>FNXX01000015.1:1681275-4326301 GCA_900108845.1 Iljinskaea planisiliqua | reverse complement strand
TAAGACCGGGCAGCCTGCTTTGAGGAGAACCGAGCAGCCTGCTTCGAGGAGAAGGACCGGGTGCCGTGGTCTGTGAGAGCATGGCAGCCTGCTTCGAGGAAAAGACCGGGCGGCCTGCTTCGAGAAGAACCGGGCAGCCTGCTTCGAGGAGAAGGACAGGGCGACCTGGTCCGTGAGAGCATGGTGGCCTGCTTCGAGGAAAAGAACCCTACGGCCTGCTACTAGGAGAACCGGGAAGCCTGCTTCGAGGAGACGAACCGGGCGGCCTGGTCCGTGAGAGCATGGCGGCCTGCTTCGAGAGAGCATGGCCTGGTCCGATACGGTGGAACGGGTGGCCTGATCGTGAATGGTGGCCTGGCCAGAGCATAGCCTAGTGGTGTACTGGTCCTAAGTGGCGGCCTGGCCAGAGCATGGCCGAGTAAAACGAATTTTCATGTCTTTGAACGAGTTTCCAGCTAGTCTAATCCTTCCTCGAGGGAGTTGGGTGGCTAGTTCGATTCTCGAATAATCATTTCGTATAAGTGTTCAGACTTCTTGGTCCATCAATCTTCTAGGGGTGGATTTTGACCCGAACAATCCGCCGATAATCCTGTCTCTCCTTGTTGTTCGCACCATCTTTTCAAACATTTATGTATGATATTTCCTGAAGAAAACGATAGAGCTACGAAGAACAGGGTTTCGTTTCTCACGGAAAGGGATAGGGTTGATCTAAGAAAAAGAGAGAGCTGTCGATTTTTGCATGCGTGGGACCTAAACGAGAGAGAGTGGAGTTTAAATAGGTCAAAAAGGGAGTCGCGTGTAGGGTTCTTGATTTTTCCAAAATAAACAGGATGATTCGTACCCAGACAAAATGTTCCCTTATCCTGGGTAAAGCGGGCATATGCAGGCCAGCTTCTTGGGATAAGAAAGGACCCCCTTTTAGTTACCTTTTTCCGACACAATAGGGTTGCAATGTTAGGCTTTACCAAATGGGTTTATCTCCTGGTGTGTCATCCTGATATGGTTTGTTCTGGATGTGGACCTTGTTCACGACTGGTTCACACTGTTGTGTTGCACCAATGTGATGAGTCTCGATATATCCATCGCGGTTTTGGCTGTTGTTCAATCTTGTTGCCAGCGGAACAGATTCCAAAATCCTTTAATCCTCGATATTTGATCACATGACCATCTTACAATCCTAAAGAAATGAGAAAAACTCAACTAGAAAGCATAATAGTATGTACAAGGATAGGCTTGGGGTACCTCCCAAGAGCGCTTGTTTTGAGTCATTAAGCTTGACTCTCCTTGTTTCGTTTGCTAAGTGTGATGGGGACGGAAACACCCCTTGAACCTGTGGGAGGATCCTTGGTTTCCTTTACAAGGGAAATGAAATCAATTAATTAACTTTGCGGGATGAGTCCTTACTTACCTTATCACCCGTTTCATTGGTCAATTTGGTGTTGCTTTTCACCTTAACGTAAGCGAAGGGTCTGGTCCTGCCCGTGCACTTAAGTTTGAATATCGGCTCCCCTTTTATTGAGACAACAGGTTTAAAAGTCATACCTTGTAGGAGGTCGCTGAGAGAAGGTTCTTGATGTTTCGTCTCCTTGTAGGCTCCTTTCTCTATCAGCTTTTTCTTAATTTCCATTGCCGGTTCCTTGAACAAGTCTTCCAGACAGCAGCCATTGAAGCTTTCCCCATCATAGCATATCACCAGAAATGGGTCCTCTGCCACCTTGACTTCTTCCTTGATCCTTAGTGAGTTGGCGCGCTCCTTTCCCATTAGTGCACTTCCTCTTGTGTCGAAATGCATCACCTTGTTGTTGGTCAACCGGAGCTCAGCTATGCTGGTTATGCAATCGAACACGCATCCAGCAAAAGCGAGGAAGGGTCTTCTTAGCATAAGAGATTCCATTAAGTTCTGAACCATTTCGATCACTAGGAAGTCGGATATAAGTAGGACGTTCTCACTCATGATAGGCATGTATTCTAAGATTCCTATGATTTTTCTTGTGCTTCCATCAGAGAGAGCTAGAAGTTTTTCACATGTGGTGTACTGCTTGTACCCGAGACTTTTGCCATTGGCGTGGGACATAACGTTTATACTTTCCCCAAGTTCGCATATCCATTCATCGAAATCAAGGTTTCCAACTCTATATGGGGTAGTAAAAGATATGTGATCTCATAACTTCTTAGTGACCAGTTGTTCCTCTTTCTTTATCATTAAGCTTTGTTTGGAAACATCTCTTCCAGTTGGTGTGCTTGCCTCTGCATAGAGCGTAGCATTGAGAGCTAAGAGAAAAGCATGAACTTCTCTATCCCTGGCCATTTGATTGAATTGGTCCTCGCCCTTCTTCGGAGTTTTTAACAACTCGGCATCTTTTTCCTCCAAAAGCCGTTTCTTTTGTCTTTTAGGGAACAGTAGTGGTGAGTTATAAGTTCTTAGGCATGGTGAGATTTTCCTTTATTGAGATAAGATTTCCAACTCTGTGTGACCTGGACGGCATTTTTGTTAAAATCCTCCCCTCTTCTTGAGATATTAATATCCACATTGATTGGTGAGTGGTGCAAGGGGACCGGTTTTTGAGTGCCGAGTGCCTAAGTTTGTGGTTGAGATCATCTGGCAGTACACCTTTGGGTTCGTGAATGATTTACCCAGTAGGTTGCTCTGCGTAGTTTCTACGACAATGCCTTTTTTGTTCTCTAACGCTGGCAGCTAAAGCATCTATCTTTCCTGTGAGTTCAGAGTTCAAGCTGTCGATCATGTTGTGAACCTCAACAAATCGTTTGTGCATACCAGTTTGCAGATGGGTCTGCCCTTGAACTAGTTCCTTTACAGTACATTCTAAGTCGAAGGTTTGTGTGGGCGGGTTTGGTTGACCTTGTTGGAAACTGGGTGGCGCAAAGACTGGTGCTCTTGGCTGGAATCCAGTTTGAGACGGGTAGCGTAGGGTGAAGCCTTGCTGGTTTTTGTAGTTGACAAATGGTTTGTTTCCTGCTTCTTGCTGTTGCGAATAGGATTGGTCTTGTGGGCTTGCAAAATTGGGGTTTCGGTAAGATAGGTTTTGGTTTTGTCGCCAGTTGTTCTAACCTCCTTGGGCATTGACGTAGTTAATGTCTTCATATTATGTCTCCTCCCCTTCCTGTTGTGGTATGTATTCTCCCACAAAGGAGACCTCTTTCTGGACTTAAGCAATAAGCAATTTGTCAAACTTTTTCATTTTGCTCCTTTATCACTTTCTTGTTGAAGTCTTTTTTTTCCTTGGTGTCGCGGTTTGATCGATCGTAATCCTCATTGTAAGTAGAGTTGCTTTGTGGCAAATTCTCAACCAGTTCCAAGCATTATGTGACATCGTTAGCTAGGAAGTTACCATTGATTTCTGTATCAAGCAACATTCGGCTTTTAGGAAGGACTCTGCGATGAAGAGTTCTGAGGAGAGATTCTTGGCTAAAACCGTGGTGGGAGCACTGCATGGTGTATCCTTTGAAGCGTTCACAAGCTTCTCTGAATTTTTCATTTGCTTTTATGTGAATCCGCTGATGTCATTGTGCAGCCTAGTGGTTCAGCTTATTGAGAAGAACTTAGTGAAGAATGATTTCTTACAGTCGGCCCAAGATGTAATAGATCCTTGGGGTATTGTCTTTTCCCATGCATGAGCTTTGTTTTCCAAGGAGAATGGAAACAAACACAGCTTGAAACCATCCTCACTATCTCCATTAATTTTTGTCATCGCGCAGACACGGTCAAGGTTGTCGAGGTGGTCCAGGGGGTCTTCTAAAGGCAGACCAAAGAATCGGTTCCCTTGGACCATAGGGATCAGACCACTTTTGATATAAATTTTTTACTTTTTTATTAATCTGTGGAGGCTGAATACCATGGTGGATGGTGAAAGTGTTTCGGGTGTCTCCGACACCGAGTTGTGGTGCAACATACAGTTGTTGAGGAGCTCCAGCTGCTCCTTGTGCTCCTTGTGCACCTTGGGGACCCTGTGGTCCTTGCGTTCCTTGGTCCCCGGGATGTCTGTTGATATTTGGGAGGTCCATGTTCTCATGGGTTTGTTGAGCTACTTGTTCCCGACTTCTTGTTCGGCCTGAGAGTTTAAGTAGATGTATGTCGTCGATAGGGGAATGAGATTCTCTGTGTCGTGCGACCGGAGGTTCATTCACCACCCAGTAAACCAGAAATGGAAGTAAACAAGTAAGAAGTAAAAAGATAGAAAATTGTGACCTTAAACTGAGTAAAAACCGTAATGATTAAACTGATTTCCCTTTATGGCAATGACACCAATTGATGACTAGCTTTCTACGGCTATTCTTAATCAATGCCCTTAAAGTAGTATGTTTGTGTGGTATAAAGAAGGGATAGTCTATCTAGTTAGGGGAAATGTTAATACAATTTGGTTAGAATTATCAAATATCAATTCAAGTAGACGATTAAAGGGTTGCTTTTTAATGAAACTAATTGACCAATGAGGTTTTGAAATAAGATTTGTGTCGCTCAAGACCATGTTTAATAGTAAATGAAAATGAACAATGCGATTTAACAGAATTAAGAATGAACACAAGATTGTAAAGGAAGTAAAAGAGTGAGTTAACAGGTTAGGATGAGTGTTAGGAATCAGGGATTCTATGATTTTAATAGTGTCATGCGAAGTTTTCATCATATCAAACTTAGTTCTTGATGGTGATTGTTAGGTACAAGAATCTACAATTAGATTAGCCCATGGCTTTTTGGTCTAACCCCTTTGCAATTTCGCCACCTAGACTAGCTCTCGCATAGCACTCCAACAAGTAAACCAAGCAAGAGACTATCGTCCCTGTGGAACCGTGAATCCTCCTACACAACTAGTGTCCTAGGCTAGGAAAGGTTTCACCCTTGATTATGGTTCCTGCTAATCTCAAACGTGATATTTATAAGAGATGCCTAACAACTTTAAATTAGATGATCAGACTAACCAAACAAAAAGAATATAAAACAAAGTAGAATCAAAATTTAAGCTCTAATTAGGCAGAATGTTCATCTGGGAACCCCTTTTGCCTTCAACCCATCGAAATCCCTAAAAGAGACTACTCACACGACATGGAAAAAGCTTCAAAATCCACAAAGAATATAAGTTTCTCCATGAAATTAATAGGTTGATGAAGGTGAGTAAACCACTAAACATATCTTCCTTAAAGAAAAGAAAATGCGATTATAATCTTAAAAATGCAAACTTTAAAACCAAGATCCAAGCTTTGGCATACTCTTCAATGGCGGAAAATACAGAGATAGGTTCCACAAAAAAATGAAATGAAGAAAAGACAAAGAAAAATCATGAAAACTAAAATTAAGTGTGTTTTTTTTTGTGGTCTGACGGCTGCTTTTATAGTAGGGTTGGGAAGCCCTAAAACGGGACCACGTGATACTTATGGATCCTCTTGGTGTCTTGTGTGACGCAGTGAACACATGGGTTTTGGTTCGTGTGCTTTAAATGGTACATCCTGTATGACACCGGCTTCATACACCAGGGTTTGATAACGCGTCTGTCCGATGTGCAAATTTTGGGTCGACTATGTTGGGCTCACCCCATTGTTATCATCCGATGTGCAAACTCTGTGTTTAACTGCTACTGGGCTCAAGCTGTTGTGACTTCCTGATTTTCCGAGTGAGTGTTCCTTCTTTCCTTTGAGTTTTTTCTCCACCTTTCTATGTGACTATACCTGGGTAACACTTCCAAAAACACAAACAAAATGCAAATTCCTACCCTAATGTATCTAAACTAACAAAGAGAAATAAAGGGGAAAGAACCTAGATGAAAATTCATGAATGAAGTCTTAACTATCATGGATGCATCCCTAAAATTGTGCAATATGCAGAGGTATCACTAGCCAAGGTAGATATTCAAAAGTTTTCAAGAAATAGTGTTTACAAGTGAAAGGAAATAAGCAAGGCTTATATTCCCGGAGATTACGAAGAAAGGAAATCAAGACCCATATTCCCGAACGAAACGATAATGTGCTGTCCTGGCAGGACGACCACAAGATGGCCAATTCGGACGTTCGCGAGATGGCCAAGCTAGACATTCAGAGTTTCCGAAAAATAGTGTTTACAAGCGAAGGGAAATAAGCAAGGCTTAAATTTCAGGAACATGCGAAGCAAGGTAACAAGGAGACTCATGTTCCCGACCCAGATAATTCCAAGCTGGCCAAGCCGAACGACCGCAAGTTAGCCAAAATGATCGAGATGGACGTCTAGGAGCTGGCCAAGCTAGATATTCGGAAGTTTCCAAAAAATGGCATTTACAAGTGAATGCAAGGCTTACATTCCCAGAACGTACGAAGAAAGGGAACGAGGAGACTCATGTCCCCGAACCAGACAATTCCGAGGTGGTCAAGCCGGATGACCGCAAGCTAGCCAACCTGGCCAAGCTGGACTTTTGCGAGTTGGTCAAGTTATAGATTTAAAGTTCCAAAAAATTCAGCACTTACAAATGAAGAAAAATAAGCGAGGCTTACACTCCCAAAACTTACAAGGAAAGAGAAGTAAGTGAGGCTTACATTTCAAGACCTTACAAGGAAAGAAAAATAAGTGAGGCTTACACTCCAAAAACTTACAAGCATAGGGAATAGGAAAAGCTTATATTCCTGAAGTATCCGAAAAATGGTGTTACAAGCAAAGGGTATAAGCATGACTTATATTGCTGAAGCTTCCAAAAAATAGCGTTACAAGCAAAGGGAATAAACAAAGCTTTTATTCTCGAAGCTTTCGAAAAAATGGCATTACAAGCAAAGGGAATAAGCATGCCTTATATTCCTGGAAGTTACGAACACAAGGAAGGGTCATGTTCCCGAACCAGACAACCAAGAGCTTGCCAAGTCGGACGACCACAAGCAGGCTAAGCTGGACGTCTGCGAGCTGGCCAAGCAAGACATCTTCCAAAGATAGGGACTAAGGAAAGCGTATGTTCCTGAATCTTCTGAAGAAAGAACCACACAAGTAAACGGGAAATAAGCAAGCCTTATATTTCTGGAACTTACGAAAAAAAGGTGACGAGGAGAGCTTATGTACCCAATCTGGATTTGCTCCAAACTGGCTATTAATCCTAGCCGGCCATGCTTCGACCTGATCATGCATCCAAGCTGGCCTCGATCCAAGCAGGCCGTTCATCTGAGCTCACTATGCTGTGAGCTAACCATGATCTAAGCTGGTTATGCCTCGAACTGCCTTGCGTTCCCAATCGGCCACACAACCCGAGTTGGCAATACCGAGCTGGATCAATCCAGTCCGTGCTAACTGACCACGCATTCTGAACTAATTGGCCATACGTCCCGAGCTGGACACTTCCTGAGCTGGAAATCACATTCCGGAGGTGGAAGTCTTTTTGTCGAGCTGGACTTTGTCGTCCAATTTGGAAATAAATCTCGGCCACACCAGAGCTGTATCATTCAAATTAATCACATCCGCAACTTGGACATGCAAGATGCCAAAAAAACTTTCGAAGATAAAGAAACAAGGAAGTCATATGTTCCCGAAACTTCCAAAAATGGGATACAAAATCAATCAAAGTATACAAAAGAATGCTTAAAATATTTCTCGTGAAGAACTCATTTGAAGGAGAAAAAATAATTGGTAAGGTAGCGAAATTGTCAAAAATTCTCAATGAACTTCACAACGAAGTTCACAATTTCCGAGAGCAAAGGAATTATCTTGGTAGAATTAGGTTTGTTGACGAAAACCAATGAACAAACTATACCATTGTCAAAGAAGCAAGCCATCGTCTTTATATCATTTTGGAACTTTATGAAAAAATGATTCTTTTACATCTCATGCTAATCTTAAAATTTGCATCCTCTATGGATCATTCATCATCTCGTCTAGTGCTGGCCATAGCAGACAAACTTTTACAATCATTTGTGGAATAAACCACTACTTATTTATGGATCAAGGAGTTCTACAACATCCACCATAAATAATAAAAATTGTGCTATATAAATAAAGGTTAGGTATATCCTACTCTAACATCCGAAAGGTATATCTTGGAAGATGTTTGTTAAGTTTACTTTTGAGTGGGACTCGTTAGTCGAAAACTCGCAAGTCTTAAAACTCAAAATAAACTCGAGAACCCAGTAAACACTGTCTAGGTACACTGTTCTGCGACATCTCTGAAACATAATATTATGCCAACCAGATAGTATGAGTTTATAAACATGTTTCAACTGCCGAAAAACGAGAACACAAGTTGGAACACCGCAAGCCCTAGAACCATTCAACAAGCAGTTAAAACAAAATATACTTTCAGCACACTGGTCAGCAGAATCTCAAAAACATGCCGTAATACGAGATATCAAAATATATCTCTTCAAAACAACGTCCAAGAATCGATATATATTCTCCAGAAACATAATCAAAATTCGGCAAAGTTACAAGCTGATCTCTAACATATCCGAACTTAGCATCAAAATAATTATTACAAAAGAGCCATGCTAATTACGCTTGTCAGCCTCATCATAATCTTTTAGCTCCTCTGGGAATCAGGTTGGGATCAAAATGGAACATTTACGCCAGAACTTAATTAGCCTCCGGAAAAGTGGCCATCATTAGTCATGAATCTCGACATGGAAAAGCGTAGAATACCTACCATTAATGGTCAGACCTTCTCTTTTGAAACCCTTACTAATAAGGAACCACTCAGAGAAGCATCATATGACATTACTTCTGGCAAAAATGTAAAGATTCGAGTCAAAGAAGCAGTGTTGGTCGACACCAATAGAATGTCGGTCGACACCCAACTCGAACTCACGGACCAATATTAACCTGACCATTCCACACTCGACGCACGCTCATGACACAAAACCTTAGTGTCGGTCAACACTACCCCTGGCATCAGTCGCCACCCTTTGCAAAACAGCCCGAAATTCACCAGCACATTGTTTTCAGGATGATTCCCCTGCTGTAGGTCCATCAACTGTTGTCAAACAAAAAGCTCCATATGTTTCCAAAAAAGCAAAGGTACACTCTTTCTGGATATAATTCTAAACCACCTGATATCATCAATCTTACACTTCCATATGTTTCACACTTATGGAAGCCATGAGATTCTCGTAGAGTGCTTGGTTTCTTTGTCGATGATATTGCAAGAAATCGAAGTGTACCGCCCAGACATAGAGCTCACCCTTCTGATATTCTGAGATTCCTTGGCAGATATCATGCACCCAATGCTTACACACCACCATGGATGAGACGTCTTTCTTAGAGGCATTCATTGCAACTATTTGATCCACTTGATGTATGAGCCCCAACATAGTGAATCTAATTATTGAAAACAAGCGCTTAGTGGGAGGCAACCCACTTGTTTGTAGACTTTTTTGTTTGATTTTTTTTTTTGTTAGTTTCACTTTGGTTTTGTTTCTTTTCAGAAATTTCAGGGAAAAAGGATCTTGGACCCGACCAGGGTGTCTTAGACACCCTCGTCCAGTGTCGCCCGACACCATCCTACAGGCATGTATTCTCGATGTTGTTTTTGTTTTATTTCATTTTACTTTGGTTTCTTTCCGACCTTACGTCTTCATAAGAATGGGGACAGTCTTGTTTAAGTCTGGAGAAGGAAAATACTAATGTATTTTGCTTTCTTTTGTTTTAGTCAGTTTTTGAGTCAGCCAGGTCACTTTAATGAGTCGAAATTTGGTTGGAAACTATGATTTTTGTCTTGTTTTATTGTTTTGACTGTTTCATTTGAGTGACCATTGCTGCAGAATTAGTTCATATCCGACTAATGGAAAATCCAAAGGCTGACGAGATAACTATAGACATCCATATTTACAGAAGAATCCACTAAGCCCGAGCTAATTTATGATCTATTTCTTTTATCTCATCGATGTTTCTAGTTTTCATAGAGTTTGACTCATCATTCAGACCTGTGAAAAGTAGTAGTACTCGTCTTTAATAATCTAAGTAATAAAGTAGAGAAGATGAGATGATTTTCTTTTGGGTAAAGGGATTGGAAAATTTCCTTTGACCCCATTATTTTACTTTGGGTAAAGGGATTAGGAACATTTCCCGTGATACCATTATTCGCTACACATTTGATGCAAAACAAAAGAAGGGAAAACCACACACAAAAAAAAAAGATGATGAAGAGAGAATAAGTCTAGGGGGAGAGAAAGAGTACCAAAAGGTTGTTATTATGTTGATTTGTCATTGTATTGTATGAGAATGAGTTTAGAAGGTTTTTGGCATTGGAACCCTTGATGAGACCAGCGATGAAGGCTTATAGACAATGTTGTGAAACTTTAAGTTGAATTCGAGAGGCTTCGAATGTCTACGGAAAAGTACATGGTTGTTCGATTATGGATTGATCTTGAATTATGTGGATTTTTATGATTTAGTGGTCAGTGCAATTCTCTAAAGACAATGTGACTTTTAACAGATCCACACAAAGTTTCAGCTTCGTCCTGTATCCCGATAATTTTAAAAGCAGAAACATATATCCCCATGGTTTTGTAGTTTGAAAGCTATTAACCCACAATTATTGGTTTGAATGGTTGCGACCTAAACCGAACAATGAAACACATAAATTGGATACCAAACCGAAATGAAAACCCACCCTAGTCGCACCATCCGATCCATAAACCTGCGATCTGAACCCAGTTGGAGTATGAAAACCCCCAAATTAATTTTAAAAATCCGACGAACCTTAACAAAATCATGTTCCTAATTGTCCTCTTATTTTCGAAAGAGATGGTGAGGTTATAGTTATGATAGCTTTAGTAATCCCATTTCGATTAATAGAAGCTCAATTTCATACTTTAGTAATCCCATCGATCTTCACCGTCAGAATCGACAATAGTTGAAACGGATTCGGGAATCGTCGGTGCTTCATGCCACTCCACAATCAGTAGGAACAAATTCGGGAAGATTTTCCGGAATTGGAGATTTTTTTAGTGATTTGGTTTTAACTTGGGAGATTTTGATTTTAAATCGCAGTTGTTTAGTTAATTTCAGTTTACCTATTTTAATCGGATCATAATCCGGTTTAATCTCATTTCTCATTGGTTTCTTTTAGTTTTGGTAAACAGCAATCTGAGATTGATTACGGTTTGTGTAGAAATTAGTTTTGATTTTTGATATATTGTTTATAGGTTTCGAACTACAAAACTATGGGATATATGTTTCCGTATTTAAAATTATAGAGAAAAGGGACGAAGCTGAAACTTTGTACGGATCTGATAATGTATGATAGTTATGAGGGAGAAATATGTCGTTATCCCAACTTCTTCTACATGTTTAGTTTTCTGTTTTGCTTGAGGGCAAGTAAAAACTAAGTCTAGGGGAAGTTAATATATCATGGTTTTTATGAGTTTTTTACAATGATATAGGTCTTGTATATAGTCTTTTTGGTGTTGTTCATGTCTTTTGGAGTCTTTACATGTTTAGAGATGTTTGGAGTTGATTAAAGATTTTGGAGATATTTTGGAGATATGTACGAGATAATGCAGAAACAAATCAGAAGATGAATATCGACTGACACCAACCTTGGTGTCGATCAACACCAATTTATGACAGCAATTCCATTACGCGTTTTTTAGACTTGTTGACGAAATAAACTGATGTAGAAATTTTCATTATTTGCAATTAATTCCTCGATGTGTTTTCTGTAATTTAAGATTTTTAGACTATTATAAATAGGATTTTGAAGTCATTGTTTAGAAATATTCCTTATATGTCTTGATGATGTGCAATCATAGAGGCAGATGTGACATGGAGGAGGTGTCCACGACCTTTCGTAAGAACAAGGTATCAAAACTCTAGGCCGTCTTTGCCTCCACCTGCGAGAAAGGATTTTGTTGTGGATTCCCTTATAGATCGTGTTGGCAAGACTCTAGACCATGATTGCACATCATCAAGATCATCCTCCTGAGCAGTGTGGTCAGAAACATAACCTCTTTCTGTGGCATTGTTCAAACCGACTTCCGAACCATCTTTTTGATCGTCAACGTTTTCTTCAACGACATGAAAATAATTTTCCTCCTCATCGCTGCTCAACAAAAGGGAATCATCACTAATATCTTCGTCCACTAAGTGGGGAATTTCAATGGCCGGACGAGGAGAAACAGGAGTGGCCACATCGATTCGAGAAGCAGAATGATGACAAGATAACTCCTCGACTAAATATCCATTGTGATCAGTGATCAATAAACCTAGGAGACTCTTTGATCCCGCATCTATAGAAGTTCGACTGGACCATGTGTCAAACGTATGATATATTTGTCAATATAACAATACTCTAGGCCAAATGTCTATGAAATTCGCTGATCACAAGCTCCACTCTCTTCGCCGAACTAGGAGGGGGGATTATTGTTAGTGATCGGCTTCACGCTTACAACAAGGCTCATATTATTATTAGATTGATGAAAAATTAAACGATAACAAGAAAAGGAAATGTAGAGTGGAAGAGGCAATGCCAATCAAAATTGAAAATACAAATAAAAAAAAAGAAGAAGATATTTATGACAAACAAAAGAATGGAAAGGTTGAAGAAGAAAAAAAAATGCTTTTCTCGATATTAGTTAGAAAATAGATAGGTTAGATTTCATGTATAAATAGATGTCATATTTGAGCACCGGAAAGATAGAAAATTTGCAATAGAATTAAAAGCAGCGCAAAAATGAAAAAAAAAAAGTTAAATTCTATATAGTTACTCTGATCGTCAACCCGATGATCAGAAGTCTTTTCCTTTTAAAATTTTGTATTCACTCCTCAATTTTAAAATAATAAAAAAATCTTTTTAAACGAATAACTGAAATTTTTATAGTAAAATAGAACTGAGATTTAACGTTCAACAGAAAATATCTTAGGTATAAGATAGTACATTTTTGATACGTACCCAAATAAAAGTAAATTTTGATCGTTGGATATTAATTCTTCTTCTACGACAAATGACCATTTAGTTACAAGCATTGAAATGTCCGCTATGTTCCACATTTTTCTTCATATTTTGGTGTAAACTTTCAAAATCGCCTTCAAAATTACCCTTACGTCAGTTTAATCTATCAAAAGCATTCATAACTTCTTTTTTCAGATCATGGTTATTGAAATTCAAAAATATGCGTTTGCCGAGGAAATAACCCTTTTTGTCGACACTTTTAAAATAACTCTTTAACTTAAGAATTCACCTAATGTCTAAGCGATTAAAAACAAAAACAAACAAAAACAAAAAGTTGATCGATCCAAGCAAAGATCACTTTAACTTTACATCAAAAACTAAAACAAACAAAAAAGTAATACTAAAATAATAGTAGAAGAAGAGAGTCCGGGGAAGAAGGGTAGACAAAGAGACCTCCGTCCCGGCAAATACGGGCTGTAACCTTCTTTTCTTACTACATTGGCCCCACTACTCACATGTCTCCATGTTCTCTTTCTTCTCGTTCCAACATTTTCTTTTATTCATTACTAGTAAACCTTAAACATCAGTTAGTTAAAACAAAAAGCTGGTAAAATTGGAAATATGTTTTGTCTAAAATATGTGTTATAGCTTGGGTTCAGAAGCAAATACTGAAAATATCTCATTTGAAAGATTTATGTGTTAGTGAAAGGAATGTATTATGATACAACTTAAGACTTTGGGAACTTTTATAGGTTAGGAATTTTTTATAATGCTCATAAAGAATAAAGAAGATTGTTGCTTTAAAATGTGGATTTAGATTTTTAATAGTAGAGACTTTTGCTTTAAGAACTGTGCTTGTTATTTTAAATATTTTATAAAATATGTAAAATATTAAAAGTTGTAGAAACATTTATTTTATTTTAAATACAAGTACTCTTAGTCATAAATAAATTTGTATCAAATACAAGTACTCTTAGTCATAAATAAATTTGTATCAAATTTTAATATATGTGAAAATATATTGACAGAATTCACTAAATTCATTTTGATACATAAATAAATAATTAATATAAAAGTTATTAAAAACCACAAAATCCCAAAAGTAAATAATAAATAAATACATAAATAATTGAGTACTGTCACTTTAGACGGTGGCTTTAGGTTTTTAGGTTTAGAGATTTTTGTTTTAGAAATCGTGGTTGTTATTTTAAATATTTTTATAAAGTTTGATTGGTATTAAATATTGTAGAAACTGTGACTGTTGTTTTAAATATTAATACTTTTTGTCAAAAATAATTTTTTGTGGAATTTAAATATCTGTAATAATATATTCATGAAATGCACTAAAATTATTTGAATACATACATAAATAATTAATAGAAAATTTATTAAAATGTAAAAAAATCCCAAAATATATAATAAATAAATATTTAAAATGAAAAACCAAAAAATGAGAAAAAAATATTTCATAATTGAATGTATTAATTGCTTTTGGTGTAAACAGAAATGAATAATATTTCATATAAGTTATCTAGACTTTTATCTATATTATCACGATGAATTTAGAAAAATTTTGAAGAAATTTTTTGGGTCTATCAATTTGAGTAATTTAAGTTAAGGGATTTATAAATTATATCATTATTAGTTATAATTGCAATCGATTCCCTACTTAACTCTTGATGAGAATGTAGGGAGCCAACTTCCTCTACCTATATTTCGTACTTGTTTTTTAAAAATATAACTTTTTTCAATATATCGTCTGTTCTTACCAGAGATATGTTTCGCGGAAAAAAAAATTTCTAACTCCCAATATATTTGTAACATGACTTGGGGCATATTTAAAGTGATACTAAAATTCGATCAGACACATTCAGATTGCCGTTAGAATAGCTACATGCCTCGTCCAATAGAAAACAAGCCCAAGCCAGACCGTACAAAGATAAATGTTTTTGATAGTCGCTTGGTAAAACGAGGTAGCCGCTCCGCTTATCAGTTTTTCTTGGGCAGCGTGTCCTTTCAAATTGTGGTTACATGCGTCAAAGCATGTCACTTAACTTGATATACTTCTGTCCAAGGACCGCAAAGGGTACCTTCAGAGGGAGAAACGATTCTCCTAATGCACCAGACACTAACTCAGAGAGGGGTAATTGCTTTTGTGCAGGATGTGCATGTGAGATACTGGTACGAAGGATGTTTCCAGGAGACGTTACCCCGGCCATCTAATTGTCTGAGCAATATTTGCATTGTATGTACGCGGTGAAAGATTACTTGTTTTGTGATACGTGAGAAGTATATATGAGAAAAGCATACATAACATTTGGATCTATTGGAATGGAAGACATAGGAGTATGGAGAGGCTCCCGTATTAGGCAACCCCATCCCCTTCCTATCTTCTCTTTCTTCTTTCTTCGACATTCTATTCTTTTAAAATTGATGCACTATCCAAACCATGTCCAGTGAAAATTTGAGAGTCAATCATCTAATCACCAAGAGGTTTTGTCGTCTGATAGTAAGGTCAGACAGAGGGAAACTAAAGCTGGGCTATTAGTAGATGTTGGTAAGAGCCTCCCGCCTGCCTCGATATCCACCCATGTCTCGCTGTCCCAAATATTGGGTGCAGTGAAACCTCCCTGCCTTGGTAAGGATACTATAAAAGGGCATATAGCCATTTACAAAGATTAAATTTTTGGAAATTGTTGTAACATCCCAATTTCTGGTATATGTGGAGAGGTTAAAATAATTGATTTGGCTACCTATGTCACCAAAGTGCACTTACCTTTTCGGTTGCACATCCAGAGAGAATTCCAGAGTTAAGCGTGCTTGAGCTGGAGTAGCCAAAGGATGGGTGACCTACCTAGACTCGATCAGAGAAAACAGATCACATTTAGTACAAAATTCCATCTACGGCGTCCTAGACGAAAGAGAGGAATTCTGCAGAAAGCCCTCACCTTAGCTTTAACCACGAAGAATAATAGGAATCCCTATTCTCTGAAATTCCAGATCGGTTCTCCTTCAACAGAAAGCTAGATCAACGAATCCAGAAGCTCCCTGAAAAGATTCAGGTCAAACAGACCACGTTTGCCTAACCAAAACACACATCTCAACAGACTGGTCTCGGATCAGCACAACACAGACATAATTTGGAAACGAGGATACAACTTTCTACTCATACCTCCGATCGGAACGAACTTGGCCTCTCTGGAAAGAAGATATTCGGGGCTTTCTAAAGATAGGTTGATCGGTCCGTGGATCCTCACGGTTTGCCGACAAATCGCCTCGCAAGGTGACGGCGGAAAGATGACGTGAATCCGGCACTGCGCCAAACATGCTCGAAGAAACAACCATAACTTTCAGTATACAGATCCGAATGATAAACCGCTTGCGGCAGTAGATCAATATGCGAGTCAAGAGTATACCTAGGTTAGACTTTGGCAGAGTTTTGGTGTAATTAGGTTATACAGGGAAAATAAAAGAAGAAGGAGGCTATTTATAGGGATGAGAAATCTAGGGTTTTGACTTAATGGAATTGGGCTTTAATGGGCATCAGGGTTTGGGTCGTTACAATTCTTCCCCACTTGACGGGAATTCGTCCCGAATTCCAAGACCCAAGAACTCCGGAAAACAGGACCCCAAAGCCCAGGCGGAACAGAGAAAGCATTTAAAGAACTTTGGGAAGATCTTAGAAAAGGTACCTGAACTTGAAAGCTTTGAGGGAGAAAAGATATATCTAAAATCAGGAAATAGCTTCAACAGGTACGAAAGAGGGAAGAACACAAAAATTAGAAACAACTATGGAACAAGAAAAGATGAACTGGACAACTTCAGCTGAAACTGAGAATAAGGTTTAATAGATCAATACCAGACATAATGGGTGCTAATATTTTTTTTTTCTTTTAAAATCCCCCAATCCCCGAAAATTTGAAAACCATTGAAAAACGAATTTTTTTTTAAAGTTCTTTCTACTACTGTCATGGGCCTAGTGAGAGGACATGGGGGCTCACTGGTAGGGGCGGTTGGGGCGTTATAAGTGGTATCAGAGCTGGTTAGCCGTCTCTGTTCTGACCTGGGAGGCGTCTTAGGGACCTGTTGTGGTGGGCAACGAGGACGTTGCGCTCTGTGAGTGGGGGTGAATTGTAACATCACGATTTCTGGTATATGTGGAGAGGTTAATATAATTGATTTTACTACCTATGTCACCAAAATGTACTTACCTTTTCGGTCACACATCCAGAGAGAACTCCAGAGTTAAGCGTGCTTGAGCTGGAGTAGTCAAAGGATGGGTGACCTACTGGGAAGTCATTCGTGATACCGTGTGAGTGAGGCCAAAACACGGGGAAAAGTCACGCGGTGATTGCAGGGTCAGTATATCAAGACTTTCAAACCTCCCGGTTAACGCACCGATCGTCGGACAGAGGTGGGCCGGCCCATGGGTCTAGTGAAAGGACATGGGTGCCCACTGGTAGGGGTGGTTGGGACGTTAGAATTGTGTCGACAGCTTATCACAGTCATGGTGGATATCTGTTGGCGTTGATTTTTCCGAATTAACTAAATCAGGTGGTGTGGGCATCTTCAAAGCCTACCAAGTTCTGTCAGCCCTACCAACAATCCACATCGCGGTTCTTCTAGTCAGGCTTTCCTTCCACCACTAGCGCTTGTAGCCTCTTTATTTGAATAAATAAAGGCTTATTTTATATTTTTTTGAAAGCGAATAAATTTTTAAACCTTTAGCGCATCGTCTTTAAAGATTTTGTTACCAGGTCCTACACCCGACTCGTTTGAGGATATGAGTTTTCTATACTTCGCCGCTCTGGTTATCCGAAATTTTCAAAGACTTTGCATTGCCTTTAAACTTAACCTTTCAAGACATCAAGGTTATTTCCAACCCTTTGTGCTTTTCTACTTGCAATGCTTCTTTTTGGGGGATTACACTTCTCAAGGTTATTGAGACACCCCCAATCTGGGGAATTCAGAATGCTATCATATTAAACTTTTGGTTTTACAAACCCGTCCCATGGTGGGTTGCTTTTCTTTGGATTTCTGCGTGTCGACGAGAAGGAGAGGCGTCTAGTTATCTGTTTCATCCACTTTGCTTGATTCTGAGTTTGTGGCTTTACTTCATTTCGTATTTAGCCCCTTTGGTATTCTGTTTCACTTCATTTATGGGTTTCCCAAATGACTCCTTAATGGGTTAAATTTAGTTGGCTGAGATTTATCCCCAAACTGTTAGACCCCCAATTCCTTAAGTCAAAGTGAGCTTTGTATTGAGGAATTTTCACCAGTCTCCTTTGATAAAAATCCCGATAAATTGTTTAAAATCGTTGACGCGGGGAGCGTGTATTCAATCTAGAATTTGGAACCTAATGAGATGTGACTTTAGGTTAGTTTTTCCTTTATAGATCAGGAGGCGCATCTTTCCAACCACATTTACATGGGTATTCTCAATTCTGTGTGTGAATGAAGTTTTCTTGGCTTTTTCCACTATATGTTCGATCTTCGAGCTATACTTATTGTATGATGAACTCTTGAGTTCATAAAAAACCACTATATGTTCGATCTTCGAGCTATACTTATTGTATGATGAACTCTTGAGTTCATAAAAAACCACTATATGTTCGCTCTTCGAGCTATACTTATTGTATGATGAACTCTTGAGTTCATGTCTGTGAACCAATCCTTAGTTTCACAGAGTATTTTGAATAAGTTCCTAGGATCTATTCATACGTGGGGATCGATCGGTTCGGTCCAAAATGAGTTGGGCCACTTCTTTTCGATGTGTTTTTGATCCATTCTTAAGAACATAAAAGAAGGGGGAATTTCCAGCAGAGCAGAGGTGGGAAAGAGGTATGTATATGAATTAAGCCATAGCATAGTTGTGGAGACATCGTGCTGTGGCTTGCCTATCTGCTATTTGGTGGTACTAAACATAAATTCATTCCAACTAAAGTTACACTTACTTTTAGTTGTTTCTTTCAAGGAAAGACAGATTCTCATTTTTAGGTGTTTTTTTGTGCTCTGATCTATTAGGTCAGGAACGCACGCTACTTAGTAAGTTGAAGATTGCCTATTATAATGTTGCTTATTCCCTGATTACTTTCTCGATCTATTAACGGTCATCATTACATTGTTAATCTTTTTGTTTAAAGCGACTTTGTGCTTCTCTTCAAGAAACTTTGAGATTGTATTTTAAACACTTTGATTGTTAGTCATTGTTTCTTCCATGTTAAATTTCACCAAACTATTATTATAGAAACTATAACTGTTAAAATTTGTAAACATGAATATTTTTGCTACCTATATCGTCTTGGGAGACAATGAAAAATTGAATGGCATTTAGACTGATTTATGATTTAAAAGCCTTTCTACAGGAATCGAGATAAAGGTGTAAAGGAATCAGTAGACAAGAGAAAATATCATCTTCACTTTCTTGGATCCTTCATCCTCTTTTTATAGTTAGAAATCATGTTTAACGTCTTTATTTAGTCCCCTAGATTTGGTATTAATTGACCTTTAGTTTGGTGGATTCAGCTGATAATGCCCAAATATATCCCTAGAGCTACTTTCCAAATTAAGAGATCGATTGCAGTTTTTAGGGGTAGAATCCACCAAGAATCAAGATCACACAATAGATTTTAGTGTCTGAATTAAGCTAGACGAAAACAGTTGTATTAAAAATGGTAAACAGTTAAAGTTGTAAGTTCAATTGGAGGAAAAGCTAGGCTCAGGGGAAATCTCAGGTCATTCAATATTGCAAATTAAATAGATGTTAAGGCTTCATTAAGAACCCTTCTAAAACTTGAAACACAAATATAAATCAATCAGCTTTCGTTGCGGAGATTAATTATGTCTAAACGTAAAATCTCAAATTTCTTTGTTATATTAAATTAGCTCAAACAAGCATTAATTATCAGGATCAATTAGTTCACAAAATACATTAAAAAAAAAAATTCTTTGCATATAGATATTTTGCTCATCTAAGATAGTTCAGGAAATCAATATCATTTTCGTGTTTACCAATTAACCTAACATCAGATTCTAGGTAGTTAAGCTAGATTAAATAGTAAGCACAATCCAGATGAAGAATTCTAATGATATTTAGCCTAACAAATCAAATCAATCTCACATTTCATCATAAACCCTAGAAAACCCCCAAAACCTAACAATTAGACTACTTAGACATCATCAAAGAAACAAAAATCATATGTGAAGTATAATGCATAAAAGAGATCAACAAAAGAAATATAGGAGTTCAAAATCTTCTTTAAAGGAATTCATATTTTTTTCTCCAACGCTCTGCTACAAATCATGAAAATTGACTTATTTGCAAATAATGGAAACATGAAAATTGACATTGAAGGAGTCTAAACAATGACCTTAAAATTATATTTATAGCTTAAAACATAAAAATTGACTTATTTGAAAATAATGAAAACTTCTTGTTAAATTTCATTTTCTTCAAAACTTGAAAACTGGCGTGAAAATTATCTGACTGATTGGTGTCAACCGACACAGACAGAATGTATCGACCGACACCAACTCCAAAAGTGGTTTCTGAGTTGAAATTTTATGCACAGCTTCCCCATTAACTCCAAAATGTTTCAAAATCTCCAAATAAACTCTAAATGTACCTGAACCTACAAAGACTATAAAAGACACCAACCACACCATAAAAGATTATATATCGAAGACCTATATCATGGTCAAATACCTATAAAAACCATGATATACAAATCCTCCACACTTAGCTTTTGCTTGCCCTCAAGAAAACTACAAAACTTAACCTGTAGAAGAAGTTTTAAAAGACGGAAACTTATTTTGTCTTTAGAGAATTGTAGTGACCACAAAATCTTTAAAATCAACATAATACAAGATCAATCTAAAATCGAACCACCATGTACTTCTCCGTAGACATTTACAGCATCCAATATTCAACTCACAACCCCCACAACATTGCCATAAGCCTTCGCTTATGGGTCTCATCAACAATTCCAATGTCGACAACCTTCTAGAGTAATTCTCATATAATACCATGATATAACAACTTTATTTCAATTCTTTGGTACTCTTTATCTCCTCCAGACTTATTCATGTCTTTATTATCGTTTTTTTTTCCGGAAAATGTGTGACGAATAATGGGGTCACGGGAAATTTTGTTACCCCTTTACCCAAAAGGAAATCATCTCATCTTTTCTACTTTTTTTTCTTTAGATTCAGGGAGAGGAGTACTATTACTTATTTATTGTAGGTTGTGTCTATCAGGAATGAATGAGGAATCAATCCCTATGAACACTAGTCACATCAGTGAGGTAAAAGAGAGAGTGGAGAAATTAGATCGGGCTTAATAGAATCTGCTAGAAGTATGGATGTATCTAGTTAAACGATCAGTCCTTGGGTTTTCCATTAGTCCAATCTGAACTGATTCTGCAGAAGTGGTCACTCAGAAGAAACAGTCAACACAATAAAGCAAGGCAACGATCATAGTTTCCAACCAAATTTTGACTCAATAAAACGACAAAACTAACTCAAAAAAAAAAAGAAGTAAAATACATCAGTATTTTCCTCCCCATACTTAAGTAACACTGTCCCCAGTGTTATCAAGTCGTTGGATCAGAATGAAACCAAAGTAAAAAATGAATGAAATAAAAACAAGGTCAAGGATACTTACCTGTGGGAGGTGTGGGGCGACATTTAGGTCGGCTCCAAGCTCATTGTTTTTTTTTCTTTGTGTTAAATATCTGAAAAAAAAAATGAGAGTGAAACTAAAAAGAAAGCAAAATCAAAAGAAAAATAGTTTGTCTCCCTCCTAGACTTTATTTTCAGCCAGTAGCTTGATTGTGTTGGGGTTCAGACATCTGGTGGGTCGGAAAGTGGCAGTGAATGCCTCTGTGAATATCGCCTCATCCATGGTGGAGTGTAAGCAGTTAAAGCATGAGTTCGGCCCAAATACCTTAGAATAACATCAGGGTGGACACTGAGGATGGGTGGAACACTTCTTTTTTCTGCTGAATCATCAAAAGAAAAACCAAGCCCTCTCTGAGAATATCGTCACTTGTATAAGTGTGAAACAGATGGAATTGTATGGTTGATGAAATCAGGTGGTTTGAAATTATACCCAGGAAGTGTGTACCTTTGCTTTATTGGAGGTTCATTGAGTGTGAAATGTGGACCTTTCTGTTTAACAATAATGGACGGGCCTGCAGAATTAGAAACCTCCAAAAAACTATGTGCTTTGGTTGCTTCTGGGTTGGTCTGTGGAGGGTGTCGACCGACAGTGCTCCTTCATGTCTTGGGTTCGTGTTGAGAGGGGTGTGACCGACACCAAAGTGGTGTCGACCAACACTGAAGCTGCAACTCAAATTTCTACTCAGTTTCTACAGTTGAACTCTGCAATCCCTGCCTCCATCACAAAAACATATTCCTCAGGTAACTTGTCCTTAATATTAGAACCTGATCTTCGAGCCTAGTCCTGTAGAGATTACCTCCACTCCAATCCTCAACCCCAACAGTTTTCTCAGAAATATCAGCCAATGCCTCTTGAATAATCAGCTTGTTCACTTGCTCACAAGGCTCCTTGCCCATAGAAGTGTTAACAGAGAAAGTCTGTCCATCAATAGTAGGTTTACTCCTTAGCTTATCCATTTCAAAGCTCTATCTTCCCCTTTCTCACATCAATGATGGCACCAGCTGTGGCCAATAATTTTCTTCTCAGGATAAGAGGATCCTTAGGTTCTTCACCATAATTTAAAACCACAATGTTTGTGGAATCATGCAGCCTTCGATTTTTATGGGAACATCCTCTAAGATACCTTCAGAGATCCTTTTGAATCAATCATCTAGGATAAGAGAGATCCTACTTGACTTGAAATCAGTTATTCCAAGTTTGATAGCAACAGAGTAGGGCATCAAATTAATGCTTGAGTCAATGTCACACAGGTTGAGATTGAGAAAACTAGCACAAAGCTTCATAGATCAGGTAGCTTCTCTGGAATTTTACTCTTAATAATGGCACTCCTTTTGAGAGACCATCACCTTCTTTTCTTCTGTGGGGTCTTGTTCACAAGAAAAGCGCAATGATGTCCTTAGTGAGCAATGCACATTCCTCATGACTAACACCATTTACAACCATTCTCTTAGCATACCTCGTAAATGCAGGTGAAAGCATGACTGTATCAACTAAAGGTACCTCAATCATCAACCTTATCCATCATTGCTTTGCGCTTGGCATCCTTCAGCTCTTGTTTAGAATCTTCTGACCATATCCATGCTGACTTCCAAATCTTTGGCCCTGAAATCCAGTCCTAAAAACATAGTTGACATCCTCTTCATCACAGTCTTTTTAAGGTTCAAAATTTCAAACCTCTCCAGCAAACTGGACAGATTTTTTTTCCACTAGAATGTTGTGCACGGAGTCTATCTTAGCCTTAACATCAGCAATCTGATTGCCATCCATGTTCTCAGCTTGCCTTTTTCTCTCAAAATTAGCATTTTTGGTACTATTACTAGATTCCAAGTTCTCAATCAAAATCTGAGTATCCTTTGGGTACATGATGTTGAAGTTACCATTGCTGACAACATTAAGAGCCATTTGGTATCTCCAACCAATTCCTCTGAAGAAGATACCTAGTAACTTGACCTCACTAAACCCATGATGTGGACAATCTCTCGGATATGCCTTGAATCGCACCCAAGCAACCTTGAATGCCTCAGTTGATCCTTAATAGAATGTATAAATTTTTGTTCTCAGCTTTTGGGATTTTGCATCATCAAAGAAATTGTTGAGGAAAGCTGAATTAGTTTCCTCCCAGGTTGTCAATGATCCTGGCTGTAATTGCTTAAGCTAGGAAGCTGCTTCCCCAACAAGAGAGTATGGGAAGAGCTTGTAGAAGAGATAGTAATTGGACACCACCATTGTATTTAATACTTGTTAACAAGTCCTAAAATCTCTCAATGTGATCCATGGAGTGTTCATGAGAAGACCATGAAAATTTTGTTGATCCACATGAGTGTAATATGCGGGTTTTAGTTCAAAGTCGTTTCTCTGAAAAGGAGGAAAAATTGCAGACTTATTAGCATAGAATTGATCAGGCCTATTATAGTGACCAAATATCCTTCCTTGACCATCTACAGCTGCGATGAAAATGACATAGCCATCTCCATCAAGCCTATTGCCCTGCTCATTTCATGTGTGACCCTCCTGGTCTCGTAAGACTCCAGCCTCATCTGGAACCAAAACAACTGGATTCATCGTTTCACCTGGTTTCTTTGTTTTCCGTTTGGTGTGTTCTACCTCTTTCAGATCCTGATTAGAAAGATTCAAAAGCTGTTTTTCCTTATTTCTCTTAGTAATACGTTTAAGCATGCACCTGAAACACACAAGACAAAGAACGAAAGAGTATCGTAAGTAACAATGTAATAAAAAAATTAGTCTAAATTTTAGACTTAAATCAATTGGCGAATCAAAGGTTCCCCCAACAATGACACCAAAATTTGATAATACTCAAATATTTTTAGAGTTACTCTCCAAATTAAGAGATCAATTGCAGTACTTAGGGGTTGAATCCACAAGGACTCAAGATTACGCAATAAATTTTAGTGTTTGTGTTAAGTTAAACGAAAACAGTTGTATTAAAACAGAAAATCAGTTAAAGAAGTTGTAAGTTTGATTGGAGGAAAAGTTAGGCTCAAGGTAATTCTCACCTAATTCATAATTGCAGATTAAACAGATCTTAGGGCTTTATTAAGAACTGTTCTAGAACTTGAAACACAAATATAAAAACAATCAGCTATCGCTGAAGCGATTATCTATGTCTAACCTAGAATGCCAAATTTCTTTGCTATATTCAATCAGGTCAAACAAGGTTTAATGATCAGGATCAATTAGTTCACAAAATACATTAACCAAATTTCTTTGCAGATAGATATTTTGCTCATCTAAGATAGTTCAGGAAATCAATAACATTTTCGTGTCTACAAATTAACCGAAGATCAGATTCTAGGTAGCGAAGCTAGAATAAGCAGTAAGCACAATCCAGATGAAGAACTCTAATGATATTTAGCCTAACAAGTCAAACCAATCTAGCAATTCATCATAAACCCTTGAAAACCCCCTAAACCTAACAAACAAGCAACTCAGACATGATTAATAAAACAAAAATCATAGATGAAGTAGAATTCATAAAAGAGATCTATAAAAGAATTATAGGAGTTCAAAATCTTCTCTGAAGGAGTTCAGATTCTTCTCTCCAAATGTCTGCTACAAATCTCTGGATAAAAATAAAGCTTAGGTCTAAACAATGACCTTAAAATTCTATTAATAGCTCAAAACATGAGAAGAGACTTATTTGCAAATAATGGAAACTTCTCGGTAAATTTCATTTTCTTCAAAACTTGAAAACTGGCGTATAAATTATCTGACTGATTCGTGTCAACCGACACCAAGAGAAGTTGGTGTCGGTCGACACCTACCCCAAAAGTGGTTTCTGAGTTGACTTTTATGCATAACTTCCCGATTAGCTCTAAAGTGTTCCAAAATCTCCAAATAAACTCTAAATGTACCTCAACCTACAAAGACTATAAAAGACACCAAAAACACCAATAAGACTATATATAAGACAAATATCATGGTCAAAAACCTATAAAAACTATATTATATCATCAGCCAGTACTAATCAAAATGCCTTGTTAGTTTTTTGAATAACTCGTCAGCTTACTTCGGTGTTGAGAGCTGATTTGACTGCGTAAGTTTGGCCGTGTCATTTACTTCATTTGAGTTCGAGATTGCGGTTTGCTTTTGCAGCTTGATTTCGCTTCATACTTCTATCCATCGAGATTGCTTTTCACTCTGTTTATGAATTTCTAAAATAACTTTTTATTTGACATGATTTATAAATCAGAATTAGAGAAATACTATAAAATAACACTAAAATGTGCTTATGTCAAAAAGAATAGGACAAAAGGGTGAGGGTCACGAAAAAAGCATTTATTATAATTTCAGTTTTAATTAATTATAAAAGTAAATAAAATAAAAATTAGAAATAATTTAAATAATTTTTAATTATTTTATTTTAATAAAGTCTGAATTTTTTTACTAAATATTTATAAAATAGTTTTTACAATTTTGGAAACAATTTAAGCATATTTAAAATTATGATTGAATATGGTGAAATATTTTATAAATTATTAAATATAAGTGATGGGATGTAAAAAAAGATGTTTTGAAAATTAACTAAAATTTTACTATTTTTTAGTCAACATTTAGTTTGAACATGAAATGGTTTCAAAAAATTAAAAAATTATTACAAATTTGGTAAAATAATGTATTAAATATTTATAAAATATTTGAAGACTTAAAAAGTGTTCTGAAAATTTTAAAAAAGATATACTAATTTTTAGGATTGATTTATTTACTTTTAGAAATGGGTTCCTAAGACTTTAGTAAACGTTTAAAAATGATTTTAACATACATAAAGTGATTTTCAACAAACAGAAATATAATTATAAATATGTTAGAATGATATAAAAAGTACCAATGAAATGACTAGAATAACAAGAGAGTGTTATCCGTTTATGTATTTTACCTGATTTGGAAATACATATAATATTTGAAAATCTTTGTAAGGTTTAATGATTTCAGAATATAATAAGTGGATTTTAATTAATATTTGCAAATCCGTAGGCTCTCCCTCAGATTTCTGTCTTTATATTTTTATACTAGAACCCCCTTCCAAGTCCACTAAAATCCACTTTGAAATCAAAATCATAAATAAATATGCAAGATTGAATAACACTGGATTTTAGCTAGTATTTAGAAATCATTAAGGGGGTGGGGGTGTATTCAATCTAGAATTTGAAGTGATTTATATTAAAATAACAAATTCTCAGTTATTAAATTATGAATTTTATAAGATAAATTGAAATCCAGTGTTATTAAGCATATCAGTTTAAAAAGTACATTCAAATCCATTGCTATTGGTAATATTTTAAGTAATGAATTTTAGAAGATTTCCTATAATTTTAAAAAGATTTGGTTGAGTTTCTTAGTTAAAAATACTAAAATTCATATCTCATACTTTTAAATGAAATATTAGGGTGTTTTAACTAAAATCATGTTAATTTTCTTAATTCATCAAAAATCATCTAAAACCTCGTTAAAAATCAAATCATCTCAAATCGAACCAAATTACATATTCAACTCGTCCCCCTAAATGAATAATGAGTGATTTTGACAAGGATTCTAATAATCTAATAACACTTGATTTTATTTGGATTTCTAACTCTATTAAAATCTTATAACCAATAATCCCTACTAAAAATATTCTTAAAAATTTTAAAAAGATATACTAACTTCTAGGAATGATTTACATACTTTTAAGAAAAGGTTCGTAAGACTTTAATAAACATTTTATGATGGTTTACATATTTTGAACATTTTAAAATATAATTATAAATAAATTAAAATAATATATTAAATATATATTAAAAGTTTGGAAGACTAAATAATGATCTTCAAATTTTAAGACTGGTATATTAATTTTTATAAATGGTTTACATATTTTTAAGAGAGGTTCATAAGACTTTAATAAATATTTAATTTTTAACATATATAAAGTGGTTTTAAACATTTAAAATGATTATTATAAATATTTTAAAGTGATATATTAAATATATATGAAATGTTTGGAAGACTAATAAGATGTTCTTTCAATTTAGAAAGGGTATATTAATTTTTAAGAATGATTTACATATTTTCAGGAAAGAATTCCTAAAACGTTTAAAAGAAAAAAAAATTTTGATAAAATAAAATTTAGGGAAAAGATCTTTTGAAAAAGACTTAGAATAAAAAACTTTCCAAAATTTTAAAGAAATCTTTTTTTTGCAGAAAACAGTTTTCCAAAAAAAAAATATTTATTTATTAAATATAATTATTTATTTAATATTTCATTAACTTATTATTCATTATGGATAGTTTAATATATTTCTTATTTAATGAATGCTACTTTTCTGATTTTACCCTTGAATGCTATTTGTTTAACTAACACATATTTTGGTACTATTTAAGTGGGATGTATTGAATATAGAATTTGGGAATATTTGAGATGATTTGATTTTTAATGAGTTATTACATGATTTTGGGTGAATTAGGGAAGTTGCTGTGATTTTAATTTAAAAAATCTTGAATTCTATCTAAAACAATGAGATTTGAGTTTTTATTTTTTTAACTAAGAAATTCTACCAAACACTTTGAAATCCCAACAACTCTCCCAAAATTCATTACTTAAAATATTTCCAATAACACTAGATTTCAAAGTAGAATTTTAAATTACAAGTTCAATAACACTTGATTTCAAAGTAGAATTTAAAATTATAAGTTCAATAACACTGGATTTTAAAATAAGTTTTAAAATCCATGTTCCAATAACAGTGGATTTGTCATTTTAATGCAAATCTCTCCAAATCACTTCAAATCATAGATTCAATACACCCCTAAGAGAATTGCTCCAGAATGTATTCCCCATGACTTATAGCGAAATTTTTTTTATATTTCTAAAAATAGATTGAAATTTGACCAAACAATATCCTACTAATACCATCTGCAAAATATATGACTAGTCGTCACGAAACAAAATCACAAAACAGAAAGAAACAAATCCACACTATAAATTCGACAACACAAGACAGCTGGAAAAATACCATACATATATTTCATATGTGAAAATATGATGGCTTAGCAAAATAAATATATATTATAGTGAATGTATCATGCACGCAGATGCACTCAAAAGAATAGTTAAATGAATATTAATAACTTATAGTCTTATACATGTTACAGTTTAAAAAAATATATATATATATAGGGGGAGAAAAAATGGGAGTGTTAGAGGCCAATATTCTCCTCGGGATTGCTGTGGTAAAAGAATGACCATTCTCTTCCCTTGTCCCCTATATATACCTTACGATCGAACAATTCTTACTCACAATTTTTCAACTTCTCCCTTTCTCTTCTCTCCGCTAATTACGCTTTTGCCCTGGCTTCCTCTTCCTTGTTTAGGGTTTCGTCTACTCTCTACATGACTCTCTCTGTATTCTTCCACAGCTTTCTTGAACTGCAACCTTCTTCAGATTGGTTTTTTCTCATATATCTATTGGAGTTATTTTAATTTAAGTCGCATCTGTTCGAATGATTTGCGGTTCAATAAAGCTGTGGGAAGATACAGACAGAGTCAAATGATTTTATAAATTTCATTCAGAAAAGTAAGAATGGTTTCAGTTTTTTAATCCGATTTAATTCCAGATATTTAATTTACTTTTTGTTCTCGTATTGACTTATGTTATGGATATCAAGAATATATACGAGTATATTCAAGATGGTGATCTGAAATCGTTTTTTGTTAATTTATTATTCATAGAAATGCCCTAATTTCTTTCTGATTTGTGTTTATGCGTAGATATATACATATATGATATAGATGAAATCAATGTTTGAAATGGGATCCATAACTCTCGTCTTATAAGTATTATTGGTATGGAAGATTGTGGTTGTTGTCTGGTGGAAATGGTTTAGATCTATGACCTGTAGATCTGTGGAGACCAGATATATATTTTATACATATCAATTTCTTTCTTATCTAATAATTCAGCTGCATGATAGATTGAGATCTTACGACCATTTAGCTTTTGCAGGTTGAGTCTATTTGTCAATGCTTAAACTTTTTCTTTAGCAATAATGTACAAAATTTGTTTGGTTGATGAGCTACTAATGCGTTGATGGACCACATCTGGAATATTTAAAATGCAGAGGAAGTAGTGGCAAAGTAGTTTCTTGGGTCGATCCACATTATTTAAAATGCATTCTTGTTTCTTTTTTTATTTTTTGTTTAGATAATGATTTTATGGTTGAGAAAAGGATTGGATGTTAGTGGCAAAAGTAGCAACCCGTAAATAACAATTAGATCTTGGGCTTCATGAAATAGTTAAACTCTTTTGTGGCAATTTTCAGATGTGAATGAACCTCTAATCTTACATTCTCGAGTCTCAAATTGATTTTTGAATTTTAACCCCAACAAAAGGAAAAAATAAAATAATAAATAAGGCCACTTAATATAATCCAATTCCTAGTACTTTTTCTGGTTTTAATGCAATTTGACTCAAAAAGTGGGAACACTTCGAATACATAACCATACATGTATAATTGGTTATTTTTTAAAAAATATTCAAAATGTATTGTTTTAGTTGTTGTAATTTGTATAAAAATCGTTGAATTTTCTCAAAAAATATTAAATCATAATAATTTTAAATTTGTAAGAAATTATTAACAAAATACTTATTGAAAACTAACTATTTTATCCACCTGTATAGTTAATCTATTTTTAATAATTTTAATGATGACAAATAATTAATTTGAAAATTTTCAAAAAAAAAAAAATCAGTCCTAAATATTCTCTAGGTCATCGTTTTCATGGATACATATATTTAAATTTATGTAACACACTTAATTTTAAATTTAAATATGTAAACAAAAAATTAGATATATATATATATATATGTAAGATATTGTTTGTCAAAAAATAGCTTTTACATTGATTGAATAATTTATTGCTTACGTTGTCGTGTGACAAATTAGCATTCTTCATAGGTCATCTTAACTGCCTAAATGAGTATATTCAAGCCAATGTCTAATACATGTTGTCAAGCGGTTGCCTAAATAAGGTTTTAATTGTTTAGGTACTGGATAATGACTATGGTGAGAAAGCAGTTTGACAACTTGATTTTGGATTCTTCCTGTAAAACTATACGACAAGAGGTTACTGATTTATATATTCAATAGTTTGGTAAATTTTGATATTTATCAACTCCAAATATTAGTGTTGAACTATAAATATTATTATCTCGGGATAATAAGAAACTAGGTTTAGGGTTTAACAAAGCTTCTTTTAGGGTTAATTTGTTCGGCGGAAGACGGTGGTTTAAGTCGTCAGAAGTTAATTTGGTCGTCAATCTTCGGGCAAATAGGGTTTTGCTCGAAACTCTCCAAATTATTCTCAACTTAGGTTTTTGTATTATTTCTCGTGTGTTTACAATAGAAGGCATGTACATACTTATATATCCATCTAGGTCGGTGTAAGCCTCCTAATTCTGACATACTTAGTATTTTACACATTGGACCGGATAAAGACCGGGCCGAATTTTTATTAGGAAGGTCCGCAGGAGCTATATGGTCGGTCCATTTAGGTTAAACATGTGGCCCAATTGTTGTCAAAGTAGCTGCGGAGATTGAAAGTTCCCTAGGGTTAATGATGATGTTTCCTCGAAAATTGCTCAATTTCCTCTATATAAACTGCCTCTTCCCATTTGCTCCTCATTTCTGCTCTCCATATCCAAAGGCAATTCCCTTTGCTCTCTCTCGTCTCAATCTCGTTCTTCAGTTGTTCTTTCTGTTTGCGGAATTTCTTCGAGTTTGTTCGTATTTCTCCCTTATTTTCTGAGAAAGAGATGTCTTTGATCCGAAAATGTGGTTTATCATCAACGGGTGCCGTTCATGAGGCATTGGGACAAGCCGAATCAATAGAAGCCATGTCAGTTGGTGGTGTCGATCATGAAGTGGAGGAGAACAAAACCGACCATGCTGGGCGTGAGGTGGTAGTATCTGCTGAAGACAATCATCCGTTTACTTCTGTCACCGAGCAGGATCTGTGGCTTGGAGTCCAGTCTTCATGGTCGGCCGAAGACACCATCAACGAGACTTTTCACTTATGCGATGCTCCGGACGGCATCAAGTATTTTGTGCCGAAGAGGCATAAGCGGCCCTGGAATGCTCCACCTGGGTATATCTGTGTGTACGAGTTGTATTTTCGGAAGGCTCATCTGTGGTTTCCTCTCCCGCACCTTCTAGCCGCGTATTGTGATCGGCGAAGAATAGCCATTTCTCAACTAACTGCGTCGTCGATTCGCCATATGACCGGCATCCTCCTCCTTGGTGCCGAGTGTGATGTGTCAATCAGTGTTCGTCACTTCGAGGAGATGTCTAGTCTGAGCATATGCAAAGAAAGTCCTGGGTGTGACTATATGAAGATGAAGTCTGAGCACAGTCTGAGCACAGTCTGATCACTAGAGCGCCGAACAAGATTCATCACTGGCAGCGATTTTACTTTTTTTTTGTAAAAGTCTCAGAGTTGTCAGTTGCAGAGCCGGACAGGGAATATAGAATTATGTGGAATACAGATATTGGTAGATTATTTCCACTGTACTAATAACTCTTCTGTGTTCGGCCTTCCATGTAGCTAATATTAAAATACTTTGGTGTTGCAGTTCGGCATCCATTTTCAATCGCTCACCCGGAGAACTTCTTCCAAGACATCGAAAAGCTCAGAGTTGCTGGACATCGTCAGTGGCCAGACATAAGTGCGGATTGTTTTCATTGAAGTCTTGCCCGCACACTAGGTACAGTATTCCCACGAGTTTTCGAGTGTTTTATTTATCCGACTCGTCGAGCTAAGCATTTATGATCTTTTTGTAGTTAACTGGGATACCAGAGAACCATGTTCTCCTCGTCAAGGCAGAAGGCCAAGGATGGGTAAAGTGAGAAGGAAGATTTCAAGTTACGCCGAGTAGCTGCAGAGGACTCCTGGCTCAAAGGAGAAACCTGACGCGTCTAGGTCGACTGGAACGTCGCAACAAAATGGTGATGGTTAAGCCAGTTGGTCCAAGAATGAACTATCACTGGTTGCTGTTGATCCTGCTGTACCGGCTTCACTCTCTTCAGCAAGATCAGAGAAAAAATAAGGCAAGAAGGTGGCGTCCTCGCCTTTGGGATTCACCAACGAAAAGAAGAACTCCACTGCCACTCACAAAGGTCGAGCAAAGCGTGCATTTGATGACCGGGATGAGAATGAGACATTTGATTCAACAAGGCAGATGGTCGGCGGGGCCTACAACTTCTCCTATCTGTACCGAGGAGAGACCCCTTTTTTTTAATGACAAGCACGCCTGTGCTTCGGTCAAGCAAAAGGGTCAGTCGCCGGGCTTCCTCATGTGGACTTGCTGCTTGATCCCCAGGGGTACCATGATCTCGCAAGAGCACAGGCGATGGTTAGTATGATTCGGTTATTCGGTGATTTTCTGTAATAAGAAGTTTGCTAATCCACATTTATATGCAGGTCGTGGGATACTCAAATCGTATCATCGGCCAATACGATGCGAAACTGAAACAGCTTTGGTCGGATATGTCCCGGGCAAAGAAAGAGGATGCTGCCAAAGAAGCTCGGCATCATAAGATGAAAGAGGACATTGAAAAGATTAAAGGGGTTGTCCTTGGGCTGAAGGAAGACAAGGACCGTGCCGAGGCCGAGCTAAAAACGACGCAAGAAAATGAGGTGACGATCTCAAAAGGCCTGATCGCCTCAGAGAAGAAAAACAAAGAGCTGGAAGATAGGCTGAAGTCTGAATCAGTGCGACTGAGGCTCTCCAGTGACGAATTTGTCCAAAAGGAGAGAGTAAGAGTGGATGCCGCGTTGAGGGCGAAATGCTCAGCCAAATTTGGTAAGATCAAGCAGTATCTTGTCGAGTAGGAGCAGAACGATGACAGGTTCTCTCTCTTCAGTCAAGCTTCAGGCATGCGAAAGTGTTTAGAGCTACTGGTGTCAGAAGGGGTCACAATACCGCAAGACAAGCTCTAGGCTGTTCAGGAGGATAAGGCCAAATTTGAAAAAGAAGTTGACGAGATGGACGTGGTCGAACTTGAAAATCGCGATCTCTCTTTATCTTCGCTTGAGCCATCCAAATCTGTGCTGGTGTCAGACTCACCAGGTGTCCCTTCAGGTGTTGACCAGTTCAGGTCGAATGATAAGGTGCTATCGTCGGAAGACGCAGCGGCATTGGGCGGCAATTTCGTCGACATCATTACGGTTTAGATTAGCATTATATAGATTTCTTTTCGGCTTTTCTTTTCTCTTCCTTTTTTTTGTATGTTAAATCGTCAGATCTCTCCTTTTTTATATATAAATGAGATGCTCACTTTATTTGAATACCTTGTTCTTATTTTGGTATAAAATCGTCCAGAGTGTTGCCTCGAGCTTTGCTCGGCGAGTCTTAGTGCTTGGTTTTCTGTGAGGCTTTGTGCTCGGCTTTTGTAAGGTATCCTTTGACCATTATTATTGTCAATGTACTGGCATTGGTCGCCAGGATGCTTCTGGGAAGCACGTTAAATCATCGTGATGGGCCAGATCACAGAGCTCGATTTAAAGGACGAGGAGGACTGAAAATGACTTTTTTTAAAGGCGAGCATAAGCGAGTCGATTTTCAGACAACCACTCGAAGTCGACAACCAGGCTCTCTTGAACGAGGACATAACTTCGTGGTAGAGTACTCGATTTTACGACGAGCTAATTTTGACAAAGGAACTCGATTTGAAGACGAGCACAATGCAGAGACAGTGCGCTGTTGTAAGACGAGCAAATAAAATGTGTATATATACAACTGGACCCTGACTGGGCTGCCTACGTACCCTTCAAAGAAGGATCAAGTCGTCCGTAATTCAAAATATATATATTTTAACTGTAGTACCACTTCAAGCTCATGGAGTTCCATGAGCGGGGTAAAGCGACGCCTTTGGTCGTCTGAAGTTTGTAGACGCCTGGTTTGATGACTTTAACTATTTTGTAAGGACCTTCCCAGCTGGTGTCGAGCTTCTCTGCGTGGTATTCTTTCATGTTCTCGTACACTTTGCACAACATGAGGTCGCCCTCAAGGAACTCTCTGTTGCGGACTTTTTTATTGTAGTATCGAGCAGCTAACTGCTGATAGTTCTGGAAGCGTAGAAGTGCCTGGTCGCGCTGCTCTTCGAGGGACTCGAGGGCATTGAACAGCATTTCTTCATTGAGCTTGACTTGCTCTGAAAGTTTAGCGCGGCGTAGCGTGTGGACGTTTACCTCGGTGGGTACCAAGGCTTCGACTCCATGAGGCAGGGAAAAAGGAGGTCTGCCCGTTGCTCGGTGTGGAGTTGTTCGGTGCGACAAGAGTATGCCATCGAGATCGTCAGCCCATACTCCCTTCTTAGTTTCGAGTCGTTTCTTGATGCCGTCCAGGATGGTCTTGTTCGTTACCTCGGCCTGGCCATTCCCCTGAGGATAGCATGGTGTTGACTTACTTAGGCGTATGTTCCATCGTTTACAAAAACCCTCGAATTTTCGAGAAGTGAATTAGGAGCCATTATCTGTGACGATCTCGTATGGGAGCCCATGTCGGCAAATAATGTATTTCCAGACGAAATTATGTACTTCGTGGTCGCGAATGCGAACATAAGACTCTGCTTCGACCCACTTGGTAAAATAGTCTGTCATGACTAGTAGGAAATGTCGCAGGTTAGATGCTGGGAGAGGGCTGACTATATCCATTGCCCAACTCATGAATGGGTAAGGTGCAGTTGTCATCTTGAGGAGCTCGGTGGGAGAATGGATCATAGGCGCATGATGCTGACATTTATCGCACTGTGCGGCACATTGCTCACAATCACTGATCATGGTCGGCCAATAGTTACCCTGTTTCTTTATTTGCAGTGCTAAAGCTCGACCGCCTGCATGATTGCCTCATGCACCCTCGTGCGTTTCTTCCATGACTGGGCGAACTTTGTCGCTGTGCAGGCAGCGTAAGAGGGTCCGGTTAGCAATCCAGCGAAAGAGGTTGCCATCCATGAGGGTGTAGTGGGAGCTTTTCGCTTTGAGGCGCGGCGCTTCCCATTTATCCTGTTGCACTTCTCCATCTTCCAGAAAGCTTGTTCGCACTGATCGTCCCATGCGATTTTTTTTGTTACCACGCAGGAGTTGGTAAAATAGAAGGCATTTGTCAGTTGAACGGAAGATGAAGCGGTTGAGCGCAGCGACCTGGCCGGTCAAACGTTGAACTTCACGAGTTGTCTTCGGTGACAGTAGGTCGAGTATAACTGTTATCTTCTTAGGATTGGCTTCGATTCCCTGTTCCGTCACTATGTACCCGAGAAATTTTCCAGAGGTTACCGCGAACATACATTTAGCTGGATTCAGCTTCATCCCGTATTTGTTGAGAATGGTGAAACATTCTTTCAAATGAGAGACGTGTTGCTCGGCAACAAGAGATTTGACTAGCATGTCGTCAATGTAGACTTCCATCGTGGTTCCGAGCTGTTCGGCGAACATCTTGTTCACTAAACGTTGGTACGTTGCTCCAGCGTTTTTCAATCCAAAGGGCATTACCTTGTAGAAATATGTCCCACGATCAGTGATGAATGACGTTTTTTCCCGGTCGTCAGGATGCAATAAGATTTGGTTGTATCCTGAGAAGGCATCCATGAAGGATAGCAGTTCATTCCCAGCAGTCGCTTCGACTAGGCGATCAATGTGAGGCAGGGGGATACTGTCCTTGGGGCACGTACGATTAAGATCGGTGAAATCCACGCAGACTCTCCACTTGCCGTTCTTCTTCTTGAAAACTACTGGGTTAGCGAGCCAGTCTGGATATTTCACTTCTGTGATGGACTCGGCGCCGAGTAGCTTCTCAACTTCATCGTTCATGGTCTTTGCACATTCAGGACCGAGCTTGCGTCTTTTCTGTCTGATCGGCTTAAGTATTGGGTCTACATTCAGCTCATGGGTTGTGATGATAGGATCGATTCCTTTCATATCCTTTATCGACCAGGCGAATGTGGAGACATTACTCTTAAGGAATGAAACCAATTCATCCTTGATTTCTCCAGGAAGTGACGTTCCTATACCGACGTATCGATTTGGATGTTTATCGTCGATTTTGACCTTCTCGACTGTTGATGTGCTGGGTTGATCTGTTCTAATCACATTCGCGGACGGGGATCAGAGTTTTCGCTCGGTTACGAAGCACATGCGCGAAATGCGTTGATTGCCCTTTATTGTGAATATTCTGTTGGAGTTCGGGAATTTGATGCACTGATGGTAGGTAGATGCCACTGCTTTAATTGCATGTATCCAGGGAGTTCCGACGATGACATTATATATGGCAGGTCGATCAACAACCACAAACTTGGTCATCTTTGTCACTCCCCTGGCGTAAGTTTGCAATTTAATGGTTCCCACGGCCATGGTGGTAGCTCCGTTGAAGCCGGTCAAGGACTGAACTGTTTCCTTGATTTCAGATTCTTGGATCCCCATCTTCTAAAGGATTTCCTTGTATATCACATCGACAGAGCTTCCGGTGTCGACCACGGTGTGCATGTTCCAATTTGGAGTTCGATGACTAAAGGATCATTGTGTGGATGATGTACTCCGTCAGCGTCACTTTGATGAAAGCTGATCACCGGATCACTTGGAATTATCACTGGCCATTTCTGTGTCGTTGCTGCCCGACGCTCGTACTCTATAATACTTCGTACAGAGTCGTTGCACGACTGAAGGCCGCCCATGATCATCTTGACACGTCAGGTAGCCAGGGGTCGAGGATAGTCATTCTGGCCCTCTCGCCGTCTTTTGGGAGCGTCCGTATTCGTGGGCAGTGGGTGCACCTGTTCGTAAGCGTCAGTTGCAATCTGTTGTTGGTTTCCCGTTTGCCGATTACTGTTCCGGCGATCGGTATATGGTCGTGATCGGTTGATTTGACTTCACCATTCTGATACCTAGAGACGAGGTCGTCGTGTAGGTTTATGCATACCGATGTATCATGTCCCTTCCTGCGTTGATATTGACAATAATGATCTGGGTTGTAATCGTCCGAAGCCTGTTATGGATTTCGATAATACTTATTCCACTTTTGAGTGGCCTTCTGATTGGCCTGCTGTTGACACCTGTTCTCTATTTCCCGTTGAACAGGCTCCTCTGCTCCGGTTAAGAGGTATGCTGATGATTTCCTGCCGCGATCAAGATTGTCGCAATGTTGCTGTGGCTCATAGTAGTCGTCATTGTGTTTAGGTTAATTCTTATTGGAACCATGCCTTTTTGCGTAGGCCACCTTCTCTTCTTCTCTGTCAATATAACCATATGCACGGTGAAAAGCGTCCTCTTGTGTGATCGGCTTGTTCAAATGAAGGTCCTCTTGTAATTTCGAATCAATCACGAGGGCGTTATAAAAAGCCCCAATAGCAGTCTTGTCGTCGACAGAACTTTGAGAGTACACATGTTTGAAGAGTTCAAGAAAACTGCGTAGTGGTTCTTTCAAACCTTGAGCCATTGTCCAAAGATCGCTTTCAGAAGTCTTCTGCTGGATATAAATAGAATAGTGCTTCATGAACGTAGTCGTCAACTGCTTGAAATTGTCGATCGAGTTAGCTCGGAGTTTTGAAAAACCAGTTGAGTGCTGATCCGCTCAATCCTTCTACGACAAGTTGGCAAAGACCGGCATCTCTTCCCTAGAGGGAGAACTTTACACGTCCCATCGCGATTGTAAAAGCAGTTATGTAATGGGTGGGGTCCGAGTTTCCTTTAAAGGTCGGGAGTTTGATTTTGTCCGTATGACGAACAGGGGTATGCGTGATCTTGGATGTGAACGGTGTCTTCTGGGTGTCTTCAAGAACACGCTCTATCTATGGAGCCGAGATGATAGCCCTATGTACCTTCGAATTGATGTCCTGTAGGCCTATTTGCTGGTTTTCGATTGCTTGGTCTCTGTGATCGCCACAACTGAGGCCTTGCCGAGGTAGAATTGTCTCCAAAGGTCTCCTCGCATTCTCAGAGTTGAGTGGATTTGGGAAAAGAGGTCGGCGCAACGCTGGTCCCTGTACGAGAGGTGTCTGTTCGTTATTGTTTTGTCGATTTGTGTAAACGGAATTGATCCCTTCCAGACGTGCATCATGGCAATCGAGACGAGCTAGCACGCTCTCTAAGAGTGTTGTTATGGCTGTTTGATCTGTCACCGGTTGCTGGGCTTGTCCACTAGAGGTCTCCTCGGTTTGGTTGTGTGCGGCAAGGATAGTTTCCTCTTGTGGACGGCGATCTCCGCCAACCGGCTGTATATACGTCATCTGAACTTGTTCTTATGTAAAAAAGCTTTATTAAAAGGTTCCCACAGACGGCGCCAAGTGTTGAACTATAGATCTTATTATCTCAGGATAGTAAGAAACTAGGTTTAGGGTTTAACAAAGCTTCTTTTAGGGTTATATTTGTTCGGCGGAGACGGTTTTTTAGATCGTCAGAAGTTAATTTGTTCGTCAATCTTCAGGCAAATACGTAGGGTTTTGCTTGAAGCTCTCTAAATTATTCTCAACTTAGGTATTTGTATTATTTCCCGTGTGTTTACAATAGAAAGCATGTACATACTTATATATCCATCTAGGTCGGCGTAAGCCTCCTAATTCTGACATACTTAGTATTTTACACATTGGGCCGGATAAAGACCGGGCCCACCATGAACTCGATGGGCTTTTATGGAGGGACGAAATCCATCTCCAACAAATAGTAAATAAAATCTAGATTGAACAAAACAAATATATCAATTTAAAATGGAACATTATATCTGTGTCAAGAACTCTTAATACTTATAAATGAATTTTTTATTCAAACTTTTGTTTAGGCAATGCCTTATATACATGGATATTGTAAAGTACAAACGGTTTAACTTAATTAGTATATTAACCTAGTTCGACAAAGTACATTAGAGTCATATACCTCTCTCAAGGTAGAGTGTAGAGGTTATACACACCCAACTTGGACAAAAAACTTCAAACTCTTTGCATCCCAAGGTTTTAGTGAAGATGTCTTGTCAGTTGTGATTTTTTTGAAGCATGCGTAGTAGCAATTGTACCTCTAAAGATCTCATTCAGTATAAAATGAAAATCAAGACCAACTTGTTTTGTTCATTTAAGGCCAACATAATTTTCTGCAATATTGATAACCAAAAGACTGTCCGAATGAAGAAAAATAAGTGCATCACACTTGATCCCCAAACATGGAAAGAGTTCTCGGAGCCATAATAGTTCACTAACCGTATCTGCCATCACCCCGTATTCAGATTCAGTAGAGGAACGAGCCACTGTTAACAATCAAGTATTTTCACTGACATTGTGCTTCTGTATTTTCACAAGATTGGATAATCATCAAGCTGAACAAACAATCCTGCTAACAATCGACGAGTGATAGGACATGCTCCCCAATCAGAACCACACGAAGCTGAGATCATTAATGTTGTATTTTCTTTGAGAAGTATACCTTGGCCTGGACTGCTTTTAAGATATCTGACAACTCAAATTGCCACATCCCAATGATCTGATTTGGAGCAATTCATTAATTGGAAAAGAATGTGAATGACATAACTGATTTCGGCACCTGTTGTCCCTAAGTAAATAACACGACCCACCAGTTGTCGATAACATTGCGGATCAGTCATGGGAATACTATCGCCCAACAAAATTTTGGGATTCTGTTGAAGAGGAAAACTGACCAGTTTAACCCGAAGAAGTCATGTTTCCTAGATCCAAAGCATATTTTCACTGGCAGAGATATATTCTGGAAGTGCTCCTTTCTACTTCTATGCAAAAGAAATATCGTAGAATATCCAAATTCTCCGTACGATAACTATAACGTCCCAGCCACCTTTACCAGTGAGCTCCATGCCCACTCTCTCGGCGCATGGGCCCACCTCTCTCTGACGGCCGATGCGTTATTTGTGGAAGACTCAAGAGATTTATTTACTGTCCCTATAATCACCATATGACCATTCTCCGTGTTTTATCCTCACTCACAATGTACCAGAAATCACTTCCCGATAGGTTATCTATCCTTTGACTACTCCAGCTCAAGAACTCTTAACCCTGAGTTCTCTCCGGATATATAACCAAAAAGATAAGTGCCCTTTAATGACATAGATAGTCAAATCAATTCTCTTAAGCTTCTACTCATGCACTACTATATACTAGAAATCAGATGTTACAATCACTCCCACTCATAGAGCGCAAAGTCCTTCTTGTGCATCAAGACAGGTCCCTAACCACGTCTTAGGTCTCGTGGGCTCACCCCTGTCCGACGGCTGGTGCATTATTTTTGGGAGGCTCAAGAGACTTGTTTACTGACCACGCAATCACCACGTGACCATTCCCAATGTTTTATCCTTACTCACATGTAATTGAGAATTACTTCCCGATAGGTCATACATCCTTTAACTACTCCAACTCAAGCATGCTTTTCCGAGGAGTTCTCTCCAAATATGTGACCCAAAAGATAAGTGCACTATGATGACATAGGTAAGCAAATTAATTTTCTTAAGCCTTTCCACATGCACAACTATATACCAGATATCAGGATGTTACAAAACATGTGCTCAAACGGCGGTTAGGCTATGTTTTGTTGGCACTACAGGCTATACTTTTAGTCTTCGATCGGCTATGTTTTGTTGGCAATCATGTAAGCAGCAAACGGTGGCTCAATCAACGGCAGAGGCAGAGTACATTGCCGTATGTGCAGAAACAAACCAAGCCATATGGTTACAAAGACTCTTTGAGGACTTCGGTTTAAAGTTCAAAGAAGGCATTCCCATCTTATGTGACAACAAGTCAGCAATAGCAATTGGAAGGAATCCGGTGCAACATAGAAGAACGAAGCACATAGAGATCAAGTATCATTTCGTGAGAGAAGCCGAGCACAGATGACTAATTCAACTTGAGTATTGCAAAGGAGAAGATCAACTCACAGATATACTTACAAAGGCCTTAAGCGTTTCAAGATTTGAAGATCTTAGAAGGAAGCTTGGAGTGAAGCCGAGATATGATTAAGGGGGAGTGTTGAAGTATAATCATACATCTCGTATAACACAACATCACATTCACATTAGTTAGTTACTTGATCGAGAAGACACAACCGTTTGTCTTACAGTTATGTCTTTTAGATTAAGAGTCGTATCTTCACGTATTACACAAACACAATGTTTCATTTCTATAAATACGTGATCAAGTTTCTGTTTCTTGCATCACAAAAAAAAAACAACAGAATTGTAATACATTCAAGTTATCAATACAAGTTTGATTACAATTCAATATTCTCTTTTCCTTCTTTGTCGTAAACACATATTTCAAAACCATTTACAGAAGGGATATGTGTGTCACTTGTTTCGAGTGGTCTGAATGCAAAGAAATCGTCATCGATAAACGAGTTTAAGTGTTGCAGAATACCCATTGGTGGAGGGAGAGAGAGAGAGAGTCAGTGACAGATTGTTCAGAAGGAAACTCTGTTTCGAAAAAGATAACATCATGAGAGAATATAAACTCGCCAGCCCTTTTTTCCCAAAGGATATCCCGAAAACACTGATTTGTTTGTACGATTTGCAAATTTCTCCCCACCATAATTTTGATTATCAACATAATATAGGTGGCCAAAAACTCTGAGATATTTTATCGGAGGAGATTTGTTGTAAGGCAGACCATAAGGTGTTTCCCATCAAGAACAGCAATAGTGGTCCGATTGATGAGGTAACCTGCTGCAAGCACGTAATAGCTCCAAAACTCAATCGGAAAAGAGGCTTGAAAGAGGAGTGCATGTGCAACGTTAAGAAGATGAACAGGCTTGCGTTCCACCCAACCATTTCATTGTTCCGTACCAATACACGATGTCTCGTGAATGATACCTTTGTGAGAAAAATAATCCTTAAGCAAAAAAATTTAGAGCCATTGTGGGTACACACTGTTTTGACAGTAGCAGTGAACTGTCTTTCAACAAGAGAAACAAAAGTAGTAGTGAACTGTCTTTCAACAAGAGAGACAAAATTATGTAGATGTTTGGGTGCCTCTTGTTTGTTCAGCAATAGATAGATCCACACATCTCGAGAAAAATCATCAAGAATGGTAAGATAATTCTTAGAACCACAAAAAGTTGTAGTCCGATATAGACCCCATAAATCACAATGGATCAACTGCGAAAGTGTTTTTGTTTTAGTGCTACTCAGCAGAAAAGAATCACGGGTTTGCTTAGCATGAATACAGATTTCACATGTCTTAGAATTAAAAACAGCAGCACCTAAATCAGATAAATTTAGAAAATCTAACACTTTATAAGATGGATGTCCCAGCTGACTGTGCCAAATTTCCAATAAAGTAGAATCAGAGCTTTGAGTCATCCATGCAACATCCATTCCGCTGAAAAAATACAGCCGGTTCAACTGCTCACCTAATCCAATCAGATATATGAATGATACACTGCTTATCACGAGTTAGATGAGAAATAGAAATCAGATGACAGTGTAATCCATCAACAAAGAACACATTGCGAAGAATGTGAGGTAGTAAATCTTCCATCAGGTTGATTTATATAGGTGCCATATCACATATCTCAGTCAAATAATCAATACTTCCTGTCATATGATTTGTCGCACCTGTGTTAATTATCCAGGATTCAAGAAAGTGCTTACATGTTGGATATTCAAGAGAAGCAGAGTGGATCTCATTGAGCATGTATATGAGATATTTCCATTGTTGATCGCTGATATGAGGCAATTTTACCTCATTCTCACGTTTGTTGTCTAATTTTTTATCGAGTCTTTTTAGTCTTTATCGAGTCATTTCAGGTAACTAAGATGCTATTCACAAATATTTGGGGAATTGGGGCCTCTGGAGAAAAAGGAAGTCAAAGTGGAGTAAAAAAGAGTTATAATGAAGGAAAGAGCATTACGGAGCACCTGTTCCGTTTTGGAGCACCCGCTCCATCCGCCAAAACAAATATGAAAACTCCACTTACCTAGTTTTGGGACGCGACCTAAGAGAGAAAAAGGGGGAGTCGTCGCCAGAACACATCTATCTTCTTTTCTATCTTTTTCATTGAACACTTTGAGAGAGCTTTGAGACCTAGACATTTTTCCATAGAGTTTTTAGAGTTCTTACTTGTTGGATTTGGGAGAAGAATCTGTGCAACACTTGAGAAGAATTCTGAATCTTTTTTGTCTATTTTCTATTTCATTTATGGATTTCTCTTCATCTCTTGCTGTGATTTGCTTTACCATGTCTGAGTAGTTTTGTAGTTATGTTAATGGTTTTAAGGGAATTCATGAATCGTTGAGTTATATATGTTAAAATAGGGATCTGTCTTTTATTTCTTCATCTATTGTTGATCTTAATGCTGAAACTAGTTAACTACCTAGTTTCTGATATTAGGTTGTTTAATGCACCAAAAGTGATTGCTTAAATGCCTGAAAGAACATAGTTGAGCAAAACGTTATTAGCCAACGACAGTTGATGTTAAGGCGTTTTGTGAACATATCAAACCTGGTCTTAATGCATTTTTAGTTTCCTGAATTCAAACGACAGTTTAGAATCTTAGGTTGTTAGACATAGTAATTGATACTACGACAGTAGGTTGGTTATAAATCAGTGTTTTGAGTTCTAGAACGCGCTTAATGATTTCCCTGTTCGATTCTCTGGTTCACGATCTCTGAATTACTGTGAATTTACCCTTGACCTAACGCTTTGCTTATACATTGGATCTTGTATTTTTACAATCTTTGCTTAGCTTTAGAAAAACAAACAAAAAATACTTTCCTCTTAGCTCTACTTTATTCTTGCAGATTTGTAGTGTAACTTTGGTCTTCTTTGGTTTGAACTATCTATACTACTTTGATTTGTAACTGTCTTTTAAGTACACACAAAAGGCCATATCTACAATGATTTGCCACAAGAAGAGGAAGACACATTTGAAGAATGCATTCAAGATGACCCATATATGGAGCCGCCATTTGATGAAAGTGTACTTACACCAGAAAAAAGAATGGAGTTGAATGAGCTTTATAAGGAGAATCCAATGCTGACAAGGAGTAACCTAGCGGTAATGATCTGGTTAAACCTCATGTCATATTGGGCAGCACTGGAAGGAAGAGAGCTTACATTTTGTGAGATAATGGTAGCTCAAGCACTTAAAGAGGTATTATATTGGGTTCCACCATTCCAATTACAAGGTACATGCAACTTAACCTTTACATTTCCGGATTATCATGAAGTATGTTTTGATATCAGTTGTCTTTGTGCTTTAAATGATCATGATCCCGAGTTTAACTCTTCAAAACTAGAGGTGTCTAGATCTCTTCTTGATAAATCTGACCTAGGGGATGAATTTGATGTAAATAAGATCTTGAATGAGATAGAGAATCCTACGGTTGAGAATGATGATAGGAATGAAAATGTTGTATTTTACATGATTGATGGAGATGGAGTTGACTATTATGTGACAAACTCTTTTGAACCTGAAATTGACTTTATTCTGTCCATCAAATGCATTTAATTGTCAAGAACATCCCACAATCAAGGATTATTTGAAGATATATGCTACATTTGTAGTTAACTTCCTTGATGAGATCATTGTCTATTTTCTTTGGATAATTGTGTGCTTTTTTGCACATTTTGTTTCTTACCCTAATAGGAGGAGGACCAAAGGTGCACTGGCTCAGCCTTTCGATTCTCATGACTAGCATTTGTGCTCCATAATCAAGTTAGTGACTTAAACCAAGTACTTGGTGGGAGGCAACCCACTGGTATGTGTACAAACTCTGCATTTTTTTTTTTTACTTCTAACTTTTGGTTTTAGTTTTTCTTGGTTTCATAGAAAAAAGGTGTAGCTAAAATTTCTTGATGAGAAGAAGAAGTGTAGGTGTAAAAACTCGTCGGAGCACCCGCTCCGAATACTCAGGATACTCCTCCGGGGTGCTCCAGGCAGAGATTTCTCGACAGAGCACCCCAACCGAGAAAAGAGAACATGTTCCATCAGGATGCTCTGAAAAAACAAAAAAAGTCTCTAACACATGTGCATGTCTCCAGGTAAGTCTTCTTGTTCTTTAATCATTGTACTGTCCATCTTATTTTTTTATTTTTTTATGTTTTCTTTAAATTTTGTGTTTCAACCTTTCCTCTTGATTTAAATCTGGAGGAAGGTGTTTATTGCTAGTAATTCTGTTTGTTTTCTTTGATTTTCTATGATTAGAGTCAGTCTTGAGTCAGTTTGTTTCTTTGAGTCAGTTGTTTTATTGAGTCAAGAACTTGATTGGGAATTGAGACCTTAATCTATGATGATCTTAGACCATTTGTGTGATTTTGACTATATCTCTAGTGACCATTATTGCAGAATTTTGAGTGCACAAACAAGCTGAACACCACCATATTCAGATTTCTCCCTTTCCAGAATATCCCATCTTATTGAAGTTTTATCGGAATGACATGAACTCTATCTTATTTGGACTTAATTAGAATTGAAATTATTTTTGTTATGGGCATTAGATTAGGGGAACAAATTTATGTTCAGGATTTCTTATACTTTTACCACTCTTGCTGATCCTGAATAGCTAACTCATCTTTAGCTAATACCATCCTTTAGCCTAATATCTATTTAGGATTCCCCCTTAAGATGATCCAAAAACTTATCAACATACATTAACAAGAAATTATTCTTTACCATCATTTGGTTCAGGTTGTGGTAGTCAATTCACCACCGGAAGCTTCTATTTTTTTTTTACAAATAGCACTGGTGCACCCCACAATGAACTACTTGGCCAGATGAACCCTTTTTCGATCTTGTCCTCCAGATGCTGTTTTCCACTCCATCATCTCTATTGAAGCCATGTGGTAAGGATTTGATAAGAAGCTGTTTTAGGATCTAAATGTATTGTGGATAGCTCATCTGACGGAAGTAATCTAACGAGCTTTTGGAACATATCCTTTAAGTCATTCACCAATGGAATTTTTCCCTGTACAACTACGTATCTGCACCCACAACATTGATGGTCGCGAAGAATGCTTAACATCCATTTTGAAACATCCCTCCACCCTCAATGTTGATACCAGCAGAATCTTAGACTCTTTCTTGTTTCCTGGAAATATAAGCTTTTAAACATCCCAAGCATTTTAATGCCTTACTATACTCCACCCTTAGATATCTAACACAAAAACTTCAGAACACAGAAATCAATATAATGCCCTAGAGTTAAACAAAATCTGGATTTCTATACCATTAACACTAAAAATAACATGGATAGTATAAAAGATAATGCTTATCATTACTCGGATTGATTTCATCTTTTAGTCAAAGCTTGCACACCCTTGGTACCTCGTTGTGACTCTTAGGCGGTGATTGTAACCCTCTTTTGGGCAGATCACCATGGTCATGAACTTTCTGCACCATCATCAGAAGCTTGCAATCTCAAGTAAAATGCCCAACACGACTACAACGGAAACAGTTCCTAACACCAATATAAGGAAAATCTCAAGCTTGATACCTCACATTCCAACACATGGAACATGCACTAGTATCTTGATGACATATATTTTGATGTGCCCATCCACATGTCGCACATAATGGCACTACACTAGTTGCTTGGTTGTCGGGATGCCTAGACTTAGTCGTCGCATGGTTTCTCCATGAAATTTTCTACATGTGCCCCCATGGGCTCCACAGTGGCTCAAAGTTACACTCCAAGCGGCTTCTCCAGTCATTCGCTTCTAGTGGTGTTCACCTGCCACCGAACTCCCCCATTTTGAGGTTGATCATTTGGGTTCATGATGAACTAATAGCTCGGTCCATAAAGTGAGGGTGGTGGTTGTACCCCATTTGCTTATTCCCACAATTGGCCTTATTGATTTCTTGCACCACATATGTCAACGGAAGACTAAACTGAATGAACATTGTGCAAAGAAAAACTGCATTAGTGGCATTAAATTGTTCATCCATGTATGTTCACCCATGTCAGGATGCTTGTGGTGGTGGTTGCAACAACTGTATAAGGATAGCAGTATTACGGGCATTGTCAACACTATCAGTAGAATCACTAACAGCACCAACAACAGCTGCACCCTCGGCCTAGCATACTCCATGTGGCTAGGCAACAAATTCTTTCTCTTACCATCAATCATCTCATCTCTTCAAGCATTCCTCCTGGTGTTGATACTTAAATTGCCATTTGAAAAGGATATGTAAACTAGTTCTCACTAACTCATAAAACTTTAGCCATACACCACTTAGCCAATCCTGCTAAGTGTTCCAACCAAAAACACAACAAGAATTAGCAATCAACATTCAAATTTCCTTATTATGAGACCCTAGACCATCAGCACCCTTTATCCATGGATTTCATTTTTTGAAAAGTAACCTTCCAAGACAAGACCAGCCTGACCAACCTGGTTCTGATACCCTACTGAAACAGTCTGACCTAAAAAGATTTGGAAGACCTTTAAAAATGTAACTAAAATACTGAACATCATTTTCGTCAAGTAAATCTAAAAATAATAAGACGTTACTGAATGAAATATGAAGAAAAATATAATAAGGCTTGTAGGCTAGAATACCATTTTAATGCATAACCAGATGAAAGTACCCCTAAAGTTTATAACACTCGATCCCAATGGACTCTTAAGTCTTTTGCTCCAGCCCAATCAACTAATCTTCAGATGCATCACAAAAGGAGGCATGAGTATGAACTCAATGAAGGTGATCCTACTGACCCACATGTAACACAATATAATAAAAATTGTATTTAGTTATAAAAGCCATACTAACAACCTAGTAATCCATTTACAATTTCCATAGCTAGTCACTTTTCATCTACATATCCATTTTTGGGTACTTAGTCGTTTTGACACAATTCTAAGCCTGAAGATCCCATATGATCTAAAGATCACATATGGCCGAAAGCCACTTGGTCCCAGAGGTCTCTTAAAGAATGTGTTTATCACGACCCCAAACCCGACTTTCCATCATGGCCCGAAGCCACACAACTGCACAGGTCACTCACTATCTGAATCCAACACAACCCAAAAGTTTATACTGCCCGAAACTAAGGTAATTTCACATCCATACTTTTCTTATTAACTACATATTTAATAAATTTCCTTAATCATTTTGAACATATCATTCAATACCTACTTACAATCAAGTCCACAATTTTCTCATAACATCTAGGCAAAACATGTCATCATCGCATAGAATTAAATTATTACGGGAGCGGGTTGTTAAAGAAAATCTCCAATTAAAGAAGCCATTAGTAAGTGAAAACAATATGAATTTCAAGTCGAACAGTACAAGAACGCTTATTCCTTGAAGAATGCAATGCCATCAACATTTGTTTGTTTGGAATACACACGGGTTCAATAAGCCGCACAAGCACAACATTGTGCGTTATTGGATACAATCTACGAAACCTTATGTTAGTTGCCTCTCTGAAACTAGTTTTGAAAAAAGTAACGTTTTTGATATATTTTTATCTATTTTTGTCGGGATGCAATTCCAGCACCACAAATTACACTCACAATCTGGGAAGAGTTTAGATTTTCTGGTGGAATAAGGTATAGTTACTCCTTTATTTTAAAATTTCCAACAGATTAATTATTGAGTGTAATTTTTCACCTTGGAATATTTGTTTTTCATTCATTTGCTTACGCTTCAATCTTTCAGTATGAGAGAAGAAATTAATGGAAGTATATATGTGCGAATGATTCTGGGTTTGTACAAGGGAACTAACCGGAGACTATAGTGGGCGATTTAAGTATCACGATGATTTTTGTTAAAAATAGTATCTCGCTATACTACCATAAACTTAAGCTACACTGTACGAGTTTCAAGACATGGTAATAGGATGTGGATGGGAAGATCTAGCGTTTATAGGTCCGTTGTTACATTGGTAAATAATAGAACAATAATTGTATTGAAAAAAAAAAATTTAAATCCGTTGATGAATGGATGTCGGCTATACACATTCACTCTCTCTCTCTCTCTCTCTCTCTCTCTCTCTTATTTATCCATTGAAGCTAGAGGCGTATAAGATCATATAAGACTAATTATTCAGCGACATCCTCCCACTCAAGTAGACAGGAGGCCACCATTCATGTTTTCTTAACTATTTAGCTTCTGAAATATTTGACCTCTCAGTCATTAATTTATCTCAAGCCTACTACAAGTTTAACATCGGTAGTCTATGAATAAAAGAATGGTAAGGTAATGTTATCCATCAAATTACTTAAAACACTATAACACAGATCCAAACATCTTTAAAATTGGTCTATAAACTTTTCTAAACAAATAGTGATAGCTAATTCACCTAAACTAACAATATATAACACTAAACAAAATTTGCTTACATAAAAAATTAAATTGTATTTATTCCCAATAAACATCTTCAGATTTAATTCATATAATATGCCATCAACTAAAATAGTCTAATTACCTCATATAACTGAGAACATATTTTCCAATTCTTTTAGAAACCGAAATATTCGAAGCTCGGTTAACCCAAACATTGTCACATTTTTCTAAAATATTGATAGAAATATTATTAAAAGTCGAAATATAGTGGTACGCTGGCCCCTTAATTACGTGATAAGATGTCTTACTGTCGGCATCTAATCCAGCACACTCTTATATTTTCTTTATAACAAAATTAATATCTAACTCTAATTGAGAGACGACGATCATCTTTATTTTCTTATATTCCATATTTTCTTCCTGGTCATACTTGTTTACATTAAAGTGTTTGGACGCTTACTGTTATGTCTTTATTGCTCGCCATGTTGTTTTTTATATCTTTAGTTGTATGAGCTTTACTTTTATTCTTTACTCAATATGTTTGTCTTATTTTCTTCCAAATTTAATCACTCTAAAGGCAACGCATATGTAATGTAAATGTGATTTTTATTGGATTCCACTCAGGAAGTCAATAATTAAAGGTCCCATAAGTTTTATATCTAATTAATTGCAACTGATAGTTAAATTTCTCTTAAAAAGTCGAAAATATATTTATTGTTTTGTAACGATTTTATTGGCCATATAGAAAGCGACGATCTAAAACAGTTTTTATTTGTAGTTGGATCTTTTAAATGAATACTCATATTCGGATGTATATATACTGCTATAATTTGGTTGTTAAAAAATGTAGTTCATTTAAATTAATATGACCGACTGATCTCCCAACATTAATAAGTTACTTAATTTAGTCGGACATTATTGAACTGAGAATTTTTGTCTTATAGTTTACATTATTCAATATAAATTATAGTTTACATTATTCAATATAAATAAAGTAAGATTCCACTTTTCCTCTATCCTGCAAATGCTTGGCTGTTGAATGAAATGAAAAAGCTTTTTCACAGATAGACTAAAACATAGTTTTTAATTCAGCCTTTATATCTAAAGTGCAAATGCAACAACTTTATCCCAATAACATTATCTAAGGCTGATGCGGTTCCAAGAACGTTTATAACTTGATTTAATTATAGGAATGATGGTGAAAAAGTCATGATAAAGGAAATGGTTGGTAAGGCGTAGATAAACAAAAAAAACGGACCAAACATCTTAGTTAGAAAGATGGGAACAAGTAGAAGAGTTGGACGAGCTGATGAAATTGAGTTATTAGCTGTACCCGCATGACTAATAGCTGACATAACTGGAAGAATTGGCGGGCAGTTCAGCCTAGCTCAGTAAATTGGTTGAGTACTAACGTAGCTTGGCGGATTGATCAATTAGGTACCGAGTTAAGTGGGATTGAGGCGGTTGTGGATGGTCGGTGGTTGATTGGGCTCAACCAAGATGAAATATGATCAGGTAACTGTCCATGGGCCAAGGGTGCAATTTCCATCATCCATTGAAAGGATGAATGATATTAAAATGAAATAGTTGCAAGGAAATATTGTGATCTTTGGCATGCAGGAATGGCAGCCATTGAGATCATATATAATAGATCACCTCGTAGACATTAACCCATGCCAACACATCTCCTATTAATACCAAATGCACTGATATATCAAGAGAGTAATGCGAGACAATAATCCGCATGAGACACAAGACCGGGAACGGAAACCAAGTTATTTTAGATGTGTGTTATGGATCGCAGCAATTGGTTGTATGGCATGAAGGACGTTCGGGTTAGGGTATAATGACATATGTTTTGCATGAAAATCACAGTTCAAGCATGGTCAGCATTGTCGACAATGATCCATAGGCAATGAATCAATGGATCAGTATGTGGCTGAATCTAACGATGCAACAGTTCCGTTTTAAGGTGGAATGGGCCGGCTCATGAAAGGTGTGACTTGCACCATACGAGATAGAGGGTTGCATGGGAGGCAGTGACTGAGAAAGAAGGCCGATTTATCGTGTGGGTAAGCATGGATCCAAAGGTCGCACCTGTTGGGAGATTATTCATGGATCAGTGTACGGATTGGCCAAAGGTCGCACTTGTTGGGAGATGGTTCATGGATCAGTGTACGGATTGTCCAAGAGTGGCACCAGATGAGAGATTTTTCAAGGATCAGTGTACGGATTGCCTAAGGATGGCAACCACTAGGAGTTAATTCACGAGTAAATCGGATTACTCATACCCCGCCACAAGCGACTACGATCTGGGATATATGAGACTGATGGTGGATCATAGTGAGAAGATCCAAGGATAAGGTAAATGATAAGTCAGACGGGATCCAAGTGGGATCATAGCCACAATTATAGATCACAGTTGTTGGTTTAACCAAGGGGTATAACATGGTGCGGAGATAACTTTAGGAAAACACTTGGGATCAACAATGCCAATGGTGATCTAAGCGCAAAGCAATGATAAATTGATCATAGGCCAATGTTGTGACAATAATCCGGATCAATAATGATCAATGGTGTGTCGTGGAGTGCGGATCCAAGGAGACTATTAGTGGTTAAGCAGGCATGATCCAAGGCAGACGAGTGAAGCGGTGGCGGATGATCAAGTGGTCAACTGAGGCCTAATGTCATGATGTAGTTCAAGGAGGAGCGGAAGCCATCAAGAATAAATGTCACGGTGGTTGAACCGTGGGATAAGGACCATCGCCGGACAAGCGTTCCGACATGTGATGGTCTAGGATCTGACCATGAGTGAAACGTAACAGATTAGATATGATGAGAAGCACATCTCAACAGTCGGTTTAGAAAAGAAATCTCACATTGAATCTAAGTCATGTGTGGATGCTTGGTTGAATGATTTAATAATGATGGGGATTGTTGTATCAAAGAGGGGACTCGATAGTCTAGGCGAGAGGACAGGATAGACGTGGCAATGGCGCATGAACAGGAAAGGGCCATACACATATTAATGCATTGATTTAAGGGATTCTCTAAGAGTTACTTTGCCTTGTGGCGATGGTTTGATCAAATGGCTATGTACCGAGGAAAAATGGTTAAACACAAGAGTGAAAGAATATACCCAGTGGGATCCACAAAGTAGGCGTGGTCAAGCAGACACATAGCAGATTAGACCGAACTGAAGCACTGGTCAAGGGACAGTCAGACTCCACATATATGGCTAAAGTAAGAACTAGCTGTTACATAGATAATTAGTATATAGCCTTGTTCTCGATAGAATGGTCTAGAGGAATGGAATGTTATATGTGTAGGAACACATGATTGGACTGATGTAGTGTGAGTTTTTACCTACCTAAACCTTTCCACTTTTGTGTCTCGAATCACTATATCTAACAAATTTATAGACTCGAACTTTTGATAGTTATTATAAGATGCATATATGCAGGATTATTAGGATCTGCTATTGTTCACTAAACTCCGTAAGTTCACTCTCATTGCTTACAACACAGCCCATCAAACCTTAGTTCTGGTTATTAGATACAATACTTTCATGGCGCTAGGCTCCTATGATCAGACTTCTCTAAGCGCTGTAAAACAATCATGTTTTATAGACAACTTTAGATGGATAACATGTTGTTAAACATTTTTCGAGAATCATAAAAAAGCAAGTTATTATGCAGCCATTGATTTCCTTCAACTGAACAATGAGATCTACTCAGATATGAAGCAAAAAACACAACAGGTACGAATAGAAATCATCATTAAAAACAGAAGTAAAGAGTAAAGAGAAATCATTACTTTCATGTATTTATTGAGTGTGTCTAGTAAAAGAGGCTAAAACAAGTATATAAGAATGTAGAAGTCGAATAGGGTTTTGTTTTGCGCTAAAAAAAAGGCTTAAACTGCCGATTATAGATGGAGAAACAGCCGGTCCGAGATTGGGTTGATCCAAGCTTGGTGCCGAATCTGAAAGTATGCTGTGCACAATGGAGGAAGCTTGTGGGTCACCCCATCCTCATGTGGTCCGAGGTTCACCTTCTTCCTCTTTCTTCTTTTGATCACTAGATGGACATGTCTTCACTAAATCTTAAATATATCTGGCACTCCAAATGAGTTGATGCCACTTGCACATGAAAACTATCTCACAGGGTTTCATCTTCACCAAATATTAATAAAATGTGGATCTTGGAAAGACTGTCCTGTGTTTGATCTATGGTACGTGGAATTTGCCTTGTTGCTGAAAGTTGCACTTGTTGGAATCTTGGATGGTTCGTTTGTCTTGAAATCATTTCTAAATCTTGAAATAGTCCGTTTGTGCTTCCTTATAATCATTTTGATGTTTTCTCTGAAATTTTTTTTTTTAAAGTAGATTAAACGAGAAAACTAACTCTAACGACGTAAAGTCATGATAAAATACACCTTAAACATATTAAAACCTTTTCAAAACAAGTGAAAATCATTGTTATCAACTCTCCAAGACTTAGATCATTATTTATCTCCAAATAAAACCAAAAACCCAGTCTTAGAAAAGAAGTTTTAAAATCATGGAAACTCGAGAATCTTCAGAGACCGTACCTACTAATCCGAATGTGCAGACCACAATAAACAAATAACAATGTAAGAGCTTACTCACTTTCAACCTATATTCTCTAGTCTCTTGATCCTTCATGTAAACTCGAGACCTAATTCTCTATAAAAATTGTGACTAGAAAATCGAATTATAAGCATATAATGGTCGAAACTCATCATAAGATTTTGTCGTTATTCCTAACAAAAGTTTTTAGTCAATAAAAGACTCAATAAAAATGACTCAACGACATAAGAAAAGAGAGAAAACAACATTAGTAAATGATGAAAACTTCCCCATACTTACCTTGGACCGTCCATATTCAAAAGTATACTGAAATAGGAGTAAAAAAACTCAAATAAAAGAAAAATAAAGAAAATAGCAAGTGTTTTTGGACAAAAAGACCTGACCATTTCAGAATTGTTTGCAATCATCTCAGTATTTATGTGAATCTCCTGCAACATCTTCTAATGTGTCAGCTCCTGAGCTATCATTGTAATGACCCCGACGAGAGCCGGAAAGAGTAAGGATATAAATATTCCGAGCAAGTGAAAGAGCGATCCGAGAGACGAGGAAGGTTCGAGGAATTATTGAAATAGGAAGGTTCGAGGAATTATTAGAATTGTCATGGGCTGAGGGAAGTGACAATATGACAGAGTGGACGACCGTCTGGATCGGGATAGAAGCGAGATCATGGTTGGTTGATCGAAACAGGCAATTTTAGACCCATGCATGTGCCTTACCATTGGGCGCATTCTTATTGGACCTGAAGTGATAAGTCTGAACCTAGGCAGGTGTGCCAGGAGATAAGAATGGCAAGTCTTATCCATTAAAGGTGTGTTGTGGTGTGATTGGTTAAAGAGGAGGCAGTCCTTATCCTTTAAGGAATGTCGCAATCTTATTGGCTGGAAGGAGATAGAGATGGGCAGGTGCGTCAGAATGTGTGCCGAACACCCATTGGTTGGGCTGGCCGCCCATGCCATGTCCAGACCCCTATAAATACCCCCACTCAGTTTCACTTCTACAATCCTCACCCATGAAGAAACCCAAGAAAAGGTTAAGTTAGTCTGTTTTCTTTCTAGTTGGCCGTGAGTATTTTTGTGAGCTAGTTAGATCTGAGAGTGTCCTTTGGGTTGTGGAGATTGTGATGAAGCCGTTAGTCTAGCCAAAGAACCCAGATCCGAGTTTAGGAAATCCGTCAGCCGAAAGCACTGTGAGTTGTGGTGATGTTTGATTGCTTGTTAGGGATGTCATGTTAGATTGTGTGATGAACGAATTATATTGATTCTTGCTAATAATTACATCATAGGTTCCATGCTTGTTTATTGTTGTGTTTATGTTAGAACCGGTTGAGGTTATCCATTTCTTGCATGGAATTTTGGTAAGTAAATTCTATGCTTGAGATGGTAACTTGTTTTTGGGGTTTTGAGTAGAGTTGAGATCTAGGTACCTGGGTCATTAATAGAGAGTAGTGACACGGAAGCGAGGAACTAGGTTGGGGACGGACAAACCGCATCACACGGTGAGATCTCGGGTAGCTCCCTTGGCCGTGACCATTCGTGTAGAGAATGGTTTCCAACTGACCTGATGGACTTGGGGTTGGATAAGTGAAGTACAGGTTCTCCTATATTTGTGATAGTGAGTGCACGGGTTTGCATGACCGTGTCAGTGGTTTGGACGGCCAACACCTCGAGTGTGATAAGACTCTCTGTGGTTGGGTGCACCTGGCAGTCTAGCCGTTTTGCTAGGTGGGGTATAGTGTAGGACAGGGTGTTAGACTAAGTCATTTCGGTTATGCATTTATATGTTATGCTTTTATGTGATATGCTTTGATTGATCGTTGCTTGATGCATGTTATTTTGGGGGTTTTGGAGGGAATGAACTGCATGTTAGGGGAACCATAACTCACTGAGTGAGTAGCGCACATTCATCACTCTCTATTGCAGGAAACCTTTAGTCGGAAGCGAGGAACGTTAGGTCAGCCAGTGTTGTTTTTGTTGTCTTTGTACAATATTGTCTTCCTAGTTGTAAGGAAAAATGTTTTGGAGCACTTAGGCTCGGGCCCTGAACCTTAAGTGGTTGATATACGTTTTGAAAACCTATATATAAATAAAGAAGTATTTTGTATCTTGACTGGGTTTCTACTGATATTAGCTTTGTCCGAGCTAACACAACTCTCGATCCGGGTACGGGTTGAAAAGCCTTAGGCCTTGACTGAGAGGGATAGTACTAAGAATGGATCGACCGGGGCTTTGGATTTAGTTCTAGAGACCTGGTTGGACCAACCATAGTATTCGTCATTGTGGCATTTTCGAACCGGATCTGGTTTTGAGAATGGTCGTGCATGTTCGTGTTTGATTGTTGCACGACCGATAAGTCAACTTTGACCTAGTCCGGTTTGGGGGTGTTACAATCATGGCTAGGCTTCTGGTGATATTCGCTATTGGCATCATCATTTGAATCCTCATAAAATCCAGAAACAAGTTAAAGGCTGCGAAAATTGTTACTTCCGGAAGCTCTGCTTGTGGAAGATTTCTAGAAAACCTGTAGCAGAAACTTCTTCACCACTTCTTCTATCTCATAGCTTTGTCACTGAAATAGAAAGTGAACAAATTCCACTTGAATAGTCATCAGGAACTCCATTTTCTCTTTAGTTCTACAAATCTCCTCAAAAGTATCAATGTGATCAACTGGATGCTCAGTGGGCAAGCCATGGTATTGATTTTGCTTCACTAGACTGCTGATCTGAGGCTTGATCTCAAATTCAATTTTTTTTTTGAAGGAGTGATGGCCTGATTGATTTTCTGTCCTAAGAACTCATCTTAAGAGTCAAAATCATCAATTGTATGGTGCCAAGGATGGGGTTGGTGTCGGATCCCAAAACCCCGGTTCAGATCCCACTAATTGTGCCACATCATGAACGCACAACATCATAAGAAGATTAACAGTCAACAAAGCGTCCAGACCGAGGTCTAGGAGTGATAACGAGCAACGAGCTAAAGCAAATGATTCTGAAAGATTCCAAGAACTTAAAAAAGATTCTATAAAAACCTATATTATGGTTAAAAAACCAGAAAAACCACGATATATCAGCTCCCAAGACTTAGCTTTTGCTTACCCTCAAGAAACCAAAAAAACCAACTTGTAGAAGAAGTTTGAAACACGAAAACTCACCTTGTTTTTAGAGAATTGCACTTAACATTAAAACTTAAAATCTACATAATGCATGATCAATACAAAATCGAATCACCATGTAATTCTCCAGAGACATTCACAATATTCCAAATTCAACCCACGGCTTCACAAGATTCCCCATAAGCCTTCATTGCTGGGTGTTATCCATGATTCCAGTGCCAAGAACCTTTTAAACTCATTCCCATACAATACCATGACATAACAACCTTATTTTCTCTTTTTTATTTTTGTTTTTAGAACTTCTTTTTTTTTTTTTTTGGCAAAGGTGTGACGAATCATGGGGTCACGAGAAATTTTCCTACCCCTCGTTTCCACCTTTGTGTGATCATTCATTTCAAAATAAAATAATGAGGCTACAGGAAATTTTCCTACCTCTCTACTCAAAAGAAAACCATCTCATATATTTACTATTATGATTCACGGAGAGGAATACCATTACTTATTTATTGTGGTTGTTTTGTCAGGTATGAATAAGGAATCAAACTCTATAAGGGGTAAAAGAATGTTTAAGGAAATTAGCTCGGGCTTAGTGGGTTCAGTTGGAAGTATGGATGTCTCTAGTCAACCGATCAACCTTTGGATTTTTCATTAGTCTGATATAAACTGATTCTACAAGAATGGTTACTCAGAAATAGCAGTCAATGAACCAAACCAAAACAAGGATCATAGTTTCTAACAAAATTTTGACTCAGTAAAACCAACACAACTGACTCAACTGAATTTCTAAAGAAAAAAAAACACAAAGTCAGTAACAACCTCCCCAGAATTGCATAACACTGTCCACACTGTTATCAGGCCTGAAGTCAGTTAAATAGAAAAGAAACGGAACAGAATTTAACTTAAAGTGAAGTATGCTTGCTGTTTCCGTGTTGAGTGTCGACCGAGATACATGTGGCATCGACCGACCTACACGTGGTGTTGACCGACACCGCTCTCATCTACTGCTGTCGACCGACACCGTGTAAGTAATCAGGCACCAGCTCGTGAAAACGTGCATAAGTTTACGGATGGTAGAAATCCAAACGAAGTTACAAAAGTTAGCACTATCAGCACACTAATACACAAGTTAAAAAGATCATGCATAACATAATAAAAAAATCCAACAAGTTCAGCACAGAAATAGAAAAGACAAACTGACTCAAAAGAAAATATAAAAATGACTCAAAAGGGAAAAAAAAGAAATAACCGAAATGCAAAAGAGGAGCTAATCCTCATCAGTTTCATCGTAGATCCCATCCATCAGGCCAGGAACATGCGGCGGAAGTGGTGACGAGCAGGAGCGGGAGTGTGGGCGAGGAGGTGAGGCAGGAGAGATGCAGCCGCAGCCTGACAGAGTAGCTATCGCACTCCACAAACTCTGAACACTCTCAATTATTACCGTTGAAATGTAACGGTGCAAGGAGGAATAGCAAGAGGAGGAGGGAGTGAACGTGGCTGAAATCCGCGACCTCCACCAATGTCGGGAACTGGGTAATCCTCAGCGGGAGTAGCAGCAGCACGGGACAAACTGCCTCTGCATAACCGAGTAGTTGGGGCAGTGTGGAACTGACTATGAACAGGCTGAAAGCGAAGCGGCTCTGGATCGTAACGGATGGTAGTGAGGGAACGCTGGGGTACCTGAGCCAGATGTTCCCCATGCTCGTCTCTGAAAGACCAATGCCAAGCTCCCTTAATCCACTTGGCGTTCTTCAGATGTTCCTCATCCATCAAGAAGCGCTGAGTCATGATAGCACAGCTAGAAGTTTCAATCCCGAAGTGGCGAAAGATAGGAGTGAGAAGACTCCCGACTGTCTTGAACTTCTTCCCGGTGCCCGAGAAGGGCTTGGTCTTCAGAGAGACCAAGTGGTGAGCGAAAATGGCACCTAGGCTGACCTCGTCCTCTGGAGGCAGGCCGTCGAACTCATCTGCAACTAGGTGACAAATGATGTAGTAAATAAAAAATCAGCTCAGAAAGCCGCATAATACCCGGCTCCATCTTTTAGAGAATGGTGTTCCCCAAGATGTGGGTTATGTACCGCAAGACCGGGTGTCGAACGTCGGTCAGAGTGGATTTCTTTGAGTTATACGGTGTGATAACCCGTACAAAGGACTAGCACGTGGACGCAGAAGAACCAGTTTTACCAGTAGTCTCATTTGTCCAAGCGAGAGGAAGTTATCAGATTGATATGGGAATGAGAGAAAGGATATATGGCCATATAAAATTGATTTGATCGATGGGAATCAGATCTAGCCAAACAACTTGATCAGTTTGGCCATTAAAGTTTCCAAACGCCCATGATAGGTCAAGAGGCATTCAAACATATTTGTATGAATTACTAAGGTTTGGGGAACCTTAGGGTAAACCAAGTATGATAGAATAGAGAAGAAATTTTGTTTTGGCCGAACAGAATTGAACTTGAAAGCCGCAGATTGCTCAGATAGACGATCTGCACAATTGATGCATTTCAAGAAAAATGGGATGGATTCACTCAGGCCAAGTAATAATTCTGACTTTAGATATCAGTAATAAGATTTTATAAAGCTTATAAAGTTATGGGAGCTGAGTTTGGATTAATGAAGAAGCCATTTGGATTGAACGGAATCGTCGATAGGGCCTTTAAAGCATCTGTTGGGATCAGTTTAAACAAAACCTATTCGACTGAGGCCAGGTAAAATGTGGGAATGAAATTGAGTCTCAGAGAAGCTAATAACTATGGATTGGCCTTGGGTAATTCAGCTGGGACTAGCAGAGTATTCAGAAGATTATTCGATTTATCGGTTAATCGGGACAGAAATGATATATGTTGCTGTTGCTGCTTTTCCTGCTTCAGCAGCTTATCCTGCATCATCAGCTTAGTGTCCTGCTTCACCTACTTCACCTACTTCACCTACTTCACCTGTTTACGTGCCCTAGATACCTCGTGTCCTGCTTCAGCAGCTTCTGGTGAGTTGTCGCTCCGGCCCCGACATTTGTCGCGTTCCGGGGAGATCATGGTGGCTGGCTTTGTGAGTCAGCTTTGTCCATCCTTTCCTATCAATATGCTAACCATTCTTGCTTAGTTTCATCACTGTATAAACATGAAACCTGAAGAAAAAAACTAGAAGACAAAAGCCACCAGCTTAGAGGCTTCCGGAAAGTTGCCAAGCAGCGTAGGGCAGAAAATCTCCCGGTAAGTCGCTTAATCTCAATCTTTCAATTCCGACTTAGTTTTCCGTCTTGAATCTGAATCTAAACTTAGATTATCATAATTATGGACGGATTATCATAGAAAAAGGATTTTGTCAACAACTGTAAGGTGTGTTGGAGTAAGGCATTTCTTTGGAGTAGGGAACATGGAATCAGTTCCCACTCTGTCAAGGGAAATTCGAGAAGCATATGGTCAGATGGTGTGTGGCCGCAAATGAATGATGTTGGTTCCAAAAGGAGAAGACATCTTTCACCCAACACAAGAAGATTATGATCTTTACTTGAAGGCTGAAGTATATTATTGGCGGAAAATTGAGTAAGAAAGTGGGAATGTATTATTCGTTATTATCTCACTTTAAGGAAAATAAAGGGGAAGCAAAAGACAAAAGATGACTCAGTCATGGAGGCAATGCCACTATGGAAAAGATTCATGTCATGTGGAGGAGTGAAAGAAAATATGGAAAAGATTATTCATAAGGAAAGTCTTCATTGGAAAACGTTATGATAATGAAGAGTTCCATTATAAGTGAATGTGAAGTCAGAATGAAAGGATGCATAGTCTATTGAAGTTATATACAAGTACATAGTCTCGAAGGAAGGGCAATACACAATCAGGAGGTGGAATGAAGGAAGCAAAGGAGAAGACTACAATAACTTAAAGCATTGGGATTAGATGACTATTGGGGGAAATAGAGTCATCGTTGTTATTTCCATTAGATGGAAATGAATAAGATTTGCATACCCATGGTAATCATTTTGTGAAGGCAGAGATGACAAGAAGAAAGCAATGTTACTTGTAAAGTGGTTTAAGGTAGTGGTGCCTAAGAAGAACAAAGCATTGAGTAGCAAAAGACTATACCGGCTCCTATTAGTCACAAGAATTTCCAGCACCCAAGATGACAGATGGATTATTTTGGGGACGGATGATTGAAGATCTTTATTGGTGCCCTCGAAAGATGAAGATGGACAAGGATGATGGTAAAAGCCTGAGTGGTTGAATCTAGGAATAGTAAGTTACAAAACTTGGAAGGAAGGACGTGGGAGCCGTTGCTATTACAATTCATAAACAAACTTGAGAGTTCATGGAAGAAGTATGGGAGATTGTAAAGAAAAGTTTGAATGCATGGAAAACCAGTAAGAAGAAAGGTTGACAAAAGGGAAAGAAACATCAAAGTTCCAAGGTATGGGGCACAGAAGCGACATTACGATCAAACCTGATGATCATTATGTTAGGAAGACAAGGTTTATAAGAAGAGAACTTTAAAGTTCTGAGATAAAAAGAAAAGAGTGATGAGATGGTGGTGGAAATGATCATCCCATCAAACCAAGAATGGATGCAGCAGAAGCAAAGAAGAAAGGCAAAGTACATAAAAAGATAGAGTGTAACAGTCATCTTCCTACCGCAAATGAATTTATTTGCTAAGAAGGATCATTTTGCTAGAAGCCAAGATTTAAAGAAGGAGAAAGTAATGTCCATGGAATATAAATTTGTATTCGAAGAGTATGCAGTGAAAACATGAGAGAATAGAAGAATGCTCATCACAAATAAAAGGAGAATGAAGAAATTGGAGTTGCTGAAAGAAAGTATAGAAGCAGCCGAGTAGTGTGGGAGAATCCAAGAAAGAAAGTATACCATTCTGCGACAGGAAATGCTATTTGATACTATAAACTGCAAGCGAGGTTCGAAGAGCCATGAAAGCTAAGGGTAGCTGTCGTTGGAATTGTTATCAGAAAGAAGACTTTGATCTTTCCAGAGAAGTTAGATGGGTGACAAGAAGGATGAACCGGGAAAAGCATTCAAGGAAAGGCTACATCGAATTGTCAATAATAGGAAAGATGAAGAGGAGTTTCAAATACCTCATCATTCTTCGAAGTGGATAGATATCAGGGAACTCAAGCCTTTTAAGAATCCGGGACGGATTCTATTAAAAGGGAGGTGGGGGGGGGGAAATGTGATACCCCGTACAAAGGACTGGCACATGGCCACAGAAGAACCGGTTTGACCAGTAATAGTCAACATTTTTCCAAGAAAAAGAAAATGATCAGATTGATACGGGAATGAGATAAAGAATTGAGAGCAGCATATTTGGCCATGGAAAATTTATTCGATCGATAGGAATCAAATCTAGCCAAACAACTCGATCAGTTTGGCCATTGATGTTTCCAAACTCCTGGGATAGGTCAAGAGGCCTTCAAAAATAATGGTATGAATTACTAAGGTTTGGGGAATCTTAGGGTAAACCAAGTATGATAGAATAGAGAAGAAAATAATTTTGGGCCTAATGGAATTGAACTTAATAGCCGCACACTGCTTAGATAGACGATCTGCACAATTGATGCATTTCAAGAATAACGGGATGGATCCACTCAGGCCAACTAAGAATTCTGACTTTAGAAATCTTTAATAAGACTTTAGACAGATTATAAAATTATGGGAGCTGAGTTTGGATCAATGGAAAGCCATTTGGATTGTACGGAATCGTCGATAGGCCCTTCGAAGCATCTGCCAGGATCAGTTGAAATAAAGCCTATTCCACTTAGGCCAGGTCAAATGTGGGAATTAAATTGAGGCTCAGAGAAGCTAATAACAATGGATTTGCCTTGTGTAATTCAGTTGGTGCTAGTGGAGTATTCAGAGGATTGTTTCGGTTTATTGGTTAAACAGGACATAAATGATATAAGTTGCGGGTGCTGCTTTTCCTGCTTCAGCAGCTTGTCCTGCATCACCAGCTTAGTGTACTGCTTTACCTGCTTCACCTTCATCACCTGCTTCATTTGCATCACCTGCTTAATTTGCATCAGCTGCTTGCGTGCCCCGGCCACATCGTGTTCTGCTTCAGCAGCTTTCGGTGAGTCGTTGCTCCGACACCGATATTTTTCACGTTCCGGGAAGAGCACGGTGGTTGGCTTTGTGAGTCAGATTCGTCCATCATTTCCTATAAATAGGCTAGCCATTCTTCATTAGTTTCATCACAGTAGAAACACAAAACCTTAAGAAAAAAAAAGTCGAAGAGAAAAGCCACCAGCTTAGAGGCTTCGGGAAAGTTACCGAGCAACTTAGGGCAGAAAATCTTCCGGTAAGTCTCTGAAGCTCAAAGTTTCCATTCCAACTTAGTTATCTGTCCTGAATCTTAATCTGAACTTAGATTTTCATAATTATGAATGGATTATCCTTGAACAAGGATTTTGTCTAGGAGACCTGAAAACCCGATGTGAGCCATCGGATGTTGTTTTCATATTCCGGAAAGGCCAAGGTGATTCAGGTACCTCTTCCCCATACCCCTTCACCTGTCGCACCAACTGCCCATGGACACTAGCTGACCCAGCTAGCTCACTAGGTCACCAGCTGGTCACAGCTGCGGGTCACTCCCTCCAGAAGCCGAGCAGGCTGTGAGCTGAACCAGCTGACCCAGCTGGAGTGTCACTATCCAAACTGGACCGTGAGCTGCCCCAGCTGTCCTCAGCTGATGTTCTTACGTGGGCCTAGCTACTTCCCATCATCCCTAGCTCGGATAAGGTCCAACGTAATGAATCCCTTGATAGGATATGGCTCTTTGAAGGTAGATTGGATATGATTGAGTCCGCTGCTACTAGCTATCACGGATCAAACTGATGGATCGATGGAGACCGTCAAGAGATGCGGAAGGCTCTTGGTATTCTCCACTCCATAGATTCAAGGAAGTAACCCTTACAATGAATCCGTGGAGGTTTGTTGATTGGGAAGTAACCCTTGCCAGATCAACGAAATGTTCTTGAAGAACAATGAGATTTCCTCTCAAGAAAAGAAGTTGATTAAAATTCTGATTATTATTCAAAATGGTGGTTTTGCCAGACTTATAGAATTCGCATCCAAGAAAAAAAGTTGAAAAACGATAAGTTTTTCAAGACTTAAAAATAAATGAAGAAGACTAAGTTCCTGATCGAGTCAAAGATGACTTCATTCCACGCGGTTTGGTGAAGTTGACCCTTGAGCTGCCGGAGAAGTCGACCCTTGAGCTGCCGGAGAAGTCGACCCTTGAACTGCTGGAGAGTTTAGCTCGGTGTTTCTTGGGCACGGATGGAGTAAACAAGTTCTTCATGGGGCAAAACTGGTTCAGTACGTGCCAACTGGAAACTTCCACGTTCGATCATCTCCTTTAGTCCCATATCACGCTGCCTCAAGTTTTGCTCAGTGGAAAAATCCATTAGATCATGGAAACTCGTTTCGTCCCATGTTGGCTCGATATCCGGACGGTCGTATCGGGCTAAAACTGGAGTGTCACGTTCGGTCTCTGAATTGGCTCGGGCTAATTGGATTCTGTCTTGACCGTTGGCTTCCTCATGACTCTGGACTCAAGATTGGGATCGAGTGTGCCGAGTGATTCGGTCTCTAGCTCGGTCATCCTTTCGTAGCTTGCTCCCGGGCCTAGTCGGATCGATGCGGAACACGGTCGTAGCGTCCGGACGTCTTGTTCCTTGAGCAGAACTAGTTTCCTGTCGATAAACCTCGGTTTCCTCACGAGCAGTGATCCTTCTTGTTCCTTCCGGTTGTTCCTCAGCATGATTGCCCGGTCCATCCTGTTTTGGTACGTGCTGTCCCTCATCTTCCGAACAATCTGTGGACGTTTGGCTCGGTATGGTGCCCCGGTGTCTATCATTCTCCCCCTCTTGAAAAGGACTTGTCCACAAGTCTGGTTCATCAGAAACAAAAGGAGATAAGTCAGATACGTTAAAGCTTGAAGAAATATCATACTTACCTCGAAGATCTAGTTGATAGGCGTTGTCATGAAATTTCTTGACCACCGTGAATGGTCCATCCTTTCTTAGCATCAGCTTGGACTTTCTCTCCTCTGGGAATCTTTCCTTCCTCAAATGTACCCAAACAAGGTCGCCTGGTTGAAACACCACTTTACGTCTACGCTTGTTAGCATACTTTTCATACTGCCTTGTCTTTGCTTCTATGTTTGCTCGGACCTTTTCATGAATCTGCTTAACAAGTTTGGCCTTCTTTTTGCCATCTAAACTTATCCTTTCATCAACAGGCAAAGGAATTAGATCAAGAGGAGACAATGGATTAAAGCCGTAGACAATTTCAAAAGGTGAATGCTTAGTAGCCGAATGCAGTGAATGGTTATATGCAAACTCTACGTGTGGCAAATGCTCCTCCCATGACCTAAGGTTCTTTTTAAGCAACGACCTAAGCAAAGCGGATAAGGTCCTGTTAATTACTTCTGTTTGGCTATCGGTCTGAGGGTGACAAGTGGTTGAAAACAGCAACTTAGTACCTAGTTTGGTCCACAAGGTTTTCCAGAAATAGCTTAAGAACTTAGCATCTCGATCTGAAACTATGGTTCTAGGCATACCATGATGTCTAACAACATCTCTAAAGAACAAATCGGCAATGTGAGAGGCATCATACGTTTTTAAACAGGGTACGAAGTGTGCCATCTTAGAAAATCTATCTACCACAACAAAGATGGAATCTCTACCTAATCTAGACTTAGGCAAACCCAAAACAAAGTCCATAGAAAGATCAGTCCAGGGATGGTAGGGAATCAGTAAAGGAGAATACAGACCTTGGTTTGTGTTTTTGGACTTAGCTTCCTTGCAAGTCACACATCGGCTGCAAATCCTTTCTATGTCCTTCTTTAGCCCTGGCCAATAGAAATGATCCTGGAGAACTTTAAGAGTCTTGGCTGGTCCGAAATGTCCCATTAATCCCCCTCCATGAGCTTCCCTGGTAAACACTTCTCTCAAAGAGCAATGAGGTACACACAATCGATTTTCAAAGAAAAGGAAACCTTCGGAAAGGTAATACTTGCCATGAGCGTGTCTAGAACAAGCACGATATGGTTCCCTAAAGTCAGTGTCAGCCTCGTACAGATCCTTTATAAACTCAAATCCTAGCAACTTGGTTCCAAGAGAAGAAAGAAGCGTATACCTCCGAGATAGAGCGTCGGCTACTATGTTCTCTTTACCTTGTTTGTATTTGATGATGTATGGGAAGGTTTCAATGAATTCTACCCACCGTGCGTGCCTCTTGTTGAGCTTTTGTTGGCCCTTGATATGCCTTAGGGATTGATGGTCGGTGTGTATGACGAATTCCTTAGGCCACAGGTAGTGTTGCCAGGTTTGACGGGCACGGACCAAAGCATACAATTCCTTGTCGTAGGTCGGATAATTCAAGGTTTCTCCACCAAGATTCTCACTGAAGTATGCCAATGGTTTTCCTTCTTGCATCAGGACAGCACCTATACCAACACCAGATGCATCACATTCTATTTCAAACGTTTTCATGAAATCAGGGAGAACAAGTAAAGGGGCTTGAGTTAACTTCCCTTTCAAGGCCTGGAAGGCTTCCTCTTGAACTTGTTCCCATTTGAACCCCACGTTCTTCTTAATGACCTCAGTAAGAGGGGCCGCAATGGTGCTGAAGTTTGGGACAAATCTCCTATAGAAACCAGCTAATCCATGGAAGCTCCGGACTTCACTCACGGTCTTTGGACTGGGCCAGTCTTTGATTGCTTTGACTTTTTCTTCATCTACACGGATGCCATCATCTCCTACACCAAAGCCAAAATAAACTAGGTGATCTGCTCCAAGGACACATTTATTTTCATTAGCAAACAATCGTTCTTTCCTAAGCACTTCCAAGACTTGTTCCAAATGCCTAACATGCTCACTCATGCTCTTACTATAGATCAAGATATCATCAAAGTAAACGACAACAAATTCACCTATATATGACCTAAGAACATGATACATCAGTCGCATAAAGGTACTAGGAGCGTTAGTCAAACCAAACGGCATAACCAGCCATTCATAAAGTCCATGCTTAGATTTGAAAGCTGTTTTCCATTCATCCCCTTCCTTCATTCTGATCTGATGGTATCCACTTCTAATATCTATTTTAGAAAAAACCCTAGAACCATGCAATTCATCCAACATATCATCTAGACGGGGAATGGGATGGCGATACTTAACCGTAATGTTGTTGATGGCTCTGCAGTCCACACACATTCTCAAAGTTGCATCCTTCTTGGGTACAAGCAAGACTGGGACCGCACAGCGACTTAGACTTTCCCTGATGTAGCCTTTGTCCATTAGGTCGTCAAGCTGCCTTTGCAACTCCTTGGTTTCAATCGGGTTGGTGCAATAAGCTGGACGATTTGGTAAAGAGGCTCCCGGTACCAGATCGATTTGGTGTTCTATTCCACGGATGGGAGGTAGACCACTGGGAGTTTCTTCTGGGAACACGTCCTGAAACCTGTGCATAATAGGCTTAAGTTCACTCGGCAGTTCCGGTGGAACGTTAGAAGCCGTCAGTGTTTCTTTATAAACAAGGAAGATAAAGGATGGACGAGAAAACAAAGTTTTCTTTACCTGACTTGGCTTGATATAAAAGTTGGACTTTCTGACCTGTTCTGGCTGCTTTTCTAGCTCCTGGCTCTTCCGAAGCTGTACTTGGTCCTGGTGTACTTCGGTTGGAGATAGAGGCATAAGAGTGATCTTCTTACCTTGGTGCTCAAACATGTGCCGGTTAGTGTATCCATCATGTACTGCCTTTCTATCAAATTGCCAAGGCCGGCCTAAGAGACTATGTCTGGCATCCATAGGCAAAACATTGCACACGACCTCGTCTTGATATCGGCCGATGGTAATAGGAACGGTGACCTGTTCTTTGACGTCTTGGACTCCATCTTCATTTAGCCATTCTAGTTTAAATGGTCTCGGATGTGGTCTGGTTTCTAGCCCCAGTTTCCTGACAAGGACGTCACTAGTCACGTTAGTACAGCTTCCACCATCAATGATCAAAGAACAAACCTTATCATTAATTAAGCAACGAGAGTGAAAGAGGTTCTCTCTCTGTTCTTTGTCACTGGTCTTGGGTTGAATACTTAGTGATCTCATGGTCACAAGTAGATTGCCTTGGGCCGGATAGTCATAAGATTCTTCCTCGTCACAGATTGGTCCAACGTTTTCTCTATCCTCATCCTCGGATTCCACTTCCCCATTGTCAAGCAAGATCATGACCCTTTGGTTTGGGCACTTGTTGGCATAGTGTCCTAATCCATGACACTTGAAACACCTGATATCTCTGGCTCTACTCGTGGATTCCACGGTTTTTCCTTTGTCAAAACGAGAGGATTGATTAGATTTAAACTCGGTATTTGCTGGAAGAGGAGACTTACCGCTGTCTTGGTAGTTTGGCTTAGGTGCATAGGCCGGTTTTGGGGCGTAGGCATGCTTAGAGAATCCTCTCCTTTTAACTTGTTGTTCGATAAGGATTGCTTTGTGAAGCATGTCTTCCACACTTTCAAACTCCTGGAGCTCCAACCGGTCTTGTATTTCTCGGTTTAATCTTGCCAGAAAACGAGCCAAGGTTGCATCTAAATCCTCCTCAACATCAGCCTTAAGCATAAGTGTTTCCATTTCCTGAAAGTAGTCCTCGACGTTCTTTGTCCCCTGTGTCAAACGCCTCAGCCTCTGATGAAGATCCCTGTTATAGTGACTCAGTTAGTTCCTGCCAAGTAGTTATTGGACTTTCTCCCAGCCTTCTTCTAAGAGAAACTACTTGATCATACCAGTTAATGGCATAACCACTAAATTCAGAAGCAGCTAGTCTTACTTTCTTAAGTTCAGAAAAGTTTTGACAATCAAAAACAAGCTCAGTTTTTCTTTCCCATTCTAGATAGGCGTCCGGATCATTCTTACCATCAAAGGTAGGAATTCTCAGCTTAAGTCCACCAAGCCCATCGTCCGTTCTTCTGGCAATTGGGCTTTCTTCATCCCGGTTCATGTGGCCTCTCCTGGCCCTGAGGGAACGATTGTCTTCAAAACGATCTTCCATGTCCTGACCATCAAAAGATCGGCTGTTCCTCCTTCCACGAGCTCTTCTTTGGCCTTGCCTTGTTGATCTTCCTGAATTTTGTCCAACCGGACGTTCACTTCTTCAAGACCTATGTTCACAGTTCTCATCAAATGGTCAGTCAAAGCTTTCATTTGTATACTAGATATACCGCTTCTAGGGTTGTTGTTCCTTTCTTCCTCACTGTCAGTCATGGTTTCCTGAAAAGACACTTAAGCAGATATTGTTATAAGCAAAAACACCCTCACACTCAAGTGTTTATCCTCACCACTCGAATGTTTTATCTCACTGTTTTTGTTTAAGGGGCACTCAGAGTTGTTTCCCAAGGTTCTAAACGAACAAGTCAAGCCAAATCCAGCAAGTAACTTCCAAGCAACAAAGGAGAAAGATCGGACAGAAATTTCTGAAGGGAAATCCGCTTTAACCACCTCAAGGCTGGGTTTTCTCTTCAGCCAGCAGCCAGCAGGATTACTCTTCCACCACCCTCCCAAACTGGCTTTCTCTTCAGTTTGTGTGTAAGTTTTTTTATTTTTTTTTGAATTGATTTTTTTTTTTTCAACTTATAAAAGTTTGGAAAGGAGATATGGAGGGTAAGAGAGTGGCCCGGTTTGTAATGGTAAAGAAGAAGAAGAGATCAGAATTTATGAATAAATAGAAGGAGAAGATGAACAGCTTTACCAACAAAGAGTGGCTCTGATACCACGTAATGAATCCCTTGATAGGATATGGCTCTTTGAAGGTAGAATGGATATGATTGAGTCCGCTGCTACTAGCTATCACGGATCAAACTGATGGATCGATGGAGACCGTCAAGAGATGCGGAAGGTTCTTGGTATTCTCCACTCCAGAGATTCAAGGAAGTAACCCTTACAATGAATCCGTGGAGGTTTGTTGATTGGGAAGTAACCCTTGCCAGATCAACGAAATGTTCTTGAAGAACAATGAGATTTCCTCTCAAGAAAAGAAGTTGATTAAAATTCCGATTATTATTCAAAATGGTGGTTTTGCCAGAGTTATAGAATTCGCATCCAAGAAAGAAAGTTGAAAAACGACAAGTTCTTGTAGTTTCAAGACTTAAAAATAAATGAAGAAGACTAAGTTCCTGATCGAGTCAAAGACGACTTCATTCCACGCGGTTTGGTGAAGTTGACCCTTGAGCTGCCGGAGAAGTCGACCCTTGAGCTGCCGGAGAAGTCGACCCTTGAACTGCTGGAGAGTTTAGCTCGGTGTTTCTTGGGCACGGATGGAGCAAACAAGTTCTTCACGGGGCAAAACTGGTTCAGTACGTGCCATCTGGAAACTTCCACGTTCGATCATCTCCTTTAGTCCCATAACACGTTGCCTCAAGTTTTGCTCGGTGGAAAAATCCATTAGATCATGGAAACTCGTTTCGTCCCATGTTGGCTCGATATCCGGAGGGTCGTACCGGGCTAAAACTGGAGTGTCACGTTCGGTCTCTGAATTGGCTCGGGCTAATTGGATTCTGTCTTGACTGTTGGCTTCCTCACGACTTTTGACTCGAGATTGGGATCGAGTGTGCCGAGTGATTCGGTCTCTAGCTCGGTCATCCTTTGGTAGCTTGCTCCCGGGCCTAGTCGGATCGATGCGGACCACGGCCGTAGCGTCCGGACGTCCTGTTCCTTGAACAGAACTAGTTTCCTGTCGATAAACCTCGGTTTCCTCACGAGCAGTGATCCTTCTGGTTCCTTCCGGTTGTTCCTCAGCATGATTGCCCGGTCCATCCTGTTTTGGTACGTGCTGTCCCTCATCTTCCGAACAATCCGTGGACGTTTGGCTCGGTACGGTGCCCCGGTGTCTATCACAACGTCCCTTCCGGCTATCTCCCTTACGGACCGTGGCCTTAATGACCAAAGTCTTTCGACCCGGCCTCTCCTTGTAGCCCATGGTCCGTACTCGGGCCTAAGTGTGGATTCGGGACGTTACAAGTCTCCCCCAACAACGAGGGATTTGTCCCCGAATCCGACTGATATTCCTGCATGGCCATCTCAAACCATTCCGGGTACACAGTCTTCATTTTAACCTCGGTTTCCTAAGTTGTTTCTTCCTTCCCATTGCAAGTCCACACTACCCTTACAATAGGAACGGTTTTCTTCCTGGTTGCCTTTTCCATCCGGTCCTCAATCCTCTCCGGCCATGTTTCCAAGGTCAGATTCGGTTTTAGATCCGGTGGCAGCTCAGGTTCGAGTACATCCCAGTCAGACAAACATTTGCGGAGTTGGGAAACATGGAACACACCGTGAAATGCTTCCATCTCCACCGGTAGATCTAACTTGTAGGCCACCGTTCCGATCTTCTTCAAGACCTTAAATGGTCCTAGATATCGTGGGTCTAACTTGCCCCGTTTCGATACTCTAGCCCGTCCTTTAAAGGTGATCATTTTGAGGTAGACCCAGTCCCCTTCTTGGAACTCCAGGTCTTTCCTCCTTCTGTCTGCATAGCTTTTCTGCCGGTCTTGTGCCTCTTTCAATTTCTTTTTGAGGAACTTGATCTTCTCGGTAGTTTCATCCACAATGGTCGGACCGATTATACTTCTTTCCCCAACTTGGGTCCAGCATAATGGGGTTCGACACGGCCTCCCATACAAAGCCTCATATGGGGACATGTCTATACTTGACTTATAGCTATTGTTATACACAAATTCAGCCGGATGTAAGTACCTTTCCCAAGAGTCTCCCCACTCCACGATACAGGCTCTCAACATGTCCTCCAAGGTTTGTATGGTTCTTTCTGCCTGACCGTCAGTCTGTGGATGGTAGGCCGTACTCTTCTTTACCTTTGTTCCCAAAGCCTTCTGAAATGCCTGTCAGAAGTGCGAAGTGAATCGGCCATCCCTATCCGAGACGATACTGGCCGGTACACCATGAAGTCTTACGATTTCGTTGATGTACTTCCCGGCCAACTTCTCCACTCCATCAGTTTTCCTGATGGCTATGAAATGGGTGGACTTAGTGAGTCGATCTAAACCACCCAGACCGCATCCTTTTTGGTCATGGTCGTGGGTAACCCAGTCACAAAATGCATTGTGATATGGTCCCACTTCCATTCCGGGATGGGTAGGCTTTGTAGCAACCCACTCTGCCACAACCCGTTTCATACCGACCCAATGGCAGTACCGTTTCAGATCATGGTACATCTTATTGAGCCCGGGATGTATGGAGAATTTGGATTGATGAGCCTCTTTTAAGATCTCCTCTTTCAATAACCTATCATCTGGTACACAAAATCTTCCATGGACCACGATGGTCCCATTGTTAGAAGTTTGGTACTCGGCCTTGTCATTGCCCATCACTTTCTTAAGATTCTCATCCTTCCCTTGAGCAATCTTAATTCTAGTGAGCAAATCGGCCTGGTCAGCCGCTCCTAGACCTAGAGGTTCGACATCAGTGGACAAGGCATTCAGATTTAGAGTTCCGATCATATTGACCAGGACTTACGCAACTTTCCTGACTTCCACCTCCGTCCTCCTCCTGCTTAAAGCATCGGCCACAGAGTTGGCTTTCCCCGGATGATAAGCTATGTCAAGATCATAATCGGCAACCAACTCCATCCATCTCCTCTGCCTTAAATTGAGTTCGGGCTGCGTGAACATATATTTCAAACTCTTATGGTTAGTAAAGATTTGTACCTTAGCCCCATAGAGGTAGGATCGCCAAATCTTTAAGGCAAACACCACGGCCGCCATCTCCAAATCATGTGTGGGGTAGTTTCCCTCATGTTTTCGGAGCTGCCTTGATGCATAAGCGATCACTCGGTCCTTTTGCATCAGGACACACCCCAAACCTGTGATGGAAGCGTCTGTGTACACCGTATATGGTTCCTCGACCTCTGGCACCAAGACCGGTGCTTTGGTCAGCATGTCTTTGAGTTTCGAAAAACTCTTCTCACAAACTTCCGACCACACGAATTTCACTCCCTTCCAGGTTAGCATAGTCATGGCCTTAGCCATACTTGCAAAACCTTTCACAAACTTCCTGTAGTATCCAGCCAACCCCAGGAAGCTCCTTACTTCCGTGGCGTTCTTCGGTCTAGGCCATTCTTTAATGGCTTATAAGCCCCTGAGAAAGCATGACCTGACCACCGGCCGCATTCACTATGCTGCCTTCCATGGTGGCCTCCATCCTTAGCTTTCCCTTTAATACCAATTTCGGACTCACAAAACTATGTTTAGCCCCGGAATCAAATAAGGTGTGTGCTTCGACACCACCTATGTTCAGGGTCCCTACGCATTCCCAGAATGCTAAGGATTCTACCCCCTATCATTATTCTAATGCAATGCATAGAATCTTCAAGACTAGACTCGGGTCATAACGTACCAGTGATTGCATTGAAGGTACTGGCTTCCCCAGTATCCTTAGAAAGCTCGTAAACCCATGGCGTCCCGGCTGGCCTTGCGGCCTTCTCTCAGCCTAGGGCAGTTTAAGACATCATGGTCCATCCTGCCGCACTTGGCACACGCTCCCATTGCCCTCCAGCACTTTCCATAGTGCTTTCGGCTGCAACTGGGGCAATCGGATGGCCCCGGGCCATCCTTCTCCTGGTCCCACTTTCTTTTGTGGACACCAGGCTTATTCCCTTGGCCAGTCTTTGCCTGAGCCTTCACCCGACTTTCTTCAGCCTGGATGACCTCAAGCAAAGCGGCCCTCTCCACTAGTTCTGATACAGAAGCGAACTTCCTTACCGCACTGTGGACCCGGAGGTCGACCTTAAGTCCACGGAAAAACCTCTGGACTTGGGTGGATTCCTCCTCAAACTCCCGTCCTACGTACTTACGTAGACGGTTAAATTCCTCCTCATATCCCCGTACCGTTCTCCTGCCTTGGGTGAGTTTCAGGAATTTACTTTCCATCCGATCCCATGCCTCGGTTGGAAAATATTTGCGGTTGAATTCCGTCTCAAATTCCGCAAAAGACGTTAGCTTGCCCCCAGTGCGCTTATCCATGGTAAGCCACCAGTTATGGGCACCCTCTTCCAGGAAATGGAGTGCTATGTCCTTCCTGTAGTCCTCTGGACATCGGGTCGAGCTGAAGTTCCATACTAAATGGCTCCTCCACTCACCCGCTTCAACGGTGTGAGATTTTGGATGAACATGAAGCTCACTCTTCACAAATGGAGGAAGAACACCAACATGTGATGAACTCCTCTTGAATCCACCACTCACAACAGCTTAGGGAACATGAGTGAACCGGCTGTGTGATGGGGAAAGAGAGAGAGATTAGCTAAGCAAAGAGAGAGATGAAGAGTTTGAGTGAGTTTAGGTTGAATGGACAAACAAAGGTCTGCCTTAATGGCAGACCCCAAATCGCATAACCTCCTCTCTCTACATTGCAATGAATTGATTAAGCAAGTAAAGAAGATGAAGCTATATGAAATGGACAGAAGTTTGCCTCTTAATTCATTGATTGATTACAAGGGATTACACTCTCTTTATATAGAGAAAGTCCTAAGCTATATACATTGAACCTAGACATAGGATCTATTCAAATCATAAGGAATATGCTAAAGCAAAAGCAAACAGCATCTTTGACTCATAAAGCAAAGTAGACAGTTCCTTCCTTCTTTTGTCTCGACTTGTCCCGGGTTTTGCACGCCCGGACTTTGCACGGACCCGGGATTTCATATCCCGGACTTTGATCACACCAAGTCTTGATGGTATGGCCTCCTTGTACGGATTGTATGGCTTATGTACGGACTGTACGGCCTTGCCCGGGTTTTGCACACCCGATCTTTGACGACCTCTCCGGAAGTCCCGCCCGGACTTTGCACAGTCGGCCTCTCCGGAAGTCATGCCCGGACTTTGCACGGCCGGCCTCTCCGGAAGTCCAGCCCGGACTTTGCACGGCCTCTCCGGAGGTCACGCCCAGACTTTGCACGGCCTCTCTGGAAGTCACGCCCGGACTTTGCATGCCCGGACTCGGCCTCTCCGGCCTGTACAGTCTCTCTTCTTTATATACTCTAACACCCTCCCTCAAGCTTGGTCGTCGGGACGCCTTAAAAGACCAAAGGCCGAGCTTGCAACCCGCAAAGAACTACCTCATTAAAAACCTCATCATGGAAAACCACTTGGGATAAAACCATGATGAGGGAAAAAGAGTATGGCCAATGCGGTGCATTGGGATAGCATCGACCTTGGCATGAAATGATACCGACTCCTTCTTCTTAAGTGCTCACTCCTTTAGTCTTTCACGGCCTGACTTCTTGTTCCTTTGAATCCTTTTCTTGCAATCTCCTTTGAGCCTCTCATGGTCTCCATTACCCTTGTACAAGTGATAAAGAAGAAGAGAATAAGTATTGCCACAAGAGATATCAAAGGTTAAATGTTGCAATTAAGAGTTCAGGTAAGAAAATAAACAAGCAATCTAAAGAAAGGTAATGAGTTTAACATAATGAATGAGACTAAAGTTTAGAGTACAGCCTTTTGCATTGAAGAACAGGTCTGAAATGGGCTGAATGGGAAGCGGATTCTACTTCCTTGAATGACTGTGGTTTGAACTACATCTTGGAACCGCCAAAACAATCTGATCACAAGCTGTTTGAACTCCATCTTGGAACCACAAGTGATTTAGGCTTGGACGCCCACATCATGCTTGAGCTGATTCAACACCTTCCATTGCCTTCATTGAAGCAAATGGCCATTGGTTCTATTCTCCAAGAATGGGTTTGGCGAGTTGATTCAGCACCTTCCTTCAGTCTTTTCTTGAAGCTGAGGCCATTGGTTCTAACTCCCAAACTTTTGTGCTGCGCCTTTTTAAGCCATCAATCTCGCTGCCTCTTTCTTTGAGATAGCAAGCGAGCTCAACACCATCTTTAAGACTGTACCTGCAACAGTTCTTCACAAGAGATGGTGAGAGATCATAGAGAATAATAAGACAATAAGAGAATAAGAGAATAAGTAACCAGAATAATGGAGAATAAGTAACAAGAGAATATGAGAATAAGCAGAATAAGTAACAAGAGTATAAGAGAATAATGGAGAGTAAGAGAATGAGTAACCAGTTTGGAGAATGAGTAACCAGTTTTGAGAATGAGTAACCAGAATGGAGAATGAGTGTTTGCTCAAGAGTTCTTATTGACAGAGTTTTGCTCTCTGTTTTCTTAGTTAAGAGGAAGCAAATGACAGCCAAGAACACCACAAATCTCACAACCATGGTGCTACAAGGACTGAACAAGATGGACCAAGCAAAACAATCATTGTTTGCTGGTCTTAAGATCAATGGGACTGATGGATCAAAACAATTTGTCCACCACCCCAAGGCTAAACAAACATGGCTTCAAACCTCCTTTAATCTCTCTCCCTCCCTCAAGCAAGGCATCTTTCATCCAAGCTTTAATGAGAGAAAATGGGTAGATGAGGCTGAGGAGTTTGACAGCCAAAACAACTTTTAAAACCTTTCAAGAACATTTTCAAATCGATTTTGCAAAGCCATTTAAAACACTTTTGAAAAGAAACTTTTGCAAAACGTTTTCCTTAAAGGTTTAAAACCAAAGTTCTTCAAACAACCTTTAATCTCTCTCCCTCCCTCAAGCATTGGCTTCTTCAGACTTTGAATCTTTCAACCAAGCTTTAAAGTGAGAGTAAATGGAAGATGAGACTAAGAGTGTTTGAGAACAAAACCGAAATCAGGATCTTCATCTTTTAAAACCAAAACCGATTTAAAATCAAACACAAAGGTGAAGCCTTTACAGCCACCCTCTCTCCTTCAAGCTTGTTCAAGAACCTTCACTGAGGATCTGAACCAAAGCTTTGAAAATGAAAGAGAAGTAGACCAAAACCAAACTCCACACTTGTCCTCCTTAAAGAGATAATTAGACAATGTGAAGAACAAACCAAAACAAGAGTTTTCCAAAGCTTTCAAATCGATTATAACAAAGCAATCTTAACACTTTTCAAAGAGAAACTTTGCAAAATGTTTTCCTTAAAGATTCAAAATCAAAGTTCTTCAAATCACTTTCAATCTCTCTCCCTCCCTCAAGCATTGGCTTCTTCAGACTTTGAATCTTTCAACCAAGCTTTAAAATGAGAGAAAAAGAGGAGAATAGATTAAGATGTTTGAGAACAAAAACAAAGGCAAGATCTTCACCATTCCAAACTAAAACCGATTCAAGCACAAGCAAAAAGGTGAAGCCTTTAGGTCCATTCCCTCCCTCAAGCTTGTTCTTAGGATCTCAAAACAAGATCTGAACCAAAGCTTGTTAAAATGGAAGAAAGAGGAACCAAAACCGAACTCCATCTTGTCCTCTTTGTGAAAGTCATTAGACAAGATGAAGAACACAAACCAAACAAGGGAACTTTGCTCATCCTCTTCCATGAGTCCTTGGACTTAGCAAAGAACACCAAAACCAAATGAAAAATGAATTCAAAAGCCTTTCCAAATCGATTTTAAAGGGTTTTTAAAGCAAAGTTTTCATCTTTCTCAAAAACCAATCTTTTAAAGTTAACAACTTGAAAAGCAAAACCTTTTGAAAACCAAAACCTTCATCCTTACTCTCTTCTCTTCCGAAGTTTTGAGTCCTAGCCATTACAGCTCTTCAAAACGTTTTTCAACAAGGAATGAGAGAGAGAGATCCTGGGATTTAAAACAAACACAAACAAGCTTCATCCTTACTCTCTTCTCTTCTCACGCCATGGAACTTAGCATCAAAGCTTGCCAAAAGCGATTTCAATAGGAGAAAGAGATAGAGAGATCCTAGGATTAAAGAAGAAGAAAGAAGAAGTGAGTTCATGAACAACCTGGCTCTGATACCATGTGAGTCTTTGGATGAACATGAAGCTCACTCTTCACAAATGGAGGAAGAACACCAACATGCGATGAACTCCTCTTGAATCCACCACTCACAACAGCTTAGGGAACATGAGTGAACCGGCTGTGTGATGGCGAAAGAGAGAGAGATTAGCTAAGCAAAGAGAGAGATGAAGAGTTTGAGTGAGTTTAGGTTGAATGGACAAACAAAGGTCTGCCTTAATGGCAGACCCCAAATCGCATAACCTCGTCTCTCTACATTGCAATGAATTGATTAAGCAAGTAAAGAAGATGAAGCTATATGAAATGGACAGAAGTTTGCCTCTTAATTCATTGATTGATTACAAGGGATTACACTCTCTTTATATAGAGAAAGTCCTAAGCTATATACATTGAACCTAGACATAGGATCTATTCAAATCATAAGGAATATGCTAAAGCAAAAGCAAACAGCATCTTTGACTCATAAAGCAAAGTAGACAGTTCCTTCCTTCTTTTGTCTCGACTTGTCCCGGGGTTTGCACATCCCGGGTTTTGCACGCCCGGACTTTGCACGGACCCGGGATTTGATATCCCGGACTTTGATCACACCAAGTCTTGATGGTATGGCCTCCTTGTACGGATTGTACGGCTTCTGTATGGACTGTATGGCCTTGCCCGGGTTTTGCACGCCCGGTCTTTGCACGGCCTCTCTGGAAGTCCCGCCTGGACTTTGCACGCCCGGCCTCTCTGGAAGTCCTGCCCGGACTTTGCACGGCCTCTCCGGAGGTCACGCCCGGACTTTGCAGGGCCTCTCTGGAAGTCACGCCCGAACTTTGCACGCCCGGACTCGGCCTCTCCGGCCTCTACAGTCTCTCTTCTATATATACTCTAACAAACGGGGCCTATACTCCCCTTGAAGTGTTTTGTTCGCAAACGGGAAATGTGATCCAGCAGACTCAAATAGTCCACTCTACGGACCACACGAGGCGGGTTTATTTCAACCACGTCCTCGTCCTCAACTCACTGGGCCTCTTTCATAACCCCTGTAGTTTTCTTTCCCGTGGATTGACCAACGGTAGGATTCTCAGCCGGGGTGATGGTCTGAGTCAAAGTGGTGATCTGGGTCTTGACCATTTTCAGGGCTGCCCACATCTCTTCCGTAGAAGGGATTGCAGGTTGGTTGACACCGTCAGCCCCGGTGTCCTTACCAACATGGTCCCGTTCCATGTTGGATGACTCGGCCATTTCCTCATCTTCCACTTGCTCAATTCCAACCACTTCTGTCCGGGTCTGAGTGGTCACGGGAGGAATTACCGTACCGGTATTCCCATTCCCGACCACAGGTCCAGTCGGGTTGTCAACCATCTGGCTAGAAGTTCCTACCTCCACCAGTGTGACTTCCATTGCAGTTTTCTTAGACTTCCTCCTTATGGAGGACTTAGTTTTCTCACCCTACAAGTTCATAGTATATTAGAACCGTCTAATAACCTATTGAACCAAGGGAAAACAAGAAAACCTAACACTGATCCTTCGGCGCCCGACGTGTGTGTGTGTACAATCCCACAACCTCCCTGTCCTAGACTCAAGCATGCTCTGATACCAACTTGAAACACCCCAATCCGGATACACGACCCAGATCGGTTGTCCCACTTCTTAGTCTCCGAGAGACTAAGGCCCTATCCAAACAACTTAACATTCTAATCCAGGAGGTTCCTCTATCTACCAATATGCGGAATTTAAAGGAGATAGATAATTAAAAGGAAACTTTTATTGATCTAATAAGGATTCGATACAACATGCTAAAGTTTGCCCGTAGGCTTTACATGGACATATCCTATCCTATCCAGAGCTCCTAACACACACCACACATCATCAGGGGGCCGCCGGACCGTGCACCTAGGCTTGGTCCATACTCAGACCAACCTCACGTCCTGAAAAGATATAAGAATGTCCAAAACCGGACTAATCCATAACCGAACTATGCATATGCTTCCCTGAACCCTTATGCCCCGTTAGTATAGCCGAAGACTATCCTAACACATCCTAAGACTTTCCCTAATTATACTTAGTTATTCAACCAAACACCCCACATGTAGCAACTAGGTAGCCTTAGGGAAAAATGGACGAACCATTTGTCCGGAGGAACAAACGGCCAGAGATCGTGGCACTCCTTGGCACGTATCGGCCTTTCGGCCGACCGCGGCACTGCTCCGAATTCTCGCGACCGGACCACTTGTACTGACCGTAGAGGTACAGTCACCCAAGGATATGTTCCCACATATCCGAGGCATGCCGACACTCACACCGGTTCTGTGGGTCTAAGTCGGGACTCGGCCGTGATGGCCTTTGAACCGAACAAGAGCAATCACGCCGAACAGTCGCAATGGTTCACAAGCGGACCAAGTCCGTCGGCCGAAGTAGTTTTACTGGCCAAAGTCACGCGTTAGCATGTCCCTGGTACGTTTACACACCCGCACTGGTTCACCCTGTCCTATTTGCAACCGACCGTAAGGCCCCTTACTTCAAACGGTGTCAATTGCCGAACGGTCACGAAGGACCACAGGTCGTGTCTATCCGACCTTAGGCACCAACCGACCGTCCCGTCTGGATCCGTTACGAACCAGAAGAATTCCCATAGGCAACCGGCAGTTCTTTGTTCGCAACTGCTTACAGGCATCCAGACGTGACCATACGGCCAAAGGTGCGCTTATGGGTTCAACCCGGATCGGCCCATAGCCTTGATCCAAGCGTACTAACCGTCCCGACCTTGGTAACCGTCTTTCGCACTCTAAGAAATGCCCAGGCCAATCGCGACACAAGACAACCACTTTCAGATGAGTCTGGCCGAAACCGAGTCTAACAAATCAGCCGTATAAGAAAGGTAGAGAGGGACACAAGACAAGGCAGCGAGACAGAGCCCAGTCAGTCCGGTTCTGGAATCGCAATGGTTGCCACCGGCGATCCTGGATCGACGGTTAGACACGGGTTTGTCAAACGTACCTTTTGGGCTTGATCAGGATCGGCAAGGCCTTTGCCTTTTTCGACGGCCGAAACTCCCTCTTCCCCGGACATCTTTCCCGGTCATAACCTTTCTCTATCTCACTTTCCGATCGTAGTCGGTTATAAGTCTCTTTTCTTTCTGTTTTACGTTTTTTCATCTGCAGGAACTGATGCAAGACAAGTCGCAGGGGCCCTGGTATTTATAAGCGAGGCCCTGGCCTGTTCGATGGGCACCAATCAACCAGTCGCCTCCTTTTAGGAAGGGTCCCCCTGGTTCGTGGTGTCCCTACGAACAGGTACCTCTCCCCATACCCCTTCACCTGTCGCACCAACTGCCCACGGACACTAGCTGACCCAGCTAGTTCACTAGGTCACCAGCTGGTCACAGCTGCGGGTCACTCCCTCCAGCTGGCCGAGCTGGCTGTGAGCTGAACCAGCTGACCCAGCTGGAGTATCAGTATCCGAACTGGACCGTGAGCTGCCCCAGCTGTCTTCAGCTGATGTTCTTACTCGGGCCTAGCTACTTCCCATCATCCCTATCTCGGATAAGGTCCAACATCCCTTCCGGCTATCGCCTTACGGACCGTGGCCTAAATGACCAAAGTCTTTCGACCTGGCCTCTCCTTCTGGCCCATGGTCCGTACTCGGGCCTTAGTGTGGATTCGGGACGTTACAAGACCCAGCTGTGTGCCTAAGGACTAAGGAAGGCCGCGGATGTTGGTTAGGATCTCGCACGTGTTTCAATGATCTTTGACTAGACACGCGTACGGTTGGACTAAGGATGCGGTTCATGCATCCTAGTGTTTGACTGGGTAGGTTGGAGCAGTACGATTGGGCCGTGTAATGCGATCGGACCCAGGCTTGTAGCCAGATCCGGTAAGTGCCTTAACTGTTACCTAAACCGGGCCTAAGTCTGATACCGAAGGATGCAAAAACTCGCAATACCTGCGTTGACCCGTGAGTAACTGCCATGCACAAAAAGGTGGGAATGGACGAGTCACATGGATGAACAGGCATAACCTGTGAACCATCGCGACCGTTCGGCGAGTTGCTCCCTTTGGGTCAATAGCCTTCACGGCCGATTCCCAAGTTGGACCAAAAGAACCGGTGTGAGTGTTGGCATGCCATGGGCGTGTTGGAACATGTATATGGCTGACCAAACCTCTATGGTCAGTACAAGTGGTCTGGTTGTGTGAATTCGGAGCAGTGCCGCGGTAGGCCGAAACGCCGATACGTGCCAATGATTTCAACGGTCGGCCAAAAGGCCGATACGTGCAAAGGAGTGACATGGTCATTGGCCGTTGGTTCCTTCGGATAAACGGTTTGTTTGTTTATCCCTAAGGCTACCTGGTTGTTACTTTGTCAATAAAGTGATTGGTTGAATGACTAAGTACAACTAGGGAAAGTCTTTGGGTAAGTTAGGATAGGTTTCAACAATACTAACGGGGTATAAAGGTTCTAGGAAGCATATGCATAGATCGGTTACAGACTAGTCCGAATACTGATATGCTTATCTATTTTCAGGACATGAGGTTTGTCCGGGTACGGACCAAGCCTAGGTGCACGGTCCGGCGGCCCCTTGATGATGTGTTGTTTGTGTTAGGAGTTCTGGATAGAATAGGATCGGTACATGTTAAGCCAACGGGCAAACTCTAGCATGTTGTATCAAATCCTTATTATATCAATTAAGAGTTCCACATAAATGGTAGATAGAGGAACCTCCAGGAATATATTTGTTAGGATGTTGGATAGAGCCTTAGTCTAACGGAGACTAAGAAGTGGAATGACTGTCTCGGGTTGTAGTATCCGGGTCGGGGTGTTTCAAGTTTGTATCAGAACATGCTTGATTAAAGGATAGTGAAGTTATGGGATAGTACACACACACATCAGGCGCCGAATGACTAGTGTTAGATTTTTCTTGTTTCCCTTGGTTCAATGGGCTATTAGATGATTCTATTATACACTGAACTTTTAGGGTGGGAAAACCAAATCTTCTAAGTGGAGGAAGTCTAAGGGAACCGCTTTGGAGACTACTCCGATAGGAGTACGAACATCAAACCAAGTGGTTGATGAGCCCACTGGACCTGTGGTCGGGAATGGGAAAACCGGTACGGTTCTTCCTCCCCCAACCACTCAGACCGGATGGGAGTGAATGGGACCGAGCTTGTGGTAGACGAGGAAATGGCTGAGGCATCCAACATGGAACGGGGCCATGTTGGTATGGACGAGCGGCCTCCCTCCTATGATAGTGGCGACCTGCCTAGAGGCGGGGACGGGGGCGTACTGCCCTTGGTGGGAGCTGGTGATGGTCGGGCTAGAGGCAAGAATAGGAGTGAATCGAATGCCAGAGTTCCAGACTTACTCCTTCTCGAGGATGATTTAATAAAGGCGGAACCTGGTTCTCCTGGCCAGTGCGCGGCCTACTGAGGCTTTGTCCGTCATTCAATAAAAGTAAGAAGACGAGGTCTAGGTGAACTAGGACGGGGCCGACTAAGGATGTTCCTTGGGGTACTACGTGATGCACTAAAGAATCCTTGTTCGATTAAAGGTGTGCATGTACTGTTCTTGATGACGCCATATTCAAGCTTCCCAGAGATGAAGACCACATTAATAGATGTCGTCGGGATATTTCGGTATGAGGCTTTGTTTTGCAAGACTCACTTGTGGTTTCTGATCCCGAGGCTGATTCTCGAATAATTGGATAATTAAAAGATTTCAATCTCTCAGCTTGTTGTGCAAACACTTCGGCACCTGGTGGCAATTGCGGTCCGCGACATGGAGTGCGGATTGAATCTGAAGTTGGCTCATTCTCTCAACTACATTCAGATTAAAAGATATAGTATGGAGAGTCTTTTTTACTATATCTTGGTCAGGCCTCCTGATACGAACTAGCCCAAGAAATTTCACTTGAATTACAGTATTTTGGATATGAACTAGGAAGTGGGTTACACTTCAAGGAGCTGGTGGATCGAGTGGACCGTCAGAAGATTTGACTCACCAAGATGTTGGTTCAGGGCCATTGAATGGATGTGACGAACCAGACACCAAGTTTCTCGTGAAGAACAAAAGAAAAAGACAATTCTCAAAAAGATGTTCTGAATAGAAAATTTGACAAAAGTGTTTGCATGATGAAATCACATGCATAGTTGTAAGACTAGATTGTGGCACTAAAAACTAGACATAATTTTTAGCAAAATAATTAATTACAAATGATCAAAGTGACCCCTACGGCTACCCGGTCATGGTCAAGTGGACTGTGTCGGTCTTGGACTCATGAACACAAATGAGGTTGGAAAGAAAAGACCCCAAGTTGGTCCTGAGCTGCTCTGTCTGGCCCCGGATGAATGTCCCATACGGTAGATCCTCCAGCTGGTCGAGATAGTCCAACCCTCGACCAAGTCCAAAGTCCGGATGGACCAAGGAAATATACTCTCGACCCAAAGCTTCGGATTGTTCTCTTGGTCGAAGTCCCTTATGGCTGGTTCGAGGTCGCATTTGTAGCCTTAGCTCAATACCTGGTCGTGTTGGGTCGATACCAAAAAACTGTACGGTTGTAGGGCATTGTCCTGCGGTCGTGGAGCCTCATTCTGCGGTCGTAGAGCCTCGTCCTGCGGTCATCTGTAGGGTCCACTTGGGAAACCTCCATCCTGGGTTCCTCAGGTTCCATCCGTTGGTCGTGTTCACGTCCAAGCTCATTGTCCGCAGGTCCTTCCTTGTCCATGACCGTATCACCTTCCCTAGCCAAATTCTTCTCCGGTGGGTTTGACAGCCATTGCAAGTCTCCGAGAGATTCATTAATTTTGCTAAAAGCCAGGCTTCGGTTGGCCCCGAATTTTGCGGCAAGATGGAATCCAAGTGGACACTTATTGGTAGATGCATTCCGAGGGGACTTTGTTTGTTTACTATGTTTTTTTTTATAAAAAAAATGCTCGGGACTTTTCCAAAAACGTTTTTCTTTTGTCCTCTTTTTGTGCAGCCTTTTGTTGCCTTCCGATTTGGCGAGCAATTTTCCGGAGGTGGTCGAGACAATTTCCAGGAAGAAGATTTATTGGAAAGACGGAGGTCATTTAGATTGGTTTGAGGAAGCTCGACTCATATCATTCGGAATCGCCCACATCAAAACTTCTGATTTCTGCGACCCGCCAGTTGACTTTACCGGAATGGAAGGAGTCAGAACTTACCATTCTCGGAGAGATGCCACGATCCAAGCTGAGAGCATTCCCGGTTTACATGCCCAAGCCGTTGAGACCAGTTCACCGGTTACTTAAGCTTCCGCGGGGGTTGTGCTTGGAACTTCGTCCTCCCTACCTCCAGCCGGTCCGTCTTGAGGAGAACTTGCCTCCGCGTTCGAGAAAGGAAAATGCGCGGCCGGTGCCGAAGGTATATCGAGGAGCGCCCGGAGCATCTACTCCCAACCGACCGGGTCTCCAAGATCCGATTTTATGTTTGATGCGGTCAAGGCGGCCCAGGGGGATCATTCCGAGTCGACGAGGCTTTTGGCCATGAGTAGCGACTCCTCTTCTGCTATTTCCGCACCTTGGGCTTATCTGGATTCATTCGCGGACATGGCCAGTCACACGATGATGGTAGCGTTTAGACCTTTCTGAACATCTATTTGAGATTTTAATTTTGACTTTTCTCATTGATTTTCTCTCTTTTGTATGGGTTTAGCTTTGTTCGTCTTTGGACGCGTCCAAGGCGGCTCATGAAGCCGAGGTTCGAGAGTTTCAGTGTAAAGCTGACAAGGTCGCGCGTGAGGCTGAATCTTGCAATACCAAGTTTAAGAAGTCAGTGGCCAGAGCCGAGAAGAAGGTTGCTCGGTAAAAGGCGGGTAAGGAGAAGGCTTCCTTGAAGATAACTGTATTGAAAGAAGAGCTCGAGAAAGAGAAGGTTTACTGCGAGCAGAGTGTTTCAAAGGCACTTAAGCAGCAAAGATGCGATTTGGAAGAGAAGTACCACCTTCGTCTGGATAAGGCGAAGGCCTCCCTTGTCAAGTTGGCTGAGGCCAAAGAGGTGGAGGCGCTTTTATTCAAATTTTCCGGAAACTTGATCTTGATTAGCGATCTCGAGAGAGGTTCGAGCCTTGCAGAGGAGAAAGCAAGCGTCGAAGGATGGGCTAAACAACACAAGGGTGATGTAGGCCATTTTCAACAAGCAATGGATGTCTCATTGGGGAATTGGCGTTTTCTCCTGTTTCCCGTATGTGTCGGAATGTGCTTTCGGCGAGTGCCCAATCGGTGATGAGGCCGCGGAGGTCGGAGTGTTTGATTTTGGTTGTACCAACTACTGCGCTCTGGATGAGTTTTTCGGGGCTAGCTCAAAATAGAGCAGTCCTTGTAATTTGTACTTCTGATATTTGGTTTGGGTCGTTTAGACCCTTGTTGTACTATTTGTTTTAATCCTATTTTTTGGTTGAACTCGAATCTTTGTGGAGTTATGCTTTGTGTTTGTCTTGGACTTTTGATTGACTTGAGTCTCGGGTTTTTTGAAGGGGATGCTTTGTCGGGCATTCCGATCTTTCGGACTAGGGTATCATTGAAGATACTTTCTGGGTTTGTTAATGGTTGTTAACGCTGGGCATTGTCTCCGATGTCTCGGAGCTTTCAGTGTGTTCGACCTACGAACTCCTTTCTTTGGTGATCCATGTGTATAATCTCCTACCAGAGCCGGTTTGGTATTGTGTTCGCAAGATATAATCGTACCAGTGTTCCTTGGATGGTGTTTACTGTGTTAGCGAGCTTATTTCGGGGTTTACGCTCCGTGGTATTTCCAATCCACGAAACGCTACTGATGATAAGCCAAGTCGAATATCGTACAATCGCTTCCCGCACTCCCAATCGGGTTACGCCTTTGAGATATTAGTCCGGAAATTTTTGTAGCGCGCTACATCTATTCGTCTCTGGATGTCAAATGAGCCATGGTTTATGTCCTTGCCTAGACTACATGTGTCTTGTTGTGGCCAGGAACAGACAAGTTTTTGAAAAATGGAGAGAGTTGTGGAAACATTAGTGAGATTGCTTTGATGATTTTCGTCCTTCATCAGGCGAGATCAGTTTAACTGTTTTGGATGGTTTGTGAGAGGCCAAGTCTCAGTGTTCATCCTCCAGAATATTTTTCCGAAATATGAGCGTTTGTTGGTAATTGTCATTCTTCTGGTGAGAACAGTCAACGGTTTTTGGATGGGTTGTGAAATGCCAAGTCTCAATGTTCATCCTCCGGACTATTTTCTCGAAATATGAGCATTTGTTGGTAATTGTCATTCTTCCGGTGAGAACAGTCAACGGTTTTTGGATGGGATGTGAGATGCCAAGTCTCAATGTTCATCCTCCAGACTATTTACTCGAAATATAAACTTCTGTGTTGGTAAGTGCCACTTTTTTGGTGAGAACAATCAATGGTTTTTGGATGGGTTATGAGATGCCAAGTCCCAGTGTTCATCCTTCGAACTGTTTCCCGGAATAGGAACAGACCCACTCCCCACCCTTTTTTTTAGGCGGGTAGCTGAACTCATTTTTTAGGCGAACTGCCTACGTACCCTTTTGAGAAAGGGATCAAGCCACCTGTAGTTCCAATTATTTGTTTTTTTAGTTTTTTAAAAAAAAATTAAATTTTCCTAACTGGTCATAGGAAATGACATCATCTTTAGTAAGTTTGGTCGTTCCAGGGATGCCCTCTTTGGCCGGGATCATCGTTGGATCCTCGGGAATGACTTCCTCTTTTCTGGGCTGTTCTTTTTCCGATTTATCGTCTTTGTTCATTTTAGACGCCTTGGGGTGCGGCTCGATGCTCGTGTCAAACTTCTTGCGCTTCGGGTTATCTTTCTGCGGGGTCGTCAGGCTTCGGAGCTTCTGCTCGGCCTAGAAGCAGATTCGCGATTCCTTGTGGGTTCCCCAGATCGACTTAATTTTCTCTGGGGAAGGGAATTTAAGACACAAATGGTACGTTGGTGGGATGGCGGGCATCGATTTGATCCACGGGGTTCCTATTATGACATTGTAGATTGCAGGATGGTTGGCCACCGAGAAATCCATAATCTTTGTGATTCCGCCGGCATGGACTGGAAGTCAGATTGTTCCGTCCGTCATGGTTACCCTCTGGTAAACCCGGCCAGCAATCTCGGGTTGGGTTTTACGTTGGAAAAAATGACACCCATCCTTCGGAGTGTTTCCCAGAATATCATGTCCACTACATTTCCCGTGTCGATCAAGACTCAGGAAACATCACAGTCATTAATGACTATTTCACCACTAGAGGGTCATCGTGGGCTTGATTGAGTCCTTCCGCGTTGTATTCTTCGAAAGTGATCAGGTCATCGTTTAGGGTAACCGGCTCTTGTGGATTTGACTTTTTGTCTCCTCTTTGCTGAAAAGCATTTATAGACGCGACTGTGTCTTGACAGTACTGAGAGCCTCCCATGATCATGTTGACCTTTCTCTGATTACTTGCGGGGTACTCTTCGTCGTATCTCCTTCTTCGTTGGGAGAACATATCAAAGCTGGTCCTTTCAAATACTCGACGAAAAGAAGCCAGAAGCCGGCGTCTCTTTCTTTGCTTTAGAACCAGGCTCAACCCGTGGTGATCCCAAAAGCCGTCATGTGAGCTGTTGGATCTGAAGTCCCATCATAGAATGGAGTCCGGATTTTTCTGGGATCTGAAGGCTTCACATCCGTGATTCGAGATGTGAATTGGATCTTCTAGGTTTCCTCCAAGACCCGATCAATCTCTGGGTCTGCGCTGATGGCCTGGTGGACCTGGGAACGCATTATCTTCATCTTGCTTTTCGCGAGGGTGAGTTGGGCTATAAGCTCGGCCATTTCGCTTTTCTAGCTCGCGGAGGACGACATACTGTCTGGTCGGCATACTCTTCCTTGCTCCGCGGCGTGCCGTTGTTGCTCTACCCAGAGTATGTTTTTCTCATCTTCGGTGAGCTCTCACACCTGGTCTTCCATCTCATCTCCGTCTTCCTGGTTTCGTCCTCGGCGGACCTGGTTTGTCCTCCATTTTGTTCCTCAGTTACCGTTGATGTTGGTCTATCAGCATTTTGCCCGGCAGTGTTCTTTCATTGCAGCGGTGGCGGCCCGGATGGTGCAGTCTTGTCCTGATTGGGGTTTACTCACTCGAGGTATGCCCTCCCGGTGTTATTGCTTGCGGCGAGAATCTTGAAAGATTATGCGGAATAGATAGAGAGAATGAGAGAGTTTCGTTTAGAACAAGAAAGAGAGAAAGAAGAACCAAACAGATTTCATTGAGGCCAAAGAGTCTAAACGTTTACAAAGATGATACAAGAGCTTATAAAAGAAAGAACTCTGGCAAGAATATGCCAGAGAATCTAGTGACTAACGGGACACGTCATAAAGGAGGGGACAGACAGCATCTTTGGTCAAAAAGGAGACAGGGACGGCTTGACTAGCTGGCCTTATCCACAAACGGTCATGACCAGCTGGCTCGTCCAACTTCTAGGAAGCTTCCTATGAATTTCTTCCTTGTCTTCTTGCGCCCGGACTTTGCACAACGCCCTCGATCTTTAAGAAGCTTCTCGGGACGTACAGACGTGCTGGAACGTCCGGCCTTGTACGGACGGTGAGGCCGGCCTAGTACGGACGGTGGGGCCGTACAGTACGGATGCCCGGACATTGCACATTTCTTGAAGTCGCCTAAGAGCTTCCCGGGACAGAACGGACGTGGTTGTACGGCCGGCCTTGTACGGACGGTGAGGCCGTACAGTACGGACGGTGAGGCCGTACAGTACGGACGGTGCCGCCGTTCAACCAAAGGTCAACACTCCCCCTCAAGCTAAGCACTCTGGAATCACCCTAGAATGCTTAGCTTGGAATGCCCATGAAGATGCACCTCGTTAAAAACCTTAACAGATAAAACCCATTGGGAAAAACTCTGTTTAAGGAAAAGAGTATGCACTTCATGAGCAGGGAAGCGCTTACCTCCGGGCCAAGCTCACTAGGCCGAGCTTGCTGAAGATGTGATCACACACCTTTGGTCTTGCGGCCTTCGTGAATATGTCGGCGAGCTGATCCTCACTTCTTGTGAAACACGGAAGAATTGTCCCGTCCATGATCTTCTCTCGCACCTTGTGGCAGTCCACCTCTATATGTTTGGTGCGTTCGTGGAAAACCGAGTTTGAAGCAATATGAATGGCCGCTTGGTTGTCGCAGTGCATCACCATGGGTGTGGTTTGCTGAATGTCAAGGTCGGCCAATAAACTCTTCAGCCAAGTCAACTCATTGGTCAGCTTCCTCATGGCCCGGTATTCTGCTTCGGCTGTTGAACACGCCACCACCTTCTGCTTCTTGGTCTTCCAAGTTACCATGTTGCCTCCAACGAATGTGCAATATCCTGTTGTGGACCTCCTGTCCATTCTATCTGCAGCCCAGTCAGCGTCGCAATATCCAACAATCTCGGTGCTTGCATTCTTTCCCATCCAGATACCATGGTCTAAGCTCCCCCTGAGGTATCTGAGGATTCTTTCAACCATGGACCAGTGATATTTCGTAGGATCCTTCATGTGCTGACTGACCTGGTTCACACAAAAGCACAAGTCAGGTCTAGTAAGTGTTAAATAGATTAACTTACCAACTAGCTTGCGGTATAAGGCAGGGTCTTCAAAGGGCTCATCCTCCTTCTCCCCCTCTCGATTGACCTTGTAGCCATCTTCAAGAGGACTCACAGCAGGCTTGACTGCCATTGTACCTGTCTCATTTAACAGATCAAGAACATACTTTCTTTGGGAAAGAAAGGGGCCATCAGTACTTCGACATACTTCAATACCTAAGAAATATTTTAGTTCACCAAGATCTTTAATATCTAAAGATACTTGAAGAGAGGACTTGAGTGCGAGGATACCTGCCTTGTTGTCCCCAGAGATGATCAGGTCATCTACATAGACGACAACAACAACTATACCTTGGGAGGATTTATGGGTGAATAGGCTGTGATCAGCTTCAGATCGCAGGAACCCAAGATCCCACAATGTGCGGCTGAGCTTGTGATACCAGGCTCTTGGAGACTGTTTGAGACCGTAGATGGCCTTCCTCAGTCGTAGCACTTGGCCTGGGTTAATAGTGTCTTCAAGACCTGGAGGCGGCTGCATATACACTTCTTCTTCAAGGTCGCCTTGTAGGAAGGCATTCTTAACGTCCATATGCCACAACTCCCAAGATAGGTTAGAAGCTAAAGCTAAAACAACTCTTACCGTGGGTAGTTTGGCCACTGGGGCGAATGTGTCTTTGTAGTCATTCCCATACGTCTGGGTGAAGCCACGAGCCACCAGCCTTGCCTTATAGCGATCAATGTCTCCATTGGTCTTGTACTTAATGGTGAACACCCATCTGGACGTGACCACCTTCTTGCCCTTAGGAAGAACCGAAGCATCCTACGTGTGATTCTTTTCCATCGCACCAACCTCAGCCGTGACTGCATCCCTCCATTGTGGACTGGTCATTGCTTCCTCGTACGTGGATGGGATGACCTCAGCTTCGATCTTGGTGAGGAATGCGATATGTTCAGATAGCAAGACGGCAAGGGAGCATACAGCTTCGATTTCCGGATGAGCTACAGCCTGACTGTTGAAGTAGACACGAGAACTTGTTGTTGAAGTTGAACTTTCAGGAGCCTCAAACCCTAGAACCTTCCGGCCCCTCATGACTCGTCTTCGGACAATAGGAGCTGGCTCCTGGTCCACCAAAGGTTGAGTGTCCGAAGTTGTCTGGTCGCTGACTGGAGCTCTACCCTGCGGTTCTCCTTCTTTGATTACCACATCATGCTCCTCTTCATAGGTAGCATTAGTTTGAACCTCCTCTTGAGGTTCTTCAGTTTGCTCCCTCTCATGAGTAGCACCGGTTTGATCCTTATCTTAAGGTTGATCTCCTTCTGGAGGAATTATATGTGGAGTGGCCGGTTGAACGGCCGGTTGTTGGTCCTTGTTGTGACCAAGGTGATCTAAGAGGAACCTCAAAGTTGCGGCTCGGTCAGAGGATGATTGTGCTAAGTTCTTCAAGCTATCCCAGTCCTTTTCCATATAGAAGCCTTGATCTTCCAAGAACTTAACATCTCTGGAAACATAGGTCCGGTTGTTGGTAGGATCGAAACACTTGAATCCCTTTTGTGTAGTGGAGTAGCCAATGAACATACACTTCACACTCTTTGCATCAAGCTTGGTTCTTTGTATTCCTAGGCTAAGAAAAAACAAACACACCCAAACACTTTTAGATAATCAATTGAAGGTTTGGACTTGTTGAGTACCTCGAATGGAGAGGAGTTGTTAAGGACTCTGGTTGGAGTTCGATTGATCAAGTAGCATGCGGTCATTACTGCGTCTCCCCAGAATCTCTTAGGAACATTGGTATGGAACATCATGGACCGAGCCACCTCCATAAGATGTCTATTCTTCCTTTCAGCGACTCCATTTTGTTGTGGAGTATATGGGCAGCTTGTTTGATGCACAATGCCATGTTTAGCTAAATGATCTTTGAACTTGTGATTTACGTACTCTCCTCCATTATCTGTTCTTAAAACTTTCAATTTGGCTTTAAACTGATTAGTCACATGGTTTTGAAAGTTTATGAAAGCATCAAACACTCTATCTTTAGAAGGAAGCAAAGTTATCCAAGTATACTTCGATTTCTCATCTATAAATGTCACAAAATATTTGTTACTATCCCTAGACATGCAAGGAGATGTCCAAACATCTGAATGAACTAAATCAAAGCAATGTTCATAGATAGATAATGACTTTGGAAAAACCAATTTGCAATGTTTACCAAGGATACAAGCTTCACAACTAGAGTGATCAAAAGAAACTTGAGGTAGCAACAACTTTAAAGCATGAAAATGAGGATGGCCTAATCTAGCATGCCACAATTTATTCAGGCCAGCAGATAAACAAGAGGAAAACGAGACACGTTTGACATTGCTTGGTGAAGTATCTTCCAAAACATATAGATCATCCTTAGTTCCACCTTTTCCAAGCAATTGCATAGTGTCAATATCCTGAAATTGTACACGGTTAGGCCCAAAGATAGCATAGCAGTTTAAATTATTTGTTACTCTTTTGACCGACAATAAGTTGGATGTGAACTTAGGCATATACAAGGCCTTAGACTGCTTATCAAACAACCTAAGATCTCCAATTCCACTAACTGCAACCTTATCACCATTTGCTATAACTACACTACCTAAGGCCGGTTTAATGTTGCTAAGAAGCTCAGGATTACTAATCATATTATGTGATGCCCCTGAGTCTACAACAAGTGAATTACATGACCGTGTTCCAATAGATTTACTAGGACTAGTCATTGAGAAATAAGTTGTACCAGACTCCTTTAGGCTGATGATGGATTTGATAAGAGCCCCCAGGTCCGACTTCCTTACTAGGTCATTGTCCGGTCCTCTGGCTCCTCCATGAACCACCATAGCTAGCTCAGATCCCTCCACTTGAGCTTGACCATTAGCTGCTGAGGTTGACCCCTGAGTGTCTACCGCTTCGGTAATGTTGGCCCTTGCTTCCTTGAACTTGGCCGGTTTGAGGTGTGGGTGGAGTATCCAGCACTTATCCTTGTTGTGACCTTTCTTCTTGCAGTGGTCACAAATCCAATTCCTACGGTCCTCTGACTTGGAGTAGGTTTTGTTGGTAGCATGAAACAGGCCTTTGTTCGCAGTTGGAAGTTCCCCTGTTCCACCAAATAATCCAAGTGATCCTTGCTCCTTCTGAATCTGCGAACACACCTCTTCAAGGCAAGGAAGCTTATCTGTTCTGAGCATATGCTTGATAAGGTCGTTGTAAGAGGAGCTAAGGCAGAGCAACAGAGCAAACACTTTGTCCTGTTCCCTTCGGTCATCAAGTACGACAGGGTCTATATTTGCTGGTCTTAGCATGTCAAGTTCCGCCCATAGTGACCTGAACATCCCAAAGAACTCATTGAACTCCATATCTGCCTGAGAGAGATTGTTGATGGACCGCTTCACTTCAAATACTCTTGTGAGGTTTGAAATGTTACCGAACACATTTTTGAGGGTTTCCCAGAGCTGCCTTGCAATTTCGCAGTATGAGTACGCCTCTAGGATAGACAAGTCTAGCGACCCCTGAAGAATAGCTAGGACCGACTGATCTTCTTGAAACCAACGTGTGTCTTCCACACTTGGTGGGTTTTTGACACTCTCATCTGAGTCTTCAACATGGCTCCAGACACCTTGACCACAAAGGACAGCCTTGGTGGTTCTCGCCCAGAGTAAGTAGTTGCTTCCTCCTTTGAGGATGACTGGTAGCTTTGTGAACTTCGTGTTCTCCATGGATTTTAAAAGGAAAACTTGAGAGATTCTGAGGTGAAGAGATTAAGCAGGTGAATGATAAAGAGAATCGAACCAGAGATAAGAGAATAGACACCAGAACTAGTAACCTGGCTCTGATACCATGAAAGATTATGCGGAATAGATAGAGAGAATGAGAGAGTTTCGTTTAGAACAAGAAAGAGAGAAAGAAGAACCAAACAGATTTCATTGAGGCCAAAGAGTCTAAATGTTTACAAAGATGGTACAAGAGCTTATAAGAGAAAGAACTCTGGCAAGAACATGCCAGAGAATCTAGTGACTAACGGGACACGTCATAAAGGAGGGGACAGACAGCATCTTTGGTCAAAAAGGAGACAGGGACGGCTTGACCAGCTGGCCTTATCCACAAACAGTCATGACCAGCTGGCTCGTCCAACTTCTAGGAAGCTTCCTATGAATTTCTTCCTTGTCTTCTTGCGCCCGGACTTTGCACAACGCCCTCGATCTTTAAGAAGCTTCTCGGGATGTACGGACGTGCTGGAACGTCCGGCCTTGTACGGACGGTGAGGCTGGCCTAGTACGGATGGTGGGGCCGTACAGTACGGATGCCCGGACATTGCACATTTCTTAAAGTCGCCTAAGAGCTTCCCGGGACAGAACGGACGTGGTTGTACGGCCGGCCTTGTACGGACGGTGAGGCCGTACAGTACGGACGGTGCGGCCGTTCAACCAAAGGTCAACAAATCTGAGACGCCTTGCTCCGAAAGTTCGGTAGGTTTGCTCAGAGACTCCTCGTAGGGGAACATTCCAGGATCGGCATTCCTCCCGGATTGTCTCAAATTGTTGAGTCAAGGTGCCATTGAGTTTCTCCTGCTCGGCCTGCCACTCCAGGAGTGTGGCTAGCATCGTCTTCAGTTCGGTCATGGAAACCGGCGCTCCGCCTGAGATGGCCGCTCCGCCAGGTTGATTGTTTGCTCCGTTGCTTCCATTGTTATTTCCGTCGTTGCTTCTGTCGATGTTTACTCCGTCTCCAGACATTGCTTTTTTCTTGTATCCTCCTGCTCTTATAGTTTAAAATATTTCTCATCCCCTGAGATGGCGCCAAACTGTTAGAATCGAAACTCACATAATCAAAACTTATTATAAATGGGGGCTCGAAAATTCTATTTTGAAAGAATTAAAGGAACAAGATCGAAAGTTTATTTTATTAAACGAACTTTCTTGCGAAATACAAAGAATTCCGTAAAAGCTATAAAATCTTACAATACGAAGTCTAAATACTCGGAATGAGATGGATTAAACCTTAATACATGTTATCTATATATACTGAGAGACTTGGGGTTCCGAGATAAGCTACTACCGATGAGGGACGTCGCCAGCCATAGCAATATACCGACTTCAACGGGTGGGGCTTTATCAGCGGCCCGTCTCCTCAACATATCATCGTTTCGTCCTTTCTCGACCCAGCCCACCTTAAGTTTGGTCCGGTCTAATTCAAGTTTGATTCACTGTCTCGTTCGGCTTCTGTTCCAGTCTGATGTCCAGTTTGTGAACAGTGTTTCATGGATAGTGTTTCGTGAACAGTGTTCCGAACCATAGTTATGCTGGACCAAACCTTTGGATCAGAGATTTTACATTCGGTTCGTGACAGTGCCCCATAAATTGTGAATAGTGTTTTGAGCACTGTTCCAAACCTGAATATCGTTTAACCAAGCTTTAAGCTCAACAGTCTAGACAAGAAATACGTAAAGAGATCGTTTGAAAGATCAGGTCGCCAAGAACCGTTCTTGGTAAGGTTGCCTCTTTCTCTTTCCCAGGAGAGAGAATGGGCGATGTGCCCTGTCCAAGGAGGACCACGTCACCATCCTCTCTCTCCCGAGAGAGAGAATGCGCGACCTACCCTGTCCCAGGAGGACCAGGTCGCCATCCTCTCTCTCCCGGGAGAGAAAATGGGCTACCTGCACTGTCCAAGGAGGACCAGGTCGCCCAACTCTCTCTTCCGGGAGAGAGAATGGGTGACCTGCCCTGTCCAAGGAGACCAGGTCATCATCCTCTCTCTCCCGGGAGAAAGAATCTGCAACCTGTTCCTCCATGTTCTTATGTCTAGAGACCGTGATCATGTAGCCATATCCCGTAAAATGACTAGAGACAATGATCAGGTAGTCATGTTTCGTAAGACGGAATGGAGATCTTCTATCAAGAAGACCAGGTCACGATCCTCTCTCTCTCGGGAGAGAGAATTGGCGATCTGCCCTGTCCAAAGAGGGTAGGTCGCCCATTCTCTCTCTCTCTCCGGTAGAGAGAACGGGCGACCTGCCCTGTCCAAAGAGGACCAGGTCACCATCCTCTCTCACTCCCGGGAGAGAGAATGGGTGACCTGCCCTGTCTAAGGAGGACCAGGTCGCCATCCTCTCTCTCCCGGGAGAGAGAATTGGCGACCTGCCCTGTATAAGGAGGACCAGGTCGCTATCCTCTCTCTCCCGAGAGATATAATGGGCGACCTGCGGGTTTTAGGCTTATTACCCTATGAACGAATTGTTGCATGTTTATTTATACACGAAGTATTAAGTCATGCCATAAACTATATAAACTAACTAAAATTTTAAATTTAATACATGATCTATTAAAATGTGGTCAATTTCAACTAAACAGTAACAAAAAATGGTTTACTAGATATTGGTTGATGACGTGTCATACACGTGGACGAACGGTCTGGTTCGGTTTGAGATTTGTAATTTTTTTTTTTTTTTACTAAAACGACGCCGTTTTGTTTGTTAAAAATTAGATGGAATGTGCCTCAATGGACTCAAACCGTGGACTACAGCTCACCTGCATAACCTACAGACCACTAGACTACTTAAGTCTTTTTGGCATTCTTACATTACAATAATATTTATTATGTGCTCATCAGATGAATAAATATAATTAATTGATAAAGCAAAAACAGATTAAAAAACAAAATAATTTATCAATCTCTTCTTATTTTTTTAGGACAAATCATTTTTTTTCAAATCAGATTTAATTAAAAATTCGAAAGAATTTTTTTTTTTCAATTTTATTACAGAATTCAGAAAAGAATTTATATATTAATTGATTTTGAGGAAGAAAATTTTATCAAACAATCTAGAATTTGAGTGAATTAAATCTGATTAATTTGAAAAAAAAAATTGCAAAAAGTAAGAAGAGATTGATAATATTTTTTTTATCTGTTTTTGTTTTATTAATAATTATATTTATTCTCATAGAACATATAATAAATATTATTGTAATGTAAGAATGTCAAAAAGACTTAAGTAGTCTAGTGGTGCGTAGGTTGTGCAGGTGAGCTGTAGCCCATGGTTTGATTCCATTCAGGCACATTCCATCTAATTTTTAACAAACAAAACAACGTCGTTTTAGTAAAAAAAAAAAATTCCAAATCTCAAACCGAACCAAACCGTTCGTCCACGTGTATGACACGTCAGCAACCGATATCAGATAAACCATTTTTTGTTACAGTTTTGTTGAAATTGACCACATTTTAATAGATCATGTATTAAATTTAAAATTTTAGTTAGTTTATGTAGTTTATGGCATGACTTAATAATTCGTGTATAAATAAACAGGCAACAATTAGTTCATAGGGGAATAAGCCGAAAACCCGGCGACCTGCCCTGTCCAAGGAGGACCAGGTCGCCATCCTCTCTCTCCTGTGAGAAAGAATGGGCAACCTGCCCCTTCCAAGGAGGACCAGCTCGCCACTCCCTCTCCCCCGGGAGAGAGAGTGGGCAACTTGCTTCTTCGTGTTCTGACGTGTAGAGACCGGTCATTTGCATCGATACTTAGATTCTTCGGCTTACCATTCCCGAGAGCTCACAGAAGATGAGGAAAACATTCTCTGGCTAGGGAAACATCGGCGTGTCGAGGAGCGAGGAAGAGTAGGCCGGCCAGACAGAATTCCATTCTCCACGAGCCAGAAATGCGGAATGGCCAGACTCAGAGCCCAGCTCGCCGTTGCGAAAAGCAAGATGAGGATAATGTGTTCCTAAGTCCACCAGGCCATCAGTACAGCCCTAGAAATTGATCGGGTCTTGGAGGAAATCCAGAAGATCCCGTTCACAGATGTGAAGCCTTCCGGTCCCAGGAAAATCCGGATTCCATTCTACAACGGGACGTCAGATCCAACTGCTCACATGATGGTTTTTTGGATCGCCATGGGTCGAGCACGGTTCAAAAACGAAAAAAGAGATGCTGGCTTCTGCCCCCTTTTCATCGAGCATTTGAAAGGACAGGCTTTGACGTGGTTCTCCCGCTTACGAAGAGATTCAATTGCTAATTTTGATCAACTATCTGCGGCTTTCGTGAAGCATTACTCGCTGTTTATAAGGTGATCGACATCTGACGTAGACCTCTACTCGCTGTCCCAAGGGCCAACAAAAAGTCTCCGAGGCTTCATCGAAAGATTGAAGATGATATTGTCTAAGGTTTACAGTTTAATCGATAAAGCCGCACTAGACGCCTTGAAAAAGTACCTGTGGTTAAAGTCTCGCTTTCGCGAAGAAATTTTCCTTAACAAACCGATGACCATCCAGGATACCCTTCATCGCGCCTCAAATTTCGTGGTCCACGAAGAACAGATAAAGGTTGTGAGGAAAATGCATCACTCACCAAAGCCGACGACCAGAGTGCCGACCCAACCATGCAACATCCCGACCAAAAGATGAAGCGGGCATAGTAACGGGTACACAAACACGAAGGGTCAAGCGCCGGTGGAGCGCATTACTACCAAGTAAGCACGAAGAGGTCACCTGACGAAGCTGGATGCTGACGGGGATCATGGAACACCTGGACTCACAACACAAGCTACAACAAAAAAGCTTTTTGTGACTACCACCAAGCCAATGGTACTCGACCACAAACTGCAAAACTATTGCAAAGAGACTTGCAGCCAAGTTCTTGGCCGGAGATTTCGGAGATGCAGTAACGATGGAAAGCCTAGGAGCGACGAAAAGAAACACCTAGACACAGGACAACCAGCCCAACGAGGAGCGCCCTAAAAATCCGGTAGGAGAAGCCCCCAAACGGGGAAGGAGATCAAATGATGAAGCCAGCACAAACAACCGAAGAAAGATCAACATGATCATGGGAGGTTCTCAGTACTGCCGAGACACGATCGATTCCAGAAAGGCCTATCAACGAAGAGGAGACAAGAATTCAAACCCGCAGGAGCCAATCACTCTACATGACAATCTGATCACTTTCGAGGAAAGCAATGCCGAAGGGCTATACCAACCTCATGACGACCCTCTGGTGGTGAAATTAGTCATCAATGATTGTGATGTATCCCGAATCTTAATCAACACAGGAAGTTTGGTGGATGTGATATTCCGAGAAACGCTCCAAAGGATGGGCGAGGAAACTATGATGGACGGAACGATCCGACTTCCGGTCCATGCGTCGGAATCACGAAGATTGTGGATTTCTCGGTGGCCTACCATCCCGCGATCTACAACGTCATAAATGGGAACCCCATTGATAACCTTGATGCACGCCATCCGTCGACGTACCATTTGTGTCTTAGATTCACTTCCGCAGACGGAATTAAGACGATCTGGGGAAATTAGAAGGAATCGCGGATCTGCTTCTTGGCCGAGCACAAGTTCCGAAATCTGACGACCCCACCGAAATATAACCCGAAGCGCAACAAGTTCGACTTGAGCATTGAGCCGCAAACCAAGGCCTCTAAAACCGATAAAGACGAGAAATCGGAAAAAGAACAACCCGGAAAAGAGGAAGTCATTCCCGAGGATACAGCAATAGCAACTACATAGGAGGGCACCTCTGGACGATGGAACCTACAAAGGATGATATCATTTCCAAAGGCTAGTCAAGGATAGTCTTTAAAAAAAAATTAAAAAAAAACGAACTACGGGTAGATTGATCCCTTTCTCAACGGGGTACGTAGGCAGCTTTCCTAAAAACCGAGTTCATCCGCCCTCTCTAAAAAAGGGGGGAGCAAGTGGGTCCGTATATATCTATATCATGGGACTTGGTATCTCATAACCCATCAAAAAACCTTTGACTGTTCTCACTAGAAGAACGACAATCACCAACAAACGCTTATATTCCGAGAGACAATTTGGAAGATGAACACTGGGACTTGGCATCTCACAACCCATCCAAAAACCGTTGATTCTTCTCATTGGAAGATCGGAGATCACTAAAAACGCTCATATTTCGAGAAACCAGTTAGGAAGATGAACACTGAGACCTGGCATCTAACAACTAATCCAAAACCGCTAACTAATGTCTTTGGAAGAACAATGAAAATCATCAATGCAATCCAACTATGTTTCCATAACACTCTCGAGTTTTCGAAAACTTGTCTGGTGTTGGCCACAACAAGACAGCTGTAGTCCAAACAAGGACTTTAACCATGGTTCATTTGACATCCAGAGACGGATAAAAGTAGTGTGATATATAAAATTTTGGACTAATATCCGAAGCCCGCAACCTCATCGGAAATGCAGGAAACGTCTACATTCGACTTAGCTTATCTTCAGGAACGTTTCGTAGATTGGAAATGCTACGGAGCGTAAACCGCGTAATAACCTCGCTAACCCAGTAAATGCCATCGAAGGAACACTGGTACGATTACAGCTCACGAACCCAATACCAAACTGGCTCTGCTATGAGATTATAAATGTGTATCACCAAAGAAAGGAGCTCAAAGGTCGAATGCACTGAAAGCTCTGAGACATCAAAGACAACACCCTGTGTTAAAAATCATTCAGAAACCCATAAAGTATCTTCAATGATACTCTGGTCCGAAAGATCTGATTGCCCGGCAAAGAATCCCCTTCAAAACACCCGAGACTCAAGTCGATCAAAAATTCGAAGACAAACACAGAGGATAACTCTGAAAAGATTCAAGTTCAACAAAACAGGATTAAAAAAATCTTGAGAAACAAATAATACAACAAGGGTCTAAATGACCCAAACCAAATAACAGAAGAACAAATTATAAGGGTCCTCTAAACAGAGCTAGCACCGAAACACTCATCCAGAGCACCGTGTTTGGTACCGCCAAAGTCCACCACTCCGACCTCGGCAGCCTCATCCCCAATTGGGTCCCTGCGGATAGCGCATTACGACACATACAGAGAAATAGGAGAAAACATTAACTCCCCAATGTAACCATCCATGGCTCGCTGGAAGCAGCCTACATTACCCTTGTACTCATAAGCCCATCCTTGCACCATTGCTTTCCCCGCAGCAAGGCTCGAACCTCCCTCGAGGTCACTATTGAAGAGCAAGTTCTTAGAGACCTCTGAAAGGCGTGCCTCCGCCTCTTTTGCCTTAGCCAACTTGGTGAGGGAATCTTTCGCCCTATCTACATGAAGGCGATACTTCTCCGCTAAATCCCATCTTTGCCTCTTGTAAGCCTTTAGGACGCGCTTCTCATAAAGGGCCTTCAGATGCTACCTTCATCTTTGCCTCTTGTAAGCCCTCTTCTCAAGTTTCGCGTACTTCGCCTTCCAAGCGCTAAGTCGGATGCAATGCTAACCCAAGACAAAGACAAAAAAACTAAACAAGAAAAACGAAAATCAAAATCTTACACAAGTGTTAAGGAAGGCCATATTCCTGAAACAAACCAGTTTTGAAAATTCCAAGCTCTTTCAAAAGATATAATCAAACATTCATCTAACGCCTGCGGACATCTACCAATGCACGTCCGCTCGTACTACATCTTAGCAAGAAACGAGTGGCCAACAAGAAGAAAGCAGGTCGCAACAGTCAATAAGAGAGAAGGTCACCATTTCCCCCTCTCCGAAGCAAAAAATATATATACCAGCTCACCAACTTCGGGTTCAAGAAACTTTAAGTTCGCCCACTGGCATACATCTTACCATTCTGGTTCATCAATCCCGATCAAAACTTTACTTAAAACTCTTCATTTCTGCACACCAAAGTTACAAGCTGGGGGCTAACTGTTGGGGTTAAAACACACCCCTCGGAGATTGAAGAGCCGAGAAGTCTAAGTATTTGCACAAAAACTCGTCCGAGGACCGGAAAACTTGTCCGAGGATCCGAAAACTCGTCTGAGGACCTGAAAACTCATCCAAGGACCCAGAAACTTGTCTGAGGACCAAGATGCCCAATATCAGGTCGCCATCTACCTCTAAGAAAAGAGTGGGCAACCTGCTGCTTACCCAAAGGCATGAAAACTTGTCTAAGTACCCGAAAACTTGTACGAGGACCTGAAAACTCGTATGAGGTTCTGAAAACTCGTCCAAGAACCCGAAAACATTTCCAAGGACCATAAAGACTAAAAGCAGGTTGCCATCTCCCTCTAAGCAAAGAATGGGCAACCTTCTAGTTGCACAAAGGCATGAAAACTTGTCCCAGGACCCGAGAACTTGTCCAAGGACCCGAGAACTCGTCCTCAGACCCAAAAATTCATCTGCGGACCCAAAAACTCGTCTGAGGAACCGAAAGCTCGTCCAAGGACCTGAAAATTTGTCCGAGGACTTGAAAAAATTTCCGAGGACCATGAAGAGCAAGAGCAGGTCGCCATCTCCTTTCAAGCAAAAAGTTGGTAATCTGCTGCTTGTCCAAAGGAATGAAAACTTGTCCAAGGACCCGAAAACTCGTATGAGGAACTGAAAACTTGTCCGAGGACCCCAATACTCGTCCAAGGACCCAAAAACATGTCCGAGGACAATGAAGAACAAGAGCAGGTCACCATCTCCCTATAAGCCTAAAGAGGGTGACCTGCTGCTTGTCCAAAGGCATCAAAACTTCTCCGAGAACCCGAAAACTCGTCTAAGTACCCAGAAACTCGTCTGAGGACCTGAAAAATCATCTGAGTACCGTCAAGACCAAGAGCAGCTCGCAACTCATCTTCCCCAGGTTGTGAACGACCTATTCCAGGCAACCTGATCACGGTCTCTAGACATCAGAACACAAAGAAGTAGATCGCCGGTTCGTCTTACGAAATATGGCTACCTGATCACAGTCTCTAGACATCAGAACACGAAGAAGTAGATCGCCGGTCCGTCTTATGAATTATGGCTACCTGATCACGGTCACTAGACATCAGAACACGAAAATGCAGGTCGCCCGCTCTTTCAGAAGAAAGGATGGCGACCTGCTCACTCAGAAGCGGCAGGTCGCCAACTCTCTCTCCCGGGAGAGAGAGTGGTGACCTGGTCCTCCCTACGGGGCAGGTCACCCATTTTCTCTCCCAGGAGAGAAATATTGGTGACCTGGTCTCCCCAAGGGAGCAGGTCGCCCGCTCTCTCCTCCTGGGAGAGAAAAAAAGATGACCTGGTCTTTCAAACAAACTCTTTACGTATTTCTTTTCGAACTGGCGAGCTTAATGTTTTGTTTGACTATACTCAGTTTCAAAACAATGTTCTGAAACATTATTCACGGTTCACAGAACACTGTTCACGGACCGGTCATAATATATCCAATTCAAAGATTTGGTCCGACGTAACTCGGATTCGGAACACTGTTCATGACACTTTTCATAAACTAAAGACCAAGCCAGGACAGAAGACGAACAAGACAGCAAATCGAACTTGAATCAGACCGGACCAAACCTAAGGCGAGCTAGGTCAGGACAAGACCAAACGACGATATGCTGAGAAGTCGAGCCGCAGATAAAGCCCAAACACCTTGAAGTTGGCGGATTGCTATAGTTAGTGAGGTTCCACATCAGTAGTAGCTCATTTCAGAACCCTAAGTCGCTCTGTATATATAGATCACATGTATTAATGTTAAGCCATCCCGTTCCAAGTACTTAGGCTTTGTATAGTAAGACTATTAAGATTTTACGCAATTTTTGTATTTGATAAAAAGATCACATAATAAAATAAACTTTCAATCTTAGTCCTTGAATTCTTTTAAAATTAGAATTTCAAGCCCTCATTTAGTATAAGTTTTGATTGTGTGAGTTCCGATTCTCACAGTCTTTGGACTCGGCAACCTCCTTGGGAGTGCCATCCCATACACGAGTCAGAGTGATCTTCTTGCCCTCCCGTTTCGGCCAGGGTGCCAATGCAACAGGAGGTTCTAGAGAGGATAGAGAAGACTGGTAAGTCGGTGGGTTGGACGAAGACGCTGCAGCAGCAATTGTGCGCTGGTGTTTCCTGTGTGTAGATATCAGTAAGCAAGAACAAACGAACACCAAGCAACCCGAAAAATCAGTCGAAAAATGCTAAATCCAAAAAATGACAGATTTATGAGGATATCAACACCAGCATTCGTCCATAGCACTACAAGCAACAATAATCTGTCTTGATTACACTCTCAAAAGCGTAAAACATCTCCTATTGATTATTCTCTTCTCTTGTTTGTTTTCCATTTCTGTTTAACTCTATTTCCACCACTAAAACTCTTTTTAAGTTTTTAATGTTTGTTTGAATCCAAGTACTTAATCTAAGTTTTGCTTAACTCTTATTTACTTACTACTCTTTATTTTCCCCGGTTTAGCAACCATGAAAGAATATCTCATCCTTGTGGATATTGAGAATCTTTAGTGAGTAGTTATATTTGGGAATCTTGATGGATTGAATAGAAACAAGGTTTCTTGGAAAGTTTTTCACTCGGTTCCTCGCTTAAAGCCACAATTCTTCTCTTCTTGTTTTTCTTAAAGCTTTGTTTAACTTGATCACCTAATGGCGAGACCTTTGGCATCTCTGTGAGAGAACCACTCCATGAGATTGCCAGAACCACTTGAAAGAATTGGAGATTCATGACCTAGGAAACTAATTGATCATGATCTCCATGGTTCTAAAATGGACTTGGTGATAAAGATTAAACCTCTTGCACCGCCACTGAGCAAAATCTAGATTGGCGGAAAAAGAAGCAAAGAGATTTCACCCACTAAAGTGGGATTATCTTTATATGGCCCCTTTCACCAAGGAATCACATCGAAGCTTATGTCTTGTTGAGTTCTAAACCGAGTAGTCTGAAAATCTCATTCTCCAATGAAAATCTATCGAGATCCCTCCTTCAGTTGCAAACTCATTCCCTTATAGTTTAATCGTTTTCCTTATCTCAAAATAACCTTTTTAATTTGTTTTTTCATCTTAAGGCTGGCATCTTTACTCACTTATAGTAAAGGCTTCTTTCATTTGAACTCATCGTTGAGTCTTGAATGACACAAAGGCTTTACTTTATTTAATTTAAAATATACTCTCTTCAATTCCCTTATTTCGATTTGACTTAAGCTAGTAACAACAAACGGATTGCATCATCATCTCCCTAATGTTTCGATAAGTCCATTCTATACTACATGGTTTATAGTAGTGAGTATTGATTACCTCAGGCTTAAAACCAGATTATCAAAAAATTTGAAACTTTATCCCATAAGAAGACAGCATATAGTTGCAATTATATATTTTTTTTTCATAATATGTTCGAGTGTAGATGCATTCATATAAGAATCATGCCATTCACATAAGATGTAAGTTGTAGTGATCATTGTTAATGGCATTTCTTAAGTCTTGAAGTAAATGCCTATACCCTTGGTTTTTTGATGCATTTATAGTAAAGCCGAACTTAAGACAGCACCACACTAGGAATTTGCAATTTAAAAACTAGGTCCCGTCTAAAGTACTTTGATTTGAGTCATTCGCCTCTTCAACTTGAACAGAAAATTTTATCATGTTCCTGCTCGGATTTTAAACTCATGGATTTCATGCTTGGATTTTCTTTTCCCTTTTACAACTATTTTCTAATCCAAGTAGCTTCTCCACACCAAAACCGAACCTTTTTTTAGACCTTAAACACCTTTGTTAGCGAATGTGAGGTCTCTTCCATACCTTTCGAATCTTCCTTAGTAAAAAGTGTTGGGTTTAGGCTGACAAGGATAGGTTAACGTGTTGACATTGACATGAATCTTAAGTCAATATAGGTTAGAGGATTCACAGGTAGATTAAGAAGGGGATTTTGTTTTATGATTCATGCCGAGAAATAGGGAAAGAAAGAAAGGAAATATGTAGTTTAATGAAGAGATATTGGGGACAATTGCATTGATATGAGCTCAAATCCAAAGAAAAGAAATAGTGATTTCAAAAGTAACAAAAGAAGGCCAAAAGCCATACTCCAAAGGTAAAAAAAGAATTCCCCCAATAAAGATCAAAAGTGATGAAGGTGAAGTAAGGGGCACAAAGGCAAAAAGGCCTCGGAAAAGGGTAGCATAAGAAGGAAGATAACAGGTTTAGACTAAGGTCGAAACTGTTTAGGTGCATGGGTAGATTATAATTTATCCTTTTATGCATTGATTAGTTTTTGCCATTAGCATTTTGCATTAGGAATGTTCCTTTCATTGATTGATCCCTGATAAGCATTTATACCCCCATTATTTCGAGTACATCTTGAACTTTACCCTTAGCCAAATGAGATTGATTAATGAACATGTGTATGATCAACGTTTTGAATATTCTAATGAATGTGAAAGGAGAAGTGATACGATTCTGCTTGATGATATGATCATGGAGAGCACAAGAAGAGGTATGGTTGACTTTAACCAGATCATTGGATAATGCATAACTAAGCAGCTTATACATGGAATTATTGGGATAATTTATGAAGATTTGGACAACATGATGTTAGGTATCAAGTCCTGCCCATTTTGAAGCTATTGCAAGTCCAAGCAGGGCCCAAAATAATCACTTTATTTGCTGCTCAAATGGAGTGACAAGAATCGGAATGCAGAGTCATTTGAAGACAAAGAGTGATTCAACTCAATTTATTAAGTCTAGTCATAGTTTTTGCCTAGGAAATATAATTTCTAATTTCCTGACAATTTATTTCCCTTGTTTTTCCACAACTAGTTTTATATAAATACCTATGTAATTTCATTTGAAACCTATTTCTCAAACCTATTTCTATTTGAGTGGTTAACTTATTTTCCATTTTCAATGGTGTGTAATATCCATTTATCTGATAATGGTGGGTTACATCATTGATCAAAACCTTTTTTCGTCTAGGTTTTTCATTTCCTAGGGCATTGAGTGAGTATACCTAGGGGATTCTGCAACCCTTGAAGCTCTCTACGTTCAATCGGTAAATCAGAAGCCTTCCGGAACTTCTGTGCGACCATTCACTCCACATCCTTTGATCTTTGAGACTTCACGGTTTCTTGGATGAAAAGCTTGTCCCCAGACCACCTTAGAGAGTGTCATCCTTGAGAGATTTCTATCATTTGGTATAAAAGCACCACCTAAGCCTGGTTTTTATCATTCTATATTCTTAAAAATTCTCATATTTTCATCTTCTTTTAATCTTTTGTCCAATTATCTTCTACCTTTTTTATATTATTTTCTTTTTTCACTTTTTATTATCAATATTTTTGTTTGCAAAAAAAAAAAAAAATCATAAAAAAAAGAAGAAGAAGAGTTTGTTTTGCTTGTGTCTACGATTTCCTTTCATTAGCCAGATTTGTGAGCAAACCTTTTTTCAAGAGGGAGGGAATGATAGAATCATGGAGAGTGTAAGAAGAGGCAGTGGAGACTTGAACAAGAATATTCATTCCACCGCCTCTTTTCTTTAGAGTTTCACCATTTCATTGAAGTCAAGGATTATCCTTTCCAATTTAGAGTGTTGAATCCTTAGGGGGAACATATCAAGTGATATCAGAGATATAAAGGAAAGAATTTGTGTGTTTCATAATTTTTTTGAAGAAATGAGAAGATGGAAAGAATTTACCAACAAAGCTTATCCCCATACCACCTTAGAGCGCATCATCCTTGCGAGATTTCTATCATTGGGTAACAGAATAACATTCTAAGTTTGGTATTCCAGATTTCTACCATCTTCTCATCTCTTTATCTTCTTTCATTCATCTTCTTATCTTTCATCTTCTATTTCTGTTTTTTTTCGTCACTAAAAAGAAGAAAAAAGATTCAAAAAACAAAAAAATAACGAAAATCAAAAAAGAAAATATTTGACTTATGTCTATCATCTTCTTTGTTAGCCAGATTTGAGAGAAAATCTTTTTTAATAGGAGGGAATGATGATATTCTGACAGAAGCAAAACAATCAATAAGAGTCAACTAGAACAAAGGCATAGTGGATTCTTCAACAGCTTCAGGATGGACTAACTAGCTTAATTTCTAAAGTTTTGGACATCGTGAGCACTTAGAAATCCATCCATGATGTTAGGTATCAACTACAACCTATTTCAAGCCTATTAGAAGTCCAACGAGAATGTTGATGATATGATCATGGATGGCATTAAGAGTGGAAAGCTTGAACCAGAGCCGGAAGCTGAGTTTAGAGCCATGAAAGAGTATGAACCGTGGTTTTAGGAACCCCTTCCTAAACCCTTCCGAAAACCATTTTAGGGCACCCTTTCCTAAAAACGTTTCAAATTCGCAACAAGGAGGGAAATCAAGGTTACTTTGGCATTTATCAAGTATTTATCAAGTTTGATAAGGCCTTAAGAATACTGATTAAGCTAAATTTATCCAACAAGTTATCAGAAGTTCAAGGAGTGCAAGGCTTTTCAAACCGTGTGGAGTCCAAGGGGCATTCTTCCGTATCTTTGTTTCTATTCCTTATGTACTTTTTATTTCCCACAATCTGCCTAGTTTTAATCACTTTTATCTCTATAAATAATGTAGAAGCATAAATATATAAGGTTTAGCTGTTTTTAGACTGTCTTATTTTGAGAGTGATTGTCAGATTCTTTCCATTGAAATATTTAGTTGTTTGGTGTTTCAAATCGAACAACATAATCGGTTTATCAGGAATTATTCTGCAAGTTCTTGTGTGGCCATTCCACAACCAAAAGTGTTGGAGGCGTCTTGAGTTGTTCTATGGTGTTAGATCTCAGATACCTAAGGCCCTAAATACATGAATTATTTCATCTGGAGCTTCACCGCCTTGCTTCATCAAGAAAATGTCTCAACTGAGTCTCGTGTGTCGAGTTTCACATACTTAAGGTGCTTACTCCACTGATTCTTTGGATCTAGCATTATCCAGCTAACCCTTCAAGTGCCGATCATTGGGAGGATTATATCAAGTGGTATCAGAGCACACTTGAAGGTTTTTGGTTTCTATCTGTAACGACCCACTTTCTCATGCCCAGCAAGGCCCATTAAGTCTGCAGGAAACCCTAGGTTTTTTTCCCTTTAAATAGATTGTGACCGGACCAGGAAGGCCTGGAGGTTACCGTGCCGGTCATGCGAAACACTCCAAGGACGAGGTCAGGGACTCGGAACTTACGTGAAGAGTTCAACCAACAAGTGGAAAGCCTAATCACCCTACTGGAGCATGAGGAACTTAAAGGAAGGCTACTCAACCGGAAGATACTCAAAGAACTACCAACCGGGCCAAACGAAGAACTTCGCCCCACCTTAGGCCAAGCAATGGAACCAACCGGAACCACCCATGGGCCAACGACCAATCCCCGGGACATCATGTTCTTGCCGGTGCTACAAGGGTTAGCGACCACCAGCATTCTCCACATATCAGCCGTCGCGCCTGGAATGGAGCAACCAACTTCTGCAGCAGCTCATATGGTCCAAGGCGGCCCAGCCCACAGCCAGCCACCAGGCATCGAATGACTGTAAATTCATACTTATGGTTTTATTAACAAGTTTCTTTTTTCTTTTGTGCGCAGGCTTTCTTTCCTTTTCTTTGTTTCCATTTTCTTTTTTTTGCGTTAGGGACTTGTTAGCAATTTCGGCCAAGTGTTAGGTATTTTCTTAATTCTGTATTTTCGACCCAAGTAGGTTAAGGCTGCAGGACTATTTAATAAAGTCCCCTCATTCAGTCTGTATAACTTTTTACACACATCAATAAAGAACCCGAGTATTCTTCACAAAACACTAGCCGTCCTATCTTCTTGCGTGTGAATCCCTGAAGAGAACCGGTTTTAGACTTATCACAAAGACCTTCCATCCCTTTGTGTGGCGTCCTCACTTCCCCATCATTCAGTCCATCCTTTGAGCAACTTGCAGAGTGTCTTTCGGCCAGTCAAGGAGCTTCCATCCCGTGACTTCCAAGCAAAAAGTGCTTGTCGGCCAGTTGCTCGGACCACAACCTCAACCCTGTGTAGATCCAATCCTTTTTGGGCTACATCAGCAGGTATCAGAGCCTAGGCTCAGAGATCAGGTTGTATCTTTCTGTTTTTGCCTTTGCTTGTTTTGTTTTTAGTTTGCGATCTGTTTAGGTTTTCGTTTAAAAAAAAAAATACATATATCTTTCGTTTCGTGTTCTTTTCATAGCCAATCGATATGTTTAGGGTGTTAGCTGTGAGTTGTCTCGTGTTTTCTCTCCCTTCATCATTTCGGCTGCCTAGCTTTTCTTTCAAAAAAAAAAAAAAAGAAAAAAGAAACTAGGGTTTTGTATTAGAACTTCCCATAATTGATACTTTACACAAAATATATATATATATTGCATATTTCCTTTTTGTTTGATCTGACATTTTCCTGTTTATTCGATTTCCATTTAGTTGTCTTGAATATTGCCTTCTTGCTGTCGATCGTTAGTTAAGGAATAGTTCTTTGTTTCCTTTTGTTGTTTCATTTCTGCGACTCAGCAGCCCATAACCTCACTTGGTCTTTAGGGTTTATTTTCAGGAAGCCATGAGAAGTACCAGCGATGACGCCTTGGCCCAAATACTCGCCAATCTCCAGACAATGCAGGAACGTTTGGATCGGTCGGAACAACGACGATCCGAAGAAGAGTACACGTCGGACGCGCCGAGTACCCGCAAACGTACACGGGACGTACGACCACCACCGGCACCCAACCAATCCAGGACTGACCGTACGCGTGACCACCACCGGCACCCAACCAATCCAGGACTGACCGTACGCGTGACCACCACCGTGTGGGTAATGACCGGGACAGGCGCCGGGAATCAGAGGAGGAGCCGCCCTGGCAAGGTAAGGATTTAAAACTAACACCTCCTACTTTTGCAGGAAGGATTAATCCGGAGGCTTACCTGGACTGGGAGAGAAGGATGGAGTACATCTTCGACTACTACAACTACTCGGATGTTCGGAAGGTGACGTTGGCCGCGGCCCAGCTTACTGATAACGCGCTGGCCTGGTGGGATCGAGAGGTGGCCGAACGAAGGAGGCGACACCTACACCCCATTACCTCATGGGCCGACATGAGCTATCACCTGCGAAAAAGGCACCTGCCCGTTACATTCCACAGGGATCTACAGAAGAGGTTCCGGAAACTGAGCCAAGTGAACCGGACCGTTGAGGAGTACTTTGAAGAATTCGAGACCCTCAAGAACCGGCTCGAGACCAGCGACTCGGTCGAGATGCTTATGGCCCAGTTCTTGGACTGTTTGCAAGACCTCATCTTTCGTAAGGTGGAACAGCAAACGTACAACGATTTGGACGAGTTGCTGCATATGGCTATCCAGGCCGAACATCACATCAAGTGGAAAGGAGCCGCTATGAGCCGGACCAAACCCAAATGGAGCTCGCAACAACCAAGGAGCTTTGGCAACGGGAAGTCGGCCATGGTATATGACCGGGCCAAGAAGGCCACCCCTGGAGCCCCGAAACCAACCACTACACCAGGTAAGTTTCCCAACCCGCGAGCTAGAGACATTACTTGTTTTAAATGTCAGGGAAAGGGCCATTACGCAAGGGATTGCCCGAACCAACGGGTAATGTTGATCCGCGATAACGGAGAGTACGAGTCCGAGGACAAGGCTCCACCCGAACCGGATAATTCAGAAGAAGAAGTGACGGACTATCCTGAGGTTGGGGAAGTCCTCGTCACCAGAAGAGCCAAGATTGAGCACCAAAAGACGCTGAATCCTAAGTTGAAAGAGGTTGTCAAAAAGGAGATCATGAAGTTGCTGGAAGCTGGAGTCATCTATCCTATCTCAGACAGCAATTGGGTCACTCCAGTGTATGTGGCTCCTAAGAAAGGAGGTGTTACAGTGGTAATGAATGAGAGAATGAGCTGATTCATACAAGGACTGTGACAGGGCACAGGATGTGTATCAATTTCAGACCATTATGCACTCAAATATTTGATGCAGAAAAAGGAGGCTAAGCCAAGATTACTAAGGTGGATTCTCCTTCTTCAAGAGGTTAACATTGAAGTTATAGATAAGAATGGAGTGCAGAATGGAGTGGCTGATCATCTTTCAAGACTCAGAATTGAAGAAAACATCCCCATTGATGATTACCTTCCAGAAGCGAACGTGTATATGATAAAGATTGATCCACATACAGACTTGGTGAATAACTCACATCTTTCTCGTGTTACAGACCCAGTGTCGGTCGACATCAGACTCGAAGCATCGGACTACTGTCAATTTGGTCACCTTTGGGTCGACACATCCACTCGTCACCAACAACTGGTGTCAGTCGACACCATTGCTTGTGTCTGTCGACACCCATCTCAGGTATACGTAGAACTTACAACAGTTCACAATGAGGATTACGTTGACTATGCAGACGTTGTGTCTGTTCCTGATCACCCTTGGTATGCTGATATTGCCAATTACCTTGCTGCAGCTGTTGATCCAGGTCTCAAGGAGTATGCTAGGAAGGAATCCTTTAGTGACTTTGGAAGATACTATTGGGATGAGCCTTACCTCTATAAGCATTGCTCCGATGGTATATACAAGATATGTATTGCTGAAATTGAAGTTCCTGATGTTTTGTTTCACTCTCATGGATCTCAGTATGGTGGGCTACCATGTTCAAGGATGCTTAGATGTTTGTTTCTTAATTTGATGCTTGTCAGAGAAGAGGAAAGAATAGTAAGAAACATGAGATGCCACAAAAATTCATCCTCTAACTTAAAGTTATTGATTGCTGGGGCATTCATTTCATGGGTCCTTTTTCTTCATCTTATGGGAATAAGTACATTCTTATTGCTGTATACTATGTATCTAAGTGGGTAGAAGCAATTGCTAGTCTGAAGAATGATGCTGCAGTGGTTCTCAAGCTCTTTAAGACCAATATTTTCGCTAGATTTGGAGTACCTAGGTTTGTGATATGTGATGGTTGTTCTAATTTTATAAACAAAGTCTTTGAGAAGTTGCTGAAGAAGCATGGTGATCATCATCGTGTGGCATCTCGTTATCACCCTCAGATAAGTGGCCAAGTAGAGGTTTCCAATTGTCAGATCAAAGAAATCTTGGAGAAGACAGTAGGCAAGACAAGAAAGGATTGGTCTGCAAAGCTGGATTATGTACTTTGGACTTACAAAATTGCATTCAAGACACCACTGCGCACTACACCATTCCATCAACTTTATAGGAAAGCATGTCATCTTCCAGTGGAGCTTGAACACAAGGCAGCTTTTTATCTTCGCGAGCCCAAGTCGGCGGTAAAAAGGAAATTCTTCTTTATATGCTTTGTTATCCGGAAAAACTTGGCTCGGGACCAAGAAACCATAGACCTTCTTTGAGTTGAGATTCAAGATTTCTCAGTATAGATATGTGTGTTCTCCTCTTCCTTGTATCCTTACAAACTTTTCCAAGACTTGCTTTCCATCTTTCTGTTGAAAGAGAGTTCAAACTCGTTCTGATTTTTAGCAACATGGACAGACTGACGCTTTGTGAGAAGAAGGAGAAAGAGAGGCGTGAGAGGGAGGTGACGGAGAGGTGCGAGAAAAAGAGTGTGAGCCCTCCCGGCGGGTTGGCGAGCTCTTCTTTAGAGGTGAAGTCACTTGGTGCCGATCTAGTTCCACCTCCCTTTGTGTCTCCCGTCGATAAACTTTCTTTATCAACCGTTGTGGTTACTCCCTCGAAGATGGAGGCGATCTTGGCACTAGGCACTGTTAACCCTTCAAAGAATGCAGCGACGCATTCTTATGACGAACAATTGGCAGGTCAATGTGTTATTTTGGGTCTTCTAGCAGCGAATTCTCCGTTGTCTGCAGTGCATCAAAAGCGGCATGGATCGGCTGTAAAGAAAAAAGCAGGATGCCCTACGGGTTACGGTGCTAAGGGGCAAAGGAGTTTTTCCCCCGGAGCATGGCCCTCGGACGCTGTAGCAATAAATCCTCCACTATATTCTGATTCGTCGATGCCGATTTATCAGATGAGTCAGGAATCCGAAAACTTTTTCTCCATTATCAAGGATCTGGTTGTTCCCTTTTCTCTATATGATAGCTTTGAGGAATCCAAGAAGTATGTGGACTTGGCCCAGTTTGGGATGAAGGTCTTATTTCCAAACTCTGTCCTTGTTTGTTCGTGTTTTTGTTGTTGATTATTTGTCTAAACTATTTTTGGTTCATTCACAGTTTATCTCTTCCGTTAACAAGTGTGTTAGTTCGTTCAACACTGAGAACCGCGGAACCCAAAAACGTGCTGAAGAGGCGCGGGCAGAGACCCAGTCCATTAGGAAGAAACTTGATTATACTGAGGCGCGGGCACCTTGTGATTCCACCAGCATGGACCAGAAGTTGGATCCTCCCGTCTGTCTTGGTCACTTCACCGGTGAATCCACTCAGCGATCTCGGGTTGGGGTGGACGTTTGATATATTAATGCCCATTCTCCGGAGCGTCTCCAAGAATATCACGCCTATCGAGCTTCCCGTGTCGATCAAGACTATGGACACATCGTAGTCGTTGATGACTAGTTTTACCACCAGAGGGTCATTGTGGGGTTCTTCAGCATTGCTTTCGCCGAAAGTGATCAGATAGTCATCTTAAGAGATCGGTTCCGGCGGGTTTGACGCTTTGTATCCTCTTTTCTGAAAATGTTTAATGGAAGCGACCGTGTCTCTGCAGTACTGGGAGCCTCTCATGGTCATGCTGATCTTTCTCCGGTTGTTCGTGGGCGCTTCCTTATCCGATCTGCTTTCTCGTTTTAGTGCTTATTCAACCAGCTTTTGAGGATGCACCTCATCAGGTTTGTCGTATTGCGGGTCGAAATTTCTTTCCGTCGCTCCGAGGCTTTCCATTGTCATCGAGTCTCCAAAATCTCCTGCCAAAAATGTGGCTGTGAGTCTTCTTGCAATGGTCTTGAAGTTTGCGGTCGAGTGACCATTAGCTTGGTGGAAATTGCAGAAGGCTTTTTTGTCATAGCCCATGTTGTGGTTCCAAGTTTTCAAAGGTCCTTTCCCGTGTCCAGCTCCAATGGGCAGGTTTTCCGTGCTTACTTGATAGTTGTGCACTCTTCCGGAGTTTGTACCTTCATGTTGAACATTACTGCTACTACATCCGCCTCGCCTCTTGCTAGGGATGTTGGATGGTTGAGTCGGACACTTGATCACCGGCTTTGGCGAGCAATACTTTTTCGTCAGAAAATTCATTTCTTCTACGTGAACCACGAAGTTTGAGGCTCGATGCAAATGGTCCTGTATTGTCAGTGGAACATCCAGGCTGATCTCTTCTCGGTAACGGTATTCAAACCATAAAGACTTCCGCTGAGCATCAATCGCGGCTTTATCGGTTAAACAGTCGATTTGAGACACTACCACTTTGAACCTCTTGATAGAGTCGCAGAGACTCTCCGTTGGTTCTTGGGACAGTGTCCAAAGATCTGCGTCGGACGTCGATCGGCTTATGAACAGTGAATAATGTTTCAAGAATACAAAAGACTGCTGATCGAAATTGTCGGTCGAGCCCCTTTCGAGGCGGAGAACCATGTCAAGGCCGAACCTTTCAAGGCCTCGACGATTAGGAGGCAGATACCGGCGTCCTTTTCTTCGCTCCTGAACCTGGCTCGGCCCATGGCAATCTGAAAAACATCATGTGGGATTTTTGATCTGATGTCCAGTCATTGATCTGAAAAGCCGTTATGGCCATCCTTGCTGTTTGTGGACCGCCTTTTCATTCGTACTGAGCCATTCTTTGATGCCACCATGCTTTCGCTTAACACCCCAATCATCTTGCTTGAAAACTCCCTTCTTTCCCTTTGTCGTTTCTTAGGATCCTAACTCCCCGAGAATATATAATGATTGAAACTCCTTACTAAACTACCCAAGGATCATTCTTAACCTATATTGATTTAAAATTCAAGCCAATTTCATCATGAGGATCTATCCTTATCAGCCTTAACCCATCACTTTTTTCTAATAAGGATTTGAAACTGTTGTAAAGGCCTCACATGTATTCACTAAAGTGTTTATGGTTTAGAAAGAATGTTTAGCTAGGGTCAGTAGAGTTACTTGGACTAACAAGAGTGGTAAAAAAAGGAAATGTAGTCCAAGTGCAAGAATCCATGAAAACCGAATTTTAAAATAAGAATGTCATAATTTAAATGCATAATTTTCAGTCCAAGTTCAGCAAGGGAAAAATTCAAATCAATATACTTTCATCCAAGACTATATCCTCAGAAAGTGAATTGCGAAAGTGGTGCTGCCTTAATTTCAGCTTGACACTAGGTGCACTAAATATTTCAAGGTATAAGCATTGTCTTAAAAACTTGAAAACTGCTATCTACAAGGACTTTTCTATGTATGTTTTATGCAAGAGTGCCATGAAACTATATGAATGCATCCTAAAATAGAGTCTATCGTGCTAAATGTGGCTATATGCTCTTCTTTTTGTGTAACAATTTTCGACATAAAATTCAGTTTTTTTATTAAATTTTCTATGCACATAGATGGATGCATGATTACTAATCTGAATGCTATGCCATGGGTATATACTCCCCATAACTTAAATCACACAGTCCCTTGTGTGATAAAAATGAGCAAGAGTAAACACTAATATGATGCTATGCAAATGCGAAAAATTTAAATTGCATATGTAAAAGAACCTTGTAGGGGTTTTAGAATTTACCTTATTGTGAGGACGTGGTGTCCTCACCGATGCGGAGGCATGGGTTGCTGGAGACTGGGGTGGGCATACTGACTGCCTTCCTCTTCTTGCTTATGGACGCCGTTAGTGGTTCTGCCTCCGGTGGTGATGGTCGCTTTAGTGGGGTAGATCTTGTAGAGTTCAAACCTCCTCAAATCCATGGTGTCAACTTTCTATGAATCTCCTTCCTATTTTTCCTCATCATCATCACGGGATAAAGATCCCTTAAGCTTGGAAGTGAGGCTTTTCACTTGGCTCTTAACTCCCTTCATGCTCTTCATTAGCTTCTTGATTGTGCGATCGTGCCACTTATTCCAGGGTGAAGTAAACCCGCTCGGCCCCATAGATAGGGTTGCCAAACTCATCAGTTTGCATCTCTTCTGCCTCTGCTTCCTCCTCACTCTGCTAATTGCCTCCTTTAATATGTTCATCTACTTTATCTTGGATACCGGTTCCATAAGGGAAGTGATGTCCGACTGCGGCCTCAAAGTCGTGGTTGGTTGCATCCCGAACCGTGGTTAGGCCTACATGAGGGACGAAAAATAGGGCTCCCTTGTTGTTCTTCATGTAGAAGGATACTTGAACCCATTATTCACTTGCCTCCCAAGGTAATGATTTTCATCTTCAAATAGAAGATGTCAATTCAGTGAGTAGCCTCTTCCATGTCTATGTTACTTCCCCTGATGATTGCCGTAGCGATTCCTCCACAGCCTACAAAAGGGTTTTCGCTCAAGGTGGACCTTATCGCAGTCTTGCATCTCAGCAGCTCCTTCAGGAGAACCGTGATTAAACCAGTACTTCTCGCACTCCTCTTTAGCTCTATACAATCCCTAGCCATCCTTAAAAGGCATACCATTTCATCATCAGTGATCTCCATCTCCTTGAGGTTGACAATGCTTGATTCTTTCCGACCAAAGAAAGTGTGAGTTTAGGCCTTGTGCACATACCTCAAGGCAGGATTCCTGATTTTGGAGCTCTTCATGACGTTGGGTTTGCATTTCCCGACACCAATGATGTCCCAAAGTGTTCTTAGCTCTGTCTTTTCGATGTTCATGCCGTCCCCTCTGATCAGACCGCTAGGGAACCCAAAGATGTTCTCAAGTTTGATGAAGTTCATCTTGTAGTTGTGACTCCCGTATTAGAACGTGATCTAGCCATCGTCTTCTCGCCCGTGGTTATCAACTGCTTGGCCATGCACATATAATTTGTTATAGAAATCTCCAAAGGAGTCGGCACTCTAAGGTGGTATGTGGATAATCCTTGACTTCTCTTAGTGATTAAACTTTAAGAAACAAGACAGTGGATTGAATGGTTGCACAAGATATTCGGAAGGCCTTTGATATTCCAACGTCAGCAGTCCTAAGATATGACACACTTAGACGACCAAAGAGGGTTTGATCAATGGATATTACACACCATGATCAGATCAATGGGTATTACGCACCATTAACAAGGTTCAAAAATTATAATCAAAGACTTTTTATTATTCAAATGAGTTTACATAAGTATTTATATAAAATAGTTGTGGAAAAAATAGGCAAATAAATTGCCTTGAAAATAACATAAGCTAAAAACTAAATGACATCAAATAAATAGTGTGGAATAACTCTTGGCCTTCATTTGACTCTTGCTCTTCAATTTTCGTCACTCCATTTGACCAGCAAATAAAGTCATCACTTTGGGGTCGTCTTGTACTTGCAATAACTTCTAAATTGACTGGAATTGATACCTAACATCATGGATGGAGTTTAGAATGCTCTTTTAGTCAGAACTTCATAAATAAGGCCAATGAATCCATATAGAAGCTGCTTTACTCATGAAGTTACCAATGGTTTGGTTGAGGTCTGCTATGCCTCTTCTTATACTCTCCATGATCATATCATCCCCTTCCACTTGAAAAAATATTTTCCCTCAACTCTGGCTAACAAAGGAGATGATAGACAAAAACACAATATTTTTTCCTTTTTTTTGTTTTCTTTTTATTGTTTTTCCTGAATCTCTCTTTTTTTGCTTTTCTGCTAGACGAAAATAAGTAATACAAAAGAAATAGATGATGAAAAAATGTAAAAATGATAGAAAGATAGAAACCTGAGTTAGAGTGGTGCTCTAATACCAAATGATGAGAATCTCCCATGGAGTTGCACTAAAAGGTGGTAAATGGTTAATCCTTGACGTCTCTTAGTGATTAAACTTTAAGAAGTAAGGCAGTGGATTGAATGGTCGCACAAGGGAAGCAGAAGACCCTTGACATTCCAACTTCAATGCTCCTCAGATATGACACACTTAGACGACCGAAGATGATTTAATCAATGGCTATTACACACCATGATCAGATAAATGGATATTACACACCATTGACAAGGAAAATGAGAATCACTCTCAAAGGCTCCAAAAAGTATAATCAAAGACTTCTTATTATTCAAATGAGTTTACATAAGTATTTGTACAAAATACTTGTGGAAAAACTAGGCAAATAAATTGCCTTGAAAATAACTTAAGACTAAAAACTAAATGACATCAAAGAAATAGTGTGGAATAACTCTTGGCCTTCATTTGACTTTTCTCTTCAATTTTCGTCACTCCATTTGTCTATAATCCTTTATTCTTGCGCCAAAGATCTTCCTATTTCCAATAAATTCATCATTTCGGCTCTTCTTGGACTTGTTATAGCTTCAAAATGGGCTGGACTTGATACCTAATATCATGGAAAGTTTTTTGAATGCTCATATTGTCAATAACTTCATAAATAAGCCCAATGAATCCATGTAGAAGCTTCTTTACTCATGAATTTGTCAATGGTCTGGTTGAGGTCTACCATGCATCTTCTTGTGCTCTCCATAATCATATCAATTTCACTTCTAAGGTTGTGCGGAACTGAAAGGTAGGTTCATCATGAGAGAGATAAGAAGTGTCCATGAACTTCTTGAGGCCCGTCTTGTTGAACAAGATCTAGCAGTGTTCAAGGATGCAGAGTTCTTGCATAGTGCGTTCATGAAGGTAGTGAGTGGCCTTGAATTCCATCTAAATAAAAGCAGCTCTCATCTGCCCTTGAGTCATTCTTTGGTCACCTCCCCCTTATGAGGACCGTCAAACCTTCTTCTTTCATTCTCGCTTATCATCTCTCTCGCCTTGGCTTGATCCAACTAGACCTCTTCTTGTTGCTGAAACCATCTTCAACCGCGGGTTGTTCCTGTTATGACAAAGCTCGAAGAAAATTTTCTAAAGCAAGAACGGCTTTGAAAATCGTTAGAACAAGATGAAAAAGACAAGACAGTTTTCTTGCTTTTGAGGGTAAAATCTAAAGATGGATGCATGAAAAAAGAGAAGCATGCATTGGGCCGATTAAAAGGAATGAGGGGACAAGTAGGGCAAATATTTTTGGCCGAAAAAATCTGGCTCTCCCTACCCACAGAAGCTGTATCCCCTTGCACAGAAAAGTTGGCCATACAGGAGGCTTTTTGTCGTGCCAAAAATTGTTTACCGATTTACCATTTCTTGGTTTACAACGCGGTAAAGCTGTTGTTGTTGCCCGTTGCGATCGGATGGGATGTTTCACACTCGATGTGGGTTTTCTTTGGGTCATCTTTGGCCCTGGGCAATGGGTTTATCCCCTTGCGACTACACGGTACGTACTGATAGTTCCGTACTCTGGGCAAACCATGATGTGGACAACCCTTTGGCACTGTGGTTGACTCATAACGGGGTCAACCCATTGCGGTTACTTGTTGTGCATCACCATGGATTTGCATGCCAAGATTTCCTTGTTGTGACTTCCCCTTGCAAAGCCTAACCATCCCTGAACTCCTCTCTTGTACCAGCGGTTCATCTCACTTATCTAAAACCTAAAAACATCTTTTAAAAACTAGATTTGTTCTCGCTTTTTTCTTAAGTTTGGGGTGCCTCCCAAGAGCGATTTTTTTAAGTCACAAAGCTTAACTTGTTCTTGCTTCTTTCTTAAGTAATATAGAGGGAATGTGCTCCCCTTGATCCTGTAGGAGGATCCTTAACCTCTTCTGGTACAGTCGTGGACCAGGATGGACCCGCGGACGATGAGCAGGGAGGTAATCACGACCCGCGGATGGAAGCCGAGGAAACCAGGATGGAGGTTTCCCAAGGAGACCATACGATTGATCGAAGGACGAGTCCCATCGACCACATGACGAGGCCCAACGACCGCAGGTCGAGACTCCACGACCATACAATGTTCCATATCGACACAACACGACCGGGAAGTGATCTAAGGATGAAAACTAGACCGGGAGTGACAATTCCACAACACAGATGTGAAGGACTTCAACCAAGAGGCCATTCTGAAGCTTTGGGTCGAAACCATATTTCGTTGGTCCATCCAGACCTTGGAATTGGTCGAGGGGCACCCTTTCTTGACAAGTTTGATGATCTACCGTGTGGGACACTCACCCTGATGCAAGCTGATCTGCTAAGAACAAACTTGAGGTTCCTCCTTAACCTCCCTTGCGACCGTGAGCCTATGATCGAGCCAGCCTTTACGATTATGATCAAGGTCGTTGGACACGACCACGGCCGTGTGACTGAGAAGCCTAAGAGGCCACTGTGACCAAAATTAATAAATGTTTTGCTAGATCCTAAGTTTAGATTTATGTACCATAATTAATTGCCTAGATTTGATATTCTTTTTAATTTGTATTATGTTTGTTCGAAAAACATCTTTGATCATTTTCTGTTGGAATTTTTCTATTCAAGAATTAACATTCTCTCTTTTGTTCTTCGTGAGCAATCTGTTGTTTGGTGCATCACTTTCAATCAACTCCTCCTGATCCAGCGTCTTCTTGATACATATCCAAGGTTAGCCAAGGGTTTGGAATACGAGAAGACTTCTGCATCTTCGGACGGTCCATTCGATCTACCCAGCTCCTGGACGTGTTCATCCACTTCCTGGTTCATATCCACCTATAAATAATAACGTAATTCAAGTCCTATTCTTGGGCAAGGTTGTATCAAGGTATTAGATTACACTTGAAAAGTTGAAAGGGTATTATCATCTTCTCATCTATTCATCTTCTTACAAAATTCTGAAAGACTTCTTCTCTCTATCTATATAGAATCCGAGCCATCATCTTACCCCTGTATTAAAAAAAAAACAGAGTAGTACTATTAAATGAGGAGAAAACCGGTTGGGGTGGCTGAAGAAAAATCAAGTTGGCTGAGGAGAAATCTGGCATGGAGGTGGTTAATCAGATTCCAAAAAGAAATAAACTCTTAACCTTCTATCTTTTCTTTGGGTTATTTCGGGTAATGAAGCATTGAGTTTGATCGGATTTCTTACCTAAAACATCGGAGGAAAGTTTTGAAGAGCGAAACACTTGTGAGAAAAACCGAGTTTGTGAGAGAGAGAGAGAGTTGTTATCTACTAATTTTTTTGCTAAGTAAATTCCAGGGCAAGAATGGTAAAGCAAGAGGAAGGAGTTGGTGCCGGTTTATCTAATATTCAAATGAGAGCACTAACTAGTGAGCTTAAGCGTTTTATGACTACAAGTATGAAAGATCTGCACACACAGCTCAATAAGATCCAACTGGATCAACAAAGTGTACAGGCAGCCGCGCCAAGAAGAAGGACCAGAACTCAGGTCAGGACGGATCAAGTGGATGATGGTGGAACTTTTTCCGAACAGAGCAAGAGGAGACCTACCAGGACACAACCAATATGTGGGAGAGAAGCTAATAATCCTTTTGCTAGAGAGGCCAGACGTTCAGACAACAGCCTTGGTAGATTGAAGCTCAAAATTCCCTCGTTCCATGGTAAAAAAATATCTGGATACCTTTCTTGAGTGGGAAAGGAAGATTAAACTTGTGTTTGACTGTTAAAACATCTCGGACAGTGAAAAGGTAAGTCTAACTGCCACTGAATTTAATGTTTATGCACTAAACGGGTGGGTTCAACTTGTGACAAACAGGAGGAGGCAAGGAGACGAGCCATTGGCGGATCGGGATGAACTTCTCACCCTTATGAAGCGATTAGGGCCCAGTCATTACCTGAGATAACTTCATCAGAGGCTAAGATGACTAACACATGGAACAAAGTGTGGTAACGATTATTTTCAGTAATGGAGAACTTGATGCTGATAGCCGATATTGATGAGGACCCTGAAGCTGAGAAATCCAAGATCGCATGAAGCTGCAGGAGTATGACAGTTTGGCTGAGATGTTGCAGAAGGCAATTTTGGTGGAACAACAAGTCAAGGAAAGAGTTTCACTCGGCCTTCCTACCAAACCTTTTCAAAATTCAAGGGTAAGTCTCCTTTCCGAATGAATGCTGAATTTAAAACTAACCCGGTTGTTGTTGCTGACAAACCTAAGCAGGAAGCAGCTCCTAACCGAGCTTGAGAAATCAAATGCTTTAAGTGTCATGGGTTAGGCCATTATGCCAACAAGTGCCCAAACAACCGAGTAATGATCCTACGCAACATTGGGGAGATTGAGTCAGAAACTGACCAGGAGGACACCGCCCCGGTGTTTGATAAGGAAGAGGAAAAGGAGAAAGACCTAGACTTGCCGGCCAAAGGGAGGTTGCTAGTGACTCTTGCTATTGGCTGTTATAAGGACAACATCCTTTGTGATGTGCTACCTATGGACACCAGCCATATACTTATTGGACGACCATGGCAGTATGACAAGCGTGTGATGCATGATGGCTTCTCCAACCGCCATTCGTTCGAGCATCAAGGCAAGAACATTACACTTGAGCCTATAACTCCCCACAAATTTCATCATGATCAACTTAAGCTCAAGAAAAGCCGCAACCAAGATCAGGCCCATACCAAGGCTAAGAGTAAGAAGTCTAACTTATATGTCAAGGCAAGCCAGGTAATAAAGACTCATTGTTCTCAGGATGTGTGTTGACTGCAGGGCAATCAACCAAATAACAGTTAAGTATAAGAATCATATCCCTTGTCTTTATGATATGCTAGATGAACTCCACGGTTGATGTGACCCAAAGAACAAGGTCAGTCAAGCCGGTTCCAGTCATGTACGAGCCACCTCTAACGAGAGCTGGTGCGAAAAGAATCAGAGATGGCTTCAATCAATCTGTGGAGACTATACTTTCCGAACAAGAGGTTGACAACATAACCGACCAACTGACCAAGCTCAACATTTCAACCGATCAAGCTCAAACCAGACAAATTGAAGACCAGGGTCAAACCGAGCAAATTAAAGACCAAACCAAGTGGATGGAAGATCAAATCAAACCCGCACATCAGACCAAGTGGGGTGGTCCACAAAATCATGCACATGGAATACCATTGCTTAAGGTGGGTCAAAGGCTTACCATGTTAAGCCTTGGGCCAACATAAATCCAAGGTTGATCCGGCCACCAAAATCCAGGCCACATTCATCCACGCCAAGGTAAGATTGATATTTCTTTCATTTGATTCCATTTCCTGTCTAATTTTATTTGTTTTGCTTGTCAATCTCAATTCCCATTAGTTAAGGAATTTGTTAGCCATTTTTAGTCCTTTGTTTTTCCTAGATTTATTGTAATCTCATTTAAGAACCCTAGAAGGGCACAGCTGTTTTGACTAGTATACAAAGTCCCCCACAGCTTTGTATCTTTTCACACAATCAATAAACAACAAGGATTTCTTCTAAGAGTTTTTCTCTCAAATCGTTTCTTCCTTAAGCTTTTGTGATTTCTGCGTTTGATGTAACTTGTCTTATCATTGCCTTCATCACCAGGCTTTGTGGTGACCATCGATCCACCATCTTACCAGTTCATCCGATCAGCCTTCTCAAAGGAGTGACATTAGTCCCTTCGAACCAGCACCATCTGTCCACTTCGACCATTCCCATTCGACTTGTCCAAGGAGAGTGACTTTTGTCCAGCCTTGTTCACCATCTTCCTCCCTTTGTGAAATTCAGATTTGAGGATCATATCATCTAGTATCAGAGCTTAAAAATCTCCTAAATCAGGTTTTATCCATCCATTTATTATTTTCTTTGTTGTTCTTCATTTCTGCATTTTGGTTCTTCTTGATCATCACAAAAAGATAAAAGTAGCTTAGTTTAATTCTCTGTCCATCTATTTTCGAAGTTGATTGTGTTTGCATTCATTTAGATTAAAAAAAAAAACATCATTCCATACTTGCTTCATATTCGAAATTTGACTGCATTTAAATCAAGAAAACCATAAAAATATTGTTGACTTTCCTTAAAACTCATTTCATTCTCGAATTAGAATTATTCTCATTTGCACACAGCCATAGTTTCCATATATAGTTGTTGCATTAACCATACATATATTAAAAAAAAATAGTTCAAGATAATTGCATTTAGACTATCGGTCCAATTTCACTTACTCTTATAGAACCCATACATTTGTGTTTATTTTCAAGTACCAAACCAGAGCACTTGGGTGAAGTAATAACCACCAGTCAATTGGCTCAAATGATTTCTACCTTGCAAAACATCCAAAACCGCCTTGATCAAGTGGAGCAAAACCTGCAGACCGAGACAATCGATAGCAGTTCCAGCAACGACAATGACAACCGACCACCACCTGCCCCAGACCAAAGGCAGAATGGGCAAAACGCAGGCCACAACCAAGCTAGTCAAGGTCGAGGCCGAGAAAGAACCCAGGAAGGAGGCTGAGACGAGGGAGATGGGCCACCTTGGCAAGGAGGTAACGGTCTCAAACTGTCTCCACTAACCTTTGCAGGCAAGCTCAATCCCGAAGCTTACTTGGATTGGAAAAGAAGAATGGAGTATATTTTCGAGTAATATCAATACTCCGATACAAGGAAGGTGACCCTAGCCACAGCTCAACTCACTGATAATGCTCTAGCATGGTGGGACCGAGAAGTAGTTGATAGAAGAAGGCACAGGCTGCACCCTATTAACTCATGGGAAGATATGAGTTACCAGCTAAGGAAGAGATATGTTCCTTCCTACTTCCACCGAGATCTTTAGAAGCGATTCAGGAGACTTACCCAAGGCACCAGGACCGTGGAAGAATATTTTGAGGAGTTTAAAACCTTGAAGAACCGACTAGAAGTGGAATATTCACAAGAAACTCTCATGGCCCAGTTCCTTAATGGGCTTAATGCCCGAATAGTTGACAAAGTGGAATGACAAGCCTACCAGGACCTAGATGAGCTACAACACTTGGCCATCCATGCCGAACAGCATATCAAGAGGAAGGTCTCAACAAACCGTCCCAAGTCCAACTGGACACCCCCGGTCCAAATAAGCATTTACAAAGGAAAGGCCATAGCCATGGATTCTAAGTTCAAGAAGCCTTTCCAAGAAGGCAACAAATCCGGCTCAAGTCCAGCTCAGACTCAACGAGCCAGGGACATAACATGCTTCAAGTGCAAAGGCAAAGGACACTATGCCTGAGACTGTCCTAACCAGCGAGCCATGATCCTCAGAGACAATGGCGAGTATGAGTCTCAAGATGAAGTTGAGGATGAACCAAAAGTCTCAGGCGAAGAAGTAACAGACTACCTATACGTAGGAGAAATCTTCCTTACCCGAAGATCACTAAGTGCCTTGTTTGAACCCGACACCATTCAGCGAAAGAACATCTTCCATTCAAGATGCACCATAGACTCCAAGGTATGTCGTCTAATTATTGATGGAGGATCTTGTACTAATGTTGCTAGTAAATATTTGGTGGACAGGTAAGGTCTTAAAAAGACCAAGCACCCAAGGCCATACCGACTTAGATGGCTTAATGATGAAACCAAGCTCAAAATTGGAGAACAAGTCCTTGTCCCATTCAGCATTGGGAAGTATGCCGACCAGGTCCAATGTGATGTTCTCCCTATGCAAGCCGGCCACATCCTACTAGGCAGACCATGGCAGTTTGACAAGGAGACACTCCACAATGGCCACACCAACTACTACAGCTTCATTCATCACAAGCGTAAGCACAACCTAACCCAGTTGACCCAACAAGAAGGTCATGAACTTCAAAAGGCCATGGACCAGGGAGCAAAGGCAAGTAAGTCCGACAAAACCACTCTCTATGTATCACCTAGCAAAGTACTTAAAACTTTAGAACAGAAAGAACATGTGCTACTAATGATCTTTAGAGAAGGGTATGTTTTAGGACCCGAGGAGGACCAGCATCCGGAAGGAGTCCTTAGGCAACTGGAAGACGTCAAAGATGACTTACCTGAAGACATTCCTACTGGCGTACCACCAATCCGAGGAATCGAGCACCAGATTGATCTCCTACCCGGAGAACCATTGCCCAACCGACCGGCCTATAGAGTCAACCCGGAGGAGTCTAAGGAGCTAGAGAAGCAAGTTCAAGACCTGATGAGCAAAGGCTATATCCGAGAAAGCCTTAGTCCGTGTGCAGTACCCGTACTCTTGGTGCCCAAGAAAGATGGTACATGGAGGATGTGCGTTGATCGAGAGCCATCAACAACATAACCGTCAAATACCGGCACCCAATCCCAAGGTTAGCCGATATGTTGGATGAGCTCAGTAGTGCCACAATATTTTCAAAGGTAGATCTAAGGAGTGGCTACCATCAAGTCCGGAAGACGGAAGGTGATGAGTGGAAGACAGCATTCAAGACGAAAAGAGGTTTATACGAATGGCTAGTCATGCTGTTTGGACTCACCAACGCACCAAGCACCTTCATGCGGCTCATGAACGATGTTCTAAGAGCCTACATCTGTAAGTTTTTTGTTGTGTATTTTGATGATATCTTGATATACAGCACCTGCTTAGATAATCAGCTTAAACATCTTGAGAAAGTATTGGAAACTTAAAGATTAGAGAACCTTTATGCCAATCTCAAGAAATATGTTTTCTTTCTAGGCTTTGTTGTTAGTTCTCAGGGTCAAAAGGTGGATGAAGACAAGATCAAAGCCATCCAAGACTGGCCCACGCCTACCACCATTGGTCATGTCCGGAGCTTTCACGGCCTAGCCAGTTTTTACGGAAGATTTTTCAAGGATTTTAGCACCATTGCTGCTCCTTTGACTTCAGTGATCAAGAAGGATGTTGCCTTCAAATGGGGACCAAGCCAAGATTAAGCCTTCCAGAAGCTCAAAGACAGCCTCATACATGCACCGGTTTTGGTATTGCCTAACTTTGATAAAACTTATGAAGTTGAGTGTGACGCTTCAGGTACAGGAATTGGAGCTGTCCTAACCCAAGGAGGGAAAACAGTGGCCTACTTCAGCGAAAAACCGGAGCTGCCCTCAATTATCCTACTTATGACCAGGATCTCTATGCCTTAGTCCGAGCATTGGAGACTTGGCAGCAATACCTCATTTCCAAGGAGTTTGTGATCCATATTGACCACGAGAAACTTAAGTATCTACGACGCCAGGCCACCCTGAAGAAGAGAGATGCAATATGGCTCGAGTTTATGGAGACATTTCCCTACGTAATCAAGTACAAAAAGGGAAAGGAGTATGTTGTAGCTGACGTTTTATCCCGGAGACATGCCCTGATTTTAACAATCAAGGCCAAGATAATGGGATTTGAACATCTCAAGGAGCTTTATGAAGCAGACCCGGACTTTGGAGAACTTTACAAGCAATGCACAAAAGGCACCATGGGTCTTGTTTATAAACATGATGACTTTCTTTTTAGGGACAAGAGGCTATGCATCCCACAGAATTCAATGCGAGAGCTGATCCTAAGAGAAGCCCATGGAGGAGGCCTTATGGGACATTTTAGAGTAGCAGAGATCAAGAGCATCCTTGCAGAACACTTCTTCTGGCCGCATCAAAAGAGGGATGTGGAACGGTTCTGTTCCAAGTGCACTACATGCCTTAATGTAAAATCCAGGTCACATCTTCACGGTCTCTATATGAATTTACCTATTCGAGACTTGCCTTGGGTAGACTTGTCTATGGATTTTGTTTTAGGATTGCCCATGATCAGGAACAAAGACTCCATTTCAGCAGACAGGTTCAGCAAGATGGCCCATTTCATTCATTGCAACCAAACCAATGATGCTACACAAACCACTGATCTTTTTTCAAAGAAGTGGTGAGACTACATCGCCTACCAAGGAACATTGTATCTGACCAAGACACCAAGTTCCTCAGCCATTTCTGGAGGACTTTGTGGAGAAAGCTCGGAACTAATCTCCTCTTCTCCACCACTTGCCATCCGCAAACCGATGGCCAAACCGAGGTCGTTAACCGCACCTTATCAACCCTTTTGAGGGCCACTATCGGTAACAATCTTAAGAATTGGTTAGATTGTATTCCATTTATTGAGTTTGCTTATAACCGTGTGCCACACTCTACTACTAAGCTCTCTCCCTTTGAGATTGTGTATGGGTTTAGGCGGCAGAATCTATTGGACTTCACTCCTCTACCTCAAAAAGATCAAACCAGCCAGGATGGAGCAGCCAAAGCTGAGCTTGTCAAAAATTTATTCGAGAAGGTCAAGGAGAACATTTAGAAGAAGAATGAGAAGACCAAGGAGTACACCGACAAGAACCAAAAAGCAGTTCACTTTGAACCAGGAGATTGGGTTTGGTTACAAATAAGGACCGAGAGATTTCAACCCGAGAGGAAGTATAACCTATCACCCATGGGAATCGGACCTTTCCAAGTTGTTAAGAAGATCAGCGGCAATGCCTACCAACTTGATCTTCCAGGTGAGTTTCCAATATCCTCTATCGTTAGTGTTTCTTAGTTGCTACCCTTTGATGGAATGAAACCATTCTGAGGTCAGAACTTACACAAGAGGGAGAGGATGATGTGACCCTAAGAACAAGGTCAGTCAAGCCGGTTCCAGCCATGTACGAGCCACCTTTAACGAGAGCTGGAGCTAAAAGAATCAGAGATGGCTTCAATCAATCCGTGGAGACTTTACTTGCCGAGCAAGAGGTTGACAACATAACCGACAAGCTGACCAAGCTCAACATTTCAACCGATGAAGCTCAAACCAGACAAATTGAAGACCAGGTTCAAACCGAGCTAATTAAAGACCAAACCAAGTGGATTGAAGATCAAATCAAACCGGCACATCAGACCAAGTGGGGCGGTCCACAAAATCATGCACATGAAATACCATTGCTTAAGGTGGGTCAAAGGCTTACCATGTTTAGCATTGTGCCAGCATCAATCAAAGGTTTATCCGGCAACCACAAACCAGGCTACAATCATCCACACCAAGGTAAGATTGATATTTATTTCATTTGATTCCATTTCCTGTCTAATTTTATCTGATTTACTTGTCAATCTCAATTCCCATTAGTTAAGGCATTTGTTAGCCATTTTTAGTCCTTTGATTTTGCTAGAGTTATTGTAATCTTATTTAAGACCCCAAGAAGGGCACAAAAGTTTGGACTAGTATATAAAGTCCCCCACAACCTTGTATCTTTTCACACAATCAATAAACAACAAGCATTTCTTCTAAGAGTGTTTCTCTCAAATCGTTTTTTCCTTAGGCTTTTGTGATTTCTGCATTTGAAGTAACTTATCTTATCATTGCCTTCATCACCAGCCTTTGTGGCGACCATCGATCCACCATATTACCAGTTCATCCGATCAGCTTTCTTAAAGGAGTGACATTAGTCCCTTCGAGCCGGCACCATCTGTCCACTTCGACCATTCCCATTCGACTTGTCCAAGGAGAGTGACTTTAGTCCAGCCTTGTTCACCATCTTACACCCTTTTTCAAACTCAGATTTGAGGATCACATCAACGGTTCAAGTGTATTTTCTAAAATAGATTTGAAAAGTGGGTACCATCAGATTGGGATGAAAGAAGGAGATGAGTGGAAAACTGCCTTTAAAACAAAAGGAATTTGGCCAAAGGAATTTGTGGTACACACGGACCATGAGACTTTCAAACATCGGAAAGGTCAGCAGAAGCTCAATAAACGACATGCCAGATTGGTAAAGTTTATCGAAAATTTTCCCTATGTGATTAAGTATAAGAAAAGAAAAGATAATGTTGTTGCTGATGCTTTGTCTAGGAGATATGCGTTGATCACGTTTATCGATGCTAAAGTCTCAGGGTTTGGACAGATTAAGGATATGTATGTTCAGACTTAAACTTTGATGAACCGTATCATTCTAGCTCTAGGTTTGCCTCAGGAAAGTAGCTTAGGAATGATGGATTCTTATTGCAGATGAAACGGATTTGAGGGCAAATCCTTTTCAACGGGGAGGGGATGATACGGTCATGGACCAGGATGGCCCCGCGGACGATGAGCAGGGACGTAAGCATGACCCGCGAATGGAAGCTGAGGAAACAATGATGGAGGTTGCCCAAGGAGACTTCGATCAACCGAAGGACAAGCACCATCGACCGCAGGACAAGGCCCAACGACCGCAGATCGTGACTCCGCGACCATACAATGTTCCGTATCGACCGAACACGACCGGTAAGTGAGCTAAGGATGGATACTCGACCGGAAGTGACAATTCCACGACCCAGCCGTGAAGAAACTTTGACCAAGAGGGCATTCTGAAGCTTTGGGTCGAGACCATATTGCCTTGGTTCATCCGGACCTTGGAATTGGTCGAGGGTCGCCCTTTCTGACCGGTTGGAGGATCTACCGTGTGGGACACTCACCCGGATGCAAGCTAATATACTCAGTACAAACTTGAGGTTCATCCTTCTTAATCTCCCTTGAGACCGTGAGCCTACGACCGTGATCCAGTTCGTTGGACACGACCACGGCCGTGTAACCGAGAAGCCGGAGAGGCCACTTTGACCAAAATTAATAAATATTTTGCTAGATCCTAAGTTTAGCTTTCTGTACCACAATTAATTATCTAGAATTGAATTTCTTTTTAATTTGTATTCTGTTTGTTTGAAAAACATCTTTGATCATTTTCTATAAGAATTTTCCTATTCGAAAATTTACATTCTCTCTTAGTTTAAACGTTGATCAGTTCAACCTTACGAAAGGAGCAGTGCGACATATCACTTTAGTAATGTTCAAAGAGGATTTAGGACCCTGTGAGAGTTGAAAATCACACAATCAAAACATATGTTAAATGGGGGCTTGAAAATCCTATTTTGAAAGGACCCAAGAACCAAGATTGGAAGTTTATTTTATTAATGATCTTTTTATCAAATACAATGAGTTTCGTAAAAGATTAACATTCTTATAATATGATGCCTAAGTACTTGGAACGGGATGATTTAAACCTTAATACATGTTATCTATATGTACTGAGCGACTTGGGGTTCCGAGATGAGCGACTACTGATGTGGGATGTCGCTAAGCATACCAATCCGCCAACTTCAACGGGTTTGGGATCAGTCTTCGTCGGCCAGTCTTCTCAGGATCTCGTCGTTTGGTCCTGTCCTGACCCAACTCGCCATAGATTTGGTCCGGTGTGATTCAAGTTTAATTTACTGCCATGATCGGTCACTGCCCCAGTCTGGTGTCCGGTTCGTGAACAGTGTTCCGGCTTGCACAGTTTACGGAACCCAAGTTATGTGGACCAAATCTTCGAATTGGATATATTATGTCCCGCCCATGAACAGTGTTCCATGAATCGTGAATAGTGTTTTGGAACACTGTTCCAAAACCGAGTATCGTCAAACAAAACTTTAAACTCGCCGGTTCGGACAAGAAATACATAAAGAGATTGTTTAGGAAGACCAGGTCACCCCTTTCTGTCTTCCGGGGGAGAGAACGGGCGACCTGCTCCGTTGTGAGAGAGAGAGAATGGGCGACCTACTCCTCTCAGGAGACCATGTAGCCATTCTCTCTCTCCCGGGAGAGAGAATGGGTGACCTGTTCCTCCGTGTTTTGATGTGTTGAGACCTTGACCAAGTAGCTACATTCTGGAAATGGACTGGTGATCTGATTGTTTGTATTCTGATGTTTAGAGACCGTGATCAGGTAGCCATATTTCGTAAGGACTGGTGATCTACTTTCAGGAAGACAAGGTCGCCTCTTTCTCTCTCTCAGAGGAGAGAGCGGGCGACCTGCTCCCTTGGGAGGAGTAGGTCGCCATCCTCTCACTCCCGGGAGATAGAATGGGCGACCTGCCCCTTAGGGATGACTAGGTCACCATTCTCTCTCGCCCCGGAGGGAGAATGGGTGACCTGCCCCTTTAGGGAAGACTAGGTTGCCACTCTCTCACTCCTGGGAGAGAGAATGGGCGACCTGCTCCTTTTGGAGACCAGGTCTGATATGATCATGGGAAGCAGCAAAGACAATCAACAAGAGACATATCAAGACTCAACTAGATCAAAGATAAAGTGGCATCTTCAGAAATTTCTACATGGATTCATTGGGTTTATTTATGAAGTTGTGAATAAGAAGAGCATTCAAAAGTCCATCCATGATGTTAGGTATCAAGTCCAGCCCATTTTGAAGCTATTACAAGTCCAAAAAGAGGCCAAATAAATCACTTAACTTTCTGCATAAGAAAAACGACGAAAATTCGAGTTCAAGAGTCAATGGAGACGAAGAGTTATTTAACTCTATTTAATCTAGTTCCACCGATCCGTCTTGATGCATCATATCCAAGGTGATGGATATCTATAACCGGACCAGTACGGGTCAGATGGAGACGTGGATCTGACCGAGGTAACAAGGCCAGACACAGACTTGGTGGTCGACTGAGGCACTGTTGCCAATACATAGGGAGTTGGAAACGCTGGACAGACGTGTACCGGATCGACCCGACACAACCTGAAAATAGGCTGAGGACAGAACTTCGACAGGATGGACGAATTATCCGACCGAGGGGTGAGATTTCCCAACCGAATTTGCATTTGGGAACAACGGGTCAAGTTGGACTCAGCCTGGACCAAGAGGAATTAGAACTTGGTCGAGATCTATCCTTCCTCGACCAAAGGACACAGCTAAATAAGTATGGCCACTCTTTGGCCCTAGCGTAAGGACCACTCACCCGGGGACAATCTATGCAGCTCCAGGCCGATATGGAATGCATCCTGCTTGACCTCGTTCATGGAGATACACATGCAGCCACACTGAATAGATCGATCCTTGTGACCATGGTCCAAGGTCATGGCCCGGGGCCAGACCACTCAAACGAGTAGTTTAAGGGACATTAGGCGAGAGATTCCAAGGGTCACTTTGACTAGTCTTGGGCAAGCTGTTCAGCTGAATTAGAAACCTTTATTCTTCATTTTAATTTATTTCTTTTGACTCTATTTCTTATATATTGTAAAACTTTTCAAATGAATAACAACTTTAGCAATTTTCTTTAATTTCGAGATTATTTTCTCAAACTTGTTTTTGGTTGAACAATGCTGTTTTTGGCAAGGGTCACTTCCAGCAACAAACTTTCATTGGGGGTGTTGTGGTGTGTCATATCCCGGTCCTGTGGAGTGGGAATACAATGGGAATTCCGAAACCCCTAACGGTCCCATACAATCCACCAACTTGACTGTGTGAGCTAGTAGCCTCCAGTTCAAGTCTATCCAATCTACCTTGCAATAAAAGAGTCATCCAATCTTAGGATTCCATCAAATGCTATCAGAGCTACTGTTTATTTGTAAATCAGTTTCATCTTTCTCATCTCTTCATCTGTTCTGAAACACCTCCTATCTATATATCTTGAAAATATATATATAATTGCAAGTTTCTGTCGAATTAGAAATCTAGGGGAAATCGGTTTCCACCAAAAATCTTGTCTTCTTACTTTTTGTCCTTGGAAGTGACTGCTTTGCCTTACCGGTTTTGAGTCTGAGCAAGTTGAGAGGACCAATTTCGGAGTGGTCTAAACACAAACAATTGTGAGAGAGAGTTGGTTATCTTAACTATTTGTTAACTATTTCAGGGCAACTTCGATGAGCAGCAAGGAAGAGCACCAAGATGGATCCAAGGCAGAGTTGTCTTGGCTCCAAATGAAAGCACTAACATCAGAAATGAAATGTTTTCTTGACGCAGGACTGGAGGAGTTACATGCGAGGCTTGACAAGATTCAGATTGACAAGGAAACTCCCAATCGGAATGCTTCATCACGGCAAGGAACCAGAACTCTCAGATCCGAGGAAGAACAGGAGGAGGAAGAAGAAGAGTATGAAGAGGGGGAACGATCGGTTGCCAGACAAACAAGGACCACAAGGGACAGAGGAGGAGCCAACCCGTTTGCCAGACGACCGGATGATGGTCTTGGAGTTTTGAAACTCAAGATTCCTGCGTTTTATGGTAAAAACGATATTGACTCTTACCTTCAATGGGAAAGAAAGATAGAGTGTGTTTTTTATCGTCAAAATTTCTCAGATATGAAAAAGGTTAGGTTAGCTGCCACCAAGTTTTGTGGTTATGCTATAAACTAGTATGATAAGCTTCTGACAAATAGGAGAAGAACAGGTGGAAGACACATCTCAACCTGGGATGAGCTTACAATGCTGACGAGGAAGCGATTCGTACCTGGACACTACCATTGGGAGCTACATCAAAAGCTCAGTCGTCTTACCCAAGGAACCAAGAGAGTTGAGGACTATTTCAAAGAAATGGAAACTCTGATGGTCAACGCTGATGTGGATGAGTCCTGGGAGAATACCATGGCTCGGTTCTTGGCTGGACTCAGTCGGGACATACAGGACCGAATTGTGCGTCAAGAGTACGAGAGTCTGGAGGAAATGCTTCACAAAGAAATCCTAATTGAACAGCAAGAGGATGGGATATTCCAAACCTTCCTACACACCTATACCTAGACACAATTACCAGGACAAAGGTAAGTCCACTGTCCAGCCCATTACAGATTTTAAGACTAATGCTCCTGCTCGTTTTGAAAAGGGAAAGATGCTGAGCAAAGCAAACAAGCCAGAGACATTAGATGCTTCAAGTGTCACAGATTACGACTCTATGCGAACAAGTGTCCGAACCAAAAGGTTATGGTATTGTTGGAGAATGGTGACGTGACATGGAGAATACAGGGCCAATCTTTGATGAGGAGGAAGAAGAGGTTGAGTATCCGGCTCAAGGACAGCTACTGGTGACCAGGAGATGACTAAGTGTGCAAATCAAATCCAATGAAAATGAACAAAGGAAGAATCTCTTCCATTCTCGTTGTCTTATTCAGGATAAGGTTTGTAGTGTCATTATTGTTGGAGGAAGTTGTACTAACGTTGCCAGTGAAACACTTGTCAAGAAGCTTGGATTGGAAGTCAAGCCACACCCACAACCTTTTAAACTTAAGTTTTTGAACAAGGAGGGAGAGCTGAAGGTCAAGGAACAAGTGAGTGTTCCTATAGCCATTGGCTGGTATGAAGATGAGATCGTTGTGATGTCATGCCCATGGCCATTAGCCACATTTTGCTGGGTCAGCCATGGCAATTTGACAAGAAGGTCATTTATGACGGTTTCACCAACCACCATTCTTTTGACCACAAAGTTAAGAAAATCACATTGGTTCCCTTGTCTCCATTGGAAGTGCATCACGATCAGATCCAGCTCGAGAAGAACCGCGAGCAAGAAAGGTTGGAAGGAGAAACAAAGAAACTGACCAAGGAGACCAATCTTACAATCAATGCAAGTGGGGGTAAGGAAGTCTCTTAAATCTCATTCTGATATAATTCTGCTTTTATACAAAGAAATACTGATGGCAACTAACCAAACACTGGAACTACCGAGTGAACTCCAGCTGTTGTTGCACAGGTTTGTGGATGTATTTCCTGAGGAGAACCCTTGTGGGTTGCCACCAATCCGAGGGATCGAACATTAGATCAACCTAGTTCCAGGAGCAGCAATTCCTAATAGACCAGCTTACAGGATCAATCTTGTTGAGACCAAAGAAGTTCAGAGGCAAGTCAATGACCTAATGGACAAGGGTTACATCCAAGAAAGCTTGAACCCCTGCGCGGTTCCGGTCCTGTTGGTGCCAAAGAAAGATGGAACCTGGAGGATGTGTGTCCACTGTCGTACCATCAATAACATAACAGTTAAGTACCGCCATTCCATTCCTAGGTTAGATGATATGGTAGATGAATTACATGGTTCTAGGATCTTTTCTATGATAAATCTTAAGAGTGGCTATCACTAAATTCGCATGAAAGAAGGGGATGAATGGAAAACTGCTAAAAAAGAGGCATGCTCTATGGGTCGAGTTCATAGAGACCTTTCCCTATATCATCAAGTACAAGAAAGGTAAGGAAAATGTAGTGGCCGATGTACTATCTATCAGGTATGCACTACTTTCAACTCTTGGATCCAAGCTTTTGGGGTTTGAATTTTTCAAGGACTTGCATGCGAACGATCCAGACTTTAAAGAACCCTTTTTAGCGTGTGCAAGGCAAGCAGTAGGGAAGCATAATAGGGTGGAAGGATTTCTGTTCTTTAATAACAAACTCTGTGTGCCTCACTGCTCTTTGAGAGAAATGTTCGTCAAGGAAGCTCATGGAGGTGGGCTTATGGGACACTTCGGACCAGCCAGAACAATGTGGGTACATCAGAATCACTTCCACTGGCCCGGTCTAAGGAAGGATGTGGAGAGGATTTGTGGATGATGCGCCACATGCAAGGAGGCTAAGTCCAAAAACCAATCGCAAGGTTTGTATTCACCTCTACCTATTCCTTCTCATCAATGGGTTGACTTGTAAATGGACTTTGTATTAGGACTTCCCAAGTCTATCACTGGTAGGGACTCGATCTTTGTTGTTGTAGGTCGGTTCTCTAAAATGGCTCACTTCATTCCTTGTCTAAAGAATAATGATGCGACTCATTTGGCTGATCTGTTCTTTAGGGAAGTAGTTAGGTTGCATGGCATGCCTAGAACCATAATGTCAGATAGAGATGCTAAGTTCCTTAGCTATTTTTGGAAGACGTTATTTTTATTTCTCTCGTTAAGTTTCTGTCTTTCGTCTGAATCTAGATTTGTTCGTCTATGAACGAATCCAAGGTGGCTCATGAAGCTGATGTTCGACAATTTCAGCGTACAGTAGACAAGGCCGCGCGTGAGGCCGAATCTTGGAAGATCAAGTATGACAAGTCCTTGGCTAAATACGAGAAAGCCGAGAAGAAGGCCGATCAGTATAAGGCGGGCAAGGAGAAGGATTCTTTAAACATGGCAGCTCTCCAGGAAGAGCTCGATCAGTATAAGGCTAAGCTCCCCTTATCAAGTTGGCTAAGGCCAAAGAGGCGGAGGAGGTTCTCCGAGAACTTTCTCTTGACTAGTGATCTCGAGGGAGGTTCGAGCACAAGGGCGACGAAGGCTTCTTTCAGCGAGCCATGGATGAGTTGGCATTTTCTCCTGTTTCCCTTTATGTGTCGGAATGTGCTTTTGGCGAGGGCCTGATAGGTGATGAAGCCGCTAAGGCTGGAGTGGTGGAGTTTGGTGGTACCAACCACGGCGCTCTAGATGAGTGTTTCAGGGTTAACTCTGATTAGAGCACCCCTTGTGATTTGTAATTTGTACTTCCACTCTTTGGTTCGGGTCGTTTAGGCCCTTGTTGTATTATCAATTCTTCAAGATTTAATGAACTCTTTTGTGTTGAACTTGGATCTCTTTTGTGTTTGCCTTATACTTCTTAATCGACTTGAGTCTAGGGTTCTTGAAGTAGATGCTTTGTCGATTATTCCACTTGTTGGACGAGGGCATCATTGAAGATATGTTCTCGGTTTGTGAATGGGTTGTTAACGCTGGGGGTTGGCTTTGATGTATCACAGCTACACATTTATAATCTCGTATCAGAGCCGGTTTGGTACTGTGTTTGCGAGATGTTCCTTGGATGTTCCTTATTCGTACCAGTGTTCCTTGGATGGCGTTTACTGGGTTAGCGAGCTTATTTCGCGGTTTACCCTCCGTGGTATTTCCAATCGCCGAAACGCTCTTGAAGATAAGCTAAGTCGAATATCTTCTGGACACTTCCAGCATTCCCGATCAGGTTACGCCCTTCGGATATTAGTCCAAAATTTTCTACAGCATGCTACTTCTATCCGTCTCTGGATGTCAAACGAACCATTGTTAAATTCCTTGCTTGGCCTCTAGGTGTCTTGTTCTGGCAAGCAACATACAAGTTTTTGAAAACTCGAGAGAGTTAAGGAAACGTAGTCGGATTGCTTTGATGATTTTCTTCGTTAGTCTGGTGAGATCAGTCAGCGGCTTTGGATGGGTTGTGAGATGCCAGGTCTCAGTGTTCATCCTCCGAACTGTTTTTGTCAAAATATGAGCGTTCGTTGGTAATCGTCGTTCTTCTGGTGAAAACAGTCAACAGTTTTTTGGATGGGTTGTGTTATGACAAGTCTCAGTGTTCATCCTCCTAACTGTTTTCCGAAATAGAAATCGCGAGAGAATTGCGGGAGTATATAGATATATACGGACCCACCCCCCCTCCTCCCATTTTTTTGGTGGGGGCACCTGCACTCGTTTTTTTGGCGAGTTACCTACATATCGCGTTGAGAAAGAGATCAAGCCACCCGTAGTTCCATTTTTTTTTATGGAAATGATATCATTCTTTGTAAGTTGTGTCATTTCGGAGGTGCCCTCCTTGGTAGTTGCCGTCGCTGTCTTTGGGAATGACTTCCTCTTTTCCGGGTTGTTTTTTTTTTTCGATTTCCCGCCTTTGTTGGTTTTAGCGGCCTTGGGGTGCAGTTCTATGCTTGTGTCTGGCTTTCTGCGCTTCGGGTTATCTTAAGGCGGGGTGGTTAGACTTTGCAGCTTGCGTTATGCCAAGAAGCAGATCCACGATTCCTTCTTATTTCCCCAGATCACCTTAATTCTGACTGGGGATGGGAATTTATGACATAAATGGTATGTCGACGGAATGGCACACATCGAGTTTATCCACGGGGTTCCCAGTAATATGTTGTAGATCGCGGGATAGTTGGCCACTGAGAAATCAACATTCTTTGTGATTCCGCCGGCATGAACCGGAAGTTAGATTGTCCCGTCCGTCATAGTTACCTCACTGGTGAACCTGGTCAGCGATCTCGGGTTGGGTTTGACGTCAGAAAAACTGACACCCATCCTTCGGATCATTTCTCGGAATATTATGTCCACTGAACTTCATGTGTCGATCAAGATTCAGGAAACATCACAGTCATTAATGACTAGTTTCACCACTAAAGGGTCATCGTAGCGTTGATCAAGTCCTTCGGCGTTGTTTTCCTCAAAAGTGATCAGGTCATCGTCTAGGGTCATCGTCTAGGGTCATCGGCTCTTGCGGATTGGATTTTTTGTCTCCTCTTCGTTGAAAGCCCTTTATAGACGCAACCGTGTCTCGGCAGTACTTAGAGCCTCCCATGATCATGTTGACCTTTCTACGGTTACATGCAGGGGACTATTCAGGAGATCTGCTTCCTCGTTTTGGTGCCTCTTTGACCGGAATTCTTCTTTGGAGAGGTGTCTCAGCATTTCTTTGTGTTCTCCAAGGCTCTCGATTGTTACCGCGTCTCCGAAGTATCCGGCCAAGAACTTGGCAGCAAGTCTTCTTGCGATGCTTTTGTAATTTTCGGTCGAGTGACCATTGGCCTGGTGGAAATCACAAAAGCTTTTTCGTTGATGCATGTGTTGCGAGTCCAGGTCTTCCACGACCCTTGTCCGCGTCCGTTTCCGTCGGGCGATCTTTCTGAGCTTACTTGGTAATTTTGCGGTCCACAGGCACCTATACCATCATATTTAATGTATCCGTTACCGCACCCGCTTCCCCTCTCGGTCGGTAGATTCAGTGGCTGGGTCGGCACTCTGGTCGTTAGCCTTGGTGGGCGGTGTATCTTTGTCAAGACCTTCATCTCTTCTTCGTGGATGATGAAATTCGAGGCACAGTGAAGGGCTTCCTGGATGGTCAGCGGCTTGTTCAGGAAAATTTCTTCGTGGAAGCGAGACTCGAACAACAAGGACTTCTTCAGAGCGTCTAGTGCGGCTTTATCGCTTTAACCGTCGACCTTAGACACTGTCATCTTAAATCTTTCGATGAAGTCTTGGAGAATTTCTGTTGGCCCTTGGGAAAGCGAATAGTGGTCAACGTCAGATATCAATCGGCTTATGAACAGCAAGTAATGCTCAGGAAAGCTGCAGATAATTGATCAAAATTATAAATTGAATCTCCTTCCAAGCGGGAGAACCACGTCAAAGCTGATCCCTTCAAATGCTCGACGAAAAGGAGGTAGAAGCCGGCGTGTTTTTCTTCGTTTTTGAACTAGGCTAGACCCATTGTGATACAAAAAGCAGTCATGTAAGCCATTGGATCTGATGTCCCATCCTAGAATGGAATCTGGATTTTACCTGGATCGGAAGGCTTCACATCCATGATTCGGGATGTGAACGGGATCTTATGGGTTTCCTCTAAGACCTGATCAATCTGTGGGGCTGCGCTGAAGGCCTGGTCAACCTGGGAATGCCCTATTTTCATCTCGCTTTTCTTGAGGGCGAGCTGGGCTCTGAGTTCTGCCATTTCGCTTTTCTGGCTCATGGAGAATGGCATTCTGTCTGGTCGGCCTACTCTTCCCTGGTCCTCGGCATGCCATTTTTGCTCTACGCACACTATGTCTTCCTCGTCTTCAGTTAGCTCTCGCACCTCGTCTTCCGTCTCATCTCCGTCTTAGCCAGTTTCATCCTCAACAGTTCTGGTTTCTCCTCCGTTTTCTTCTTAAATTACCGTCGATGTAGGTCGATCGGTGTTTTGTCCGGTGGTGTTCTTTCGTTGCAGGGGTGGCAGCCCGGATGGGTCCACCCTCATCCCTATTGGGGTTTGCTCGCTTGAGGTCAGCACTCCTGGTGCTACTGCTTGCGGCGAGAATCTGAGGCGCCTTGCTCCAAAGGTTCGGCAGGTTTGCTCCGAGACTCCTCGCGAGGGAATGTCCCTGGTCGGCTCTCTTCCCAGATTGTGTCCAATTGTTGATTCACTGTTCCGTTGAATTTCTCATGCTCGGCTTGTCTCTCCAGGAGTGTGGCCACCAGCGTCTTCAGTGTGGTCATGGAAACCGCCGCTCCGCCTGAGTCGGCCGCTCCGCTGGGTTGGTTGTTTGCGCTGTTGTTTCTGACATTGTTTTCATCTTTTTTTCCATCGTTGTTTACTCCGTCCAGACATTTCATTCGTTCTCGTATTCTATTGTTCTTAGGGTTTAGAATATTTCGCCTCCCCACAGAAGGCGCCAAATTGTGAGAGTCGGAATTCACACAATCAAAACTTATATTAAATAGGGGGTCAAAAATCCTATTTTAAGAGAACTCAAGTACCAAGATCGAAAGTTTATTTTATTAATGATCTTTTTATCAAATACAAAGAGTTTCATAAAAGTTTAATAGTCATATAAGACAAAGCCTAAGTACTTGGAACGGGATGATTTAAACCTTTATACATGTTATCTATATATACTGAGTGACTTGGGGTTCCGAGATGAGCGACTACCGATGTGGGACGTCACTAAGCATATCAATCCGCCGACTTCATTGTGTTTAGGCTTTATCCGCAGCCAGTCATTTCAGCTTGTCGGCGTTTGGTCCTGTCCTGACCCAGCTCGCCTTAGGTTTGGTCCGGTCTAATTCAAGTTTGATTTCCTGTCTTGATCGGCTTCTACCCCAGTCTGGTGTCCGGTTCCTGAATAGTGTTTCTTGAACAGTGTTCCAAACCCAAGTTATGTAAGACCAAATCATTGAAATAGATATTTTATGTCCGGTTTGTGAAATGTGTTCCGTGAATCATAAATAGTGTTTCGGAACACTGTTACGAAACCGAGTATCGTCAAACCAAACTTTAAGCTCGCTGGTTCGGACAAGAAATACAAAAAAGAGATTGTTTGAAAGATCACGTTGCCCAGAGCCGTTCTCAATATGGCCGGCAAGCTGCCCATTAGGAAGATCAGGTCGCCCCTTTCTCTCTCCCGGGGGAGAGAGCGGGCAACCTGTTCCCTTGGGAGGACTAGGTCGCCATCCTCTCTCTCCCAGGAGAGAGAATGGATGACCTGCCCCATAGGGAAGACTTGGTCGCCATTCTCTCTCTCCCAGGAGGGAGAATAGGCGACCTGCCCCTTTTGGGAAGACTAGGTCGCCACTCTCTCTCCCAGGAGAGAGAGCTGTCGACCTGCCCTCTTTAAGAGGACCAGGTCGCTATTCTCTCTCCTGGGAAAGAGAATGGGCGACCTGCTCTTTCTGGAGACCTAGTCGCTACTCTCCCTCTCCTAGGAGAGAGAATGGGCGATCTGCTTCTCCGTGTTATGATGTCTAAAGACCGTGATCAGGTGCTCACGTTCTGCAAGACAGACTGGCGTCCTACCACTTTTTAAGGACCAGGTTGCCATGCTCCGTAAGTCGGACCAGCGACCTGCCCTCACGTTCCGACATCTTGAGACTAGTCCTTCACGTTGATACTCAGATTCTCAGGTCTACCAATAGTGAGGGGTGGGTTTTGACCCCAACAGTAACCCTTCCTTATTCGAATTGAGACAAGGATGTAAAGTTAAGACCGCGTGGATTGTTAGTTGGAGAGTCAGTCAACATGGAGTTCTTGAGTCAAGTCTTAGTTTAGTTATTGTCTTAATTTTCGTGTTGCCTTGTGATATGATCATGGATAAGGAGCTTGAACCCGAGTTTGACCGGAGGAAGAGAAGCTTGAAGCTGGGGATTCTTTGAGGATCTGAACACGCATTGGATGTGCCAAAAGGTCCTATGACTCGATCAAAAGTCAAGCAATTCAAGCAAACCATTGGAGGAATGATTAGACACTTGAGCAGGGCCGAGGAAACAACAATAAAGAACGCTATGATATAAAATCTCCAATCCGACGATTTGGTCCAGCGTACCTCGGGTTCGAAACGCTGGTTAAGACACTGTTCACGAACCGGACACCAGACCGGGAGAGAAGAGGAACAAGACAGCAAACCAAACTTGAATCAAGACCGGTCCAAACCCGAGGCGAGGTGGGTCAGGACAAGACAAAACGGCAACGCACTGAAGAGATGGGCCGAAGATAAATCCCAAACCCGTTGAAGTCGGCGGAATGCTATACTTAGCGATGTTCCACATTGGTTGTAGCTTATCTCGGAATCCTAAGTCTCTCAGTATAAATAGATAACATGTACTAATGTTTAAAGCATCATGTTCGAAGTACTTAGGCTTCGTATTTTAAGACTATTGTGCTTTTACGAAATTCTTGGTATTTGGCAAAAATATCACTTAATAAAATAATATTTTTATCTTGGTCCTTGAGTTATTCTAATATAGGATTTTCGAACCCCCCCATTTAAAATAATTTTTTATTGTGTGAGTTTCGACTCTCACAGTTTGCTCCGTCTGTGGGGACAAGAAATATTCTAAACCCTAAGAGCAAAAGGATACGAGAACGACTGCAATGTCGGGAGACGGAGTAAAAAACGGAGGACACAATGACAGAAACAACAACAGAAGTAACCAACCAATGTAAAATAGAAATAACAAGAGGGTTCAGAATTCTTCTCAAGTGTTGTAGAGATTTTTCTGCCCAAATCTTACTAACAAAATGATGTCTCTAGTCTAGAACTTAGAAAATGGTTTGGTCCACTTGTTGCAAGAGATGACAGTTCTTTTATTCTCGTTCCTTGCGTCCAAAACTATGTAGGTTGGCTTTACTTGTTTTTCTCCTGCTGGTTGGAGCGGTGCTCCAAAGTGAAGCGGGTGCTCCATCGAGTAAACTGCGCCTGGCGCTGGTGCTCTGAAATTAGAACGAGTGTTCCGCGTATCACTTAGGCTATTTTTCCCAAATTCGACTCTCTTTTGCTCCAAAGGCTCCAATAGCTCAAACCTTCGTTCAAAGCCCGTATTGACCTGGAATGACTCAATAATGAGTCGATAAAGACTTGAAAACAGTGGTTAGAATGAGCCAAAATCACCATATATCATCATTCTGATCTTAAGAAGAATGTTATGCCACATCTCATAAGGTGTAATGTTCTACTATAAGGGTTTGATTTGGAGATCCGAGTTAAGAAATGTGAAAAAAATAGTGTTGTAGATCAACTTTCCCGAAAAATAATTGAAGAACCATTGCATATACATGATCGTCTACCAGATGAGAATGTTTACCATGTGAAAGCAGATCCCAATAAGAACATATCCGCATGACCACAACCTGATACCCAAAGAAATTCACTGTTTAAGCCCCTTGGTTTGGTCACATTCCCAACTGCAAGATGTACATCCTCCATACTTATATGAACACGAGCAAAAGTTACAAGATGTTATGTTAAGAAATTTTGTTGCAAAATGAAGAAATATGAGGGATTCTTCATGGGTGTCATGGTACAGCATACGCAGGGAACTTTGCAAATTCAAGGACTGTGTTTAAAATTCTACAAGCTGGATTTTGGTTTCCAATAATATTTAAGGGCACCCAAGCATTAATCTTAGAGTGTGAGGCTTGCCAAATAATGGGAACATAAGAAAAATGAATGAGCTGCCTAAAAGTTTCATCATAGAGGTAGAAGTTTTTGACATATTGGGAATTGATGTCATGGAAAATTTTCCCATGTCTTGTGGAAGCCAATTCATCCTTTTGCATATATATTGCATGTTTTATGTTAGGGTCAAAATTCAAACTCTCGAGATTAACAGCTAAGAATGCCTAAACATCGGAGAAAAACTAAGAATCGGAAGATACACAATCTCGGGTTAACTTCCGATGTGAATAAACCATGAGCTAAATACTCGAAACCGAAGGTGCCGAGCTGAACAGTCAAATGTACAGAGCTGAATTCACTCAAGATCGAAACTGCCGAGATGAAATCAAGCTTGGCCGAAATGAAATTGTATCCTGGCCGAGTTGAAGTCATGACTTGGCGAAGATGAAATCGTATCCCGGCCGAGATGAATTCGAGACTTGGCCGAGATGAAATCGTGACTTGGTCGTGATGAAATTGTATCCTGCACAACATGAAATCAACCTTGGCCGACATTAAATCGTATCCTGGTGGATATGAAATCGTGACTTGGCCTAGATGAAATTGTATCCTGGGCGAGATGAAATCGTGACTTGGCCAAGATGAAATCGTCAGTTGGCCGAGATTAAATCATGACTTGACCGAGATGAAATCGTATCCTGGCCGTGATGAAATTGTACTTGGCTGAGATGAAATCGTGACTGGGCCGAGATGAATTTTGTCTCGGCCATGCTGAACAAAATCTTGTTTCCGAGCGGAATCTTCACGTATTTTATGAATTGAGTATTTGCGTACTCTCTGAGTTAGACTGTCCGCTGTGTGGGAAAATGAAATGTTGATCATTGCAGAGCTCGTCCTCGTCTTCCGAGCTGAATGATCAACATTCACGAGCTGACTTCGCGAATTTTCCGAATCACTTTCTTCCGTTCACACGAACTTAACTTTGTATTTTTCGAGACGGAGTTCGTAATCTCCGAGTGGAAAAAACGTTTTGTCTAAGCATTCAAATATGAAAACTATGTCTTTTGTCTTCGGTGATCTCTTCCAAACATCGTGCTGTGTTACGGAAAACATCGTGTTATTTTGCGGAAAGCTTCGTGATGTTTCAGTAACACAAAACCATCAAGAACTTAGCGTATAAAAGCCAAATAAAGACATTTTACCGCGACTGAACGAATGAAGGATCAAACTGAAGGCAGCAGATTGGGTCGGGCCAAATTGGAAGGAAGAAGACTCGCGGGCTGGGCCAAAACTAGGTTAAAATCGGTGCCAAGGAAAAGGGAGCAACGTCCCACATCGCTTAGACTTGTTTTCGAGGGTTCAAACCTCTTACTATATATTGACATCATTGTACTCACTTTTAAGTCATCCCTTCTTCTCGTACTATACGGCTTAGGCATTAGACTACTTTTTCTTAAAAATATTATACGAAAATTTTATTCGACAACAAGTTAGTAAAAGTCTTCTTTTACAATCTCTTTTTCGAGTTCTTTCTAGAAATTTTGAAAACCTAAATTTATACTTTCGACTCCCACAATTTGGCGCCGTCTGTGGGGACTCAAAAAGCTTCTTACTCTTAAGAGCGAGAGAATACGAGATCGGGAATGATGACTGTCAATGGGATCAGAAGTCGAGCGGCGATCAGAGAACTCCAAGCAAAACCACTGCCGCGAAATGCGGGAAAAAGTGGAAGTAACCGAGGTCTCATTGGTGGAGCAGAGCTGGACAACGAAAGGCCCACAAGAAAAGGCGAATGAAGGAAGAATCAAGTTTGGAAACTTTCCTTTTAAAAGAATCGAAAAGAATCCAACTAAGACCAGCGAAGATGTCGGAAACGGAAGCTTAAATCATCTGTCACCTTTGAAAGGAAAAGAAGTAAACACAATCATCGGAGGCAAAAAAATGAGCGAAGAACTCAGAGAAAACTCGCAGCCGCTTCACGCACGAAAGTTGGAAGTAGCCGAGGTCTAGATGGCGGAGCAGAGTCGCACGACGAGAGCCCCATGAGGAAAGGCAAATCAAGGAGTAATCAGAAAGAATCCAACTCAGACAAGCAAAGATGTCAGGAACCGCAGTTTCAACCATCTGAAATCTGCACAAATAAATGGATTTAACAAAATCATCGCAGGCCACCCGACGAGCGGAGAGCTCGAAGGGAACCCACAGCCGCTTAACACAGGCACCATGGAATTAGCCAACGCTTCGATGACGGAGCAGAGGGGCATGAAAAAATCCCCATAATAAAAGACGAATCAAGGAGAAATCAAGTTTGCAATCTTTTCCTTCGAAAGAATCGGAAGATATCCAACTCAGATTAGCAAACATATCAGGAACAGAAGTTTAAACCCTCCGACACCTTCAGAACGAAAAGGAATTAACACCATCATCAGAGATCCCCAATCCTTCGAAGATACTATCGGATCGTTAAAAGCTTCTAAACAAAAAGCTTGGGCAAATTGTTATCAATAAGAAACAGAAGAGCTCGGAGCAAACCTGCAGCTGCAGAATGCACGCAATGCAGAAGTACCCGAGATTTCGATTAAGGAGCATGATGGAAGCTCTACAAAAGAGGATGGAGAAGCATGAGGAGCTGAATAGCTTGTCAACAGCTGGAGGCGATGCGGAAGGAAGGAGAAATGGGAGAACCTCGTCTTGAAGGAAAACGGTCTAGAAGCCTGCCTTCTTCGAGAAAGGTGCCTCGATTTCGAAAGTCCCCGTGATTCAACAAGAATCCCCCGAGGCTCACAACTCAACACATGGATGAGAAAATTCCAGCGGTAAGGAGAACTCGTTCTTTGTTACCACCATCACTCTGTCAAACCCTGTAAGGGAGTAGACGAGCTGGTATATCTTCCTTGACAAACGTCTCGCAAGATAATACCAGAAAAAACGAAGACAACTCTTCTCCCAAAGATCTCATCCAAGAACAACTCGAGGATGGAAAGTTTGGAGGAGAACAAGATGCCCCAGATCCTGTCCGAGAACTTTCGGAAGAAGAAGACAACCTTCTTTGGGTTCGAGAGAAGCAATATGCCGAAGATTGAAGGACATTGTCCCGACCTGAGGAGAACGAAACACGAAGGGGAGACAGGTAGGATTAGCTCGACGAGCTGCAAGAACAACTGCTCCAAGCCAAAGATGAGATGAGTATCGTAAGATCTCAGATCCATAGAGTGACTAGTTCGGCTCCGCAGATTGGCCAAGTTCTAGAAAGAGACAAAAGACTCCACTGACAACACAGATGACCAAGGAAAAGCTTTCCGATCCAAGAAAGCTAAAGGTTCCTCATTACAACAGAACCACATACCCAATGACTCACATAATGGCTTTCCGCATTCGATGAGCCAATGCAGGTTCAACAAGGATTAAACGAGTCGCATTTGAATGTTTTTCTCGCTTGGAACGAGACTTCATCAATAACTTCAGACATTAAACATTACTCGATGTTTAAGACCCATGAAACCTCCGATGCAGACCGTTGGACTCTATCCCAAGGACAGAACGATAGTCTGCGAAATTTCATTGGACGCTTTAAAGCAGTCACATCAAATATCGATGGGCTCAGAGATAAAGCTACACTCGTGGCTTTGAAAAAAGAACTATGGTTCGAGTCACGTTTCCAAGAGGAAATAACGATAAACATGCCCCTGACCATAAAAAACGCTCTCCATAGGACCTCAGATTTCATCATCCATGAAGAAAAGATGAATGTTTTAGCCCCAAAGTATCGTACTTTGAAGCCACAAAACTAAACAACACCTCCTGCTCCGACGACCTCGGACAACAAGGAGAGAGGTCAAAAGGGTGGCTATGTACACTTTGAAGGAGCCTACAACTATCTGGTTTGTTCTGAACAACCTTCCACCAGCTTCGATGAACCATAAACGGGCTCCGGACGTGGCAAAAGTCCATGGAATACATGGACTGGAAACTCCGACAACTTCGATGAGATGCTTTACTGCAAACACCATCATTTGTACGGCCATTTAACAGCAAACTGCCGCACTATACGAACGAAGCTCCAAGACCTAGACCGGAATGAACAACTGGCCTACAATGATGACAAGGCACAGAGGGAAGCTACTTGCAACCCACCAAAACCCACGAACGAGGATGCCAACACTGCTCTTGAACCAACAAAACAATAGTTTCCTCTCTGACTTCCAGAATAATAACAAAAATGTAATAACAGAACAACGAGACAGCTTGATCCCCGAAAAGGGTATGAAGACAACTCACAATTGAGGGAGTTCAGCTGTCCTCTTTTTGTTTTATATAAAAGGGGGGGGGATGTGTGTCGAGTACATACACATCACCTTTTATCGCATTATAAACTTTGGAAATTCACCAATTTTCGGAAACTTTAATGCTTCAGATGTTGCTAAAGTACAAAAGAAAGGGAATGAGAAAACACACCCAAATACTCCCGAGCTGATCTAGACGGACAACCACAAGCTGGTCCGACAGCCAGGCTGGACGTCCGCAAACTGGCCATGCCAAGTAATTGGAAGTTCCGAAAACTGGAGTCCGCAAGACAGGGAATGAGGAAACTCCGCATGACAGGGAATGAGGAAACTCATACTCCCGAACCAAATAATTCCAAGATGGTCGGGCCGGACAACCACAAGCTGGCAAAAAAGGTCAGGCTGGACTTCCATGGGTTGGCCAATCTAAGCATTCAGAAGTGTCAAAAACTAGCATCTTCTAAAAAGGGTAATTAGCAAGCCTTACATTCCCGTAACTTAGGAAGAAAACGAATGATTAAATTTACATTCCATAAGTACATAATCCGTAGTAAAGATACTTCGAATTGTTTGAAAATGGGCATTTATAAGTAAATGAAAATAAGTGACGCCTACACTTCAAGAACCTATATAGTTTTCAGAAAATAAGCGAGACTCACACTCCCACAAATTTGTATTTTCAGAACTTATAAACAAGAGCATTCCTAAGGAAAACATACCTAGAATTGGAACAACGGCCTTTTCCCCAAGAAGAGCAAACTTCATTAGCCCCAAGCTGGAATTGTTAACGCCCCAAGATGGAATTGCTCACATCTCAAATTGGAGCTGCTCAATGTCCCGAGCTATTGTTGGCCAAAATTCCAAACAGGAATGGCCATAATCCCGAGCTGGAATTGCTCGCGCCCAGAGCTGGAGTCACTCGTGTTCCGAGCTGTAGTTCCGAGAATCCAAGCTGCATCCAAGCATATCTCTGAGGTGGATTGATCAATCCTCCGAGCTGGATTGATCAACTTTACGAGATGGACTAATCAATTCTCCGAGCTGAGGTGGTCGTAATCTCGAGTTGGCCGATCCCGAGCCGACTATGTTCCAAAACAATCCATCCGTATATCCGAAATGGATCGCCCGTGCTAGATCATCTCGACCAAAGCAGTTCATCCCCAAGATGGACATTATATGTCCCAAGCTAAATGGACTGATGATCTCCAAGCTAGTGAAGCATTCAAGTTTCTTTAGTCCAAGTTAACCAAAAAACACGTATTCTGGAAATGATCTGGTCACGCGTCTGAACCAGACCACCAGAGCTGGATCATCTCGGAAAAAGTGTTCCTAAGCTGGTCATGTCGGACAACCACAAGCTGGCCAAGCAAGCCAGTCTGGGCGTCCGCTATCTGGCCACCCTAGACATTCAGAAGTTTCCGAGTAATCACATCTTCAAGTAGAGAAAAACAAGCAAGTCTTACATTCCTCAATCTTACAAAAAATGGCAATGAGAAAAACTATGAGTCCGACCTAACCAAGCTGAGACATTAGGAAGATCCTGAAAAGTGGCTGATATGCTCAAATTTACCCTAGTGCTACTCTGCAAATTCAGAGGCACAAAAGTAGTATTTAGGGATCGAATCCACAGAGATTCGGGATCGCACAGTAAATCGCAGTATTTTATTTAAGCTAGACAAAATCAATTTAATTTAAAAGCAATTGAAAAAAAATAAATCGGTTGTAAACTTATCAGGAAAAGCGCTAATGTTAGGGAAATTCTCAGGTAAATCCAAATTGCAGATCGAGATAGAATGCTAGGAATTATAAACCAATGTTCTTGAACTTGAAAAACTAATGTAAAATCAATCAACTTTCGCTGCAGAAATTCTCTATGCCTAAATCCTAGAATCCCAAATTTTTTTGCAAATCCTATCAATTAAAACAAGCATTATGTGTAGATTCAATTGTTCACAAAATCCTAAACCAAATATCTTTGCAGATAGGTATTTTGCTCATCTAAGATTAGTGTAGGCAATTAATCATACTTTCGTGTCAACCAATTAACCTAAGAACAGATTATAGGTCATAAAGCTAGAATAAGCATCAAACACAAATCTAGATGAAAAACTCTAAAGATTTTATTCTAACAATTAATTCAATCAAACAATTCATCAATCACCTTTGAATAACTCTAAACCTAACTAGGAAACTTATAATGTCCCAACCGCCCCTACCAGTGAGCCCCCATGTCCTCTCACTAGGCCCATAGGCCGGCCCGCCCCTGTCTGACGGTCGGAACGTTAATCAGAAGGTTTGAAATTCATGATATATTGTCCCTGCAATCACCACATGACTGTTTCCCGTGTTTTGTCCTCACTCACACGGTACCGCGAGTGACATCCCGGTAGATCATCCATCATTTGACTACTCCAGCTTAAGCATGCTTAACCATGGAGTTTTCTCTGGATGTGCAACCGAAAAGGTAAGTGCACTTTGGCGACATAGGTAGTCAAATCAATTCTTTTAACCTCTCCACATATACCAGAAATCGGGATGTTACAATTCACCTCCACTCACAAAGCGCAACGTCCTTGTTGCGCACCACAACAGGTCTTAAGACGCCTCCCAGGTCAGAACTGAGACGGCTAACCAGCTCTGATACCACTTATAACGCCCCAACCGCCCCTACCAGTGAGCCCCCATGTCCCCTCACTAGGCCCATGGACCGGCCCACCCCTGTCCGACGGTCGGAACGTTAACCGGAACGTTTGAAAGTCATGATATACTGACCCTGCAATCACCACATGACCGTTGCCCGTGATTGTCCTCACTCACACGGTACCTCGAATGACTTCCCGGTAAGTCACCCATCCTTTGACTACTCCAGCTTAAACACGCTAAACCCTGGAGTTTTTCTCTGGATGTTCAACCGAAAACGTAAGTGCACTTTGGTGACATTGGTAGCCAAATCAATTCTTTTAACCTCTCCACAAATGCCAGAAATCGGGATGTTACAAAATTACTCCGGCATGGTGAATGAAGCAAGCATCATGAATAAATAAAATTGAATAAAAGAGAAGAGTAGAGAATTAAAGGAGTTCATAATTTTCTCTGAAAGAGTTCAGATACTTCTCTCCAAAACTCTGCTACAAATCTCTCTCTAATACTCTATGAGAAACTTAGAATAAAACTTTGGTCTAAACATTGACCTTAAAAATCCTATTTATAATAGTCTAAGACCCTAAAATATGTAGAAACACGTCTGGGGCTTCTTGGCAAATATTAGAAACTTTGAGCCACTTCTATAATTTATCATAAGTTCTTTAAGACAAGTCCAGGAATCTGTCTGCGTGATGGGTGTCGGGCGACAACAGTCCTCTGATTTATCTGTGACTTCAGTTTTTCTGCATCTTCCCCAAATTAGCTCCAAAATACTGCAAACATACCTAGACCTAAAAAGACTCTAAAAGGATTCCAAAAACACTTAAAAGACTAAAAATAAGACTTGTATCATGACAAAGAACACTAAAAACTTTGATATATCGGTGGCTTTGTCAAGTAAAACAAAATTTCATTCCTGGAGCTTACAAAGAAAGGAAAGAAGGAAGCTAGCATCCTCTAACCATAAGCAAAGATACTCAGAAGTCCCCGAAAAAAACAACATTTATAAGTGATGGAAAATAAGCAATGCTTAAACTCCTAAAACCTACAAAGTTTTCAGAAAATAAGTGAGACTCACTGTAACACCCGTCTCATCCTCACTCGAGAACAGCGTGCCACTAACACATCTTAAAACTCAAATACTCCACTTTATTAATTACGACTTGATTTCCGGAAATCCTTAAATAATTCCACAACTAAAATATCTCGAATAAATCATAAAACCGAAGTATAAAAATAAAATACGAAGAAAACGTGAAAATCCCAAAATAAATAGCACCAGGTCCGACACACATCCACTACTCGTCCGTCTCACCTGAAAGGAAGGAAAAAGAGGGGTGAGTAACAGGGGAGTTACTCAGTGAGGTTGGGGATGCTAATCACAGAAAACGCATTTCCGATCATAGCACTCCAAAAACAGAACAAGACTAAACATGAGCAACCACGGCACCTAAAGTACCCAATCAACAAACAACGGTCCTATTGACGGCTCAAGTGACCACCAACACCCCCCGAAGAGGACAATATGGAATCAGTGTCCAACGGCACTGCCCGAAGACTATTTATCGATCTCTAATGGCACTAGACAACAGATCGACTGAGCTGTCAGCACCACTACGCACACAACACGCGACGCAAGTACAGAAGTCACGTCTCTGTACCCCCGCAATCCTATCGTCTAACCACTTAACTAACTATATAATTAATTAAACATGTTTAAAAGAACAATTATCATTTTAATGCACATACAATGGGTTGAATCCTCTATAATCCTAAGTCAAATTACAAACAAAACTACCTGACTCGATCAGAGAAGACGGATCACATTTAAAACTCAATTCCATAAGGCGTCCTAGAAGGAAGTACGGAATTCTGCGAAAAAGCCCTCACCTTAGGAAAAACGGAGCTTAACTGCTACTTCTGCACTCCAGATGCTAAAACGGATGCTAAATCTGAAATCAGCACGAAAAATTGAGTGAGAACGGCTTTCGAACGGCGAAAAACGGTCAACTGGTCAACCTGGTCAAAGTCAACGTAAAAGTCAACGGTCAAAGTCATCGGTCAACGGTCAAAGTCAACGGTCAACGGTCAACGGTCAAAGTCAACGGTCATACCAATCAAAGTCAAACCGGACTCAATCGAACCAAACCGGACCAGACAGACCAAACCGGACCAAACACGACTAAACCGGCTAAACCGGACCAGACGACTCGGTGAGTCACTGAGTCAACTCAGCGAGTCACCGGCGAGTCAAGGCGGCGACGGCTTACCGGAAAAGTCACCGGCGGCGCGGCGGCAACGGCCAAGAGGCGGCGGCGCGGCGGCAACGGCCAAGAGGCGGCGGCGCGTGAGGCACATGCACGAGCTTCTGACGACGCGTGAGAGCGCGTCCGGCAGCGGATCGGGCTAATCTTTGGCTCTACGGCTTCGTCTCGTCGTGCTGAATCCGATGGTGGTCTTCGATTTTCAAAATTCTACACAGTTAAAAAGATATGGGCGATTTACTGGTCGGCTTGAAGAAAAAACAATGGAAAATGGTTTTTGAGAATACCTTTCACTCGGATCCGATGCAGGGCTAGAAAGACTATGAGATTGCTGAGGCACAAGGGTCTTAACGCTTCCCGAAGATTTGATTTCTGCAGAGTTTCGACGCTGTTAGGTTTTCTGAAGAAAAACAAAGGAGGCACAATCTATTTATAGTGATAAATATACCTAGGGTTTCTTGAAGACTTATTGGGCCTTGCTGGGCCTGAGGAAGTGGGTCGTTACAATTCTCCACCACTAACGAGGAATTCGTCCCCGAATTCAAATCCTGATGTGCCGGCTCAATCACATCCTGAAAAAGCTCGGGGTAGTCTAACTGCATCTGCGACTCGGACTCCCAGGTCTCCTCCTGGGTCCCGTCTCTCTCCCAGCAAACTCTAACCATCTCCGTCACTACCCCCTGAACTTCCTTGGCTTCCCGCTCAAGAATTGCCATTGGATGGCAAAGCGCAGACAAATCCTTACTGATATCACTCGGTGGCTGCTGCAAAATGAGCTCTGGCTCCCGAACAACTTTCCTCAGAATTGACACATGAAAAACGTCGTGGAAGTTGGACAACTCCTCTGATAATGCCAGGCGATACGCTACTGTCCCAATCCGCTCAGTAATAAGATAAGGTCCCATATATCTCGGCTTAAGCTTCTTCAGCTTCCGGGTCTTAGAGCCTCCTCCCTGAAATGTCCTCATCTTCAGATATACTAAGTCACCCACCTCAAACTCCAAATCTCTTCTGCGCTTATCTGCATAACTCTTCTGACGATCATGGGCTTCCTTAAGCCATCTCTTGAGCATTTCTACTTGCTCAACTGTCTCTTGAACCATTGCTGGTTCTATGCCTCGGTGCTCTCCCACCTCTGTCCAACAAAGTGGTGTACGACACGGTCTACCATAAAGAGCCTCATACGGTGCCATCTCAATACTCGAATGATAGCTGTTGTTGTAGGCGAACTCTGCCAACGGTAAGTATCGGACCCAACTCCCCTCCCAGTCCAAAACACAAGCCCTGAGCATGTCCTCCAAAGTCTGTATAGTCCTCTCTGACTGACCATCTGTCTGCGGATGATAAGCCGTACTCATATGAACCTGAGTCCCCAATGCCTTCTGAAAGGCTCGCCAAAAAGTGGAAGTGAACTTCGTGTCACGATCTGACACTATACTGACTGGCACTCCATGCAACCTCACAATCTCGGCGATGTACTTACGTGCTAACTGATCTGCTCCATCGGTTTTCTTAATCGCCAAGAAATGAGCTGACTTGGTGAGTCGATCCACAATAACCCAAATGGCATTCTTCCCGCCAATTGCTGTCGGTAATTCTGTGATGAAGTCCATAGTCACCATGTCCCATTTCCACTCTGGTAGTGGCAGATTCTGCAACAATCCACTAGGTACCTGATGTTCTGCCTTAACCATCTGACATGTCTGACAACACGATACAAATGTAGCCACATCCCTCTTCATACCAGCCCAATGATAATATCGCTTAAGATCCCGGTACATCTTGGTATTTCCTGGGTGAATGGAGAAACGCGAATGATGTGCCTGCTGCAAGATCTCTCTCCTTAACTGCTCATCATCTGGCACACACACTCGGTTTCTATACAGAAACATCCCATTTGCTGCAGTATCGTAGCCGTCAATCTTCTTCTCGAACTGCTTACACAAAGCCTCATCCCTCTTCTGTGCATGTCTTATCCTCCACAACAGATCTGCATGGTCTAATGCCTGAAGATCAACAGTATCATCATCTGCAGTAACTGCACACAATCTGAGACTAGCAATCATCCCAGTCAGCTCCTGGACCTCTTTGGTCCCTGATACATCACTCTTGCGCCTACTCAAAGCATCTGCCACCTGATTAACTTTTCCGGGTTGGTAAGTGATCTCCAGATTATAATCTGCTAACAACTCGATCCATCTGCGCTGCCTCAAATTCAAATCTGCCTGAGTAAAGATGTACTTCAGACTCTGGTGATCAGTGACAATCTGCACCTGCTCTCCATAAAGATAAGCTCTCCAAATCTTAAGGGCAAAAACCACAGCTGCCAACTCTAGGTCATGAGTGGGATAGTTAGCCTCATGGGGCCTCAACTGACGAGATGCATATGCAATGACCTTACCCTCCTGCATCAAAACACACCCCAAACCAGATCCAGACGCATCAGTGTACACTGCATATGGTACTCCTGGCCGCGGAAGTACCAATACTGGCGTCCTCGTCAAAAGCCTCTTCAGCTCGGTGAAACTCTGAGAACAAGCATCTGTCCACTCAAACTTGACATCCTTGCCTGTCAACTATGTCATCGGCTTCGCTTTACTAGCAAATCCACTGACGAACTTCCGGTAATATCCTGCTAGACCCAAGAAACTACGAATCTCAGTAGCATTCCTAGGCGTGGGCCACTCGGTAATGGTTGTGATCTTCTCCGGATCTACCTCAACTCCTGCTTCTGAAACCACGTGACCCAGAAATCCAATCCGCCTTTGCCAAAATCTGCACTTACTCAGCTTATCAAACAACTTCTGCTCTCTGAGCCTCTCCAGCACCATCCTCAAATGCTCTGCATGCTTATCTCTGCTCCGGGAATAAATCAAGATATCGTCGATGAAGACAATCACACACTGGTCTAGGTACTCACGAAAGACATCGTTCATCAGCTTCATAAATGCTGCTGGTGCATTCGTCAACCCAAACGGCATCACCAAAAACTCATAGTGCCCATAACGTGTCCGAAAAGCTGTCTTACGTACATTCTCCTCAGCTATCGCAATCTGATGATACCCTGACGCCAAATCGATCTTAGAGAACCATGAAGCCCCTTGTAACTGATCCAACAACTCATCAATCCACGGCAATGGATACTTATTCTTGATAGTCACCTTATTCAAGCCTCGGTAGTCAATGCAAAGCCTGAAACTCCCATCCTTTTTCTTAACAAACAATACTGGAGCTCCCCAAGGTGAACTGCTCGGCCAGATAAATCCCTTATCCGTCAACTCCTCCAATTGCTTTTTCAGCTCAGCCATTTCTGCTGGAGCTAAGCGATACGGTGCTCGGGAAACTGGAGTCGTCCCTGGCACCAACTCAATAGTAAGGGCGTCTTCTCTAGCTGGTGGTGGCCCTGTCAAAGGCTCAAAAACATCCTCATACTCTGCAGCAACGGGTATATCTCGCAACTCACCCTCTCCATCTGCTGGGGCCATAACAATAGTGGCTAAGAACCCCTTAGCTCCTCTCTCCATCAACTCCTCTGCATGCAACATAGAGATGATGGAAACTCCCATGTTCAACTTAATACCCTGGAAGGTGATCATCCCTTCTGCTCTCGGAATATGAACTCTAGCCTTATGACAATCCAGCGTCACATGGTGTCTTGCTAACCAATCCATCCCCAGAATTACGTCGTAGTGGTTTATCTACATCTGCGATAAATCCCCGCTGAGCTCGACTCCTCTGACTACAACTGGCACCTCTCGATGAACGCCTGTAACTCCCAACTTCTCTGTGCCGACTGTCTCGATCCGCTTGATCTTTGGCTCGAACACTCCTTGAAATGACCAACGCTTGGCCAATTTCGGACTCACGAAACTATGCATAGCTCCCGAATCGAATAAGGTATAAGCTGCATCACCTCCAACTAAAACCGATCCTACACATACATACTATCTAAACAAAAATTTCTCTACGATAACAAAATACTCAAAAGAACACGGAAATGAATCCAGAATAAAGACACGTACCGGCTTTCGGCTCGACTCCCTCATGGTCTCCCACAGCAAAAACACGCGGAGCAATCGCTTGACGCTTGGCTGGCGGCGGAGGCAAAGTCTGCACATTCCTCGGACAATCTCTGGAAAGGTGACCCGGCTGGTTACAACTGAAGCAGACCCTCGGTGCAAGTGCTGGTGCTACTGGTGCCGTGATCTGCCTGATGACTGGTGTATTGATTGGCGTAACCCGGCATGTCCTCGAAAGATGTCCTATCTGACCACAAGAATAGCACTTAGGGCACTCCCCTGCATGATGACGTCGGCAGCGAGAACAAAGTGGTAACCCCGACTGATCTGATGTCCTCCTCTGAGTCTCTGGGGCCTTCCCAGGCCTGGGCTGAGTAAACTTAAGGATTTTCTGCTCCTCAGCTATCCCTGCCTCCTGAATAGCAGCCTTCTCGACCAGATCGATCAAGCTGGTGAAGTCTCGAACAGCACAACGGTTGTGGATCTCCACTCGCAAACCATTCAGGAACCTCCTGATCAAGTCCTCCTCATCTAAGATACTCCCATCAAAACGGCGCAGACGACTGAACTCTCGCTCGTACTCCCTGACACTCAAATTGCCCTGAGAAAGGTGCTCAAAAGCATTGGCATTCGAGTGCCTGACTTCTCGCGGAAAGAACTTCCTGTCGAACTCCCTCTGGAAATGCTCGAAAGTCAGAACATAACGGCCATGACTACCCTCAACAACTCCATCCCACCAGTGAAGAGCGTCATCTCTCAGATACTGAGTAGCCAAGTCCAACCGGAACTCCTCTGGACACCTCATGCGATCTAGGTTGCGGTTCAGCATCCTCCTCCAACTGTCTACGGCAGCAGCATCCACAGCTCCAGTGAACTGATCCAAACCCATCTCCCGCATCTGCTTCATCATCTCCCAATATGTGGGTCCCTCTCTGACTCTGGCCGGTGGTGGTGGTGGTGGCGGAAGATCAACACCCTGAGCATTACCCGCTGGTGCCGGTGGTGGTGCGGCAGCAGCTGCTTGCACAGCCTGAAGAGCGAACTGGCGAGCAATCTCTTGAGCGGCTACCCGAGCAGCCTCCTGCGCAGCTACCCGAGCAGCCTCCTGCGCAGCTACCCGAGCAGTCTCCTGGGCAATGCGCTGCACTGCCTCCTGAGCAGCTTGCCTGGCGGCCTCCTGTGCAATCTGCCTGACTGCATCCTCATTAACTTGCTGCTGAATGACGGTCTGAGTAACATCAACTTGATTGCCTGCAGCCTGGCTGTTCTGCGCTGTTTCTTCACGATCAATAGCCCTTGCTCGGGGGCGACCTCTCTTCGGTGGCATCTGAAACAAGGAGGAAAGAGATGATTAAACTTCTATTTGAACTGAGATTAACGAATAATAGATTAGTATCAGACATAATGGGTGCTATATATATAATTTTTTTTTTAAAAAAAAATCCCCCAGACTCAGAAAAAGTTGAAAACCATTGAAAACCGAATTTTTTAAAAAAAATTCTTTCTATTACCGTCTCCCGGGTCAGAACCGGGACAACAAACCCGCTCTGATACCAAAATGTAACACCCGTCTCATCCTCACTCGAGAACAGCGTGCCACTAACACATCTTAAAACTCAAATACTCCACTTTATTAATTACGACTTGATTTCCGGAAATCCTTAAATAATTTCACAACTAAAATATCTCGAATAAATCATAAAACCGAAGTCTAAAAATAAAATAAGAAGAAAACGTGAAAATCCCAAAATAAATAGCACCAGGTCCGACACACATCCACTACTCGTCCGTCTCACCTGAAAGGAAGGAAAAAGAGGGGTGAGTAACAGGGGAGTTACTCAGTGAGGTTGGGGATGCTAATCACAGAAAACGCAGTTCCGATCATAGCACTCCAAAAACAGAACAAGACTAAACATGAGCAACCACGGCACCTAAAGTACCGAATCAACAAACAACGGTCCTATTGACGGCTCAAGTGACCGCCGACACCCCCCGAAGGGGACAATATGGAATCAGTGTCCAACAACACCGCCCGAAGACGATTTATCGATCTCTAATGGCACTAGACAACAGATCGACTGAGCTGTCAGCACCACTACGCACACAACACGCGACGCAAGTACAGAAGTCACGTCTCTGTACCCCCGCAATCCTATCGTCTAACCACTTAACTAACTATATAATTAATTAAACATGTTTAAAAGAACAATTATCATTTTAATGCACATACAATGGGTTGAATCCTCTATAATCCTAAGTCAAATTACAAACAAAACTACCTAGACTCTATCAGAAAAGACGGATCACATTTAAAACTCAATTCCATCTAAGGCGTCCTAGAAGGAAGTACGAAATTCTGCGAAAAAGCCCTCACCTTAGCAAAAACGGAGCTTAACTGCTACTTCTGCACTCCGGATGCTAAAACGGATGCTAAATCTGAAATCAGCACGAAAAATCGAGTGAGAACGGCTTTCGAACGGCGAAAAACGGTCAACTGGTCAACCTGGTCAAAGTCAACGAAAAAGTCAACAGTCAAAGTCAACGGTCAACGGTCAAAGTCAGCGGTCAACGGTCAACGGTCAGACCAGTCAAAGTCAAACCGGAATCAATCGAACCAAACCGGACCAGACAGACCAAACCGGACCAAACCAGACTAAACCGGCTAAACCGGACCAGACCGAGTCAACTCGGTGAGTCACTGAGTCAACTCAGCGAGTCACCGGCGAGTCAAGGCGGCGACGGCTTACCGGAAAAGTCACCGGCGGCGGCGGCGGCGCGGCGGCAACGGCGGAGAGGTGGCGGCGCGTGAGGCACACGCGCGAGCTTCTGACGGAGCGTGAGAGCGCGTCCGGCGGTGTATCGGGCTGATCTTTGGCTCTACGGCTTCGTCTCGTCGTGTTGAATCCGATGGTCGTCTTGGATTTTCAAAATTCCACACGGTTAAAAAGTTATGGGCAATTTACTGGTCGGCTTGAAGAAAAAACAATGGAAAACGGTTTTTGAGAATACCTTTCACTCGGATCCGATGCAGGGCTAGAAGGACTATGAGATTGCTGAGGCACAAGGGCCTTAACGCTTCCCGAAGATTTGATTTCTGCAGAGTTTCGACGCTGTTAGGCTTTCTAAAGAAAAATAAAGGAGGCACAATCTATTTATAGGGATAAATACCTAGGGTTTCTTGAAGACTTATTGGGCCTTGCTGGGCCTGAGGAAGTGGGTCGTTACACTCACACTCTCGAAAACTCATAAGAAAAATCGTATTTTCGGAACTCACAAAGAAGTGTGGCACAGCCTTTTTCCTAGATGATTTGGTTGTGCCCTGAGCTGTGCAAGTTTCACAAAGTTGAACGCTCGGGATGCACTCAGTCCCGAGCTGAACCAGTTCAATCCCGACAAGGGGCAACATGGTCTCCAAGCTAGGATAGACATTTTCGGAGCTGCATCAATCTGTCCCAAGCTGGAACTGCTCGTGCCCCGAGCTAGAGGTTGGTCGAGATCCCAAGCTGAAATGGCCATATCTCCGAGCTGGAGGGCCTTATCCTTCAAAGCTCCAAATGTCCTCTTTCGAGCCAAGATGTGTGTTCTCCGAGCTGCAAGGACACAATCTTGAGCTGGGTAATGTCCTTGAAACATTCGGATAATACCAAGTTGGATCATCCAAAAAATGTTTCAAACTCTTTCGACAGCCGAACTTTATCAATCAAACTACGACCAGTCGTATACCTTTCAAAATACAACTAGATGGTCATCACTCCTATTCGATTTATGCAAATCATGACCCTACATCCTTTACGGATATATTTCTTTGTCCGCTGATGGCCACAACAAATAATACCTTTATAAATCCGATCTAACATTTGCTTCTATACAAAGCAAACAAAAGATTATATTACATCTGATCACGGATAATAAAAGCGCGCTACATAAATAAAATTCAGGTATATCCTGATATAATATCCGAACGGCATATCCCAAACAATATTTGTATTAGTTTATCCTAGAGAGGGACCCGTAAGTTGAAAGCTTGCTAGTCCTAAAACTCGAATTAAACTTTGGAACCCGGCAGACACCTCTTGGTACAGTGGTCTACGGCATCTCGAAACACAATGCTAAGCCCACCAGCTAGCATGACATTATAAACATGTTTCAACGTCGAAAAATTGGGATAACAAGACGAAACGATCGCAAACCCCCGACACCTACACCATTAGTCAAAGCGCCCCTTGGCACACATATCAAATCATGTCAAGTAATTTGACTTTTTAAATGCTGAGACTAAATTAAAGCAAAAAAAGATCATACATACAAATCCGCGGGAAACCCGCTCAAGTTCGAAAATAAAGACCACAAAGCAGGCCCAACAGGCCCAACAAAACATGTCCGCAATTGATTTCGTGCATTGCCACACTAAAAGCCATCTGTGTACTCAGCCATGAATCGAGCAAACACATTTCCCTATCACCACATTGATATATCATGGTTATTACAGTTTTCAACCAATATATAATTTTATTTATAGACTCTTTTTAGTGTTTTTGGAGTATTTTAGAGTCATTTGCAGGTTTAGATACGTTTGGAGCTTATTTGGAGATTATGGATCATTCAGGAGCTAAGTAGGAAGCTAAGCTAACGAATTCAAGTCGGACTTCACTTTTGGAGATGGGGTCGGTCGACACCCATCAGAAAAATAAAAATCCACACCAGTTTTCAAGTTTTTAAGAAAAATGAAATTTATCCAGAGTTTTCCTTATTTGCAAATAAGTCCATTTTCGTGTTTTAGGGTTATAAATAGGATTTTAAGGTCATTGTTTAGACATATGCTTTATTTTATTCAGAGAGACATGTAGCAGAGTTTTTGGAGAGAAAAATTCAGATTCTTTCAAAGAAGATTCAGAACTCCCTTTTATTCTCTATTGATATCTTATATGCAATCTTATTAAATCATGTTTATTGTTTCAATCTCCATGTCTGAGTAGTTTGCTAGTTAGGTTTAGAGTTTCTCATTAGGGATTTCATGGATTGTTAGGTTGATTAGCTATTTTAGGATTCTAAACACTAGTTCTTCATCTATGTTGTGATTAATGCTTGATCTGAACTGGCCAGTTAGATTAATGATCATTGGTTGATTCTCGCAACAACAGTTGGTTAATTAGCGAGAAAATACCTTAGGTGAGCAAATTGTCCATTCTCAAAGGAATTTGGTTTGAGACTTCAAATTATTGCATGCTTAGACTTTGGTTTTCTAGATTGTTAGACATAGATAGTTTTCGCAGCAACAGCTGGTTCTCTTTATCATCGTGTTTTGAGTTCTTAGAACATAGCAGAATCATGACCGCCCGATTTACTTGCATTCCTGATTTCTTGAGAATTCCCTGAGCCTCATGTTTTTTCCATCTGATTTACACACTCTTTATTGCTTACTTCTTTCCATTACATATACTATCGTTTAGCTTAATTCGAATATTGTGATCTATTGAACGAGCTTGAGTCTATGTGGATTCGACCCTTTCTATACTATGATTGTAATTTTGTTCAATTACATAATAGTTATATTGTACTTTTGAGCATATCAAATTTGGCGCCATTGTTGGGGACTCATTGAATTCGCCATTAGATTAGAGTTATAATTTAGTCTAGACATTTTATTTCTTGTTTTCTTATATCTGTTCTTTCTCTTTTTTTGTGTTTCATGTGTATGCATAATCGTAGAACCAGAAGTAACAAAGAAGCTCTACTTGTGAACCTTTCGAATCACGAGTTGAGAGAGGTTGAATGCACGAGCTGTAACGCAAAGAAATCAGCAGATATGAGGAAAACAATCATTCGACCTGATCCTGCTACAGTCTTACGAGACCAAGAGTGTCATGCTTACAATGATTACGGTGACCAAATCGATAATCAGGAAAATGTCGTCCAAGAAGCAGAACCTGAAGACGATAGAGACGCCCTGCTTGTTCCAGCTGGACAAGCTGCTGTTGCAGCACCACCTGTCAGAGGGAGGACTCTTGCTGACTACAACAACCCTAATTAATTATTTGTGATACGATCCTCCCAATTATCGACACTTGAAGAGTTGGCTGGATAATCCCTGACTTCCAGGAACTCGTGAAGCAAGCACCCTGAGTATGTTAAACCCAGCACACAAGTCTCACTTAAGACTTTTCCACTTGAAACAAGGCGGTGGAGCTTTGGAAAGGAGAACTCGTGTGGTTAGAACATTGAGTATATGAAACTCAACACCCAAAACCAACTTAGGAGGCTTCTGAGTTCCTGATAAACTGGTTTTATTGTTGGATATGACACACCAAACAACCAAATGTTCCCATGGAACAAAATTGAGAATCACTCTCAAAATATGACAGAGTCTAAAAATGGCAAAAAGCATTTTTTATTCATGATCATATATACCTTATTGATAGTGTTTCAAATGATTAAAAACTAGGTAGATTGTGGGAAAAAACAAAGTACTTAACAAATTGAGACAAATACTTGACAAAAATTAATGATAAGGAAGAATGCCCCTTAGACTACACATGGTTTGACTTTCCCTGCACTCCTTAGAATTCTGAATACTTGTTGGACGAAATAGGCTTCATTAATATTCATTAGTCTTTAGTCATTTTTGATAAATCAAAAGTTCCCTTGATTTCCCTAATGTTGTGAATTTGAAACGTTTTTAGGAAGGAGTTCCTAAAATTGGGTTCATGCTCTCCATTCTTAATGCCTTCCATGATCACATCATCCCCTCCCACTTGAAAATGATTTTACCTCAAATCTGGATCATCTCCATCAAGACAAGATGTTTTAATATCATAGGAATCAAAAACCAATTGAGGCATACCTTAGTATTTCTTGACAAGGAACGGTTTCAAGACTTGATTGGGACCATCCTTGTTCTCATTCGGTGGTTGATCATAGTTATGATATTTCCCATCCTTTGTTACATGTTTTTTTAGCAATGTCTAGAAAAGAAATATCAAATGTGCTAAAAACACAAAGTCTAAGATGTTTAAGCAATTCCTCTTGGTTTAAAACGCTTTCCAAATCCCTTTTATGAACATCCAAACAGTTTATGTGTTCCATGAACTCTTCAAGATTCAAAACAAGGTTGGAGGTGTTGTCTTTGTCGAGTTGAATACTTTTTTGTTCAAACTTTTCAGAAAAGAATGCTGTGTTGTCAAACACATCTTTTGATACACAAAATTCTTTAACCTTCTGAAGATCAAATCGTTTCTGTTCTTCAGAAGTAACCAAGACAAACAAGTTGATTAAAGAACTAGGAAGATTGTTTTCCTTACTGTTCTTAAGCTATTTGTCTCCAAGGTTAGTTATGAAGGCCAGCTCAGGTTCTTGACGAACTCCCTTTGGGTGAAAGCTCCTTAGTTCCTCCTTTGAAGTGTCATGTCCTATAAGCTGAAAAAGGACTCATCTCTACTTGGTACTACCGGTTCTAAACTGGTTAGTTTCAAACAAGTTTGTTCAGTAGAAGGCTTAGATGAGAGAGAGAAAGACTTACCTGGTTCATCCAAAGTCTTCATAAGAACATTGGTGAGTTTGATTGTGGTTCCTTCACCTTCTGGCTTGTCCTTCTTTCTACTTAATTGTTTCTGATCCTCATAAAATTCTTGAGGTGTCATCGGAACAAGTGTGATAGCTTTTCCTTCATGCTCAAATATGTACTTGTTTGCCAATTCATTATTCCGCACCTTGTGGTCATACTGCCGCGGCCTTCCCAAGATATTATGGCTTGACTCAATTGGCAAAACTTCACAAACAACTTCCTCTTTAAACCTGCCAATATAAAAAGGAACAAGAACTTTCTCTGTTACTTTCATTTTGCCATTCCCATTCAACCGTTGAAGAAGGTAAGGACTGTTATGTCTAGTTGTCTTCAAACCAAGCTTCTTCACCATGATCTGACTGGGCACGTTTTCACAGCTACCACCATCTATGATTAAGCTGCAAATTTTTCCTTGGTCCTGACATCTTGATGAAACAAGTTCTCTCTTTTTCCATTCGCATCAGCTTAGATCTTAACACTTAAAGCTCTTCTAGCCGGTTTAGGTACATGCTCTTCTAAGGACTTCTCTGAGTCTGACTCCTTCTCCTCCTCGGTTCCAAGTTTTCAATTCTCCATCAACACTATTCCAAGTTTTCAATTCTCCATCAACACTAAAGCTGTTTTGTTTGGGCAGTCACTAACATAGTGTCCCATGCCATGACACTTAATACACTGAATGTCACAAATTCTAGAGTTAGATGGTTCAGGTTTGCCTTTGTCATGGTAAGTGGATTGGAATTTATCAAACTTTGGTTTAGATACAACCTGCTCCTCTTTGATTTGACTCGTCCTCACAATTAGAATTACCAACTCCATAAATTTGGTGTGTGTTGCCTCTCCTCTTTATTTGTTGTTCAACTAAAATGGCTTTGTGGAGCATCTCTTGCAAGTCCACATACTCATGCATTTCATGGCGGTCCTGTACATCTCAGTTTAATCCTCCAAGAAATCTAGCCATCGTGGCTTCATGATCCTCATCATGTTCAGCTTTGATCATCAGAGTTTCCATTTCCTGGAAATAATCCGCAACACTCTTGTTGCCTTGTGGTAATGGCTGGGAACGAAGCGCTTCCTTAAGAGATCCTTCATTTCTTGCCAAGACTCCACTTGTCTGTCTCCTGTTCTCCTCCTTTTTGTCACCAATTGAGCCCACCAATCAATAGCATAATCATTATATTCAGTGGCAGCAAGCCATACCTTTTTGAATTCAGAAAAAATTTGGCAATCAAACACAAATTCAATTTTCTCTTCCAATTCCAAATAAGCATTAGGGTCATTCTTTCTATAGAATGTGGGGATCTTAATCTTTAGCCTTTCTAGGCTTTAATCAAATCGATTTCTAGCCTCCCTGGTTCTCCTTGGCCGTCTTTGGCTACAATGAGAGGACTGAACCTCCGGCTCATAGTGATCTTCAACATTGGTTATTGCTCTTGCTGTTGGTGCTCTAGCCCTCCTTCCTGGAACTTCTTGAGGCTGTCCTTGTTGGTTCTCATGTACCCTGTCCAAACAAATGTGTATCTCATTAAATTTATTTCTCAACAACCAAGTCATCTCACCCATTAAAATGCAAGGTATTTGTGTTCTTCTCGTGGTGGTCACTCTTGTCTCCAGTACGAGACATGATTTCCCTATAAAAAGAATTAACAAATCAGATAAAAAAAGTTCCCACCAAAAGTTTTCCTTTGATGGTTTCCTGCACAAGAAACAAACGGTCAGAAGAAAACTTTCTCACAATTCTCTCTTGCTCTCAAGTGTTTCACTCAATCAACTTTTTCTCTCAATAATTCTCAGATGTTCATGGGGAACAATTCAGTTGAATTCAGTGTGCTTCTCCAAAGGATCAAAGAAGAAAGATAGAACGATTGCAAGATTTTTGTGAAAACTGATTGACCAAGCATGGGGATCAGATTTCTCCAGAATCTCTTTTCTTTCTTTTTGCTTTTGAATCTTTTTTTTTTTTATTTAGCAAGCTGGCTCGGATTTCTTACAGATAGATTGATAGGAAAGAAGTGTCTAAGAAATAGATGTAATAGATGAGAAGATGAATAGATAGAAACCAAAAACCTTTAAATGTGCTTTGATACCACTTGAGACGATCCTTCCAATGATCGACACTTGAAGGGTTGGCTGGATAACCATTGACTTCCAGGAACTCATGGAGCAAGCCCCCTGAGTTTGTTAAACCCAGCACACAAGTCTCACTTAAGACGTTTCCACTTGAAACAAGGCGGTGGAGCTTTGGAAAGGAGAACTCGTATGGTTAGAACCTTGAGAATATGAAACTCAACATCCAAAACCAACTTAGGAAGCTTCTGAATTCCTTGGCTAGTGAATGGCCACACTAGAACTTGTGGAAGAGTTCCTTCCTGATAAACCGGGTTTGTTGTTGGATATGACACACCAAACAACCAAATGTTCCAATGAAACAAAATTGAGAATCACTCTTAAAACAAGACAAAGTCAAAAATGGCAAACAGTTTTTTATTCATGATCATACAAACCTTATTTATAAAGTTTCAAATGTTTAAAAAACTAGGAATATTGTGGGAAAAACAAAGCACTTAGGAAATAAACACAAAGACTTGACAAAAATTAGTGATAAGGAAGACTACCCCTTAGATTCCACACGGTTTGACTTTCCTTGCATTCCTTGGACTTTTGATTACTTGTTGGACGAAATGGGCTTCATCAATATTCATAGGTCTTTAGTCGTTCTTGATCAATGCAAAAATACCCTTGATTTCCCAACTGTTTTAAATTTGAAACGTTTTTAGGAAGGGGTTCCTAAAACTTATTTTAGGAAGGGGTTCCTAAAACGGTTCCTAAATTCGGATTTATGCTATCCATCCTTAACACCTTCCATGATCACATCACTATGTAAACAGGTCTACCATTAATCCTCCAGGGTTTCAGAGGACTGATTTTGAGTTGAAACCTGCCTACTACACTCTTGTGGGTCAGCATCTTTTCTTAGGTTTTCCACATGAACACCCCATGGACCACGTAGAAAAATTTGAGGATTTGGTGTCCAGCATGCAAGTGCAATGGTGTGTGTTATGAATATCTCTTCTGCAAGTTCTTCCCCTACTCTCTTGTTAGGGATGCTTCTTACTGGTTGAAGCATTTGCAACCAGGTTCTTTGACCACTTCGAATGATAAAAATGATGCTTTCCTCAACAACTTCTTTGATGATGCAAGGTCTGAGGAGCTGAGGACAAAGATTTCTACATTCTCTCAGTGACCTGCTGAAGCATTCAAAGCTTATTGGTTAAAGTTCAGAGAAAATCAGAGAAACTGTCCACATTATGGGTTCAGTGATGTTCAGCTGCTGGGAATATGCTTCAGAGGAATATATTTGAGGTATCAGATGGCTTTGGATGCTGCAAGTGAAGGAAATTTCAATACCAGGAGCCCAGAAGAAGCTCAAAAGCTTATTGAGAACTTGATATCTAGTAATAGTACCAAGAATGCAGACAATGATAGGAAGAAGTTACCTTGTAACATGGAAGGAGGTCAGATTGCTGAGGTGAAAGCGAGATTAGATTATGTCCACAATCTTCTTGTGGCGAAGAAGCAAGTTCAGTTTTCTACAGAGCTTGAAACCTTTGAATCAGGGGAAGAAAATTTGAATTTTATCCATGGAGCTGGGTTTCAAGTATAGACGTTCCGAAATCAGCTAGGTTATGGTTCCTCTTACCAAAAGCCTTTTCAGAATAACAACTTGACAAGAACTTATGGTTCCTCCTTTTACCAGAATCCTCATCCACCGACGTCAGAAAGTAGGATGGAAGCTACGCTGGAACAAGCTCTTGAAGGTCAGATGAAGTTGACTGTAGATTTCAAAGGAAGATTTTATGCTATGTACCTTGATCTGAATGGTAATTTTAACCCTTGAACACTCATGTTAAGAAGTTTGATACTCAGGTTGCACAAACTGATGAGTAAGTCAAGGCATCATGTCAAGGCCATCATGGTGAGAACTGAAGAAAAATTCGGGAAGTATGTAGAGTTTGATGATGAATGGTGTCAGTCCTAAGGAAGCAGCATTGCTTACAAAGGACATCAGTGCAACTCTCTTAAAAACAACAGCCTCAAAGAAGCAGAAGAAGGTGAGGGTCTCTGAATAGGTCAATGATATGATTCAGAGAAGGATTCCAGAGAAGCTACCTGATCTAGGAAGTTTTATGCTAGATTCCTCCATCTCAACAGGAAGATTCCCTAATTCTCTTTGTCATCTTGGCTCAAGTATCAACTTAATGCCTCACTCTGTTGCTGTAAGCCTTGGGATGACTGATTACAAACCAACTAGGATCTTTCTTATCCAAGCTGATCGATCCAAAAGGATTCCAGAAGGTGTCTTAGAGGATGTTCCACTTAAGATTGAAGGTTGCATGATTCCCACAGACTTTGTGGTTTTTGAGTATGATGAAGAACTTCAGAATCCTCTTCTTCTCGGAAGATCCTTCTTAGCTACAGCTGGTGCCATTATTGATGTGAGGAAAGAGAAGATATAGCTGGATTTGGGTGATGTGGTAATGGATTTTGACATGGATAAGCTCAGGAGGAGACCTACAATTGATGGACAAACCTTTTCTATCCAGATTGCCTGGGATGAGGACCCAATCAAAGAGCATCCAGATGACATTACTGCGAGGTGTGTCAAAGAGTTAGAGGGTAGTGAGCAAGTGAACAAGCTGGTTGTTGAAGAGACATTATCTGAAACTTCTGAGGAAGCTGTTAGGCTTGACGATTAGAGTGGAGATCATCTCTTGCGGACTAGGCTCGAAGATGAGGGTTCAGTCAAAGACAAGCTGGTGGAGGATTGAATATTTGTGATGGAGACAAGGATTGCAGAGCAGAATTTCAAAACAAATGCAGAAGTTCAAGTTGTAGGTTCAGTGTCGGTCGACGCCCCTCTCAACATGTGCACACGACAAGAAGATGTAGTGTCGGTCGACACTACGCCTGCTGTCGGTCGACACCCCCACAGACCAACCCAGAAACGGCCAAAATGCACAGTTTTCGGAAGGTTATTAACGCTGCAAGTCCAAGAGCTGTTATAAAATAGAAAGCTCCACATCTCACACTCAAGAAACCTCCTACTAAGCAAAGGTATAGACTTTCTATTCCAAATTATAAACACCCTAATCTCATCAATAAGAAATGTGTGAAATCTGTCTCACAATTAAGCAAGCCACAAGCTTATCGTAGTGCAAGCCGAGAGCTTATCGTAGAGCGCTTGTTTCTTCTTTTGATGATTCTGCAGGAAAAAGAAATTGCCAACCAAAACTCAAATCTCGCCCTGCTGATGTACCTTCATTCCTTGGTCGATCTCATTCACCTACTGCATATACACCACCTTGGATGATGAGATATTCTTTCCGGAGGTATTCAATGCCACTGTCTGATCCACCGGATGTCTGAGTCCCGACACAGTTAAGCTAATGACTGAAAACAAGCGCTTAATGGGAGGCAACCTATTTTTAGGATGTATTTCTTTGAATTTTGTTTGGTTTTAACTAGTTTTTAATTTTGTCTTTTCTGTCTGTTAAAAAAAAAAATGCAAAGATGTCAAAGGAGCAAGGAGCCGACATTGGTACCAATCGACACCATCATAGGGTGTTGGTCAACAACCCTCATTATTTTACTTTGAAAGAACGCTCATACAATGGTGGAAATGAGGGGTAGGAAAATTTCCCGTGACCCCAATATTCGTCACACCTTTGCAATCGAAAAAAAAAATCAGAAAATCTAAACAAAAGATATCATCAGAAAAAAATAAGTCTAGGGAAGAGAAAGAGTACCAAAGTAGTTAAATAAGGTTGTTATGTCATGGTATTGTATAGGAATGAGTCTAGAAGGTTCTTAGCACTGGAAACATTGATGAGACCCAACGATGAAGACTTATGCGGCAATGTTGTGGAGTTGTGGGTTGAATCTGGAATGTTGTGAATATCTACGGAGAAGTACATGGTGGTTCAATTTTGGGCCTGCTCTTGCATTATGTGGGTCTTAAATTTTAGTGGTCATTGCAATTCTCTAAAGACAAGGTGAGTTTCTGCGTTTTCAAACTTCTTCTGCAAGTTTAGTTTTATGTTTTCCTTGAAGGCAAGCAAATGCTAATTTGAATTTATACAGTCTTTTTAGTGTTTTTGGAGGCTTTTATAGTCATTTGAAGGTTTAGGTACGTTTGGAGCTTATTTTGAGATTATGGATCATTCTTGAACTAGGTAGGAAGCTGCGCTAAAAAATTCAAGTCAGAAACTACATTTGGTGATGGTGAGAGTCGACACAACCCTTGGTGTCGGTCGACACCCATCAGACATACAAAAATCTATGCCAGTTTTCAAGTTTTTAAGAAAAATAAAATTTACCCAGAGCTTTTCTTATTTGCAAATATGTTCATTTTCGTGTTTTTAGGTTATAAATTGGATTTTAAGGTCATTGTTTAAACCTACGCTTTATTTAATTCATAGAGATTTGTAGCTGAGTTCTTGGAGAGAAGAATTTAGGCTTCTTTACAGATGATTCAGAACTCCCTTTATTCTCTAATGATTTCTTTTAAGCAATCTTATTCAATCATATTTATTGTTTAAATCTCCATGTCTGAGTAGTTTACTAGTTAGGTTTAGGGTTTCTCATTAGGGATTTCATGGATTTTTAGGTTGATTGGCTAATTAATGATTCTGGAATACTAGTTCTTCATCTAGGTTGTGATTAATGCTTAATTTAAACTGGCCAATTAGATTATTGATCATATGTTGATTCTCAAAACGACAGTTAGTTAATTAGCTACAAAAGACCTTAGGTGAGCAAATTGTTCATTCGCAAAAGAATTTGGTTTGCAGAATTTGTGAACAAATCAAACCTTAAATTATTGCATGTTTAGACTTTTGAATTCGCAAAAAACTTTGGTTTTGTAGGTTGTTAGACATTGATAGTTTTCGCAGCAACAGCTGGTTCACTTTATCATCATGTTTCGAGTTCAAGAACATAGCAGAATCCTGACTACCCGACTTTCTTGCATTCCTGATTTTCTGATAATTCTCTGAGCCTAACATTTTTCCCATCTGATTTAGACACTCTTGATTGCTTACTTGTTTTCATTATATTTATTATCGTTTAGCTTAATTCGAATATTGTGATCTATTGTATGAGCTTGAGTCTATGTGGCTTAGACCCCTTCTATACAATGATTGTACTTCGGTTCAGTTGAGAATAACTTTATGGTACTTTTGAGCATATCAGACATCTCAATGACTTTTGACGAAAACCCCATGCGGTTCTTAATGCAAAACACTTTGCCAAACCTTTCTGAGGAAATTGGCTCGTTAAACTTTGCCTATCTCCACTCCAAGAAAATGACTTGCCAAGTTACGCCCAACGCCTTGAGGAAAAGGCTCGATTTCATATTCGCTAAAATTTAGTTCCGCCAAACTTCTTATTAGGGTCAAAACTCATACCTTCGGGATTAACGGCTAAACATGCCTAAACACACGAAGAAGTCCACGAGCTGGAATGCGCGACATGCCGAGCTGGACCCACACTATCCAAGATGGGATACGCGTTAAGCTGAGCTGCACATGGCTGAATTTCCGAGAACTGTTTTCGACAACTTTTCTCTAAAAACCTGTTTTTGAAAATTAATCTCCGAGAACTGTTTTCGACAACATTTATCTGAAAACCGTTTTTGACAATTTTTCTCTGAAAAACGTTTTCGAGAACTTTCACCGAAAATTGTTTCGACAACTTTTCTCTGAAATATCGTTTTTGACAACATTTCTCTAAAAACCGTTTTTGACAACTATTCTCTAAAATAACCATTTTCGACAACTTTTCTACGAAAACTGTTTTCGACAATCAATTTCCGAGAACTGTTTTCGACAACTTTTCTCCGAAAACCGTTTCCGACAAATTTTCTCCAAAAATTATATTCAACAATTAATCTCCATAACCATGTTCCAACACGACCGTGTCATGCCAACATTCACACCGGTTGTTTGGGTCCTAGTTGGAATCCGGACGTGAAGGCTTATTGACCTAAAGGGTGCAATTCGCTGAACAGACACAAAGGTTACACAACCGGACCAGGATTACCGACCAGACCAGGATTACCAGCCATGGACACGACTTAACATGTCGAAGGTACGCTTACACACTCGCACCGGTTTTCCCGATCCGTTTGCTACCGACCGCAAGAGCTATTGCCCCAAAGGGTGCAACTCGCCGAATAGTCACGAAGGTATCGAAGTCGTGCCTGTTCGACCACGGGAGTCAACCGACCTTGCGAGAGACACCGGCCACTTGTCGGTTCCGTCCATGGTACGTATGTCACCGTGCATCGGTTCAAACACTACTTACTGCCCAACTGCCATTCCGCCTTAGATCACATTCGATTAAGGCTAATCCCATAGGAAACCAGCAGTTTCTGGTTTGCAACTATTAAGGGCACCTAGACGTGACACATGCAGACGAGGGGTCCTTTATGGATTCCTCCTGGATCAGCAGCCAACCTTGATCCAAGCGCATTACGCTACCCGACCCTCGTAACCGTTCAATCATACTCTATGATGTTCCCAGAACCGTTTACTAAACCCAGGATAACTGCTTTCTCATGATTCTGGCCGAGGCCAAAGACCCATAGATCAGCCGTACGAGAAAGGAAGAGAGGGAGAACAAGACAAAGGTAGCACGACACAGCCCAGTCACTCCGGTTCCGGGATCGCAACGGTTCCCACCTGCGATCATGTACCATAGTTAGACACGGGTTAGCCAAGACATACCTTTGAAACATGATCAAAGTCGACAGGGTCCTGTCCCTTGTCTATGGATGGAATTTCTTCCACACCGGACATATTCACGGTCGCAGTCTCTCTCTTTCTCTATTTTCCGATCAAAAATCGGTTTAACTCTCTCTCTTCCTTTCTCACGGTTTTTCCTTGTGCAGGAACTGATGGTGAAACATGCGTGGGGGGTCTGGTATTTATAGGCGAGGGCTTGCCTGTCTACCAGGCACAAGTGAATGCCTGCATTCATTCGGGAAGGGTTGCCTTGGTTTTTGCCGACCCTTCGACCAGAAACCCTTTCCCCATGCCCTTTCACACCCCCACCCTTCCCCTGTTGCACCAGCTCACCTCCAGGGGTAACTGTCACTCCCTTGCCACTAGCTGACCCAACTAGCTCACTAGGTCACCATCTGGTCCCATCTGCAGGTCACTCCCTCCAGCTGGCCGGGCTGGCCGTGAGCTGATCCAGCTGACCCAGCTGGAGCGTCACTGTCCATACTGGACTGTGAGCTGCCCCAGCTGTCCTCAACTGGTGCTTCACTCGGGTTCAGCTCTTTCCCTCCTAATTTAGCTCGGACAAGACTCTCGTCATTGCTGGCTAGTCCCCTCATAGACCATTTCCCTTGACACCGATCTTTCTCACCAATGAGGTATTCATCCCCGAATCTGACTGGTATTCCCGCATGGCCATCTCAAACAATTCCGGGTACACAGTCTTCATCTTATCCTCGGTTTCCAAAGTTGTTTATTCCTTCCCATTGCAAGTCTATACTACCCTTACAATAGGAACGGTTTTCTTCCTTGTTGCCTTCTCCATCCGGTCTTCAATCCTTACTGGCCTTGTTTCCAAGGTCAAGTTCGGTTTCAGATCTGATGGCAGTTCAGGTTCGAGCACATCCCGGTTAGACAAACACTTGCGGAGTTGGGATACATGGAATACATCATGGAATGCTTCCATTTCCACCGGTAGGTCTAACTTGTAGGCCACTGCTCCGATCTTCTTCAAGACCTTAAATGGTCCTATGTATCTAGGGTCTAACTTGCCCTGTTTTGATACTCTAGCCCGGCCCTTGAAGGTGATCATCTTGAGGTAGACCCAGTCCCCTTCTTGGAACTCGATGTCTTTTCTCTTTCTATCTGGATAGCTTTTCTGCTGGTCCAGTGCCTCTTTCATTTTCTTTTTTAGGAACTTAATCTTCTCGGTAGTCTCATCCACAATGGCCGGACCGATTATGCTTCTTTCCCCAACTTGGGTCCAGCATAAAGGGGTTTGCCACAGCCTCCCATACAAACCCTCATAGGGGGACATGTCTATACTTGACAAAAAGCTATTGTTATAAACAAACTCAGCCAGAGGTAAGTACCTTTCCCACGAGTCTCCCCACTCTAGGATGCAGGCTCTCAACACGTCCTCTGAGTTTTGTATGGTCCTTTCTGACTGACCGTCAGTCTTTGGGTGATAGGCCGTACTCATATTCACCTTTGTTCCCAAAGTCATCTGGACTGCTTGCCAGAAGTGTGAAGTTAAACAGCCATCTCTATCTGAGACGATACTAGCCGATACACCATGAAGTCTCACGATTTCATTGATGTATTTTCCGGTCAATTTCTCCACTCCATTGGTTTTCTTGATGACCATGAAATGAGTGGAATTAATGAGTCTATCTACAACAACCCAGACCGCATCCTTTTTGGTCTTGGTCGTGGGCAACCCAGTCACAAAGTCCATTGCGATATGGTCCCACTTCTATTCCGGGATAGGTAGGCTTTGTAGCAACCCACTTGGGACTTGGTGTTCTGCCTTGACCAGTTGACATATTGGACAACGCGAAACCCACTCGGCCACATCCCGTTTCATAGCAACCCAATGATAATACCGTTTCAGATCAGGATATCTTATTGAGTCTGGGATGTATGGAGAATTTGGATTGGTGTGCCTCCTTCAAGATCTCTTCTTTCAATAGCTTTTCATCCGGTACACAAACTCTCCCATGGACCAATATAGTCCCGTTGTTAGAAGTTTAGTACTTGGCCTTGTCATTGCTCAACACCTTCTTAGGATTCTCATCTTTTTCTTGAGCAATTTTAATTCGTGTGAGAAAATCAGCCTGGTCAGCCGCTCCTAAGCCTAGATATTCAACATCGGTGGACAAGGCATTAAGATTGAGAGTCCCAATCATATTAACTAGAACTTCTGCATCTTTCTTGAACTTCCACCTCTGTTCTCCTCCTACTTTATGCATCGGCCACAGAGTTAGCTTTCCCCGGATGAAAGGCTATATCTAGATCACGGTCAGCCACCAACTCCATCCATCTCCTCTGCCTTAAATTGAGTTTGGGCTGCGTGAACATATATTTCAAACTTATATGGTCGGTAAACATTTGTACCTTGGCCCCGTAGAGATAGGATCGTCAAATGATTATGGCAAACACCACTGCAGCCATCTCCAAGTCATGTGTGGGGTACTTTCCCTCGTGTTTCAGGAGTTGCCTTGTTGCATAAGCAATCACACGATCCTTCTGCATTAAGACGCACCCCAAGCCTGTGATGGAAGAGTCTGTTTACACCGTATACAGTTCATTGGCCTCTGGAAGGGCCAAGACCGGTGCTCTGGTCAGCATGTCCTTGAGTTTCATAAAACTCTTCTCAAATGCTTCCGACCACACGAATTTAACTCCCTTTCCGGTTAGCACAGTCATGGCCTTTGCCATACTTGCAAAACAGTTCACAAACTTTCTATAGTATCCAGCCAGCCCTAGGAAGCTCCTTACTTCCATGGCATTTTCCGGTCTGGGCCATTCCTTAATGGCCTTAACCTTATCCAGATCTACCGACACACCTTGTTCCGAGATTATATGTCCCAAGAACCTGATGGTCCTCTGCCAGGAGCTGCATTTACTCAGCTTGGCATAGAGCTTATGCTCTCTTAACCTTTCCAGTACCACCTTCAAATGTTTCTGATGATCAGCTTCCGTTTTTGAATAGACGAGTATGTCATCAATGAAGATGATCACTGACTCGTCGAGACAATCCCGAAAACCATCATTCATCATTTTCATGAAGGCAGCAGGAGCATTGGTATGGTCAAATGGCATGACAACAAACTCATAATGGACATACCTGGTCCTAAACGCGGTCTTCCTGATATTCTCGGGGGCGATAGGAATCTGATGGTATCTGGATGCTAGATCTATCTTAGGGAACCAAGCTGCCTCCTTGGGTTGGTCCAACAGTTCATCTATCAGAGGTACCGGGTACTTGTTCTTCACAGTAATCCTGTTTATACCTCGGTAGTCTATGCATAACCAGAAACTCCCATCTTTTTTTTTGACAAATAAGACAGGTGCTCCCCAGGGGGAACTACTCAGTCTTATAAAGCCTTTCTCAAGCAGTTCCTCTAACTGCTTCTTAAGCTTGTCCATTTCAGCCGGAGCCACTCTATAAGGTGCCTTAGAGAGTGGTGCCGTACCTGGTTCCAATTCGATGGTGAATAGATCCGCCCTATTAGGTGGCAAGTTGGCCAAGGACTGGAACACATCCCCAAACTCCCTGACAACCAATATGGTATCCATCTCGGCCTCCTTTCCCATATTCGGGATGTTGATGGTGGCCAAGTACGCCTCGCACCCTTTCATCAACATCTTCTCTGCTTGAATGGCCGAAACCAACAAGCTTCCCAGGTCGGTCGGATTCCTTGGAATTCTAATGTCCCCTCATCCCTCTCAAACTGCACATGTCCTCGGTGGCACTCGAGAGTCGCCTTTTTTTTCTAACCAGTCCATCCCCAAGATCACCTCGTGATTCTTGAGTTCGATGACTATCAGGTCAACAAGCATATTGGTTCCTTTAACAAGGACCGGGACTTTACTTATTAGCCCCAGAGGAAGCATGACTTGACCACCGGCCGCATTCAGTATGCTGCATTCTATGGTAGCCTCCGTCCTGAGCTTTCCCCTTGATACCAATTCCGGACTCACAAAACTATGTGTAACCCCAGAATCAAACAAGGTGTGTGCCTCTACATCACTTATACTTAAGGTCCCTACACATTCCCAGAATGCTAAGGATTTCTACCCCTTATCATTATTCTAATGAAATGCATAAAATCTTCAAGACTAGACTCGGGTCATAACGTACCAGTGATTGCATTGAAGGTACTGGCTTCCCCAATATCCATAGAAATCTCGTAGACCCGTGGCGCCCTGGCTGGGCTTGCGGCTTGAGCCACAGGAGCTGCCCCACCAGAATTACTTATCGGGTTTCCCTGCCTACCCCCTTGCTGCAAGGGACATTCCCTTGCAAAATGCCCAGTCTTACCACAGTGATAGCAGGTCTTCCCCGAGTCACTGGTCATCCCTTCTCTCAGCCTATGGCAGTTCAAGACATCATGGTCCATCCAGCCGCCCTTGGCACACGCACCCATTGCCCTCCAGCACTTTCCATAGTGCTTTCAGCCGCAACTGGGGCAATCAGATGGCCCCGGGCCATCCTTCTCCTGGTCCCACTTTTTTGTGTGGCCACCAGGCTTATTTCCTTGGCTATTCTTTGCTGGGGTCTTCACCCGGCTTTCCTCAGCCTGGATGACCTCTAGCAAAGCATCCCTCTCCACTAGTTTTGATACGGAAGCAAACTTCCGAACCGCACAGTGGACCCGGAGGTCAACATTTAGTCCACGGAAAAACCGCTGGACCTGGGTATATTCCTCCTCAAACTCTCATCCTACGTACTTACGTAGACTGTTAAATTCCTCCTCATATTCCCTTACCTTTCTCCGGCCTTGGGTGAGTTCCGGGAATCTACTTTCCATCCGATCCTATGCCTCGGTTAGAAAGTACTTGCGGTTGATTCCGTCTCAAATTCCGCAAAAGACATTAGCTGACCCCCAGTGCGCTTATCGACTGTACGCCACCAGTTATGGGCATCCCCTTCCAGGAAATGGACTGTAATGTCCTTCCTGTAGTCCTTAGGACATCGGGTCGAGCGGAAGTTCCGTACCAGACGGCTTCTCCACTCGGCCACTTCAACGGGATCTTTGCTCCCTTTGAAGTGTTTAGTTCCCAAACGGGAAATGTGATCCAATAGACTCAAATAGTCTACTCTACAGATCACCTGAGACGGGTTTATTTCTACCACACCCTCGTCCTCGACTCGCTGGGCCCCTTTCAGAACTCGCGTAGTTTCCTTCCCCGTGGACTGCCCCACGGTAGGATTCTCAGCCGGTGTGAGGGTCTGAGTCAATGTGGTCATCTGAGTCATGACCATATTCAGGGCTGCCCACAACTCTTCCATAGAAGGAGGTGTGGGTTGGTTCACACCGTCAGCCCCGGTATCCATACCAACATGGCCCCGGTCCATGTTGGATGACTTGGGCATTTCCTTGTCTCCAACACGCTCGGTCTCATTCACTCCGGTCTGGGTCTGAGTGGTTGGGGGAGGAAGAACCGTACCGGTTTCTCCATTCCCGACCACAGGTCCAGTCGGGTCATTAACCAAGTGGTTGGATGTTCCTACTCCTATCGGAGTAGTCTCCAACGTGGTTCCCTTAGACTTCCTCCTCCTGGAGGATTTGGTTTTCCCACCCTACAAGTTCAAAAAATATTAGAGCAATCTAATAGCCTATTGAACCAAGGGAAACAAGAAAAACCCAACACTAGTCCTTCGGCGCCTGACATGTGTGTGCTATCCCATAACCTCACTGGCCTAGAATCAAGCTGGCTCTGATACCAACTTGAAACACCCCGACCCGGATACTACGACCCGAGACGGTCATTCCACTTCTTAGTCTCCGTGAGACTAAGGCCCTATCCAACATCCTAACAAAACTATTCCAGGAGATTCCTCTATCTACCATTTATGCAGAACTAAAGGAGATAGATAAAAGGTGAACTCTTTATTGATATAATAAGGATTCGATACAACAAGCTAAAGTTTGCCCGTAGGCTTTACATTGACCGATCATATTTTATCCAGAACTCCTAACACACACCACACATCATCAGGGGGCCGCCGGACCGTGCACCTAGGCTTGTTTGTTGTGACCCTTCGACCTAACACCCTTTCCCCAAGCCCTTTCACGCTCCCAGCCCTTCCCCTGTCGCACCAGCTCACCTTCGGGGGTAACCACCACTTCCCAGCCACTAGCTGACCCAGCTAGCTCACTAGGTCACCAGATGGCCCCAGCTGCAGGTCACTCCCTCCAGCTGGCCGAGCTGGCCGTGAGCTGATTCAGCTGACCCAGCTGGAGTGTCACTGTCCATACTGGACCATGAGCTGCCCCAGCTGTCCTCAGCTGGTGTTTCACTTGGTATCAGCACTTTTCCTCCTAATTTAGCTTGGACAAGACTTTCGTCATTGCCGCCTATCCTCCTTATGGATCATTTCCCTTACGACCGATCTTTCTCGACCCGATCGTTATCCTTGGGCCTTATAGTCCATACTCAGGGCCTTAGTGGGAGTTGGGAACGCTACAGCAACTAGCTCCCCCAGACTTCAACAACACTGTTCCAGTGTTATCATGTCAAGGATTGGTAAGAAACCAATGAAAAACGAATGAAGCAAAGAAACAATGTCGAGAATACTTACATGTATGAGGTGTTGGACGACTCCCAGGTTGGCTCCAAGTTCCTTGTTTTTTTATTTTTTTGAAAAAAGGAAACCAAAGAAAATAAAAAATTTGTGAAAACAAAACGAAATATAAAGAAAAATCTTACCTACAAGTGTGTTACATCCCACTAAGCGCTTGTTTTCAGTCATTAGCTTGACTGTATCGGGGATCAGGTATCTGGTTGATCAGAGAGTGGCAATGAATTCCTCTGTGATTTTGTCTGCATCCAGGGTGGTGTGTAAACATTTGAAGCATAATTTTTTTCAAGCTACCTTAGATTAACATAATAGAGGGCCTTGAGAATAGGTGGGAAACTTCTTTTTCGTGCAGAATCATCGAAAGAAAAACCAAGTGTTCTACGAGATTCTCTTGGCTTGCATAAGTGTAAAATAGATGGAAGTGTATGGTTTATGAAATTAGGTGTTTTCGAATTAGATCCAGGAAGTGTTTACCTTTTTCTTATTGGAGGCTTTTAGGGTGAGACACGTCGAGCTTTCTGTTTAATAACAATTAATGGACCTGCAAAAAAGATAATCATCCCAAAAACATCATGTTTTGGGCAAATTTGTGCCAACTCGTGGAGGGTGTCGGGCAACACTGGGGTTGGTATCGGGTGATATTGTGGTTGTTGTCGAGTGTCAAGTGTCAAGTTCGAGTGGGGTGTCGGGCGACACTAGCGGTTGGTGTCCGGCGACACCAGCGGTTGGTGTCGGGCGTCACCAGCGGTTGGTGTCGGGCGTCACCAGCGGTTGGTGTCGGGCGTCACCAGCGGTTGGTGTCGGGCGTCACCAGCGGTTGGTGTCGGGCAACACCTTCTATTTTAGCTCGGATTCATGGACTATTTCTGCAATTTAGCTCTGGAATCTTGTTCACATGTACAAAAACATCATCCTCTAGCAGTTTATCTCTGATTGCAGTCTCATCTTTGTTCCTAGATCAGAAGAGATCATCTGGAACTTTGTTCTCCCTCCAATCCTCTATGTTAGTAGATTTTTTCAGAACTCTCAGCCAATTCCTTTTGAACAAACAACTTGTTCACTTGATCTCTAGCATCCATAACCAAGACATACCCAGCAGTAATGTCATCCATATCTTCATTGACTTGTTCCTCATCCATGCATGTCTCTATAGAAAAAGTCTGACCATCAATGATGGATCTCCTCCTTAGCTTTTCCATGTCAAAACTCATGACCACATCTCTAATATTTATCTGTTTGATTCCTCTCTTGCAGTCAATCAATGCTCCATCTGTAGCCAAAAAGGGTCTTCCAATAAGAGTATCTTTGGATTCTTCACCATACATTAAACCCACAAAATCTGTAGGGATAAAGCATTCTCCAACCTTAACTGGAACATCTTCAAGTATCCCTTCTGGATATGTTTTGGATCTATCAGCTAGGATAATAGAGATCCTAGTTGGCTTATAGTCAGTCATTCCAAATTCAGCTGCTACTGAGGAAGGCAGCAAGTTAAAAGTTGATCCAATATCACACAAAGAATGCTTAAACCTTCATGTTGAGATTGAATAATCTAGCACAAAGCTTTCTGGATCAGGTAACTTCTTTAGAACTCTGTTCTGAATCACTGCTCTGACTTTTTTTAAAAACCACCTTCTTTTTCTTTGTTGGGGTCTTCTTCAAGAGGATTACACTTATATCCCTGGTAAGCAATGCTCCTTCCTTAGGAATTGCATCATTTGCAACCATCCTCTTAATATAACTCTTAAGTGAAGGTGAAAGTTTGACTGTATAACCTTAAGGTATTTCAACCATCAGTTTTTCCATCATTTCCTTAGACCTTGCATCTTCCACTTCTTGTTTAGACCTCCTAAGAGCTCTAGGATAAGGAACCTTTGGTTTGTAGACCATTTCTTTAACCATCTTTAGTTTGTTGTAGTTTCTTGCTTGTCTTGTGCTTGGTGTCGGGCTACTGGTGTCATTCCCGATCGACACTGGTCTGTCAAAACTTGAAAATTCAGGAATTTGCGTCTGGATAGTCAAAATCTGCATTTTCTAATTCTTCTAAGTCCACAAAATCTTATGTACTTCCCCCTTTTCTCAACACTGGTTCCAGCTCTCTTTCATCCCTCAATGTGATGACATTAGCATGATGCCTTGGATAAGTATCCATCCTTTTTTATTTAGGAAAGAATCCTTCTTGCCTTTCGACAGACTCAGAAATCTAAGCAACTTGAATATCTAACCTTTTGACATTAGTGTTCAGGACATAATTTTGCGATTAAGATCAGTGTATATGGCATCAATTGCCATTAAAATCAGCAGTCATCTTTGTATGGCACTCTAAAATCTACTCAAACATCCACTTCACCTCATTGTCTGGACCAGGAGGAGGGGGGATTGATAGGAAGAGGAACCATAATTCCTAGTGGAGGTATTGTTGCTCTGATATGTCTTGTGAAAGCACTATCTAACCATTTTTTATTCCTTCAATTCATACCTTTGTTGGTTTCCAAACTTCTGACACTAAAATCCAGCTCCATTAATGCAGTTCACATCTTAATTTACAGCTTCTTCTTCTGGTTCACGAGTCTCCACTTCTGCACCAAAGTGGAGTGATTCCTTATTCACAATGAAATTGTGAGCAGACCCTAATTTAGCAGTCAATTGAGCAATCTGATATATGTGTATTATTTATATTTTAATTATTAGTTTATTTTAGAGTTTATGTAGTATTTTGAGGTTTCTTACAAATAGCCTCTTAGGCTTATAGTTTTATTCAGTTGTTATTGATATTGGTATTTTAATAATGAGCATTTGATAAGCCCTGAGAAAAGTATTCTCAATCATTGTTTTTGGCTACGTCTTATAGATCTGAACAAGTTCAAGAAGGTTTAGTTTATTCGGGAATTCTTACATTAAACAAATATCCTTGCATCTATGTAGCTTCCGTTACGTCAGTTGGTATCAGAGCTGTGTCCTTTGATTTCTTAATCGAAGACTGATTCAGTATGTCATGTTGAGGGGCAGTGGCTACAATTTTGAGGACGAAAGTCCTTTTGTCGAGAGAGAAGGCCATGAGATCTATAGAGAGATCTATGGTGATCCCATCTACAATGTATATGAAGATGGTGAGATCTACAGAGAAATCTACGGTGATCCTATCACCGATATCTGTGAAGATGATATCCTCGTTGTTGATCATATCGAGTTCGTGTTCAAACAAGATTCTTTTGAGAATCAGTGTGCAAAGTCTAGGTGCAATCGGATTGCTTCAGATGTTGAGTTCGTGCAAAATCCGGTTCACGAAAAACAAGTGGAAGATCTGATTTGTGCAAAGTTTGTGATGGATTCTAAAATAGCATATCTGATGAAACCCTTTCATAATTCGAAGTCGAATCTTTCAAACCCAGAGGGACCTGATGCAGAACATCGTCCGTCAAACAACATGTTTTCTTTGTAAACGTGTTTACCTTATATTTATCGTTTTGGGCTTTAACTATTATCTGTTTGGGCTTCTAATATTTAGTTTTGACGCCTTCTTTATGCTAGGGTTTACGTATAATGACTTCTATATAAGTAAGCCATGAAACTAATTTGTAAGCAGTGTTTGATATTTTAGTAAAACTTGAGACTTCTCTATAACCCTTGTTCTTGATTTGATTCAATTAATCAAAACAGGTTGCGCGTCTCAAGTGATTCTTCGAATCCCTAGATTGAGCGAAGCATGTCCCAAGAGAGGATTATCAAATCCCTTTGTTGAGCTGACTATCCAGTTTGTATGCTGCGCCAGATTTCCACTCATTTCAGCCATGTTTCTTTTCTCAAAATCGACATTTTTAGTGTTGCTGCTGGCTGCCATGTTCTCAATGAGTTGAACTGCATCTTCTGACAATCTGGTCAAGTTGCCGTTGTTTGCAGAATCAACAGCCATTTGAAACCTCCAATTAATACCTCTGTAGAAGATCCCCAACAGTTGAAAATCGGTGAATCTATTGTGTGGACAATCTCTTTGGTAAGATTTGTACCTCAGCCAGCAGGATTTGAATGTCTCAAATGGTCCTTGTGAGAATGTAAAGATTATTTTTGTCAGCTCCTCAGATCTTGCATCATCAAAGAAGTGTTTGAGGAAGGCATTTTTGGTGTCTTTCCAATTTTTTAGTGATGATGGTGCTAACTGCTTTAACCAGTATGTTGCATCCTCTTAAAGAGAGTAGGAGAAAGCTTGCGGAAGAGGTATTCTTCAGAGAGTCCATTTTCCTGGATATTGGACGCCAAGTTTTCAAGCTTCTCCACATGATCCATAAGATGCTCATGGGGAAGTCCATGAAATTGACGTTGACCCACCAAATTGTAGTAGGTAGGTTTCCGCATAATAATCGTTCATCTGGAAAGCTGGAGGGCGAATGGTAGACCTATTTGCATAGAACTAATCAGGTCTGATAAATTCATCTTCAGCCCTCCCTCGTCCATTGCGGGTAGATGTTGCTGGACGTTTTGCTCCTCGACAGGAATCAGCTCCTCTACAATGACATTGCCTTGACCGTTGATATTTCAGCCCTGTTCATCTCTCAAGTGACCTTGTTGGTCTAATAAAGTTCCATCAGCTTCTCACATTAAAATGATCAGATTCACCATCTCTGCTTAAACTGATTTCCTTGGTTTGTTGTTCATTGATATGAGGTAATTTTGGCTCATTCTAACTATTGTTTTGGAGTCTTTACCAAGTCGTTTTGGTCTTTATCGAGTCATTTCAGGTCATTATGAGGCTATAAACGAGGATTTGAGGATTTTGAGCATCTGAAGCCGAAGTAAGTCAAAATGGAGCGAAAGAGAGTCAAAATGAAGGAAAAGAGCCTAAGTTTCACGCGGACCAGTCGCTCCAGGCGCAGTTCACTGGATGGAGCACCCACTTCAACTTGACTAGAGTAAAAAGGGGGATTTCATTTTAACTAATTTCGACCAAAGGAAACCTAATGAGGGGCCAGACGCCTTTTAAAACATTATTATCTATCTTTTTCAAACTTTTAGAGATGAACATCACCTTGAGACAGTGTTGTCATATCAAGGATTGGTAAGAAACCAATGAAAAACGAATGAAGCAAAGAAACAATGTCGAGAATACTTACATGTATGAGGTGTTGGACGACTCCCAGGTTGGCTCCAAGTTCCTTGTTTTTTTATTTTTTTGAAAAAGGGAAACCAAAGAAAAAAAAAATTTGTGAAAACAAAACGAAATATAAAGAAAAATCTTACCTACAAGTGTGTTACATCCCACTAAGCGCTTGTTTTCAGTCATTAGCTTGACTGTATTGGGGATCAGGTATCTGGTTGATCAGAGAGTGGCAATGAATTCCTCTGTGATTTTGTCTGCATCCAGGGTGGTGTGTAAACATTTGAAGCATAATTTTTTTCAAGCGACCTTAGATTAACATAATAGAGGGCCTTGAGAATAGGTGGGAAACTTCTTTTTCGTGCAGAATCATCGAAAGAAAAACCAAGTGTTCTACGAGATTCTCTTGTCTTGCATAAGTGTAAAATAGATGGAAGTGTATGGTTTATGAAATTAGGTGTTTTCGAATTAGATCCAGGAAGTGTTTACCTTTTTCTTTTTGGAGGCTTTTAGGGTGAGACACGTCGAGCTTTCTGTTTAATAACAATTAATGGACCTGCAAAAGAGATAATCATCCCAAAAACATCATGTTTTGGGAAAATTTGTGCCAACTCGTGGAGGGTGTCGGGCAACACTGGGGTTGGTATCGGGTGATATTGTGGTTGTTGTCGAGTGTCAAGTGTCAAGTTCGAGTGGGGTGTCGGGCGACACTAGCGGTTGGTGTCCGGCGACACCAGCGGTTGGTGTCGGGCGTCACCAGCGGTTGGTGTCGGGCGTCACCAGCGGTTGGTGTCGGGCGTCACTAGCGGTTGGTGTCGGGCGTCACCAGCGGTTGGTGTCGGGCGACACCTTCTATTTTAGCTCGGATTCATTGACTATTTCTGCAATTTAGCTCTGCAATCTTGTTCACATGTACAAAAACATCATCCTCTAGCAGTTTATCTCTGATTGCAGTCTCATCTTTGTTCCTAGATCAGAAGAGATCATCTGGAACTTTGTTCTCCCTCCAATCCTCTATGTTAGTAGATTTTTTCAGAACTCTCAGCCAATTCCTTTTGAACAAACAACTTGTTCACATGATCTCTAGCATCCATAACCAAGACATACCCAGCAGTAATGTCATCCATATCTTCATTGACTTGTTCCTCATCCATGCATGTCTCTATATAAAAAGTCTGACCATCAATGATGGATCTCCTCCTTAGCTTTTCCATGTCAAAACTCATGACCACATCTCTAATATTTATCTGTTTGATTCCTCTCTTGCAGTCAATCAATGCTCCATTTGTAGCCAAAAAGGGTCTTCCAATAAGAGCATCTTTGGATTCTTCACCATACATTAAACCCACAAAATCTGTAGGGATAAAGCATTCTCCAACCTTAACTGGAATATCTTCAAGTATCCCTTCTGGATATGTTTTGGATCTATCAGCTAGGATAATAGAGATCCTAGTTGGCTTATAGTCAGTCATTCCAAATTCAGCTGCTACTGAGGAAGGCAGCAAGTTAAAAGTTGAGCCAATATCACACAAAGAATGCTTAAACCTTCCTGTTGAGATTGAATAATCTAGCACAAAGCTTTCTGGATCAGGTAACTTCTTTAGAACTCTGTTCTGAATCACTGCTCTGACTTTCTTAAAAACCACCTTCTTCTTCTTTGTTGGGGTCTTCTTCAAGAGGATTACACTTATATCCCTGGTAAGCAATGCTCCTTCCTTAGGAATCGCATCATTTGCAACCATCCTCTTAATATAACTTTTAAGTGAAGGTGAAAGTTTGACTGTATAACCTTAAGGTATTTCAACCATCAGTTTTTCCATCATTTCCTTAGACCTTGCACCTTCCACCTCTTGTTTAGACCTCCAAAGAGCTCTAGGATAAGGAACCTTCGGTTTGTAGACCATTTCTTTAACCATCTTTAGTTTGTTGTAGTTTCTTGCTTGTCTTGTGCTTGGTGTCGGGCTACTGGTGTCATTCCCGATCGACACTGGTCTGTCAAAACTCGAAAGTTCAGGAATTTGCGTCTGGATAGTCAAAATCTGCATTTTCTAATTCTTCTAAGTCCACAAAATCTTATGTACTTCCACCTTTTCTCAACACTGGTTCCAGCTCTCTTTCATCCCTCAATGTGATGACATTAGCATGATGCCTTGGATAAGTATCCATCCTTTTTTATTTAGGAAAGAATCCTTCTTGCCTTTTGACAGACTCAGAAATCTAAGCAACTTGAATATCTAGCCTTTTGACATTAGTGTTCAGGACATAATTTTCCGATTAAGATCAGTGTATATGGCATCAATTGCCATTAAAATCAGCAGTCATCTTTGTATGGCCCTCTAAAAGCTACTCAAACATCCACTTCACCTCATTGTCTGGACCAGGAGGAGGGGGGATTGATAGGAAGAGGAACCATAATTCCTAGTGGAGGTATTGTTGCTCTGATATGTCTTGTGAAAGCACTATCTAACCATTTTTGATTCCTTCAATTCATACCTTTGTTGGTTTCCAAACTTCTGACACTAAAATCCAGCTCCATTGATGCAGTTCACATCTTAATTTACAGCTTCTTCTTCTGGTTCACGAGTCTCCACTTCTGCACCAAAGTGGAGTGATTCCTTATTCACAATAAAATTGTGAGCAGACCCTAATTTAGCAGTCAATTGAGCAATCTGATATATGTGTATTATTTATATTTTAATTATTAGTTTAGATAATTATTAGTTTATTTTAGAGTTTATCTAGTATTTTGAGGTTTCTTACAAATAGCCTCTTAGGCTTATAGTTTTATTCAGTTGTTATTGATATTGGTATTTTAATAATGAGCATTTGATAAGCCCTGAGAAAAGTATTCTCAATCATTGTTGTTGGCTACGTCTTGATAGATCTGAACGAGTTCAAGAAGGTTTAGTTTATTCGGGGATTCTTACACTAAACAAATATCCTTGCATCTATGTAGCTTCCGTTACGTCAGTTGGTATCAGAGCTGTGTCCTTTGATTTCTTAATCGAAGACTGATTATGTATGTCATGTTGAGGGGCAGTGGCTACAATTTTGAGGACGAAAGTCCTTTTGTCGAGAGAGAAGGCCATGAGATCTATAGAGAGATCTATGGTGATCCCATCTACGATGTATATGAAGATGGTGAGATCTACAGAGAAATCTACGGTGATCCTATCACTGATATCTATGAAGATGATATCCTCGTTGTTGATCATATCGAGTTCATGTTCAAACAAGATTCTTCTGAGAAGCAGTGTGCAAAGTCTAGGTGCAATCGGATTGCTTCGGATGTTGAGTTCGTGCAAAATCCGGTTCACGAAAAACAAGTGGAAGATCTGATTTGTGCAAAGTTTGTGATGGATTCTAAAATAGCATATCTGATGAAACCCTTTCATAATTCGAAGTCGAATCTTTCAAACCCAGAGGGACCTGATGCAGAACATCGTCCGTCAAACAACATGTTTTCTTTGTAAACGTGTTTACCTTATATTTATCGTTTTGGGCTTTAACTATTATCTGTTTGGGCTTCTAATATTTAGTTTTGACGCCTTCTTTATGCTAGGGTTTACGTATAATGACTTCTATATAAGTAAGCCATGAAACTAATTTGTAAGCAGTGTTTGATATTTTAGTAAAACTTGAGATTTCTCTATAACCCTTGTTCTTGATTTGATTCAATTAATCAAAACAGGTTGCGCGTCACAAGTGATTTTTTTAATCTATAGATTGAGCGAAGCATGTCCCAAGAGAGGATTATCAAATCCCTTTGGTTAGCTGACTATCCATTTTGTATGCTGCGCCAGATTTCCACTCATTTCAGCCATGTTTCTTTTAGTTTGTTGAGCTGATATTTTAGTGTTGCTGCTGGCTGCCATGTTCTCAATGAGTTGAACTGCATCTTCTGACAATCTGGTCAAGTTGCTGTTGTTTGCAGAATCAACAGCCATTTGAAACCTCCAATTAATACCTCTGTAGAAGATCCCCAACAGTTGAAAATCGGTGAATCTATTGTGTGGACAATCTCTTTGGTAAGATTTGTACCTCAGCCAGCAGGATTTGAATGTCTCAAATGGTCCTTGTGAGAATGTAAAGATTTTGTTTGTCAGCTCCTCAGATCTTGCATCATCAAAGAAGTGTTTGACGAAGGCATTTTTGGTGTCTTTCCAATTTTTTAGTGATGATGGTGCTAACTGCTTTAACCAGTATGTTACATCCCCTTAAAGAGAGTAGGAGAAAGCTTGCAGAAGAGGTATTCTTCAGAGAGTCCATTTTCCTGGATATTGGACGCCAAGTTTTCAAGCTTCTCCACATGATCCATAAGATGCTCATGGGGAAGTCCATGAAATTGACGTTGACCCACCAAATTATAGTAGGTAGGTTTCCGCATAATAATCGTTCATCTGGAAAGCTGGAGGGCGATGGTAGACCTGTTAGCATAGAACTAATCAGGTCTGATAAATTCATCTTCAGCCCTCCCTCGTCCATTGTGGGTAGATGTTGCTGGACGTTTTGCTCCTCGACAGGAATCAGCTCCTCTACAATGACATTGCCTTGACCGTTGATATTTCAGCCCTGTTCATCTCTCAAGTGACCTTGTTGGTCTAATAAAGTTCCATCAGCTTCTCACTTTAAAATGATCAGATTGACCATCTCTGCTTAAACTGATTTCCTTGGTTTGTTGTTCATTGATATGAGGTGATTTTGGCTCCTTCTAACTATTGTTTTGGAGTCTTTACCAAGTCGTTTTGGTCTTTATCGAGTCATTTCAGGTCATTATGAGGCTATAAACGAGGATTTGAGGATTTTGAGCGTCTGAAGCCGAAGTAAGTCAAAATGGAGCAAAAGAGAGTCAAAATGAAGGAAAAGAGCCTAAGTTTCACGCGGACCAGTCGCTCCAGGCGCAGTTCACTGGATGGAGCACCCACTTTAACTTGACTAGAGTAAAAAGGGGGATTTCATTTTAACTAATTTCGACCAAAGGAAACCTAATAAGGGGCCAGACGCCTTTTAAAACATTATTATCTATCTTTTTCAAACTTTTAGAGATGAACATCACCTTGAGACAGTTTTTACACTGATTTTCTAGAGAGCTTTACATCTTAATCGATTTGGTGGAGAAGAAATTTCTGCAATACTGTGAGAAGAATTTTGAACCCCTTTTGTCTATTTTATATTTCATTCATCAACTTCTCTTCATCTCTTGTTTTGATTTGCTTCTCCATGTCTGACTATCCTAGTTATGTTAAGGGTTTCAAGGGAATTTATGAACTCTGAATCATATCCGTTAGAACAGGGATCTACCTTCTAGTTCTTCATCTATTGCTGATCTCAATGCTGAAACTTGAGTAGCTATCTAGTTTCTGATATTAGGTTGTTTAATGCACCAAAAGTGTTTGTTTAAATGCCTGAAATAACATAGATGAGCAAAATGTCCTTAGCCAACAAAAGCTGATGTTAACGAGTTTTATGAACATATCAAACCTGGTCTTAATGCTTATTTATTTCCTGAATTTAAACAACAGTTTAGAATTTTAGGTTATTAGGTTGGTTATAAATCTGTGTTTTGAGCTCTAGAATGCGCTTAATGATTTTCTTGTTCGAATCTCTGGTTCACGATCTCTGAAATCCTGCAAACTTGCCCTTGACCTAAAGCTTTGCTTATTTGATCTTTACATCGTTATTTATCTATTTTCGTTTCATATTTCCAACAAACAAAAATCCATATTTCGTCCTAGCTTAGTTTCAATCCTCATAGAAACATTGTGTAACAGTTGTCCTTGGGAATTCAAATATACCTATACTATTTCTTATGATGTGCACTTGCAGTAGGAAATAGAAACACTAAATCCAGTGTATCATTCGTTTGTTCCAAATTCCTAAACTCCTGATTCGTAAGACTCAAAAGCTGTGCATTTTTTTTCTCCTAGTTTCGCGATCAGATATACACATTATAACAAAAACGAAGAAACAAGAGAAACCCCATGAGTAAAAACGATAAGAAAAATCTAGTCGAAAAACAAATACGTAAATCTAATGGTGAATCGTAGAATCCCCGACAACGGTGCGAAAATTTGATATGATCAAATTAGCCCTAGAGCTACTATGAAAATTCAGAGGCACATATGTAGTATTTAGGGATCGAATCCTGATATTTGGATCGCTCAGTAGACTGCAGTATTTTTATTAAACTAAATGAATTCAAATTAATTCACAAAGCACACAAAACAATTAAAATCGGGTGTAAAATCAATGAAAGAAAGCACTATACTTAGGGACCAATTCGCATAATTGATAAATTTAAAAGGATTAAATTAAGAACTTTTCTTGAACTTGAAACTCTAATGTAAACTTAACCAACTTTCGTTGTGAAAATTATCTTTATGTTTAAATCTTGCAATTCAAAATTTATTTGCAAATTTCAAATAATCAAACAAACATTAAATTCAAGTTTCATGCGTTCACAAAATTCCTACATCAATTTTCTTTGCAGATAGTAATTTTGTTCATATAAATTATTTTCAGAAAATCAATCACACTTTCGCGCCAATTAATCATCATTTATTCATTAATCTAGGTGATCTAGCCAGATAAAGCATTAAGAACAATTTGGATGAAGAATTCAACAGATTACCCTAAAAATTCATGGAATTCTGACAAATCATCATCAACCTTTGAGAACCCCTAAATCTAACAGGTGGATTACTCAGATATGATCACAGAAACACAAGGCATATTTAAATAGGGAATTTCAAAATAGATTAAAAGAGTAAGGAAGAGGTGAAATCTTCTCCCTATAAGGAGTTCTAGTCTATTTGCTGCTCTGGAGTGTTAAACTTGTTTGAATAAAACTTCGATTAAAATTTGTAAGAAATATTTTACATATAGTTCATAAATCCAAGAATATGGAAAGCACTTTATTGGGCTTTTTTGCAAATCATGACAACTTTGGGACACTTCTGCAATTTAAAAAAAAATTCTTTTAAACCGGTTAATATTTCTTGGTCGACTGCCAGGGATGGGCGACACCGGCGGCTGGGGTCTGGCGACACCCTGTAATGATTTTTCTTCCGACTTCAACTTTTTGTGTCTTCTCCAAAGTACCTCCAAAATACTCTAAAACATCCGACATTACTTCAAACGTACCTAGACCTGTATAAGACTCAAAAGGACTCTAAAAACACATAAATCATTTTAAAAAAAAGTCTTATATCATGGCTAAAAATACTAAAAACCACGATAGTTCAGGTCATTCAAACTAGTTATTAATTTTAGAAAAGTCAAGTCTTTGCCCTAATTTCAAAGTACCTTTTTTTCCAACATTCTTTCTTATTTTTAGCCATTTGTAACCTTATAAATAAACCATGCACGACCTGAATAAGATGGAAAAAAAAACATTTTCTTTTGGTTAAAACTTTTTTTTAGAAAGTTATTCTCTTCTGCTCCTTGTGAACAAATTCTATTGCTTGGAGTGTAATATCCAACTAAAAGATGATATAAGACTCGGTGGTGAGTTTATATCTGTGTGACAAGGTGGAACCAAACAGATTGAATGATACTTCCTGCTTGATATTGGTAGGTGATGAAGGGTTAGTCAATCTGACACGATGGTGGTCGCTTCTCTCGTGTGGGATTTTGACGATGGAATGATGGTCGAATGAAACATGACACAAAGGTAATGACAACTCCTTTGATACGGTGCAAGCTCTTATCTCGTATGAATCTCTCACACAAGAAAGACAATGAGAATCTCTCTCGGACACTTAGAAGAAAGAGTGAAATTTTATTGGTAAGGGGTTCAAAGGTGGCTACAAACCTGCTGTGGAACTTTATTAAATAGTCCATCAGCTTGAACCTTCTAGGGTTCGATGCAAAGGAAACACAACAAGCTAGACTCCAAACAAAATGACGTTTAAAAGAAAGAAAAAGGCAAAACTATGGACGGAAAGTATGAGTTCACGGACTAAAAATAAAGAAAACAAGTTGACCTGGTTGGTGCATGCGCTGGTTCCTCCTGCAAACCTAGTATAGTAATTATAAACCTTACCTGGCCTAATGGTCGTTTGGCATGGTGCATGAGCCTCCTTGAGGACGTGAGCTTTGTGTGGTCGTTGTCCTGTTCTTGATGCTTTACACTTAGGGCCTTGGCTTCCACTTCTCGGTTCAAGTTGATCTGGCTGAAATCCTCAGCTAATTCCTTGATGGTCATAGTCAGTAGGAGTTCTCCGGGCGGCCTAGTCTTGTCCTTTTCATAGTCTGCTCGTTCATTTGGAATTTGGCCACAATCCATTTCTTGGCCACAATCCATTTCTTGGTATGGGTTAGTTGGTCGAGGAAATTCTTCTGGCACTTTGTTTTTGTTGCATGGGCCCGGTCCGGCCCTGCTGAGTTCCTCCCCGGCCCTACCGAGTTCCTGTCCGGTCCAGCCGAGTTCCTGTGGTTCCAAATAGCTGATATGATGATATATGGCCGCATTGAATCTCTTCCTCAGTTGCTTGGACTTGGAACGGGTCAGGGGTCCATCTTGGACCATTGGTGGTTGAGGGTCTGGTTCGATGTCCTCATCATTCCCTCTCCCTTCAAGAGGTTTTGACCTCAACCGAAACTCCTGCATCATAATAAGATAAGTCAGCAATGTTGAAAGTGTGTGATATATTAAACTCACCAGGTAGGTTTAGATGGTACGCGTTGTCGTTGATTTTGGCTAGGACTTTGAATAGTCCATCTCCTCTTGGTGCAAGTTTTGATGCCCTTTTGGTTGGAAACCTCTCCTGCCTCATGTGTAACCACACACAGTCGCCTGGTTCGAAGGTTTGTTGCCGCATTCCTTTGTCAGCATTCCTCTTATACTCCTCGGTTTTCTTCTCTATGTTAGCCTTGGCCGTCTCATGTAACTTCTTGATGAGTTCACCTCGCTTGATCCCATCTTGGCTAACCTGTTCAGCTTGAGGAATAGGAACTAGGTCTATTGGTGATAGGGGGTTAGTGCCATAAACAATCTCAAACGGTCAGAACTTAGTGGCTGAATGCCTGGCCCTATTGTATGTGAATTCAATGAATGGAAAGCAATCAAGCCAAGTGTTCATATTCTTTCCAAGAGTAACAATAAGTAAAGTGGATAAGGTACGGTTTACCACTTCGGTCTGGCCATCCGTTTAGGGGTGAAAAGTTGTGGAGAAGAGGAGTTTAGTCCCCAGCTTCCTCCACAAGGTCCTCCAGAAATGGCTCAAGAACTTGGTGTCTCGGTCTGAGATGATTTTCCTTGGAATCCCACGCAGACGTACGTCCTCCTTAACAAACAGATTCACAATTTGGGTCGCATCATTAGACTTCTCACATGGAATGAAGTGGGTCATCTTTGAAAATTGGTCCACCACAACAAAGATAGAGTCCTTGTGTCTGATCTATGGTAACCCTAAGACAAAATCCATAGAAATATCCTCCCATGGAGCGTTTGGAATAGGCAATGGTCCATAAAGACCATGTGGTTGTGACCTGGATTTGGCTTTGTGACATTGGACACATCGTGCGCAAAACCGCTCCACATCCTTCTTGAGATGGGGCCAATAGAAATGGTCGACCACTATGGCTAGTGTCTTGTCCACTCTGAAATGTCCCATAAGTCCTCCACTGTGTACCTCACTAAGTATTAGCTCACACATAGATCCCTGTGGAATGCACAAGCGTTTATTCCTATAAAAAAAGCCATCATGTACGTAAAAGGCAGAGTAACTCCCTTTGTCGTGTTCCTTGTAACATTCTCCAAGTTCAGGGTCATCTATGTAGAGCTCCTTGATATGCTCAAACCCCAAGAGCTTAGCTTCCATGGTTGCAATGAGGGTATGGCGTCTTGACAAAGCGTCGGCAACCACATTCTCCTTCCCTTTCTTGTACTTGATCACATAGGAAAAGAATTCTACATACTTCCACCACTTGGCGTGTCTCCTCTTGAGGGTAGTCTGGCCCCTAAGGTGCTTCAGGGTCTCATGATCCATGTGTATGATAAACTGCTTGGAGAGGAGATAGTGTTACCACATCTCTAAGGCTCGAATCAATGCATAGAGTTCCTTGTCGTAGGTAGGGTAATTCAGTGTCGCCCCACTTAGCTTCTCACTGAAGAAAGCCACTGGTCTCTTCCTTTGGTGAACTGCAGCTCCAATGCACAAGCTTGAGGCATCACACTCTACTTCAAACATCTCATCAAAGTCCGGCAATGCTAGGACTGGTGCTTGAGTCAAGCTATCCTTGAGGGTTTGAAAGGCGGTGTCTTGAGCTGGTCCCCATGAGAATGGAACATTTTTCTTGATCACGGTTGTGAGTGGTGCGGCTATAGTGCTGAAGTCGTGAACAAACCTCCTGTGGGAGCTGGCTATACCGTGAAAACTTTGCAATGGCCTATGGCCGTGGGTGTGGAACCAAACAGATTGAATGATACTTCCTGCTTGAGATTGGTAGGGGATTAAGGATGAGTCGATCTGACACGATGGCGGTCGCTTCTCTCGTGTGGGATCTTGACGATGGAATGATGGTGGGATGAAATACGACACAAAGGTAACGACTACTCCTTTGATACGGTGCAAGCTCTTGTCTCGTATGAATCTCTCATACAAGCAAGACAATGAGAATCTCTCGGACACTTAGAAGAAAGTGTGATATTTTATCGATAAGGGGTTCAAAGATGGCTACAAAGCTGATGTGGGGCTTTATTAAATATTCCATCAGCTTAGACCTTCTAAGGTTCAACACAAAGGAAAAACAACAAGCTAGACTCCAAAAAACAGGACGTTTAAAAGAAAGAAAAAGGAAAAAGCGTCTAACATAGAGCTCATTAAACCAAATAAAGGAAAGTATGAGTTCGTAGACTAAAAATAAAGAAAACAAATTGAAACAAGTTGGTGCATGCACTGGTTCCTCCTACAAATACAGTATAGCAATGATAAATCTTACCTGGCCGAATGGTCGTTTGGCATGGTGTATGAGCCTCCTTGAGAAAGTGAGCTTTGGTGTGACCATTGTCCTGTTCTTGATGCTTTCCACTTATGGCCTTGGCTTCCACTTCTCGGTTCAAGTTGATCTGGCTGAAATCCTCAGCTGAGTCCTTGATGGTCGTGGTCAGTAGAAGTTCTCCGAGTGGCCTAGGCTTATCCTTTTCATAGTCTGCACGTTCATTTGGAATTTGGCCACGATCCATCTCTTGGTGTGGGTCAGTTGGTCCAGGAAATTCTTCTGGCCCTTTGTTTTGGTCGCATGGGCCCAGTCCCGCCCTGCTGAGTTCCTCTCCGGCCCTACCGAGTTCCTGTCCGATCTAGCCAAGTTCTTGTGGGTCCAAACAGCTGATATGATGCTGTATGGCCGTTTTGAATCTCTTCATCAGTTGTTTGTACTTGGAATGGGTCAGGGGTCCTTCTTGGACCGTTGGTGGTTGAGGGTCTGGTTCGATTTCCTCATCACAAAACCTCAAAACTGTCTAAGTGTGGCATATCCTAGGGATTTGAGTTGGAATATCGGGAGTGATCTGCAGCATATGTGTGACTATTTAATCCACATCTCCTTAACCTAAGCTAGTAGCTTTTGGTTGAAGGCATGTCAACCTTTACCAACAAAAGTGTGTTGATTCCTTTGGAGGATCGTATCAAGTCGTTTCAGAGTACACTCTGAAGTTTGGTATCAATTATTTTTATCTTTCTCAGCTGTTCATCTTATTCTTAAAAAATAATAAAATAATAATAAAATATCTATCTACCTTATTGGCTAGCGGAGCCAACCATAAAAATAAGAAAAGAGAAAGAAAAGAGATTGTGATATAGGAGAAATCAGACCAAGCTTGGTTAATCAGCTTGCAAAATGAAATCTTGCAATCTCTCTATCTTCTCTCATCCTCATTGTTATTTGGGTTTATTCATTGAGTTTGACTGGAACTTGTTCTTTTGGAACCTTTGAGGATTACAGAGAGTAAAATTGCTTGAGAAGATAAACACTTGTGAGGAAAACACTTGAGAGAGATTTTGTTGCTTTGATTTTTTTTTTTTCAGGTTAAGATGTTTGGTCTTATGAAAAATCGTAGCCAGACGAAGAACCAACAACAAGAAGAGAATGCATGGCAAAGGAGGCCACAAGAAGTCAATCATAGAAGGATCATGGCTCATTCTAAACCGACCAGGTATGAAAGAGAAGTTGATTACTACAATCATGATGAACAAAGGAGCACTAGACGAGTTAGAGAGGGTGAGAATTGGTTGAGTAGGCATAAACACTATGATGAGTTGAAGGAGAAGTTGCTACAATTGTTTAAGGCTGTGGAGAAAAGCCTGCGAGCTCCACCACGCGCCAACCTCTTGGTGCTGGAGCTGAGAAAGCATTCCCCATCAGTCAAGAAAGCAATGGTAATGTTAAACTTCCTGTTTTTTAGAATACTGTTGATTTATCTTGTTTATGTCAAGACAGGGAACCTCTTTCAAGAAAATGCCCCAGCCAGGAGACCTGTGAGCTATTGGAAAATGCTGAGAGCATCAATGAGGTGAAAGAAGAAATTTTTGAAACATTGCCACCTTCTAAAACACCCACGGATGGTAAAGAACCATTGGTGACTAAAAGAAATTCAAGCATTCAAACCCAAGCTAAGTGTAGTCTTATCTCCAGTCAATCCAATCATAAAGATTTGTGAAGAATTAACCAGTTTAGAACCGGTGCAACCAAGTAGCCTTATTTCTTTTTCACAGGACTTTAAAGAAGAGACACCAGAAGAGGTACCAAAGGAAGTAACACCGGCTAATGACTTGGAGCTTACAACTAGCCTTGTTCCAGGACAAGCTCTTGACTCATTCCTTGGTGAAAACCGTAACAAGCACTGTAAGGAAGTTAACTTGGTTGGTGTAGAGTCTAGTTTGTTTGTGTTGACTTCTTATGAGAAACGTTTTAGATTTAAAAACATAAAAGAGTTTGGCAATTAAAGTTGTTTTTGAATGTTTTATTCAGTCTTTTGAAAAGCTTAAACATGAGAAATACTTTAAACAATAAGGTTTTTGGGTTAGTAAATTATGTGATCCGAATTTGGGTTCGAAAGATCATGTTCTCGTTGATAACTTTTTCAACCAGTGCAATTGACTCCCTTCTTTCCTAAAGCTTTGCTTGGCCTGGAACCATTCAAAGGAAACAATATGATTAACTGTTTTGATATTGTTTTATCTTGTGACAAATTTTTTGTTGATCAAATGAACTTAGAACTCGTTTTAGACATTTTGAATGAACATAAGATGTTTCATCATTTGAGAAAGAATTCCTTTCGCACATATGATTTGTTATTTGGAGTATTTATGCAAGCACAGGAAAAACCGAGCTGAAGATCGTATCTCAAAGCCATGGCTGACTCATAACTATGCTGAACAAGTTCATCCCTAATCATGGAAGCACATAAGCAAGGATGGCCCATCTCAAGCCTTGCAGCTGGGCCATGCCACACCAAACTAAGCCTAACTTGTATTTTGGTTTCTTTGTATCTGACTCATTTCCTTTTGATGTAGGTAAAACAGTTTTAAGGTCAAATCTTTTTCAAGAGAGGGAGAATGATATGATCCAGACCAGCACAGGCCGCAAACCAAACACCCAGACCAGGCCTACAATGGAGCTCAAGAAGGACCATGAACAAACCGACCTCACTTCATTCTAAAGAGCACATTTTTAACAACCAACCAGATATGAAGAACACTTTGATCGGGCCAAAACACATCTGGTTCATGCTGGATAAAGAGATGGTTGGAGAGGCCTTTTTCTCGGTCATACCGAGCTATGGAAGCCACCTGATTTTCCAAGTGATTTTTTACTTGTTCATGGATAACAAAATCACTATTATGACAGGCATAAGTCAAGTCCACAAGCCAAATGGATAAAGAAAGTGTATGGCCACGTTTTTCATCAAGATACCGAAAGAGGAATGAGTTTGGGACATGGGAAGAAGCAACACAAGGATACTTTGTTTCTGATGGAACAACACTTCGATCAGGTCTTAAATTACATGTTACTTGTCCCATTTTCATAAAGAGAAGACTAAGGGTGTGCCTGCAGCAGTCAAAGGTGCGTGAAGGCCAAGGGTCATTCATGCTAGTTATTAATTCTAGTTAAAAGTCAAGTAATCGTTCTATTTTCAAAGTACCTTATTTTTCCAACATTCTTTCTTAGTTTTAGCAATTTGTAATCAAAGTATCTTTTGATTAAACCTTTTTGGTTTAGAGAGTGATTCTCTTCTGTTCCTTATGAAAAAATTATGTTGCTTGGTGTGCAATATCCAACAACGAAACCGTTTAGGTGTGTCATATCCTAGGGCTTTGAGTTGAAATATTAGGAGTCTTCCGCAGCTTCAGTGTGACCATTAAATCTACATCACCTTAACTTAAGTTAGTAGTTTTTGGTTGAAGGAATATCTACCTTTACCAACCAAAAAGTGTTCATTCCTTGGGAGGATGGTATCAGTGTGACATGCTGTAGTGATGAAGCCATGACCACCGAGCAACCTGAAGATCCACCCGGAACCAAAGATGAGGTTGTCAACATCCCGACCATGCGGTACACATCAAGAACCTGGTCTGGAACTAGGAACCTATGGGAAGAGATCAATAAAAATATCAGCGCTTGTTCACCTTGCCAGAACATGAAGAACTCAGAGAAAGGTTACTCAACACAAAATTATTCAAGTAGTCTCAACTGGACCCCAAGATGAACTGCATTCGGACACGGGCCACCCGATTGAATTCCTAGGAGAATCCGGCCCACAACTTGGTACTTAGACCACTGCATTCTTACCAATCTTATAAGGGACTACCGCGACCAACTTATTTTTCATCTCCAACTCGGCCAAGGAACTCGATTCTGACCTCCACCAGTCAACCCCGACCATCCGGCCTCGACCACTCGACCATCCAAGGTGAGCCTTTAAATTCCTATTTCTAACGAGTTTCCTTGTTTCTTCTCGTGCATGATTTATCTTTTGTTTTCTTTATTTAAGCATTAGTCCTTGCATGCGCCTAGACCAACTGTTAGGTCACACCGCTTATGTTATTTCCTTTTCTTAGATTTTCGACTCTAGTAAGTCAAGGCTGCAGCACTATTTATAAAATCCCACATTCAGTCTGTATTCACAATTCTTTTTACATTAATAAAGTGCCAGAGTTTTCTTGCAAAGAAAACTCCAGCCGCCATTTCTTGTTGTGTGCGATTCCATGAATTGTTTGATTCGACTTATCACAAATCTTACATCCTTTGTTTGGAGTCATTCAATCCATCCATCCTAGTTCCATTGCATCTGAGTTGCTGAAGAGAGCCATACAGCCAATAAGTCAATTCTCCATCCCAAAACCATATCATTCCATCACCACCAACCTTGGACTAGACAAAGTGAACCATACGGCCAGTTTTACAGTCTCCACCATCCATCCGTGTAAGGACATCTCCCTGTTCATACATCATCGGGTAACAGAGCTTAGGCTCAGAATCAGGTCATATCCTACCTTTTTTATATTTGCTTTGTGATAGTAGTTGTTTTGTTTCATATGTCAAAAAACATTGCTTGCAGGTTTGTTTAGGTTTAGTATCGCTGCATCTAGTTCATATAACTAAAATATATGTACATAGATATTGCTGATCGGAGACGACGAAAGCTACATCCTATCGACTCATGGGTCGATATGAACTACCAACTTTGGAAGGTTATGTGCCTGCATCCTATCACCGTGACTTAGAAGAGGTTCCGCAAACTCAGCCAGGGATCTCGGTCCATAGAGGAGTACTTCAATAAATTTGAAACTTTGAAGAACTGGCCAGAAGTGGACGACTCTCCAGAAACTCTCATGGCTCAGTTCTTGGATGGTGTACAAGAAAGAATTGTCTGGAAGGTCGAGAGGCAGTCATACCACAACTTGGATGAGCTCACTTTACCATACAAGCGGAGCACCAAACCAAGAGAAAGGAGCTGCCAATCGTGCCAAGCCATATTGGAAAGGAAAGGCCATTGAGACTGATAACAAGTTCAAGAAGCCTTTTCCCGAGGGCAAAAAGAACACCATTGCCGATTCCAGTCAGGCCCCAAACCCGCGCACCCGAGATATCACCTGTTTTAAATGTAAAGGCAAGGGGCACTGTGCTTGAGATTGACCGAACCAGCGAGCTATGGTCCTTAGGGACAATAGCGAGTATGAGTCACAAGACGAGGATGACATGGACCAAGCCGAGTCCGAAAAAGATATTATGGAACAAGCTTCTAGTCAGTCGGAGAGCCTTTAGCGCCGTATTTAATCTGGAGTCCATTCAACGAGAGAACATCTTCCACTCCCGATGCCCCGTGGAGTTGAAGGTATGTAGTCTTATAATCGGTGGAGGTTCTTGTCCTAATGTAGCTAGCAAGTACTTGGTGGATAGGTTAGGTCTCTGATGTGATCCTCAATACTGAGTTTCACAAAGGGGTGGAAGATGGTGGTTGAAAGCTGGACTAAGGTCACTGTCTTTCAAGCTGGTTGGATGGATGATGGATAGATGTGATTGACTCTCTCAATCCTTGGGTATGATTGACTCTCTCAATCCTTGGAGAACTAGCCTTGCTTGAATCACACAAGCAATCCTAATTTTATAATCTATAGAATCAAATGAATCTCTCAAATGAAACTAAAGACAAATGTTGAAAAAAAGACTCTCTTTGAAATAAACTGGAACAAACTTTATATTTTACTTGGTTGATTGAAAGGTGCCTTTTACAATGGCTAGCTATGAGCTTATATAGTGCTCAGATTACAAAGAATTTAAACACAAAAATATTCTGCACTTAATAGAAAACTAGCTGTTGGAGATAATGTGGGAAATAGGCTGAATGAGGGGGATTTGTTGACTTCTTTGAATCTTGATAGTTTGGGGAGGTAATGATGATCCTTTGGAGTGTCCAGGTTCATGGAATATAGCCTCAATTCGTAGCTGTCTTCAAAATATATATGTTGGTCTTTACCAAATTATTTCATGTTGAATGCTCTTGAGTCCAAATAAGGTAGGTTGATCCATATGCTTCTCTGCCTGATCCTGTGTGGACTGGTTCTTCCTAAGGTGTTTTAGAGTTCTTCTAGAAGAGTAATAATATCTCCTGGTAGCCATAAATAATTCTGGGAGCTCCTAAACTGAATTGGTCTAGACATTTCCTCAAATAGAACCAAGCTGTCCGGTTTTGGAGAATGAGTGATAACTTTGGCCTCCATTGGTTGTTTCGTCTGGTCTTGGGCTTGCTGGAACCATGAGAAGTCCATTAACATTCTCCAAGTGTTCTGAGGTCTAGATTGTGAGTGAGTTGGGCTGTGCAGATCGATCTTTGGGTTGGTCGCGCAGTGCAGTCCGAATCCGGTTTGCCAACTTGTAAAATCCATAACTTACATTTCTGAATTCGGATTGATGAGAATCCAGTTTTCCTTGCTTCCATTTTGAGTTAAGAATCCAAAAAAATTGGATTTGTTGCTTAAATCCTCTTGGTTTGGTTGGGCCGGTCCATTTAGTGCTCGTCGATCTTCTTCGGGCCCATTGATGATCTTCTTGATTGGACCTCCAATAACTTCTTCTTGTGAAACTTTTTTGGGCTGATTCTTCTTCGTGGTGTCTCCTAAATGGGTTGAGTGTATGATCCAAGTGCTTGTTGGGCTAGAATGTTTGGTCTTGGTCTCCATTTGAGCTGAACTCAGCTCATTGGTCTCCTTAGCTCTCCTCAGCCTCATGTTTCTCTCCTCCATGGGTGGCTCCGGGTTGGATAGCCTAGTACTGGTTCGGAGGGTCACATCAGTCTCTATAAAGCTAAGAATTATAAACCATACCGGCTTAGATGGTTAAACGCCAAGGTGGGACTAAAGATCGGCGAGCAAGTGATGGTGGCATTTAGCATCGGCAAATATTCAGACCAAATCTTGTGTGATGTGGTCCCTATGTAAGGTGAACATCTCTTGCTAGGTATGCCATGGCAGTTCAACAACAAGACTCTCCACAGTGGTTGAACAAAATATTACAGCTTCACCCACAACCAAAAGAAGTGCACCCTCGCCCCACTTACACCTCAAGAGGTCCGTGAAATGCAGAAAGAAATGGAAAAAGGAACCATGGTAAGTAAGACCAGATAATATATCACGCCTAGTACTATATGTAAATCTCTTGAGATACAAGAAACAGTGCTATTAATGATCTCCAAGGAAGGTATGATTTCATGTCAAGAAGAGACACCTCTATCATCCACAATCCTGAAGATTTTGGAACGGTTCGAAGATGTATTCCCCGAGGAGATTCCACCAGGCCTACCACCAGTCAGAGGGATCGAACACCAGATCAATCTTGTTCCAGGAGCACCGTTTCCCAAGAGAGCTTCTTATCGACTCAACCTGAAGAGGCCCGAGAGTTAGAAAGGCAAGTTCAGGACTTGATGTACAAGGGCTACAACCGAGAAAGCCTCAGCCCTTGTGTCGTATATGTGGTCCTTGTGCTCAAAAAGGATGGGTCATGGCGGATGTGTGTCGATTGTCGTGCCATCAACAACATCACCATCAAATACTGGCACCATATACCTTGGCTACACGACCTCTTAGACAAACTGAATGGAGCCACCATTTTCTCCATGATCGATCTAAGTAGCAGTTACCATCAGGTTCAAATGAAGGAAGGTGACGAATGGAAGACTGCCTTCAAGACCAAAAGGGGTTTGTACGAATGGCTGGTCATGCCTTTCGAACTCACCAACGCCCACACCTTCATGAAGCTCATGAACCACGTTCTAAGGGCCTACATCTGTATGTTCATGGTAGTATATTTTGATGATATCCTTGCCTATAATACTTGCCTTGATGATCACCTTAGCCATCTATAACAAGTCTTAGCCACTTTAGGAGCGGAGAACCTATATGTGAATCTTAAGAAATGTACATTCTGCACTGATCTTGTTGTATTTGTAGGATTTGTTGTTAGTTCTCGGGGATTGAAAATTGATGAGGAAAAGATCAAGGCGATCCAAGATTGGCCAACCCCTACTACCCTTGGACATGTTCGTGAAGGATTTTAGCACCATTGCTGCACCTCTCACCTCGATCATTAAGAAAAACGTCGCATTCAGTTGGGGGCCAGCCCAAGATGAAGCCTTCCTCAAGCTCAAACATCCCTTGACCCATGCGCCTGTTCTGGTACTTCCGAACTTTAATCAAACTTTTGAGTTTGAATGTGATGCTTCTGGAACAGGAATAGGAGCTGTGTTGACTCAAGGAGGAAGGCCGGTTGCATCCTTTACCGAGAAACTCAGTGGAGCATAATTGAATTACCGTAGAACAAGGAATTATACCCTTCGGTAAGATGTTTAGAGGTTTAGAAACATTATCTCTTGTCCAAAGAATTTGTTTTTCATATAAATCACAAGACGCTTATGCACTTTAGAAGACAGACCACACTTAAAAAGAGACATGCCAAATGGTTGGAGTTCATCAAGACCTTCCCTTATGAGATCAAGTAGAAAAAAGGTAAGGTGAACATTGTCGCAGACAGACCCATTGTCTAGGAGACATGCCCTCACAGCACTATGGAGGCCAATATAATAGGATTTGAGCACATCAAGGGAGATTATGCAGATGACCTGGACTTCCAAGGAGCTTACGAGGAAAGCCATAAGACTGCATTTGGAGGTACTACTAACACAAAGGATTCTTCTTCAAAGACAATAGATTGTGCATTCCACAGGGATCAATGAGGGAGTTACTGATGCGTTAGGCACACGGAGGATGACTAATGGGCCACTTCGGCCGAGACAAGACCCTGAGTGTTCTCATGGAACACCTCTATTGGCCGCATTTGATGTCAGATCGCCAAGTGTATCACCTGCCTAAAGGCCAAATCCAGGCATATCCTTATATATGCCCTTTCCTAACCTATCGTCGGTAGACATTTCTACGGATTTTGCTCTAGGTTTGCTGAAGATCAACAACTGGGACTCCATCTTTGTAGTAGTGGACAGGATTTCTAAGATGATCAACTTCATCCCATGCAGCAGGTCCAACGACGTAACCCAGACTGCTGACCTATTTTTCAAATAGGTCGTGAAACTCCATGGGATTCTCTGAACCATTGACTCGGACCGAGATTCCAAGTTCCTCGGCTACTTATGGAGGCCGTAAGGAGGTCACCTTTGAACCAGGCGATTGAGTCTGGATACACATGCGAACGGAGAGGTTCCCCAACCAGCGGAAGTCTAAGCTCGCGCCTAGGGGAGATAGCCCATTCCGCGTATCAGAAAAGATCAAAGACAACGCCTATAAGCTGGAGTTGCCAGGTGAGTTGACTATTTCACCTACGTTTAATGTTACTGACTTATCACCTTTTCATGCAGACGAACCAATTATGAGGTCAGAATCTTTTCAAGAGAGAGGGAATGATGAAGCCATGACCACCGAGAAACCTGAAGATCCACCCGGAACAAACGATGAGGTTGTCAACATCCTCACCATGTGCAATACACCAAGAACCTGGTCCAGATCAAGGAACCTAAGGGAAGAGTAAAATAAAAACATCGAGAGCTTAATCACCTTGCTAGAACATGAAGAACTCAAAGGGAGGTTACCCAACACATAAATTATTCAAGAATCTCGACCGGACCACAAGATAAACCGCATTCAGACACGGGCCACTCGATGGAACTCCTAGGAAAATCCGGCTCACAACTTGGTACTCAAACCATTGCATTCTTACCACTCTTACAAGGGACTACCGCAACCAACTTATTTGTCATCTCCAACCCGGACAAGGAACTTAACCCCAACCATTCGACCTCAACCACTCGACTCCGACCATCCGGCCTTGACCACTCAACCATATGAGGTGAGCATTTAAATTCCTATTTGTAACGAGTTTGCTATTTTCTTTTCTTACAGGATTTATCTTTTGTTTTCTTTATATAAGCTTTAGTCCTTGCATGCACTTAGACCAATTGTTAGGTCATGCCGCTTATGTTATTTTCTTTTCTTGGATTTTCGACCCTAATAGGTCAAGGGTGCAGGACTATTTAATAAATTCTCACATCAAGTTTGTATTCACGATTCTTTTAACATTAATAAAGTATCATAGTTTTCTTACAAAGAAAAACCTAGCCGCCAGTACTTCTTGTGTGTGATTCCTTGAAGTGTTTGGTTCGACTTATCAAAAAGCTTACATCCTTTCTTTGGCATCATTTAATCCATCCATCCTCATTCCATTGCATCCGAGTTGCTGAAATGAGCCATACAGCTAGTAAGTCAATTCTCCATCCCCAAATAACATCGTTTCATCACCACCAACCTCAGACTAGACAAAGTAAGCCATACGGACAGTTGTTCAGTCTCCACCATCCATCCATGTAAGGACAGGCCCCTGTTCCTACATCATGTAAGCAGCATGTTCAACGTGGTAACGGTGCGCTTGGAAATCAGACAGTGGTGGCGCCACTTAGGACCATGGGATGTGTGTACGCGTGAATCAGAACGACACAACATTGATGTTGAACTACTACTTCGTCGATTAGTAAATCAAGTAAAGTTTATGGGTTTTTTGAGAAAAATCGAAGGAGATTTTATTGATCTTAAAAGATGGTTGAATTATAGAAAAAGTAACAAGCTTGAAGAAAACTAGTTTAGGAATCTAGGTATTCTTGAGTTAGCTCTCTCTCTTTTTGCAGATCTTGTGAATGGATTTTTGTGGATGGTTTTTAATGTGATTTTGAATGGATCTTCAGGGTAAAAACTCCTCTCTATTTATAATAGGTGTTGGCCGACCTAAGTCCCTTTGAATTAGGAAAAAGGATAATTCGACGGAATTATCTTTTCCTTATTCATCGCTCTGACGTGATTATCTTGAAGGAAAGAAGATAATCTTCCTTAAATGGATAATCTTCTTCTAGGCGAAAAATGAATTATCGTTTAAACTTAACATTTATCCAAAGCAAATAAATGGTAATATTTTAATTGACGTCGAATAATAATTGATTGACAATTATTATTAATAGGCCGAGGTGAATTCATGTTGAGCCTTAAGGGAGGTGTGCAGCCCATACCCAACAAAAAGCCCCCCCCCCGGTTCGTTGAGTGATGCGAATCGAGCTCGGCGAATTTAAAGAGAGTTGGTTTGGCGCTTTTACTTGTGCTTTCTTCTTCAAACGTTAGGATTCTTATAAGCAAGTAAAGTACTTGGTAGCGAGTCAGTCCGATCGGAGTGACCATTTCCTTGAAACTACAAGGTAGGTCGAGCGTCCGAGGTGCGAGGCTTACGTCTGCTTGTCGTGAAGGCTTACGTCGGCTCGGCTTACAATCGAAAGATAGTCCGCGAGATTAGTTCGGCACGGAGCGTCTCAGACAATAAGATCTACGCTCTAAGTTGAATACCGATGCGAACTAAGTTCGGGGATCGAATATAACTTCGAGGTTTGCGGGACGAACCCGACTTAAAAGTTGTTGATTATTTCACCACTGCATTCGCGAAGAACACTATATCAGTCGCCTGGCCAGGAACCCAATGTAAAAGATAGCAAAGAGCTTTGAAGCAAAGAGCTTTGAAGCGAAGAGCTTTGGAGATAAAAGTCTTTTTCACTTAAAAAGATTTTATTGATGTATAGCTGAACCCTTTTACAGGCTGCCTACGTACCCCGGAAGGGGATCAAGCCATCCGTAGTTTGAGTACTTGGTATGAGAACCCTTTTTTTTGCATCGAAAGCAATAGACTTAGTAATATAACCGTTTGAGGTTATGAACCGCATTTTCTTCTTCGAGCTCCACATACAAAATAGCAAGGTGGAGTGCGTCTTCTAATGAGCGAGACTCGTTGAGTTTGAGGTCTTTCCACAGCTCCTGTTCGGGTTTCATTCCACATCGCAAGAAAACTAGGGAGACATCGTCCGGGACGTCGATGCGAGAGACGACAGATCGAAAGCGATCTATGTATGAACGCAGGGTTTCGTTTTCTTCTTGGATGCATGACCATAAATCTGCGCTGGTGGCTCCTTGAATGATGAACAACGAGTAGTGCTTTAGGAAAGCAGCAGATAGCTCGTTGAAACTGCTGATCGAGTTGGATGCGAGCCGAGAGAACCAGTTGAGTGCCGCTCCGCTGAGGGATTCGAAGAAATATTGATAGTATGCTGCATCGTGCTCGGCCTTTGAGAAGCTGTCTCGAGCCATAGCAATCTCGAATGCCAGAAGGTGCCGTTGCGGGTCGTCGTTGCCGGAGAAGGTAGATGTGACTTTTATGTTACCGTAGTCGCGTAAAGGTACGCTTGTGATCTTCGAGGTGAACGGGGTTTGCCTAGTTAGCTCCAGAACACGATCGAGTTCGGGGGCCGAACTGGTTGCGCGGTGGATCTGAGAGTCGATGTCATTGAGTCGTTTGTAGACGAGTTCCAGCTCGGCGTTCTTATCTTGAGCAGCGTCTTGGGGTTGGGTCGTCGAAGCGACGACCTGGTTGGTCCACCTGGTTGTTGTATTTGCCGCGGTGCCCAAACTTGTGCGCTCCGTCGCCGAGGTGATTCCAAAGAGGTCATCGACAATGGTTCTGCGCCGATTTGGAGTGTAGGGCCCCTCGGTTTCTGCATGAGGTGTTTGGAGTCTCTCCAGCTCGGCTCGGTAGAGAGCTTGATTAGCATTGAGGCCGTTGAGGCGTTCGTCAAGCTTTTTGGTGAGGTTCTTCATCATGGTCTGCATGAGGGTGACGGGATCAAACGGAGGAGCCGCTGGCTGTTGTTGTTGATCCTCTGGAAGCACCTCGTTGTTGTTTCTAATTTCGGGAGGAGGTGTGCGGACCATCTTTTAGGGTTTTGATTCCTTGACTTGTCCTCAATAGTCCTCACAGACGGCGCCAATTGTTGAACTACTACTTCGTCGATTAGCAAATCAAGTAAAGTTTGTGGGTTTTTTGAGGAAAATCGAAGGAGATTTTATTGATCTTAAAAGATGGTTGAATTATAGAGAAATTAACAAACTTGAAGAAAACTAGTTTAGGAATCTAGGCCTTCTTGAGTTAGCTCTCTCTCTTTTTGCGGATCTTGTGAATGGATTTTTGTGGATGGTTTTGAATATGATTCTGAATGGATCTTCAGGGTGAAAACTCCTCTCTATTTATAATAGGTGTTGGTCGACCTAAGTCCCTTTGAATTAGGAAAAAGAATAATTCGATGGAATTATCTTTTCCTTATTCATCGTGATGACGTGATTATCTTTAAAGAAAGAAGATAATCTTCCTTAAAAATAAATGGATAATCTTCTTTTAGGCGAAAAATGAATTATCGTTTAAACTTAACATTTATCCGAAGCAAATAAATGGTAATATTTTAATTGACGTCGAATAATAATTGATTGACAATTATTATTAATCGGCCGAAGTGAATTCATGTTGGGCCTTAAGGGAGGTGTGCAGCCCGAACCCAACAATTGAGGACTATGAGGTGTGTGTGGATGACACACAAAATCGCACCAGTGGAAAAGATATGAAGTCTAAAGAATCATTGGGTGATATATGAATGTGTATTTTGGGGGTGATGTTTGAAAGGTGTTATTCATCTAAGATGTGTGCTTACTGTGTTGTGGTTGAATGAGAATAATTTGGGGGATTACTAGAGTTTTCCTTTTTCGTTGCAGATTCATTTCATATTAGTGTATTTTTATCAAAAACGTTTTGGGATTATTCTAATAGTACAAAACAATCTGATTATGCATAGTTAGAGACGGTTATCAAACCGTATCTCAAAACCATTAAATTTTAATAAGATTATAAAATCAATAAGAACTAACCTTTTTAATAACAATTGATTTTGAATAAAAAAATAAGATAATATTCAAACCTATAAGTATGGAATTTTATTAAGATTTCTAAATTCCATTAACTTATAACAATGGAATTTCCAAAATTTTAAAAGAAAGATTTGATAAAATAGCTCAAAAAATGGAACAATTGTCCTCTTACACTTTATTGAGAATATATTTTTATACTCTTTTATTTATTTTTCTCTCTTATCTTTATCAATTACAAAAAAAATATATATATATTTCTCCTATCTATCTTTTTATTGGTTATTATAATAAATTAAAAATCTATAGTATTTATATTTTATAATACACCTTTAATTTTTCAAAATTTCATTATATCGCTTTTTATATAAATTAAAAAAGAATGGAATTATGAAATTAATAGTTTAAATAAAAAATAATATTTGTCTAATAAAACTCTCATATTAAAAAGAAAAAATGAATCTTCAATGGTTATGAAAAGAAATAAAAAAATATAGTATTTATATTTTATAATTTTTTTACTTAAGAACAATAATTATGCAACAAATAATAACTAAAATTAAAAGTCATTTATTTTTGTTATAATTTTAAATATTGAAGTTGAAAAAGCAATTAATTAAAAAGATTTGAAAAGATACAATGAATATTTTGTTACCATATTTCCTAGATTTTCTTAGATTTTTGCAGAATATTTATTACACCAGTGGTAGAAAATAGAAAGAATAGTGGAAGTTCAATTGTACATATAGTTGAACATATTGATAACAGTAGAACTTATATTACAAACTCCGTAGAATAGAGAATAAATTGTTGAGAACATATTCTACCAAATCTGACTGAATCGTAGAATATAGAGTAAACAGTAGAATATGTATTCTACGGTTGGTAGACTATAGAGAAAACAGTAGAAACTATGTTCTACGGTCCGTAGAATATAGAGCAAGTAGTAGAAAACATCTTCTACCAGTCCATATTCTACCATTGGTATAATATAAAAACATTTTCTATTTTGAACATCAATTTTTAAAAAAAAAAAATTAATGTAATCTTATAAATGTCTCTTTCAATATTTTGAATTTTCTTATATTTTTTAGACTTTAAAAATATATTTTTTCAATTAATTATATTTATTGAAGTGGTAATGTATTCAACTCTTGATAAAAATCAAAAAATGTGTATCTGGACAAGAGATCAAAATTTTTGACGTATTTTTCCAAATCTCCTTTTTAAAAAATCTTTTAAACTCATCTATTTATAACAATTTTCACCTATATATTTTTCTTTCAAATTAAGAACAATATTTATTTTAATGGCGTTGTTTTTTTTAAGCAAGAAACTGTATTTTTTAAATTTTTAATTATTGAGTTATTGATTCATATTGATAATTAATCTTCTTATGAACAATATTATACACCATATTTGTAACTAATCTCTTTTTTAACAATACTATTTTCACACATCTTCCTTAATTAATTAACTTTAATAAATAATTTTGAAGAAAAGATTTAAAATCTTACACTTTCTTGTTTTACACTCCTATTTTCACACACATAAATTCATTCATTAACTACAAGAAAAAGATTTCAAATCATACTTTAATACAAGAGAAAAATCATTACACTAAAAATCACGCATTAATTATTGATACAAGAAGAAGGGATAGATATGTGAAAGAATCAACGGGAAAGGATTTGATATGATTGATAAACGTGATAGGAAAAATTTGCCGCTCCGCCATTCTCTTATCACTTTTTCTCCAAGTTATCTGCGTAACCCAAAAAGAATAGAAATGTGATAAAATTATATTATTTATTGTAATTACTAAATTATCACTTTTTCTCCGACAGGTGCATGTACATTATTGTATTTTAGTGATTGGGTTAAACACGTTTTGGTAATATATAAGTTTCTTAAAGATGATTCCAGTTTTAATTCAAAGGAAAGAGAAAATTGCATACCCTTTAACTGGATTGAAGTTCTTAGACTGAACAAGTGTACCCCGGAGGTGGGTTTTTGCCACAGGTAAGAAGAAGCTGAAGAGCAACCGGGACGTAAAGCTTAAGGTCAAGAGCATTAAGCTTGAGCGTAGTGCAAAGACAAGCGGCTGCTTCAACTTCGACAAGGCCTTTAAGTAGCGGACAACATTTGTTAACCGCTGGGTCTCCAAGCCCTATTTTTACTAAACCTCCCAACAAGTCGACGCACGCCCCCAACTTCAGCGTGTCTATTGGACATGTCGCCTCCCCACTGCCAGATGGTGGCGTCTGGCTACCCGAGGGTGGAGGACAATCTTTTCCTCCTGTGGCAGGTGGACTTGCCCCTGGTGGAAGAAGAGGACCCACAATCGGCACTGGTGGCAGTGGTAATGTGGGTAGCCCGCCCACCGGAGGTATGGGTAGCCCATCCACTGGAGGAAGTGGTAGTTCTGGGACGGTCACGGGAGGAACGGGTAGCTTTGGGAGAGTCACAGGAGGAACAGGTAGCTTAGGAACGGTCACTGGAGGAACAGGTAGCTTAGGAACGGTCACTGGAGGAACAGGTAGCTTAGGTACGGTCACTGGAGGAACAGGTAGCTTAGGACCGGTTACCGGAGGAACTGGAAGCTTAGGTACGGTCACTGGAGGAACAGGTAGCTTGGGAACAGTCACCGGGGGAACAGGTAGCTTAGGAACGGTCACCGGAGGAACTGGAAGCTTGGGAACTGTCACCGGAGGAACTGGAAGCTTTGGTACGGTCACTGGAGGAACTGGAAGCTTCGGAACTGTCACCGGAGGAACAGGAAGCTTAGGTACGGTCACCGGAGGAACTGGAAGCTTAGGTACGGTCACTGGAGGAACAGGTAGATTGGGAACAGGAAGCTTGGGAACAGTGACAGGGGGTTTAATGGAAGGTTTTCCGCCCTTCCTGGGGTTGCAGGAGCCGCATGAGAAGGAATGTTGGGGAAAATAGATAATACAAATGAGAAAGAAACAGAGAGAGAGAGATGCGAGTTTGGATGACTCCATGTTGAAAAGAGGGGATGGAGAAAAGATAAGAAAGGGTATATGAATATATAGGGCAAGAATGGGAAGAAGGGATCACGTGAACATGGGGGCTACTTCTTCAATAAGAAGAGAAGCCCCAAAATAAGCATGGTTGGCAATTATCATAAGAATACAAGATTCGCTTGATGACCCATCGCTATATCTCATCACATGTCCCCTCATTTTTTCACGGCTCTTTCTCTGGGTTTATTAACAATGGTAACTTAAGTTTCATCACTGTACAATCTTTAGTTCCTCCTAAATAATATATATAAACGTATGCGTGTTTAAGTAGGAATAATTGTAGTGAATTAAATTAGCAAGATGGGACAAGGACTACGTTGGACTATATGAGTTAAAAATTCGAATGTAAGTACGTTGTTAATATGAACAATATAATAATATTTATGCAGTGTAAAAATTTTTTGAAATATTAAATTTTACTTTTATTTTGGTTTTTCTCAACTATTAAATTTTATGATAAACCTAAAAAGATTTATGGTTAAAAGTATATATAAGTTTTTCAATGGCAGAGTTCTAAAAAATATCTAAAAATTAAAACAAATGTAAATATAAAAAAAAAAATAGGAGAGGGAATGAAGATAGTTTCTCAAGCCATATTATACTTCTATTAGTTCATTTTTTATTTAATTATATCATTTATTTTTTAAAAATATTAATACTTTTATTTGTGAGATATTCTGAATAGTACTTAAATTGATAATCATGCTGGTAAAGAGTGATTTAAATCGCGTTTTCACTTAAAAATGAAATTTAAATCGAAAAAATATTTCGGGTCTTCACTTTCATTCCCTCTAAAATTATTTCCAATAAACTATTGGTGGGAATTGTCAAAGTCTTGTGAATTCTCTTATGTGTTATTATTATAAATGAATCCATTGATCTGTTTATATATAACTCTAAGATTCATCTCACAAGCATCAAACCAACAAATTTAGAAAAGAATGCTCAAATTGGGACATCATGTCTCTCCTCATCCTTGCTTTTAATCAAAAATCAAAACAGGCTCTAATAATAAAGAAAGTTAGGAAATCATGCTTTTGAAAGTTGCTATAGGATTTATTGAGCTTAAAAAAATACCATCTAAAAAGTTAAGATCGAAAAGAAAAAACAAGACAATTATACAATATCCTATTTGGGCGCTATGTTAGGATAAATGAATAGAACGATTTAAAAACAAAGACAACAGAAAATTAGAAAACAATAAGAAATTATGTTAAATGTAGCGTTTGACAACGTTAATGATTTCAGACATATAAGTGAGTATGAATTAGCATCTGTCTGGTAGTGTTATGCCTAAATTTATAAAGGATTAAGATCAGTTTAAAAAATGGTTCACATTTCTAAACATAAAAGGTTTTAAAATTCATTATTTTTTAAAACGTAGAAGCAATGAAAACATATAACAAAAATTCTAAAGCACAGTTCAAGTCTTTCCCTGTTAAAAATGAAAGAAACCGCATTAAAAATATAAAAAGGTAAGAAAGACTGATGACAGATAGCAAGACTGACATGTGAAATTTGGGATACTCTTTTGTTGTTTGGTGACTTTGTTGTGTAGTGTCATAAAAGAAAATGTACATGTGTGCGTGGACCATTTCTTTTAAGAAATAAAATTATTTTTCAGAAAAGAGATTAATCAGTATAAACTATAAAAGGAAAAATACATCATAAATAAAATATATAAATAAATTGAATCACCAAAATTTAAAGTAAAAATTATCAATGTTTAAGAACCCGAAAAATGTTCACTAAAAAAGGTATATGGGTTAAGAGAAACTTCTAAAAGTGAAAAATGTTACAGTTAACTAGTGCATGAAATAAGTTCAATTAAAATTTATATTCGCACTAAGATGAAAACTGAGATGTGATTGGCTAATGCCATAGGAAACCTGAGAGTGCTCGCCAAAGCGTTACCGTGAACGGAGATATTATCTATAAAAATCTGAGTCGGCATGCATAACAGGTCATGGAAATAGATGGAGATTTACTCGGAAGTGGACTAGGATTGGGAATTTAACATATTTAAAATTAGACTAATGCTGGGAAAATAAGATCCATACAAGGTTGAATAGGATGGAGAAAGAATGATCGAGTCAAGATGAACTGATATCATGAAAAAGGAATCTCGTGAAATTAGGATATGATTGGGAAGATAATTTAATCATAATTAGACCAAGTAAAAGATGAATTAATTTATACTCGGATTGACTAGAACGATAAGACTAACTCCAAAAAGAACTATAGCTTGATTAAGATTTAGTTGGGACTGACTAAGATCAAGTAAGCTAATTATCTTGTTGTAGAAAAATTAAAGAGCCTGAAAATTTTGTTGGATACAAGAAGAGGTTCTTGTGTGATATTAGACAATGAACTTGTACAACGATTGCACTGATAATACTTTCAAAATGTGCCTTTATGAGGAGAAAATTCTAGTTATGCTTTTTCATTACCATTATTCAAATTATTCTCGATACTTTACTATACTCAAGACTATATTGAAAACTCAGCAGGCTGGTTTTTGGTGGCGGACTATGTCTCATGATAATCATGGTTTTTTTCTCCAAATGTGATGCACGTCACAGCTACGTCAACATTAGTGAAATGAATGAAATGCCTCAGAAATTTGTCTTGGGAGTCGGTGTCTTGATGTATGTGGGTTTCCATTTCATGGGTCTACTACATTTTTCTTATGAGAATTAATACATCTTTTTGTTGTGGCTTACATTTCAAAGTGGATAGCAGCGTCATTTAACCCAACAAATGATGCCACGGATGTTGTAAATATGATTGAATCAATAATATTCCCAAGGTTGGGTATGTCATTTGTTGTGATCAGTAATGGAGGATCTCATTTTATCAACATGGTTTTTGAGGGTTTTTTGAAGAACAACAATTTAAACAAAATGTAAACCACTCCTTGTCACTCTAATATAAGTGGTCATATAGAGGTTTCTAATAGAGAGATGAAATGGATTTTACAAAATATTTTGAGTACAATAAAAAAGAACTGGGTGGCAAAGTTTGATGACACATTGTGGGCCTACAAGACTGCTTTCAAGACTCCACTAGGCACAACTCCGTACCACCTTTTCAGTAGAAAAGCTTGTCACCTTTTAGAGGAACTTGAATATAAGACAGCATGGACAGTAAATCATATTAAGTTTGAGATCAAGTCAGTAGATGAAAGAAGGTTAATGCTATTGAATGAGCTGGATGAGTTGAATGAGATTCAGTACAATGCTAAAGCAAATTCTAGAATCTATAAGGAGAAGAAAAAATTATATCATGACAAGAAGATTATTCTCAGGAACTTTGCCGCACAGAATAAGGTATAGCTTACGTCAAGGTGATATGGTCCTTTACAAATTAAAGAGGTGCGAGCTTATGGAACAATTGTATTGTGGAACCGTCAAAGAGGTGAGTTTGTGGTGAACCATCCACGGCTCAAACCATACGACATTGTTCCCCTTAATGATCTAATTTCAGTGTAAAGGACACCAAAGTCAAACTAATGATTTAAAATAAGTATTGGTGGGAGGCAAACCATCAGTAAATTTTTATTTTTTATATTTTCTTTTTTTATAAATTTATTTTTCCCTTTTCTTAATTTAATTTTATACTGAGAGGGTGTGAAATAAGTCAGGATGAGGAAAATTTTCGTTACTAACCCTATGTTCTTTTGTTATCTATCTTTTGAGTTTTATATTAAACATAAACTAAACTAAACTACATATAAAATCGAAAACAAGTCATGTAGTTTTATTCACATTTTAGGATAGAGTCTAACGAGTTCAGAATTGAATTCATATGCAGAAGGAATAATGATATGATTTCCTTGTAAGGATTTGAGCTTAGAACTCAATGTGATGTCGTTTCTAATAATAGTATGTTGCTTGAACAACTCTTCAAAAATTTGTAAAGTTGTGCTTTTGTCTCTCCACTTGAAATTTATTGTCTTGTTTAATGTTTAGTTGAATTTAGACCAACTTCTTGATTACATGAATGATTGAATCTTAAGTTTTTCACTTATGGGTTTTTGAAACTTAGGGTATAATTGTTAAAGCTGATAGTAAAATAGTAGCAGTAAGTAGTAGAAGCAGTATACTGCTGAAAAGCTCTAATCAATATATATTTTTTAAGTGATTGGAATACTTGTGAACGATTCTAAATTATATTTAAGATATTTACTTATGTATTATATATATTTATAATTATAATATAATTATCATAATATTTTATTTTAGTTTAAAATTTTATTTTTTAATTATAAATATAAGAAAAATAATTTATTGATAAATATTAGTATGTAAAGTATAAAATTTACACGTGAATATTAACATAATTTTGATATTATTTAACAAATTAAATTAATCATGTATAATTATTTTAGAATTTTTAAATATTTGAAGGGTGAATACTCTACAAAAAGCTCCATGTGAAAGAATAGAGGGAGGAGCATTTGGAAAGCATTAACAGCTTCTAAATTTTTCCCTAAATTCTTTATGTACAAAAGTTGATTGGTTGATGAAAAACATAATGCCCTCCTAAATAGTCTATCAATCAAGCCCTTAGCCAAGATTACATACACAATCGTGCTATCGTTCAGAGTTTGGCCACTCTTATTAGTCCAAGTGGCCTTTTTCACTCTTAAGATGGGTTTTCCGCCTTAAACCTTATTCTTTTCTTTCAAATCTAATTTTGATAATGCAAACATAGAAAAAATCTTGATAGTATGAGAATGACAACTATTAGCTTCTATTTTAGCTAATTTAGTGGTTCATCAATGGCTTGTATATGAGAGTTAATTCATGGTGAGTGGGTTCTTTTGGCATGAGAATTGGATTAATAAAATTTAAGTGTGAAATGGAGAAATAATAGGGGAGGCGGGTAAGGGGGTTCAGAGGTTTGTTTGGGGAAAATAAAAAGAAAAAGAATCAGGAAGTAGAATAAGATATAAAAGTTCTAAGTGTGTTTAAGGTAAAGATCCTCATGTTTAAAGAAAAAAAGGTGCATGAATAAGAAGAGGATATAAAAGAAAATAGGATCTTGACTACAGCTTTGGAGTTTTCGTTGAAAGCCTGGGAGAAAATAGGATCTTGACTTTGCGGTTAGATGATAAAATTTTCATATCAAAATTGGATAAAACAATGGAAATTAAGAGTGTTATGCATTTATTGTTCTCGTCGCAATGAAATTTTTCACAAGGTCTAGCATTCCGATTTCGTGAGAGTTGGTCTCCACATAACAGAAAATTAGCCTCCTTATCATCTAGCCTTATCATTAATATTTTTTTTAGGTTTATATGTAGAGAAAAGGATTTGAAGTGGTTTAGAAAGTCTGTTTTCTCAATAATTCTCATTCCTTAATGATGTCATGTTGAATGTTTGGTTTTGATATTGTAGGTATGAGTTTCCACCTTCAAACCTCTTCTTTGGTTTATTTTTGGTTTCTCTTTGAGCACGAGCAAAAGACAAGTTTAGAGGAGTTGATATTCAAACAATTTTGGCAGTTTTTAACACATGTTTAATTTTGTTTTTACTCCATTTCATATCATTTTAGTGCTTTTCAATCTTGTATTATCATTTCTTACAATTTTAGAGTCTTAAATAGTGTTTTCGTTTATATATTTTAGTTTATTTAGAAATGTATATAAGATTCACAAATCAGTGTATAATTTAATGATTTCCAAAACTAACATGTTGATTTCAACTAATATTTACAAATTCGGAGGTTTTCCCTCAGATTTAAGTCTTTGTATTTTTTTTTAACAAAGATCTGCTTCCAAATCCTCGAAAATTCATTCTGTAATTAAATCCATTAATAAATCTGTATGATTGAATAACACATGATTTGAATTAGGATTTATAAATCATAAAACTAATAGCACATGATTAAGTTGCAATTTATACATTTGCATAGTGTTTTGAATCCTTTTTGGTGTTTTTAGACACCTATAGAGTGATGGAGATGGAAAAAGGGCAATGAAATGGATGTTCGATTTTGATAGATTATCAAAGGAAAAATTCACCAGTCTTAAAGAGTAGCCGGCCTAAAAATGCTTCCAACCGGTAGCTTCACATACCAATTCGCTAGTCCTAGAGACCCTTCGGTCGAAGAAAATGTTTCTTAACCGGCACCTTCACGTACAAACCCTCCAATATGAGAAACCTGTCGGCCTAAGGGAATATTTCTAAAATGACACCTTCATGTACGGACCTGCCAGTCTGAGAGACCCGCTAGCTATGAAAATGCTTCTATACCGGACGCCACATTTCTACCTTGTTTTGAGCTGGATCCAACCCATTTCTTCCTGAATCTCCCCCTTGTTGTTTTAGGGCTCTATTAATACTATTATTAGCTCATTAAAAGGGGCTACAACTATACATTTTAACTTTATTCAGACTTTGATCAATTTTTCTCTTTAGAAGCTTTCTAGAGACTAATCTCCAATTCTATATCTCTTGAAAAGATTGACGAACCCTAATTTTATTATTTTGATTTAAATATGCAGTCTCTTTCATCACTTTGTGTTTTCTTTGTTTACATGTTTGAGTAGATCCATAGTTATATTTTAGGATTTCAAAATAATTGTGAATTGATGATTATGATTTGTTAGGATACATAATTATCTATTGGTTTCTTCATCCAAGTTAATCTTACTACTTAAGCTTGATTGATCACCTAATTTATGATATTAGATTGTTTAATACACTGAAAGTGTTTTATTAAACGCCTGAAAAGAATTTAGAAGAACAAAACATTTTTAGCCAATAAGAGTCTTTTGTGAATCCATTAATCTGCTTTGAATGCATATTTTGGTCATTGAATCCAAGGGGAGTTAGTATTCATAATTGAACGTAGGATTTAATACGTTGGAAAAATGTTAATTCATTTAAGAAACTTCATGTTTCAAAATTAGTAATAAACAAAACTGTAATACATATAAGATTTTGAGAGGCAGAAAATAGTTTATCTAATTAGATAAAATGAGAAAAAAGTAATGAATAATTTATTTTTATATTCACTTAAAAAATCAAATACGATTAAAAAACAAGCAAAACTAATTGATTTATTACAAAATGAATTTCTTCGTCAAGTTTTAAAGCTATATATATTCGTCATGTTTTAAAGATATATATATATATATATATATATATATATATAGCCTAAATAATAAAAAAATAATCCAGAGAGAAGTAGAGATAAGAAAAAGCTCACCATTTCAAAATATTAGATAAAATTTATTAAAGAACAATTAAGAAAAATAAATAAATAAAATATTTATGTTCACATGTAATCTAATTTTCTTTTATTTTATTTTTCTTGATTTTTTATGTATTGTAAATTATTCTATTATAGAAAGCCTGGTTATTTATAGTTATCAATTAACTGCAACATGTATTAAGTATATTAATTAGATCTTGACAAGTTAAAAATATATTTAATTTAAATATTTATATATTTTAAATAATTAGTTTTATTTATGTATCACGTGAATTCTAATTTAATTAGATTATAAAACTTGCTCATATGCAAAGCGTATTGTAATTATTATATAAAAAGTAAACAATTTTTTTAAAGAATATTTTATTTCTTCAAACCAATATGCTATAAAATAACATTTTTTGGTATTAAAATTGTTGGTTAGACATACAGTATTTTTAGTATTTTATTAATGATAAATTTTAAAATTTAATAATTTAAAACTTGGGATAAATGTAGTATCTATATATACAAAGGAGAATTCCTTCACTTCTCCTTCTGCCATGCCAACATATGAGCTTCTAAATAGCCCACACATAAGCAATACTCTCATCAGTAATTTATTAATTTTCATACTCACCAACCATTATATAAATATGTGCCATAACATTAGAAGCAAAAAAAAATCCTCACTTAATAAATAAACCGGTGAAACTAAATTTACACATGATACCAATGCCAAAAGGATAAAAAAACAATAATAAAATAAAAAACCAGGAAAATGAAATAAAGGCGAAAGAGAAAATTATACTATCAGAATTCAGATCCTTTGGATCCTATTATATTGTATTCCCCATCATGCGGATGGAGGGGTACTATCTCTGGTTAAAAAAAGCTAATCAAAAGGGTAGAATCCGGAAACTCCATTTCAGTATAGAATGACCCTTAGATTCTAGCCACTTGGCTGAGATCAGCAACTTTCAAATTTAATAGTAATCCTCAACTCACAATGAACGAATTGATCGATCTTGTGTCTCGTTCTTGGAATATGCCCTTGATTGAAGCGATTATCATTCCGGAGGACGCTGCCTTATCCAGCATATGCCAATTAGCAGAATTTTAAAACTGGATATCCTAGGGTGGCATTTTACGAAAAGTGGAAGGTATACAGTTATATTGGGGTACGATGTAGAACAGATGCGCCCACAGTCGAGGACTCCTACTGATTTTTATTGTCCAGATATTAATCCACTTTTATCATTTTCCTGGAAAATGAAATGTCCACCTAAGATTAAACATTTTCTATGGTAAGTTATTACGGGTAGTGTTGTGGTTACCAAGAATTTGAAGACTCGTGGTACAAATTTCGATGTTCAATGTCCAAGATGTAGAGCAGAGGAAGAATCAATTAGTCATATTCTTTTTAAATGCCCTCCGACGCTCCAAACATAGGCACTTTCAGTGATCCCCACCAACCCTTGGATGTTCCCAATTTCATCAGTTTTTGCGAATCTCAATTATTTATTTTGTAGGCTTCCGAAGGAAATGTCTGACAATTATTTTCCTTGGATAATATGGTTTCTTTGGAAGAGTCGCAACCAGAATTTTTAAAGGTAAGGAGAGAGATCCCCAAGGGATTCTTTCTACTGCATAAACGAAAGGTCGGGCATGGTTTGAAGCTCAAATATTGGAGGATACGGTAACCCCAGTTAGGCAGAGTGGACAAGCGGCAATTGTAATAGACATGGAAGATAGTGCTTTTTTGATGGAGCTTGGAAGGAATAAGATGTCTTCCTCGGACAGGGTTGGTTTTGCCATAGTACAGGTGACTCAGGTACAATGATGGGATCTAGGAATATTAGGCGTAATCACTCAAATGTTAATGCAGAATTGAAGCGCTTATTTGGGTCATGGAATACATGCACACTCTCTAGTTTTATCAAGTGATCTTTGCAACAGATTATTTAGAATTGGTGAAGATAGTGTTTGATCCTGCAGAATGTCCTATTTTGTCGACACACTTGGAGGAGTTTCAATAGTGGAAGGTGTAAGAGAAAAGTTATATTTGCACGTATATCCAAATCCCAATTAACCAATTGCAGCCGCTTTTTTATTATTTGTTTCAAATCTATTAATCTAATATTTAAAAACTTATAAGCTCCTTCCAAATATACAATGACATAAATAAAATAGAAAAAGAAAACTTCAATAATCAATTGCGAAAATAAAGAAAAGAAAAAAATAATAAAATAAAAACAATAAATCCGCGGAACCCCTACTGATTATGTAAAGGAATTTAACTTTTAATAAATTACCTCTCGCCGGCATTGTTCCTATTACTAAAACTAAGACCCAGCGATCAGTAAATGGTCTTGAACTCCAAACGACAGATGGTCCAGATGGATAACAAATTAATTGGTGTTTTTGTCAGCTGCGATGTACCAGAGTTTCTCTGTTTTGATTTAATGGCTTAGATTCTACCTCTACATCCACTGGCCCTCGCTGATATCTTACATCATAACGTGGGTTATGATCCACCACATTTTTCTCTTGTAGATAGATCACCCTCTTTTTCTGAGGTTCTGGATATTAACCGACTTCTATGTGTTGACGAAAAAATAAAAATAAAAATAAATCAAGCATAAACCAACCCATATGCAATGTCTGTAGCTAAAAAGGTGGGAGTGGAACGGATTTGTTAAAACATTTGTTAAAAGTTAGATATTCAATTAGGGTTTTAACCCATGTTGCGAATAAAGTTATTTTAAATACATTTTTATTAATATATATAATCAATATTATGTATTAACTGTTATAATAATGAGTGCAATTTATAGGGTAAATAAATATAAATAAGAGTAAAATTTTATACCCACAGAATTTGGGATACCGAAAATAAAAGAAGAAGCGAGAGAGAGAATAATGTTATGCGAAGTTTTTGTATATTTGAAATAGTGATTTCGAATGAACGTATTCGTTTGTTTATATAGAAGAAAAAAGAAAAAGTTATTGTGTGTGCATAGTAACAGTAGGCTCCAAACAATTAATTTTGCACATTACGTTACATTACTTCTTCGATATTTTTCTTCGTCTATTGACTTTTGTAACACTCCCCATTCGACACCAATGTCAATACCATATGTTGTGTTTTTGTTGCCTCGTTAAAAACTTTTTTAGGAAAACTCTGTGGGAAAAACCATAATAAGGTAAAAAGAGTACAACTGCGCAAACTCCCCCTCCAATAAGATCATCTCATAGATCTTGCTGATGTCGCATTCCAATGTTATGAATATGCTTCTTGAACATTGTGGTGGGTAATGATTTTGTGAACAGATCAGCGGCATTGTCGCATGATCAGACATATCTTACTTCAATCTCTTTATTCTTGAGTTCTTGAGTATATGAGAAGAACTTCAGATGTATATGTGTAGTTCTGTCACTTTATAAACCCTTCCTTTGTTTGAGCAACGCATGCAGCATTTTCTTCATACAAGATAGTTGGCTCCGTATTTTCGAGAATTCCACTGCTTAATTGGATGTGTCGGCTTATTGATCTTAGCGATACATATTCTCTACTTGTTTCATGGAGTGCAATGAGTTCAGCATGATTCGAGGAAGTAGCCACCAGTGTCTGCTTCTGAGAACGCCAAGATATAGCTGTGCCTCCGATCGTGAAAACATATCCCGTTTGTGATCGGGCTTTATGTGGATCTGATAAATATCCAGCATCTGCAAAACCTATCATTTGACCTTTTGAATTTTTAGGATAAATCAAACCTAAATCAATAGTCTCTTGAAGGTAGTGGAAGATGTGTTTAATCCCATTCCAGTGTCTTCATATAGGGACAAACTGAATCTTGCCAAAATATTAACAGCAAATGATATATCAGGTCATGTACAGTTTGCAAGGTACATAAGGGCTCCGATTGCACTTAGATATGGTATTTCAGGACCAAGTATCTCTTCGTTTTCCTCATGTGCTCGGAATGGATCATTTTCAACATTGAGTGATCTAACGTTCATAGGACTACTGAGCGGAGTTGCCTTGTCCCATGTTAAAGTGTTTTAAAACTCTTTTGGTATATGTGGATTGATGCACAAATATACCTTTTTGGGAATGCTCAATCTGTAGGCCAGGACATAACTTTGTTTGTCCTAGATCTTTCATCTCAAATTCTCCTTACAAATAATTTGATGCTTTTTCTATCTCTTCATGAGTTCTATGCTTTTTCTATCTCTTCATGAGTTCTGATAATGTTTAGATCATCAACATATACTGTGATTATCACAAATCCAGATGTTTTTTTCTTGATAAAAACACATGCACAAATAGGATCATATATATATCCTTCTTTTGTCGTGATTGTTTTAACCCATATAATTTTCTTTGCAATTTGATTGCACATAACTCTTTTGGTTTAGATTTTAATGCTATTGGCATCGTAAACCCATCGGGAACTCTTATGTATATATCAGTATCTAATGATCCATATAAGTATGTCGTAATGACATCCGTAAGTCACATCTCGAGATTTTCATCAGCCACTAGACTCATCAGGGATCTAAACGTGATTGCATCCATAATGGGAAAATATGTTTCTTCATAATCTATTCCAGGTCTTTGAGAAAAACCTTAAGCCACAAGATGAGCCTTATATCTCCTAATCTCAATTTTCTCATTTCTTTTCCGAACAAAAACCCATTTGTATCAAATTGGCCTCACATCTGCAGGTGTGAGTACAATAGATCCAAACACTTCTCGTTTATTAAGTGAATCTAGTTCAACTTGTATTACATCTTTCCATTCTTTCCACTCATTTCTCTTTTGACATTCATATACAGATTTTGGTTCTGGATCATCGTTTTCTTCATTTGTTTCCTCTGATACAAGGTATGAGAAAGCATCATCAACGATTTCCTTTTCATTTCTATCCCATATCTTTCTATTATGGATGTAGTTGATAGAAATCTCATGGTTTTCTTCTGACTCGTGATCCTCTACTTTTCAGTAGACTCATCGTTTGTTTCCTCCAAAACATTTTCTGCTATTTTGGGTATGTTATGCATCTCAACTTCCTTTTGTTTTCTAGGATTTTAATATTTATAGCCAATGATATGAGGTGATTTTACCCCATTCTAACCTTTGTTTTGCAGGTTTTATCGAGTCTTTTTAGTCTTTATCGAGTCGTTTCAGGTCACTAAGAAACTATAAGCGAAGATGTAAGGGATTGGAGCCTCTAGAGCAAAAAGGAGTCGGAATGAAGGAAAGGAATCCGAGTTTGAAGATCATCACCCGATGGAGCACCTGCTCCCCTTCAGAGCACATGCTCCACTTTGGAGCACACGCTCCATCGGTCCGGAGCAAATATGGAAACTCCACTTACCTAGTTTTTAAGGAAGAAAAGGGGGGAGCCGTCACCACGGACATCTGATCCTTTTATCTTCGATTTCTAGCTAGAGAGAGACAGACCTTTTGATAAGAATTTTTGAGAGTTTTCCTACTTGTTAGATTTGGAGAAGAATCTCTGCCACACTTAAGAAGAATTCTGAACCTTTGTCATTTCTATTTTATATTTTATGGATTCTGTTTCACTTGTTGCTGTGTTTTCTGATTTCATGTCTGAGTAGATCCTCTTGTTAGATCAAGGATTTCAATTGTATTCATGAGTTGATGAGTTGAACACAAATAGGGATTAAAATAAATTGTCTTCACCACTCGTTAGTTTTAATGCCTGAATTTTAGGTTAATCTATTCATCAAAAGTGTAATAGGTTGCTAGAAGAGACTTTGGTGAGCAATCTGTCTTTAGCCACCGACAGTTGATGTTAAGAAAAATTGTGAGCATATCGAACATGTGCAATAATGCTTGTCTGCGATTCTAGGACCAAACGACAGTTTAGGATTTTAGGTTGTTAGATAAAGTTGTTGATGCCACGACAGTGGATTGATATTACTTCTATGTTTGAGCTCTAGACTTGCGCATAATTGTCCCCTGAATAGTTCTTCAACCCCTTACTCTGAATTTCCTGCGAAAATACCTTGGTATAATGCTTGTTTTATTTGAAGTTTAATAATTGTTTCACAACCAACAAAACCAACTTGCTTGCTTAGCTTTCTTTCAATACATCATAGATACAAAGCGTAACACTGGTCCTTTTGAAATCGAACCTATCTGTATTACAATCATAAGCTGTGCACTTGCAGTAGAAATTAAAGCACTAAATCCAGTGTACCAAGTTTTTGGCGCCGTTGCGACGGGGACCAATTCGTTACCTCTGTTTCTTGGTTTAAATTTTAGTCTAATATCTTTCTAATTTGTTTCTATTCTTCTCTCTTGTGTGTGTTTCAGGTGCATGACCACAAGAACCACAAGGAGCAAGAACTTTGAGAATCTTGTCATCCTAACCAACGAAGAGTTATCTAGAAGAAAGCGAGATAACAGGTAAAATTGAGCTGCACAAGTGTTTGCGCCTGTCCCTGTTCCTACTACAGACACTACTCCTGTCTCTGCACCTGTCCAAGTTCCTGATATTGTGGATATGGCCGACAGAGGCAATGCTGAAATGGCAGCTGAGCTGCAAAGACTTCGCCAAGAGATGGAGCAACTGAGACAAACACAGAAACAACAGCCGGCTATTGGAGATAAGGACAATCCGCATGCATTTTATCAAAATAGAGCTGCAATTGTCCCACCCACGATTCAGAGGCAAGACTTTGAGATCAAGCCTCAAATGATCACTTTGGTGAAGCAGCATTTATTCCATGGGTTGCCTGCAGAAATCCCGATGGACCACATCGAAAATTTTGAAGAAATCTGCAGCACGACTGGTTCAAATGGAGTGCCTCACGACTTTCTGAAGTGTTAGCTGTTCCCATTCTCTTTGATGGACAAAGCTTCACGCTGGCTTAAGTCATTAAGACCTGGGTCTTTGACAGCATGGGCTGAGTGTAGATCAGCGTTCTTGGATCACTTTTACACAAAGTCCAAGACCGCAGCTTTGAGGAAAAAAATATCCTCATTCCAGCAACATTCCGGAGAAGCCTTTTGCGAGGCTTGGGAAAGGTTCAAGGGGTACAGAAGAGAGTGTCCTCATCATGGGTTCACTAATGAACAAATTCTGGGCACCTTCTATGATGGTGTTGATTGAGATTACAGGAATGCTCTGAATGCAGTTAGTAATGGCGATTTAATGACAAATTCCAAGGAGGGTGCTTTTGAACTGATTGAGAACTTGGCTGCAAGTTCCAGCAGCAAGTCTCCTGAATACAACAGAACAAGGAAGATCTGTAGTGTGGAAGTTCAAAAGATTGATGAGCTCACAACCAAGGTGAACCTTTTGCTAATGGGAAACCAAAACACAATCCATTTTGTTGATGAGAATGGAGAAGCACCTCTATCTAAGGAGTTTTGAGATGACCAGGATGATAATCAGCTGGAGGTCAACTATGTGATTGGCTAAGGGTTTGTGCAAAATCGTGGGTTCAATCAACCCTATAGGAGCCACCCCAACTTGTCCTACCGGAGCACCAATGTGGAGAACCCACAAGATCAAGTATATCCACAGCAGCAAGGCGGCCAGAACCAGCTGTCTCAGAATGTGGAGTTTCAGAAAAGCTACTCCAACAATTCACAAGGGAAGCAGTTCATCACCAATCAGGGGCAGAATCGCTTCCAAAGAGGACAACAAAAGTCGCAATATACTAACATGCAGCCTTCTTCAAGTTCTGCAAACACCTCCCAAGATGATTTGAAGAACCTTATGCAGCAGCTGCTGCTTAATCAACAAAAGTCATCTTCAGAAATAAATGCCAAGGTTGATCACATGTGCAATTATATGAATGACAAGTATGAGGCTGTGTGGACTCACATGAAGAAATTAGATGTTCAGGTTGCACAAACTGCAGAAGCTGTCAAGAGAACACCTGGGACTCTCCCTGGGAAACCTGAAAATTCAAGAGCTGAATACATCAATGCCATTGAATTGAGAAGTGGGAAGACACTTCAGGTACCTACAGCACCAACTCAGAAATCGGAAAAAGGGAAGGAGATCGCTGAGGAGCACCTGCTCCAGGAAGAACAACATGCTCCAGCCGAAGAAAACTCGAATGAGCAACCCTCAACATCCGGAGCACCTGCTCCGACTCCATCTCAGGGTGCTCCAGGCGGAGATTTTACGATGGAGCACCCCAGCCCATCGACGGAGCACATGCTCCATCAGGGTGCTCCACTCACACCTGCAGAAAAACCTGCAGCAGCTCCAAAAAAGGTTTACAAGCCTAAGGTGCCCTACCCAGTCCCACCTAATAAGTCCCGTAAGGACCTAAAAGAGGTTAAATGTAAGGAGCTGCTTCGAGACATAACCATTAAAATTCCATTGGTTGATGCTGCCCAAATTGTGCCTTTTTTGAAAAGGCAAATAAAAGGATTGCTGGTCGGAAGAGTAGCTGACGATGAGGATGTGATGCTGGTTTCAAAAGACTATAGTGTTGTATTGCAAAATAAAGTACTCAGGACGATGGGTGATCCAGGGAGGTTTGTCTTATCTATGCAAATCGGACCCAACATCTTTGCTTGCTCATTCTGTGATTTGGGTTCAAGTGTAAACCTTATGCCATACTCTGTGGCTAAGAGACTGGGTTTCACCAAGTTCAAGCCAACAATGATCTCTCCAGTTTTTGCTGACAGATCAACAAAGCTGCCCATAGGAATCCTTGAGGACTAACATGTGACTATAGGGAACACACTAATCCCTACCGATTTCGTGGTTCTGGAACTTGATGAAGAGCCAAAAGACCCTCTTATTTTGGGTAGACCGTTCCTTTGCACAGTTGGTGCATTAATTGATGTAAGGAATTGAGTGATTGATCTCCAACTGGGAGATATTGTGGTGAAGTTCAAAATGGATAAACTTCTTAAAAGACCCATGCTGGATGGGCAGACTTTCACCATTGAAGGTGATGATGCAATCTCAGACCAGATGGTTGAAGAGGTTCTATCCAATGATCCATTGGAGGTTTCATTGACTATGGCTGAAGGAAAAAAAGGTTTTCTGAGCGAGGATGCTGATGGTTTTGCAAAGATGCTGGATTCAAGTCTCGGTTTGGAAAGGATGGTAGCCTACATCAGCCTAGAAGAAGGGAAGAACTCGACTGCAGTAGACAACAATGGAGCACCTGCTCTGAATTTAGGAGCACCCGCTCCGAAGTCAAGTCTTGTCGATGGCCCTTGGAGCGAGCTGAAAACTCCCAAGCTTGAGCTGAAAACACTTCCTGCCAGGCTAAGGTACGCATTCATTGGAACAAACTCTACTTACTCTGTGATAGTAAACTCTGAGCTGAACAATGTGGAAGTTGATTTGCTTTTGTGTGAGGTAAGGAAGTATAGAAAGACATTAGGATACTCACTTGATGATATCACTGGAATCTCTCCTGATCTTTGCATGCATAAAATATATCTAGAAGATGAATCAATGAGCTCTATAGAACATCAAAGGAGGTTAACCCCGAATTTAAAAGATGTTGTTAAGAAGGTGATAATGAAACTTCTAGAGGCTGGTGTACTATACTATTTCCGATAGTACATAGGTTAGTCCTGTTCATGTAGTTCCTAAGAAGGGTGGTATTATTGTGATTAAAAATGATAGGAATGAACTGATACAATAGAATGTGCATAGATTATCGAAAATTGAATGTTGCAACCCGTAAGGACCGCTTTCCTTTGCCCTTTATCGATCAAATGCTTGAAAGACTGGCTAACCACCCATACTATTGCTTTCTAAATGGTTACTCTGGTGTCTTTCAGATCCCAATCCATCCGGATGACCAGGAGAAGACGACATTCACATGTCCCTATGGCACCTTCGCCTACAGGGGAATGCCGTTCGGCTTGTGCAATGCTCCAGCTACATTCCAGCGGTGCATGATGCCCATTTTTACTGACCTCATCAAAGACATTATGGAGGTTTTCATGGACGATTTTTCCGTCTATGGAAGCTTTTTTTCTGTCTGTTTGTCAAATTTGTGCAGGGTACTTCAACGATGTGAAGAGAAACAACTGGTTCTAAACTGGGAGAAGTGCCACTTCATGGTGGAATGGGATCGTGCTGGGTCATCGAATTTCAGAGTAGGGTATCGAGGTAGATAAGGCAAAGATAGAGGTCATGATGAGCGTACAACCGCCTACATCTGTCAAAGGAATCAGCAGTTTTCTGGGTCATGCATGTTTCTACCGGAGGTTTATCAAGGACTTCTCCAAGATAACGAGGCCTCTTATACAGCTGTTGTGCAAGGAGGCGAAGTTTGAGTTTGATAGCGCCTGCCTTGAGGTTTTCCACACGATAAAAGGAGCACTGTTCAGTGCTCCCATTGTGCAACCACCAGACTGGGAGTTGTCATTCGAAGTCATGACAGATGCAAGTGATTATGCAGTCGGTGCAGTTCTGGGTCAGAGGAAACACAAGAAGTTGCATGTCATCTATTATGCGAGCCGAACTCTGGATGAGGCTCAATGCAAGTATGCCACCACGGAGAAGGAACTTCTAGCGATTGTTTTTGCCTTTTAGAAGTTTCAGTCTTACCTGGTTGGGTTAAAAGTAATCCTGCACACGGACCATGCTGCACTGAAGTTCCTATTGACTAAGAAAAATGCTAAGCCAAGGCTCCTAAGATGGATTCTTTTGCTACAAGAATTTGATCTGGAAATTGTAGACAAGAAGGGAGTTGAGAACGGAGTTACAGATCATCTACCTAGGATGAGGATAGAGACAGAGATGCCTCTAGATGACAGCTTCCCTGAAGAGAAAATTTATGCAATAAGGGTATGCCAGGTCGTGGAGCATCCACTCCGCTTCGGACCACCTGCCCTGAGTCTGTTTCTACCATCGATTTCGACAACAAACAAATATATGAGCTCGAAAACCTCTTTTTACAGTCGCTACCCATCTTTGGGACTTAAGGTTTTGTGCTCTCTCTCTCTCTCTCTGAACTGCTTGTGTGAACTGTTCTAGAAGTTTTTCATGATGATTTGTGCAATTATAACTTGAATAGAGTTCAAAATAGACATGAAAATTTTTGGAAAAAACTTGAAAGTCCATCAATGGTGAAAAATCGTGTTGCATGTTGAATTGGGTTTGAGATATGAGTTTTACTCCTTCAATGACTCCTAAATACACACGATTTGATTGTTCACCGATGATACAAACTTGAATGCCAAAAACGTATGACTTCCATTCGTGTAAAGCTCACTTTAAAGATGTTTCTTGTATGTTTACAGGAGAATGCAGCCCAAGAACATCCGCTACACGAACCGGAAAGGAAAGGGAGCAAGTACCTCGACCCAAGCGGACCCTCGAACCGCGCCATGGCCGCGCCCTGAAGGAGAACGTTTTGAGCTCTCGGACGATAGCATCCCTGTGCACTCTAATGAGAAGTGGGACCAAACCGATTGCCTCTACTACAACGCGCTGCTGGGCGTGAAGATAGAGCCCACCCGGTTCATGTGCTCGGATACGTTGAAGCGGTTGGGGATCGAAAAGGAGGTGTCTGCAATCTTCCTCAGCGCCAAGTTCATGGGTTTCGCTCTGAAAACCGAGGTCCTCTACTCCGAGCTCACTCGCCAGTGCCTCGCCACAGCGAGGATTCACTATGCCAACCCCCAGAACCCGGCTGCGGATGAAGCATCTCTCTCCTTCTTTGCTGACGGGAGGAAGTACTCCATTACCATCAGAGAGCTTAATGATGTCTTCGGCTTCCACGCAGAAGATAAGGACCTCTCCTTCCCGAAGCGGTTCCCCATGTCCAGCTAGTTCTGGCAGACGATCGCATCCGGCCCTTACGCCTCTCGCTCCGCGAGCCAGTCCTTGATCCGCCACCCTACTGTGTGCATCTGCGCAAGACTATACAGCCATCTGCTCTTTAATCGCGACGTTGGCAACAAGGTACACCTCGACGAGCTCCTTATGCTCTACTATGGTTGCAGAGACTTGGTGGCCGAGTCATATGGAGCACCGCACCCAACGGTGCAGCAGGTCAACCTTGGTCTTCAGTTCGCCGAGACGATAATGGCGGCAAAAGACAGAGCACGCACCGGCGCCCCAAGGAAGACCGAGCGCATTGGGAACCTTCTCACCACCCTCTTCCAGACCTGTAAGTTACCCCTCGGACATGCTACCTGCGTCTCTCAGATCGAGCAGATGGACACAGCTCACCTCATCAGCTCGAAGATCCTCCAAGACCAGGACACCTACCAGTTCAGGGGTGTGAATGTCGAGACTTTTTTTTGCAAGCTCCCTCAGCCAGCGATAATCCGCCTCAACTATGAGTCCGACCTGCGCTTCATGCCGCACCCGGATTTCCTGTGCTCAGACCCTCTCCGGCGTACTCCTTTTGCTACACCCGCCAGCTCCTCCAGAGCAGTACCGCCTCACCTGGAGGATGAGGAGACGCCACGCACCGCTCCACGCACACTGACGCTTCCCTACCACACCACCACCACTCAGTGTGAGTTCGACCTTCCCCCTATCTCTGATGAGCCTGATACAGCTGAGTACAGGCAGTGGATGATCGCTTCTCAGCGGAAGAATAACAGTCTCCTACAGCGCATCATGCAGACTTTATCCCGTGGTTGCTGCCACACCACGGCGGTAAGAGACGTCCACACAGAGCAGACGCCGGGACCTTCCGAGAAGCCTTCCCGTGGTAGGAAGCGCTAGGGGCGAGACAGGAGCGAGAGTCCCAATGACACCACCCGCTGATTGGCAGTAACACCCCTCTATCACCATTGTACTATTCCATTTTCATTTGTATTTTCTTTGTATCCTGACTTCATATTTACTTTCACACCAGGGACAGTGTGAAGTAAGTGTGAGAGAAGGAGTTTATTGCTACTGATTTTCGTTTATTTTCTTTGGTTTTGTTTGGATTTTGAGTCAGCTTTTGTCTTTGAGTCAGCTTTTGTCTTTGAGTCAGTCTGTTTTATTGAGTAAAGAACTTGTTTGGGAATTAGGACCTTAATCTATGATGAAATTGCACCATTCCTGTGATTTTAACCATCTCTCTAGTGACCATTGCTGCAGAACTTTGAGTATTCGGACAAGCTGGACCACCATACTCGGATCACTATCTTATATAACCCTCCTTATCTAAAAAAAAAAAAAGCATATATATATATATGTAAAATTATAAGGAGAGGAAAGTTAGTAACTCAAAGATGTGCCCCTTGGCACCTGTCGATCACAAGGAAGGAAGAACCGAGATTTGAGGAGTTAGAGTTTTCAAGAGAAGAAGAGTGATTAGAGGTTGTGGAACCTCAATGAGTCCATTCTCTTTTGCTATTTGTGCAATATGATGTATTCTCTATATACTCCGGTAACCCTCTAAACACTCTGAAACTCCACTACTAAAATTAGCTTCTTTATTCCTTAGCATTGTCTATCCTAGGTAGTGCCCATGATGAGAAGTTCACGCCACCCTTTCATTGAATGTAGAGAGTTTATTGTCTGGATGGTGAACTTTGTGTATTTGTGAATACAAATATGGAACAGGGTTTGAGAAGATGTTGGTTGGTTTTGGTGAGAATGAGCTACGCTTGTTCTAAAGTATGTGGTCTGCAGATTGTGGTTGAATCATGGTCGCTGAGATTTTGAGAGTTCCCGCGTTTTCAAACCTCTGTTCCGCGGCTTAAACTTGAGTTTGTTTGAGGACAAACAAATGTCTAAGTCTGGGGGAGTTGATATGAGGCGATTTTACCTCATTTTAACCTTTGTTTTGCAGGCTTTATCGAGTCTTTATCGAGTCGTTTCAGGTCACTAAGGAGCTATAAGCGAAGATGTGAGGGATTGGAGCCTCTGGCTCAAAAAGGAGTCGGAAAGAAGGAAAAGAACACAAGTTTGAAGATCATCACCCGATGGAGCACCTGCTCCCCTTCAGAGCACATGCTCCACTTTGGAGCACACGCTCCATCCGTCCGGAGCAGATATGGAAACTCCAGTTACCTAGTTTTGAAGGAAGAAAAGGGGGGAGCCGTCACCACCGACATCTGATCCTTTTACCTTCGATTTCTAGCTAGAGAGAGACAGACCTTTTGATAAGAATTTTTGAGAGTTTTTCTACATGTAAGATTTGGAGAAGAATCTCTGCCACACTTGAGAAGAATTCTGAACCTTTGTCATTTCTATTTTATATTTAATGGATTCTCTTTCACTTGTTGTTATGTTTTTTGATTTCATGTCTGAGTAGATCCTCTTGTTAGATCAAGGATTTCAATGGTATTCTTGAGTTGATGGGTTGAACACAAATAGGGATTTAAATAGATTGTCTTCACCACTTGTTAGTTTTAATGCCTGAATTGAACTGATCACTCAATTCATGATTTTAGGTTAATCTATTCATCAAAAATATAATAGGTTGATAGAATAGACTTTGGTGAGAAATTTGTCCTTAGCCAACGACAGTTGATGTTAGGGCAAATTGTGAGCATATCGAACCTGTGCAATAATACTTGTCTGCGATTCTAGGACCAAATGACAGTTTAGGATTTTAGGTTGTTAGATAAAGTTGTTGATGCCACGACAGTGGATTGATATTACTTCTATGTTTGAGCTCTAGACTTTCCCATAATTGTCCCCTGAATAGTTGTTCAACCCCTTACTCTGAATTTCCTGTGAAAATACCTTGGTCTAACGCTTGTTTTATTTGAAAATTAATCATTGTTTAAATCTGTTACTTGTTTCACAACCAACAAAACCAACTTGCTTGCTTAGCTTTCTTTCAATACATCATAGGTACAAAGTGTAACACTGGTCCTTTGGAAATCGAAACTATCTGCATTACAATCATAAGCTGTGCACTTGCAGTAGAAATTAAAGCACTAAATTCAGTGTACCAGCCAACAGGTCTACCATGCTTCAGACGTGTTTTAGACTCACGTGTATTATCTGCTTTTCCATGTTCATATGGTATTTCAACACGAGCAGGAGCATTTGCAGCTGGTATATGAGGTTTAGTTACCATTTTGGTGTCTGCAAATGCATCTGGTAGCTGATTTGTTATACTTTGCAAATGCACAATTCGGCGAACTTCTATTTCTGACTCTTTTGTAGGAGGATCAAGGTGTAACAAGGATGGTACACTCGATTTGATATATTTTCCTACTTGTTTGGTTTTTCCCCTAGAATTGGGAATACCTTTTCATGAAAATGACAATCGGCAAAAATGCCGTAAAGTCGTCACCAGTCTGTGGTTGTAGGTATCTTATAATTGATGGAGAATCACAACCAACATATATTCTCAACTTTCTCTACAGTCCCATCTTTGTACGTTGTGGTGGTGCTACAGGCACATACACCGTACAATCAAAGATTCTAAGATGGGAGATATTTGGTTCTCGACCAAATACTAATTGTAGTGGAGAATACTTATGGTATGTGCTTGGTCTTATCCGAATGAGTTCTTCTGCATGCAAAATAGCATGTCCAATATAGAGGTTGGAAGTTTTGATCTCATGATCAGTGGCCTTGAAATCAATTGGAGACGTTTAATTAATGATTCAGCCAAACTATTTTGTGTATGGACATGTGCTACAGAATGTTCAACTTCAATTATTGTTACCATACAATAATCATTAAACGCTTGGGATGTGAATTCACCAGCGTTGTCTAATCTAACTCTTTTAATGGAATAATCAGAAAACTGAGTTTGCAGTTTGATTATCTGAGTTAGAAATCTCGCAAATGCCATATTTCGAGATGATAATAGACAAACGTGTGACCATCTACTGGATGCGTCAATTAATACCATAAAATAGTGAAATGGTCCACATGGTGGATGTATTGGTCCACAAATATCGCCTTGAATTCGCTCAAGGAATTTTGGTGATTCTTTATAAATTTTAGTTAGTGATGGACTTATGATCAACTTTCCTAGAGAGCATGCTGCACATGTCATTTTATCCCCTTGATATATCTCTTGGATTTTCAGTGAATGACCATGTGAGCTCTCTATGATTTTCCGCATCAATGTAGTGCCTGGGTGTCCAAGGCTATCATGCCATAGTGTGAAATCTTCTGAATTTTTTTTAATCGTTAGCTTTGATTCGATTGTGTCTAAACCAGAAGGGAGTTCTGGGAACTTTTCCAATATATGCCGTTGGCCAGATCTATCGTAAATTACATGCATATACTTCTTTCCACTCTTAGTTGCAGACTGAGTATCATATCGTTGACGTATATGTCTTTAAAACTCAACAAATTCCTTTTTAAATTCGGAAAATACAAGACATCATTTATGGAAAAATTTGTTCCATTATGCAACATAAAGTTGGCTTTACCAGTTCCTTCAATCACGTTTGCAGGACCTGATATTGTATTGACAATTATTCTTGTTGGTTTTATATTAGAGAAATATCTCTTTTGTCTCAGAATAGTGTGCGTTTTTCCACTATCTGGTATGCAAATTTCTCGAATCTTTTTGTTGGATTTTGTTCCATTTGTATCGTGATCCATTTCTGTAATTAACATAAACATCAATAAAGAAAATGTGAAATTCATTCATAGGAAATGACGTACAATAAATATACATTATTTTTGTTATAAAAACAACATTATTAGATAAAAACTGAAAACATAATAATTATACATTAATCTGTTGTGAAAACAACGTTATTGGATAAAAAAAACTGAAAACGTAATAATTATACATGTCATTTCTGGAGAATATTCAACAATCTCACTACAAGCATTTCAGTTCTCCATAATGGTGGTCTCGTCGAAATCATTTGCAAAGTCTGAAGAGTCGAGGTACGTTGTACCCTCAAAATTATCCGTGATGTTCACCTCTTTTCCTTTACCTTTTGTGGACTCTTGGTATAACTTACAAAGATGTGGTGAAGTACAACATGTACGAGACCAAAGTCCTTTGGATCCACATCTGTAACATACATTCTCATGCTTCTGGGTGATATCCACTTGGGTTTCTTTCCCCTTGGGATGTTGTTCAGATCGGACCCCTTTGTTAGATCCTCTCCCCTTTGGATTGTAAGTTCTTCCACATCCGTGACTAAATCGACGGCCACATCCCCGATAAGATTGGAATTTCTTTTCTGAATTTTCCAAAGCCGTAGTATGCACTTCAGGGAATGCTTTGGCTCCTATGGGTCGAGAATTGTGGTTTTTGATGAGAAGCTCGTTATTTTTACTCTGCGAGAATGAGCGTCAGAACCAATTCAGAAAATCTTATATACCCACATTTCTATATATTTCTAGCAAGACACCCTGCTCTTTATGAAATGTGAGGTATGTTTTCTCAAGCATTTCTACTTCAGTGACAGGATGACCACAATATTTCAATTGTGAAACTATCCTTAGTATAACAGAGTTATAGTCTGCAACCTTTTGGAAATCCTGAAACCTCAGGTTCTTCCACTCTTCTAGAGCATGAGAGAGATTCACTTTCCTCTAGTTGTCAAACCTTTTTTTTAGAGCTTGCCACATTTCTGCTGGATCTTTTATGTGCACATAGTCATGTGTCACATTTTCGTTTAGGTGTTGCCTTAGAAAATTTATCGCTTATGCTTTATTTTCTGCAGGTAATTTGTTTCCATTTTTGATAGTATCGGTTAGCTTTTTGATCTCAAGATAAAGCTTGACATAATTGTCCATGCTATATAGTTTGCTCCAATTATTTGGAGAGCCGGGAACTTAAGCTTCTCAATATTTGCCATTTGATTTTCTAAAAAAAAAATCATAAAACTTTCATTAGTACGCTAATATTAATTTATATTTAGATGAACTGTTTACATAAATATAAAGAAAGTTATTTGAAAAATATTTAAGAGGAGGTGAAATCATTGAGTGAAGTGAATGAATGAAAGATTAGTGTATTTATAGATTGAAAACACTGTTCATAGCCGTTTGAGGAGGTAAAAAATTTGAAAATTTTTCTTTGTGACCGTTGGTGAATGAGATGTGAAAATTAATTAAAATCAATCAAAATATAATTTCAATGAGTAATTGATCTAACTTCCTAACTTTTAGACATAAAATTTATACAGGTGACCGAGCCTCCATTTATAATAATTATAATATAAACAGATCTAGAATCATAATATTACGATAAAAGAGTTAACCACGTTAGAATAATAAATAAATTATACATCGGCTTAGCAATCTATTGTTATATTAATAGTAAATAAATAATTATGCCTTAATTTTAATAAACATGAACTTCGTTACGCTCATATTATTGTTATAGTACATAACAACTAATTTATTGTTACAATATAACTTTAGTGGTGTTTTTCCTTCAAAAGTTCGCAGCCTAGTGACAAAATTCTTCAGCTGTAGTCCCTGAATGGATGCCTCCTAAATCTGCTACAAATTCTGCCACTATTATGGAGGAAGCTACAAGTGATTATATCACATTACACCAAGCAATAGCTCCACCAGCCAACAGAAAAAACATAGCCTGAAGTGGAATTTTTTAATATCTTGACATCCAGTAAAATCAAAATCAAAATATCCAATGATCTCCAAGTTATCTGATATCTGATATGTGAGCATACAGCCCTTTGTTCTCTGCAGGTACCTTATGACCATTTTGGCTGCTTTCCAATGGTCCAAACCTAGACTGCTTAAATATATGCTAAAAACTCCAACTATGTACGATATATCTGGATGCGTACAAACTTGAGCGTACATTAGACTCCTCACTGCCGATGCATAAGGGATCTTCTACATCTCCTGTATTTCCAACTTTTCTTTAGGACATTGTTTGAGAAAAAAATTTTCACCTTTAGTGATTGGGGTATCTCCTTATTTGCAATTATGCATGTCAAATCTTTTAAGTATATCAATATTGTGATAATCCAAGAATTCATCAAGAGAGAAAAAGTTGGTTAAAGGAAACTTCTTCTCTCTCCTAAAAAGGGCGATCTAGAAAGTAACAGTGTCATCGTTCTCTTTCGTCCTCCGGCGTCGCTCGAGACGTCGATCCCAAACCCATCTCTCTCCTTTAGGCCCTCCCCTCCTCATCATGGGAAAGAAAAAACCACCTAACCTCCCCCCCCACCGTAAAACCTCTTCCCGTAAGACCGCTTCTAGCTCTTCCTCTCACCACCCTCTGCTACCACCAATCTCTAATACCGAGGATCCCCTCCCGGATCCTGCTCTCCCTTTCGATGGCCCCGCGACATCCACAGTCAAGGCTATCGACCCAGTACCTGTAACTCACACCCCCAATTTGGTTACTGTAGTTACAGATCCAAAAACTGCTTCTGTGAAAGTCGATTCTACGACCGTTCCAGAAACAATTTCAACACTTGCTGAGGGTCATCCCATTCAGGAATCAACGATACCTTCTCCAAAGTCCGTGACAACCTCCTCGGAGGCGATTCCGGAAACCGGTTCTAAACACACTACAGCTGCAACGGACTCGTGGTCCGGCTTCTACAAAGGGGTTTCAAATCAGCTGGAGAAAAAAGGAAAACCGTTCACTCTAACCTTGGGAGAGTCCTGTGTGAAGATACCAAACTCAATAATTGAGAAAAATAAGAAAGCCTGGATTGCTTCGTTTTAGGTCAATTCTATTCTGACCCTCCCTCTCAGGGAACAATTCACAACATTGCCAACGGGATATGAAGCAAACAATACATAGATATTACAGTATCAAAAATGGAGGGTTTTGCTTTCCTTTTCAGGATTCCGAATGCTTGTACTCGCAGCCGTGTTGTGAACCAGAGACTCTGGTAAATTGAAGGGCAAACGATGTTTGTGGAAAATTGGGAACCAGGTTTCACTCCAACTAAGCCGGAACTGACTTCTGCGCCGATATGGATTGAGCTCTCAAATGTGCCCCTTCAATTCTTCAATGAAGAAGGCTTAGAACATATCGCAAGGCTGGTTGGCCACCCCTGATGTCTGCACCCTTCTACAGCTAATAAATCAAACCTCGAAGTGGCAAAGGTTCTCACTTTGATTGATCCTCACAAACTATTGCCGGAAGCCGTATATGCCCAATTTGATTCAGGAGAAATAAGAAGGATTAACGTCTCTAGTCCATGGATGCCACCAGTATGTGACCATTGCAAAGAAGTGGGTCACAGTGTTAGGCATTGTAAATGGGCCCCAATCCTCTGTTCCATATGAAGTTCTCGTGTGCACACCACAGATTCTTGCACCCGGCAGAGCGACCAGGATTCAAAAAGCAAAACTCGAGAAGGATTTAAGCAAAGTCTAATGTGTCTTCACAGTCTGTGGCTCCTGTGATTGCAGGTATTTCAGCTACAATGTCCGTTCGTTATGTTGAATCTTCTCTGGGAAAAGACAATGAAAAAACACAAGGAGAGAGTAGTGTTCAGAATACAGGCACTATGGCATGGGTTAAAAAAGCGAATACTACCCCTAACTCAGTTGACGAAAGTCTTCTATCACCAGATGTGGAATCGGATTCCTCCGACGTAAACTCTTCCAACGCTGAGGATGAACAGCCAACTCAAGATCGAATCAGCAAGTTTGTAGAAGTTTTTACCAAGAAAAAGAAGAACAAGGTGAGGGGAAAGGGCCCCACAACTACATAATGTATATGTGTAAAGATCTTTTTTGCTGGAATATCTGGGGCTTTAATATAGCAAGCCACCGTAGCGGCTTAAAGAAATGGATAAAGCTTAATATGCCTCTTTTTGGTGGTATTATTGAGACGCATGTCAAGCAGCCGAAGTATTTGAAGTTCATCAACGAGCTACTTCCCGGCTGGTCATCTGAAGAGAACTATAATTTCTCTCTTTTGGGTAAGATTTGGGTGGTCTGGCACCCAAGTGTGCAAGTTGCTATCGTTTCTAAATCACTGCAGATGATAACTTGTGAGGTTCTCTTTCCGGATACTCGACATTGGATTGTTGTGTTGATCGTCTATGCGGCGAACGAAGAAGAAAGAAGAAGGGACTTGTGGAATGAAATCACAAACACATCTTCAAGTCAGTCAGTGCAAGGTGACTTCAACCAAGTCCTGAATCCCATGGAGCACTCAGGAACAACATCTCTGAACATTGATAGAAAGACAAGGGAATTTAGAGAATGTTTGAGGTCTTCGGACTTAGCTGATCTCACCTTTTGCGGTAACTCATTCACGTGGTGGAACAAGTGTGTTGAACGAGCCGTGGCAAAGAAGTTGGATCGAATATTGGTCAACGAGGAGTGGTATAGTTCTTTCCCCTCTTCATATGCTATCATTGGAGAACATGACTTCTCGGACCATGCATCTTGTGGAGTTGTTTTACGGTTAGTATCTCAAAGGCAGAAGAGGCCATTTAAATTCTTCAACATGCTCTTGCAGAACTCTCATTTCCTACCTCTGGTTTGTGAGCATTGGTTTTCTTTCAATGTTGTGGGATCTGCCATGTTTAGGCTCTCCAGAAATTTGAAGCTTTTAAAGGCTGTGATTAGAGATTTCAGTACAAGTAACTACTCGAACATTGAGAAAAGAGAGGCTGAAGCCTACACCATTTTGCTACACTGTCGAAGTACGACATTGAGCTCCCTATCACGAGCCAATGCTGAAAATGAGCTGGAAGGTCAATGGAAATAGCTCGTCCTGGTCAAAGCTGAAGAATCATTTTTCCTCCAACGATCAAGGGTACAATGGCTAGCAAAAGATGATGACAATACTGCGTACTACCACAAAATGGTGATCAAATCTATCAACAACATTCACCTCCTTATTGCTCCAAACGGGGATCGAATTAAAATTCAACCAGGAGTCATAGTTAATTTGTTGATTATTTCACTAGCATTATGGGTGGTCCCTTGGAACCGTGTCTTTTTATTCAAGACGACATTGATCTTCTGCTCACAGCTGAGACGCTCCAGAAAGAGAACTTGCTTAAGAGATTCTCTAATGAGAAAATCAGAGCAGCTTTCTTTGACATGCCAAGGAATAAGACTTGTGGTCCTGACGGATATCGAATGGAATTTTTCACAGGCTGTTAGCCAGCGATAGGGTCAGTAGTGTGTCACGCCGTGCAGGAGTTTTTCGAGTCAGGAGAGCTACTCAAGCAATGGAATACTACTTCGCTAGTGCTCATACCGAAAGTTACAAATGCAACGTCCACCTCAGACTTCAGGCCAATCTCTTGCTTGAATACTGTCTATAAGGTCATCTCTAAGGTTCTTGCGTCGAGACTCCAAGATATCCTATCTCAGGTAATCTCTCCCTGCCAATCTGCTTTCATGCCAGGGAGATTACTATCAGAGAATGTCCTTCTTGCCACTGAAAGAGTGGAGGGATATAATCACAAGAACATTGACTCAAGGGCCATGCTCAAAGTAGATCTCAGGAAAGCTTTTGACTCTGTCCATTCGGACTTTGTGATCGCTTCTCTAAAAGTTTTGGATTTGTCGGAAATGTTTGTGAACTGGATTGTGGAATGTATAACCACTCAATCTTTCTCAGATTCAGTGAATGGAATATCAGGGGGTTTCTTTGAAAGCACAAAGGGACTTAGGCAGGGAGATCCCCTCTTGTCATATCTTTTTGTCCTCTTGTCATATCTTTTTGTCCTCGTCATGGAAATATTCTCCCAACTTCTTCGATCAAGATTTGATTTCGGGTATGTTCACTCCCACCCGGGAACCTCAGAGTTGAATATCTCCCACCTTATGTTCGCCGACGACGTGATGATCTTCTTTGATGGCGGAAGCTCCTCACTCCACGGCATAAGTGAAACTCTTGATGATTTTTCTTTTTGGTCAGGATTACATATGAACAGAGGGGAAACTCAGCTATTTAGAGCAGGAGTGAACCAAATTGAATATAGTACTATGGACAGCTACGGTTTCACCCTTGGTTCCCTCCCAATCGGGTACTTAGGCCTACCCCTAATGCATAGAAGATTGAAATTCTCTGAATATGATCCGCTGATTGATAATTTGAACAAGTGTTTTCGTTCTTGGGCAGTTCGGTCTCTATCTTTCGCGGGAAGGGCTCAGCTCATTCCCTATGTGATCAACGGTACGGTAACATTTTGGATCTCGACCTTTATCTTGCCTCAAGGCTGCATTAAAAAGATAGAATCTCTCTGCTCAAGATTTTTTTGGTCGGGTTCAGTTGATAAAGGATATGGTGCTAAGGTTGCTTGGTCAACAGTTTGACTGCAAAAAAAAAGGAAGGTGGTCTAGGGTTGAGAAGGTTTTCAGACTGGAATAAGACTTTATGTCTCCGGTTTGTTTGGCTTTTGTTCGCAAGAACCGATTCCCTTTGGGTCACATGGCATAAGCACCACCACTTAAGGAGAGAGAACTTTTGGGAAGCTGTCTCTCGACCATCAGATTCTTGGACTTGGAAGGTATTCCTAAACCTTCGCCCTCTAGCTGAGAGGTTCCTTAGAACGGTTGTTGGAAATGGTGAGGTCACGAGTTTTTGGTTTGATATGTTGACTCCCATGAGCCCACTAACAAATTTTATTGGAGGGGATGGCCCGAAAAACTTGAGACTACCCTAAATGCCGACAGTGGCGGATGCATGCTCAGCAGTAGGATGGCTTCTTCCTTCCTCACGAACGGATAATAAAGTCGCCCTCCACAGGTTTCTCACCACGATTGATCTCCTGTCTCTCTCTTCTGGAGTTGATTATCATTGTTGGGAGGTAAACAACGTAAAACTTAATACTTTATCTTCAAATAAACATGGGAGACTCTAACACCTCGCGCTGCTTTGAAAGAATGGTCAAATATGGTTTGGTTTAAAGGGTGTGTTCCAAAACATGCTTTCAACATGTGGGTTGCTCAACTAAATAGAGTTCCAACTCTGATAAGGCTAGCCTCCTGGGGAGTTGTTACTTCTACAACCTGTTGTATATGCTCTTCTTGGGACGAAATGAGAGACCATCTGCTTCTAAATTGCCCTTTCAGTGTTGAAATCTGGGATTTAATTCATGTTAGGCTGGGACCTCTTCAACAAAGGCTTCGGTCTTGGAATGAACTCTTGTCATGGACTAGAACTCCTTCAAAGCTTCGGAGGTTGGTGGCTCAGACAACTGTATACCATATTTGGAGACAGCGTAACAATATCCTGGACAATCAACTTCACGTGCCTGCTCCGACAATTTTCAAGTGTCTTGACCGCGAGATAAGAAACATAATCCATGGCCGCCGTAACAAGCGCAGGTTTGGTAACTACATGTCTTTATGGATCTGTTAATCATGGCTGATTGCCAGCTTGTAATGTTTCTTTGTTTTTTTTTTTTTTTATGCCAAAGAAACATTGTAATTAGGTGTACATATCTGTATGACCTAACTTTTCATTATCAATGATATTAACATTCATAGCAAAAAAAAAGAATTCATCAAGAACGATCTCTATGAATCTCGATCCCTAATACGAAAGATGTCTCACCAAGATCTTTCATCTCAAAATTATTATTAAGAAATCTCTTGGTTTCAACCAGCATAACTGTAGCGTTAGTGCCCAAAAATACAATTACTTCCACTGAATTTTTTATTTACACAATCTTCAACCAAATTCACCTCTAAACCAAATGAGGTGATTACTTTATGAAACTTGTGGTACCATTGACGAGAAGCTAGTTTAGTCCATAGATGGATTTCTTTAACTTTCATACCATTTTCTTTGGATCACCTATCACAAAGGTTTCTGGTTGCTCCATATAATTTGTCTCATCAATATTTCCATTGAGAAACGATGTCTTTACATCCATCTGATAAAGCTTTAAGTCATATTGTGCACCAAGGGCAATGATTGTCCTAAAAGAATCCTTTGATGAGACTGGAGAAAAGTTTTTTTTATATAGTCAATCCCGTCTTTTTAGTATAGCCTTTAGCAAATAGACAAGCCTTAAATCTCTCCACATTACCATTTGAGTCCATTTTGGTCTTAAATACCCATTTGCAACCAATGACTTTCTTTCCTTCTGGTAATTGAACAACGTCCCAAACATTATTGGCAATCATTGACTGATACTCATATTCACTAACTTCAACCTACTTATCTGAATTGAAACTACTCATGGCCACCCAGAAGTTTATAGGATCATCTTCCAACTGGGTTTGATTTTCCTCTGGTTCGATAAGAAACAGTATGTAATCATCCAGAATAGTGTTTCTCCTTTCTCTAGTAGATCACCGCAAAGGCAATTGTTCTTATTACACTACTTCTTGACGATTTTGAATTTGACCTTCATGCTCGATAACATTTTCATCTTCATTAGGAGGAAGGACTTCAGTGTCAACTTGAGGTTAAAAATTTTCTTTATTCAAAGCAACTATATGAATCAGTTTACAAACTGAATCCGATTCTTCCTCAAAGATGATGTCTCTAACTTTATCTCTCCCCAAATTCAACATCCTCAAAGAACGTAGTTGTTCCCGTCTCAAAAATATTCTTCTATATGGGATCATAAAACTTATAATCCATATATCGCTTAGAATAACCAACAAAGTAACTGCTCAAAATTCTGGAGTACACTTTCTTCCCAAATAGCATATAAACCCTAGCCTCAGCTGGACATCCCCAAATATGAAAATGTTTCAAACTGGGGTTTCTCTCAGTCCAAAGCTCATAAGATATTTTTTAGTCGTTTTAGATGGTACTTTATTTAGAATGTAAGCTGCAGTCTTTAGTTCCTCTCCCAGAGTTATTCCGGTAAGGTAGAATGACTGATCATATTCCTTACCATGTCCTTAGAAGTGTGATTGCGTCTTTTAAATACACCATTCATACTGGGAGACCCATGCATAGTGTATGGTGGAAAAATTCCACACTCCTCTAGGTATCTGGCAAATGGTCATGGACGTTGTTCACCTGAACTGTCATACCGATTGAATATTCACCATCATGATCAGATCTGACCGATTTTATACTTCACTCAAGACTCTGACTTTTCATGAATAAGGAATAAATTTGCATATCGAGAAAAGTCATATATGAAAGATACAAAGTATTGTTGTCCGATCCAAGATGTCATAGGGAAAAGTGCACAAGTGTCTATATGTATCAACTCAAGGACTTCTTTAGCTCTATATGCACCCAATTTCTTATGTATAGTCTGTTTTTCTTCAATGCACTCCACACAGACATCACAATTGGTGAAGTCAACAAAACTAAATATACCATCTGACACAAGTCTTTCAATCTATTTCTAGAGATGTTACCTAAGTGTTTGTGCCACAAAGTTCCTGAACTTGCACACAGACATCACAATTTGTGAAGTCAACAAAACTCAATATACCATCTGACACAAGTCTTTCAATTCTAACTTTTTAGAGATGTTACCTAAGCGTTTTTGCCACACAGTTCCTGAACTTGCATTCTTTTGAATTTGCTGTTAGTACCCCTTGAATCAACACTTAAGCGTTCATCATGAGAAGCTACAATGTCCATTATATAAAAACTGTGTTTTTCTAGAAGACTACTAGTCCGAATCAAAACTGAATCTAAAGACACAACTTTTTCATTCTCCAATAGAAAAAAATATCCAAATTTTCTTAAATAAAGGCCGCAAACAAAATTGCACTTAAAGGAAAGCACGACAAAAGTGTCTTAGAAAATGATCAATACTAAATAACAGTATAATATCAGAAATTGCCTCCACATGTACGAAGTTCCATTAGCCACATGAATGCATCTTTCAGCTTCATTTCCACTTCAATAACTTAGGCAACCTTGTAGTCGAACACTTATGTTAGCAGTTGCACCATACTGTAACACCCAAGTGTTTATGGGTACTTCAACTAACTTCACCTTAGATCAGACCATAACAAAAGACATCCCCTTATTTTCACACAATGTGTGACACCTTTGACATTCTGTCCTCATGTGCCCATGTCCTTTGCAAAGAAACATATATCTTTAACCATAGTCTGCTTCCTTTGAGTTGGACATTTAGCAACATTATTCTGAACAATCTCAAATTTCCTTCTTTTGCCATGAACTTTAGAGATGTTAACCACAAGATCACCTTCTGAACGCAAATTCATCTCTCATTCCTTAAAAATGGAGAGACCAAGAGCTGGAACTGAACCTAAGTGTGCAGATATTGTAGAAAAAGTTTGCTAGAAATGAGAGAACAATCTTTTAACAATAACTCACTACTTAACTGAAGTAAATCAATAGTAAATTATAGACAATTGTACAATCCATCTCAAGATACTAAGTGCAACATTAATATCAAGTTTTTGGACAGTAATATTAGCTGCTAGCAATACTCTTGTTTTAATAATCAAACATTGACAATAACACATGATAAAAAATAAGCCTATCTTTGGATCGATTTATTATTCACATGGTTATTCCTAATAAGTGTCTCATGTTTATTATCACATGAATGTATATAATCCGGCCAAATATAAATCTACATTTGGGTCGACTTAATATTTGCATGAATATATGTACATATAACATTTAATATCATTCATGAAAAATATCCACAAGAGATATTACTTTGTCAACATATTGCATCAATTAATCCAATTATTAAACTCGCACAATCAAATTTATTTATTGATTTAAAACTTAAGTATTATTCTTGTGCATACATATAATAATAAGTATGTGGGCTTTCTATGGGAGAATTCTAAAGTGGCAGAATGGTTAAAGCATCATATGAGGCTTCAACATTATCACGCAACATGGGCTCAAGTCCCAGCTGTAATGTTTTTAAACTGATTAAAAGCTGGACTGGGCTTGACTGAGCTTGACTTAATATTTTGTCTGAAAGCTGGCCCAATTGATTTTAAACTAAAGACTAGGACGTAACAAGTTAGTAGACCCAAAATAATATTTAAATCTAGAAACTAGGTTTGGGCCAGACTACAAAAGAGATATATCAAGTTTGCTTTCAACCTAATGTTTACAACTAACCTAAATTTTCTGATAACCTTCAATTTATACAGAAACAATTGCTAATTAAGCCCTTCATCAAATTTGAATGTATCCTCACATTAAATTTCCATAACACTTATGCCCCTTAGTCTTTTCTTCTATACCAAAGTGACCACATAAGTTTTGACTACTTTAAATGATAACCCTAACACATTGATTATATATGTGTGACCCCAAAATAATTCTTACAGTATCTCGCAGGTGACTCCGGAGATGTTAACAGGGAATTTACCGGTGTGGTATATCACAAGGTTGTCCATTTTTAAGAATGGAATTGTGCAAATCAGGATCCGGGTGGGCTTATAGAAGGGATAGTGGACTACGTGAAGCTAAAAGTGGGTTACGCCCCGGGTCACTGTGTAGGGTCTGGTGGTGGTGACAGGTGGGACCAGGGTTATGATGTCACTTCTAGGTTCCTGGATTACTATAACGATTTGAGGAATGGGCTCGCTGCGGAGCTAAACAAGAAGATGAGGACTGGATACAGTGATGGCTTCTTTGTTGATTTTCTTGGCAATAACGTGAGTCAACTCTGGAGAGAGTACAAGGATAAGCATGGTCAATAAATGCAAAATTGGAAAAATGATATGCTATTCGAAGAAAAGTAAAACAGTTTTTCTTAAAAACGTTTAGATAAACCTAAATAATGAAACAGCCTATGCAATAGTCTGTAATTAGTTATGAATTTGTAGTTTCCAATTGGAAAAGAGATATTTAAGCTGATTTTTGTGTTATTCTAGAGTTCTTGCTAAAATCGTTGATATTATATGTCAAAAACCTTTATAAGTTGTAAACGAGGTATCTTATTGATGAAGATAGAAATGCAATGTCTTATGTACATGTTACATATATGCCCTAATTTGCTGTACAAACCGATTTTGTATACTGACTAAACTAAGACCCAATATAGCCCAATACCCCCCCCTCCCCCCCAAGGTGGAGTGTGGAGATTAATAACACCCATATTTGATAGAAAATCTTCAAACTCTTTCCAATCTAAAGCTTTCGTTAAAGTATCCGTGTGTTGAAACTTTGTAGATACATGTTTAGTAGCGATCAATCCTTTAATGATTTCATTCCGAATGAAATGGCAATCTGATCCAACATGTTTTGTACGAGCATGACAAACGGGATTCACGGCAAGATTTAATGCAGAAAGACTATCATACTGCAGCACAATAGGACAATCAACTGCGATACCAAGTGCAGGAGGAAGAACACATATCCAAAGAAGTTCACTAATAGTATCGGCCATGGCATGATATTCTGCTTCACACGAGGAGCGAGAGGCAACATAATGCTTATTTGTCTTAGAGATGCAGGAGAACCACCAAGTTGAATAAATCATCCAGTGAGAGATCGTCTTGTGATAGCGCAATCTGCCCAATCAGAATCACACCCTGCAGTAAGAGTGAGCTTGTTTTTGGAGAGAAGAAGAATTACTTGGCATGGGCTCTGTTGGAGGTACTGAACAATTGGAAGAGCAGCATCCCAATGTTCAAATTTAGGATTGTGCATTAATTGAGACAAAATGTGTATAACATAATAAAGTTTTGGACGAGTAGTTCCCAGATAAATGAGACGGCCAGCCAACCTGTGATAGCGAGATGGATTTGATATAGTCTTACCATCGGCAAAAACAAGCTAATAACTCTGCTCCAAAGGAAAAGACACTGGTCTTACACCAAGAAATCTAGTTTCTGCAATGATGTCAAACACATACTTTCGTTGGCAAAGCTAGATGTCTGATGGACTTCTAGTAACTTCAATGCCTAAGAAATACCATAGAACTCAAAAGTCATTCATGTAGAAAGAAGAACTTAAATAGTGTTTGAATTCATTAATCATAGTCATAGAGCTTCCCGTAATAATCAAATCATCCACATAGACAAGAACATGAAGCCGAACATGTTCGTTTACGAACGTGAAAAGAGAATAATCAGACACGGTTTGCTCAAATCCATATACTTTAAATGCTTCTCCAAGTTTGGCAAACCATCACAGAGAAGCTTGCTTTAACCATATAAAGATGGGCGTAAACGACACATTTTTGTTTTATCACCTGTTCTGAACCCTGGATGAAACTCCTTATACACTTCTTCATCAATATCTGCATGTAAAAATGCATTATGAGCATCCATCTGATGGACTTCCCAAACAAGGGATGCAACCTGTTGAAGAAAAGATCAAACAGTAACCATTTTAGCAACATGAGCAAACATTTCCTTATTTGATTATTGCTGAGAACAACTAAATGAGATTTGTGTCGTTCAAGTGTGCCATCTTCTTTATATTTCAAACGAATAACCCACTTACAGCCAAGTGCCTTCTTTCCTGGAGGCAAATCTTCAACCGTCCATGTACCGAGATCTTCCAAGGAAACAATTTCATCAGTAACAACATTATACCAATGTTCGTCACAGATAACCTCATTGTAAGTATGAGGTTCTTTTCCAGCAGTTAACGCCAGAAGGTAGACTTGATAATTCGCAGAGAACTGAGAACTGGAGATGTAGTTATCCAGAGGATATGGGGTAGCTGAAGGATACGGCTCATGAAGCAGATTAGTGATATAATCAGTGAGTTCAACAGGCAGATGTTTCTGATGAATCTGTGACCAAGTGGTTCTGGTTCAGGTTCTTATTCTTGTACATGTTCAGGTTCTCTTTCTTGTTCACGTTCAGGTTCTGAGTCTTATTCTTGTTCAGGTGCAACTTCTGGTTCTGGTGGAATCAAATCAGATTCCTTATGAGCCAAAGAACTTATTGCTGCAGTGGTCAATGAGTCAAAATCAATAGAATCAGCAGTGGGAACCAACTCACAATCTGGCATATGCAGATCAAAAATTGGCAAAGAATCCTCATCATCAATACATACAATGGGAACCGTAGACGGTAGTGGAGAAGATTCTGGTGGTATAGATTAGAAGTGGAAAATATCTTCTGTAAAGATTACATCTCGGGACACAGATACAGTCTATGTGTTAATATTATAGACACGCCATTACAATGGGGTAACCAAGAAAAATAGATTTGTTTCTTCTACTTTTAAACTTATCACCAACATGCTTTTGGTTGTGAACATAACAAATGCATCCGAAGACTCGTAGATGATTCATAGGTGGGTGGTCTGTTGTAAACCATTTCAAAATGAATCTTGCCATTAAGTAAAGTGGATGGAGTACGATTGATGAGATAGGCAGGCGTTAGTGCACAGTAACCCCAAAACTCAACGGAGAGACCAGATTGGAAAAGAAGAGCACGAGCAACATTAATGATACGTTGATGTTTGCGTTCGACACGACCAATCAGTTGAGGAGTCACATGAGGTTTTATGAATAATCCCTTCTGTAGCAAAAAAAAAATCTGATAAACAGATAAACTCCGAGCCATTATCACTTCGTATGGTTTTGACTTTGGCGGTGAATTGACGTTCAACTAAATTGATGAAATTCTTAACATAAGATGGAGTTTCGGTTATGGAAGACAAGAAGTAGATCCAAATAGCTCTCGAATAATCATCAACCAAAGTAAGAAAATAACGTGAACCACAAAGAGAAGATGTTTGATAAAGACCCCATATATCACAATGCACCATCTCAAAGGCAAACTTGTCTTATTACTGCTTAACGAAAAATGATCTTTAGTCTGTTTAGCTCTAATACAAATCTTGCAAGTCATTGAATCAAAATCAGAATTAGTAAAATCAGAAAGCATTAACAACTTCAAAGCTGTGGAGGAAGGATGTCCCAAACGCCTATGCCAGATATCAAAGGATGATGAATCTGAAACTTGTAATGTTGTTGCTTCATCCAGTCCTCAGAGGAAGTATAAACCATACAGCTGCTTATCTGCACCAATCAGCATCAGTGTGATGCGGTCCTGAACAATACAAAGCTTATCAGTGATCATGAAGATGCACAAAACAATTGTGAGTCAACTGGGAGACATAGATAAGATGACACTAAAGCCCATCAACAAAGTACACTTGCTGAAGACTTAACGATGAACCCAACTGAACATGACCAAACTTAGTAGCAGTGGTGAAGCGACCATCAGGCTACTTAATCATAACCGGAGGCATGTCAAAAACATCGAGTAGAGATTCATGGGTTCCGGTCATATGATTTGATGCCCCAGTATTAGTGATCCAAGATTCGAGAAAATTCGTACTGGAAAGATGATCTGTGGTGGTTGATTTTCAATCTTCGAGAAGATGAACAAAGCCTTCCACTGAGCATCACTTAAGCCTCTAATCCCAATTCTGCCCGCAGATGTTAAAAAATAATTGGTTGTGGATGTAGTTGCGTGAGAAGCAAAAACAGGAGAAGAAATTCTAGTATTAGTGAACACATAATTGATTTCTGGCGCACCGAGACCTCCCACTCCGACTTTCCCTTTCGACGGATTAATGGTATTTCCTCGAGAATTATTTTGGGTAGGTCGTTTGGTATTTTTCTCTTCATACCATGGTGGATAAACCAATTAAAAAAAAAGACAGTTTTCAGCAACATGACCAGTACAACCACAATGCGTACATACTCTGCTATCAACAAAGGCTTTGTTGTCGGTTTTACTACGGGTTCGAGAAGCAGTATGAAACGCGAAGCTAACTCCATCACTTCTTTCTTCATGGAGACGACCCAAGGCTTTTGATTCTTCATCTTGGGTTAGAATATTATATTCTTCTTCAAGAGAGGGCAAGGTAAGCCGAGATAAGAATACCAATTTGACAGCTCCGTACACAGTTACATCTAATCCCATTAGGAATTGATGAAGTTTATCCTCTTCTCTTTCTTTCTGAACTTCCTCCATTGTCTTAGCTTGTTTGTAGTCAGCTAGACTTCTCCAAAGTTTAGAAAGTTTTCCAAAATATGTTTCAATAGCTAGCCCCTATTAACGACATGTTGCTAACTCTGTTTTGAGCTGCTGAACACACTGTCCATTCTTAACGGCAAACTTTTTTGAATGTGTGTTCAAAGCTGATGAGAATCATCAGGATGAATAATTGTAGTGGAGATGTTCCCATAAATTCTAACCTTCATCCGGGAGACCACAAGTGCATCATTTGCGATCCAATCTTCATAATCTTGGGAAATTTCGTCAGGCTGCGTTATAGATCCATCAGCAAAGCCAAACTTCTTTCTTGCCTTAAGAGCCAATCGAAGATTGGTGGCCCATTATTTGTAGTTAGAAGCACACAAGAGGACTGGAAATTAGTGTTCTGGGATTATCGCCAGATGTCAAATCGTAAGGAGATACTGTGCGATGAGTTTCAACACGGGTCTGTGCCATTGAGGTAGCAAGAACAGATTCAGTACTCATCTAAAAAATAAATTTGTCAACGGAAGATTGATAAAAATTAGGTCAAAGAAACAAAGAGAAGAGAAAAAGGAATGCAATCTTTTATAGCGGATCGAGATCACAAGATCGATGACAAAACCTCATTGTAGTTAGGTTTTGCGCTCTGAACCATGTCAATGACCTTAAGAAGTTGTAAAAGAGGTTTCTTATTGATGAAGATACAAAGGCAGTGCCTTATATACATGTTACAATATATGCCCAAATCTGCTGTACAAACCAACTTTGTATACTGACTAAAGTAAAGCCCAATATAGCCCAACATTATAAGTAAATCAATCGTGTTTAAATTATGAGTTTGTACAAAAATTGTAAATGTTATAAGTATAAGATTAAACAGTTTAATCCCTATTGATATGGTGGTTGAACAAGAGTAGTATTTTCACAATGTTCGATTTCAATAAAATGTAAACTAATACAAGTTAATGAAGTCGAGTTTACCAAAAAAATTGGTGTGATGTATATATCGTTGTGAGTTGTAGTCTGTGTATTAAATGTGAAAGTTTTCTATTCGATATATGTTTTCTATGTTTCAGATTGATGCATTTTAGCAGATAATTAATAAAATATGCAAAACTTTATAGTAAAATTAGATTAAAAAAAACCAAATCTTATATAATTAAACTAATAAGATTTTTTGGTTTTGAAATGTTGGTTAAAACCTCGTGAATTTAGCAACTAAAAACACTTACAATGTATGAAATATATTTAATTCGATTTGTGATGTTCTTCATGATATCTCAAAATCATAAGAATTAAGAATCATACACCAATGTATGAGATATATTTAATTCGATTTGTGATGTTCTTCATGATATCGCTGTCTCAATCCGATTTCCTGTCGAAATCACCTCTTCTAACTGTTGAATTTAGGGTTCGAATTTTGGGGAAAGGGAAAACGCCGGTGAAGATTATATATTTCTGACGCCGAGTGTTCAAGAGTAATTGAGTTTAACGGAAATCATTTAGTAATTAACGATTGATTTTTTTATCCTGATTTTGTGAAGTAAACTATTAATTGAAGAATTATTTTACACCAGTGATAGTTGGAGAATAAAATTACCTATTGAAAATAGTTGAGGAATTAAATGAGCATTTTCTCGTGAGATGTAGAAACCATCTTTTGAATTTGCCAAAAAAATACTTCTTCATTATTAATTTTATTATTATTATTATTTTTTTTTTGTATTTTCAGTAATTGTTAGTGTTGTGATCATTCATTTTGTACACAGTAAAAATCACTTTTTCCAGCTTTTTTCACCCACTTGGAAGAAAAAGTAACTGATATCCTTTAACGTTGTAAAACGATTATTCGTTTATCATAATTTTAAAATGTAGTCGTTCTAGCAAAAAGAAAATTATTATATAAAATATAAAATATAATATAACTTTGTGAATAATCTGTTGGACTGTGAATATAAATTAAGTGCTATAGAATTTAACCAGTAGATTTTCTAAAAGATTTGCATATCAAATTCTAATCCTAATATATATATATATAAATAATTCACACATTATCAATTACATAAATATAATAAATATTTTAAAATTTGGTTATGCATGCATATTGTCCAACACATCACCATATACAACTTATTCCTCAGAAAAAAAAATTATCATAGCAAATGAATAATAATATCTTACTTTTTATATCTTTAGACATGAAATATACTTAAAAGTTCTAGTGTAAAATAAATTACTTTAAGGGTTACATATATCTTTAACAACTAATCATACATACATGTATTTGATATCTATAAAAGGTTATGTATAATCTCTCTAAATGTAATAGTTCCCTCGTATTAAAATATTATTGTTTCATATCTACAAGCACATTATATCAACTAGTAAGAATATACTAACCCTATTAGGGGAATAGAAAGTCCTAGAAGGAAGTATATATTGAAAAGATTTACCCATATATAATTATTCAAATGTAATGAATGTCTTAAAAAAATTTCATACATGCATATTTTCAAATATCTCACCATATATATAATTTTCCCCCTCAAATATATCATTATGTTTAGAAAAATAAATTTCTTTCGAAAACCAAACTTATTTTAGAAAATGAAGAATATAATTTTATTTTATTTCCTAAGACATGAAATATACTTGATATTGCTAATATTTTTTTTTATGTTTAAATAGGAATTTACATCAAAGGGAATGAAAATCTTGCTAAATGTCGTACATGCATGTATTATATATATATATATATATATAAATAACCTTATGTATAATGTTTCTAAATGCAATAGTTTCCTCCAATTGAAATTTTTTTTTTTTCATATTCTAAAGATGGACATTTGACCAACTAGTAAAAATATATTGACCCTGTAACATATTAACATAATGAGTGATGTTTATTGTTGATAACAAACTATTACATCTTTATGTTTTCAGATGCTAGGATCAATTATTTTTATAAATCAATTGTGGACTAATTAATAATACATTATATCATAGTGAGAATTTCGAAGCATAAACTATGATACAATTCAAGATACACATAATAATTTCAACTGTGTAAATCATATAAGATTATTTGTTAATCTGTAAATTAAATTATTTATTGACGTTTTTTTAATGAGGTTCTATGAGTTCAATACTTTTAACTATAATGTTTCCGTTTGGAAATATAAAAAATCTTAATAAAATATATCATTTTTAAACGTTTTATCAAACAAGAATTCATATTCAAACATATGTATATAAACAAATCGAAATATTTCTACGAAAAATTTAAGTAAAATAACCATACTAAAAATATAGATAAATGTTAAAGACTATTCAACCTAAAAAAAATTATTACCGTTCATGGTAAATTTATTTTTCCAATGTAATAAAAATTATTATAACTTAAAGAATCAGTGTCGTTTTTACAATTTTATGTGAATTAAGAATTAACCTAAAATATTTCACAATACTCATAACAGGCAAATTCAGTATTGAGCTCGTGTTATATATTATACATTTTTGTTAATTTTAAGTGTTGAAAATTAAATATATATTTTCTAGTCAAAATTTACATTAAAATCCCTCAAAAACAATTTTTTTTAAATAGAAGATTTCACGAAAGATGATATCACTGCAAAATGAAAGAAATAGAAAAGTATATTAGTGTGGTCTAGAATTTGTGCCATATACTTTTACTAAATTAAAACTAATTTAATAATCATAATTACCAAGATATGTTCTCATATTAAAAATCAAATTTAGTTGATGCATAAAAATAAAAACACATTTGTACCCTTTATGACTAAATATTTCTATATATATATTATTTTATTTATAAGTCTTATGTTATATGAATATATTATAAATCAACTAACAATCAGAAATTAAAGATAAATAAATAAACACACTACTATTTTCCAGACTAGAAGTAAGGCAAAGCTTACTTACATTAAGTCTCTGATAAATCAGCAAGGAACTCTTTTAAAAGAAAATTAGAAAAACAAGTTAGTTAATAATATGTACACAGTTTCTTTATGAATTACTTTTCATTTTTTTTCTAAGCCAATAAATTTATTTTTTTCAGAAAAATAAATTCAATTAAAAAAAAAATGTTCTGGTAAAAACAGAAAAAAAAACCATTGAAAATGAAGAAAACCAACTTAAGGAAGAAAAATAAAAATGTTCATATGCCAAATGTTATAGCTTAGTGTATAATGAGAGATGTAACACCCTTGTGGTAAATTAAAGTAAGAAAATCTACATGTTGATAATCTGTATTTATATTTTAGTTTTCATCCAGAATATTTGAAAAATACATGGAAAATACTTTTTAATAGTTTTTATGCTTATGTATGAAATTTAATATTATATAACACTTTTTTGTTTTTGATCTAATATATAGTATGTAATTATATTAAATTAAATAACAGAAAAACAATATTGTGAAAAATATTTTACAAATTGAAAATTATTATTTTATATATTGTTGGAAATCATCTAACAAATAAAGGGGAATTAAATATGGTAAACAACAATAATATCATTTTTATAATATCTGTTATCACTTTTATTTATTATTTTGTTTTTTAATCATCAAATCCATGTAGGATGTACTTTGAAATTATTGGAATACCAAAGAAAATTTAATTAACTAATATTACATATCATATAACTATAATTCACAGAAACTATTTTTTGACCCAAAAACAAAACTTTTTTATAAAAATACTTCAAGTGAATTGATATTACAGCTGAATGATATCGTTCACACTACAATTTGGAATCAGATACAAATCCTACTAGTACTACATATTCACTGAAAATTTACAAATAAGAAATGGTTTAAATAAATTAAAACCAATTTTTTAGTTACAAATTAATTTGCAATGTCAATAGAAAACAATATAGCATACCATAGATTTTTTGTTAAACAATTCACATTACATCACTGTTTTTTTATTCTTGATATAATTTATCAATAAATATTTTTATAATAACCAAACACAAGGTCCAAATTGAAACATTTTACTTATCTTTATTATATATATCCGATATAATCCATCTCCATTGTTTTTTCTTTAGATAACTAAAATTTCAAATCCCAATAGATATGATGATTTTGTTTAAAATTAATATCGAGAACTAATTCATTCAAAGAAATTTCGATATGCATTAAATTTTAAAAATTAAAATAATATTTAAATCAATATAATGTATTTGATTTCAATGTCATGATTATTACCATTCCTTAGTGACCATTATCCAATCTCATTCTACTTTCTTTTTTGTTTTTTTGAATTTTATTTTAATTTGTTCTACTCGTTATGAGTTAGAATATATACAAAGTTTACAAAATTTAAGAAATTTTACGGTCTAATGCAGTTAGTATAATCATAAATAAATATTATGAATTGAATTTTAAAACACTTATAACAATAACTACAAATTCTGGAATTTTTTCTTGGCAATTTGAACGTTGGATCCTAAAAATGACATTGGATGCTAAAAAAAAACTATCCCAAACCATAATTAAAAATAAAACATATAAAAATGATATAATAAAATAGAGTAATGTGGATATTTATACTTATCAATTAACTGACCAAATCTATAACCTGTGTTTAAAATTGCATTATTATGTTCTTTTTTTTATCATCAAACCATCATTATGTTCATAATTCAAGATTTATCAGTCTCTCCTTTAATAAACGCTTTTTTTCCTACTAATCTGTACTACAATAAATAAAAACATAATACTGAAATTCCAATCTATTTACATGGTTTCCATTATTATTGTAAGTAATATTTTTTACTATTTATGTGTGTATATTTGAAATTATATATTTATAAAATGATAAATTTAAATATAAATATTTATAAAGTTTCTATATTTTTAGGTATTTTGTGGATTATAATTAAATTTATATATACATAAAGTTTTAATTTTTAAATCTTATTAAAAATTGATATTTATAATTATTAGAATGACAACACAACTTAGCCACAAAACAATCTTCTATCTTTTTTTACTTTTACTCTATTTCAACTTTTCCACTTTAAAATATATTTTTATCGACTAGAAATATTGGCTAAATTTTGGTTTTAAACTTCAAATGTGAAGATAGAAAAAATTGTTAATAAGAAAAATAATGATTGGCTGGAGCCTATTTTGGATATTGAAAAATCTATACTCTGTAAGTTTCCAAACAATGTATAATATATAGATACCAAAAGATGAAATTTATGATTATGATTTTTTAGACAATAAGTATATATATATGCTCAAGTACCAACATTTAAAGTATCCAATAAACGAAAACAATCAAAGAATTCTCCAAAAAAAAAAAATAATAATAATCAGAAATATATTGAAGAGAAACTTTTTGACTCACTTATAAATCTTAAAAATTATCCTAAATATTCATAATTGTTTTTTGAAATAACTGTAGCATTTTGACTAATGAAATATGCTTTATATAACCTAATATAGCCTCAATGAGTAATATCACAAATAAAAAATAATTAAATTGATTCATAATTATATTTTCTGCAATTAATGTATTTTACTTATTTTTGACTATATATAAATTAGAAAATAATCTTTCCCCAAATCTTCATATCCCTCCATCCCTATATAACACACACATCCAAGAAATCAAAATACAATACAAAATCAAACAAACAAGACAAAACAAAAAGAAAAAAAGAAAAAAAAAACAAAAATTCAGCTTTTATTTCCAACGATTCTTCCAGAAAAGCAAGTTTCAAAAAAAGAAAATTGCACCTCATGAAGAAAGTGAAAGAGCTCTCCACTCTGTGGAGTCAATGCATGTCTTATCATGTACAACGCATATGACTCCAATTCCTAGGTATGACCATCAACTTCTGGTGTGCAAAGGATAATTTAAGATTTTCGGGCATTGCCGGAGGTGGATCAGTGCAAGAAAATGGTGAATCAAGAGACTTTTCTCAGGCAAATCATAGCCAAATCCTTAGAGCGTTTGAAGAGACAGAGGAAGGACAACAAGGAGATGGAGATTACTGAGGTCATGTTCCAGTGTTTGCTTGGAAAGATGAGAATATTTCATCTAAACATTATGGATCTTAATGATTTAGGTTATTTAATTGATCAATATGTTTGAGATCTTAGTTACATGATGAACATTTTGCAGAATAATGGTACGGAGATCAGTGAATCCTCCAATGCTGCTGCATCTAGGGCTCCTTCTGATGGGATAGGATCAATGGCGTTTGAGGCTGCTACAACTGCTCCAGCAGCTATGATTCATAAGGTGGGTTCTTCATCCTCATCCGCACCTGTCGTGGCTCTCTTTAATCCTAGCCAGGATCAGTATCATTAAATATCTCAATTGTTTCTTTTGTTGTTGTGATGAATTTCTATTGCAATTTTTTTTTGTATTCTCGCTTTGGCTATGATTATGGTTATACATTACTTTTAGTATGATTATGGTTATTAATGTTATGAATTTGTGATTTTCTCGTTTTTCTTTTCTATTAGTTGTTGGTTTGATACTACATGTTATTTATATTTTTTTTAATATGTCACATATATGCAGGGGTTAAACTTTCCAAATACAGTGTTTTTTTATTTATTTATATTAGTAAAAAAAAGTGAAGTTTTCACGTGGAAAACATTATTGTAATAAAATATGACTCCAACAACAACAAAAAAAGAAAGAAAAAAAAAACATGAGAAGAAAATTTGAAATCAGTTAATTTACGAAGAACTCACTAAATAAGAAGAACTCAAAAAATGTATTACCCCAAACTATAATCTTTGAAACATATAAGAAATACTTCCACAGACCAAATTGGTAGTCTTGAATTTCATTAAGATAATACACATAAGATAAGGTCAAAGATTAGATTATGGATCCAGATTTATTTTAGGATATTTAGTAATTATGGAAATTTTTTATTTTTTATTTTCCCTTTTATATTTAAGTTATTCTATACATGGGGTTTGAGATTTGTTGTATTAAATATTAATTTTCAATAATAATCATGAAAATATTATCCTAAACAGTTCAACAGATCCACATAAGATAAAATTTCTTTATTAATGAATAATCTCAAACAACATCGTGCTTTTGTATTACAATTAATATAATCAAATCTGCTCACGATTTCTAATAAATAATTTTCTGAGGTTTAGGGATCAATATATGTTTGATTGTCATTTGCATTTGAAACTGCTGGAGTATATACTATATAAGGTTTTCTCTGTCCACCCCCTTCTCTCTCTCTTCTGTTTAATTTCAGACTTGTACTTCTCAAACCATAATTTTCCTTTATATTAATAATGATTATCTCCTTATTTATTCATTCTTTGCACTGTGGTTTTAGTTGCAAACCTCAGTAGAGTAAACATAGATAAAATGAAAATGGATAAGGATTGTTCTAACTAACCCAACAATCTTTTATCTTCTTTTTATAGATGACAATTTGTTCCTTTGTAGAGCAGAAGCGGAACAATGTAAAAAAATAATGAATTTTTTATGTGCTCAGATCCTTAATCCTTAAAATAGTTCTATAAGTGCATAAGAAATCACAAGAGTACTTAGGAGTCAATCTAGTGAAGACCAAAAAGTTACACTATGATATATGAGTTTCGACTCGAGCATAAATAGAAATTATAGCTGTTGTTTGTGACCGAATACAAAAACAAAAATAAACTAAAAGCACGTAAAATGAAGTAATTAGTAAATAAAAAATACTAGGTGAGTGGTAAATCGTAGAAACTTCTAAAATTGCAAGTAATATCGATATGTAGGAAAACTGGTTTTAGAATTTAAATCATATATTTTTCACTATTGTGACTTTAATAACTATGCTTTAAAAACTTGATAGAATCAGCTTTGGTAATTGTTCACAATATTTTGTAACTCAGCTTTCGTGAGTTATGAAGTATTGCTCATCAAATGCTAGTCCAGGAAATATGTCAAGCTTCTCGAGAGTATATTAACCTAAATTCTGAAGCTTGTTAAACAGAAACCCATGCATCAATCTGAACAAGTAAAGATGAAAAGCCCATTAAAAAGTTTCCAAGTAAAATTAATAAAGTTAACAGTTTGTGAGCTCATTGATTACCAACAACCTATAATAACTCAATCATAAAATTTTTGAACAAACAAAGAAATAGAATAGAGTAATTCATAATGGATAATAAATAAAAGAGATCAGGTATTTAAAAATTCTTCTCTATGTATGAAGTACAAAGTGAAATCTCTTCCTGGAAAGCTCTTGAATCGAAATAATGATATTAGATTAATTTATTTTATGGTGATGTGACATCTTAGGTTGTCTTACGTAAAAGAGGCTAAAACATGAATTTATAGGTCTCTAGGTTGGCTAGGGTTTGTTTTGAAAAAAAAAAAATATATATATATATATATATATATTCCAAAAGTGGTGCAGCCTAAACTCATGATTTTGGTCGAGGTCAGATACTTATTTTATGTGGTTCATGATCTCTCTTCTCTTGTCCGAGGTGATTTTGGTCGAGTTCAAGAGGTGAGACAGACATATATCCACTAAGACAGATGTAATTATCATATACAACTCCAATTGACTTCAATCTGTTTGCGTTTGAAAGCTAAATCAAAAGTATATATCTCCACCACCAATCAATCAAACAGAAATATGGAAAGTCACCCGTTGAGGAAAAAATTTTGATGCTTCGGTTCTCTTCAATTTGAGAAATCTTTCTATGTTGAATTTTTGGGAAGTTGGTTGATGATTTTGACTTGGAAACTTGTCTCAATCATGAAAAAAAAAAATTTGTTCCTTTTTAATAGTTTTTGATTATTTATCTGATTAGACTCAAATGACCAAATATACAAGAAAACTGAAGTCATAATATCACAAAACACTCATATTATATACTAAAAACGATATGAAAACATGCAAAATACATATTCTAAACTTTTGTCTATGTTCTGACTTGGAATGAATACATATTCTAAACTTTTGTCTATGTTCTGACTTTACTAGAATACATGTCGATCTATTCTAACATTTGTTCTATGTTCTACTCATGGTTATAATGCATATTCTAACTTTTTTCTACGTTCTAACTTTGTTAGAATAAGTTTCGCTCTATCCTATTCATTCCTCTATGTTCTAACAAATTGTAGGATTTATATTCTAGCTGTTCTTCTATATCCTGACACTCTCTAGAATTTATATTCTACATATTTATCCTTGTTTTATCCTGTTTAGAATTTGTATTCTGCAAAATTCAGTTAACAAAATCTGAAATAATATCTAATCTAGAAACTAAATATTCTACATAAAATTTTTTTTCTATATGCTGTCTTCTTCCCTTGTATCATCTCCTTCTCCCCTTACCAGACGTTTTTTTCCTCCAAACTTCATTGTTTCTATTTCCCTTCTATCTTCAATGTTTCTCTTTCCAAAAATATACATACCTATGTTTCATGTGGTGTATGGAGAACTAGGGTCAATAACCAGTTGAAATTCGTTATAGATGAAGAAAAACGAACAGACTGGTTTCTTTGGAATGTAATACTACTTTTGATGAGCTACGGATTATGGTTGCAGATGATTATGTAATGGACCGCACTGTTGTCAATATCGAGTTTAGTTATCTACCAAGTCATATGATCAAGTTAGGTGTCCCCCCTGTTATTATCACAAACGATCGACAACTAAAGAATTTTTCAAATAAGTGTTCATCCTTATTTCTGTGTGTGACTTTTGCAGCTACATTTGACAATGAAAATAGCGGAGTCAATATCAGTACGCCATCATCTGATGAATTTTCGAAAGCGGCTAAGGTGATGAATGATGACTTCAAAAGCAATAAGCAACGTCCATGTTGTTCAGGCTGAGGATGATTGTGGTAATGATGAGTTAAATTCTGAAACCAAGGAACAACCTGAAAATAATGTTGGGTTTTGCATGGTGGATTCTGTGTAGAAGGGGCAACTTTTCAGGAGTAAAGAGGGTTTGCAGGCAACTGTGGAAATTTGTGCAATGAAGTTCAACTTTTGACTACAAGGTTGTTAAATCTTACCCGGCGAAAAGTATATTCGCTGCAAAGATAAAATATGCAGTTGGGTTCTTTGTGCAACATGTTTACCTGAGTCTACATATTTCATAATCAGTAAGTTTGTGGCTCAACATACATGTGATCCATCAAAGAAAACTGAATTCGGAAAACAGCTTCTGCCAAAACAATAGGAAATTTGATTAAGCATAAATATGAGGGTGTCAAGGAAGGACCAAGACCGTGTGATATTGTACAGTTTATGCGTAAGGAACATGGTTGTGAACTCTCTTATTTCCAAGCTTGGGAGTCTCATGAGTATGCAGTCGCTACTGTTAGAGGTATACCAGGAAAAAGTTATGGTAAGATACCAAAGTACTTACACATGCTGAAACAAGCTGATGTGAGAAAGTGGGTTCGGTGTCTATTTCTTAGGTTCTGGTTTTACATCAGGACCACTAACCCCAGTGAGCCGATAAATGCTGCATTGAGATCACCTAGAGAGTATTTGGTAATTCCTTTGCTAGATTGTGTAAGGGAAATATTAACCAGATGGTTTTATGAGCGTAGGATTCTTAGATTCCAGTTTTACAGCAGGACTACTAACCCCAGTGAGCCGATAAATGCTGCATTGAGATCACCTAGAGAGTATTTGGTAATTCATTTGCTAGATTGTATAAGGGAAATGTTAACCAGATGGTTTTATGAGCGTAGGAAGTTAAGCTCAAAACAAAAATGTCCTTTAATTGTTGATGTGGAGAACAAGGTTGATAAAAGGATTATAATGGCTAAAGGATTTCATGTGTATCCGGTTAACAATTTCCGTTTTGTAGTTAAAGGAGACACCTATAACTTCCTTGTTAATTTGGAAAGAAGAAGTTGTATATGTGGAAAGTATGACTTAGGAAAAATTCCTTATAGACATGCTATTCCAGCAATTTATTTTAAAGAAATGGAAATGCACCGATTCACAGAAGAAATGTACACCACTATTGCATGGAGAAAGGCGTATGAAGAATGCATTAATCCAGTAAGTGTTCCATAGGCTGATTGGAATGTTGCAGGGGAAGTTCAAGATGAGAAATTTCTACCTCCTTTAACACGAAGGCAAGCTGGGAGGAGAAGAAAAAGAAGACACGAAACAGTAGAAGACAAGATAATATCACAAGGATCCCAATGGCCTAAAAGGCACAAGTGCAGCCGGTGTGGTCATGAAGGACAACAAGATAACCTGTGATATAGCAATATAGTCACAGTCCGTCCATCTTTTTTATGTTTTTTTCAATTTAGTTGAACATTGATGTTGTAGACATTTTCAATTTTAGTTTCCGTCAGGTTTTTCTTTCCTCTAAACTATTTTTCTTTCTAGAGAAATCTCTTTTGTTTCTGCTTTACATTCAAAATCTCCTTTGTCTCCATTGTTATCTATTTGTCTTGTTCTTGTGGTATGATGATCCATTCGTCTTTGTATTATCTAGGTGATTCATTTCATAGTATGTAAATTAACTGTTTTGCTTGTGATTTCGACTTGAAATTTTTTTGTAGTGTGCAAAATAAATCTCGGTCGTGAAAAAATTTGGCTGATTCAAAGCTCCATCTGATTTCTTCGTCAATGGCTGAAGATCCTTCTCCGAAAGCGTTAAACGAAGATAAAAGAGATGAAATTTTTCATTAAATCTTACCGGTCAGATTTTCATCAGATTAAATTATACCGGTCGGTTTTTCCATCAGATTAAATCATACCGGTCGATTTCATTCAGATTAAGACACAAGGTCGGTTCCCTGTTTAATTTTTTCTAGCTAAAAAAAAAAAAAAATCCTCAATCCAGTTTCGCAACCCAACTTCTAAAATCTAAAGCGAGTATGAGCCACCACTCGGGAGTTTCAACCCGAAGATCGAGTGCACGATCAAGTTACAGAGTTATCGGTGTCTCGAGAAAATTTTGGTGTGAGGAACTTATTGTCTCGAAGATGCCAAAATCTGAGAACAATCCGTACAGAATGTACTATCGATGTGGTTTTGTAGTAAAGAGAGAAGGTAAATACAAGTCTTTACTTTTTCATATTTGATCTCTTTTCAGTCGATTTATGGATTTCGTGTGCTTAATGTTGGTTAGACATCTTATCAAAATTTGTATTTTGGGGAAATTATTGAGTTGGCAACTTTTTCCAGTTTTGTTGATTCTTATCTGATCATTTTGTAGTTGAAAAATGACAACCACAATTTCATGTGGATTGATGAGGCTTTGTTCAATGAAAGCGAGGCTGTTGGTTTGAAAATGGTTAGACTTGAAGAAGAGGTGAAAGAAATTACCACCAAACGTATGGAACTTGCCAGGGTGCTTCTCCAGGAGATGCAAACAAAGCAAGAGAAAGAACTGTCCGAGAAGACGGAAGATGGGTTAAAGGAAGCCATGACAAGTATGTTGAAGAAGATGTTCATAATCTTAATAATTACTTGTATGATCATAGAGTATTGCATTAAGCTAATTATTTGGGTGAAACCAAAAAAAAAAAAAATGGAGGAACGTGTCAGTCTGTTTTCTCTTTGTTCGTTTCTTTTAAATTTTTAGCTTCCATGTCTAGATTTTGATACCATGTCTCTTTCAAGTATTAACTCAAGATTGAGATTTGAAATTACTTAATAACAAGACAGTAAAAAAGTGATAACCATGTTCATGATTCTAAAGATTTTGAGGCTTGTTAACCATAATTGAAGGTGAGACTTTATACATGATGAAGACCAAGCAAGTCATGTTGTTAAAGCTTATTAATTCGAAAAATAACAAACTCTCAACACAGGGAAACAATTTAGAAAACTACTTGATAAAATACATGTGAAAAGAAATGTTTATTAACGAATACATTTCCAGATTCAATACAAACAATGCATATGTCTAATCTTAACGAATTGGTTGATGTAATTTTTATATGCAAAGAAAAATAAAATTTAGTATGGTGAAGGTGGATCAAACACAGCGTGAGCACGATACATTTTATTATCATTATTATATGTTCACCCTCTAATTCATTAAACAAGATCAAAGACAATCTTAAATTTCTTTTATGTTGGCTAAATCACCCCGAACACAAGAGAATTGCAAGTGGGAAAGTATTGTAAGCAAAAAAAAACAATCTTTATAGAGACGATGGTGACAGGTTAAAAAGCTACTTCACCTGCTCAGTCTGATTCTTCTCATAAAGCTTTTTCTCCTTCTTAATTCATTTTGTTCCTATAAAATAAATGGTTCACAAGAAAACAAATACTCAAATGCTGAATGGTTATAGAAAAAAAAACTTAAGCGAGATTCAGTTTTAGCAATCACAAAGTTAATTACTTATACAAAGAAAAGAAGCAGCCACTCAAAAATTCTCAAGACATCACATATTTCTAAATCGTAAATGCTCACATATGAAACATAAAGTATTCTTGCATTTTATTCTTTCTCCAAAGTTAAGGTAACTCCCTGAACCAAATTTCTATTAACATTTAAAGTTAATATGTTACCAATTGATAGAAAATAAATTATATATCATAAAACTATCTAAAAATAATTTGAGAACATATAAAAATAAATAGGGCAAGCCCAAATGGGGCAAGTATTGGAAAAAAAAACATTACTTGATACTTGCCCCGTACTTGCAAGTAATAGAATTTTTCGACTTGTTACTCGACTTGCTTAAAACGGGTACTTGCTTCTTTAAGGCGGGTACATGGCAAGTCGCGAGTATTAAGCGAGTCACGAGTACTCGTGTCCTGGTGGTATGATACCACCAACATAATAGTCTAAACATCATTCCAACAACATAATAGTCTAAACAATATCCCACAACAAAATAATCATTCTCTTAGGTCTCACTTATCAATATAAGTTCCTTAACAAATACGAATGTTTCTTGTTCCTAGCAGGCCTAGGAGTTTTCTTAGCATCCTTTTCTGCATCATCTCCTTTTGTCTGTTGACTTTTCTGACCTTATAACAAATCAATTTTCAAGTCAAGTTTTGTCTAACTTATCAAAATTAAACTATTTCAATATAAAAAAGTCGAACAATTTCTTGCCAAAAATAGCATCTGCAATCACATATGTTCTCTTCAGCAATAGTCACCTTCTCTTTAGTCTGTTGAGCCTCTTTGTCTTCAGCTTCTGTAGCATCTGCAACAGAGAAAAAAATTCATCAAGTTATAAATTTAACATACAAAATGTCTATAAAATTTACATGGAAATAAATTTACCTTGAGCCTCCTTGTTTTCAGCATGCAAAGGTGCACCATCTTTAGCCTTTGTAGTCTCTGCGACATCGGAAAAATGCAACAAGTTAGGAATTTAACATTAGAAATGTCTATAAAATATACATGGAAACAGTTTACCTTGAGCCTCCTTGTCTTCACCTTGCTCCACCTCCTCTTGCTGATTCTCTTGAGTCTCTTCCACCTCCTCCAATGCATCAATTTCAACTTCTTGCACCATCTCTGAAGCCTCTTGCACCTGGTTCTTTTGCTGACTCTCTTGAGCCTATTGCACCTTCTTTGTGTTTCCTTCCATTACAGGCTCTTGCACCTTCTCTGCAGGCTCCTCCATTACATCATCCTCAGCCGCTTTGTCTCCAGGTTCTTCCATTACAGGCTCTTGCACCTTCTCTACAGGCTCCTCCATTACATCATCCTCAGCCGCTTTCTCTCCAGGCTCTGCAACATAGAAAAAGTGAAACAAAAATTCAATGCAACACCTTCAACATAACTTTAACAAAAATTCAAGAAATTTACCTTCTCGATATGGTGATGTTTCAAACCCACTCATCTGGTATCTTTCCCTTTCCCGATTCATGAAATCTGTTCTGAAATCTTCCAGAGATTTCAATCTTCTGTCCATACGCCCTATCTCCTCTTTAATCTCCTGAAACCCTTCTTCCATTGTGTTCATCATCCTTTGCATAGTTTTCTTTACATCTTTGGGTCCTTGATGTTGTGGTGCCTCAGCTATTCGCACATGTACAACTGGTTAAACTGGTCCAACTCCTCCTTGGGATTGAATATGTTCCTTGTAGATATCCTCCTGCCAGATCTTCCCTCTTTAACAGATTAATTACTTGTTCCAACCGTCAACAATAGGGCCAGTATTATTCGAATCATCAAGTAGTTATAGGTCGGACCATGTTTCTTCTTCCATGACCTCCTCTATGAGAACCATTTATGCATCTCCACATTCCAAAATACTACAAATATCCTGAAGCATACAAAAAATAAATAATTACACCAAAACAGTATCAAAGTAACATTTATGAAACTTTTGAAAATGAATTCTAACTATTGTATCTCCAAGAGTGGCATCTATTTGATCCAAATCAAACTCAATTGCACCGGTCTCCTTAAAACATCCATCTGCACATTCTCCGACATTCATCATCATCCCCTTCTACTTTTTCTCGAAATTCTGTCTTCAAAGCTCGAATACATTCAAACGCCAAAATCTACACATAGTTTCATCAGTTATACCAGTTATAGTGTCATACAACTTATCTTAATTTGAATAACTAAATATCAATTACCTCCAAAGTGTTGATGAACCCTGGAAATATCCAACTTGGTTCCTCTGGAATCTTTCCTCTGAAATGCTTGTCCACATGGAATATCTCATTCATGTTGTCCTCAAATGTGAAATGACCCGACGAGAATGTTTCACACACATCTAGGTCAATGACCACTCTCAGAAGGAACAGCTCTATTGGGGATGCAACCTTTGACCTTCCTTTTATCAGCACTGCCATCATACTCCATTCCTTTCAGCTTCTCCAGAACTTCTTCAGCACTTATTCTTTCCTTCTCTTCCCCAAAGTGGTTAAACAAATCGTACCATTTGAACTAATTATACTAGTTAAACTAATTATACTAGTTGTACCAATTGTACTAGTTGTATTAGTTATCTTAATCAGACTAGTTACACAAAAAATACAAGTTATACTAATCATCCTAGTTATACTAATTATACTAGTTACACTACAAATACTAGTTATACTAATCATCTTCGTTATAGTAACTATACTAGTTATCCTACTAAATTTCCATCCCAAATTCAACGAATTCATCAATTTTATCAACATAGGTGAAGGTTCCAATGGTGAAGGGATCAGAGAAGGGATACAGACTGAACCACCATTGTCATTATCTTGATCATCTCTTATGTTGGCGATTTTCCAATGCTCTCTCCCACTACTGGTGGCAGAGGCAATGGCATGTGTAGCATATTTGGAGGAACCGCAGGCAGTGAGCCATGCTCAATTGGTGGTGGAGCCGGAAGATTAGACAGAAGAGGTTGTGAGCCACTCACTACTCGTTGACGAGTCGGAGGTTTAGACTACGCCGTCAGATTTGCCTTACTCTTCTTGTTGTCAGGACCACGACGTGACGGAAACGGAGGCGGCGACTTCTTAGCCACCTTCGTCGGATTTGCATTTTCCTACTTCGACGGGGGGTCTTCACCCTAACCCCTCATCTCGTACGAGATGCCATTAAAGAGAAGTGATAAAAACAAAGAGAAGAGAATTGGATGAGTATGAAACTAAATCGATCGTTGGTGCCATGGTTTGTCGGAGTCAACGAAGAGAAAAGGGTGACGTTTCGGTTTCGAGGGTTTTTCGGAGTCGACGAAGAGAATGAAAAGTGGGATGAGAGAGATGTCGATTAGGTTTTTAGATTCGATTTGGGTTACAGATAACTTAGGGACAAAACCAAAATTTCCTTCACTTTAGCTCAATAAACAGATTGATTATATAAAATTCAAATATAACAAGGTCAATACATGTTGTCTCTATCGTATGGAAGTTTAGTATAGATTTTGATCTAGAGAAAAGATGGAGAGGATGCGAAAGAATAGTGAGATATTGAACCGTCCATATTAAAACTTAACCTTTTAACAAATTATTTTTTAAAATATTAAAAAATATCAAAAATTTAAAACAGATAAAATAAGGGAAATTTAACCTTTTAACAAACTATAATAAAATAAAATAAGTTGAATTTAGGGATGCAAAATCGGATTTACAAGCATAATGTGACAATTTGAGATTACTAAATCATAATGAGACAATTTGATTTTGAATCTCACCCTTTTAGCTAAATTTCTCAAAATAAAACCTTGAAAATATTACCCATGGTTATACTGTTTTTTTGTAACATTTAACCCATATTTATATTTTGAAACAATTAAACTAAAATAGTTAAAGTTATTACAATTCCGATTCAGTTTTGGGAAAAATTATCAATCGTTACTGTTCAGTGCTTAACTACAAATTTTTTTTTGACATTTTGATATAGATAAAGGTTAATTTAAAGATTTTGGACAATGTAATTGTTAACATAGACAATGTAAATGGTTAATTCAAAGAGTTGTGACAAATTTGTTTTTTAAAATCCACATATAAAAATGTCATTCTTAAGTATAAAAATTCTTGAATTCAGATGGTAACAATGACAATTCAAATGCTTACGTAAATGATTTTACTATCCAATTTCATTAAAATTATAAAAGGCGCCCCGTATAATTTTTTTTTTAAAACTACACCCATAATATAACGTTGATTAAACGCTAAGAGTTGGTCGCACGCAGAAACGAGACTGAAAGAAATCTTGAAGACGATTGAGAAGCGATGGTGTACCCTCAAAGAGACATTAAGTCCGCCGGATTTGAAAACTCTCACCTCCTTGTTGAAAGATTTCAAGCACCGTAGAATCGAACAGACCCAACTCATTGCATCTTCTCAGCTTTTGTTCAAGAACAACCAGTTTCTTCATCGATGGTTCACAGATGTTCTCCATGATAAAAAGCCTCAAGAAGAAGAACAAGAAGATGAAGATAGAGAGACCCAGAAATTCAAGACCGTCAGCAAGAAACTGAGTCATCAATCCGAGTTGCTAAAGTCAGAAGATGCTATGAATTTGGAAGGAAAGAAGAGAAGAATCTTGCAACAAGAACCGATTATGAGGTCTCCACAGAAAACGAGAACGTCAAGGCGGTTACAACCAGTGACGCCGAGCTATAAGCTTATCCTCGAGGAAGAACAGTGTCCTGTCTCAGACCCAGTACTGAACAACGAGTGCTCTCTGAAGAAATTTGGTGATTACTGGGGGAAGAGGACACTAACCAATTATGAAGTAGCAATGGCGAGATGCGAAGAAGATATGTATGAGGCTGAAATGCTGATGGAAACTCTGAAAAGTGAATTGGAGAAAACGGATAAAGTTATAAGGGAGGAGATGAGGGTGAAAGATCTTGGAGTAAAGTTCTTCAAATGCATCAAATGGCTATACGATAGTGATATGCATGAGATAGTGACAGAACACCACGATCAGATGTTACATGTGCTCTCACGCTGGTTGAAGGAGAAACTGGATGAGGTCACAGTTGCTCGACAACAGTGGAAGGCTGTCTGGAAAAAAGTCTTTCAAGAAAACATTGCAAAGCAAAGAGAATCCACTGCACAAGGCCACATGTAAAACTGAAGGTAAACAGCAAATTCTGAATCAGATTTTAGCCGGTGAAAAATGTAATTATGCAGGGTTTACTTTCGGTTTTATGCCCCATTATATGACACTTCTAACAAGCAGACGCCTTTGGGGTAGAATCGACATTTCACAATAAATACTTTGTATAACATCTCATGAGATTCCATATGTTCTTAGGTTAGCCTATCTTTGGAGGAATACATTCTGCTTGGTTAGAATCTATGATAAGATACATAAAGTAAGTAATCAATGTTTAGGATTAGAACGCAAGAAATTTTTTTTTATGGGAGACTGCTAATTATATCTTTGCACAAGAACATATAGATGAAGCTGCAAAAACCAGAAGATCAATTTGTTCAGCTATACTAATTTAATTCAGCACATTTGCAGTATATGTTTGATGTCTTATAACACTGTAACAAAGATTAAAAAATAATAGTTCTCAAGAAACATGGCAGGATGGTCTCGTCATGCTAATAAATCACAATGCCAAGTCAAGGGTATTAGGATAATATTATCTTATATTCTTAGTCCTCAATCTACTTATCCTAATGAAACCTTTTCTGATTCACGAGACTATGGACATTTGGAATATTGGCCTCAGCTAAATAGTAAAAAACTAAATTTTTACCTAGGAGTGTGATCTTAGACTATGAGTGTCTCTTTGACTAAAAAAATAAAAAGACTATGAGTGTCCCAAATGGGAAAACTGTTCAGAGAATCAAAACTATTTAGACAGTAGGAGAGTGATCCATCTGAATTCACTAAAATTACAGGTTTTATCTGAAAATATACAGATCAAAGTATCACCACCCTGAGACAATTACAAGAAATGAAAAACAGAAAAAATAGAACCAAACCTTTGCAGGTTTTGAAAGCATTTGGCATACAGATATATATAACCTTCAAGGCATACCAGTGCCCTTTGATTTTTCCAATCTTTTCGTTACTTGTGATTAGGTAGCTACAAGGTGAATAGGAAAGACTGTTAAGTCTAGTGTCAACCAAATTAAAGAAACTCTATAATAACGCTAATAAAACGAGTAGTCGCGTGAAGAAAGCTCGAAGGTGATTGAGAAGCGATGGTGGAGGTGAAGAAGAGTGTGTTCGTGTTATGGGTACCATCAAAGAGACACTAGGTCCGCGGGATTTGAAAACGTTCACCTCCTTGTTGAAAGATTTCAAGCACCGTAGAATCGAAAAGACCCAACTCATTGCCTCTTCTAAGCTTTTGTTCAACGACAAGTATCTTCATTGATGCTTCACAGATTTTCTTGACGGTAAAAAGGCTCAAGAAGATAAAGATACAAATATCGAAGAAGGTGAGATTCGAGAACGTGATCCACAGACTGAAGGCTGCGTACGTAACAAGGAATCAACAACAAGAACAAGAAGAAAATTGGAAGAAGCCATGGAGTACGACGTGATTATAGAGATATGCAATACTGTCAGCAAGCAACTGAGTCCGTATAAGTTGCTAAAGTTAGTTTCCTCGATTAAAGACCTTGGTAAGCAAAAGATCACTCACAGCGAGTTCCGTAAATCTGTTCAACTTTTGTTCAAGAACAAAGCTCAAGAAGATGGAAAGACCAAACAAGAAGTTGAAGATTCCAATCTTGAAGAAGTTGAAATCCGAGAAGACCGTCTTCTTCGTGATACAAAGGTTGAACAAGCCGAGTCGAAGCGTCTTGCAACCATCACTGAAGATGATATTTATCACTGTGATCCAAAGATTGAACGCAATGTTGGGATTGAGGTTTCTAAAGAGGGAGAGTCGGAGAAGGACGTTACGAATGGCTTGAACAAGATGAATTTGGAAGGAAAGAAGAGAGGAATCTTGGAACCGGAACCGAATGTGCGGTCTCCGCAGAAAATGAGAGCGTAAAGGTGGTTACAACCAGTGACACCGAGCTATAAGCTTATCCTCGAGGAAGAACAGTGTAACACGCGTTTCATACTCACTCGAGAACGGTGTGCCACTACACTCAACTTATTTCTCAAATACTCCAATCGATTAAAACCTCGACTTTATTTCCGAAAAAACACTAAATAAATCTCATAAAGCCACATCTCGAATAAAATCGTAAAATAATATTTAAAATTAAAATAACAAAAATCATAAAATCTCAAAAGTAGCACCCAGTCGTCATAGCATAAATCTATTCGTCGGTCTCACCTGAAAAGGGAAAGAGAGGAGTGAGTAACAGGGGAGTTACACAGAAAACGCAATCTTGTCATAGCACTCCAAACACGGAAAACAGACTAAACATGAGCAATCACGGCACCTAAAGTACCCAAAAAATAAACAACGGTCCTATTGACGGATCCTGTGACCGCCGGCACCCCCGAAGAGGACAACATGGAATAAGTGTCCAATGGCACCGCCCCTAGACGATTATCGATCTCTGAAGGCACTGGACAACAGATCGACTAACCTGCCCAGCACTATCTCGCACACAACACGCGACGCAAGCACAGAAGTCCGTCTCTGTACCCCCGCAATCCCTAACGTCTAACATACTCAACTAACTAAATAAATAAACATATACCAAGGAAACAATTAACATTTAATGCACAAACAATGGGTTTAATCATCTATATTCCTAAGTCCAATTTAAAAGCAAAACTACCTAGACTCGATCAGAGAAACAGATCACATTTAGTATTAAATTCCATCTATGGCGTCCTAGACGAAATGCGGAATTCTGCGGAAAGCCCTCACCTTAGCCTTAACCACGAAGAATAATAAGACTTCATATGCTCTGAAGCTCCAGATGGGTTCTCCTTCAACAGAAAGGTAGATCAACGATTCCAGAAGCTCCCTGAAAATATTCAGGTCAAACAGACCACGTTTGCCTAACCAAAACAAACATCTCAACAGACTGGTCTCGGATCAGCACTACGCAGACACGATTTGGAAAACAAGGATAAAACTTTCTACTAGTACCTCCGATCGGAAAGAACTCAGTCTCTATGGAAAGAAGAAGTTCGGGGCTTTCAAACGATAGGTTGATCGTTTAGTGGATCCACACGGTTCGCCGGGAAATCACCTCGCAAGATGGCGGCAGACTGATGACGCGAATCCGGCACTACGCCAAACATGCTCGAAGAAACAACCATACTTTCAGTATACAGATCTGAATGATAAACCACTTGCGACAGTAGATCAATGAACGAGTCAAAAGTATACATATCTGGTCGGTTGGAATAGATTTACTAGTTCGACTCTCCCTTCTCCCAGAACTAGTCGAATCTGCCCTATAGGAAGGTGGCTCTGGTGGCTTCTCCTTCAAGGTGGCTACGGCTACACTTCGGCACAGTTTTTGTGTGATTAGGTTTTGTTTTAAGAAAAATAAACAAGAGGAGGCTATTCATAAACGAGGAAAATCTAGGGTTTGACCTAATGGAATTGGGCTTTGATGGGTCTTAGGGTTTGGGTCGTTACAAACAGTGTCCTGTCTCAGACCCAGTACTGAACAATGAGTGCCCTCTGAAGAAATTTGGTGATTACTGGGGGAAGAGGACACTAACCAATTACGAAGTAGCAATGGCGAGATGCGAAGAGGATATGCATGAGGCTGAAATGCTGATGGAAACTCTGAAAAGTGCATTGGAGAAAGGGGATAAAGTTATAAGGGAGGAGATGAGGGTGGAAGATCTTGGAGTAAACTTCTTCAGATGCATCGAAATGCTATACGGTGAAGATTTGCTTGAGATAGTGAGACAAGACCACAAGAAGGCTTTGCCTGTGATCTCACGCTGGTTGAAGCAGAAACTGGACGAGGTCACAGTAGCTCGACGACAATGGGAGGCTGTCTGGAAAAAAGTTTTTGAAGAAAACACTGCAAAGCAAAGATAATCCACTGCACAAGCCCACATGAAAAGGTGAAGGAAAACAGCAAATTCTGAATCAGATTTTAGACACCGAGCAATGTAAGTAAACAGGGTTTACTTTTGGTATTATGTCCCAATATTTGAAACTGTACATTTCGAAAAAAGTTTTGTGAATACTGGAAATGCAGATCATTCCTTACACAAGAAAGCCAAAAAAAATTCAAAGTAGATCAACCCAAATCTCTATCTCACTAAATCTGTATACACACCATTATAAAGTAATAGACCTAAACACTTACGGTAGTGTTGATACAAGACCCTGCAATTTTATCTTTCTCAGGCAGCTAACATACATATAGAGTCCTGTACCAAAGTTAGGTGTTTTGTAAATGAAGAAGCAAAAGGCAGAAGGAATGAAGAATAGACCAGGGATGATTAGTTGTGTGTAACTTTCTGCAGCACAGAGGATATCATTGCTGTTTGTGAGAGGAAATTAAAGGAAATCTCTAACAAGCAGACGCCTTTGAAGTAGAATCAACATTTCACAACAAATACTTTGTATAAAATCTCCTGAAATTCCATATTAAGTTCTTAGGTTAGCCTATCTTTGGTGGAATACATTCTGCAAGGTTAGATAAGATACATAAATAAATAATCAATGTTTAGGATTAGAACACAAGAAAGTTTGTTTATGGGAGACCGCTAGTTATATCTTTGCACAAGAACATATAGATGAAACAGCAAGAACTAGAAGATCAATTTGTTGAGCTATACTAATATAATTCCCCACATGTTTGATGTCTTATAAGAAATAATAATAGTTCTCAAGAAATAGGGCAGGATGGTCTCGTCATGCTAAGAAATCACAACGACAAGTGAAAGGTATAGCTTGAGATTAACATAATATATTCTTATATTCTTAGTCCCCACTCTACTTTTCGTATTGAAACCTCTTCTGATTCTGTAAATTTGGAATCTTGACCACAGAGTAAAGCAACAACTTTTATTTAGGAAAGCTAAATAGTAACAAACTAAATTCTACCTGGGAGCCAAATTCTAACACTTGCAACATTATGGTTCAAACTAAACTAAAGATCATTACTTTCTCATGGCAAATCTTCTACTTCGACCTTGTCAACATGTCTACTTCGTCTCTTTTAATGTCATATTAAAAAAATGTGCCTTTTACGTCTATTCACATTGTAAAAATTACATACCAGAATGTTGAAGCTATAACCTTTATGGTTTCCTCTTATTTAGCCAACAACCAATATAATGATATTCATCAAAAGCTCTTCTTTTTTAATTGCTTAAACTGTGACCTTTTCTCTTAGCTAACTCAGAAGACCACGTGGTACGATAAGACCAAGCAAGAACGAGGTTGGAAACTGCAGAAAATCAATAGATCTATCTGATGCAGAAACTAACGGAAGATGAAACGCAATCAATTAATCAAAGAACGACGATATTGTTCACTAACCTCAGCCACGAGTTGCGACTGCAAAATACAGTTGAAAGCGCTCTACAGTAGAGCTGGAAATCAGAGTAGACCGAGTAGTTCATTCATGTGCGGGGCCACGTCATAGATTTGTGTGGGCCGGACTTGGGCCTTTTATGGTTTTTATGGCGGCAAAATTTTTTTCTTGTGCTCATTTTTTTTGGGGCCAATTAATTTATTTCTACGAAACTAAAGTTAAATTAATTTCAGAGGCAGAATTTGCCAAATGACAAAAAAATAATAAATAAATAAAATTTATAGCACCAACATAACAAAAATTAATTTTATATCACTTAAAAATGTGAACTGTTCAAAATACATTTTATGCACGTAAACAGTTATTTGCACGTGTGACTGTAAACGTAATCATTACATGCCTATACAGACTAAATGTTTATCATCACAAATCACTAAAATAGCAATTGAATGTTTGTTTTTACAAATTTAAATCTGCTCTCCAAGATATATGATGATGGATGCGTCTGTGTACGTAATAATTAAAGCATTAAACAAGTGATTAATTTGATATGCCATGTTCTACGGTAGTTAAAAAGGAAAAAATCTACCAATTCTAGTAACATAACAAATAAAGATACTAACTAATTTTTTATTTCTCATTTCGCATAAATGTTACATTGAACAACTAATAAAAGAAAGGAATGAGATAACAAACGAGTATGAAACATGTAAAATCCAAGCTAACGTATGGGAGAAAATTACATAGCATACACAAGTGCATAACATGTGTTATGTAGATATAGTTACAAAAAAATTTAGCAATATGAACCACAACGATAGTAGTAAACGCAATCCAATATAGATACTTAATCACAAGGGTAGTAGTAAACCCCAAACGACAATACTAAAAACTAAACCCAATATAAATACTAATCCCTAAGACTAATAATAAAACCTAGCACTAAAATTAAACATTAACACCAAAACTAAACCCAATATAAATACTTAAAAGTAAGAACAAATACTTCATGGTATTAATGGTATTTCCTCGATAATTATTTTAGGTAAGTTGGTATTTTTCTCTTCATACCATAGTGGATAAACCAATTAAACAAAAAACGTTTTCAGCAACATGACCAGTACAACCACAATGCATACATACTTTGTTATCAACAAAGGCTTTGTTTTCAGTGTTACTTCGGGTTCGAGAAACAGTATGAACCGCGAAGCTAACTCCATCACTTCTTTCTTCATGGAGACGACCCTTTTGATTCTTCATCTTGGGATACTCTTCTTCAAGAGTGGGCAAGGGTACCTGAGATAAGGGTGCCAATTTGACAGCTTCGTACATAGTTTCTTCTACTACCATCATGAATTGATGAAGTTTACCCTCTTTCTTTCTGAAATTCCTCCATTGTCTTAGCTTGTTGGTAGTCAGCTAAACTTCTCAAAAGTTGAGAAATTTTTCCATAATATGTTTCAATAGCTAACCCCTTTTAACGACAGGTTGCTAACTCTGTTTTGAGCTGCTGAACACGCTGTCCATTCTTAACGCCAAACCGTTTTTGAATGTGTGTTCAAAGCTCATGAGAATCATCAAGATGAGACATCTTAGTGGAGATGTTCTCATCAATTGTAAGCTTCATCCGGGAGACCACAAGTGCATTATTTGCGATCCAATCTTCATAATCTAGGGAGCTTTCGTCAGGCTGCGGTGTACAAAGCCAAACTTATTTCTTGCCTAAAGAGTCAATCGAATATTGGTGGCCCATTCGTCGTAGTTAGAACCATGCAAGATAGAATTGGAAATTAGTGTTCCGGTATTATCACCGGATGTAAAATCATAAGGAGATATTGTGCGACGAGTTTCAACACGGGTCTGTGCCAACGAGGTAGCAAGAGCAGACTCAGTACTCATCTCAAAGAAAAATTTGTCAATGGAAGATTGATAGAAATTAGGTCAAAGAAGCAAAGGAAGAGAAAAAAAAGAATGCAATCTCTTTTAGCGGAATCGAGATCGCAAGATCAATGACAAAACCTCTTTGTAGTTAGGTTTTGCGCTCTAATACCATGTCAAGAACCTTTAAAAGTTGTAAAAGAGGTTTCTTATTGATGAAGATACAAAGGCAGTGCCTTATATACATGTTACAATATATGCTCTAATTTGCTGTACAAACCGACTTTGTATACTGACTAAAGTAAGGCCCAATATAGCCCAATATTATAAGTAAATCAATCTTGTTTAAATTATTAGTTTTTGCTAAAATTGTAAATATTATAAGTATAAGATCAAACAGTTTAATCCCTATTGATATGGTGGTTGAACAAGAGTTTAGTATTTTCACATAGGTTTAAATGTTCTATTTCAATAAAATGCAAAATATTACAAGTTAATGAAATCAAGTTTACCAAAAAATTTGGTGTGATGTATATATTGTTGTTGGTCGTAGACTGTGTATTAAATGTGAAAGTTGTCTATTCGGTATATGTTTTCTATATTTCAAAGTCTATTCGGTACATGTTTGTCTATTCATTTTTAAAACTTATAAAAGTTGAAAATTTTCTCTAACTTTCTACCACATGAATTTTTTAAAATTCGATATATTTCCATAGTATAAAAATAAACACGAAAAACCTTTGAATTTCTATTATCCATCTTTCTACTTTCTCTATATATAGAATTTTCAAATTCTGAAAATATTAGTTTTAAACTTTATTTTAAGAGATTACATTTATATATTTTTCTACAGTTTATAATTAAATGAAATTAATATTTACAGTTCTGTTAGATTTTTATATATTGTTTATTTCTTTTTCATAAAATATATATTTATTTACTTGTATTTATTATAATAGAATTTTTTAAATGTTATATTTCAATTTAGACAGAAAACTTATAAAAGTTGATGAAGAAATAGCTGATATTTAATTACATGCAAAGGGTAACCGATGAGATTTATGCATAATTAAATCGAAAAGGTTGGAAGAAGAAGCGGCGGTGGAAGGTAAGACGGGAAGGGAATTGACAATGTTGCGGAAAGTATTATTTTGTATATGTAGATTTAGTTTTTTTTTTCTTAAGTGACACATCTCCCTCTCTCCAATGCTGTTGTGGCAACATAGGAGAGAATGAATCAACTTTCATACAGTAGATTAAAGGGAAAAAAACTAAATCTTATATAATTAAACTAATAAGATTTTTCGGTTTTGAAATGTTGGTTAAAACCTCTTGAATTTAGCAACTAGAAACAAAAAATTCTCAACATAAGTACAAAAATATTTATATTTAATTTCGGATATCTCAAAATCATAAGAATTGAGTCTCATAGACCAATGTATGAGATATATTAGTTGTGGCTCTCATAATTTTAGAATACTCATTATAATAATTTTTTAACATTTGTATTTTATTATATTTAAAAAAGTCAATTACAAAATTTATTAACTCCATTATTTTATAATATTTGAAGATCTTTGTAACATATTTTTAATAGGGGTGTTCCCGAAATATATTAAACATGTTTCATTTTAGGGATTAATAAGAAAAATTTTAATTTTTACTCAATTATGAGTTTGGTCTGAGAACAATTAAGAGTTTACCTAGAAGTTTAGGATAGTGTTTGTTCAATCAACAATGAGTGAACGTGGTTGAATAAAGCATTTTCTTGTAGGTGTACATTAACTATGCTTGTAAGAAAAAGAATATTGACGTAAATATCCACGGGAGGATAATATTCACTTTTGTTAAGAAATCAATATATCAAGATTTCTGTTGGTTATTGTTATAAATATGCATTATTTCAATTATTTCCATCAAGATTTAATTGTTCACAAAACTTCATATCTCAGCTTTTGTTGGTTATGATGCATTATTCATCAAATACTAAGTCAAACAATATAACAAATTTTTGGAATGCATATTAACCTAAGATATATTTCTAATTGTCCAGAAAAGAAAGTAACAATAAAGACAAATAAAGATGAAAAATCATAAAAAGTTCTCAATTCAAATCGAATGGCATTTAGGAAAATATTACAGAGTTTGTGGCGAGTGAAGTGAAACGGAAAAAATGGATATGCGTGAGCAAATGGTTTTTAATATTAGTGACGGTACAACATTTTTATAGAAATCCAGATACAAGTGTAAAGAGAAACAAGTTAATGTGATGAGCATGTGAGTAAAGAATGTTATCTCAATTATCTTTGAACCTCTTTATCCTATTTTTATTACTCGAAATTATATTTAACATTAATTTACTCCTCTTGATTTGACATTGATTAGCTTTTACTTCGGTGTATTCAGTCGTTACGAGTCAAAGCTCATTATTTATTCTCTCAAATAAGTTTTTGGTTCACTTCAGTGATGACAACTGGTTTGACCGCATATGTTTAACCGTTTCATCCACCTCGTTGGCTCCGAGTATATGGCTTGACATCGCTTTGTGCTTCTCGACTTTAATTATGCCTTTCACTCCATTAATGCTTTCCAAAATGACTCTTTATTGGATCTAATTTAATGGGCCAATACTACTACAGCCAGAGCTATTTTTTTCTATTATTAGCTACCTTGCTTTCGCATTTACAAAAATTTGATTATGTAAAACACTTATTTATGCTCTTCTGAGTTGTCTCGTACTAGCACTCTCGAAACAGTGGTGAGAGAGACTGCCATGTATAGATACATTGGTTTCCCGTCCAATGTTCTGTGAGGTCTTTTTTTAGTGCATCAAAGACTTTATCGCATTCTTAGTTTCATTCGAATTGTTCCCCTTTAAAAGGTTGAAGAAGAGTAGGCATTTGTCGATTGACTTTGATATGAATCGCTGAATAGTTGCAATCCTTCCTATCAGCCATTGGATCTCTTTTTTTTTTTTTTTTTTTTTTTTGAGAGGACATTCCGAAAAATGGGTGATTTGGGAGGATTTTCCTCAATTTCTATTTGTGTCACCTTGTACCCAAAGATTTCTTATGATGTGATGGCGAACATGCACATTTGGAGATTTAACTTTATTCAGAAATGGTTTTGTAAAGCAAAGAATTCTCGTAGATGGTCGATATGCGAGGTAACCTTGACAGACTTAACAATTATGTTGTCGATATAAGCTTCCATCGTGCCTCCAATTTGCACGGAGACCACCGATTGACCAAATGTTGGTAGGTGGCTACAGCGTTTTTCAGCTTGAAATATATGATTTAGTAAATGGTAAATTCCGCGATCAGTGATGAAATCGTTTTTTTCTTGATATTTGGGTTTCATCAAGATATAATTGTACCATGTAAATGCATTCATGAAGGATATGCATTCACGGCCGAAAATTGCTTTAACTAACTCGTCTATACAGAGAAGCGAGAAGTTTTCTTTTGGGCATATTTTGTTCAAATCTGTGAAGTTGACGCTTTTCTTTTTAACCATAATTAGATTGGCTATTCAATCGAGATATTTTAATTCCCAAATTACACTGTTTTCCAGAGGCTTTTCGATTTCAAAATTAACAGTCGCTAATATTTTGGGACACAGCTTCCTCCACTTTTGTTTCACTGGTTTGTATGTCTCGTCGATGTTTAACTCATAGGATATAATTTCTATAGGAATGTGTGGAATATCTTGTGTGCACTACGTGAACGTCTTCTTATTTTCACTTAAAGGAGAAATCAAGTTGCTCTTCAAAAGTTCTTCCAGAAATGCGCCAATGTTTACGCATCTTCCAGGTCTTGATTTGTCGATTACCACATGATTTACTTTATCTTTTACTAGTGGGTCCTTGATGATGAATATTTCCTCCACCAATTTCACCATTTTATGAGAGATGCTTTTTAAAGTTTATAAGTCTTGAGCCCCTTTGGCTTCCTTTAATTGTTATCTTGTCTCCCTTTGCTGGCGTTTTCACGTACTGGTGGTAAGTGAAAGGTACTGCTCTTGATGCATTGATCTAAGGAGTATTGACCATTGCATAATCAAATAGAGGGTGTCTCCACTACTAAAAACTCATTTACGGTTGTTTCTCGGGCGGATTCACACGGATAAAATCACTGCCCCGTTAAAATAAATGTTTTTCCAATGAATCCACACAAGTTTCTTATCTTGCTAAAATACCACTTAGTTCCAATCTTTGCAAGGGTTCTTATGAACAAAATATTCATATCACTTCTAGTATTGTTTACAATCCAGATGATCTGAAAGTCTCCGACATCGATAGTTATTACTTAAGCATTATCGTGGAGCCTACTAAAACAGATTGCATCATTTTTGCTAGTTATGATCTTCGAGGAATGCTCTTCCGATGATCATGCTACTAACATATTGACCCCAAAATATGAGGTAACCTAGTAAATAAAATTCACCTCTTGCTGGGAAGGAGTTCCTCCGGCCGGTTACTCTAGTGAGATGTAGAGACCATCTTTTGAATTTGCCAAAAAAAATACTTCATCAATTTTTTTGTTCTTTTTGGTAATTTTCAGTAATTGTTAGTGCTATGATCCTTCATTTTGTGCACAGTAAAACCCACTTTTTTCCAGCCTTTTTTTCACCCACTTGGAAGAAAAAGTAACTGATTTTTTAACGTTGTAAAACGATTACTCGTCTATCACAGTTTTAAATGTACTCGTTCTAGCAAAAAAAAAATTATTATATAAAATATAAAATATAATATAACTTTGTAAATAATTTGTTGGACTGTACATAAAAATTAAGTGCTACAGAATTTAACCAGTAGATTTTTTTAAAGATTTGCCTATCCAATAGTAATCCTAAATATATATATATATATATATATATATATATATATATATATATATATATATATATATATATATATATATATATATTTATAGAGAGAGAGAGAGAAATAATTCACACATTATCAATTACACAATATAATAAACATTTTAAAAATAGGTTATGCATGCATATCGTCCAACACATCACCATATACAATTTATTCCTCAAAAAAATATATATATATATCATAAGAAATGAAGAATAATATCTTACTTTTATATCTTTAGACATGAGATATATTTAAAAGTTCTAGTGTAAAATAAATTACTTTAAGAGTTACAAATATCTTAACAACTAATCATACATACACGCATTTGATACCTATATATCGTTATGTATAATCTCTCCAAATGTAATAGTTGTCTCCTATTAAAATATTATTGTTTCATTTCTACAATGCACATTATACCAACTAGTAAGAATATACTAACCCTATTAGGGGAATATAAAGTCCTAAAAAGAAGTATATATGTAAAAGATTTATCCATGATTAATTATTCAAATGTAATGAATGTCTTTAAAATTTGCCATACATGCTTGTTTTTCAGTATCTCACCATATATATAATTTTCCCCCCTCAAATACATCATTATGTTTAGAAAAATAAATTTCTTCGAGAAACCAAACTTATTTTAGAAAATGAAAAATATAATCTTATTTTATTTCGTAAGACATGAAATATACTGGATAATGCTAATGAATTTTCTTTTTCTTTATTTTTTAAAAAATTGGAATTTACATCAAAGGTAATGAAAATCTTTAGCAACATATGTACATGCATGTATTATATATATATATATATATATATATATATATATATATATATATATATATATATAAACTTATGTAGAATTTTTCTAAATGCAATTGTTTCCTCCAATTAAAATATTATTTTTCATATTCTAAATATTGACATTTTGCCAACTAATAAAAATATATTGACCATGTAACGTATTAACTTAATGAATAATATTTACTGTTGATAACAAACTATTACATCTTTAGGTTTTCACATGCTATGATCAATTATTTCTTAAGATCAATTGTGGACTAATTAAAAATATGTATGCTAAATAATAATACATTATATCATAGTGAGAATATCATGCATAAACTATGATACAATTCAAGATATTCATAATAATTTATACTATATAAATCATATAAGACTATTAGTTAATCTGTAAATGAAATTATTTATTGACGTTTTATGAGGTCCTAAGAGTTCAATACTTCTAACTATAATGTTTCTGTTTGGAAATTATAAAATATGTATAAAAATATTTCATTTCTAAATGTTTTATCAAACAAGATTTTATATTTAAACATATGTATATAAAAAATCAAAATGTTTCTACAAAAAAATAAAAATAAAATAACCATACTTAAAGTATAGATAAATGTTACAAACTATTCAACCTAAAACAATTATTACCGTTCAAGGTAAATTTAATTTTCCTATGTAATAAAAATTATTATAATTTAAAGAATCAGTGTTGTTTTAACACGTTTATGTGAATTCAGAATTCAACTAAAATATTTCAGAATACTCATAACAAGTTAATTGAGTACTAAGCTCGTATTATATATTATATATTTCTGTTAATTTTAAGTGTTGAAAATTATATATGTATATATTATTTTTTTCTCTAGTCAAAATTTACATTAAAATCCCTCCAAAAAAAATCTTTCAAATAGAAGATTTAATGGAAGATGATATCACTGCAAAATTAAAGAAACAGAAAAGTATATTCATGTGGTCTAGAATATGTGCCATATAATTTTACTAAGTTAAAACTAATTAAATAGTTATAATTACCAAGATATATGCTCATACTCAAAATCCAATTTAGTTGATGCACAAACATAAAAACACATTCGAACCCTCCATGACTCAATATTTTTATATATATTAATTTATTTATAAGTCTTATGTTATATGACTATATTAAAAATTAACTAACAATCAGAAAATAGAGATAAATAAATAAACACAATACTATTTTCCAGACTAGAAGTAAGGCAAAGCTGACTTACATTAAGTCTCTGATAAATCATCAAGGAAAAAATTTTAAAAAATAAGAAAGACGAGTTAGTTAAGAAATTTAATATTTATGGCAGTTTCTTTATGAATTGTTTTTATTTTTTTTATAAGCCAATAAATTTATGTTTTTTCAGAAAAAAAAAAGAAAATTTCAATTGAAAAAAAGTTCTGGTAAAAAAGAACACACAAACTATGGAATATGAAGATAAACAACTTAAGGAAAAAAATAAAAGATGTTCATATGTTGATAGTCTGTATTTATATTTTAATTTTCATCCGGAATATTTGAAAAATACATGAAAAATATTTTTTAAATATTTTTTATGTTTAGGTATCAAATTTAATATTGTATAGCACTTTTTGTTTATTTGATCTAATATAAAGTAAATAATTATATTAAATTAAATAACATAAAAACAATCTTTTGAAAAATCTTTTAAAAATTGAAAATTAATATTTTTATATATGGTTGGAAATCATATAACAAATAAAGATGAATTAACTATGGTACACAAAAATAATATCATTTTTATAATATCCGTTATGGCTTCTATTTTTTATAGGTTTTTTCAATCGTGAAATCCATGTAGGACCTACTCTGAAAATTTTGGAATACCAGGAAAATTTCAATAATTCATATTAAATATAATATAAGTATAATTCACAGAAACTACTTTTTTTACCCGAAAACATAACCTTTTATTAAAATACTTCAAGTTAATTAATATTACTGCGGAATGATATTGTTCACACTACATATTCACTGAAAATTTACAAATAGAAATGATTTAAATAAATTAAAACAAATTTATTAAGTTACGAACTAACATGTAATATCAATAGAAAACAATATAGCATACAATAAAAATTTTGTTAAAGAATTCATATTACACAAATGTATTTTTATTCTTGCTAAAATTTATCAATAAATATTTTTATAATAACCAAACACAAGCTTCAAATTAAAACATTGAATTTATCTTTATTTCCAAAAATACATCATTTATATGTAATAGTTGGAGTATATATATCCGATATTATCCATCTCCATTGGTTTTTCTTTAAAGAATTACAACTTTAAATCCCAATAAATATGATAATTTTATTTAAAATTAATATCGAGAACTAATTAATTCAAATATTTCAATATGAAATCAAGTTTAAAGAAAAAAAATTAAATCAATATAATGTATTTGATTTCAATGTCATAATTATTACCGTTCATTAGTGACCATTAACCAATCCTTTATATATATATTTTAGAAATTTATTTTAATTTTTTTTTAGTCCGTACGAGTTAGAACATATACCAACTTTACAAAATTGAAGAAATTTTGCGGTCTAATGCAATTATTGTATCCATTCCACCACAAAATCTGCCTTAATTTTATAAAATCTAATAAGAAGTTATGAATTGAATTTTAAAACACTTATAACAATAAATACAAAAGTTTGAATTTTTTTCTTAGCCAATTTGGATGTGGAATCCTAAAAATGACATTGGATGGTAAAAAAATGATCTCAAACCATAATTAAAAAAATATAAATATATATATATTAAAAATAGAGTAATGTGGATATTTATACTTATCAATTAACTGACCAAATCTATAATCTGTCTTTAAAATTACATTATTATATTATTTTTCTATCATCAACCCATCATTATGTTCATAATTCAAGATTTACCAGTCTCTCCGAGGGGTGAGTAACAGGGGAGTTACTCAATGAGGTATGGGATGCTAATCACAGAAAACGCAATTTGGTCATAGCACTCCAAACACGGAAAACAGACTAAACATGCACAAACACGGTACCTAAAGTACCCAAAGAACAGTCAATGTCATACTACTGGATCCAGTGACCGGCGTCACCCTCCTCCCAGAAGGACAACTTATGGGATAGTGCCCAATCATACTGTCCGAAGACAATTTATCGATCTCTAATGGTACTAGACAACAGATCAACTGAGCTGCCAGCACCACTACACACACAACACGCGACGTAAGTACAGAAGTCACGTCTCTGTACCCCCGCAATCCTATCGACTCACATAGTCGACTAATCCTAGCTCTAGCAAGTTTAAAAGACCCAATTAACAATTTAATGCACAATCAATGGGTTGAATCATCTATATTCTTAGGTCCAATTTACAAGCAAAACTACCTAGACTCGATCAAGAAAACAGAACACATTTAGTACTAGATTCCATCTATGGCACTTCTTGACGAAAACACGGTAGTCTGCGGAAAAGCCCTCACCTTGGCCAAAACGGATGATAACTGCGGCTTCTGAACTCCGAATGCTCAAACGGATGCTAAAACTGAAATTATCACGAAAAATCAAGTGAGAACGGCCTTTGAATAGCAGTCATTGGTTAACTAGTCAACTGGTCAAAGTCAATAGTCAAAGTCAATGGTCAAAGTCAACGGTTAAATCGGTCAAACCAGTCAAACCGGACCTGACCCGACCCAGACCCAGACTCGGAAATCTGAACCTATTCAATCTACCTAAACCGACCTAGACTAAACTAAAACCGAACAAATCTAGATAAGGACAAGAACAGAAAGAGGAAGGAGATGAAAAACTTACTAAAAGGCTCGTAAGAACTTTCCGGAAACTTGACTGGAAGCTTGACAGAAACTTAGCAGAACTCGCCGGAAAAAAATCACTAAAAAGATTTATCAGTGATTGGTCATCGGATGATCCGACAACAACTGCCCACTCGGCAAAGCTCTGCTTTGACTTGGTGAAGAAAAAGAGAAGGGATGAAGCTCCTTATATAGGGAGGGAAGAGAGAGGTAAAAATCGTAAACTTCCAATGTGGGACGTTATTAAAAAAAGGTTTTTGGGCTTTTTATTTTAATTGGGCTTGAATTGAGCATAATAAATAATTAAAATGAGATGGGCTAGGATAGGAATGTTACAGAATCTTAGATGAGCAAAATACTTATTCACAAAGGAATTTGGTTTAAGGATTTTGTGAATTTATCGAACTTGAGTTTATTGCATGTCTAAACTGTTGAATTTGCAAAGAAATTTGGAATTCTAGGATCTAGGCATAGGAATCTCTGCAATGAAAGTTGATTGATTTAGATTTTGTGTTTCGAGTTCAAGAACAATACTTAATTAAACCCTCAACATTCTGTCTTGTTTGCAATTCTGATTTACCGAAAGAAATTCCCTAAGTCTAGCGTTTTTTCCCATCGAACTTACAACTTCTCTGAATTCGTTTGTCTTCTTTTAATGCAATTATTTCCGTTTAGCTTACTTCGAAAACCATTAATCTATTGTGTGAAACTTGAGTCTCTGTGGATTCGACCCCTTATATACTACGATTGAACTTCTGTTCATTAGCAGAATAGCTCTAGGGTACTTTTGAGCATATCAAATTGTACAATCCATCTCAAAATACTAAGTGCAACATTAATATCAAGTTTTTTGGACAGTAATATTAGCTGCTAGCAATACTCTTATTGTAATAATCAAACATTGACAGTAATGCATGATAAAAATAAACCTATCTTTGGATCCATTTATTATTCACATGGTTATTCCTAATAAGTGTCTCATGTTTATTATCACATGTATGTATATAATCCGGCCAAATACAAACCTACATTTGGGTCGATTTAATATTTGCATGAATATATGTACATATAACATTTAATATCATTCATGAAAAAATATCCGCAAGATGTATTACTTTGTCAACATATTGTATCAATTAATCGAATTATTAAACTTGCACAATCAAATTTGTTTATTGATTTAAAACTTAAGTATTATTCTTGTGCAGACATATAATAATAAGTATGTGGGCTTTCTATGCAAGAATTCTAAAGTGGCAGAATGGTTAATAGCATCATATGAAGCTTCAACATTATCACGCAACATGGGCTCAAGTCCCAGCTGTAGTATTTTAAAACTGATTAAAAGCTGGACCAGGCTTGACTGAGCTTGACTTAATATTTTGTCTGAAAGCTGGCCCAATTGATTTAAAACTAAAGACTAGGACGTAACAAATTAGTAGACCCAAAATAATATTTAAATCTAGAAACTAGGTTTGTGCGAGACTACAAAAGAGGTACACCAAGTTTGCTTTCAACCTAATGTTTACAACTAACCTAAATTTTCTGATAACCTTCTATTTATACAGAAACAATTGCTAATTAAGCCCTTCATCAAATTAGAATGTATCTTCACATTAAATTTCCATAACACTTATGCCCCTTAGTCTTTTCTTTTGTACCAAAGTGACCACATAAGTTTTGACTACTTTAAATAATAACCCGAACACATTGATTATACATGTGTGACCCCAAAATAATTCTTACAGTATCTCACAGGTGTCTCCGGAGATGTTAAGAGGGAATTTACCGGCGTGGTATATCACGAGGTGGTCCATTCTTAAGAATGGAATTGTGCGAATGAGGCTCCGGGTGGGCTTATAGAAGGGATAGTGGACTACGTGAAGCTGAAAGTGGGTTACGCCCCAGGTCACTGTGTAGGATCTGGTGGTGGTGACAGGTGGGACCAGGGTTATGATGTCACTGCTAGGTTCCTGGATTACTGTAACGATTTGAGGAATGGGTTCGTTGCGGAGCTGAACAAGAAGATGAGGACTAGATACAGTGTTGGCTTCTTTGTTGATTTTGTTGGCAAAGACGTGAGCCAACTCTGGAGAGAGTACAAGGCTAAGCATGGTCAATAAATGCAAAATTGGACAAATGATATGCTATTCGAAGAAAAGTATAACATTTTTTTCTTAAAAACGTTTCAATAAACCTAAATAATGAAACAGCGTATCAATAGTCTGTAATTGGTTTTGAATTTGTAGTTTCCAATTGGAAAAGACATATTGAAGCTGTTGTTTGTGTTATTCTAGAGTTCATGCTAAAATCGTTGATATTATATGTCAACAACCTTTATAAGTTGTAAACGAGGTTTCTTATTGATGAAAATAGAAATGCAATGTCTTATATACATGTTACATATATGCTCTAATTTGCTGTACAAACTGACTTTGTATACTGACTAAACTAAGATCCAATATAGCTCAATATAGCCCAATACCCCCCCCCCAAGGTGGAGTGTGGAGATTACTTAGAAGTTTAGGACAGTGTTTGTTCACTCAACAACGAGTGAACGTGGTCGAATAAAAACACTTTCTTGGTGTACATTAACTATGCTTGTAAGAAAAAGAATACTGACGTAAATATCCACGGGATGATATAATTTGCTTTTGTTAACTAATCAATATATCGAGATTTTGATTGGTTATTGTTATAAATATTCATTATTTCAATCAAGATTTAATTGTTCACAAAACTTTATATCTCAGCTTGTGTTGGTTATAACGCATTATTCATCAAATACTAAGTCAAACAATATAACAAGTTTTTGGAATGCATATTAATCTAATATCTATTTCTAATTGTCAAGAAAAGACAGTAACAATAAAGACAAATAAAGATGACAAAATCATAACAAATTCCCAATTCGAATCGAATGGCATTTAGCAAAATATTACAGAGTTTGTGGCGAGTGAAGTGAAGCGGAAAAAAATGGATATGTGCGAGCAAATGGTTTTTAATATTAATGAATATACAACTTTTTAGAGAAATCCAGATACAAGTGTAAAGAGAAACAAGTAAATGTGAGGAGCATGTGAGTAAAGAACGTTATCTCCATTGTCTTTGACCATTTATCCTATTTTTATAACTTGAATTATGTTTAACATCTTAATTTACTCCTCCTGATTTGACATTGATTAGTTTTTACTTCGGTGTATTCAGTCATTATGAGACAAAGCTCATTATTTGTTCTCTCGAATAAGTTATTGGTTCACTTCAGTGGTGACAGCTGGTTTGACCGCGTATGTTTAACCATTCCATCCACCTCGTTGGGTCCGCGTATATGGCTTGACATCTCTCTTTGCTTCTTCACTTTAGTAATGCATTTCACTCCGTTAATGCTTTCCAAAATGACTCTTTATTGGGTATAATTTAATGGTTCCATACTACTACAGCCAGAGCTTATTTTCTATGATTGGATACCCTGCTTTCACATTTACCAAATTTTTTGTTATTTAAAACACTGGTTTCTGCTCTCCTGAGTCGTCTCATACTAGAATTCTTGAAACAGTGGTGATAGAGACTGCCATGTAGAGATACATTGGTTCCACGTCCAATGTTCTGTGAGATATTTTTTTAGTGCATGAAAGACTTTCTCTCATTTGTACTTTCATTCGAATTGTTCCCCTTTAAAGAGTGGAAGAAGGGTAGACATTTGTCTATTACCTTTGATATGAATTGCTGAAGAGTTGCAAACCTCCCTATCATCCATTGGATCTATCGTCTTTTTATGGAGATGACATTCCAAAAAAATGGGTGATATGGGAGGATTTTCCTCAATTGCTATTTGTGTCACCATTTACCCCAAGAATTCTTATGATGTGTTGGCGAACATGCACATATGGAGATTTAACTTTATTCAGAATTGACTTCGTAAAGCAATGAATTCTCGTAGATGTTCGATGTGAGAAGTAACATTGATAGACTTAACCATCATGTTTTCGATGTAAACTTCATTCGTGCCTCCAATTTGCAAGGAGACCATAGATTGACCAATTGTTGGTAGGTGGCTCCAGCGTTTTTCAGCCTGAAATATATAACTTTGTAAATAGTTAATTCCGCAATCAGTGATGAAATCGTTTTTCTCTTTATCTTTTGGTTTCATCAAGATTTAATTGTACCATGTAAATGCATTCATGAAGGATAAACGCTCACGCCCGAAAATTGCTTTAACTAACTGGTCTATACAGAGAAACAAAAAGTTTTCTTTTGGGCATATTTTATTCAAATCTATGAAATTGACGCTTTTCTTTTAAACCATAATTAGATTGGCTATTGGGATAATTTAATTCCCAAATTAAGCCGTTTTCCAGAAGCTTTTCGACTTCAAAGTTAACAGTCGCTAATATTTTGGGACACAGCTTTCTTCACTTTTGTTTTACTGGTTTGTATATCTCGTCGATATTGAACTCATAGGAGATAGTTTTTATAGTAATGTGTGGCATATCTTGTGTGGACTACGCGAACATCTACTTGTTTTCTCTTAAAAGAGAAATCAAGTTACTCTTCAAAAGTTCTTCCATAAATGCACCAATGTTTATATAATACCCCAACCGCCCCTACCGGTGAGTCACCCATCCCTCTATCGGGCTCGTGGGCCCCACCCCTGTCCGACGGTCGGTGCGTTATTCCGGAAGGCTCGAAAGTCATGATATACTGTCCCTGCAATCACCACATGACCGTTCCCCGTGTTTTTTCCTAACTCACACGATACCGCGAATGACTTCCCGGTATGTCACCCATCCTTCCACTACTCCAGCTCAAGCACGCTTAACTCTGGAGTTCTTTCCGGATGGTCAACCGAAAAGGTAAGTGCACTTTGGTGACATAGGTAGCCAAATCAAATCTTTTAACCTCTCCACATATACCAGAAATCGGGATATTACAATTCACTCCCACTCACAGAGCGCAACATCCTCGTTACGCACCACGACAGTCCCCAAGACGCCTCCCAGGTCAGAACTGGGATGACTAACCAGCTCTGATACCACTTATAACGTCCCAACCGCCCCTTCCAGTGAGCCCCCATGTCCTCTCACTAGGCCCATGGGCCGGCCCACCCCTGTCCGACGGTCGGTGCGTTAAACGGGAGGTTTGAAAGTCATGATATACTGACCCTACAATCACCATGTGACCGTTCCCCGTGTTTTGGCCTCACTCACACGGTACCGCGAATGACTTCCCAGTAGGTCACCCATCCTTTGACTACTCCAGCTCAAGCACGGTTAACCCTGGAGCTTTCTCTGGATGTGCAACCGAAAAGGTAAGTGCACTTTGGTGATATAGGTAACCAAATTAATTCTTTTAACCTCTCCACATATACCAGAAATCGAGATGTTACAATTCTTATAACGCCACAACCGCCCCTACCAGTGAGCCCCCATGCCCTCTCACTAGGCCCATGGGCCAGCCCACCCCTGTCCGACGGTCGGTGTGTTAACCGAGAGGTTTGAAAGTCATGATATACTGACCCTGCAATCACCACGTGACCGTTCCTCGTATTTTGGCCTCACTCACACGGTACCGCGAATGACTTCCCGGTAGGTCACCCATCCTTTGACTACTCCAGCTCAAGCACGCTTAACCCTGGAGTTTTCTCTGGATGTGCAACCGAAAAGGAAAGTGCACTTTGGTGACATATGTAGTCAAATCAATTATTTTAACCTCTCCACATATACCAGAAATCGAGATGTTACAATTCACCCCTACTCACAAAGTGCAACGTCCTCGTTGCGAACCACAACAGGTCCTAAGATGCCTCCCAGGTCAGAACTGAGACGGCTAACCAGCTCTGATACCACTTATAACGCCACAACCGCCCTTACCAGTGAGCCCCCATGCCCTCTCACTAGGCCCATGGGGCGGCCCACCCCTGTCCAAAGGTCGGTGCGTTAACCGGGAGGTTTGAAAGTCATGATATACTGACCCTGCAATCACCACGTGACCGTTCCTCGTGTTTTGGCCTCACTCACACGGTACCGCGAATGACTTCCCGGTAGGTCACCCATTCTTTTACTACTCCAGCTCAAGCACGCTTAACCCTGGAGTTTTCTCTGGATGTGCAACCGAAAAGGAAAGTGCACTTTGGTGACATAGGTAGTCAAATCAATTATTTTAACCTCTCCACATATACCAGATATCGGGATGTTACAGTTTATGCATCTTTCAGGTCTTGATTTGTCGATTACCACATGATTTACATTATCTTTTCCTAGTGGGTCCTTGATGATGAATTTTTCCTCCACCATGTTAACCTTTTTATGAGAGATACTTTTCGACGTTTGTGGGTCTTGAGCCCCTTTGGCTTCTTTTAATTGTTATTGTGTCTCTCTTTGCTGGAGTTTTCACATTCTGGTAGTAAGTGAAAGGTACTGCTCTTGATGCATCGATCTAAGGAGTATTAAGTACTGCGTTATCAAATAGATGGTGTCTCCACTACTAAAAATTAACTTACGGTTGTTTCTCGGGCGGATAAAATCACTGCTCCGTTAAAAATAATGGTTTTACCAATGAATTCACACAAGCTTCTTGTCTTGCTAAAAGACCTCTTAGTTTCGATCTTTGCAAGGGTTCCTATGAACAAAATATTCATGTCACTTCTAGTATTGATTAAAATCCACATGATCTAAAAATCTTCAACATAGATAGTTATTGCTAAGGCATTATCGTGGAGCCTACTAATACTGATTGCGTCATTTTTGCTATTCATGATACTCGAGGAATGCTCTTCTGATGATCATGATACCAACATATTGACCACAAAATATGGGGTAACCCTGTAAATAAAGTTCACCTCTTTCTGTGAAAGAATTCTTTTGTATCCGTTACTCTAGTGAGATGTAGGGAAAATGCTCATTTAATTCCTCAATTATTTCCAATAGGTAATTTTATTCTCCAACTATCACTGGCGTATAACAATTCCTCAATTTATAGTTGACTTCGCAAAATCAGAACAAAAAAGTCAATTGTTAATTACTAAATGATTTTCGTTAAACTCAATTACTCTTAAACACTCGTCGTCGGAAATATATAATCTTCACCGGCGTTTCTTCTCGAAAGTGTTTTCCCTTCCCCAAAATTCGAACCCTAAATTCAACAGTTAGAAGAGGTGATTTCGACAGGAAATCAGATTGAGACAGTGATATCATGAAGAATATCACAAATCGAATTACTTTCCCAGAAATGAACGGAATCGCCTCTGCAAATACACGGAATCACCTCGGCAAGTAATTCGATTTGTGATGTTCTTCATAATATCGCTGTCTCAATCCGATTTCCTGTCGAAATCACCTCTTCTAACTATTGAATTTAGGGTTCGAATTTTGGGGAAAGGGAAAACAGTTTCGAGAAGAAACGCCGGTGAAGATTATATATTTCCGACGCCGAGTGTTTCAGATTAATTGAGTTTAACGGAAATCGTGTAGTAATTAACGATTGACTTTTTATCCTGATTTTGTGAAGTCAACTATTAATTAAAGAATTATTCTACGCCAGTGATAGTTAGGAAATAAAATTGCCTATTGGAAATAGTTGATGAATTAAATGAGCATTTTCCCTTGAGATGTAGAAACCATCTTTCGAATTTGCCAAAAAAATACTTATTACTTTTTTAATTTTTTTGTAGTTTTCAATAGTTGTTAGTACTGTGATCGTTCATTTTGTGTACAGTAAAAATCACTTTTTTCCAGCCTTTTTTTTCACCCACTTGGAAGAAAAAGTAACTGATATCCTTTAATATTGTAAAATGATTACTCATCTATCATAATTTTAAAATGTTCTCGTTCTAGCAAAAAAAAATTATTATATAAAATATAATATAACTTTGTGAATAGTTTGTTGGACTGTTAATATAAATTAAGTGCTACAGAATTTAACCAGTAGATTTTCTAAAGGATTTGCATATCAAATTCTAATCCTAATATATATATAGAGAAATAATTCACATATTATCAATTACATAAATATAATAAATATTTTAAAATTTGATTATGCATCCATATTGTCCAACACATCACCATATACAACTTATTCCTCAGAAAATAAAAAATTATCATAGCATATGAAGAATAATATCTTACTTTTTATATCTTTAGACATGAAATATACTTAAAAGTTCTAGTGTAAAATAAATTACTTTAAGGGTTACAAATATCTTTAACAACTAATCATACATACATGTATTTGATATCTGTAAAAGGTTATGTATAACCTCTCCAAATGTAATAGTTGCCTCCTATTAAAATATTTTTGTTTCATATCCACAAGTACATTATATCAACTAGTAAGAATATACTAACCCTTTAAAGGGAATAGAAAGTCCTAGAATGAAGTATATATTGAAAAGATTTACCCATGATTAATTATTTAAATGTAATGAATGTCATAAAAATTTGTCATACATGCATATTTTCCAATATCTCACCATATATATAGTTTTTTCCCTCAATTATATCATTAGAAAAATAAATTTCTTTCGAAAACCAAACTTATTTTAGAAAATAAAGAATATAATCTTATTTTATTTCCTAAGACATGAAATATACTTGATAATGCTAATGGATTTTCTTTTTCTTTATTTTTTAAGTTTAAAAAGGAATTTACATCAAAGGTAATAAAAATCTGGCTAAATGTCATACATGCATGTATTATATATATATATATATATAAATAACCTTATGTATAAATTTTCTAAATGCAATAGTTTCCTCCAATTGAATTTTTTTTTTCATATTCTAAAGATGGACATTTTACCAACTAGTAAAAATATATTGACCCTGTAACATATTAACTTAACGAGTGATGTTTACTGTTGATAACAAACTATTACTTCTTTATGTTTTCACATGCTAGGATCAGTTATTTTTTTAGATCAATTGTGGACTAGTTAAATATATGTGGACTAATTAATAATACATTATATCATAGTGAGAATGCATAAACTATGATACAATTCAAGATACACATAATAATTTCAACTGTGTAAATCATATAAGACTCTTAGTTAATCTGTAAATGAAATTATTTATTGACTTTTTTTTAATGAGGTTCTATGAGTTCAATACTTTTAACTATAATGTTTCTGGTTGGAAATAAAAAAATCATAATAAAAATATATCATTTTAAAATGTTTTATCAAACAAGAATTCATATTCAAACATACGTATATAACCAAATCGAAATATTTCTACGAAAAAATAAGTAAAATAACCATATTAAAAATATAGATAAATGTTAAAGACTATTCAACCTAAAAAAAATTATTACCGTTCATGGTAAATTTATTTTTCCAATGTAATAAAAATTATTGTAACTTAAAGAATCAGTGTTGTTGTTACAATTTTATGTGAATTAAGAATTCAACTAAAATATTTCACAATACTAATAACAAGTAAATTCAGTATTGAGCTTGTGTTATATATTATATATTTTTGTTAATTTTAAGTGTTGAAAATTAAATATATATTTTCTAGTCAATATTTACATTAAAATCCCTCAAAAACAATTTTTGAAATAGAAGATTTCAAAAAAGATGATATCACTGCAAAATGAAAGAAATAGAAAAGTATATTAATGAGGTCTAGAATCTGTGCTATATACTTTTACTAAGTTAAAACTAATTAAATAATTATAATTACCAAGAGATGTTCTCATATTCAAAATCCAATTTAGTTGATGTATAAAAATAAAAACACATTTGTACCCTTCATGACTACATATTTATATATATATATTATTTTAGTTATAAGTCTTATGTTATATGCCTATATTATAAATAACTAACAATCAGAAATTAGAGATAAATAAATAAACATCAAATTACTTACATTAAGTTTCTGATAAATCAGCAATGAATATTTAAAAAAAAAAAAAAAAAAACGAGTTAGTTAATAATATGTACACAGTTTCTTTATAAATTACTTTTCATTTGTTTCTAAGCCAATAAATTCTTTTTTTTCATAAAAAATAAATTCAATTAAAAAAACGGTTCTGGTAAAAAAGAAAAAAAAACCCATCGAAAATGAAGAGAAACAACTTAAGGAAGAAAAATAAAAAAGTTCATATGCCAAATGTTAAACCTTAGTGTATAATGAGAGATGTAACACCCTTGTGGTTAAATTAAAGTAAGAAAATCTACATGTTCATAATCTGTATTTATATTTTAGTTTTCATCCAGAATATTTGAAAAATACATGGAAAATACTTTTAATATTTTTTATGTTTATGTATCAAATTTAATATTATATAGCACTTTTTTGTTTCTTTGATCTAATATATAGTATGTAATTATATTAAATTAAATAACAGAAAAACGATATTGTGAAAAATCTGTTACAAATTGAAAAATACTATTTTATATATTGTTGGAAACCATGTAACAAATACAGAGGAATTAAATATGGTAAACAACAATAATAACACTTTTATAATATCTGTTATCACTTTTACTTATTTTATTTTTTTCAATCATCAAATCCATGTAGGATGTACTTTGAAATTATTGGAATACCAAAGAAAATTTAATTAACACATATTAAATATAATATAACTAGAATTCACAGAAACTAGTTTTTGACCCAAAAACATAACTTTTTTATAAAAATACTTCAAGTGAATTGATATTACACCTGAATGATATCGTTCACACTACAATTTGGAATTAGATACAAATCCTACTAGTACTACATATTCACTGAAAATTTAGAAATAAGAAATGGTTTAAATAAATTAAAACAATTTTTTTAGTTACAAATTAACTTGTAATGTCAATAGAAAACAATATAGCATACCATAGATTTTTTGTTAAAGAATTCATATTACATCACTGTTTTTTTTATTCTTGATAAAATTTATCAATAAATATTTTTATAACAACCAAACACAAAGTCCAAATTGAAACATTTTACTTATCTTTATTATATATATCCCATATAATCCATCTCCATTGTTTTTTCTTTAGATAATTAAAATTTCAAATCCCAATAGATATGATGATTTTGTTTAAAATTAATATCGAGAACTAATTAATTCAAAGAAATTTTGATATGAAATTAAATTTTAAAAATTAAAATAATATTTAAATCAATATAATGTATTTGATTTCAATGTCATGATTATTACCATTCCTTAGTGACAATTATCCAATCTCATTCTACTTTCTTTTTTGTTTTTTGAATTTTATTTTAATTTGTTCTAGTCATTATGAGTTAGAATATATACCAAGTTTACAAAATTTAAGAAATTTTACGGTCTAATGCAATTAGTATAATCATAAAGAAATATTATGAATTGAATTTGAAAACACTTATAACAATAACTACAAAATCTGGAATTGTTTCTTGGCCAATTTGGACGTTGGATCCTAAAATTGACATTGGATGCTAAAAAAACGATCTCAACCTATAATTAAAAATAAAATGTATAAAAAGATATAAAAAAATAGAGTAATGTGGATATTTATACTTATCAATTAACTGACCAAAACTATAACCTGTCTTTAAAATTGCATTATTATGTTCTTTTTTTATCATCAAACCATCATTATGTTCATAATTCAAGATTTATCAATCTCTCCTTTAATAAGCGCTTTTTCCTACTAATCTGTACTACAATAAAAAAAAAACATAATACTGAAATTCCAATCTATTTACATGGTTTCCATTATTATTGCAATTAATATTTTCTACTATTTATGTGTGTATATTTGAAATTATATATTTATAAAATGATAATCTTAAATATAAATATTTATAAAGTTTCTATATTTTTAGGTATTTTGTGGATTATGATTAAATTTGTATATACAAAAGGTTTTCATTTTTAAATCTTATTAAAAATTGATATTTATAATTATTAGAATGACAACACAACTTAGCCACAAAACAATCTTCTATCATTTTTACTTTTACTCTATTTCAACTTTTCCACTTTAAAATATATATCTATCTGACTAGATATATTGACTAAACTTCAAATGTGAAGATAGAAAAAAATTGTTAATAAGGAAAAATAATGATTGGCTGGAGCCTATTTTGGGTATTGAAAAATCTTTACTCTGTAAGTTTCCAAACAATGTATAATATATAGATACAAAAAGATGAAATTATGATTATAATTTTTTAGAGAACAATTATATATATATATGCTCAAGTACCCATATTTAAAATATCCAATACATAAAAACAATCAAAGAATTCTCCACTAAAAAAAACAATAATCAGAAATATATTGAAAGAGAAACTTTTTGACTCACTTATAAATCTTAAAAATTATCCTAAATATTCATAATTATTTTTTGAAATAACTGTAGCATTTTGACTAATGAGATATGCTTTATATAACCTAAGATAGCCTAAATGAGTAATATCATAAATAAAAATAATTAAATAAACTCATAATTATATTTTTAGTAATTAATGTCTTTTACTTATTTTTGACTATGTATAAATTAGAAAATAATCTTTCTCCAAATCTTCATATCCCTCTATCCCTATATAACACACACATCCAGGAAATCAAAATACAATACAAAATCAAACAAAAAAGACAAAACAGAATAAAAAAAAACAAAATCAAAAACAAAAATTCATCATGGCGAAGAAGAAGCTAAAACTTGCTTTTATTTCTAACGATTCTTCCAGAAAAACAAGCTTCAAAAAAAGAAAATCGGGCATCATGAAGAAAGTGAAAGAGCTCTCCACTCTATGTGGAGTCAATGCATGTCTTATCATGTATAGCGCTTATGACTCCAATCCCCAGGTATGGCCATCAACTTCTGGTGTGCAGAGGGTAATTTCAGATTTTCGGGCGTTGCCGGAGGTGGATCAGCGCAAGAAAATGGTGAATCAAGAGACTTTTCTCAGGCAAATAATAGCCAAATCCTTAGAGCGTTTGAAGAGACAGAGGAAGGACAACAGGGAGCTGGAGATGACTGAGGTCATGTTCCAGTGTTTGCTTGGAAAGATGAGAATGTTTCATCTAAACATTATGGATCTTAATGATTTAGGTTATTTAATTGATCAATACGTTAGAGATCTTAGTCACAGGATGAACATTTTAGAGAATAATAGTACGGAGATCGGTGAATCCTCCAATGCTGCTGCATCTAGGGCTCCTTCTGACGGGATAGGATCAATGGCGTTTGAGGCTGCTACAACTGCTCCAGCAGCTATAATTCATGAGATGGGTTCTTCATCCTCATCCGCACCTGTCGTGGCTTTCTTTAACCCTAGCCAGGATCAGCATCATTAAATACCTCAACTGTTTCTTTTGTTGTTGTGATGAATTTCTATTGCAATTTTTGTTTTGTATTCTCGATTTGGCTATGATTATGGTTATACATTACTTTTAGTATGATTATGGTTGTTAATGTTATGAATTTGTGATTTTCTCGTTTTTCTTTTCTATTATTAGTTGGTTTGATACTATGTGTTATTTATATTTTTTGATATACCACATATATGAAGGGGTTAAATTTTCCAAATACTGTGTTTTTCTTTATTTATATTAGTAAAAAAAGGTGAAATTTTCAGATGAAGAACATTATTGTAATAAAATATGGCTTCAACAACAACAACAAAAAAAAACATGAGAAGAAAGTTCAAAATCAGTTAATTTACGAAGAACTCACTAAATAAGAAGAACTAAAAAAATGTATTACTCCAAATTATAATCTTTGGAACATAGAAGAAATACTTCCACACACCAAATTGGTAGTCTTGAATTTCATTAAGATAATACACATAAGATAAAGTCAAAGATTAGATTATGTATCCAGATTGATTTTAGGATCTTTAGTAATTATGGAAATTTTTTATTTTTTATTTTCCCTTTTATATTTAAGTTATTCTATACATGGGTTTTGAGATTTTTTGTATTAAATATTAATTTTCAATAATAATCATGAAAATATTATCCTAAACAGTTCAACAGATTCACATAAGATAAAATTTCTTTATTAATGAATAATTTTCAAACAACATCGTGCTTTTGTATTACAATTAAAATAGTCAAATCTTCTCAGGATTTCTAATAAATAATTTTCTGAGGTTTAAGGATCAATAAATGTTTGATCGTCATTTGCCTTTGAAACTACTGGAGTATATAATATATAGGGGTTTCTCTGTCCACCCCCTTCTCTCTCTCTCTTCTGTTTAATTTCAGACATGTAATTCTTAAACCACAATTTTCCTTTGTATTAATAATGATTATCTCCTTATTTATTCATTCTTTCCACTGAGGTTTTAGTTGCAAACCTCAGTAGAGTAAGAATAGATAAAAAAAATGGATAAGGATTGTTCTAACTAACCCAACAATCTTTTATCTTCTTTTTATAGATGACAATTTGTTCCTTTGTAGAGCAGAAGCGGAACAATGTAAAAAAATAATGAATTTTTGATGTGCTCAGATCCTTAATCCTTAAAATAGTTCTGTAAGTGCATAAGAAATCACAAGAGTACTTAGGAGTCAATCTAGTGAAGACCAAAAAGTTACACTATGATATATGAGTTTCAACTCAAGCATAAATAGAAATTATAGCTGTTGTTTGTGACCGAGTACAAAACAAAAATAAACTAAAAGCACATAAAATGAAGTAATTAGTAAATAAAAAATACTAGGTGAGTGGTAAATCGTAGAAACTTCTTAAATTGCAAGTAATATCGATATGTAGGAAAACTTGTTTTAGAATTTAAATCATATATTTTTTACTATTGTGACTTTAATAACTATGCTTTAAAAACTTGATAGATTCAGCTTTTGGTAATTGTTCACAATATTTCACAACTCAGCTTTCGTGAGTTATGAAGTATTGCTCATCAAATGCTAGTCCAAGAAATATGTCAAGCTTCTGGAGAGTATATTAACCTAAAATTTGATGCTTGCTAAACAGAAATACATGCATCAATCTGAACAAGTAAAGATGAAAAGTCCATTACAAATTTTCCAAGTAAAATTAATAAAGTTAACAGTTCGTAAGCTCATTGATTACCAACAACCTACAATTACTCAATCATAAAAATTTTGAACAAACAAAGAAATAGAATAGAGTAATTCATAATGGAAAATAAATAAAATAGATCAGGTATTTAAAAAGTCTTCTCTATGTATGAAGTACAAAATGAAATCTCCTCCTGGAAAGCTCTTGAATTGAAATATTGATATGAGATTAATTTATTTTATGGTGATGTGACCTCTTAGGTTGCCTTACGTAAAAGAAGCTAAAACATGAATTTATAGTTCTCTAGGTTGGCTAGGGTTTGTTTTGAAAATATATATATATTCCAAAAGTGGTGCAGCCTAAACTCATGATTTTCGTCGAGGTCAGATATTTATTTTACGCTGTTCATGATCTCTCTTCTCTTGTCCGAGGTGATTTTGGTCGAGCTCAAGAGGTGAGACAAACATATATCCACTAAGACAGATGTAATTATCATATACAACTCCAATTGACTTCAATCTGTTTGCGTCTGAAAGCTAAATCAAAAATATATATCTCCACCACCAATTAATCAAACAGATATATGGAAAGTCACCCGCTGAGGGAAAAGTTTTGATGCTTCGGTTCTCTTCAATTGGAGAAATCTTTCTATGTTGAATTTTTGGGAACTATGTTGATGATTTTGACTTGGAAACTTGTCTCAATCATGAAAATTTTTTTTGTTCCTTTTTAATAGTTTTTGACTATTTATCTGATTAGACTCAAATGACCAAATATACAAGAAAACTGAAGTCATAATATCACATAACACTCATATTGTATACTAAAAATGATATGAAAACATGCAAAATAGATTTAAATTAATATTATAAGAAGGAATGCAATATTTTGAGCAAAGAGATTAATTTTGAAAATCATTCACTATTTTTGATAACAAGATATGTCAGCATACCAAAATTTATTTGAAATGATTGTTGGTGATATCTAAGGAAGTAGGTATTGTGTCGTATTTTGGAATACCAGAGTGTTTGAGAGGCTTAAGAGCAAAATCTTTAATTATGTCCAAGATAATCAAATTAATGGTTGGTAAGTAAACGTTTCTATCGGTGGGAGGTAAGGAAGTACATATTAAATTTGTTGCTATGGCACTTACAACATTTGTTATTTCATGCTTTAAACTAGTAAAGTCAGTAACTTCAAAGTTAATTAGTACAATTTCAAAATACTGCTAGAGTCCCAATGGAGGTAAATGAAGTCTTCATTGGTTGGCATTTAAAAAAGTGTGTAAATAAAAACACGAAAGTGGAGTTGGTTTTCGATCTTCAGAAAAATTTAATACATCTTTTCTGTCTAAAAAATATTGACAATTATTTTTATTTTCGGAGTCATTGGTAGCAAAAGTGCTTAATTGAAGATATTTGAAGAATAACCATCTTTCACACACTAAGAAACCGTACTCCCATTCATTTAGATAGAGTATATTTTGGCTCATGATTTATTAATAAATAGATTGTGTATAGAGTTCAGATCAGGGTTAAATATATCTGTTTGGAATGATCTATGGAAATTATACGTGAATCCACGTTCAACTTGTGGAAGAAGATGGTTGCTACGTTCTAATTTTTCTAGATATCCTAGCTTGCCATAGAATGTGTTCGTTTCTATTCTAACTTTGTTCTATACTCTATCCTCGGTTAGAATACATATTCTAAACTTTTGTCTATGTTCTGACTTGGAATGAATACATATTCTAAACTTTTGTTTATGTTCTGACTTTACTAGAATACATGTCGATCTACTCTAACATTTGTTCTATGTTCTACTCATGGTTATAATGCATATTCTAACTTTTTTCTACGTTCTAACTTTGTTAGAATAAGTTTCGCTCTATCCTATTCATTCCCCTATGTTCTAAACAATTGTAGGATTTATATTCTAGCTGTTCTTCTATATCCTAACACTCTCTAGAATTTATATTCTACATATTTATGCTTGTTTTATCCTGTTTAGAATTCGTATTCTGCAAAATTCAGTTAACAAAATCTGAAAAAATATCTAATCTAGAATCTGAATATTCTACATAATTTTTTTCTTCTATATGTTGTCTCCTTCCCTTGAATCATCTCCTTCTCCCGTTACCAGACGTTTTTTTTCCTCCAATCTTCATTGTTTCTATTTCCCTTCTATCTTCAGTGTTTCTCTTTCCAAAAATATACATACCTATGTTTCATGTGGTGTATGGAGAACTAGTTTCAATAACCAGTTGAAATTCGTTATAGATGAAGAAAAACAAACAGACTGGCTTCTTTGGAATGTAATACTACTTTTGATGAGCTACGGATTATGGTTGCAGATGATTATGTAATGGACCACACTGTTGTCAATCTTGAGTTTAGTTATCTACCAAGTCATATGATCAAGTTAGGTGTCCCCCCTGTTGTTATCACAAACTATCAACAACTAAAGAATTTTCAAAGAAGTGTTCACCCTTATTTCTGTGTGCGACTTTTGCAGCTACATTTGACAATGAAAATATCAAAGTCAATATCAGTATGCCATCATCTGATGAATTTTCAAAAGCGGCTAAGGTGATGAATGACTTCAAAGCAACAAGCAACGTCCATGTTGTTCAGGCTAAGGGTGATTGTGGTGATGATGAATTAAATTCTGAAACCAAGGAACAACCTGAAAATAATGTTGGGTTTTGCATGGTGGATTCTGTGTAGAAGGAGCAATTTTTCAGGAGTAAAGAGGTTTTGCAGGCAACTCTGGAAATTTGTGCAATGAAGTTTAACTTTGACTACAAGGTTGTTAAATCTTACCTGACGAAAAGTATATTCGCTACAAAGAAAACATATGCAGTTGGGTTCTTTGTGCAACATGTTTAACCGAGTCTACATATTTCATAATCAGTAAGTTTGTGGCTCAGCATACATGTGATCCTTCAATAAAAACTGAATTCGGAAAAACAGCTTCTGCCAAAACAATAGGAAATTTGATTAAGCATAAATATGAGGGTGTCAAGGAAGGACCAAGACTGTGTGATATTGTACAGTTTATGCGTAAGGAACATGGTTGTGAACTCTCTTATTTCCAATCTTGGGAGTCTCGTGAGTATGCAGTCGCTGCTGTTAGAGGTATACCAGGAAAAAGTTATGGTAAGATACCAAAGTACTTGCACATGCTGAAACAAGCTGATCCGGGTATACACACTCACTATGAAACTTACTCTGATGGTAGCTTCAAGTATCTGTTTCTTTCATTTCATCAATCTATTAGAGGGTTCGACAATGCCATTTGATTGGAGGGTAATTGTAGTTGATTAAAATTTTCTAAAAAGTACTTACAAATGAGTTTTACTTGTGGCTACAGCTGTAGATGGTAACTCTAATTTGTATCATATTGCATTTGGGATCGTTGATTCAGAGAATGATATTTAATGGACATGGTTTTTAACGCAACTGAAGGTGGTAATTTCTAATGAGGAAGGGTTAGCTTTTGTGTCAGATATGAATTTGTCAATTATTAAATCTCTTGCAAAAATTTGCCCTTCAGCCAAGCATGGAATCTGCATCCATCATTTCTTGAATAATGTGGTGACATATTTCAAGAAAAATTTTATGCATGTATTGGTTGAAAAAGCTTCAAGAGCATATAGGACTGTCGATTTTCAGACTTGTTTCGACAAAATTTTCAGAATGTCTCATGCTATTGGAACATATCTACAAGAGGCTGATGTGAGAAAGTGGGTTCGGTGTCTATTTCTTAGGTTCTGGTTTTACATCAGGACCACTAACCCCAGTGAGCCGATAAATGCTGCATTGAGATCACCTAGAGAGTATTTGGTAATTCCTTTGCTAGATTGTGTAAGGGAAATATTAACCAGATGGTTTTATGAGCGTAGGATTCTTAGATTCCAGTTTTACAGCAGGACTACTAACTCCAGTGAGCCGATAAATGCTGCATTGAAATCACCTAGAGAGTATTTGGTAATTCATTTGCTAGATTGTATAAGGGAAATGTTACCCAGATGGTTTTATGAGCGTAGGAAGTTAAGCTCAAAACAAAAATGTCCTTTAATTGTTGATGTGGAGAACAAGGTTGATAAAAGGATTATAAAGGCTAAAGGATTTCATGTGTATCCGGTTAACAATTTCCGTTTTGTAGTTAAAAGAGACACCTATAACTTCCTTGTTAATTTGGAAAGAAGAAGTTGTATATGTGGAAAGTATGACTTAGGAAAAATTCCTTATAGACATGTTATTCCAGCAATTTATTTTAAAGAAATGGAAATGCACCGATTCACAGAAGAAATGTACACCACTATTGCATGGAGAAAGGCGTATGAAGAATGCATTAATCCAGTAAGTGTTCCATAGGCTGATTGGAATGTTGCAGGGGAAGTTCAAGATGAGAAATTTCTACCTCTTTTAACACGAAGGCAAGCTGGGAGGAGAAGAAAAAGAAGACACCAAACAGTAGAAGACAAGATAATATCACAAGGATCCCAATGGCCTAAAAGGCACAAGTGCAGCCGGTGTGGTCATGAAGGACAAAAAGATAACCTGTGATATAGCAATATAGTCACAGTCCGTCCATCTTGTTTATGTTTTTTTTCAATTTAGTTGAACATTGATGTTGTAGACATTTTCAATTTTAGTTTCCGTCAGGTTTTTCTTTCCTCTAAACTATTTTTCTTTCTAGAGAAATCTCTTTTGTTTCTGCTTTACCTTCAAAATCTCCTTTGTCTCCGTTGTTATCTATTTGCCTTGTTCTTGTGGTATGATGATCCGTTCGTCTTTGTATTATCTAGGTAATTCGTTTCATAGTATGTAAATTAACTGTTTTGCTTGTGATTTCGACTTGAAATTTTTTTGTAGTGTGCAAAATAAATCTTGGTCGTGAAAAAATTTGGCTGATTCAAAACTCCATCTGATTTCTTCGTCAATGGCTGAAGATCCTTCTCCAAAAGCGTTAAATTATACCGGTCGGGTTTTCCATCAGATTAAATCATACCGGTAGATTTCATTCAGATTAAGACACAAGGTCGGTTCCCTGTTTAATTTTTTCTAGCTCAAAAAAAAAAATCCTCAATCCAGTGTCGCAACCCAACTTCTAAAATCTAAAGCGAGTATGAGCCACCACTCGGGAGTTTCAACCCGAAGATCGAGTGCACGATCAAGTTACAGAGTTATTGGTGTCTCAGGAAAATTTTGGTGTGAGGAACTTATTGTCTCGAAGATGACAAAATCAGAGAACAATCCGTACAGGATGTACTATCGATGTGGTTTTGTAGTAAAGTGAGAAGGTAAATACAAGTCTTTACTTTTTCATATTTGATCTCTTTTCAGTCGATTTATGGATTTTGCGTGCTCAATGTTGGTTGGACATCTTATCAAAATTTGTATTTTGGGGAATATATCATCGGGATTATTGAGTTGGCAACTTTTTCCAGTTTTGTTGATTCTTATCTGATCATTTTGTAGTTGAAGAATGACAACCACAATTTCATGTGGATTGATGAGGCTTTGTTCAATGAAATCGAGGCTGTTGGTATGAAAATGGTTAGACTTGAAGAAGAGGTGAAAGAAATTACCACCAAACGTATGGAACTTGCCAGGGTGCTTCTCCAGGAGATGCAAACAAAGCAAGAGAAAGAACTGTCCGAGAAGATGGAAGATGGGTTAAAGGAAGCCATGACAAGTATGTTGAAGAAGATGTTCATAATCTTAATAATTACTTGTATGATCATAGAGTATTGCATTAAGCTAATTGTTTGGGTGAAAAAAAAAAAAAAACGGAGGAATGTGTCAGTCTGGTTTCTCTATGTTCGTTTTTTAAAATTTTTAGCTTCCATGTCTAGATTTTGATACCATATCTCTTTTAAGTATTAACTCAAGATTGAGATTTGAAATTACTTAATAACAAGACAGCAAAAAAATGATAAACATGTTCATGATTCTAAAGATTTTGAGGCTTGTTACCCATAATTGAAGGTGAGACTTTATACATAATGAAGACCAAACAAGTCATATTGGTAAAGCTTATCAACTCGAAAAATAAGAAAAATAGCAAACTCTCGACACAAGGAAACAATTCAGAAAACTTCTTGATAAAATACATGTGAAAAGAAAAGTCCAAAATATTTGGAAGTGAAGTATTTTAATGTTTATACACTTCCAGATTCAATACAAACAATGCCTACGTCTAATCTTAACGAATTGGTTGATGTGATTTTTATATGCAAAGAAAAACAAAATTTAGTATGGTGAAGGTGGATCAAACACAGCGTAAACACGATACATTTTATTATCATTATTATATGTTCACCCTCTAATTCATTAAACAAGATCAAAGACAATCGTAAATTTCTTTTATGTTGGCTAAATCACCCCGAACACAAGAGAATTGCAAGTGGGAAAGTAAGAAAAAAAAAACAATATTTATAGAGACGATGGTGACAGGTTAAAAAGCTACTGCACCTGCTCAGTCTGATCTTCAATGAAAGAGGAAACGAACAAGATTGTTGGATTTGATGGCCTGAGAATATGGTCCCAAAGTAGATGGTGATTTCTCTATAGCTACAACTTCCTTCTTACCTTCATTTTTTTTTTTTTTGTGTGTGTAAATTCAACACTAACTCTCATTATACTCTTTCAAACCCACCCACAACATCACACATTTCTATAGTTATCAAAAGTTTAACTTAACAAAATTTATATAAAAGAGAAGAACAATAAAAATTCCTCAAATAAAAATCTCACCTTCTTATCTAATTCAGTAGTTGTGATTGAGTTTTTCCAACAGTTCCACAAATTGTGATGGACTTTTTTGTGTAGAGAAGTGACAAAAATAAAAACAAATGTAGGATCAAATTCTCAAAAATACTAGGTACACAACAGAAAGTCTCAAATACCCCTTCATAATCTATCTAACCCTCCTAATATGAAAATCTCAAACTACCCTTAATGAATATGATCCCTAAAAAATAGAAATTAAAAGAGCTGCGTGTGGAGCTCACCCCCACAACAGATCCCTCCTATCTCTTTTCCGATATTCTTCTTCTCCACATTGCGGCCGACAGAAACTGGTTTGTTCTGCTTCCTTCTTCTCTATCTCTCTCTCTCTTTTACGACTGTCTCTTGCATGGAATCCCTTTTCCACCAGCTTTGTCTTGTTTCATTATAGTCAATTTGAGATATTGGTTTTGAGAAGCAATTGACTAGATTCCCATCAGTTGGAGAAGCTCGAAGAAAGAAAAAGACCCAACTGGTTTAACTCAGGATATTAACGTAATTCGTTTTCCTGTTGTGGATATCAGTTGAGTTTGTGTAACTTTGACTTGGAATTTCAATGCATGTTATTTCTGGATGGTACGACAGGTTCAACTTTGTAATATATCTTTGCACATATGGTACGATTGGTACAACTGGTACAAATGTGAGAAAAGTTTGACATCTAAATGAACATTATTAAACATATTTGTAAATTAAATAGGAAATAACAAATCAATATTGGTTTATAGAGAAAAAGAAATCTAAATCATCTTGGTAAATTCAATTTAGTCATTAGTTACACCAACGTCTTAGCTTTTACATAATCCATCTTATACTTCCAAGGTTAGATTAAAATGCTAACCATGCTAATTATTTAAATCAAGCCACCATCTTTTTTTTTTTTAACATATCATGTTACTAGAATGTGTTAAATGTAGTTTATATATATAATGTCAAAGGTACAACTAAAATTTCTTAATTTAAAGTATGGTATAACAAATTATAGATTTTAATTACCAAAGTTGAACTCTTTTCAATTTAGTACAACTCTTTGTTAATTAAATTAATTTTTAATTCAGTTTCTCATCATATCGGCGCACATGTTTCATATGTATCATGATGTCGGCACACATTTTTTTATTCATATATTTACAGTTACATCAGTAATGCTAGTTGTACCTGTTATATCAATTGAAAATAAGAAACCCAGTTGTACCATAATAGTTGAACTTAATAAATTCTAGACATTCCAAATATTACAAATAGTCTAAACAACATAACCGGCGAGTACCCGGACTTTTTGGTATACTTACGACCCGCCTTACCCCATTCAATTTTTACGGATATTGCCTTGTTACTTGCCTTTTGGAAGACGAGTACTTACAGTTACGAGTACTTGCTGAAAATTGGCTTACTTGCGAGTTACTTGCTAATTTACTAAACATGTACTTACCTTGCCTTGTGATTTGCTAATCTACTAAACATGTACTTGAGCGAAATAACATAAATTCTTAAATAAGTTTGTTAAAATCCAAAAATACAAATTATTCAAGTTATAAAGGATCCAGAACTACATAAATACTTAAAATAGCATTTGAAATACTGAAAAAAAATATGATTCTTCTCATAAAGCTTTTTCTCCTTCTTAATTCATTTTGTTCCTATAAAATAAAATGGTTTACAAGAAAATAAATACTCAAATGCTGAATGGTTATAGAAAAAATACTTGAGCGAGATTCAGTTTTAGAAATCACAAACTTAATTACTTATACAAAGAAAAGAAGCAGTCACTCAAAAATTCTCAAGCCATCACATACTTCTAAATTGTAAATGTTCACATATGAAACATAGAGTATTCTTACATTTTATTCTTTCTCCATAGTTAAGGTAACTCCTTGAACCAAATTTCTATTAACATTTAAAGTTAATATATTACTAATTGATAGAAAATAAATTATATATCATAAAACTATTTAAATATAATTTGAGAACATATAAAAAAAAATAGGACAAGCCCAAATGGGGCAAGTATTGGAAGAAAAAAAACGTTACTTGATACTTGCCCCGTACTTGCAACTAATAGAATTTTTCGACTTGTTACCCGACTTGCTTAAAACGGGTCCTTACTTCTTTACGGCGGGTACAGGGCAAGTCGCAAGTATTAAGCGAGTCACGAGTACTCGTGCCTAGGTGGTATGATACCACCAACATAATAGCCTAAACAACATTCCAACAACATAATAGTCTAAACAACATTCCACAACAAAATAATCATTCTCTTAGGTCTCACTTATCAATATAAGGTCCTTAAAAAATACGAAGGTTGCTTGTTCCTAGCAGGCCTAGGAGTTTTCTTACCATCCTCTTCTGCATCATCTCCTTTCGTCTGTTTACTTTTCTGACCTTATAACAAATCAATTTTCAAGTTAAGTTTTGTCTTACTTATCAAAATTAAACTATTTCAATATAAAAAAGTTGAGCAATTTCTTACCAAAAATAGCATCTGCAATTACATATATTCTCTTCAGCAATTGTCACCTTCTCTTTAGTCTGTTAATCTTCCTTGTCTTCAGCCTCTGTAGCATCTGCAACATAGAAAAAAATTCATCAAGTTATAAATTTAACATACAAAATGTCTATAAAATTTACATGAAAATAAATTTACCTTGAGCGTCCTTGTTTTCAGCATGCAAAGGTGCACCATCTTTAGCCTCTGTAATCTCTGCAACATCGAAAAAATGCAACAAGTTAGGAATTTTAACATAGAAAATGTCTATAAAATATACATGGAAAAAAATTTACCTTGAGCCTCCTTGTCTTCAGCTTGCTCCACTCCTCTTGATGATTCTCTTGAGTCTCTTCCACATCCTCCAATGCATCAATTTCAACTTCTTGCACCATCTCTGCAGCCTCTTGCACCTGGTCCTTTTGCTGACTCTCTTGAGCCTACTGCACCTTCTTTGTGTTGTCCTCCATTACAGGCTCTTGCATCTTCTCTGCAAGCTCCTCCATTACATCATCCTCAGCCGCTTTGTCTCCAGGCTCTTCTATTACAGGCTCTTGCACCTTCTCTACAGGTTCCTCCATTACATCATCCTCAGCCGCTTTCTCTCCAGGCTCTGCAACATAGAAAAAGTGAAACAAAAATTCAATGCAACACCTTCAACATAACTTTAACAAAAATTCAAGAAATTTACCTTCTTGATATGGTGATGTTTCAAAACCACTCATCTGGTATCTTTCCCTTTCCCGATTCATGAAATCTGTTCTGAAATCTTCCAGAGATTTCAGTCTTCTGTCCATACGCCCTATCACCTCTTTAATCTCCTGAAACTCTTCTTCCATTGTGTTCATCATCCTTTGCATAGTTTTCTTTACATCTTTGGGTCCTTGATGTCGTGGTGCCTCAGCTATTGGCACATGTACAACTGGTTAAACTGGTCCAACTCCTCCTCGGGATTGAATATGTTCCTTGTAAATATCCTCCTGCCAGATCTTCCCTCTTTGGCAGATTAATAACTTGTTCCAACCATCAACAATAGGGTCAGTACTATTCGAATCATCAAGTAGTTATAGGTCGGACCATGTTTCTTCTTCCATGACCTCCTCTATGAGAACCATTTATGCATCTTCACATTCCAAAACTCTACAAATATCCTGAAGCATACAAAAAAATAAATAATTACACCAAAACAGTATCAAAATAACATTTATGAAACTTATGAAAATGAATTCTAACCATTGTATATCCAAGAGTGGCATATATTTGATCCAAATCAAACCCAATTGCACCGGTCTCCTTAACATATCCATCTGCACATTCTCGGACATTCATCATCATCACCTTCTACTTTTTCTTGAAATTCTGTCTTCTAAGCTCAAATACATTCAAACGCAAAAATCTACACATAATTTCATCAGTTATACCAATTATAGTGTCATACAACTTATCCTAATTTGAATAATTAAATAGTAATTACCTCCAAAGTGATGATGAACCCTGGAAATGTCCAACTTGGTTTCTCTGGAATCTTTCCTCTGAAATGCTTGTCCACATGGAATTTCTCATTCATGTTGTCCTCAAATGTGAAACGACCCGACGGGAATGTTTCACACACATCTAGGTCAACGACCACTCTCAGAAGGAACAGCTCTATTGGGGATGCAACCTTTGACCTTCCTTTTATCACAGTGGCTAGGAAGTACAGTACCACCATCTTCAGGCGATCAGAACTGCCATCATACTCCATTTCTTTCAGCTTCTCCAGAACTTCTTCAGCACTTATTCTTTCCTTCTCTTCCCCAAAGTGGTTGACCACAAATTTCATGCTCCCCAAGTACTCATGATTATCTAGGTAGATGTGCAGTCCAATCCGAAGAGGAGCGCATGTTCTTTGATGGAGTATCGAATGGGAACACCATTCACCACAAACTACACTTACCTCTGCTTATCCTTTTTGGCTATGCGGAGAGGCAACATCCACAATCCCATTACCTTTCTTGTTTTGTGGCTAACCATGTGAAAGATGTGCTTAAACTGCGGGCGCTTGAGAAACCATCTTTTCTCCCTATCTTCAAATTCCTTAATGACTTTGGAGAATTTATGTTGTGGGCACCTTGATGCCATCTTACATCGTTTTTTGTACTCAGAGATTTGAAAAAAAAAACTGAGTGGTCGCAATGGTTTTACAACCTCATCCTCCTCATTACGCTCAAAAAAAATTTTTGGTTAAACAAATCATACCATTTGAACTAATTATACTAGTTGAACTAATTATACTAGTTATACTAATTATACTAGTTGTATTAGTTATCCTAATCAGACTAGTTACACTAAAAATACAAGTTATACTAATCATCCTAGTTATACTAATTATACTAGTTACACTACAAATACTAGTTATACTAATCATCTTCGTTATAGTAACTATACTAGTTATCCTACTAAATTTCCATCCCAAATTCAACGAATTCATCAATTTTATCAACATAGGTGAAGGCTCCGATGGGGAAGGGATCAGAGAAGGGATACAGACTGAACCACCATTGTCATTATCTTGATCATCTCTTATGTTGGCGATTTTCCAATGCTCTCTCCCAATACTGGTGGCAGAGGCAGTGGCATGTGTAGCATATTTGGAGGAACCGCAGGCGGTGAGTCATGCTCTATTGGTGGCGGAGCCGGAAGATTAGACGGATGAGGTATTGAGCCACTCACTACTCGTCGACGAGTCGGAGGTTTACACTACGCCGTCAGATTTGCCTTACTCTTCTTGTTGTCAGGACCACGACGTGACAGAAACGGAGGCAGCTGCTTCTTAGCCACCTTCGTCAGATTCGCATTTTCCTACTCCGACGGGGGGTCTTCACCCTAACCCCTCCTCTCGTATGAGATGCCATTAAAGAGAAGTGATAGAAACAAAGAGAAGAGAATTGGATGAGTATGAAACGAAATCGATCGTTGGTTCCATGGTTTGTCGGAGTCAATGAAGAGAAAAGGGCGACGTTTCGGTTTCGAGGGTTTTTCGGAGTCGACGAACAGAATGAAAAGTGGGATGAGAGAGATGTCGATTGGGTTTTTAGATTCGATTTGGGTTACAGGTAACTTAGGGACAAAACCGAAATTTCCTTCTCTTTAGTTCTATAACAGATTAATTAAATAAATTTCAAATATAACAAGGTCAATACAGATTGTCTCTATCGTATGGAAGTTTAATATAGATTTTGATCTAGAGAAAAGATGGAGAGGATGAGAAAGAATAGTGAGATATTGAACCGTCCATATGAAAATTTAACCTTTAACATATTATTTTTTAAAAAATTTTAAAAAAAATAAATAATAAAACAGATAAAATAAGAGAAATTTAACCTTTTAACATACTATGGTAAAATAAAAAAAATTGAATTTAGAGAGGCAAAATCGGATTTACAAGCATAATGTGACAATTTGAAATTACTAAATCATAATGAGACAATTTGATTTTGAATCTCACCCTTTTAGCTAAATTTCTCAAAATAAAACCTTGAAAAAATTACCCATGGTTATACTGTTTTTTTGTAACATTTAACCCCTATTTATATTTTGAAACAATTAAACTCAAATAGTTAAAGTTATTACAATTCTGATTCAGTTTTGGGGAAAATTACCAATCCCTACTGTTCAGTGCTTAACTACAAATTTTTTTTTGACATTTTGATATAGATAAAGGTTAATTTAAAGATGTTGGACAATGTAATTGTTAACATAGACAATGTAAATGGTTAATTGAAAGAGTTGTGAAAAATTTTTTTAAAAAAAAATCCACATATAAAAATATCATTCTTAAGTATAAAAATTCTTGAATTCAGATGGTAACAATGACATTTCAAATGCTTACGTAAATGATTTTACTATTCAATTTCATTACAATTATAAAAGGCGCCCCGTATATTTTATTTATTTATTTAAACTACACCCATAATATAACGTTGATTAAACGCTAAGAGTTGGTCGCGCGCAGAAACGAGACTGAAAGAAAGCTTGAAGGCGATTGAGAAGCGATGGTGGTGAAGAAGAGCGTGTTCGAGTTATGGTGTACCATCAAAGAGACATTAAGTCCGCCGGATTTGAAAACTCTCACCTCCTTGTTGAAAGATTTCAAGCACCGTAGAATCGAAAAGACCCAACTCATTGCATCTTCTCAGCTTTTGTTCAAGAACAACAAGTTTCTTCATCGATGGTTCACAGATGTTCTACACGATAAAAAGCCTCAAGAAGAAGAATAAGAAGATGAAGATAGAGAGACCCAGAAATTCAAGACCGTCAGCAAGAAACTGAGTCATCAATCCAAGTTGCTAAAGTCAGAAGATGCTATGAATTTGGAAGGAAAGAAGAGAAGAATCATGCAACAAGAACCGATTGTGAGGTCTCCACAGAAAATGAGAACGTCAAGGCGGTTACAACCAGTGACACCGAGCTATAAGCTTATCCTCGAGGAAGAACAGTGTCCTGTCTGAGACCCAGTACTGAACAACAAGTGCTCTCTGAAGAAATTTGGTGATTACTGGGGGAAGAGGACACTAACCAATTACGAAGTAGCAATGGCGAGATGCGAAGAAGATATGTATGAGGCTCAAATACTGATGGAAACTCTGAAAAGTGCATTGGAGAAAGCGGATAAAGTTATAAGGGAGGAGATGAGGGTGAAAGATCTTGGAGTAAAGTTCTTCAAATGCATCAAATGGCTATACGATGGAGATATGCATGAGATAGTGACAGAACACCACGATCAGATGTTACATGTGCTCTCACAACAATGGAAGACTGTCTGGAAAAAAAGTCTTTGAAGAAAACATTGCAAAGGAAAGGGAATCCACTGCACAATCCCACATGTAAAAGTGAAGGTAAGCAGCAAATACTGAATCAGATTTTAGTCGGTGAGAAATGTAATTAAGTAGGGTTTACTTTCGGTTTTATGCCCCATTATATGAAACTTCTAACAAGCAGAAGCCTTTGGAGTAGAATCAACATTTCACAACAAATACTTTGTATAAAATCTTCTGAGATTCCATATTAAGTTCTTAGGTTAGCCTATTTTTGGTGGAATAGATTCTGCTTGGTTAGAATCTATGATAAGATACATAAAGTAATCAATGTTTAGGATTAGAACGCAAGAAATTTTGTTTATGGGAGACTGCTAATCATATCTTTGCACAAGAACAGATAGATGAAGCTGCAAAAACCAGAAGATCAATTTGTTGAGCGATACTAATTTAATTCAGCACATTTGCAGTATATGTTTGATGTCTTATAACACTGTAACAAAGATTAAGATATAATAGTTCTCAAGAAATAATGGCAGGATGGTCTCGTCATGCTAATAAATCAGAAGGCCAAGTCAAGGGTATTAGGATAATATTATCTTATATTCTTAGTCCTCACTCTACTTATCCTAATGAAAGCTTTTCTGATTCACGAGACTATGGACATTTGGTTATTGGCCTCAGCTAAATAGTAAAAAACTAAATTTCTACCTAGGAGTGGTCTTAGACTATGACTGTCCAATGGGAAGGCTGTTCAGAGAATCAAAACTCTTTAGTTAGTAGGAGAGTGATCCATCTGAATTCACTAAAATTACAGGTTTTATCTGAAAATATACAGATCAAAGTATCACCACCCTGAGACAATTACAAGAAATGAAAAACAAAAAAAACAGAACCAAACCTTTGCAGGTTTTGAAAGCATTTGGCATACAGATATATATAACCTTCAAAGCATACCAGTGCCCTTTGATTTTTCCATTCTTGTCGTTACTTGTGATTAGGTAGCTACAAGGTGAATAGGAAAGACTGTTAAGTCTAGTGTCAACCAAATTAAAGCAACTCTATAATAACGTTAATAAAACGAGTAGTCGCGTGAAGAAAGCTTGAAGGTGATTGAGAAGCGATGGTGGTGGTGAAGAAGAGCGTGCTCGTGTTATGGGTACCATCAAAGAGACACTAAGTCCACGGGATTTGAAAACGTTCACCTCCTTGTTGAAAGATTTCAGGCACCGTAGAGTCGAAAAGACCCAACTCATTGCATCTTCTCAGCTTTTGTTCAACGACGAGTATCTTCATTGATGCTTCACAGATTTTCTCGACGGTAAAAAGGCTCAAGAAGATGAAGATACAAATATCGAAGAAGGTGAGATTCGAGAACGTGATCCACAGACTGAAGGCTGCGTACGTAACAAGATATCAACAACAAGAACAAGAAGAAAATTGGAAGAAGCCATGGAGTACGACGTGATTATAGAGATATGCAAGACTGTCAGCAAGCAACTGAGTCCGTATAAGTTGCTAAAGTTAGTTTCCTCGATTAAAGACCTTGGTAAGCAAAAGATCACTCACAGCAAGTTCCATAAATCTGTTTGACTTTTGTTCAAGAACAAAGGTCAAGAAGATGGAAAGACCAAACAAGAAGTTGAAGATACCAATCTTGAAGAAGGTGAAATCCGAGAAGACCGTCTTCTTTGTTATACAAAGGTTGAACAAGCCGAGTCGAAGTGTCTTGCAACCATCACTGAAGATGGTATTTATCACTGTGATCCAAAGATCGAACGCAATGTTGGGATTGAGGTTTCTAAAGAGGGAGAGTCGGAGAAGGACATTACGAATGGCTTGAACAAGATGAATTTGGAAGGAAAGAAGAGAGGAATCTTGGAACCGGAACCGAATGTGAGGTCTCCGCAGAAAATGAGAACGTCAAGGCGGTTACAACCAGTGACACCGAACTATAAGCTTATCCTCGAGGAAGAACAGTGTCTTGTCTCAGACCCAGTACTGAACAACGAGTGCCCTCTGAAGAAATTTAGTGATTACTGGGGGGAAGAGGACACTAACCAATTACGAAGTAGCAATGGCGAAATGCAAAGAGGATATGTATGAGGCTGAAATGCTGATGGAAACTCTGAAAAGTGCATTGGAGAAAGCGGATAAAGTTATAAGGGAGGAGATGAGGGTGGAAGATCTTGGAGTAAAGTTCTTCAGATACATCGAAATGCTATACGGTGAAGATTTGCTTGAGAGAGTGAGACAAGACCACAAGAAGGCTTTGCCTGTGATCTCACGCTGGTTGAAGCAGAAACTAGATGAGGTCACAGTAGCTCGACCACAATGGGAGGCTGTCTGGAAAAAAGTTTTTGAAGAAAACACTGCAAAGCAAAGATAATCCACTGCACAAGCCCATATGAAAAGGTGAAGGAAAACAGCAAATTCTGAATCAGATTTTCGACAGCGAGAAATGTAAGTAAACAGGCTTTACTTTTGGTATGATGTCCCAATATATGAAACTGTATATTTCAAAAAAAAGTTTTGTGAATACTGGAAAGGCAGATCATTCCTTACACAAGAAAGCCAAAAAAATTTTAAAGTAGATCAACCCAAATCTCTATCTCACTAAATCTGTATACACACCATTATAAAGTAATAGACCTAAACACTTACGGTAGTGTTGATACAAGACCCTGCAATTTTATCTTTCTCAGGCAGCTAACATACATATAGAGTAATGTACCAAAGTTAGGTGTTTTGTAAATGAAGATGGAAAAGGCAGAAGGCATGAAGAATAGAGCAGGGATGATTAGTTGTGTGTAACTTTCTGCTGCACAGAGGATATCATTGCTGTTTGGGAGAGGAAATTAAAGGAAATCTCTAACAAGCAGACACCTTTGAAGTAGAATCAACATTTCACAACAAATACTTTGTATAAAATCTCCTGAAATTCCATATTAAGTTCTTAGATTAGCCTATCTTTGGTGGAATACATTCTGCAAGGTTAGATAAGATACAATAAATAATCAATGTTTAGGACTAGAACACAAGAAAGTTTGTTTATGGGAGACTGCTAGTTATATCTTTGCACAAGAACATATAGATGAAACAGCAAGAACTAGAAGATCAATTTGTTGAGCTATACTAATATAATTCCCCACATGTTTGATGTCTTATAAGAAATAATAATAATTCTCAAGAAATATGGCAGGAGGGTCTCGTCATGCTAAGAAATCACAACGACAAGTTGTATAAAATCTCCTGAAACTCCATATTAAGTTCTTAGATTAGCCTATCTTTCGTGGAATACATTCTGCAAGGTTAGATAAGATACAATAAATAATCAATGTTTAGGATTAGAACACAAGAAAGTTTGTTTATGGGAGACTGCTAGTTATATCTTTGCACAAGAACATATAGATGAAACAGCAAGAACTAGAAGATCAATTTGTTGAGCTATACTAATATAATTCCCTACATGTTTGATGTCTTATAAGAAATAATAATAGTTCTCAAGAAATATGGCAGGAGGGTCTCGTCATGCTAAGAAATCACAACGACAAGTGAAAAGTATAGTTTGAGATTAGCATAATATATTCTTATATTCTTAGCCCCCACTCTACTTATCGTATTGAAACCTCTTCTGATTCTGTAAATTTGGAATCTTGACCACAGAGTAAAGCAACAACTTTTATTTAGGAAAGCTAAATAGTAACAAACTAAATTCTACCTGGGAGCCAAATTCTAACACTTGCAACATTATAGTTCAAACTAAACTAAAGATCATTACTTTCTCATGGAAAACCTTCTACTTTTTGTTCGTTTCTTTTTAATTTTTAGCTTCCATGTCTGGTTTTTGATACCATGTCGCTTTCAATTATTAAGTCAAGATTGAGATTTGAAACTACTTAGTGATAAACATGTTCATGATTTTAAAGAAAACATTGTCTTGTCTTCTCTCTTGAAGAAGTTTCTCCTAGGCTGCTAATACTCCTCTCTCCTGTAAGTTCTCTTGTTTTGTCATCAATTTGAGATTCTTCACCAATAATAAAAAAAGAACTAATATAAAGAACCGAGAAACACACACTAAACATGCAAACAGTGAAAAATTAAGAAAAATTACATACCTACTGAGAAAAATTGATGAGATTAGGGAGAGAAGATTCACCAAGCGAATGAGAATTTTAACGTCAATTGAACATGAATTGAAGAAAAGAAGGAGATTGAGACGAAGTGGATGAGAAGGAGAATGAGAGACAAAGATAAACGAAGAGGAGGAGAAGGAGAACAAAACCAGAACAGATAATATAGACTCACCGACGATACTCGCCGGAGAAAAGAACACGGAGAGGACGAGAAAGAATAGTGAGATATAGAACCGTCGATATTAAAAATTAACCTTTTAACACATTAAATTTTAAAAAATTAAACAAATAAGAAAACAAATTATGTTTAATTCAAGAAGGTAGGGATATTAATTTCTCATGACCTTCCATACATCAAAAAAATTTGATGTGCCCCTCTTTTAAAAATTACTTGGTATTCACCCACCCTATACGAAAGCAATTTTCTTTTTCAATTTTTTTAGTAATAAAATTTTGTTGGATAATTTTTCCAACTTTCTATCACATGAGTGGTGGAAAAGTTGACATGTATCCATAGTAAAAAAAAAAGAAAAAACTTTAGAATTTCTTTTTTTTTCGTCTTTCTAACTTTCTTATATATAGAAAATTTTCAAAATTTAACAATTTTATTTTTAAACTTTATTTTAAGACATTACATTTTTTTATAATTTAAAATTTTAGTTACTAAAAATAAATTAAATTAAATTAGTATTTATATTTTTGTTAAATTTGTATATATTTTTTCATAGAATATAAAATTATTTCTTTATATTTATTATAATAAGTTTTTAAATATTAAAGTTCAATTTATACATATATAAGTAAAAATGAATGATTTTACACAGTGTCCTTCATTAAAAATGACTTTGTAAAAAGTCACTAATACAGAAGTGACACTGAGCCGGCCCTTGGGCTTCCGGCCGAAATTTAATAATAATAACTAATATTTCGACCAAAAATTTCCAAAAGTTTCCTTTAGTTTAGTGGTAAAGTCTCGAATGGAATGTGAAATCAAATGCATGTATCCTTTGTGGCTTCAGTGTGAACGTCACTTCACTCGAGTCTTCTTCCTCAATATCCTTAGAGCATGATTAAAGGGAGTTTTTAATGGATTCTTAGGTGGAATTCTTAGCATTTTTATAATTAAAATAAATCAAAATTAGTTAATAAGTGAAGAACCGGTTCTTAATCAAAAACTGGTTCTTAGATAGGGTTCTTAAAATAAAATAATTTTCATATGACTTATGCAACATATAAAAGTTTTGTTTTTCTGTAATGTGTAAAAAGTAAATCTTAACTTTTTTTGAAAAAAAAACTTCTGCTTAACATTTTGTTTTTAATTATTAACTTTGTGATAGACAAATACATTAACAATTGAAAACTGATTTGGTTGAGCATATATGACAAAATTTTGGAGTAAGTCAATATTACAACTAATTGTTTATTTCCGTTTATGATTTATAAATCTATGTTTAAAATATTTTTATGTGATGTATGTTTCAAATTTCATTCAATTGCAATATATTTTATGTTTTGTTCAAGAAAATAAACTGTTCTTAAAATAAAATAATTTTCATAATTGTTTTTTTTGTTAAGAATTTCATCAGAGGTTCTACCATTAGAGGTGAAAAAACTAGTTGTGAGTTCTTAACTAAAATTAATAATCAAAAATTGGTAAAAACCCATAAGGGGTTCTTACATTTAATCATGGTCTTAGGCTCTTTTATCTCCCCCAATCGCGGAGAGGTATAAGATTTAAATATGTTTACTTTTACATACCTTAATATCCTTCTTTAGAACAAGATTTGACAATTTGAAACGAGCAGTAGGACCATTAGACGGACCAAACTCTGGTATAACCTTCCGTACAAGAAGGAGGATCTGATTTAACCCTCACAAATCTAACATAACCTCCTTTGTGTGATATACCGAAATTACCCTCAATGAATGTTTTCTAATTTAATAAAAAAAATTCAATCCTTACCTTTTCCCCCTCTCTTCCCTTGCATGCATTTACTCCTAACAACCTATTCACCCACCAAAAACACATTAAATCTTTCTCTTTTCTTCTTCTTCCTTCTTTCTTCTTCCTTCTCGATATCTCTTCGTTCTTCAATCTCCTACCTTTTTATTCCTTTCTCATTCCACAGTACAACAGATTCTATGACAAAGGTTTGTTTGTTCTTCTTCCTTCTTCTTCTTCCTCCTCATCTCTCTCTCTATCTCTCTCAATCGTTTGGTGTGTGTTTCTTTGTTGATTTTGGTTTGTAAATCTTGATAGATAGATTTTCGTTAGAGTATATCTACATATTAAACTTGATTTCAAAGCGTAATATGGTATTACATTGCAAATTTTTAGGTTGGATCTTAAAATCGTAATAGTACAATTGGTACTACGAGTACAACTATGAGGTAGAATTGGATATAACTGGTATAACTAGTAACTGGTAGAACTGGTTATAACTAGGTATACTAGTACAACTACTATTAGTACGACTAAAATGTACTACTAGTACAACTCGTATTAAGTTGAACTGGGTACAATGGTATAACTACTAAAACGAAGTACAACTGGTAAAATCGGTACAACTAGTATAATTGTGGCAAGTATGTATAACTGGTACAACTAGGCACAACTAATACAACTATTATTAGTACGACTGACAGGTACGACTAGTACAACTGATAGGTACGACTAGTACAACAGGTACAACTCATATAACTTGTATAAGTGGTACGACTGGTACAACTAGTATAATTGTGTGTAAATAAATAGTACGACTGGTACGACTGGTACAACTATTGCGTGCTGATGTTGTTTACTGTTCTTTTTCAGAGGATAATGGATTGTTTCGTCATATATTTTGATCACGGGGGACATTATTCAGATCAGGGTGATGATGTAAGATGGAATAGGAAAGAACGTGGTGTTTCTAGTTTAGTTATGAAGGGAAAGTTAGAGGAGATAACTTATTCTCGGTTAGTTAATAGAATAAAGAGTAAGATTATGGTAGATGAGGTGACAACAAATCTTCAGGTGAGTTACATTCCATTGATAGTGGAACCTAAAAGGCCTTCGTATATCATGGATGATGAAGATATGTTTGGAAATTTAGTGGAAGTCAACAACAAACAGTGTAGGAGTGTTTTGCACGTGGAACTTGTTGAATTAAACTCAGAAAACCCGAGTTATGAGCAGATCAGTAGGCATGATGAGCAGATCAGTAGGCATGATGAGCTTTTGAGTGATGCTAGGGTTAATGATAGCATTGGTGTTGTTCATGAGTTGGCGGTTGATCCTCATATATCAGATGATGAAGATGCTCATGGTGATGAAGTGGTTTGTAGGGATGGCTATTGTTCGTTTGACACAGCTTACATTACACCTGCTATAGAAGATGCTGAGGTTGTTAATGTTGAATGGGAAGATGGGCTGGATCTGGTTGTAGGAAAAGAATTTAGAAGCAAGGCGGAAGTGCAAGAATTAGTGTTGAGGGCTGTGCATCGAGAGTGCTTTGAGATTCGTGTGGTGAAGTCAACACCTGAGTTATATGTGGTAAAATGTCGTGTTAACGGTTGCAGCTGACACTTGCGGGTTTCAAAACTTAAGAATTCAAGTTTTTTAACGGTTGCAACATATAGGAATATGCATTCATGCTCTCGGCTGGATACTGCTGTAATCAAAGACAAACAGAAAGGCACACCGAGCTTAGTTGCAAAAACTCTCGTAGATTTCGTACAGTGTAGGCTTGGTGTGAAGGTATCTTATTCTACTGCTTGAAGAGGGAAAGCTAAAGCTGCTAGTGATGTTCGGGGTAGCCTAGAAGAGAGTTTTTATATGCTACCATCTTACTTGCATATGTTGGAGAGGATGAATCCTGGTACAGTGACACAATTAGAAGTGGATAACGAAAATAGGGTTTTGTATCTATTCATCACGGTGGGAGCTTGCATTGAAGGTTTTAAAGCCATGAGAAAAGTGATATGTGTGGATGAAAAGCACTTGAAGAATGTACATGGTGGAGTGCTTCTTATTGCTCTTGCTCAGGATCCTGAACATCACCATTATCCCATTGCTTTTGGTGTAGTTGATGGTGAGAAAAATGATAGTTGGAGCTGGTTTTTTAATATGTTGAAAACGCTGATACCAGATGCTCCTGAGCTTGTGTTTCTTTCGGATAGAAATGCAAGCATAATCAGGACAATAAGTGAGGTCTACCCAAAGGCTCATCATGCGTATTGCATATTGCATTTGTGTTAGAATTTGAAAGCAGCAGTTTCTGGGGTTAGGAAAGATGTATTCGAAAAGAAGTTCTTGGAGTGTGCTCACAGCTATTCAGAGTCTGAGTTTCAAATACTCTATCGTGAGTTCAGGAGAAGGTTTCCTACAGCTGCTACATATCTGGATGACAGTGTTCATGAGAGCAAATGGGCAAGATGTTATTTTCCGGGTGACAGGTACAACATAGACACCACCAACTCTGTTGAAAGCCTTAACAATGTTTTGGTAGATGCAATGAAGTTGTCCTTATTACCAATGATTGATGTCATATTGGAAAAGATTATTGAGTGGTTTAACAAATATCGAAAGGCTTGTGCTGAAGTACCTGAGACACAAACGTTAGTGCCGCGTGTGCATCAGCAACTGCATAACCAGATTCCGGCTGCAAAGTTGTTAATTGTGCAAGAGTTAAACACCTTTCAGCTCGAGTACAATGTCATTGGTAGAGATGGGATTACTTATTTGGTTGATTTGAACACGAAGACTTGCAGCTGCAAGTATTTTGATATACACAAGTATCTATGCTTGCATGCGCTAGCCGCCATCATAAAGGTTGCAGAAACATCAGACAAGGAGCTTAACATACCTGAATTTTGCTCAAAAATTTTATTGGATGGAGCAGTGGGCATTAGCGTATTGTAGAACGATCTATCCGGTACCTCATCATTCTACTTAGGATGTTCCAGAAGAAATACAATCTCAGCGTGTTTTACCAAAGGTCTACAAGATAAAGAAAGGAAGAAAACAAGTGACCCGTTACCCAGGGGTTGGAGAACCTCGAAGGAAGCGGAAGAGTCGCTTGCCATTTCAGAGGTGGTTCGAGCCGGGTGAAAACTCTGGATGTTAGTTGTGTTTGGTTTGTAATCTCTTTTATATTTGTGTAAGTTTTGTATTTGAGATCGGAATGTTACACTTGTATGCATGTTATTTCTATCAGGTATGACTAAGTACAACTAGTACAACTCTATATTTCGCGTCAAATATGTGTGCTACAACTGGTACGACTGGTAAAACTATAATTGAGTACAACTAGTGCAACTACATTTTAGTTGAACTAGTACAACTAGTGCAACGAGTATAACTGCATTTTTAGTTCAACTGGTTTAACTTGGCAACTTTTAATTACATTTATGAAAATGTATTTATAGTATTATTCTCATGTTAAATAGGCCATCAAAACATTGAAAACATATTTACACAACTATATTAGTGAACTAAATAGACTAAATAGAAATTTTTTTATTTGGTTTGATGAAGATGTTATCTTTCCATAATCTACCTTATATTTCTAAGGTTACTTTCACAATCTTAACCACATTAACATAGAAAACAAACTACCAAAGATTTTAACACATTTAAGTATATAGAAATATGTAATATGTAGTTTATATACCTAATTTCATAAGTACAACTAAAGAAATTCCATTTAGATCATGGTACTACTAATTACAAGTTTTTAGAACTAAAGTACAACTCTTTACAACTCTTTACAATTAAATTTCAACTGGTTCCTTGGTACAACTCTTCACAACTTATTACAATTTTTTACGCACGTTTTTAGTGTCTTACACTATGTGAGTGCATGTTGTTTTCATTTAAATTTGATTACGACGAATACTAGTAATACTAGTTGTACTTGTGAAATTAAATTTGATAGCGATGAATACTAGTAATACTAGTTTTACATAAGAAGTCTAAATAGTTAAATTCATAATAAGTCTAAAATTCATAATAAGTTAAAAAAATCCATAAAACCAATAAAATAAGTTATCATTTTGGAACATAAGGGGATTTTAACATATGTGAAAGTTTTAGATTCCTCTTAGGCCTTGGAGTTTTAGGAGCTCTTGGAGATCTTGAATTTCTACACTTTTTGATGAACCTATTAGCTCTAAGGACCTTCACACTAGACTTGTCGACTTTTCTCTCTGCAGTCAAAAAAATCAATGAAAATCACATCAATAACTTAATCAAATTCTTAGTGAGATAATTAAAGGACTAATAAGGGAGCAAAAAGCAAACCATTTCTCACCAAAAGCAGTCTTGTCTGAGACCGCCTTATCGTAAGCTTTAGTCTCTGCAACTTCAATCTCCGCAGCTTGAGTCTTGCCAGCTTCAATCTCCGCAGCTTGAGTCTCGGCAGCTTCAATCTCCGCAGCTTGAGTCTCGGCAGCTTCAATCTCCGTAGCTTGAGTTACTGCAGCTGCATTATATCATATCATCATAACTATGTTTTCTGAAGTAGTGAAATATAAATCAAACCATTTAGTACCAAAAATAGCATCTGCAATATCCTTCTCTGGAGCAAGATTAATCGCCTTCTTTTCAGCAATCGCCTTCTCTTCAAACGCATTTTCTGCAATCGCCTCAAGCTCTGCAATATAGAAAAAGTTATTATACTTAAAATAATCGTCCTAATTATACTAGTCATCCTAGTAATACTAGTTGAACTAAGCATTCCAGTTAAACTAATCATTCCAGTTATACTAAGCACTCCAGTTATCCAACATACAATCATCATCACCCCCAACCGCTTTCTCTCCAGGTTCTTCAACTACAGGCTCTTTCTCTGTAGGCTCCTTCATTACTTCATCCTCAGCCGGTTTCTCTCCATGCTCTGCAACGTAGGAAAAATTCTACTGATTGAACAAATCATCCTAGTTATACTAGTCATCCTAGTTATACTAATCACCCTAGTTTTACTAATTATCCTACTCAGTATCATCCCAAATTCAAGAAATTTCTCAACTCAACATACAATCATCATCACCCCCAACTGGTTTCTCTCCAGGTTCCTCAATTACAGGCTCTTTCTCTGTAGGCTCCTTCATTACTTCATCCTCAGCCGGTTTCTCTCCATGCTCTGCAACGTAGGAAAAATTCTACTGATTGAACAAATCATCCTAGTTATACTAGGCATCCTAGTTATACTAATCACCCTAGATTTACTAATTATCCTACTCAGTATCATCCCAAATTCAAGAAATTTCTCAACTCAACATACCATCATCATCACCCCCAGCCGCTTTCTCTCCAGGTTCCTCAATTACAAGCTCTTTCTCTGCAGACTCCTTCATTACTTCATCCTCAGCCGGTTTCTCTCCATGCTCTGCAACGTAGGAAAATTTATACTGATTAAACTAATCGTCTTAGTTATACTAGTCATCCTAGTTATTCTAATCACCCTAGTTTTACTAATTATCCTACTCAATAGTTATACTAGTCATCCTAGTTATACTAATCACCCTAGTTTACACTAATCATCCTAATAATACTAGTTATACTAGTAACATACCATCAGCACACTCGTCACCCGATTTCTCTCCATGTTTCTCTGCAGCATTCTCCATTACATCACCCTCAGCCGATTTCTTCTGAGGCTCTGCAACATAGAAAAAGTGCAACAAAATTTCAATGCAACACCTTCAACAGAACCTAAAAAAAAATTCAAGAAATTTACCTTCTCGATTCTGTGATGTTTGTAAACCACTCCTCTGGTAGCTTTCCCCTGTCCATTGAAAATCTCTTCTGAAATCTTCTAGAGATTCCACTCTTCTCTCTAAACGCCATATCACCTCTTTAATCTCCTTAAACCCTTCTTCCATTGTGTTCATCATCCTCTGCATAACTTCCTTTACATCGGGTTCTTGAGGTCCTGGTGCCTCAGCTATTTGCGCATGTACAACCGGTTCAACTGGTTCAACTCGTCTTCGGGATTGAATATCTTCCTTCCAGATATCCTCCCACCAGATCTTCCCTACTTGGCGGATTAACAATTTGTTCCAACCGTGAACAATAGGATCGGTCTCATCATTATCATCAAGTAGTTCTTGGTCTGGCCATGATTCATCTTCCATGATCTCCTCTAGGTTAACCAAATCTCCACTCTCACGTTTCAAAACACTAGAAATATCCTGAAGCATACATAAAATAAATAATTACACCAAAACACTACCAAATCAACATTTATGAAATTTATGAAAGTGAATTCTAACCTTTGTATCTCCAAGAGTGGCATATAATTGATCCAAACCAAACCCAGTTGCACCGGTCTCCCTAAACTTCCATCTGCACATTCTGGTACATAGATCATCGACACCTTCTATTTTTTCTCGAAACACTGTCTTCAGAGCTGGAATAGATTCAAACGCCAAAATCTGGACATAGTTTTATCAGTAATACCAGTTTTACTGCCATACAATTTATCTAAATTTGAAAAAAATTGAATATCAATTACCTCCAAAGGGTTGATGAACCCTGGAAATGTCCAACTTGGTTTCTCTGAAAGCTTCCCTCTGAAATGGTTGTCCACATGGAATATCTCCTTCATGTTGTCCTCAAATGTGAAACGACCCCACATGAATATTTCACACACAACTAGGTCATCTACAATTCTCAGAAGTAATGACTCTATTGGGGATCCAATCTTTGACCTTCCTTTTATCACAGTGGCTAGGAAGTATAGCACCGCCATCTTCAGGCGATCATCGCCGCCATCATACTCCATTTCTTTCAGCTTCTCTAACACATCTTCAACACTTATTCTTTCCTTCTCTTCCCCAAAGTGTTCGGCCACAAATTTCATGCTCCTCAAGTTCTCATAACCATCTGGGTAGATGTGGCAGTCCAATCCGGAGAGGAGGGCATGTTCTTGAATGGAGTACCGAATGGGCACACCATTCACCACGAACCATGCTTGTCTCTGTTTCTCCGTTTTGGCAGTGCAGCGAAGCAGCATCCACAATCCTATAACCTTCTTTGTCTTGTGGCTAAGCATATGGAAGATGTGCCTAAACTGTGGGTGATTGTAAAACCACTTCTTCTCCCTACCTCCAAAGTCTTTTATGACATCTGGGAATATATGTTGTGGCCACCTTGTTGCCATCTTGTATCCCTTTCTATACTCCAATGTTTTAAAGAAAAAACCGATTAGTCGCAAAGGTTCTACAGCCTCATCCTCATCATTACCCTGAAAAAAAAAATTTGGTTAAACAAATCATACCAGTTGAACTAATCATACCAGTTGAACTAATCATACCAGTTGAACTAATCGTACCAGTTGAACTAGTCGTACATGTTTAACTAATCGTACCAGTTGAACTATTTAACCTAGTTGAACTAATTAGACTAGTTGTACTAATTATACTAGTTGTACCAATTAGACTAGTTGTACTACTTAGACTAGTTGAACTAATTATACTAGTTGAACTACTTACACTAGTTGAACTAATTATACTAACCATTCTAGTTGAACTAGTCATACTAGTTGGACCCAGTTATACTAGCCATGGTTAGTGTTTAGGATTACCGGCGGTTGCGACGGTGAAGCCGGTTGCAAGGGAGATGGACCGGTTTCTGGTTCTGTAATCGGAGGCACACGAGAAGGGGGAGGGCAGTTTCCTCTCCAAGTGCAGTCACCGGAGCTGTCGGAGGCGGAGACGGAGGCGGAGCACTGGAAGTCTTTAATTTCTTCCTCGATCTCTTCTCTTCTCTTCGCGGTGCCGCAGGATGCTTCTTCTCTTCTCTTTGTGGTGCTGCAGGATGCTTCACAGCCTTTGCTTTCTTCTTCGCCGGTCGTTTTGAAGTCGACGGCGGCGGATCTGGCGTGGGCGTTCTCAATCAACCTCTCTTTCCTCCTCTTGTACGAGGTGCCATAGAAATGAACTCTAGATCCAAATCGGGACTGGGTTTCAAAGAGAGAGAGAGATGAGGAAAGGATCGTCGTAAACGAGGGAGGAAGGTGAAAGGGTATGACTTTGATCGAAAATTAAGAATTAGAAGAGAAATATGTTGTTTTGGTTTGGGATTGAAGAATTAAATTTGGGCTGGATCCAATCTTAGTTTGGGTTAGATTTTAGGGGGTATAATAGAGATTTTCATCTCTTTTTCATTAAAACAAAAACGAAAATAAAATGGAAAATATAACAATGTCATTTGAGATTTGTTTTGGTAGTATAAGGTCACGAGAGATTTTGATCCACCGTTAGGCAAACCAATGACAAGGAGTGCATTTACATCATTTAAATAGCCAAAAAAGCATGAAACAAACCATATAAAAGACTGATATAAAAAGACACACAAAACATGGAAACTTAGACCATCTTCAAACAAAAATTATCTCAGAAATAAAAAAAAAATTAAAATAATGAAAAAAATGTTGAGAAGTTGAGATAGGTCCTCAAAAGAAAAACTGCAAGAAACCCATAGATACTCTGATGCCATTTGTCACATTTCGATTGGTTTAAATTTCTTTTTAAACAAAGTTTAATTATATAAATATTTTAGAATAAAATTTCATTATATAAAGAGATGAGAATTCTGTTTTGAGAAACTCACCATTGATTGTTTGCTAAGTGAAAACTAACCAGGTTATCTGCCATTCGTATGAACTACAATAAGAGACTAATAATTTTACTTCTTTATGTATTCTACAATCTGCGGAATCAGGTATCTTAAAGGTTATAGATACATGATACAGTAACAAAGAGATGAACTTGTCTCTGAAACCAATAGTAATTACTTTTTTCAAATCATAAGTTCCTCTCTTGTATTACTGAGAGTTCAGAATCATCGAGAGTAACTCCATTATAAACGCCGGTCCTCTCTGCAATCCACATAAATGAATCAAAAGCAGCTCAAAACATTACTTGAAAGCACAAAGAATCATAACAAAAAAAACTGTGCAATCACTTATGAGATTTACAGTGGAATTGAAATGACAGGTTCTGATCAAGACCGTCAGTGTAATCTCACGTCTAAGGACTGGATGAAATTCATCAGCATCAATATCCGCAAACAACTGCAAATTTCAAGTCCATTATATATTTTTTTAAAAAGACCAAACTTGTACTTGAAGAATAAAACATTGAACTTACTTCTTCGTCATCAGGTCTGCAAACAGTCTCATCAGCTTCTCTAGTATTCTCAATCGTCTTCGGAATCATCTTTTCTTGAGCCTGCAACGAAATACAAAATTAAGATTCCCAAACTCAGAGTAATAAACAAAATTCTCTCTTTAGATCTTCATTTTTTAACCTCTTCTCCAAGCATAAGAGCTGAAAAGAATGGAGGAGAGAGGTGTTTCTGAATCAGGAACCGTAAATACAAATACAAAATCAATAATAGATGATTTTTAGAGCTGGCAAAATCGAAGCCAAACTTTCTCTAGATCAAGCAATCTATCATATCCTGCGATGATCAAAACATATACAGAAAATATGAATCCACCTTTGATTGCAACACGCATGTCAATGTATAAGATTGGAGTGATGGATTTCTTTGGAGATATCGATGAGGGGGTGAAGAAGAAGGAATAGATTACGAGGGTTTGGAGGAGATTGTATTATGAAAAGGGAGAACTGAAAGGATGGACCGAAAAGAAACTGTAAAAGTTTTGTAACGTTTTCAATCTGAGGAGAAAGAATTGTCGATTCAATTAGTCCAAAAATAATACACTTGGGTAAAGAAGTAGAGAAACCTGTGTTTCAATTTTATTTTATTTATTTATTTATTTATTTTGTAAAAAACATGTGTCATTCTCGTTGCTGCTTACATGTTACAAAAGGAGAGTAATATTCAACTTTCATATAGTAGATTTTGTTTTTGATTTTCCTTTTTAACCAAAACATAAGAAAATACTATGTTATCTATAATGAATCTCTCAATAGTTACTACACCCAATCAAAATCTAATCGGATCAACCACCCATCCAATTAAAATCTGGATCTCCACCCATTTTTTCCTAATTTTTAACGTAAATATAAATTTAATCGAAAATAAATTATATTCTCATTCTTCCGCGTATATCCTCTTAGTCGTCTATAAAGCTGTTGGATTTTGAACTTAATCAATTTTGCATCTTATTGAATATGTTAATTGGTTTTTGAATGAGAAAATGAAGACGATCCTTTGTTCTGATACGATGGATATTCTCAACCATCGATTGGGGATTCTCTGTGAGAAGAAGGTTTAGAGTTTCCCCGTGTTGATTTGATGATGGGATTGGGGCTACAGATGAAGGAAGGGTTGTTATGGATTTCGAGAAACACAACGGAGAATTTGTCTCGGTGAGAGTGGTGAGGCCGACACTTGTTGCAGGAGAAAGCTCCTCCATCTTCGTCATCGTCGTCATGTCATTTTCTGCTTTATGGCTTTCCGTTTCCGTTGTGGTGGAAAAGCGTTAGAGCATGATGGGAGAATAAAGTATGTGGCTTAGCGCCTGTCAAACAACCTTCTACCGGAAGCAGAGAAGGGTAAAGATAACGCTGTCGTTGTTTCTTCTGCTGCTACTTCCGCGAAGGCTGCAAAGAGTGTTTAACTGGAGGAGCCTAAAACGGGTCACATCAATCTATTCGAAGGGATTAAGATATTTGATTCAATTGAGTTTCCGAAGAATAAGCCTGCAGAAGAAGAAGACCACATGAGAAAAAAGGTGAGGAAAGAAGCGGTTGCTACTGTAAGAACTACTGCGAAAGATGCTGCGGCGAAAGCAGGTGATACAGATGAGGAGAAGTACAGGTTGGGTTGTGGTGAGGAAGATGATGGTGATTGTGGGTATAGAGGAGATGAAGCTAAGACGAAGAGTGGGAAGAAGAGCTTGAATGAGCTGAGGGAAGACAGGTTGAAGAGGAAGAAGATTGAAAAGGAAAGAGAGAGAGCCCTTTTCATGAAACAGAGCCAGAACACAGTGGCTTTTCACGGAGGTGAGTGAGCTACGCTTGATGCGTGCACTTCATTTGTGGTCATAGAGTGAGTCATGGTAGATAGTTTGAAGTGTGATAATCATTGACAAATTCCTAGACTTCAGCATATTTTAATTGATTTTTATGATTTCGGTTTTTGTTATCATTAATTTGTTGGAAACTATTATTCTAATCTCAATGTAGTATGAACCTGTTTCTAATGTTTTTGTGTTTTCGGACAAAAAGATACAGCTCAAGTGTCTGTGGGAGAAATATGTACTGATGAAAAGCTGCCTGAGAGTTCAAGCTCAACAGAAGAGAAAGATGGAATCAGCAGAAGAGAAAAATGGAAACTGAAGCTTTTGAGGTTTATAGTAGGAGGAACAAGCTTTAAAGAGGAATATTTTGGTATTGAATATTTTGTATTTTGGATGTTTAAAATTTAATGTTTTTTGGATTTTGTTTGGTCTTATTAGACTTATTAGGTATAACTATGATTTAAAAATATTTTGGTATGATTTAGAATTATTAAGTACTACTATGAACAAAAAATAAAATAATTTTTTTTAAAAAAACACATAACACGTGTTAAATATGGCGCTGTCCTTTTTTAAAATAATAATAATATAATTTTATATATAGTAGTACACGTGTTAAATATAGTGATATTTTGGCAGTTTTTTTATATATTTAGTTAAACCGAATGTAAATTTTTTTTTAGTTGAACTTAGGATATTTTATCGTTAAATTACATTTACTATACTTTTATATAATAAAATGGTTTAAAACAGATGACACCGTCATAAAAAAAAAATTTGCATTTTACACATATTTATACTTCAGTAATGGGTAGTACTATGATACACATAGTTATATTTTGACTGTTTTTTTACGTTTTTTTTGTCATACCATGTGATATTCAAAAAATTTTTAGTTGTATTTATGGTATTAAAGTATTAAAGTACATTTTTCATACTTCCATATTATAAAATATCATAAAATACTAATTTGTTTGTTTCACCTAACAATGATGTTAGTATTGACACACTAACCATAGAATCATAAGTTAGTTTTAGAAAAAGTTACTACTATTCTAATGTACTGAATTTTTTAAGAAAATTTGTGTGTTTTAGATGTTTCACAAAGTAACACGAATTTATTATTATTCTAAACTTACAATTACTCTAATTATTAATTTTGTTATAACTAATTGTCCCAATACAATTAGTTACACTAGTTATACTAAGTTGTCCTGAAAACTCATTTTCCTTTCTATTTCTTTCAAACCATTCATACATACATCCCAATCATCTTCTTCTTTCTATTCCACGATGTTATCCAATTGAAAAGAATCTTGTTTATTGGGGTTGTTCTTTCTTTCTTTTTTTCATATTTGATGGTAAATTTTTATTTGCCATCACGACCAATCATTCCATATATTTGATTGTTTTGTTCGGATTCAAGACCAACAAATAGTAAATAATTTTCAGTTGCGTCGTAGCTTTGTTTATCATAAGATTTTTGTAAATCCACTCAACCAGCCAAAAATAAATGTTTTCATTACTAAAGTTTGAATTTCATCTTCTCTTGAGATTCATATTATGTCATCACTGTCCTTTGACTTCTCTTAAGATTCATATGTTTATGTAACCACTTTTATTCATTGAGCCCTAAAAATAACAAAAAAAAAATTGTTAGTATATAATTTTAGTAGTTCTTTCGTTGTCTCACTAGTACCAATATAGCTTAGTAATACCAGTTATCCAAGTCATACCAGATTTTCTAGTGATACCAATTGGTGTTAGTTGTATTAGTTTGCTTAGTACTACCAGTTATATCAGTAATATCATTTTCTCTTAGTAATACCATTAAACTCAGTAATACCAAGAAATTTTTTTTCTACATACGAATCATCACGATTTAGTACGATTCATTGCTCATTAAACCAAAATATCCCCTTTAATTAAAAATTTAAGGTCCTAATAGTCTTACCCAAAAAACTCAATGACTCCAATGAGCAAAGAAAGAACAAATTTTAACATTTATATTGAAATCCCAAGAATGTTTTATCCTACATACAATAGGATTCATGTTCATTAAATCAATATATAACTTTTAATTAACAATGTAAGGTTCTAATAGACTTACACAATAACTTTTTAATAATCCAGTGAATAAAAAGAACAACTTTTACATTTATATTGAAAATTCCCAATTGAGAATAAATATCACATTAATTGGTTTTTATTTTACATAAACTTGATAATTCACTCATGAAATCAAAAATAGCATACAAAACAACATGATTTACCTTCAATTGGAGCTACAATTTTTGTTAATGGTGAGAGCAATAGAGGAGAAGACAAAGGTGGAGAGAATGGGACGTGGGTCCACTTCTTTTTGATTGAGAGAGTTGTTTTTTTTTTCTTGTATTTTGCATATTTGATAGCAAAAAAATAGATAATATAGGAAGGATAAAGATGACAAATCTTTGATGAGATAGGTAGTGAGATTAAAAAGGGACAGTGAGATTTTTCTGGTTATAAGGAGGGACATAGGAGACAATGCTCCAGAAAGTAGTGTCAAACTCTCTCTCTTCTCTTATCCCTATTATTGAGAGAGAGAGAGTATGATTTCCGGTGTACCGGAATATTTATTTTATAGTTTTTAGTGTTTTTGGTTTACTTTCGATCAATTGGATAATAAGTTTTTCCGACTTGCTCTCTTTGAAGTTTTAGAATTAGTTTATGTGCCTCCCAGAGGCTTTTCTCTTTACAGATTTAAATTTTCCTATAGCAATATCAGACATTCCTTCCCAGTTTGATCTTTTATCATAGATATTGCTGATTCCATTGGATCTCGTCGGTATTTACCTACTTGGGTGAGTGGCAATTTTTCACCGTTTCCACTGCTCTCGGTGGAGGAGCTTTTGGTCGGCAAAGTCTCAATCAATGAATTGGGTTGAGACAGCGGAAGAGGGGCTCGAAGATAACATGATTTATGGTGTTGTTCGGTGGTGATATTTTGTTATCCGGTTCAATCTCAGACGACTCTTTTGGAAGAGTATATCAAGCAAAAAGATTTAGGGTCGGAATATGAAGTTTTGAACGTGCAACGGTGGTAGCGTTTCTCCCCGACGAAAACCGGCGGTTTGTATGTTGGAGGAAATTGTAGGGGGACCATGGGGTTGGGAGTTTGTTTTGTGGTTTTTCCATCTGCCCAATTAGGCTCATATGTTAGCTCACTCTTATCTCTACTCTACTTTCTATGTATGTACTGACCTGTTGGCTCAAAGAAATAAAAACCTTTGCTGACAAAAAGAAAACAAATAAGAAAAAAATAAGAAAAAATTAATTTTTTAACATACTATAATAAAATAAAAAATTTCGAATTCAAGGGGGTAAAACTGGATTTACAAATTTCAAAAGCATAATGAGACAATTTGAGATTACTAAATCATAATTACACAATTTGAGTTAAATTTTTCAGAATAAAACCTTGAAAATTTTTCCTTTGGGTTATACATTTTTTCTTCTAACATTTGACCCTTATTTATATTTTGAGTCAACTAAATCCAAACAGTTAAATTTTTGTAATTTCGGTTCAGTTTTAAGGAAACTTACCAATTGCTACGGTTCAGTTCTCAACTACAATTTTGTTTTGAAATATTTTTGACATAAATAAAGGTTAATTTAAAATATTTATACAATGTAATTGTTAACCGTAGATGATGTAAAGGTTAATTTAAAGAGTTTTGACAAATTTTTTTTTTATAAATCTACATATATATAAATATCATTCTTAACTAAAATAATTCTTAAATTCAGATGATAACAATGACAATTCAAATGCTTATGTAAATGATTTTATTATCCAATTTCATTACAATTATAAAAGACCCCCGTGTAATTTTTTTTTTTAAACTACACCCATAATAAAACGTTGATTAACGCTAAGAGTTGGTCGCACGCAGAAACGAAACTGAAAGAAAACTTGAAGGCGATTGGAAAGCGATGGTGGTGAAGAAGAGCAGTTATGGTGTACCATCAAAGAGACAGTAAGTCCGTTGGATTTGAAAACTCTCACCTCCTTGTTGAAAGATTTCAAGCACCGTAGAATCGACAAGACCCAACTCATCTCATCTTCTCAGCTTTTGTTAAAGAACAACAAATTTCTTCATCGATGGTTCACAGATGTTCTCGACGATAAAAGCCTCAAGAAGAAGAACAAGAAGATAAAGACAGAGAGACCCAAAACTTCAAGACCGTCAGCAAGAAACTGAGTCATCAATCCTAGTTGCTAAAGTCAGAAGATGCTATTCAAAACTGTGATCCAATGATTGGACGCAATGTTGGGATTGAGGTTCCTGACGAGTGAAAGAAGAGAATAATCTTGCAACAAGAACCGATTGTGAGGTCTCCGCAGAAAACCAGAATGTCAAGGCGGTTACAACCAGTGACACTGAGCTATAAGCTTATCCTCGAGGAAGAACAGTGTCCTGTCTCAGACCCAGTACTGAACAACGAGTGCTCTCTGAAGAAATTTGATGATTACTGGGGCAAGAGGACACTAACCAATTACGAAGTAGTATTAGCGAGATGCGAAGAGGATATGTATGAGGCTGAAATGCTGACGGAAACTCTGAAAAATGCAGTGGAGAAATCGGATAAAGTTGTAAAGGAGGAGACAGTGACAGAACACCACGATCAGATGTTACGCCGGCTGAAGCAGAAACTGGATGAGGTCACAGTTGCTCGACAACAATGGAAGGCTGTCTGGAAAAAAGTCTTTGAAGAAAACACTGCACAAGCCCACATGAAAAAGTGAAGGTAAACAACAAATTCTGAATCAGATTTTAGCCAGCGAGAATTGTAATTAAGCAGGGTTTACTTTCGGTTTTATGCCCCAATATTTGAAACTTCACATTTCAATACTGGAAAGACAGATCCTAACACAAGAAAGCCAAAAGAATTTTCAAGTAGGTCAACACAAATCACTATCACACTAAATCTGTATACACACCATTATGTAATGGACCTAAACACTTATAGTAGTGTTGAAACAAGATCCTGCGATTGTATCCTAACATACATATAGACTGATGTACCAAAGTTAGGTGTTTTGTAAATGAAAAAGCAAAAAGCAGAAGACATGAAGAATAGAACATGGATGATTAGTGGATTTTGTGTAACTTTTCTGCAGCACAGAGAATATGATTGCTGTTTTTGAGAGGATGGTTCGAATTGGAAATCTCTAACAAGCAAACGCCTTTAGGGTAGAATCAACATTTCACAACAAAATTTTTGTATAAAATCTCCTGAAATTGCATATCGAGTACTGCGGAAAAAATGTTTAATTAAAAAAAAGGTTCTCGTAAAAAAAAGACACAAAACCCATGGAATATAAAGAGAAACAAAATAATGAAGAAAAGTAAAGATGTTCATATGCCAAATATTATGACAGTGTATTGCGAGAAACATGACAACATTTGATAATCTGTATTTATATTTTAATTTTCAGCCGTAATGTTAGAAAAATACATTATAAATATTTTTTAATAGTTTCTATGTTTAGGTATCAAATGTAATGTTATATAGCACTTTGTTTGTTTATTATCTTATACATAATATATAATTTTACTAATTTAAATAACTGAAAAATGGTCTGGTGAAAATTATTTTACAAATTGAAAATAACTACTCCCTCTGTTCCTAAAAGATTGATTTTTTAGAGTTTTATTTTGTTTCACAAAGATTGATGTTTAACATCTAATCAATGCATTTCACTTCTATCAAAAATTTTATTTTAATGCAATTCACTTTACAAAATTAACTATTGGTTAGTATTTGGTGCAAAAAGTATAAAAAATTATTCACTATTACTTTTCTGAATTAATTAAATAAATTAAATAAAAAATATTATAAAAAATTAAAGTAATAAATTTTTCTTAATTTGTGTGTAAAAGTTAAAACATCAATTTTTGAGGAACGGAGGGAGTATTTTATATATAGTTGGAAATCATGTAACAAATAAATAGGAATTAACTATGACAAACAAAAATGATATCATTTTTATATTATATCTTCTTTTTGTTATTTATTTTTCAATGGTTAAATTCATTTAGAACTTGTTTTGAAATTATTGGAATCCCAAAAAAAAAAAAAATAGCTCATATTTAATATAATATAAAAATAATTTACAAAAACCATTTTTCACCCCAAATTATAATTTTTTTAGTAAAATACTTCAAGTGAGTAATATTACAAGGTAATGAAATTGTTCACACTACAATTTAGAACCATATATACAACCTACTACATATTCATTTAAAATTTACAAATAAGAAATGAATTAAATAAATTAAACCAAATTTATTTAGTTACAAATAGATAATATCAATAGAAACAAGGGGTGCTTGTAAAAATGACCTATAATTTGATGTCAATTGCAAATGTAACCCTCCATTTTTCTCTTTCCAACAAATCCCACATTGTCTCTCTTCAAACCTTGGTAGATCTGATAATTCACGAAAATGCCATTACTATGCCACTACTTACGAATATATTTGATTTATTTTGAAAATGACAAAGAGAGACACATCCTCATATTTTTCACTTATTCACGAAAATACCATCGACATCAATTCTTCCAACCACCATTAACATCCAGATCTGAAGCTTTAATGCTCTACCCACCACAATTTAACCTCTTAAAACTCACTATTTGAGTTCGCCAACTCATTTTACGCCATTTTCTCTTGATTTTCATCTCTAAAACTCTTGAATTCAATTTTTTCCAAATTTTAGACCCTTTTATATGTGCATAGTAGGTGATTCTTGCATGCATAGAGTCTGGGTTTCTTTGGTGGTGGTCAGACTGACAGTTTTTGACAGTCGACGAAGCTAAAATCCAGATTCAGGTAATTCAAACATGATTTTCTGGGGTTTTCCATCTGTTTTGCGGAAGTTGACTTCATTTGATGTCTACTAGTCAAAGCATAGGTTAGTTTTGTATTTGACCATTTGGCTAATAGACTTCATTTGCAGTCTACTATTTTGCTTTGGTAAGAAAAAAATAGAGGACACGTCATACTCGTAGTGGCCAGGTTTGTTTTGCATTTGACCAAGAGGAGGGCTTTTCAGAGAAGTCTACTCGAGAAGTCTACTTTTAAGCGAGGTTAATATTGCATTTGACCAGATTTTGACTTTTATAGTAGACTTAGCGTGACGTCTACTGAGGTTACTTTTGGGGTTGACGAAAACATCAAAACATTGACCAATAATATCATTTAATAGTAGACTTCACTAGCCGTCTACTGAGGACAGTAGTCTGCGAAAGAAGTCTACTATTAATTTAATCATAAATTTGGTCAACACCAGAACTAAACGAGTAGACTTCACTAGCCGTCTACTGAGGCAGTAGACTTCTTGGAGAAGTCTACTCAGATATTTGAATTGCAAAACTAACCCGAGAGAAGTCTACTGCAGATATGAAGTCTAACTCGGAAAGTCAAAGTTTGGTCAATTTCAAAACTGAACCATTAACTCGGGCGAGAAGACGTCTAGAGAAGTCTGCATTCTTTAATTGTCAATTACAAAAATAACCCAGGAAAGTAGACTTCATTTGGAGTCTACGAGGTAGACTTCATAGAGAAGTCTACTACGTAATGATTTTTTTAAAAGTTGTAATTATAGCATATTTGTAACGAATTTTGAAGATTTTTTTGTTCATGTGTTGGTTTTAGCCAACTTACTTGTTTGTGTGTGAGTTTGACATGTTTATTTGTTATATGCATTGCTGAATCAGTTTTCTTGTTTCATATTGAAACTAGGTCATTAGTGGTAGACTTCATCTGGAGTCTACGCGGATGACTTCATATAGAAGTCTACTATGTAATGATTTTATTAAAGATGTAATTATAGCATATTTATAATGAATTTTTAAGATTTTCTTGTTCATGTGTGGGTTTTAGCCAACCTACTTGTTTGTGTGTAAGTTTGACATGTTTAGTTGTTATATGCATTGTTGAATCAGTTTTCATGTTTCATTTTGCAGCTAGCTCACTAGTAGTTGACTTCAGCTGAAGTCTATGCGGATGACTTCATATACAACTCTACTACGTAGGATTTTATTAAAGTTGTAATTATAGTATATTTATATCAAATTTTTAATATTTTCTTGTTCAAGCGTTGGTTTTAGCCAACCTACTTACTTGTGTGTGAGTTTGACATGTTTATTTGCAATATACATGGTTGAATCAGTTTTCTTGTTTCATTTTGCAGCTAACTCACTAGTAGTAGACTTCAATATGAATTCTATTTAATTTTGTTTCCCACCTATTTAATTTCATTTCGCATATATTTAATTTTGTTTCCCACCTATTTAATTTCATTTCGCATATATTTAATTTCATTTCCCGCCTATTTAATTTTGCTTCCCGCCTTTAATAATTTGAATTTCAGACTTCATTTTGAAGTCTACTCTGATGACTTCATATAGAAGTCTACTACTCTAGGATTTTTTCAAAGTTGTAATTGTAGCATATTTAGAATTAATTTTTAAGATTTTCTTGTTCATGCGTCATTTCCTTGTGCCAAATTCTGTTTATCTTTGTTTGCATCCACATCTTTGTATTTTGATTCGACTTTTAACACTTGTTACAACTCTATTTGTATTGCAGTGATCTTATGACTTATTTTTTACCTACGTATACAAGATCACCATTGGTGCCAACAAAATCCTATACAAAGTTGAATGATGGTTATGCAACTCTGGGCTTTTCTCCTAGATGAAGATGATACTTCTCCTCTGTTGAATTTGTTTAATTAAAAATATCTTGTGTTTTTATCTGAGATCAGTTTGTAATACTCGAACAATGAATATGGTCATGTGTGTTTCTGAGATTAGTTTCTTGTCATCGTGTTTTTTTTTGTTAACCACAAACTCACACACAAGCAAGTAAGTCGGCTAAAGCTAACACATGAAAAAGAAATTTTTTAAAATTCATTCAAAATTTGCGACAATTACAAGTTTGAAAAAATCATACGGTAGTAGACTTCTATATGAAGTCCGCAGAGTATACTTCACAGTGAAATCAGCAGAGTAGACTTTATAGTGAAGTCTGAAATTCAAATTATTAAAGGCAGGAAACAAAATTAAATAGGCGGGAAACGAAATTAAATAAGCGGGAAACAAACTTAAATAGGCGGGAAACGAAATTAAATAGACTTCATTTTGAAGTCTACTACTAGTGAGACTGTATAATGAAACAAGAAAATTGATTCAGTCATGCATATTACAAATAAACATGTCAAACCCTCTCACAAGCAAGTAGGTTGGCTGAAACTAACGCATGAACAAGAAAATCTTAAAAAATCATTCTAAATATGCTACAATTACAATGTTGAAAAAAAAAATCCTACAGTAGTAGACTTCTATATGAAGTCAGCAGAGTAGACTTCACAATGAAGTCTCTTTCTTGTAATCAATGGTTTCAGCTTCTTTCTCTCTTCTTGAGATCTGCAGAAAAAAAAAAAGTATTCAGATCTTTCTTTTCAAAATTTTAAATAAAAAGAGAAAGTGAGAGGTTAAACTTTATTAACCTTGAAACTGATGGATGTAAAGAATCAATCTTCTTCTTCGCACAGCCTTCTTCTTGAGATCTGTAGAAAAAAAAAATACTTAGATCTTTCTTTCTAAAAATTTAAATAAAAAGAGAAAGAGAGAGGTTAAACATTATTAACCTTGAAACTGATGGATGTAAAGAATCAATCTTCTTCTTCGCACAGCCTTCTTCTTGAGATCTGTAGAAAAAAAAATACTCAGATCTTTCTTTCTAAAAATTTAAATAAAAAAAGAAAGAGAGAGTTTAAACTTTATTAACCTTCAAACTGATGGATATAAAAAATCAATCTTCTTCTTTGCACAGTCTACGTGTTGTTGCATGTTGAAAAAGAAACTCCCAAAATTGGTTATTGTTCTTGCACTACTATATCCTCCATCTCAACTTCTTCATCCTATCCAAATCAAACATTTTGAAGAAAAAATAGAGGCAATCAAAACCCAGAAATATGAACATACACATGTATCATTATTCTCTTTCTAAGAAAAAAAAATGGATTATAAGAGATTGACAAATTAAAAAAAATGAATAAAAATGGATAAAGAAAAAATCTAGAGAGGCAGACTATGGTAATGTGGAAGAGGAAGGGAGAAAAAAGAAAAAAGTAGAGCCTCGTTTTAAACTTAGGGTTGTGGAAAAATTATTAAATTAATTTTGTTTCCCGCTATTTAATTTTATTTCCCGCTTTAATAATTTTAATGACTTCACACGAAGTCTACTAATTTGAAGTGACGCAGACTTCATGACGAAGTCTTCCTCACCCTAAACCTCGAATGAACAGTACACCCCTAACCCCTAAATTGATAAGTTATATAAAATCTAACATTAAACAATTTACTCATTATTTTATTTTTAATTTTGCTTTTTAAATAAATTTAAATGTAATATTAAACTCTGATTTATATAGATTTCTTTTTATCAAAACCATAACCTTACTATCTATCCATATCAAACCTTATACTCCAACCTTAGATGTATTCTGTTTCTACCCTCATTTATCTTCATTCGCTTAAATTAACTGATTTTTATGAAATTTTATTTTATATAGGTGAAAACTACGTATGTGTTATTTATCTATGCAATTTTTTTATCAAATTAATTTTTTAAAAATTTATAATTAAAATCTAAGTTATAATCACGGAGTAGACTTCATATAGAAGTTATGAAGTCTACTATTATACTTTTAAATGATATGGAAACTTTATTAGTTTAAAATGACTGAGTTTTATGTAATTTTATTTTATATAGGTGATAATTACGTATGTGATATTTATGTATACAAATTTTTTTATCAAATTAATTTTTATAATTTTTATAAATTAAAATCTAAGATCTAATCACGGAGTAGACTTCATATAGAAGTTATGAAGTATACTATTATACTTTTACATGATATAGAAACTTTTTTTGTTTAAAATGACTGAGTTTTATGTAATTTTATTTTATATAGGTGATAATTACGTATGTGATATTTATATATACAAATTTTTTTATCAAATTAATTTTTATAATTTTGTAATTAAAATTTAAGATATAATCACGGAGTAGACTTCATATAGAAGTCTACGTTTAACCAGTAGACTTCGTGAGTAGACTTCTCAAGGGTTATAATGGTCATTTTTCCTTTGGGTTTTTTTTGTTTGGTCGTTAGAGAGAAACTAATATTTTCACTACCCCTATGGGTTACTTTTGTCGAATGTCCAATAAGGGGTCTAGATTTGCATTCAAAACCAAGTAATGGGTTAAAATCAGCAATTCTCCCTATAAACAAATATAGCATACAATAATTTGTTTGTTAAATAATTCATATTACATATAAAGTTAACAAACAAATTATTTATGATATTTGAAAAAAAATCCATAACAATAATTTATTAACTCCATTATTTTATGATATTTGAAGATCTTTGTAACATATTTTTAATAAGGGTGCAGTGGTAATATATTAAACATGTTTCATTTTATGGATTAGTAAGAAGATAAAAATTAATTTTTAGTCAATTATGAGTTCGGGACGAGAACAATTAAGAGTTTACCTAAAAGCCTAGGACAGTGTTTGTTCACTCAACAACGAGTGAACGTGGTCGAATAAAAGCACTTTCTTGTAGGTGTACATTAACTATGCTTGTAAGAAAAAGAATACTGACGTAAATATCCACATGATGATAATATTCATTTTTGTTAACAAATCAATATATCGAGATTTTTGTTGGTTATTATTACAAATATGCATTATTTCAATCAAGATTTAATTGTTCACAAAACTTCATGTCTCAGCTTTTATTGGTTATGACGCATTATTCATCAAATACTAGGTCAAACAATATAACAAGTTTTTGGAATACATATTAATCTAAGATCTATTTCTAATTGTTGAGAAATGAAAGTAACGATAAAGACAAATAAACATGAGAAAATCATAAAAAGTTCCCAATTTGAATCGAATGGCATTTAGGAAAATATTAAAGAGTTTGTGGCGAGTGAAGTGAAGCGGAAAAAATCGATATGCGCGAGCAAATGGTTTTTAATATTAATGAATGTACAATTTTTTTGCAGAAATCCAGATATAAGTGTAAAGAGAAACAAGTAAATGTGATGAGCATGTGAGTAAAGAATGTTATCTCCATTGTCTTTGACCCTTTATCCTATTTTTGTAACTTGAATTTATGTTTAATATCTTAATTTACTCCTCTTAACTTGACATTGATTAGTTCTTACTTAGGTGTATTCAGTCATTACGAGACAAAGCTCATTATTTGTTCTCTCGAATAAGTTTTTGGTTCACTTCAGTGATGACAGCTGGTTTGACCGCGTATGTTTAACCGTTCCATCCACCTCGTTGGGTCCGAGTATATGGCTCGACACCGCTCTGTGCTTCTCCACTTTAGTTATGCCTTTCAGTCCGTTAATGCTTTCCAAAATGACTCTTTATTGGGTCTAATTTAATGGTTCAATACTACTACAGCCAGAGCTTATTTTTTCTATGACTGGATACCCTGCTTTCGCATTTACCAAATTTTTGGTTATGTAAAACACTGGTTTCTACTCTCCTGAGTCGTCTCCTACTAGAACTCTCAAAACAGTGGTGATAGAGACTGCCATGTAGAGATACATTAGTTCCCCGTCCAATGTTCTGTGAGGTATTTTTTTTAGTGCATGTAAGACTTTCTCTCATTCGTGGTTTCATTCGAATTCTTCTCCTTTAAAAGTGGAAGAAGGGTAGGTATTTGTCGATTAACTTTGATATGAATCACTGAAGAGTTGCTATCATCCATTGGATCTCTCGTCTTTTTTATGGAGAGGACATTCCAAAAATGGCTGATATGGGAGGATTTTCCTCAATTGCTCTTTGTGTCACCATGTCCCTAAGAATTTTTATGATGTGATGGTGAACATGCACATCTGAGGATTTAACTTTATTCAGAAATGACTTCGTAAAGCAATGAATTCTTGTAGATGCTCGAGGTGAGAGGCAACTTTGATGGACTTAATCATCATGTTATTGATGTAAACTTCAATCGTGCCTCCAATTTGCACGGAGACTACTGATTGACCAATTGTTAGTAGGTGGCTCCAGCGTTTTTCAGCCTGAAAGATATGACTTTGTAAATAGTTAATTATGCGATCAGTGATGAAATTTTTTTTCTCTTGATCTTTTGGTTTCATCAAGATATAATTGTACCATGTAAATGCATTCATGAAGGATAAGCATTCACACCCGAAAATTGCTTAAACTATCTGGTTTATACGGAGAAACGAGAAGTTTTCTTTTAGGCATATTTTATTCAAATATATGAAATTGACGTTTTTCTTTTAAAGCATAATTTTATTGGCTATCCAATTGGGATATTTTAATTCCCAAATTAAGTTGTTCCCATTATGACGTTAAATAATTCATATTACACCACTGTTTTTTTATTCTTAATAAAATCTATCAATAAATGTTTTTATAACAACCAAACACAAGCTCCAAATTAAAACATTTCACTTATCTTTATTTCTAAAAAGACACCATTTATATAAAATAGTTGGAGTATATATATCCGATATAATCCATCTCCATTGCTTTTTCTTTAGATAATTAAAACTTCAAATCCCAATAGATATGATGCTTTTATTTAAAATTCATATCGAAAACTAATTAATTCAAAGAAATTTTTACATGAAATTAAATTTTAAAAATGAAAATAGTATTTAAATCAATATAATTTATTTGATTTTAATATCATTATTATTACCATTCCTTATTGACCATTATCCAATCCCATTCTACTTTATTTTTTGTTTTTTGAATTTTATTTTAATTTATTCTAACCGTTACAAGTTAGAATATATACGAAGTTTAAAAAATTAAAAAAATTTTACGGTCTAATGCCATTAGTATATCCATTCCATCACAAAATCTGCCTTAATTTTATATAATCATATAGAAAGATTATGAATTGAATTTGAAAACACTTATAACAATAACTACAAAAGCTGGAATGTTTTTTTGGCTAATTTTGACGTTGGATCCTAAAAATGACATTGGATGCTAAAAAGACGATCCCAAACAATAATTTAAAATAAAATTATAAAAGATATAATAAAATAGAGTAATGTGGATATTTATACTTATCAATTAACTGACAAATCTATAATCTGTCTTTAGAATTGCATTTTTATGTTCCTTTTTCTATCATCAAACCATCATTATGTTCATAATTCAAGATTTACCAGTCTCTCCTTCAATAAACACATTTTCCTACTAATCTTTACTACAACAAAAAAAACATAATATTGAAAATTCCAATCCATTTACATGGTTTCCGTTATTATTTGTAATTAATATTTTCTACTATTTATGTGTGTGTATATTTTAAATTATATATTTATAAAATAATAATCTTAAATATAAATATTTATAAAGTTTATATATTTTTAGGTATTTTTGGATTATTATTATTATAATGACAACACAAGTTAGCCACAAAACAATCTTCTATGTTTTTTTTACTTTTACTCTATTTCAACTTGTCCACTTTAACATACATTTTTATTGACTAGAAATATTGGCAAAATTTTAGTTTTAAACTTCAAATGTGAAGAGAGAAAAAATTGTATTGAAAAATCTATAATTTTGTAAGTTTCCAAACTATGTATAATATATAGATAAATAAAAATTTATAATTTATGTTTATAATTATTTTAGAGAATAGTTATTTATATAATTCTCAAGTACTCATATTTAATGTATCCAATAAACAAAAATAATCAAAGAATTCTCAAAAAAACAAAAACAAAATAATAATCAGAAATATATTGAAGAGAAACTTTTTGACTCACTTATAAATCTTATAAACTATCCTAAATATTCATAATTATTTTTTGAAATAACTGTAGCATTTTGACTAATGAGATATGCTTTATATAACATAATATAGCCTAAATGAGTAATATCATAAATAAAAATAATTAAATTGATTCATAATTATATTTTCTGCAATTAATGTCTTTTACTTATTTTTGACTATGTATAAATTAGAAAATAATGTTTCCTCAAATCTTCATATCCCTCCATCTCTATATAACACACACATCAGGAACTCACAAACAAACAAGACAAAAAAAAAATCATTATGGCGAAGAAGAAGCTAAAACTTGATTTTATTTCCAACGATTCTTCCAGAAAAGCAAGCTTCAAAAAAAGAAAGACGAGGATCATGAAGAAAGTGAAAGAGCTCTCCACTCTATGTGGAGTCAATGCATGTCTTATCATGTACAGCGCATATGACTCCAATCCCCAAGTATGGCCATCAACTTCTGGTGTGCAAAGGGTAATTTCAGATTTTTGGGCGTTGCCGGAGGTGGATCAGCGCAAGAAAATGGTGAATCAAGAGACCTTTCTCAGGCGAATCATACCCAAATCCTCAGAGCGTTTGAAGAGACAGAGGAAGGAAAACAGGGAGCTGGAGATGACTGAGGTCATGTTCAAGTGTTTGGTTGGAAAGATGAGAATGTTTCATCTAAACATTATAGATCTTAATGATTTAGGTTATTTAATTGATTAATATGTTAGAGATCTTAGTCACAGGATGAACAATTTGGAGAATAATGGTACGGAGATCGGTGAATCCTCCAATGCTGCTGCATCTAGGGCTCCTTCTGACGGGATAGGATCAATGGCGTTTGAGGCTGCTACAACTGCTCCAGCAGCTATGATTCATGAGGTGGCTTCTTCATTCTCATCCGCACCTGCTGTGGCTTTTTTTTAATCCTAGCCAGGATCAGCATCATCACCAACAGTTTCATATTTCGGCGGCTCCACAGCAGCAGCATATCCAAGGCAATTCCTCCACCACTCCAGCAGCTGGCAGCTCAAGCAGTTTGATCCCCGTTACCAGTCCAAATCTCACCAATAATGTATGGTTCACATAAGATTTCGAGAGTTAATTTTCACCAATAATATATGACAAAATTAAATACCTCAAATGTTTCTTTTGTTGTTGTGATGAATTTCCATTGCAATTTATTTTCTTTGTATTCTCTCTTTGGCAATGATTATGGTAATACAGTACTTTCAATATGATTTATGGTGGTTAATGTTATGAATTTGTGATTTTCTCATTTTTCTTTTCTATTATTTGTTGGTTTGATACTAAATGTTATATATATTTTTCTGATATACCACAGATATGAAGAGATTAAATTTTCCAAATACTATGTTTTTCTTTATTTATATTAGTAAAAAAGGGTGAAGTTTCATGTGAAGAATAGAGTTTTAATAAAATATGACTCAAAAAAAAAAATACATGAGAAGAAAATTCGAAATCAGTTAATTTACAAAGAACTCAGAAAAAAAATGTATTACCCCAAATTATAATATTTGGAACATAGAAGAAATACTTTCACACACCAAATTGCTAGTCTTGAATTCCATTAAGATAATACACATAAGATAAGGTCAACGATTAGATTATGGATCTAGATTAATCTTTGGATCTTTAGTAATTATGGAAATTTTTTATTTTTTGTTTTCCCTTTCATATTTAAGTTATTCTATACATGGGGTTTGAGATTTTTTTTGTACTAAATATTAATTTTCAATAATAATCATGAAAATATTATCCTTAACAGTTCAACAGATTGACTTAAGATAAAATTTCTTTATTAATGAATAATCTTCAAACAACATTTTCTTTTGTATTACAATTAAGATAATCAAATCTGCTCACGATTTCTAATAAATAATTTTCTGATGTTTAGAGATCATTATATGTTTGATCGTCGTTTGCCTTCGAAACTGCTGGAGTATATACTATATTGGGTTTTCTCTGTCCACCCCCTCTCTCTCTTCTGTTTAATTTCAGACATTTACTTCTTAAACCATAATTTTCTTTTGTATTAATAATGATTATCTCTTTATTTATTTATTCATTCTTTGCATTGAGGTTTTAGTTGCAAACCTGTAAATATAGATAAAAAGAAAATGGATAAGGATTGTTCTAACTAGCCCAATAATCTTTTATCTTCTTTTCATAGATGACAATTTGTTCATTTGTAGAGCAGAAGCAAAACAATGTAAAAGAATAATGAATTTTTGATGTGGTCAGATCCTTAATCCTTAAAATAGTTCTGAAAGTGCATAAGAAATAACAAGATGAAATTACAAGAGTATTAAGGAATCAATCTAGTGAACACCAAAAAGTTACACTATGATATATGAGTTTCGACTCAAGCATAAATAGAAAATATAGCTGTTGTTTGTGACCGAATACAAAAACAAAAATAAACTAAAAGCATGTAAAATGAAGTAACTAATAAAAAAGAATTCTAGGTGAGTGGTAAATCGTAGAAACTTATACAATTGCAAGTAATATCGATATGTAGGAAAACTGGTTTTAGAACTTAAATCACAAATGTATATTTTTCACTATTGTGACTTCAATAACTATGCTTTAAAAACTTGATATATTCAGATTTGGTAATTGTTCGCAATACTAATTGTTCACAATACTTCACAAGTCAGCTTTCGTGGGGTATGAAGTATTGCTCATCAAATGCTAGTCCAGGAAATATATCAAGCTTCTGGAGAGTATATTAACCTAAAATTTGATGCTTGTTAAACAGAAACACAAGCAGAAATCTGAACAAGTAAAGATGAAAAGCCCATTACAAAGTTTTCAAGTTAAATTAATAAAGTTAATAGTTTGTGAGCTCAGTGATTACCAACAACCTAGAAAAGTAATTTCTTAATCATAAAAATGTAGAAGAAATAAAGAAATAGAATAGGGCAATTCATAATGGAAAATCAATAAAAGAGATCAGATGTTTAAAAATTCTTCTCTATGTATGAAGTATAAAGTGAAATCTCCTCCTGGAAAGCTCTTGAATTGAAAACTATGAAGAATTCTTTAAAATAATGATATGAGATTAATTTATTTTATGGTGATGTGATCTCTTAGGTTGCCTTACGTAAAAGAAGCTATAACATGAATTTATAGGTCTCTAGGTTGGCTAGGGTTTCTTCTTTTTGAAAAAACAAAAAATACATATATATTCCAAAAGTGGTGCAGCCTAAACTCATGATTTTGGTCGAGGTCATATACTTATTTTACGCGGTCCATGATCTCTCTTCTTTTGTCCGAGGTGATTTTGGTCGAGCTCAAGAGGTGAGACAAACATATCTCCACTAAGACGGATGTAATTATCATATACAATTCAAATTGACTTCAATCCGTTTGCATTTGAAAGCTAAATCAAAAGTATATATCTCCACCACCAATCAACCAAACAGAAATATGAAAAAGTCTTCCGCTGAGGGCAAATTTCAGATGCTTCGGTTCTCTTTAATTTGAGAAATCTTTCTATGTTAAATTTTTGGGAACTTGGTTGATAATTTTGACTTGAAAACTTGTCTCAATCATGAAAAAATATTTTGTTCCTTTTTAATACTTTTTGATTATTCATCTGATTAGACTCAAATGACAAAATATACAAGAAAACTGAAGTCATAATATCACAGAACACTCATATTGTATACTAAAAACGATATGACAACATGCAAAATAGATGTAAATCAATATTGTAAGAAGGAATGCAATATTTTGAGTAAAGAGATTAATTTTGATAAATTATTCACTATTTTGGTAACAAGATAAGCGAGCATACCAAAAATTATTTGAAATGATTGTTGGTGATATCTAAGGAAGTAGGTATTGGATCGTATTTTGGAATACCAGAGGTTTGAGAGGCTCAAGAGCTAAATCTGTAATTATGTCCAAGATAATCAAATTAATGGTAGGTCAGTAAAAGTTTCTATCCGTGGGAGGTAAGGAAGTACATATTAAATTTGTTGCTATGACACTTCCAACATTTGTTATTTCATGCTTCTAACTACTAAAGTCGGTAACTTCAAAGTTAATTAGTACAATTTCAAAATACTGATAGAGTCCTAATGGAGGTAAATGAAGTCTTCATTGGTTGGCATTTAAAAAAAGTGTGTAAATAAAAACTCGAAAGTGGGTTTTTGGTCTTAAAAAAAAATTAATACAGCTTTTCTGTCTACAAAAAATATTGACAATTATTATCATTTTCCGAGTCATTGGTAGCAAGAGTGCTTAAATGAAGATATTTAAAGAATAACCATATTTCACACACTAAGAAACCGTACTCCCATTCATTTTGATAGAGTATATTTTGGCTCATGATTTATTAATAAATGGATTGTGTATAGAGTTCAGATCAGGGTTAAATATTTCTTTTTGGATTGATCTATGGATATTATACGCGAATCCACGTTCAACTTATGGTAGAATTAAACAATGCTTTAATACTATTTTTGTTTAATGTTATTTCAGTCCAAATTTTGGTTTGATGATCCGAATTTGAGAAAAGGATATGTGATGAGTGCACTAGGTAGTAGATGCAAGGATGTCAAATTACGTCTTTGGAAAGAATACAAACGACATAATATAAGTGAAACATTGCAAAATCGACCTGATAATGTTTCCGAATATCAATGGGAAAATTTTGTCCACATGAGGTTTGCTGAAAAATGGAAGGTATAGTTTATTCATTGGATATTTATATGTAGTTGTATTTCTCCACAACATATGCAAGTAATTTTTTTATATTTGAGATTTCAGAAAATGCAAGAACAAAATACAAAGAACCAAAAAAAACATACCATGCCTCACGTATGTGGAAGAAAATGTTTTTCAAGGAGAAGAAATGAGATTGTAAGTAAGTTAATTACTTATGATACAAATTTAGGTTAGATACTGACATTGTATATTGTTTGTTTATTTTCATTTACAAAGAAAATCAAGACTGGAAAAACACCATGTTGAGCAGAATTTTTCATTGAGACTCGCAAAAAACCTAATGGAAGTTTTGTATGTGAGGAGGCAAAAGCACGAGCGGTTAGTCTTATTTGGAATCACTATTAATTGTTTACTAGTTAATTATGATGAATATTTATTAACCTTCTGCATGCTTTTTCTAGGAAGTGTTAGAATTTGTGAGTGTTTGTCTCACAAAATAAGGAACAACAATCAACTTGTGATTGTGTCCATCATTAACTAAACATGAACTCTCTTGAACAAGAAAAGATTGCACTAGAGTGAGCCTTAAATCCAGTTTAGCATCACAACATTTAGAGAGTTTGTGTGCTTAGAAAAGAAGGATTAGCTCACATAAGCTAGTGTCTAACTTAAATAAGAAAGAGATTAAGTGATAATTTAAGTAAGATTGACAAGTAATGGGCTGCCTTAAGGCAGCCTCTAAACTGTGTAACAATAACTCTCTACATTGCAACCATTAGGCTAAACATTAAGTAAAGAAGGTAAAGCTACACAAGTTTATTATCAAGACTTGTTTCTTATTTCTGTGTGTTATTACAAAGGGGAGAGTGTCTTTATATAGACATTACACAAGGACTCAACTTACATACACAGACCAAGACTGAAAGTGACATTTAGGAGAGAGTGTTTGGGTATCCAAGGAGGTGATAGTGACAGGTCTCCAACGGTTCTTTTATTTGAATTTCTTATCTTCACATGTGACTCTTCTTTCCTCCTTGTCCATTTAGAAGCTTCTTATAAGCTTCTTATAAAACCTCATTTGTCTTTTAGAAGATCCTTATAAAACCTCCCTCAGGCGCTTCTGGTCAGTCCGTCCGTACACCCGTACGGCCGTTTATAAGCTTCTTATAAAACCTCCTTTGTCTTTTAGAAGATCCTTATAAAACCTCCCTCAGGTGCTTCTGGTCGGTCCGTCCATACACCTGTACGACCGTTTATAAGCTTCTTATAAAACCTCCTTTGTCTTTTAGAAGTTCCTTATAAAACCTTCCTCAGGCGCTTCTTGCACCGGCGGGTAAGTCTTGGTCGCCAGCTTCAACCGCTGGCTCCTATGGTGGTTCATACTTGACCACCACTCTTCTCGTTGCTTCACATAACCTTGCCTTTTTGCACAGGCTTCAATTGCTTGCAACACACTTCATGACTCCACAGCCTTCATTGCTTCTTCTTCACATGTTTGATCATCCTCTTGATGTCTTCATCATGTGTTTAGCTTCTTCTAGGCTGATCATGCTTTGACACTTCTCTTCTTCTTCAGTTTGATGTGGAGATGGTAAGCCTTCACTTCCTTTGTTTGGCTTCCTCATCTCCATTGCTTCATCCTCTCTAATACCCTCCCTCAAGCTTGGTCGCCGGGACACCTTAAGGACCAGAGGCCAAGCTTGCAACGCGCGAATGACCACCTCATTAAGAAGCTCACCATGGAAAACCACTTGGGATAAAATCATGATGGGGGAAAAAGAGTGCAGCCTTCACGGTGCATTGATGTAGCTTTGACCTTGATTTGATCTTGAATTTTAAACCGGTTCTTCTCCAAGGTTTCTCATTTCTTTGTCCTTCTTTGACTTGATTTCTTCTTTTTATGAATCCTTTCCTTGTCACGTTGTACTTCTTTGAGGCTCTCATGGTCTCCTTTACCCTTAAACAAGTGATAAAGAAAAAAATATTCAGTATGTGCCATGAGTAACAACAAAGGTTTAGATGCTTAACAATTTAAGAATTCATAGAAAAAGTGTAAAACAGTTGAACTAAAGTAATGAGATTAATAAAAAAATTGAAATGGGAGATTGAGTTTAGAGGACAGCCTTTTTAATGGAAGAAGAGTGGTCTTTGAATGGTATGAATGCAGTTTGCACTTCTTTGGAACCGCCAAAGGATCAATGGCATGGACCATGATTTATACTGAACAATGTGTGCCTTGCACACCAACTTCTTTTTATCAACAGTGAAGGTCACTAGACACCATGAACTTGGGCTGATTCATCACCTTCCACCAGTCTTTCCTCTCCACTTCTTTATGGCGACTGTTCTTGGTGGAAATTGGTTCTAACTCAGTCATGTGCTGCGCCTCCATGTGTTTCTTCTTTGGAAGTTAATAGTTTGGAACACCTCCTGCTTGTAAGCTGATTCATCACATTCCTTCAGTCTCGTCTCCTCAAGATCTTTTTGCCTTGGGTACTTGGAGCTAAGGCTATTGGTTCTAACTTCACACGCAAGGATGCACCAACCAACATCTTAAGCCTTTGAATCTGTTGAGCTCCTGCTTGTAAGCTGATTCATCACATTCCTTCAGTCTCGTCTCCTCAAGATCCTTTTGCCTTGGGTACTTGGAGCCGAGGCTATTGGTTCTAACTTCACACGCAAGGATGCACCAACCAACATCTTAAGCCTTTGAATCTCCAGGCAACAGACTCCTTCTGTCAAGCTGATCCATCGCTTTCCACCAGTCTCTTCACACCAGGTTCTTCAAGCTGGGGCAATCGGTTCCAACTTCAGATATGTTCTGTGCCCACACATTTAACTTCATGTCTCAATGAGACTATCATCATATCTATCATTTGAATCTGTGAACTTAGAACATCAAACAAAAAATCAGTGGTGGAACTTCCTAGTGAGGGCACACTCACGCTTGTGGAAGTTCCAAAGGTGCCAACAGAAAATAACAAAGATGCTTTAAGTAACCAGAGATTTTAGAACAAGATTTTAGTAACCAGAGTATAAGAGATTTAGTAACCAAGATTGAGAGTATAAGTAACCAGACAGTAGAGAATTTAGTAACCAAGATTGAGAGTATAAGTAACCAGAGAGTAGAGAATGAGTAACCAGATTATGGAGAATAAGCGGAAGTGTAAGAGAGTATGGAGAGAATGGAGAGTAGAAGCGGAAGCTTTCATCAGTCCACAGCTTTTGAGCTTTCATGGCTGAGAAACAATGGGTGAATTCTTTGGATAACTCCTTCTCTAGGGTTTCCTGCAATCTCACCAACAAACACATTATATCAAATTTACCTTTAGGTGATTTCTGAAACATTTCAACTTGTGGCTATGGAACAAACATTTGTCCCTCTACCAAAAACAGAGCCTTTCAAGGCAAGAGATTTTAAAACTCTTTTCAAATGGTTTTTCAAAACCTTTTCTTTTGAGGAAAACTTGTAAAATATTTTAAAACAATTTTCCAAGGATTTTCAACCTTGTAAATGGGCTTCACTAAGCCAAAAGTTCATCATGAACATATCAAAAGATACACCGGTTTGAGAAATGGTTTTAACCAGATCTATTGACCAGTGGGTAATAGAGTGAGCTACGAAGAACTCGACCAAGAATGACTGTGAACAAGAGATTTAGAGGTTTTGGAGCTTAACGCTCCGATACCATGTTAGAATTTGTGAGTGTTTGTCTCACACAATAAAGAACAACAATCAACTTGTGATTATGTCCATCATTAACTAAACATGAACTCTCTTGAACAAGAAAAGATTGCACTAGAGTGAGCCTTAAATCCAGTTTAGTATCACAACATTAAGAGAGTTTGTGTGCTTAGAAAAGAAGGATTAGCTCACTTAAGCTAGTGTCTAACTTAAATAAGAATGAGTTTAAGTGATAATTTAAGTAAGATTGACAAGTAATGGGCTGCCTTAAGGCAGCCTCTAAACTGTGTAACAATAACTCTCTACATTGCAACCATTAGGTTAAATATTAAGTAAAGAAGGTAAAGCTACACAAGTTTATTATCAAGACTTGTTTCTTATTTCTGTGTGTTATTACAAAGGGGAGAGTGTCTTTATATAGACATTACACAAGGACTCAACTTGCATACACAGACCAAGACTGAAAGTTACATTTAGGAGAGAGTGTTTGGGTATTCAAGGAGGTGATAGTGACAGGTCTCCAACGGCTCTTTTATTTGAATTTATTATCTTCACATGTGACTCTTCTTTCCTCCATGTCCATTTAGAAGCTTCTTATAAGCTTCTTATAAAACCTCATTTGTCTTTTAGAAGATCCTTATAAAACCTCCCTCAGGCGCTTCTGGTCGGTCCGTCCGTACACCCATACGGCCGTTTATAAGCTTCTTATAAAACTCCTTTGTCTTTTATAAGATCCTTATAAAACCTCCCTCAGGCGCTTCTGGTCGGTCCGTCCGTACACCCGTAAGGCCGTTTATAAGCTTCTTATAAAACCTCATTTATCTTTTAGAAACTCCTTATAAAACCTTCCTCAGGTGCTTCTTGCACCGGCGGGTAAGTCTTGGTCGCCAGCTTCAACCGCTGGCTCCTATGGTGGTTCATTCTTGACCACCACTCTTCTCGTTGCTTCACATAACCTTGCCTTGTTGCACAGGCTTCAATTGCTTGCAACACACTTCATGACTCCACAGCCTTCATTGCTTCTTCTTCACATGTTTGATCATCCTCTTGATGTCTTCATCATGTGTTTAGCTTCTTCTAGGCTGATCATGCTTTGAAACTTCTCTTCTTCTTCAGTTTGATGTGGAGATGGTAAGCCTTCACTTCCTTTGTTTGGCTTCCTCATCTCCATTGCATCATCCTCTCTAATAGGAAGCACTTACAATATTGTTGAATCAAAATCCAGTCGGCATAAGGAATATTACAGCTAGTATGGATGATGAATTTTCTCAAGTGTTTGGCCCAGAGTGACCAGGACGAGTACGTTGTGTTGGTCGTGGACCAACACCTTCAAAATTAGTGAGGTGTTTAACTGCAGATAGACCAGACATCGGAAATTCTGAATTGTTGTTGAACTGAAGACACAAGTGAAAGACTTATCAGATCAAGTTAAAGGAATGACTACCTTCATTCAACAAGTAATTGATTCTTCAACCGGTGAACATGTAAATAACATATATAATTGTAATGGTATTTTGTAAGTTAAATTGCATAATTATATTTGATATATTAAACTACATTCTCAGGCGAGAATTTGGGCTACAAGTTTTGCTGCAGCTTTCGCGGACATACCAAATCCAGCTTTCACGAACATACCAAATCCACATTTTACAAACATACGAAATCCAACTTTTACAAACATACTAAATCCGTCTAATCATAATGAGGTAAATGATACTTATATATTAATTTCATAAACAATAAAAGTTTACATGATAAACTAATCAATTATATTATTTTTTTCCAGGAAATGGACGATGATGTCATTGGATAATGGTTTCATATCAACAAAATTTTAACAATATTTCTTAGCAACTTTGGGTTATTTATGTTTTATGAATTTCCATGATAGATGAATTATGTAATCTACCTTTTAATACATTAATTAGTAATTTAAATTTTGTTTTTTATTCAATTAATTTTACTTATATTTTTAAAAAATTATTATAAAATGCTTCATTGTTTTTATTACTTTTTCAATTATAATATGTAAATAAAATAAAAATTTAAAATACCTTTTTAAAATTGACACTACATTTACATCATTTAAGTATAAATGATACAATTATTAAAATTATTTTTAAAAATTGACACTACATTTACATCATTAAATTATAAATGATAATAATAGTTTAAATCGGCAATTATAACTGATATAATTATTAAAATTATATTTTAAAATTGACACTAAATTTACATCAGTTATGTACAAGTGATACTAATATACTAAATCGGAAACTATAAATGGTACAATTATTAAAATCACTTTTTAAAATTGACACTAAATTGACATCAGTTATGTACAAGTGATACTAATATATTAACTCGGAAACTATAAATGATACAATTATTAAAATCACTTTTCAAAATTGACACTAAACTTCCATCAGTTATGTATAAGTGATACTAATAGTTTAAATCAGAAACTATAAATGATACAATTATTAAAATCACTTTTTTAAATTTGATACTAAATTTACATCAGTTATGTACAAGTGATAATAATAATTTAAATCAGAAACTATAAATGATACAATTATTAAAAGGGTCGCTTGCAAAAAAAACCTATAATTTGATGTCAATTGCAAATGTAACCCTCCATTTTTCTCTTTCCAACAAATGCCACATTGTCTCCCTTCTAACCTTGGTAGATCTGATAATTCACGAAAATGCCATTACTTATGAATATATTTGATTTATTTCGAAAATGACAAAGACAGACACATCCTCATCTTCTTCACTTATTCACGAAAATGTCATCGACATAAATTCTTCCAACCACCATTAACAACCAGATCTGAAACTCTTAATGCTCTACCCACCACAATTTAACCTCTTAAAACTCACCATTTGAGTTCGTCAACTCATTTTTCGCCATTTTCTGTTGATTTTCATCTCTAAAACTCCTAAATTCAATTTTTTTTCCAAATTTCAGACCCTTTATATGTGCATAGTAGGTGATTCTTGCATATATAGAGGCTGGGTTTCTTTGGTGGTGGTCAGCCTCACAGTTTTTGACAGTCGACGAAGCTAAAAACCAGATTCAGGTAATTCAAACATGACTTTCTGGGGTTTTCCATCTGTTTCGCGGAAGTAGACTTCATTTGACGTCTACTAGTCAAAGCATAGGTTAGTTTTGCATTTGACCATTTTGGCTCATAGACTTCATTTGCAGTCTACTATTTTGCTTTGGTAAGAAAAAAATAGAGGGCACGTCTTACTCGTATTGGCCAGGTTAGTTTTGCATTTGACCAAGAGGAGGGCTTTGCGGAGAAGTCTACTTGAGAAGTTTACATTAAAGCGAGGTTAATATTGCATTTGACCAGATTTTGACTTTTATAGTATATTTCGGGTGACATCTACTAAGATTACTTTTGGAGTTGACGAAAACATCAAAACATTGACCAAAACTATCATTTAAATAGTAGACTTCACTAGCCGTCTACTGAGGGCAGTAGACTGCGAAAGAAGTCTACTATTAATTTAATCGTAATTTTGGTCAACGCCAGAACTAAACGAGTAGACTTCACTAGACGTCTACTGAGGCAGTAGACTTCTTGGAGAAGTCTACTCAGATATTTGAATTGCAAAACTAACCTGAGAGAAGTCTACTTGCTGTTATGAAGTCTACCTCGGAAAGTCAAAGTTTGGTCAATTGCAGAACTAACCCATTTTTCTGAGTAGACTTCAAGTGAAGTCTACTTTTTGCAATTGTCAATTAACGAATGCAGACTTCACCCGACCTCTACTCTCCCGAGTAGACATCGGGTGAAGTCTGCTTCGTTAATTGGCAATTGCAAAAGTGACCTGGGAGAGTAGACTTCACTTGAAGTCTACGCGGATGACTTCATATAGAAGTCTACTACGTAATGATTTTATTAAAGTTGTAATTATAGCATATTTATAACAAATTTTTGAGATTTGCTTGTTCATGCATTGGTTTTAACCAACCTACTTGCTTGTGTGTGAGTTTGAAATGTTTATTTGTTATATGCATTGCTGAAGCAGTTTTCAAGTTTCATTTTGCAGCTAGCTCACTAGTAGTAGACTTTATCTGAAGTCTACGCGGATGACTTCATATAGAAGTCTACTACCTAGGATTTTATTAAAGTTGTAATTATAGCATATAACGAATTTGTAAGATTTTCTTGTTCATGCGTTGATTTTAGCCAACCTACTTGCTTGTGTATGAATTTGACATGTTTATTTATTATATGCATTTGTGAATCAGTTTTCATGTTTCATTTTGTAGTTAGCTCACTAACAGTAGACTTCATCTACGTGGATGACTTCATATAGAAGTCTGTATTTACAAAAGAGTTTTACTTGTGGCTACAGTTGTAGATGTTAACTCGAATTTGTATCATATTGCATTTAGGGTCATTGATTCAGAGAATGGTAATTCATGGACATGGTTTTCAACACAAGTGAATGTTATAATTGCTAATGGGGAAGGGTTAGCTTTTGTGTCAGATAGGAATTTGTCAATTATTAAATATCTTGCAAAAATTTACCCTTCAGCCAAGCATGGAATCTGCATCCATCATTTGTTGAATAATGTGGTAACATATTTCAAGAAAAATAGTATGCCTGTATTGGTTGACAAAGCTTCAAGAGCATATAGGGCTGTCGATTTCAGACTTGTTTTGACAAAATTTGCAGAATGTCTCCTGCTATTGGAACATATCTACAAGAATATGATTTGAGAAAGTGGGCTCGGTGTCTATTTCTTGGATTCAGGTTTGACATCAAGACCATTAACCCCGGTGAGCCAATAAATGGTGCATTGAGATCACCTAGAGAGTATTTGGTAAATCCGTTGCTAGATTGTATAAAGGAAATGTTAACCAGATTGTTTTATGAGCATAGGAAGTTAAGTTCAAAGCAAAAAGATCCTTTAACTGTTGATGTGTAGAACAAGGTTGATAGAATGATTATAAAGGCTAAAAGATTTCATGTGTATCCGGTTAACAATTTTCTTTTTGTAGTTAAAGGAGACACCTATAACTTCCTTGTTAATTTGGAAAGAAGAAGTTGTACATGTGGAAAGTATAATTTTGGAAAAATTCCTTGCAGACATGCTATTCCAGCGATTTATTTTAAAGAAATGGAAATGCAACAATTCACAGAAGAAATGTATACCACTATTGCATGGAGAGAGGTGTAAGGAATGCATTAATCCAGTATGTGTTCCATAGGCTGATTGGGATGGTGCAGGGGAAGTTCAAGATGAAAAAGTTCTACCTCCTGAAACGCGAAGGCAAGCTGGGAGGAGAAGAAAAAGAAGACACAAAACAATAGAAGACAAGATACGATCAAAAGGATCCCAATGGCCTAAATGGCACAAATGCAGCTGGTGTGGTCATGAAGGACAATAGGATAACCTGTGATATAAGAATATAGTCACAGTTGATCCATCTTTGTTTATGTTTTTTCCGATTTAGTTGAACATTGATGTTGTAGACATTTTCAGTTTTAGTTTTCTTTCAGGTTTTTCTTTCTTCTAAACTATTTTTCTTTCAAGAAATATCTCTTTTGTTTCTATTTTACATTCAAAATTTCATTTGTCTCTTTTGTTATCTATTTGCCTTGTTCTCGTGGTATGATGATCAGTTCTTCTTTGTATTATCTAGGTGATTCGTTTCATAGTATGAAAATTAACTGTTTCAGTTGTGATTTCGACTTGAAAATTTTTGTAGTGTGCAAAATAAATCTCGGTCGAGAAAAATTTGGCTGATTCAAAACTCCATCTGATTTCTTCGTCAATGGCTGATCCTTCTTCGAAAGCGTTAAACATCGATAAAACAGATGATGTTTCATTAAATCTTACCGGTCAGTTTTCCATCAGATTAGGTTATACCGGTTCGTTTTCCATCAGATTAAATCATACCGGTTGATTTTCATTCAGATTAAGACACAAGGTCAATTCCATGTTTACTTTTTTCTAGCTAAAAAAAGATCCTCAATCAGGTTTCACAACCCAACATATAAAATCCAAAGCGAGTATGAGCCACCACTCGGGAGTTTCAACCGCAAGATCGAGTGCACGACCAAGTTACAGAGTTATCGGTGTCTTGAGAAAATGTTGGTGTGAAGAACTTATTGTGTCGAAGATGCTAAAATCAGAGAACAATCCGTACAGAATGTACTATTGATGTGGTTTTATAGTAAAGAGAGAGGTAAATACAAGTCTCTACTTTTTCATATTTGATCTATTTTCAGTCGATTTATGGATTTCACATGCTCAATATTGGTTTGGTATCAATCAAAATTTGTATTTTGGGGAATATATCATCGGGATTATTGACTTGGCAACTTTTTCCACTTTTGTTGATTCTTATCTGATCATTATGTAGTTGAAGAATGACAACCACAATTTCATGTGGATTGATGAGGCCTTTTTAATGAAATCGAGGCTGTTGGTTTGAAAACTGTTAAACTTGAAGAAATGTGAAAGAAACTACCACCAAACGTATGGAACTTGCCAGGGTGCTTCTCCAGGAGATGCAAACAAAGCTAGAGAAAGAACTGCCCGAGAAGATGGAAGATGGGTTAAAGGAAGCCATGACAAGTATGTTGAAGAAGATGTTCATGATCTTAATAATTACATGTATGATCATAGAGTATTGCATTAAGCTAATTGTTTGGGTGAAACCAAAAAAAAAACAGAGGAATGTATCAGTCTGTTTTCTCTCTGTTAGTTTCTTTTAAATTTTTAGCTTCCATGTCTAGATTTTGATACCATGTCTCTTTCAAGTATTAACTCAAGATTGAGATTTGAAATTACTTAATAACCAGTCAATAAAAAAGTGATAAACATGTTCCTGATTCTAAAGATTTTGAGGCTTATTAACCATAAGTGAAGGTGAGACTTTATGCATGATTAAGACCAAGCAAGTCAATTGTTAAAGCTTATCAATTCGAAAAATAAGAAAAATAACAAACTCTCAACACAAGGAAACAATTCAGAAAACTACTTCATAAAATACACGTGTATAAAACACCCAAAACATTTGAAAGAGAAGTATTTTTAATGTTTATACACTTCCAGATTCAAGACAAACACTGCCTACGTCTAATTTTAACGAATTGGTTGATATGATTTTTATATGCAAAGAAAAACAAAATTTAGTATGGTGAAGGTAGATCAGACACAGCATGAGAACAATACATTTTATTATTAATATTATATGTTCACCCTCCAATTCATTAAACAAGATCGAAGACAATTTTATTTTCCTTTACGTTGGCTAAATCACCCCGAGCACAAGAGAATTGCAAGTGGGAAAGTATTGTCAGCGAAAAAAACAATCTTTGTAGAGACGAAAGTGATAGTTTAAAAAGCAACTTCACCTGCTCAGTCTGATCTTCAACGAAAGAGGAAAATAACGAGATTGTTGGATTTGATGGCCTGAGAGTATTGTCCCAAAGCAGCTGGTGTTTTCTCTATAGCTACAACTTTCTTCTTACCTGCTTTTTTTGTGTGTAAATTCAACACTAACTCTCATATACTCTAAACCCACCCACAACATCACACATTTCTATAGTTATCAAAAATTTAATTTATCAAAATTTATAAAGAAGAAAAGAACAATAAAAATTCCTCAATTAAAGATCTCACCTGCTTCTCTGATTCAGTAGTTGTGATTGAGTTTTCTCCAACAGTTCCACAAATGTCATGAACTTTTTTGTGTAGACAAGTGAAAAAAATAACAATAAATCTAGGATCAAATTCTAAAAAAAAACTAGGTACACAAAAAAAAAAATCTCAAATACCCCTTTATAATCTATCTAACCCTCCTAATATGAAAATTTCAAACTACCCTTAATGAATATGATCCATAAAAAAAAATTAAAAAAGCTACGTGTGGAGCCCACCCCCGCAACAGATCCCTCATATCTCCTCTTCGATCTTCTTCTTCTCCACATTGTAGCTGAGAAAAACTAATTTGTTCTGCTTCCTTCTTCTCTATCTCTCTCTCTCTCTCTCTCTCTCTTTTACAACGGTCTCTTAAACGAAATCTATTTTCCACCAGCTTTGTCTTGTTTAATTATAGTTGATTTGAGATATTACGGTTTTGAGAAGCAATTGACTAGATTCCATCAGTTGGAGAAGCTCAACGAAAGAAAAACAACCAACTGGTTTAACTCGGGATATTAGCGTAATTCGTTTTTCTGTTGTGGATGTCAGTTGAGTTTGTGTAACTTTGACTTTGAATTTTAATGCATGTTATTTTTGGATGGTACAACAGGTTCAACTTTGTAATATATCTTTGCACGTCTGATATGTTTGGTACACCTGGTACAATTGTGAGAAAAGTTTGACATCTAAATCAACATTTTTAAACACATTTGTAAATGAAATAGACAATAACAAATAAATATTGATTTCTAGAGAAAAAGAAATCTAAATCAACTTGGTAAATTCAATTTTAGTCATTAGTTACACCAACATTTTAGCTTTTACATAATCTATTTTATACTTCCAAGGTTAGTTTAAAATGCTAACCATGTTAATTATCTAAAACAAGCCACCATTTTATTTTTAATACATCATGTTACTAGAATGTGTTAAATGTAGTTTATATATTTAATGTCGTAAGTACAACTAAAATTTCTTAATTTAAAGTATGGTATAACTAATTATAGATTTTAACTACCAAAGTTGAACTCTTTTCAACTTAGTACAACTCTTTGTTAATTAACTAAATTTTTAATTCAGTTTCTCATGATATCGGCGCACATGTTTCATATGTATCATGATGTCGGCACACATTTTTTTATTCATATATTTACAGTTACACCAGTAATGTTAATTATACTTCTTATATCAATTGAACATAAGAAACCCAATTGTACCATAATAGTTGAACCTAATAAATCCCAGACATTCCAAACATTCAAAATAGTCTAAACAACATACCACCAACATAATAGTCTAAACAACATTCTAAAAACATAATAGTCTAAACAAAATTCCAACAACAAAATAATCATTCTCTTAGGTCTCACTTATCAACATAAGGAGTCCTTAACACATACGAAGGTTGCTTATTCCTTTAACATCCTCCTCCGCATCATCTCCTTTCATCTGTTGACTTTCCTGACCTTATAACAAATCAATTTTTAAGTCAAGTTTTGTCCGACTTATCAAAATCAAACTATTTCAATATTAAAAATCGAACCATTTCTTACCAAAAGTAGCATCTGCAATCGCATATATTCTCTTCAGCGATAGTCACCTTCTCTTTAGTCTCTTGAGCCTCCTTGTCTTCAGCCTCTGTAGCATCTGCAACATAGAAAAAATTCATCATGTTAGAAATTTAACATAAAAAATGTCTATAAAATTTACATAGAAATAAATTTACCTTGAGCCTCTGTGTTTTCAGCATGCAAATGTGCACCATCTTCAGCGTGCAAATGTGCAGCATCTTCAGCCTGCAAAAATGCAACGTCTTCAGCCTCTGTAGTCTCTACAACATCAAAAAAATGCAACAAGTTTGAAATTTAACATAGAAAATGTCTATAAAATTTACATGGAAAAAAAAAGTTACCTTGAGCCTCCTTGTCTTCAGCTTGCTCCACTTCCTCTTGCTGATTCTCTTGAGTCTCTTTCACCTTCTCCAATGCATCAATTTTAACCTCTTGCACCTTCTCTGCAGCCTCTTGCACCTGGTCCTTTTGCTGACTCTCTTGAGCCTATTGCACCTTCTCTGCGTTGTCCTCCATTACAGGCTCTTGCACCTTCTCTGCAGGCTCCTTTATTACATCATCCTCAGCCGCTTTGTCTCCAGGCTCTTCCATTACAGGCTCTTGCACCTTCTCTACAGGCTCCTCTATTACATCATCCTCAGCCGCTTTCTCTCCAGGCTCTGGAACATAGAAAAAGTGAAACAAAATTTCAATGCAACACCTTCAACATAACTTTAACAAAAATTCAAGAAATTTGCCTTCTCGATATGGTGATGTTTCAAAACCACTCATCTGGTATCTTTCCCCTTCCCGATTCATGAATTCTGTTCTGAAATATTCCAGAGATTTCAGTCTTCTGTCCATACACCATATCACCTCTTTAATCTCTTGAAACCCTTCTTCCATTGTGTTCATCATCCTCTGCATAGTTTTCTTTACATCTTTGGGTCCTTAATGTCATGGTGCCTCAGATATTGGCACATGTACAACTGGTTAAACTGGGTTAACTCCTTCTCGGGATTACTTATGTTCCTTGTAGATATCCTCTCACTAGATCTTCTCTCTTTAGCGGATTAATAACTTGTTCCAACCGTCAACAATAGGGCCAGTATTATTCGAATCATGAAGTAGTTATAGGTTGGACCATGTTTCTTCTTCTGTGACCTCTTCTATGAGAACTATTTATGCATCTTCACATTCCAAAACACTACAAATATCCTGAAGCATACAAAAAATAAATAATTACACCAAAGCAGTATCAAGGTAACATTTATGAAATTTATGAAAATGAATTCCAACCATTATATCTCCAAGAGTGGCATATATTTGATCCAAACCAAACCCAATTGCACCGGTCTCCTTAAACTTCCATCTGCACATTCTTGGACACTCATCGTCATCACCTTCTACTTTTTCTCAAAATTCTGTCTTCAAAGCTGGAATACATTCAAACGCCAAAATCTACACATAGTTTTATCAGTTATACCAGTCATTGTGTCATATAACTTAACTTAATTTGAAAATTAAATATCAATTACCTCCAAAGGGTTGATGAACCCTGGAAATGTCCACCTTGGTTTCTCTAGAAGCTTTCCTCTGAAATGCTTGTCTAGATGAAATATCTCCTTCATGTTGTCCTCAAATGTGAAACGACCCCACAGGAATGTTTCACACACATCTAGGTTTTCGACCACTCTCAGAAGTAAATGCTCTATTAGGGATGCAACCTTTGACCTTCCTTTTATCACAGTGGCTAGGAAGTATAATACTGCCATCTTCAGACTATAGGCGATATTATCTTATCACCACTGTATATTCTTATTGTAATATATTTGGTAGTATTGATATGTTCGTATCTATGTATATATTCTGCATATATTCTCTTAGCTCCTTATATAAGCTATGTATGTATGTACTCTCATATTATCAATGAAATATATTTATCTCAATCTCTATATGGTATCAGAGCTCCGCTTTCCAAAGGACGTCCATTAAACATTGTTTCCTTCTTCCTTTTATTCGTTTATCAATGGTCGTCTCAAGTTCTGAAGTCACCGACGTGGTTAATTCCGGTTCTTCAACTTCGCCGTTGATCTCAATCAACATGGTCAATGTTACTAAGCTTTCTACAACAAACTACATCACTTGGAATGTTCAAGTAAAGTCCCTCCTTCGTGGATATGATCTCACCAGATTCATTGAATCCACCGCACCGATTCCGCCGAAGATGATCCACAACTTTAACATGGAGATTACAAACCTGGAGTTTGTGCAGTGGAAAGGCAAGACAGCCTCCTCTTCAGTGCTCTCAAGGGATCGATTGAACTATCCCTGCAACCGGTGATCGCCACAGCAATCACCTCGCTCGAAGCATGGGATACGCTAGCATCTACTTATGCAAAACTAACTCGGGGACACATCAATCAATTGAAAAATCAGTTAAAACAATACACCAAAGGTACGAGTACTATAGCCACATACATGCAGAAAATCAAAATGACTGCAGACGCTTTAGCGTTACTTGGTCATCCCTTTGACCAAGAAAACTTGACGGATGCAATCCTCGAGGGCCTCCCTGATGAGTACAAGCGGGTTATTGATGCCGTACATGCTCGTGATCTGCTGAAATCATTCTCTAAACTCCATGAGAAGCTCATCAATCGAGAAGTCACCATTACATCATCACTCACCTCCACCGCAACCGCACCAATAACAGCAAATCAGGCTCATAACAGATCCAAACAATGGCGTTCAAATTATTCAAATAATGGAAATCAGTCATACTCACATAACAACAAAAATGAGCAGCGCACATCACGTCCGTACCTTGGTCGCTGTCAAACTTGTGGCACACAGGGACACAGTGCAAAACGCTGTCCTCAGTTTCGCATTGTTTCACAAAATCAACATCAGTCTGCTTTTCCATAGTCCTCCGGGTACACTCGAAATACAACTCCGCCGCCTCCAAACGCGTACGCTGCCATGAGTCAGTCTCCGGACAACTCGTCATGGCTATTGGACTCCAGAGCTTCCCATCATCTCACCAATCTATCTTTCCACACACCTTACAACGGTGGTGAAGAGGTTCAAGTTGGCAATGGCATGGGTCTGTCCATCACCAACACGGGTTTATCTTTACTCACCTGTCCCTCTCGTGATTTTAAACTGAACAATGTTCTTCATGTCCCTGAGATAGCTAAGAATCTGGTCTCTGTTCACAAACTATGTACTGATAACAGTGTCTCTGTGGAATTCTCCACAACCTTTCAGGTAAAGGACCTGCACACGAGGGCTCCAGTAGCAATGGGAATTGCTAAAGACGGAGGATATGCATGGTCCAATCGTGACTTCTCCACCTCTCATGCCTTTACTGTCTCCCTAAAAAAGCTCTCTATCTATCTGGCACTCTAGTCTAGGCCACCCAGCTTTACCTGTTTCACAAAAAGTAGTTTCTTCTTCGATGTTTTCTGATTCCAAAACCTTATCTTCATTTCATTACATTGATTTCGCAATAAACAAGAGTCATAAATCTCCTTTTTCACAATCTTCCTCTTTTTTTACTACCAAACCACTAGAACTTGTTTATGCCGATGTCTAGACACCACCTGTCCTATCCGTTGATGGTTTTAAGTATTATGTGGTGTTTGTTGATCACTTTATACACTATGTTTGGCTTTTCCCACTACGTCACAAATCGGATGTCAAAGACATTTTCATTTGATGGAAAAGTCTTGTCGAAACGCGCTTCCAACATCAACTGTGAGCCCTGTACTCAGACAATGGAGGCGAGTACGTACCCCTTACGGAATACTTGGCTACAAATGGCATATCGCATTTCACTACACCTCCCCATATGCCGGAACACAATGGTTTCTCGGAGAGGAGACATCGTCTCAGAGTGGAGACAGGCTTAGCTCTTCTATCTCACGCTGCAATACCGATGTCTTACTGGTCCTATGCACTGTATGTGGCAGTTTATCTTATCAACAGATAACCTACTCCAACACTCGCCAACTCCTCTGCATTTTCCAAACTCTTTGGTATGTTGTTGAATAATCTCAAACTTAAAGTGTTTGGCTGCCTTTGCTATCCTTGGTTGCGACCATAAAATACTCACAAGCTCCAGCCAAAATCACAGCCCTGCATTTTTCTTGGTTATTCCTTAAGTCAAAGTGCCTATCTCTGTCTTGAACCCACCACTTCTCGTATCTATGTTTCTCGACATGTTCAGTTTGTGAAAACAGTTTTTCCCTTCAAATCACTAGTCTCTCCTGTCACCACTTCACAAACACCTCCCTCTCTTTGGTTCCCACCAGTCACCAGAGTCCAGATTGTGCCATTGCATACTTCGTGCTCACCTGAGTCCTCAGGTACTCCTCCTTTAGCTTCTGACACTGTTATGTCTCCGAGAACTACTCTGTCTCTGCAGGATATTTCTCGCGAAGAGACTGATGATCAGATTGACTCTGGAGACTCTACCGGATCCTGCACCTGAAGTTCCTCAACTCACTAACCACCATCCGATGATCACCCGCAGCAAAAACACGATTGTCAAACCCGTTCAACGTTTGTCTCTTGTTGCTCAGACAATTCGTCATTCTTCAACAATCCGGTCACTTGCCTCTGATGATGAACCGACCTGTATTAATCACGCCCTCAAGGATGAGCGTTGGAGATCCTCTGCCAGTGATGAGTTCAACTCCCAGATCAGAAACAACACCTGGCGCCTAGTTCTGCCGAATCCATCATACAACATTGTCGGATGCAAATGGGTTTTTCGGACAAAAAGAAAACCAGATGGTACAGTGGACAGGTTTAAATCGCGACTTGTGGCGAAAGGGTTTCATCAAAGGCCTGGCATCGATTTTCTGGATACATTTAGTCCTGTCATCAAACAACCAACGATTCTCCTTGTCCTTGGACATGCGGTAACAAATGACTGGGTTTTGAGACAACTTAATGTTAATAATGCATTTTTACAAGGGAGTTTAGCGGAAGATGTTTATATGGAGCAACCACCTGGCTTTGTGGACAAGGACAACCCATCTCATGTCTGCAAATTGCAAAAGGCCATTTACGGGTTAAAACAGGCTCCAAGAATGTGGTATATGGAGCTGCGCACATTCCTTTTACACATGGGTTTCAGAAACTCGTTGGCTGATGCTTCTCTATTTGTGTTGATTGTGGGTTCTGTAGTCATCTATGTCATTGTTATGTTGACGACATCATTGTGACGGGAAATGACTCTAAGCGACTTCAACAATTTATTGGTCTGCCGAGCAACCGATTTTCCCTCAAAGATCTTGGTGAGCTTTCCTACTTCCTAGGCATTGAAGTATAACGTACACCATCGGGATTGCTGCTCACTCAACGTTGTACATTACTGATTTGATGGGCAAGATGAATATGTCCCATGCTAAACCAGTCAGCTCCCCTATGGTGTCCACTGATCAGTTGCGGTTAACATTCAGCACAGCTTTATCAGATGGGACAGAGTATCATACTCTTGTTGGCAGCCTGCAGTACTTACATTTCACCCGACCTGACATTGCTTTCTCTGTGAACAAGCTGTCCCAATTTATGCATAAACCTACGGACATCCACCTACAAGAAGCTAAGCGGGTCCTCCGTTATCTTGCGGGTACACGGGATCTTGGTATTGCTCTCCGTCGTGAAAATACACCATATCTCCATGCCTTTTTCAGATGCCGACTGGACTGGCAATCGGGATGATTATACATCAACAAGTGCCAACATAGTTTATTTGGCACTTTCCTAAACATATGTAAACTATTCCTAAAATTATTATATATTTCCTACAGTTTTAAGAACATTTTATAATCTTCCAAACATTTCATATATGTTTAATATATTATTTTAAATCATTTTTTATAAACATTTATAATTATTTTTTATATGTTAAACCTATTTTTTATAAAAGTCTTAGGAACTCTTTCCTAAAAGTGTGTAAACTATTCATATATATTAGTATATCCTTTCTAAAATTTCAATAACACATTTTTACGTATTAAGCTATTAAAACACTTTCCTAAAAATATGTAAACAATTTCTAAATATTACTATACCTTTTAAATTTTCATAAGAACATACTTTTAGGTATGTTAAATCCATTTTTAAATGTTTATTAGAGTTTTAGGAACCCTTTACTAAAACTATATAAATCATTCCTAAATGTCAGTATACCCTTCATAAAATTGTAAGAAAATAGTTTTATGTATGTTAAATCCATTTTTAATGTTTATTTAAGTTCTAAGAACATTTTCCTAAAAATATGTAAACCATTCCTAAACATTTTATGATTTTTTTTTTCAAAAACCGTTTTAGGAACCATTTCCTATAAATATGTAAAACATTCATAAATATTATTATACCCTTTCTAAAATTTAAGCACAAAGTTTTATTTATGTTAAACCCATTTTTAAATGTTTATTAAAGTTTTAGGAACTCTTTCCGAAAAATATGTAAATCATTCCTAAATACAGTATACATTTCTTAAAATACTAAGAACATAGTTTTATGTATGTTAACCCCACTTTTAGATGTTTATTTTTTAAGAACATTTTCATAAAAATATTTAAACCATTCCTAAATATTTTAATTTTTTTTCAAGAACCGTTTTAGGAACCTTTTCCTAAAACTATGTAAACTATTCCTAAATATTATTATATATATAAACTTTAAGAATATGTTTTTATGCATTATATTTTTAAATGTTTATTAAAAGTTTACGAAACTTTTCCTAAAAATATGTAAACCATTCTTAAAATTTAAGAACATATTTTATGTCTTCCAAAACATTTCATAGTATCAATTTAACATGTTTATATTCATCATTTAAGGTGTTTAAAATCATTTAAAAAACATTAATACACTTTTGTAAATACACTATTCTATAAATACATTTCTGAACCTGATATTTTCAGTTTTGCACTTTAATCTGATGTTGAATGACTAAACAAACCCTGATAATTTAACATTCTCAACCTTTTGGTTTGACCTAATCTTCTTCTCCACCTCCCTCAATCACAATTCCACTGTCTCTCTCACTTCCTTCTCTTTCCGCCAATTCCCTCTAGCCTCCACCATCAAGTACGCCTCAATTAGAGCCTCCTCATTTCCGTCTTCTTCGCCGGATTACGACTCCTCTTCATCCTCCTCGGTCCTTCACTCTCCTAATAGCCATGTTACGGTTACGGTTTCCCAGCTCCCACCGGTAGCTGTCATCTGATGAATTCTTTCGAGTCGTCGGCATTGGCTCAAACAGACCTTTACAGAAACGTCGATCATGAAGCAGTAAATTAAAGATGAGACTGAAACAGATAGAAGCCATTGTTCCTTCAATCCAGAAGACAGTGCTTGCACAAACAAACCACATACAATTTGCATACACTGGAGTTGTTTTTTCCTTTTTGTCTTGTGTCTGTTGTCATTCTTCTTTGTTGTCTAGATTCAATCTGCTTTGATTCTTGTTTAGGCTTCTTCACTAGTGTTTATTTGGTGTGAAATTTTTAGTAATAAACATTTGAGTTATTATCTTAGTGAAAGTTGGATGCCATTGAAACACTAGTGTAATCTACGGAGTCAGAAAAACTCAGAAAAGGAGTAGACTTTATTTGGTCTATTGAATTAATCGAGTTTATTTGTGTGGTAATGATATAATGAAGATGACTACTATTTAAGTGTAGTGAAAGAACTGAATATCAAATGCTCTTTCAGGTCTTGAGTGGCATCCTCGTATACCAAATGTGCAAAATCACTTCATATATGACGAGCTAGTTGCCACAGTTTATCGTGGCTCTATATGATGATTATCACGGTTCCACAAGTATAAGTCATTTTATAATGGCTTACAAAACCATTTATAATGGCTTACAAAACAATTTATAAGGGTTTATAAATTGTTTATCAGGATAATAGATTATTTTTGAAAGGTTTATAAAATTCTTTATGTAACTTTATAAAATTTATGTTGTAAGGTTTATAAAAATTCTTTATGTAACTTTATAAAGATGTTCACAAACTGATTCTTATCATTCCGCCACCAAATCTAACATAAGAAATTTACGCGGCAGCCCATCGACTCCATTTTATTCTGGCAAAGTACCTCCCTCTTCTGAAGATGGTGAGCAAGACGCGCCGACGATACCTATAATTCTTTATAAATAATTTTATTAGGGGTTACAAAATATTGATAAAACTTTTTATAAAGGTTTATACATATTTTATAAATGTTTATAAAATTACTTATAAAGGTTTATAAAACTTTTATAAATATTTATCAATATTTTTTTAGTCATTTATAATTATTTATAATAGTGTATAAATGCATTTCTAGCATTTATAAAAAAATTATAAACTTTTATGAAAAGATTTACAATGAAAACTTTATAAATCCTTCTTAAACATTGACAAACTTTATATATCATATATATACAATCTTGTAAACTAAATCATAAACTATTTGCAGTATCAACAGTCAACTCAATAGCAGCAGATGACTCATCAGTCTCTAATGACAGCTCAAACTTCAATATTGTATACTCAGCAGCAGCATCTGCCTTATGCAACACTTCATCATCAACAACTGTACCATAGCCAGTTCGGGATGAACTTGAGCCGCGGAGGAGGAAGCAGCGGTCTCCATTTATAAGGTTTTATAATTTTTTTATAAAGTTATGTAAATCAATTAATAAAAATTTATAATTAATTTTATAAGGGTGTATAAATTATTTGTAATAGTTTATAAATCATTTGTAAGAATTTACAAACAATTTATATTACATAATAAATAATTTATAAGGGTTTATAAAATCATTTATAAGGCTTTGTAAAGTATTTTATACAATTTTGTAACTCAGCCTAGAAAATTTTATAAATCATTTTATAAAAGGTTTATGAATTATTTGAAATATTTTATAAATCATTTGTAAGGATTTGAAAATCATTTATATTCAACAATAAATGATTTATAAGAGTTTATAAAACATAAATGTTTATAAGATCATTTATAAAGCTTTATAATATATTTTATAAAGTTTTGTAAATTTATAAAATTTTATAAATCATTTTTAAAGGGTTTATAAATTATTTGTAATAATTTATATATCATTTGTAAAGATTTATAAATCATTAATATTAAATAATAAATGATTTATAAGGGTTCATTAATTATTTTATGAAGGTTTACAAACAATTTTAAAAGAGTTTATAAACTATTTTAGAAGGGTTTATCAGATTCCCTTCTGGATTAAGGAGCCTCCACATTTCTAAGGGATAATCTCTCTCCGCCTTTGTGCAAACATATATTTCAAAACGCTTGCGCCCTTTTGCCGTCAAATAGCTTCAAAGTTCCTCTCACGAAGCCCTTTAACCTCACAAGAACACTTGTATCACGAATCTGTGTGTTAAGATAGAAATGGAGTCTCAGCCACAAGAATTAAGAGCAATCTAGGTGCTCAAGCAAGGAACAAACCAATACAGATGAAAAGATTATTTTTCTAGTGTAAACCAGTCAAATTTTGAAGGAGTGACCACAGCACAACACTAATTGACTGTTTTTAAAAAGTGTAGTAAGCACCATACATATAGAAATACCGGGTGTAGAAACTAACAAACATACTAATCGAAAGAGTTGCATACCATCAGATTAATGCGAGTCAGGACAATATTCTTCTCTTGCAACCTTATCAGGGGACGAACAAGAGGCTGATGGTTGTCAGACAAGGCGGAAACAATTTCAGATTGTACCTCCTCATTTTCAATAACCTGGTCACTTTCAACATATTGCTTCAATAGATTTTTGTCATCTTGATAACGCTTCATCTCAGCCACCATAACCGCAATGCGTTGAGGATCCATCTCGTTGTTTATTCTCCGCTGCAGCACCTCAATCCTATCCTCAAATGAACGCATGGTATCCAGATACAATACCTAGACATCTAAGATTTCAGTATGACAAGACAGGAATCATAAACAAGGACAGTCATTGTTGATATCTTCCTCACCAAGGGACATTACTGCCGTCTGCAAGAACCAATAACCCAAAACTCACAGATATGAGGATAACATAGTTCATATACAATCTCATTCAACTGGAAACAAGTTAGTTCAGTCAATTACGTCTTCATATTACTAGTAAACATATATAGACATTAAACCACACAATATATCTGCGAAAAAGTCTCTAAAGCCTCAAACTTGATGCATCTCTCACATTGAATAAGTTAAACGATGAGCCAAAATCTCAGTTTTCACAGGTATTTATAACTTATGGTCATAAAATCTCACGTTTGGGAAGGGCTTATATGTTCCGTATGGTATACTATACCTTGTTGTCCCTAAGACAGGACGAGTAGAAGAGGTTGAGCAGGAGAAGCTGAAGCTGAAGCTGAAGCTTCCAATTTACTTTGCATTTGAATCATAATTGTGAAATATCAAATTGCAATTGAATTATATTCAACTGTTAAAGAATGACTACAGCTATCAAAGCTAGAATGACTATTTCTCCTTACCTGGATTTGCTTCCAGTGAAAGTGGGGGAGGTCTGTTTTCAATGAGGAGAGGTATGATTTCGTCAAAAAAGCTGATGTAGGAGCGGAGGAGGCTTTTTGTAAAGCAGAAATATCGAGATCGTGCAAGGTGGTCGTGATTCTGATCTTCGTAAAGGAGAAGAAGTTGGAAGAGAAGGAGAAATAAGAGAGATAAAAAACGGGTAGTGAGTGATTCCACCATCTTAAAATTAATGTATTTTTGTAAGAAAATTTTTGAAAAAGTACATCTTAAATGTGATATTTTAACCAAATTCCCTTATGTATTAAAACTATTTTTAAATGTTTATTAAAAGTTTAGGAACCCTTTCTTAAAAGTATGTAAATTACTACTAAAGATTATTATACATTTTCTAAATTTTGAAAAAATAATAAATTTGAAAAAATAATTTTTTGAAAAAAAAAATAATTTTGAAAAACAAAAACTGAAAAAAAAAACAAATTTCGAATTTACTATTAATTTATTTTTTTGAATTTTTATTTTATTTTTAATTACATATTGAAAGGAATGGTAAAATAGTCTTTTATTCCTTTTAATGAAACATTTTTGTCAATTTCTCCCCTTGAGTTCATTTTGGTCACATAAACTTGAAAATATCTCATTTTATGGTATTTCTTTAATTATTTTAATTCCTGAAATTAACAAATTATCACTGAGTCGATGATTTTAGATAAATTAGAGTATCATAAAATTATAATCATGTAAATGTAAAAATTAAGTTGCTATCATATAAATAATATTACTAATGTGTTTATCTAAATACTTCGTTAAGTGTCTTTCTACTTTTCAATATGATTTTTTATATATAAAAAATAATATTATATTTGTATTATGTATAATAATACTTAGATATTAACATATACATATATTTGACGTATTTATTATTTTAAATTATTATAATGATTTTTAATAAACAGTTAATATTTTATTTTTAGTAAAAATATTTTATTTTCAATTATACTTTTTTTAACATCTATCTTTATTTATACAAGATCCAAAATTACAGAAAACAATATAAATACAACCAAAAAATAATAAAACAATATAGATATTAAAGTCATAAAACAAATGAAGTAACAGTTAATTCCTTCCTCAAATTTCCATTTGAACTAATGTGATCTTCATCTTTGAGGATGTTCCATCCAAACATATGTTTCCTTTGATGTATTACATTGGCCAAAATCCAATTAAGAACTAGACATATTCTTCCATTTAAAATCTAATTTACTGATTCTTTGGATAAAATAAAATTTAGAATTGTCAACCTTCAATGATTCTAGGAATTTCACTATACAACAAATAAAATGTTTCGACTCTAAACCGTTCCTTCTTCCATGGTGGTTGTTTCAATTATAAGACAGTTATAGTAAGAACACAACCACCGTTATATATCGGAGATTCCCGCAAAATACAAACAACCACTAGGAACCACAATGTGTTATAAAATTGATAATCATACTGAAAAGAAAGTTCTAATATGGAGATAAAAGGCACAGGGTGGTTGATCCCACTGAAATTTACCACACTACTATCATTGATTAGAATCATCATCCCCCATAAGAAGAAGATAACATGGTTTAGATATCGATCCCGATCGCTGATCCCAAAACAATAGAGGAGGGGAAACATTTTAGAGAGAGATCGGTTGAAGATGTTACCAATGATTGAAAATTACCATCGGAGAACTACAAAAATACCGGAATAGCGAACCACCATGAAGTATTGCGAACCCCTTTTAAATTACATGAGTGAAGAGCACAACACTTACAAACCCATTTCTGAGCGATGAAGGAGATACACCACAAACTCCTTTTGAAATCATCATCAACACTTGAAAACCACCATCGGAAGATGGTAGAACCGCCGTAATAGGGAGATCAGGGATGAAGAAGATGATTACCTTTCCGATCGCATTGGAACCGCTGTAGTAGGCTTTTCTTTTGTGTCATTTCGTTCTCTCTCAATTTATGATTTTTTATCATTAATTGTATATAACTTTCACATATTGTTAATTCAAAATTATTTTTATTATTTTGAAATAAGGCATGTTAATAACAATTTTTTTTTTCTTTTAATGCTGTGAATACAAAGTGTAATAAGAAATTGAATATGGAGAAAAGCTGATCGTTCAGTTGTTAATATGTTGATTGATCATCATGTAAGTATATTTGAAGTAATCGAAGAAGAGGACCGAGTTCTTGTGAATCAAGAAGGGCTGCATGTAGTTTTGTTAGGAAACTGCAATAATCGTGCCATGAAACTTCTTGTTTTTCCATAAAATCTTCCATAAGTTTAAGCATATATTTATTTTCATTCTTTTTCATTCATATTGATTTTATATACATTTTGCGATTGATTTTTTTTTTTTTCCAAATCCTTAGGATATTATGTAATCTTCACATAATTTCTCACTGTTTTTAGCTTTTTTATTGTTTCGCTACTTTTTTGATTTGAATAGTCTTTTAAATTTGATAATTTGAATTTGATTCACAATCTTGCCATAATTTAAATTTAGAAGATGTTATTTATGTGTTGTTTGTATGGTTTCTGACATTGATAAAAGTTTAAGAAATCTGACTATATTACTTGTGAATGCTATTTGGGTAATATTTTCAGATATTACTTAAAATTTTGTTTGTTGCATATAAAATGTCAATACATTATATATATTTTTATTATACATTTTAACTGTCTTTTTACTTGAATGGCATAAATATTAATCTATATGAATGGTGTTTAATTTTAATTTTAATTTTGTACGTACTCATGAAAGTGTATTATTGTTATATTTATACTTTGTATTCATTTCACTTTAAAAGACTGTTTTTTGACCTCTTCAAAATGTCTATATGAAAACATAATATCCTGGTTTTGAATTTTATATTTCACAGTAAACTTGTGATGAACTTTAAGTAACATTAAGTGACTTTTAAACTAAGAAAAGGAGTAATAAACATTTGATGCATTTCATTTATTACTTTATCCTTTTAATATTTTCTATTTTATTTTTAAAATACGATTTTTAGAAGTCTCACATTCTTTTAGACAATATCTATATTTTTTGTTATTTTGGTTTTTTGTTCTTTTCCAAAAAATAGGTTAGATATCAAGTTAATTTCCATTTAAATGACAAAGTTTTATTGACTAATTCAGTTTGGCCGTCAGTTTTGGAATGATAAGTAGTTTAAAACAATAATTTGGTTTCTAACTTAGACCACAATGTAACATATTGATTTCTGGTATATAGTGGTGTATGTGGAAAAGCTTAAGAAAATTGATTTAACTATCTATGTCACCAAAATACTTACCTTTACGGTCACACATCTGAAGAGAACTCCAGAGTTAAGCGTACTTGAGTTTGAGTAGTCAAATGATGGGTGACCTATCAGGAAGCGATTTATTGTATCATATGAGTTAAGACAAAACACGGGGAATGGTCACGTGGTGATTGTCGCGTCAGTAAAAATGTCTCTTAAGCCTCCAAAAAATAACGCCCCAGCTGCCCCTACCAGTGGTCCGCATGCATGCTCAATTGGTCTGTGGGCCCACCCCTATCCGACGGCCGGTGCATTATTTTGCGGAAGCCCCGAGACTTGTTTACTGACCCTGCAGTCACAACGTGACCGTTCCCCGTATTTTGTCCTCACTCACACGGTACCGAGAATCATTTCCCGATAGGTCACCCATCATTTGATTACTCCAGCTCAAATATGCTTAACCCTGAAGTTTTCTCCGGATGTGTGAACAAAGAGATAAGTGCACTTTGGTGACATAGGTAGCCAAATCAATTTTCTTAAGCTTTTCCACATATACCACTATATACCATAAATGAGATGTTACAATCACCCCACTAATAAAGCGCAACGTCTTTGTTGCGCACCAAGACAAGTCCGAAACCGCCTCTCATTTCAGAATTGAGATGGCTAACCAGCTCTGATACCACATTATAACGTCCCAACCACCCCTATCAGTGAGCCCCACACCCGGTCACTCGAGCCCGAGGACCCACCCCTGTCCGACATCCGGTGCGTTATTTTTGGATGGCTCAAGAGACTCATTTACGGACCCTGCAATCACCACATGACTATTCCCCGTTTTTTCTTCACTCACACAATATCGAGAATCACTTCCCGATAGGTCACCCATCCTTTGACTACTTCATCTCAAGCACGCATAACCCTGGAGTTCTCACTGGATGTGTGACCGAAAAGGTAAGTACACTTTGGTGACATAGTTAGGCAAATCAATTCTCTTAAACCTTTCCACATACACCACTATATAACACAAATCAGGATGTTACACACAAGCTTTTCCAAAAGTAACTAAGAAACTTTGTATGCCTATCAGACACAATTATTCTAGGCAAGCCACACAACCTATCCACATCCATTGATGTGATCATGGATGGCACCAAGGATGCAGAGCTGATGAGGACCTCGACCCGGACCCCGAACCAAACCAAGTACCCACAGTCCTAGAAGGCCCCATGACCCGATCCAAGTCAAAGCAACTGCAGAAGAGGTTCATCACAGCTGTCCAAGTCTACGTTAGTTCACTCGGGCCAGACGCTATGACTGGTACTGACCATAGCTCCTCGACCAGGCCTGCGGGCCAGCCAGGAGGACCCAAACTTAGCGACCGACCAGACGAGCGGAGGCTTGCTATTCCTTGACAAACCACCCTTCCAAGGCGAACGAACGAGGTAGTTTACCTCATGGACGAGCAGAACATGAGATGGACGTATCGACCACTAAGGACCATACCGCATCGAGCCGGCCTGGAGGGCCTGAACACAATGGCTGACAAACGAGCTGAACCTTGGTATCCCTCGACCAAACCACCCTTCCAAGACGAATGAACAAGCCAGTTTACCTCAAGGACGGGAAGAACGTGAGATGGACACGTGGACCACTAAAGACCGTACCGCACCGAACATGGATTTCCTCGTGGAATTCAGCCAGCTCAGTTTGAACCATACAGTCTCCGAAAGTAGGCACAACCAGGAAATAGAGGAGAGCATCATGGAGCCTGGCATAACACAAGAACACGTGAAGTATGACCCTCCACACACCACGGCCCAACCGAATGCTACCCAAGGTAAGTGGTTCAATTATTATGTTCTTTTGCAGGTAGAACCAACCTTGGCATCACCTAAGTTTCTGTGATCATCAAGTCCCTAGTATTTTGTTTTTATGAGTCGAGTCTTAGTTTCCTTATTTTGTTTTTAATCAAACAATGAGCATTGTTAAGCTCCTTTTAAATGCTTTGTAGTTTTATTTCGAAAGTCCTGTTGTTTTGAGTCTTTGCTTTGTTGTTTTTGTGTCGAACCCTAGTAGGTTCCTGCTAAAGAACTATTTAATAAAGTCCCATATGCAGCTTTGTAGCCACCTTGTTTTTCACCGATATCAATAAAGAACCACACTTCTTCTTAATGTTTCCTGAGAGAGAATCTCATCCTTTCTTACTTGCGTGTGTGAATCATTCAAGTAGTAACTAGCACCGTATCAGAGCAGATGCTGATGAAGATCTGAAGGCAACTGTGACATCCAAGATAGGTTGGAGATGCAAGAATACGACTGCCTAAAAGAGATGCTACACAAGGCGATCTTGGTTGAGCAGCAGGTTAAGAGAAAGAGTCTACCCAAGTCGATTTACACACCGGTTGCTAAGACTACCTACCAAGACAAGGGTAAAGCTCCAACCAAATCCATTTCCGATTTTAAAACTAATCTATCTTCTAGTAGTGTCAAGGAAAAGGCTGAAGCTCCAATTGCACGAGCCAGGGATATGAGGTGCTTCAAATGTTAGGGCCTTGGATACTATGCTAAGGAATGCACCAACAAAAGGGTCATGATTGTTCTGGAGAACACGGAGACATAGAATCTGAGGAAGAAAAGCCGAAAACAGATTCTGAGGAACAGCAAGTAGGTTATCCTGCTCACGGGGAACTTTTGGTTACTAGAAGAACCTTGAGTGCACAACTCAAACCTAAGGAACATGACTAGAGAGAAAACCTCTTTCACACTAGATGCTATGTCAATGACAAAGTATGTAGCCTGATCGTGGATGGAGGTAGTTGCACCAACATGGCTAGCGAGACAATGGTTAAGAAAATCGGCTTGAGTATGAGGAAACACCCTGGGCCTTACTTTCTTCAATGGCTTAGTGAAACAGAAGAGATGAAGATGAGCAACCAAGTCCTAGTTCCAATCACCATTGAAAGATACAAGGATGAGATCCTTTGTGACATTCTTCCTATGGAGGCCGGTCACATTCTTTTGGGAAGACCTTGGCAGTATGACAAAAGGGTCACACATGATGGATACACGAACCGTCACACCTTTGAACACCAAGGGAAGAAGATTATGTTGGCACCACTGTCACCACAAGAGATAAATCAGGATCAAAAGCTTTTAAAGGAAAGAAGAGAACAAGCCAAGCGAGATCAATAATCCGAATCATCCAAGGAAAGCGATTCCAAACAAGTAAGGCATTCTAATTTCTATGCTAAAACTAGTGAGATCAAGAAAGCACTGTTTCCTAATCAGCCAATGCTTCTCCAAGTGTTTAAGGAAACACTAATGTCTTCTTCTAACAGTGCACTGGAGCTTCCAAGTGAGTTTGAATCTCTTTTGCAATGTTTTAAGGATGTGTTTCCTGATGAAAACCAGGATGGTCTACCTCCAATCAGAGGCATTGAGCACCAGATTGATTTCATAGTAGGATGGAGAGCTTTAACCAGAACCGGAAGCTGAGCTTAAGGCCGTGGAAGAGCATCAACCAGAAGTTGTGGGGCATGTAGCTGAGGAAGCTTTGCAAGTACCAGCTGGAGCTATAACCAGAGCATGGACCAGGCAGCTTTCTCAAACACTAAGTTCCTTACTTAGTTCTGCCAATGTTCAAAGAGGATTCAGGAACCCCTACCTAAATCGAATTTTAGTAAGGTTTCATGAAGATTTAGGGGTACCTTCCTAACTGGTGATTCACATAGCACTAGTCAAGGCCGCATGTTCACATCAGTTGAAGAGTCAGTCAACATGGAATCAATCCAGTCAACTCTTTCCTTCATTAATGTATTTTTTTTCGTGCTGTCTTGTGTCTTGTTTTTTGAAACCCAAACACATCCTATGTATGTATTTCGAAAACCATTGAATTAATAAGAAGTTCAGTTTGATCATTGCGATTGTTTTGAGAGTGAATCTCTGTTGTTCCTTGTGAACAGAACCCCTGTTGCTTGGTGAGTCATATCCAAACAACAAACCCTCTTCGGTCGTCTAAGTGTGTCATATATTAGGACTGCTGAGGTTGGAATATCAAGGGCCTTCCACATCCCTTGTGCAACCTAACGATCCATTCCTTTGTTCTTGAGAGCTAGTAGCTCAAATGAGTTCAAAGTTTATCCAATCCAACATCAAAGTGCAATCCGTGGGATACGATCCTCGAATCATCCCTAAAACAATATATATATATATATATATATATATATAACATGTGATGCATCAAGTGACTTGTGGAAAGAAATAAAGTGTGCCATTTTAGAGAACCTACCTACCACAACAAATATATAGTCCTTTCTGATTCTAAAGCTAGGCAATCATAACACAAAGTCTAGTGATATATCGGTTCAGGTTGAGAAGGGATAAGCAAGGGATAATACATACCATGATATAGTACCTTTGACTTGCCCTTCTTACAAGTTTCACATCTTCCACAGATCATTTACACCTCTTTCTTCATACTTGGCCAGTAGAAATGGTCTTGTCATAGCTTGAGTGTTTTGGCAATTCAAAAATGCCCCATCAGACTACCACCATATGCTTCCCTAACGAACAATTCCCTCAAAGAACAATGAGGAACAGATAAATAGCCATCATAGAAAAGGAATCCATCTACCCTAAAGTACTTGCCCCAAGCATACTTTGAACAAGCATTGTAAAATTCTTTGAAATCAGAATCAGTTGGGTAGAGCACTTAGACATACTCAAATTCTAAAAGCCTACCATCCAAGTAAGAGATTAGAACATACCTGCATGACAAGGCATTAACCACAATTTTTTCCTTACCTTACTTGTAGTTACATAGGAAAAGGTTTCAATGTACTCCACCCAACTGGCATGCTTCTTGTTGAGGTCTGTTGGCCCTTGAGGTGTTGGAGAGATTCATGATCATTATGAATCACGAATTCCTTATGGCACATGTAGTGCTGCCACGTTTGCAAGGTCCTGACCAAGGCATAGAGCTCCTTGTCATAAGTTGGGTAGTTGAATGTGGCTCCTCCTAGATTTTCAACGAACTAAGCAATGTGCTTATGTTCTTGCATCAACTCATCACCAATACCCAATTTTAAGGCAGTGAGGCATCATATTCAATTTCAAATGTCTTAGGGAAATTCGTAGGAACAAGAACAGGGGTGTTAGTTAACTTTCCTTTCAGCGTCTAGAATTTATCCTCCTAAGCTTACTCCCATTTAAATCCCACATTCTTCTTGATGAATTCAGTGAGAGGAGCTGCAATTATACTAAAGTCCTTAACAAACCTTCAGTAGAATCCCACAAGGCCATGGAAGCTCCGGACTTCACGAACTGATTTAGGACTTGGCCATTCCTTAATTGCTTTAATCTTCTCCTCATCCACTTTGATCCCGCATGCACCAACAATTAACCCCAAAAACACGAGATTATTTATTCCAAAAGTGTATTTCTGTATATTAGCATAGAGCATTCATTTCCTAAGCACTTCTACGACAAACTTTAAACGGCTAACATGTTCATCAGGATTTTTGTTGTAGACAAAAATGTCATCAGAGTATATTACTACAAAGACTCATATATAACCTCTTAAAATGTGGTTAATCAATCTCATGAAAGTGTTAGGTACATTTGTCAAACCAAATAGCATAACTAACCGTTCATATAATCTTAGTTTGGTTTTAAATTCAGTTTTCCATTCATCCTCTACATTCATACTAATCGGATGATGCCCACTTTTGAATTCTATTTTAGAAAAGACACAAAAACCATGAAGTTCATCCAACATATCGTCATGTATTGGGAAATATCTATACGTAATTGTTATATTGTTGATTGCCTACAGTCAATATACATACGTCACCTTTCATCTTTCTTAAGCACTAGTAGAATTCGTACGACACAAGGACTCAAGCTTTCCCTGATGTTTCCTTTCTCCATAAGCTTATTGACTTGTCTTTGAAGTTCCTTTGTCTCCATTGGGTTGGTCATGTATGTTGGATTGTTTGGAAGAGAAGCTCTTGGAACCAAATGTATTTGGTGTTTTATGCCTCAAATTGGTGGCAATCTGCTTTGGTTTTTACCTGGAAAGACATCACAAAAATCCTGCAAAAGTAACTTAAGTTCACTTGGAATCTCTGGTGCAATACCAACAGAGTTCATTAGTGTTCCTTGTCAACAAACAAAAACATAGCTTGTGTGTAAACAAGACCTTCTTGATCTCGCCAGTTTTGTTAAAGAAGTTTGAGCTCTTTACTAGTTTTGCTTTGCATTCTTAAGCAAGTGTAAGGTTGATGTCTGTCTTGGGCGGCTCTCTTCTTTGCCTAAGTTCTATTTGATCTTAGTGGACCTCTTGTGGTGACAAAGGCTCTAATCTGATATTCTTTTTTCAAGTTGTAAAATGAGTGGCGGTTAGTGAAACTATCATCTAATACTCTGTTGTCAAATCACCAAGGTTTTCCAAGGAGAATATGGCCGACTTCTAAATTTAAGGTGAAAAAAGTTTTGACTGTGAAAGATTAACTCAATTTTCCTTTCCCATTCTAAATAGGCATCTGAATTATTTTTACCATGCAATACTGAAATCTTGAGTTTTAGTCCGCCAAGGCCATCATCCCCTATCGGTGTTGAGATCTCCATGGCTTCTATTGTCACAGTCTTTCCTAGTTCTCCTTTGCCTTTCTCTTGAAGATGGTTGATAGCACTCTTCTTTCTCTTCTCAGATGACCATTCTAGTAGGTGCTCTAATTCTACAATTGGGCCTACTAATTCTCTTGGATCTTATCCCGCCTAGTATGAAACTCTTCTACGCCTGAGAGGAGACATTTCTCCTATTAATGCTTCATTTGGATATTAGAAATGCGAGTTCTTGTGTTGGCTCCTTGTTCATCATCGCTGTTCACCATCTTTTCCTAAAGCCAATAACAAAAAAAATTAAGGCAAAAGTTGTTTCTCCTCACAAGTGTTTAATAACACGTGTTTCTCTCACAGTTCACTCAATGGATTGCTCTAAAGTTCTAGAAGAACAAATCGTTGTCAAACTCAATGAGTGCAATCCAAAAACAAAAACAAGAAGAGGAGATAGATAGACTGCAAGATATTTGGGGCAATGTTTATTCACTAGGCCTGATCCGATTTCTCATGGATCACCTTTTTTTATCCTAGTTGAAAAAAAAAAAAAAAAAAAATTGGCCGGCTTAACAAAGCAGACAGATAGAAAAGAATTGGAAAAAAAAGATGAAGGGGTGAGAATGATGAATTTCAGAAATTGATATCAATCTTTCAATTGGCTCTATTACCACTTAATATGATTCTCCTAGGATGCACTCTCAAGTTGGTTTGTTTTGATAGGACTTGATCCGGTGAAGCTACTACCTCCAAAAATAAGTATGATGGAATGAAGGGTCGCACAAGAGTTGTAGAGGTTCCTTTTATATTCCCACTTAACTCAACCTAAGATATGATACACTTAGACGCCAAAAGATGTTGTTGTTTGGATAAAACTCATAAAAAAACAGAAGTGTTCTAAACGGATAAAAGAGGTTCACTCTCAAAAGAAGGAAATTCGATTCATCATGCAAAAATGTGTTATAAAGAGTTTATAAAAGAAATACAAGTGTACAGAAAATGGCACACATGGATAGTAATTTTAGACTAAAATTTCATCAAACACCTTCTATGCATTGAGAAAACCTAAGTTGTATAATTTGATAGATCAATTCAAGTCTAGAGAGCACAACCAATAAGTAAAGATTTATAAGAATTAAGCCCTAAACATCACAAATTATCAACTGATCATCATAATCTACTGATGTATCCTTCAGAATCAATCCAGAAGCCGCAGCACGACTCAAACCCGCACCGGCCAAACCTACCATGCGAACCAGACCCATGACACGTTCAGGAGCTAGAGCCTTACAAAGGAAGTTTGACCAAGCCGTAAACAACATGATGGCCGAACATGAGGTTGACGACTTGGCCCAACAATTGAATCAAATGAGCCTTACCAAAAAGATGGAACAAACCGGACCAGCTAAGCTTAAGGACCACGCCGGCCCAAATTCGGAACCAGACCAAGACCCGGACGGCCCAACTATGGAACCAGAAATTTATGACATCAAGGTCGGTCCACAAAATGCACATCCAGAACATAGGACCAAGGTCCTTTCCATTTTTGGCATTTCGGTCGCATAAGTTCCCCACGGGTCCACACTCGCAGTCAACACTCACCGACCCATTCCTTTGACCAAACCCGGCTCCAAGAACAACCAAGGTAAGTCCAAATCATTTTAAATATGATTGTTGACTAACCATTTCTATTTCTTGATGATTTATTCGCATTTCCCTTAGTAGAGTAGATTGGCACATGTTTTAGCCATTTTCTTTATTTCTTGCAATTTCCTTTCAATGTAATTTCCTGTCAAAGACCCACGAAGGCACCAGCTGCTAGGACCATTATATAAGGTCCTTTACAGCCTTATATCTTTTCTACTTTGATCGATAAAATAGCGAATTTTCTTAGAGAGTTCTCTCTTTTCTTCCGAGTTCTTTTCTAGTGCGATTCTGGCCAAGAGTTCTTGTTTTATCAGGATCAGTTCCATTTAATCTTGTGGCGACCTCATTCCATCATCAACTCATTCAACCATCCAGTGCCCTGCCTGAAAGAGCCATACACCAGCAGTCTTAGATCCATTCAACCCCATCGTTCCATCGACCAAACCTCTACCTGGGTCATAAGGAAAGAGCCGTACGGCCAGCCTACGACCCATCCATCATTTCACCGTAATCTCAGTGTTTGAGAATACATCATCTGTTATCAGAGCCTAAAACAGCTCCACATCAGGTTCTATCAATCCTTGTTTGCATTTTTATTCATTTTGTTTCTTATTTTCATTCTATATATACAAAAAAACATAAGACTCATTTAGGATTGTTCATCATTCGAATTGTATTGTGTAGCTTGCATCATTTAAAAAAAAAATTCATATCAATCATCTTAATCTGAATCGCATTCGAATGCTTCCAGCACTAGTTTCCAGAATTATGACCTAGACTGATATGAATATTTCGAAATAAAATATATAAAGTCGTCATAACTTATTTCCTACTTTAGACTTAGCACCAACCAAATAGTTACATGCACATTATCCTCATTTAAATCGGTCCATATCATTTATCTGTCGGTCCATTTTTATAAGTATTACATTTTGAAACCTTTCCATACCTTTGTGTTTGATCTTGTAGGTACCGAACTATGGGAGACACTGATCAACCAAACCAATTTGCCCAAATCATGACCGTCTTGCAAGAACTCCAGAACCGCATGGCCCAAATGGAGCGATGGCAACACGACAATAACACCACTGATACCACTGGTGAGAGTAGCAACAACCAAGCCCAAGGTAACCACCAAGGTGGTGAAGCAGCCAATGGAGTTGGCATTGGGAACCAGAACCAGGCTCAACAACAGCACAACAATCAGGCCCGAGGACAGAACCACAACCCACACCAGAATGGTAATGATGAACATGGAAAAGAGGCAAGGGCCTCAAGTTAACCCCACCTACATGGCAAGGTGAATCCGGAAGCCTACCTAGACTGGGAGAGGCGTATGGAGTACATTTTTTTAGTACTACAACTACTCAGAAGCGAGCAAACTATCCCTGGCAGCCGCACAACTCACGGATAACGCCCTAGCCTGGTGGGACCGAGATGTGTCTGACCAAAGAAGGCGACGGCTACAACCGGTCAACTCGTGGGAAGACATGAGCTACCAGTTCTGGAAGAGATATGTCGTAGCTTACTTTCACCCGGATTTGCAAAAACGGTTCAGAAAGTTATCCCAAGGATCAAGAACCGTCGAGGAGTATTTTCAGGAATTTGAAACCTTGAAGAACCGACTAGATATTGAAGATTCACAAGAGACCCTCATGGCTCAATTTCTTGGTGGTCTTCACGATTGTATTGCTCGTAAGGTGGAAAGACAGCAGTACAATGATTTAGATGAGCTACTACATGTAGCTACTGAAGCGGAACAGCACATCAAGAGGAAAAACTTCTCCACCAGCCGAGCCAAGCACACATGGACTTCACCACCTCCAAGCAGCCAAGACAAGGGAAAGAATACCGAGCTGAATTCAAAGTTCAAGAAACCAGAAACAGAACTCAACAAAGGAGCTGGTGCCGGACCAAGTCAAGCACAGAACCAGCAAGCTCGAGACGTCACTTGCTTCAAGGGCAAGGGAAAAGGTCATTATGCACGAGAATGCCCCAACCAACGGGTCATGATCATTCGTGAGGATGGAGAATACGAGTCTCAAGATGAGGGCGAGGAGAAACCACTAGAGTCTGAGGAGGAAGTGGTCGATTGTCCCGATGTAGGAGAACTTTTAGTCACACGGTGAGCCTTAAGTGCACTTTTTGAGCCAGAGACCATCCAAAGAGAAAACATATTCCACTCAAGATGTACCGTGTAATCCAAGGTATGTAGCCTTATCATTGATGGTGGTTCATGCACTAATGTAGCTAGCAAGTGTTTGGTGGACAGGTTAGGTCTTCAGACGACCAAGCATTCACGACCTTACAGACTCAAATGGTTAGACGACAAAGTAGAGTTCAAGATAGGAGAACAAGTCATTGTGCCATTCAGCGTGGGCAAGTATGGGACCAAGTTATTTGTGATATTGTCCCCATGCAAGCTGGACACATCCTGCTGAGCCGACCTTGGCAGTTCGACAAGGAAACCCTCCACAACGGACGCACCAACAACTACAGCTTCACTCACAACCACAAGAAGCATAACCTTGCTTCCCTCACACCACAAGAAGTTCATGAACTCCAGCGAGCCATGGACAAAGGAGCTAAAGCCGACAAGGTAAGTAAGACCAGTCTCTACATTTCCCCTAGTAAGGTTCATAAATCGTTAGAATCCCACACGCAGGTGCTACTAATGATCTTCAAGGAATGGTATTTTGTAGGTACAGAGGTGGTCAGTCAACCAGAGGAATTACTCAAGCTGTTAGCCGAGGTTAAGGACGTGTTCCCTCAAGATATACCATCAGGACTACCACCTATCCGAGGGATAGAACACCCGATCAATTTGGTGGCTGGCGCTCCCCTACCAAACTGACCCGCATACCGAGTGAACCCGGAGAACGCCAAGGAATTGTAACGACAAGTCCAAGGACTTATGGAACAAAGCTATGTCCGAGAAAGCCTTAGCCCATGTGCAGTGCCTATCATCCTAGTACCCAAGAAAGATGGCACATGGAGGATGTGTGTGGACTGCCGAGCCATCAACAACATACTGTCAAATACCATCATCCCATACCACGGCTCGATGACATGGTGGACGAGCTAAGTTGTTCCACCATCTTTTCAAAGATTGACCTAAAGAGTGGATACCATCAATTCCGAGTGAAGGAAGGTGATGAGTGGAAAACCGCGTTCAAAACTAAGAGAGGATTGTATGAGTTGCTGGTCATGCCATTCTGCCTCACCAATGCACCCAGAACCTTCACGCGGGTCATGAACCATGTTCTAAGAGCCTACATCGGTAAGTTCGTAGTTGTATACTTTGATGATATCTGTGTATATAGCACTTGCTTAGGAGATCACTTAGAACACCTCAAGCAGGTTCTTGAAACAATGCGATCAGAACAACTATATGCCAATCTTATGAAATGTGTATTCTGCACTCATCAGTTGGTCTTCTAAGGTTTTGTTGTAAGTTCACAGGAAATAAAGGTCGATGAGGAGAAGATCAAGACCATCCAGGACTGCCCGACTCACACCACCATTGGACAAGTCCAGAGCTTCCATGGCTTGGCCAGCTTCTACCGATGATTTGTCAAGGACTTCAGCACTATAACCGGACCTTTAACATTAGTAATCAAGAAGGATGTAGCCTTTGTGTGGGGACCAACTAAAGACGAGGTGTTCCAAAAGTTCAAGGACAGCCTCACCAATGCCCCGGCTTTGATTTTACCTAACTTTAACCATACCTTCGAAGTTGAATGTGATGCCTCAGGTACCAGCATTGGAGCAGTCTTGACACAAGGATGAACACCAGTCGCTTACTTCAGCGAGAAGTTACATGGAGCAACCCTCAAATACCCAACCTTTGACAAGGAGTTATACGCCTTAGTGAGGTCATTGGAGACATGGCAGCACTACCTACTCATTAAGGAGTTTGTGATCTACACCGACCATGAGACACTCAAGTACCTATGAGGCCAAACAACCTAAAGAAGAGGCATGCAAGGTGGCTTGAATTCGTGGGGACGTTTTCCTACGTGATCAAGTACAAGAAAGGGAAAGAGAACATAGTTGCTGATGCCCTATCCAGAAGATATGCACTAATCTCAACCATGGAGGCTAGGATCATGGGATTTGACCATCTCAAAGAACTTTATACTGAAGATCCTGACTTTGGAGAGCTCTACCAGCAATGCAACCGAGGTGCCTATTTTAAACATGATGGTTTCCTTTTCAGGGATAAGAGGCTATACGTTCCTCAAAGCTCAATGTGAGGACTACCGATTGGAGAAGCACATGGAGGTGGCCTCATGGGAGACTTTGGAATGAACAAGACCCAGAACATACTTTCGGAACACTTCTTCTGACCACACCAAAGAAGATATGTGGAACGATTCTGTGCCAGATGCACCACTTACTTGAGTGCAAAATCCAGGTCACATCCTCATGGTCTTTACATTCTTTTACCAATTCCTGACATGCCTTGGGTAGATTTATCGATGGATTTTGTGTTAGGTTTGCCCAAGATCATAAACATGACTTGATCCTTGTAGTGGTCAACCGGTTCAACAAGATGGCCCATTTCATACCATGCAACAAGACGAATGACGCCACCCAAACCGCGGATCTATTATTTAAAGAGGTGGTTAGACTACACGGCCTTCCAATGACCATTGTCTCTGACCGAGTCTCAAAGTTCCTCAGTCATTTCTGGAGGACCCTGTGGAGGAAGCTCGTAACAAAACTACTTTTCTCCAACACATTCCACCCTCAAACTGATGGACAGACAAAAGTCACCAACCGTACTTTGTCCACTCTCCTAATGGCCACAGTCGGTAACAACTTACGTAATTGGTTGAAATGTTCGCCTTCAGTAGAATTTGCTTACAATCGCATACCCCACTCTACTACTAAACTTTGTCCTTTTGAGATTGTGTATGGATTTAAACCACAGACCCCTCTGGACTTAGTACAGATACCCATGCAAAATTAGGACCAGATCAACCAGAATGGAGTAACTAAAGCCGAGGAAGTCAAGAAGTTATATGCAAAGGAAAGAGAAAACATGGAGAAGAGGAATGAGAAGACTAAAGCCAACTCGGACAAGAACCGCAAGGAAGTTCTTCTTGAACCAGACGACTATGTTTGGGTACACATGCGATCAGACAGATTTCCACAAGAAAGGAAGCACAAATTGGTACCAAGAGGGATGGGACCATTCAAGATTATAAAGAAGATCAATGATAACGCCTACCAACTTAACTTACCAGGTGAGTTCAAAATATCTTCATCATTCAATGTATCTGACTTAGTTCTCTTTGATGCAGATGAAATTTTTCTGAGGTTTGAACCTTCTGAAGAGGAAGAGGATGATGTATCCCTCGGAACCAACCCGGAACCTGCAGCACGACCCAAGCCCGCACCGGCCATACCTACCATGCGAACCAGACCCATGATACGTTCAGGAGCTAGAGCCTTACAAAGGGAGTTTGACCAGGCCGTAAACAACATGATGGCCGAACATGAGGTTGACGACTTGGCCCAAGAAATGAATCAAATGAGCCTTACCAAAAAGATGGACCAAACCGGACAACTAAGCTTAAGGACCACGCCGGTCCAAATTCGGAACCAGACCAAGACCCGAACGGCCCAATTACGGAACCAGAAAATTATGACATCAAGGTCGCACAATATGCACATCCAGAACTTAGGACCAAGGTCCTTTCCATTTTTGGCATTTCGGTCGCATAAGTTCCCCACGGATCCACATTCGCGGTCATCACTCACCTGACCCATTCCTTCGACCAAACACGGTTCCAACAACAACTAAGGTAAGTCCAAATCATTTTAAATATGATTGTTGACTAACCATTTCTATTTCTCATTGATTTATTTGCATTTCCCTTAGTAGAGTAGATTGACACATGTTTAGCCATTTTCTTTATTTCTTGCGATTTTATTTCAATGTAACTTCTTGTCAAAGACCCTCAAAGGCACCAGCTGCTAGGACCATTATATAAGGTCCCTTTACAGCCTTGTATCTTTTCTACTTCGATCAATAAAATAACAAATTTTCTTAAAGAGTTCTCTCTTTTCTTCCGAGTTCTTTGCTAGTGTGATTCTGGCTAAGAGTTCTTATCTTATCAAGATCAGTTCCATTTGGTCTTGTGGCGACCTCGTTCCAATGTCAAATCATTCAACCATCCAGTGCCCAGCCTGAAAGAGCCATACAGCCAGCAGTCTTGGATCCATTCAACCCCATCGTTCCATCGACCAAACCTCTACCCGGTCATAAAGAAAGAGCCGTATAGCCAGCCTACGACCCATCCATCATCCCACTGTAACCTCATTTTTTGAGGATACATCATCTACCTAATCCGAAATCTTCAGAAAATCTACTCGCTAAAACGAATAAAAATAAAAGGAGCTGTCACCAATCCTTGAAGATTCATGGTAGAAGAAGAGTAGAAAAAAAAGAGAAATATTTATATAAATGCAAGGATTACATAGAATTTAAGGCACAAGAGAAAGAGAGATTAAGAAAATTATGCTTAAGTAGCTTAGGGTTAATTTTCTCTTAAGAAGGCTATTTATATGTTTAGAAATACGATTTAAATTGGGTTAACAAAACTGGGTCAACCCATAAAAAAAAACTGGAGAAAAGGGTCGAATTCAACATTGGTCAAGTGCATAATTATGATAATTTTCGGGGCACAGTGGATTGAAGACCCTACTGCGTGTCGGAGGTATGTTGTCTGCGCTGGTGAATTTTCTTCTTGTCCTAAATCCACAGTGACAAGGTTGATAGGCCTCTAGTCAATTGGTCATAACTCCTGCAATACACCTCTAAATGACTTTAACTACCTGCATTAGAAAGCTTATTCAATTTCCCGTGTTTTCCAAGAAATGACTTTAACTACCTGCATTAGAAAGCTTATTCAATTTCCCGTGTTTTCCAAGAAATGAGTAACTTCATAGGAAATCTTTAAAGCGTTCATCTTAGTCAATCTTTAAGGCGTAACTTTGGGATCCTGAATATCATTAATTCTCACATCCTCCAAATGCTCTAAAAACTCTATAATAGCACCTCCAAGACCTGATATAGAAAAATGAAATAATCTAAAACCTAAAAATTCCTAAATGCAAGTAAAAGTGACAAAAAAAAAATGAAAAAGAGATGGTTAAAACCATTAAAAACTCTAATTATCAAGTTATCAACTACCCCAAACTTATCATTTGTTTATCCACAAGTAAATAACCAAGGAAGGTGAGAAGAAGTGGTTTAAAAGTGGGAACTCAAATCCAAGAACATCAACAAAAGAATTTTACTCAATGCTCCAACTCTTAGTTCAATGATGCACTTATATCAATATTACTCCAAAAGATTTGGCCATACTCATCACATATTGGAATTCAAATAATGTCTCAATCTACACAGCACTCTAAGAATCCCAACCTTTAACATTCATTAAGCTCAAACCATGGATCATGCTTATATAAGTTAGAATAGACTCATCTCACTAAGGACAAGGTGTTGAGATAATTATGATCTCAATCATGGAGGTACTTCAAGCAAGGGATCTCTCATGAAGGATTGAACTTTGACTTAATGGTAAAGGTAAAGAACAACTGATGCATAAAAGAATAGACTTTCATCTACCCAAATGCCTTATTTTGAACTTAACCTCAATCTCTAAACCCAATCAAAGTCCTCTTAAGTCTACATTTTCTACAAAGCTTTTTTTCTTGCCTTGCATTCCCACATAATCTACTCATTTCACTTATATTTCTAAGCTCTTAGGGAAGATTCTTTTTCAATCTTTTATAGTGAAAGACATGACAATTGACACTTTCTTTACTTGGCTCTTCTTTTCTTTCTAGATAGATCCCTTCTCTTTTACTTACTTCGGCCCTTTTTAGGCTTTTCTTTTTTTGAAATTAGAGATCTACCTTTTTTTTCACTTAGAGCTTTCTTTCAAACACTTTCTTTGCCAACTATTTTAAACTAACCTTCCCCTTTTATTTTCCTTAAATCCCTCTTTCCTGTGTCAAACACTAAGCCTCTCCCTAAACTTACTTCACACAGTCCCTTGTGTGAGAGTAAAATTGAAAGAGAAAACATAAAAGAGGAGAAAAATGAAAAAATAAAATGAAACTATTACAGACAGAGATTGGAGAGATACTTGGAGTTGGATGTGCTTGGAGAGAAAAACTGAGAGAGGAATGAAGCTTTTGAAAACTACCCCAAATTTGTAGTTTGCCTTCTTGTCTCAATCCAATGACCCTAAGAACCTCAAAACCAACAAAATAACCTATAATAGAGAGGGAGAGAACTGTATATAAATGATACCATGAGACATCCTTCTAAATGAACTTGTTTAAAGTCTCTAGCCTGACTATCATTTCACTTAATACTCATCATAGAACCATCCCTTAAACACTTCCATTCTAATCTCCTCAAAAAGTACTTGCCATGGATCATCAATGCTCACTTCATTGGTGGTGATTATACAAAAATGTTTTCCAAAGGGTTATGCCACTGGAGATTCTTCTTCTATATCCTCCTTGGAGGCTTCTTCCATAAAACTCTCTTGTTTCTCCTTAGACTTTTAAACCTTTGTCTCCTGCTTGAATAGGGGTTGCAGTTGCATTCCTTCATTGCTTGGGAGCTCATTCTCAAGAATTGAGCTCTCCCTTGTGTTTCCCATGCATTCAACAACCAAACCATCTTCATAAGGATCTTTATACCCTATCACAAGATTCTCTTCAACCTTGCAACCAAGATGGAATTCAATTTCTTTCACATTCCCTTCAGTTTCGTTTAGGTACTCATTCTTGATTTAACGTGTTCCTCATGTGTTGTTTCAGCAACCCTTTCAGTCTTGGTTCCAAGCACTCACATCAGGTAAAAAACCTAGGTATTTTATTTCTTATATATAGCTTTCTGTTGAAGGAGAACCGATCTGGAGGTTTAAAGCATAGGAAATCATGTTATTCTTCATGGTTAAGTTTAAGGTGAGGGCTTTCTGCAGAATTCCGTACTTTCGCCTAGGACGCTGTAGATGTAATCTGGTACTAAATCTAACGTGTTTTCTCTGATCGAGTCTAGGTAGTTTTGATTGTTAAATTGAAGAGATGGATGTAGAGGCTTCAAGCTGTTGATTATGCATGTTAAAAAAAAAAGATTATTGTTTGCTATATAAATACAAATATATATATATAGATATATATACACATATTTATATTATATAATTAATCGAACATGTTAGAGATTGTGGGGGTATAGAGACGGACTTTTGTACTATCTACACCTTGTCTGAGAAGGGCTGCAGGCAGCCTAGTCGATCCGCTGTCCGGTGCTTCAAGATCGATAAATCGTCAAACCGGCGGTGCCGTTGGACACTTATTCCATGCTGACCTCCTGGTAGGAGGGTGCCGACGGTCACTGGATCCGTCACTAGGGCCATTTGGTTGCTGTTTGGGTGCTTTAGGTGCCGTGGTTACTCATATTTTGTCTTTTTGCCATATTTGGAGTGCTATGAGCGGAACTGCGTTTTCTGTGATTAACATCCCCAACCTCACTGAGTAACTCCCCTGTCACTCCCCTCTTTTTTCCATTTTAGGTGAGACAAACGAGTAGATAAATGTTTATCGGATCGGCTGCTACATTTTGGGACTTTTACGATTCTCCACATTTTTATTTTAAACATTTATTTTCCGATTTATTCGAGGTTATTGACTATTTGGATTTATTAATTTGTGAAATAAAGTGGAGGTTTTATTTAATTTGATTTTTCGATTATTAATATAAAAGCAGAGGTTTTTATTAAATTGGAGTATTTGAGTTATACGTTTTGGTTAGTGGCACGCCGTTCTCGGGTGAGACTGAGACAGGTGTTACATTTAAATTGCAACATCCCGATTTTTGGTATATATGGAAACTTATGTAGAGAGGTTAGAAGAATGAATTTAGCTACCTATGTCACCAAAGTGAACTTACCTTTTCGGTTGCACATCCGGAGAGAACTCCAGGGTTAAGTATACTTGAGCTGGAGTAGTCAAAGGATGGGTGACCTACCGGAAAATCATTTGCGGTACCGTGTGAGTGAGGGTAAACCACGGGAAACAGTCACGTGGTAATTGCAAGGTCAGTATATCATGACTTTCAAACCTCCCGGTTAACGTTCCGACCATCGGACAGGGTTGTGCCGGCCCATGGGCCTAATGAGAGGACATGGGGGCCCACTGGTAGGGGCGGTTGGGGTGTTATACCAGTGGTGGAGACCGAGTGAGAGCTGACGATGATAAACCACCTTGACAAGGAGGCAAGGACTCTCCACCAACCATCGTGGGCAAGATTAACCTCGAAGCATACTTAGACTATGAGAGAAGGATGGAGTACATATTCGAGCACTACAGCTACTCGGATGTGAGGAAGGTTACTGTAGCCGCAACTCAGCTCAGCTCACTGACAATGCTTTGGCATGGTGGGATAAAGAAATAGCAGACCGCAGGAGGCGCAGCTCATGGGAGGACATGTGGTACCAACTCTGGAAGCGCTATGTTCCAGTATACTACCACCGTGGCCTGTACAAAATATTCCGGAAACTTAGCCAAGGCTCCAAAACCCTGGAAGACTACTTTGAGGAGTTCAAAACCTTGAAGAACCGACTTGAGGTAGAGGATTACCTGGAAACTCTTACGGCACAGTTCTTAGATGGACTTCAGGATCTGATTTCCCACAAGGTTGAGAGGCAAGTTTATCACGATCAAGATGAGCTCCTACATCGAGCCATTCAAGCCGAGCATAGCTGGAACCCACCACCCCAAAGGAACTTCTATAAAGCAAAGGTGACCAAGACTGAATCAAAGTCAAAGAAACCAGCACAGGAAGCCATCAAAAGAACCAATGCCGGACCGAGTCAACCCCAAGCCCTATGATCCAAAGACATCACTTGTTTCAAATGCACGGGCAAGGAACACTACGCTTGAGACTGCCTAAACCAGAAAATAATGATCATTAAAAACGGTGGGGAGTATGAATACCATGATGAGGCAGAGGCAACATCCATAGAATCTGAAGAAAAAGTGATTGATTATCCAGACGTTGGAGAAATACTAGTCACCCGGAAATCCCTCAATATTTTGTTCGAGCCAGAGACCATCCAACGTGAGAACATCTTCCATTCCAGATGCACCATTTCCTCCAAGGTATGTAGTCTAATCATAGATGGAGGATCCTTTACTAATGTAGCTTGCAAATATCTTGTGGACAGGTTAGGTCTCAAGTGTTGGGGGTTTTGATCCACCCCTCGAAGATTGATGGATCGAGAAGTCTAAATATTTATACAAAATGGTTAAGCGAGGACCAAGCCAGCAAGCCAACTTCCTCCAGGAATGGTTGATCAAGCTGGAAACTCATACAAAGACAAAAAAAAACTCATACGAAGACACAAAAACTCATACGAAGACACGAAAACTCATCCGAAGCGATGAGTATCTCGACCAACAGTAAGGCAGCTCGCCCACAAGCTCTCCAGGCCGCCAGTTTGCTATCCCAGGCCGCCACTTCGGACCAGGCGGCTCGATTCCTCCCCTCGAGCACCCGCCATGTTCTCATGGACCAGGCCGCCACTTTAGACTAGGCCGCCTGATTCCTCCCCCCGAGCAGCCCGCCATGTTCTCATGGACCAGGCCACCACTTCGGACCAGGCCGTCCGATTCCTCCCCTTGAGCAGGCCGCCATGTTCTCACGTACCAGGCCGCCCGAGTCTTTCTCCCAAACCAGCCCGCAAAGTCTTACCAGCCCGCCGGTTTTCCTCCTCTTGGACCAGCCCACCAGTCCAGTCCAAAGACCGGGCGGGCTGAAAGTTCATACAAGAGAAACAGGCGGGCTGAAACTTCATACAAGAGAAATGGGCGGCTGAAAGTTCATAAGAAAGAAACAGGCGGTCTGAAAGTTCATACGAGAGAAACAGGCATTTGAAAGTTCGTGCGACAGAAACAGGTGGGCTGAAAGTTCATACGAACATTTTATGGCGAGCTGAAAACTTGACTTGGAATCACTCGGGTCGGAACACTGTTCATCCGAGATTAGCCGCAAACACTATTCACGGACACTGTTCACTAACCGGATCAAATCGGAAAGACGAAGATTCGGTTTAACGAAAGACGGATTCGGGGTACTGTTCATAAAAACATTGTTCATGGGATACTGTTCACGGCACTGTTCACCTACCGATCCAAAAACCCGATAGAGAGTCTATGCAAGGCGGAAGACCAGAATCAGGGTGGACCGAATCAAACCGAAGGCGGGCTGGATCAAAGCTAGACCTAGTGCCGAGGTTCTAAGGAAATGGGCCGCAGATAAGGCCCAAAGTCCATCTAAGTAGGCGGATGGAAGATTGAAAGGTGTCCCACATCCCTAATAAGCTTCTTCATCACCCTAGTTTGCCCACTATATATATGATATATAGCTTATATCAGGTTTAAATCATCTAGTTCCGAGTATTAGACTTTTCGTATTGTACGACATTAAGCTTTTACGGGATTTCTTGTACTTTGGTAAAAGGATCACTAAATAAAATAAACTTTCGATCTTGGTCCTTGAGTTCTTTTAAAATAGAATTTTCGAGCCCCCATTTATTATAAGTTTTGATTGTGTGAGTTACGACTTTCACAGTTTGGCCCCGTCTGTGGGGAAGAGAAATATTCCAAACCCTAAGGGCAAAATGATACGAGAAAGAAAGCCATGTCAGAAGAAATGATGGACCGGAGCTATACGGAAAAAGTCCGGGGCAGTACAATCTCATTCAGAGGAAATGAAGCCACCCGAATCCACCACGCTCACGATGATCCGCTTGTCATCAGCCTTTCAATCGGAGACCATGACATGCCACGAGTTATGATCGACACGAGAAGTTCGGTGAACGTAGTTTTCCAAAAACCCCTTTGGAGGATGAAGACTGAGACTTGGTATCTCAGAACCCATCCAAAACCGTTGACTGGTTTCACCGGAAAGACGACAATGACAATTGGAACGGTTCAACTCCCCGTAAAAGTAAAAGGAATGAAGAAAGACGTAGAATTCTCAGTGGTGGATCACCCGGAAATTTTCGGTGCAATCATGGGAACACCATGGCTAAACTTAATGAAGGATATTCCGTCGACCTATCACCTTTGCCTAAAGTTCCTGATCCCAACCGGAACTGAGATAATTTGGCGAGGGCAAAGAGATTCTCGAGCTTGATTTCTAACGGAACACAAACTAAGAGGACCGGTGACTGAATCAGATGCTCAGACATAAACCAGAAGGATGAAGGAGGAACGACAACTCACAAAGCTAGAACAAAAACTGCAAATTGAGGATGCCCGAAAGACGGAGAAAGATCCACCGTGCAAACCGGTGATTTCAGTATGCATAGACAAAGCAAACCCAGAACGATGCACGAAGATCGGGGCAAACCTGGAAGAGCCAATAAAATCGGAATTGATTTCCCCCTTAAAGAAAAATATAGGCGTGTTCGCGTGGGCGGCCGAAGATATGCACGGGATTGACATTGGCATCACAAGCCGCAATCTCAACATAGATCCGACCTTTAAGCTGGTAAAGCAGAAAAGACGGAAAGTCGGCCCAGAACGAGCCCCAGCGGTGAACGACGAGGTAGAGAGATTGCTGAAATTCGGATCCATCACGGAAGTAAAGTACCCCAATTGGCTCGCCAACCCGGTGGTAGTAAAAAAGAAGAACGAAAAAGGGCGAGTATGCATCGACTTCACGGATCTAAACAAGGTGTGCCCAAAAGATAGCTTCCCGCTCCCACATATTGACCGGTTAGTCGAGGCAACGGCCGAGAATAAATTATTATCCTTCATGGATGCATTCTCTGGATAAAATCAGATCATGATGAGCCCAGACGATCGAGAGAAGACCACATTCATAACAGATCGCAGGATATACTGCTATAAGGTGATGTCATTCGGACTCAAAAATGTCGGAGCAACGTACCAAAGACTCGTCAACAAGAAGCTTGGAAAGACGATGGAGGTTTCTATCAACGACATGCTGGTGAAATCTCTAGAAGAAAAAGACCATGTGAAACATTTGCGAGAATGTTTTGAGCAGCTAAACCGGCACAACATGAAGCTGAACCCAACGATGTGCAGGTTCAGAGTAAAATCGGGAGAATTCCTAGGCTACCTTGTGACAAATCGAGGAATAGAGGCGAACCCAAAGTAAATCAACGCTTTGATAGAGATGGTTTCACCGAAGAAAAAAAGAGAAATCCAGTGGCTAACCGGACGAGTCGGGGCGCTGAACTGATTCGTCTCAAGATCAACAAACAAATGTATGCCCTTATACAACACACTCAGAGGAAACAAAAAATTCGAATGGGCGGAGAAGTGCGAGCATGCATTCCAAGAGTTAAAGAAATATCTGACGAGTCCGCCTGTCCTAGCGAAACTGGTCGAAGGAGAGCCCTTATTCTTGTACACGGCAGTGTCATCAACAGCAGTAAACGAAGTACTCATAAGGGACGATCGCGATGAGCAAAAACAGATCTTTTACGTAAGCCAAACACTGACGGACATAGAGACTCGGTACCCATTAACAGAAAAAGTGGTGTTACAGTGGTGATGAAAGCCCGAAAGTTACAGCCGTACTTCCAGTCGCGCACGATCATCAAACTTACAACTTTCCCCCCAGAACAATCTTGCATAGTCCAAGTCAATCAGGGAGACTAGAAAATGGGCGGTAGAGCTAAGCAAATACGACATCGAATACCAGAGCAGAACATGCGCCAAATCCCAAGTTCTGGCAGACTTCATAGTTAAACTACACACCGCGGGTGTCGAAGAGCCAACTCCAAACTCGGTTTGGACACTTCACGCAGACGGGTCATCGTCAAAGCAAGGTTTGGGAGTCGAAGTGCGACTAACGTCACCCACCGGAGAAATCCTGGAACAATCATTCCAACTACTGTTCAACGCTTCCAAGCAGAGTACGAAGCTCTGACCGCGGGATTAAGACTCGCCCTCGGCCTTAAAATCCAGAACCTCCAAGCATACTACGACTCCCAGCTGGTCGCAAACCAATTCAGCAGAGAATACGAGACGAGGGATGATCAGATGGAAGCCTATCTCAAGATTGTCCAGAGCCTAACCAAACAGTTCAAGGAGTTCGAACTCACAAGAATCCCCCGAGGAGAGAACGCCCCAGCCGATGAATTAGCAGCCCTAGCATCAACCTCAACCCCGGGAGAGAGACGAGTCATTCACGCATAATTCATCGAACAACCAAGCATCAATCCGCCCCAAGTTGCAAACCTTATACGACAACCGGAAGGTGGCAAAGAAGGAGAGGAGGAACCTTCGGAAAAAGAGTTGGCGACCGACCCACAAGAGGAATACGGTTGCGATCGCAAATGGATGGACCCAATATAAACCTACATTTTGGACAGAGAGGTCCTGGCAGAGAAATAGGCGGCACACAAGGTAAGAGCTCAGACCACCCGTTTTATCATGGTTGATGAGAACGTCTTCAAGTGGAGGCTATCCAGACCATTGATGGCATGGGTAGAAGGCGAAGAAGCAAGAAAAATCATGGAAGAAGTTCATAGTGGATTATGTGGAAAATATTTTTGGAGGAAGAGCTCTCGCAATCAAAATCAAGCGGCACGGACATTACTGGCCGACAATCGTGAAAGACTGTGAGAAATTCTCCCTCAAATGCGAGAAGTGCCAGAGACATGCACCGATAATCCATCAGCCCGCAGAGGTCCTATAACACCCCAACTTCTCCTACCAGTGAGCGCCCATATCCTCTCACTAGGCCCATGGGCCGGCCCACCCCTTTCCGACAGTCGGAACGATAACCGAGAGGTTTGAAAGTCAAGATATACTGACCCTGCAATCACCACGTGACCGTTCCCCGTGTTTTGGCCTCACTCACACGGTACCGCGAATGACTTACAAGTAGGTCACCCATCCTTTGACTATTCCAGCTCAAGTATGCTTACCTTTGGAGTTCTCTCTGGATGTGCAACCAAAATGGTAAGTGCACTTTGATGACATATGTAGCCAAATCAATTTTTTAACTTCTACACATAAGTTTCCATATACCAGAAATCAGGATGTTATAGGTGTTTTCATCGATCTCTGCGCCTTACACTCCGTAGTTATTCCAATCTACGAAATGCTCATGACGATAAGCTAAGTCGAATATCGTCCAGATCCTTCTCGCATTTCCGATCAGGTTGCGCCCTTCGGATATTAGTATGGAAATTTTTATAGCACACTACTTCTATCCATCTCTGGATGTCAAACGAACCATGGTTAAAGTACATGCTTTGACTACATGTGTCTTGTTGTGGTCAGCAATAAACAAGTTTTTGAAATATCGAGAGAGTTGTGGAAACATAATCGGAGGTGTCTTGATGATTTTCGTTAATCTTCTGGTGAGATCAGTTAGCTGTTTTGGATGGGTTGTGAGATGCCAGGTCTCCGTGTTCTTCCTCCGAATTGTTTTCTCGAAATATGAGCGTTGGTTGGTAATTGTCGTTCTTCGGGTGAGGACAGTCAACAGGTTTTGGATGGGTTGGGAGATGCCAAGTCTCAGTGTTCATCGTCCGAACTATTTCCCGGAATAGAAAACTTGAGAGAGTTACGGAAGTATGTAGATATATACGGACCCACTCCGCCCCCTTTTTTGGAGGGGGGCAATTGAACTCGTTTTTTAGGCGAGCTGCCTACGTACTCTGTTGAGAAAGGGATCAAGCCACCCGTAGTTCCGTTTTTAAAAAAAAATTATCCTTGATTAGTCATTGGAAATGATATCATCATTTGTAAGCTATATCGTTCCGGAGTTGCCCTCCTTGGTAGTTGTCGTTGATGTATCCTCGGAAATTACTTCCTCTTTTTGGGTTGTTATTTTTCCGATTTCTCGTCTTTGTCGATTGTAGAGGTCTTGGGCTGCGGCTCAATGCTCGTGTCCGACTTCTTGCGCTTTGGTTTATCTTTCGGCGGGGTCGTCAGACTTTGGAGCTTGTGCTCGACCAAGAAGCAGATCCGCAATTCCTTCTCGTTCCCTATATCGTCTTAATTCCGCTCTTAGATGGGAATTTTAGGCACAAGTGATAAGTTGATGGAATAGCGCGCATTGAGTTGATCCATGGAATTTCCATGATGACGTTGTAAATTACGGGATGGTTGGCCACCAAGAAATCTACAATCTTCGTATTCCCGCCAGCATGGACCGGAAGTCGGATCGTTATGTCCGTCATGGTTACCTTTCTAGTGAATCTGGTTAACGATCTAGGGTTGGGTTGGACGTCCGATAGACTGATGCCCATCCTTCTGAGTGTTTCTCGGAATATAACATGCATCAAACTTCCTGTGTCGATTAAGATTCAGGATATGTCACAATCATTGATGACTAGTTTCACCACCAGGGGGTCGTCGTGAGGTTGGTCGAGCCCTTCGGTGTTACTTTCCTCGAAAGTGATCAGGTCGTCATCTAGAATGATCGGTTCTTGCGGGTTTGAATTTTTGTCTCCTCTTCGCTGAAAGGCCTTTATGGAAGCGACCGTGTATCAGCAGTATTAAGAACCTGCCATGATCATGTTCATCTTTCTTCGGTTGTTTGTGGTGGCTTCTTCATTTGATCTCCTTCCCCGTTTAACGGCTTCTCCTGCCGACTTTTGAGGGCACTCCTCAACGGGCTGGTTGCCCTACATTTCGGCGTTTCTTTCTGTTGCTCCGAGGCTTTCCATCGTTACTGCGTCTCCGAAATCTTCTGCCAAATACTTGGCTACAAGTCTCCTTGCAATAGTTTTGCAGTTTGCAGTCGAGTGAACATTGGCTTGGTGGAAGTCGCAAAAAGTATTTTCGTCGTAGCCTGTATTGCGAGTCCAGGTGTTCCACGGTCCCCGTCCGCGTTCGGCTTTGTTGGGTGATCTCTCCATGCTTACTTGGTAGTTATGTGCTCCACCGGCGTTTGACCCTCCGTGGTTGATGTACCCGCTACTATGCTGGGTTCGCGTTTCGGTTGGGACGTTGCATGATTGGGTCGGCACTCTGATCATTGGCTTTGGCGGGCGGTGCATTTCCGTCAGGACCTTCATCTCTTCTTCTTGTACCACGGAATTCGAGGCGCGGTGAAGGGCGTTCTGGATGGTCAGCGGTTTGTTCAGACAAATTTCTTCTCGGAAGAGAGACTCGAACCATAAGGACTTCCGCAGGGCGTCAAGCGCGGCTTTATCACTTAAACTGTCGATCTTGGACACTATCACCTTAAATCTCTCGATGAAGTCTCATAGACTTTTCGTTGGCCCTTGGAACAGCGAGTAGAGGCCAGTGTCAGATGTCGATCGGCTTATGAACAACGAGTAATGCTTCAAGAAAGATAGTTGATAAGAAAGCCGGAGAACCACGGCAAAGCCAGTCCTTTCAAATGCTCAACGAAAAGGAGGCAAAAGTTGGCTTCTCTTTCTTCGTTCTTGAACTGGGCTCAACCCGTGGTGATATGAAAATCCATCATGTGAGCTGTTGGATCTGACGTCCCATCGTAGAATGGCATCCAGATTTTCTTGGGATCAGAGGGGTTCAGCTCCTTGATTTGGGGATGTGAACGGGATTATCTGGATTTCTTCCAAGACCCGATCAATTTCTGGGGCTGCACTGATGGCCTTGTGGACCTGGGAGCGCACTATCTTCATCTTGCTTTTCGTAAGGTCGAGATGGGCTCTGAGCTCGGCCATTTCCGTCTTCTGGCCCGCGGAGAATGGCATTCTGCCTGGTCGGCCTTCTCTTCCTTGTTCCTCGGCACGCCGTTGTTGTTCTACCCAGAGTATGTTTTCCTCCTCCTCGCTGTGCTCTCGTACCTCCTCTTCCGTTTAAGCTTCATCTTTGCAAGTTTCATCTTTAGCGGTTCTGCTATGTCCTCTGTTCTCTTCTTCAGTTACCATCAATGTAGGTCGATCGGTGTTTTGTCCAGCGATCCACCCTTGTCCTGATTGGGGTTTGCTCACTTGAGGCTGGCCCTCCCGATGCTACCACTTATGCAGAGAATCTCAGATGTCTTGCTCTGAAAGTCCGGCGATTTTGCTCTGAGACTCCTCTCGGAGGAACGTTCCTGGTTCGGCTTTTCTCCCGGATTGCCTCCAATTGCTGAGCCACCATTACATTGAGTTTCTCCTGCTCGGCCTGTTGCTCTCTGAGCGTGGCTAACATTGACCTCTTACTTTAGCTACACAAAACTTGGTTTACAGTTTTAAACACATAGTTCTTTGTTTCTGGCTTAAACCCATACCCATCTAATTTTGACGGTTTTCGTTTAATCCGTACCTAAACTGTGTTAAAATCGATCTTAAACCAAATGCCCAAATTTAAATATGATCTACAACCAATGATTTCGATGATTAACCAAAATTAAACCTTTAAACCAAAATCAAACTTTTAAACCGAAAATTCAAACATTTAAACCCAAAAATCAAAAAATAAACCCAAAAAAACAGACCATTAAAACCCGATTTTCCCCCTTTCACATTTCTTCACCGTCAAAAGAGCAAAGAAAAAACCACTACGCCTCCTTTGAATCTGATGCGATCTGTTCACGTTAACATTTGGGACATCCTCATCTTCACTGTCACTGTCACTGTCTAGACAGATTGTGACGAATCCTAAGCTCATTTTCGTATTGGCAACTGCTTCCTCAATTTCCAACTAATATCTATCTGTAGCTTCTTCTTCCATCTCTTGCCCTAACATCTCCGTTGATATACTTTCAACACTATGGTGATTAAGAGATTCATCATCGCTGCAATACAAGAAAAAAGAATCCTTAAGTTAAGAGTACCAAACAAAAATACAGCAGCAGAAAACAAGATAACCAACAGGTGTGATCGTAAATAAGCACAAAACACAACAATTGAAAATAAGAATAAAAATTAGAGGCTCTCTTACCTTCAACTGTCGTAGTGACCATTGGGGCGTACAAAATAATGCACAAGAGATTCATCGAAACAATATTCCACCAAGTGATACAAAATATAGATAAACGTACACTGAAGACTTTACAAAAAGGAGACCTAATCTTCCCTTAATCTCTTATGTAACAAGATTAAAAACACTTAGTTTGGTAGATAAGCTAGCAACACAGGCTGGTTTTCAAGAATAAGCATTGGCGCAACTCTATAGCAATCAACACTACTATTTTCTAACTAGCTTACGAACACATTTTCTAAAGCAATGCACTGTAAAGAGAATTTCAAAAAAGCTCATACATACGAAGAAATTGAACCCAGTAAGAACAATAAAAGCAGCAAAATTTACAAAGCCCCTTTCGAAATCAAGATGAAAACTTATTTATTCCCACCAAATTAAAACAATTCGATGATTTTGTCTTAAAGACCAAATTTTCTGTTCTTAGGAATGAAATGAGAAAGAAAAAATCGCTGTTTTAAATCGAAAACTCTGATGTTCTAAATCGAAGAGATCGTCTCTATTCTAAATCGAATATACAAAAGCACAGAAATTACCTCATTTTCTAAATCGTAGAGATCGTCACCGCTTCTTCGAAATTAGGGTTCTTGAGAGAGTAAAATTTGGGGGTTTTTTTATTAGGTGAAGAATCGGGTTTAATATTTGTTTTTGGGGTGTAAAGGCTTGATTTTTCGGTTTAAAGTTTTGATTTTTTTGTTTAAACGTTTTATTTTGGTTTAAAGGTTTGATTTTGGTTTAAAGGTTTGATTTTGGTTTAAAAGTTTGATTTTGGTTAATCATCGAAATCATTGGTTGTAGACCAGATTTAAATTGGGCATTTGGTTTAAGTTTGATTTTAACACGGTTTAGGTACGGATTAAACTAAAACCATCAAAATTATAAGGTTATGTGGTTTAAGCCAGAAACAGAGAACTATATGTTATTTAGAACCATAAACCAAGTTTTGTGTAGCAAAAGTAAGAGGTCAAAGTTCGTGTGTGCAGAGCCAGTTTGCAAAGTTTCTGTGTAGTTGTACCCCGTCTTCCCGAGAGTGGGCGACCTGCCCCTTAGGGTGACCAGGTTGCCACTCTCTCTCTACCAGGAGAGAGAGTGGGCAACCTGCCCCTTCGGAGTGAGCTGGTCACCACTCTTTCTCCCCGGAGAGTGAGCGACCTGTCTTCGTCTTTGAGCAGGTCGCCCACATCCCAGGGAAGGTGAGTGGTCACCTGCTCTTGATCCTGATAGTCCTTGGACGAGTATTCGGGTCCTTAGACGAATTTTCGGGTCCTTGGATGAGTTTTGGGTTCTCAGAGAAGTTTTCATGCCTTTGGACAACGAGCAGGTCGCCCACTCTTTGCTTAGAGGGAGATGGTGACCTGCTCTTGGTCGTCATAGTCCTCGGACAAGTTTTTGGGTCCTTGGACGAGTTTTTGGGTCCTCAGATGAGTTTACGGGTCCTCAGAAGAGTTTTCGGTTCCTCTGACAAGTTTTAATGCCTTTGGACAACCAGCAGGTTTCCCACTGCTTTTTTAGAGGTAGATGGCGACCTGCTCTTGGTCTTTGTGGTCCTCAGACAACTTTTCGGGTTCTCAGATGAGTTTTTGGGTCCTCTGACTAGTTTCCGGGCCCTCAGACTAGTTTTCGGATCCTCGGACAAGTTTTCATGCCTTCGGACAAGTAGCACGTCGCCCACTGTTTGCTTAGAGGGAGATGGTGACCTGCTCTTGGTCTTGTTGTCCTCAGAAAATTTTTTGGGTCCTTGGACGAGTTTTCGGGTCCTCAGACGAGTTTTCGGGTCCTCGGACGAGTTTTCGGGTCCTCGGACGAGTTTTCGGGTCCTCGGACGAGTTTTCGGGTCCTCGAACGAGTTTTCGGGTCCTCGGACGAGTTTTCAGGTCTTCGGATGAGTTTTCGGATCCTCGAACGAGTTTTGTTCAATACTTAGACTTCTCGGCTCATCAATCTCTGAGGGGTGGGTTTTGACCCCTACATTTAATTCGATCTTTACTCCCTTCACGTCTATAAAAGCTCCGGCCATGGCAGAAACGGCCTTCCTAGAATTAGAGGATCTCTTGGTTCCCCATTCATTTCCCAGACTACGAAGTCATCATGAACTCCATATTGCCTATCCTGATAGGAACATCCTCAAGAAGATCCTTTGGCAGCCTTACTGAGCAGCTAAAACTAGAGAAATACAGCTCGGTTTGTAGCTTGTGAAACCTTGTCTGGTGGCTATAAACAATGGCATCAGACTCACACTTGCCCATAAATCGCATAAACAATTGCTGAAAGTAATAGGGCCTATTGAGCATGGGAGGGTGACACTTCCAGGATCGTTTAGCTTATGAGGGACAATCTTCTTCTGAATAATGGCGCTACACTCATAAGTCAAGACTACCATCCCCTGAAGTTCCTTTGTTCTTTCAAGAATGGCTTCCTTCAAGAACTTTTAGTAAGGTGGTATAAGAGCAAGGGCCTCCCGGCATTGTGAGTTCAACTTTCCTCCATTGCTCATCAAACAAAGCCTTGTATTTCTTCAAGAGTTTCTTTTTGAACCTAATGGGAACGGGTAAGGATGTTTGTATTGTGGAGGCACAAACCTCAGTTCTTTACTGATCTCCTTAGGGGCTTATTGTTGTTTTTTCCCCTTCTCTTTCTCGAAGCTGGTTATAGATCTGATCTTCCACATTTTCTTGTATTTCCTCAATTGGTTCATCCTCAGAATTTTCAAAGCTACCCTCCTTAACTTGCTTCTCACCGTCCACGGGAGAGGGGAAGGTAGTTCCCTTGGTGGAAGAACTTTACCACTGTGTATGGTAACTGCTTGAACGTAGGCTGTTTGTGGAAGCGATGGCTGGCTGGTTGAAGCGATACAAGCTTGTTGTTGCTGAGGCAGGTTCCTATCGGTTTCGATTTGGTCCATCCGTGTTTGTCATACTTGCCAGCAATTTGGTGGTAGCAGATTGGTCTTTAACAAGTTGAGTTAGAAGGCTTTTGATATCCGCCTCATGAGATGGAGGTGAGTAGTATCCATAACCATTGTAATGGGGTGGAGAAAGGATAGTGGAACTGAGATGAAGTGGTGGCTGATAATATGGCAGTAGAGTAGAGTAGCCTGGTATACTGTGAAGATCAATAGAGATTATAGTTCCCAGTTCACAACCTAAGTGACACAAGGCAAACTGAAACAAGACTAACGACTTAATGTGAAGCGGTTGTAACCAAAACGGAGAAAAGGAAGAACAATCGGAAGCTAGAAACAAATAAGAACTAAGATCGGTTCGAGAAATCAGGTATTGATAGGTAGAATCGAATGAAAGTTCAACTTTATGCATAAAACAATTCTTTGAAGCTAATCACTTGGCAAAGGGGCATAAATAAACTAATCCACTTTTGTGGCAAGAGTTCCTATGTAAACCACAATCTATCATACTTTTTGCCTAGTGATACATAGATGAACATGCATGAATGACCACCCCTTTTTCCGAGCTTAAATCATCTCTTAGTCGACTAACTATGTAGGCTAAGATAGACAATTCTCTTGTTGATAGATCGAGTCTCACACTAGCATAGTATTTGCTTGGGGAGCCTTAAAATTAAGATCTAAATAGCAAAGATGAATCCAGCCTTAGGAGTATCAACAGGAGGAGATCACGATCGTTAAGCTCACAAGCGAGCATCAAACACTCACCTTCTATTCTAATCAAGCTAACCTTACTTTAAAACCTAGACTAAACTACTCACTAATCATGGATCTAACCGCTAATCCGAAGGTGGAAAAAGGGTTAAGCATGATTAGAAAAGGGAGAAATTGATTAAGAAGCAAATAAAGTAGATAAAGCTGCAACATTTAAGGTTTTACAACGGAGTTTTTGAGAGGAGGAGGAAGAAGACTAAAACTGACCAAGCAAAATAAAAAAATGCCCTTGATCGTGGAGGCTGAGTCTTCACCTCACAAAAACCCTACTCGGGACCACTGATGAGCTGGCTTTGGCATGTAGTGCTGAGGTTAATGCGGGTTGAGTGGTAGGGACGAGGACGAGAGTGCGGATTTCTATCGCATCGGGAAAGAACATTGGGTGTGGCATTGATAAAAGTGCAAAACTCGGGATCTTCTGCACCAGGATGAGACCGTTGTAATTTGTCGATGTGCAATCTTAGGCCCCACTGCATTGGGGTCTCCCTGTTGTGTTCTGTTCGATGTGCAAGATCAGGGAATTCTGCACCGGGTAGGTCCTATTGTGCATTATGTTGCTTCCTAAGTGAACAACTTTCCCTGACCTCCTTCTTCCAACATTGTCCTCTCTGTATGGCTAGTCCCTCTCCGTGTCTTGGTCACCTGAAACACACCCTACAAATGCAAGAAAATGCAGAACCCTATTCTAATGCATTCTAAGTCTAAAATTGGGCAAAACCTTAAAGAAAATGCGAAAACGCATCCTAACTATCATGGAAATGCACATGAATGTGACGTAAAATATAGAGACATCACTAATCCTGTAACGACCCAAACCCTGAGGCCCATTAAGGCCCAATTTAATTAGGTCAAAATCTTAGATTCCTCTCCCTTATAAATAGCCTCCTTCCTCTTTTATTTTCCCTGTAAAACCTAACCACACCGAAACGCTGGTGAAATCTAGCCGTCGATTAGCCACCTTGAAGGAGAAACAACCGGAGCCACCAAGAAAGATTTCGAAGACAGATCCGAGTAGTTCTGGGAGAAGGGAGAATCAAACTATTAAATCTAATCCAATCGATATGAAACTTGGTAGGTATACTCTTGACTCGTTCATTGATCTACTGCCGTAAGCGTTTTATCATTCGGATCTGTATACTGAAAGTTATGGTCGTTTCTTCAAGCATGTGCGGAGCTGTGCCGAATTCGCATCATCAATCCGTCGCCACTTTGCGAGGTGATTTTTCAGAAAACCGTGAGGATCCACGGAATAATCAACCAATTGTTAGAAAGCCCTGAACGTCTTCTTTCCAGAGAGGCCAAGTTTGTGGCGATCGAAGGTATGAGTAAAAAGTTGTATCCTTGTTTCTGAAGCGTATCTGTGTAGTGCTGATCCGAGACTAGTCTCTTGAGATGTGAGTTTTGGTTAGGTAAACGTGGTCTGTTTGACCTGAATATTTGCAGGCAGGTTTTGGATTTGTAGATCTAGCTTTCTGGTGAAGGAGAACCGATCTGGAGCTTAAGAGCATTGAAATCCTATTGTTCTTCGTGGTTAAGACTAAGGTGAGGGCTTTCCTCAGAATTCCACATTTTCGTCTAGGACGCCCTATATGAAATTTAGTATTAAATGTGATCTGTTTTCTTTGATCGAGCCTAGGTAGTTTGATTGTTAAATTGGAGTTAAGGATATAGAGGATTCAACCCATTGATTGTGCATGTTAAATAAATGATTATTGTTTGTTATATATATATATATATTATACAAGTAGTCGAACATGTTAGAGATTAGAGATTGCGGGGTACAGACACGGACTTCTGTACTATCTACACCTTGTGTGAGAGGGGGTGCGGGCAGCCTAGTCGATCTGCTGTCCGGTGCCTTAAGATCGATAAATCGTCAAAGTTGGTGGTGCCAATGGACACTTATTCCATGTTCACCTCCTGGTGAGAGGGTGCCGACGGTCATTGGATCCGTTAGTAGGGCCATTTGGTTGTTGTGTGGGTGCTTTAGGTGCCGTGATTGCTCATGTTTAGTCTGTTTTCCGTGTTAGCAGTGATATGACCAGATTTCGTTTTCTGTGATTAGCATCTCTTACCTCACTGAGTAACTCCCCTGTTACTCACCCCTCTTTCTTCCCTTTTCAGGTCAGACCGACGAGTAGATTTATGCTATGACGATCGGGTGCTACTTTTGGGATTTACAGTTTTCTGCATTTTTTTAAAACATTATTTTCTGCTTTTATTCGAGATGTCGCATTTATGAGATTTATTTAATGATTTTCGGAAATAAAGTCGACGTTTTAGCTAATTGGTGTATTTGAGATATAAGTTAAGTTTGGTGGCACGCCGTTCTTGAGTGAGGATGAGACGGGTATTACAAATCCATGTCAAAGTTCATGACAACATCACCTAAATCAAGCTTTATCTTCCCCTTTCTCACATCAATGATGACACCAGCTATGGCCAAGAATGATCTTCCTAGGATAAGCAGATCCTTAGGTTCTTCATCATAATCTAAAACCACAAAGTCTGTGGGAATCATGCAGCCTTCGATTTTTATAGGAACATCCTCTAAGATGCATTCGGGATCCTTTTAGATTTATCAGTTAGGATAAGGGAGATCATAGTTGGCTTGAAATCAATCATTCCAAGTATGACAGCAACAGTGTAAGACATCAAATTAATGCTTGAGTCAATGTCACATAGAGAATGGGAAAATCTCCATGTTGAGATTGAGCAATCTAGCACAAAACTTCCTAGATCAAGTACCTTCTCTGGAATTCTAGATTGAATAATGGCACTGACCTGTTCAGAGACCATCACCTTCTTTTTCTTATGTGGGGTCTTGTTCAAGAAAATCACACTGAAGTCCTTGGTGAGCAATGATCCTTCCACGGGACTCACACCATTTACAACCATTTTCTTAATGTACCTCTTAAGTGCATGAGAAAGCTTGACTAAATCAACTAAAGGTACCTTAATCATCACCTTGTCTATCATTGCTTTGCACTTGGCATCCTCCAGCTCTTTTTTAGACTTCCTAGGAGTCCTTGGGTAAGGGATCTTAGGCTTATAAGCCTTCTCCTCAGTTGTCTCAGGTGTTTTAGAGCAATTTGGCACATCCCACAGAGGGTCTCGACCCTGAAGTATCGATCTCGTTCGATATCATTTCGTCGAAATTTGAAATTTGGGGTGTTTCTGGGGGTACCGACCGACATCAGAATGGTGTCGACCGACACCAACTGTTTGTGTCGACTCCTCTTCTTCTTTTGTGTCCATCAGGATCGATATTCATTTGTCAGAATTCGAATTTTTGAGATTTTGCACTGGTGTGGACCGAAACCAGATTTGGACGTGATTTCTAAAGGACTTTGGATGGTGTCGACCGACACCCAATGATGGTGTCGACCGACACTGTGTCCAAAACTCCAAAATCTTGGTCTAACTCTGCAGGTTCCACAAATTCCTCTGCATTTCTCATTATGATGGTAATGACATGACACCCTTTGTTAAAATCAGTCTTTCCAAGAAGGAATCCTTCTTGCCTTCTGACAGACTCAGAAGTCTGAGCAACTTAAATATCCAGTTTCTTGACATGAGTGCCTAAATATTCAATCATTCCATTCATATCAGAGTACAAATCATCAATCTTTCCATTGACGTCCACAGTCATCTTTTTCTAACCTTCCAAAGTCTATTCCAACATCTGCTTCATCTCATTGTCTTGTACAGGAGGTTTCAGATGAGAAGAAGAATCAAAGGTTCTTGAGAACCTGTTCGTTTGAAAGGGCTTCTGATGAGAGGATTTTGGAGTGTAACCAGAAGAGTTTTGAGTTCCTGCAAAAGAACTGTTCTGACCAATTCCCTGCTGATTTCCAAATCTTTGGCCCTGAAATCCAGTTTCAGACACATAGTTGACATCCTCTTCATCGCACTCTTTTTCGGGTTCAAAACTTTCAACCTCTGCAGCAAACTGGACATACTTCTTTCTCACTATAATGTTGTGCACATAATCTATCTTAGCCTTAACTTCAGCAATCTGATTGCCATCCATGTTCCCAGTTTGCCTCTTTCTCTCAAAATCAACATTCTTGGTACTATTACTAGATGTTAAGTTCTGAATTAAAATCTGAGCATCCTCTGGGTACCTAGTATTGAAGTTCCCATTACTCACAGAATCAAGAGCCATTTGGTACCTTCAATCTGCACCTCTGAAGAAGATACCTAGTAGCTGACCTTCACTGAACCCATGGTGTGGACAATCCCTCTAATATCCCTTAAATCGCACCCAAGCAGCCTTGAATGCCTCTGTTAATCCTTGAGAGAATGTAAAAATCTTGAATCTCATCTCCTCGGATCTTGCATCATCAAAGAAGTTGTCAAGGAAAGTAGTCTTAGTTTCCTCACAAGTAGTCAATGTTCATTGCTATAATTGCTTCAGCTAGGAAGCTGCTTCCCCACCAATTGAGTATGGGAAGAGCTTACAGAACAGGTAATCATTAGACACCCCATTGTATTTATTACTTGTTACCAAGTCCTCAAATCTCTAAATGTGATCCGTAGGGTGCTCATGAGACAGACCATAAAATGGGTGCTGAGCTACAAGAGTGTAGGTTGCGGGTTTCAGCTCAAATTCATGTCTCTGAAATGGGGGAAAGACGGATTTCACACCGATTAGCATAGAACTGATCAGGTTTGTTATAGTCACCAAGGGTCCTCCCTCGAACACTTACAGCTGTGACGGCAATTACATTGCCATCTCCGTCGAGCCTATTGCTCTGCTCGTTGTATGTGTGATCCTCCTGATCTCATAAGGCTCCATCCGCATCTCGAACCAAAACTACTGGATTCATCATTTCAGCTGGTTTTTTTTGCTTTCTGTAAGGTGTGTTCTACTTCTCTCAGCTTGTGATTAGAGAGATTCAAAAGTTATTTGTCCTTGTTGCTCCTGGTAATGTGTTTAGGTATGCACCTGAAACACATTAGACAAAGAGAGAGCAACTTAAGTAACAGTGTAAGAAAAAATTTAGTCTAAATTTTAAACTTAAATATATTGGCAAATCAAAGAATCCCCGGAAATGGCAACAAAATTTGATATGATCAATTATACCCTACATCTACTCTCTAAATTAAGAGATCGATTACAATACTTAGGGGTCAAATCCACAAGGACTCAAGATCACACAATAGATTATAATTTTGAATTAAGTTAAACGAGAATAAATGTGATTAAAGAAAACAAAGAAATTAAATATGTTGTAAGTTCGATTGGAGAAAAACGCTAGACTTAGGGAAATTATCGAGTGAATTTAGAATTGCAGATTAAACAAATGTTAGGGCTTAATTAAGAACCGTTCTAGAACTTGAAACACAAATATAAAGCCTATCACCTTTCGCTGCAGAGATTATCTCTATCTAAACCTAGAATCCGAAATTTATTTGCTAGATCCAATCAGTTCAAACAAGCATTAAGTAATGATCAGGTTCAATTAGTTCACAAAATATATAAACCAAATTTCTTTGTGGATAGCTATTTTGCTTATCTAAGATAGTTCAGGAAATCAATAACCCTTTTGTGTCTACTAATTAACCTAAAATCAAATTTTATGTAGCTAAGTTAGAATAAGCAGTAAGTACAATTCCGATGAAGAACTCTAATGATTTAGCCTAACAATTCGAGCAAATCTAAAAATTCATTATAAACCCTTGAATAACCCTAAACCTAACAGGGAATCTACTCAGACATGATCAATGAAACATAAATTATAATTTGAAAAGAAAGCATGAAAAAAAAAGCAATAGAAGAAGTAAGGGAGTTCAAAATCTTCTCTGAAGGAGTCTAATTCTTCTATATGAAAACTCTGATACAAATCTCTCTGAATAAAATAATGTGCAGTGTCTAAACAATGACTTTCAATCCTATTTATAGTCTAAACCTCTTTAAAATATGGAAATTGTGAGAGTCAAAACTCACAGAATCAAAACTTATATTAAATGAGGGGCTCGAAAATCCTATTTTAGAAGAACTCAAGGACCAAGAACGAAATTTTATTTTCTTAAGTGATCTTTTTTGCCAAAGTACAAGAAAATTTGTAAAAACTTAATGTCTTACAATACGAAAAGTCTAATACTTGGAATTGGATGGATTTAACCTAATACAAGTTAGCATATATATATATAAAGCAATCTAGGGTGCTAATGAAGCTTATTAGCGATGTGGGACACCTTAAACTCTGCCGTCTGCTGACTTAGATGGATTTGGGCCTGATCCGTGGCCCAAATTTTCAACAGATCCCCATTTAACCCGGTTTTGATCCAGACCGCTTCCGGTTTGGCTCAGTTCGCTTTGATTTTGGTTTTCTGCCTCGTTTGGACTTCTTTACCGATTTTGGGTCGGTACATGAACAGTGCTTGTGAACAGTACCACGAGTCCGAGTTACGTTAAACCAAACCTTGGTTTCTTCCGACTTTTATCAAGTTCGTGAACAGTGTTATGTGAATAGTGTTTTGTGGATATTCTCAGATGAACAGTGTTCTGAATCGAGTGACACTCGGCTGATTTTTCGGTTTTCGTAAAGAGTTCGTACAAAACTTCAGCACGCCCGTTTTCTCGTATGAATCTCAGCCCACCCGTTTCTTCGTATGAATCTCAGCCAGCCACTTTCCTTTGGTAGAAAACAAACCGGTGGCCTGCTGAGCGTGAGGAAGGAACTGGCGGACTGTCCTTGGACACGGCGGGCTGGTCTTGTAAGTTTGAACATGGCGGGCTGCTCTCTGAGCTTAAGGGCGGACTGCTCTTGGTCTTGGACCTGGCGGGCTGCTCTTGTGGGCTTAGAGGGCAGACTGCTCTCGGATCTTGAACATGGCGGGCTGCTCTTGTGAGCTTAGAGGGCGGACTGCTCTTAGAGCTTGAACATGGTGGGCTGCTCTCCAAGCTTAAGGGTGGATTGCTCTTGGCCTTGGACATGGCGGGCTGGTCTTGTGAGCTTAGAGGGCGGACTGCTCTCGGAGCTTGAACATGGCGGGCTGCTCTTGTGAGCTTAGAGGGCGGACTGCTCTTGGAGCTTGAACATGGCGGGCTGCTCTCCGATCTTAAGGGCAGACTGCTCTTGGTCTTGGACATGGCAGGCTGCGCTTGTGAGCTTAGAGGGCGGAATACTCTTAGATCTTGAACATGGCGGGCTTCTCTCCGAGCTTGAGGGTGGACTGCTCTTAACCGAAGAGGGATTGGCGTGCTGCTCCGCGGGGAGGAGGAGATGGTGTGATGCTCTTCTCTGAAGGTAATGAAAATGGTGTGCTCGTCTCGGCGGCCTGCTCCAACGAGGATGCTAACCGGCGGCCTAGATGGACTTGATGGCGGGCTGGTTTTCTCCTTGGCGGCCTGGCCTTCACGGACTTAGCCCGTTGCGGACTTCCTAGAGACAAATGAGCTTTCGTATGTTTCAACGAGTTTCCAGCTAGCCCTATCCTTCCTCGAGGAAGTTGCTAGCTGGTTCGGTCCTCGGATAAGCGTTTCACATAATGTTCAGACTTCTTGGTCCGTCAATCTTCGAGGGGTGGGTTTTGACCCCAACAGAAAACACGTTTAGGACTTAATTGCAAATAATGGAAAACTTTTTGGTAAATTTCATTTTCTTCAAAGTATCTTATGGGTGTCGACCAACACCAAACCTGAATATAGTCTCCGAGTTGCATTTTTTGGCACAGTTTCCCGATTAACTCTAAAGTGTTCAAAAATCTCCAAATAAGTTTTAAACATACCTGAACCTACAAAGATATTAAAAGACACCAAAAAAAATCTATATACAAGACCTATATCATGGTTAAAACCCCATAAAAACCATGATATATCACTTGCGTACCTTAGCGTTGCAGATGACTACTGGTGTGTTTCCCTTGGAGTGCACCATATAGGTTGAAGGCGAGATGGTGAATAACAGAAGTATTTGAGCATCCTTTAGCATAGTCATCTCTTTAAAATAAGGTGTGAGCTTCATTCTTGGACCGTCCATCTCATGATCTTTTTCGGGTAAGTCTTGGGGGCGCCTCTTCCTCTGGTTCAATTTGAGTTGGTTTGGTATGGCTGTCGTCTCCAAATGTGGTGTCCTTGGTTTGAGGGCAGGTATTGAGTTGGTTTAACCAGTTAGTAACATCTTCTAGACCGTGTTGGTTGAGAAGGCCTTCCACTGCTTAATTGAACTCTCTTTGAAGCCCCATTGTTCCAGACCTTGTTCTTGGAGCTGTCCAAATAGACAGTACTTAGTCTTGAGGTGGGTTGTCTAGATCTATGTCCTCATCAATTGTCCTATATAACAAGGCTGGATAAGAATTCACAGTGAATTGTCAGAGGGTCGAGCCATACTTGGCAGATCAATCAATTAAAGAAGGAGGTTCAATGCCTCTTTTGGATGCAATCCCAACTTGTGAAAATGGGAAAGTTAAGGGAAAAACTTACAATAAGGTCACTTGGAGGAAATCACATATATATCCTTTGTACATATATTTTTTTCTTCTATTTCTATTTTCCTTTCAGTGTTTCTAGATATGTATAGGTATTGTAGAGGAAGTCAAGGCTTTGAGAAAAAATTTGGAGATATCAGAGGCCAATGGTGGACTCACGTCAACTTCAAATTTGACAAGTTTTCTAGAGACAACGGTGACCTCAATGGCGACTCGATGTGGCGACCAGATAATGTCGCCATAAAACCACGGGTGATGATCAAAACCAAAACCAATGGCGACATGATCACATCGTTACAGGATGACGCACATGGCGACGTGATGTAACCAGGGGATTTTGCCTGCCACATGCTCGAGCAGTTTAGCAAATTTTTGCGACTGCCATAACGAGCCCCCCCCCCCCCCCCTCCTCAGTGTTTCTAGATATGTATAGGTATTGTAGAGGAAGTCAAGGCTTTGAGAAAAAATTTAGAGATATCAGAGGCCAATGGAGGACTCACGTCAACTTAAAATTTGACAATTTTTCTAGAGACAATGGTGACCTCAATGGTGACTCGATGTGGCGACCAGATAATGTCGCCATAAAACCACAAAAACCACAGGTGGTGATCAAAACCAAAACCAATGGCGACATGATCAAATTGTTACAGGATGACGCACATGGCGACGTGATGTAACCAGGGAATTTTGCCTGCCACATACTCGAGCAGTTTAGCAAATTTTTGCGACTGCCATAACGACTGACCTCAATGGCGACTCGATGTGGCGACCAGATAATGTCGCCATAAAACCAAGGGTGATGATTAAAACCAAAACCAATGGCGACATGATCACATCATTACAGGATGACGCACATGGCGACGTGATGTAACCAGGGGATTTTGCCTGCCATATACTCGAGCAGTTTAGCAAATTTTTGCGACTGCCATAACGACCCCCCCCCCTCCTCATGGCGAGCACCCATGTATGTTGACTTCACCCCTCTTGCATTGACTGATCTATTTAAGTAAACCTAACCCCCATCATATTGTTTCTCTAGAAGCGACACTAGTATGTAGGATTAAGTGTTAACCCCCGTGCGGTCTGCCTTAGACTTGCCAGAGAAGTGGAGAAGTGTTCAGTTGCCCTAGCGCCTAGCCTAGAGAGCTGAACCCAACCAGTTGATGCATCTCTTTAGTCGTTGGTGTTGGTTAAATCTCTCTGGTAACAACCATCCGGAAAAGCTTCCTTGTGGTAAAGAATAATGTGTACCCCCTTTCTTCAGGACTATCAACGAGAAATGATGACTCCATGGCATTTTGTTGAGAGATAGCCACGACGTCAGGGAAATTGTTAGGCCTTGATTGGTTATCCGGCCCGGATGAGATTTACCTCCCTGAGAAACAGTAGAGCATCAAATGAAGTCACACCAATTTTTTCACCTACTATTAATGTCATAAAGGAATCAGACATGCTAAATCTACCAAAACCGTACGTGACAAAGGACGGATATGAAGGAATTCATACCAGTTTATAACGATTCATAAATCAACCTATGAATTCTATTGCCAAGATTTCATGCAAATATTGAAATAAATCTAGGTTATAGAGTTTTGAATATATCTGGATATTCTGCAGCGGAACAAGGAATAAACTTAAACCGAGGTTGTTAAGCACTCCAACTGTTGTGCCCCTACCAGTATCCACATGCACACAAACTAGATCGGAACGGGATGCTAGTGCCATCAAGATAAAATCACTAATACCTAAGGACGAGCAGTTCGTCTTTTACTTATTGTTTAGTGTTGCCGTAAAAATGAGTTACAGTTATCAAAATAACAATGTCTTTATATAAGACAAACTCGTTTAACCTAACTGCACGCAATTAGATTAGTGGGCCAGGCCCATTAAGAGATATTAATCTCTTCTATTTGTTTTACGGATGTATATATATAAATATACATATATAATATATAAATATACATATATAATATATAAATATACATATATAATATATATATATACATATAATATATATATACATATATAATATATACATATAATATATATATATATATATATATATATATAAATATACATATATAATATATACATATAATATATATATTTCATATCCGTACCCAATATATTATTGATCTGTGGACTATAAGCGGTTTTTAGCAAAAAATTATAACCACCTAATATTATACGATTGTCGAACCTCAACGTTACGACTTCAACAAGAATAATCAGGACAATCTCGCACTTGTATTGAAATAATCATTTCCCATAATCCATTTGTCTCTTATATCTCGATCTCAGCATAAGGAAATAAATGGTGTCATCCTTATTAAGCTAGATCATGTTTATCGAACTCCGATTTATACTGATAAAACAAACGACTGACATTCTCCTTGTTTGAGCACGGCCATACACTTCTCAGTATCAAATCTTCGATAAACCCCAAAGATATTTATCTCCCATTATATAGGAGGGACAAATCCCATCTTGTTTCATCCCTGTTCCGTAGAAACTTCATAGAATACACAATCAATGCCTTTATCACCTGTTACGGCTGACGTTTGACAAGGTTAAAGTGAACCAATCCATCAATGAAATATTGTGACGAACTCAGGTCAAAGGACTACACTCTATAGTTGTAATCAGAAACTCCTATGACACTCATATAACAATGTTGTAGAGTTCTCATAACGGGTCAGTCCGATATTGTGTTCTCAAACACATATCTATGTGATTGACTTTAATACAACATATTAAACGACTTCACGAAACTTAGCCATCAGTCACCTCACATACTAGTCATTCAGGATTATTAATGTCCCATTTTAATAACCTTGACTAGGGACCTCAACAATTTATGTCATTTCACTTATAGGGTTTCATGATCAAGTCACATACTTAAATGGCCTATAAGTATGATATAAATTATTTTGGGACTATTATTTAATCATCTAATAATCAAATAAATCTGAAACAAATTTTATTAATTTTAAAACATAACCATATGTATGTAAACATGAACATCATATTATGAAAGAAAAAAGAAAAACTCCCATTAGAATTGAGATCACATCTTAAGAAATCTACCACCCATAGCCGCAGTGTGACTCTCATGCTTAGGCCGTGGAAGAGGCTTAGTCAATGGATCAGCAATGTTTGCACCCGTTGAGACTCTGCTAATCTTCACATCTCCTCTATTGATAATCTCACGAATGAGATGATATTTCCTTTTAATGTGTTTGGATTTCTGGTGGGATCTAGATTCTTTCGCATGTGCAATGGCTCCATTGTAATCACAATAAAAATCCACTGGGCTAGAAACACTAGTTACTACACCTAGTTCATCAATGAACTTTCGAATCCAAACAGCTTCCTTTGCTGCTTCAGAAGCAGCAGTGTATTCAGCTTCGGTTGTAGAGTCTGCTACAGTGATTTGCTTGGAACTTTTCCAACTCACCGCTCCTCCATTAAGACAAAAGATGAAACCAGATTGTGATCGGAAACCATCTTTGTCCGTCTGAAAGCTGGCATCGGTGTAACCACTCACAACAAGTTCATCACTTCCTCCATAGACCAAGAACTTATCCTTAGTATTTCTCAAATATTTAAGGATGTTCTTGACTGCTATCCAGTGACTCTCACCTGGATCAGACTGGTATCTACTCGTCATGCTTAAAGCACACGCAATATCAGGACGAGTACAGAGCATGGCATACATGATAGATCCCATAGCAGAAGCATATGGGATTCTACTCATGTGTCGAGGGACACTGAGTCTTGCTGAGAGTTATGCCATGAGACATTGGTAGAAAACCTTTCTTGAAATCATGCATTTGGAACCTGTGCAAGACCTTATCGATATAAGTATCTTGACATAATCCAATAAGCCTGTTTGATCTATCTCTATAGATTCTTATTCCAAGAATCTATGTGGTTTCACCCAAGTTTTTCATTGAGAAACAACTTCCTAATCCAAGTCTTTACAGAATTAAGCATCGAATTATCATTTCCCATGACAAGTATGTCATCTACATACAACACTAAGAAAACAACTGCACTCCCACTAGTCTTCTTGTAAATGCACGGTTATTCTTCGTTTTTGATAAAATCAAACTCTTTGATTTCCTCATTAAAACGAAGATTCCAACTCCGAGGACTTGCTTCAAACCATAAATAGAACGTTGAAGTTTACATACCTTCCCAGCACTTACATGGACTGTGAAACCCTCAGGTTGTGTCATGTACACATCCTCTTCGAGATTCCCATTAAAGAAAGTTGTTTTCACATCCATCTGCCATATCTCATAGTCATGATATGCAGCAGTTTCTAGGAGAATCCGAATGGATATAAGCATTGCAACTAGGGAATAGGTTTCATCATAGTTTACACCATGAATCTGCTTGTAACCTTTAGCCACCAATCTAACTTTATATATCTGTATATTTCCATCCATGTCAGTTTTCTTATTGAAAACCCATTTACACTCAATGGTTACCATCAGCTAAATCAGCCAAAGTCCACACTTTGTTCACTGACATGGAATCTATTTCAGTTTCTGCGGCTTCTCGCCATTTATTGGAGTCAGGGCCCTTCATTGCTTCCTCAAAGGACGTAGGCTCATCACTCTCTATTATCAATAGTTCATGATGATCAGTCACCCAAACCGCAAATCTATCAGGTTTGTGATGTGTCCTTACGGACCTACGTACCTTATGTTCCACAGGTGTCGATTCTACTACTCTTCGTAAATCCAACTGATGTTCTTCCTTAGAAGTTGGAACATCCTCATGTGACTCTCGAACTTCTTCGAGTGATACTTTACTCCCACTAATTTTTGTAGAGAGAAATTCTCTTTCAAGAAAAGCTCCATTCCGAGCAACACACACTTTGTTCTCGGTAGGGTTGTAAAAGTAATAACCTTTAGTTTCTTTGGGATAACCAATGAAGTAGCATTTATCAGATTTGGGTCCAAGCTTATCAGTAAACATATGTTTAACATAAGCATTGCAACCCCAAATTTTAAGAAAAGACAAATTTGGAACTTTTCCAGTCCATATCTCATATCTCATATGGTGTCTTTTCAACTGATTTTGATAGACATCTGTTGAGCGTAAACGCAGACGTTTCTAGTGTGTATCCCCAAAAGGATGATGGAAGATCTGTATGACTCATCATTGATCGAACCATATCTAATAGTGTCCGATTTCTCCTTTCAGATACACCATTTAATTGTGGTGTTCCTGGAGGAGTGAGTTGTGAAACAATTCCACATTCTTTCAGATGATCATTGAAAGTTTGGCTTAAATACTCTCCACCTCGATCAGATCGAAGGGCTTTGATTGTTTTGTCAAGCTTGTTTTGTACTTCATTGTGAAACTCTTTGAACTTTTCAAAAGATTCAGATTTGTGTTTCATTAGATAAACATAATCATATCTACTGAAGTCATCAGTAAATGTGATGAAGTACTAGTAATTTCCTCAAGCATTTCTGCTCATTGGTCCACATACATCTGTATGTATAAGTTCCAATAAGTCTTTAGCTCTTTCACCGTGTCCAGTAAAAGAGGTCTTAGTCATTTTTCCTAGTAAACAAGATTCACATTTCTCATATGATTCATAATCAAATGAACTCAAAAATCCATCAAGATGAAGCTTTTGAATGTGCTTCTCATTGATGTGGACCAAACGACAATGCCAAAGAAAAGTTTGATTTGTATCATTAGATTTGAATCTTTTGGTACTAATGTTATAGACAAGCACACTTTGGTTAAGAACATAAAGTCTATTCTCCAGTGGACCGCTACCATAAATGATATCACAACGATCAAATAAACAACACTTGTTTTTAATCGAAAATTGAAATCCTTCCAAATACAAACAAGAAATAGAAATAATATTTCTACTTATAGCAGGTACATAGTAGCAATTCTTAAGTTTTAAAACCATGCCTGAAGGTAAAGACAAATAAAATGTTCGTACAGCTAATGCAGCAACTCTTACTCCATTTCCCACGTGTAAGTCCACTTGTCCTTTCTCCAAAGTTCTACTATTACTTAGGCCCTGCATATTCGTACAAATATGAGCACAACAGCCAGTATTTAATACCCAAGAAGTAGAACCAGAAGTAGTAACATTTACTTCTATAACATAAATACCTGAAGACGAAGCCTCGAAAGTCTTCTTCTTTTTCAGATCTTCCAAGTATTTCTTGCAGTTTCTTTTCCAATGCCCAGAGCCATTACAATAATGGCACTTATCAACATCAGAAGGACCAGGCTTAGACTTAGGATCAGGGTCAGACTTACTTGGATTCACAATCCAGCTTGCCTTACCATTTCCTTTATTCTTGCCTTATTTTTTGAACTTTTTACCCCTTTGTACCATAAGTACATGTGAGGTGTTCTTCTTGATGTTGTGCTCAGCTGTTTAGAGCATTCCATACAGTTCAGTCAAAGTCTTAGTCAAATTGTTCATGTTGTAGTTCATAAAAAACTGATCATAACTTGATGGCAATGACTGTAGGATGAGATTAGTAGCCAACTCTTGTCTGATAGGACAATCTAGTTTCGCCAAGTTATCAATATAACCCATCATCTGAATGATATGTGGGCTTAGTGGACCATCTTTTGGTAGCTTACACTCAATGAGAGCCTTAACGGTTTGGTATCTCTCAGTTCGTGCTTGGTCCTGAAACATTCCTTTCAGGCTAGCGATCATGTCAACTGGCAAATCCAAGTTCTCATATTGCTTCTGCAAGTCTGAGTTCATGGTTGTCAACATCAGACAACACACATCGATCCTATCACTGACATGATTGTCATAAGCATTCCTCTCTGCATGTTGGACATTGGTCTTAGGTTTTTAAGGAATAACATTTTCTAGGACATAGTCCTTTTTCTCCTCTTTGAGAATAATTCTCAAGTTTCTATACCATTTGAGAAAATTTGATCCATTCAGTTTTTTCTTCTCAAGGACAAATCGCAATGAAAACGAGCTGTGTGGAGTTGACATTGCTAGAAAGGAATAATAGCAAATGTTAATATGATGTTCAAGAATAAGAGAAATTTTAACACTTAGAAAACTCACATTATATTCAAAACAACTTTTTCCTCAAATTGAATATAATGATGCAAGATCCATATTACACTAAAATTCGAGTGAGCTTTGGCTCATCGCCCGAATATCTAGCTATTTAGGTAAACAACACCTTGTTAATAATGTCACATATAACTATTCGTTGTTAGAAGACATCTTATGTCAAATCTAACATATGCCTCTAAGCCCAAAACCGTTTTGATAGTTTAGTCAAGTAAGCCAATCTTAATTCATATGGTAACCATTACCATCTACATCACTCATGTAATTGCAGATACCTTGCTTAGCAATCCCATCATACAGCGAAACAAGCCTTCATAATTTATAAAATTGGAGAGACATCAAAATACTTAATATTAATTGAAGAATTAATTTTAATCCAATTTTAGTTTATATATAAAATTTATACTAATATAAAAATAAATATAACTAATATATATCAAATATATTATATTAGATTATAAATAATTAAATTCATTTTAATCCAATTAAAATTATTAATTATTATGTATATAAATTTAGGTTTAATTCTTAAATTGTAATCTAATTAGAATATTGAATTAGATAAATATTGAAACGAATCATTACCTTCCAAAGATTTTGATTTAACCGAATAAATCATTACCTATAGGTCCTATACCAACGATTTGGCAAATCTATACAAATATATACCTTTTCCTTTTATTTGTTTATTCGAACCAATCAAACAAATCAAATAACCATGAATGCGAGATGACCGTCAAACTAGTATTCTCGCATGCACCATTAATTTAACATGCAGACACAACGATATTTACGTGTGTCAAAACAGATATAATAAAGCTTGAAACACTTTCACAAAGACTAATAATAATCAGATTATAATACCATGCCTTTCATAGTTTAACCATATTTCATATTTGCACACGTCTTTCATCTATTAAATTTCATAATTTAAATATGATGAAATTAATCATTATCAACATGTAAATCAGATTTAAATCAATATAATGCAACTAGACTCTGATACCACTGAAAGAATTTATACTGGTTTATAACAATTTATAAATCAACATATGAATTCAATTACTAAGATCTCATGCACATATTGAAATAAATCTAGGTTCTAGAGTTTTGAATATACATGGATATTCTGCAGCAGAACAAGGAATAAGCTTAAACCAAAGTTGTTAAACACTCCAACTGTTGTGCCTCTACCGGTTTCCACATGCACACAAATTAGATCAGAATTGGATGCTAGTGCCGTCAAGATAAAATCACTAATAGCTAAGGACGAACAGTTCATCTCATACTTATTTGTTTAGGGTTGTTGTTGATCAAAAACGACTTACAGTTATTAACGTCTTTATATAAGACAAACTCATTTAACCTAACTGCATGTAATTAGATTAGTGGGCCAGGCCCATTAAGGGATATTAATCTCTTCTATTTGTTTTAGGAATGTATATATACATTTATATATAATTATATAAAACATGTAGTCATATGTTATATTACATGTAATGCCACTGTATTTTAATGATTTTTCAAATATTCATTAAGGGTATTTTAGTCGAAAGATATATTTCAATAAAAATTAAAATTAAAATCAAAATCAAAACTAAATCGAAACCAAATCATATCATATCTTTTTAAATCTAAGAATATCTTTTTTAAACAACCATTAAATCTCTCTACATAATTATGGAAATAACATTATCTCTACTAAATTTATTTTCAAAGAATACAATAATTAAATATGTATCCAAATAATCTAAAAATAATATGTTTTACTTCCCTAATTAATGAAGAACGAAAATTAAAACAAAAACATATATATTAAAGGGCAAATCTCCTAAATAATACATTTTCATGTTTATGTGACAAAAATAAACTAGGAAGAGAAAAATGACAAAAATGTTTCATTAAACAAGAAAATTTGACTATTTTATCCCTTTTTTTATATCTAAATTAGAAAATTGTTATTCAATATCATTTTTTATTAGAAAATTAATTTTTCGAAAACTTTTTTCAAAATTTTTTTTCAAAATTTTTTTTCAAAATTTTTTTTCAAAATTTTTTTTCAAAATTTTTTTTCAAAATTTTTTTTCAAAATTTTTTTTCAAAATTTTTTTTCAAAATTTTTTTTCAAATTTTTTTTCAAAATTTTTTTTTCAAAAATTTGTTCTTTTCAAATTTTTTTTTTTCAAAAATTTTTTTTTTTCCAACAAAATTTTTTTTTATAAAACCGTTTTAGGTACCATTTACTAAACATATGTAAACAATTCCTAAAAATTATTATACATTTCCTATAGTTTTAAGAACATTATTAATCTTCCAAACATTTCATATATATTTAATATATCATAATATTTTAAAAAATTAAAATTATTTTGTATATGTTAAACCTATTTTATATATTTATTAAAGTCTTAGGAACTCTTTCTTAAAATTGTGTAAACTATTCCTATATGTTAGTATACCCATTCTAAAATTTCAATAGCATATTTCCATGTATTAAAGTATTAAAAACACTTTCCTAAAAATATGTAAAAGAAATCTAAGTATTACTATACATTTTAAAAAAATAGAGAACATAATTTAAGGTATGTTAAATCTATTTTTAAATGTTTATTAAATTTTTAGGAACCCTTTACTAAAAGTATATAAATCATTCTTAAATATTAGTATATCCTTCCTAAAATTTTATGAACATAGTTTTGTATATGTTAAAATCATTTTTAAATGTTTCTTTAAGTTCTATGAACATTTTCTTTAAAATATGTAAAATATTCCTAAATATTTTAAATTTTTTTTTTTCAAAAACCGTTTTTGGAACCATTTCCTAAAAATATGTAAAACATTCATAAATATTAGAATACACTTCCGAAATTTTTAAGAACATAATTTTATTTATGTGAAACCCATTTTTAAATGTTTATTAACGGTTTAGGCACCCTTTCCTATAAATATGTAAATTATTCATAAATATTTGTATACATTTCCTAAAATATTAAGAACATAGTTTTATGTATGTTAAAAACACTTTCAAATATTTTAGAAATATTTTCCTAAAATATGTAAACCATTCCTAAATATTTTAATTTCTTTTTTTCAAAAATCGTTTTAGGAATTATTTCCTAAAAAAATGTAAACCGTATACATTTTCTAAAAATTTTCATAACATATTTTTATGTATTCTATTTTTAAATGTTTATTAAAAGTTTAGTAACCCTTTCCTAAAGTATAAAGTATGTAAATTATTGCTAAAAATTATTATACATTTCTTAAATTTTGGAAACAACAAAATTTTGAAAAAAAAAATTTTGAAAAAACAAAATTGAAAAAAAAAAATTTTTAAAAAAAAATTTTAAAAAAAAAAAATTTTAAAAAACATATTCCGAATTTAGCTTTAATTTATTTTTTAAATTTTTTTTTTAATTACATATGGGAAGGAAGGGTAATAGTCTTTTATCCCCTTTAATGAAACATTTATGTCAATTTTTCCCTTTGTGTTCATTTTGGTCACATAAACTTGAAAACAGTACATTTTAGGGTATTTCTCTATATTAAATTAAAAAATCAAATGATAAATATAATTAAATAATTTATTACATTAATTATTTTCCAATCATAAAATCAAATTTGATAAAAATACATATAAAACCCATGAGTAAATATATTTTTGAACATATTTCAACAAATAATAAAATGAAAAAAACAATCAATACAAAAAATCAAACTTAATATTAATAAGTCTAATTTATAAAATATAAATTTTTAAATTTTAAAAATAATTTAAAATAGGTTGATATATTTTTAACTCAATAAAATTTAAACATTAAAAAAAATTAGTCAATATATATATATATATATATATATATATATATATAGAGTAAAACGTGTTAATATTTTTACAATTACATATTTTTACGCTTTGTTCTTTCAGAATATGTAAAATATTTAGACAATTAAAAAATGGGTTAAAAATTAATTAACACGTTTTGATTATAAAAACCTTTAAAATAACTAATAAAAGACAAATTTAATAGACAGATTATCATATTGTAATTATACTTATATAAAAATATAAAATTAGTCATAAAAATGTATGTTTTAAAAAAAATAATAGAATATATTATATATTTTTATCATATATTTTAATATAAAACTATCAACACATCACAAATTATAACTTTCACAGATATATCTTTCACATAAAGTCAAAAATAGAAAAACAAAAGTCAATTAAACAATATCATTCTCTCAAAACATATTAAAAATATAGAAAATATTTATAATAAAGTAAAACTGTTAGAATATATTAAAATTTTAAATTTATAAATACATATCATTAAAAAAAAAACTAAAAAATAAAGAAGAATAAAAAATCTGTCTTTAAGGACGGACTGGAATCTAGTATATTATTGATCTAGTTTGCTTAGGCGTGTGATTCTGTAAGACTGTACAATATTAATAATAGATTCTTAATTTATAGATTATAAGCGGTTTTTAACAAAACATTATAATCACTTAATATTATACGATTGCCGAACCTCAACGTTATAACTTCAACCAGAATAAGTACAATAGATTTCAGGACATTCCCAACAGAATATCCAGAGATCAGCCGAGGCAAATAATGCGGGTCAACATGGAGAGGATCCATATCTCAACCTAGAACTTATTTAACTCTATGAAAATCTTCATTAAGCATTTTGCGAGAGAGTGAACTTCTAGAGATAAAGTTATGTTGACAGACTTCACTTTTCTTATCAGTCAGACACTCGGCTTGTATCAGTACCCTTCCGGACCAAAGAAATACATCTCACTATAAAATGTTTTTTCTTCCCATACTTTCCCTTTTTCGACCAATTCTGCGTCCTTACTAAGATAAGCGTTAGAGATCAAACCCGGAGGACCACCTCAGTCCGTTAAGCTACTATTGTTTTCATCTATTTCAAGTATGTTCATCTCCTAGTATTTAAACTACCTCTCTAGGTCCACCAACCGTAAAAAGCATTCGACATATCACCCATAATTTGCTTCCAAACAATTATACGAGCAGAACAAACATTTTTTTTTTTTCCAAAAACATTAGTATTTGTTCTTTAAACTTTCTTTTAAGTATATTAGTTTTGAACATTTGCTTTCCTCAGCAGAATAATTTTGGGCAGCCCCTACGAAGAAATGTGTATGTAATAGGCGATATATATAGGAGATATTCTTCCATTCTACTCTAAACATCCTGTAGCCTCTCAATACTACACAGTGAGAATTTTATTAATAAAAATGTGCATGGTTTCGTTTAAAAAGTCATTGCTAACAGCAATTCACTTTACAGTAATCTCCGATCTGTAAACTTCAAACCGTCAATCAGAATCGCCAATTGGAAGCCAGTCACTAGAATCACCTTCCGAATCCTTGCTATTTCCGCCTTGACTCCTGTTAAGCTGAACCCAGTCGCTTGAACCGCTTGCGTTTGATGGTCGCCGTTTCAGTGTACAACTCCTGTTTGAACATGGCTTCTCCGAGAGATCGTCTACATCTAAATCACTGAAGGAGATGATTTCGTCTTCATCTCTGAAGCTCCTCAGTCTTTCTTCAGATGATTCATCGCTTATCTCTCTCTCCTCGAATTTTAGAGCCTCTATATTGCTGATGACTCCCTCCACGGTTTCTGTTTCCCGACTGCTAACTTCTTTAAGACTTTCGTCACCAACAGAGCTCAGGTTTGACCCTGATGTCTCCTTCTTTTGCAGCTTAAGTAAAAGTTGATCCCTTGTTTCAAACACCTGTGCCGTTCAATGTAATTATCAAAGTTTCAGACTTGGGGAAAATGCAGTAAATAAATAAAGTACCATGCAATGCCAGCAGCATAGGACAAAAACAGTATACGCATACCGCATCTCCATATTCTAAACAAGTTTTATTATAGTGTAGCCTGAGTTTTCATCTTCAGGGGTTTAATATATATTGGATCAGATGCTAACATTCAGCAGGATGCATGTCTAGTATATAAAGTGTTTACCTTGCGGGTTGCTAAGAGCTCAAAATCATGTCCATTGAGTCTCGGCATCAGCAAAATAAAATAAATCAGCCAGAACTGTTCATCATCCATGCAACTGCTGACTTCATTCTTCACAGATACAAGGCTAGGAACCAGAGTTTCAATGGCTGATGCATGTGCCTTCTGAGCCTCAGATAGTTCAAATTCTGCATAATTCACTGAATAAAGTTTTTCCTCACCGTTGATTTGATCAAAGAGAAAATAAATGTAAACCACCAAGGCTTCGACAATATTTCCAAACTAACCAATCACATATACTTTTGGAAACCAAAAAAAACACAAAGATTTAAACTTGTGACAAGAGTGGCATATGAACATGTAATATACAAACAGTCATGGAAACCTTGAGGAAATTACTGGACTAGTCAAGCCTAATCTTAAACCCTAGAGATTGCTCTAAAGAGCAGGAGCAGCTACAACCAATCAATTCTAGAAAAAATCAATCTTTTCCAACGGGTCTAATAAAACAAGATAAGAATAAAAGACAAAAGCATAAAAATAAACTTGTGTAACAATCCTGTTTAGCAACTTGAAAACTCATCTTCTAATAAACAAATGCTTATTGGTTCCGGATTCGCACTTGTTATGATATTATAAAGCAAAATAGATGGAAACCACAAATATGCCTTTTCTGTAAGTGCTTAGACAGCATTTCCAACCTAACCAAGCCTATACACAGTGAAACAGACATAGGATATGCTTTTGAAAATTCGAAGGAAAAAAAGGAAGATCTAAAGCTCTAAGATCAATAATAGCAACTTTGAGATCCTAAAGACTCCAGCATGAAGAATATGTCCCAAGGGGAGACTACTGGACCGATCAAGCCTAATCTTAATCCCTAGAGATCCCTCTAAAGAGCAGGAGCAGCTACAAGTAATCAACTGTGGAAACAATTAATCTTTTCAACAAAGGTCTAACAAAACAAGCTAAGAATAAAAGACTGAAGCAAAACAAAAAAAAAACTTTTGTAACAATCATGTTTGACCACTTGCAAATTCATCGTCTAATAAACAAATGCTTACAGCTTCGGGATTAGTACTTGTTATTGATATAAAACCACAAATGTGTTTGTCCTGTTAGTGCTTCAACAACATGTCCAAGCTAACCAAGGCTATATAAAACAAAGATTTAGAGCTTTGTCATCTAAAGATAGTAATGTCATCCTTGAGATCTTAAAGATCCACTAGGAGAGAAGTAGACCGATCAAGCCTAATTTCAATCCCTACAGATCCTCTAAAGAGGAGGAGCAAGCAGCTACATCAAACCAACTGTGGATACAATCAATATTTTCCAAATACTTTTGTAACAATCATGTTTGGCTACTGAAAGAAGTCGACTAAGTCAATGCAAAGTCAGTTATGATCCCCAAATCAATTGACTAGAGACACAAGAAAGAAAGAAAAATAACTTTTAGTTCTTACCAGAGTTGAGTGACAATGGAAAATCTGTCCAGCAACCTGGTCTATTCGATATTTTAATTGCAAATTCCACAACTTCTTCAGATATCCCAGGTGCTTTAACCAATCGATCACCATCATCAATCTCTCTGTTTCCTTCGTAACTACTACTAGGAAACTGAAGCAGATTCGATGCAAAATTGGAGATACCAGTCTTGAAGTTTCCACCGATCTCTGCTAGATCGTTTCGGATCCCGAGTAGCGCAAGCTGAGTTGGTGAATCCGATGGAAGGCGTTCGTTTACGGGATTGGACGACGGAGAAGGAGGCGGCGCTAGGAAAGCTGCAACGCCACGGAGTTGGCGACCGATGGTGAGACCTAGCGAAGATAAATCTTCTTTGACACCACCTCCATGGCTGGTTGCGGGAGGACATGAAGGTTCGGGATCATCGCCAAGTGACTTGAACAGCCAAGACATTATTCAAAGTTAAAACTGGGTTTCGGCTTGTGCAATTTAGCAACCAACTAAATAGGTTTTTGACCACGGTGTCTTATTATAAAGGGAAACTATTCATCTATCTTATGGTTGGTATTATCTTAATATATATGATCAATAATATTATTAAAGTACTATTTTATATCCATAATAGTAATAAATATTATATATAATGATATATCTAATCTCTTAAACTTACATATTATAAATGAATCAATTATTTTAAGTAAAATATAATATTTAGAAAATTATAGTTATGTAAAATTCAAAATTAAATTAATTATCAATAATCAATAATTTTTCTATTATATATATACATATATATGTGCTTTTAAAATATCTTGTCAATTAATTGGCTATTTTTAGTATGTAATTTTTTGTATATCTTAAAATCAATTTATTTTTATTATGTATAAAAAATATTTAGATATTAACAAATATTTTTATTTGACATATTTGTCACTTAAAGTTATTATCATTGTCTTTACAAAAATATTTTATAGTTTGTATTTTTAGTATATTTAATAATATTATATTCTAAATTTATAAATTTATATTCATAAATTACACATATTTTTCTTATGGTTTAAAAAAATAGAATACTAATATTTTCTTCAACAGTAATATTTTTAATGAATGAGCTCATTATTTTCTATTTATAAGTTTTTTCTGTATATACATTGCATCTTATAAGTACTTGCAGATTAAATTTAACTCAAGGGAAACATAATTATCGTTTTGAAATATATTTTCTTTTTTAAACTTGAAACTTTTTTTAATTATGTATTTATTAAGAAACAATCAAAATCAAATGTAATTATGTAATTAAAATATATTTTTGCACTTTTATCAAAATATTTATAATTCTCAATATCTTGCTAATTTTATACTTTTCAAAAAAAATTAAAAAATATTCTTAATCTATCTACTAAAGCGAACTTAAATTTTTAAGAAAATAGAAGAATTTAATCTAATTATTTTTGATTTTTGAAATTTCAATAATTACTTTTCCATATAAGATTAACTGTATATAGAATTTCAATTTTCACAATAAATCCAGCACTATTGACAAACTTTAAGTTTGAAAAATTACTAATTATTATTGTATCATAGAAAGATTAAACCATACACAAATTTTCTAAAACATGGTTTGATGTCTTTTTATATCAATCCATATTATTTTCCTCTCAAACTTTAGGGATTCAGTCTCAATTTTTTATATTAGTAGATAATTTCTTTTTCTTTCTTGTTAATATTTCAAAAGTATATTCAATACATCAATCTAAAAAATATTCTTATATTTAATTTTTATTATATTTATTCTAAATTCTTTTTGTCACGAAATTTATTCTTAATATTTATAGTTAACTATATAGCTGATAATATTAGCTTAAATTAAAATTTTTAATAAACTAATATTAAATTATTATTTTTTGTTAGTAGAAACTAATAGATAATTTTTTTATCTTATGCAATTTTTCTATTAACAATATAATTTTAAAAATTTTAAAATTTCATAATTAAAAATATTGATGTAGAATGATATTGTTGCTGTTTCAAATTATGTAGATAGTTTTATATGCATCTAGTCTCAATTTTTATATATTAGTAGATAGTTCCTTTTTCATTTTTGTTAGTTAAAATATTTATGTTAATTTCCTATAAATATATTCAATACATCAAGTTAAAAAATATTCAGATATGCAAATTTTATTAATTTTATTCTAAGTTTTTTGCCATAAAATGTATTATATACTATTTATAATTTTATAGTTAACTATATAACTGATAAAATTATCTTAACTTAAAATTTTTACTTATCTAATATTAGTTTTTTTTTGTTAACATAAACTTATAGATAATTTTTTATATAACATATATTTATTAACAATATAGTTTAAATTTTAGAAAAAAATTTAATTAAAAATGTTGATGTAAAATGATACTATTGTTGTTTTAAATCTAATGTAGATAATTTTAGAGGCATTTAGTCTTAATTTTTATACTAGATTCCGGCTCATCCTTAAGAACGGGAATTTTGTTCTTCTTTATTCTTTAGTTTTTTTTTTGAATAATATGTATTTATAAATTTAAAATTTTAATATATGCTAACAGTTTTACTTTCTTATAAATATTTTATATATTTTTAATATGTTTTGATATATTTTTAATATGTTTGTTCGGATTTTTTCGGATATCGGATTTTATCCGATCCGACCCGAAACCCGAATTGCCATTGATACTAAATCCATTCGGATTTTTTTGCTTATCCGAACCCAGTTCGGATTGGATTTTTCGGATCGGTTTCGGGTTCGGATTTTGGACCCGGACAAAATGCCCAGGCCTATGTTTTGAGAGTGGGTGATATTGTTTAATTGGTTTTATTTTTTTTATTTTTGACTTTATATGAAAGATATATCTGTGAAAATTATAATTTGAGATGTGCTAATAGTTTTATATTAAAGTATATGATAAAAATATATAATCTTTTCTATTAGTTTTTTTAATATTTTTATAAGTAATTATATATTTTTATATTTATATAATTATAATTACAATTTTATGAAAATTTAAATATGATATTATGTCTATTAAATTTGTCTTTTATTAGTTATTTTATTTTTTATAATCAAAACGTGTTGATTATTTTTTAACCCATTTTATAATTGTTTAAATACTTTACATATTACGATGAAATAAATTATAAAAATCTGTAATTGTAAAAATATTAACCTGTTTTACTCTATATATAAATTTACTAATTTTTAATATTTAAAATTTGTTGAGGTAAAAATATATCAGCCTATTCTCAAATATTTTTTAAATTTAAAAGTTTACATTTGATAAATTAGACACTTATTAATATTAAGTTTGATTTTTTTGTATTGATGTTTTTTTTTATTATATTGTTAGTTGAAATATGTTCAAAAATATTTTACTCATGTTGTCTTATATGATTTAAAAATAATTAATGTACTAAATTATTTAATTATATTTATCATTTGATTTTTTAATTTAATATATATATATATATATATATATGTTTTTATTTTCGTTATTCACTAAGGGAATTAAAACCTATCATTTTAAGATTATCTGGATACATACTTAATTATTGTATTGTTTGGAAATATGTTTAGTAGAGATAATGTTATTGTATTGTTTAAAAAAGATATTCTGCTATTTAAAAAGATTTGATATGATTTGGTTTCGATTTAGTTTTGATTTCAATTTTAATTATAATTTGAATATATCATTCGACTAAAATACCCTTAATGAAGATTTGAAAAGTCACTAAAAGACAGTGACATTATATTTAATATAACACATGACTAATTTTTTTTTATAATGTTTCCTATTTTAATAGTATAAATAGATATTAATAGGTGTTATGTATAGAGGCTCATTAGTAGATATATAGAAACTCATTAGGTTAACTTAACATCTCTACATGTACTCCTATATAAATGATCATTCATTCATTGAAATAAATACATCAATTCTTCTATTCTTCTCTTACTATTCTCTTCATAACATGTTATCAACATGAAACTCTAGCCGCCTGAGCTAAGAGATATTCATTTTTTTTAGTCATATATCATTATAGTTATTTTTCTTAAATTCAATTTCAAACTATGTTTATTATCAATTCATGGTTTGTAAAGTGGATCCAATTTATATTGATGCTTAATAAAATATTATTTTTAAATTTTATATTGGATGATTGATACTCTAACCGATATGATAACTATTATTTGATCGTTAATATTTTGGAGTTTTGTATTTGATAATTATAATCTGCATAAAAGACTACGGTGCGATTTAGTTCACTGAAGTCATTTGCATGATTTAATTATTCTTCTTATATTTATGATTTATTATAAACTTGAAGTTTACAATACAAAATCTCCAAAAGAGAACTTTCTTATATTGGTTATTTTATTTCTCTTAGATTCATATAATATTATATGCTTATGTTTGATTTTATTGTGATATGCCAAAATATTGTTGAAAATTTGATAGAATTTATTTTATTGTTACATAAAATCATTGTTTAAATTCGAGTTTTGCACGTTTTATTTGTTGAAATCTGAATCTTGCATATCATATTATTTAAATATAAATCTTGTACATTTTATTGTTTAGATTTGTTTATTATATCTCAAATTGTGCACTTTCTATTATTTAATTTAACAAATATGTGTATGATATTTTCTGTGATCAATATTTATATATCGAATTCTGCACTTTTCATTAATAAATTGAATAAATATTTGCATGATATTTTCTAAGATCAATATTTATAAACATTTTTCTCTCAAATTAAATATATCCATTTTTATTGATATAGGTAAATATTATTTATCATATTATAATGGTTTCATCCAATCATATGTTTATTTTATTATTTAAATACCTAAATTTCTATTTTATTGTTTAAGATTTATTTATTAACTATTTTATTCATACCATGTATAAATATGTCACTAAGTTAATTATATTATAAATCTATACTATTAAAATAGGAAACATTATAGAAAAAACATTTAGTCATATGCTATATTACATGTAATACCATTGTATTTAAGTGTTTTTTCAAATGTTCATTAAAGGTATTTTAGTCAAATGATATATCTCAATTATAATTTAAATTTAAATCAAAATTAAATCAAAACCAAATCATATAATATCTTTTTAATATTTCCATAATTTCAAATAAAATCAAAACTTTCAATATCTTTCAATATCTTCTTTATTTAAAATATAAATGTATGTTTCTATTTTAATTATAACAAACTTTTATACAAATATTTTTGATATATTTTAATATTTTTTATTATTAATACTTTTGTAATTATTATTAAAAATTAATTTTAATTAACTTTAATGTCATTATAATTATTTGATCGGACAGCTTAATTAACGGGTTAGCCTATTTTAATTTTATAAATGTGAAATTACATTTTTCAAACTAAAATAATTGTTTTGTGAAAAAAAATAATATTCAAAATAAAATGGTATAATATTTAATATTTAAAAATGATAAATATGAATATATATATATATATACATATATATATACACAAATCGATAAACATATTATATAATCATACTATAACTATATAATTAATAAAAATTATATAGTATTACCATCTATTTCAAAATAAAAGTACTAACATATCTAAAATTATGACTTTCACAAATATATTTTTCATACAAAATAGAACAAAAAAAAATCAATTAAAAATATCGTTGATTCTCATAATATATTAAAACTATATATTACATTTATGAAAGAAAAAAACTGATAAAATACTTTAAACTTCTAAATTTATAAATATATATTATTAGTATATTATTAAAAAATTGAATAAAAAAAGATTTCGGTCCTAACGACGGCCCAAAATCTAGTTTGCATTTAATTTATCAATCATGGCAGGATTTTATTACCATTTACACAATATTTTAATTATTAAATTAAATATTATCTTACCAAATTTTGATTGAAGAATATCATTACATTAAATATTGTATAATATTAGATATATATTATTTTTGCATACTTAAAATTTTGAGTTAATGGATTAAGTTTTGGTAATGTTTTATCTGAATTATATATTCTAAATTATATATATATATATATATATATATATATATAATTATAATTATAGATAAAATCATATTTATTTTAGATATAGACATAATAACTTCATTTTTAATGAAAAAAACGAATTTCAGATTGAGATCCGGCGGCTGCCGGTTATGTTATATTTTTAACAACCTAATTCAATGAAACACGGATTCATTTGTCAAGATATTTTTGAAGTTATTAGTAATATGGTCCAACTGTTTTTAAAATAATCTAGATTTACTAAAAAAATTAACAATAGTTAGTGAATGTGATGAGTTCTTAGAAATAGAATTATCATGAAATATCTTAGATTTATATAATATAATTTGATATATTTTTATGGTTATATTTTATTATCATCATTATTATAAGAGTCTCAAATTCATTTACAGTCAATGATCCACAAAGTTCTTTAGAATACTCTAAAGAAAGGTTTGATCACCAGAATGTGATTACTTAAAACTCATTATGATTCTTTGAATCTTTAGATTAGAAGAGTTGAAGTCTGTAAATAAATCTTAACTATGTTGGAGATTATTTTCAAGTTGAAATTATGTGGAATGTATATCAGTAATGCAAAGATATTAGAAAATAAATATTTTAATTTCCATGAAAATAATGTTGTCTTATAGACACATTACATAAAATAACTTATATTTTTGTCTCATTGAGACTGAAAAACCCATGAGCTATTGATGAAAAATATGAATCACATCTAACTAATTCTGCTTCTTTCCATGAAGGGAATGTGACATCTTATACTAGAAAATAAAAAGACCATACCAATAATATTGGCCGGAGAAATTGCTATAGAAGTGATCTCTGATGTGAATGTGGATATGGATATTATCAAGGTCAATCGAGATCAAAGAGAGTTTCTTTAATAAATAAAAAAAAACTCAGATTCTCACAAGAAGTGAGAAAATAAAGATGATAATAACCAAGAGATATTTTTATCATTTAATGATGAAAGAAATAATTGTGAGTACAATACAATTTTGTATAAAAGCATATTAAAAGCTCTAGAAGAGCATATATATGAATTCATATGGAAATACAATTTGAACTCATTGAAGCAATGTACTATCCTAAGTCTCAAAGAAATTTAGTGAGATTCAGTTCGAGATTGATGAACTTGTAATCTCATCATCTCGAGGGGGAGAATTAATGAGTCCCACATCCACAGTAAGTGGAAAATCTAAAAGATGATATTTACGCTCAAAGTGAGATTGACTAGCATCTTTAAAGTATTTTGAATACTTGATGCATTATGTTTTCTAACTCTCAAAATGTAGAAGAATCAAATATATAATACATGACTCAAGTAGGGTATGTTATTTATTTCAAAATGAGATTCAGTTATAGATTGATGAACTTGCAGTGTTATCATCTCGAGGGGGATAGTTAAAGAATCTCATATTCCATTAAAAGTGAAACATTCTGAAGGTTATTTTATCACTAAAACTTAGATTGGTGAATCGTTCATAAAGTAAATCCATGAGATTTTAAGACAATTCATATTGAAACAATAAGTGAATGAAAAGTTAAATACTTTTCAAATCACAAGTATTTCCCAAGGTAGTAAAAGTTTATTGGAGAAACTTATGTGCGTTCTCCACTGGATTTGTAATACACAAAGTTTAAAAGAATTGAGATAAATGATACAATAAACTAGAACTTTACTTGCTTATTAAATGTTTGGCATGAACCGGTTAAACCATTACAGTTCAATGAAGATGCGAAAGAGAATTTATGAGAACATTCATTAAAGAACTAGAAGATTCTCCTGAATGATTTCTCATATGCTGGTTGCTCATAAGAGAAGCTGATAATACAGTTTTTACCAACTAAAATAGATTTGAAATCTATTAATAGATGTCAGAAGATGTTGGTGGACTGATCACCCACCATGCATCTTAATAATGTTGGTGAATTCACGATCTCTTGAGTATTATTACATATATATTTGGATAAGTGTTGATGTACATGTTCACACACAAAATGCAGCAGCATTGATTTGCATCAAGCCAACTAGTAATTGATAGTCTTCCCCGTAAATGGAATTGGATCATAAACCAAATATTTCCCATCTAAGAATTTTAGATGGATAGTGTACATTTCAATTACTCCACCACATAGTTTTAATATGATTCCTCAAAGGAGGATGAGAATATACATTATGTTGGATATAAATCTCTATTGATAATTAAGCAATACTCGATTTGCAAACTGAAATTTGAATGAGTCAGTCTTTCCAACATTAGGGGAGAAGAAAAAAAATTATATATATAAACAGCTGGAAAAGAAAATGAGTTGGAATGAATTATCATTGATCCTCAGACTCAAGTATATGTATTAGAATTTCAAAAGATAATTCATTTCCAGAGTTGAGTAAATCAGTTGTCAGACATATTTACTAACCCAAATAAAGTGATAAAGTCACATATGCCAGCTATAAATGCTCCAATAAGAATTGATGTCCCACAAGGACAATATCAAACTGCTAATGAGTATTGGTTCCAGAAGCAGAAATTAAAAATGGTCTAACCGAGATGACAAAGATTTTTGAATGGTCTTTAAGAAAAGACATTAAACATGACAAAGAAAAAAACTCAGGCCTGAGACAAGAAAGAGATCTAAATAAGTTATGTCATGTGTGAAATAAAAAGGAACCAAAAGCAAATCAACGTTGATAGTATATTTGCATGCAATATAACAGTTGATATGATGAATGAGAAAGAGGATCTTGAAACAAAGTATATTCAAAAGTGTACACAAAGAAATGATTGGCCAAATTATAAAAGAAGCAATAGACAAAGAAGTAAACTCTTTTAGCAAAAGAGATGTATTTGGCCCAGCAGTCCATACACCTAAAGGTGTAAAAGTAGTGAGACATAAATGAACATTTGTGTCAAAGAAAAATGATTATACAGAGACATAATCTCTTGTGGTGGATGCAACTATTTTCAGATTCCTTATCAATCTGGCAATAATAAAATGATTTGATTTATACAATCCAATGAGTAATGATACTTATATGAAACTCCATTACATATATCTCAGAAGGATATAATCCCATTAGGATTGATGATATCAAAATTATGTTCCCGGGAACTTAAGGTGTTTGATCAAATTAAAACAAATTCGTTTCATGGAGTATAATCAGAAATTAAATTTTATAAGATGAGTCAATATACCCATCTATGTTTATCAAAGGATCATGGATCACTAGAATCCTTAATTTAATCACCATTGAAACTCTTGCAGAGTTATCAGAAGTAGTTTGATGAAAACAATATGTGATCCTAGATTTGAACATGGCAAAACTCTTGAAGAGTTATTGAAAGTCATAGTTTAAATGAAATATATTGGAAAGACAACATTGTCTCTATTGATTCTAAATTGAATATTAAAAGAAATAGATATTATCTCGAAACATCCTTGCAGGATTTTATATAGAGAATCCTCACATATGTTTGATCATACAGTACCATATTTAAAATGTTATTTGATCAAGTTACTAGTCTTTTCATGATCGAAAGATGAGATTTGGTATGACAAGAGGAAAAGTCATAATAGTAACTTTTATAAGAAGAACATGAATAAAAGGTATGTACAAGTATGTACAGTAAACTATTAAAGAGATTCGGTATGAAGTCCAAATAAACCAAGAAATTATTATCTGTCAAAAGGGTGTTATGGATCAAAAGTCTAATGACCCTATATATTATGTGGAAATCAAACGAGTATTCAGTAAGGTTATGCTCAATTATCAAAAGATGATATATACAATTAGAATGCATATCATGAAGATGTTGCTTCCAGGGGGGGAGATATAAGGATATGTATGTACTCTTTTTCCTTCTCATGGTTTTTATCCCACTGGGTTTTTCCATGCGAATGTTTTAACGAGGCAACAATGAACACATAAAAGATAGACTCCCAAAAAGGGAATGTCATAATACATATAATGAAAGTCTATCACTTTTCCAAAGTATTTCCCATATATTAATGAGATCATGACAATCCGAGAGAATGACCTAGGTGAATCATCAGCAAGACCAACACACTGCAAAAGAATGGCGATGTTCATATTGTACAGATTGAATCAAGTGAAGATCTGACACACACATTTACCAATGATCTAAATTCAAGAAGTTAGTTCACCATATTGGATTGTATCATCTCAAAGATCTCAACATATGTACTCATGAAGGGAAGTAATTGCGTGTTGCATTCTTTTTCCCTTAACATGGTTTTTCCCATTGGGTTTTTCTGTTAAGGTGTTTAATGAGGCAACATGTTAGACTCATTACGAATTATTTTATTATAATAAACATCTAATGGGGAGTGTTATGTATAGAGACCCATTAGTAGATGTATAGATGCCCATTAGGTTAACATAACCGTTCTCCTATACAAATGACCATTTATTCCTTAGAATAAACACACCAATTTTTCTCTTCTTCTCTTATTATTCTCTTCTCTTCATAACAGTATGTAATTTCTTTTTCTTTTTTGCTAGTTCGATTTTTTATATCAATTTTCCAAAAACATATTCAGTACATCAAGCTAACTTCTTTTTTAATGATTTTTTTTTCCTTTGTTATTTTATATTCTACACATCAAGCTAACTTCTTTTTTCATGATTTTTTTTCCTTTGTAAACTTAACTTATTTAATATTTTTTTGGAAATCTTAATATATATAAAAATATTTAATTAAAATGCTGATGTGTCATAGTTTTATTGGTGCTTTTAAATCCCATTTTGACACCCTCAATGGTTTATAGCCTCAACTTTTATATATTAATAGATTTAGTATCAATTTTTATATATTAGTAGATAATTTATTTTTTAAATTGTTTATGTTAGTTTTCCATAAATATATTCAATACATCAATTTAATTTCCCTTTTCAATGATTTTTTCATTTGTTAATTAAACTTATCTAATATTGATTTCTACTTCAATATTTTTTGGAAATCTTAATATATTTAAAAATATTTAATTAAAATGTTGGTGTGACATAATTTTATTGGTGATTTAAAATCATATGTGGACACTCTTTATGGCTTATAGCCAACTTTTATCTATTAATATATTAGATTTTTCATCTACACTACGAGTGAGATTATTTTAATATTTTTTAGTTAGAAATATATGATCAATAATATTTATTAAAGTGTTATTTTTATATTCACAAATAACACACACACATATATATTCATCATAAAAACTATTTTCTTCTTTCATATGGTTTAAAAAAATATAGAATGCTAATGTTTTTTAACGTCAGTATTTTTAATGAATAAACTCGTTATCTTATATTTATAAGTTTATTTACTACATATACATTGCATTTTATAAACACTTGCATATTAAATTTAGTTCACACAGTTTAACCTCTGAAATCATCTAGAATTACATAATTGTTTTTTTTTTTGAAAATTATTTTCTTGTTTATATTTGAAGCTTATTTTTAATTATATATTTGTTAAGAAACAACCTAAATGAAATATAATTATTTAATTAAAATATAGTCTTACAGTCATGTCAAAATCTATATAATTAATTTTCAATATCTTACTAATTTTATATTTTTCAAAATAATTTAAGAAATTTTTAAAATATATTTATTAAAGGGAACTTTAATGTTTAAGAACAATAGAAGAATCCAATCTAATTATTTTAGATTCTTAGAATTTTTTATTTTTAGGTGATATTTAAATTTTAATTTTCTATGTAAAATTAAATTTATTGAAAATTTCTTACTTTCACAATAAGTTCAATACGATCCACAAATTTTAAGTTTGAAAATTCACCGATGATTATTATTGTATCATATAACGGTTAAAACACATTCAAACTCTCTAAAACATAGTCTGATGCCTTTTTATATCAGTCAATATTTCTTTTTCCTCTCAAGTTCTGAATGAGCTGTTATGATTATTTTATTTTATTTTAGAAAACCATCAAATCTCTTAATAAATATCTCAAACTATATACTTTCTGGGTTTGATGCTTAGCGTTTATTTTTGATAACTCGGAGTTTTCAGTGCTTTTGAACTTCCTTCTTTAGTGACACATTTATAATCTCGTACCAGAGCTGGTTTGGTAATGTGTTTGCGAGATGTAAATCGTTCTAGTGTACCTCGGATGGTGTTTACTGGGTTTAGCGAGCTTATTTCGCGGTTTACGCTCCGCAGTATTTCCAATCTACGAAACGCTCCTGAAGATAAGCTAAATTGAATATCGTCCAGACGCTTCCCGCATTCCCGATCAGGTTACGCCTTTTGGATATTAGTCCGGAAATTTGTATAGCACGCTACTTCTAACCGTTTCTGGATGTTAAAAGAACCATGGTTGAAATCTTTACTTGGGTTATAGATGTCTTGTTGTGGCCAGCAACAGACAGAGTTTTGAAGAATTCAAGTGAGTTACGGGAGCTAATCCGAGTTGATCTTTCGTTTGTTAGTCTTTTGTTGAACGATTTTGGATGAGCTGTGAGATACTAAATCTCAATGTTCATCCAGACTTCGCGCCTTTATCGTGCTTCCGTAGAAATCGTCCGCTTCTTCGGATGGGTAGTGAGATACTAAGTCTCAGTGTTCATCAGGACTTTGCATTCTATTCGTCGATTTTCGGAGAACTGCCCACTTCTTCGGATGGGTAGTGAGATACTAAGTCTCAGTGTTCATCCGTACTTTGCATTCTATTCGCCGATTTTTGGAGAACTGTCCGCTTCTTCGGATGGGTTGTGAGATACTAAGTCTCAGTGTTCATTCGGACTCCCCATTCTATTTGTCGTTCTTCCGGAAAAAACTGTCCGCTTCTTCGGATGGGTTATGAGATGCTAAGTCCCAGTGTTCATCCTCTGAGCTGTTTCTTGGAATAGGAGGCTCGAGAGAGTTACATATATATACGGACCCACTCCCCCCCCCCTTTTTTTTTTTCTTGAAGGGGGCAGCTAAACACGTTTTTTAGGCAAGCTGCCTACGTAGCCTTCATAAAAGGGATCAAGCCACCCGTAGTTCCTCTTTTTTTTTTAGATCGTTGATTGGTTTTAGGAAATGACATTGTCTTTAGTAAGTTCAATCGTTTAGGGGATGCTCTTGGCGAGTGTCGTCACTGAATCCTCGGGAATGACTTCCTTCTCTTCGGGGTGTTCTTTTTCCGATTTCTCGTCTTTGTCAGTCTTGCTGGTTGGCTGTTAATTTCGGTCTTGGTCTTGGGGCCTGACCTCTCCGACTTCTTGTGTTAAGAGCTGGGTCATGAGCTTTGTTCTTAAAGCGTGGCAGTTTGCCGTTGAATGGCCATAGAGGTGATGGTGTTTGCAGTACGGTATTTCGTTGACGTTACCAGAGTTTCTAGTCCATGTGTTCCATGGACATTTGTCACGTCTGGAGACTGTTTGTGGCCGATCGGAGCTGGTGGAAGGTTGTTTCGAACCAACCTGATGGTTGTAGGCTCCTCCCATGTTGACTACTTCCAAGTGTTCGTAGCCGCCGTTCTGACTGCTCTCCATGTTGTCCGAGGTTGTTGGAGCAAGAGGTATGGTTTGGTTTTCCTCCTTCGAAGTATGATACTTCTGGGCTGAAACCTTTTCTTTGTGGACAACGAAGTTTGAGGCACAATGGAGGGTGTCCTGGATGGTCGGCGGTTTGTTCAGGCATGTTTCTTTGCGGAAGTGAGACTCGAACCGCAGTGCTCTTCTCAAAGCTGTGAGTGCGGCTTCATTCCCGAGCCCGTCGATCTTTGACGTGACTACTTCAAAGCGTCCCATGAAATGTTGCAGACTCTCATTCGAGCCTTGGGATAGAATCCAAAGATCTGCATCAGAGGTTTCCCGGTTTACGGAGAGCGTCGTCTTTCCCATCGGGCCCATTCTTCCTTGCTTTTTGGTTTGTATTTGCTGCTCGACCCAAAGTACGTTTTCTTCTTCCTCGGTGGCGTCTCTTTCATCGTTATCAGTCTCGACTTCGTCTTGCCCGGTTCCGTTCTTGATGGTTCCGGTTCTTTCTCCGCTTCCGTCTTTGTTTACAGTTGAAGCCAGCTGATCGGTGTTTTGTCCGGTAGTGTTCTTACATTTCAAAGGTGGTGGCCCGTACAGGTCCACCCTTGTCCCGAGTGGGGTTTGCTCACTCGAGTTTTGCCCTCCCGGCGTTACCGTTTGCGGCGAGAATCGAAGACGCCTTGCTGTGAATGTTCCCGGATTGTCTCCAATTGTCGAGTCACTGTGTCGTTGATTCTCTCCTGCTCGGCCTTCCGCTCTAAGAGTGTGGCTAGCATTGTCTTCGGTTTGGTCATGGAAACCGTCGGTCCGCCTAAGTTGGCCGCTCCGTCGGTTTGGACGTTTGCTCTGTTGTTTCCATCATTGTTTCTGTCATTCTTTTTGTCGTTGTTTCCGTTGTTGTTTAATCCGTCTCCAGACATTGCTTTCTTTCTCGTATCATTTTGCCCTTAAGGTTTAGAATATTTCTCGTACCCACAGACGGCGCCAAACTGTGAGAGTTGAAACTCATAGAATCAAAACTTATAATAAATGGGGGCTCGAAAATCCTATTTTAAAAGAACTCAAGGACCAAGATCGAAAGTTGATTTTATTAAGTGATGTTTTATTGCCAAAGTACAAGAAAATTCGTAAAAGCTTAATGTCTTACAATACGAAAAGACTAATACTTGGAACTGGATGCCCTTAAACTTGATACAAGCTATCATATATACAGTGGGCAACCTAGGGTTCTCAGGGAGTTTATTAGCGATGTGGGACATCTGTTAATCTTCCATCTGCCGATTTAGACGGACTTTGGGCCTGATTCGCGGCCTATATACTTAGCAGGTCACTACTACGTCGGTCTTGATCCAGCCCACCTCCGGTTTGGTTCAGCTCGCCCTGGTTTCAGTCTTCCGCCTTGCTTGGACTCTTTTTCCGGTTTTTGGATCGGTACGTAACAGTAACAGTGTTTTATGAACAGTAATCCGAATCCGTCTTTTGTCAAACCGAGTCTCTGTCTTTACGATTTTATCCGGTTCGTGAACAGTGTTTCATGAATAGTGTTTTGCGGATAATCCTGCATGAACAGTGTTCCGAACCGAACGATTCCAAACTCAAGCTTTCAGCCAGCCCGTTTTTCTCGTATGAACTTTCAGCCAGCCCGTTCCTCTCGTATGAACTTTCAGCCCGCCTGTTTTTCTCGTATGAACTTCCAGCCTACCCGTTTCTCTCGTATGAACTTTCAGCCCGCCCGTTTTTTCTCGTATGAACTTTCAGCCTGCCCGGTCTCTGGACTGGACTGGCGGGCTGGTCCAAGGAGAGTAAACCGGCGGGATGGTTCAGGGAAGTCACAGGCGGCCTGGTCCGAGGGCGGATTGGTTCAGGGTGGCCTGGAGCAGGACAGATTGGTTCAGGGCGGACTGGAGCAGGGCGGACCGTCTGAGGGTGCCCTGGAGCAGGGCGCCCTGGACTGGAGCAGGGCGCCCTGGACTGGAGCAGGGCGCCCTGGACTGGAGCAGGGCGGACTGTCTGAGGGTGGCCTGGACCAGGGAGGACTGGAGCAGGGCGGACTGGACTGGAGTAGGGCAGACTGTCCGAGGGCGGCCTGGAGCAGGGCGGACTGTCCGAGGGCGGCCTGGAGCAGAGCGGACTGTCCGAGGGTGTACTGGAGCAGGGTGGGATGCCTGGTCGGCGGCCTGGCCAAACTGGCGGCCTGGTTCAGGGCGGCCTGGTCCTAGGGAAAGAGCATGGCGGCCTGTTCTGATACCTGGCGTTCTGGTCCGAATTGGTGGCCTGGCTGTGAGCAAGCTGGCGGCCTGGTCCAAACCGGCGGCCCAGTCCAATACTTGGCGGACTGGTCCAGAAACTGGCGGCCTGGTCCAAGAACTGGCAGCCGGGAAGTCTTTCGTATGAGTTTTAATGTCTTTCATACGAGTTTAAATGCCTTTGTATAAGTGTAAATGTCTTTCATATGAGTTTAAATGTCTTCATATGAGTTTAATAGTCTTTCGTATGAGTTTAAATGTCTTTGTATGAGTTTCCAGCTAGCCCAATCCTTTTTCGAGTAAATTGGCTAGCTGGTACGATCCTCGGATAAGCATGCCGTAGAAGTATTTAGACTTCTCGATCCGTCAATCTTTGAGAGGTGGGTTTTGACCCCAACAAGCAGCTCTCAGAATCTCTCTTGAAAAGGAAGTTTGTAGTTTATGTCTACTTGGGAAACAAGCCAGACACATGTTTCCGCAAGCTACTACCTTCCGCACAACAAAGATATTAAAACTCGTACATGGAGATCTTTGCAGTCCTATCACACCGAGTACAAATGCCGGAAATAGAAACATTTTTGTACTCATTGATGACTATTCTCGTGACATGTGGACAATTCTTAAAGGAGAAAGGAGAAGCTTTCCACAAGTTTCAGAAATTTTGAACTTTGGTGGAAAGGGAATCCGAGGCAAAGATACAAACATTCCGAACCAATAGAGGAGGAGAATTTGTATCTTTTGTGTTCAATTCTTTCTGCAAGAACTCAGGCATTCAAAGACATTTGACAGCTCCATATACTCTACAGCAGGATGGCATGGTAGAAAGACGCAATAAGACCTTGATGGAGAAGACCAGAAGCATCCTAAAGCATATGCATATGCCAAATTACCTATGGGAAGAAGCTATACGACACTCCACCTACCTTCTAAACAGAATACTGACACGGGCTCTGAAGGAAAAGACTCTGTATGAATGTTTTCAAGATAAAAAGCCAATAATCGAGCATGTTCGAATCTTCGGTGTCATCGGATATGCGAAAGTAGACAGCCCGCACCTAAAAAAATTGGACGACAGGACACTGATACTTGTTCATCTAGGCACTGAACCAGGCTCTAAAGCATATCGTTTACTAGATCCCAAGGCAAGGAAAATCATATTAAGTTGTGACATTATTTGACGAAACAAAAGGATGGAATTGGAATCGCAACAACTCGACACAAGACAGTGGAGAAAGTTTCAGAGTTACGTTCGATGTTTTTGGAAACCATGGACTGCAAGAAGATGAAGAAAATAATGAAACAGGCCAGAACATGGATGCTGAAGATTCATTGAATGAATCCAGAGACGATGATCACTCTGAAACAACACCAGAGTATGAGACTACAGTACCACCAGAACTTACTATAAGGAGATCACATAGGCAGAGTGTTAAACCAAAGTACCTTGAAGATTATGTGCTACTCACAGAAGAAGAAGGAGAAGCCTTACTTCTATATCTAAATAATGAACCACGAAACTTCCATGAAGCAAAAGAGTCGAAGGAGTGGATACGTGTGTGCGGAGAAGAAATTGGTTCAATAGAGAAGCTTTTAAACATGGGATCTTGTTGACTTGCCTATATGAGTATAAAACCAATCGGTTTAAAGTGGGTGTTTAAATTAAAAAGAAACTCAGATGGAAGTATCAATAAACATAAAGCTCGAATAGTGGCCAAAGGGTATGTGCAGAAATATGGTGTTGATTTTGAGGAAGCTTTTACCCCATTAGCAAGGATCGAAACCATACAAATTCTCATCGATTTTGCGGCTTCACACAGCTGGGAGATACATCATCTTATGTCAAAACAGCTTTCCTCCATGGAGAACTAAAAGAGACGGTGTATGTACATCAACCAGAAGGGTTTGAGAAGAAAGGGAGTGAAGGAAAAGCCTATAAGCTCGACAAAGCACTATATGGATTAAGACAGGCACCTAGAGGATGGAATAATACTGTACCATATTCTTATGGAACTTCAGTTTTAAAAAATGCTCTAAGGAACCCTCTGTTTACAGGAAGGAAGTTGGTAATGAACTCTTGATCGTAGGTGTGTTTACATTGATGACCTATTTGTCACTGGGACAAACCTGGATGTCATTATCAAATTTAAGGAGGAGATGGTGTCAAAATTTGAAATGAGTGACCTTGGAAGATCGACATATTATCTCGGAATTCAGGTAAACCGACATCAAGATAGAATAACACTAAATCAAGCTACTTATGCCCACAAGATCTTGGAAGAAGCAGGAATGGAAAATAGCAATCATGTTCATACACCGATGGAGACAGAGCTAAAACTATCGAAAGCCAAGAATGGAAAGGAGATTGATGAAACAAGTTACAGAAAGAACGTGGGCTGTCTCCAGTACCTACTACATATAAGACCAGACCTCTCATTTTGCGTGGGAATGTTAAAGGGAACTACAACTCTCGGCTTGTCCTATGGAAGATCGAAGCTACCAAAGTAGATAGGATACAGTGACAGAAGTCATAATACTGATCCTGATGATGGAAGGAGCACCTCATGATACATCTTTTATCTCGAAGAAAGTACAGTTACTTTGTGTTTGCAAAAACAAGATGTCGTCTCTTTATCATTTTGTGAAGCTGAATTTATGGCAGGGACTGAAGCTGTAAAACAAGCAATCTGGTTGCAAGAGTTGTTATGTGAACTCACTGCAAGGCTTTGGGACGAATTAACTTCAGAGAAATGAGGGATCTCATTGGTGTTCAAGATTTGGCAAAGATGAATTTCAAATTTAAGGAGGAAAATGTTGGATTAAACTTGAAGTTATCTTAAGTAACCGATATTTAGAAAAATCTAAATATGTGAAGTTGACTTTCTTTAGGAGTTATCTAAAGTTAAGTTTTCCTAATGGAATTAGGAGTTTGGTTTTTGTTACCTATATAAGAATGTGCTGAGATGTAGCACGACTTAAGACTTTTGGAGAACTTTAGTTTTTGAGCATGTTTCTAAAGTTAATAAAAGAGTCATTCTTTTACAATCGTGTTCTTTATATCTTCTTTCAAAACTATATCACGTAGTATTATAATAATTAAATAATGGCTATTTAGTTTCGGTTTGTGTATATATATGAAATAATGACTAACTAGTGGTGGATTTTTTTTTCTTTTTCTTTTGGCTTTGTTTTTTTATTTTTGTTGTTGCTGTGATTATGTTATGTTAAACGAGCAAAGCCAACCAGCATCTTGAATCTATTAATATATAAAAATTGAAGTTATAGACTTCTACCAAAGATTTTAAATGATCAATAAGAACATTTGAAATCAGCATTTTAATTATATATTTTTAAATGTATCAAAATTTTCAAAAACTATAATTTTTTAAATAAAATATAAATCAATATTAGATAAAATAAACTAACAAAAGAAAGATTCATTAAAAAAAATTAGCTTGATGTATATACTATCTTTTTGGAAAATAACATAAAAAGTTTAATTAACAAAAAAAATATATTAATATATAAAAATTGAGGTTAATTGCATCTAAGGCTATGTACATAAGATTTAAAATAATCATTAGTATCATTTCACATCAACATTTAAAATTAAGAGATTTTCTAAATTTGAAATTATATTTTTAATAAAAATACATAAGACAATAAAATTATTTATAATCTTCTCTTAACAAGAAAAAAAATAATATTAGAATAGGAAAATTTATAAGTTAAGATAATCAGCAATTTAATTAAATATTTTTAAGAGAAATATACTAAAATATACCATTTTCAATTTTATGTGACCAAAATGAACTCAATGGGAGAAATGGACAAAAATGTTTCATTAAAAAGAAAAAAAAAAACTATTTTACCCCTCTTTCCCATATCTAATTAAAAAAAAAATTAAAAAAAAAATTAATAATAAATTCAAAATACATTTTTTCAAATTTTTTTCTTTCAAAAATTTTTTTTTTCAAAATTAAGGAAATGTATAATAATTTTTAGTAATAGTTTACATACTTTTAGGAAAGAGTTCCTAAACTTTTAATAAACATTTTAAAATAGTTTTAACATAGATAAAATGATTTTAAACACCTTAAATGATGATTATAAACATATTAAATTGATACTATCAAATGTTTTGGAAGACAAAAAATATGTTCTAAAAATTTTAGGAATGGTTTACATAGTTTTAGAAAAGGGTTCCTAAAATGGTTTTTGAAAAAAAAAAAGTTTAGGAATGGTTTATTTATTTTTAGGAAATAATAATTTGAAAAAAAAAATTTTCGAAACAAAAAATTGAAAATATAATTTTTTAAAAAGAGAATTTCCTAATTTTAAAAATAAAATTAATGACTAGGCCTGGGCAAAAAAAAACCAAACCCAAACCCGAACCGACGAAATACTCGAATGGATCCAATATTTTTATATCTGAAAAATCGAGCCCGAACCGAACTGATACTCGAATGGGCATCCGAAATACAATTATATATGAAAAAATATTATTTATATTTAGACTTAATATAACATATATTCTCCAAAATTATAATTATAAATGAATAAATTAATTAATTTTAGACCAAAATAACTAAAATACCTAAAATAAATAAAATATACAAATGTTTTTATGTATATTTATCCAGGTTTAATAATATTTTATTCAAATTTAATCAATTTCAAAAACATTTTGAGTATCCGAATCTGAATCGGAACCGAACCGAACTCGAACCAAAATTCTAAAATACCTGAACGAATCCTATATCTCTTGACCCGAAAACCCGAAAAACCCGAACCAAACCCGAACGCCCAGCCCTATTAATGACATTGAATAATATTTTTCTAATTTAGCTATAGAAATGAGGGATATAATCATCAATTATCTTGTTTAATGAAACACTAGATTTCGTCCCCGTCCTAAGGACGGAATGTATTTTTTTTATTCAATTTTTAATAATATATTAATAATATATATTTAAAAAATTTGAAGTTTAAGGTGTTTTACCAGTGTTTGTTCCATAAATGTAATATATAGTTTTAATATGTTATGAGAATAGATGATATTTTAGTTGATTTTTGTTTTTATTTTTCTATTTTGTAAGAAAAATATATTTGTGGAAGTTATAATTTGAGATATATTAATACTTTTATTTTGAAATAGATGATAATACTATATAATTTTAATGAATTATATAGTAATAGTATGATTGTATAATATGGTTATCGATTTGTGTATGTATATTCATGTTTATAGTTTTTAAATATTATATATTATACCCTTTATTGTGTATATTATTTTATTTTTCATAAAACAATTATTTTAGTTTGAAAAATGTAATTTCACATTTTTAAAAATAAATTAAGCTAACCCGTCAATTAATATGTCATAATCAAATAATTATAATGATATCAAAATTTAATGAAAATTAATTGTTAATAATAATTACGAAATTATTAATAACAAAAAACATTAAAATAGATTAAAAATATTTGTATAAGATTTTGTGATAATTAAAAAATAAAATACATTTATATTTAATATAAAAAGTTATTGAAAGTTTTGATTTTATTTGAAATTTTTGAAATTTTAAAAAGATATCCTACCATTTAAAAAGATATCATAAGATTTGGTTTTGATTTAATTTTGATTTAAATTTTAATCATAATTGAGATTTATTATTTGACTAAAATACACTTAATGAACATTTAAAAAAATTACTAAAAGACAGTGGCATATAATATAACACATGATTAAAGGTTTTTTCTATAATAATATTTTTCTAATTTAGCTATAGAACACCCAGCCCTATTAATGACATATGAATAATATTTTTCTAATTTAACTATAGAAATGAGGGATATAATCATCAATTATCTTGTTTAATGAAACATTTTTGTCCATTTTCCCTTCCTAGTCTATTTTGGTTACATAAACATGAAAATATATTAAATAGGAGTTTTGTCCTATTTTTAAATAGAAATCAATATTAGATAAGTTAGAGTAATAAAGAAAAATTATCACAAAAAAGAAATTAGCTTGATGTATATAACATATTGTTGCAAAATTATTATAAAATTTTAACTAACAAAAAAGAGAAATAAATGATCTATTAATATATAAAGAGTAATACCCTAAAATATAATGTTTTCAAGTTTAAATGACCAAAATAAACTTAATGGGAGAAATTGACAAAAAAATTTCATTAAAGGGATAAAAGACTATATACCCCTCATTCCCATATATAATTAAAAAAAAATAAAATTAAAATTCAAAAAATAAATTAATAATAAATTCGAGATATTTTTTTTTTCAAATTTGTTTTTCAAAAATTATTTTTTTCAGATTTTTTTTTCAAACTTATTTTTTTCCAAAATTTAGGAAATGTATAATACTTTTTATTAATAATTCACATACTTTTTGGAAAGGGTTACTAAACTTTTAATAAATATTTAAAAATAAAATACATAAAAATATATTCTTAAAATTTTAGAAAATATATACAAATATTTAGGAATGATTACATTTTTGTAGAAAAGGATTCCTAAAACTATTTTTGAAAAAAAAAATTAAAATATTTTGGGATTGCTTACATATTTTAGGAAAATATTTCTAAAACATTTAAAAGTGGGTTTAACATACATAAAACTATGTTCTCAATATTTTGGGAAATGTATACTAAATATTTAGGAATGATTTACATATTTTTAAGAAAATGTTCCTAAAACTTAAATAAACATTTAAAAATGGGTTTAATATATATAAAACAATGTTCTTTAAATTTTAGAAAGGATATACTAATATTTATGAATGATTTATATAGTTTTAGTAAAGGGTTCCTAAAAACTTAATAAAAATTTAAAAATAAATTGAAAAGGTATAGTAATATTTAGATTTATTTTACATATTTTTAGGAAAGTGTTTTAATACTTTAATACATAAAAATATGTTATTGAAATTTTAGAAAGGGTATACTAATATATATGAATAGTTTACACACTTTTAGGAAAGAGGTCCTAAGACTTTAATAAATATATAAAAATATGTTTTACATATAGAAAATAATTTTAAATATTTTGCTTAAATGTTTTAAAATGACATATTAAATATATATGTAATGTTTAGAAGATTCAAAATGTTCTTAAAACTGCAAGAAATGTATAATAATTTTTAGGAATTGTTTACGTATGTTTAGTAAAGGGTACCTAAAACGGGGTTCAAAAACAAAAATTCGGAAAAAAAAATTTGAAAAAAAAAATTGAAAAAAAGGTTTTGAAAAAACAATATTTGAAAAAATTAGAAAAAAAAATTTCCTAATTTTTTTTTAAAAAATAATGAAATTAAATAATGTTTTTCTAATTTATAAATATATAAAGGAGGGATAGAAAAATCAATTTCTTGTTTAATGAAACATTTTTGTCCATTTGCCCTTCCTAGTTTATTTTAGTCACATAAACATAAAAATGTATTATTTAGGATATTTGTCCATATATAAAATTAAAGTTAAATGCTTTTAAGACTATCTACATAAGATTTAAAAAACCAATAGTATTATTCCACATCAACATTTAAGATTAAAGTATTTTCTAAATTTTAAAATTATTTTGCTAGAAGAAAAATACATAAGATAATGAAATTATTTATAACCTTATAAGTTAAGATAATTATCTAAGGTATATACTATATAGTTAGCTATAAATAACATAAATTTTGTGATAAAAACGTAGAAGAAATATAATAAAAATTTACATATAAGAATATATTTTTTAAAAAAAAATATATATATATAGAAGATAAAGACATTATCTATAAATTTCTATTAACAAAACAATAAATTAATATTAAACTAAGAAATTTTCTTAATTTAAAATAATTATCTCAATTATATAATTAAACATTATATAAGCTTGAAAATTCTTAATCAAAATAGTAAATATGATAGAGAAAAAAATTATTACATTAATTGATATGGGATTGTATTTTTGAAAAATAAAATTTCTATTTAGAAAACATAAAATTTTATATTCTTAAGGCTTTAATTGACTTTTTCTTTCTATAATTTGAATTTAAATATATTTTATTTCAAATTGTATTAGTATCTGACAGTATAAACATGACATTATGTTAAAATATATATATTTCAAACACTTTTAAAATATATTATTTTTCAAAAAGAATATATATATATATATATTAAATTAGGAAGTATTATAATTAATTATGAAACTCATAAGCAATTTTTTTCTTTCACTTCACTTTTACTTGATACTGGAATTGATTTAGTCATTGTTTCTTTCATTTAATATTAGATTAAATGTAAAAACGAGTTTGAGCTATTTAGTTCTTGGTTCTATGATAATCTTTAGTTTAGTACCAAAGGACCAACAACTTTTGATAACTTAATGGAACAAGTTATAAAACAAGCATGATGAAGAGTCTAATGATTTGAATTGAGTAAACTAATGGTGTTTTCAGCATTAAACTTTATAGGAACTTAGTTTGAGGTATTTATTAATAAATTTTATGGATTTCTGAAAAAAAACAAAAAAAACCATGAGAGCTCATTCAGAACTTAAAAGGAAAAAATATTGACTGATATTAAAAGGCATCCGACCATGTTTTAGAGAATTTACATGTGGTTCAATCGTTATATAATACAATAATAATAGTCAGTGACTTCTCAATAGTATTGGATTTATTGTGAAAGTTGAAACTTTCTATAAAATTAATATTCCATAGAAAATATATATATATTTTTTTTAACTCTTTATTTTTTTCTTCCAAAACTACTAAATTAGTAATATATTGAGAATTACATCGATTTTGATATGAGTGCAAAAATATATTTTAGTTAAGTAACAATGTTTGATTTTGGTTGTTTCCAAATAAATATATAATTAAAAGCAAGTTTCTAATATAAACAAGAAAATACCTTTAAAATAACAATTATGTACTTCTAAATGATTTAGAGGTTTAAATGTTTGAGTTAAATCTAATTTGTAAGTACTTATAAAATGCAATGAATAAACTTATAAAAAGAAGATATTGAGTTCATTTATCAAAAATATTGATGCTAAAGAAGAAAAAAAAGTTTAATTATATGATGAGAATATATGTTTAATTTATGAATAGAAAACTATAAATTTATGATATAGTATATTTAAATATACTAAAAATATAAACTATAAAATATTTATTAAAAATATTCTAATAATTTGAAGTGACAAATATTTCATATAATTTTTTTTGTTAATATCTAAATATTTTCTTATAAATAGTACAAATGAAATTATTTTTAAGATATATAAAAATTTGCATAGTAAATATAGTCAATTAATTAACAAAATATTTTAAAGTCACACAAATATAATATAAAAATAATGGACTATTGATAATCAATTTAATTTTAAAATTTATATAACTACAATTTTAAAAACACTATATTTTATATAAAATAATTGATTCACTGATAATATGTAAATTTAGTAAATTATATATACCATCATATATATATATATATATATATATTATGAATATTAAAATAGTACTTTGATAAAAAATTATTGATTATATATATTTAATAAAATATATATTAAGATAACTCCACAAATAGTGTGGATGAAAAACAGTGATCGATAAATATAAAAGATATCTAAAATGGCAAAATATTTTGATCTGTAAAGTTTGGTAAGAGTATGGCTAACTTACCTTAAAAGGTCTAACGAGCCAGGTCCACCACACCACCATGTAAAAGTTTCCGTATACCAAACTAATGCGTCAGAGTTTTTTTTTAAACTCATAAAACACATTAATGCATAGCAGCATCGGGATTATAACTTTTTATTTTATTAACAACTATGAGTTTTGTCTGGGCGTGGTGTGGAGAAAATATTTGGTCAATAATTATTAATAAATATATACAATATAAAATTTAATAAAAATAAATATTAGTTATATATAAAATTTTTAATACGTGGGTAAAACTTATAATTATATCATTATTCATATTTTAATATTTTTATATTCATCTATTACTGCACCAAAAATTCATACTATTAAAATAAGAAACATTATAGAAAAAACATGTAGTCATGTGTTATGTTACATGTAATGCCACTGTTTTTAAGTGATTTTTTAAATGTTCGTTAAAGGTATTTTAACAAATGATATATTTTAATTATGATTTAAATTTAAATCAAAACTAAATAAAAAATAAATCACAAAAAATCTTTAAAAAATCTTTAAATATCTTTTTAAAACAATCATTAAATCTCTCTAAATAATTATGAAAATTAACATTATCTTTACTAAACATATTTCCAAATAATCCATACTATTAAAACAGAAAACATTATAGAAAAACCTTTTGTACCGTGTTATATTATGATTTTTACCATTGCTCCTATTTGATATGTTAAGAGTCTCATTAAGGGCAAAATTGTCATTTGAAAATGTGAAAAATATGCAAGATATTGAAAAATACATGTGATATACTAAAAAAAATCTATCAATAAAGTTACCTAATTTCAAAAACCAAAAATATATTCTTAAATTTAATTTTCAGAATCTAAATACTAACCATATAGACGATCAAAATCTTTCAATAAAGATATTCTTCTGATTTCAAAATTTAAAATATATAAAAAATTTAGAAATCTTAACAAAAAAATTGTAACTACAATTAATACATTTAAACACATCTTAAATAATTATCAAAAATTAAATAAAAATTATTTTTTATGATTTTTTCGACTATGATTTTTTTTAAAAAAATATAATTAAAATGAATTAACAAAATTATCAATTAATATTAATATATTGTAATAAATTAATGATTTAATTTTGATCTTATAAATTTACAAATATAAATTATTAAAAGATTATAAAATATATAATAACAAATCCCGTCCTTAGCACGAGCCAGAATCTAGTACAATAATTAAACAAGTAACCAAACAATCTAAATATAATAGGTTTTACTTCCCTAATTAACAAAAAAACGAAAAAATATTAAATTAAATAATGGGGCGCTTGCAAAAATGACCCATCAATTGAAGTCAATTGCAAATGTAACCATTCATTTTTTTCTCTCCAACAAATGCCACATTGTCTCCTTTATAACCTTGGTAGATCTGATAATTCACGAAAATGTCATTAATTTGCCATTACTTATGAATATATTTGATTTATTTCGAAAATGACAACGACAAACATAACCTCATCTTCTTTACTTATTCACGAAAATGCTATCGACATCAATTCTTCCAACCACCATTAACAACCAGATCTGAAGCTCTTAATGCTCAACCACCGCAATTTAACCTCTTTAAATTCACCATTTGAGTTAGCCAACTCATTTGTCACAATTTTCTCTTGATTTTCATCTCTAAAACTCGTAAATTCAATTTTTTACAAATTTCAGACCCTTTTATATGTGCATAAAAGGGGATTCTTGCATACATAGAGTATGGGTTTCTTTGGTGGTGGTCAGCCTCACAGTTTTTGACAGTCGACGAAGCTAAAAGCAAGATTCAGGTAATTCAAACATGATTTTTTGGGGTTTTCCATCTGTTTCGCGGGAGTAGACTTCATTTGACGTCTACTAGTCAAAGCATATGTTAGTTTTGCATTTGACCAATTGGCGAGTAGACTTCATTTGCAGTCTACTATTTTGCTTTGGTAAGAAAAAAAAATATAAGACACGTCATACTCGTAGTGACCAGGTTAGTTTTCCATTTGACCAAGAGGAGGGCTTTTCGGAGAAGTCTACTCGAGAAGTCTACTCGAGAAGTCTACTTTTAATGGAGGTTAATATTGCATTTGACCAGATTTTGACTTTTATAGTAGACTGTGGGTGATGTCTACTGAGGTTACTTTTTGGGTTGTCGAAAACATTAAAAAATTGATCATTAATATCATTTAAATAGTAGACTTCACTAGCCGTCTACTTTCTGAGTAGACGGCTATCGCAGTCTACTATTAATTTAATCGTAAATTTGGTCAACACCAGTACTAACCGAGTAATCTTCACTAGCTGCCTACTCAGGAAGTAGACTTCTCCAAGAAGTCTACTCAGATATTTGAATTGCAAAACTAACCCGAGAGAAGTCTACTTATGGTATAAAGTCTAACTCAAAAAGTCAAAGTTTGGTCAGTTGCAAAACTGACCCATTTTTTCAGAGTAGACTGCAAGTGAAGTTTACTTTTGCAAATTGCCAATTAACGAGTGCAGACTTCTCTAGACGTCTACTCGCCTGAGTAGACGTCTGGTGAAGTCTGCTTTGTAAATTGGCAATTGCAAAAGTAACCCGGGAGAGTAGACGTCATTTGGTGTCTACTCGTTAGACTTCATAGAGAAGTCTACTCCGTAATGATTTTATTAAAGTTGTAATTAGAGCATATTTATAACGAATTTTTAAGATTTTCTTGTTCATGCGTTAGTTTTAGCCTACCTACTTGTTTGTGTGTGAGTTTTACATGTTTATTTGATATATGCATTGCTGAATCAGATTTCTTGTTTCATATTGCAACTAGGTCACTAATAGTAGACGTCATTTGGAGTCTACTCGTTAGGCTTCATAGAGACGTCTACTCCGTAATGATTTTATTAAAGTTGTAATTAGAGCATATTTATAACGAATTTTTTAGATTTTCTTGTTCATGCGTTGGTTTTAGCCTACCTACTTGCTTGTGTGTGAGTTTTACATGTTTATTTGATATATGCATTGCTGAATCAGTTTTCTTGTTTCATATTGCAACTAGGTCACTAATAGTAATTATACTATGACTGGTCAGACAAGTCTACGCTTTGTAATTATATTTCTACTTTTGATTGTCTTTCTTACAGAGAATGGTGGTTCACGTACCAGTTGTTTACGGAGTATGGATGATGCAAAATCAATCTTGGCATTTCGAAGTGGATAAACACAAAGGAGGGAGAATGTTCAGCTTGCGTGATGGTTGTACACTCAGTGAGCTTCTTCAAATGGTAGAAGATGATTTCCGCGTGGACAAGAATGTAGATATTGTGGAGTTACTTTACCAGATGCGATGCTTCAACAAATGCCTACAGATACCCCTCCTATGTATGTGACAAGTGATAGACAAGTTAAGAGCTTTATCGAATTAGGTAAAGAACATGTTTTGCGCCTTTGTGTAACTAGAAGGAGCATAGATACTGGGAATGTTGATGTGGAGGGACGTGGGGAGGATTTTCATTATGATGATGTTGAAGATATGGAAGCATGTGACATGGAGGACGATAATGCGGATGGTTTTAATGGTATTGCTAGTGAGAATGATGATGAGTGTGGTGCGACGGATGGTGTAGACGCGGATCTAAAAGATGAGAGTGATGCGTTGGATGTGGATTATAGGGACTATGAGAAAGTGAAAGATGAGGATGAGGATGAGGATGATGTTAAGGATGAGGATCATATCTCGCCTGATGTTTTGGGTCGTCGTGTTCAAGGTGGACCGTCTAATGGCACCTGGTCTGACAATATTTTTGTCATGCAGAGCTTTCCTAACAAAGAAAAACTTATATCAGAGCTGAATTTAACGGCTGTGATGTTAAAATTCGCATTCAAAGTGTATAAGTCAACGAAGATTTTGTTTGTAGCAAAATGTTATGTGGGTGGATGCATTTGGAAGCTTAGAGCGACTGTGAAGAATGAACCAAACATGTTTTGGGTGAAAAAGTATGTGAAGACGCATACTTGTTCTGTGTCGGACCGAGCAGCTATTCGTAGACGACGCACACCGAAATATATTGGACATTTATTCATAGAACGCGTTGGAATCATTGATGGTATTGTGCCGAAGCATATCACAGATGCAATGAAGGCGATGTTTGTGATGAACCTGGATTATACGACTTCTTACCGAGCTTTGATATATGCTCGAGAAATGGTAAGGGGTACATCAGAAGATGGATATGAGAGGCTGCCTTCCTATTTGCATGAAATTGAGAAAGCAAATCCAGGAAGTGTCACAGACATTGTACATGATGAGAAGAACCGGTTCAAGTACCTATTTATATCTTTCGGGTCTTTAATATCTGGTTTTAGGTACTTGAGGCGAGTTATTGTGGTTGATGGAACTCATCTAACTAGGAAGTATGGAGGGGTGCTGCTAGTTGCGGCCGGGCAGGATGGCAACTTTCAGATATTTCCGTTGGCTTTTGGAATCGTTGACTCAGAATGCGATGCTTCTTGGGAGTGGTTTTTTCACAAAATTGCGCGGCTGTTTTTCAGACGAATATTCGATTGTCATAGTCTCTGACATGCACTCCTCCATAGCTAAAGCATGCAACACTGTTCTACCCTGGGCAACACGCGGAAGATGCTACTACCATCTACAACAAAACATTGTCACACATTTTCATGGGAAGCAACTTATGTATTTGGTGAAAGGTGCTGCTTATGCGCATACGGTTTCCGATTATAACCGATATATGGATGCACTTCGACATGTAAATCCCAGCCTTACAACATACTTGGAGAATGAGGATCCAAGGTTATGGTCACGAGTTCACTTTCCCGGAGATAGATACAACATAAAGACAAGTAACATCGCAGAGTCTATCAATTCTGTATTTAAGCAAGCCCGAGGATTCCCCATATGGTTTCTCCTTGAGTTTATTCGAGAGAAGTTAGCGAGGTGGCATTGTAAAAGGCAGGAAGATGCTTTGAGTCTCACTACTCTTCATAGCCGCGGTGTTGAGTTTTTATTATCCATTCACCAACATTATGCAGATAAGATGACGGTTCAACGCATAGACGGTTGGCGTTTCTTTGTCAAGGGTGGAACACGAGATTGTATGGTGATCTGGAACCTAGAAAGTGTGCGTGTGGTGTTTTCGATGTGGAAAAAATACCATGTTCACATGCTATTGCAGCTGCAACTGAGGCGCGTATTCATTTTTCTACGCTTGTATGCCCTACGTATACGACTCAGTTTTTGTTTGCCACATACTCGGATAATATCTTTCCCACATCCGCATCTACTGCAGAACCTGGAACTTTTCCAAGTCTTATTCCTCCAATTGTTAAGCGTGCTCCTGGGAGGCAGAAGAAATCGAGGTGGAAAACTTGGCTAGAAATGGCAACGAAGAAGGGGACCAAACCTAGAAAGTTGCACAAACATTACAGTTGTTCAAATTGCAGACAACCTGGACATACTCGACCGCATTGTGTAAGTTACACTCTTCAGGGTTTGTATTGGTATGTTGTATTCTTGTGTGTTCCTAATTTTTTTTTGTTCACATGGTTGCTGTTTGTTATAGCTGATGAGAGAAGCCGGACAGTGATGTCTACTCTTCTTTATGGACTTTTAATGCAGTCTACTCTTTGTAATGACGTCTACTTTTAGTCATGCAGTCTAATCTTTTAATGAAGTCTACTCTATGTAATGAAGTCTGCTCTTTTAATGAAGTCTACTTTTAACATGTCAGATAGTCGACTGTAATTATGCCTACTTACTCATACGTACGTGTCGTTTCGTTTTTTAAGTAATAAATAACCTTGTTTTTAGTAATAAATAACTTTGTTTAAGTAATAAATAACTTTGTTTAAGTAATAAATAAATTTGTTTATATTAACTAGTCTCCACTTACCTATGTACGTGTCGTTTCGACTTTTACTACTTTTAATTAGTATAAATGCCCTCTTTCCTCATTGTCTTTTTTACCAGTTTCATTACCGTTTTTACTGCCTTCTTCCTTAATAGTCACAGTTTCATCAAACAACCGAAAGAAAGAATGGCCAAATCATCTTTACTCTCTTTCCCAACAGAGATTCAAGAGCTTATTACCCAACGCGTCGCCAATAATTCTCTGCTAGATCTCTTTAACTTGAAGAGAACTTGCAAAACACTGAAAGACGTTTCAGAGCGTCCCTCGGTCTATGCATCCGCGAATCTATTCAGTTTGACTGCGTATCACTGGTACGGTGGTGCACCATTCATGGTCACGTGTTACGGACATGGAAATCCAGACGCAATTATCCTGAAGGGTGCTGAAGACTACTTTCACTACGAGAGGCTTGAGGATGGGGTGGAAAGGATTAAACTGGCAGCTGATAGAGGATCTGTGTTTGCTATGTATACATATGCAATGTTACACAAGGTATTTTATAATGATGCCTCTTACTTATGTCGGTTTACCCGCAAATCTATTCGTGCGGTAAGTACCCGTGTCCTACTAGATGAATGGGGTTGGCCTCCTTTGCTGCCTGCCTTATCCGAAAAAAAGGTAGAGTTTCAGAATTTTGTGATTCCCAATTTGTACACTTGCAATTGTACTCCTTGCAATCATTGGTACTATTGGTACGAAGATGAAATGAAGGATGCTAGGATGTGTGACGAATGTTTCTGGACAAGGAAGTTGGGAAATTTTTTAGAATTCTTCCGTGTCCCATTTGTACCGATGTAATGAATTATACTCTATATGCCGAAGTCTACTCTATGTAATGAAGTCTTCTCTATGTAATGAAGTATACTATTTTTAATGCAAGCTACTCTATTAAATGAAATCTGCTCTTTCAAATGTAGTCTACTCTTCGTAATGATGACCATTGACTACTAAACGGTTCCTTATTTATGACGTAGTATACATATGCAGCCGTAAGTAACTTTTTACATGTCAGATACTTGATTAGTCTATTCGTGACGTCTACTCATTGTAATGATGCCTATACTTACCTTTATGTACGTGTCGTCTTGTTTACTAATTAATAAATAACTTCGTTTAAGTAATACTAACCTTTTGTTAATAGCGAGTAGTCTCCACTTACCATACGCATACGTACGTGTCGTTTCGACTATTAGTATAAATGCTCGCTCTCCTCATTTACTTTTTTACCAGTTTCATTATCTTCTCTACCATTTTCATTGCTTTCTTCCTTAGTAGTTACAGTTTCATCAAACAACCGAAAGAATGGCCGACTCGTCTTTACTCTCTTTCCCAACAGAGATTCAAGAGCTTGTTACCCAACGCGTCGCCAATAATTCTCTGCTAGATCTCTTTAACTTGAAAAGAACTTGCAAAACACTGAAAGACGTTTCAGAACGTCCCTCGGTATACACATCTGCGAATCTATTCAGTTTGAATTGGTTTCACTGGGAGGGTTCCGAGTTCGTTACTGCGTGTTACGCACATAGAAATCCAGACGCGATTTTCCTGAAGGGCGCTCTTGACTACTACCACTCTGAGAGGCTTGAGGATTGGGTGGAAATGATGAAGGTGGCAGCTAATGGAGGATCTGTCGTTGCTATGTATACCTATGCAATGTTACGCGAGGTAATTCATAACGATGCCTCTTACTTATGTCGGTTTACCCGCAAATCTATCCGTGCGGTAAGTACCCATGTCCTACTAATTCAATGGGGTTGGCATCTTTCACTGCATGCCTTATCCGAAAAGGAGGAAGCCTTTGATAATTTCTTGCTACCAAAATTGTACAATTGCCGTTGTACTCCGTACAATCAATGGTTCTATTGGAACGATGATGAAATGAAGGATGCTGAGATGTGTGACGAATGTTTCTGGACAAGGGAGTTGGGACTTTTTTTAAAGTTATTCCGTGTCTCGTTTGTATCATTCACTTGACGATGTAATGAAATCTACTCCTTATAATGAAGTCTACTCTTTCTAATGAAGTTTACTCTTGTGATGAAGTCTACTCTTTGTAATGACGTCTACTCTTGTAATGAAACCTCCACTTAAATGAAGTGTACTCTTTGTAATGACGTCTACTCTTCGTCAAGAAGTCTACTCGACGTACAAAAATATAATAACATTTACCATATAGTTTAAGTCAGAAAGATACAAATATTAGTGGTTAACAAAAGGCAACCGAGTCACACCCATTGTTTCAAAAAAGAAATGGTGTGCAAAATTAGTATGAACCTGTGAGAACATGTGATATCTCACACTGGTTCATACAAGTCCAAGTTTGACCAGTCACGTTTGTCCAGACCCCTTGATGTCGTATCCACAAATATATCCCCAGCTAACTTTTCACGGATGGCTTTGATGTTGTTGTCGCTCAATCTCGCAGGTACAGGGATTCCCAAAGCATGGCATTCAATGTACTTGACGCAGAACACACCACAATCACCACTCTAGATGTTCTGAGGCATTCCTAGGACCCGCTCATGTGTGTAAGCATCTAATGGCCAATCTTCTTTGTCACTGGCGGCAAGCTCCCGAAGAAGGTATGGCAGCATCACCGCGATCGGCTCCACTGTCTCAGCTACTTTGTCGTCTTTGTACAGTGACTCTGCACTGTCCCATATGGTGATGTGTCTCCTCGGGATAGATATCCAGAGAGCTATCCAGTGGTCGGTCCCTATGTGTCTTGGAGCGTATATATCGTCGACCTCGACCCCCCACATCTTATTTGTCAGGCAGTATTGTGGGTTTTCTCCTGAATGGAGTTCATACGCTCCTGCTGGTAATATTCGCCCTAGTCCATTGGGGTTTGGTGTGCAGTTTTTAAAGGCTTGATATTTTTTCGACCACATCGTCCCGAAAAGAGTATCCAGATGCAAATTCTATCCGACCAGAACCATTCAGGATGTTCGGACATGTGCTTCTGGAGGAGATTAATCACAACATCTAAGTGCTGCAATGTAGCAAATATGTTAACGATGTCTATTCAAGAAATATAGTCAAGAATTCTACTCAAGAAGTCTACTCAAGAAGTCTACTCTAGAAGTCTACTCAAGAAGTCTACTCAAGAAGTCTAACCAAGAAGTCTAACCAATAAGTCTACTGAAGAAGTCTTATTCAATGTACCGTGTCTTTAAGCCATTGCTGTCGAGTGCGGAGAATGTACCACCATCCAACGGTACCACCCTTTTTTCTTTTCGGGTAATCACTGCAACCAACAAATAGTATTTCATGTCAATCTTGAAACTAGTAACAACAATCTTAACAAATTTGGTACTTACGGTTGTGTCTTAAGCCAGTCAATAACTTGTTTTGTCTTGTCTTTGTCAACAGGTGTAAATGGGTCATACCCACCGCAATTGAGTGTTCTTTCCTTTGGCCGCTGGAACAAAGGGGGAATCTCTTCCTTTTTCAGTTGTGCTTTTTCTCTGGTCAGTCTATCCAATTTCGCGGCTGTGGTAATCTGAGCGGCCTTTCTCATAGTGTTTTGTTTCTCTAATCTAGCAGCAATTTCCTCCGGCGTGAGTTCATGATTCCCAAGAAACTCGACACTAGGTGGTGGTCTTTGGTCTCTGCCGTCGTTAACGCTTTCTTCCGCTTGAATTTTCTGCATATTAACAGAATAGTATACCATAAATCAAAACGTTTAAGGAATAACTTCAACAAGAGAAACACAAAACTTCAATAATTTTATGTTGTTGCCATAACAAAATTAAACGAACACGAAGACAAGGAAGTACTTGAACAAGAAGAATTCGATTTGCAACATTCCAACATAACTGAAATGCCCTTGTTTTTACACTAAGCCATATTTCTCGGTTTTCTGCGACGTTTTCTCACATCATTCTGTTCTAGGGGGAGGGATCGGAACTAACCCGACCATGCTGATCTTTGTCATTGGACTTCACATACTCATCAGTCCTCGCGGTTTTCACATGCTCCGACATCTTTGCAATGGATTGCTCGAGAGCTTCCACTTTCACGGACAGGGCCTCTATCTTTCCCGCGCAGTTGGCGAGGCCTTCCCCCAATGACTGAACGACAACCGAAGAGAGTGATGCGACACATTTATCCAAATAGATCTTCAATGCCTCCACGACATTCACCCCGATGTCTTCTACCCGAGAAGAGGTCTCTACACGAGACCTCTTTCTGCTTTCTGAATCTGAGTCAACTTCTCTTTTCTGCTTCAGCTTGTAGTCCGCGATGGCGACCTTTGCTTGGATTAAGTTGTTGTTTGAGAAATTAACACCATCAAGAAGCCAATCACTTTTCGTCCACACCCATGTGACACCGTCAGATAACTGACCCAGCACTGCCATGACGATGTTGTGAATCTCAACATCCTCTACATCATCATCATCCCACAATAGGAACATTTCTGACGGACTCTTCAACACGCAGTGGTTAAAGCGGGTCTACGGGTTCAAAATACACCACCCACGTTACTAAACAGTCACTATAGTATAATCGATAAGTCTAACAAGAAAGTGTACTTCATAAGTTACCTGCTTCAACATGCTCTCTTTAATATACTTCCAACCCCGCTGTCCCTGGTAGGCCAGAATCGGTTCAACTGAGCCACCCTGTTCAATGGGACATCCGTATTGGTGTCCAAAGTCCGGCATGGCTTGGTACGCCCATACCTGAAGCACTTCCACAAACCCATCGATGGTGTAGGATCTAGTCAAGTCTTTCTCCTTGACCGACTCGATGAGGTTCTTGAATGCTACCCTTCCCCAAGGGTATTCCTCAAATTCATCAATGTTCATTACTAGGCGGGCAAGCTGAATCCTTGTGACTGAACTTGATTTCCTTGCTTCAATAAAGCCAGCATATATGGCTAGGTATCCTAACCGGATACGATTCTCCCTACTCCAGGTAGGGGCATCCGTACAGGCACATGTCAGATCATCAATACTTGGACCGACATCGATAGGAACACCTAGCCTTCTCCAGAATTCTTGCATCTCGGGGGTTATGTCTACGTCAGGCTGCTCCAAATTTGGAACTTGCTTGTAATTGAGTCACGTGATATACTCGAACTCATTGAGAGAGAACCTCAATGGGTTATTTCCAACTAGGCTCCAAATTTCGTACTTCCTCTTGCACACTAGCTGGAACCCGAGCATATAATGCACCACCCGCGATGCCCATCCAAAATCCGATTTGTAGAACTTCAAAAATACACCCAGTCTCGACTCTTTTAACTCATTTCACTTATCTGGAAGAAGTGCTTGTTCAAAGGCGGGGAATAGGTTGGAGTCGTTGTTGTAGTAGGCAATGCTCTTTAGTGGCTGTGGTTCATCACTTTTGCTGAATTGCCTTCGGGGAAACACTGGCCTTGCCATTCTGCAAAACGTAAGCCACAATCAGGAAAGGAAAGCAGAAAAGAAGTCAACTCGAGATGTCTACTCCTACACCAGATGTCTACTCCTACATGAGATGTCTCCTCCTACACGAGATGTCTACTCCTACACGAGATGTCTACTCCTACACGAGATGTCGACTCCTACACGAGATGTCTCCTCCTACACAAGATGTCTACTCGTACACGAGATGTCTACTCCTACACGAGATGTCTCCTCCTACGCGAGATGTCTCCTCCTACACGAGATGTCTCCTCCTACACGAGATGTCTACTCCTACACGAGATGTCTCCTCCTACACGAGATGTCTCCTCCTACACGAGATGTCTCCTCCTACACAAGATGTCTCCTCCTACACGAGATGTCTACTCCTACACGAGATGTCTCCTCCTACACGAGATGTCTCCTCCTACACGAGATGTCTCCTCCTACACGAGATGTCTCCTCCTACACGAGATGTCTCCTCCTACACGCGATGTCTCCTCCTACAAGAGATGTCTCCTTTACCGTTTTACGACGAGGTGGGGGGGGTCAGATACAAATCGCAAGCGGCGGCGATGGAATAATCTAAGTACAAAGTAGAGGAGAGGCGAGGAAAGGCGACAGATGCGAGGAGAGGCGACGGATGCGACCGACGCGAGGAGAGGCGACTTAGGTGACAGAGGCAACGGAGGCGAGGAAAGTCGACGGAGGCGACAGAGGCGACGGAGGCGAGGAGAGGCAAAGGAGGCGACGGAGGAGACGGAGGCGAGGAGAGGCGCAAAGGAGGAGATAAGAGTATGTGATTAAACCAATTAGATTAAGAAAGTACACATATCGATAAATCAAGAGAAATAGGATGAAGAAAGATTACCGGATCGAGGCGAGGAGTGGCGTCAGAGAACAGCGGAAGCTTATGGCGGAAGCTTAGGGTTTCGGCGACAGAGAATGGCGGAAGCTTATGGTGGAAACTTAGGGTTTCGGCGACAGAGAATGGTGGAAGCTTATGGCGGAATCTTAGGGTTTTGTTTTTTTCTTTATTACACAAACAGTAATAAATACTACAATGTTATTGAACGGTTACAGTTCTCGAAACAATTTACTTACTAAAATCATTAGTTATTTCTCGACACAAACAACGACGTTTCCCATTATCTTATATTTTATTATTTGTCAACTGCTACAATCATTACTTATTTCCTGCTTATTAATTTTAACTTCCCGTCTAAGCAAAATTTCGAAATTTCGGAATTTTCAATTGGTCAAATTTAAACATTTTAAGATTTTCAGATTTGCAGATTTTTTAAGATTTTAAGATTTACAGATTTTCGTATTTCATATTTTCAGATTTTCGAAGTTTCAAATTTTGAAATTTTGAAATTTTCAGTTTTGGACTTATAGAGTTCCCCAGTAGACTTCACTTGTACGCAAGAAGTCTAATGGATAGTGTACTCGAGAAGTCTACTATAAAGTGTATTGGAGAAGTCTACTTTTGTTCAGTTATTTCTTATGAAATTTGGCAGAATTTTCAACAAAGGCGAAATATATATGTCAAATGACTCAGTTATTCAAGTAGGCGGTTCATACATATTACAGACCTTACTCTAATCCTAAACTAAGATCTAAAAAGGAGAATACAAAGGTAGATGGTCAGACCTATGACTGTGAGGATTACACCAGCCACCATCTGGTTCTTCATAAGCATGGTAGGATAATAATCGTCAATTAGATAGCAAAGTTGAGATAACTCTGCATCAATCCGAGACATAAAAGCAGAAGTCTCTTCTGCTACTCGGTCCCTACATTCCCCTTTCTTTTCCAAGGCGACTATGAGATCTTGGATTTCCTGCGTCACAGCCTCATCCCACCACTTGAATATATGATGGCCACCATCCTAAACAAGCACATAGACATCCACCATCATATTAATATGGTTAACACTCAATTGGAGAACGAACAACACAACGACAGCCTTATTACCTTATAGTTCTTGCATCCATAGAATACGCGACCGGGATTTTCATCTGTAGTGGATGATTTCATGATAGGCACCAAACCGTAGAAACATCGGTCGGGAAAACCAGATTTACCAGATTTTCGAGATCTAAGCATAGGAGTTGGGGAGGTCACTTCTGGTTCTCCGGCACTCTAAAGATTCCTCGAACTACTCGATGGTTGACTGTAGCTGTATCGACCCATCTCTGGGTACAAATCAAACAACAAATCATTGCAAAACGTATTAGACATCTAAATCATCAATATACTTGAAAAAGATCTATAAACAAGTTGATTTAGAGGCTAGTTGATTTCGAGGCTTACTATATATTCAGATCTGTTAGAGAGGGATATAAAGAGACAATCGCCGTATAGTGAGAGAGAGAGAGAGAGAGACAGGCGACGGAGGCGAGGAGAGGCGAAGGAGGCTACATAGGCGACAGAGGCGACGGAGGCCACAGAGGCGACAGAGGTGAGGAGAGGCAAAGAAGGCGACGGAGGCGAGGAGAGGGGCAAAGGAGGAGATAAGAGTATGCGATTAAACTAATTAGATTAAGAAAGTACACATATCGATAAATCAAGAGAAATAGAATGAAGTAAGATTACCGGATCGAGGCGAGGAGTGGCGTCAGAGAACGGCGGAAGCTTATGGCGGAAGCTTAGGGTATCGGCGACAGAGAATGGCGGAAGCTTATGGCGGAAGCTTAGGGTTTTGTTTTTTCTTTATTTCACAAACAGTAATAAATACTACAATGTTATTGAACGGTTACAGTTCTCGAGACAATTATTTTTCTAATTTTTTGATAATTCTACATGTAATAATAATGCTAAGTTTATCTAAACTTATCTATATTTTTAGTTTATGTAAACTATTTTAATAATAAAATATTAAATTTATCTAAATTATTTTAACTAATTTATGTTTTTAGTTTATATAAACTACTATAACTAATCTATATTTTTACATTAATATAAATTTAAAATATATATAAACTAAATTTTTCATAAAATCATCAATGTCTTTAACCATTCTAACTTTTAATGTGAGAGTTCCGTTCCAGAAAATCACTTGGCAAATAATAGTGTAGACTAAGCACATAAACAAAATTAAACAATTAAACACATTTAAAGTGACTTTATTTTTTCTTGGTTATGAAACCAAATCATCCAATGATCATGTGAAATGTATGTCCTTCTTGTTGCATACATGCTTTTGGTCTTTTATGGACAATCATCAAATATCACAAATAGTTTTATTATAGGGTAGTGCCATTTCAATTATTTTAAAATCAACGGTTAGTTAAACTAAGTCAAAGCTCCAACAAGAGGTCACAAGACTGTCTGTTACGGCAAAGCTCCAAAGTAAATATAAAGAAATATACTAATTACTTTTTTAGGCCAACAAATGTATTTATGAAATATACTAATTACATAATATGCATATATCGTATATGTATGCAGAATACTGTTTATCATATGTATTTAAGACTATGCTACCACTTTATCTCAACTTATTATTACTTTTTAAAGAAGTAAATGAAGATAATTTCATGATAAGGAACAAAAATAAGTTTATTTTCCAACTCACTCTTATTCCCAGACAAGGAAAAACAATGTGCAACACAGACAAGGAAAATCAATGTGCAGAGAGACAAGCTTATTGGAAGTGCAAAGAGCTATTCTTCGGAATTGGTTTATATTGATTTGGTACCTCCAGATTAGTTATCGCATTTCTGATAGTTAATTTCTATTTTGTTGTTGACAAATAAAAAAAATATATATTAAAAGAACAAAATAAATAAAAAAAATAAAATTAGATAGACAAACTGAAGCGGAAGCAAAAACCTATGAAAATAAGCTAATATCTTCCTTTGTTAGGCATCAATCTTTCATTTGGCATAACTAACCAATGTTTTAACAATGACAGTTTTCTACCATTGTTTAATGTTAACATCCATAAATGCTGTTTACTTTCTTTAGAAAATGATCAAACAGTACACATGGACAGATAGTGACTAATAAACCAAGAACACATATAATCCGAAATCATGTCCTAATCCCTGTGAAATTTAAGGAAGCAATTCTTGTATCCAAAAGTTATGTGTATTTTTAATCACAAATGATCAACAGGTAGCCAAAATGAACAAAAAAGACAACAAATGAACAAGTCTTGACAGTGTAAAGCTATAGACGAATCAACAGGAAGCGAACATGGACAATAGTATTTCATTCTTCATTAAACATCATGTGTAACAAGAAAACATAAATATTGCAATTTAAGGTCTAATTTATAGATTAATTATGTTGTTACGTAACTTTAATGCTTATATCCTTTTATTTCAAAACACGTTATTAATTAAGATTTGATATTTTATAAAAATATATAGATGGCACATATATTGAGGTTCGTTCCGAATATAGCAGAACCAGATTCTCAATGGTATTTTCTATAAATCTTAATTATATCATTGTGACTATATTTACTATCAAACTAGATTATAACCCGCATATACACGGATTTATACTTTATAACATATGATTAAAAAATTGAAAATATAAAGTAAAAAACGAAATTAGAGTTTCATTGAAATAAAACACAATAAAATTGAAAACTTCAACGTGAGACCATCGAGAGAATTTTAAGAGTTATGTATATATTTTTATTCTTTTATTTTTTTATCATTCGATTTCCAATAAAATTTTACACATGTTTCAAATAATTATTTTTTGTTCATATTTGAGTTACGTTAAAAAAATTATTATTTAGTGAATAATATATCTATGTCCCCATTGGAAATATGTAGTGTTTTTTGTTTTTTTTTGTAATGAGTGTATCCTTATTTAAAATTTAAGTTAATTGAAATACTTAACTGTCTATATACTTAATGCATTTTTACATATATATACTTAAAAGATTTTTACATTAGAAGAAATGATTACCACATACATGAAGTAAACGCCATCACATGGCTACACATGTAAATAATTTATACATATATATATTATAATGTATTTAATCTCTGAAATTTACATTTATCAATGAATAAATTATTTTAGTTAAAAAATAATATTAAAAATGATAGTTATATAAATGTAAAAATTAAATTAATTATCAATGGTCAATAATTTGTATATATATATATATATATATGTACTTTTGAAATATATTATTAATTTATTGGCTCTGTATTAGTATGTATGTTTGTATATATATTAAAAATTATGGGGGAATTCGAAAATAACCCATAGGGGTAGTGAAAATACCAATTTCTCCCTTATGACCAAACAAAAAAGTGAAAGGAAAAATGACACTTATAACCCTTGAGAAGTCTACTTTTAAACAGTAGACTTTGCGAGTAGACTTCTTCGTGAAGTCTACTCCCTGATTTTATCTTAAATTTTAATTATAAAAATTAATTTGATTAAAAATTTGTATAGATAAATATCACATACGTAATTATTACTTATATAAAATAAAATTTCATAAAAAATCGGTCATTTTAAACAAATAAAGTTTCCATATCATGTAAAAGTATAATAGTAGACTTCATAACTTCTATATGAAGTCTACTCTGTGATTAAATCTTAAATTTTAATTATAAAAATTATAAAAATTAATTTGGTAAACAATTTGTATACATAAATATCACATACGTAATTATCACCTATGTAAAATAAAATTACATAACAATCGGTCATTTTAAACAAATAAAGTTTCCATATCATGTATAAGTATAATAGTAGACTTCATAACTTCTATATGAAGTCTACTCCGTGATTAAATCTTAGATTTTAATTATAAAATTTGTAAAAATTAATTTGCATACAAAAATAACATATATGTAATTGTCACATATACAAAATAAAATTTCATAAAAATCACTCAATTTAAATGAATGAAGATAAATGAGGGTACAAACCAAATACATGTAGGTTGAAATATAAGGTTTGATATGAATAGATAAAATGGTTATTGTTTTGATAAAAAGAAATCTATATAAATGAGAGTTTAATATTACATTTAAGCTTATTTGGAAAACAAAATTGAGAATATAATGATGAGTAAACTGTTTAATGTTAGATTTTATGTAACTTACCAATTTAGAGGTTAGGGGTGTACTGTTCATTCGAGGTTTAGGGTGAGGAAGACTTCGTCATGAAGTCTCCTTAACCGTCTCCTTAACTGAACTTTTAACTTAACCGGAAATTGACAGTCTACGCCGTCTCTCTCTCTCTCTTTCTCTCTCTCTCTCTCTCTCTCTCTCTCTCTCTCTCTCTCTCTCTCTCTCTCTCTCTCTCTCTCTCTTTATCTCCCTCTCTAACAGATCTGAATATATAGTAAGCCTCCAAATCAACTAGCCTCTAAATCAACTTGTTTATAGATTTGTTTCAAGTATATTGCTGATTTAGATGTCTAATATGTTTTGCAATGATTTGTTGTTTGATTTGTACCCAGAGATGGGTCTATACAGCTACAGTCAACCATCGAGTAGTTCGAGGAATCTTTGGAGTGCCGGAGAACCAGAAGTGACCTCCCCCACTCATATGCTTAGATCTCGAAAATCTGGTTTTCCCGACCGATGTTTCTGCGGTTTAGTGCCTATCATGAAATCATCCACTACAGATGAAAATCCGGGTCGCGTATTCTATGGATGCAAGAACTATAAAGTAATAAGGCTGTCGGTCGTTGTGTTGTTCGTTCTCCATTTGAGTGTTAACCATATTAATATGATGGTGGATGTCTATGTGCTTGTTGAGGATGGTGACCTTCATATATTCAAGTGGTGGGATGAAGCTGTGACGCAGGAAATCCAAGATCTCAGAGTCGCCCTGGAAAAGAAAGCGAAATGTAGGGACCAAGTAGCAGAAGAGACTTCTGCTTTTATGCCTCGGGTTGATGACGATTATTATCGTACCATGCTTATGAAGAAGCAGATGGTGGCTGGTGTAATCCTCACAGTCATAGGTCTGACTATCTACCTTAGTATTCTCCTTTTTAGATCTTAGTTTAGGATTAGAGTAAGGTCTGTAATATGTATTTCTCCTCCTGCTTGAGTAACTGAGTCATCTGACATATATATTTCGCCTTTGTTGAAAATTCTGCCAAATTTTTTCATAAGAAATAACAGAACAAAAGTAGACTTCTCCAGTACACTTTATAATAGTCAAATTTATGCCAAATTTTTTTAACCTATTATTTAGTTTTGAATGCCAAAATAGACACTTTATTGAACATTCAGCAAAAGTAACTCATTGACCGAAAATAGTGTTAGTCAATTATGCTGAATTAGATACCACGTGTACAGTTCTGCTGAGTCAGATGCCATGTTTCAAATACAGTTTGCGGTTTAGACAAAAACTACAGTTTAGCGGCATTAACAAGAAAATGCGACATTAACGAGAAAATATGATTTTAACGGTGAAATGCGGTTTTCAGTTTTGATGTAGAAATCGCAAAATCGCAATTTGCCTGCAAACTCACAAAATCGCAATTTGCTGTCAACCCCACAAAAAGTTTTTTACCGTCAAAACTGCAAAATCGCAAAACCGCATAATCTTATTTTGCCGTCAAAACACCACCATCATCATTAAGATGAAAATGATGTCAAATACAAATATTTGTTATATAAAGATTTTACTAAAAATACTAAAAATAAAAAAAACCCGAATTTTTTTCAAAAAATTTCAAAAATTCAAAAAAATCAAATAATTTCAATAAAATACAAAATAAATCTTAAAATTAGAAATTTTTTCTGAATTTTTTTTTGAAAAAATTAAAAAATCGAAAAGTCTAAAAATTTATAAAAAGCTAAAAAAAAATTAAACATAAAACAATTTCAAAAAAATTCAAAATATTAGACAAAAAATTGTAAATGCTTTTTAATAAATTAAAAAATCGAATTTGTTTTATCAAATTCAGAAATTTCTAAAAAAAATCTATAAAAACTAAATGTTTTCAAAAAATTTAAACATTTATAACATTTCAAAATGTTGATTTTAATATTTTTGAAAATTCGAGAAATTCTACAAAAATCTAAAAACTTTCAAAAATTAAAAATTAGAACTTATTCAAATTTTTCTCATCCAATACCTACTCCTTTTACCCTCAATTTCCTTGTTGATATATATAGTAATATATCACATGGATATTATCATTCAAAGATATATACATATACAATTAAATCAACAAGTAAAGTGAGAGTAAAACGAGTAATCTTGCATGACCAAAATTAGAACCTTATTCTAATTTATTTTTGAAATTTTTTAGCTTTTTAGAATTTCTTTCATTTTTGATTTTTTTTTGAAAATACTTCATTTTTAATATTTTTACAGAATTTTCTAAAAAAATCGATTTTTAATTTTTTAAAAACATTTATAGTTTTTTCTAATTTTTAAAATTTTATTCAAAATTTTATGATTATGAAATTTTTTTTTTATCGTTTTTGAAAAACTTATTTTTGTAATTTTTGATTTTTTAATATCTTAGAAACATATACATAAACTTTTTTAAAATTTATGATTATTTTTTGAATTTTATTGAAATATTTTGATTTTCTTACATTTTTTAGAATTTTTTTATTTTCGATTTTTTATAACATTTAAAAATGTATCTAATTTTTAAGAATTTTTTAAAAAGAAATTCGATCTTTTAGTATTTTCGGTTTTCTTTTTTTTTTTTTTTTGAAAATTTTAAATTATTTTAACGAAAAACAAAAACTTATGAAATTTACAATTATGTTAACGTAACAGTGAAATTCCGTTACTGTTCCATTAATTTTTAATGTGCCGTGAAGCCCAAAGCCTCGAAGTTAAAAGTAAGATTTTTACACATTGAAAATTGAAAGTGGGAGCAAAATACTTTCAAGATTTAAGTTAGAAGTAATAACCACTTACACTTTAGTGGTTTTTTATGGGATTTTCTGCCTTTTACAGAATTTTTGTCCTATTTTGTTAAAATTGGGTATCATACGATGCCCTCTATCTTAGTTTTGACTCCAACAAGTTTAAATGGCATTGTATTTATAACATTTATGAATATCCAAGAATTATCGAAAATACTTTAAAAATAAATATTGCGACAGATGTAACACATACGATTTTGATATTACTTTAAAAAAAATTCTTTCAACTTAGAGGAAATGACAGATTTCAAAGAGGATATCACGTATGGGATTCATGAACTTGACAAAGGTAAGTGCAAATACATCTTCCATGCTTACAAACGTCCGAACAAGTTTCTCCAAACTTAGCGCTGCACCTGTCGTCACATCCAATCTCGTTACATGGTGTGCTTTTACATGTTCCATGGTCTTGTACCTTGTCCAATGTTATTGTACATGGTCCAATATCTACAAAGCATGGCTCTGTACCTATTCCCATATTCTGGTCAACTATATCCATCAAAACCGTTTTAACATTTAGATTAGTAAATTATTAATATTTATGACAAACAAATACTTTTATAAATATTCGAGATATGTTAACAAAAAAAAATCTAGATATATACTATTGAAAAAAGCCGAATTTCAAATTAGAGAAAACAATATATGAAAATTTCTAAAAATTTTTATTTAATGCCCCAACCGACCCTACCAGTGAGCCCCCATGTCCTTTCACTAGGCCCATGGGCCGGCCCACCCCTGTCCGACGGTCGGAACGTTAAACGAGAGGTTTGAAAGTCATGATATACTGACCCTGCAATCACCATGTGACCGTTCCCCGTGTTTTGGCCTCACTCACACGGTACCGCGAATGACTTCCCGGTAGGTCACCCATTCTTTAACTACTCCAGCTCAAGCACGCTTAACCCTGGAGTTTTCTCTGGATGTGCAACCGAAAAGGTAAGTGCACTTTGGTGACATAAGTAGCGAAATCAATTCTTTTAACCTCTCATCATATACCAGAAATCGGGATGTTACAATTCACCCCCACTCACAGAATGCAACGTCCTCGTTGCACACCAAGACAGGTCCCCAAGACGCCTCCCAAGTCAGAACTGGGACGGCTAACCAGCTCTGCTACTACTTATAACGCCCCAAGCGCCCCTACCAGTGAGCCCCCATGTCCTCTCACTAGGCCCATGGGCCGGCCCACCCCTGTCCGACGGTCGGAACGTTAAACGAGAGGTTTGAAAGTCATGATATACTGACCCTGCAATCACTATGTGACCGTTCCCCGTGTTTTGACCTCACTCACACGGTACCGCGAATGACTTCCCGGTAGGTCACCCATCCTTTGACTACTCCAGCTCAAGCACGCTTAACCCTGGAGTTTTCTCTGGATGTGCAACCGAAAAGGTAAGTGCACTTTGGTGACATAGGTAGCAAAATCAATTCTTTTAACCTCTCGTCATATACCAGAAATCGGGATGTTACATTTTATTAGTTAACTTTAGAGATATGTGTACATCTAAGAAAAATGAAAAGCAACTATAATATTTGGGGATATAACAATAAAAAATGTCAAAACTAAGATAATTTTTTCATAAAAGTCGTTGTATATATATTAATATGTTTTAATTAAAATGAAAGTAAATGCGTACCTAAAGCAAACATAACAAAAACGATGATGGAGAGAACAAACATCAAAGCTGCTTTGACCATTTTTCTTTGATTTCTTCTCTTGAAATCTGTTTAATAGTGTAGTAAATAAATATTTATAGAATTTTAAGGTGAAAAATATTAGGAAAATGTGGGTTCCAGATGTCTAATCTGTAATGTTAGGAAATCTCATTAAATCTTCTTTTACTAAATAAAAAACTTCTTACTAAATTATAATTATATATAAATTATATTTCTATAATACACTAAAACAATAAACACTAAACAGGAATTTTATTAAAAATTAAGTTGACTTTGACTATAAATTAAATGTAATCTGGATATAATATTTTGCCAACCAGTTTTTAAAATCACGAGTAAAAGCTACCTTGACCATCTTTGTTTGCTTTCCTCTCTTGAAATCTGTTTAGTAGAAATTTTAATAAATAAAAAAAAGTTTTTTTAAAAGTGTAAAGTGACAAAGTTTAGGAAAATGTTGTTTCTAAACGTCTAATCTATAATGTTAAGAAAAAGAAAAATGTAAGTATTTTTTATAAAAACAAAAATTTCACTAAAATTTGTTCACTAAATAAAAAAACAATATTATTAAATTATAATTATACGAAAATTATAGTTTTATAATTTACTATGAATTATAGTAAATTATGACATAATAATATATACTAAACACAAACCATTTCTTTGGTCAGTGTATTTTATCGATGATCGGTTTTTTGTCGGTGTCGAGCCTTGTAAAATATTTTTATTTGTTGTGTTTTGATCAGATTTCAGATTCGATAAATAAATTTCATTCTCACTTCGCTCTATCATTTCTTCATGAGGGAAATATTTTGGTTTGTGGACTTTTGCTTTTCGCTACAACGACTCTCGGTTCCGGTTAGTCTAAACTATTAATAATGGACGTAACTCATACCCAAAAGCTAGCTCTAGAATAGAAGATTTCCACATACTTATATATTGTCCACAAATTTCTCAAAGTCTCGATGTGAGACTTGAAGTTTGTGGGACTGGACATCCACGGGTGGATAACAATCTGAGATATTGAAACTTTGGGCTCTGATACTATATTAATAATGAGCCTAACTCACACCCAAAAGTCAACTCTAGAGTTGATGATTGCCAAATACTTATATATTGTCCACAAATCTCTCAAAGTCTCGATGTGGGACTTTAATATGGACAATAATTTACGAGACTAGATCCACTGTTCTATTTTATTCTTTTGGGTTCTGATTGTCCCGGATCTTTCTCGCCTATGTGCAAGCACTTGTATCTCTACCGATGTGCGAAATAAACATCGGAAATGCTTGTTCTTCTTCCAAGCCAATCGTGGCCATCCAAATTTTCATGGGATAACATCTTTGACTGCCTCAACCCCCTTTGCTCGAGATTTCGGCGAAGCAACGGTGAACTTTATCAGCTCAGTAGAAATAGGTATAGCCAATAGATTGGGTCTACCGACATTGGAGCTCCATGGTGTCGATATGTCTCGATGAATCTTGTGCTGTTCTCTTGTTCTATGGCGGCCTCTTTCCGGTGATCTATTGTGGTAGCTGATTGGCGGAGAGTTAATTTCAATTCCAAGAACACCCATCAAATCTGGTGACCAGCAAAATCACCAGCGGCGATGATGCATGAAGATGGATTTATGAGGTAGACACATGTTCGTTGGCTATGAAGAGTCATTAGTTACATGTTTATATTTAGTGCACATTTAACCTTACTAATCTTTTGGTACTCTAGGCTCCAAAAATCGTGTGGATTGATTTGGGAGTGTCTGTCATTTGGTCAAGTCAAATGGGGTAAAAAATTGCTCTATGGTGTGCGTTAGTCTTCGGGTTTCAGTCAATAGAAGTGAATGGTCTACACTGGAATAATCTTGTGTTCATGTTCAATCAATAGGGGGTGGAATCTCCATAAAAATAATTTAAAGCGCGATGTCCCCAAAAACAAAATGGTGGGATGTTGTCCAAGGACTATCGGACGCTCATTCATTAAAGAGTAAAAGAAAATAAAGAGAGGACAACATACGTGAGGACTAAAACCGGAAAGAAACAAAAATTAACACGGAGGAAAACAGTCGTTTTATAACAACACCAGGCAGGAAAATAGGATGGTCCACTATGATTAATGTCTGTTTCAAGGGCTCTTTAGTTGTAAAATATAATATATAGTCTAGGTTTGTAAGGAAGGGATGATCAGAAAATGATCAAAAGTTTGAGACAAGTCTCAAAGGGAATAAATTCCCAGAAGAGAATAAATTACAGTGATGGGTTAGAATTTCAAAGGAAATGTTTAAGATGTGTGAGTATCGTTTGATATTGTATTGGTTAAAAAAACATTGTGCTTGTCACATCTTTCAAGATTTAGATCTTCTGCTTGTAAAGGGTCTTCAAATAGGCTTTTCTCCTCGATGGTGGGGTCAAGTTGCTTTGTGATGAGCCAACTTGTTTATGGGTAACTGTAGGGCGTATCTTGGGCACTCTGAGAATAAATGATTTAAGATTTGGGGTCGGCTTGTGTTTAATTAGGGCCGTGCTAAAGTAGTCTTGAGAATCAAGTTCGGTCACTGCCAAAACAACTACTGCGTTAATTCTCTGAACAAAACGATGGAGTTGTGTTTCTCTGATGATTGCAGCGCTCAAGAAAGAAAATAGACTAATGAAGAGACACCACATGACAGATATCGGGAGTCAAAAAGAAAGATCGGGAGCAGGAGGGAAAGAGGGAAATGTTAACTCGTTGTCGGAAGAAAAACGTGGTCCATGGAGTACTTTGTAATTTTTAGAAGGAAATTTGGTGGAAGAGAAGAAATGAAAAGTTTGTGGGTTGAGCTTTGCCAAGAATGATGATAGGTTGAGATTTTACCCTTGTTAGCTATATGGTTTAGCTAGTTTTTGGTGCATAAATCTCCTTTTTTTTTTAATCCAATTCAAGCCTAAAACACTAGGTTTGAATCTATCTATTTATGTTAGGATATTTGCATGTTTTGCACTTGTGCCCTTTTGTTTTCTATCTTTTGTAGATTTAATAAGTAGTAATAAAGCGCAAGGATCATGTATGAAGCTAATGGACTAAGTAAAGGACAATTTAGAAGGAAGAAATGAAGAAGAAACAAGCCAAGGACCTAGACGTGGACGACGTAGGAAGCAGCCAAGCTACGGATCAAGCCAAATAATTAGGCCGTTTTTGAGGCCTACAACTTTTATTTTTCCTATTCTATCCTTCTTGCTTTCTATATAAGGACCATGCATATGTAATGAGACAAGGAGAATACCACCCAATATTCCATACAATATTCCTTACACTAGTATTTTCTCTAATTCAAATCTCACAAGAAGACAACAATCCTCTTCACAGATGAAATTCTTCTCTAGCTTAGGGAGAGAGTTTTATAGAGAGAAGGGAGGCACTTGCCTCCATTGAAACTCTCAAGAAGATCTTTGTGAAGATTCCTTAAATATGGGTGGAGATCTAGCTAGAAAGACCAAACCTTCCTAACTAGAATCCATTCCCTCTCCAAGGATGAACAAAGATCTCAACTTGAAGCTTCTTCCTCTCATGTTCTGTGTTTTCATTTTGTTTCCTCTTCTATTATTTTGATTTTTCACCAAAGTTTGATATTTAAGTGAAGCCTTGAAGATCTATGTGTTTTTCTCTTGATGAGAGGAGGAATCTTCTACAAGGAACCTTAGTCAATAAGATGATAAAAAACTCATTTTTGTTTGGTTTTGTATTTGTTTTCAAGAAATCTAAGCGTTGAGCACTGATTCCATCATAGATGCTTTAATATCTAATAGTGGATGATAAATCTCAAGCTAGAGATGGGTATGAGTGAGAGATCTCATCTTTTGGTTTGGTTTTGATTGGGTACCAAGCAAAGGTTCTATCTTTGAATGGAGATATATTAGTTTGATTAAGAGAATGATCACCTCAATATCAATAAGAAGTTGAACTCTCTAGATACACAATATCTAAGAGAGGTAGCCATAAATATCATGCATAAGAGCTATGGATTCTCTTCCATTAGAATATTAGTTAGAGGTCTAGTATAAGGTTTAGAACAGGACCTCAATGTCTTATGGTCAATCTATTGACTATGAGGAATCTATATCCATGGATTTGACCATAGGAAGAAGTTTGAATATGGAAGTAGCTTGTTTTACTCTATAGATCCATGCATGTTTGGTCATCTAACCAATGCACAGTTCAAGTTTTTCCTCACTATTTTTGTTCCTTACAAGAAGTCATGCCCATGTCAATCTCAACAATTATCAAGAGGATGAGTATCACTTAACCTACTTGATATAAGTCTTATCTCTTTATTTTGCTTATAATCCCCTAACTTTACCGGATTCTCTTCCATTAGAATATGAGTTAGAGGTCTAGTATAAGGTTCAGAACAGGACCTCAATGTCTTATGGTCAATCTATTGACTATGAGGAATCTATATCCATGGATTTGACCATAGGAAGAAGCTTGAACATGGAAGTGGCTTGCTTTACTCTATAGATCCATGCATGTTTGGTCATCTAACCAATGCACAGTTCAAGTTTTTCCTCACTATTTTTCTTCCTTACAAGAAGTCATGCCCATGTCAATCTCAACAATTATTAAGAGGATGAGTATCACTTAACCTACTTAATATAAGTCTTATCTCTTTATTTTGCTTATTTATATTTATGCATCTTAGATTATGATTAAAACCTTTCCATATAACCCTCTTATTTATGTTTATGCATGTCTACCATTATCTTGAAATCCAATCTTGATTCCAAAACTCATATGAAACCACCCGTTTAGAGTAGATCTCTAAGCCTCCCTTGGAATTTGACCCTATGCTATGCTACAATCATGAATCCCCTAACTTTACCGGATTCTCGACTAACCAATGTACTGTGTTTATATATATTGAATTTTGGTTCAGTTGAGAAAGTGAAGATCAAAGTTTTGTAGCCGTTTCCGGGGATGCATTAGGTTTTGAGTAAGGTCTTAGGATTGATATTAAGATATTTATAGATGATTATATAAATAAATGTTATTTGATCTAATCACCCCCCCCCCCTCCAAATCTCTTGTTTGTATTATTATTTTGTAGGAACTTGTATGAGACAAACTAGAATTATTGAAAGTCTCAAGATTTGATCTTTGAAAACTGATCCTCAAGAACTAGAGAGGAGGTTGAGAAAATGGCTGACGCAAGAAGGAATGGATGAGGATGAGCACCACATGGAAACACACTACTTCCACAAGGGAACCAGATTGGAGCTTATGATGAGCTCATACTCACCACTTCAACGCCGGGAATCCAGCCTCCTCATCATGAAAGGAACTTTGAAGTCAAATGATTCCTCCTCAACATGGTTCAAAAAAACAAGTACCATGGTCGTGAAGGAGAAGATCCTTTGGCTCACTTAGAGAACTTCGATGCAATGTGCAACACGGTCAACTACTCATCGATTGGTGAAGATGTGCTCAACCTAACCATCTTTCCATTTTCCTTGGTGGATAAGGCTTCTCAATGGGCCAAGACAGTCCCAACATCCATGGTTTCCACATGGGAGGATTACAAGGAGTTCATCAAGAAGTTTTTCAATCAAGAAAGGACCGCACATCAAGCTAAGGAACGGCATCCTAACCTTCAAAAAAGGTGACCAAGAGGAGCTCTATGAGTCATGGGAGAGGTTCAAAAAGTACACCACAATGTGCCCTCACCATGGCCTTGGAGAAGATGGTCTCTTGTCCATCTTTCATAAAGGACTCCTCCCCTATTGGTTCTATGTGGTGGTGACATCAATCAATGAGAACTTCTTTAACTTAACCACCACTCAAGGGGCTGACGTTATTGAGAAGATTATCAATAGCAAGAAGGCCTATGGAGGATCATACAATAGGAGTCTTGGAAAACATCCTAAGAGAGTAGTGGAGATATCAAAGCTCTCAAAGACCAAATAACTAAGATAGTAGAGCAAATGGAGAAGGATCTTACCATGGGGAAAATGAATCAAGCTAGCATGGTTAAGGAAGAGATCCACCAATTGTACCTAAATCCACAAGAATTTCAAGAAAAGGAGCTTCAATACATTGGTAACCAAGGGGGCTACAAAAAAGGGTACAACCAAGGATATGTCCCAAGGCAACAACAACAAGGGACACTCTTCATCAAATGACCTCAAATTCCCAAGACCAACTTCCAACCAATCCTGACGAATTCGGTTGAAGACAATGCCAACATGCTCAAGCAAATACTAGAAGGCCAAGGGAAGAATGCGGTGGATGTAGCTTCAAAGATAAACTAGATAAACACCAAGGTAGAAACTAGCTTCAAGGTCATCAATACACGCCTAGATGATTGCTATGGAAACCTCAATACTAAGATTAAGCAACTATATACTCAAGTCAAGGGAATTGACAAGAGAATTATCTCACAAGCTTCCACATCCAAGCCACTTCATGAAAAACCCGAGCAAAACTCCAAGCATTTTTGCGGAGCCATACTATCCAACCATGGAAATTCCTTGGAGGATAAGTAAATCTAAGAAAGGAGCGAACTATTATATCTTGGAGAAGCATTGGAACAAGAGAAGCTCAAATTTGAAGAATTGATGAGGACGGTGAGTCACATATCATCAAGGGAGCTCTATGATGCAATCATTAACCTCAATGATTCGGAGATTGCGGAAGAAGACAAGCTCACCGAGTATGTAGCCTTCATAGAAATGTTAAAAAGGAGCCTAAATGTTTCTTCACTTACAACTATGAGAAACTTCTCAAAGAGATCAAGGCCACCATCAAAGAATTCTCCATCAACACCGATCACTCCAAGCTCCCTTTCCTTAAGACCATTCTAACCTATTGAAAATTAATTGAGAGTGAATCAGAAGCTGAAGGATGTGAACTCTTTGATGGGTAAAAGGTCATCAAGGAGTTCGAAGAACTCAAAGCAATGGAACAAGGAGCAACAAACGTATCCTTCAAACCTTCTCCAAAAACATCACAAACAAGGGATCATGGAATCCCTAAGACACAAGGCTAGGGAAATGTAAGTCATAACTTCTCTATCACCATCGTTTATACTATCATCTATGTTTAATTTTCTTTCATGCATTTAGGTTATGATTGTTTTTATTGTCACTACTTATCTTATTTGAGTTATATTGGGGTCCGTATAAATCAAGTCCAGGGGAGGTAGTTTATGTCCCAAGTTTTTATTCTCTTAATTTCTATCTCACTTTTTGCATGCATATTACGTATTTACATCTAAAAAGCCCCTAAAAATAAAAATAAAAGGATTTCAAACATTCGTTTTTTCCTACAAACATTTTACCACTCTATTTGACTTGAGTGGTTTTAAACTCCCATTTTAAACCCTTACCTCATTTTCAAGCCACCATTACTCGTGAGACATTTGGAGAGGCCTCTTTCGGGAAGCTTCTTGGTAAAACGTGTTGGGTTGAGTAATCACCAAGATGAAGAGTTTCTATGTAGATGCAAGCCAACATCAAGGCTATGCAATAGACCTAGTTTAGTCTAGGTTGGGTTGGAAAATACTCTTGTAAAGAGATGAAGGAGCAAAGAGATGGAGAAGAATGAGCAAAGACAACGAAACCAAATGGTTGAATTAGCACCAATGAAGGCATGTGCCTAAGGTTTTGCTATTTATAAGAAAATCAAAGAAAGAAGAATAAGAAGAAGGGACGATCAAGCAATTTCAAATCAATATCAAAGGAGATTCTACCAATGATTGGTAAATAGCCATTGGAAATCAAAGCAAAGAAAGGAGGATCCAAATCAAAGAACAACTTGAATGGAGAAAATGAAGATCACCTCCTTATCAATCAAAGAAAAGAAGAGAATAAGAAATATTTGCATCAAGGAAAATGAAAGCCATTGGTAATTGGGTAGCTTATGATTGTGTAGAAGAAAAAGCCAACAATGGAAGAAAAGCTTAGGATCAAGAAATATGGTTAAAGAGTAGATAAAAACTCTTTACTTGGATGCCCCAATTAGTCTTGACCCTTCGCATTTTGCTAAAAAAAATCCCATTTCTTGAGAGAAACCCAAGTTTCTAAAACTATCTTACTACAATTCTTTCAAAAATGTTTTTCTTTCAAAAACCAAACAAGCAAGGATTTTGTGAACTCTTATGTGAAATTCACATCTATTTTTGAAAAATCAAATGGAGATTTGAAGACAAGTATCACACATGGAAAGAGGGACTGACCTAAGAGCTAAGTTGTGATAACATCACTCAAGATTCTTGATCAAAATCCAAGTCTAACTTGACTCAAGAGGTTATGAATCCCCACCAATTTTGGGAACTATTCCCTCTAGTTAAGCCACTTGCTTGAGGGCAAGCAAGGTTTATGTCCGGAGAAATTGTTAATTTACCCTTGTTAAATATATGTTTTAACTAATTTTAGGTGCATAAATCTCCATTTTTATCCAATTCAAGCCTAAAGCAGTAGGTTTGAATCTATATATCTATGTTAGGGTACTTGCATGTTTTTCACTTGTGCCCTTTTATTTTCTATCTTTTGTAGGTTCAAAAAAGAGCTATGAAACCCAAGGATCATGCATGAAGCTAATGAACCATTTAGAAGACAATATATACGTAAGAAATGAATAAGAAACAAGCTAAGGATCAGACGTCGAGAAACACGTCGATGACGTGGAAGACCAGCCTAAAAGGCCAGGCGTCGACCCAAGCTATCGACGACTTCATCAGTCAACGTTTCAATCCTCGTAATTGACATCGACCCAGTCGTCATCGACGCCGAGCCCATAAACTGTTGATGAAAGGATTAACATCCTCATCAATAACTCGGCTCTAATCGAGATCCGGCCCGTCTGACCTCCTCCTAGGCTGGTCTGAGGGCAACCATAGGTTATAATCCTATTATAGCTTAAATTAGACCAAATACTTAGCAACCATCAATCCTCAGGGATAAGGGTGAATCTCCATGAGATCCACCAAATCTCGGAGAAAAAGGAAAAATTCCTTATTCCGATGAGAAGACCCATTATCCTAATGATCGATTATACTCATGTATATAAGGAGGCCCCTCTTCACTGGAAAAGGATACACGACTCAAGAGAAAAAAGCACTAAGAGTTCGGACAACCTAGCCCGACCTTCTCTCTTTTATAGTTTAAACGGTAATCAGCATCCCGATCATCTTCGCAGAAGCCATTCTTACACATAACCTCTTCTAGAAAACACCATTCATTATGATCATATGCTTTACTGATGTCTGTCTTGACATCCATGAAAGATGTAGAACAACGTCATCGTACACGTAAGGAATGAAGAGCGTCATGAGCAATCAAAACATTGTCGGTAACCTGTCGGCCAGGTATGAAAGCTGCTTGGTTCTCGGATACAACTTGTGACAGAATTGTTTTCAGCCGGGTAACTAAAAGCTTTGAAAAGATCTTGTAAACCACATTACATAGTGCAATGGGGCGAAAATATTTCATAGTAGTAGGGGGGTTACCTTCGGGATAAGACAGAGATTGGTGTGATTCAACCTTGTGGGCATGAGTCCTGTATCAAAGAAACGTTGTACTTCAGCCATATTCGCCGGTTCAACCACGTGCCAATACTGTTGATAAAACTTAGCTATAAAACCATCTGGCCCGGGAGCTTTAGTCCACCAATAGAGAACAAGCAAGTGCATACTTCCTCTGTAGTTAAGGTGCGGGTGAGAAGGGCATTCATATCAGTTGTGACCACTGACCCGATATGGCAGAGAGCGGCGTCCAGCTTTGATGGGCCGGAGGTGGAGAGCAATTCAGAGAAAAAACGCTGAGCTTCCTGTGCAATATTTTCATTTCCTATGACATCTAAATTGTTGTTGTTCTTGATCGATTGAATGGTATTCCGAGCACGTCTATTTTTTTGTAGTAGAATGATAAAACCGAATGTTCCTATCGCCTTTGCAGAGCCATAAATTACGACTCTTTCGTTTCCAAAAAGCCTCCTCATCAGTATAAGCTTGAGAGAGTTCCTTTCGAAAAGTTTCGATTTCGACTATACTTGCAGGGTAGCGGGAGTGGGAGTTTTCAATTTGAGTAATAAGCTGTCGAATGCGGGTTGCAGAATTGGTTGGAGAAGAGCGTCACCAAACAGAAATAGAATGTCAGCAAAGCTCAATCCGGCGAGTAACATGTAAAATATCCTGTTGCGAATCTGCATTCCAGCCATTAATAACAATCTGTTCAAACTCGGGATTATGAATAAATCGACTATTAAATACAAACTGTTTACAGCCGTGTTCCGAAGTCTTTGCAATGGAGATGATAGCAGGGCGATGGTCCGAATCAACTAATTCAAGATATTGAACTCGGGAAGAATTAAACAATGCAAGCCATTCATCATTCACAAAAACACAATCCAACCAGCTTTCAATAGTATAAGTACACCTCTTTCCCATACAGGTCATATTATTACCATGGTAAGGCAGATCTTTCATTCTACAGAGCGTGACCATGTGATTAAAATCAGTAAAACTACATGGATCCTCGTACGACCTCCCCGCTTCTCAGAAACTTTTAAGATATCATTGAAATCACCACACATAATCCAGGGCCCATTTCGTGTTGTTGCTATGTGTTCAAGTCTTTTCCAGAGGAACTTTCGTAAACTACATATCAGATGACCATAAACAAACGAAAAATAGAAAGAGTGCTCTTTATTCACTATTTTACAATCAAGTATTCTTTCATCCTTGGAAAAGAAAACAACATCAACAGACTTATTCCATAAAAGAGTTAGAACACCCCCCAATACCGAAAGGGGAAACACAACTGACATGATCATAGCCTAACCGAGTACCTACATCTTGAACAACAGCATCAGGATTCTTGGTTTCAATTAGAAAGAGTATGTCCGGGGAAACAGTTGCCTTAATACCTTTAAGGCGTCGAACTACTGTAGACTCTTTCAATCCACGGCAGTTCCAAAATGCTGTATTCATCCTGGCTCCGGTGGTTTTAGGCCCACCATACCCTCTCTGTTAGTTTGGTAACGATCCGCTGTTGGATCACCGCCTGAAGAGCTCGCTTCCGCATTGTGTACATCACTGAACCAAGTTTGTGTCTCACGGACGTCAACTTTAATCCTTCTCTTCTTAGAAGTGTGTTACGTAGTTATCCCAGAATAATGTCTGACGCATATGAGTAGCCACAGGGCTTTCATCCTGCTTCTAATCAGAGATGTTCGTTTTCCTCTTCTTATTAGTTCCTTGTTGGTCATCTGGTGACACGTTCGGGTTCACTGCAGTGGTGGTCTTGGGAGGGGATTTTGTCTCTGATCAAAGGGTGAAACCCGGAGGACCATCGTTATCGGAGTCCTCTTCATCATCATCATCTTGTGACTCGGAGACGCCCTCTATAGCCACAACAGGGAAGTCATTCGCATCATGCGAGAGCAGACCACATATTGTACAGAAACCTCGCAACTTCTCGTAGCAGAACTTAAGGATCACCGAATGTTCACCAATGTTGAAAACACGTCGGAAACGGAGAGGTGTCTCAATGTGCCAAAGAACTTTGATGCGGATGTAATCCACTAGCATTGCTCCATCACCATTGAAATCAGTTTCAATGAAAGTGCCCAATGATTGCCCGATATTGTTAACAATACGGGGAGTAAGGAACTGAACAGGGATTCCTCGTACTTGCACCCAAAACGAAATGAAATTCAGATCAGTGTCCGACTGATTGGGAGACCACCTCTTCAAAGGACACACCCACTCATTAAAAGACCAGGGTCCCCGGCGCAACACTGGGTTCAAAGTATTCTCCGATGTGAATAGAAAATAAAGTTTCTGATTGCCAATCACACACCCGATGACTTCATTATCAGCACTCCAGAGACGCAGAAGAGCCGCCATCATGGCTCGCAAATTTTGCTTGCGGGGGTTCACGGGTTTCCCTATGAGATTGAAACGTGTTGCTTCAACAGCCTCGGCACAAATATCAGGAGGTACGTTATTGGCATCACCATCAATTCCCAGATTAATATCCTGGAGTTTCGTGCGTAATTTATCGGACATGATGAGAAGAAATATAGGAAATTCTGAGAAATTCTGTATTGGATCGAAGAAGGGCACTTCGTAATAGATAATATAGGAAGCCCGCCAGGGTGGAGATATCGACACAACAGTTATGCAGGGAGGATCCCCTGAAAAAACCGTCTGAACCCGACGAAAGTTACTCTCCAGAGAGAGACCAAAATGGTTAACTCGTAACCGACGCATGCACCAAAGCAGTCGCCTTGCGAATCGCCTTTCGCTCTCGTTCATTTTTTAATGTAAAAAGTTAGGTAATAAAAGATTATTTAAAAGATGTTTAAATGCATTTACCAAAAACACTAATTTTAGATATTTTGGATAATTATTTAAGGCATGTTTAAATGCATTTACCAAGAAAAGATTTCAGAATCGATTTTTTGTTAAAATTCGATTTGATTATATATACATTTAAATTAATGCGATTTATTTATGATTTAAATTCTAATTATAAATGACATATATTATTTGACTAAAATATCCTTAATGAATATCTGAAAAAACCAAAAAAAAATACAATGAAATTTTATGTAATATAACACATGGTTAAATGTTTTTCTATAACATTTCATGTTTTAATAGTATAGACTAGATTATGGCTGGTCTTTAAGACGAAATATATTTATATATTTAATTTCTTTTAATAATATATATTTTTAAATTTAGAAAATCAAAATTAATTCAGTAATTTCTTATAATATATTAATAGTAATTACATATTTTGTTAATTAATATTAATTACAAAATTTTTTAAATCCATAATCCAAAATATCATGAAAAATAATTTTTAGATATTTTGGATAATTATTTAAGGTATGTTTCAATGCATTTACCAAAAAATAAAAGATTTCACAATCAATTTTTTTTGTTAAGATTTGATTCTATTATATATACCATTTAATTTAATGTGATTTAGTTTTGATTTAAATTTTATTCATAATTGACATATATCATTTGACTAAAATATCTTTAACCAATATTTAAGAAAAACCATTAAAACACAATGACATTTTATGTAATATAACATATGGTGAAATGTTTTTTTCATAATGTTTCCTATTTTAATCGTATAGATTTGGTCAAAACGAATCAAATGTTTCATCCTTATAAGTGTTTTTGAAAGTGAATTTCTCTTTACTCGTTTCGATGTTTAATTTAGATAAGGAAAATACATGCATTTGAGGTCGGCTCCATAACTCCATCCTCCTAGACCTATAATCGACTATCATTTCACAGTAATCTCTCTACGAGCCGCTGATCTAAGTAAGGGTGCAAGAGGAAGCTGTTCAAAGCAGTGAAATTTGTCGGATCGACTGCGTTTTATGTGACCTTTATCACAAATTTTGATTTCACACTTATTTATAAACAATGTTTGGTTTTGTTACGCAAATGATGTCAACTAGAAATTTTCAATTGAAGTATGAAAGGAGGTTTGAGAGCATATAATCGTCTAGTAAAGATTAATTCGTGTCGTGCGTGGCAGAACTAAACCGCATCTAACAAACAATTTCTTCTTTTTTTAATCATATCTCGATATACACATAAGACAAATTATTCAATCTAGGCTTCGAGGTCAGAGGGCCACCCAAACTCCTCAAGAAATGATAGAATCACCCCATTTGACCTTCCAAATCCGGTCTGCACAAAATTAGAAAATCAATCCTCAAATATCTTTAAAAAAATGCAATTTAGCTCTTTCAAACTCATGAATCAATAGAAAACTGAAGAAGAAAGATATTTTTATATACATACCTGTGGCTTATAACCTCCTCCTCTACCACGTACACCAGAACCTAATACATTAAGCTTCTCTTGGATAGTCCCAGTTTCGTTGTAAAGGGCATAGTTGCTTCGGATCCATCTCCTGCAATCTCTTCTGCAATGTTTTTGGGTTCTTTTAGACCCAACCAATCTCACAAGCCCAGTGATGATCATATCTTGTACCGGTGCCCATCCATTCGGATAATCCCTGTTCCAATGCAGCCAAATATCATACGTTACAAAAATTGTCTTATACAAAGTAACGTAAAAGATTCAAAGGGTAAAAAGCTAAAACTTTACCATTGTTGTCCCGACTGATTCAAAAATTGTCTTATACAAAGTAATCTAGCCACTGTCCTGCTTTTACGTTCCAAAATACGGTTTCAGAGGCTTTCTCTCTCGCTTTAGAAGCTTTGACAAAATGGTCAGAACCGTGTTTATCCCCAGTAATCTCCATCATGAAAGCTATATCAAGTTCCATCTACAGTTCAAAAGATCAAAGTACAATGCTTATTAGAGCATAATCTTGAAACCGTAAATAGAGAGAGTAAATATGATCAAGAAAGTAATTAAAAAACCTTGAGAAGAAACACGTTTAGATCAACAGGAACAACCGATGTTGTAGCCATCGTTTTGAAATGAGGAGGATGCCTCATCCAACGTGTGCTGAAATCCCATCCTGATTCAGCACCTGTGGCTACATCTCGATGGAACTGCTTTCTCTGCGAGATATCCCAAGACATGGAACCCCAATCTTCATCCTTCAGTAGGTATAAACAAAAAGATAATCAACAATTGTTTTCTCCGTGTAAAGCAAAAGCACAGAGACAAAAAAAACTGTTGGATACGGGCTGCGCACCTCCTAAAAAGCCCATCAAGAATTCGCCTCCAGCCCTTTATACATTAGAAGGCCTGATAATTATCGACGAGGCGAATAGAATAACATAGTTTATCCACTCCGGATAAGGATTAAACCCACAACAGACTTAAGGAATATTGGAGGGAACATCCACTTCCCGGAAATATCGGTCTCGGCGTGGCAAATAAAGAAGAGATAGACATCAGCTCTTTTCAAGGATTGAGGTCGGCACCTAAATGTTATAAATAGGAAGGAGTTTTCATCGAAAAAGGCATCCGCAAATAGAGAGAGAACTAAGTTACAGTAATTCTAGGACCTAAAAACTAGTTTTCTAAGAAGAGCTTTATACTTTCTGTGTAATTCAGAAGACCATCTTTTAGATTAATAAAACTCCTTTGATATTTCTCAAAAACCCACAAACTTTACTTTGATCATTAATATACAAAGTAATAGTTCAACAATTGGCGCTGTCTGTGGGGACCGTGAGAGAGAAAAATTAAAACTTTCAAAGATGGTTAACACACCGCCTCCAGGAAATGCCAAGGAGGCCGATCCCGTAGGAACACCAGTTACACCTCCTCCATCCGATCCAATCACGAACATACAGAAAATGATGAACAATCTCACCAAGAGACTTGCCCAGCGTCTCGACGGATTCGAGGCAAATCAGGCAGCTCAACGCGACGAGCTGGAGAAACTAGGAGCATCTCGGATGGATACAGAGGGACCTTATACCCCGGGACAGCGAAGAACCCTCGTCAATAACTTGTTTGGAGTTACCCCGCAAGTTGATTGCACAGAACCCAACGCCGCGGCGAATACAACTACTGAACAAACCGATCCAGCCGTGACGGCAGCAATACGACGAATCAGGTCCGAAATCAGAATTCCGGAAACCGTTCCAAACAGAAGCACCAAGCTCGAGTTAGTGTATAAACGGCTCAATGATATCGGGTCCCAAATTCATCGGGCTACCAGCTCGGTGCCCGAGTTAGACCGAGTCCTGGAGCAGACGAGGAAGACACCTTTCTCTTCAAAAGTTACGAGTGTACCTTTGCGCGACAATGGGAAAATAAAAGTCACGTCTACCTTTTGCGGGAACGCGGATCCTCAACGTCATCTCCTGGCATTCGGGATCGCTATGGCCAGGGCACGTTTTTCCGAGAATGAACGAGATGCAGCTTTCTGCCAATACTTCGTCGAAACCCTCGGAGGAGCAGCTCTAAACTGGTTTTCTCGCCTTGCTCCCGGATCAATAGATAGTTTCGACGAGCTCTCAGCGGCCTTCCTAAAGCATTATTCGATGTTCATCATTCAAGGAGCAACCAGCGCCGACCTCTGGGCGTGTGTTCAAGATGAAAATGAGACCCTCCGCTTTTACATAGATCGTTTTAGAGTCGTTATCTCCAGCATCGATGTTCCAGAAACGATCTCTTTAGTCGCCCTCCGACGCGAAATGAAACCTGGCATCGAACTATGAAAGGATTTAAAACTTAATGAACCTCGCAATTTGGAAGATGCCCTCCATTGCTCAGTCTTATACGCCGAGCTTGATGAAGAACGAGCAACATACGCCAAGAAGAAAACCTCGGTCACAAAAGAAGAGACACGCGAAGTTCATCAAGAACCACGGCAACATTATGATCAAGAAGACAAAAGAGTGTCGAATTACAACGTGGCGGACCATCCAAAAAATTGGAACAAGTACGTTCGCGCAGAAGAAAAACAGGTCTTTCGAAAAGAAGAACCACATAATCCGGAACTTTATTGTATCAATCATAAACGGACGGGTCATGATATTTACACATGCCAACATTTGCAAAGGCATCTCTTTGCAGAATATAAAAAAGGGAACATCGATCTTTCGGGACGAAATCGGGAAACGACAGACAAACCCGCCGAGGTCAAGAAGCAAGAGACCAGACCAAAAGAAGATGACGGTCGAGAACAAATATCGAAAAGAAAGGATCGTCGAGCCGACGACGATTCAAATAAACGAAATCACGACCGAGATGAAAACCTTCCGCTCCCGGAAGCGCCACGACGAAAAATAAATATGATCATGGGAGGACTCATCGACTGCAACGATTCTGTCCGATCAGTCCGCCACGAACGACGGGCAGCGAGCGCTTCGAAGTGGAAAGTGTGAGATTTTAGGAAGACATGAGCTCACAATCTTCACAAATGGAGGAGAACATCAACTTGTGATGAACTCCCCTTGAATCCACCACTCACAACAGCTTAGGGAACATGATAGAAGCGGCTGTGTGATGGGGAAAGAGAGATTAGCTTAGACAAAGAGAGATGAAGAGTTTGAGTGAGTTTAGGATGAATGATTTAGACAAGAATGGTTAGCCCTTAAGGGCTTAACCCACACGGTTTAACACTCCCTCTCTACATTGTGAAAGATTAACAATACACTAAGTAAAGGGAAAGAGCTAAACAATATGAAGAAACTTGTCTATTGATTCATTAAGAGTTTGCAAATGGATTACAACCCTTATTTATAAGGGAAAGACATAAGGAGATACATTGAATGTGGACATATGATCTATTCAAAGCTAGGAGAATATGCTAAAGGAAAAGCAACAGCATCTTTGACTATGGACAGCTCACATGCCAGCTCCTTCCTTCTTTTGTCTCGACTTGTCCCGGGGTTTGCACATCCCGGGTTTTGCACGCCCAGAATTTGCATGGACCTGGGATTTGATATCCCGGACTTTGATCACACCAAGTCTTGATGGTACGGCCTCCTTGTACGGATTGTACGGCTTCTGTACGGACTGTACGGACATGTAAGGCCTTGCCCGGGTTTTGCACGCCCGGTCTTTGCACGGCCTCTCTGGAAGTCTTGCCCGGACTTTGCACGGCCGGCCTCTCCGGAAGTCTCGCCCGGACTTTGCACGGCCGGCCTCTCCGGAAGTCTCGCCCGGACTTTGCACGGCCTCTCCGGAAGTCTCGCCCGGACTTTGCACGGCCGGCCTCTCCGGAAGTCTCGCCCGGACTTTGCACGGCCTCTCCGGAAGTCTCGCCCGGACTTTGCACGGCCTCTCCGGAAGTCTCGCCCGGATTTTGCACGGCTCTCCGAAAGTTAAGCCCGGACTTTGCACGCCCAGACTCGGCCTCTCCGGCCTCTCTTCTTTATACACTCTAACACCCTCCCTCAAGCTTGGTTGTCGGGACGCCTTAAAGGACCAAAGGCCGAGCTTGCAACCCGCAAAGAACTACCTCATTAAAAACCTCATCATGGAAAACCACTTGGGATAAAACCATGATGAGGGAAAAAGAGTATAGTCAATGCGGTGCATTGGGATAGCATCGACCTTGGCATGAAATGATACCGGCTCCTTCTCCTCAAGTGCTCACTCCTTTCACGGCTTGACTTCTTCTTCCTTTGAATCCTTGTCTTGGAATCTTGAACTTCTTTAAGGCTCTCATAGTCTCCTTTTCCCTTAAACAAGAGATAAAGAAGAAAAGATTAAGTATATGCCATTAGGAATATCAAAGGTTTAAATGCCACAAGTTAAGAATTCAAATGAGAGAATAAACAAGCTATCTGAACTAAGGTAATGAGTTTAACATAATGGAATGAGAGTAAAATTTAGAGTACAGCCTTTGCATTGAAGAAGAGGTCTGAAATGGGCTGAATGGAAAGCGAATTCCACTTCCTTGAATGACTGCGGTTTGAACTCCATCTTGGAACCGCCAAAACAATCTGATCACAAGCGGTTTGAACTCCATCTTGGAACCACAAGTGATTTAGGCTTGGACGCCCACATCATGCTTGAGCTGATTCAACACCTTCCATTGCCTTCATTGAAGCTAATGGCCATTGGTTCTATTCTCCAAGCATGGGTTTGGCGAGTTGATTCAGCACCTTCCTTCAGTCTTTTCTTGAAGCTGAGGCCATTGGTTCTAACTCCCAAACTTTTGTGCTGCACCTTCTAAAGCCATCAATCTCGCTGCTTCTTTGTTTGAGAAAGCAAGCGAGCTCAACACTATTTTTAAGACTGTACCTGAAACATTTCTTCACAAGAGATGGTGAGAGATTATAGAGAATAATAAGACAATAAGAGAATAAGAGAATAAGTAACCAGAATAATGGAGAATAAGTAACAAGAGTATATGAGAATAAGCAGAATAAGTAACAAGAGTATAAGAGAATAATGGAGAGTAAGAGAATGAGTAACCAGATTGGAGAATGAGTAACCAGAATGGAGAATGAGTAACCAGAATGGAGAATAAGAGTTTGCTCAAGAGTTCTTATGGACAGAGCTTTGCTCTCTGTTTTCTTGAGTTGAGCGGAAGCAAATGACAGCCAAGAACACCACAAATCTCACAACCATGGTGTTACAAGGACTGAACAAGATGGACCAAGCAAAACAATCATTGTTTGCTGGTCTTAAGATCAATGGGACTGATGGATCAAAACAATTTGTCCACCAGCCCAAGGCTAAACAAACATGGCTTCAAACCTCCTTTAATCTCTCTCCCTCCCTCAAGCAAGGCATCTTTCATCCAAGCTTTAATGAGAGAAAATGGGTAGATGAGGCTGAGGAGTTTGACAACCAAAACAACTTTTAAAACCTTTTAAGAACATTTTCAAATCAATTTTGCAAAGCCATTTAAAACACTTTTGAAAAGAAACTTTTGCAAAACGTTTTCCTTAAAGGTTTAAAACCAAAGTTCTTCAAACCACCTTTAATCTCTCTCCCTCCCTCAAGCATTGGCTTCTTCAGACTTTGAATCTTTCAACCAAGCTTTAAAGTGAGAGTAAATGGAAGATGAGACTAAGAGTGTTTGAGAACAAAACCGAAATCAGGATCTTCACCTTTTAAAACCAAAAACCGATTTAAAATCAAACACAAAGGTGAAGCCTTTACAGCCACCCTCTCTCCTTCAAGCTTGTTCAAGAACCTTCAATGAGGATCTGAACCAAAGCTTTGAAAATAAAAGAGAAGTAGACCAAAACCAAACTCCACACTTGTCCTCCTTAAAGAGATCATTAGACAATGTGAAGAACAAACCAAAACAAGAGTTTTCCAAAGCTTTCAAATCGATTTTAACAAAGCAATCTTAACACTTTTCAAAGAGAAACTTTGCAAAATGTTTTCCTTAAAGATTCAAAACTAAAGTTCTTCAAATCACTTTCAATCTCTCTCCCTCCCTCAAGCATTGGCTTCTTCAGACTTTGAATCTTTCAACCAAGCTTTAAAATGAGAGAAAAAGGGGGAATAGATTAAGATGTTTGAGAACAAAAACAAAGGCAAGATCTTCACCATTCAAAACTAAAACCGATTCAAGCACAAGCAAAAAAAGGTGAAGCCTTTAGGTCCATTCCCTCCCTCAAGCTTGTTCTTAGGATCTCTAATCAAGATCTAAACCAAAGCTTGTTCAAATGGAAGAAAGAGGAACCAAAACCGAACTCCATCTTGTCCTCTTTGTGAAAGTCATTAGACAAGATGAAGAACACAAACAAAACAAGGAACTTTGCTCATCCTCTTCCATGAGTCCTTGGACAGAGCAAAGAACACCAAAACCGAATGAAAAATGAATTCAAAGCTTGTTCAAAAACGATTTTAAAGAGGTTTTCAAGTTAAAGTTTCAATCTTTTCAATGAAATACTCAACCTTTAAAGTTAACAACTTGAAATCAAAGCTTTTGAAAACCAAACTTCATCCTTACTCTCTTCTCTTCCCACATTTTGAATCCTAGCAATCATAGCTCATCAAAACGATTTCAACAAGGAAATGAGAAAGAGAGATCCTGGGATTTAAAACAAACACAAACAAGCTTCATCCTCACTCTCTTCTCTTCTCACGCCATGGATCTTAGCATTAAAGCTAACCAAAAGCGATTTCATAGGAGAAAGAGATAGAGAGATCCTAGGATTAAAGAAGAAGAAAGAAGAAGTGAGTTCATGAACAACCTGGCTCTGATACCATGTGAGATTTTAGGAAGACATGAGCTCACAATCTTCACAAATGGAGGAGAACATCAACTTGTGATGAACTCCCCTTGAATCCACCACTCACAACAGCTTAGGGAACATGATAGAAGCGGCTGTGTGATGGGGAAAGAGAGAGAGATTAGCTTAGACAAAGAGAGATGAAGAGTTTGAGTGAGTTTAGGATGAATGATTTAGACAAGAATGGTTAGCCCTTAAGAGCTTAACCCACACGGTTTAACACTCCCTCCCTACATTGTGAAAGATTAACAATACACTTAGTAAATGGAAAGAGCTAAACAATATGAAGAAACTTGTCTATTGATTCATTAAGAGTTTGCAAATGGATTACAACCCTTATTTATAAGGGAAAGACATAAGGAGATACATTGAATGTGGACATAGGATCTATTCAAAGCTAGGAGAATATGCTAAAGGAAAAGCAACAGCATCTTTGACTATGGACAGCTCACATGCCAGCTCCTTCATTCTTTTGTCTCGACTTGTCCCGGGGTTTGCACCTCCCGGGTTTTGCACGCCCAGACTTTGCACGGACCTGGGATTTGATATCCCGGACTTTGATCACACCAAGTCTTGATGGTACGGCTTCCTTGTACGGATTGTACGGCTTCTGTACGGACTGTACGGACATGTACGGCCTTGCCCAGGTTTTGCACGCCCGGTCTTTGCACGGCCTCTCTGGAAGTCTCGCCCGGACTTTGCACGGCCGGCCTCTCCGGAAATCTCGCCCGGACTTTGCACGGCCTCTCCGGAAGTCTCGCCCGGACTTTGCACGGCCTCTCCGGAAGTTAAGCCCGGACTTTGCACGCCCGGACTTGGCCTCTCCGGCCTCTCCGGCCTCTCTTCTTTATACACTCTAACAGAAAGAACCCGTCAAAGATGGAGAACAAATCATGTTCACCTCAAAAGATACGATCGGGCTAGATATGCCTCATAACGATCCATTGGTCGTCGAACTATCAATCAACAACAGCACCGATGTCAGTCGAATTCTCATAGATACTGGCAGCTCGGTCGACTTAATTTTCAAAGAAACTCTCCAGCAAATGAAGATTAGAGAAGATCAAATCAAGATATCACCTAAGCTACTCACCGGGTTCACCAGCGAATCCACGACAACAATTGGGACGATCAAACTACCATTCCAGGTCGGCGGAGTAACAAAGTGGGCAAAATTCGATGTAATCGATCAACCGGCCATCTACAACGCCATCCTTGGGACTCCATGGATTCATTCAATGAAGGGAATCGACCCAAAGATAATCAGCCATGAGGCAAATATTGACCCTACGTTTAAACCCATTAAGCAAAAACGGCAAAAACTCGGTGTGGAACGAGCTCAAGCAGTAAACGACGAGGTGGAGAAGCTTCTTCAAGCAGGATCCATCTCCGAGGTGAAATATCCAGACTGGCTAGCAAACCCGGTGGTATTCAAAAATAAGAACGGCAAGTGGCGCGTATGTGTCGTTTCACCAATCTCAACAAAGCTTGCCCTAAGGATAGTTTTCCTCTGCCGCATATCGATCGCCTCGTCGAAGCAACCACAGGAAACCAACTCCTATCATTCATGGAAGCTTTCTCCGGCTACAACCAGATCTTCATGCATCCCAACGATCGAGAAAAAACAGCATTCATAACGGACCGCAGCACATACTGCTACAAAGTAATGCCATTTGGACTCAAGAATGCCGGTGCCACTTATCAACGGTTAGTAAACCGAATGTTTTCGGATCAGCTCGGCCATACGATGGAGGTTTACATAGACGACATGCTAGTCAAATCAACGGTCGCTGCTTCTCACATCAACGATTTACCAGAATGCTTTGACATCTTGAATTCCTACGGCATGAAACTCAATCCGACAAAGTGCACCTTCGCGGTAACTTCGGGAGAATTCCTGGGTTATTTGGTTACTCAGCGAGGGATCGAAGCAAACCCAAAACAAATTTCCGCGATCCTAGATCTACCATCTCCAAAAAATACTCGTGAAGTTCAACGCCTCACCGGTCGGATCGCCGCCCTCAGCCGCTTCATATCACGATCAACAGACAAATGTCTTCCTTTCTATCAGCTCCTCCCCGACAACAAACGATTTGAATGGGACGAAAGATGCGAATCCGATTTCCATGAACTGAAGGTTTATTTATCGACGCCCCGATTCTTGCTAAACCAGAAGACGGCGAAAGTCTTTATTTGTACATCGCTATATCATCAACAGCGGTAAGCAGAGTCCTTGTACGAGAAGACCGAGGTGAGCAAAAGCCGATATTTTATGTCAGCAAAACATTAGACGGTGCAGAAACCCAATATCCCACTCTGGAGAAGTTAGCACTCGCCGTCATCGTAGCAGGAAGAAAACTTCGTTCTTATTTCCAGTCGCATACAATTCACGTCCTCAGAAATCAACCTCTTCGGACTATCCTACACAGTCCAAGTCAATCCGGACGAATGGCGCGTTGGGCCGTTGAACTCTCTGAATATGACATCGAATACAAAAGTCGTGTCAGCGCGAAGGCTCAGGTTCTCGCCGATTTTCTTATCGAACTACCTCCGGAGCTCGTCGATCAAAGTCTTCAGCCTCCACCAAAATGGAACCTTCACGTCGATGGATCTTCGTGACGGCAAGGTTCTGGAGTCGGTATCAAACTTGAGTCGCCAACTGGAGAAGTTCTCGAGCAATCGTTTCGCCTAGATTTCCCTGCCTCCAACAACGAGGCCGAATACGAAGCATTAATCGCGGGACTTCGCCTTGCCAAAAGCATCAACGTCCAGCATCTCCAGGCATACTGTGATTCTCAGCTCGTCGCAAATCAATTCGACGACACATACGAGGCATGGAACGAACGAATGGATGCTTGTCTCAAGGTCGTCAAAGACCTTGCCAAAGAATTCGAAACCTTTGACCTTACAAGGATACCTCGGAAAGAAAACATGACAGCAGATGCCTTAGCAACCATTGGCTCGGCCACGGACTCGGATCTCAAGTGATTGATCCCGATTGCTAGTATCCCAACGCCAAGTATCGAACTAGCTGAACAAATGGATGCGATGGAAGACGGGCCGGACTGGCGTCAAGAGTTGCGCCTTTATATTGCCGATGGAGAAACTCCAGAAGACAGATGGGCGGCTTGTCGCCTCAAAGCTCGAGCTGCACGTTACATTTTACTCGACGGAAATCTGTTTCGATGGAGCGCAACAGGAGCACTTCTCACTTGCCTCGGCGGAGACGAAACGCATCGCGTTATAGCAGAAACACATGATGGCGCAGGAGGGAACCACTCTGGAGGACGAGCTCTAGCCCTCAAAATCATGAAGCACGGTTTCTATTGGCCGACGATGATCGCCGACTGCAAACAATACACACTGAAGTGTGAAAAATGTCAACGACATGCGCCGATGATCAATATGCCAACCGAACTCCTTACGACGTCCTCACCGCCATATCCGTTCATGCGTTGGGAAATGGACATCGTTGGTCCTCTTCCTGCTTCACGACAATGTAAATTCCTGCTAATCATGACAGACTACTTCACTAAATGGGTAGAAGCTAAGGCCTTCGCGGCTATAAAAGACATCGACGTTCAGAACTTCGTTTTGAAATATATCATCTGTCGCCACGGCCTCCCATATGAAATCGTAACGGATAATGGGTCACAATTCATTTCCAATCGGTTCGAAGGATTCTGCTCTAGATGGAACATTCGGCTTAGCAAATCGACTCCTCGATACCCCCAAGGAAACGAACAAGCCGAGGCGACCAAGAAAACTATCCTGGACGATCTCAAAAAGCGGCTCGAAGCAAAGAAGGGACTTTGGGCCAACGAACTCGATGGCGTCTTATGGTCACATCGCACAACACCACGACGAGCTACTGGAAAAACACCATTTTCATTAGCGTATGGGTGCGAGACCATGGTTCCTGCTGAGGTCAACGTCCCAAGTTTATGCCGCACCATGATGCCTCAACATCCTGAAATTAACGACGCAATACTCATCCACAACCTCGACACTGTCAAAGAAACGCGGAATCAAGCTCTCCTCCGGATGCAGAATTATCAGCAACAAGCGGCTCGCTATTACAACAAAAAAGTTCGGCAGCGACATTTTGATGAAGGTGACCTCGTCCTTTGCAAAGTCTTTGAGAACACCAAAGAATGGCGTGCTGGAAAGCTCGGAGCTTCTTGGGAAGGACCTTATATCATCTCCAAAGTTGTACGACCCGGAGTCTATGAACTAACCTATGGAAGGTGAAGCAGTCCCACGTTCTTGGAACGCCCACAACCTTAAGAGGTTCTATTACTAGTTTATTACTTAGCGGTTTATCTGCTTAAGTAATCACTAAAAAAAAAAAAGGATAATTACTCATACTATGTAATCGAACTACGAATGACTTGATCCTCCTTTTGGGGGTACGTAGGCAGCCTGTAAAAGGGTTCAGCTATACATCAATAAATTTTAAAGCTCTTTGCTTGAAAGCCCTTTGCTACCTGTTTACATCAGCGTCCTAGCCAGACGACTGATAATAGTATTCTCGCGAGTACAAGTGGCAAAAGTCCACAACTTCTAAAGGCGGGTTCGCCCGCAAGCCTCGAAGTTATACAGGCTCTCCGAACTAAGTTCGCGTTGGTATTCAACTTTGAGCGTAGACTTCACCGATTGAAATGCTCCATGCTGAGTTGATCTCATGGACTATCTCTCGGTTACAACCCGAGCTGACATAAGCCTTCACGGCAAGCAGACGTAAGCCTCGCACTTCGGACTTTCGGTATATCTTGAAATTTTTAAGATGATCAATCTGATCGGACTGACTCACTATCAAGCATACTACTTGGTTCGAAGAATCCAAAATTCTGAAAAAGGCATAAATGAAAGCAACTACTGTTTATGCACGAAGATTAAAGAAAAGAGTTTCATTCATTTTCATTACAAGATAAAAAAAATCGAAAGCTCATAACACCAAGCTTCGACAGGAGAAACAAAGAGCGATAATCGAAAATCCTAAGAAGCTGCCTCGGCATTCTCTTGTGCATGATTCCCAGCCAGATCAGCTCGTTCACTCCCTTCTTCAGTACGAGCGCAAGTAGTTTCTGAGTCCGGTCTAGATGAAGAAGGCCCCGCTGTGGTATAACGGGTAAGATACACATCGAGTTCACCTTCAGAAAAAGTGATCTCGTCAATCTTCTCCGCCTCGTTTTCCCAGATCGCTTCGTAGACTTTGAGCTTAGAAAGCATCTCTTCAGGAATTTTCCAACCTTTGTTCTGAAGAACTTCCAGAGAGGTGAGCGTCCCTTGCACCTGCGCGGTCATCGAAAGCACCTTCTCGACCTCTGAGCGCTGTGCTACGTAACCTTTCACTTTATCCACAAGCCCGGCGAACTCACCGATGATTTTCACGCGCTCGTTTAAAACCTTTTTGTCTCGAGACTTCCTAAGTCTCTTTTTCTCAAAAGAGAGGCGCTTCTCGGTTTTCCACTTTCTGGCAATCGCACTTTCTGCCTTAGCCTCGGCGAAAATAAGTTGGCCCCGCAGCCCGTTTATCTCTTTGTCTTTCGCCTCGACGATCTTCCTCTTCTCATCTTCGAACTTGAGTTTTTCAGCTCGAAGGGCTTCCACCTCGGCCGACTTCTCTTGTTCAGCTCTTTGAGTTTTCTTCAGCTCACGATCGTACTTTCCAATCAGGAAAGTGGCGCCATTCATGGCACGGACTTGCTCGGTGGCGTAGTTCTCATACCAATCATAGAAGAAGAGCTCTTCAGGTTCCAGCTTCGCCATAGGCCTCGACTTAGTTCTCTACACGAAGCTAGCACAGGAGTTCGGGTCGGTCGCCATGGGCTCAAGGCCATTACAATGGAACTCAAACCCAGAGGGATTCGGCCTAGTAACCTTTCTGATCTTTCCAGGCGGACCTTCAACTTGCTCTTCCTCTGCACCAGTAGCTTGAGCTTGAGTTTCAGCCTCGTCTCTATTAGCTTGATCTTCAGCCGCGGCGTCATCTCCAGCAGATGAATTATTTCCAAGCACCTCAAGTTCGATTCGCTCTTTGGTGAGACCATCTCCTTTGTCCTCGCCGAGCTCACTCGTGACATTCTCTTCGCCAACTAAAATAGGAGATCCGGTTGTTTCGAACTGAGGCACTTCGGCTTCCCTGACAGTTTCTTCCGGAATCGTGGGAGCGTCACTCGGCCCGGCGCCGATAGAACCCTGAAGATCGTTGGCATAACTCTCAAATTTTCTCTTCTGAAGACCCATCTTTGATTTAGACGACGATGCAGAAGTTCTTTGATTCCGTTTGATCGCCGCAGCTACTCGTTCCGCGGAAATGTCTGGCCACGTCTGATGACTGATCCTGGTGAAAGCGTTAACAATGTCAGAAAAATCTTCTGGAAGAGGAGCGGTGAAGAATGGTTTATCTGCAAAAGAATTCAGGTGTTAGAAGTAACAACAAAAGGCTGAAGAAAGTGAATTCGCTAAAATACCAATAGCCAAGCTCTAGTCGTTTTGGATCTCGATTTCCGGGTCGGCCACCGAGAACTTATTTTTCTTCACAAAGAAGTATTGTTCCCTCCAGTCGTACACTTTGCTCTTCACACCGCCAGTGATGATGCTGAACTTAGGCTTCACCTGTAGGTAGAAGCAACCGTAGCCCGAAGAACCTTTCTTCCTGGCTCCTTTAATCGAAGTCATCTCTTTGAAAATCTTACAGTCGAAGGGAAGCCCATTTTCCGAAGCCAAAGTCATCAGCCCGACCATGTGACGAACCGCGGCATGAATCAACTGCGTCGGCGCCATTCTTCTCCTTGAGCAGTACTCCAAAAAGAGACAAGGAAGAGGAAACCCATCAAGAATTCGCCTGCACACCTCCTAAAAAGCCCATCAAGAATTCGCCTCGGCCCTTTATAAATTAGATGGCCTGATAATTATCGACGAGGTGAATATAATAACGTAGTTTATCCACTCCAGATAAGGATTAAACCCGCAACATACTTAAGGAATATTGGAGGGAATATCCACTTCTCCAGAAGTATCGGTCTCGGCGTGGCAAATAAAGAAGAGATAGACATCAGCTCTTTTCAAGGATTGAGGTCGGCGCCTAAAGATTATAAATAGAAAGGAGTTTTCATCGAAAAAGACATCCGCAAATAGAGAGAGAACTAAGTTACAGAAATTCTAGGATCTAAAAACTAGTTTTCTAAGAAGAACTTTATACTTTCTCTGTAATTCAGAAGACTCCTTTGATATTTCTCAAAAACCCACAAACTTTACTTTGATCATTAATATACAAAGTAATAGTTCAACAAAAACTTACAAAAACAGAAGCTTCAGATCTTGGCATGTTCCAAAAAGCGTAATAACGGCTTAAAATGTGATCATGACCACTAGCGTCCCTTATAACCACCTTGTGTTTTCCTACAGAGAAAAACAAAACGGCTTTTAATGTGATCATAAAACCTAATCATCTAACAGAAAATGGCAGAGAAGTACTGGAAAGGACTAAACAAGCAAGTGCGCCGAAGCTTGAAGATAGTGTTCTTCTACCTTAACAGACAAGGCACCATATTCATAAATAAGAAACTGAATCCCAACTTGGATGAAAGCAATGGAAGAAAATCAAACATAAAAACATATACTTTCAACAAGAATTGCATTAGCTCCACAGTTGCAAGCTTGAATTGTGAATCAAATTATTCATAACTAAATATCACGAATGAAAAACAAGCCCATAGCACAGTTTCAAGGAAAGACTATCATCGGGTTTCAGACAGGACAAGCAAACAACACAATTCCTAGCATGTCTATAACAATGTTCATTGTGATTAACTCAACTCACTAACGAACTAACCTGAGTTCCAAAACTTGTACTCTTTGAGAAGCACAGGGATAGCTTTTTTGACAAATCGTATATCTTTGGTGACTTTGTAAATCTCAAATACCATTGAGCTCAATAGAGGAGGTTGGCTTCGGTTAGTGTAATAAGCTCTAGCGCCGTTAAGAGCGTATCCATAAGTCTCCACAAGTGACATTAGATTCGTCACTAATCCTTTTGCTGTAGTAATCATTTTACTCGCCAAAAGCCCTCTGATAAATTATAAATTGCAAATCAGACAACCAAAGAGACAAAACCAACCAAAGAGGCAAAATCAAGAAGTCAAAAGAAATGCGATATGAAGAACAGACATGCTTGATGACCCAGTATGAATCCCAGTAGTAGACCTCACGGAATCTCGAACCGGGGATGATAAACGGTTCCGGTAAGTAGAGAAGAGTGTGGCGGTCAGGGGATTCTTTGACGGAATCAGAGACTCTCCGGCTCAGGTTTCTCCAGAGGAAGTGTACGTCACGCGCAAAGTCTCGGACTTGTTTGTTCGCCACGTTGGGGAGAAATCCGGAGGGATCCGCGACGAAATCCTCTGGTTCGTGAGGCAAAAGATCCTTCCCGGCGGCGTCGAAGTATTCGTTCACGAATCTCTCGAGTTTATCAACTGGCATTACTGAGTGGTCACGTCTGAGGTCATGGAAGGCCGATTCCACGGAGGAGAGTTGGTGAGGGAGCTTCAGGCATAGATCAAGGTAAGATTTGGGGTCTGGGCTTGATTCATTAGGATATGAACGGATTGCGGTTCGCTGCACTAGCTGGAGGAAGGTAACGAGTCGGGTCGTCCGGACCACCTGGCCGGAGTCCGAGTTCGAGTTCGCCATTGAAGTACAAATGAAGAACAAGAAGAAAAGCGCCATGAAACCACGCTCCATGAAGAACTTTACATCCGTAGCGTTTTCATCTTTCTAGACTAAAACTTTTTTTTTTTTTTTTTTTTTCTAGACTAAAACTTTAGATCTCTGAGTTTGTTGTGTTGTTTGTTTGTTTTGCAGAGAAGCAGAGAGACTCAGATGTTTATGAGTTGCAAGCCTGAACGATCGATTATTTTGAATTTCAAGAATCTTTTGTACAAGTGGTACGCCAATTTAATTAACTTACGCGAATGGTACATCAATGATTCTGAATCGTTTACCAATTTGTAAAAGTGTGAGTAAAAATAGCTAAAAAACGTGCAAGTTAGCAAACCACCAACCCATTTCACTGCCAAACTATAAAGGCAAAAAATTGATGACACAAACGTCACACATGGAATCAGCATATATGTAGGATAGTTTCTAGGACTTTAAGTGGAACACAAAAATATTGGGATAATCGCATTTTAAACCCTCAAAGTTAGACTTGCTAACACTTTAAACTTTTGGATATTACACTATAAATCTTCAAAGTAAATAAACTCTCATAAACAATTTTCAAACTGGCTTTCCCGTTTTCGCAGCAAAGAAATGACGGCACTGTTCATGACGTGTCCATTATTTTAAATAAAATATTATTATAATTATTATTTTATTTATTTATTTAATATAAATTAATATATAAATAATTATTCTATTAAAATTAAGATTTTGGCGGTTTTGACAAAAATCGAGATTTACAGTTTTGACGAGAAACAAGATTTGGAAAAACACTTTTGTAGTTTTGGCAGGAAATCAAGATTTTGTGGAAAAATAATTTTTTTGCAGTTTTGGCATGTAACGAGTTTTTTTGGCGGAAAATGAGATTTTGTGGTTTCTGTGAAAAAAACGAGATTATGGCAGAAAAATATAAAATTTGAGATTTTCCTGCCAAAACCGCAAAATCTTTTTTCCTGCCAAAACCGCAAAATTTCTTTTTTTTTTTCTGTCAAAATCTCGTTTTCCACCAAATCCGCAAAATCTTTGTTTTTCCAAAATTTTGTTTTCCGCCAAAACCACAAAATCTCATTTCCGCAAAAACCGCAAAATCTTTGGCATGAAACGAGATTTTGGCGGAAAACAAGATTTTTTGCGGTTTTCTATGAAAACCAAATTATAGAAAAACAAAGTTTTTGCGGTTTTGACAGGAAAACGAGATTTTGTGAGAATAACAAAATTTTGTGGTTTTGGCGGGAAATTGTTTTTTGCGATTTTGGGAAAATCACAAATTTTATATTTTCTGCCAAAATCTAATTTTCCGCAAAAACTGCAAAATCTCGTTTTCCGCAAAAAACTCATTACATGTCAAAATCACAAAATCTTGATTTCTTGCCAAAGCCACAAATTTTTTTTTCTTCCAAAATCTTATTTTTCGTCCAAACCGCCAAAATCTTAATTTTAGCAAAAAATAATTGTTATATTAATTTATATGAAATAAATAAATAAAGTAATAATTATAATAATATTTTATTTTTAAAAACGGACGCGTCATGAACAGTGCGGGTCATTTTTTTGCTGCAGAAACAAAAAAAAATCAGTTTGAAGGTTTATAGTGTTAGTGCTAATGTCCTAAGGTTTAAAATGTTAGTAAGTCCAACTTTGAAGGTTTAAAATGTGATTTTCCCTAAAAATATTTAACAAAATTTTAAAATAATTGAGTAACAAGATTTAAATAGACAAAACGAAGATAATCAAATAACCAAATCAAAAAGATGTTGAATTGTGTGAGAATTTGATTAAAAATGTGTCACTAGAGAATTTTAAATGGTAAGGGAGGCAAATGAACAAACCATCCCAAATATGTAAAAATATAGTTGTTTTTATGAAAGAAAGTAAAATATGGATTTGTGTCATTAAATAGCATCTAAACATTTTAAGTTTAAGTTCAACTTCTCTACTTTTTTCTAACTGATTTTGTGTCTGTGTAACCTCTTAAAATCCAATCCCTGACACTATTGTATAGATCTACTCTCATTTTTTTAATTTAATCAATACCAACACAACCTTTCTTACTCTACTGATTTATATACGTGTACAATATATTAATGTAACAACTATTTAAATCTAACAATTAACATGTTTTCATTTAGTCTTGTTTGTTTATGGTACGGGTAATATTCATTTTTAGTAATGAAAATATATATATTTTTAAAAAATTTGGTTCCACATCAACTACCGCTATCTCTTCACGAAATCAAATTTTACTGTATGAAAATAGTAAAATATATTGGAGAGTCATGAACAAAAAGTGTGTATCACTTATATGTTGTAATCTAGATGATTTGTGGTGTATAAATATTAAATTTAGTTATTATATTTTTCAACTAATATTTATAGGACACAAAAATAAAGAATTATATTATAATTCAATCATATGTATTAGAAAAATTGGTGAACAAATTTACTTTTAACTTTAAACAAAAGAAAATAATAATATATTAAAAATAAAATTTCAAATATAAAATTTATATCAATATAATTGCTTACAAATTAGATTATAAGAATTTTGATTATATTATATAGTTTACATATAAAAATTAATTGGGCTAAATATTTTTTTATAATTTTTTTATATTTTAAATTTTAGTTTTTGGGTTTGGTTGCCCAATTTTAAGTTGTTTGCATTTAGACAAAATGATGATATGATAATCTCTAAGGAAAGAAAACTCTACTATTATAATATAGATTATTGATAGCTATCAAAGCACCTCCATTCATGAATCTTTCACAATGGAAACACAAAAAGTAATAATATCTTAGAGACACACAAACTTGTACTCTTCAATGATAAAAATGCCAAAGCCAACAAAAAAAATAAACTCAAGAGTCAAGACATAATTAGAGGAACAAGTGGAGAAAATTAATCATCAAGAAGGAGTTGAAGTAGGTTACACTGAGACGGATAAGAGGATAGAAACGGGGTCGAGAACGAGGACGAAAAACGGTAAAACTAAAATTTTAAAGATACAGATACAAAAAAAATATATATATATATATAAATATATAAAATATCCATAGATTAAAAATATGAAAATTTAATATTATAAATCTCATCATAAATTTCAACATAAACTCTTAAATAAAATAAAAACTAAATTTTCTAATATAATATTTTAAATAAAATAAAAGCTAATCATTGAGTAATTCATTCTCAAAATTTGGTTCATCTAGTGAAAGGTTTGCAAACTCCATAAATCCCACGTCTTCCATAGAATCAAAATCATCTCCACCAACATCCCACATCTTCGTCTTTTCTTCTTCATACTGAGCAGAATTCATTGATAAAAGACGTAAATTGTTTTGGATGAAAACAAGATCCTGAGCACGACTTGGATTCAACCTGTTCCTTTTAAGTGAATGAATAAATGAGTAAGTACTCCAATCTCGCTCTGCAGATGAAGATGAACTAGGTTGTCTAAGCAACTTAAAAGCTAAAGTCTGCAGAAAAGGAGTTTGGGTACCAAAGTTAGCCCACCACTTCTTAGGTTTCATACTAAACATCACCGAAATGCATGTTAAATCTTCAAAAGGACCACTCTTCATGGAGAACAATGCATACTCATCCATAACTTTAATATGATCATCAATACTCGGAAATAATCTTCGAAAACACTTCATTCTCTCAACTGAGACTTCTGCATTCATATATGGACTAGTTCTTTTTAAATCTCCACTTAGCCATTCATCATTACAAAATCTACAATGCAAAATATATATATACTTTTTATATATGTGGTAAGGAAACAAAAATAAAAAATAAACCATATTGTTCTAAATAATATACATTGGATTTAAAGAGTGAGCTATACAATGAAGAGGAGTGTTATTCTTCGCCCACTGATCCACTAATATTTGATAAACAACATTGTAGAAGGGACTTTCTTGAAACATTGGACGATCTTCTTTTTTATAGATCTGAAACTTCACATTCTCAATCATAGAATCCCACATCTCATATAACAATTGAAGGCATGGCTTGTTAGTGTCACAAAACCTAATCATCTCATATATACGTTTTGTGAAATCAATAATATAATGGCTTGTCAGTGTCACAAAACCTAATCATCTCATATATAGGTTTTGTGAAATCAATAATATAATGGCTTGTCAGTGTCACAAAACCTAATCATTTCATATATAGGTTTTGTGAAATCAATAATATAAGACACTTTTTCTCACCAATCATCACTAATAATCTTCTCCTTAACAAAATTTGCTTTCCCCACATCATCCTCTTTATAAGTAGACCATTCTTCACTTATGACCATAGTTTGAAGGCCTCTTTTGATAAGTTTCAATCTCTTAAGCATCACAATGATGGAAGCAAAACGTGTATCAGCAACTCCAAGCAATTTAAAAGGAGAGAACTTACGAAAGATTGCTAGTCTCATGTTGTGGTTCATGATGAAATGTTTTATTGCGAGTGCATCTCCATGAATGTTTGTTATCCAGTTGCACTCTTCATATGTTGCTTCATTTATTTCCCCATTCTTTGCTGCACAAATGTTCTTTAAAGCAAGATTAAGGGTATGAACCACACATGGCATGCTATAAATGTGAGGAAACATACACTCAATGATCTCTCCAGCCGCCTTACAATTTGATGCGTTATCAGTGACGATTTGCACAACATTTTGATGACCCACTTCATTGATAACATCTTTCATCAGATTAGAAATGAAGGTTTTATCTTTCACTTCTCCAAAACAATTCACAGCCTTGAGAAATATAGGACCATTTCCAGAAGTAGCTATGAAATTGATCAGAGGTTTTCTTGTAGTATCACTCCAACCATCTGACACAATCGTCACTCTTCTTTCTTTCCATGTTGACTTAAGTGGAACTAATAAATTCTCAACATTGTTTCTCTCTTTTTGAAGCAAAGTATTCACAACTTATTGTAACCAGGAGGCACATAACCATCAATTTTGTGGGCAGCAGCAAATTGATAGGACCTATGATAATGTGGGTTTCTTGCCAAATTAAAAGGCAAGCCACCAGTGAAGAACATCCTTGCAATTTCTTGATCCAACTGGTCTCTGACTTCAATACCAAAAGATCTAGCAATTGCAGACTCGGTAGGTTTTCTTTTATTTAAAGCAGAGTTCGATTCACAAAGCAAATAAACCGCTCTAGGGCCAGAATCAATTTTCTTCTTCTCAAACTCATCTTCCAACTTTCACATTTCAGCTGGTGACTCCTAGTTGCTTTCTTACATAAAGCAATACCTTCATTTTTAATTCCAAGCAAATGCGCTCCAATTATTCCAATACCTTCATTTTTAATTCCAAGCAAATGCGCTCCAATTATTTCAATACCTTCATTTCTCACTAATTTTCTCCACTTAACTGCTTTTTAAATGGATCCAATTATTCTTATATGTGGCAAGTGGATTTTCGAGAAGAACAGATGAATATTCCATGTTGATCAGAAAAGAGGAAGCAGAATTATGGCTGTAAACGATGGTTTTGGTTATAAAGATTTCATTTGTATGGTCATTGATGGTTACAATGTGGAATGAAGATTGTATGATGTTAAATTTTCTTACATGTTTCCTAAGAAGGTCTTGGCTAATTATTTCAGAATACTCCTCCGGTTAAGGTTGACAGTAGTAGACAGTTCGAAGGTTTTTTACGCTTACTCAAATCAGAACAAGTTCGACTTTGTGTTGAATTAAAGGAGAGAACGTTTGGCGACAAACGGGCGTCCTCATCAAAACTCGTGAAACCAAAAAGCTGAGATAAGCGGAATGAGGGCTGATGTGTGTACAACACAATCAGATAATCACGAACCCGACAACATTGACGATAGATTCGACATTTGTGAAGACTCTGATGGAGCATCTTCGGATGATGAAGATTTTAGTGTATGCGGGATACCTCTAGAAAAGAAGCAGGTGAAACTAAATTTACCTATTAAGAAGAGGAAAACTCCAACGGTACCTTCAACTCCCAAACAATCAAAAGGAGGTGCACCACACGGTACCTTCGATTTGTCTTCACTTACTCTAGCTGTTGAGCAACAATAGGAGTCTAAAGAGGCACTGGAAACGAGATTGAAGTTGTTTTAAGTGATACATCAATTCAGTTTTGATATTGACAGATCGAGGCCCGATCTTCTAGTAGTTAAGTGTTGGTTGGAAGGATGCACATGGAGACTTCGAGCTTCACCAGTTGGTGATTCTCCTCAGTTTTATGTTCGTGTGTATGTTTCAGAGCATACTTGTTCCGTTCTTGATCGTTCGACTCGTTCCCGGCAAGCAACTCCAAAGATACTTGGACTTCTGTATAAGGATTACGTTGGTGGTGTAGGGCCAAAGGTTTTGCCAGTACATGTTGGGGAGGCTATGACCATGCGGTTTGGTATCAAGGTGAGTAATCTTTTCAATTTTTGATGTTCTTAATGCTCATTATTTCGATACTAATGGGAGCATTGTTGTTTTATTTGAAAATAGATGGATTACTGGAAGGCTTGTCGAACATTATTATATGCTTGATATTTGGTTAGAGGTTCTCGAGAGGGTGGATATGCAGATTTCCCTACATATATCTACATGATTAGAAGAGCGAATCCTGGAACATTCACACGGTTACAAGTTGACAGTCGGGGGTGGGGGATTTAAATATGCCTTCATGGCGTTCGGTCATGAATGGTTTCCCTTTCATGAGAAAGGTGATCGTTGTTGATGGTACATTTTTAAAGGGGGAAAACAAAGGATCTCTACCAACTGCTTCAGTACAAGATGAAAACTTTCAAATATTTCCAATAACATTCACTGTAGTTGACACCAAAAATGACAAATCTTGGGAATTGTTTTTAAGGCAGTTAAACTACGTGATTCCAGAAGTCGAGGGGCTTGCGATTACTTTAGACAGGCATAAATCTATTGGAAATGCCATTGCAAATGTGTATCCCACAGCGAGTAGGGGATTTGCAAATATCATCTATACAAGAATATACTTGTACGGATTGGAGGTGGTGATGCATTTTGTTTGATTAAGAGAGCAGCCAATACCTACATAATCTAAGATTTCGGTACAATATTCAATGAGATCAAAGCTTAGAAACCTGCACTGCATAAGCATTTGGAAGAAGCGGATGTTTGAAAGTGGGCGCGTGTTCAGTTCCCTAGAGATAGATACAACATCACCACTTCTAACATCACAGAATCAATTTATAAAGCATTATCAGAAGCAAGAAGTTTGCCAATTGCACAACTCTTAGATGTATTAAGGTTCATGATGACAAGATGGTTTAATGACCGGAAGAATGATGCGCAGGAAACTACGACAACCTTAACCTGTGGAGTAGAGAAACTGTTGGAGGTATTACAGTTTTTTCCGTGCAGTATTGAATTTCAAATTAAACCGCGAGTTAATGTTTTTGTTTTAAATCTTGCAGCTTCGTATTTGATATGGGGCGATTTTGCCTCATTCTAACCCTTTTTTTGCAGGTTTTATCGAGTCTTTTTAGTTTTTATCGAGGCGTTTCATGTCACTAAGGAGCTATACGCAAAGATACGAGGGGTTGGAGCCTCTGGAGAAAAAAGGAGTTGGAATGAAGGAAAAGAACCCAAATTTGAAGATCATCACCCGATGGAGCACCTGCTCCCTTTCAGAGCACCTGCTCCCTTTCAGAGCACATGCTCCCCTTCAGAGCACATGCTCCACTATGGAGCACATGCTCCATTCGTCCGGAACAGATATGGAAACTCCACTTACCTAGTTTTGGCACGCGAGGAAGGAAGAAAAGGGAGAGAGCCGTCCCCACCAACAGGATATCTTTTTTAACCTTCGATTCCTAGCGAGCAGATACCTTTTGATAAGAATTTTGAGAGTTTTTCTACTTGTAAGATTTGGAGAAGAATCTTTGCCACACTTGAGAAGAATTCCGAACCTTTGTCATTTCTATTATATATTTCATGGATTCTCTTTCACTTGTTGTTGTGTTTTCCGATTTCATGTCTGAGTAGATCCTCTAGTTAGATCAAGGATTTCAATGGTGTTCATGAGTTGATGAGTTGAACACAAATATGGATTTGAATAGATTGTCTTCACCACTTTTTAGTCTTAATGCCTGATTTGAACTGACCACTTAATTCATGATTTTAGGTTAATCTATTCATTAAAAGTGTAATAGGTTGCTAGAAGAGACTTTGGTGAGCAATTTGTCCTTAGCCAACGACAGTTGATGTTAAGGCAAATTGTGAGCATATCAAACATGTGCAATAATGCTTGTCTGCGATTCTAGAACCAAACGACAGTTTAGGATTCTAAGTTGCTAGATAAAGTTGTTGATGCCACGACAGTGGATTGATATTATTTTTATGTTTGACCTCTAGACTTGCGCATAAATGTCTCTTGAACAGTTGTTTTACCCCTTACTCTGAATTTCCTGCGAAAACACTTTGGTCTAACGCTTGTTTTATTTGAATTTGAATCATTGTTTAAATCTGTCACTTGTTTCACAAACAACAAAACCAACTTGCTTGCTTAGCTTTCTTTCAATACCTCATAGATACAAAGCGTAACACTGGTCCTCTGGAAATCGAACCTATATGTATTACAATTATATGTTGTGCACTTGCAGTAGAAAATAAAACACTAAATCCTGTATATCAAGTTTTTGGCGCCGTTGCGACGGGGAGCAATTCGTTACCTCTATTTCATGATTTGAATTTTAGTCTAAGATCTTTCTAATTTGTTTCTCTTCTTCTCTCTTGTGTGTGTTTCAGGTGCATGACCACAAGAACCACAAGGAGCAAGAACTCTGAGAATCTCGTCATCCTAACCAATGAAGAGTTGTATAGAAGAGAGCGAGAAAACAGGCAAAACCGAGCTGCGCAAGTGCTTGCTCCTGTTCCTGTTCTTACTACCGATACTACTCCTGTCTCTGCACCTGTCCAAGTTCCTGATATTGTGGATATGGCCGACAGAGGCAACGCTGAAATGGCAGCTGAGCTGCAAAGACTTCGTCAAGAGATGGAGTAACTGAGACAACCGCGGCAGCAACAGCCGGCGATTGGAGGACAATCCACATGCCTTTTATGAAAATAGAGCTTTGATTGTCCCACCCACAATTCAGAGGCAAGACTTTGAGATCAAGCCTCAAATGATGACTTTGGTGAAGCAGCATTTATTTCATGGGTTGCCTGCAGAAATTCCGATGGACCACATTTCGAAGAAATCTGCAGCACAACTGGTTCAAATAGAGTGCCTCACGACTTTCTGAAGTGTAAGCTGTTCCCATTCTCTTTGGCGGACAAAGCTTCACGCTGGCTTAAGTCATTACTTGTTTCTGTGTTTTCCATTTTCATATCTGAGTAGATCCTCTTGTTAAATCAAGGATTTCAATGGTGTTCATGAGTTGATGGGTTGAACACAAATAGGGATTTGAATAGATTGTCTTCACCACTTGTTAGGCATAATACCTGATTTGAACTGATCACTTAATTCATGATTTTGGGTTAATCTATTCATCAAAAGTGTAATAGGTTGCTAGAAGAGATTTTGGTGAGCAATTTGTCCTTAGCCAGCGACAGTTGATGTTAAGGCAAATTGTGAGCATATCGAACCTGTGCAATAATGCTTGTCTGCGTCTCTAGGACCAAACGACAGTTTAGGATTCTAGGTTGCTAGATAAAGTTGTTGATGCCATAACAGTGGATTGATATTATTTTTATGTTTGAGCTCTAGACTTGCGCATAAATGTCCCCTGAATAGTTGTTTGACCTCTTACTCTGAATTTCCTGCGAAAACACCTTGGTCTAATGCTTGTTTTATTTGAATTTGAATCATTGTTTAAATCTGTCACTTGTTTCACAAACAACAAAACCAACTTGCTTGCTTAGCTTTCTTTCAATACCTCATAGATACAAAGCGTAACACTGGTCCTCTGGAAATCGAACCGATATGTATTACAATCATATGCTGTGCACTTGCAGTAGAAAATAAAACACTAAATCCAGTGTATCAGTATTTCTTATGTAAAGTCGCTAAAAGTACAAGCGATTGAAGCACATCAAGCTCAAATTATCGGTACTTCTTATTTGCATGTGGTAAAATTGACAGAAAAAATGCTTGTATAAACGATTTGACTTGGAGAAGATAACATGCATGCATGCAATTGCTGCTGCTGAGACATTTAAAATGTCACGCATATCACTTTGCCATCCTGTTTACTGCAAGGACTACTTGTTCACGGCATACTCATCTCCAATCATGCCAAAGGATGATGTGCTATGTACGCCTGATCCTATCACATCAACAGTGTATTTGCATCTTTTAGTTCGTCAACCACAGGAAGACCAAAGAACACGAGAGCGAAGTTGGTTAGGAAAAAACAAGAAACGACCAAGACAATCACATGCTTGTTCTATATGCAATTAATAAAAGCATAACAGTCAAACATGCTCGGGCCAGTTTGACATTTGAGTTTCTTTTTTGGTAGACATTTGTTTCCTATATACTTATATTGTCTTTGTTTTGGTTTTTAACATTTTTTTTTGTTAGATATTTCCTACATACTTCTGTTGTCAGCATAAGATGGGAACTTTCAAATGTGGTATGCTGATCAAAAAGTATGCTTGTCGTTGCCATGAGCTGATAGTTTTCAAAACCAATTAAGTTTCTTCTTGTCTTTTTTCATGTTGTACTCAAATAGGTATGGACTTATTCAGAATGGGTGAGGTTAAAGTCAAGAAAACATTTTTACGCCTTCAAGTATAGATGAATCTTGGGGAAGTAATTAAAACTAGAGTATATGATAATAGGTTATTCATGATAGTTTGAGTCTTTCTATTGAACTTCGGATGACTTTGAGCTGTTTCCTTTGTTCTGGTATGTAATACTGCACCCTATTGCTGTTGCAGATTATCTAACTTTTTCTTCTTGAAAGTATTCCTTTCCAAGTGTTGCCCTCACTTAAGACATGTCTCAATGACAGTGTATAATTATTCCCACTGATGTATCACAATGTTTATGTTGACAAGTGAATGCTATCACATGGCGCCGAAAGGATTGCTATTTTAGTTAGATTTTTTATTTTCAGTCTCCAATGAAAACCAAATAGACACGAGTAAATAGACAGGATTGAATAAATACCAGTAAACATTTTAGAACCAAAGTAGATTATGCTGCTGAAATAAATTGCAAAACAGTTGCAAAATAATTAGAAAAACAATTGCATAATAAACTACAACTTCAATTTAAAACCAAATAGACATGAATAGTATATAGTTCTAAAAGTAGCTAAACCATTAAACATAAGAGCAACTAGAGTAGTACGTAATTCTTAAAGTACCTAACCATGATACATAAGAATTAAAAACGTCCACATGGAGTAACATCTTTAACCGGAGACGTTGAACCGTCGTCTTCTACGTCTCGAGGGTCTGTATCCATAAGCGATAGTCTCACCTCATCATATATTTAAGCCGTTAACTTGAATCGTAGACGTTGAATACTTTTATCCGAGAGGACTTCAAAAGTATAGCCAATAGCAAGACATTTTATGTACTTTAAATCGTAAAAGCCACAATCCTTTGGATATTTATTTTGTGGCACATTGCGAAGTCTCTTTACAGTGAATTGCTTCTTTGACGTCTTTCGGGTCGTGTTAGGAATCATTTCGTTGAACAAAGCTGGGATCATTGTTGTGAATGGTCTGCAGCTGTTGAGTATTGCCTTGTCATCCTTCACAACCGACAAGATGCTATCATAAACGTATATCTTCCGCTTCACCAAATCAATTTCCAGCGTAACCCAATGGTTGTGATTCACAAAATGACAAGCATATAAGTGGTCAACATCAATAAGCCATTTCTTATTCCTAACTACAATAGGATGTGTACCATTGAAAGCTTTCTTGTAATACTCCGGGAAAATCCACCCATCTTTAATGAACTCCTTGTAGTCAGAAACCCATTTTCTTATAAACCACTAGTCTAAGAAAGCAATCCGTGATGAGTGGTAGGGCGATGGCTCACACATTGACCTCTTGTGAAACATATGCATTCCAACACATATGTGATGTCAAAGAAACAAAATTTTATTAACATAAAAATATAGATTACGATTTATGTACAAAACATATAAAACTAGTACTCACCGCGGCATTCAACCACCCTTAAGTTTCTGTGGGCCAATTTGATCTCCGTGTGGTGATTTTTTATTTATAGAAATCCACACTTGAATCAGAAGCTGAGTATGGTTCCATACTAGAAAAGAAAAAATATAGACGATTTGAAAAACAAAACTCAATTAGAGACGATTTAAAAACATAAGTAATAGGTATAAGATCACTTACTCATCCACTTGCATGAAGTCCAAGAGCTGGTCTTCTACTCTTTACTCAACAACAGCAAAGGGGTCATAAGCGTCTGATGACAGGGTTATGCCAGAGATGATGCTCTTTAGAGTGGAGTTTCCTTCAAAGGGAGGTCGTTGGGTATGTGCCAATTGTGGTACTCGTTATGGTAACAGTGTATCATCCAACATCCTTATGGACTCCGCTATAGCATCTAAACTGAGACCAACATTTATAAATCCTGGGTTGGACCATGTTTACCCATCTGAAAGATCTTCATCTTGAAGCTGTGGTATCAGAACTTTGGCTACACCTGGTTCTTTCTTTGGTTTCTTCAGTTCTTGGACCTTTTCACTTCTATTTCGACTCGGTTTTGTATTTTTAACAACACAACGTATGGAAGCATCAGCATTGGATCGAACCAGCCACGACTGTACCAAAAAATGAAGTAATATATCATTAACAGAAACTCATCAGCACATAAAGGAGAAATAGACCAATATATTAACAAAAAATGGACCAATCTATTATATTAAAACATGATTATTTTTTTGAAACAAACCTTATCCTTACATGTGATTTACGGAAAATAATATTGTCTTTTAATGTTTTCAAACTTGGCATCACACACTTATGCTTTGCTGATGATATATTGATCTTCAACGATGGGAAAGTCAGTTCCATATAAGGGGTTATTAGAGTTTTTAAGCTCTTCTCAATAATGTCAGCACTGCATATAAACATGGAGAAGTCCACTATCTACTTGGCAGGGGCGACAGAACAGGCCTGTCTCAATATCGCAAACACTATTCCGTTTCGTTTAGACTCGCTACCGGTCCTTACTTGGGTCTGCCACTGACAACAAAAAGAATGGCATTCATAATGCAAATGGTGAACGAATCTACTATGTGGAAGGCATTAAAGCAGAGGCGGAAAGTTGGTTTACAAACTTTTTGCAGCATGAGCCTACGGACTTTGAGGGCACCACGATTGAAGAGATACAAGATTTGATGGAATTTAGATTTGATTTGATGATGCAACAACAGCTGATTGGGCCGGTTACAAGGGAGGAAATTAGAAAGGTTCTTTTTGCAATTCCATCAAAAAAATCCCCAGGACCTGATGGTTACTCTGCTGAGTTCTACAAAGCAGTGTGGTCAATCATTGCTACAGATTGTGTAACTGCTGTGCAATCTTTCATTCGGAATGGGTTTCGTCCGAAAGGAGTAAACACCACTATTCTTGCTTTAATCCCTAAGATAAGGGAATCAAAAATGATGAAAGACTATCACCTCATATCGTGCTGCAATATCATATACAAGGTGATCTAAAAAATCATTGCAAATCGACTCAAGTCAGTGCTGCCTTGATTCATTGCTCCAAATCATTCTGCATTCGTTGCTGATCATTTGCTGCTGGAACATCTTCTTCTGGCAACTGAACTAGTAAAGGATTACCACAAGGAAACTGTGTCTACAAGGGCAGCGATTAAAATTGATATTGCTAAAACGTTTGATACAGTTCAATGGGAGTTTATAGTAGTCACGCTGAAAGGCCTACAGTTTCCTGATATGTTCATTAAATGGATCCATACATGTATCTCCACAGCTACATTCTCTGTGCAATTTAAAGGAGAACTTGCTGGCTTTTTCTCGAGTAAACGTGGACTTCACAAAGGTTGTGCTCTATCCCCTTATTTGTTTGTAATCTCCATAATGTCCTTATGAGTCTTTTAGATAAAGTAGCACGGGAAAGGATAATAGGATATCATCCTCAATTCAGAAACCTTGGCATCACACACTTATGCTTTGCTGATGATATATTGATCTTCAACGATGGGAAAGTCAGTTTCATAGAAGCGGTTATTAGAGTTTTTAAGAACTTCTTAATAATGTCAGGACTGTATATAAACATGGAGAAGTCCACTATCTAATTGGCAGGGGCGACAGAACAGGCCCTTCTCAATATCGAAAACACTTTTCCGTTTCGTTTTGACTCGCTACCGGTCCTTACTTGGGTCTGCCACTGACAACAAAAAGAATGACATCTTTAGATTATGCTCCTCTCATCAATAAAATACGCTGCAAGTTGCAAGCTTGGCATTTTCGTTTCTTATCACTTGCTGGTCGTTACAGATGTTACTCTCAGTAATCACTAGCATAACTCTGTTCTGGAGTTCTTCGTTCTGATTACCCAGAAGTTTTGTAAACGAATTTGATAAGCTTTGTGTGGCTTTCTTATGGTCGCGTCTGGACCTGAACGGTCAGGAAAGCAAAACTAGCGTTGACTGAGGTCTGTAAACCAAAACCGGAGGGTGGTTTAGGTTTTCAACCACTTAAAGAAGCAAATATGGTGTTGGTCTACGCTTAATATGGAGGATTCTAACATCAGAAACCTTGTTTTTGGTTAATTGGGTTAAACGCCATCTGATTCGCAGTGGATTTCGTTGGACAATATCATCTACTGGGGGCTCTTGGATATGGAAGAGATTACTGAAACTACGTGATCATGCCATTGATTTCACACCGGTCATGATTCAAAATGGGAAAAGCACAACATTTTGGTATGATCTGTGGTCATCATTGGGTATGCTCATTGATATTGTAGGGTTGAGGGGAGTCCGCGATCTTGGGATTCAATTCTCAGCTACGGTTGCCGAGGCTGCATGGACGGGCTGGAGATTCCGTTGTCAACGTACAGAAGCGTTATCTTTGATTGTACATACGATCCAAAGAGAACCAAGACCTGATAGCACACTGGACAGAGAGATATACTTAATGGAGGCATGGCTCTGATCGGTTTAAGCCAGAGTTTAATTCCAATGTCAAATGGAATCAAATCAGAGATTCTCAGCCAAAGGTGCCTTGGTACACTAGGATTTGAAATAAATATGCAACTCCCAAATTTGCTTTCATCGCATGGTTATCAATCTACAGCTGATAGAATGGTAACATGGAGTGCAGCTATATCCACGGACTGTGTCTTCTGCTCCCATCCATTGGAGTCCCGCGATCATTTATTTTAGGACTGCTCAGTTACAAAAGGGATCTGGGAAAAAACAGAAAAGCGTTACTTGGTAGCAACTTTAAGAATGTGTGGGAGTGTCTCGTGCAACGGATAGCCTCTCCCTGCAACGAGAAAGTAAGATTGTTTCTTCTTCGCTATGTTTTTTAAGCTTCTGTCTAACATATTTGGCTGGAACCTAACCGAAGGCGACATGGGGGGCCACAAGCCATGGCAGAAAAACTTATCAGAAACATTGATCGAACTATGATGATCTTCAAATGATCTGGTTCAGTAAAAGACTACGAAAGTGCATGATCTTTCTACAACTTCTCTCAATTTTTAATTTTTATTATATTAGTTCATGTCTGAACATCAATTGACTGTAATGACACAAAGGTCAAACCTGATATAAAGTACTTTTCTTTATCATCACAAAAAATTAAAAAAACGACACCCTGAACCATTAGTTTTTTAAAGACATATGTAAAAACTTAGGGACATTCATTTCTGAAGTGACCTAGGCCCTCACATTTGTGACACTTAAGGTCCCATTTCTTGCCATATCTGTCTGCTTCAGGTCTTGACGAACGACTACTTGTTCTTTCAGGTTCAGGTCTGGAGAAGTGACTGAAAGCTCTGTTATATCCCTTTTCAACTCATTTTACCATCTTGTTGAAGTTACATGCCATTAGACTCATATTGTCTTCAAGCTTCTTGACCCGCTCATCCCCGTGGTTCACAGAAAAGGCGATCCCATGATTTGGTTTAGGTTGTTCAACACAGACTTCCATTTCTTGAGACTTGAGCATTCCCACCAGCATATCAAACTTCATATCTTTGTGTTCATTAACATTGGAGAATGTCTATCTGTGCAGTAAACTCAGTTGGCATACACCAGATAAGTTTCTTGACTAGCTTTATTTCATGATAATTTTTTGTCCAGAACTGATGCTTCTTTAGCAAGGGTGCTAAGTTTTGTGGAAAAGCTACCAATGGATTCCTCAGGATTCATCCTCAGATTCTCAAACTGCATGGCCATATGATCAATGTGAGTTCGCTTTACACTTAAATCCCCTTCAAAATGATTTACAAGCATATCCCACGCTTCCTTAGCTGATTCACACCATTGAATAATCTTAAACTGTTTGGCGTTAACTGGCATTGATATCACATTTGAGTTGTCCTTGGATGCAAGTCGTTCTTCCTCAGTCCATGAGCTTAGCGGTTTTGCCACATGTGTTTTGTCCTCCACTATGATGGTTGGTTCTGTCCATCCATTCACAACTGCAGACCAAGCAGCCTCATCGATAGCCCTTATAACATGCCTCATACAAACTTTTCAGTGTCCACAATTTCCTTCATACCGCATGATGGATTTTTGAACTGCAATGAGTTGTTTGGTTTCCATGTTCCCTCCAAGATCTCAACCAGTAGAAAGACTTACACAAGTCCGAAGATTGCTTACAATGATACCAATTGTAGAAACTAGAAATACGGTAAATACTATTTAGACACGCACAAAAGCTTAAAACGTTTTATTGAGATCTCTTAAACAAATACACTTTATCTGTTTAATCAGATATATACGACTTCACCCACGTGAATCACAACCAACCAATCCTAATCTACCCAATGAAACCCAACACAACAACAGTTGTGTCTTACATGGATTTGTTCACTTACTAATGAATCCCCAAATCTCTCTCTCACTAAGACTACACTTTTTTCTGCTAAAGCGATACTAGGTTAAACCTCACACGGTAGTATATATACTCCATATCTTCAATTAATCCCTTCTGTCCTTACTTGATTAATCCTCCCACTTCCATGTAAGGTAAGTTGAATATCCTTCCTTACTCCTCACGTTCCTTTCTAGTAATCCTTCCACGTCAGCTTGCAACTTCCTTGTGAAATCCAGCTCGATCAATGTTCCTCAGTATCTCGAGTTTACAATCTCCCGCTTTTTGTCTGAATATTTCCATCCAAGCTCCCTACAAAATTTCACACACGAAAACACAACCAAGCTCCCAACACAAGATACCTAGCATCACAATCAAACCTTCCAAGAGCATCTAGTTCGAAAGTGAATATTAAATAAGGATTGTTATTAGGCTCAATGAGCCTTCAAACACAAAAACATTTAAAGTACTTGACTGTCCGAGATAAGGTTAAAATAGCCGGTCAACAAAGGCTAGCACACATAGCATAAACAACTTGTCAGGACCTAAAGAAAAAACCAACACGTCCACAAGTTGTATTAAAAAAAAAAATTGTGTTGCCTGCCTCAGTCTGTTCCTGCGTGTCCTTATAAACCACCACCATATTCTCCCCCTGCTTGAGTGAACCATATAGACAAGAACACAAACAACAGCCTGTTAAGAGTCAAAGATCAAATAAACAGAGTGCAGAAAGAGAGATCACTTACGACTGGCGCGAACTTTGATGCGAATGAGAAGACACAGTGCTTCCTTAATGTCACTAAGGATGGAGAAGGTGATGAGTAGCTTTCTAGGGCCAGCTAACAATAACCCACTACTATAAACCGTGTTGTATAGAATGAGCTTATCGAACTATTTGGAAAATGATGATGCACTCCGATTGCTGATAACCAGCTTAAGTCACACCAAAATCATAAAATAATGAGATTTTAACTTAAAAGCAGAATAAAGACAGAGTTTTTGTGCTCTGAATTAAGACCAAAACAGAGTTAAAGGAAAGCGCTAAATGGAAATAAGCTAAGACTGAAATTTAAACACCAAATGAAAAGCGATTAAACTAGTAAAGAAAATAACTTTATGATTAAAGAAGGGTTCTTGAAGGATTTCATTAAAGAATGAAGGATCTTAAAATCACTAGATACTCTGTTCAAAAAGCCTCAAAAAGATGAAAACTTGAAGTTGATTCTTTAGTAAAGAGATCTGATTATAGATAATAACATGGCATGCCTGTAATAACCCTTTGTTCCCCTTGCCATAATACTAGTGTTTGCCTAGTGATGGAGCAAGGTAGCAAGAATGAATACTCGCCATGGAGCTTTCTAGACGCTAATGTCTTAGGCTTGAAAACTCAACCAATAACAGCTCCAAACCGGTCTACGTCAAAATGTGAGAGTCGAAACTCAAACAATAAAAACTTATAATAGGTAGGCGTTCGAAAAAATCATATTTTATAAGAACTCGATGACCAAAATCGAAAGTTTATTTTATTAAGTGATCTTTTTGGCCAAAGTACAAAAAACTTCGTAAAAGCTTAATGTCTTACGATACGAAAAGTCTAATACTTGAAATTGAATGGATTTAAATTTTAACACAAGCTATCTATATATACTGTTGGATACAGGCTGCACACCTCCTGAAAGGCCCAACAGGAATTCGCCTTGGCCCTTCTTAAGTAAAAGGCTTGCCAATTATTGACGAGGCGAATAAAATAGTGTTGTTTATCCGTCCCAGATAAATGGTAAAGTTCAAAACAAATTCGAGGAATATTCTAGAGAATATTTGCTTCTCCTGAAATATTGGCATCGGCGCGGCAAATCAGGGAAGGATGGACATCGAATTTTTCCCTGATTTGGTGAGATTCGGGTCGGCGTCAAATCTCTATAAAAAGGAAGGGGATTTCACATGGAAAGGGATCCGAAAAAAGGGAGAGAAACAAAGTGATAGAAGATCTAGAACCTTAAACGAGTTTTCTAAGAAAAGCTTTGTTCTTTCTCTGTAATTCATCAATCATTTCTATACATCAATAAAATTCCTTCGTTCTTTCTCAAAACCCACAAACTTTACTTGAATTATATTCAATGCGAAGTAATAGTTCAACATATACTAGGCGACTTGGGATGCTGAAGGAGCTTATTAGCGATGTGGGACGCTTGTACTTATGTTTTCCGCCGACTTTAACTGATTTGGGCATGATCCGCATCCCAAATCTTTAACAGGTCGCCGCTTGGTTTGGTCCTGATCCAGCTCGCCTCCGGTTTGACTTGGTCCGATTTGATTCTGATTTTCCGCCTCTCATGGACTTATTTACTGGTTTTTGGATCGGTACGTGAACAGTACCGTTAGCAGTACCCTATGAACAGTGCTTCGAGAACAGTACCCCGAGTTCGAGTTATGTTAACCCGAACCTTGGTTTCTTTCGAATTTTATCTGGTTTGTGAACAGTGTTTCGTGAATAGTATTTTTGCGGAAACTTCCAGATGAACAGTGTTCCAAACCGAACGATCCCGAGCTAAGCCTTGACCCTGCCATAAAATGTTTGTATAAACTTTTAACCCGCCCGTTTCTCTCGTATGAACTTTCAGCCCACCCGTTTCTCTCGTATGAAGCTCAGCCCGCACATTTCTTCGTATGAATCTCAGCCCGCCCGTTTCCTCGTATGAACTTACAGCCCGCCCGTTTCTTCGTATGAATCCCAGCCCGCCCTTTTCCTTTGGTAGAGTTGAAAGGCGGGTTGATGAGGCAAACTGGTGGCCTGGAGAGCATGGCAGCTTAAGTGGCGGGCTGGAGAAGCAATCTGGCTGGCTGGACAGTCGGAGGGAGTGCTGCCTTGCTAAGTGGCAGCCTGGAGAGCTTGTGGGCGAGCTGCCTTGCGAAATGGCAGGCTGAACAGTCGGAGGGCATGCTGCCTAGCTAAGTGGTGGTCTGGACAGCTTTTGGGCGTGCTGCCTTGCTTAAATGGTGACCTGGGAGGTCAAATGGCGGCATAAGCATCCAAGGGAATTTAAATGGTGGCCTGAGCATCCAAGGGTAGTTAAGTGGTGGCCTGAGCATCCAAGGGGAGTTACTTGGCAGCCTGAGCAGCCAAGAGGAGTTCAATGGCGTGCTGCCTTGGTGTTGGACATGATGCTCATGTCTTTGGATGAGTTTTCATGTCTTCGTATAAGTTTTTATGCCTTCGGGTTAGTTTTCATGTCTTCGTATGAGTTTCCAGCTAGCCAAACCATTCCTAGAAGAAGTTGGCTAGCTGGTTTGGTCCTCACATAATCGTTTCGTATAAATATTTAGATGTCTTGGTTTGTCAATCTCAAAGGGGTGCGTTTTGACCACAACAGTTAGCCCCCCAGCTCGTTACTTTCATGTGCAGAAGTAATGAGCTTTTAGTGAATTGTTGATCCGGATTGATGAACCGGCTTGTCTCAGTGTATGCCAAGAGGCGGGCTGACGTATATATGTTTTTGTTATTCTTCTTTTTTTTTTTTTTTAAATGACATGTCTCGAGAGCCGAAGTCGGCGAGCTGGTTTACGCTGAAGGAGAATATCCTCTCTGTGTCTGAGTTTCTCGGAAAATTCGGCTTTGGTAAGGGAAATCCTATTCCTTGTTGAGTTGGGACTTGGAATTAACTTGGTATATATATACACGCCTTTTTTTCTTTCCTTATATCCCTACAAACCTTTTCGAACGCTGCTTCTCCCCTGAACTTTTCCGAAAACCCTAAAGCTTGTTTTGATCTTTGCGACCATGGTTGGGTTGACGCTTCGTGAGAAGAAGGAGAAGGATAGGCGTGAGAGGGAGGCGAAAGAAAGAGGCGAGCATAAAAATTCGTGTCCTTCTGGTAAGTTGGCGACCTGTTCCTCAGAGTGAAGTTATCTGAGGGCTGTCTAGATATTCCTCGTTCAGAGTGGCCTGTGTATAAGTTGGCCTTGTCAACTGTCGTGGTTACTCCTTTAAAGAAAGAGGGGATCTTGGCGCGGAGTGTTACTAACAATCCGAGGAACGCTGCGAAGCGCTTTCCTGGGGGTTGGTCGGCGAATCAAGGGATTGCTGGCGGCTTACCCGCGGCGAATTCCTTGCTGCATCAAAGCTGGGCGGACTGCCCAGTTGGCAACGGTGCAAAGGGGCAGAGGAGTTCTTCCCTCGGAGCACAACCTTCTGAGAATGCATCAATAAATCCCCCGCGAGAACCTGGTTCTTCTGAGGCGGCCTGCAAGAACCATCGTAAGTCTGCAAGGAGTTTTTCCATGAACACGGACCTGGATTTTAAATTTCCTTCCTGGGACATTTTGGAGGAATCCGAGAAGTACATGGACATGGCCCAATTTGGGATCAAGGTCCGATTTTGCTAGAATTCCTTTTGGGATCTTGTTCGTTGTCCCCCTTTACTAACTCTTCTCGTTTTTTGCAGTTCATCTCTTCTGTGAATAAGTGCATTAATTCGTATGATGTTGGTATTCGCGGGATCCGTAAATGTGCCAAAGAGGCGCATGAGGAGGAAGGTCAATTAGGAGGAAGGTCAATGATTTTGAAGCGTCGAGTTCTCAACAAATCAAGTCACTCGAGAAACAGCTGTCTCAGTTAAAGGAGGATAAGGATCGAGCGGTTCATATTTCAGTTCGCTTGGAGGCCAAAGTGTCGCGTCAGTCTGCTGAATTGAAGATCATGGCCAATCATCTTGGAAGATCCAAGTCTTCACGCGATGCGAAGGCTCAGCGAGCTTATGCAGACGCTCAGCAGGCTTCAGCTGACAAGTATCGCGTCCTTCTGGACGAGTTGAAGCAGTTGCTTGGATCTTTACCCGGAACGAGGACCAATGAGGTTGATCTTGCTCGGGTAGTGAGTAATCTCAAGCTCATTGCTTTGCTCCAAGGGAGCGAGCCTCCAAATCTGGACGAGGAGAAGAAGACTTTGTCCAATGGAAGAAAGGCTTAGATGGAACAGCGGGTCAGTTCGACGCGGTGATTGCCCAAGTTCGAGAGAAGATTGAGTCGCAGCTGATCGCCTCTTCCAAAAGCGAGGTTGATGAGGTCATCAATCTACACCCGGATCAAGTAACCGCACGGCCGGACCAGGCCCCCGTACCCGAGGTCCGAGAAGCACAAATGACCCGGTCGAGGACCAGATGGCTTAGGGAAGGATTCAACCAAGCCATTCAGACCATTCTCAATTTATTCAACCATGAAGAGCTCAATCCAGTCTATCCAGACACCGAACCAAATGGACCGCAAAATATCCAAGGTCAGCCTCTTCTTATGGGAGGAACCGTCCAAGACACCCAAGGAAACCTTGGGAACTTGCTGGAACCTTGAGCGGCCGAGTTCGAAGACAGTGACCAAAGACCTCAACAAACCAAGAACGAAGCTTTGGAGGGAGCTGAGGAAGAGAGCCTCGATGAGGACCACACACAGAGAGGCGCGGAACAAGGATCGAACAAGGCCAACCAACCATGGGCAGGACCGCACCAACACCAGGTATTTTCAATATACAGGATTTGTGCAGGTAAGATGGACCAGCCCATCGGTCCATAAGCAAGGCTTAAAGTCTCCAAGGTGCCAGGGACGAAGCTCGCCTAGTTCCATTTTTTTTAAAGTCATTTTTCCTTTTTGTTGGTCTTATACCTTATTTTGTTAGTCGCGTTTCTTTTCTTTCCTTTTAAGTCCTGTCACCTAGAGTCGTTTCCTTTTTCTTTGCATCAACTTTTAGGTCAAGCTGAAGAGCATATTAATAAGGCTCCACTGCAGCATTGTAACACACAACTTTTTACCTAATCAATAAACACAGTTCTTCTTTCAATCAATAAACACAACTTCTTTCTCATTGTTCGAGTCTCACGAACTATGCCTCGAATCTATTGCTTACTTCTTCGGGAAAGTATTTTCTTGTAAATTCCTGTTGGAAGTCATTCCATGTGGATGCCATAGAGTTGTAGTGTCTCTCTACCCTCGACCACCAGCTTGCAGCATCCATTTCCAGATAATAGATCGCAACATCTTTCTTGTAATCCTCAGGATATCGGGTAGCTGCAAAGTTCTTTTCTAAGCTTTCTAACCACACATCAGCATTGAACGGGTTTGTACTTCTCTCAAAATTCGTTGTTATGAGATTCATTATCATCGTCATGGTTTGTCAAAAATCTGGTGGCCTCGATGGAACACTTTCACTCGCCTGTTGTTGTTGCATTAAATATGAGAGTGTGTCGTGCATTATTTTTATCATTGGGTTCATCCCTTGGTTCACAGGCTCCCTCGATTACCCTTGGACATAGGTTTTGTCGAGCGATCATTTCCTCGTACATGATGACTGTGATACTTGCATTGTTGCTCCACACACCCAAAGTCTTCTTCCGATATCCTAACACTTTCACTTACCATTTCCGGTTCCGTATCATCTGATGACCGTGAATAAGATTTCGTTTCCAAACTAGAATTACAAGGAGGCCAATAACAGTTTTCACCCATTCGTCCTGTCTGCGACCAACGCGACTGTCCCTTTACTGAAACTCGTCTTGGCGTCATCGGTATTGACCATCGAGGGTAAGTCCTAATCTAACTACCTAATGCAAGGAACGTACCAGTTATCCTAGTTATCTTTGCGACTACTTTTGACTCGATAAAAGATTTTCAAAACCAAGTCCCATATAGCATGATCGGATAACCTTGCTCTGGTATCACCATTTTTAACACCCCCGAACTACTCTAGGTCAAAGTTGACTTGGTTGTCGAACAACAATAAAACAAGAACATGCACGACCAACCTCAAAACCTGAACCAGTCCGAAAATGTCACAATGACATATACTATGGTCGGTCCATCCAAGTCTTTAGAACTAATTCCAAAGTCCCAGTTGATCCATTCTTAGTATCGTCCCTCTCGATCAAGGCCTAGGCTTTTCAACCCGTATACCATCAGACAAAGCTTATATAAGAAGAACCCACTCGAATTGGAAAAATACTTCTTTATTTATATATAGATTTTCAAAACTTTCAACAAAACACTTAAGGTTCCTTAGTGTTGGACCCAAGTGCTCAAGAAGATCATACATCAAACCAGAAAATATTACTTTATAAAAGAGAAAAAAAAAACATTCACTGGTTGGCCTAACGTTCCTAGCTCCAGCTAACAGTTCCGACTACTGGTTTCCTGGAAAATAGAGAAACGAATGAGTGCTTCTCGCTTTAAAGTACAAGCCACAATCAATCAAGCATAACACACAGAGACATAACCTTAATAAAAAATCAATAACTCCATATCAACTTAATCTAACATCTCATCCTAAACATTGCACATTTGATCTTTCTTCCACCCATGAACACCCTGCACTTGACAATCACACAGAAGGTCAAGCCGGAACATCATCAACCGCGACCCGCCAACAAACGGCCACATCTCGGCGGGTTACGTCTCACACAACAATCCCAATCGTATTGGCCAGGAAGGAAAGATCAAACCACCCTCATACACACTACCCTAACTCATCCCCAAACATGAGGTATCCTCACATGCAATGAATTTACTTACCCAAAATTCAGTGCAAAACGCGTCGAAACTCAAACAAACTTAACATAACATCAACAATAGATAAGCATGCATTCCAACATTCAAATCATAGCAAGCATCAACATAAATAACATATCTAAACATGCATCACACAATCTAACATGCAATCCTAATAAAAAATCAAACACCATTACTACTCATAGTGCTTTTGGCTAACAGATTTCCTAAACTCGGAGCTGGGCTCCTTGGCTAAACAAACGGCTTTCTCAAATTCTCCACAACCCAAAGGAAATTCTCAAATCTAATTAACTTACTAAAACATTCAAGGCTGAACAGAAAATAAAATGGACTCAGTTAAGCTTTCCCCAGGTTTCTTCAAGGGTGGGAGGTGTCAGAAGTGAAGGTCGGTGGAGGTAATTATAGGGGTAGACGTCCAATGAGAGTTTTAAACACATCCTTAAAACTTCCTTTCCATTAAAAACACGACACCACACTCCCCCATGCTTATCTCCTTTCAGCCAATCAGATCTTTACACTTCATAAAAGGATAAAGATTATCTTTTTCTAACCAATCAGAACATGACACCTAATCCAGCTTCATGTTTATCCATTCCCACCTAACTGGCATGTGTTTAGTAAGGATTAACAAGTGTCCTTGCTTCCAGCATTTGGCATGACCTATTGGGTTGTTGCGTCCTGCCCAGTTTGAGCTCTTTCTGGCCGATATCGCATCTTGCGAGTTTTCTATCATTTATCTCAGGTCTTTGACAATTTTATTCTGTAGAAATACTTCGTTGACACTTTATTAACTCTTGACTGACTCACTTTTGTGGCTGATCTACTCCCGACTTGATTTAATTTTTGGTACAATCTTGTTTGGCCTCTAGGTTGTGCCCATTTTTACTCATGGTTGCCGAGTTTTTTTCGACAGATTTTTTTTTTTATTGACTTAGGCAGGTCCTCTGCTTCCTCCATGCCCGTTCCCGTAAATTTTTAAATTGTGTCTGGTCATCCGCTCTGCCATATATTCTTAGTCTTCGACAGGGTCATTACATTATTGGAAAAATAGTTCTTTATTTACATATAGGTTTTCACAACTTACAACAAAACACTTAAGGTTCCTTAGTCTCGAGCCTAAGTGCTCCAAAAGATCATACATCAAACTGGAAAATATTATTTTACAAAGACAACAAAACCTTCACTTGTTACCATAACGTTCCTAGCTCTAGCTAACCGTTCCGACTACTCGTTTCCTGGAAACTAGAGCGAGGAATGAGCGCTACTCGCTTTAGTGAGTTATAGCTTCCATAATATGCAATTAATTTCTCCCCCCAAAACCCCAAAAGTACAACACAACAAGCTACAATCAATCAAGCAAAACACACAGGCACATAACTGTAATAACAAATCTGTAAATCTAACATCTCATCCTAAACATTGCACATTTGATCTTTATTCCATCCAAAAACACGCTGCAATTGTCAATCACACAGAAGGTCAAGCGGGAACATCATCAACCGAGACCCGCCAACAAACGGCCACATCTCGGTGGGTCCCATCTCACACAATACTCGCAATCCTAATGTCGGGCAGTACTCGGCCATAGGGTGCAATCAAGTCTGTCCGAGTCTTCTCGCCTAGACAGTCCGTCGCTGGAGTGAGGCCAGGAAGGAAAGATGAAACTGTCCTCATACACACTACCCCAACTCAACCCCAAACATGAGATATCATCACATGCAATGAATTTACTATTTTACTTTTCCGAAATTCAGTGCAAAACGCAGAGAACCTCAAACGAACTTAACATAACAACAACAATTGATAAGCATGCACCCCAACATTCAAATCTTAGCAGGCATCAACATAAATAACATATCTAAACACACATCACACAATCTAACATGCAATACTAACAAACAATCAAACATCACCACAACTCACAGTGCTTTTGCTGACGGATTTCCTAAACTCGGATCTGGACTCCTTGGCTATACTGACGGCTTTCTCACACTCCCCACAACCCAAAGGACACTCTCAGATCTAATTAACTCACTAAAACATTCAAGGCCGAACTAGAAAGAAAATGGACTAAGTTAAGCATTTCTCGGGTTTCTTTATGGGTGGGAGATGTCAGAAGTGAAGGCCGGTGGAGGTATTTATAGGGATAGACGTCCAATGAGAGTTGTACACACATCCTTTCCAGTTCCTTTACAATAACATTGTGACACCACACTCCTCTCCATGCTTGTCTTCTTTCAGCCAATCAGGTATTGACATTTGTTAAAAGGATAAAGATTATCCTTTTCTAACGAATCAGAACATTGAACCTAATACAGCTTTATGTTTATCCATACCCAGCTTATTAGCATGTGTTTAATAAGGATAATCACACGTCCTTGCTTCCAGCATTGGTATCAGGTTGTTGCGTTGTGCACAGTTTTAGCTCTTTTTGCCCGATATCGCATCTCGCGAGTTTTCCATCATTTCTCTCGGGTCTTCGTTGGGGTCAAAACCCACCCCTTGTAAATTGATAAACCAAAGAATCCATGTATCTACCTGAAAACTTGTCTGAAAACATCAAAGACAAAGAGAAGGTCGCCACATCCTTCCATGTGGAGTTGGCGACCAGAAACTGCTTAAAGTAGGTTGCCACTTCCCTCGGGAGAAGCTGGTGACCTGCTCAAGTCCAAAAGCAGGTTGCCACCTCTTCCGGAAGAAGTGGGCAACCTGCTCATCCTCAATGGCAGGTCGCCACTTCCTCTTGGAGAAGTGGGCGACCTGCTCATGCTTATAGGCAGGTTGCCAGTTCCTCTTATGCCCAAAGGCAGTATTTGGATAAAAACTGATACAATCTTTCCCATGAATTTGCACTTGAATAATAGTATTGTTGCTTGGATATGAACCGAGAAGGTGACGAACACTTCACGGACTTGGGTGGATCGAATTGGACCGTCAGAAGATGCAGATGTCTTCTGGTATTCCAATCCCTTAGCCAACCTTGGATATGATGCACCAGGACGCTGGATTCAGGGTTGTTGAATGGATGTTACGCACTAGACAACAAATTGCTAATGTAGATCAAAAGAGAGAATAGAAATTCTCGAAAAAAGTTTCAATAGAAAAATTATCAAAAATGTCTACAAGATGAAACCGAGTACAAATATATAGAAAATCAAGTCAAGGGAACTTGATTGTGGTACACTAAACTAGGCATAGTTATTAGCGAAGTCAATAATTAAATTCGGTCAAATTTACCCTTCGACTACTCGGTCACACGGCCGTGGTCGTGATCAACAACCCGGATCAAAGTCGTGAAGGCTATCTTGGTCGAAGGGTCAGGGACACGAGTGAGGTCAAGATGAACGATACCCAAGTTGGTCCTGATCTGATCGGATTGCACTTGGGTGAGTGATCCACAAGGAAAATCCACCACTTGGTCGAGAAAGGAAGATTCTCGACCATCTCCAAGGTCCGATTGGACTATGGAAAATCAGTCTCGATCTGAAGTCTCAGAATTCCCTCTTGGTCGAAGTCCTTCGCGGCTGTGTCGAGGAATGACCACTTCAGGTCACGTTTCCAGCCTTATTTCACTTCTCGGTAGTGTCGGGTCGATACAGAACACAGTCCGGTCGTTGGGCGTCGTTCTGCGGTCGATCCTAGGTTCACCTCGGGCAACATATGTCCTTGTTTCCTCAGCTTCCATCTGTGGATCGCGAATACGTCTCAGCTCATCATCCTGGTCCATGATTGTATCATCTTTTCCTTGTTGAAAAGGATTTGCCCTCAAATCCGCTTCATCTGCAAGAAACAGAATTAAATCAGAAGTTTTAAAACTTGAGCTAACATTGTACTTACCTTGAAGATCAACTTGATTCGCATTGTCATTGATCTTTCTGGTAATGGAAAATGGTCCGTCAATTCTGGACATGAGCTTGGATTTCCTCTCGGTTGGAAACCGATCCTTCCTTAGATAGATCCACACGTGGTCACCTTCCTCAAAGGTGTGATCACGCTAGTGTTTATTGGCTTTGTCCGCATATTGCTTAGTTCTTTTCTCAATGTTTTTCTTTGCCTTCTCATAAATTTTCTTAACCTGCACAGCTTTCTTTTTCCCATCCTAACTGGCCCTTTCACTCAAGGGTAAAGAAATCAAATCCATGGGAAACAATGGGTTGAACCCGTACCCAATTTCAAAAGGCGAGAATTTAGTAGCTGAATGCATAACACTATTGTAGGAAAATTCAACATGAGGCAAACAATCTTCCCAAGTTCTCAAGTTCTTTTTCAGAAAGCCCTAAGCAAAGTAGACAATGTCCTATTCACTACTTCGGTCTGACGATCAGTTTGCGGATGACAAGTAGTCGAGAACAAGAGTTTTGTGCCTAACTTAGCCCACAGAGTCTTCCAAAAATGGCTAAAAAACTTGGTGTCTCTATCAAACAGAATAGACATAGGCATACCATGCAAATGAACTACGTCCCTATTGAACAATTCAGCAATGTGCACAGCATCATCAGTAGTGTGACAAGGAATTAAACGAGAAATCTTAGGGAACCTATCAACAACTACAAAAATTGAATTTCTACCTGATCTATTTCGAGGCAGCCCTAGCACAAAATCCATCGAAATGTCTGTCCACGGTTGATCAGGAATGGGTAAAGCAAGGTACTTACTTTGTCGATTATGCTTTGGCCTTTGCATGCTTACAAGTCTCACAACGAGTGCATATCTTGATCACATCTTTATTCAACCCTGGCCAATTGAAGTGATCCTGCAACGTCTTAAGTGTTTTGTAAATGCCAAAATGGCCCATCAATCCACCACCGTCTGCTTTCCTGACCTGAAAATTTCTCAAAGAACAGTTAGGAATGCAAAGCCAGTTAGAAAAAACAAGAACCCATCATTCCTAAAATACTTTCCGGAAGCAAACCTAGAGCTAGCATGACACGGTTCCTTAAAGTCTAAGTCTGAGGCATACATTTCCTTAATATGTTTAATACCTAAGACCTTAGCATCCATAACTGTGATCAAAGCATATCTCATAGACAAAGCATCAGCAACAACATTATCTTTTCCTTTCCTATACTTATTCACATAAGGAAAGGTTGAGCTTAAACACTACCCATCTGGCATGTCGTTTGTTGAGCTTTTGTTGTCCTTTCAAGTGTTTGAGAGTCTCATTGTCTGTGTGGACGACAAATTTCTTTGGCCATAGATATTTCTACCAAGTCTGCAAGGCCCTCACCAATGCGTATATCTCCTTGTCATGAGTGGGGTAGTTCAGTGTTGCTCCTCCCAACTTCTCACTAAAGAAAGCAATTGGTCTTCCTTCCTGCATCAATACAGCACCAATACCAACTCCTAAAGCATCGCATTCAATTTTAAAACTCTTAGAGAAATCAGGAAAAATAAGTAAAGGTGCATTGGTCAACTTAGCTTTGAGTTCTTCAAACGATACTTCTTGGGGCTTGTTCCCATTTGAAACCACACTTTTCTTGATAACCTCCGTGAGTGGGTGCAGCAAAAGTGCTAAGTACCTTTTCAGAACTTCGGTAGAAACCGGCAAGGCCGAAAGCTCCGGACTTCACCAATGGACTTAGGAGTGGGCCAATCCCGAATGGCCTTCACCTTTTCCTCATCCACTCTGACGCCAACAGCTCTTACAAAAAAGCCAAGAAACAGAAGATTATCTGTAGCAAAGATGCATTTCTTAAAGTTAGAGTAAAGCTGTTCTTTCCTAAGCACTTCTAGAGCCAAAGTCAGATGTGACAAGTGCTCTTCAAAACTTTTACTATAGATCAGTATATCATCAAAGTAAACAACTACAAAGATGCCTATAAATGATCTAAGCACATGATTCATCAACTTCATAAACGTACTAGGTGCATTAGTAAGCCCAAATGGCTTAACCAACCATTCATACAATCCTAGTTTCGTTTTAAAGGCAGTTTTCCACTCATCTCTTTCCTTCATCCTAATCTGATGTTATCCACTTTTCAAATCGATTTTAGAGAATACACAATAACCGTGGAGTTCATCAAGCATGTCATCAAGACGAGGAATATGATATTTGTACTTAACTGTTATTTGGTGGATTTCCCGACAGTCAACACACGTCCGCAAGCTTGCATCTTTCTTGGGCACTAAGAGGACCGGTACGACACAAGGGCTCATGCTCTCACGAATGTAACCTTTGTCCATGAGTTCACCGATCTATTTTTGCAGCTCCTTGGTTTCCACAGGATTGGTTCGATAAGCTGGTCGGTTTGGCAAGGAAGCTCCCGGTACAAAGTTAATCTGGTGCTCAATGCCGCGTATGGGAGGCAATTTACTCGGAATTTCTTCTGGAAACACATCGCGAAAATCCTGCAAAAGTTGCTTGATTTCACTCGGAAGCTCCGGTGTTTGATCGGACTTAGCCATTAGTGTTTCTATAAACAAAATAAGAATTATAGATTGTTGAGAACAAATGTTTTTTTATTACCTGGCTTGCCTTGACAAAGAAGTTGGACTTCTTACCTTTAGCCTTGGTATAGGCCTGGTCTTGTTTGCGACTTTCCTTGAGTTGAAGTTGGTCTTGATGAACTTCGTGAGGAGTTAGTGGTGTAAGCGTAATCTTCTTGCTTTGATGCTCAAATGAATGGCGGTTAGATAAGCCATCATGCATCACACGCTTCTCATACTGCCATGGTCGTCGGAGAAGTATGTGGCTGGCGTCCATGGGCAGCACATCACAAAGGATGTTGTCTTCATAATGACCAATGGTAAGAGTCACTTCCACCTGTTCTTTGACTTGCATCACACCATCATCATTCAGCCATTCCAGCTTGTATGGCTGTGGAGGCTTCCGGGTCTCCAATCCAAGTTTCCTGACAAGAGACTCACTAGACACATTAGAACAGCTCCCACCATCGATAATTAAACTACATTCCTTGTCTTGAATAACGCAACTGGTGTGGAAAAGGTTTTCACGCTGAACTTGGTGATCAATTTTGGTTTGGACGTTCAAAGCTCTACTGGTCACCGACAATCTCCCCTTAACCGGTAAGTCCAAGTCGTCCTCCTCTTCCTCTCCCTCATCAAAAACTGGTCTGGTATCCTCCTGGTCAGATTCTGACTCGACCTCACCGTTTTCTCGCAGGATCATCACACGGTTGTTTGGACACTTGTTGGCATAGTGACCTAGACCATGACACTTAGAGCCCTTGATTTCTATAGCTCGGCTCGGCGCTGTTTCCTGCTTTGGCTTGTCAACAACAACAATCAGATTAGTTTTAAAGTCAGTATCTGTTCGGAAAGGAGCCTTACATTTATCTTGTTGATTCGGTTTTGATAGAGATTACTAGGTAGGCTGTGTAAAGCTCTTCCTCTTGACTTGTTGCTCCATCAAGATGGCCTTGTGAAACATTGCAGCCAAACTTTCATACTCTTTCAAATCCATGCGATCCTGAATCTCACGGTTGAGCCCACTGAGGAGTTGTGCCATAGTAGCTTCAGGATCCTCATACACATCAGCTTTCAGCATCAGATCTCCATTTACTGAAAACAACTATCAACACTCTTTGTTCCTTGTGTTAGACGCTTTAGTTTCTGATCAAGTTCTCTCAAGTAATGGCTGGACACGAATCGTTTCCTCATGAGTGTGAGAAGCTCATCCCAATCCGTCAATGGTTCTTCTTGACACAAGATCCCGCGGGTGTGATCTCGGATGAGGAGTGGGACTGAGGTTGCTGGTTGTTCAACAATTTCAACTTCAATCGGTGGGTGGTTTATGGACGGTCGTGGATCGAGTATGGAGTCAAGCAGAGGGTTGTTCAACACACTTTGGCTGACGGTCGATGGGGAACACGGTTCAAGTCACCAGGGGAATAGATGCCACCACAAAGTTTTATGGACTAAGCTTTGATAAGAAAACTCTCAAGCTCAAGTGAATTGCACACAAGAACCACAGAGACTAGCTGACGGCTAAGGGTTTTCTTGCTGTGAAGAAAGTTCGTTTTCTTTATTGATCTAGGGTAAATGATACAAGGCAGTGAGAGGGGACTTTATAAGAGTCCAAACAGCTGTGCCCTTCTAGGGGTCTTCGAAACAAATACATAGGTTATACTAAGAAATGATTCGGCCAACATGCCTTACTCTATGAAATTAAATGGCTAACATATGCCTTACCTTAGAAAATGAAATATAAAACCATGCTGCAACAAAATAAACCAAAGTATTAGTCCAATAATCCGAATGATCAAATGATTAGATCGTACCTTGGCCGGTTGGCGAGCCTGGCCGGTTTTTGGATTGATTGCGGCCGGTTCAGGTTGGGTCGCGTGCAATGGTGAATATGGTAAGTCCCTTCTTGTCGTGTATCATTGGCCACTCCTTGATATATCCTATAGTGTTGATGATTGGACAGTTGCTGGTGAGGGAAGCTTCTTCTTTGTTGGCTTGGTTCATTTCCTCGGTGTGTTGAAGACCATGATCTTCCCGTTCTGCATTGGCTATGGCCGCTTCCCGAGTGATGCTGAGCTGGTTGAGCTAAGTGGTGACATCTTAAAGCTCTTGGTTGGACAGGAGTGTTTCCACGGCCTGGTTGAAGCTCTCGGTCAAATCTTTTGTTCTGGACCGAGTTCTTGGTGTGCGCCTAATGACTGGAACCATGCTTGCTTGGTCGTTTTTGGTACTTGGGTTTGTATCATACTCTCCCCCTTATGAAGGTTCTGGCCTCAGAACTGATGCTCATACATCGAAAGGCAACAAGTCAGAAACATTGAAAGTGTTTGAGATATTAAGCTCACCTGGTAGCTCGAATTGGTAGGCGTTCTCATTGATCCTCTTGATGACTCTGAAAGGGCCGTCTCCTCTTGGAGCGAGCTTGGACTTCCGCTGGTTCGGGAACCGCTCGGTCCTCATGTGTAGCCAGAGCTAGTCCCCGGCCTCAAAGGTTACTTCCTTGCATCTTTTGTCAGCATTCTTGTTGTAATGCTCATTCCTTTTCTCTATGTTCTCCTTGACCTTCTGGAACATCTTTTTCATCAACTCAGCTTTGCTGGCTCCGTCTTGTTTAACTTGCTCTCTCGGTGGTAATGGTGCGAGATCGATTGGAGGTATTGGTCTGAAACCATACTCAATCTCGAATGGCAAAACCTTAGTAGGAGAGTGTGGCACAGGGTTATAGGCAAATTCAATAAAAGGTAAGCAGTCAAGCCAGTTTTTGAGATTGCTACCGAGCGTGGCCCTTAAAAGGGTAGAGAGTGTGCAGTTTACAACTTCAGTTTGGCCATCCTTCTGTGGATGACAAGTAGTTGAGAATAGAAGCTTTGCCCCTAACTTCCTCCACAAGGTTCTCCAGAAATGACTTTAGGAACTTGGTATCTCTATCTGATACAATCGTTCTTGGGAGTCCATGTATCCTTAATATCTTCTTGAAGAACAGATCAGCGATCTGAGTGGCATCGTTGATCTTGGCACAAGGGATGAAATGCGCCATTTTTGAGAACTGGTCCACTACCACGAAGATGGAGTCTTTGTGCCTGATCTTTGGCAAACCTAGAACATAATCCATGGAAATGTCTATCCTTGGTAGGTCAGGAATAAGTAATGGAAGGTATAAGCTGTGAGGATGTGACCTGGATTTTGCTTTGAGGCAGGTGATACCCTTGGCACAGAATCGCTTCGCTCTACATCACGCTTGAGGTGAGGCCAGAAGAAGTGCTCGGCCACTATGCTCAACGTCTTGTCTATGCCAAAATGTCCCATGAGCCCTCCTCCATGTGCTTCCCTGACGATCAAGTCTCGCATAGAACTCTGAGGGATGCACAGCCTCTTATCTTCGAACAGGAAATATTCATGTTTGAAAAAGGATCCGAAAGCTCCTCTTCTGCATTGCTTGTAGAGGTCACCAAAGTCAGGGTCCTCTTCAAACCCCATTATCTTTGCTTCCATGGTTGATATTAGAGTGTGCCTCCTGGATAATGCGTCGGCCACAACGTTTTCCTTTCCCTTCTTGTATTTAATGAGGTACGGGAAAGTCTCCACGTATTCAAGCCATCTGGCGTGCCTTTTCTTCAGAGTTGTTTGTCCTCTCAAGTACTTAAGAGTCTCATGATCTGTATGGATAACAAAATCTTTAGTTAAAAGGTAATGTTGCCAGATTTCAAGAAACCTTACCAGGGTGTATAACTACTTATCATAGGTAGGATAGTTAAGTGTGGCCCCATGAAGCATCTCGCTAAAGAAGGCTACTGGTTTCCCTCCTTAAGTTAACACGGCCCCTATGCCAGTTCCAGATGCATCACACTCCACTTCAAATGTTTTATCAAAGTTCGGCAAGGCTGTGACCGGAGCATGAGTGAGGCTTTCCTTAAGTCTTTGGAAGGCTCTTTCTTGATCTGGTCCCCACACAAAAGTGACATTCTTCTTGATCATGGATGTCAAAGGAGCTGCAATGGTACTAAAGTCCTTGACGAATCTCCTATAGAAGCTGGCCAGGCCATGAAAGCTTCGGACGTGGCCGATGGTGGTAGGTGTGGGCCATTCTTGGATTGCCTTAACCTTCTCCTCAACCACCTTTAGTCCCTGTGAACTTACAACAAAACCTAAAAACACCAATTGATCAGTGCATAAGGTACATTTGCTAAGGTTCGCATATAGTCCCTCTACTCTTAACGTTTCTAGAACCTTCTCAAGATGCTCAGTGTGCTCAGATAAGTTGGAGCTGTAAATCAATATGTCATCGAAATAAACACCCATGAACTTACAGATGTATGCCCTTAGAACATGGTTCATAAGGCGCATAAAGGTGCTTGGCCCGTTGGTGAGGCCAAATGGCATGACCAGCCATTCGTACAGACCCCTCTGGGTCTTACATGCTGTCTTCCATTCGTCTCCTTCCTTCATCCAGACTTGATGATATCCACTCTTCAAGTCTATCTTCGAGAATATGGTGGCACCACTTAAGTCATCTAGCATGTCATCTAACCGGGGATTGGATGCCTGTACTTGATGGTGATGTTGTTGATGGCCCTACAATCCACGCACATCCTCCAGGAGCCGTCCTTCTTTGGCACTAATAAGACCGGCACGGGGCAGGGGCTTAGGCTCTCTCGGATGTAGTCTGTAGACATCAGCTCTTGGACTTGTTTCTCCAGTTCGTTCGCCTCTTCTGGATTCACTCTATAGGCTGGCCTGTTGGGTAGGGGAGCTCCGGGAATCAGGTCTATTTGATGCTCAATGCCTCGTATGGGCGGTAGTCCGGCGGGTATCTCTTCCGGAAAAACATCCTTGAAGCCGTCCAATAGCTTAGTAACTTTGGGTGGTAGTGTCCTGTCCTCGTGCCCGGAAAGCAACCCTTCTTTGAAGATAATTAGTAGCACCTGTGTTTTGCAATCCAAAGCCTTTAGAACCATGCTAGGTGTGATGTAAAGGTTAATTTTACTTACCTTTGTCCCTCGGTCCATGGCCTTTTGCAATTCAAAGACTTCTTGTGGGGTGAGTGGAGCCAGGTTGTGCTTGCGCTTGTTGTGTGTAAAACTGTAGAAGTTGGTCCGACCATTGTGATGGGTCTCTTTGTCGAACTTCCAAGGCTTGCCGAGTAGGAGATGGCCGGCTTGCATGGGCACCACATCACAAAGGAATTGGTCGGCATACTTCCCAATGCTGAACGGTACCACAACTTGTTCTCCTATCTTTAGCTCTGTCTCATCATTCAGCCACTTGAGTCTATAGGGCCTCGGGTGCTTGGTCTTCTCCAGGCCAAGCTTGTCCACCAGATACTTGCTGGCCACATTGGTACACGATCCTCCATCGATGATCAAACTGCATATCTTGGATTTGATAGTGCAACGGGAGTGGAAGATGTTCTCCCTTTGTAGCGTCTCGGGATCAAAGATGGTGCTAAGGGCCCTTCAGGTGACAAGTATCTCTCCTTGGTCCGGATAGTCAGTAACCTCCTCTTCAGACTCCGTTGGTTCTATCTCTACTTCATCTTGAGATTCCTACTCACCACTGTCTTTGAGGATCATTACACACTGATTAGGACAATCTCGTGCATAGTGACCCTTCCCTTGACACTTGAAGCAAATGATGTCTCTCGCCCTTTGAGCTTGCGGCTTACTAGCATCGGGCTTCACTCCTTTTGATGCCTTGACCATAGGATTCTTGAACATGGAAGGAGCTTCTATGGAATTCCCCTTGTCCACGCTTCTTGGTTGAGAGTTCCAAGTTGACCTCATACGGTTGGTGGATGCTGTCTTCCTCTTGATATGTTGCTCTGCTTGGACCGCTAGATACAAGAGCTCATCAAGGTCTCAGTAACTTTGCCTTTCCACCTTTCTTGTGATTCGGTCAGGATGGCCGTCTAGAAATTGGGCCATGATGGTCTCCTCGGTGTCTCCAGTCTCCAGTCGGTTCTTCAAAGACTCAAACTCTTCAAAGTATTCTTCCACGGACTTAGTTCTTTGGGTAAGCTTCCTGAAGCGCTTTTGGAGTTCTCGGTGGTAGTACGTGGGAATGTATCTCTTCCTCATTTGGTACCACATCTCTTCCCAAGTGTTAACTTGGCCATGTTGATGTCGCCTCCTCTCGGACACCTCTCAGTCCCACCAGGACAAGGCGTTCTCGGTAAGCTGAGCGGCCGCAAGGGATATATTCCTAGCATCCGATTAATGGTAGTACTCAAAGATGTACTGCATTCTCCTTTCCCAATCGAGGTAAGCTTCTGGATTGACTCTTCCAGCAAATGTGGGAGGCTTAAGCTTTAGGTCCTTGCATCCAAGCCAAGGTGGTTCCTCTCCGATGTCTCGGCCTCCCCGGTGTCTGTCTCTCCCACGGTCATTCCTTCAACCGTGTGGAAGAGGGTCAGGTGGTGGAGCCGCATCGTTCTCAAGACTTGGCATGTCACTATCCGTATTGTCCGGTCCCCTAGGTCGGGGCGCTGGCGCCGATACACGCTGCTCCAGTTGAGTCATGCGCTACCTGATGCTCCTCAGGACCTCCAGAAACTGAGCGGTACTGACTTGCGCTTCTGCGTGGTCTCCCATGGTACCTAGACAAAGGTGCAAAGTATCAAAGTCGGACAACCAAAATTGGAAACTTGCTGTGCAAGAAGGATCCGTATAGGACCAAAAAGGCTAGTTTGACAACTAAGGCAAATCTCAGCGACAAGAAATGTAAGATGCAATCAAGCGAATATTTAAACCCGTTTAACCTAGTGCTAACAAAGGGACATGTCTTTTCGAATGAATGATGGATCAAATAAGCCGCCAAGAACAACCGAATGCACTAAACCCTATGGCTAACTATATATATATATTTTCAATGGATGCTAGAACTATAGATTACTTTTTCTTTTAGTTTTTATAATGTTTGCAAGATGCAATACTAATGAGAAATGTGGAATGTAAGATGAACACAAATGCAAGAAGGAAACAAATCGCACAAGCAAAGGAAACAGATATAAAAAGGTAGGAGTACACCTGACTTGAAGCCGTTCGGCCTGATACCAGATGACACAAGATCCCGTGGGTGAGATCTCGGATGAGGGGTGGGACTGAGGTTGCTGGTTGTTAAACACTTTCAACTTCAATCGGTGGGTGGTTTATGGACGGTCGTGGATCGAGTATGAAATCAAGAAGAGGGTTGTTCAACACACTCTGGTCTGACAGCCGATGGGGAACACGGTTCAAGTCACCAGGAGAATAGATGCCACCACAAAGCTTTATGGACTAAGGTTTGATAGGTTTGATAAGACAACTCTCAAGCTCAAGTGAATCGCACACAAGAACCACAGAGACTAGCTGACGGCTAAGGGTTTTCTTGCTGTGAAGAAAGTTCGTTTTCTTTATTGATCTAGGGTAAATGATACAAGGCTGTGAGAGGGGACTTTATAAGAGTCCAAACAGTTGTGTCCTTCTAGGGGTCTTTGAAACAAATACATAGGCTATACTAAGAAATGATTCAGCCAACATGCCTTACTCTATTAAATTAAATGGCTAACATATGCCTTCTCTAAGAAAATGAAATAAAAAACTAAGCTGCAACAAAATAAACCAAAGTATTAGTCCAATAATCCAAATGATCAAATGATTAAATCGTACCTTGGCCGGTTGGCGAGCCTGGCCGGTTTTTGGATTGACTGCGGTCGGTTCAGGTTTGGTCGCGTGCAATGCTAAATATGGTAAGTCCCTTCTTGTCGTGTATCATTAGCCACTCCTTGATATATCCTATAGTCTTGATGGTTGGACTGTTGCTGGTGAGGGAAGCTTCTTCTTGGTCTGCTTGGGTCACTTCCTCGGTTTGTTGAAGACCATGATCTTCCAGCTCTGCATTGGTTATGGCCGCTTCCCGAGTGATGCTGAGCTGGTTGAGCTGAGTGGTGACGTCTTGATGCTCTTGGTTGGACATGAGTGTTTCCACGGCCTGGTTGAAGCTCTCGGTCAAATCTATAGTTCCAGACCGAGTTCTTGGTGCGCGCCTCATGACTGGAACCACGCTTGCTTGGTCGTTGTTGGTACTTGGGTTTGTATAAATTCTACTTGTCTCCTGCTGTTTTTCACAAGTTGATCCCACCAATTTAGTGCATAGTAATAAAATTCAGTGTCAGCAAGGCTTACCTTTTTTACGGTCTGAATAGTTTTGGCAATCGAGGACAAGTTCGATTTTTCTTTCCCACTCAAGGAAGGCATCCAGATCATTCTTGACATGGAATTGAGGGATTTTGAGTTTCAATCCGCCAAGGTTGTGTCCGAACATCTGGTGTCCCTAGAAATAGGATTATCAGATTCTCTTCCACGTATTGGTTGTATCCTAGGTGGTCTCATATGGTTGTGTTTTGAGGAAGATCCACCATCATCCTCTTGAACCATTCTGGTACTTCTTCTAGGTGCGGCTTCCTGTCCCATTTGTTGATCCAATTGTGTCCTATCGAGCATTGCGTGCAGATCCTCCATACATGTTGTCATAAAACGCTTAAGCTAACTGGTTAGTGCCGTCATTTGGATGTTTGATAAACCGGCATCTACTCCTTCTTCTTGTTCTTCCATGCTTGACCTGAAATTTACTGAACAAAAAAATTGAAATATAACAACTCTCTCCCTCACAAACTCGATTTTTTCTCTTAAGTGTTTTCTCTCCAAAGACTTAACTCGAATGTTCTAAGTAAGCAATCCGATAAAATCCAATGCATCACAACCCAAATCACCCAAATAAGAGAGATAGAAGGTCAAGAGTTATATATATATATATATATATATATATATATACATATATATATATGTTTTTTTTTTTGGAATCCGACTTAACCACTTCCAGGCCAACTTTCCTCTCATCCAACTGGATCTCTCTTTAGCCACCCCAACGGTTTTCTCTTCGGTTGAAATACAAAACTTTTATTTTAAAATCCCAAACAAGGGTAAAACAGTGGCCCAGATTCTAGATAGATAGAGAGAACAAGTGTTTCAGAATTTTAAAAGATTAATAGATGAGAAGATGAAAATACCCTTTCAATTTTGCTCTAAGACCACTTGATACAAGATTTCCCACGAATTTGCACTTGAATAATGGTATTGTTGATTGGATATGAACCGAGATGGTGATGAACACTTCACGGAATTGGGTGGATCGAATTTGACCGTCAGAAGATGCGGAAGTCTTCTGGTATTTTAATCCATTAGCCAACCTTGGATATGACACACCTAGACGCTGAGTTTAGGGGTGTTGAATGGATGTTATGCACCAGAAAACAAATTGCTCACGTAGAACAAAAGACAGAATAGAAATTCTCGAAAAGAACTTTCAATAAAAGAATGATCATAAGTGTCTACAAGATGAAACCGAGTACAAATATATAGAAACTCATGTCAAGAGAACTTGATTGTGGTACAGAAATCTAGGAATAGTTTTTAACAAAGTCAATAATTAAATTCAGTCAAAATAACCGTTCGGCTACTCGGTCACACGCCCGTGGTCGTGATTAACGATCCGGATCATGGTCGTGATCAACGATCCGGATCATGGTCGTGAAGGCTGTCTCGGTCGAAGGCTCATAGACACGAGTGAGGTCAAGAAGAACACTACCTAAGTTGGTCCTGAGCTGATCGGATTGCACTCGGGTGAGTGATCCACACGGAAAGTCAACCACTTGGTCGAGAAAGGAAGATTCTCAACCATCTCCAAGGTGCGATTGTACTAAGGCAATTCAGTCTTGATCTGAACTCTCTGAATGCCCTCTTGGTCGAAGTACTTCACGGCTGGGTCGAGGAATGGCCACTTCAGGTCGAGTTTCCAGCCTTAGTTCACTCCTTGGTCATGTCGGGTCGATATGGAACACAGTCTGCTTGTTGGGCCTCGTCCTGCGGTCGATCCTAGGGTCACCTCGGGCAACCTCCGTCCTGGTTTCTTCAGCTTCCGTCTGTGGGTCGTGAATACGCCCCAGCTCTTTGTCCGCGGGTCCATCTTGCTCCATATTGTATCAAAAATCCACCCTTTGGAAATCGATGACCCAAAGGTATAAGCGTTTACATGAAAAAATTGTCCAAGAACCGTCCAGACACGAGGCAGGTCGTCAACTCCCATGCACGGAAAGGTGGGGACCTGCTCGAGAAAGGCAGGTCGCCAACTCCCATGCACGGGAAGATAGCAACCTGCTCAACGTAAGGAAAGTCGCCAACTCCTGTGGATGGAAAGGTGGCGACCTGCTCAAGCAAGGTAGGTTGCCAACTTATGTGCACGGGAAGATAGCGACCTGCTCAAGTACAATGTAGGTCGCAAGGAAAATTGGCAACTTGAGTAGCGTCACAAGACGGTGACCTTTTTCTTCGTACATACATTCTTCACTCCACTTCCTCAAATTGGCAATCAGACGGATTGGAAGTGCTTCCAGCTGCTACAATTGGAGGAGGAGCGGTAGAAGAAGGAAATTTGCTACGGCTCGAGAAAAGACTTCTGAGACACATTGTTTCTCTTATCTCTGTTTTCTTTTCTAAGTTTGTTTGGGTTGGGATCGAGAGGGTAATAGAATAGATATGGTTATTTATAGCTACTTATTTAAATGAATATTCTATAATCATATACTATATTGTATGTTTGAAGCTTCATCATATGAAAAAATCACTTTTCACGTCAATGGTTTTTGCATAACCAAAGTAGTTTCGTGATTACAAACTCATTTACATTTTCATGGGAACGAAAGTGAATACATATTGCATGAGAAAAAATGGCTGGATTTTCATGCATGAATTTTTTTTATTATTATTACTTTTTGTACTAACAAATCTCAATAAATTTTGTACCGTGACAATACTATTATTGCCAATACTTAAAAAATATTTAAATCCTGACAACTCGTGAGATATATATGTAGGCAAGGCAATGCAGACTTAAAATATCAGTTATATATGTTGCTGCAAAGACAAAAGATTCATATATAGTACATAATATTTTTTTTTGGAGAAATTACCTAGAATAAATGGAAAATAGCAAATTAGCATTGTGAAAGGATGACTTACTAAATTATAACTATTTTTTTTAGCCAAAAGACATATTAATCAAGTGTTTAACTAGTAATTACAAACATGCCATTTTAATTTATTTTGTAATTAACATTTTATAAATATATAAAAATTAAAATTAGGTTTTAATATTAATTTGTTTTAACACAGAAAAAAAAAGAAAAACAAAACTTTGTAAACATGTCGACCAAAAAAAAATAAAAACCTAACCCCCAAATCATCGGCGCACCCCTTTCTACACCTTGCTTGGCTTCTTCTCCATTCCGGTGACTATTTCAAAATTCAGGCGAATCCTACTTCATCGAATCCTGCCGGCGAATCCTCCACCGAATCCTGCCGGCGAATCAGGCCTGGGCATTATTGGGGTCAAAACCCACCCCTCAGAGATTTATGAGCCGAGAAATCTAAATATTTGCACAAAACCTCGTCCGAAGACCCGAAAATTTGTTCGAGGACCCGGAAACTAATCCGATGACCCGAAAAACATGTATAAGAACCCGAAAACTCGTCCAAGGACCCGGAAATTTGTCCGAGGACCATGAAGATCAATAACAGGTCGCCATCTACCTCTAAGAAAAGAGTGGACGACCTGCTACTTGCCCCAAGGCATGAACACTTGTCCAAGGACCCGTGAAAACTAGTCCGAGGATCCAAAAACTTGTCCAAGGACCCAAAAACTCGTCCAAGGACCCAAAAATTTGTCTGAGGACAATGAAGAACAAGAACAGGTCGCCATCTCCCTCCAAGGAATAAAAACTTCCCAGAGAACCCGAAAACTCTTCCGAGGATCCGAAAACTTATCTGAGGACCATGAAGACAAACACCAGGTCCCCATCTACCTCTAAGAAATCAGTGGCCGACCTGCTGCTTTCCCAAAGGCATGAAAACTTCTCCAAGGACCTGAAAACTCGTCCGAGGACCCGAAAACTCTTCCAAGGACCCAAAAACTTGTCTGAGGACCATGAAGACCAAGAGGAGGTCACCATCTCCCGCCAAGCAGAATAGGCGACCTGCTGGTTGTCCAAAGGTATAAAATCTTCTCCGAGAACCTGAAAACTCAGCTGAGGACCCGAAAACTAGTCTGAGGACCGTCAGGACCAAGAGAAGATCACCACTCACCTTCCTTAGGATGTAGGCGACCTGCTCCATGCCCAAGGCAGGTGGCACACTCTCCCGGGAGAGAGAGAAAGTGCTGACCTGGTTCTCCCTAAGGGGCAGATCGCTCACTTTTTCTCCCGAGATAGAGAGAGTGGTGACCTGGTCTCCTGCAGGAGCAGGTCGCCCATTCTATCTCCCGCGAGAGAGATAATGGCGACCTGGTCTCCCAAGGGGTCCCAAGGGAGTAGGTCGCCCATTATATCTCATAGGAGAGAGAGAATGGCAACCTGGTCTCCCAAGGGAGTAGGTCGCCCGCTCTTTCCCCCGGGAGAGAGAAAGACGCGACCTGGTCTTCCCGAAGGCAGGTCGCCAACCTTATCAAGAATGGTTTCTGATAAAATTATGGACCAGGATGGACTCAGGGACGATGAGATGGGACGCATTCACGACCCGCGGATGGTAGCTGATAGAACCCTTGTCCGAATTTTCACCCCTTGTGGAACTGATGCTGGATAAACTTGGACCGGAGGCTACTAGCACACTCGGCCAAGGATGGATCGATTTGTACCGTTAGGGGTTGCAGAATTACTCTAGTATTTCCCCTCCTTATGGCTGAGGATATGACTCACCACGACACCCTTAGGGAGGTTTTTGATGGAAGTAACTCTTGCCAACAACAGGTGGTTCTCAAAGAACAATGAGAAAGACAATTCTCTTAATTAAGGAAAAGTTAAAGAAAGATGAAAAGGTGTTTATTCATTTCAAAATATTGATACAAATAGAGTTTAAGGAAATAAATGAAAATGGTGAAACAAGAACATATAACTCAGCTAAATCACCTGGCAAGCTGACTGGTCAAAGTGACCCTTAAGCTACTCTATAAGTGTCCCTTGAACTACTCGGTCGCAAGTGCTTGGATCTTGGTTCAGTAGGTCGGTCCATTAGTGCAGGCCGAATGTCCCAGCCCCTGAGTGCATCCTAGAACCAATTCCTGTACTTTAGCTTGAAGCTCCATGGATCAGTCCTTGGTGAATGAACCATGGAACAGGTCCATGTCTTGTCCACCTGTCCAGGTTGTGCTCCTTGGTCGAGAAAGGGAGTTTATCGACCGTCTACTCGTTCTGTCTGAATCATGGCCAATCTGACTTGACTGTTCTCTCTCTCTTGTCCACTTGTGTGTTGAATCTGGACAATGGGTCGAAGGATTCAGTCATTCGGTCGAAGATCCTTCCTCAGCTTGTTCCTGGGTCGAGTTAGGTCGATACAGTAGACGATACGATCGGCAGCTCCCATCCCACGGTCCACGGTGTGGCCCTCACCATCAACCTCCACTCCTTGGTCAAATGTTCCTGTTCCTGGTCTGGTGGTGTGGTCTTTGTCCTGATTCCCATCATTCCCCTGCTCTTGAAAATAATTTGTCCACAAATCCGGATCATCTGCCACAAAAATAGACAAGTCAGAAACATTGAAAATAGAGGACACATCATACTTACCTTGGAGATCGATCTGGTAGGCATTGTCATGCAACCGTTTGACCACGGTGAATGGCCCATCTTTCCTCGGCATAAGGTTAAACTCTTTCTCCTCAGGAAACCATTCCTTTCTGAGATGTATCCACACTTGGTCCACCGGTTGAAAGACCACCTTCCTTCTGCCCCTGTTCGCATATCTTTCATATTGTTTGGGCTTTGCTTCAATGTTAGCTTTAACCTTTTCATCAGTTATCTAACAATCTCGGCTTTCTTTCTACCATCAACACTTACACGATCATCCATAGGAGAGAAACGGGCGGGCTGAAAGTTCATACGAGAGAAACGAGCGGGCCGAAAGTTCATACGAAAGGGACGGGCGGGCTGAAAATTCATACGATAGAAACGGGCGGGCTGAAAGTTCATATGAAAGAAACGGGCAGGCTGAAAGTTCGTACAAGCATTTTATGGCGAGCTGAAAGCTTGACTCGGAATAACTGGGTCGGAACACTGTTCATCCAGAATTGTCTACAAAACACAATTCACGGAACACTGTTCATGAACCGGGTAAAATCGGAAAGACGAAGATTCGGTTTAACGTAAGTCGGATTCGGGTTACTGATCATAAAACACTATTCACGGACACTGTTCACGACACTGTTAATGTACTGATAAAAAAATCGGGAAAAGAGTCACGAAATCAGGGCGGACCAAACTAAACCAGGGGGGGGGGGGCGGGCTGGATCAGAGCCAGACTACAAAGCGACATGCTAAGACATTATGCTTTTACGAGGTTTCTTGTACTTTGGCAAAATATCACTAAATAAAATAAACTTTCGATCTTAGTCCTTGAGTTCTTTTAAAATAGGATTTTCGAGCCCCCATTCAATATAAGTTTTGATTGTGTGAGTTTCTAGTCTCACAGTTTGGCGCTATCTGTAGGGACGAGAAATATTCTAAACCCTAAGGGCAAAAGGATACGAGAAAGAAAGCAATGTCCAGAGACTGAGTAAACAAGGACGGAAACAACAACGGAAACAATGACAGAAACAACGGAGCAAACAATCAACCCGACGGAACGGCCGAGAGGCGGTTTTCATGACGGAATTGAAGTAGATGTTAGCCACACTTCTGGAGCTGCAGGCCGAGCAGGAGAAACTCAATGACACAGTGACTCAAAAATTGGAGACCATCCGGGAGGAGAGCCGAATCAGGAACATTCCCCCATAAGGAGTCTCGGAGCAAACCCACCGAACTTTCGGTGCAAGGCGTCTTAGATTCTCGCCGCAAGAAATAGCACTGGGAGGGCAGACCTCGAGGAGTGAGTAAACCCCAATCGCGACAAGGGTGGACCCATCCGGGCTGCTGCCACTACAACGAAATAACACCACCAGACAAAATGCTGATCGGCCTACATCAACGGTAACTGAGGAAGAGAACGGAGGACAAACCGGAACCACTGAGGACGTATCCGGCCAGGACAGAGATGAGGCGGAGGACGAGGTGCGAGTTCTCACCGAAGATGAAGAAAACATACTCTGGATAGAGCAATAACGGCACGCCGAGGAGCAAGGAAGAGTATGCCGATCAGACAGAATGCTATTCCCAACGATCCAGAAAAGCGAAATGGCCGAGCTCAGAGCCCAACTCGCCCTCGCAAAAAGTGATATGAAGATAGTGTGTTCACAAGTCCACCAGGCCATCAGCGCGGCCCCAAATTTTGATCGGGTCTTGGAAGAAACCCATAAGATACCGTTCACATCCCGAATCACGGATGTGAAGCCTTCTGATCCCGGAAAAATCAGGATTTCATTCTATGACGAGACGACAGATCCAACAGCTCACATGACGGCTTTTCGAATCGCCATGGGTCGAGCCTGGTTCAAAAGCGAAGAAAGAGACGCCGGCTTTTGCCTCTTCTTCGTCGAACATTTGAAAGGATCAACTTTGATGTGGTTCTCCCGATCAGAAAGAGATTCGATTGGTAACTTCGATCAACTATCTGCTGCTTTTCTCAACCATTACTCTCTGTTCATAAGCCAATCAACGTTTGACACCGACCTCTACTCTCTGTCCCAAGGACCAACAGAAATTCTTCGAGACTTCATCGAGAGATTCAAGGTGATAGTGTCCAAAGTCGACGGTTTACGCGATAAAGCTGCACTAGACACCCTGAGGAAGTCTATATGGTTCGAGTCTCTCTTTGGCGAAGAGATCAGCCTGAACAAACCGCTGACCATCCAGGATGCCCTCCACTGCACCTCGAACTCCGTTGTCCACGAAGAAGAGATGAGGGCCCTGACAAAGATACATCACCCATCGAATCCTACAACCAGGGCGCCGAATCAACCATCTAACGTACCGGCTGAAAGGCGAAGCGGGCGCAGTAGCGGATATGCAAACCTGAAGGGGAAAATGTCGGTGGAGCGCATAATTACCAAGTAAGCACCGAGAGATCGCCCAACGAAGCTGGACGTGGACGAGGATCATGGAATACCTGCACACGCAACACAAGCTAAGAAGAAAAAGCTTTTTGCGACTTCCACCAAACCAATGGTCACTTGACCAGAAACTTCAAAACTATTGCAAGAAGACTTGCAGCCAAGTTCTTGGCAGGAGATTTCGGAGACGCATTAATGATGGAGAGGTAACCCAACCCGAGATCACTGACCGGGTTCACTTGAGAGGTAACCATGACGGACGGAACGATCTGACTACCGGTCCATGCCGGCGGAATCATGAAGATTGTGGATTTCTCGGTGGCTAACCATCCCACAATCTACAATGTCATAATGGGAACCACGTGGATCAACATCCCGTCAACGTATCAATTGTCTCTTAAATTCCCTTCCCAAACGAAATTAAGACGATCTGGGGAAACCAGAAGGAATAGCCGATCTGCTTCGTTTGCCGAGCATAAGCTCAGAAGCCTGATGACCCTGCTGAAATATGAACCCAAGCGCAAAAAGTCGGACATGAGCATCGAGCCGCATCCCAAGGCGTCTAAAACCAACAAAGATGAGAAGTTGAAAATGCTTCTGGCCAAGAAAGAGAAAACTGACTCCAAGAGACCAACGGTTACCAAGGAAGTCTTATCCAAAACGACGGAAGTCGCAACGGACGACGCCATACCCAAGGCCAACTCCCAGTTAACAAAAATAATAATAATACTAATAAAGCAAAAAATAAACGGAACTACGGGTGGCTGCCCCCTTTTTCAAAAAAGGGGGGGGGTAGTGGGTCCGTATATATCTATATACTTTCGCAACTCTCTCGAGTTTCCTATTCTGAGAAACAGTTTGGAGGATGAACACTAAGACTTCGCATCTCACAACCCATTCGAAGAAGCGGATAGTTTCTATGGAAGAACGCCGAATAGAATGCGAAGTCCGGATGAACTCTGAGACTTAGTGACAGAAATCCATGGAAGGGTTACTAAAAGCCAGTTGTTGGATATGGACAGGGAAGGCTACTAGCACTTTACAGAACTGAAAATGGATTGAGGGGAGCGTCAAAGGGTGCAGAATACCTTTCTTATACCCAACTCTGATGGAAGTAACCCTTAACCAAAGGAGGATGTTGATGGAAGTAACCCTTGACAACAACCAAATGTTGATAAAGAACAAAAGAAAATAAAACACCAGTTTTAAAATCAAAGAAGTCTGAATATTATTATGGCATGCAAGCCTTATTTATAGGTTTTACATTTGGTAAAAACTAAATAAAATGTGGGGAAAACAATGCAAGGGAAATAGAAAAGAAGACTAAAAATAAAGTCTGGTCAAATGACCCTTTGGATTTATGCAGATTCCAAGATGCCCCTTGGCTACCAGCTGCGTGGTCCATGGCCTTCGCCAGTGAGTCAGCTCGGTATGGCCGAGGAAATAGTAGCCTAAGTCATATTTGGTTTCTCCTCGAGCCAAACTGATTCTGTCTCGATCAATCTCTTTATCTCACCAAATTGGTTGAGAAAGATACTCTTTGGGTCAAGCACAGTAGTCTTCTGGTTGTGGCTCCAAAAAGCAGCTCCATTCCGGGTCCAACCGCGTTATGGCCGCCTTGGTCAAGAACTGGGCTCTCTTGACCATCTCTAATACCAACACGGTTCATGGGCATTCTGACATGAACCAAATGCTCCAGAAGTATGCTTGGTTGGATGAACCCTCCTCCAATTGTTGATTTGAAGCCAGAATCTTCATGGTACATCATGTGCTCCATGATTGGCATGGTCCGGGTGCTTGGTCCATGGCCTCCCATGACTCGAGTTCTTCAAAAACCTGTCTGTTGCTGGCCACAACAAGACATCTATAATCCAAGCAAAGATTTCAACCTGGTTCTTTTAACATCCAGAAGCGGATAGAGGTAGCGCACTATACAAATTTTCTGGACTAATATCTGACAGGTGTAACCTGACCGGGAATGTGGGAAGCGTCTAGGCGATATTCAATTTAGCTTATCTTCAGGAGCGTTTTGTAGGTTGGAAATACTACGGACCGTAAACCGCAAAACAAGCTCGATAACCCAGTAAACGCCATCCAAGGAACACTGGTACGATTTACACTTCGCAAACACAGTACCAAACCGGCTCTAGTACGAGATTATAAATGTGTCGCCAAAGAAAAGAGTTTGTAGGTTGAAAGCACTGAAAGCTCAGAGATATCAAAGATAAACGCTAAACATTAAACCCAGAAGGTATCTCGACGATACACTGGTCCAAATGATTGGAATGCCCGGTAGAGCATCCCCGTCACAATATACAAGACTCAAGTCAAGTGAAAAATCCGAGACGAGCAAAAGAAAAAGGATAATTCATAAAAGCACAAGATTTCAAACAAGTCAAAAGGATTCAAAGATCCTAAAGAGTAGACAATACAACAAGGACCTAAATGGCTAGGACTAAAGAAGCAAAGATACAAATTACAAGTGCCTTCCTAATTGGAATCGACACTGAAACAATCATGGAGGACGCCGAGGTTGATACCGGCAGTATCCGTCACTCCAACGTCAGCGGCTTCGCTCCTAACCGGCTCTTCGCTAAGACCGCACTTCGACATGTACGGGGAAACGGGAGAAAAAGTTAAACCTCCAGCACAACCGTCCATAGCCCGCTGAAACAAAGCCGTCACTTTGGCTCTCCCTGCGTCAAGAGTGGTTAAACCCTTCTCGAACTGGTCGATCAGGATCAAATTCCCTTAGAACTCAGTCAAGGTAGCCTCCACAATCCTGGCCCCAGACAACTCGGTAATGGAAGCTCTAGCCTTCTCTAGACGAACGCGGTACTTCTCCGCCGAACCCCACTCTTGCTTCTTCACAGCCTTACAGATTTTCCGCTCAAGATCGAGTTCCTTCTTCTCAAGGCTCATGATGGGATCCTAAGATCGGAAGACTTTTTGATGGCTAGGTAATTAAGATACGCTTGATCCGGAGCCTACTAGCACACACGGTCAAGTGGGTGGATTGAATGGAAGTGTTAGAGGGTGTGGAGTTCCTCTAGTATTCCCACTCCACAGGGCCGAGGATGTGACGCACCAAGACACCCGAGTGGAGGTTGGTTGCTAGAAGTGACCCTTACCAACGACCGGAAATGTTCTATCAAGAACAAGTTTGAGAAAACAATCTCGAAATTAAGAAATTTAACAAAAGTTTTTTAATTCGATTAAAAAGTCTAGCATAATATAGTTGTTAGAATCAAAAGGAAAAAATTAAAATGCAGAAAACAATATTTCGAAATCAGATAAACAGCTGATCCAAGACTGGTCAAAGTGACGCTTGGAGTACCTCGCCAAATAACCCTTGAACTACTCGGTCGAGTGGTCTATGCTCGGGTCATATCCTTGGACCATGGTCACAAGGACCATGACATTTGATGTAGCCGCGTGTGTTTCCTCACGAACTTGGTTAAGTAGAAACTCTCCACGTTGGCCTTGAGTTGCATGGACTGTCCTCGGGTGAGTGGTTCCATCGGTAGGGCCAAAGAATGGCCATGTTGGTCCGGCTGTGTTCCTTGGTCGACAAAGAACAAATCTCGACCAAGTTCTGAGTCTTCTTGGTCCATGTTGAATCTGTCTTCACCCATCGTTTCCAAATGCAAATTCGGTCGAGAAACCTCACTCTTGGGTTGGAGTATACGTCCATCCGGTTATAGTTCTTGACTCAGCTTACTTCCTGGTCGCATCGGGTCGAACCGGTACACGGTCCGTCCTGCATTTCCAACTCCTTTTTCCCTGATAGCCGATCCTTGGTCTACTACCAAATCTGGCCTTATTCTCTCAGTCCGGTCCATGTCTCCTTCTGTCCCGTGCTGGTCCGGTTCAATGTTTCCATCATTCCCCTCCTCTTGAAAAGGATTTGCCCACAAATCTGGCTCATCTGCAACAAAAGGAGAGAGATCAGCAACATTAAAACTAGAAGAAACATCATATTTTCCTTGCAAATCAAGTTGATAGGCATTTTCATGCAATCGCTTGACCACCGTGAATGGTCCATCCTTTCTAGGCATCAGCTTGGGTTTCCATTCTTCAGGGAATCTTTCCTTCCTTAGATGGATCCATACTTGGTCTCCTGGGTTGGAAAACGTTCTTGCATCGGCCTTTGTTCGAATAGTCCTCATACTTCTTTGTCCTAGCTTCTATGTTCGACCGTACTGTCTCATGCAGTTTCTTGACAGCCTTAGGTTTCTTATCTCCATCACTGCTTAAACGATCACTCAAGGGAAGAGGCATCAAATCCAAAGGTGATAGAGGGTTAAACCCGTAGACTATTTCGAAAGGAGAATACATGGTCATGCAATGCATAGAATGTTTGTACGCAAACTCTATATGGGGTAGGTGTTCTTCCCAGGTACCTAAGTTATTCCTGACCAAGGTTCTAAGCAAAGTAGAGAGGGTCCTATTGACCACTTTCGTCTGACCATCAGTCTGAGGGTGGCAAGTAGTGGAGAATAGCAATCTGGTGCCTAACCTAGTCCACAAGGTCATCCAGAAGTAACTAAGAAACTTGGCATCTCTATCAGACACTATGGTTCTAGGCATGTCAGGCAACCTAACTATTTCCCTAAAGAACAGGTCTGCCACATGAGTTGCATCATTACTTTTAGACAAGGAATGAAGTGAGCCATTTTAGAGAACCTATCTACCACAACAAAGATCGAGTCTATACCAGTTCTAGTCTTAGGAAGTTCTAAAACAAAATCCATTGATAAGTCAACCCACATATGAGAAGGGATAGGAAGAGGAGAATACAAACCTTGTGATTGGTTCTTGGACTTAGCTTCCTTGCATGTGGCACATCGACCACAGATTCTTTCCATGTCTATCCTTAGCCCGGGCAAATGGAAGTGATCCGGTAGTACCTTCATGGTCCTGGCTGGTCCAAAGTGTCCCATAAGGCCACGTCCATGAGCTTCCCAGACAAACAGTTCTCTCAAAGAGCAGTGAGGCACACAGAGTTTTTTATTAAAGAATAGAAATCCTTCTACCCTATAGTCCTTCCCTACTGCTTGCCTTGCACATGCCAAAAAGGGTTCTTTAAAATCTGGATCATTCGCATACAAGTCCTTGATGAATTCAAATCCCAAAAGCTTGGTTCCAAGAGTTGAAAGTAGGGCATACCTACGAGATAGGGCGTCAGCCACTACAGTTTCCTTACCTTGCTTGTATTTGATGACATAAGGAAATGTCTCTTTGAACTCGACCCATCAAGCATACCTCTTGTTAGGCTTCTGTTGTCCCTTTAGGTGCTTCAAAGACCCGTGATCGGTATGTATGACAAACTCCTTCGGCCAAAGGTAGTGTTGCCAAGTCTGGAGTGCCCTCATTAGAGCATACAACTCCTTGTCATACGTCAGGTATTTGAGGGTCGCACCTCCCAGCTTCTCACTGAAGTATGCCACTTGTCTTCTTTCCTGCATAAGTACAGCACCAATTCCAACTCATGAGGCATCACATTCTATTTCAAAAGTTTTTATAAAGTCAGGAAGAATTAGAAGAGGGGCATTGGTTAACTTCCCTTTTAACATCTGAAAGGCTTCCTCTTGAGCTTGTTCCCACTTAAACCCCACATTGTTGTTGATCATCTCCGTGAGTGGCGCCGCAATAGTGCTGACGTTCTGATAAAATCGCCTGTAGAAGTCGGCTAGACCATGGAAGCTCATAACCTCGCTCACGGTCTTAGGGCTCGGCCAGTCCCGAATGGCTTTGACCTTCTCCTCGTCCACCCTGATTCCATCTGCTCCTACAACAAATCCCAAATATACTTGGTGATCCGTTCCAAAGATGCATTTAGAAGCGTTAGCATACAATTGCTCTATCGTCAAGACTTCTGAAACCTTTTCCAAGTGTTGGACATGTTCAAGCAAACTCCGGCTATATACTAATAAATCATCGAAGTACACTACCAAAAATTCCCCTATAAACGATCTAAGCACATGGTTGATTAACCATATAAAGATACTAGGAGCATTGGTAAACCCAAATGGCATTACAAGCCATTCATACAACCCTTGTTTTGTTTTAAAAGTAGTTTTCCATTCATCCCCATCTTTCATGCGAATTTGGTGATACCCACTTTTAAGATCTATCTTAGAAAATATCCTAGAACCATGCAGTTCATCTAGCATATCTTCTAACAAAACTTCTGTGAACAGTGTTCTGTGAATAGTGTTTTTTCATGGATAATCTCGGATGAACAATGTTCCGAACCGAACAATTTCGAATCAAGCTTTCATCCCCCCCGTTTCCTCGTATGGCTTTCAGCCCGCCCGTTTCTCGTATGAACTGTTAGCACGCCCGTTTCTCGTATGAACTTTCAGCCCGCCCGTTTCTCGTATGAACTTTCAGCTCGCCCGTTTCTCGTATGAACTTTCAGCCCGCCCGTTTCTCGTATAAAGTTTCAGCCCGCCCGTTTCTCGTATGAACTTTCTGTCCGCCCGGTCTTTTGACTGGACTGGAGGATTGGTCCGAGGAGAGTGAACCGGCGGACTGGTTCAGGGCGGACTGGAGCAGGACGGACTGGACTGTCCGAGGGCGGACTGGTTCAGGGCGGACTGGAGCAGAGACCTGGCAGGCTGCTCTGTCCGAGGGCGGACTGGATTGTCCGAGGACGGACTGGTTCCAAGCACGGCAGGCTGGCCTGTCCCAGGGCGGCCTGGATTGTCCGAGGGTGGACTGGTTCCAAGCACGGCGGGCTTGTCTGTCCGAGGGCGGACTGTTTCCAAGCACGGCGGGCTGGTTTGTCCTAGGGCAGCCTGGATTGTCCGAGGGTGGACTGGTTCCAAGCACGGTGGGCTGGTCTTTCCGAGTGCGGCCTGGTTTGTCCGAGGGCGGTCTGGATTGTCCGAGGGTCGCCTGGATTGTCTGAGGGTGGACTGGTTCCAGGCACTGCGGGCTGGTTCCAAGAACGGCAGGCTGGTTCCAAGGTGGCGGTTTAAACATCTTTTGTAAGACCTTTGTGTCTTTGTATGAGTTTAAATGTCTTTCGTACGAGTGATATGCTCAAATATACCCTAGAGCTACTCTCTCAAATTAAGAGATTGATGTAATACTTAGGGGTCGAATTCCACAGAGACTCAAGATTCACACAATAGATTATTAGTTATCGAATTAAGCTAAACAAGAATGATTGTAATTAAAAGACAGAATGCAGTAAATCGGTTTGTAAGATCAATAAGAGAAAAAGTCAAGCTCAGGAAATTCTCAGGAAATCAGGAATGCAAACAAATCAGTTAATCAGGATTCTTCTAATGTTCTAGAACTTGAAACACAATGATAAAGTAAACCAGCCGTCGCTGCGAAAACTATCTATGTCTAAAACCTAGAAAACCAAATTTCTTTGCGAGTTCTAAAGTGTAAACATGCAATAATCTCAGGTTCAATCTGTTCACAAAATCCCTAAATCAAATTCCTTTGCAGATAGGTATTTTGCTCATCTAGGGTTCTTTTCTAGCTAATTAACCAACTGTCGTTGCGAGAATCAACCTATGATCAATAATCTAACCTTTCAGTTCAGATCAAGCATTAATCACAACCTAGATGAAGAACTAGTGTTTAGAATCCTTAATTAACCAATCAACTTAGCAATCCATGAAATCCCTAATGAGAAACCCTAAACCTAACTAGCAAACTACTCAGACATGGAAATTGAAACAATAAACATGATTGAATAGAATTGCATAAAAGAAATAAGAATAGAATTAATGGAGTTCTGAATCTTCTCTGAAGGAGTCTGAATTCTTCTCTCCAAAAGCTCTCTCTCTAGAATACTTGATAGGATAAAAGATAAGTCTAAACAATGACCTTAAAATAATATAAATATCCTAAAAACTCGAATAGGGACTTATTTGCAAATAAGGAAAAGTCTGGGCAAATTTCCTTTTCTTCAAAAATCTTCAAAACTGGCGCAGAAAATTGTCTGTCTGATGGGTGTCGACCGACACCAAGTGTGGTGTCGACCGACACCATCTCCAAAAGTGGTTTCCGGCTTGAATTCTTCTGCACAACTTCCTAATTAACTCGTGAATGATCCATAATCTCCAAATAAGCTCCAAACGTACCTAAACCTGCAAATTACTCTAAAAGACTCCAAAAACACTAAAAAGACTCTATAAACAAGACATATCATGGCTAAAAACCATAAAAACCATGATATATCAACTCCCCCAGACTTAGCCTTTGCTTGCCCTTAAGCAAAACAAAGAACTAAACCAGTGAAAGAGGTTTGAAAACATGGGAACTCACATATTCTTTAGAACACCAAATCAACCAACACTTTTGTAATCCACATCAAACAACACCAACTTTAAATAGAACATCAACTACTTCCCCCAGACTTATCAACCATCCCAATTCCAGTCCACAATCAATAAGAGATCTAAATTCACCATCACTGACCTTTTTAAATTGTACAGCGTGCATTCTCATCAAGGGAGTATCGATCAAAGGACACATAGACTCTTACCTGTTCAAGTTCTGATTATTAGACAGATTTGCTTCAAGTTTTACCTCTCCCTTTTCTCACTTCCATTCAGTTGATTTTTCCCTACTAGGGTATCATTTTATTTTTTTTTTATCAACTGAATACTCTGAAATCAAGTCTTTAATGAAACAAAGAATATCAATGGGGTCACCATCAAAATCCTTGATCACCTTTTTTAGACCATTATATTTTTTTTTTTACTCTTTTTTTTTTAGAGAACTGAAGGGAAGAGAGAGGTGAACTATAATCACAAATCAGCTATTTTAGACCTGAACAAGGAATCCGATCCAAAGTATACCAAACCCCAAGATAAGAAAAATTAAGTTCATTAGATGTTAGGCCAGCTCAGGATCCTGCAAATACTCAAACAGATGTGGGGATAATGGTAGATCAAATCATCTTTGGGTTTTTATATCAGTAATACATGTTGTCAATGGCTGTAAGAATGGTCACTATAATGGTAATCAAAGTGGTTAGTTCCAAGAAAAGCTCATAGTTCCTGACTGGTTTTGACTCAAATAAAATGACACAACTGACTCAAAACAAAACAAAGCAAAATACATTAGTATTTTCCTCCCCCAGACTTAAGTAACACTGTCCCCAGTGTTATCAAGCCATATGATCAGAAAGAAACCAAGGTGAAAACAATTGAACAAGAAAAAATAAAAATACGTACCTGGTCGGGTGGTGTCGGGCGACACTGGAAGTGGGTGTCGGTCGACACCAATTTTTTTTTTTTTTTTTTTTTTTGTTCTGAAGTTCTGACACAAGGAAAACAAAACTAAAAATTAGCAAAAACCAAACGAAATTCAAAGAAAATCCTACCTAAAAGTGGGTTGCCTCCCACTAAGCGCTTCTTTTCAGTCATTAGCTTGACTGTGTCGGGGCTCAGATATCTGGTGGATCAGAGAGTGGCAGGGAATGCCTCTGGGAAGAACATCTCATCATCCAAGGTGGTGTGTAAGCAGTTGGTGCATGATTTCTACCAAGGAATGAATGAGGAACAACAGCAGGGTGGGTTATGAGTTTGGGAGGGACACTTCTTGTTCCTACAGAATCATCAAAAGAAGAAGCAAGTGCTCTACGATAATCTCGTGGCTTGGTTAGTTGCGAAACACTTTTGCATCCTTAATCTTCTTTTTTATGATATCAGGGGGTTTGGAATTGAGAACAGGAAATGCATACCTTTGCTGTAATGGAGGTGTTTGTGGTCCGATGCATATCTTTGCACTTTTTCTGCAATTCAGCTCTGCAACTCTTGTCTCCATCACAAAGACATCATCATCCAGAAAGTTGCATGTGTCTGGACCTTCATTTTCAAGTCTAGTTCTTACAAGACATTCTCCACTCCAATCTGCAAGCCCAACAGCTTTCTTGGAAGTTTCAACCAATGCCTCTTGAACACTCAGCATGTTTGCTTGCTCAGCAACCTCCAAATCTTTGACATACCCAGCAATAATGTCAACTGGATGCTCTGCTTCTGAGACCTCATCCATGGCAACCTCTACAGAAAAAGTTTGACCATCTATGGTAGCTTTTCTCCTCAGATTACCCATGTCAAAACTCATGGTCTTATCACCCAAATCAAGCTCAATCTGTCCTTCCCTGACATCAATGATTGCACCAGCTGTAGCTAAGAAGGATCTCCCAAGTAGAAGAGGATCCTGAGGCTCTTCACCATATTCCAAAACCACAAAGTCTGTAGGGATTGTGCAGCCAGCAATCTGAAGTGGAACATCTTCTAATACCCCTTCTGGAACTCTCTTTGACCTATCAGCAAGGATGAGATGGATCCTTGTAGGCTTGAAGTCAGTCAACTCAAGTCTTACAGCAACAGAATAAGACATCAAGTTAATGCTTGAGCCAAGGTCACAGAGAGAATGAGGAAACCTTCCTGTAGAGATGGAGCAGTCTAGCACAAAACTCCCTGGGTCAGGTAACTTTTTTGGAATGCTACTCTGAATCATAGCACTGACCTGTTCATAGACTTTCACCTTCCTCTCCTTCCTTGATACTGTCTTTTTCAAGAGGATTGCACTGATGTCCTTTGTGAGCAAAGCTGCTTCCTCAGGGCTTACACCAATCACAACCATCCTTTTAACATATCTCTTAAGTGCAGGTGAAAGCTTGACTGCATCAATCAATGGTATCTCAATCAGTACCTTGTCCATTATTGCCTTGCATCTGGCCTCCTCTATCTCATGTTTGGACTTTCTGGGCTTCGGGTAAGGTATTTTAGGTTTATGGACCCTCTCCTCAGGTGTTGGTGGTGATTTGGGACGATCAGCCCGCTCTTCTGACGGCAATTGAAAAATACAGGTCGAGTGTCGATCGACACCCTCATCTGGTGTCGCTCGACACTCAAAATTTTTGTTGAAGTGCATCGATTTTTGTCCGTCAGAACTCGAGAAATCGCGATTTTTCGCTAGTGTCGACCGACACACCTCCAGGGTGTCGACCGACACCAGATTTGGTGTCGACCTCTTCAATTTGGTGTCGTGCATGGTCGACAACGGTTCGTCAGGACTCGATTTTTCGAGAATTTTGGTTGGTGTCGACCGACACCAGGTCTGTGGCTCCAAATTCTCCATCAAACTCTGCAGAACCCACGAAATTTTCTGCCCTTCTCACCATGATAGCATTAACATGATGCCTTGGGTTGATATCAGTCTTTCCTGGAAGAAATCCTTCTTGTCTTTTTATGGAATCAGCAGTTTGAGCAACCTGAATATCCAGCTTCTTAACGTGAGCACCCAAAGATTCAATCTTCCCATTCAGATCAGTATACAAAGCATCCAGCTTCCCATTGAAGTTCACAGTCATCTTTGTCTGACCTTCCAAAACCTGCTCCAACATAGATTCCATCTTGCTATTCTGTTCAGGTTTCTGGTAAGAAGAAGAACCATAAGTTCTTGTGAAGTTATTGTTCTGAAAAGGCTTCTGATAAGAAGAACCATAACCTTGCTGATTTCCAAATCTCTGACCTTGAAACCCAACTCCATTGATGAAATTTACATCCTCTTCCTCTGGTTCAAAGGTTTCAACCTCTGCAGCAAACTGAACTTGTTTCTTTCCCACAAGGAGATTGTGAACAGAATCAAGTTTGGCTTTAACCTCAGCAATCTGACTTCCCTCCATATTTCCAGCTAACCTCTTTCTATCAGAGTCTGCATTCTTGGTACTGTTGCTAGATACCAAGTTCTCAATAAGCTTTTTGGCTTCTGCTAGACTCCTGGTGTTGAAGTTTCCTTCACTTGCAGCATCCAAAGCCATCTGATACCTCCAATCTATTCCCCTGAAGAAGATTCCCAGCAGCTGAACATCACTAAACCCATGATGTGGACAGTCCCTCTGATAAGCTCTGAACCTCAACCAAGAATCCTTGAATGCTTCAGCAGGTCCTTGGGAAAATGTAGAGATTTTTGTCCTCAGTTCTTCAGACCTTGCATCATCAAAGAAGTTGTTGAGGAAAGCATTCTTTGTATCAACACAAGTGGTCAGAGATCCTGGTTGCAACTGCTTCAGCCAGTAGGAAGCATCCCAGCAAGAGAGTAGGGGAAAAGCTTGCAGAAGAGGTAGTCATAGGACACTCCATTGCACTTGATGCTAGACACCAAATCTTCAAACTTTTCTATATGGTCCATAGGATGCTTATGAGGAAGACCATAGAAAAGATGCTGACCCACAAGAGTGTAGTAGGCAGGTTTTAGCTCAAAATCAGCTCTCTGAAAACCTGGAGGGTTAATGGCAGAACTGTTTGCATAGAACTGATCAGGTCTGTTGTAGTCAGCAAGGGTTCTTCCTCGGATAGGTGGTGCTCCGGCAACCTGGGCATCTCTGTTCTCAGCAGCTGCTACTTCTTGGACAACATTTCCCTGATCATCTATCTGGTCACCATTGTCATTGTAAGCATGACCCTCTTGGTCTCGTAGGACTCCAGCAGCATCAGGTCGAATGATTGTTCTCCTCATGTCTGCTGACCTCCTTCCTTGACGGTTCGTACGTTCTAACTTACTCAGCTCCTGATTCGTGAGATTCACAAGCTGAGTTCCCCTGTTACTTCTGGTACTGCGATTATGCATACACCTAAAATACAAGAAACAGAGAAAGAACAATGTGAGAAACTAAAAGTAAAATGTTTAGACTAAATTCTATTCCAAATCTAACGGCGCCAAAATTTGATATGCTCAAATATACCCTAGAGCTACTCTCTCAAATTAAGAGATTGATGTAATACTTAGGAGTCAAATTCCACAGAGACTCAAGATTCACACAATAGATTATTAGTTATCGAATTAAGCTAAACAAGAATGATTGTAATTAAAAGACATAATGCAGTAAATCGGTTTGTAAGATCAATAAGAGAAAACGTCAAGCTCAGGGAATTCTCAGGAAATCAGGAATGCAAACAAATCAGTTAATCAGGATTCTTCTAATGTTCTAGAACTTGAAACACAATGATAAAGTAAACCAGCCGTCGCTGCGAAAACTATCTATGTCTAAAACCTAGAAAACCAAATTTCTTTGCGAGTTCTAAAGTGTAAACATGCAATAATCTCAGGTTCAATCTGTTCACAAAATCCCTAAATCAAATTCCTTTGCAGATAGGTATTTTTCTCATCTAGGGTTCTTTTCTAGCTAATTAACCAACTGTCGTTGCGAGAATCAACCTATGATCAATAATCTAACCTTTCAGTTCAGATCAAGCATTAATCACAACCTAGATGAAGAACTAGTGTTTAGAATCCTTAATTAACCAATCAACTTAGCAATCCATGAAATCCCTAATGAGAAACCCTAAACCTAACTAGCAAACTACTCAGACATGGAAATTGAAACAATAAACATGATTGAATAGAATTGCATAAAAGAAATAAGAATAGAATTAATGGAGTTCTGAATCTTCTCTGAAGGAGTCTGAATTCTTCTCTCCAAAAGCTCTCTCTCTAGAATACTTGATAGGATAAAAGATAAGTCTAAACAATGACCTTAAAATAATATAAATATCCTAAAAACTCGAATAGAGACTTATTTGCAAATAAGGAAAAGTCTGGGCAAATTTCCTTTTCTTCAAAAATCTTCAAAACTGGCGCAGAAAATTGTCTGTCTGATGGGTGTCGACCGACACCAAGTGTGGTGTCGACCGACACCATCTCCAAAAGTGGTTTCCGGCTTGAATTCTTCTGCACAACTTCCTAATTAACTCCAGAATGATCCATAATCTCCAAATAAGCTCCAAACGTACCTAAACCTGCAAATTACTCTAAAAGACTCCAAAAACACTAAAAAGACTCTATAAACAAGACTTATATCATGGCTAAAAACCATAAAAACCATGATATATCAACGAGTTTAAACGTCTTCGTATGAGTTTAAGTGTCTTTGTATGAGTTTCCAGCTAGCTCAATCCTTTTTCAACGAATTTGGCTAGCTGGTTCGATCCTCAGATAAGTCTTTCGTATGAGTTTTTAGACTTCTCGATCCGTCAATCTTCGCGGGGTGGGTTTTGACCCCAACAGTTTCCATCAATCCCCTCCTTTTTAAAAGGGGTTTCCCACAAATCTGGTTCATCTGCAACAAAAGGGGAGAGATTGAGTTAATAGGAAATATCATGCAGTCGCTAGACCACCGTGAATGGCCCATCCTTTCTTGGCCTAAGCTTGGACTTCCGCTCTTCCAAAAATCTTTCCTTCCTTAGATGGATCCACACTTGGTCTCCTCGCTGGAAAATCATCTTGTTTGGTCTCCACACTCGCCCCTTGTTTGCATACTCCACATATTTCTTTGTCCTGACTTCTATGTTGGACCGCACCTTCTTATGCAACTTTTTGACAGCTTTAGCTTTCTTATCTCCATTACTATTCAAATGATCACTCAAAGGTAGAGGCGTCAAATCCAAAGGTGATAGTGGATTAAACCAATACATAATTTCGAAAGGAGAATACCTGGACGCGGAATGTGTGGAATGGTTGTATGCAAACTCTACATGGGGCAGGTGTTCTTCCCACGTTCCTAGGTTCTTTTTGACCAAAGTTCTAAGGAAGGTAGAGAGAGTCTTACTGACTGACTACTTCGGTCTGTCCGTCGGGCTGAGGGTAGCAAGTAGTCCCTAACCGAGTCCAAAAGGTCTTCCAAAAATAGCTAAGGAACTTAGCATCTCTATTAGACACTACGGTTCTAGGCATACAATTCAACCTAACTACTTCCCTAATGAAAAGATCAGCCACATGAGTCGCATCATTACTCTTTAGACAAGGAATGAAGTGAGCCATTTTAGAGAACCTATCTACCACAAAGAAATCTAGTCCTTACCAGTCCTAGACTTGGGAAGTCCTAATACAAAATCCATCGAGAAGTCAACCCATGGGTGAGAGTGAATAGGCAGAGGTGAATACAAACCTTGCGATTGGTTCTTGGACTTAGCTTCCTTGCATGTGACGCATCATCCACAAATCATCTCCACATCCTTCCTTAGACCAGGCCAGTAGAAATAATCCTGAAGTACCTTCATTGTTCTGGCTGGTCCAAAGTGTCCCATAAGGCACCTCCAAGCTTCCCTGGTGAAAAATTCTCTCAAAGAGCAGTGAGGCACACATTGTTTGCTATTAAAGAACAAAAATCCTTCCACCCTATATTATTTCCCTACTGCTTGCCTTGCACACGCTAAAAATGGTTCCTTAAATTCCAGATCATTCGCATACAAGTCCTTGATAAATTCAAACCTTGGAAGCTTCGTTCCAAGAGTCTAAAGTAGTGCAAACCTGCGAGATAGTGCATCAGCCACTACATTTTCCTTACCTTGCTTGTACTTGATGACATAGGGAAAGGTCTCTATAACCTCAACCCATCGAGCATGTCTCTTGTTCGACTTCTTTTGTCCCTTTAGGTGCTTCAAAGACTCATGATCGGTATGTATGACAAACTCCTTTGGCCAAAGGTAGTGCTGCCAAGTCTAAAGAGCCCTCACTAGAGTGTATAACTCTTTGTCATATGTTGGTTAGTTGAGGGTTGCACCTCCCAGCTTTTCATTGAAGTATGCCACTGGTTTCCTTTCCTGCATAAGAACAGCGCCAATACCAACTCCTGGGGCATCGCATTCAATCTCAAAGGTTTTCAAGAAATCAGGAAGAATAAGGAGAGGGGCATTGGTTAACATCCCTTTTAGGATCTGAAAAGCTTCCTCCTAAGACTGTCCCCACTTAAATCTCACATTCTTCTTGATCACCTCTGTGAGTGGTGCAGCAATGGTAGTGAAGATCTGCACAAAACGCCTGTAGAAGCCGGCTAAGCCATGGAAGCTCCTGACCTTACTCACGATCTTAGGAATTGGCCAGTCCAGAATGGCTTTGACCTTCTCCTCGTCCACCCTGATTCCTTCTCCACCTACAACATATCCCAAAAAGACTAGGTGATCTGTTCCAAAGATGCATTTAGAAGCATTAACATACTATCATTCTTTCCTCACGACTCCTAAAACCTTTTATAAGTGTTGGACATATTCAATCAAACTTCGGCTTTATACCAGGATGTCATCGAACTACACTACCACAAACTCTCCTATAAATGACCTAATCACATGATTCATTAGCCGCATAAAGGTACTACGAGCATTGGTCAACCCAAATGGCATTAAAAGCCACTCATATAACTCTTGTTTTGTTTTAAATGCAGTTTTCCATTCATCCCCTTCTTTCATGCGAATTTGGTGATAACCACTCTTAAGATCTATTTTAGAAAAGATCCTAGAACCATGCAGTTTTTCTAGCATATCATCTAACCTAGGGGTGGGATTGCAGTACTTGACTGTTATGTTGTTGATGGCACAGCAGTCAACGTACATCCTCCAGGTCCCATCTTTCTTTGGCACCAATAGGACCGGAACCGCACAGGGGCTTAGGCTCTCCTAGATGTAAGCCTTGTCCTTTAGGTCGTCGACTTGCCTCTGAAGCTCATAGGTCTCAACAGGATTGGTCTTTTAAGCTGGTCGATTCAGAAGAGCTGCTCCTGGAACCAGATCGATCTGATGCTCAATCCCTCGGATTGGTGGCAAATCACAATGGTTCTCCTCGGGAAATACATCCTTAAAACTGTGCAACAACAGCTCGAGTTCACTCGGAAGCTCCGGTGTTTGGTTAGTTGCCATCAGTGATTCTTTGAATATAAGCAGGATCATATCAGAATGAGATTTAAGAGACTTCCTTACCCCACTTGCCTTGACGATAAGATTGGTCTGCTTGGAGTTCACTCGCGGTTCTTCTTGAGCTGGACCTGGTCTTGATGCACTTCCAGTGGAGACAAGGGAACCAATGTGATCTTCTTACCTTTGTGGTCAAACCAATGGCAGTTGGTGAAACCGTCATGAATGACCTTCTTGTCAAACTGCCATGGCTGATCCAGCAGGATGTGGCTCACGTCCATGGGCAAGACATCACAGAAGATCTCATCTTCATACCGACCAATGGCTAGAGGAACACTCACTTGCTCGTTGACCTTCAACTCTCCCTCCTCGTTCAGCCACTCAAGTTTTAATGCCGCGGGTGTTGCTTGACTTCCAATTCAAGCTTCCTGAGAAGTGTTTCACTGGCAACGTTAGTATAGCTTCCTCCATCAATAATGACACTATAAAAATTATCCTGAATAAGACAACGAGAATAGAAGAGATTATATCCTTTGTTCTTTCTCATTGGATTTGGCTTGCACACTTAGTGATCTCCTGGTCACCAGTAGCTGTCCTTGACCCAGATACTCAACCTCTTCTTCCTCATCAAAGATTGGTCCCGTATCCTCCTTCTCTTCCTCTGACTCCACATCAATATTGTCCAACAATACCATAACCTTTTGGTTCGGACACTTGTTCGCATAGTGTCCTAAACCTTGACACTTGAAGCATCTAATGTCTCTGGCTTGGTTGCTTGGCTCAGCCATCTTTCCCTTGAAAAAATGAGCAGGACATTAGTCTTAAAATCTGTAATGGGTTGGGCAGTGGACTTACCTTTGTCTTGATAACTCGGTCTAGATGTAGGTTTGTAGGAATGTTTAGAATACCCCCTCCTCTTGACTTGTTGTTCAATCAAGATTGATTTATGAAGCATTTCCTCCAAGCTCTCGTCCTCTTGAAGCTCCATTCGGTCTTGTATGTCCCGGCTGAGTCCAGCCAAGAACCGAGCCATGGTAGCCTCCAAGGATTCATTCACATCGGCCTTGATCATTAGAGTTTCCATTTCTTGAAAGTAATCCTCCACACTCTTGGTTCCTTGGGTAAGACGCCTGAGATTTTGGTGTAGCTCCCGGTGGTAATGTTCAGGAACGAATCTCTTCCTCATCAGCATTGAAAGCTCATCACAGGTTGAGATGGGTCTTCCACCTGTTCTTCTCCTGTTTGTCACAAGCTGATCACACCAGTTAATAGGATAGCCACAAAACTCGGTGGCAGCAAACCTAACCTTTTTCATATCTGAGAAGTTTTGACAATAAAAACCAACTCTATCTTTCTTTCCCATTCAAGATAAGAGTCAGGATCATTTTAACCGTAGAACGTTGAAACCTCCTAGACCATCATCATGTTGCCTGGCAAATGGGTTGGCTCCACTTCTGTCCCTGGTGGCCCTTGTATGTCTGGGAACCGATCGTTCCTCCCCTTCATTTTCCTCTTCTTCCTCCTGCTCTTCCTCGGATCTAAGAGTTCTGGTTCCTTGCTGAGACTGTCTTGGAGCATTCCGGTTGGGAGTTTGTTGGTGAATCTGAATCTTGTCAAGTCTTGTGTGTAGCTCCTCCACTCCTGCATCAAGAAAGCTTTTCATTTCTGATGTTAGTGCTTTTATTTGGAGCCGAGACAACTCTGCCCTGGGTCCACCTTGTTGCTCTTCCTCGCTGCTCATTGAAATTGCCCTGAAATACTCAATAAACGGTTAAGAAAACCAACTCTCTCTTACAAGTGTTTGCGTTTAGACCACTTCGGATTTGGTGCACTCAACTTTCTCAGACATAAAACCGGTAAGGCTGAGGAGTCACTTCCAAGGACAACAAGTTAGAAGAGAAGATTGGTAGATTGCAAGATTTTTGGTGGGAAACCACTTTAACCAAATTTAAATGCGATTTCTCCTGAACTTGTAATTCAAAAGAAACTTCCAATAATATACATTTTTTTTATAAAACTTTGGGCTGGTTTCCCTTTTCAAGATAGATAGATAAGATGTGTTTGAGAAGAGATGAAGAGATGAAACTGATTTACCAATCAAAGAGTGTCTCTGATACCAGCTGATGGAATCCTAAGATCGGATAGACTTAAACTGGAGGCTACTATCACACACGGTCAAGTTGGTGGATTGTATGGCGCTGTTAGGGGATGCGGAATTCCCCTAGTATTCCCACTCCACAGGGCCGAGGGTATGACTCACCACGATACCCCAATGGAGGTTTTTTGCTGGAAGTGATCCTTGCCAACAACTGGAATTATTCAACCAAGAACAAATTTGAGAAAACAATCTCGATTTAAAAAGAAAATGCCAAAAGTTCTTATTCATTTGAAATGTCTTACAATATATATGAAATAGAGTCAAAAGGAAATAAATTCAAATGAAGAAAACAAGGTTTCGAATTCAGCTGAACAGCTGGTCCAAGACTGGTCACAGTGACCCTTGGAATCTCTTGCCTATTAGCTCTTGAACTACGTGGCCATGTGGTCTTGGCCCGGGTCATGACCTTGGATCATGGTCACAAAGATCGATCCAATCGGTGTGGCCCCATGTGTAACTCAATGAACACTGTCAAGTAGGATGCATTCCATAACGGCTTGGAGCTGCATGGATTGTCCCCCGGTGAGTGGTCCTTGCGGTAGGGCCAAAGACTGTCCGAACTGTTCTGGCTTGGTTCCTTGGTCGAGGAAAGACAGATCTCGACCAAGTTCTGTTTTTTCTTGGTCCAGGCACAATCTATCTTGACCAATGGTTCCCAAATGCAAATTAGGTCGGGGGACCTCACTTCTGGGTCGAAGAATTCATCCATCTGGTCAAAGCTCTGGCCTCAATCTGTTTTTGGGTCGTGTTGGGTCTATCCGATACACGGTCCATCCAGCATTTCCAACTCCTATTCTTTGGCAGCAGTCCCGCGGCCCAACACCAAGTCCGCGTCTGGCCTTGTTCCATTGGTCTGATCCATGTCCCCATCTGATTCGTACTTGTCCGGCTCTGGGTTTCCATCACGGTTGGCTAAGGTAACCCTAGGATCCCCATAGAATGAGGCCCAACGCCCACAGGACGAGGCCCAACGACCAGACAGTGTTTCGTATCGACCGACTCGACCGGGAAGCGAACTAAGAATGGAAACTCGACCTGAAGTGACAAGTCCTCAACCCATTCATGAAGGAATTCGACCAAGAGGGCATTCTGAAGCATCAGATCGAGACCGTATTTCCTTAGCCCATTCTGACCTTGGAGTTGGTCAAGAATCGTCCTTTCTTGACCAAGTGGTGGACTTTCCATGTGGATCACTCACCCGAGTGCAATCCGATCAGTTCAGGACCAACTTGGGTATCGTCCTCCTTCGACTGAGACACGCATCACGACCATGATCCGGGTCATTGAACACGACCACGGCCGTGTGACCAAGTATCCGAAGAGGTCAGTTTGACCAAACTTAATTTTGCGTCCTTGCTAAAAACAATGTCTAGTTTTCTGTTCCATAATTAGGTCTTTTGACTTGGTCCTCTTTAAATATTGTTTTGGTTTATTTTGCAAGGACTTTTTTGATCATTTTCTATTTGAAAACTATGTTCGAGAATTTCTATTATATCCTTTGTTCTTCGTGAGAAAACGGTTGTCTGGTGCGTCACATCCATTCAACATCCCCTGATCCAGCATCTTGGTGAGTCATATCCATGATTGGCCAAGGGATTGGAATACCAGAAGACTTCTGCATCTTCTGACGGTCCAAATCGATCTACCCAGTTCCCTGAATTGTTCATCCACTTCTCGGTCCATATCTAGTTCATTAATAAAGTTATTCAAGTACAAGTTTTGGGCAAGACTGTATCAGTTCCGGGCAATCTAATCATCTTCTCTAGACATCAGAACACGAAGAAGCAGATCGCCAGTACGTCTTACGGAATAAGGCTACCTGATTACAGTCTCTAGACATCAGAACGCGAAGAAGCAGGTCGCCCGCTCTCTCGGCAGAGAGGATGGCGACCTGCTCACTTTAAAGAGGCAGATTGCCAACTCTCTCTCCTGGGAGAGAGAATGGCGACCTGTTCACTTCAAAGAGGCAGATTGCCAAGTCTCTCTCCCGAGAGAGAGAGAGAGAGAGAGAGAGAGAGAGAGAGAGAGAGAGAGAGAGAGAGAGAGAGAGAGAGAGAGAGAGAGAGAGAGAGAGAGAGAGAGAGAGAGTGGCGACCTGGTCCCCCCTAAGGGGCAGTGATGTAATCCTGGCCAGCGTAGGCCATAGACCAAGCACCCTGACCAGGCCAACCATGGAGCTCAAGATAGACCATGAAGATTCCAGCTTCAAATCAACAATTGGAGGAGGTTTCATCCGACCAATCATACTTAAGGAGCATTAGGATCATGGAAGAATGCCCATGAACCGTGTTGGAATTGGAGATGGTCAAGAGAACCAGTTCTTGATAAAGGCGACCATCCTTACCCGGCTAAGCTAATTTTAGAGGCACAACCAGATGACTACTTTGTTCGACCCAAAGAGTATCTTTCCCGACCAATTTGGCGAGAAAAAGAGATTGATCGAGGCAGAATCAGTTTTGCTCAAAGAGAAACGAAAGATGACCGAGACCTCTCGTTCCTCGGCCATAACCCGGTTTGACCCGGAATGCAGCAGCTGCTGGAGTCACGACCAAACAATCATATCGCTGGACCCAGAGGAAGTCTTCACCAAACAACTAGGCAAGAAAGGTCAAATGATCGAGCTATAAGTCACTTGGTTCAGGGGAAATCAGAAGATAGACGAGACTCCCTTGTTCTCGACCAAGGCGCATGCTTGGACTGTCCTGGCCACGACTTGGCCCCAGCTTTGGACTTGTCCCATGTACCAATAATCAAGTCCCGGACCACACAACATCATGCAGACTTGGCACGGCTTGTCCTTCACATGGCCCCGACCAAGGAACATCAGCCGAATGTGGATCGATCCGATTCTTATGACCGTGACTCTTACTCACTATGGCCCGATCTGACTCACCAGCTATGGCCATGGACCACGAGGCTGGTAGCCCAGGGGACATCTTGCCATCTGCATGGACCCGAAGAGTCACTTTGACTTGAATTCATTTCTAGTCTTCTTTTCTATTTATTATGCATTGTTTTCCACACAATCTTCCTAATTTTTACTAATTGTAAAACCAAGAAATAAGGCTTGCATGCCATAATAATATTCAGACTTCTTTTAATTTTAAAACCTGTGATTTTAGAGAGTGATTCACTTATGTTCCTTGTGAACACCTTTTGTTGTTTGGTTAAGGGTTATTTCCAATCAACAACCTCCTTTGGTTAAGGGTTACTTCCATCGGAGATGGGTATATCAAAGGTTTTCCGTACCTTTTGACGCTCCCCACATTCCATCTACAGTTCCGTGAGTGCTTGTAGCCTCTACGGTTCATATCCCTTCGATCCGGCATTGAGTGATCCTTCCTGGGATTGTATCAAGTGGTATGGGAGACAATCAATTGCTGGTATCTATTTTTTTTTTCATCTTCTCATCTTCCACAAAAATTCTTTTCTTTTTGTCTGATTGCTAATTAAGCCAGCCTCAATCCTAGATCCAAAAAAAAAAACAAAATTGAAATTTAAAAAGAAAAAAAAAAGGGAGATCTAAAACAAGGCGGCCTTGGTCAATCAACTAGCCAAGAAAGTTTTGCAACTCTATCTTCTTCCTCTCCCATTGTTGTTTGGAATTCCTTGCTGAGTTTTAATTTGGTTTGCTTGGAACATTTGAAAAAAAAAATCTTTGAGAGACAAAAATCAGTGAGTTAAACACTTGAGAGTGTGAGTGTTTTATCTAATCCGTGTGTTAAGTGTTTTTCAGAATAAGATGTTTGGTCTTCAAAGGAAATCTAGTCAAGAGAAAACCCCACAACAAGGCGTTTTTAAATCCCCACATAAAACCTTGTTGGACGGTAAGAAACCGATTTCAACAAATGAGAACAGCTTTAGTCTTAGCAAGTTTAATTTTGTGCAGGAAAGGCCACACCTAAGGAAAGCACATGAGGAGCCTAATTTGAGACGTAGAGAACAATCCAAACCGTCCAGAGAAGAAGCAGAATACGTTCTCAGCCTTGGTGATCAAAGGAGTTCTCTAAAAGCTAGACAGCTTCAGGACAGGCTGAGGAGACAAAAGCAATTTGAAGAATTACAAATTCAGATGCTAGAAACTGCTATGGCCGTGGGAAAGAGGCAGAAGAAGAGCACACACACACACGTTCATCTGTATCTGAGACAACCAACCATGAGGAGAATTTCTCTAAGGAGAAACTGATTGTTCAAAAGACATAATCTGTTCACACATACAATTCCAAAAAGGTATGAATGAAACTTCTATCTCAGGTTATTGTGCTGATAAATTTTTGATGTGTCAAGACAGGGAATATTTGATGTGTCAAGGACGTGTACATCCTGTTTGACGAAGCACCTGAGGATAACTCTGAAGAGAAGGAAGAAGTTTCAGATTCTTTGCCAATTTTTGATGATTATGAAGATGAGTTGTTGGAGAATTGGACATCTTGTAAGGTTAAGAGTGTCCTTTCCTTTTCTCAATCTGATTTTGTGCTTGAGAGTGAACAAACCTGTGATAAACTAATCAGTTTTGAACCACTGCAACCGAGTATCCATGTTTCTATTACACAGGTTCAAGAAGAAATTTATGCAGAAAAGCATAAAGGAGATTGCCATTGGTTAATGACTTGGTGCAGCCAACCAGCCTTGTCCCAAAATCCGCCCTCTTCTCAATTCCTTATGATTACCCAAGAAAGCACTGTAAGGAACTTGATTTGGTTAAGACAAATCATAATTTGTTTGTGTTTGTTTCTTCTCATCAAGAAAAATGTTTTGGTTTGGAGAAAATGACAGAATTTTGTGTTTCCGGTTTTTTTTTTATTAAAATGATCCAACCTTTTGAAACACTTGAACATGACAATTTCTTTATACCAAATTGTGTTTTACTTGATGAATTTTGTGGCCTAATCTACGATGTCACAAGAAAGCAGAACTTTCATCACATGCACTACGTTTTATGCCTCGGCTTTCAATATTAAATAAGGATTCAGAGAACTTTGCATCAAGATTGAACCGATAAAGTGAATCAAATAAAGTATCACTACCATAAAATTTGCACCAAAATCTAACCACCAAGTATTATTAGGCACTTCTACAAGATTCAATTCAGAGCAAACAAAACTGGAATGTTTACCTTTCTTGTCGAACCATGCCTTTCTTTTAGGATAGTCTTTCTTGAAGTGTCCCATTTGCTTGCAAAAGAAACACTTCTTCTCTTTCTGGATTTTACTTTCAGGTCTCTTCATGAAAGTCTTGTCCTTCCTTTTGTCCTTCTTACTTGGTTTGCCTTTATTGCTGCTGGCATTTCCAAGACCTACGAAATTAGCAACATGGTCCTTCGTCTTCTTTAATCTCCCTTCCTCTTGAACCAACATAGCCTTTAATTCCTTAAAGTTCCATTTGTCTTTAATGGTGTTGTAATTCACCTGGAACTGGCTAAACTCAAAAGGTAGAGAGTTCATGATGAATTGAACCAAGAATTGCTCATGAACTTCCATTCCCAAGGTCGTTAACTTTGCTGCCAAGTTAGACATGTGTGTCACATGATCATGGATTGGCTGAGACCAGTCAAATTTTCTTGTAGTTAACTCATTCATTAAGCTTCCTACAATTGACTTGTCAGCCAAATCTGATTGTGAACACTCCTTAATTTTATGTAGGAATTCCCTAGCCTTCTCTGTCACAGGCATATATAGCTTAATACTCTCTGCCATCGTCATTCTCATGAGGTTCAAGCTCAGCCTATTAGATCGCTCCCATCTCTCATATTGAGACTTTTCAGATTCAGAGCTATCTTCTGTAATGGCTGAAGGCTCCTCATCCGTTAGAATTGCAGAGTCCAATGCCATTACACCCAGTGTAAACCGGATCTGTTCGGACCACTCTCCATAATTCAGCCCATTGAACTTTACGACATAGTTAGCAGATGCAATCAAATTTGATGAAGCTGCAAGCATCAATATATGCTACCCATTAGTGATTTGAAATTTTAATTCAGATTCACAAATAGTAGTATTTAAAAACTTTATTGCATGCATTTAAGTAACCTTTGGACAATACTTAAAGACAAACACTTTCAGCGATGCTATCAGCGATGCTATATATTAAAGCTATTTTATGATTAGTTAAATCATACACAAATCAAATATGCATGATATCTTTGAATATACATACTATTGATTATAGTAGGACATAACTAATCTTTTCTGTATTACTAATTATATACAATGATCCACTTTTGGATGTTCTCCTAGTATATAGATAGCAAAAAAACAATTGATCATTTTAATTGAAGTGTCATTTATAACACCTCTTTAATTATGATCAATTGTTATATATATAATTTTAATATTTATATGTATATAATAAGGTCACTTTAGTGACTAACATATTATAAACAATATAAATACTAAAATTTAATAAATAATGTTTTATTATGTTAATATTTCATAACATAAATTATTTATTTATTAAAATGCAGTGGAAGCATTTTTATATATATTTATATATTAATTATGTTAATATTTCATAACATAACTAATTTATATATAACAGCAAAAGCATATTTATTTGCAACACCTAATGCAGTTACTAATTCAATAAGGGTAACCAATCATAAAGAATCAGAAGATAACCGTATGTTAAACCAACATGATTTCTATATTTTCTTACGTCATATACCCACATTATATATATAATTAAAAGGGAATTTAATTATGCACATACCCTTTCATGTATATAGACGGTTACTTAATCAATCGCATACGTTCCACATGCGCACACGTACACAAACGCACACGTACACGAACACACACGTACACGAATGCATTACACATTCATGCAATTGAGTAACAAAATTCCAGAGAATAAGAAATCACATAAACACCATTGCATGCATGCGATTATCTCTTGCGTAAAGTACGGTCGTTACGTTCACCTAATACAATCCGATCTATCGTTATGATCTTTCTAAACAAATTCATGTAAGGATGAATTAAACAAATCTAAACCAGGCTCTGATACCACATGTAAACTAATCTTAAGGATCTAGATTTGAATTTAATTAAACCCTAAACAGATTTCTTAGAGAAGAAGAAAGTAACACTAACCTTGATCCATGCTTTGATGATTTGTCATGAATCAGTATTCAATTGATCTTCTTCTTCCCTTTGTCTTCTTCTCCTTATGATTCTTTTGATGGACAAGAAATCAAAGTCCTTCTCTCTCAATTAAGATCACTCTAGAACAGTTTCTTTTCTGTATATTCTTTTTGTTTTCTTGTTATATTTAAACACAACTGTTGTTATATTTATATACATAATACAACATACCCTTTTGTTAATGGCAAGTGATCATCACATCTTCTTATTAAGTAACTGTTCTGTCACTTAATTAATATAGCATCATTACATCTAATTATAATTCAATATAATTACATTTGCTATATATACAAATAATAGAGAAAGATATAGTGTATATAGGAAGGGAAGAGGGTTATTAATACACCCAAATTCTAATGACATTAATCGAAACAAATCCATCACTGGTATCGTCTTTTATATTAGATTTCTTAACTTTAATATGAACTTGATCTTTGTATTAAACCGAAAAACACATAGGTCACATATAAGAATATAAAATATTCTTACACAAAGTAACTCCGATGTGTCTACTCCTAGCAAGATATGGGAACTACGCAAGGATTTAGCCAGAGAATATGCAAAGGGGAACATTATTGGAGATCCAAAAGTCAACAACAAAGTGTAAGAGAAGGAGATATAAGTACACGGTATTTCCATGCCGTACCAAAAAAACATAGTAGCTCGAAACCGAATTTTATCTATACAGGATCACAATGGTGAAAAAAAATTGGGGATCAGAATGTCGGAATTGAGGCTGAAACTTTTTTTACTGAATTTTTCACAACGATCTGGGATAGGAACTATAGACGGATTCCAATTTATGTGCAACAGGTTGTGACGAATTCTATGAATGATAGGCTATTATTATAAATAACTAAAGAATAATTATGATCTGCTACTTTCTCCATCAGAGCCACGAAAGCACCAGGTCCCCGTTGTTTTAAGGCATCGTTTTACCAAAAATACTGGGATATTGTTGGTGATGATGTCGTTAAGGAGGTCCAAGCTTTCTTCAATTTTGGCGAGCTTAGATTCGGTAATCACACCAATCTTTGTTTAATTCCAAAGATCATAGAGCCGAAAGCGATGAAAGAATTTAGGCCAATAAGTCTGTGTAATATGTTTTTACACGATTATATCAAAAATTCTGGTGCAGAGACTTAGATATATACTTAAGGATGTTGTCTCGGAAAACCAAGCTGCTTTCATACTGGGGATATTAATTACTGACAACATCATGATTGTTCATGAGGTATAACATTCTTTAAATGTGAAGAAATGAATATTTGACAGTTTCATGGCAATTAAAACTCACATGAGCAAAGATTATGATAGAGTGAAATTGAGTTTTTTTTTAAAATGATCAGTTCTTCAGGCTAAAGATTTTAACCACAAATGAATTGGCTGGATTATGAGTTGTGTAACATCTGTTAGTTTTAGTACTAGTTAATGGCAGTTCATATGGATATATCACCCCTAGTCAAAGTTTGCGCCAAGGAGATCCGCTATCTCCTTATTTGTTTATCTTATGCTCTGATGTTCTCAATGTTATGTTATCTACTGCGAAGAATGGAAAAACATTGAAAGGAATACATTTAAGTCAAGGAAGTCCAAAAGTATCCCATATGTTATTTGCTGATGATTAATTATTCTTCTTTAGAGCAGATCGACAGAATAGTTTGAAGTTAGCATAAATTTTCAAAGAATATGGACATTTTTCGGGAAAAATGGTTAACTTAGAAAAGTCGGCAATCACGTTTGATGCAAGAGTATTACATCATACAAAAGAAGCTATCAAGAGAATCCTTAACATTTCAACTATAGGAGGTGGAGGGAAATATCTAGGTCTGCCGGAATAGGTTTGGCAAAAAAAAAATGCAGGCATTCATAGACATCACTAAAAAGTGGAAGATAAACTGAAGGGTTGGCAGATTAGATTTATTTCAACAACAGGAGATGGGGTCCTTATTAAATCAGTTGCACTTTCCATGCCAATACATGCCATGAATTCCTTTTAAGTTGATACAAGAACTATGTACGGAGTTGGATTCAAAAATCTCAAGATTTTGGTGGGGAGGAACTAATGAGAAGAGGAAGATGGCTTGGGTATCTTGGAAGAAACTACACCAAAGTAAACATAATGGAGGTGTGGATTTTGGGGACTTTTGTTTATTTAATGAGGCTCTACTGACTATTCAGTTCTAGAAGGTTATACAGAGACCATAAAGTCTGTTATATCATATACTAACAAATAGTATTGTCGGAAGAAATCAATTATGCATACTACTCCTGGTACACAACTATCGTATGGGTGGACGTCTTTGCTATTTGGTAGAGAACTATTAGCATAAGGATGCAGATTTGTATTGGTGTTGAGGAAAGCGTTAAAATGGGAGAAGAGTTGTGCCTTCCCACATCCCCACCAAGACCTCCTAGAATTATTAATCCTCTACATACTAAGCTCTCGGTTTCCCATTTGATTAACCATCAGAATATGCAATGGCAAGATGACATGATCAACCAGATTATTGTATCAAATGATAGAAACCTTATATACAATATATATTTACCTCCACGACCTCGTCTAAATTCCTTTATATGGAGCTATACCACTAATCGACTATATTCAATGAAAGAAGGATATCGTCTATCTGCATCCTTGATGGAAGAAGAAGCGAATCAGTCTCCCCCTTTATAACAAGCTAGATATCACCTTAGCAATTTGAAATTGTAATATGCTACCTAAAATTCCACACTTTTTTTGGCGCTTGCCTTCATGAGCACTCCCAACGTTTGCTGAATTGAAATAAAGACGATTAGTACAAGAGGATCAATTTCCTAGGGGTTGGGATCAAGAAGAATCGATGAATCACCTATTTTCACATGTCAATTTGCCACGACTGCTTGGAAAGTAAGTGGTGCCCATATCAATATCTTTTCGACCCCAACAACTTTGTGGATGATAAACTAAGATACATATTCGAGTGGGCTAAAGAAGAGAGGCTGCCAAATTATGCATGGATCTTGCTGATTTATATTCATTGGAGAATCTGAAATGGATGTAATATGTTAGTATACTAACAAAAATATATTGACGCTCGGAAAACTTGTCATAGAAGCAGGGTAGATACATAAGAAGAACAATTGATTGAAACAGAGCCACAAGAGCAAATTTTAACTTAAAGAATACAAGCCAAATAGAGATTGAAAATTAAAGAATGGGTTAAATGCAACTATGATGCTAGCCATAAAACAAGTGATGAGCAATCAAGTATAGGATGGTTAATACGTAATAGCGAAAGAAGTCTCCTATATTGCGGAAGGGGGAAATTTCAAGGATGGATTTCTGCCTTGGAAAGAAAGGTCTGCAGTCATTTGGGTGTTACAAAATGCATGGGCTCTGGGGTACAGGCGAATTGAGTTTGAAGGAGAGAATTTCAATTTATATAATCTCCTACAAAGTAATGACCATTGAGTTTGAAGGAAAGAATCTCAATTTATATAATCTCCTACAAAGTAATGACCAGAATCTGAAGCTTCAACATTACATCTATGCCATCAAAAATTGGTTAGCAATGTTTACTGAATTTAAGATTCACTACAAGAAAACATAACGTTAACAACAAAAATTTACGGCGAAAAGTGGTCGTTGTAAAATAGAAACGAGTGACCTACTACTTTACGACGAAATACATATTTAATATTTGTAGTAAAAGCGTTGTAAAATTACAATGGACACTTTCGTCGTAAAAGGGTTGTAAAGCTACAAGGAGTTACAAGGAGTTAAAGACGTTATTACAACGAAAGTCTATTTCGTCGTAAACTCATTGTAAGATTCCATCATACTTACAATGAAAGTTATTTACAACGATTTAAAGTTGAAAAAGGTAAATTAGGTAAACACGTTTTTTGTGAGTCATACTTACCTGAAAAATTTGTTGTTAAAGTTTCCTAGTTTCGTTGTGAGAGCGTCGGGAAATTAGACGTTGCAAATTTATTGGTATATTTTCATCTACCATCTGTATAAATAGAGATCTCACTCTCTTCTTAAATCAGAACTCAAAACAACAAAAACACTTTAAAAAAAACGTTTCTGAGAAAGAAAAAAAATGTTTCAGAAAAAAAAAAACGTTTCAGGAAAAGAAAAACGTTTATGAAAAAAAAACGTTTCTGAAAAAAAAGTCTTTAAAATGTCTTTTGGTGGTGATATATACGAGCAACGGAAGTGGATGTATATGCATAGAGATGCTGCCGGAAACGTGAGGAATGAGTATCTGAACGGGATAGAAATATTCATGCATCAAGCCGGTCAAACAGAAATCACGCTTGAATCGGGTAAGATGTTTTGTCCTTGTCGGAAGTGCAAGAATACGAAATTTGCCCGCGTTGAAACTGTATGGAATCATCTATTAAATAGAGGATTTACACCACATTATTACATTTGGTTTCACCATGGAGAAGGTTATAGTGGTGGGGGAATGATGAAGCAAGTAGTAGTAATTATTATAATAATATTGAAGTTAATCAAGCAGAACCAAGAAATTTGCATGATGTTGGTTATCAGAATGAAAATCATGGAGTTATAGATCATGATAGGATGCATGAGATGGTCACAGATGCATTTCAGGAAACTACCACGTTTACCGAACCGATAGTTGTTGAGGAACCTAACTTTGATGCAAAAAAGTTTTATGAAATGTTAGATGCTGCAAACCATATCTACGAGGGATGTAGAGAAGGTCTGTCTAAATTGTCATTGGCAGCTAGAATGATGAACATTAAAACATATTATAATTTAGCTGAAACATGCATGGATTCATGGGCTGAATTATTCAAAGAGTATTTGCCAGAAGACAATGTGTCTGCTGAATCATATTACGAGATTCAGAAATTGGTTTTTAGTCTTGGTTTGCCTTCTGAGATGATAGATGTCTGCATCGACAATTGTATGATATACTGGAAAGATGATGATAAGTTACAGGAATGTCGATTCTGTAAGAAGCCAAGATATAAGCCACAAGGGAGTGGTCGGACGAAGGTACCGTACCAGCGGATGTGGTACTTACCAATAACAGACAGGTTGAAGAGATTATATCAGTCAGAAAGGACAGTAGCATCGATGAGATGGCATGCAGAACATTCACAGACCAATGGAGAGATCAGTCATCCGTCAGATGCAAAGGCATGGAAACATTTCAACACGGTACACAAGAATTTTGCTAGAAATATTCGGAATGTTTATCTTGGTCTATGCACTGATGGTTTCAGTCTGTTTGGAATGTCTGGTAGACAATATTATTTGTGGCCAGTAATTCTTACGCCTTATAACCTTCCTCCGGGGATGTGCATGAAAAAAGAATTTATATTCCTGAGTATACTAGTTCCTGGTCCTAAGAATCCAAAGCGGTCGCTTGACATTTTTCTGCAACCTCTTATTCATGAGCTAAATGAGTTATGGACTCATGGCGTTCAAGCATATGATTGCTCATCCAAAAGAAATTTTACGATGAAAGCAGTGCTTATGTGGACAATAAGTGACTTCCCTGCCTACGGAATGCTATCAGGGTGGACAACGCATGGGAGATTGGCTTGTCCGTATTGTATTGGGAGGACAGATGCATTTCAACTGAAGTATGGGAGGAAGACGTGTTGGTTTGATTGTCATCGCCGGTTTCTTCCATTAAACCATCCATACCGACGAAACACGACCTTGTTCAAGAGTAAAGTGAAGGTACGGGATCTCCCACCACCGTATTTATCCGGGGAACAAATAGAAGCACAGATTGATTATTATGGTGCTCTAGAAACTGTTATCCGCGGGGGTAATTGGCATGTTCCAAGTAATATGTCGGACGAGTATGGACAACATCAAAACTGGCATAAGAAGAATATATTTTGGGAGCTGCCATATTGGAAAGATTTGTTAATTCGACATAATTTGGATGTGATGCATATCGAGAAGAATTTTTTCGAGAATATCATGCATACAATATTGAACGTACCAGGAAGGACAAAAGATAACAAGAAGTCATGGTTAGACTTGCCAGCTGTTTGTGCTAGAAGTGAGTTGCATATTAAAAACGATGGCAAAATTCAAGTTCTCATATTTAGGTAGTCATCAGAAGCGAAAACAGCGTTATTCAGTTGGGTGGCATCGGAAGTGAAGTTTCCTGATGGATATGTTTCGAATCTCTCTCCCGATGTGTTGAGCAAGGGCAAAAGTTTACAGGGATGAAGAGCCATGATTGTCATGTGTTCATGCAGCGGCTATTACCATTTGCATTGGCCGAGTTGCTTCCGAAAAATGTGCATGAAGCACTTGGAGGTAATTAATTTAATTAAGATTGAAGTGCACTTTTAATTAATGGATTAAACTTCATTCTGATATATATGTTTTATATATTGCAGGTATTGGGGCTTTTTTCGGGATTTGAGTGCACGGACGCTCACAGAAGAAGGCTTAGAACAACTTTCTGACAATATTCAAATCTTGTTCTGCAACTTGGAGAAGATATTTCCTCCCTCATTCTTTGATGTTATGGAACATCTCCCAGTCCATCTTCCTCATGAAGCCTTATTAGCTGGACCTGTTCATTTTCGATGGATGTACGCATTTGAGCGGTTTGTGAAAAACTTGAAAGGCAAAGCAAAGAATTTGGCAAAAGTTGAAGGGTCAATCATCGCTGGTAGTCTGACAAAAGAAACATCTCATTTCACGTCATATTACTTTGCACCCACAGTTCGCACACGAAAAAGAGCTCATAGGCGATACGACGATGGTGGAGTGGCCCCAACTTATGCAGTAGAAGGAGTCCCAGATATCTTCTCCCTTATTGGTCGTCTTGGTGGGAAATTGAAAGAATTTGGTGGAGTAGCGAAGACCTTGTAAATCACTTGTAAATACGTTCGTTGTAAAGCGCTTGTAAAAGGTTTCGTTGCAATGACGTTGTACTTTACAATACACTTACAACGATTTCGTCGTAAATCCCTCGTAAAAATTGATTTTTTGCCGCGTGATTTGATTTTTTCCCATTTTCCAACACGCGGCAATAAATAAAGCTGCAACTCTTTTACAACGAAATCGTTGTAAGGACGTTGTAAATTACGACTCTTTTACAACAAAACAAAACTCTATATAAAGGGTTCGAGTCTCCTTCTCTCGTTGCTCATTCTTCCCTTTCCAACCTCTCTCTAACTTCCTCTGCATTCTTTTGTAAGTTTTCCCTCTCTCTCTAGTTTTATAATTATTATAGAGTTTTAGAATTAGGATAGAATTTAGAATTAGGATGGATTTTAGAATTAGGATGGAATTATAGAATTAGGATGGAATTATAAAATTAGATTGGAGTTTAAATTTTTATAAAAATTTCATTATTTTTATTATTTGTTAATTACTTATTTTTAATACTGTTATTTTTAATTTATTGTAGATCTATGGCTCCCCATAAACATTCACGACGTGTGCATTATAGCGAGTTTCTTACTGGCGGCTCTTCGTCTTCCGGTTCAGCCGGCCTGTCTCCTTCTTCTGCTACGCAGACGGCGATACCGGACACTCAGTCACAGGCTGCTCCAGCTTACCGCCCAGTTCCACCACCGCGCCATCCACCACCGTATCAAGATCCCGAGCCGCCAACAGCTCAGGAGCCGCAACCAGATGATCCTGTCCAGCCTCCACCAGCTGCTGGACCTATTCATCCAGATCTCATGGTACCACCAGATGCACCCTATGCACAATATCGAGTGGAGGATCTTCTTGTGCAACCAGGTCGCGAGAGTATGGATTTATTGCATATGGATCGACCTCCTGGTACTTTTTGGTACGTTTTTATTCATTATTATTTTTATTCATTAATTTAAAATATTTATTTTCTTTTATATAAATTATTATTACTTAAAATTTTATATTACTTAGAATTTTTAAAAAAATTTGAGGTTTGGTGTGGATAGCAAAGTTGGACGAAACAAGGTTACTTTGAGGAGGCGACCCCGAATTGGAAATCTACTCCGCAATACATTCGCGTAACTTGGTTTAAAATTTTTGCGGTAATTAATTCTTTATTAATTTTAATTTATTAATTTTATTTAACTTATTAAATAAAGTAATACTAAATCAAATTAATTTTATTTTTGTAGCAACGATGGAACTGAGATGTCTCCATCAATGAGACGGTCAAGTTTATGTTCAACAAGAAGGCGATGAAGCGTCTAGGTAACACTGTCTGTGATTAGAAGACTGATTGGGAGGTGAAGGGAGATGCTGGCAAACCAGTTTTTATGACGAAGACTGTTTGGGATGGGCTGAAGCGTTATTGGATGGATCCCCATTCGATGAAAAGATCTGCTCAGTGTTCCGCTTCTCGGAATACCCTAGGTCCAGACGGACTTCCTCTCGCTATGCCTCACACTGCTGGACAGACTCCTTTTGGCAGAATTGCTCTACAAATGGTAAGTTAGTTTACTTTAAATTTAAATATTTAATTAATTTATTTTTCTATTATTTAGTTATTTAACTCATTTTTATAATTTTCAGGCCGAAGAGTTAGGAGAGGTTCCTACTCTCGCACAATTGCACGAGCGGACTCATAGAAAGAAGTACGGAGTTTTTGTCGACCATAGGTCCGAGAAGCTGCACAACGACGTCTCAGCTGCCATTGAAGAGCGTTAGACTCAGCTTTCCCAACAAACCCCCGATGGTACTCCGGTGGTATTGACTTCTTCTGAAATAAACACAATTTACAAACAGGTAATTTTTGTTAATATTATTAAGTTTTTATTTATATTATTAAGTTATTAGTTAAATTTTTTTTTAAATTATAATTAATTACTAGCTAATTTTTAAAAAATTTTTTGTAAGGTTGCTCCGAAGAAGAAATGACGGATTGTTGGAGTGGGATCCGCCCAAGATATCCCGAGGGTCATGAGTTCTTCTTGGGTCGGGGAAAGTTCCCTCCGTGTTCAATTGACAGCTGCGCATACCGAGATTTCCACATTGCGGCAAACGACAGATCAAAAATTTGCCCAGATGGAATCTATGTTTGATATCTTGGTAGCGGGCAATCCGCATGCGACAGAGGCATTGGAGCGTAGACGTCGGGACCTCGGGATGCGGCCTTTGACGGACGAAGATGTTGATTTAAACCGAAGAATGACGGAGGAAGAAAACCGCACCGAAGATATGTTCGAAGAACTGATCCGATAAATATTTTATTTTAAATATTTTGTATTTTAATTTGATTTTTATATTATTTGTAAAAACTTTTTAATATTTTAAATTGAATTTTATTTAAATTTTCGAGTTATTTTTCTTTTATTTAATTCTTTTTTATGCAATTACTATTTATTAAAATATTTATTTATTTTATAAAATCTATATTATTATTGTCCTTAATTCGTTGTAATAGTTAGACGTTCCTAATTTGTCGTAAAACTGAGTGGTCTCTAATTCGTCGTAAAACTGAGTGGTCCCTAATTTGTCGTAAAACTGAGTGGTCCCTAATTTGTCGTAAAACTGAGTAGTCCCTAATTTGTCGTAAAACTGAGTGGTCCCTAATTCGTCGTAAATGTGAGTGGTCTCTAATTCGTCGTAAACCTGAGTGGTCCCTAATTCGTCGTAAACCTGAGTGGTCCCTAATTCGTCGTAAATATTTAACGTCACTTTTACAACGAATAAACTTATGAAGAATGTACATCGTTTCTCTTTCTTCCCTAATTTACAACTGGTTTACGACGAAAATTTTACATCTCTTCTACAACAAAATTTATTCCTTGCAATATTTACGACGAATTAACATCGATCTTTCATTTACGATGCATGGATAACGACGATTAAGCTTTTGTCCCTAATTCGTTGTAAACCCAGTTTACAACGAATTACCGTCGAAACTAGTCGTTGTAAAATATATGTTTTCTTGTAGTGATTTCGTTCGAACACAGAGAAGGGAATCAACCAGCGGATGTGTTAGTTAAACATGATATTAGTACTGACTATGATTGGCACCTGTACTATTCTTGCCCCTGATTTCCTTTTAAGGTTTGTAAACAATGATATTGATTAATAAAGTCTATTGTTGTCAAAAAGAAAAATTATAGACGAAGAGAGACGATTATTAACAGCGATCGACAAACTTTACTTAACACACACTTTCGGTGTTTTTATCCGGCCGGCGCCGGCGCCGGCTTCTCCGTCATTAGTCACAGTCGTTTTTATTTTGTTTTCTCTTTGTATATTAGTTTTCGACAAAACTTGAATCTCAAACCGAAGAAAGATGGATTGCGAGCATTATTGTTGGTGACCGAATTTCTTTTACCACCGTTCCTATTGGTGTTCACCGGAAAGTTAGTACTGGTGTTGGTATTTGATTCGGTGATTGATTTGATCCGAGTTTGTATCTACTGCATATACGGGTTTCCCTATATTTACATTCTCCCTTCCGAGGAAGTATTGTTGCCGGTTCGTTGTCAATTCTAACACTTAATGTTAGTTTTGTGATTGTTCGTGGGAGTCACTGTAATCATTTGGTGGCAACTAGAAGATAAAAAAAAAGCTTTTGGATATTTGTGTTAAACGAAGATCGGTAAGAAAACCACCATGGATTTATTGCGCTGAGCAGGGGTTTGCTATGACGATGGAGATGAGACCGCATGTGCAGGTAGCGGTTAAAGGAAAGACTAGATACATAATGCTATTTAAATTTCATGCTTCAACAAGATCCAGAAACACTTAAAATGACATCAAAACCAAATAAAATCACTAAGATAATACCAAAAGCATTTTGGAGTAACAACTATATGTTGTTAGACCACCTTCAATGCTAAGAACCTCTCATGGGTTCTTAACATTATTTTAATTATAAATTTTGAAATTTTTTAAGTTAAGAACCTCTTTAAAAGTAATAAAAATTGTATGGCTCCAATGGTAGAAAGCCACTTGAAGTTCTTAAAAATAAAATAAAATATCATTTCGAAAATTATAATATTTTAAGTAGAATTTATTTTGTTTAAATTTTTAAACATTATATTGTAACGACCTTAAGGCTCATTAAGGCACAACTTTTTTAATTAAACCCTACGTTCTCTTCCCTATAAATAGCCTCCTTTCTCTTTTATTTTCCCTGTAAAAGCTAATCACATCGAAACCCTGGCGAAATCTAGCCGTGGATTAGTAACAGCGGTTCATCATTCGGATCTGTATACTGAAAGTTATAGTTGTTTTTTTGAGCCTGTTTGGCGCAGTTGCGGATTCCCGTCATCATTCCGCCGTCAACTTGCGAGGCAATATCCCGGCAAACCGTGAGGATCCACGAAATTATCAACCTATTGTTAAAAAGCCCCGAATGTCTTTTTTCCAGAGATGCCAAGTTCGTTCCGATCGGAGGTATAAGTAGAAACCTCATTTCCAAATCGTGTCTGTGTAGTGCTGATCCGAGACCAGTCTGTTGAGATGTGTGTTTTGGTTAGGCAAACGTGGTCTGTTTGACCTGAATCTTTGCAGGGAACTTCTGGAATTGTTGATCTAGCTTTTTGTTTTCGGAGAACCGATCTGAAGCTTCAACGCATAGGAAGTCCTATTGTTGTTGTTCGTGGTTAAGGCTAAGGTGAAGGCTTTCTGCAGAATTCCGCACTTTCGTCTAGGACGCTGTATATGGAATTTAGTACTAAATGTGATCTGTTTCTCTGATCGAGTCTAGGTATTTTTGCTTGTAAATTGGACTTAGGAATATAGATGATTCAACTCATTGTTTGTGCATTAAAATGTTAATTGTTTCCTTGATATATGTTTATTTATTTATTTAGTCCCCTAAGTTAGACATTAGGGATTGCGGGGTACAGAGACGGACTTATGTACTTGCGTTGTGTGTTGTGTGCGAGATGGTGCTGGGCAGATTAGTCGATCTTTTGTCCAGTGCCTTCAGAGATCGATAATCGTCTACGGGCGGTGCCATTGGACACTTATTCCATGTTGTCCTCTTCGGGGGGTGCCGACGGTCACATGATCCGTCAATAGGACCGTTGTTTGTTGTTTGGGTACTTGAGGTGCCGTGATTGCTCATGTTTAGTTTGTTTTCCGTGTTTAGAGTGCTATGACGAGATTGCGTTTTCTGTGATTAGCATCCCATACCTCACTGAGTAACTCCCCTGTTACTCACCCTTGTTCCCTTTTCAGGTGAGACCGACGAGTAGATTTACGCTATGACGATCGGGTGCTAGTTTTAGGATTTTACGGTTTTCAGTATTTTATTTTAAATATTATTTTAAGATTTTATTCGATTTATTGGATTTATGAGATTTATTTAATGATTTTTGGAAAATAAAGTTGAGATTTTATTAATTGGAATATTTGAGACATAAGTTGAGTTTAGTGGTACGCCGTTCTCGAATGAGGATGAGACGGGTGTTACATTATATTTTATAAAACTTAAAATTTATTGCATTTCATAAAAATTTAAATAAACATGACATAAAAGACGATATAGAGAGAGAAAGTCAAGGAAGTTACCATTGTTGTCCCTAGTAATTCAAAGAAGTTAGAATTCTAGCTGGAGCAAAGAGCCCTCAACTTTTAAAAGCTCTGCGACTTTCTTGACCAGATGTTTATCTACATGTTGCAATGTTGCAAGACGTTTAGTTCAACAGAAACAACTAATGTTGTAGCTATCGTTGTGAAATTAGGAGGATGCCTCATCCATCGTGTGTTGAATCCCAATGTGATTAACCACCTATGGCTACATCGCAATTGAACCGTTTTCTCCGCAAGATATCCTAAAACATGGAACCACAATCTTCATTCTTCAATACGTATACACATAGATAGAAGCACGAAGAGATAATATACTTACGAAAATAGAGACTTCAGGTCTTTGTATGTTCTAGAAAGCGTAATAACGGCTTCAAAAAGAGGTTCTAGGTGACACTCAAAGAAGAGATAAAATATTTTTTTATATATATATAAATGATGATTCTTTGGTGGAGTTGATAAATAACAATATTTAATTTATGTCTTTATTAATGTCTCAAATTTTGAACCTACAATTTGTAGTTTTTCTTGTACATTTCATATGTTTTGCTTATATCATGCATATGTTTAACTCATTTTTTATTATTGTTTTAATTCTACTTTTTCTAACCTTAAAAATATTACGATAATTATAAGATATTGATAAAAGTATAGTAAAAACTCAATTTATAAATATGATGTATTATTATTAGTGAAAACTAAAGTGTTATTAATGTCTTTCATTTATTTTTGATGATGTGGACACTCTAAAAAGATAGAAACCTATGATGTTAGTAAAATTAAAAAACAACATTATCTCTTTTGTTTAATATTTTAGAGTTTAAATATGTATAATATTATTAGATTTGTGTTTTGGTTTTGGCGTAATATCTTTAATACTATTTGAAAAGTCACTTTCATACGTGTCCTATTCAGGTTAATTCTCATCGAGATCAATAAAAAATATATCATTAATGAAGTAAAATTATTATATCTGGGCGCCATTATTATTAGTTTTTTAATTTTCTTTTGCTTAATAATTGTTTTCCAAATCATACAAAAAATGAAATATCTTTAAAATACTATAAATATAGAATTTTGATTTATTAAAAATGTGATTAAAACAATCAAAGAAAATTTACTTTTTATTAAATAATTTTTTTTTGCTACAATACTTTTTTTCAAATCACATAAAAATAAAAATATTATAAAAATATATTAAGCAGAGAATTTTTATATATTTAAAATATTATTTTAAACATGATTTATATTTTTTTCTTAATAATTATTTATAAAAACATATACAAAGGAAATATTATTATATAAGATAGATAATTTTTTTATATTAAAAATTGTAATAAAAATAAAGGAAAGATTTTTAAAAAAAATATTCTGCTAAATAACTGTTTTTCAAATCATAAAAAATGTAAATATCCTTAAAATATATGAAATAGAGAATTTTATATATATTAAAAACATGATTACAAAGATAAAATAAATTTTTATTTTTTAAATTTCTTTTTTTGCTAAATAATGTTTTTTACAACTAACCTAAAAATAAAAATGGAAGTATCATATATTTGGTTTTGTTTATTTTTTACTTAGTAATTTTTGATTTCCATTATTAAAAAAAGTTTATTTTATTATTAAGAAGATAATTCTATTCGATTTTACTATTTTGATAATTATCCAATTTTGTTTTCAAATATTATAAAAATAAAAATGCAATATCCTTATATAAAATAAAAAATTTTATATGTTACAAAAATGATTTGTTTTCTTTATAATTTTTACTCAAAAATATAAAAATATATATATTTCAAAATATATAAATATAGAATTTTTATATATTAAAAGTATGATTAAAAACATAAAGGTAACATTTATTTTCAAAATTTCTTCTTTTGCTAAATAAGTTTTCCAACTGCATAAATATTAAAATAGAAATGTAATTAAAATATATAAAACAGAGAATTTTGTTTACTAAAAACGTGAATTTAATAACTTTTTATCAATAGTATAAAAAAGGAAACATTTTTCAAATATATAAAATAGAGAATTTTCTATATAATAAAAAAATGATTACAAAAATAAAGAAAACAAATATTTATCAATTTCTTTTTCTACGGAATAACTTTTTCTAAATCACATAAAAAAAAAAAAATATATATATATATATATATATATATATATATATATATCTTTAAAATACATAAAATTTAGAAGTTTTATCTATAAAAAAGTGATTACAAATATAAGATTTCTTTCTTTAGCTAAATAACTTTTTCAAAATAACATAAAAATAAAAATGGAATTATCAAAAAAAAAAATTAGTTTCTTTTTTTGCTAAATAATTTTTGATTGCCTTTATTAATACTTATTGATTTTACTATGAAGAAAATAATGCTATTTGATTTTACTATGAAGAAAATAATGCTATTTAATTCTATATAAACTTCATTATAATTTACTTTTTCTTATTGATAAATTTTAAATCCTAATATATCACCATATTTATATAAATATAAAACTAATTGGGGTTTAGTTTGAATGAATATATGCAATCCAATATACTCAAAAAAAAAAAAAATTGATCCAAATTTTTATAGACAAAACTAGGTGCGCTTAATTAAGATAACACCATATTATTATTTATAATAATATTATATTTACTTTATACATATAAGTTATAAATGACTTAAAAATTATAAAATAAAAATATATTAAATAATTACTATCATTTAGTTATTTTGTAAATATTTTTATCTGTGAATAAGCTTTCAAAACATTATCATAACAGCTATGTTCGCATATGCAACTATGAACAGATTAACATTTTAATTTATTTTTTTTTCTAATTATTCCTCAAAACAACATATAACAAATAACAGGCAATTTCACACAAAGATATATTTACAAAATTAAGACAACAAACTGAACTATATGAAATTAAAAAAAAATTCAAATTTAGTCAATTTAAAACCAAAATACAATTTTTGTTCAGTTCTAAAAATAAATGCATTACAATATACCAAGAAAATAATAACCAAAGATATCAAACTTTTTTATATTCAAAATTAAATGTCTAGTTAAAATAACAACATAGTATTATCTAAAGCAATCTTTTATTTATTTTTCATACATCTAAAATACAAAATGACTTAAAGCTTATAAACAACTAAAATAATTTAATCAGTTATCATAATTTATTTTTTAATCAATATTTATACTCGTGCATTAAAACGGGAGAATTACCTAGTATATTATTAGATATGTAAATCTAAATACCTGATATACTGCGCGCATTTTTACTGTGCTAAATTAAAAGTATATGTTTCAAAGATATCTACTATAGTAATAATGCTGTTAAGTTATTTAGTAATCAATAGAAACAGTTTTCTCAGCCCAAAACCAATTGAATCGAAACTAAAGTAACAAATCCGATTGAATGGATTCTGATTTGACATGAATGATTCTCCGCCGAAAATATATAACAAAATTGCGGCTATGAACTTGTGGATATCGTGCAACTGTAGCTATCTGTGGCTTACCCTTCCACAACATCTCCACAACTTTGTTTGTGACTCATATACACAGATATCAAGAGACATTGTTTGTGGCTAAATATGCCACAACTATCCACGCCTTTTGCCGTAGTTTGCTCCACCGATAGCCACGACTCTTCTCGTGGCTTAAATAGACACAATTGGCCACATTATTATGTGTTTCTTTGATTCCTACAACTAGCCACAACTCTGGTCGTAGCTTCTTCTACATATAGCCACAGTTTGTGTTGTGGTCTTCGAGGCACCATTTTCCACTATATTATTTGTGGCTCTGAGACCCACAACTAGCCACAAAAGTTGTCGTAGCTTCCTCTACGTATTAGCAATGATTATGTTGTGGCTTTGGGGACACCATTTGCCACAATGGTAATTGTGGCTACTTGGCCCACAACTAGACACAAATTTTATCATAGCCTCCTCTACTATTGTCACAATTATAGTTTCCAATACATAGTTGCTTTGTGGCTTTATAAACTACCAATCAATTCATCTAAATCACTAATTGGACATTTCAAAATGGAAATCAAATAAAATGAAAGCAAATGAAACCATAAGAAACCAAATAGATCATATCATTAGAAAAGGTAGATACATGAGTCTTTAGATGAAGAAGGCATCTAATGATGTTCTTCAACTACACAAAACATCAGATAATTCCATAGTTACAAAAAACATCTATATATGTTAGAACCATCACTACCATCACCATCTAAAGCCGCCAGTACCATCAAAAGCTACAACTACTTAAACACCTTTAAAACCAGTCTAATTGGTAAGGAAGAGGAGAGTTACAGTGATTGGTGAAGCTGTTGGCTTGTCTCCGATCGTGGACTTGGAGCAGAAGCATCACTCTCTCGAGCAAAAGGCTGGTATGTGACCGGATCTATGTCATTGATCCTCAACAACACTTCCACGCCTTGTTTCATCCTGGTTAAGTCCTGCTTCAGTTCGGTTATGTCTCCTTCCATCCTGGTGAACTTCCCATCAATTTTCACGTTTCGTATGACTGAAGCGGCTGGGGATTGTTCGACATCTGCTTGAATATACTGAAGGGAACCAAGTCAATAGACACACCCTTTGGAGTTTTTGGCCTTCTGAAAAAAAGATGATGTGAGAAAAGCGATATAGTTAACAAAATACAAGTTTGCAAAACAATCTTCTTAATTGAAAATTAGATGATTATGTATAAGTAGAGAAGGAGAATCTTACCTCAATATAGGCGGCACTGAGCTGCTCCTTATAAGGTGTCGTTCTTACATCAGTGTTAGTGGATTCTTCTAATCGTTCAGCAGCCAAAGCCTCAGCAGTGAGTAGAAGAGCCTCCGCCTTTTTGTCAATGCAAGTGTCATCTTTCCTGGTGTGGGTCTTACGGACTACATCAATTATTAAGGGTGCTACTCCACCAGCCTCAATCGCCTAACAAAAACAAACAATCTCATAAACGGTGACTAACCATCTCTCATAACTAACCATCTCAGAAGCAATTATCACAAACCATCTCATACTAAAAGGAATATAATCAGCTAATAGATAATCAGACACTTACCATCTAATAAGCCACTGGGCCGTGGTTTTTTGCTCCTAGAGTGGTGGTGAGAGTCATAGCCATCTGGATTTGAGGCAGCATTCTCTGAATTTTTTTAATCTTCTTTTGTCAGCTCCTCCCACAAATCAAGCATCGTGTTCCAGTCTGCCGGGCCAATGTAATTTGGCTTCTGTCCAGTTCGCTTTCTCTTGCTCACAAGGTCTCAGATTGAACTTTTCAGAAACCTTTCCCAACGATCACAAACCATATCATGGTGCACTTGATCCCAATAATACTTTTGCTGCAACAAAAACAGACATAACTTAATAAGTTAAGTATAAAACAATGCAAAACATAAACTTTTTACCACAAAACTAGCAAAGTAATTATGTCATTGTCTATATATTGATTGTTAACTAAAAATCAAATGAAAACATAAATTTACCGGAAAACTAGTTCACCATGCATCCTTTTTCTCCTCTGGGACCATTCCAAAGTTCCACCATGGACCCCAAAAGTTAGATTGATAAGCTGTGACTACATCTTTCCGGATGCAACTGTCGATGCCAAACCTAGGAGAAATAAACATGAGTATATGAATGAAAGCAATTACTACTAAAGTCTAACCAAGTACAGAAGAAAGCAAGCAAGTAATAATACTAAAGTCAAAACAAGTAAATCAAATCGATTAATGTCTAAAAGATGCAAAGAAAGCAAATTGATTAATGTCTGTACATTGTCATGTTCATATAAACACACAATATTGAAACCCAATACATCAAAAGAAACAAGTTAAAACATACAACCCTGAATAAGCAAATCGATTAAACAAGTTATGAAAAGAAACAAGTTAAAATCTAAGACTCTGAATAAACCAATACATCAAAAGAAACAAGAAAACCAATAAACCAAACATTGTCCTTTGCATTTCCGGCTTAGCTATTTTATTTCTTGCAAACATAATGACAAAGCCAAAATCAAATTTTAAATTTTATTCAACAGGTAATTCTCACAATACCAAACATAGGTATCATCAAGGACATTCACAAAACAGTATGAATCTCAACTTAACAAAACCGTGAGTCAACATCATCTAAACCATATGAGTTAAACAGAAATTGTGAGAGAAATTTGTCGTACCATAACCTTCCATTTAGCCTTTGTGGATTCAGAATGGGCACTCATAACAGCGGATAAGCTAGAGAGTGGATGACGAGAAGAGGCAGAAGCAGCTGGTCCTGTAGATCCAGGAGGAAGCCGAGTTTGAAGGCTCCGGCTAGATCTCCCTGATGAACAGGCAGAAGCTAGGAGATTCATCTTAAAATGAGGACAAAGAATCAGTCACATGCAAACGGGGAGAAAGAGTCAGTCATACTATGGGATCTACATATCTACAACGAAAATAAAAGGGAGACAAACTTACTGTCAAGAGAGAACTGAAAAGGATTCGCAATATTCACAAGAGAGAACTGAAGCGGTTTCGTCGGAGACAACCGTCGATGAATCGAAGGAGTCTCGGACCTTGTACGATGGAGAGATTCGAACGAAAAAAACGTGGGGACAGAAGGAAAGAATCAAAGGGAAAACAAGAGAGAACTGAAGGAATTGAAGAAGAGAGAATCGAGTGAGAGAGGTGAGTGACTACGGAGTAAACGAGGTGAAAGATATAATAAAGTAAAAAACCGCGTAAACCAAATTAATCAGATTATTACCGTGAACCAAAATTTTCAGAGGTAACAATGTCAAAATTATGCCGCGAACCAAAATTTTTGTGGTTACATTTTGGTTTGTACATAGCCACGGGAAAGTGTGTTGCTATTCGTGGCTATATATAATAGTATGTGGCTATTCGTGGCTACTAATTGATTTGTTTAAATAGTCTGAATCTTAATACAAATATAGATTATAGTCTGAATCTTAATACAAATTTAGATAACATAATTTTTAAATGATTGAAAATATTAATAAAGTTTTAAAATGATTGAAAATGATAACATAATTTTAATAAAAACATTATTAAAAATGACAACACATTTTTAAATGATTAAAAAGGATAACATAATTTTAGTGAGACCATTATTGAAATGAGAACATAATTTTTATATAACATTGTTTATTACAAAGAGTGAATTATACAATATTCTCATTCTGAATATGAATCTGAATCTGAATATTCACTATATTGATCATCTTCATTATTGTGAGAAACATATTTATCATCTGGATTAATCGTCAGTATTGATTCATAATCCGAAGCATCTTGGACTGCATGTGCTTCGACTCGAATTGTATTTGTAGCTGGTATCACATGGTTAACATTGTCATTTTGTATTGCAATCTGAGAAACTTCATGAGTTTGGAAAAATCCTCTCGACATAACATTTATTGTTGTCCACCACTCTTCTCTGCTTGGTCGTAATCCAGGATAGGGAATATAACATACCTAATCACATTGCTCCAGTAATATAAAAAGCTTGTACTTGTCGTATTGCTTTTGTGGGCAAACATCAACAATACCAGATGGATGTCTTCGTATTCTTTGATCGGTATTGAACCAGTGGCATCTGAAAATCATGGCTTTTATCCCAACAGCACCGGGATACTATCATGAATATGTCATCGATTAGTCCAAAATACTCACTCCAAGCGGTTCCACGCACACAAACACCATAATTCATCGTCTTCTTATTTTTTCCATGGCTTTGTATGTGGTTATGGTATCACCTCATGTAATACATTGGCCATGACGTGAATTGATGTTTTGGACCTTGTACAAATTCTAGCATCCACAATGGAAATTCATATGACTTGCTAGGATTGTTAATCAGCAAAAATGTATAAGTTAATAGGTGAAAGAAAACATGTGTTATGATATATGTGTATTTATTTTTAATACTTATATATTTTTTACACAATAATGCAAATTTTTTATCTTTTGTTCTGGTCATTATGTCCGGAGTAATGTCTGGGATGTTAAGCGTCATATATTCTTCAAACATCCTGCATATATGTATATATGGATCATTGCTTATATATATAATTACTAAATAAAAATACCATAATATACTTTTCAAACGATCCAAACGCTTCACAGTTCAACAATAAAAATGTCTGAAGCACATTATAATCCTCATCATTTAACCATGCTCTTGCTGATTTACCACTAATTCTTCCTACTTACTGGAACTTGATAGGAACATCAGGAGAATTGTAGGTGAATCGAATTTCGTGGACATCTTCCGCGGGGTCAGGAACTTCCTGAGGTGCAGCATAATTGGATGTCACGTATGAAACTCTTCTTTCACACACTGGGCTACTATGGATCCTCCGATTCGGGCTTTGTTTTTGACTTTTTCAGGTGATAGATGTATCGTTCGAACGGATACATCAATCTATACTAGACCAGACCGCCTAAAGCAGCTTCATCTGGGAGATGCACAAGCAAATGTTCCATCACATCAAAAAATGCCGAAAGAAAGATTTTCTCGAGATTACAAAGCCTCAACGCAATATTTTCTTTCAATATGGCAACATCTTTGGTCTTTAGGATTTTGGTAGATATATCTTGAAAGAAGAGTGCAATATCTACAATAATTAGAAAACAAAATTAATAAAATTTTGTAAGAATATTAATTTCAAAATTATATTTGTAATTTTAAATATTTAATACCTGAAATTGTCGCAAGAACATTTTTCAGAAGTAGATCCGTAAATGCAAATGGAAGAAGTCGTTGCATGATGACATGACAATCATGACTTTTTAGACCTGTTATTTTTCCACCATTCACATTAACACAATGTGAAAATTTAGAAATATACTCATCTGGAAATTTGATCTTGGTCTTCAACAACGTGGAATTTTCTTTAACTTCCTTAGATAATCTGAAGATTGGAATAGGCACTGATCCATCTTGGGTAACCTCCAAGTCAGCTTTTCTACAAAATGAAGGGAGATCCATCCTTAATTTTAAGCTACCTTTTATCTTCTCGGGAACATTTAACACCATTTTCAGCAGATTGTCGATGAATTTTTTTTTTATATGCATAAAATCAAGGTTATGTTGGAGAAGCAGTTGCTCCCAGTATTGTAGCTCCCAAATGATACTATTCTTCACCCAATTATGGTCGAGACCATACCCTTCAATTGTTCGAGTAGGATTGTCATGTCCTTTGCCTCCAGAATCAACCGTTTTATGCAGTCCTGGTATATTATTAATCCTTTCGTGCAAAATTTCCTCTCCGTTTAACCACGGCGGAGGATCATCGTGAGCTGTTTTTTTCCTTTAAGAAAGCTTTAACATTCCGTCTGTAAGGATGAGCTGTAGACAAAAACGCTATGTGACAATCAAACCAGCTATGCTTTCTTCCATTTGGCAACCAAAATGATTTTGTTTCATCCATACAATATGGACAAGCTAATCTTCCATGTGTCATCCATCCAGATAGCATCCCATATGCCGGAAAATCGCTGATTGTCCACATCAAAGCTGCTCGCATCGTGAATTTCTCTTTCTGTTAGACATTGTAAGTTTTCACGCCATCACTCCATAAATTTCGTAGTTCTTCAATCAAAGGTTGTAAATAAATATCCAAGATTTTCTTCGGATGGTTTGGCCCTGGGACTAATATAGATAGGAAGAAAAACTCTCTTTTCATGCACATCCCGGTGGGTAAACTGTATGGTGTCACTATGACATGCCAGACAGAATATGATTACCCGTTCATACCAATTGAATTAAATCAATCGGTAGATAAACCCAGATAAACATTGTGACTCTCACGAGCGAATACAATTGGTATGAACGGGCAATCATACTCTGTCTGAGGGATGATGCATTTCTCCTTCGCGGGATACGTGTTCAGCATGCCATCTCATTTGTGAAGCTATCGTCTCTAACCGGTATAATCTCTTTAACCGATCCGCAAATGGCAGATAAAACATCCTCTCCCTTGGTATCTTCTTCCCTGATCAACCCACGTTTGGCTCGTACTGATCTTTTCGACAAAACCGACATTGTAATAACTCACGATCTTCTTCTTTCCAGAATAGCATACAATTATCCTCACACACATTGATTTTAAGATATGGCAACCCTAGAGACTGTGTCATATTCTTCGTCTCATAATACGATTTAGGTGCAGTATTAGGCTTCGGAAGAACATATTTAGAGGTTTGAGTAATATCGTCCAAACATTCATCCGGGAGATTGAAATTGGTCGTTCAGCTCGTCACCTTCGAGACTAAATACAATTGAGAAACTCCGTCAGCACACCCATCGTAAAGAGGTTGATTTGCTGCTTCTAAGGCCTCGACATTTGTATTATGGCTTTCCTCGTAAATTGGTTCTTCAAAATTCTGAACAGCATCAGGTGACATGTTGAAGTCAACATTGGAATCATGAAGTTGATCGGCTGGAACTTGAGTATTGGAAAAGCCACTCCATGGATTGTGCCCCAAAACTTGATAGCTTGTCGATGCTTCACCGTCGTATTGGCAATTTTCTCCGTGATACGTCCATACATAATAATTTTCCGTAAAGCCTTTCATCATTATGTGAGTCGTCACGGTATCAACATTGTGATGCTTTTGATACTTGCACTACTTGCACGGACATAACAACTTCCTCCGCTCTAAATAAGAAACTTGATAACAGGCAAACGAAATAAAAGTGTTTAATCCCTCACTAAATTTATCACACACACTATGATCCGAACGTTTCAAATGTTTATACATCCATTCTCTCGAATTAAAAAAAAAAAATCTGTCATTCTTTAACACTCCTTTTTTTTTGGGGACAATCTTTAAATGCTTTTTCACGGTTTCTCCAAAATGGTTGAGTTTGGTGTGCTACGGATAGCCACACCTACTTCCGTAGCTATGTGAATATATTCCCTGCCAAATCGATGTGATCACATTACACATTTTTCAGTGAATATTAAGTAGTTAACTCACCTTATATTCGACACGTGATTTTTTCGTCGAAAAAGTCTTATACCGCTAAGGATAGCCAAAACCACTTCCGTGGCTATGACAAATATATTAAATAGTTTACTTACCTTTTATTCGACACGTGGTTTTTTCATTGAAAATATCTTATATATCCACAGATAGCCACAACTGTATTCGTTGCAATGTAAAATACCTCCATAACTACGGATAACCACGACAAGTTCCATGGCTACACCGAATATATTCAGAGAACAGGACATGATTAGACGATACAATATGCAGAGAATATCATTATAGTGATGTCGAAAAAAGAAATAAACCCGTGATATATGATTTGTTTTCCTTGGCTATGGATAGCCACAAAACTTCTGTAGCTGAGTTGTTTCTACGGCATGGTTGTGGCTAACCGAAGAAATTTTTTTCCACAATCTGGATCTGTAGCTAATTGTGGCTATTGACATTTTCGAATAGCAACGGACAGTGTTGTGGCTGTTTAGCAAAGAATTTTTCTCTATTGACATTTTGTAGATTTTTCTGTCCACGGATTTTTCGTATCCACTGGTAGATAATATTGCCACGATTAGCTACGAACTTGATTTCGTAGCTATATAGCTACAAATAACTACGTCATGGCAACGACTTTAGTTTCTTGTTCATTTCGTGGATAATGTTGTGTCTACTTGTGGCTATAAATTACAGCTGCGGAAATTGTCGCGTCTATGTCGTGGCTATGACCGAGTTTTCTTGTAGTGTTTTTCTAATCCTATCTTGATACATGTATAATTCAGTGTATTACTTTTGTATTTTCTTATGCACATTACCTTTGATTTGAGAAATATAAACTTAAATATCTTTAATTGTATAGAAATCAAATCTGCCTAACACCTGATAAGAACCTGCTACAGCCTAATCCTATCCCGTTCATGCAAGGGCCACCACAGACAAGATCTGGCACCAGAACATTGACCGAGGAATTTAACCGGGCCATAAAGACTTTGCTTACCAACCGAGAGATTAAAGATCTGTCCGAATTTTTCAATATGCTAATTATATTTACAGGCCACAACCAAGGACCATTAGCGCACCACATTGAACCAGGCCACAATGGCATTGAATTGGACCAGCACCAATTGGGCTACAATCAAGAATCGGGGCAAGAAGACTTCAAGACCAGCCTTGATGAGAAGGAGCCCACGCCAAAGGGACTTACCAGCTTCAACATCCTTCCTGCCTAAAGCTAAGATGCACCGGCCACATACTTGTCCACATTAACACAGTCAAATTTCCAAACTCAAGCTAAGATAATCTATTCAATTCTGTACATTTGTGGAAAAATTTTGTTTCTTGTTTTGTTTTGTTTTTATTTCCGCAATTTTTAGACTAAGGAATTATTTTATATCATTTCCGATTTTCTTACCTAGCCATTTATTATACTTTGTTTCAAATATCCCTAGAAGTGCAAAGCTGAAAGGAATCTATATAAAGTTCTCTCAGCGGTGTATCATTTTCACCGATTAATAAAGAATCCTACTATTCTTTCTAAGAGTTTTCTCTTGCAACTTTGTTAGACAAATCGGATTTGCCCTAAGAAAATCAGGTCTTATCAAATTTTCTTTCACAAAACTTTGTGTAGACTTCACTCCACCAATAATCACGCATTATCGTCCAACCAACTGTCCATGCCAAGTTTTACAACCACTTAACAGTTCCATCTCACCACATCGTTTCCATCTTCCACTCAACCGGTTGAAAGAAAGAACCGTATGACCAGCTTTTCAACCTCCATCGTCCGTGTGTGTCTTCCATTTGAGCATCACATAAACACCCCTAGATATTGAGAAGACATGTCTAATTCTAACTTTAACTCTCATTAGCCTTTCTCCATTAACAACCTAACAAAACACATTTGACCACAGTAACAAACACGATTAGAACCATTGTTAGTGATTAAAAGTTAGTTTATTATTCAGTTTACTTTCAGTACATTTAACATAAAATAATAATTAAAAAAAATACTATTAAAATCTTATATTTTTAAATTTTCTTCACTAAATATCTCAAAAATGTTTTTTTAAATCACGAATTTATAGATAACAAGGCCGGTTTAAACACCAGATTAAACGCGATGTTAAATAAATTAACATAATGAACTAAGACTATTACATTCTGTTTGTAATTTCACTCAAAATAAAACGACACCATTTAAAAAAAAAATAAATAAATAAAGTACGAATGAAGTATTCAACTCTTGAAATCTAATTCAAAATATTACAGTCACTATGACACGCTGATTTTTATGGAACTAGCAGCCATGTATGTAGCTAAACACTCTCAGTCACATAGTCATTTCTAAGCCTAAGGTAATAGATTAATTCTTGAAACCCTTTATTCACCTTCTTTTACTGCAGCCAATAAAAAGGGCAGCAGTTAAAACAAAATAAACAATTAAACTTAAAAATGTTATAAACTATGATGTATATATTATATTATATTATTTATATATTATATTATATTATTTATTTGTTTCTTATATCTGAAGAAAGGAACATAAGACGAAACAGAGATGTGAACAAAACTTCATTCACTCACTTTACAAACATTTGCTATTTATATAGTGCGTAAGTCGGTTCATCAACCGATGTTGAATAATTAATATTATAACATCGTTAACCGACGTTAAATAATTAATATTATAACAGACCCCCTTAATTATTTATTATAATATTGTATATTGTCTCGTTAGAAACTTTATTACGAAAAAACCTGTTTTGAGATAAAAACCATAACAAGAGAAAAAGAGTGCAGTAATACTCTTCTTAAAGAAGAAATATTCGTCTTTTCACGAATCTCGTAGATGACGCATTCCGATACTTTGAACGTGATTTCTGAATGTTGTAGTCAGAAGTGCTTTTCTAAATAAGTCTTCTGCATTATCGCTGGAACAAATGTACTCTATGTCAATTTCTTGATTCTTCTCAAGTTCTCGTATGTAAGAGAAAAATCTTGGGGGAATATGCTTCAATCTGTCGCTCTTGATGTAACCTTCTTTGAGTTGAGCGACACACGCAGAATTATCTTCAATCATTTTTGTTGGCTCTTTTTATGATTATTTCGCTTGATTCTTGTATGTGATGAGTCATTGATCTGAGCCATACACATTCTCTACATGCTTCGTGAAGCGCAATAGTTTCTGCATAATTTGAGGAAGTTGCAACCAAAGTCTGTTTTTGGGAACACCACGAGATTGCAGTTCTGCCAATTGTAACAACATATCCGGTTTGCGACCGAGCTTTATGAGGATCTGATAAATATCTTGCATCTGCAAAACCAACTAGACCAAACTCGGGGGTTTTCTGATAAAATAATCCTAAATCAACCGTACCTTGAAGATAACGGAATATATGCTTTATTTCGTACCAATGTCTACGAGTAGGAGATGAGCTGTATCTTGCAAGTAGATTAGTAGCAAATGCTATATCTGGTTGTGTACAATTTGCAAGATACATTAGCCCACCGATAGCGCTCATATAAGGTACTTCAGGACCCAATATTTTTCGCTATCTTCACAAGGTCTAAATGGATCCTTGTCAACATTAAGAGATCTGTTAACCATTGGAGTACTCAAAGGATTTGCTTTATCCATATAATTTTACTGATGCACGAATACTCCATCTTGGAGATCTCAATCTGGAGCCCAAGACAAAATTATGTCTGTCCAAGATCTTTCATTTTGAACTCTTCTTTCATATGAGCTCTTGCGTCATCAATTTCCTTTTGGGTTCCAATTATATTTAGGTCATCAACATATACATCATTGATCACAAAACCAGACGATGATTTATTAATAAATACACAAGGACATATCACATTGTTTACATAGCCTTCGCTTAGTAAAAATTCACTTAAGTAATTATACCACATGCGTCCGGATTGTTTTAATCCGTAAAGTGATCGCTGTAATTTGACCGAACCTATCTCTTTATATTTTGAGCTTAATGCTTCAGGCATTTTCAATCCTTCCGGGATTTTCATGTATATATCATTATCTAGTGATCCATATAGATATGCTGTCACAACATCCATAAGGTACATATCTAGTTTCCTAGATGCCGCTAGGCACATTAAGTACCTGAATGTGATTGCATCCATAACCGGAGAGTATGTTTCTTCATAATTAATTCCCGGTATTTGAGAAAAACCTTGAGCAACAAGTCGGACTTTATATCTTGTTATCTCATTTTTCTCATTTCTCTTTCTCACAAACACCCACTTGTATCCAACTGGTTTTACGTTTTCAGGTGTTGCGACAATAGGTCCAAAAACACTCCTTTTATTAAGGGAGAATAAATCAACAGTATGGCCATTTTCCATTTCTCCCAATCATGTCTTTTCTGACATTCTAATAAGGACATTGGATCTGGATAACCGCTTTCATGATCAATTTATTTAGATACAGAAAAAGAGAATATTCCATCAATATCCTTTCTTTTATTTCTGATCCATAACTTTCCATTCTGGGTGTAGTTGATTGAAATCTCATATTTTTCTGTCTCATTTTCATCATCTGGATTTTCATCCTTTTGTGGTTCTTCCGGAACCTTTTCATTTATGTCTTCTGGACATGTTTGTTCAACTGGTTCTTCTGGAACCATTTTACTTTGTTCTCCCAATTTCTTTTTCTTACGGGAATTTTTATCTTTAGAACCCATTGGTATCCCCCTCTTCAATTGTACCCTAGGTTCATTTCCTATGTTTCCATCAGTCTGTTCTTCAAGAACAACAATTCTTGATGGAACATTAGCAGCATGTATATATGATTTTGTCACTCTTTTGTATTTGTGAACGCATCTGGTAACTGATTTGTCAAATTTTGCAAATGTACAATTTTCTGAACTACAAATTCACGTTGAATCGTAGGGGGATCAAGGTGCAACAATGATGGTGTACATGTAACATCTTCTGGAACTTCTTTAATTCCTCCCGCTAACGCTGAAAGTTTATCTTCATTAAAATGGCAATCGGCAAACTGTGCCGTAAACATATCACCAGTTATCGGTTCAAGATATCAAATTATAGTTGGTGAGGTATACCCGATATACATTCCCAATCTCCTTTGTGGCCCCATTTTTGTTCTTTGTGGTGGTGTTACCGGCACAAAAACCGCACATCCAAAAACACGGAGATGGAATATATCTGGCTCTTGACCAGATGCTAATTGTATTGGGGAATATGTATGATAGGCACTTGGTCTTATTTGGAGCAGTGCAGCTGCATGCAAAATAGCATGACCCCATATTGAAATTGGAAGCTTTGTTCTCAATATTAACGGTCTTGCAATCAACTGCAACCGTTTAATCAAAGACTCAGCCATACCAGTTTATGTATGAACATGGGGAATTGGGTTTTCAACATCAATACCCATTGACATACAATAATCATTAAATGTCGATGAAGTGAATTCACCCGCGTTATCAAGCCTTACTTTCTTAATGACATATTAAGGAAATTGTGCTTTCAAGCTGATTATTTTGGAAATGAATTTTGTGAAAGCCGTATTTCGTGTGGTCAAAAGACACACATGTGACCATCTACTCGATGTGTCACTTAAAACCATAAAATACCGAAATGGCAAGCACGGTGGGTGGATCGGCCCACATATATCTCCATGTATTCTTTCCAGAAATGCAGGAGATTCATTCCCAACTTTAGCTGGTGATAACCGAGTTATAAGCTTTCCTTGAGAACCTGCATTACATAAAAATTCGTCCGATTGTAAAATTTTCTCGTATTTCAACAGATGACCATTCGAATTTTGCACAATTTTTCTCATCATGACTGAACCAGGATGCCCTAGCCTTTCATGCCAAACTTTAAACGTACTAGTAAACTTCGGGTTATAACATATGATTCAGTCGTATTCATTTTTGTGCAATATAATCCGGAGGATAACATTTTCAATTCTTCCAATATATGTTTCCTCTCCAATGTAATGCAAAGATATTCAATGCCATTTTTAGTCACAGTCTCAATATGATATCCATTTCTGCGGATATCTTTAAAACTCAACAAATTTCTATAAAACTTTGAGGAGGATAACGCATCATTTATTTCCAATTTTGTTCCCCTTGGCATTGAAAACTGACTCTTCCGGAGCCCATAATAATTTTTGCATTACCAGATATTGTACTCACGCTCCTGGCGGAGTCATTCATTTTGAGACAGGAGAAATTTTTTTCATTGTTAATAATCGTGTGTGTTGAAGCACTGTCAGCCAGACATATATCTCCATCCGGAATCTCAAAATCTGACAATTTCTGGATTTAAACATTCATAAAGTATGCATTAATAAGCATTTAAGTAGATATGCAAAACTTATATTATAAAAGTGCCTATATTACAATAAAACTATTTTATAACAAAACCTTTAACAAAAGTATATATCACATCAAAAAACAATTGGCTTTCTTTTTATTTATCTTCTTTAAGAAGACAACCATATATCACAGCGATCTTAGTTGATACTCTCGGGATCAACCAGGAAATCGGTAACATCGAGATAAGTATCATCATCCAGGCCATGAGAAGAAGGTCCGGAATCATTGGATATGAAATTGGTTTCACTTTCTTTTACTTTTCCCTTTTGTGATTCCCTGTACAGATCGGCTAAATGTTTTGGCGTACGACAAGTATGTACCCAATGTCCCTTCAAGCCGCATCTGTAGCAGACATTTTCGGTTTGCTTTTTCATATCTCGACCATCATCTCTTTCTTGAAAATTTCGAAGATTTCTTCTATTATATGTATCATTAGGACGTAATCCTCTTCCTTGTCTTTGTCCACGTCCTCGTCCATAACCGCGACCTCGGTTTCTACCGCGTTCGCGTCCACGGCCTTGCCAATTATTATAACTGGATGATGCAACATTCACTTCTGGGAATTGAGCTGATCCAGTGGGACGAGCTTGATGGTTTATCATTACGAGTTCATTATTTTGTTCTGCAACAAGGAGAAGTTGCATCAACTCCGAATAACGAGTATATCCATTTACTAGGTATTGTTGTTGCAGGACTACATTCCCAGGATGAAACGTGGAGAGAGTTTTCTCTATCATATCATAATCACTTAGGATTTCTCCACATAAAACCATCCTTGAAGTAAATCCGAACATCGCAGAATTATATTCACTAACATTTTTTGTAGTCCTGAAACCGGAGGTGTATCCATTCATGTTTTTCTTTCGGTAAGATCACATACTTCTGGTGATCAAACCTTTCTTTTAACGATTGCCAAAGATCTGCAGGATCTTCTTTCGTGATATATTCAGCTTTTAAACCATCATTGATGTGATGGAATAAAAATGTCATGGCTTTTGCCTTTTTGTCATCCGATGTCGTTTCCGACTTATCGATGGTTTCAAGAAGCCCGTTTCCTCTTAGGTGCATCTTTGCACTTACTGCCCATGTCATATAATTTTTTCCAGATATATCAAGGGCAGTAATTTCGACCTTTGCCAAATTTGACATGATAACTGTATTTATAATATGAAAATTATAAAAATATAATAAACTGAATTTAAATGCGGAATTTAAAGGCATAAATTTAAATGCAGAATTTAAAAGTAGGAATTTAAATGCAGAATTTAAAAGCAGAAATTTAAATGCGGAATTTAAAAGCAGAAATTTAAAAGCGAAATTTAAAAGCAGAAATTTCAAATAATTGAGGAGGCATCGCCTGCCATAAATTCAAGGAGGAGATAAAATCTTCCACACCATAAATATCTGATCAAGGAGGAGGTTTTAACCCTCAACTCCATAAAATATTATCAAGGAGGAGGCTTATCCTTCCACTCCATAAATTATGATCCGAGGAGACATAGTCTACCATGTGATCATGAATGTGAAGGCATAGCCTACCATAACGATCGGTTCGGAGAATGCAGCGCCTATCTTTCTGAAATAATATATAAGCGGAGAAAGTAGAACCTATTATAACCGTATAAACATAAAATAAATTAATCGTAAAATAAATTAAATATAAATTAAAACTAAAATTTTCGGTATAATATTAGATCTCGAGTCAATCGTGCTGATAACGTGTTGTAAGCTATTTTATACATATTATATTATATTATTTGTTTGTTTCTTATATCTGAAGAAAGGAACAGAAGACGAAAAAGAGTTGTGAACAAAACTTCATTCACTCACTTTACAACCGTTTGCTATTTATCTAGTGTGTAAGTCAGTTCGTCAACCGACGTTGAATAATTAATATTATAACATCGTTAACCGACGTTAAATAATTAATATTATAACAAAAAACATAAAGTTTCACGTCTTCTTTGTTAACGCCGTCACAATTTAAAAAAAAAAACATTTTGTGTTATAAACTATTAATTAATTATTGTTGGTCTTAAACTATAGAGTGAAAGAAAAGATGAGTCAAAGATGTGTATTGTAATATTCTTCTTACTTCACCTCTCGACTTATGAGAGTAACACAACAAACCGACGTAATGATATAATTATTTAATATGGACGATTATCCATTTTCAATACTCTTCCTTAATCATCCATTTCTATTTATTATATTATGTACTGCCTCGTTAAAAACTTTATTATGAAAAAGCCCATTTGGGATGAAAAAAAACCATAATAAGGGAAAAAGAGTGCAGTAACACTCCCCCTAAAGAAGACATATTCGTCTTTTCATAAATCTCGTAGATGACACATTCTAATACTTTGAGTGTGTATTTTTGATGTTGTAGTTGGAAGCGCTTTTGTGAATAAATATGCGGCATTATCGCTTGAACGAATGTATTCGATGTCCACTTCTTGATTCTTCTCAAGTTCTCGCATGTAAGAGAAAAATCTTGGGGGAATATGCTTCGTTCTATCGCTCTTGATATAACCTTCTTTGAGTTGGGCGACACATGCAAAATTATCTTCAAACATTTTCGTTGGCTTTTTCTTTATGATTATTCTGCTTGATACTTGTATGTGATTAGTCATTGATCTGAGCCATACACATTCTCTACATGCTTCGTGATGCGCAATAGTTTCTGCATAATTTGAGGAAGTTGCAACCAAAGTCTGTTTTTGGGAACACCACGAGATTCCAGTTCCGCCAATTGTAAAAACATATCCGGTTTGCGACCGACCAATATAAGGATCTGACAAATATCCTGCATCTGCAAAACTAACTAGACCAAACTCGGGGGTTTTCTGATAAAATAATCCTAAATCAACCATACCTTGGAGATAACAAAATATATGCTTTATTCCGTTCCAATGTCTACGAGTAGGAGATGAGCTGTATCTTGCAAGTAGATTAGTAGCAAAAGCTATATCTGGTTGTGTACAGTTTGCAAGATACATAAGCCCACCGATAGCGCTCATATAAGGTACTTCAGGACGTGATATTTCTTCGCTATCTTGACAAGGTCTAAATTGATCATTGTCAACATTAAGCAATCTATTAATCATTGAAGTATTCAAAGGATTTTCTTTATCCATATAAAAGCGTTTCAAAATGTTTTTGGTATAATTTGATTGATGCACAAATACCCCATCTTGGAGATGCTCAATCTGGAGCCCAAGATAAAACTTTGTATGTCCAAGATCTTTCATTTCGAACTCTTCTTTCATATGAGCTCTTGCATCATCAATTTCCTTTTGAGTTCCAATTATATTTACGTCGTCAACATATACAGCAATGATGACAAAACCAGACGATGATTTCTTAATAAATACACAAGGGCATATTGCATTGTTTAGATAGCATTTGCTTAGTAAAAATTTACTTAAGCATTATACCGCATGCGTCCGGATTGTTTTAATCCGTAAAGTGATCGCTGTAATTTGACCGAACATATCTCTTTAGATTTTGAGCTTAATGTTTCAGGAATTTTCAATCCTTCCGGGATTTTCATGTATATATCATTATCCAGTGATCCATATAGATATGATGTCACAAAATTCATAAAGTAAATATCTACCTTTCTAGATGCTGCTAGGCTCATTAAGTACCTAAATATGATTGCATCCATAACCGGAGAATATGTCTCTTCATAATAAATTCCTAGTATTTGAGAAAAACCGTGAGCAACAATTCGGGCTTTATATCTTGTTATCTCATTTTTCTCATTTCTCTTTCATACAAACACCTACATGTATCCAATTGGTTTTACGTTTTCAGGTGTTGCGACAATAGGTCCAAAAACACTTCTTTTGTTAAGGGAGAATAATTCAATTTGTATGACCATCTTCCATTTATCCCAATCAATTTCTGTAGATACATAATAAGAGAATATTCCATCAGTATCCTTTATTTTATTTCTGATCCATAACTTTCCATTATGGGCGTAGTTGATGGAAATCTCATATTTTTCTGTTTCATTTTCATCATCTGGATTTTCATCCTTTTGTGGTTCTTCCGGAACCTTTTCATTTATGTCTTCTAGACATTTTTGTCCAACTGGTTCTTCTGGAACCTTTTTGCTTTGTTCTCCCAATTTCTTTTTCTTACGAGAATTTTTATCTTTAGAACCCATTGGTATTCCCCTCTTCAATTGTACCCTAGGTTCATTTGCTATGTTTCCATCAGTCTGTTCTTCAAGAACAACAATTCTTGATGGAACATTAGCAGCATGTATATATGATTTTGTCACTCTTTTTGTATTTGTGAACGCATCTGGTAACTGATTTGTCAAATTTTGCAAATGTACAATTTTCTGAACTTCAAGTTCACGTTGAATCGTAGGGGGATCAAGGTGCAACAATGATGGTGTACACCATGAAACATCTTTTGGAACTTCTTTAATTCCTCCCGCTAATGCTGAAAATTTATGTTCATTAAAATGGCAATCGGCAAACCGTGTCGTAAACATATCACCAGTTATCGGTTCAAGATATCAAATTATAGTTGGTGAGGTATACCCGATATACATTCCTAATCTCCTTTTTGGCCCCTTTTTTGTTCTTTGCGGTGGTGTTACCGGCACAAAAACCGCACATCCAAAATCACGGAGATGGAATATATCTGGCTCTTGACCAGATGCTAATTGTATTGGGGAATATGTATGATAGGCACTTGGTCTTATTTGGAGCAGTGCAGCTGCATGCAAAATAGCATGACCCCATATTGAAATTGGAAGCTTTGTTCTCAATATTAACGGTCTTGCAATCAACTGCAACCGTTTAATCAAAGACTCAGCCATACCAGTTTGTGTATGAACATGGGGAATTGGGTTTTCAACATCAATACCCATTGACATACAATAATCATTAAATGTCGATGAAGTGAATTCACCCGCGTTATCAAGCCTTACTTTCTTAATGACATATTCAGGAAATTGTACTTTCAACCTGATTATTTGGGAAATGAATTTTGTGAAAGCCGTATTTCGTGTGGTCAAAAGACACACATGTGACCATCTACTCGATGTGTCACTTAAAACCATAAAAAACCGAAATGGCAAGCACGGTGGATGGATCGGCCCACATATATCTCCATGTATCCTTTCTAGAAAAACAGGGGATTCATTTCCAATTTTAGCTGGTGATGGTCGAGCTATGAGTTTTCCTTGAGAACATGCATTACATAAAAACTCACCTGATTGTAAAATTTTATCGTTCTTCAACGGATGGTCATTGGAACTTTACACAATTTTTCTCATCATGACTGAATCAGGATGCCCTAGCCTTTCATGCCAAACTTTAAACGTATTAGTAAACTTCGGGTTTACTGTAACATATGATTCAGTCGCAATTATTTTTGAGAAATATAATCCGGAGGCCAACATTTTCAATTCTTCTAATTATATATGTTTCCTCTCCGATGTAATGCAAAGATATTCAACGCCATTTTTACTCACAGTCTCAGTATGATATCCATTTCTGCGGATATCTTTAAAACTCAACAAATTTCTCTGAGACCTTGGGGAGTATAACGCATCATTTATTTCAAATTTTGTTCCCCTTGGCATTGAAAAACTGACTCTTCCGGAGCCCATAATAATTTTTGCATTACCAGATATTGTACTCACGCTTCTGGCGGAGTCATTCATTTTAAGACAGGAGAAATATTTTTCATTGTTAATAATCATATGTGTTGTAGCACTGTCTATCAGACATATATCTCCATCCTGAATCTCAAAATGATTTAAACATTCATAAAGCATGTATTAATAAGAATTTAAGTAGAAATGCAAAACTTATATTATAAAAGTACTTATATTACAATAAAACTATTTTAAAACAAAACTTTTAACAAAAGGTACATTGATCATCAAAAAAACAAAAAAAAAATCAGTTGGCTTTCCTTTTAATTATCTTCTTTAAAAAAAACCCATATATCATATCGATCTTAGTTGATACTCTCGGGATCAACCAGGAAATCCGTAACATCGAGATGAGTATCATCATTCAGACCATGAGAAGAAGGTCCGGAATCATTGGATATGAAATTGGTTTCACTTTGTTTCTCTTTTCTCTTTTGTGATTCCTGGTACAGATTGGCTAAATGTTTTGGCGTATGACAAATACATACCCAATGTCCCTTCATGCCGCATCCGTAGAAAACATTTTCGGTTTGCTCCTTCACTTCTCGACCATCATCTCTTTCTTGAAAATTTATATGATTTCTTCTATTATATGAATCATTAGGTCGAAATCCTCTTCCTTGTCTTTGTCCACGTCCTCGTCCATAACTGCGACCTCGGTTTCTACCACGTCCGCATCCACAACCTTGCCAATTATTATAACCGGATGATGCAGCATTCACTTCTGGGAATGGAGCTGATCCAGTGGGACGAGCTTGATGGTGTATCATCACGAGTTCTTTATTTTGTTCTGCAACAAGGAGGATTTGCATCAACTCCGAATAGAGTATATCCATTTACCAAGTATTGTTATTGCAGGACTACATTCCCAGGATGAAACGTGGAGAGAGTTTTCTCTATCATATCATAATCACTTATGCTTTCTCCATATAATACCATCCTCGAAGTAATTTAGAACATCGCAGAATTATATTCACTAACATTATTGTAGTTCTGAAACCGGAGGTGTATCCACTCATGTTTGGTGTTCGGTAAAATCACATACTTCTGGTGATCAAACTTTTTTTTCAACTAATTTTTTTGATATAAGAGTAGTTATCGAGTCGATCGTGCTGATAACATGATATTAATTAATTATTGTTGGTCTTAAACTATAGAGCAAAAGAAAAGATGAGTCAAGGATGTATATTGTATTATTCTTACTACTGTACCTTTCCACTTATGAGAATAACATATATATAGCAGATATAATTATTTAATATGGATGATTATGGGTGAAAGGCTGAGATACCCTTAAATCTTTAAAAACAATCTCATTACCCCTTTGCTAATCTCACTACCCCTCTGCTATTTTGTTCTCACTTTTACCCTCTCCCTTTTAACAATTAATTAAATCGAAATCCCATTAACAAATTAAATGGACATGACGACAGACATTAAAAATTACCCAATCTCATTTACTGCTCTCAACAACAAATTCAACTGTCACTGGGTCCCACAAAGTGAATCTCTCTTTTGTCTCCACCTTCGTCCTCTTCCTCCATGTCTCCCAAAAACAGACAGCTTCCGCCATTATTCTCCAGCTTCTCAAACGTTTAAGGAATTCTTCGAAAGGTGAGTGTTTTTGCTGCGGTTATGATTCTGCGCTTTTAATCTTAGTAAAATCGTGTTTAGGAAAGTGTTACATTCCTCTTAGATAACAAGATGGAGTTTTAGTCTTTTTTTTTTGATTATTTGGTAATTGAAATTATTTGGTAAGTTGATTGGAAAGGTGATTACATGTTAAAGAAGAGCAGTTATAATGGTTAAATGCGTATCAAATCATTCTGAATCGTAGTAAATCATAGTAGTTTGGCAGATGAAAAGAAAATTTTCTGGGTAGACGAACTGAGTATTACTGAACCGCAACTGGTATTACATTAGTTTGTGCAATTGGTATTACTGAGTGTAATTCGAAAACTGGTATTACTGATAGAACCAGTATTACATAAACGAACTGGTATAACTAAGTTGTATTACAGAGAGAACTCATATGATTGAGACATATGCTAATGGTATTTTTTATTCTTGTACAGGGGAAATGAATAATGGTAGATACACTGTTATTTGTTTTGATTATGGGGGATGTTATGAAAAGGACGGTCAAGAGATTAGATGGATCTTAGGAGAAGATGAAATTCACACTTTAGTGATAAAGACATCTGTTGAGGAGGTCACATATGATTGGTTAGTTGAGGGAATTTGCAGGAAGATTAAGAAAGATGAAGCAATGACACAAATGAAAGTTATTTACTTTCCATTGGTAATGGATCCTAAGAAACCATCATATATCCGGAACGATGATGAAGTTCTTGGCTACCTAATGCAAGTTAATAACCAAACATGTAGAAGTGTGTTGCATGTGGAGATTGTGAAAGAGGTTGATGAAAACCAGGGAATTGGGCAAGAAAATGATGATGAAAGTGGTAATGGTATAAGTAATGAAGAGTTGTTTGGTAGAGATGTTAATGATGGTAGAGATTGTGATGAAGATAGAGATGGTAATGATGATATGGTTACTCTCTACAGAGGGGAAGGATCGGAAGAGCATGAAGGAAGAAATGTTTCAAGAGAAGAACTTGGTAATACTGACTTGGAAGATGAGGTTCCAGCTGGTATAGAAGAAGAATCGAGTGTAAATACTGGTTGGGAAGATGGTATTGATATGACCATAGGCCAAGAATTTCGAAGTAAAGAGACAGTGCAAGATTTAGTTTATAAAGCTTCACATCAGAATTGTTTTGAGGTTGAAACAATCAAGTCTGACCGAAAGCGATATGTTGTAAAATGTCGTGAAGCTAAAGCTGGTTGCAAGTGGTCATTACGAGCTGCAAAGCTTATGAATTCAGATAGTTTCACGGTTAGAACTTACAACAATATGCATACATGCTCTAGAGCTACTTCAGTTACAAGCCGAAATAGAAGGAAAGGCACACCACGATTAGTTGCATCTGTTTTACATGAAGATTATCCGGGGCAATTCGACACTCCTACTCCAAAAAATTTGATTGGGATGGTTCAAGGGAGACTTGGTGTTAAAGTATCATACTCTACTGTGTTGAGGGGAAGACAACAAGATGCGAATGATGTGCGGGGAAGTCCAGAGGAGAGTTACTAAATGTTGTATTGTTATATGTACATGCTAGAGTTGATGAATCCTGGTACACGGACTTATGTGGAATTGGATGAGGGGAAAAAATTTAAGTATCTATTCTTTGCTCTGGGAGATTCCATTGAGGGATTTCAAGCCATGAGAAAAGTCATTGTAGTGGATGGAACCCACCTTAAGACTAGTTATGGTGGTGTTTTAATTGTTGCTACAGCTCAAGATCCTAATCATCATCATTATCCAATTGCTTTTGGTGTAGTTGACGGTGAGAAAGAGGCTAGCTGGATGTGGTTCTTGAATAGGTTGAAATCAGTAATACCAGATGATCCTGGAATGGTGTTTCTTTCTGATAGAAACCCTAGCCTCATCAAGTCGATGGTTGCGGTGTTCCCGTTATCTGAGCATGTGTATTGTATACAACATTTGTCTCAAAACGTGAAAGGAAGTGTTTATTATGTCAACAATGATACACGTGTACATAAGTTCAATGAATGTGCTCATGCCTATACAGAGAGTGAGTTCTTGACTCTTTATGCTGCTTTTAGAACCAAGGATCATGCTGCAGCAGAGTATCTGGACAATAGTGTTGCTGTGGAGAAATGGGCGAAATGTTATTTTCCAGGAGAAAGATACAACATAGACACCTCTAATATTGTTGAATCTATTAATGGTGTTTTAAGGAAAACTAGAAAATACTCGCTGTTACCAATGATTGATGTGATAGTTGAAAAAATGGTTGAATGGTTTAACAAGCATAGGAACACTGCTGCAGGATCAAACACACAGAAACTTGTGCCGTATGTGGAGAAAGAACTCCATAAAATATCACTGAAAGCAAAGAAATTGACGGTTTATGAGTTGAACAGCTTCTTTCGTGAATACAGCGTCATTGGACGTGATGGCAAGTCTTATTTGGTTGATATGAGAAGGAAAACTTGCAGTTGCAGGCATTTTGATATAGATAGATACCCATGTGTGCATGCAATTGCTGCTGCCATCTTCATGAGTGGGGAGACAGAGACGGATCTCCATCTCCAAGAGTTTTGCTCCAAATATTATTCGATGGAGGTATGGTCATTGGCGTATTGCAGAACGATTTATCCATTACCTCATAAGTTTGATTGGATTGTTCCTGAGCATATATGAAATTTGTGTGTCTTTCCACCGGAGTTGGTCAAGAAGACTGGAAGAAATCAAGAAAGAAGGTTCCCATCAGCTGGAGAACACCGAGGGAGGGGGAGAGGGAGAGGGAGAGGTAGAGGACTATCAGGGATGTATGCTTATTTTGAAAGTGGTAGTGATGCTTAGTTTATCTTTGTATTTCGTCTTCTTGTTTGTAACTTTGAAATATTATGTATAAGTGGTGTAACTTTGAAATACTCGGTTTAATATATTTTAATATATTTTATATAACAAATATATATATATATATATATATATATATATATTTTTTTTTTTTTTTTAAATATATAATAATATATTATTTTTTATATTTTTTATATATCTAAAATATATATTATATATGTATTTTATAACAAATATATATATTTTCATTTAAGCATATTTAAAGAAACAATACCTTACACTTCTATGAACACTTTGTTAAGACTAATCACATTAGGAAGCCATACGTACAGAAAATGATTTTTAAAACATGTTAATACCTAAAAACCTCCGAATTGTGAAAATATTGACTAAAAACATATGTTAAACTACAAATTTAATATTTGTGGTACTGTAAAACTAGTCAAACTTCAAAACACCGAAAAGTATAACTATTTACAAATTGGTATAACTAGAAAACTGGGGAGAACTAAGTGTAATTTTGGCAGCGTCCACGTAAGCAAAAAACGGCGCACGTGTACACATGACGGCGCATGTGTATACATTTTACACATGTGGTCCTCTAATTTTTATTTGGTTTCACAAAAATCTAGGGTTTTCAGAAAAATTCAGGTTTCCCTCCCCTTCCCTCCCATTTTATTTGGTTTCACAAAAATTCAGGTTTCCTCCCATTCCCTCCCATTTTATTATTCAGCTTTCCCTCCCCTTCTCCTTAGATTTCCCTTTCTCCCCACACTGTCCATATTCGGGCATCCTCAATATTCCCTCACAAAAGTTCAAGTTCTGTTCTGCCGCCCCTTCTTCTTCCTCTGAAAGTAAGTGTATTCTCGATTTGTTGTCAAATTTGGAATTGCTTACGCTTTATTCTGGGTTTGTTGTCAAATTTTAAATTGTTTATGCTTTGTAGATCTACGTAATGGATTCCCTAGACCCCAACTACCGTTCGGACAAGAGGAACAAGAAGTTAATGGAGAGATTAGAGTGGATCCCTTATGCTGACTATGGCATTAGGGTTTAGGGTTTAGGGTTTAGGGTTTAGCGTTTAGGGTTTAGGGTTTAGGGGAGGGGGAGGGGGAGGGGGAGGGGGAGGGGGAGGGGGAGGGGGAGGGGGAGGGGGAGGGAGAGAGAGAGGGAGAGAGAGAGGGAGGGAGAGAGTGAGAGCACTCCAGAGAGAGAGAGAGAGAAGAATGAAGAAGAACTAACCTTTGTCTTCGATCTGCTGTAAAGAAAGAAGAAGGAACAAGTAAGAGGAAGAAGAAGAAAAGAGAAAAGAAGATTTTTGGTTGTTGAGGGAGATAAATGCGCGGGGAGAGCATCAGAGAGAGAGTGGATTGACTTTTTTTTTTATTAAATCAGTTTCATTAAGGGCAAATTCGGTACTTTTTTTTCAAAATGTTATGTGAGAATAAGTTAGTTGAGACATTTTCCTTGTACACAGAAGGTCTCATGAGATTTTGATTCCACCCCATAACCAAGTTTCCCAATTTTCCGAATGCCCCTTCTCTCTTCATTGGGCTCTCTTATATACTAAGCCCATTGTACAATACTCACGTAAGAATTACAATAATCAACAATAGGCGCCAATTCCTCAACTCCCACTGTTGCTCTTCTATTGCTTTCACTCTTCTGTCTTCTGGTATATACCTGATGTGGCGTATCGATACCCCCATCGCCCAAATTGAGCTTGCCCTCAAGCTCAAAAGTCGGGAACTATTGTTTAACATCCTCCACTTTGAACCAAGAAGATTCATGCACGGGATGACCCTTCCACTGTAACAGCACTTCCAAAACCCGTCTTCAGAATATCTGATATCCAATACCTTATCCGACTTGATAATCAACTCATCCGCAGCAGACAAAGAATCCAGTAAAGGAATGACCACCTTGCTTGAACCAATCACATGTTTCAGCTGAGAAACATGAAAGACAAGGTGGATCTTTAAAGATGAAGGCAAACGCAACTTGTAAGCAACCTGCCTAACTCTACACATCACTTCAAACGGGCCATAGTAACGAGCAGCCAATTTTTGAAACAAACGCCTACTAACCGATTGTTGGTGATACGGGCGAAACTTCAAATAAGCCTGAGAACCAACTGCAGACTCCAAATCCCGACGATGCTTATCAACATTGTTTTTCATAATGCTCTGTGCACGCAATAAGTTCTCTTTAACAGAAGCAAGCACACCATCTCGTTCCTTCAACATTTGCTCCACCTCAAAGTTCTGAGTAGAGCCCGGTTCAAACGGTAAAAATCTAGGTGAATCATGACCATAGACCAATTTGAATGTGTACAGCGCAAAGCTGTGTGATAAGAGGTATTATACCACAACTCCGCCCAAGGTAGAAACTTTTCTCATGTCTTCGGATGGGTTGACGCAAAGCACCGCAAAAATGTTTCAATACAACGGTTCAAGACCTCCGTTTGGGCGTCAGATTGCGGATGAAACTCAGTAATAAAGTGCAGTTGCGTCCCCGAAAGACGAAAACAATCGCGTCAGAAATGACCGAGGAAGATCTGATCTCTGTCGGAAATGATAGACTTCAGGAACCCGTGAAGGCTAATAACCTCTTTAACAAACCGGTTAGCCACATCCACAACCAGAGAGTAAGAAAATGACCATATTAGCTAAGACGGTCCACTACCAGAAATATGACATTAACCCCTTGTGAGACTGGCAAACCATCTATAAAGTCCATCACAAATCCTCCCAAATCTGATGAGGTAAAGCAATCGGCTGTAGCAACAGCGTGGAATACTTCTGAGTCTGACACACTGGACATGCTTATACGTAATCCTGTACCTGCTGCCGCATTTTTGGCCAATCAAATTGAACCTGAAGACGTTGCAGGGAGCCAAGGACACCAGAATGCCCACCCAACAAGGTATCATGAAACTCACACAACAACAGAGGAATATGAGTCGAGTTGCCTGGAATGACCAATCATTTCTTATAAAACAGTTTCCCATCAACCATTGTATACCCCGGCTTTACGACCTCTTCTCGTGCCAGTTTACTCAATAACTCTTGAATGTCCTCATCTCTCTCACAATCTCCTGATACAAATTCTGCAACTGCAGTGGTATGCATAATAGAAAAAACAAGAGAAGAAGTGATGCTCGAATTTGGAGCCACAATCCGAGAAAGCCCGTCGGTGACTTTGCTTTCACTGCCCACTTTATACTCAATATCGAATTCATATCCCAAAACCCGAGTGAGCCAATGTTGAGAGTCTAACGTCACCTCTCGTTGCTCACGCAAATATTTCAAGCTTTGCTGATCGGTACGGACCACAAAAAGTCTTCCTAAGAGATAATGCCTCCACTTTTGAATCGAAACAACTATGGCCATCAATTCACGCTCATAAATGGGTTTTAGCTTCTCCTATCAGTCAACTCGTGACTTAAGTAGGCAATCAGATGCCTTCCCTGCATCAACACGGCCCCAAGTCCATACCCTGAAGCATGTAACTCAACCACGAACACTTGAGAGAAATTTGGTAATGCCAACACCAGAGCAGATATCATGGCTTCTTTCAGGATTTCAAATGCAGCATGTGCCTCTGAAGTCCAAACAAACTGTTCTTTCTTCAGTAATTCTGTCAAAGGTTTAGCAAGGGATCCATATTTCTGAACAAACCTTCTGTAATATCCAGTCAACCCCAAAAACCCGCGCAGCTCCTTAACTGTCTGTGGAACTGGCCACTCTTAACCTCATCGATATTATCAGTATCTGTTGATACACAATGTCTGGAAATAACATGGCCCAAATATTCCACCTGTTCCTACACAAATGAACACTTCTTTCGGTTGGCATACAATTTTTGCTCCTCCATAACTTGTAAAACCAACCGTAAATGAGTGACATGATCTGTTAAGGAAGCACTGTAAATCAATATGTCATCAAAGAAGACAAAAATAAATTTATGTAGAAACAATTTGACAACTTCATTCATCAACGATTGAAAGGTTGCTGGAGGATTGGTTAACCCGAATGGCATTACCAAAAACTCGAAATGGCCATCATGAACTTGAAACACAGTCTTTTCAATGTCTTCCTCCTTCAAGTGAATCTGATGGTACCCTGACTTTAAATCCAACTTGGTGAACAGCCTGCTCCATACAGTTCATCCAATAATTGGTCCATGAATATGATACTTATCCGGAATAGTAGCACGATTCAGTGCTCTGTAATCAATGCAAAATCTCTACGATTTATCCTTCTTAGAGACCAAAAGAACAGGACTCGAATAAGGACTGTGGCTAGGACGGATCAACCCTGCTTCCAGCACCTCCTGCACCATCTTACACATTGCTTTTTTATGTGCATGTGGGTACCGATACAGCTGTACGCTAACTGGTACTTGATTCGGCAACAAGTTAATAGCATGTTCCCGACCTCGAATGGGAGGAAGGCCTTGAGGAGATTGAAATGCAGTCTTATACTGTTCCATCAACTGAACTATCTGCACTAGCAAATCAACCTAGGCGTGTGGATTCAACTCGGAGCTGCACAAACTCCTCTAAGCTGCTTATAGGTCAATCCACTAACCGGAGTGGATAAATCCTGGAAGGAATGGATATACTCAGCTACAGTACTCACTTGTTTGACCGCGCAGAAAGGCTGGCTTGGATCGCACATCTTTTCTCTACTAAATCTTGCGATCAAACGGTCTCTGAAATCTGTCCATCGCGCAAACGGATGACGATTTACTTCACTATTGAACCAGCTGAGAAGATCTCCCACCAAACTAACCGATATCACTTCCAACTTTGTTTCTTCTCTATATCCCCCTATACGAAAGAACCTTTCTGTCAAGGCGATCCAAACATACGCATCTTCCCCATCAAACATAGGAAGCTCAACACGCTTCAACATTTGTTCTTTACTACCAACGATTCGATTTCCATACCCCACCTCATCGGACCTAAGGCTAGGCCTGGGATTTTAACTCGAAACCGGAACCCGAACCTGACCCGGAATACCGAAATCCAAACCCAAAAGAATGTTGACCTTGGGACGTACGGCCGTGCCGTCCGTACTGTATGGCCTCACAATCCGTACAAGGCCGGCCGTACATCCACGACCGTCTGTCCCGGGAAGCTCGGTGGAAGAGGTTTGGAGAGTGTGCAAAGTCCGAGCGTCCGTACAAGGCTGGCCATACCAGCTCGACCGTACCGCTCTAAGAAGCTTCCCAGAAGAGTTAGGCGTGTGCAAAGCCCGGGCACAAGAAGACAAGAAGGAAGCTTATAGGAAGCTTCCTATAAGACCGACGAGCCAGCTGGTCATGACCGTTTGTGGATAAGGCCAGCTGATCTCGACGTCCCTTTCCCCTTTTTGACCAAAGATTCGGTCTGTCCCCTGGTTGATGACGCGTCCCTATGAGTCACTAGATCCTCTGGCATATTCTTGCCAGAGTTCTTTCTTTTAAAACGTTTTGTATCATCTTTGTAAACGTTCAGATTCTTTAGTTACAATGAAATCTCTTTGGTTCTTTCACTCTCTCTTGCTCTAAGCGAAACTCTCACTCAATCTCTACCAAACTCTTCAATTCTTCTTATCTATTCCGCATAATCTTTCATGGTATCAGAGCCAGGTTGCTAGTTCTGGTGTCTATTCTCTTATCTCTGGTTCGATTCTCTTTCTCATTCACTCGTTCAGTCTCTCCACCCCAGAATCTCTCAAGTTTTCTTCTTAAAATCCATGGAAAACACGAAGTTCACAAAGCTACCGGTCATCCTCAAAGGAGGAAGCAACTACTTACTCTGGGCGAGAACCACAAAGGCTGTTCTTTGTGGTCAAGGTGTCTGGAGCCATGTTGAAGACTCAGATGAGAGTGTCAAAAGCCCACCAAGTGTGGAAGACACACGTTGGTTCGAAGAAGATCAGTCGGTTCTAGCTATTCTTCAGGGGTAGCTAAACTTGTCTATTCTAAAGGCGTACTCATACTGCGAAACAGCAAGGCAGCTCTGGAAAACCCTAAAAAATGTGTTCGGTAACATCTCAAACCTCACAAGAGTTTTTGAAGTGAAGCGGTCCATCAACAATCTCTCTCAGGCAGATATGGAGTTCAATGAGTTCTTTGGGAAGTTTAGGTCACTATGGGCTGAACTTGACATGCTAAGACCAGCAACTATAGATCCTGTCGTACTTGATGACCGAAGGGAACAGGACAAAGTGTTTGCTCTGTTGCTCTGCCTTAGCTCCTCTTACAACGACCTTATCAAGCATATGCTCAGAGCAGATAAGCTTCCTTGCCTTGAAGAGGTGTGTTCGCAGATTCAGAAGGAGCAAGGATCACTTGGATTATTTGGTGGAACAGGGGAACTTCCAACTGCGAACAAAGACCTGTTTCACGCTACCAACAAGACCTACTCCAAGTCAGAGGACTGTAGGAATTGGATTTGTGACCACTGCAAGAAGAAAGGTCACAACAAGGACAAGTGCTGGATACTTCACCCACACCTCAAGCCAGCCAAGTTCAAGGAAGCAAGGGCCAACATTACCGAAGCGGTAGACACTCAGGGGTCGACCTCAGGAGCTAATGGCCAAGCTCAAGTGGAGGGATCTGAGCTAGCTATGGTGGTTCATGGAGGCGCCAGAGGACCGGACAATGACCTAGTAAGGAAGTCGGACCTGGAGGCTCTTATCAAATCCATCATCAACCTAAAGGAGTCTGGTACAACTTATTTCTCAATGACTAGGCCTAGTAAATCTATTGGAACACGGTCATGTAATTCACTTGTTGTAGATTCAGGTGCATCACATCATATGATTAGTAATCCTGAGCTTCTTAGCAACATTAAACCGACCTTAGGTAGTGTAGTTATAGCAAATGGTGATAAGGTTGCAGTTAGTGGAATTGGAGATCTTAGGTTGTTTGATAAGCAGTCTAAGGCCTTGTATATGCCTAAGTTCACATCCAACTTATTGTCGGTCAAAAGAGTAACAAATGATTTAAACTGCTATGCTATCTTTGGGCCTAACCGTGTACAATTTCAGGATATTGACACTATGCAATTGCTTGGACAAGGTGGAACTAAAGATGATCTATATGTTTTGGAAGACACTTCACCAAGCAATGTCAAACCTGTCTCGTTTTCCTCTTGTTTATCTGCTGGCCTGAGTAAATTGTGGCATGCTAGATTAGGCCATCCTCATTATCATGCTTTAAAGTTGTTGCTACCTCAAGTTTCTTTTGATCACTCTAGTTGTGAAGCTTGTATCCTTGGTAAACATTGCAAATCGGTTTTTCCAAAGTCATTATCTATCTATGAACATTGCTTTGATTTAGTTCATTCAGATGTTTGGACATCTCCTTGCATGTCTATGGATAGTAACAAATATTTCATGACATTTATAGATGAGAAATCGAAGTATACTTGGATAACTTTGCTTCCCTCTAAAGATAGAGTGTTTGATGCTTTCATAAACTTTCAAAACCATGTGACTAATCAGTTTAAAGCCAAATTGAAAGTTTTAAGAACAGATAATGGAGGAGAGTACATAAATCACAAGTTCAAAGATCATTTAGCTAAACATGGCATTATGCATCAAACAAGCTGCCCATATACTCCACAACAAAATGGAGTCGCTCAAAGGAAGAACATACATCTTATGGAGGTGGCCCGGTCCATGATGTTCCATACCAATGTTCCTAAGAGATTCTGGGGAGACGCAGTAATGACCGCATGCTACTTGATCAATCGAACTCCAACCAGAGTCCTTAACAACTCCTCTCCATTCGAGGTACTCAACAAGTCCAAACCTTCAATTGATTATCTAAAAGTGTTTGGGTGTGTTTGTTTTGTCTTAGCCTCAGGAATACAAAGAACCAAGCTTGATGAAAAGAGTGTGAAGTGTATGTTCATTGGCTACACCACTACACAAAAGGGATTCAAGTGTTTCGATCCTACCAACAATCGGACCTATGTTTCCAGAGATATTAAGTTCTTGGAAGATCAAGGCTTCTATATGGAAAAGGATTGGGATAGCTTGAAGAACTTAGCACAATCATCCTCTGACCGAGCCGCAACTTTGAGGTTCCTCTTAGATCACCTTGGTCACAACAAGGACCAACAACCGGCCGTTCAACCGGCCACTCCACATATAATTCCTCCAGAAGGAGATCAACCTCAAGATGAGGATCAAACCGGTGCGACTCATGAGGGGGAGCAAACTGAAGAACCTCAAGAGGAGGTCCCAACTAATGCTACCTATGAAGAGGAGCATGATGTGGTAATCTAAGAAGGAGAACCGCAGGGTAGATCTCCAGTCAGCGACCAGACAACTTCGGACACTCAACCTTTGGTGGACCAGGAGCCAGCTCCTATTGTCCGAAGACGAGTCATGAGGGGCTGGAAGGTTCTAGGGTTTGAGGCTCCTGAAAGCTCTACTTCAACAACAAGTTCTCGTGTCTACTTCAACAGTCAGGCTGTAGCTCATCCGGAAATCGAAGCTGTGTGCTCCCTTGCCCTCTTGCCATCTGAACATATTGCATTCCTCACCAAGATCGAAGCTGAGGTCATCCCATCCACGTACGAGGAAGCAATGACCAGTCCACAATGGAGGGATGCAATCACGGCTGAGGTTGGTGCGATGGAAAAGAATCACACGTGGGATGCTTCGGTTCTTCCTAAGGGAAAGAAGGTGGTCACATCCAGATGGGTGTTCACCATCAAGTACAAGACCAATGGAGACATTGATCGCTATAAGGCAAGGCTGGTGGCTCGTGGCTTCACCCAGACGTATGGGAATGACTACAAAGACACATTCGCCCCAGTGGCCAAACTACCTACGGTAAGAATTGTTTTAGCTTTAGCTGCTAACCTATCTTGGGAGTTGTGGCAGATAGACGTTAAGAATGCCTTCCTACAAGGCGACCTTGAAGAAGAAGTGTATATGCAGCCGCCTCCAGGTCTTGAAGACACTATTGACCAAGGCCAAGTGCTACGACTGAGGAAGGCCATCTACGGTCTCAAACAGTCTCCAAGAGCCTGGTATCACAAGCTCAGCCGCACATTGTGGGATCCTGGGTTCCTGCGATCTGAAGCTGATCACAGCCTATTCACCCATAAATCCTCCCAAGGTATAGTTGTTGTTGTCGTCTATGTAGATGACCTGATCATCTCTGGGGACAACAAGGCAGATATCCTCGCACTCAAGTCTTCTCTTCAAGCATCTTTAGATATTAAAGATCTTGGTGAACTAAAATATTTCTTGGGTATTGAAGTCTGTCGAAGTACTGATGGTCTCTTTCTTTCCCAAAGAAAGTATGTTCTTGATCTGTTAAATGAGACAGGTGCAATGGAAGCCAAGCCGGCTGTGAGTCCTCTTGAAGATGGCTACAAGGTCAATCGAGAGGGGGAGAAGGAGGATGAGCTCTTTGAAGATCCTGCCTTATACCGCAAGCTAGTTGGTAAGTTAATCTATTTAACACTTACTAGACCTGATTTGTGCTTTTGTGTGAACCAGGTCAGTCAGCACATGAAGGCTCCTACGAAATATCACTGGTCCATGGTCGAAAGAATGCTCAGATACCTCAGGCGGAGCTTAGACCACGACATCTGGATGGGAAAGAATGCAAGCACTGAGATTGTGGGATATTGCGACGCTGACTGGGCTGGAGATAGAATGGACAGGAGGTCCACAACAGGATATTGCACGTTCGTTGGAGGCAACATGGTGACTTGGAAGACCAAGAAACAGAAGGTGGGGGCGTGTTCAACAGCCGAAGCAGAATACCGGGCCATGAGGAAGCTGACCAATGAGTTGACTTGGCTGAAGAGTTTATTGGCCGACCTTGACATTCAGCAAACCACACCGATGGTGATGCATTGTGACAACCAGGCGGCCATTCATATCGCCTCAAACTCTGTCTTTCACGAACGCACCAAACATATAGAGGTGGACTGCCACAAGGTGCGAGAGAAGATCATGGACGGGACAATTCTTCCGTGATTCACAAGGAGTGAGGATCAGCTTGCCGACATATTCACTAAGGCCGCAAGACCAAAGGTGTGTGATCACATCTTCAGCAAGCTCGACCTAGTGAGCTTGGCCCGGAGGTAAGCGCTTCCCTGCCCATGAAGTGCATACTCTTTTCCTTAAACAGAGTTTTTCCCAATGGGTTTTATCTGTTAAGGTTTTTAACGAGGTGCATCTTCATGGGCATTCCAAGCTGAGCATTCTAGGGTGATTCCAGAATGCTTAGCTTGAGGGGGAGTGTTGACCTTTGGTTGAACGGCCGCACCGTCCGTACTGTACGGCCTCACCGTCCGTACAAGGCCGGCCGTACAACCACGTCCGTTCTGTCCCGGGAACCCCTTAGAACTTTACGGCCCCTCGTGAATCGTCATCGGACAATAGGAGCTGGCTCCTGGTCCACCAAAGGTTGAGTATCCGAAGTTTTCTGGTCGCTGGCTGGAGCTCTACCCTGCGGTTCTCCTTCTTGGGTTACCGCATCATGCTCCCCTTCATAGGTAGCATTAGTTTGGACCTCCTCTTGAGGTTCTTCAGTTTGCTCCCCCTCATGGGTAGCATCGTTTTGAGCCTCATCTTGAGGTTGATCTCCTTCTGGAGGAATTATATGTGGAGTGGCCGGTTGTTGGACCTTGTTGTGACCAAGGTGATCTAAAAGGAACCACAAGGTTGTGGCTCAGTCAGAGGATGATTGAGCTAAGTTCTTCAAGCTATCCCAAGTCCTTTTCCACATAGAAGCCTTGATCTTTCAAGAACTTAACATCTCTGGAAACATAGGTCCAATTGTTGGTAGGATCGAAACACTTGAATCCCTTTTGTGTAGTGGAATAGCCAATGAACAAACACTTCACACTCTTTGCATCAAGCTTGGTTCTTTGTATTCCTGAGGCTAAGACAAAGCAAACACACCCAAACACTTTTAGATAATCAATTGAAGGTTTGGATTTGTTGAGTACCTCGAATGGAGAGGAGTTGTTAAGGACTCTGGTTGGAGTTCGATTGATCAAGTAGCATGCGGTCATTACTGCATCTCCCCAAAATCTCTTGGGAACATTGGTATGGATCATCATGGACCGGGCCACCTCCATAAGATGTCTGTTCTTCCTTTCAGCAACTCCATTTTGTTGTGGAGTATATGGGCAGCTTGTTTGATGCACAATGCCATGTTTAGCTAAATGATCTTTGAACTTGCGATTTATGTACTCTCCTCCATTATCTGTTCTTAAAACTTTCAATTTGGCTTTAAACTGATTAGTCACATAGTTTTGAAAGTTTATGAAAGCATCAAACACTCTATCTTTAGAAAGAAGCAAAGTTATCCAAGTATACTACGATTTCTCATCTATAAATGTCACGAATTATTTGTTACTATCCCTAGACATGCAAGGAGATGTCCAAACATCTGAATGAACTAAATCAAAGCAATGTTCATAGATAGATAATAACTTTGGAAAAACCGATTTGCAATGTTTACCAAGGATACAAGCTTCACAACTAGAGTGATCAAAAGAAACTAGAGGTAACAACAACTTTAGAGCATGAAGATGAGGATGGCCTAATCTAGCATGCCACAATTTATTCAGGCCAACAGATAAACAAGAGGAAAACGAAACAGGTTTGACATTGCTTGGTGAAGTGTCTTCCAAAACATATAGGTCATCCTTAGTTCCACCTTGTCCAAGCAATTGCATAGTGTCAATATCCTGAAATTGTACACGGTTAGGCCCAAAGATAGCATAGCAATTTAAATCATTTGTTACTCTTTTGACCGACAATAGGTTGGATGTGAACTTAGGCATATACAAAGCCTTAGACTGCTTATCAAATAACCTAAGATCTCCAATTCCACTAACAGCAACCTTATCACCATTTGCTACAACCGCACTACCTAATGCCGGTTTAATGTTGCTAAGAAGCTCAGGGTTACTAATCATATGATGTGATGCACCTGAGTCTACAACAAGTGAATTATTTGACTGAGTTCCAATAGATTTACTAGGCCTAGTCATTGAGAAATAAGTTGTACCAGACTCCTTTAGGTTGATGATGGATTTGATAAGAGCCTCCAGGTCCGACTTCCTTACTAGGTCATTGTCCGGTCCTCTGGCTCCTCCATGAACCACCATAGCTAGCTCAGATCCCTCCACTTGAGCTTGGCCATTAGCTGCTGAGGTTGACCCCTGAGTGTCCACCGCTTCGGTAATATTGGCCCTTGCTTCCTTGAACTTGGCCGGCTTGAGGTGTGGGTGGAGTATCCAGCACTTGTCCTTGTTGTGACCTTTCTTCTTGCAGTGGTCACAAATCCAATTCCTCCGGTCCTCTGACTTGGAGTAAGTCTTGTTGGTGGAATGGAACAGACCCTTGTTTGCAGTTGGGAGTTCCCCTGTTCCACCAAATAATCCAAGTGATCCTTGCTCCTTCTGAATCTGCGAACACACCTCTTCAATGCACGGAAGCTTATCTGCTCTGAGCATATGCTTGATAAGGTCGTTGTAAGAAGAGCTGAGGCAGAGCAACAGAGCAAACACTTTGTCCTGTTCCCTTCGGTCATCAAGTACGACAGGATCTATGGTAGCTGGTCTTAGCATGTCAAGTTCAGCCCATAGTGACCTGAACTTCTCGAAGAACTCATTGAACTCCATATCTCCCTGGGAGAGATTGTTGATGGACCGCTTCACTTCAAATACTCTTGTGAGGTTTGAGATGTTGCCGAACACATTCTTGAGGGTTTCCCAGAGCTGCCTTGCTGTTTCGCAGTATGAGTACGCCTCTATGATAGACAAGTCTAGCGACCCCTGAAGAATAGCTAGGACCGACTGATCTTCTTGAAAACAGCGTGTGTCTTCCACACTTGGTGGGTTTTTGACACTCTCATCTAAGTCTACAACATGGCTCCAGACACCTTGACCACAAAGAACATCCTTTGTGGTTCTCGCCCAGAGCAAGTAGTTGCTTCCTCCTTTGAGGATGACCGGTAGCTTTGTGAACTTCGTGTTTTCCATGGATTTTTAAGAAGAAAACTTGGGAGATTCTGAGGCGGAGAGACTGAACAAGTGAATGAGAAAGAGAATCGAACCAGAGATAAGAGAATAGACACCAGAACTAGCAACCTGGCTCTGATACCATGAAAGATTATGCGGAATAGATAAGGAGAATGGGAGAGTTTGGAAGAGATTGAGTGAGAGTTTCATTTAGAACAAGAGAGAGTGAAAGAACCAAAAAGATTTCATTGTAACCAAAGAATCTTAACGTTTACAAAGATGTTACAAGTGCTTATAAAAGAAAGAACTCTGGCAAGAATATGCCAGAGAATCTAGTGACTCATCGGACACGTCATAAAGGGAGGGGACAGACAGCATCTTTGGTCAAAAGGAGACAGGGACGGCTTGACCAGCTGGCCTTATCCACAAACGGTCATGACCAGCTGGCTTGTCCAACTTCTAGGAAGCTTCCTATGAATTTCCTCCTTGTCTTCTTGCGCCCGGACTTTGCACAACGCCCTCGACCTTTAAGAAGCTTCTCGGGACGTACGGACGTGCTGGAACGTCCGGCCTTGTACGGACGGTGAGTCCGGCCTAGTACGGACGGTGAGGCCGTACAGTACGGATGCCCGGACTTTGCACATTTCCTTAAAGTCACCTAAGGGCTTCCCGGGACAGAACGGACGTGGTTGTACGGCTGGCCTTGTACGAACGGTGAGGCCGTACAGTACGGACGGTGCGGCCGTTCAACCAAAGGTCAACATACCTAAGGCTACGGCACGGTTCCGAGTTGGGATTGTGTACCTGTGATGGTTGTTGCATAGGAACGTGATCCATTTGCTCTCGTACGTGAGCTCCCCGTACAGTGTTGGTCTCTAACTACTCACACAACTTCTGTAGAATCGAGTTTCTTCTCCATCGCTCCCGTACGTGAGCTCCCCGTAGAATCGAGTTTCTCCTCCATTGCTTCGAACTTCATGTTAGATTGTTTCTCCATCATCAAGATTGTTGAACTATTACTTCGTATATTAATAATTCAAGTAAAGTTTGTGGGTTTTAAGAAAGATCGAAAGAGATTTATTAATGTATAAAAGATGGTTTAATGATTTACAGAGAAAGTAACAAAGCTTTTCAAGAAAAACTAGTTTAGGGTTTTAGATCTTCTACAGCTCGGTCTCTCTCCCTTTTTTGCCCATCTCCTTCAGTGTCAAATCATTATTTCAGGGAAAACGAATATTCTCCTTGAGAATAAATGGATATTTTTCAAATTGGTTTTAAACTTACCATTTATCCAGAGCGGATAAACAATAACATTTAATCGCCTCGAACAATGATTGGCGAGCATTCATTATTTAAAGGGGCCGATGTGAATTCCTGTTGGCCTTTTCAAGAGGTGCGCAGCCCGTATCCTACAATAAGCCCCCCCCTCCCCTCCTCGTTTGAGCTCCGTGAAGTTAAGTTGGCTCGGCATGAATTCGGCTTGGTCATTTTCAATGGAGATAGGATAGAAATCAAATATGAAGTACATCATTTTTATTTCTTCCGCTTTAAATGAGTATTCGAAATGCTTGAAGTTAGAAAGCCACGAATAAATGCGAACACCCCCACGTTGCTCAGAGTGAAAAAAAGGCAAGGGGTGGAAGCGTGCAGAAGCTGTCACACGTCTCATGTTTCTCGAGTGTTGTGGATGGTGATACATGTCAGTCATGCAATAAATATTGCTTCTTTCGAAGCGGAGTGATGTGAAGTGGGGTGCGTGGGACAGCGCCTTTTTAGATCTAATGATTAAGGTGGACGACGAAGAGTCAATTTGAAATGATGGACCTCGAATCCTCCATCTTTCCTTTTCTATAAATTCAAAGTTCGCCTTCTTCTATTCATTTTCTCACTTCTCCATATATTCGAAAGGTAGAGCTCTTCACTGTTTCCTCTTTTATATTTTTTTCGATTTGCCATCTCCGTCGTGTTCTTTAGTCACCACCGAGAGTTCCGACCAGATGGAATTTTCAAAATCGAATGCTAGTTTGAATAGATCCGTTCATTCCAGGGAAAACATCTTCCCATCTTGGGATGATGTGGAAGAGTTGCGGCAGAGAAATGAAGTTCGTCAGGAAGATGCCGAGCCCAGAAACCCGATAGAGAATCCCAGCCTTGTTGATGAAGATTTTGGAGATCTTGGAGAAAATTTAGAAGCCGAGGCGGGCAATGTGCGTGATGATGATTCAGAGAACGAAGCACGTGACCAAGACGATGATTCCGATGACGACCTGGATGAGGAAGATTTGATTTTCGACCCTCATGGCGTAACTCAAGCTGCTCGCAGAGGGCGCAAGAGAGGGGCTCCCAAGCTGCCAAGATTCGCCGGAAATGACTTCGGGATTTATAGGTCGAAAATAACGAAGGACACCTTAGCCGACCTAGACGCCTTTGTGGGATTAGCCCAAAGGTGACTTTTCAAGTTCCTGGTCCAGATGAGAGACTGTGGACCACTCCTCCAGGATATTTTAGCGTGTACGAATCCTTCTTCGCGGAGTGTCACCTCTGGTTTCCTCTGCCTCGTCATCTTCTGGAGTACTGCTCAAGGAGGAAGATGGCGCCGACCCAACTAACGCACGCCGCGGTTCGTCATATGGTCGGCTTGATGACTTTGGCTTCGGAAAATGAACTTCCCCTGGATTGTCGAATTTTCGAAGTGATGACTTCGATAAAGAGCGCTAGAAGACCGGGCTCGAAGAGTTATGGTTGCTTTTATATCCAGACGAAGCCGAAGTTTGGCATTATTACTGGCGGCGTTAAAAGCAAGGTCTACGATTGGAGAGAAAGATACTTCTTCGTAACAAAGGATGAATTCTCAGTGGCCGACCTGGAAATTGACATCAAGAACGACTGGAGTTTGGCAATCGGTAGTTACTTGTAGTTCTTCCTCGTTATTTCTTGTTGGCTTGACACTTAAGTCTTTTATTCTTTTTTCATAGAAAAACCTTTCTTTGCCGCGCCACTTCCAAAAGATTTTGCCCGCATCGTCGCCTCGTTTGCTAAGCTTGGACATGAGACTTGGCCTGATATTTCCGCGAAACAGTTGGCAACGCAATCAGGAGACTTCAGCGCACCACCACCTCGTCATCGAAATCCAGAATGGGGCTCCAAAAAAGGAAATTTGGCAGCTATGCTAACGTTCTCCATGATTCCGTTGCTGCCAGGCCGAGTAACGTACCCGTGATCCCGGAAGAAACCATCAGGGAGGCTGAGGTCCCTCATTTTAAACGACAGGTTCCCCGGCTTTAGTTGGTGAGGAGAACGCCGTGGCCGATCACGGCGAGGACAGAGGAGATGGTCCCACCGAGGAGCATACTGAGGTAGAGACGTTTGAAAATAACCCTGCTGCTAGAGATGATGCCGCGGCGGCAGGTCAGGCTAACAGAGACGAGGGCGGAGCTCATGACCAAGCTGCCGGGATGGAGGAGGATCAAGTCGGGGGTCCTCCCGAAAAGATCAGGAAGGTTACGAGGCTGAACCCATCTGGGTTCGAATTTCATTACAACGGCTTCGAACCCATGGCGACTGATCCTAGGTCCTGCGCCAGCTTCGTGTGGAGAACCAAATCGAGGCCAATGGCGAAGCCGGAGCCTGAAGAGCTTTTCTTCTACGATTGGTATGAGAATTATGCCACCGAGCATGTCCGTGTTATGAGCGGCGCCACTTTCCTGATCAGAAAGTACGATCGTGAGTTTAGGAAAACTCAGAGAGCCGAACAAGAAAGGTCTGCCGAGGCGGAAGTTCGAGGAGCTGAAAAGCTTAAGTTCGAGGAGGAAAAGAAGAAGCTCGCTGAGGAGAAGGACAAATAGATAAACAGGCTGCGGCGTCAGCTTATCTACGCCGAGGCCAGAGCGGAGAGCGCGATTGCCAGAAAGAGAAAAACCGAGAAGCGTCTCTCCTCCGAGAAAAAGAGGCTTAGGAAGCCTCGGGATGAACAAGTTCTAAACGAGCGCGTAAAGGTTATCAGTAAGTTCGCCGGGCTCATTGATAAGGTTAAAGGCTTCGTGGCTCAGCTCGCGGAAGTTGAGAAGGTGCTCTCAATGACTGCGCAGGTGGAAGGGACGCTTGCTTCTCTCGAAGTCTTTCAGAACAAAGGATGGAAAATCCCAGAGGAGATGATCACAAAACTTAAGGTTGACGAGGCGATCTGGGAGGCCGAGGCGGAGAAGATAGATGAGATCACCTTCGCCGAGGGTGAACTTGACGCGTATCTTGCTATTCCTTCCGCCGAAGGAGAGCTGAATCTTCTCGTCCAAATTTGGGAGCTACCGGTGTACAATTCGGGGAGGAGGAAGACCGAGCCGATCCTGCTGGGGATCAGGGTCGTGAAGGCACCGAGGCAGCCACTTAGTGATTTTGTCTCTACCCATTTTTTTTTGTTCCGTCGAAGCCCAGGCGTTGTGGGCTTTGATGTTTATGTCTTGTAATTGTTAAATTAATGAATTTCTTTCTTCAGAATCTCTTTGTACAAATAATAGTCGCTTTTATTTTGTGCCTTTTTCAAATTTTAGTATTCTTCGAACCAAGTAAAGTGCTTGGTAGCGAGTCGGTCCGATCCGAGTGATCATTTCCTTGAAACTACAAGGTAGATCGAGCATCCGAAGTGCGAGGCTTACGTCTGCTCGCCGTGAAGGCTTACGTCGGCTCGGGTTATGGTCGAAAGATAGTCCATGAGGTTAGTTTAGCATGGAGCGTCTCAGACGACAAAATTGACGCTCTAAGTTGAATACCAATGCGAACTCAGTTCAGAGACCAGATATAACTTCGAGGTTTGCGGGTAATCCCGGCTTAATAGTTGTGGATTATTTCACCTCCGCGGTCGTAAAGAAAGTTATCAGTCGTTTGGCCAGGACACCAATGTGAAAAGATAGCAAAGAGCTTTCAAGCGAAGAGCTTTAAGAGAAGTTTTTTTTTTATATATTGGTACAGCTGAACCCTTTTGCAGGCAGCCTACGTACCCCCGAAAGGAGGATCAAGCCATTCGTAGTTCGATTACATGGTATGAGTAACTAACTTTTTTTTTTTTTTTTTTGGCGATTACTTAGTAGTTGTACTACTAAGTAAAAGACTAGTAATAGAACCTTTTGAGGTTGTGAGCATTCCACGAGCGCGGGACTGCTTCGCCTTACATAGTGGTTAGTTCGCAGACTCCGGGTCGTACAACTTTGGAAACGAGGTCGCCTTCATCGAAATGCCGCTGCCGAACTTTCTAGTTGTAGTAGCGAGCTGCTTGTTGTTGATAGTTCTGCATGCGGAGGAGAGCTTGATACCGCGTTTCTTCGATAGTGTCGAGGTTGTGAACGAGCATTGCTTCATTGATCTCGGGATGTTGAGGCATCATAGCGCGGCGAAGACTTGGAACATTGACCTCGGCGGGAACCATGGCTTCGCACCCGTATGCCAAAGAAAATGGTGTTTTTCCGGTAGCTCGTCGGGGTGTTGTTCGATGTCACCATAAGACGCCGTCGAGTTCGTCTGCCCAAAGTCCCTTCTTTGCTTCGAACCGATTTTTGAGGCCGTCCAAGATTATTTTGTTGGTCGCCTCGGCTAGTCTGTTTCCTTGGGGGTGTCGAGGAGTTGATTTGCTGAGTCGAATGTTCCATCTCGCGCAAAATCCTTCGAATCGGTTGGAGATGAATTGTGAACCGTTATCCGTCATGATCTCATGTGGGAGACCGTGGCGACAAATGATGTATTTCCAGACAAAGTTCTGAACATCGACATCTTTTATAGCTGTGAAGGCCTTGGCTTCGACCCATTTAGTGAAGTAATCCGTCATGATGAGCAGAAACTTACACTGTCGAGAAGCGGGAAGAGGACTGACGATGTCCATCACCCATCGCATGAATGGATATGGTGGTGAAGATGACGTGAGGAGCTCGGCTGGTGTATTGATCATTGGACGATGTCGTTGGCATAATTCACACTTCAGAGCGTATCGTTCACAATCCGCGATCATTGTCGGCCAATAAAAGCCGTGCTTCTTGATCTTGAGGGCTAGAGCTCTTCCTCCAGAAAGATTACCCTCTGCGCCATCGTGCGTTTCAGCTATAACGCGACGTGTTTCGTCTCCACTGAGATAGATGAGAAGTGCTCCCGTAGCACTCCGTCGAAACAGATCACCATTGATTAAAGTGTAACGTGCAGCCCGTGCTTTGAGGCGACGTGCTGCCCATCTATCCTCCGGGGCTTCCCCATCGGCGATGTAAATGCGTATCTCCTGGCGCCAGTCTGGTCCATCTTCCATTACTTCCATTTGTTCAGTCGGTTCTTCTTCGTCCAGGATTACCGCGCAGAATCCTTTAGGTAGCTCGATACTTGGCATTGGAATGCTAGCAATCAGGATTAGACGTCTGAGATCTGAGTCTGTAGCCGAGCCGATGGTCGCGAGAGCATCTGCCGTCGTGTTTTCTTCCTGAGGTATCCTCGTAAGGTCGAAGGTTTCGAACTCCTTTGCAAGGTTTTGAAAGACCTTGAGATAAGCATCCATACGCTTGTTGCGAGCTTCATATGTGTCATTAAATTGATTTGCGACGAGCTGAGAGTCGCAGTATACTTGGAGATGTTGAACGCCAACGCTTTTGGCAAGGCGATGCCCCGCGATTAATGCTTCGTATTCGGCCTCGTTGTTGGACGCGGGGAAATCTAGGCAGAATGATTGTTCGAGAATCTCTCCAGTCGGGGATTCAAGTTTGATGCCGACGCCAGAACCTTGCCGGCATGAAGATCCATCAACGTGAAGATTCCATTTTGGTGGAGGCTGAAGGGTTTGATCGACGAGCTCCAGAGGTAGTTCGATGAAAAAATCGACGAGAACCTGAGCCTTGGCGCTGACACGGTTCTTGTATTCGATGTCATACTCGGAGAGTTCGACGGTCCAACGTGCCACTCGTCCGGACTGACTTGGACTGTGCAGAATAGTTTGAAGTGGCTGATTGCTGAGGACGTGAATCGTGTGAGATTGAAAGTAAGGGTGAAACTTTCTTGCAGCTACGACGACGGCCAGAGCCAATTTTTCCAGAGTGGGATATCGAGTCTCTGCGCCGTCTAACGTTTTGCTGGCATAAAATATTGGCTTTTGTTCGCCGCGGTTTTCTCGTACATGGACTCCGCTGACCGCCGTTGTCAATATGGCGATGTGGAGATAGAGATATTCGCCGTCCTCGGGTTTGGCCAGGATCGGGGGTGTCGAAAGATAAATCTACAGTTCTTGAAAGGCGGATTCATATTTATCGTCCCATTCGAACCGCTTGTTCCCGTGAAGCAGCTGATAGAAAGGAAGACATTTATCTGTTGATCGAGATATGAAACGATTAAGGGCGGCGATCCGACCAGTGAGGCGTTGGACCTCGCGAGTTTTCTTTTGGGACGGTAGTTCTAGGATTGCAGAGATTTACTTCGGGTTTGCTTCTATTCTGCGCTGAGTGACCAGGTAGCCCAGGATTTTCTCCAGAAGTTACTGCGAATGTGCACTTCGTCGGATTGAGCTTCATACCATAGGAATTTAGGAAGTCGAAGCATTGGCGCAAATCATCAATGTGAGAACTAGCAACCGTTGACTTGACTAGCATGTCGTCTATGTAAACTTCCATCGTATGGCCGAGCTGACCCGAAAACATTCGGTTTACCAGGCGTTGGTAAGTTGCACCTACATTTTTTAGTCCAAAGGGCATCACCTTATAGCAATATGTGCTGCGGTCTGTTATGAATGCTGTCTTCTCACTATCGTCAGGATGCATGAAGATCTGGTTATCGGAGAAAGCATCCATGAATGACAGGAGTTGATTTCCTGCGGTCGCCTCGACGAGACGGTCGATATGTGGTAAAGGAAAACTATCTTTAGGACAAGCTTTGTTGAGATCGGTGAAGTTGACGCATACGCGCCACTTGCCGTTCTTCTTTTTGATTACCACCGGATTTGCTAGCCAGTCTGGATATTTCACCTCGGAAATGAATCCTGCTCGGAGAAGTTTTTCCACCTCGTTGTTTACTGCTTGGGCACATTCAATGCCGAGCTTTCGTCGTTTCTGTTTTATGGGTTTGAACGTAGGATCGATGTTAAGTTCGTGGCTGATTATCTTCGGGTTGATTCCTTTCATGTCACTTATGGTCCATGCGAACGTTGTTTTGTTGTTGCGTAAGAATTCAACGAGCTCTTCCATGAATGTTGCCAAGAGATCTGATCCTATTCCAACACTTAGCTCTGGGTGATCCGTGTCAATGTTGACCTGGACAACGAAGTCATGCTTTGGCTTTTCATAAGGCGACGGTGGTAATTCAGAGTTGCCTTCACCAATGTCACAAGTAGTTGATCTGCGCATTTTCACCTCGGTGACGAAACAAGATCTGGCGATCTTTTGACCGCCTCGTAGTGTATAGATCCCATCTCCGTTTGGGAACTTGATGCATTGGTGATAAGTCGAGGCGACATCCTTCATTGAATGGATCCACGGGGTTCCAAGGATGGGGTTGTAGATGGCCGGTCGATCGATCACATCAAATTTTACCCACTTTGTTACTCCACCGACCTGAACTGGGGGTTTGGTCGTTCCGACTGTTGTTGTAGATTCGCTGGTGAATCCGGTGAGTAACTTTGGAGATATTTTTATTTGACTGTCTCTGATCTTCATTCATCGAAGTGTTTCTTTGAAAATCAAGTCGACCGAGCTGCCAGTATCTATGAGTATTCGACTGACATCGGCGCTGTTATTGATGGATAGTTCGACGACCAATGGATCGTTATGAGGAATATCAAGCCCGATCGTGTCCCTTTCCGTGAAGGTGATCTGTTCATCGTCCTCGATGGGCTCTTTCCACTTGAAGGCGCTTGCTGCCTGACGTTCGTGGCGTTGGACCGATCTAACGGAGTCGTTGCAGTCGATGAGACCGCCCATGATCATATTTATTTTTCGCCGCGGTGCTTTCGGCAGCGGAAGGTTTTCGTCTCGGTCACGATTTCGTTTATTTGAATCGTCATCGGCTCGGCGATCTCTTCTTTTCGATCGTTGCTCTCGACTTTCATCCTCCTTTGGTTTAGTCATTTGTTTTTTGACCTCGGTAGGTTTTTCTGTTTCTCGGTTTCGTCCTCAGAGATCGATGTTTCCTTTTTTGTACTCCGCAAAGAGATGCCTTTGCAAATGCTGGCATGTGTACATATCGTGGCCCGTCCGCTTATGGTTGATACAGTACATTTCCAAATTATGCGGCTCTTTTTTGCAAAAGACTTTGTTTTCTTCCGGCCGGACGTACTTGTTCCAATTTTTTGGACGATCTGCTACGTGGTAGTTAAACGCTCTTTTGTCCTCTTGATCATAATGTTGCCGCGGCTCTTGATGAACTCTGCGTGTCTTATCTTTCGGAGTCGGGGTTTTCTTTTTAGCGTACGCTGCTCGTTCTTCCTCAAGCTCGGCGTATAAGACTAAACGGTGGAGGGTGTCTTCCAAATTGCGAGGTTCATTCGGTTTCAGATCCTTCCAGAGTTCGATGCCCGGTTTCATCCCGCGGCGGAGGGTGACCAAAGATATTGTATCTGGAACGTCGATGCAGGAGATGACGGTTCGGAAACAATCTATGTAAGAACGAAGGGTTTCATTTTCGTCTTGGACGCATGCCCAGAGGTCGGCACTGGTAGCTCCTTCGACGATGAACATTGAATAATGTTCCAGAAAAGCCGCTGAGAGTTTGTCGAAACTGTCTATTGAGCTAGGAGCGAGGCGAGAAACTCAGTTCAGAGCTGCTCCTCCGAGGGACTCGACAAAATATTGGCAAAAGGCTGCATCGCGTTCATTCTCAAAAAAACGTGCTCTGGCCTTAGCGATCTCGAACGCCAGAAGATGACGTTGAGGATCGGCGTTGCCGCAGAAAGTAGATGTGACTTTTATCTTCCCGTGGTAGCGTAAAGGTACGTTCGTGACTTTTGATGAGAATGGTGTTTTCCTTGTTTGCTCCAGGACGCGGTCCAGCTCGGGTGCCGAGCTAGTAGCCCGATGAATTTGGGATCCGATATCAGAGAGTCGTTTGTACACCAGTTCGAACTCGGCGTTCCTACTTGGAATGGTTTCTGGTATCCAAATTTCGGATTGGATGATTCGTTTTGTTCCGTAGTTGTATTTGCTACGGCTGTGGTTTCCGCGCGATCAACCTGTGGGGTGATTCCAAACAGGTTATTGACGACAGTTCTTCGCCGTCCCGGGGTATAAGGTCCTTCGGTGTCCGCCTGAGATGCTCCAAGTTTTTCCAGCTCGGCGCGTTGAGCAGCCTGATTAGCCTCGAATCTGCCAAGACGTTGATTGAGTCTCTGGGTGAGATCGTTCATCATGTTTTGTATTATCGTGATGGGGTCGGGAGGAGGAGGTGTGACTGGTGTTCCCACTGGATTGACCTCGTTAGTATTCATATCTTATGGAGGCAGTGTGTTAACCATCTCTTAAGGTTTTGACTCCTCTTTTCTCAAGGTTCCCCACAGACGGCGACAATTGTTGAACTATTACTTTGTATATTAATAATTCAAGTAAAGTTTGTGGGTTTTGAGAAAGATCGAAAGAGATTTATTAATGTATAAAAGATGGTTTAATGAATTACAGAGAAAGTAACAAAGGTTTTCAAGAAAAACTAGTTTAGGGTTCTAAATCTTCTACAGCTCGGTGTCTCTCCCTTTTTTGCCCATCTCCTTCAATGTCATATCCCTTTCCTTTTTATAGTGATTAGTCGCCGACCCGAATCCCTTTGAATTAGGAAAAGATCCGATCCATTCTTTCATGATTTTCCGCGCCGATGCCATTATTTTAGGGAAAACAAATAATCTCCTTGAGAATAAATGGATATTTTTCAAATTGGTTTCAAACTTACCATTTATCCGGAGCGGATAAACAATAACATTTAATCACCTGAAACAATGATTGGCAAGCATTCATTATTTAAAGGGGCCGAAGTAAATTCTTGTTGGGCTTTTCAGGAGGTGCGCAGCCCGTATCCAACAAAGATCAACGATTTAAGTTGCTGGTTGATCTCGAGTTACACCGTCATGTGTTGCATCAACAGCTGTGATATTGAATCCAAAGACACCGGAGGATTCCATCACTGATCACCAGCTGCTTGAGAGCTCTTCGTCATTGTCATTCTCTGAGTTTGCGAAGCTTCGATCCAGAGCGCTCACTCGCACCAATTTGTTATGCAAATGTCTGTATTATTGTTAACAACCCAAATACAAGCCCAATAATAGAACTTGCAGGCCAATAATTGTTTTCACCCCAGAACCAAGTTTCCAAACTTTCCGAATGCCCCTTCTCTCTTAATTGGGCTCTCTTATATACTGAGGCCCAATGTACAATACTCACGTCAGAATTACCATGAATCAACAATAGGCACCAATTCCTCAACTCCCACCGTTGCTCTTCCATTTCTTTCACTCTTCTGTCTTCTGGTATATACCCAATGTGGCATATCAATGACCAAACTTGTTTCTGCTTCCACAACAGTTTCAAAACAAGTGACCTTTCAAAGATTCAGTTCAGCCATTTGTTTGGGTTGTGTGTGATGGGAGTTGTGTTTCTTTCGAGTTCAGCTGCAAGATCTCCAATCCGGATCAATGGTTTCTTAGAAATTTATAGATTCTGCTCTATTTCATGTTGGGAATCGGATCAATGCTTTCTTAGAAACTAATAGAGTGTTTTTAGGATCAGTGGTTTCTTAAATTTAACTCTTTTTATTTTTTGACAACATACACCATTGCTTGGATCTACTTAATACGACTAGTAGTATATGATCTTTTTCCATTATTTATGTATTCTTTCACTTTATGAGTTTATACATGATGATCAGTAGTGCTAATTACATTAGCCTCAAACACTGTAATTTCGAATATGTCGACATGGTTTAGACCAAATACCTCCATTAACATTGCAACAAGGTGAGTTTTCTCTGTAATCTTTTCGTTGATAGATTCCAATGGCTCTTTATATTCCTTCTCCTGCCCAGTCATTCATTCTCTTGTGTTATTATAGAGCTGCAGAGTTGTAAATGTCACAGTAATAGGTTGATATCTCAAATCCACGATTTGATCAACCAAAGATATTGCATCAGAAATCCTATTCCCGTGCTCATAACCGAGTTTCATCATCTTCACAAGAAGAGCCAAAGCAAGAGAGAGCTGAGAGCGGCGGCAAAAACAGTTAACCAAAATACTGTATGTACAGAGATCATGTGGAATTCCCAAACACAACGTCAAACTTCTTCGTCTTGGGGAATGCACTTAACAGTTATGGTAAAGAATACACTTGTAACCTTTGAGAGAGATCAATCCAATGCATTAGTTGTGAAGTTTCCGTCTTAACCCTACACAGGACTTTCCCACGTATTTTTCATCTTAGCTAAACACTAGAAATTCTAAGTGTGAAATTTGGTTTCCACAAAGGCTATAAAAGGCAACGTAGAAACAAATATACTAAAAACTCTTGTTATTTTCTCTTTCCCTTAACTTCAAATTCTCGGTCATATTCAACGAGTTTGCAGTCTAATTCTTTTAGTACTTTTTCTTCATTTGACAATAAAAGATATTTTAATCCTTGAACTTTATCCACAAAGTATCAACCACAGATCTTCCATCCACATCAAGAATAAAATGATTTCCAACAAGGTACACGAGACAATACATCAATTAACACCACATCACACAATTCGTAAATAAAACCATCCTCATGTTCTAGCAACACGAGCAAATATATAAGAAGCGCAAGACCTAGCCGCTTTATTACTTGGGAGAATTGCTAAATTAACCTCATAAATACCGAAAATGACTCGTTTGATATATTTGTTTTGGAAATTACTAGAATAATCTTTTGTATATATTTTACCATTTGGCATGTGTTAACAAAAACGGTAATAACAAGAATACCATTAATGAATCCCACAAAAATACGTGCGCAAAACAGAAAGTTTACCATACAAGTGTAGGTAGAGTTAATAAATCTACGTAGACTTAATGAGTGTTTGGTAGACTTATTTTGGTAGACTTTTAATGCGATACGATAGATTTGTTATGTGCGGTAGATTTATGAGGTGTATGTGTTAGACATATTGTGTAGTGGTAGACTTATTATTCGGATGGTAGACCTATTAGCGTGGTAGACTTAGTATTCGAACGGTAGATTTGTTGACTTATTTATAAGTCAGGAAAGATTTATTTTGGCGTCGGTAGATTTATTGAGTGTGGTGGCAGATATATAGCGACCGTAGATTTACTCTATTGGTGGCAGATCGGTAGATTTATTCTCTTTGTCGGTAGGTTTTCAGAGGATATGAAGTGACAGCAGATTTGTTCGTGATGATAGTAGATTTATAAGCGAGTGGTAGACTTATCTTCTATGACAGTAGATCTATGGTACTTAGCGAACTTAAATTTGATGATGAACCATATATTGTAACGACGATAAGTTTATATACAAACAACAATGATACATGTAATCTCTTGTATGAAATGTTAACATTAATTAAACATTTAATATTCTTAATATTCTGAAAAGTACAAGGTTTAGATACAATCTTTACGAACAGAGATAATAAGTGTGGAATAAAATTGTGGAAGTTACAGTTCAATTGACCACACATACTTCATCAACATACAAAGACAGCCTCCAACAAAAAATTGATGGATTATAACTCATTTTTCAAACATTAACAAGGGTAAACATCATAGGTTTACATCATTTGCACATCGTCAACTTCAGGAACATCATGATTCGGTATAATCTTGGATATCCGACCATAGTTTTCAATCCTTACATTCTTGGGACCACTAAACCACCTGTTTACTCTTCACATTTGAAGAATATCAGTAAAAGGCCTACCATCATATGGTAGATAGTTCTCATGAAATTCCATAGCTGTGCGGCCGTAGACTTTACAATTTAAGACCGAAGCGCTACAAATTTTACAGAGAAATGTTAGAACTGAACTTCTGCAAAACTGTATATTGAAGAAGCCTCCCTTGTATTAAAATCATAAATGAGGAAATACCATACACCACGGATACAAAATGAAAGCATGAGATTGTCGATATTTGTCGGATCAGACCCTTTATGCTTCAGTTCACCCACATTGAACATAAATCCGACCAAATCTTGTCAAAAGGAACAGAAAATGAATCATACGGCAAGCCTTCAAAATATGTTATTACACCCAGTATTAAACACTTACCAACTAAAACAGTTGTGGTAACAGTACCATCAAGTACTGAAGAGAAGTGGGTAAATTTGTTGCACAGTTCCAGCTGAGGTGGATCAACTTTCTTCACGACAGTGATGTCATAGAAATGTATCTTGTAACGATTGTCAGTTGCACGAATCTCACCAGTATTCTCTTGAACACGGAAGATGAGAATCGATATCCAATTGTTCTCTTCCAAAAAATTGCAATAATGTTCGACGAACTGACTGCTTATAGAAAGTTCAATCCTTACACCCTACCATATACATAACCAAATATACATGTAACACAAAAAAATACAATTTAAACAGATGAGTAAGCACCAACCTTATCATCCACCAAGATTAAACCAAGTGCATTATTGGTAGGCAAAGGAACAGTGAATTTACGCAGAACTTTTGCTCGGATATGCCATCCTTCGATACAAGTCCGCAAATCAGCAAGTTCGTGATAGTTTTCCATAACGGATCCTTCAAAGTGACGTTAGTTTGCGATGAGAGAGAGAGATGATGGCCTTTTATACAGAAATGAACCGTTGCTTAACTTGGATTGAGTTGAATCGATAGAGAGTGAAACTTGAACCGTTGCCACCAAAGTGTGGGACCGTTCCCTAAGCATTTGTTAAGACTTATAAGCGTCCAATAATCTATCATTAAGAATGGTCGGTGGTAGATTTATTGTGTTATAGAGTAGATATATTATACCAGAATGGTAGGTCATGGTAGATTTATAGTTACAGTACAAGTAGATTTCCTATAGTTAGTTGCACAACAAAGCAAAATAGATTGTTACATAGGAGAGCAAGCTATTACAACGATAAAATTTAGATATAGAACCGCATTATAGATAGGTTCTTAAGATAGGAAAGCAAATTACGAGACATAAAATACATGAAGACAATACTAAGTACAAGGACAACAACCATAATCTTCAAGTACATGGCAATTGTCATCTCTCCAACAGCCTTCTCCAGCTTTGCAAACTTCTCCTCAGTCTGAAGTTGTAATGTCTCCAGCTTATCAATGCCAATTCTGAGTGTTGCAATGTCGTCGCTCAGCGAACCTGCAATCGCGTTAAGATCATCCCGTATAAATTTCAATGTTGTTTTCAAGGTTGGGAACTCATTGAACTTTAGCCTGCACACGTCTTCCAGTATCGCCTAATCCCACCACTTGAACATATGTAGCCCTTTCTTATCTCCGTATTCAAAAACTAAGAAACGCCTGTTCTGATATTTAGATTGTTGAAAACTCAGAAAAAAACATCGGTCCAGCACCACACATACACTTATTGGGGACTCCTAAGGTAGTTAGAGGATCAAATGCATCATCTTGCAAGCTGCGGCCAGTTGCCGCAGATGATGAGGATGGTCCACTGTAACTGCAAACCATTTTCTCTGATTTCAAAGAACAAAAAATTAAAGTAAGGCTCTGACTAGTAACGACTGTTGTTTTATGTTTTGGCTTTAGACTTTTGGCTGTAGAGATTTTGGCTTTAAAGATTTTTGGCTGTAGAGATTTTGACTTTAGAATCTGATTGGTATCAAAAGCTGTAGAGACTATGGCTGTTAATAAATTTTTACAAAAATTAATTTACTACATTTATTTATTATCTAAAAAATAACTGAAATTGCAAAAAATAATTTATTTGTTATTAAAACTTAACTTCAAACTATAATTTATTAAATAAAACAAGAAAAACCATTAAGATAGTAAAGTAATAGAAAATATTTAATGATTATTAGCCCATATAGCATTAGCTAATTTTTTTTGCTTAATACTATTTTTGTTTTAAATAATTCTTCAATAATTTCAATTATCTAACTCATACCATGATTTTTTTATTCTAAATTATTAAAATTAAAAATAAAAATTTATGACTTTTTCTTACTAATAAATTTTGAAAAAGTAATTTAAATTTCTAAAAATAGTATTAGATTATTTATGTTTTTTTCTTATTATACTTTGAAAGTGTAATTTATAAACTTTTCTACTATAAATTTGAGAGTTCAGTATATTATTATACAAATCTAATAATTTTAGATATTTATTTCTTTTTTATTTATTTTGATATAAATAAAGTCAAATTAAAAGATACCTCACTAGAATTTGGGTTGAAAAGTGAATAGAGAGGAACTTTAAAAGCTTGAAAATTTGGCTTTAGAAAAACATGAAGAAAATGACAAAAAATTTGAAAAAGTGATTTTCATGGTTGTTAAATGTTCTAAAGCCTAAATGATGTGATTGGATAATTTTAGGCTTTAGAAGCTTTAGAAATCAATACCTAAGTCTCCCGTCAGTTAAATAAATCTACCATAATTACAATATATCTACTACATTATATCTACCTACCATGACAAACACAAAGAAAGTATATCTAAGGTGAGAACTTAGGAAAGGAAAGAAAAGTATGTTCAGAGCCGTATTTTTAATGTTTTACTAACCCATACCCGTAAAGAGTTTCCTCCTCCATTCGAATCTGTAAAAAAACGTTGGAGCAGATGAACAGTTAGTTAAATAAAAATCGAACAATGAGGACAGAAACAAACATAAATCGAACCCAGCTGAAGCACAGAACTTGGGTGGCGAAGAAACCTTACCAGTTCAGCACATGTGAAGTCGTTTCTCGCAAACTCTCCATCGCTCGGTCGTAGTCGCCGCCGCAAGAAGAAAATTTAGGTTTACGTTTTCTTACAAACCAGGGAAACTAGTTTTATATAAGTGACTACAAAATTATACATATCATCGTCCCTTTACAAAAGCGTACTATCACATGTTCATTACAGAAGACACATGTTAATTACAAAGCCACCACATGTTCATTACAAAAGTAAACATGTGTCTGTCCCTTTATAAATGTGTACCACTAAGATATACGAAAGTCTATTGTCAGTTAAGAGAATCCGTAAGGGGAGCCTGTCAGCAACTGTTGATGTCCGAGGGTTAGAGTCTGATAGCTTAACCAAATATACGGGGGCAGCTCATCCATGATCTCAGCTTCATATTTCATACGGATGGTACGCATCCCCGCGTAAAACAACTCGTCAACAGAATGACCAAGAGCTAAACACTCGATAAACTTCAGCGTATACACCCCACAATCACCCGTCTGAATGTTCTGTGAAAATGTTTTGACCTTGTAAATGCTGAACTGAGCAGCAGACATCTTCTTCCTGCTGGCTGCGGGTGTAGCCTGCTTCAACAAAAGCGGAATCATCTTCGTATATGGCCTGCAGGTTTCATAGACATAGGCGTTGTCGTACATCTCGTTGATGGGATCATATACTCTAACCCTGCGATTGGGTAAGTCTACCTCCACATCAACCCAGTGCTCATTCCTGATATTATGTGCAACATACAGTGTATCAACATCCTCGACCCATTTCTTATTTGTAGCATAGTCATCAGGAATAGTGCCATTGTACAGATTAAATTATCCGTCAGGAAAAACCCAGCTCTTCTCTCGTGGTATAAACTCCCTTGCATAGTCGCGACACCAAAGAGCCGTGAAGGTTGAGTCAATGAAAGCTATCCTATCGCTACGAAATGGGTTTGAGTCTTTAGCCGCTCTTCGTCGAAGCATATTCATAGCTGCCACTACATGCTGGTTGTTTAAACGGTAATAAGTCTACCAACACGCAATAAAATAAGTCAATCAATGTACTAAACCGGAAAAAGCTATACATCAACAAGTAAGTAAAATCTGCTTCATTGATAATAAGTCTACCACCACGTAGCTAGCAAACTACTTAACTGGACAATAAGACTACCATCAACAAGTAGCTAACATATGTTCCAATTGACAATAAGTCTACCATTATTTAACAAGCAGTCTACTTAACCGGACTATAAGTCTACCATAACTTATCTATACATCTGTAAATCTAACAAGTTGCCAAGCAATTCCATCTAAATGAGTAAACTTACAGTATCATTTAACCACCCGTATCTGGGGTCTTCTTCTGGCCAGTCGTCTTTAGGTGTCATCAACGTTAGGTAAAACTCCACTCCTCCTAAGCTGGTATCCAACGGATTGTCCCTAAAACATGAAAGGTCCTACGATGAGATATCAATACTACCCATCCTATCACACTTAACAATGAAAGGGAGAAATCACTTACAAATCAGTCCTCATATAGGCAATCAACAGCTCTACTTTTGAAGCGTCCAGCTTCTCAAAAGGATTATAGATAGCGTCAGAAGGGAATTTGCCAAACATAATTCGCTTGACTGCAGAGCTTCCAACGTAAGGCGAACGTTGGTTGGGAGCAAGATTGTGAGCCCTCGGGCCATTGAAATCCTCCTTAGTACAGTAGTCCAGAAGCTTGTCTAACGCAGTGTTCACATTTATCTCTCTTGCATCCTCTTTCTCTTCAGGGTCCGCTTCACCTACGTTTTCCTTCTTTTTATTCTCCTCTCAATTCTTCATTAACTTCTCCTTCTTCTGTGGTTCTTGCGTCTCTGATTTCTTCTTTCCCGGTAGCTGCATATCCGGTTTCCCCGAAGCCGGAGTCCGCATCTCCCATGGCGGAGACCTCTCCCATGCAGGACCTTGCATGGCCGATGCCGGAGTCAGAGATGCCATCTTCCATGGAGGAGGTGGCATGGTCGATGCTGGAGTCTGAGATGCCGACCTCCGCATATCTGATTCATTCATCTGCGGAGCTTTCTTCTCTGGTCTCTTCCTGCCTGGTTTCTTTGTCTGCAGTTTCTTCTTCTCCGTTTGTTTCTTTTCAGGGTGTTTCTTCTCCGCTTGTTGCATCCATGTTTCCTTCTTCTGCGGTTCTTGCGTTTTAGGCACCCTTCTTCTTCTTTGACTTCTTTCGGTCAGGCTTTTCTTTGAAGTCATCATCGGATTTGTGGCTTTCCTCAGCTACCACCTTCCTTTTCCTATCATTTCGAATAAGCTTCTCGACCTTCCAAAATGTTTTGTCTAACGTTCCGGCGAGAATATCATAGATCATGCTGTGAAGCATCATGTTCTGCTGTGACATGGTCTCCCAAGTATGACCATCGTCGTCTGGCCAATACGGGTAGATCTCCTCAATGGCACACCGCACCAAAATGTGTTGAACGCGGACCTAAAACATAAACACAAATATAAATTTCGTTAACATTAAGTCTACCACCACGTAGCTAGCAAAGAACTTAACTGGACATTAAGTCTACCGTCAACAAGTTACTAACATATGTTCCAATCGACAATAAGTCTACCATCATTTAACAACCGGACAATAAGTCTACCATAAGTATACATACCTTCCCTTCCGCGGTTGTTTCTCTTTCCTTATCCAACACCGCATCAAGATCATATCTTTTACGGCCTACTTCCCACCGTAATAGCGGAATATCTGAACGTATTCCTCGCTTGTTGCAAAAAATATCCCCCAGAACTGGCACACTCTCAAAAACCCAAATAAGTAATACATGTACACAGCCGTGAACTGTGTACTTATTTCCTTCAAAATTTTGTCATCTTCTAAGAGAGGATCAACTCCTTAAAAGCTATCCGTCCCCACAGGTACTTCTCGAATGCCTCCGGATCAAGGACTCTTTTAGCGGCCATCAAGGGGATCCTACTATTCCGGGATACACCGTATATCCCCACAGACAAAATGAAGAGTAGTGCAACCATTCTTTTCTTCTCCTCTGTCCATGTCATGCATCCGGCTAACACAGCACTGAGTTGATACCACGAAGGTCCTTCTCCTGGAATGACCTTCAGATCTTTCAAAAAATCTTCGTGATCAGCATTCCATACTTCCCCATCATTTAGGGTGTTGCAGTTCAGTCCAGTGATATATGCGAACTTGTACAGGGAAAACTGGATTGGCCGACCACCAACCAACGACCACATCTCGTACAGGCTGTGGATAGCAAGCTGATTGGTTATGAGATAGTGCACCATCTTCGCACTCCACGTATACTTCAACGTACTGAGCTTCAGCGGGACTCCTACTTGAGATGTGTTCATCACATCGTTGATGACTTTCGGACCAACCGCTTCTTCTAGAACTCCGAAGTCTGTGAGCGTACAATTATGGTGGAAGCTCCTGTTCTGAAGTGGAGACTTCCCTACTGAATAGAGTGTTGAGGGGTAACTTTTAGAGGCCATATCTGCAGAAATCAAAATAAATCAATAATACACCAAAATAAGTCTACTGCAATGGTCTTCAATAAGTCTATCATAACTAATGAATATCTATTATGTGTTAAATAAGTTTACGATAACATATGAACTGTGCCAAAAAAATCTACCATCAAAGTCTACGCAAATGGTCTTCGATAAGTCTATCATAAGTAATTAATATCTAACATTTGTTAAATAAGTCTACCATAACACACAAACTGTGACAAAATAATCTACCATCAAGTCTACCGCAATGGTCTCCAATAAGTCTATCATAACAATTAATATCTAACATGTCCTAAATAAGTCTACTATAACACAAGAACTGTGACAAAAAAATCTACCTTAACGTTAAAAGAAAACAAAAACTATCATCTGACAAAAATCCTTCCACCGCGTTTAGACTTCTATCAACAAAATATACCATAACTTTATTTAATATCTACCATAACAAATTTTCGTCTTTTTCAACAAAAACTGCAATGTTGTCTTCGCCAGAATCTCCACTTACTATTAACAGGGTCTCGACTTTCACAAACAAACTCAACGAAAACCAGAACCAACTTGTTGTAGAAAACGCTATAAAAAGCTGTCCGCTGCCGTTTAAAACTACAAAATGTCGGAAAAGATGAACAGTTAATACTCGTCCTATCTACGCCAAATCGCTATAAAAACTTCTTCAAATCGATTTGAAAGACTCGTAAGCTCGGCAGAAGTTAAAAACATACCGTTTCACCACCCGAATTGAGGTTTCTCGCACAAGTCCCGTCGTTCGTTTCGTCGTCTCCGTCGTTCGTCATAGTCGCCGCGGGAATTATGGTTTATGTAAAAAGTAAGAATTCTATTTGTAAAAACTGAAATAATTTTACAGTTATCGAACGAAAAGAAAAACAGAAATATTTTAAAATATTATAATTTTTTTGTAGTAGCATTTTCGTAGTAAAAACGAAAACTCACATATTACAGTTCTTTCACCATGAATTTTTGATTATTCAATTGAGAGGAATATCATTCTAGTAGGCCAAAAAAGAGATCATTGTACTAATTATCTCTTATTAGAAAGTACAAACAAACAAAACCTACAGACAAAAAAGAAAAAGAAAAAAAGAGAGGCTATTTGGACTTAAGCCATCTGCCTATTAAGGATAATTATGCTGTGTAACTTCACGACACTTACGAGCATTCAAAGAACCCGTGACGCTTAATAGCCTCATTGTCCTCCGAAACACATGCAACAACAAGAAACGCAAGATATAGGGCCATTAAGGATAATTACGTTGTGTAACTTCGTGATAATTACGTTGTGTAACTTCGTGATAATTACTTACCAGCAATCACAGAATCCAACTAAAATTGGGTGCTTGACTTAACCAGAGTAATTAAGGGCGGAGTGGTTGTGAAACAGAAGTAACAAATGCTAATTGAAAGAGAGGTTTATAAGTGCGAGGGTATAAAAGTTGGCTCATTGGCTTTGGATAGCTTAACAAACCCATTGAAGGGTAATACTTAGGCAAAAGGTTTTCAAATTAATTAATCCAATTTCACGAACAAAACTGCTTTGCCATCTCACAATCCAACCCAGCTCTCACATGGTGATCCATGGAGAGAACAAGCTTGAATAAACAACCTTTCGATGCCAAAACACCCCCTAAACAGCTTAAGTCTTAGGTTAGGAAGGGCAGATCTTTTAAAAGATTGTTCCAGCCATTCACCCATCATAATATTTGATTGGAAGGCTTGAATGCATGAATCCAAATAGAAAAAATAGATCAGGCGTTAAACTTGTCAAATAAGAAATGAATAGGTTCATTAAGGGAATAAGACCTTCAAAGATTCAACCTTTACTATCCTAATCGGATCCCATCTCTAAAGCATAGGTCGCTACTTGCCAATCGCTGGTCTCATTAGAGAGAGAACAATAATCATGATTGGAAAAGAGATTGATTTTTATCAAGAAAGAAAATAGTTATGAAACTAAAAAAAAATGTAACTCAAATCAATATCTGCAACAATGTAGTTTTTCAGAGGATGAAAAGATAGCCAAAAATGGATAGACAAAAGAGAAAGGTGAAAGCGGCGACACCCTTAACAAAGGTATAAGGGGTCTTTATATACACGGTCCTAAGGGGGAAAGAGAAAGAAAAACCCTTCTTGCGACGCTGGGGACCATTTTGCTAAACGCAGACCTCCCTTGGCATCTTGTGTGAAGTGGAAGACACTTGGGCCTTGACCACGCATGTGCTTTGTGTGGTACGGCCTTGTAAGATACAGGCTTAGTATATCAGTGTCTGATAATCGTGCCTGTCCAATGTGCAAACTTTGTGTCGACCATATTAGGCTCGCCCCATTGTGAGCATCCGATGTGCAAAGTTTGGGTCATTCATGTTGGCCTCGCACTGGTGTGCTTGACCGATGTGCAAACTCCGAGTTTAACTTCTACTGGGTTCATGCTGTTGCGGCTTCCTGATGTTCCGAGAGAGAGTTCCTTCTTTGCTCCGAGTTGTTTCTCCACCCATCTCCATGCCTTGATACCTATGTAACACTCCAAAAGTACAAACAAAATGCAAGCTCCTACCCTAATGCATCCTAAACAAACATGAGCAAAGAAAGAGGAAGAAACCTAGATGGAAATGCATGAATGAGGTCTTAACTATCATGAAATGAATGGGGAAAAAATGTAAAATGCAAGGAAATCAACATCCCCAGATTTTTCTTTTTACTTGTCCTCAAGCAAATTAGCAGCCGCAGGGTGAGGGTTACAAAGAACATCCAAATACAGTCATAAATTTCTGTTTAAAGAAAATCAAGCGAATGTCTCTACTCCTAGTTCTAAGATGCAAATCACGTTTACTTACTCAAAAAACATTAGCCACAATCATCACAACACAAAAAGTGAAACCAACCTCTAACTTATATGCACGTTTAAATTATCATTCCCTTTTCACATTCAGTTAATTATTGAAAACGTGGATCATACTCATGTTCATCAATCAAACTCATTTAGCTAAGGGTAAAGCTCCGAGTCATGATGCACTCGAAGCAAAGGTTTTATGAAGCATAACAGGGATAACTCATTAAAAAGAATCTTCCTAATGCAAAATGCTAAGGGAAAAAAATAAACTGATGCATACAGAGATATATTTTCATCTACCCAAACACCTAGTCAATCTCTACCTTAGTTTACCCATCATTTTTATTGTTCCTATGCTACCATTTTCTAAGGTTTTATTTACCTCTTCCCTTCCTTTCTTCTTGAAAACTTTGATCTCATTGGGGTTTTTGCCCTTTTCATCATTGTTGTGTGGCTTTGGCTCTTTTTTGCGTGGTTTCCGTTTCATCTTTGATGCTTCTGGCCGATTTTTTATTCTTCATCTGTGCCTCTTCTTGTTACTTTTTGGAACCACCCTTTTCTTACTAGGAACTGAGCCCTTTTTGCTAGCACTACACAATTTTCCCCAAGATTTCTTTATCTCGTTGTCCCTTTTTCCTTCTTTCCTTTCTTTCTTTTCGCATAGTAAATCTTGTAAAGCTTATTCCATTCCTAGTCTACCTGTGAGTCCACTAACCTATATTGGCTTAAAATGCAAGCCGTCTACATAAAAACCTATAATTTTCAGCCTAAGCCCAACACTTTTTGCTAAGGAAGATTCGAAAGATGTAAAACCCTCACATTCACTTGCAAAATCATTTCATGCTACAAAGATGCCTTTGGCTTGGGTGCGGAGGGACTACTCGACTAGCAAAGGGTGACAACACCGTGAAAATAAAATCCGAGTATAAGATCCATGGGTTATTAAATCCGAACAAGAGCATGATAATTCAAATTCCAAATTTACAGTTTAAGACCAACAAGGGAAAGATTAAGATTAAGTTTTTAGCCAGAACTAGATTATCACAATGCGAATTCCAATTGTGGTGCTGCAATAAAAATTCAGTTTAACACTAAGTGCATTAAACATCTAAGGATATAGGCATTGACTTGCTAATCTAAAAACCTTGCAATTTACAAGGACAACTAAGATTTACATCCTATGCGAAACTATATGAATTTTATATGAATACATCTAGACTCGATCCCAACTGTAAATGCAACTACATGCTTCTTTTTTATGGGATATTTTTCAAAAAAAACAAACAAATTTTGTATTGATTCTTCAATGCACATACATGAATGCATTCTTTCTATTCTAACTAAGAATGCACATGGGATGTCCAATGTATACTCCCCCAAACTTAAATCACACGGTTCCTTGTGTGATAAATAATTCAGAAGGAAGTAACCTAGAATACTAAGAATGCTAAAGATTTCAGATTGGTGGGAGAAGGAAATTACCTGTGGCTGCATCGACTTATGCCTGGTGTTTGAAGCCGCTGAACCCAATGGAATGTTCACAAATTTTTGTGCACAGACTTCTTTGTCATTTCTTCTATGGTTATCCCAACTATCTATAAACTCCATCGACTTTATTTTTCAAAGTAAAAGTGCGAAAAAACAGAAAAATGATAGGCTTGGGGTGCCTCTCAAGAGAGCTTTGTTTGAAGTCCTTTTAGCTCGACTTTTCTTATCTGATTGCGCTTGGACGGGGTCTTGAAGAGGGACTGATCTTTTCTCCCCAAGCTATTGTTTTGCACTTGCTAAGTACGGCATTAACCTGTGGCTATTTACTGTATGTTCACCTCCATCATTTGTGATCAGCGTCACGGCTCCGTAGGGTAGGACTTCTTTTATGGTAAATGGGCCTGACCATCTAGATTTGAGAGGAAGCTTTTTAGTCTGGAGTTGTACAAAAGCACTTTGAGAAAGTCGAAACTCACACAATCAAAACTTATAATAAATGGGGGTTGAAAAATCCAAGATTGAAAGTTTAGTTTTATTGAATGATTTTCTGGAAGAATACAAAGATATCCGTAAATGTTGTAAAGTCTTACAGTACAAATTTCTAAGTATTCAGAGAGATATCCAAATGTAGGACATGCTATTCCTTATATACTAGACGTCTTGGAGAGGTGAGAAGTGCTGCTAGCGATGTGGGGCGTTGTCAAGTCCGAGAATCTAGCAACTTAAGCATTTCTTGATGGGCTCGGGCTTGATCAGTGGTCAAGTCTTCTCAGTTCGCCATCACTTTGTCTTGTTCCGGTTCAGCTCACCTTCTATTTGATCTCGCCTTCGATTTGATCTTGCCATTTAATTTGAATGTCCCTATCTGGTTTTCTTGGATAATGATTGGGACAACCTATCCGCTCGCCGGTTAGAACAAAATGGATCATAAATGTGGTGTGCCTCTCCATGCATGTCCCAAAGAGTTAGAACACTGTCATGTAAGGCAATTTTCAGCTTGCCATCTTCCTATGGGAAAGTAGATGGCGACCTACAAGTAGTTTCAGGTCGCCACTTGCCCATGGGATGAAGTTGGCGACCTGAATTGCATGTTTGGTGACTCGAGGGTGATTTCAGATCGCACACTTCTTTAAAGAAACAAAGTGGTGACCTTAGACTGAACATTGACGGTCTTAGAGACAAGTTCAGGTCGCCCATTCTCATGGTACAGGAAATTGTCTACCTGAAATAGTGTTCTAAAGGTCTAGGGACATGTTCCGCTCGCCCATTTCCTTGCTAAAGGAAGTTGGCTATCTGAAATAGTGTTCTGAAGGTCTAGGGACATTTTTAGGTCGCCAATTTCATTGGTAAAGGAAGTTGGCTACCAGAAATTGTGTTCTGAAGGTCTAGGGACATGTTCAGGTCATCCATTTCCTTGGTAAAGAAAGTTGGATACCTGAAATAGTGTTCTGAAGGTCTAGGGACATGGTCAGGTCGCCTATTCCCTTGGTAAGGGGAGTTGGCAACCTGAAACTGAGTTTTTAGGATCTGGAGACAAGTTTAGGTCGCTAACTTCCTTCCTAAGAGGGAATGGGCGACCTGAATGCATTCTTGATGACTCGAAGGTGTGTTCAGGTCGCCAACTTACTTTCTAAGAGTTAATGCGCGACCTTGACTTGATCTTGTTGATCTGGAGGTGTGTTCAGGTCTCCAACTTCCTTCATATGAGGGAATGGGTTACCTGGACTTGATCTTGATGATCCAGATGTGTGTTCAGGTCGCCAACTTCCATCCTAAGAGGGAATGGGCAACTTGGACTTGATCTTGATGACCCGGAGGTGTGGTCAGGTCGCCAACTTCCTTCCTAAGAGGGAATGGGCGATCTGAGCAGTGTTTTTTGGTCTTGCGTGCAAATACTTAGAATTTTCAGCTCATCAATCTCAGAATGGTGGGTTTTAACCCCAACAGTTAACCCCCTATCTCGTTACTTCCGTTTGCTGAAGTAATGAGCTTTAAATAAACTGTTGATCGAGATTGGTGAAACGAAACGGTAAGATGTATGCCAAGAGGCGAGCTAAGAGTTTCTTGAAACCAATGTCGACAAGCTGCACCTGGGTACTCTGAAAAAATCGGCTCGGGATATAGGAAAATCCTAGTCTTTCTTGAGCCAGGATTCGAGATTACTCTGCTATATATATGTGCCCTCTTCTCCTCCATGTATCACTGTGAACTTTTCAGAGAATTACTTTCCATTTTCTTATTAAAGAGGTTCCAAGTTCGTTTGATTTTTGGAAAGCTGCTATGGAGAGGAGAAGATAGCGAGCTGCAAGGAGGAGGTACTCTATTTTAAAAACAACTCGATTTATCTATTAAATCCCTATAAGTAATTAGGTTGGAGCTGGGAAGCATATGCATGATTCGGTTGTGGAAAGATCCTATACTCACATGCGTGTGTTTTACAAGGCACGAGGATGGTTAGGATGTAGACCAAGGTGCAGGGTCTGGCGGCCTGAAGACGTGTGGTGTGTGTTAAGAGAACATGTTAGAATAGGATTGAACAATAGTTAGTCTGTTAGTCTATAGTGCGAGAGTTGTACTATTGTATCGAATCCTGTCTTTTATTAATAAGAGATCGCATCCTGTGCATATATTCGTAATATCTATGCATGAATGGCTTAGATAGATGAACCTCCTGGAATAAAATGGATACGGTTGTGATTGGGCCTTAGTCTATAGGAGACTAAGAGGAAACAACCGCTCGGGTCATAGAACTTGGGTCGGGGTGTTTCAAGTGGACTATCTAAGTCTCTGGGATCACATTTCCCGTTAGGAACCAAACACTTCAAAGGGAGCATAGATCCCATTGAAGTGGATGAGTGGAGAAGCTTTGTTACAGAACATCAACTCAACCCGATATCCTGAGGACTACAGGAAAGACATAGCTGTACATTTCCTGGAAGGGGATGTCCATAAATGGTGGCTTATTGTGGATAAGTGCACTGGGGGCAAGATAGAGTCTTTTGCGGAATTTAAGACTGAATTCATCTGCAAGTACTTTCCAGCTGAGGCATGGGACCGGTTGGAAAGTAAATTCCTAGACCTCACCCAAGGACGAAAGAAGGTACCGGATTATGAGGAAGAATTTAACTGTCTACGTAGATACATGGGACGGAAGTTGAAAGAAGTGACCACTCAGGTCAGGCGTTTCGTACGCGACTTAAGAGTGGAGCTCAGGACGCAATGCTTGGTCCGATCATTCAGTTATGTTTCAGAACTACTGGAAAGGGCTGCCATGCTAGAGGCCAACCTGACCGAGGAGAGCCACGTCAAGGTCCATGCAAAGGCAGCCATTAAAATAAGGCTGGTGACCGAAAGAGAACGTGGGACCAGATGAATTATGGCAAAAGGCTCATCAGAATGGTACAATGAATGCCCAATGTGCAGCAGAAGGCACAACGGTGAGTGCTGGAAGGCAATGGGAGCATGCACCAAGTACGGTGGTAGAGACCATAAGGTCCAAAACTGCCCTAAGCTGAAACAAGAGGGTATGTCAGGTGATTCTGGAAAGACCTGCTACCAATGCGGTAAGACCAAGCATTTCTCACGGGAATGTCCCAGGCAGAAAGGTGCTAGACAAGGTAATTAGAGAAGTAACCAAGGTGGGGCAGATCCTGTGGCTCAAGCCAGGAGGCAAGCTGAGCCGCCAGGGGTTTACGAATTATCAAAGGAGGCTGGTGAGACCAATGACTTCAATGCGATCAAAGGTAAGTCATAACCTTGCATAGTATATGAGATTCTATGCATTGCATTATAATAAGAATGGGGCAGAAATCGTTCGCATTGAGAGAATGTGTAAAGAGCCTAAGAGTAGGTGGTGTAGAAGCACACACCTTATTTGATTCTGGGGCTAGACACAGTTTTATGAGTCCGGAATTGGTAAAGAGAGGAAAGCTCAGGACAGAAACTACCATGGAAGGCGGCATAGTAAATGCAGCCGGTGGTAAAGTCATGCTTCCCCAGGGACTAATAAGAGATGTCCCAGTCCCTGTTAAAGGGACCATTTTACACGTTGACCTGATAGTCATTGAACTCATGGGGATGAACTGGTTAGGAAGAAACAAGGCCACCTTAGACTGCCACCATGGGTGGTACGGTTTGAGAGGGAAGGTCAGAGGTTGGAGTTCCAAAGAATCCGACATACCTCAGGAAGCTTGGGAGTCTCGGCCATCCAAGCAGAAAAATTGTTGATGAAAGGGTGTGAGGCATACCTGGCCACCATCAACATCAAGGAAGTGGGAAAATGGGCCGAGGTGGATACCATACCGGTGGTCAGGGAATTTCGGGATGTGTTTCAACTCTTGAAAGGTTACCGCCTGATAGGTTGGATCCATTGACTATTGAACTGGAACCGGGACACCGCCATTCTTTAAGGCACCCTATAGAATGGGTCCAACCGAAATGGCAAAGCTAAAGAAGCAGTTAAATGAACTGCAAGAAAAAGGCTTTATAAGGCCGAGTAGTTCCCTATGGGGAGCACCGTTTTTATTTGTCAACAAGAAGGATGGAAGTTTCCGGTTATGTATAGACTACCATGGAATAAATTTATGCCAAGCTGAGTAAGTGCAGCTTCTGGTAGAGGAGCATCAGGTTCTTGGGACATTTAGTCTCGGAACAAGAGGTCTCGGTGGACCCGGATAAGACAAAGGCCATCAAGGAATGGCCCAGACCTAAGAGCCACAGAAATGAGGAGGTTATTAAGACTGGACAAGTACTACCGTAGGTTTGTGAAAGGTTTTGCAAGCATGGGTAAGGCTATGACATTGCTAACCGGGAAAGGAGTCAATTTTGTGTGGTCAGAAACATGTGAAAAAGGTTTTCCAAAACTCAAGGAAATGCTGACAAGTGCATCGGTCCTGGCTCTTGCAGAGACCAATGAACCATATACGGTGTGCGCGGATGCCTCCATCACTGGCCGAGACATTAAGCAGGAGGAGAACAAAAGTGGAGGTAATGAAAGATATGGAGGTCTTGGTCATCATGATGGGGTCCCCCTGTAATGTCCCCAAACCCAACTAAGACCCGAAGATTAGACCACAAGACCCACAGACGTAGAACGGGTCGCGTGTAAGATCGACAGTAGGAGTTATGGTCCATGCATGAGCTAGACAGCAGCGTTACTAGCCCTTGCCAAAGCTGGAAAAGGGTTAAGGGTGGGAATAGTAGCTGGAACGAGCTCACAGTCCGTGATGAACAGTTACACTCCAGTTCGACCAGCTCAGCCAGCTCAGGGTCTAGCTTGGTCAGCTGGAGGGAGTGACCTTCAGCTCTGACCAGCTAGTGGCCGAGTGAGCTAGCTGGTCCAGCTAGTGTGATGGTTAGGGGCCAAGCGGTTATGGTCGAGTGGTAAGGTGGTTAGTTTGGCGTGGATGGACAGTGCTTGCTCGGCCGAATGGGTGCTTGTTGGCCGAAGGGCCACAAGTGAACCTTTGCGACCCAAATGAACCCATGCGACCCCAAATTCCTACATGTTCGCTGGTCCATACCCTCGCCTATAAATACCCCCTCTCCTCCTTCCATTTACGCATACAATTCCTGCAGAAGGGAAAAACAAAACCGTGAGATATAAGGAGAGAAAGAAAGAGAGAAAAAAAAGGAGTTCGACAAAGGGAAGCATGGAGGAAGTCTCCAAGGATAAAGGAAAGGCTCCGGCTTCTACTGAAAGAGTTAACAAGGTTAGTTTCTCAGACTATAAAACCATGGCATGGATCGCCGGTTGTAACCATAGCGATCCATGGCCGGGTCGTCTGGATGGCCTTGAACCTTATTCTCCTTTGGATAACCGTCTCTCTCTCTTCCTCTCTAAACCGCAGATGATCGCTGGGTCATTCCTAAGTCTCGACCGCGTGCCAGGAGACTTGGTTAGTACCGATTGGTTCATCCTTGGTCTCGGCCTTGTGCCATGCGATCAAGTGGAATCTGTCAGGAGAACCGAAGTCTTGGCCGTGTGTCTTGTGACTGGGAAGAGTCGCGATTCCTGGATCCATAAGTCAATGGTCTCGGACCAGACTTATGAAAGCGAGTTTATGGGTTCTATAATCAGTTCATATCATGCCAAAGGGTGCATGGAGTTCTGTGATCGGATCGCATATGCACTTGGTTGTCTACTAAGGACCACCCCGGGGAGAACCCTTAAAAGATCCCACGACCATGCATGTCACGAAAGGGTGCCAATGAACCAGTAGGAACAGAAAGGAAATCACTGGTTGCCTAAGGGAACCCCTATATCGAGATGATCTAAGGACGGTTGTAAGGAGTCCGTGAGCGGACCTGGGTCGGGCTTCAGAGGCAACCGTACCACGGATAGGACCGACTAGCGGTTGGTGGCTAACGTGTGACCGTAAAAAGGCCTATGGCCGAACAGGTGCTACTCGCGAACCATCACAACTGTTCAGCGTATTGCACCATTTAGGCAATAGCCATCACGGCCGGACACCATTTGGGACCCAAGAATTGGTATGAGTGTTGTCATGCTATAGATGTGTTGGAAACCGTCTATGGATGGCCGAACATCTACCGTCAATACAAGTGGTCCGGATGAGTGATCTGGAGCGGTGCCGCGGCCGGTCTAAGACCGGTACGTGCCAAGGAGTGCCACGGTCATTGGCCGTTGGTTCCTCCGGATGAGCGGTTCGTCTGTTCGTCCCTAAGGCTACCTAGTTTGTACTTAGTCAGTGGGTAGGTTGGTTGAATGACTAAGTACGACTGGGGAAAGTCTTAGGATGAGTTAGGATAAGCTTCGACTATACTAACGGGGTACTGGGTCTGGGGAGTATATGCAATGTTCGGTTTGGGTTAAGACCTGATACTGCTATGCTTATCTTAATTCAGGAAAAGAGGTTGGTCCTGATATGGACCAAGCCTAGGATGCGCGTCCTGAGGCACCTTGATGGAATGTGTGTGTGTTTTGTTTTAGGATATTACGATAGTCTAGGATCGGTCCATGTAAAGCCTGAGGGCAAACCTTAGCTTGTTGTATCGAATCCTCTTTATTTTTAATAAAGATCGTAGCTTCTCCTTATATCCGTCTATCTTATACTCCGCATAATAATAGATAGTAAACCTCCTGGAATAGTTTATAAGATTATCGGATTGGGCCTTAGTCTCCTAGAGACTAAGGGGAAACGCTCGTCTCGGGTCGTAGAGCCCGTGTCGAGGCGTTTCCAGTTGGTATCAGAGCATGCTTGATTCTAGGACAGTGAGGTTATTGGGTAAACACACACACGCACGTCAGGCGCCGATGGATTAGCAATAGGTTTTTCCGTGTCTTATTTGCTTAATTAGGATGTTAGAAAGAGGTTCTAACATATTTGGACTTGTAGGATGGAAAAACAAATCCTCTAAGAGGAGGAAGAGAAAAGCCAAGGAAGTGGATACTAGACCGGCTGGGTCTGGCACAGTATTGGCCACGCAAGCGGCTATAGACGCGACTGGACCTGTGATCGGAACTGGGTTTAACGTACAAGTTGACCCTAAACCGTCCACTCAGAACCAGACCGGGGTGAATGAGGCAGGACACAGGCAAGATGAGGAAATGGCCAAGTCCTCAAACATAGGTCTGGAACCTGTTCAGGACAATGGGGCAGATGGTGTAACCCAACCCACACACCCTTATACGGAAGAGATGTGGGCTGCCCTTAAAACGGTTGTTGCTCAAATGGCTACGCTGCCCCAGACTCTCACACCGGAGACTGAAATGGTTCTGAAGGAGGGCCAGCGAGTCAAGGACGAGGATGTGGTTGAAGTTCACCCACCTTGTGCGGTCCGGAAGGTAGACTACTTGAGTCTACTGGACCACATGTCCCGGTTGGGCACAAAACACTTCAATGGGAGTAGCAATCTTATTGAAGTGGATGAGTGGAGGAACCGTCTCGTACGGAACTTCAACTCGACCCGATGTCCAACGGACTACACGAAGGACATAGCGATCAATTTTCTAGAAGGGGGTGCCCATAACTGGTGGTTAATGGTGGATAAGCGCACTGGGGGCAAGATAATGTTTTTTGCGGATTTTGAGATGGAGTTCTAGTGCAAGTACTTTCTGACCGAGGCTTATTATCGGTTGGAGAGTAAATTCCTTGACCTCACCTAAGGCCGTAGGACGGTGCGGGAATATGAGGAGGAATTTAACCGTCTATGTAGGTACGTAGGACGGGAGATGGAGGAGGAAGGAACCCAGGTCCGACATTTCTTACACGGCCTGAGGGTTTAACTCCGGACCCACTGTTTGGTATGAACCTTTGGTTCGGTATCAGAACTAGTGGAAAGGGTGTCTATGCTCGAGACTAACTTGGCCGAGGAGAGCTAGGTTAGGGCTCAAGCAAAGAACGGCCCGAATGGGAAACCTGGTGACCGCAAGAGAAGGTGGGACCAGGGAAAGGATGGCCCAAGTTCATCCGAAGGATTAAAAGAATGCCCAATTTGTGGCCGTAAGCACAGTGACAAGTGTTGGAGGGCAATGGGAGCATCTACCAAGTGCGACGGAATGGATCATAAGATCCAGAACTTCCCTAGGCTGAAAAAGAGGGTATGACCAGTGCATCAGGTCCAACTTGCTACGATTGCGGAAAGGTTGCACATTATACAAGGGATTGTCCTAACCAGCAAGGAGGTAGACAAGGAAACCCGAGAAGTAACCCCGGAGGTTCTGGTCCGGTGTATCAGGCCAAGAGGCAAGCCGGAGCACCTCGGGTTTACGAGTTATCTAAGAAAACTGGCGAGACCAGTACCTTCAATGCAATTACTGGTATGTTATGAACCCTTGCCTAGTCTTGAAGGTGCTTTTGCATGGCATTAGAATAAGAATGGGGTAGATCCTTAGCATTATGAGAATCTGTAGGAACCCTGAGTATTGGCGGTGTAGAAGCACACACCTTATTTAATTCCGGGGCTACACATAGTTTTGTGAGCCCGAAATTGGTTAAACGAGGAGGACTTGTTATTAAAACCACCATGAAGGCAACATTGTGAGTGCAGCGGGTGGGCAAGTCATGGTTCCTCAGGGAATCCTGTTGGATGTCCCAGTCGTTATTAAATGAACAAATATGCCTATTGACCTAGTAGTCACCGAACTCAAGAATCACGAGGTGATTTTGGGGATGGACTGGCTAGGAAGATATAAAGCAACCCTAGAATGCCACCATGGGCATGTGCGATTGGAAAGGGTAGATGGAGAGTTGGAATTCCAAGGAATCCAACCAATCTCTGGTGGCTTTTTGGTTTCAGCCATACAACAGAACAGATGTAATTGAAGGGGTGTGAGACATACTTGGCCACAATTAGCATTCCGGAAGTGGGAAAAGGGGCCGAGGTGGGTACCATACTGGTGGTCCAAGAGTTTGGGTATGTGTTCCAATTCTTACCAGGTTTACCACGGGATAGGTCGGACCCATTCACAATAGAACTGGAGCCGGGTACGGCACCACTCTCAAAGGAACCGTATAGGATTGCTCCAGACGAAATGGCTGAGCTACATAAATAGTTAGAGGAACTGTTGGAAAAAGGCTTTATAAGGCCAAGTATTTCTCCGTGGGTAGCACCGGTCTTATTTGTCAAAAAGAAGGATGGGAGTTTCCGGTTGTGTATCGACTACCGTGGCATAAACTGGGCAACTGTGAAGAACAAATTCCTGTTGCCACGGATAGATGAACTGTTGGATCAACTCAAGGAAACTGTCTGGTTCTCCAAGATTGATCTAGCGTCGGGATACAACAAGATCCCCATCGCTCACGAGGATATCCGTAAAACAGCATTCAGGACAAGGTATGGTCATTACGAATTCGTAGTTATGTCGTTTGGCCTTACCAATGCTCCTGCGGCTTTTATGAAAATTATTAATGAGGTATTTCGTGACGGTTTGGACGAGTATGTGATCATCTTCACTGATGATATACTTGTCTATTCCAAAACGGAAGAGGACCATGAAAGACATCTAAGGGAGGTGTTACGAAAGTTGAGAGAGCATAAGCTCTATGCCAAGCTAAGTAAATGTAGCTTTTGGCAAAAGACTATCGGGTTCTTGAGACATGTAGTCTCAGAACAAGAAGTCTCGGTTGATCCGGATAAGATCAAGGCCATTAAGGAGTGGCCACGGCCAAAGAATGCCACAGAAGTGAGAAGCTTCTTGCGGCTGGCCGGATATTATCGGAAGTTTATCAACAGTTTTGCAAGTATGGCAAAGGCCTTGACTCTGCTAAACGGGAAATGAGTAAAGTTCGTGAGGTCGGAAGCATTTGAAACGAGTTTTAAGAAGCTCAAGTACATGCTGACCACAGCACCGCTTTTGGCCCTTCCAGAGGCTAATGAACCATATACGGTGTACACAGACGCCTCCATAACGGGCCTGGGGTGTGTCCTGATGGAAAAGGAACAAGTAATCGCCTATGCATCCAGACAACTCCGGAAGCACGTAGGGAATTACCCAACCCATAATTTGGAGATGGCCGCGGTTGTGTTTGCCCTAAAGATTTGGAGGTCCAATCTCTACGGAGCAAAGGTACAAGTACTTACCAACCATAAAAGTTTAAAATATGTGTTCACGCAGCCCGAACTCAACTTGAGCCAGAGGAGATGGATGGAGTTGGTGGCTGACTATGATCTGGAAATAGCCTATCATCCGGGGAAAGCCAACTCTGTGGCCGATGTGTTAAGCAGGAGATGTGGAAGTTCTAGTCAACATGATTGAAACTGCAAATCTGAATGTCTTATCCAGTAATGTCGAACCTCTAGGCCTAGGGGGAAGACCAGACAGATTTACTAACACGAATTAAGATTTCTCAGGCGAATGATGAGAATCTTAAGAAGGTGTTGAGTAATAATAAGACCGAGTACCAGACCTCGAACAATGGGACTATAGTTGTCCATGGAAGAGTTTGCGTGCCGGACTATAAGCTCTTGAAGGAAGAGATCCTTAAGGAGGCTAACCAATCCAAATTCTCCATATATCCCGGACTCAACAAGATGTACCGTGATCTGAAGCGGTACTGTCATTGGGTGGGTATGAAACGGGATGTAGCTGAGTAGATCTCGCGTTGTCCCATATACTTGTCAAGGCAGAACACCAAATGCGAGTGGTCTACTACAGAACCTACCCATTCCTGAATGGAAATGGGATCACATCCCAATGGATTTTGTGACTGGGTTGCCTAAAAACAAGAACTGGAAGGGATGCGGTATGGGTTGTCGTAGACCGACTCACGAAGTCTGCCTATTTCATGGCCATCAGGAAGACTGATGGTGTGGAAAGACTAGTCAGGAAGTACATCGATGAAATCATAAGACTTCACGGTGTACCGGCTAGCATTGTCTCTGATAGGGATGGTCGTTTCACTTCACAATTATGGCAGGCGGACCAAAAAGCTTTGGGAACAAAGGTGAAGATGAGTACGGCTTACCGCCCACAAACTGATGGAAATTCATAAATAACCATACGAACCCTTGGGACATGTTGTGTGTGTGTATCCTTGAATGGGGAGAAGCATGGTAAAGGTAATTACCTCTGGCTGAATTTTCTTACAACAATAGCTTCCATGCCAGCATAGACATGTCCCCGTATTTGGCTTTGTATGGGAGCCCGTGTAGAACTCCGTTGTGCTGGACCCAAGTCGGGGAATGGCGTATAATTGGACCGACCATTGTGGACGAGCCAACGGACAAGATTAGTTCCTGAAAAAGAAGATGAAGGAAGCACATGACCGGCCGAAAAGCTATGCGGATAGAAAGAGGAAAGATGTCGAGTTCCAGGAAGGGCACTGGGTCTACCTCAAGATGATCACCTTCAAGGGTAGGGTTAGAGTATCAAAATGGGGCAAGTTGGACCCTAGGTACCTAGGACCATTTAAGGTCTTGAAGAGGATCAGAGCGGTAGCCTACAAGTTAGACCTACCAGTGTAAATGGGACGCATTTCATGATGTGTTCCAAGTGTCCCAACTCCGCAAGTGCTTGTCTGATCGGGAAGTGCTTTAACCTGAGTTGCCATCTGATCTAAGACCGAACTTGACCTTGGAAACAAGGCCAGTAAGGGTTGAGGACAGGATGGAAAAAGCAACCAGGAAGAAAACCGTTCCCATTGTGCGAGTAGTATGGACTTGCAATGGGAGGGAGGAAACAACTTCAGAAACCGAGGGTAAAATGAAGGCTGAGTATACTGAATAGTTTGAAATGGCCATGAGGGAATACCAATCGGATTCGGGGATGAATCCCTCATTGGTGGATGAGACCTGTAACGTCCCAAAACCCAACTAAGACCCGAAGATTGGACCATACGACCCACAAACATAGAACGTGTCGTGTAAGATCGACCAGAAGGGTTATGGTCCATGAACGAGCTAGACGGCAGGGTTACTAGCCCTGGCCAAAGGTAGAAAAGGGTTAAGGGTACGAATAGTAGCTGGAAAGAGCTCACAGTCCGTGATGGACAGTGACACTCCAGCTCCACCAGCTCAGCCAGCTCAAGGTCCAGCTCGGTCAGCTGGAGGAAGTGGCCTTCAGCTCTGACCAGCTAGTGGCCGAGTGAGCTACCTGGACCAGTTAGTGTGACGGTTACGGGCCAAGCGGTCATGTTCGAGTGGTAAGGTGGTTAGTTAGGCGTGGATGGACAGGGACACGTGGTGGTAGTGACAGGCGAAGGGGTGCATGTTTGGCCGAATGGGTGCTTGTTGGCCGAAGGGCCACAAATGAACCTTTGTGACCCAAATGAACCCATGCGACCCCAATTTCCTACAAGTTCGCTGGTCCATACCTTCGCCTATAAATACCCCCTCTCCTCCTTCCATTTACGCAACCAATTCCTATAAAAGGGAAAAAGAAAACCGTGAGAGATAAGGAGAGAAAGAAAGAGAGAAAAGAAAGGAGTTCGACAGAGGGAAGCATGGAGGAAGTCTCCAAGGATAAAGGAAAGGCTCCGGCTTCTCCTGAAAGGGTTAACAAGGTTAGTTTCTCAGACTAAAAAACCATGGCATGGATCACCGATTGTAACCATAGTGATCCTTGGCAGGATCGTTTGGATGGCCTTGAATCTTATCATTCTTTGGATAACTGTCTCTCTCTCTCTTCCTCTCTTAACCGCAGATGATTGCTGGGTCATTCCTAGGTCTCGGCCGTGTGCCAGGAGACTTGGTTAGTACCGATTGGTTCATCCTTGGTCTCGGTCTTGTGCCATGTGATCAAGTGGAATCTGTCAGGAGAACCGAAGTCTTGGCCGTGTGTCTTGTGACTGGGAAGAGTCGCGATTCCTGGATTCGTAAGTCCATGGTCTCAGACCAGACCTATGAAAGCGAGTTTCTGGGTTCTATGATCGGTTCATATCATACCAAAGGGTGCATGCGAGTGGTATAAGGGCCGGGTCGCGTATGCACTTGAATGTGGGCTAAAGACCAATCCGGGGAGAACCCTTAAAAGATCCCACAGCCATGCATGTCACGAAAGGGTGCCAATGAACCGGTGGGGACGGAAAGGAAATCGCTGGTTGCCTAAGGCAACCCCTAGATCGAGATGATCTAAGGATGGTTGTAAGGAGTCCGTGAGTGGATCTAGGTGGGGCCTCAGAGGCAACCATACCACGGATAAACCGACTAGTGGTTGGTGTCTATCGCGTGACCGGAAAAAGGCCTATGGCCGATCAGGTGCTACTCGCGAACCATCACAAATGTTCGGCATATTGCACCTTTGGGCAATAGCCATCACGACAAATGGTCGGACACCATTTGGGACCTAAACAACCGGTGTGAGTGTTGTCATGCTATAGATGTGTTGGAAACCGTCTATGGATGGCCGAACCTCTATGGTCAATACAACTGGTCCGGATGAGTGATCCGGAGCAGTGATGCGGCCTGTCTAAGACCGGTACGTGCGAAGGAGTGCCACGGTCATTGGTCGTTAGTTCCTCCGAATGAGCAGTTCGTCCGGTCCTCCCTAAGGCTACCCAATTTGTACTTAGTCAGTGGGTCGGTTGGTTGAATGAATAAGTACGACTCGGGAAAGTCTTAGGATGAGTTAGGATAGACTTCGGCTATACTAACGTGGTATTGGGTCTGGGGAGCATATGCATAGTTCGGTTTGGGTTAAGACCTGATACTGATATGCTTACCTTCTTTCAGGAAAAGAGGTTGGTTCGGATATGGACCAAGCCTAGGATGTGCGTCCTTAGGCACCCCGAAGAAACGTGTGGGTGTTATGTGTTTGGAGATTGCGATTGTCTAGGATCGATCCATGTAAAGCCTGAGGGCAAACCTTTACATGTTGTATCGAATCCTCTTTATTTTTAATAAAGATCGTAGCTTCTCCTTATATCGGTCTATCTTATATTCCGCATAATGATAGATAGCTAATCTCCTGGAATAATTTATTAGGATTATTGGATTGGGCCTTAGTCTCTAGGAGACTAAGGGGAAACGGTTGTCTCCGGTCGTAGAGCCCAGGTCGAGGCGTTTTACCCTCATCTGAATACCTTGTCCACCGATGTCGAACCTCTAGGCCTAAGAGCAGCTGAAAAGGCTGATTTTTCTCACACGGATTAAGAAGGCTCAGGAAACTGTTGAGATTCTTAAGAAGATTTTGAGTAATGATAAAACCGTGTACACAACTTACAACAATGGGACCACAATGGTCAACAATGGAAGAGTTTGTGTACCGGACGATAAGCAATTGAATCTTGATGGAAGCCCACCAATCCAAGTTCTCTATTCATACCATCACAACAAGATGTACCGTGACTTAAAAAGTTACTATCATTGGATTGGTATGAAAACATGATGTAGCCGAGTTGGTATCGCGTTGTCCCACATGTTAATGGGTCAAGGCAAAACATCAAGTGCTGAGTGGGTTTTTACAAGGCATACCCATCCCAGAATGAAAATGGGACCACATCACAATGAATTCTGTGACTGGGTTACCAACGACCAGAACCGGAAAGGATGCAGTATGGATTGTTGTAGACAGACTCCTTAAATCCGCCCATTTTATGTCCATAAAGAAAACTGATGGTGTGGGAAGGCTAGTCGAGAAGTACATCAGTAAAATCCTAAGACTCCATGGTGTGCCGGCTAGCATTGCCTCAGATAGAGATGGCCGATTCAATTCACATTTCTGGTAAGCCACCCATAAAGCATAAGGAATGAATGTGAAGATGAGAACGGCCTACCATCCAAAAAATGATGGTCAGTCAGAACAAGTGTGAGAGTCAAAACACACGCAATTAAAACTTATAATAAAAAGGGTTTGAAAATCCTATTTTATAAGAACTCAAGCACCAAGATCAAAAGTTTGCTTTATTAAATGATCTTTTTGCCAAGTACAAGGAATTTCGTAAAGCTTAATAGTCTTACAATATGAAGTCTAAGTAGTCAGAATGGGATCCTCTCAATCTTAATACAACCTATCTATATATTGAACGACTTGAGATGCTGAGGAGAGCTGCTACTGATGTGGGACTTAGGAACTTTGGTAATCCGTCGACTTTGATGATCTTGGGCTTGATCTGCAGCCCAACTCCTCAGCACGTCGTCGTTTGGTCCACTTATGATCCTGCTCACCTCCAGTTTAGCCCGGTCCAATCTGATTCTGGTTCTCTGCTTTATTTGGAATTCTTTTCTTGATTTATGACTAGTGTTATAAACAGTGTTCCGAAGATAAAAAGATGCGGAATAAACCTTCAGCTCGCCGGTTCAGTCAAGACAAGTTGTTGATGCATGTACAAAGGGTCAGGTTCGCCATTTTGTGACATGGTCAGGTCACCATTTCCTGCGTGAGGAAGTTGACGACCTTTTAAGCATAGCTTCAGCTTGCCATTTCCTAATAGAGGGCAATGGGCGACCTGTTTTGAACTCCTGATGGTTTGGGGACCTGTTCAGCTCGCCCAACTCCTCTGTTGAAAGAACTGACGAGCTGATCCTTCATGTTCACGAGTGTCAGCTCGCCCATTCCTTTGTGGGGGGAATTGGTGAGCTGCCTTGATGCTCAGGCGGGAATCTTCCCTTAGTGGAGTTGGCGAGCTGGTTTTTGTGTCTTGATGGAAATTCAGCTTGCACAACCTTCCTTTAAGGGAAGTTGGCGAGCTGTTTTAGTGCCTAGGAGTGTCTCAGCTCGCCCAATCTTCCTCCAAGGGAAGTTGGCGAGCTGGTTTGATGCTTGGACAAGATCTTCATGCCTCCGGACAAAGTTTCGTGTCTTCAGACAAGTTTTCATGCCTTCGGACAGCTAGCAGGTCACCCAATCTTTTGTTGGAGGAGTTGGCGACCTAGTTGAATGCTCTGGCGAGCTGCAGGTCGCCCATTCCCTTGCTGGGAAGAGTTGGCGACCAGGCTGAGTGTTCTTTGGTCTTTATGTAAATATTTAGACTTCTCGATTCACCAATCTCTGAGGGGTGGGTTTTGACCCCAACAATGTACCATACAAACTCTGGAAGACATGTTGAACCTTGCATGCATCCTAGAGTGGGGAAACTCGTGGGAAAGGTACTTATCTTTGGCCGAATTTACTTACAATAATAGTTTCCATGCAAGCGTAGACATGTCCCCATATGAGGTCTTGTATGGGAGGCCGTGTAGAACCCCGTTATGTTGGACCCAAGTAAGGGAAAGAAGCATAATCGGACCCGCAATTGTGGATGACACTACTGAAAAGATAAAGTTCCTAAAGAAAAAGATGAAAGAAGCACAATACCGACAGAAGAGCTATGCAGATAGAAGAAAAAAAGACATATAGTTCCAAGAAGGGGACTGGGTCTATCTCAAAATGATCACCTTTAAGGGCCGACCTAGAGTATTAATAAACTGGACCCTAGATACTTAGGACCGTTTAGCCTACAAGTTGGACCTACCGGTCGAGATGGAAGTATTTCATGATCTCCGTAAATGTTTATCTGACCACAATGTGTTAACACCTTAGTTGCCATCTGAGTGAAAACCGAACCTAAACTTGGAAACAAGCACTACAACAAAAGATGTCCATTGTGACAATTATTTTGGTCACAATATATACAGATTTGGTCACAAATTTTCTATTGTGACTAATGTGTGACAAATTATAATAAGTCAGAATACAGTCGTCACAATTGTAGTTTGATATCAAATTCGTAACGATTATAGTGATGATGTATATTATGACAAATACGACACAAAATTGTGACAAAAAATTAGTCACAGATTCGTCACTGTTTGTGACATAATTAGTCACATATGCGTCATAATTTGTAACAAAGAATTAGTCACAGATTCGTTACAGTTTGTTACCAAATTTATGTAACCAAGTAGTAACAGATTTTGACCAAAATAATGTCACAAATTTGTCACTATTAGTTACTAAAGTAATGTCACAAATCTGTTGCAATTTATGACCAAAATACAGTCATAAAATTGTCACAAATTCTATTTTTGTGACATTTTGTTGTTACAAGATTTGTAACAAATTGTTACTAACCGAATAAAAAACTGTGAAAAATTAATCACTAATTTATTTTTTTCATTTTATAAAAAAAAATATGTAATAAAAAAGGAATTGAAAATTACCATTAATACTACAAATAGAAATTACCATCCCAAACAAAGAAACAAACAACATCCGAAACAAAGAACATCTGAAACAAAAAACAAAGATAATTTACAAAATGCATACTAAAAGATGAAGAATAAGTACATTAAAATAATCTTAGTGGTGAAACTGGAATCTAGACATTCAACCTTCTGAGAGATTGAACAATCTCCTCCATTTTTTCAAGCTTTTTCTGAAGTTCCACATTCTCCTCCCGGTTCTCTTTTGCAGATAATTCCACAGCTTCCAATCTTTGTATTATCATTTCCATTTCTTCAGGATCTTGTGGTGCGCTGGAAGAAGTTTCAAAAGATGGTAAAATCTTACTCTGTAATGCTCCAAGTCCAAAAACACATCCTTGTTAGATATTCCAGCAGCCTAATATGAAAGACCAAACATGTGAGAAAAACAAAAACACTTTATAAACTAAACTAAACGAATGTAAATTGTCAGAAACAAAAACACTTCAAAAACTAAACAAAACAAATGTTATCAGAAACAAACAAACCACAGAAACAATGAATACTTTCACAGTTAAAAAAGCATATTTAAAAATTAAAAGTAATATAAACTTTGGAATATTACCTTGACATAAATATTATTTTTCTCACATTGGTCAAGATTCTCATCTGTTATGTTCTCTATGCCAGAAGATTCAAGTTGTTCCAAGCGTTCTTCTACATCTTTTTCATAGCCTAATCATAAGCAAACACAGCACCTAAAGCACCCAAGCATAGAAAACAATTGTCCTAGTTGGCCAATTAAGTGATTACCCACACTCCCCCAAAGAAGCTTATGGAACGGAATATTTGTGCAAACGCACCACCCAGTGGACGCTTATCGATCTTAAGGCACGAGTATCAAATCGACTAAGTTTACCCACACCCCCTTCACCCAAGGCGTGATAGTACAGAATTCCATTTATGTACCCCCACAATCTCATCACCTACTCGTCTATTTATATAAATATATATACATATATAACAATCATTAACCATATTGACATGCACAACAATAATGGTTGAATCATCTATATTCTTATGTCCAATTTAAACCGTCCTCCAGCACCGATCGGCCACAAACGGGTTCCAGACGTGGCAAAGGTCCATGGAACACATAGACTAGAAACTCCGACAACTTCAATGAGATGCCCTATTGCGATCACCATCAACTCTACGGTCATTCAATAGCAAACTGATGTACTTTAAGAAAGATGCTTATAACTAAACACGTAACAAGAGAAATTGGGTATTCGGTTAGGCTCCCAGACCTAGACCAGAACAAACAACCGGCAAACAAGAAATGAGAAGGAGGAGAGGGAACCTAATTGCAACCCATCAAAACCCATTAACAATGATGCAAACACAGATCCCGAGCAAACAAAACAATAGTTTGCGCTCCAATTTCAAACTAAATGTAATAACTGAACTATGAGAAGGCTTCATCCCTGAAAGGGGTACGTAGGCAACTCACCTTCAAAAGAGTTCAGTTGTCCTCCTTTTTACAAAGTGGGGGGGGGGAGGGGGGGAGAAGGTGTGTATACAGTAACTCATACGCAATGACCGAGTCATGGGCATCATGTTTCGTCGCATTTAAAATTTCGAAATTATGAAGAAAGGGAATGAGGAAACTCATGTTCCCGAATGAAATGATCCCGAATCGGTCAAGCCGAACGACCACAAACTGGCATCTTTAAGTAAAGGAAAATAAACAAGTCTTACATCTCCAGAAATTATGAAGAAGGAGAATAAGGAAACTTATGCCCCAGAAGCAAATGATTCCAAGTTGATCGACCCGGACAACCACAAACTAGCAAAGCAGATCAGGCTGGACGTCTGCGAGCTTATCAAGCTCGACATTCGAAAGTTTCCAAAAATTGGCTTTTTCATGTAAAAGGATATAAGTAAGTCTTGTGTTCCCAGAACTTACGAAGAAATGGAAGGACGAAGCTGACATTCCTGAATCACATTAACCCAAGCAAAGATACTTGGAAGTCCCCAAAAGTGACGTTTATAAGTAAAGGAAAATAAGCAAGGGTTACACTTCTAAAACTCATGTGATCCTAAAGACTGAGTTTCACAATAGATGCAATAATGGTGAACAAGGCTGGACTAAGGTCACTCACCTTGAACAGTCGGATGGAATTGGATTGAAGTGATCGGATGGGGGGCGGCTCGATGGGACTAAGTTCACTCCTTGAGAAGGTTGGTAGATGGTGGATCGATGGTCGCCACAGAGCCTGGTGAAGAAGGGAATGATAGGACAAGTTACTTCAAGGAAGAAATCACAAATGCCTAAAGAAACGATTTTAACAGAAACTCTTAGAAGAAATTCTTGTTGTTTATTGATTGTGTGAAAAAATATAAGGTTGTGGAGGACTTTATATACTAGTTGAAACAGTTGTGCCCTTCTAGAGGTCTTTAATGACATTACATTTATTCTTAACAAAATAAAAGGGGGAAAATTGCTAACACTTGCCTTAGATACTAAAATTCAAAGCTGACAAGCAAATCAAAGAAAAATAAAGACAAAAACAAATAAAAGTTAATCAAATAATTAAATGAAACTCAGTTTTACCATTGCTGATGGCTGGTGAATTGAATATATTGTGGCTAGATGAATGTGGCCTATTTTGTGGTTGGCGGATGTATCTAGACTTATATTGGCAAGATGCCGAATAAGGTAAGTCTGTGGCCTCCTTTTATCAATGGTAGTTTCATGTGCATGAACTCCTTTTATCAATGGTATTTCATGTGTGGACCGTCTCATGTTTTTTGGGTTTTTATTGCTAGTTTGATTTGATCTTCAATCTACTCGGTTTGATTTGCCGTTTTGGTCTGTCGCTCTTTTGAATTCCCTTAGTCCTTAATTATATCGGTTGGATCTTAGTTCTTGGAATTGTTCAATTGAGTCAGCTTGTTGGTTATGTCATGAACCTCTTGCTCGGCCACGAGAGTCTCCACAGATAGATGGAAGCCATCTCTTATTATTTTAGCTTTGGCTCTTGTTAAGGGTAGCTCGTACATGGCTAGAACTGACTTGAGTGACCTGGTTGATGGGGTGACATCATCCTCTCCCTCTTGTGGAAGTTCTGACCTCAAAATGGTGTCATCAGCATCAAAGGAAAGCAAGTCAGAAACATTGAATGTAGAGGATATTTGAAACACACTTGGAAGATCAAGTTGGTAGGCATTGTCATTGATGTTCGTGATGACTTGGAATGATCCGATTCGTTTGGGTGATAGCTTAGACTTCCTTTCGGTTGAAAATCTCTCGATCGTCATGTGTAGCCAAACCCAAACTATTGGTTCAAAATGAACAGCTTTGCATTTCTTGTCAGCATACTCCTTAGTCTTCTCGTTCTTCTTCTCAATGTTCTCCTTGACCTTCTCGAATAACTTCTTGACAAGCTCAGCTTTGGCTGCACCATCCTGGTAGATTTGATCTTTTTTGGGGATAGTAGTGAAGTCCATTGGAGTCTGCGGCTTAAACCCATACAGATTTTTAAAGGGAGAGAGCTTAGTAGTAGAGTGTGGGACCTGGTTATAAGAAAACTCAATAAACGGAATACAATCCAACCAATTCCTTAGATTGTTACCGATTGTGGCCCTTAAAGGGTGGATAAGGTGTGGTTAAAGACTTCGGTCTGACCATCGTGTTGCAGATGGCATGTGGTAGAGAAGAGAAGCTTGGTTCTGAGCTTCTTCCACAAACTCCTCTAGAAATGGCTGAGAAACTTAGTGTCCCAGTTGGATATAATGGTCCTTGGTAGGCCATGTAGTCTCACCCCTTCTTTGAAATATAGGTCAGCGGTTTGTGTGGCATCATTGGATCGAATGAAATGGACCATCTTGCTGAACCTGTCTACCACAACAATATGGACTCCTTGTTCCTGATCGTGGGCAATCCTAAAATGAAATCCATAGATAAATATACCGAAGGCATGTTAGGAATAAGTAAAGTCATATAGAGACCATGAGAATGTGACCTGGATTTTGCACTAAGGCAGGTAGTGCACTTGGAACAGCACCATTCCACATCCCTCTTTTGATGCGGCCAGAAGAAGTGTTCCGCAAGGATACTCTTGGTTTTGGCCACTTGATATGTGTTGGGGTCAAAACCCACCCCTCAAAAATTGACGGATCGAGAAATCTAAATACTTATACGGAATGCTTATCCGAGGATCGAACCAGCTAGCCAATTTCCTCGAGAGAGGACTGGGCTAGCTGGAAACTCATACGAAGACAAAAAAACTCATATGAAGACACGTAAACTAATACGAAGACACGAAAACTCATACGAAGACATTTAAACTAATAAGAAGACATGCAAACTCATATGAAGACATGTAAACTAATACAAAGACACGAAAGCTCATACGAAGACATTTAAACTCATACATAGACACGAAAACTTATACAAAGACATTTAAACTCATACATAGACACTTAAACACATATGAAAGACTCCCCGGCCGCCAGTTCTTGGGCCAGTACGCCAAGTATTGGACCAGGCCGCTGGTTTACTATCCCAGGACGCCCGATCTTCCTCCTCTTGGCTAGCCCGCCATCTTTTCCTCTTGGACAGCCCGTCACCTTTGTATCCCTCGGACCAGGCCACCAGCTCGGACCAGGCCGCCAGTCCGGACCAGGCCACCAGGCCGCCAGTTCAGACTAGGCCACCGGTTTGGACCATCCCGTCGACCTGGCAGCCCGCCGTGCTTGATCTCCCTTGGACCAGGCCGCCAGTTTGGCCAGCCCACCGACTAGGCAGCCCGCCGGTTCTCTCCCTCCAGAACAGGCCGTCCGTTCCTCCTCCCAGGCCGCCATGCTTGCTCTCCCTCAGATCAGGCCGCCATCACTTCCCTGAACCAGCCCACCGGTTTACTCCTCTTGGACCAGCCTGCCAGTCCAGTCCAAAGACCGGGTGGGCTGAAAGTTCACACGAGAGAAATGGGTGGGCTGAATGTTCATACGAGAAAAATGGGCAGGCTGAAAGTTCATACGATAAAAACGGACGGGCTGATCAATGCTTGACTCGGAATCGCTCGGTTTGAAACACTGTTCATCCGGGATTATCCGCAAGAACACTATTCTTGGAACACTGATCACGAACCGGATAAAATTGGAAAGACGAAGATTCGGTCTGACATAAGACGGATTCAGGTTACTGTTCCTAAAAACACTGTTCATGGGATACTGTTCACTGTACTGTTCATGTACTGATCTGAAAACTGGGAAAGAGTCCAAGCAATGCGGAAGACCGAAATCAGGGTGACCCGAACCAAACCGGAAGCAGGCTGGATCAAGAATGGGAGATTAACAGGTGTCCCACATCGCTAAAAAACTCCCTGAGCATCCTAGGTTGCCCACTATATATATGATAGCTTATATCAATTTTAAGGGCATCCAGTTCCGAGTATTAGACTTTTCATATTGTAAGACATTAAGCTTTTAAGAATTTTCTTGTACTTTAGCAAAAAAATCACTAAATAAAACAAACTTTCGATCTTGGTCCTTAGAGTTCTTTTAAAATAGGATTTTCCAACCCCATTTGTTATAAGCTTTTATTGTGTGAGTTTCGACTCTCACAGTTTGGTGCTGTCTGTGGGGACGAGAAATATGATAAACCCTAAGGGCAAAAGGATACGAGAAAGAAATTCATGTCAGAAGAAACGATGGACTGGAGATATACGGAAGAAGTCCGGGGCAGTACCATCTCATTCAGAGGAAAAGAAGCCGCCAAAATCGACCACCCTCACGATGATCCGCTTGTCATCAGCCTTTCAATCGAAGACTATGACATGTCGAGAGTTCTAATCGACACGGGAAGTTCGGTGAACGTCGTATTCCAAAAAACCATTCGTAGGATGAACACTGGGACTTGGCATCTCACAACCCATCCAAAACCGTTGACTGCATTCACAGGAAGGACGATAATGACAATCAGAACGATCCGACTCCCCCTAAGAGCAATAAAGAAAGACGTAGAATTCTTTGTGGTGGATCACTTGGAAATTTACGGTGTAATCATGGGAACGCCATGGCTAAACTCAATGAAAGATATTTCGTCAACCTATCACCATTTCCTCAAGTTCCCGACCCCAACTAGAATTGGGGTAACCTGAAGACGACAAAGAGATTCACGAGCTTGTTTTCTAACAGAGTACAAACTAAGAGGACCAGTGACCGAATCAGATGCTCAGACAAACCCCAGAAAGAGGAACGACAACTCACAAAGCAAGAACAGAAACTGAAAATTGAGGAAGCCTGAAAGACGGAGAAAGATCCCTTGTGCGAACCGGTGGTCTCAGTGTGCATAGACAAAGCAAACCCGGAACGATGCACGGAGATCGGGGCAAACCTGGAAGAGCCAATAAAATCAGAGCTGATTTCTCTCTTAAAGGAAAACATTGGTGTGTTCGTGTGGGTGGCCGAAGATATGCCCGGGATTGACATCGGCATCACAAGCCACAAGTTCAACATAGATCCGACATTTAAGCCGGTAAAGTAGAAAACACGAAAACTCGGCCCAGAACGAGCCCAAGCGGTGAACGACGAGGTAGAGAGATTGCTGAAAGTCGGATCCATCATAGAAGCAAAGTATCTTGATTGCCTCGCCAACCCAGTGGTAGTAAGAAAGAAAAACGGAAAATGGCGAGTCTGCATCGACTTCATGGATCTAAACAAGGCGTGCCCAAAAGATAGCTTCCCAGTCCCGCATATTGACCGGTTAGTCCAGGCAACGGCCGTGAATAAATTATTATCCTTCATGGATGCATTCTACGAATGTAATCAGATCATGATGAGCCCAGACGATCAAGAGAAGACCGCATTCATAACAGATCACATGATATACTGCTATAAGGTAATGCCGTTCGGACTCAAAAATGTCGGAGCAACGTACCAAAGACTCGTCAACAAGATGTTTGCGGAGCAACTTGGAAAGACGATGGAGGTTTACATCGATGACATGCTGGTGAAATATCTAGAAGAAAAAGACCACATGAAACATTTGCGAAAACATTTGCGGCCTGACCATGCAGCTCAACCGCGGCACAACATGAAGCTAAGCCAAACGAAGTGCTGGTTCGGAGTAACATCGGGAGAATTCCTCGGCTACCTTGTGGCGCATCGAGGAATAGAGGCGAACCCGAAGCAAATCAACGCTTTGATAGAGATGGTTTCACCGAAGATAAAAAGAGAAATACAGAGGCTAACCGGACGAGTTGGGGCGCTGAACCGGTTCATCTGAAGATCAGCAGACAAATTTCGGCCCTTCTACGATACACCCAGAGGAAACAAAAAATTTGAATGGACGGAGAAGTGCGAGCAGGCATTCCAAGAGTTAAAAAAATACTTGGCGAGTCCGCCCATTCTAGCAAAACCGGTCAAAGAAGAGCCCTTTTTCTTGTACACGGCAGTGTCGTCAGCAGCAGTAAGCGGAGTACTCATAAGAGAGGATCACAATGAGCAAAAAACGATCTTTTACGTAAGCCAAACTCTGACGACGGAGACTCAATATCCATTAATGGAAAAAGCAGCGTTGGTGGTGGTGATGACAGCCCAGAAGTTGCGGCCGTATTTCCAGTCACACACGATCATCATACTTACAACTTTCCCTCTCAGAACAATCTTGCATAGTCCAAGTCAATCAGGGTGACTAGCAAAATGGGCGGTAGCTCTAAGCGAATACGACATCGAATACCGGATCAGAACATGCGCCATATCCCAAGTTCTGGCAGACTTCATAGTCAAACTACCAACCGCGGGTGTCGAAGAGCCAATTCCAAACTCGGTTTGGTCACTTCACGCAGACGGCTCATCGTCAAAGCAAGGTTCGGGAGTCGGAGTGCGACTAACATCACACACCAGAGAAATCTTGGAACAATCATTCCGACTACTGTTCCACACTTCCAACAATGAATCAGAGTACGATGCTCTAGTCGCGGGATTAAGGCTCGCCCATGGCCTTAAAATCCAGAACCACCAAGCATACTGCGACTCCCAATTGGTCCAAAACCAGTTCAGTGGAGAATACGAGACGAAGGACGATCGGATGGAAGCTTATCTCAATATCGTCCAAATCCTAACCAAACAGTTCAAGGAGTTCGAACTCACAAGAATCCCCCGAGGGAACGCCCCAGCCGATGCATTGGCAGCCCTAGCATCAACCTTAGCCCCGAGAGAAAGACGAGTCGTTCGCGTAGAGTTCATCGAACAACCAAGCATCGATCCACCCCAAGTCGTGAACCTTATACGACAACCGAAAGGTGGTAAAGAAGGAGAAGAGGAATCTCCGAATAAGAGCTGGCGACCGATCCGCAAGAGGAATACGGCTGCGATCACCAATGGATGGGCCCAATATAAACCTACATGAAGGACGGAGAGGTCCCGGCCGAGAAATGGGCGGCACGCAAGCTGAGAGCTCAGGCCACCCGTTTTATCCTGGTTGATGGGAACATCTTCAAGTGGAGGCGATCCGGACCATTGATGGCATGCGTAGAAGGCGCAGAAGCAAGAAAAATCATGGAAGAAGTCCATAGCGGATCATGTGGAAACTATTCTGGAGGAAGAACTCTCGCAATCAAAATCAAGCGGCACAGACATTACGGGACGACAATGGTGAAAGACTGCGAGAAGTTCTCCCTCAAGTGCGAGAAGTGCCAGAGGCATGCACTGATAATCCATCAGCCAGCAGAAGTCCGTCAATCTCCGCACCTTATCCATTCATGAGGTGGTCAATGGACATTGTAGGGCTGATGCACAACTCGAAGCAGAAGAGATTCCTACTCATTCTAACAGATTATTTCTCAAAGTGGGTCGAGGCAGATTCTTACGCTAGTATCAAGGACGCTAAAGTAGAACACTTCGTGTGGAAGAACATCATCTGCAGGCACAGAGTACCGTACAAAATCGTCACCAACAATGGCTCTCAATTCATTTCGGCCTGTTTCGAAGGATTCTGCGAGAAATGAAAGATACGACTAAGCAAATCAACACCACGTTATCCACAGGGCAAAGGCCAGGCCGAAGCAGCCAACAAGACCATCGTCGACAGACTTAAAAAGCACCTCGGAGATAATAAAGGACGGTGGGCAGATGAGCTCGAAGGAAATACTGTTGAGCATAAACCGCGAAATGAGCTCTCTAAAGTCAGTAAACACCATTCTTGGAACACTGGACTCACCACATCTCTCGAACAGAAATACCAAACCGGCCCTGGTATGAGATTGTAAACACGTTCACTGTCGCAAAACGGGTACATGAGTCGGATAGCCGCAAACCCTATAACTAGACAAAACTCTAAACTCAGCAAGCCACTTTATGGTTGTAAATTGATGCATTCCCAGAAAGGAAGATTTTCCTAAACATGCTGGTACTCGGATTACAACGCCCGGTAAAGAACTCTCATCAAACCAACTCGGAACTAACAAAGTACTCCTCGTCAAACTGCGATTGTATACACAAGGGTTCGAAGCAAGCGGCTGACTTTTTTCGAAAGAGGACCGGCGACTTGCTCGGATCTCAGAGAAGGCCGCCATTTGATGAAAGGAACAGTCCGACACTTGGTGTGAAGAACATCCTGGCCAAAATTTGAGCACTCAGGCCACCATTCGCTGCACGACATGTGCCAGGCTGCCGCTTGCTCCGAAAACCAGCACAACACTACAAATCTGTTTGGAACGTGACAAGAAAAGCGCAAAAGCCAAAACATAAGCTCGGAAAAAGCCCAACAAAACTAAAAACTCGAAGAAAACAGAAGCCAATAAAACTACGGACTCGGACCGAACGCCTTACGAAGGGCATGATCCGAAATCCCGGAAACCCCATCATTCGATCCAGCAAGATTTGGAGCTGGTGGCCTCTTCTTCAACTGATTTGGCTTCGGGCGTTGGCACATCCTTGCTTTTGGAAGAGGGGATCGGATGTGAATCAATCTTCTCTCGAACTTGAGCAATCACTGAGTCGAACTGACCCGCCATTTCATCTAAGCTTTTCTTCTATTTGGACAAAGTTTTCTTCTCTTCGTCCAGATTTGGAGGCTCGAGATTACTCACTACCTGAGGAAGATGAACTTCATTGGTCCTTGCTTCGGGTAAAGATCCAAGCAACTGCTTCAACTCATCCAGAAGGACATGATACTTGTCAGCAGAAGCCTTCTGGCCATCAGCATAAGCTTGCTGAGCCTTCGCATCACGCGAAGACTTGGATCCTTCAAGTTGATTGGCCATGGTCTTCAACTCAGCGGATTGATGCGACACTTTGGCCTCCAATGGGACTGACATATGAACCACTCGATCCTTATCCTCCTTTAACTGAGAGAGTTGTGTCTCGAGTGATTTGATTTGCCAAGAACTCGATGCTTCTAAATCGTTGAACTTCCTCCTGATTGACCGAGCCTCCTCCAAAGCCTCTTCGGCACTTTTAAGGATTCTGCAAATACCAGCATCATACAAATTAACGCACTTATTCACGGAAGAGATAAACTGCAAAAAAGGAGAAAAGTTAGTAAAGGGGAGACAACGAACAAGATCCCAAAAGAAGTTTATGAAAAAATCGGACCTTGATCCCAAACTGGGTTATATCCATGTACTTCTCGGATTGCTCCAGACTGTCACAGGAAGGAAATTTAAAATCCAGGTCCGCGATCATGGAAAAACTTCTTGCAGACTGACAACGGTCCCTAATGGCCGCCTCAGAAGAACCGGGTTCTCGCGGGGGATTTATTGATGCATCCTCAGAAGATTGTGCTCCGAGGGGAGAAATCCTCGGCTCCTTTGAAATGTTGCCAACAGGGTAGTCCGCCCGCCTTCGATGCAGCAAAGGATTCGCCACGGGTAAGCCACCAGCATTCCCTTGGTTTGCTGACCAAACCTCAAGAATGCACCTCGTAGTGTTCCTCAGATTGTTAGAGACATTCCGTGCTAAGATCGCCTCTTTCGTCAAAGGAGTTACCACGACAGTTGACAAAGACAACTTATTCACAGGCCACTCGGAAGGAGGAATAGCTAGACCGTCCTCAGGTGACTTCACCTCTGAGGAACAGGTCGCCGACTTACCAGAAGGACTCGGTTTGGTCTGCTCACTTGCTTCTTTCGCCTCCCTCTCACGCCTTTCCTTCTCCTTCTTCTCACGAAGTGTCAACCTGACCATGACCGCAAAGATCAAAACAAGCTTTAATGTGTTCAAAAAGGTTCAGAGGAGAAGCGGAGTTCGAAAGAGTCTGCAAGAGTAAGAAGAAAGAAAAAACGCTCATATATATGCATCAGGGTAATTCTAAATCCTAACTCGACAAGGAATAGGACTTTACTAAATCTCAATCCGAATATTCCGAGAAACTCGGGCACAGAAAAGATATTCTCCTTCAGCGTAAATCAAATCGCCGACTTCGGTTTCTCATAGACATATCATTAAAAAATGAGGGGAGCTCCATTTAGCTTCTCGCTCAACTAGGCCACCGGTTTCACTCCTTGGGTTAGGACAGCTCTAATTCATGTACCTGAAGCATCATACTCAACTTCAAAAGTTTTGTCAAAGTTATGCAAAACTAAAACCGGTGCGTGTATGAGGCAGTCTTTAAGCTTCTGGAAAGCTTGCTCCTGGTTGAGCCCACAATTGAAAGTAACGTCATTCTTGATCACCGAGTTCAAATGATCAGCAATGGTGCTGAAGTCCTTGACAAATCCTCGGTAAAAGCTGGCTAGGCCGTGAAAGCTCCGAACATGACCAATGGTGGTGAGTGTGGGCCATTCTTAGATGGTTTTGATCCTCTCTTCATCCACCTTTAGACCTTGAAAACAAACACAAATCCTAAAAATGCCAATTGATCAGTGCAGAAATCACATTTCTTGAGATTAACACAAATGTTTTATAGCCTTAAAGTTTCTAATACTTTCTCAAGATGTTGAAGGAGATCATCTAAGAAGGTGTTGTATATTAAGATATCATCAGTATACACAACAATAAATAGACTGATGTAGGCTCTTAGAACATGGTTCATGAGCCGTATAGAGGTGCTTAGTGTGTTGGTGAGTCAAAACGGCATGACTAGCCATTCGTATAGACCACTCTTGGTAGAATGCTGTTTTCCACTCATCACCTTCCTTCATTCGGACTTGATGGTAGCCAATCCTTAGATATATCTTTCAAAAGATAGTGGCACCACTGAGCTCATCCAACATATTTTCTAGCCTTGGGATTGGATGTTGGTATTTGACGGTGATCTTGTTGATTCATGGTTCTATAATCGACACACATCCTCCATGTACCAATTTTCTTAGGCACCAAGAGGACAGGTACCACACACGGGCTAAAGCTTTCTTGGATGTAGCCTTTGCTCATTAGTTCTTGGACTTGCTCGTATAGTTCCTTTGACTCCTCGGGATTGACTCTATAAGCCAGTCGGTTGGGCAATAGTGCTCCGGGCACAAGGTCAATCTGGTGCTCGTTTCCTTGGGTTGGTGGTAAGCCTATGGGAATGTGTTTGGGAAAGACATCTTTGAAATCTTCCAAGAGCTTAAGGACTCTTTCTGGATGCTGGTCTTCTTCGGGTACTAAAAAATACCCTTCTCTAAAGATCATGAGTAACACATATTCATTCTGTTCTAAAGTCTTAAGTACTTTTCTAGGTGATACATAGAGAATGGGTTTCTTGGACTTACTTTCCTTAACTCCCTTGTCCATGGCATTTTGAAGTTCATGAACTTTTTGTGGGGTTATTGGGGCTAAGTTGTGCTTGCGCTTCTGATGAATGAAACTATAGTAGTTGGTGCGGCCAGTGTGGAGTGTCTCCATGTCAAACTGTCATGGCCTGCTTAGTAGGATGTGCCCTGCTTGCATAGGGGCAACCTCGCATAGAACCTGGTCGGCATACTTCCCAATGCGGAATGGAATGAGGACTTGTTCACTGGTTTTGAGCTTGGTTTCATCATTAAGCCATTTAAGTTGGCATGGCCTAGGATGCTTGGTCTCTTAAAGACCTAACCTGTCCACCAAGTATTTACTAGCAACATTAGTATAAGATCCTCTATCAATGATTTGACTACATACCTTGAAGTCTATGGCACATATAGAATGGAAGATGTTGTCTCGCTCGATGGTCTCGGGTTCAAAGAAGGCTCTTAGTGATCTCCGGGTAACCAAGATTTCTCCCACATCTGGATAGTCGGTTACTTCTTCCTCGGAGTTTTCCAGTTCAGCCTTGGCTTCATCTTGAGACTCATACTCACCATTGTCTCTAAAGATCATGGCTCGTTGGTTGGGGCAGTCTTGGGTATAGTGTCATTTGCCTTTGTACTTGAAGCATGAGATGTCCCTGCCTCATTGGGTTTGAGCTGGACTTGAGTCTGTTTTGTTGCCTTCTTGGAAAGGCTTCTTGAACTTAGAATCTGTGGCTATGGCCTTTCCTTTACTAATGCTTCTTTGAACCGAGGGTGTCAAGTTGGACTTGGGGGTGGTCTGTTGTGTCCTTCCTCTTGATATGCTGCTCTGCTTGGATGGCTAAGTGTAGAAACTCATCAAGCTCTCGGTAAGCTTGCCGTTCCATTTTTCTAACAACACGGGCATTAATACAATCTAGGAATTTGGCCATGAGAGTTTCTTGTTGATATATCATGGTTTTTAGTGTTTTTAGCCAAGATATAAGTCTTGTTTATAGAGTCTTTTTAGTGTTTTTGGAGTTTTTTAGAGTCATTTGCAGGTTCAGGTTTGTTTGGAGCTTATTTGGAGATTATAGATCATTCTGGAGCTAAGTAGGAAATTGTGCAGAAGAGTTCAAGCCGGAAACTACGTTTGGAGATGGTGTCGGTCGACACCATACTTGGTGTCGGTCGACTCCCATCAGACAGACAATTTTCTGCGCCAGTTTTGAAGATTTTTAAAGAAAATGAAATTTGCCCAGACTTTTCCTTATTTGCAAATAAGGCCTTGATTGGTATAGCTGATTGTAAAGCAGTAGCAGTAAACAGCAGAAGCAGTATGCTGTTGAAGCTGTATACTCTAATCAATATATATATTTTTAATTGATTGGCAGAACTGTGTTGGATACGGGCTGCACACCTCCTAGAAAGGCCCATCAAGAATTCGCCTCGGCCTTTTTATACCAAAAGGCTCGTTAATTACCGACGAAGTGAATAGAGTGATTCATTTATCCACTCCGGATAAGGATTAAACCCGCAACAGACTCAAGGAATATTAGAGGGAATATCCATTTCCCCTGAAATATCGGTCTCGGCGCGACAAATCAGCAAGAGATAGACATCAGCTCTTTTTAAGGATTGAGGTCGGCGCCTAAAGATTATAAATTGGAGGAGGGTTTCACCGAAAATGGGATCCGGGAATAGAGAGAGAAACTAAGTTATAGAAGATCTAGTATCCAAAAATAGTCTTCTAAAAGTAGAACTTGGTTACTTTCATTGTAATCTATCAAATCATCTTATACATCAATAAAATTTCTTAGAATCTTTCTCAAAAACCCACAAACTTTACTTTAATCATCTTATGGTCACATCGAATGACACCGCGACGTGCTACTGGAAAAATACCATTTTCATTGGCGTAGGGGTGCGAAGCCATGGTGCCTGCCGAGGTCAACGTCCCAAGTCTACGTCGAACCATGATGCCTCAACATCCTGAAATTAACGACGCGATGCTTATCCACAACCTTGACACGCTCGAAGAAACGCGGAATCAAGCTCTCCTCTGGATGCAGAATTATCAACAACAAGCGGCTCGCTACTACAACAAAAATGTTCGGCAGCGGCATTTTGATGAAGGCGACCTCGTCCTTCGTAAAGTCTTTGAGAATATCAAAGAATGGCGTGCTGGAAAACTCGGAGCCTCTTGGGAAGGACCATAGATCATCTCCAAAGTTGTACGACCCGGCGTCTGTGAACTAACCACTATGGAGGCGAAGCAGTCTCGCGTTCGTGGAACGCTCACAACCACAAAAGGTTCTATTACTAGTTTGATACTTAGTAGTATAGCTACTAAAGTATTCACCTGAAAAAAAAAAAAGGAGTTACTCATACTATGTAATCGAACTACGAATGGCTTGATCCTCCTTTTTGGGGGTACGTAGGCAGCCTGTAAAAGGGTTCAGCTATACATCAATAAAAAAATTTCCTTTAAGCTCTTCGCTTGAAAGCTCTTTGCTACCTTTTTACATCGGCGTCCTGGCCAGTCGACTGATAATAGTATTCTCGCGAGTACAGTGGCGAAAGTCCACAACTTCTAAAGCCAGGTTCGCCCGCAAGCCTCGAAGTTATACAGGATCTCCGAACTAAGCTCGCGTCGGTATTCAACTTAGAGCGTAGACTTCACCGATTGAAACGCTCCATGCTGATTTGATCTCATGGACTATCTCTCGGTTATAAGCCGAGCTGACATAACCTTCACGGCAAGCAGACGTAAGCCTCGCAGCTCGGACTTTCGGTCTATCTTGGAATTTTTAAGATGATAAATCCGATCGGACTGACTCACCAAGCATACTACTTGGTTCGAAGAATCCAAAATTCTGAAGAAGGCATAAATGAAAGCGACTATTGTTTATGCATGAAGGTTGAATAAAAGAGTTTCATTAATTTTCATTACAAGATAGAAGAAAAAAATAAAATCGAGAGCTCACAACGCCCGAGCTTCGACAGGAAAAACAAAGAACAATGATTAAAAATCCTAAGAGGCTGCCTCGGCATTCTCTTGTTCTTGATCTCCAGCTCGATCTGCTCGTTCACTTCCTTCTTCAGTACGCGCACCAGTAGTTTCTGAATCTGGTCTAGATGATGAAGGCCTCGCCGTGGTATAATGAGTAAGATATGCATCGAGTTCACCTTCAGCAAAAGTGATCTCGTCGATTTTCTCCGCCTCGTTTTCCCAGATCACCTCGTCGAACTTGAGCTTAGAGAGCATCTCTTCCGGAATTTTCCAACCTTTGTTTTGAAGAACTTCCAGAGAGGTGAGCGTCCCTTGCACCTGCGCGGTCATCGAAAGCACCTTCTCGACCTCTGAGTGCTGTGCCACGTAGCCTTTCACCTTATCAACGAGCCCGGCGAATTCACCGATGATTTTCACGCGCTCGTTTAAGACCTTTTCGTCTCGAGCCTTCCTAAGCCTCTTTTTCTCAGAGGATAGATGCTTCTCAGTTTTCCTCTGTCTGGCAATCGCACTCTCCGCCTTAGCCTCGGCGAAAATAAGCTGGCCCGCAGCCCGTTTCTCTCTTTATCCTTTGCCTCGACGATTTTCTTCTTCTCTTCCTCGAACATAAGCTTTTCAGCTCGAAGGGCTTCCACCTCAGCCGACTTTTCTTGTTCAGCTCTTTGAGTCGTCTTCAACTCACGATCATACTTTCCAATCAGGAAAGTGGCACCATTCATGGCACGGACTTGCTCGGTGGCGTAGTTCTCATACCAATCGTAGAAGAAGAGCTCTTCAGGTTCCGGCTTCGCCATAGGCCTCGAATTAGTTCTCCACACGAAGCTGGCACAGGAGTTCGGGTCGGTCGCCATGGGCTCAAGACCATTATAATGGAACTCAAACCCAGAGGGGTTCGGCCTAGTAACCTTTCTGATCTTTTCAAGCGGACCCTCAACTTGCTCTTCCTCTGCATCAGTAGCTTGAGCTTGAGTTTCAGCCTCGTCTCTACTAGCTTGATCTTCAGCCGCAGCGTCATCTCCAGCAGATATATTATTTCCAAGCACCTCAAGTTTGGTTCGCTCTTCGGTGGGACCATCTCCTCTTTCCTCGCCGAGGTCAGTCGTGACATTCTCTTCACCAACAAAAATAGGAGATCTGGTTGTTTCGAACTGAGGCACTTCGGCCTCCCTGACGGTTTCTTCCGGAATCGTGGGAACGTCACTCGGCCCGGCGCCGACAGAATCCTGAAGAACGTTGGCATAACTCTCAAATTTTCTCTTCTGAAGACCCATCTTTGATTTAGACGACAATGCAGAAGTTCTTTGATTCCGTTTGATCGCCGCGGCTACTCGTTCCGCGGAAATGTCTGGCCACGTCTGATGACTGATCCTGGTGAAAACCTTAACAATGTCGGAAAAATCTTCTGGAAGAGGAGCGGCGAAGAATGGTTTATCTGCAAAAGAATTCAGGTGTTAGAATTAACAACAAAAGACTGAAGAAAGTGAATTCGCAAAAATACCAATAGCCATGCTCCAGTCGTTTTGAATCTCGATTTCCGGGTCGGCCACCGAGAACTCATTTTTCTTCACAAAGAAGTATCGTTCCCTCCAGTCGTACACTTTGCTCTTCACACCGCCAGTGATGATGCTGAACTTAGGCTTCACCTGTACGTAGAAGCAACCGTAGCCCGAAGAACCTTTCTTCCCAGCTCCTTTAATCAAAGTCATCTCTTCGAAAATCCTACAGTCGAAGGGAAGCCCATTTTCCGAAGCCAAAGTCATCAGCCCGACCATGTGACGAACCGCGGCATGAGTCAACTGCGTCGGCGCCATTTTTCTCCTTGAGCAGTATTCCAAAAAGAGACGAGGAAGAGGAAACCACAGGTGACACTCCGAGAAGAAACATTCATACACGCAGAAGTATCCAGGGGGGGGGGCGTCCCACAGTCTTTCATCTGGCCCAGGAACATGAAAAGTCACCTTCGGGCTGATCCCACAGAGACGCTTCAGGTCGGCCAACTTATCTTTCGTTAACTTAGATCGATAAATTCCAAAGTCATTTCCAGCTTCTCGCGGGAGTTTGGGAGCCCCTCTCTTACGGCTTCTACGAGCAGCCTGCGTAACACCGTGAGGATCAAAAATCAAATCTTCCTCGTCCAGGTCGTCGGAATCTTCGCCTCGATCATATTCGTCATTTATTGAGACTTTATCACTTGAATTGCTCGCTTCGGCTTCCATGTTCTCCTGAACATCTTCGGGGTCTTCATCTATCAGATGAGGAATCTCAAAAGGACTCCTGGGCTCGGCGCGTCCTTGACGAGCTTCTTCATTTCTATGCCTTAATTCTTCTATATCCTCCCAGGACGGAAAAATGTTTTCCCAGGAATGAACAGTCTTAGTTGAACTAGCATTTGAAATTGGAGAATCCATTTGATCGGAGTTCTCGATGGCGACAGAAGAACACGACGGAGATGGCAAATCGGAAAAATACAAAAAGAAGAGAGAGGTGAGAGCTCTACCTTTCCAAGAAATTGGAGAAGTGAGAAAATGAGTAGAAGAGGGGAGACTTCGAAGTTATAGAAGAGGAAAATGGAGAGTTCGAGGCTATTCATTTCAAAATGACCCTTCGACGTCCATTGTCATCATTAGGTCTGGAAAGGCGCCGTTCCACGCGCTCCACTTCGCACCACTTCGCACCCTTCGCACCACTTCACTTTGAAAAACACAAAACTTATTGCATGACTGACACGTGTCAACATCAGCAAAGAATCGAGAAACGTGAAACGTGTGACGGCTTCCGCACACTTCCAGTCCTTATCTTTTCTCGCTTTAAGAAATGATGGGATGGACGCATTTAATTCATGACTTTTCAAATTCGAACCTTTCGAATACTATTTAAAAATATATATATATATTGCAAATAATCAAAGAACAGTTCAAGATGACGTACGTCATGTTTGAATTTCGTATTTTCACTAGAAAAGATCGAGCCGAATTCATGCCGAACCAGCTTGAACTTCAAATTCGCCGAGCTCAAAGCATTCATCGCACGACGAACTGGGGTGGGGGGGCTAATTGTTGGATACGGCCTGCGCACCTCCTAGAAAGGCTCGTTAATTACCGACGAGGTGAATAGAGTGATTCGTTTATCCACTCCGGATAAGGATTAAACCCGCAACAGACTCAAGGAATATTAGAGGGAATATCCATTCCCACTGAAATATCGGTCTCGGCACGGCAAATCAGGAAGAGATAGACATCAGCTCTTTTTAAGGATTGAGGTCGGCGCCTAAAGATTATAAATAGGAGGAGGGTTTCACCGAAAAGGGGATCCGGGAATAGAGAGAGAAACTAAGTTATAGAAGATCTAGAATCCAAAAATAGTCTTCTAAATGTAGAACTTGGTTACTTTCATTGTAATCTATCAAATCATCTTATACATCAATAAAAGTTCTTAGAATATTTCTCAAAAACCAACAAACTTTACTTTAATCATCAATATACAAAGTAATAGTTCAACAAACTGTGAACAATTATATATAAAATTCTAAAATATATTGAATATATTTATTTATATGCATTATATTTATATTTATACTTACAATATAATTATCATAATAATTTATTTTATTTTAAAATTCATTTATTAATTTTTATATTTATAATTATAAATATAATAAAAATAATTAAGTGATAAATATTAGTTTAAAAGTATAACATTTACAATTAAATATAAACATAATTTTTGATATTAATTTAATAAAATAAATTAATCATATATAATTATTTTAGAATTTTTAAATATTTAAAAGTTAAATGCTCTACAAAAAGCTCCATATGAGAGCATAGAGGAGAGGAGCATTTGGAGAGTACTAGGAGTTTCTAAATGCTTCTCTAAATGATTTATTGACAAAAGTTGATTGGCTAATAAAAGCATAATGCTCTCCAAAATGGTCTCCCAATCAAGCCCTAAGTCACTGTTCGAGTTTTTAGGATATTTATATTATTTTAAGGTCATTTTTTAGACCTATCTTTTAACTAAGCTTTATTTTATTTGAGAGATATTTGTAGCAGAGTTTTGGAGAGAAGAATTCAGACTCCTTCAGAGAAGATTCAGAACTCCTTTTATTCTATATTGATTTTTTTTATGCAATCTTATTTAATCATATTTATTGTTTCAATCTCCATGTCTGAGTAGTTTGCTAGTTAGGTTTAGGGTTTCTCATTAGGGATTTCATGGATTGTTAAGTTGATTGGTTAGTTAAGGATTATGAAACACTAGTTCTTCATCTAGGTTATGATTAATACTTGATTTGAACTGACGAGTTAAATTAATGATCATAGGTTGATTCTCGGAACGAAAGTTGGTTAATTAGCTAGAAAGAATCTTAGATGAGCAAAATACCTATCTGCAAAGGAATTTGATTTAGGGATTTTGTGCACTTATCGAACCTGAGATTATTGCATGTTTAGACTTTTGAATTTCCAAAGAAAGTTGGTTTTCTAGGTTGCTAGACATAGATAGTTTTCGCAGCGAGGACTGATTAATTTTATCATTGTGTTTCGAGTTCTAGAACATAGCAGAACCGTGATTAACTGATTAGCTTGCATTCTTGATTTCTTGAGGATTCCATGAGTCTGACGTTTTCCCCCATCTGATTTACAACTGATTTTATTTCATTGTTTTAATTATATTATTTCTTGTTTAGCTTAATTTGAAAACCAATAATCTATTGTGTGATCTTGTGTCTCTATGGAATTCAACCCCTAAGTACTATAATCGATTTCTTAGTTTGGAGAGTAGCTCTAGCGTATATTTGAGCATATCAAATTTTGGCGCCATTGCCGGGGACTCATCGATTCGCCATTAGATTAGGTGTAGAATTTAGTCTAGACATTTTATTTTATTTTGTTTACTTACATTGTTGTTTCTCTTTTCTAGTGTTTCAGGTGCATGCATAATCGCAATACCAGAAGCAATAAGGAAGCTCAGCTTGTGAATCTCACGAATCAGGAGTTCAGAGAGTTAGAACGTACGAACCGCAAAGCAAAGAAGTCAGCAGACATGAGGAGAACATTCATTCGACCTGATGCTGCTGAAGTCTTACGAAACCAAGAGGGTCACGCTTACAATGATGATGGGGACCAAATCGACGATAAGGAGAATGTCATCCCAGAAGACGCCCAACTTGTGGCTGTAGCTCTTGCACCACCTGCTCAAGGAAGGACATTTGCTGACTTCAATAGACCTGATCAGTTCTATGCTAACAGATCTGCAATTCGTCCTCCTCTTTTCCAAATGAATGACTTTTAGCTGAAACCTGCATACTACACTCTAGTGGGTCAGCATCTCTTTCATGGTCTTCCTCATGAGCATCTCATGGATCACATTGAGAAGTTTGAGGATTTGGTGAAAAGCATCAAGCTAAATGGTGTTTTTGAGGACTATATGTTCTGCAAGTTGTTCCCATACTCTCTTGCTAGGGATGCAGCTTATTGGCTCAAGAAATTGCAACCAGGTTCTTTGACCTCTTGGAGAGATGCTAAGAATGTATTCCTCAATAATTTATTTGATGATTAAGGTCTGAGGAGCTGAGGACAAAGATTTCTACATTCTCTCAGGGACCTGCTGAAGCATTCAAAGCTTCTTGGTTGAGGTTCAGAGCATATCAGAGGGATTGTCCACACCATGGCTTCAGTGATGTTCAACTGCTGGGCATTTTCTTCAGAGGCATAGATTGGAGGTACCAGATGGCTTTGGATGCTGCAAGTGAAGGAATCTTCAATACCATAAGCCCGGAGGAAGCCAAAAAGCTTATTGAGAACTTGACATCTACCAATAGTACCAAGAATGCAGACTATGATAGGAAGAGGCTGGTTGGAAACATTGAAGGTGCTCAGACTGCTGAAGTGAAAGCAAAACTTGATTCTATCCACAATCTCCTTGTGGGAAAGAAGCAAGTTCAATTTGCTGCAGAGGTTGAAACCTTTGAACCAGACGAAGATGATGTAAATTTCATCAATGGAGTTGGGTTTCAAGGTCAGATATTTGGAAATCAAGAAGGTTATGGTTCTTCTCACCAGAAGCCTTTTCAGAACAACAACTTCACAAGAACTTATGGTTCTTCTTCTTACCAGAAACCTGAACCGAATAGCAAGATGGAATCTATGTTGGAGCAGGTTTTTGAAGGTCAGACAAAGATGACTGTGAACTTCAATGGGAAGCTGGATGCTTTGTATACTGACCTGAATGGGAAGATTGAGTCTTTGGGTGCTCATGTTAAGAAGCTGGATATTCAGGTTGCTCAAACTGCTGATTCCATAAAAAGGCAAGAAGGATTTCTTCCACGAAAGACTGATATCAACCCAATGCATCATGTTAATGTCATCATGGTGAGAAGTAAATAAAAATTCGTGGAGTCTGCAGAGTTTGATGAAGAATTTGGAGCAACAGACCTGGTGTCGGTCGACACCAAAGAGGAGTGTCTGTCGACACCAAAGAGGAGTGTCAGTTGACACCAAAGAGGAGTGTCGGTCGAAACCAAAATTCTCGAAAAATCGAGTCTTGACGAACCGCTGTCGATCATGCCTGACAACACCAAAGTGAAGAGGTCGACACCAGACCGGGTGTCGGTCGACACCCAGGAGGTGTGTAGGTCGACACCCAGGAGGTGTGTCGGTCGACACTAGCGAAAAATCGCGATTTCTCGAGTCCTAACGGACAAAAATCGATGCACTTCGACACAAGTTTTGAGTGTCGAGCGACACCAGACGAGGGTGTCGATTGATACTCGAGCTGTATTTTTCAATTGCCGTCAGATGAGCGTGCTGATTGTCCCAAAACACCATTTCCTTCTGAACAGAGGGCCTACAAACCTAAGATACCTTACCTGAAGCCCAAAATATCTAAACAAGAGGTGGAAGAGGTCAGATGCAAGGCAATAATGGACAAGGTGCTGATTGAGATATTATTGGTTGATGCAGTCAAGCTTTGACCTGCATTTAAGAGATATGTTAAGAGGATGGTTGTGATTGGTATAAGCCCTGTGGAAGCAGCTTTGCTCACAAAGAACATCAGTGCAATCCTCTTGAAAAAGACAGAATCAAGGAAAGAGAGGAAGGTGAAAGTCTCTGAATAGTTCAGTGCTATAATTCAAAATAGGATTCCAAAAAAGTTACCTGACCCAGGGAGTTTTGTGCTAGACTGTTCCATCTCAACATGAAGGTTTCCTCACTCTCTCTGTGGCTTTGGCTCAAGCATTAACCTGATGCCTTATTCTGTTGATGTAAGACTTGGGTTGACTGACTTCAAGTCTACAAGGATTCATCTTATCCTTGTTGATCGTTCCAAGAGGATTCCCGAAGGTGTTTTAGAGGATGTTCCACTTCAGATTGCAGGCTGCACTATCCCCACAGACTTTGTGGTTTTGGAATATGGTGAAGAACCTCAGGATATTCTTCTTCTGGGAAGATCTTTCTTAGCTACAGCAGGTGCTATTATTGATGTTAGAGAAGGGCAGATAGAGCTTGATTTGGGTGATAAGGTTATGAATTTTGACATGGATAAACTAAGGAGAAAACCTACCATTGATGGTCAAACCTTTTCTGTAGAGGTTGTCATGGATGAGGAGCCAGATGACATTACTATTGGGTATGTCAAGGAGCTGGAGGTTACTGAGCAAGTGAACAATCTGATTGTTCAAAATGAATTAGTTGAGACTTCTAAGAAAGCTGATGGGCTTGAGAATTGGAGTGGAGATCATCTCTTCAGGACTAGGCTTGAAGATGAGGGTCCAGTCAAAGATAAGTTGCTGGAGGAAGACCCTTTTGTGATGGAGACAAGGATTGAAAAGCTGAATTGCAGAAAAAGTGCAGAAATTCGGGTTGCAGGTTCAGTGTCGGTCGACACCACTCTTGGTGTCGGTCGACACCCTCAATAGACAACCCCAGAAACGACCAAAACACACAGTTTTTAGGAGGTATCTAATTCTGCAACTTCCACAACTGTTGCTAAGTAGAAAGCTCCACATCTCACACTCCATACACCAAGGAAAAAAGGAAAGGAATGTACTTCATCAGTCATACACTTCCATCTACTTCACATTTATGCAAACCACGAGATTCTCGTAGACAGCTTGGTATCTCTTTTGATGACTTTACAGGAAAAAGAAGTGTACCACCCACACATAGGTCCCGCCCTACATCTGTTCCTTCTTTTATTGGTCAATCTCATGCACAAACTGCCTATACGCCACATTGGATGATGAGATGTTCTTCCCAGAGGCATTCTCTGCCACTCTCTGATCCACCAGATGCCTAAGCCTCAACTTAGTCAAGCTAATGACTGAAAATAAGCGCTTAGTGGGAGGCAACCCACTTTTAGGTAGGATATTCTTTGAATTTCGTTTGGTTTTGCTAATTTTTAGTTTTGTTTTTCTTCTGTCAAAAAAAAAAAAAAGGTGTCGACCGACACCCACTTCCAGTGTCGCCCGACACCATCCGACCAGGTACGCATTTTTATTTTTTCTTGTTCGTTTGTTTTTACTTTGGTTTCTTTCCGATCCTACAGCTTGATAACATTGGGGACAGTGTTACTTAAGTCTGGGGGAGGAAAATACTGATGTATTTTGGTTTGTTTTGTTTTCAGTCAGTTGTGTCGTTTTATTGAGTCAAAATTTAGTTCGGAACTATGAGTTATTCTTGGAACAAGCTGTTTTAGCAACCACTTTAGTGACCATTCTTACAACCATTGACAGCAGATCCTACTAAAAGGAAATTCCAAAGGTAAATTGATCTACCAATATCCCCATATTTGTTTGAGTGTTTGAATGATCCAAAGCTGCCCTACACATAATGAACTTGATTTCTCTTATCTTGGGGATTGGTATACTTTGAATCGGATTCCTTGTTCAAGTCTGATAAGACTAGTTTGTGATTATGGTTTCCATCTCTCTTCCCTTTAAATAAAAAAGGAAAACAAAAGGATATAGGTCGAAAAGAAGTGAACCGAGAAGTTGGCGGAACCCCGTTAATTCTTGTGTCTCATGGAAGCCTGTCTAAAAAAAAACATAAACGGTCAGTCGATAAAAAAAATAAAATGATACCCTAGTAGGGATAAATCGGCTGATTGGAAGTGAGAAAGGGGAGAGGAAAGAAACCAGAAGCAGACTATCTAGAAAATCAGATACTTGGATGAGTAAGATTCCATGTGTTCGTTGATCAATATTCCCTCGATGAGACTGCACTTAAAATTTGATAAGGTCAGCAATGGTGATTTTGGATACCTCTTATGGATTGTGGGTTGATATGGGGATGGTTGGTAAGCCTGCGGAAAAGTAATGGAGGTTTGGGGATGGTTGGTAAGCATGCGGAAAAGTAATGGAGGTTTTATCTTAAGTTGGTGTTGTTTGGAGTCGCTTACAAAGGTGTTGGTTGATTCAGTATTCTAAAGGATATGTGAGTTCCTGTGTTTTCAAATCTCTTCCACATGTTTAGTCTTCTGTTTTGCTTGAGGGCAAGCAAAAGCTAAGTATGAGGGAGTTGATATATCATGGTTTTTAGTATTTTTAGCCATGATATAAGTCTTGTTTATAGAGTCTTTTTAGTGTTTTTGGAGTCTTTTAGAGTCATTTGCAGGTTTAAGTACGTTTGGAGCTTATTTGGAGATTATGGATCATTCTGGAACTAAGTAGGAAGTTGTGCAGAAGAATTCAAGCCGGAAACTACTTTTGGAGATGGTGTCGGTCAACACCCATCAGACAGGCAATTTTCTGCGCCAGTTTTGAAGATTTTTGAAGAAAATGAAATTTGCCCAGACTTTTCCTTATTTGCAAATAAGTCCCTATTCGAGTTTTTAGGATATTTATATTATTTTAAGGTCATTTTTTAGACCTATTTTTTATCTAAGCTTTATTTTATTTGAGAGAGATTTGTAGCAGAGTTTTGGAGAGAATAATTCAGACTCCTTCAGAGAAGATTCAGAACTCCTTTTATTCTATATTTATTACTTTTATGCAATCTTATTCAATCATGTTTATTGTTTCAATCTCCATGTCTGAGTTGTTTGCTAGTTAGGTTTAGGGTTTCTCATTAGGGATTTAATGGATTGTTAAGTTGATTGGTTAGTTAAGGATTCTGGAACACTAGTTCTTCATCTAGGTTATGATTAATGGTTGATTTAAACTGACGAGGTAGATTAATGATCATAGGTTGATTCTCGCAACGAAAGTTGGTTAATTAGCTAGAAAGAATCTTAAATGAGCAAAATACATATTTGCAAAGGAATTTGATTTAGGGATTTTGTGAACTTATCGAACCTGAGATTATTGCATGTTTAGACTTTTGAATTCGCAAAAAAAATTTGGTTTTCTAGGTTGCTAGACATAAATAGTTTTCGCAGCGACAGTTGGTTAACTTTATCATTGTGTTTCGAGTTTTAGAATATAGCAGAACCTTGATTGACTGATTAGCTTGCATTCCTGATTTCCTCAGAATTCCCTTAGCCTGACGTTTTTCCCCATCTGATTTACAACCGAGTTTACTGCATTGCTTAAATTACATTATTTCTTGTTTAGCTTAATTTGAAAACCAATAATCTATTGTGTGATCTTGAGTCTCTGTGGAATTCGACCCCTAAATACTATAATCAATTTCTTAATTTGGAGAGTAGCTATAGGGTATATTTGAGCATATCACTGTTGAATCCTCCACTTACTGTCGGTTTTTTAAGGTTTTGAACTTTTCAAAGTATTCTTCCATGGTTTTGGTTCCTTGAGTAAGGCTTCTGAATCTCTTCTGAAGATCTCAGTGGAAGTAGGAAGGAACATATCTCTTCCTTAGTTGGTAACTCATGTCTTCCCATGAGCTAATTAGTGGCAGCCTGTGCCTTCTTCTATCAGCTATATCTTAGTCTCACCATTCTAGAGCATTATAGGTGGGTTGGTTTGAGGCTAGGGTCACTTTCCTTGTGTCTGAGTATTGATAAAACTCGAAAATATACTCCGTCATTCTTTCCCTTTCCCAATCAAGATAGGCCTTGGGATTAATCTTTCCTACAAAGGTGGGCGGACTTAACTTGAGACATTTCCCTCCTTACCATGGTAGCTCGTCATCATTGTCTCGGCCGGTCCTGACTCCTTTCTCGAGTGTGATTAGCCTGGTTTTGGGCTGTGTTTTTCCCACTCTGCCTTTGGTTTGAAGCCGGTGGTGGTTGGTTATTATTGTTGTTGTTATAACTGATGGCGGTTGTCTCGGTCCGCTGGTTTTGTTCCACCTGATCAAAGTTGTTTTGGATGTTTTACATAGTAGCCAAGATCTGGGCCAATTGGGCTGCGAGTCCGGCTTCTCCCATGTGGTCTGATTTATAATACCTGAAAGAAAAACAGGGAAATGTATGAATGGATTTTAAGAAACAAAGGAAATGCAACAGGTAAACAAATATGGACCGATGGTTTAATGAAATGATTCTTGGAATGACTCTTTTTTTTTTTTAATATACAAACTTAAAAGGGTCAATGTAGGAATCTATTTATGGCAACAATGGCTGTACAAAAATATGAGAGTGAATGCAAAGAAGTCAAATTCCAAAATGATTTTAAAAGCTGAGTCAACAACAATTTTTATGAGTTTTAATTTTTGTAGGCAATAAATTTTTAAAAGCAGATAGATATGGAATGATATATATATAGATAAATATATATATACTAATGAATGCAAACAACTTCGATTCAAAATTTAAATGAAAAAATATAGATCAAACTAGGCAATTTCTTTGTTTTTTGTTTTTTGGATGAGATGAACCCAAGAACAAAATGCAGAAAAGTAAGAACAGATAAATGACAAGGGTAGATAAAACCTGATTATGAAACTTTTCCGGCTCTAATACCAGATGATGTGATCTTAAGACTGAAAGGCTGATTGTTTGTAGATTTTAGAATAGATTTTGGTTTTTCTTTTTCAAAAACTATATTTTCTGCCAATCATGATTTTGAAAAAAAAAATAATTCCCAGATTTTTAGGAAAACTAGTTTCTTAATAGTTTTACAATTTTTTACATAAAAATAAGAATCTATATTTATTGGGTTTTGGTCTTCTTTTTGTCGTGATATAATCTTTTTTTTACACACATATTTTCCTTTCTGAAAAAAATGTTTTTTTATACATCTATTTTCTTATATAAAGTATAAACTTCATAGATTCCCAATTATCATCATTTACTATTAAGCACATAACAATTTATGAAATAATTTTATGTGCAAAGAATTTATGAAATAATTTTGTGTGCAATATTTTATTGATAATTTTGTTATTTTTTATTATTTTAATTGAAAATAATAATTTAAAATATATATATGTTTTTATTAGCAATTTTATATTTTTCTTTTATCAAGTTTAAGCTTACAAACAAAACCAATAACTCAAATATAGTCAAAAATCAAAAATTAAGGCTTCGATTGGTAACATTATAATGAATAGGAAAAAATGAAAGAAAAATGAACAAAATGAATTTTAAAAAAAAAACAATGAAATTTTGTTACTTTTATTCCTCATCAAATTTAAGGAGGAAAATTTTTCTTCATTCATTCTTCAAGATATAATGAAAAATGAGAGATTGTGTAGGACATGTATCAAAAATTGTTGGAAAATTTCCTCTTGAATGGTAAACAATTTGAGGAATAATAAAATTACTTCATCTTAATTGGTGTACAATTTAAAGAACAAAAAATTCACCATCATTTTCTTCATAATTGGGTAACCATATTGTATGAAGAAAATGATAGTGAATTTTTTGTTCTTCAAATTGTACACCAATTAAGATGAAGTAATTTTATTATTCCTCAAATTATTTACCATTTAAGATGAAATTTCTCTACATTTTTTTATAAATGGGTCCTACACAATTTCTCATTTTTTATCATATCTTGAGGAATGAATGAAGAAAATTTTTCCTCCTTAAATTTGATGAAGAACAAAAAGAACAAAAATTTATTCTTTTAAGAAAACTTCATTTTATCAAATGACATTTTTTTTCATTTTTCTTTCATTTTTTTCTATTCATTATGTTGTCACCAATTGAAGCTTAAATAAATTACCATTCAAGTTTCTTAAAAACTAAAATCGACAACAAAATCAAAAACCAAAAATTGAAAAATCAAAATCAAAAAAAAAAATCAAAAACTAAAAGCCAAAAATCAAAAACTAAAATGGATGGAATGATAGTGAAAAAGGCTGGACTAAGATAACTCTCCTTGAACAATGGGATGGAAATGGATTACAGTGATCGGATAGGGCTGGCTCGAAGAGAATAAGGTCACTTATTGAGAAGACTGGTCGGATGAAAATGGTTGGTAGATGGCCGCCACAAAGCCTGGTGAAGAAGGCAATGATAAGACAAGTTACTTTAAGGCAGAAATCACAAATGACTAAAGAAACGATTCTAAGAGAAATGCTTGTTATTTATTGATTGTGTGAAAAAATACAAGATATGAAGACTTTATATACTAGTCCAAACAGTTGTGCTCTTCTAGGGGTCTTTAATGAGATTACATTTATTTTTAGCTAAATCAAAGGGAAAAATGGCAACAATTGTCTTATCTACTAAAATTCAAAGTTGACTAGCAAATCAATGGAAAATCAAGAAAAAATCAAATAAAAGTTAATTAAATAATTTAAATGAAAATCAGCTGGCGAATTGAATATGATGTGGCTGGATGAATGTGGCCTATATTGTGGTTGTCAGATGTATCTTGACTTATGTTGGCGAGATGTTGAATAAGGTGAGTATGTTGCCTCCTTTTATCAACTTTTCTCCCGAAACCGTTTTTGACAAATTTTCTCCGGAAACCATTTTCGACAAATTTTTTTCGGAAACTGTTTTCGACAACTTTTCCGTGAAAAAAAACTGTTTTCATTAACTTTTCTTCGACGAGAACAATAATAAAAAAAATTCTTAGCTTTCTCTCGAGAAAAACAGCTCTTTGGAAATCTTTCGGTAACAAAACACGACTTATCCTTGGGGAACAGTTCAAGCTATGTGTCAGTACAATTGTGTTAAGATGTTCAACGGAAGCATTCAAACAACGTCTTTAGCCCTTAATCTCACATCTCAACTGCCTTAAACTTGTCATTACCACATGCGAAACTGACGAGGAGGGGGCGTAACTGTTGGAGTCAAAAACCACATTCTCGAAATTAAGATCTAAAAATGCCTAAACATCGGAAAAAATCAGGAAATCGAAAGATTTGTATTCTTTATTTAACTTCTAAGTTGAATAATGTATCTTCCGAGCTGGACTTAGCGTCCCCGAGTTGGAAATCGTATCTTCCGAGATAAGATTGTGTCTTCCAAGCTAAGAATCGTGTCTTCCAAACTGGACTTAATTTCTTCGAACTGAGGATCGTATTTTCCGAGCTGGACTTAGCGTCCCTGAGGTGAAGATCATATCTTCCGAGTGAAAGATCTTATTTTATACTTAAATGTTGTTGACTTTTGATTGTGGTTAAGTTTCTTTTTATCTTTTATCTTCACAACTGATTGAGAAAATATGGACTTAGAGTTGGTTGATAATAGAAGATAAATCTTGTGGATTTATTGCTGATCTATTTTCTGGGGATTTTATAGTCCATTTTATTCTTGTAATAATATAGCTTGGACAGGTTGTTTTTTATGGACATTTAGTCTCTGATAATACTATCTATGGTTTTTGTACTTCTCTTGGTCTAGTATTCTTCTTATATCCTGATTGTACTTGTATTGAAGTATTCAAACGTTTTGGCGAGTCATCATTCTTTCAGATGTAAAAAAATTTCAATATTTTGATCTTGATTTAGTTATGAATTAATTTAATCCTTTTATCTAGAGACTTTATGGATATTTATACTCAACACACTACAACCTGAACTTTCCACGTCTGCGGTCGTATTGGGCCATTCAAAAATTTTCGCGATCATACTTTTTCGAATTTTATTGTAATCATTTAGTTCAATTATTTGGCTGAAAGTGAATTATTTGGTGTAAATAATCCAACTTTATTGTCTGAATGTTTTAGATTCATAAAACCGTAATCAATACGCAACATAAAACATATTTGTTCCAAATTTTAGTCTATTTGTTTATAAAAATATACACTATTTCTTAGTTTTGATATAAAGTTCAGACTATTTTGTCATACATCCGTTAAAATAGCATACTTGAAAAAGTTGAGATAAAAATACCGATATTGATATTTTGGTGATTAGAACTATTTCTCCGGAACAATTCAAAACATTCACAGCAGAAACCTATGTTACAAACAAAGGCGATATAAATGTTCATAAACAGCGGTTTGATTGTCTTTACAATTTATCAATATAGGTATTTTTTTTTTTCCAAAAAACTGGGATGTTTTACACAAAACTATGCCGTAAATGTGAATGAAAGTTAGGGATTGGGACTCTACAGCAAGTCTGCCACACTCATGACGTAGGTAATATGATTATACACATCTTTGTTGGCCACAAAAACTAGAGATATTGTATCGTCTGGATCAACCGACAAAATCATATTACAATAGTCAGCCGCGTCACGTGCGAGACTGAGTTCATCATCGGTTTCATCTAGGTCCCCTTTCTCCATCGACCACTCTGCCTTCTTTAGCCCCTCGACTACAGAATCTTTATAGTTCTCCGCACAACTCTTGAAACATGGCTTCTTTGGAGAACCGATGAGAATCATCGTGCGCTCTGCCTTCTCCAGGGCTAGAGACAAGGAAACCTTAGCCAATTCAAATGCAGTTGACGCGGAGGCTGTGCGCGGATTTGACGTAAGGGATTCGATACATTCTTCTTCTTGGGACGAGACTGACGCAGTGCCTTTGCAAGCCTTTGATATCAGTAAGGACGGAAACGGGCATGTTGTAGCTTTCATTGGTAAATGGCTAGAAATTATGAATTTTGCGGTAGAAGATGGCCATTGCGAAAGGAGAAGAAATGTTACAATGTAAACTGTTATGTATGCATGAGGGGCGTAAAAACAAGCCATCGTATGTTCAACAACGTTTTTTTCTATATTGTTACAAATTTAATAGAAATACTAAATTATAGTCTCTACATATATTGACTTTTGATGTAATCAAAGCTTTCCTTCGTTTCCCGCTCACAATTAATCGTGAATCTTAATACTGTTCATTTCCACAAAATTTATGCATGATATGCTATTTTTGGCATTGGATTGGGCGATCTAGGATAATAATGGTGAACACTATTTATAAAAGAGGGTTTGTGGAAAAGAGAAAAAGGAGAATCAATTTTTTTTAATTCAAAAATTTTTTATTTTGTCAATTAAAGATAACATTATGTCGATAATAAATCGTTTTTCTATCTTTCTACTACAAAAATATGCGGTTAGCGATGCACAAAAACATATTTATTTAGTCATTAATTATAATTAACAATATGTATACAATAATTTTACAATCTTTGTATTGCGTTGCTAATTACCTGTTTTAGCCACATATTGCCAACATTCATGTCTGGTGTTAATTAAGTGTCATTAGTTAGTGACATGTTTACCAACAAACAAATTATTGCCAAAAAGCGACAATTTGACAATGGATTAACTAACAAATAATTTAAAAATATTAAAATTGAAAATGAATGAAAAATTAAAATTGAAAAATAATCTAAAAGATAATTAATATTAAATATATTAATTAGTATTAAATATTTTATAACTATTAAACATCAAAATTCAAATAAATCTAAAAATTAAAATTATGGGGTTTTTTCAGATACAGTTTAAATGACCCTAATTTTCTTTGAATTATTCTTTTTTTTTTCACAGATGGCAAATCGTATACCTGAGAAGTAATAAACTAATTTGTAATCCTAGCTAAATCTAATTTTGACAAACTTATAATCATCAAAAACTTATGAACATATATCAAAACTTAGGTGGTAGTAATTGAATCACATATATATACACAAAAGAAATATTATTAGGGTAACAACACTACTTTAACCATTAATCCGCTTCGTTTTCACTTTCTTTTTTTTTTTTTTTTATTAACAAGTTTTGGAGAGTGCTTAGCACTACAATTGATATCAATTTACTAAAATAATTGTTAAATGAAAACAAGCCTTCCATCATTAACATTTTTTTCAGAAAAAGATGGATGTAAAAATCAGGAAACGCTTTCTATCATATAAGCTTCAAAAGGTTCTAGTTGCTTAACGGTTCACACAGTCAATGCGCAGAACACTTTATGTGCAAAGTAGATATTGATGCTAAATAAGAAGAACTTACGGATCGGGTTTTTTCGCTGAACAAAAAATCGTGAGATTGGTTTTTGTAATGGACGTAAGATTGAGCTTGAATCTATAATGGACTGAATAACTTTTTAATATTGAATTTCGGATGAAATACAAAGAGAAAATGAACGTAAGATTGAGCTTGAGACAGTAAGAAAAGAGAACAAAGAAGACGTGTTTGAGTTCAGAGAAATGTGCAATGTTGATTATCCAGGTTTCATTTGTCGTTCTCATGCTCTGTCTTTCCTCTTTTATAGCCCAAGTTTACATTTCTTATACTCATTAACCTTTCCACGATTGCGCCTTATGACTACATTGAATACTCTTCACTTCTCTTGACTCGGTTTTAGTCCAAAGATGACTTTCCATTTTGAATTAACCAGAAATTGACCTTTTCCTCAACTAAGTATCTGGGTCAAACTTTGCTAATTCACATCTCTTTGCGAATAACCCCACTTTTGACGATTATATATCTCTCCGTCTGAGCACAATTCTTTACTTAATGAGCCTGTCTTTTGGTTATTACAGGCTCGACATCGACAAACTAACCCCGTAATTCTTAAATTGGTTTTCACCAATTAAAGAATTTAGTTAAGTTGGATCATTTTACTCGGGAAGCTTCTCTTTAACAATTTGAAATTCCTTTTTTTCCTTCTTTGTAAGATTTTTCCTTCCTTATACTATTTCATCCGGATCTTCATTATCTGGTAGATTTTTCCGTAATTGGCAAATTTTCTGCTATAAGTTCTCTATATTTGTAACTCTTTTCTCTGTATCCATTCATCCTCTTAGTTGAAATTTTTAAATTTTATTTCCTTCGCTTTATCCTTTATGGATTTTTATTTTTTCTAACTGCGGTTTCATTACTTTACCCGTCAGGGTTAGAGAACTTACATCCAGTCAATCGAGTTAAGATACATTGTCAAAGGAGGTAAAAGCACTACAGTACAATTCATTAAACAAAAAAGAGCTTAAGGATGGTGGAACCGTTCAATCCAGGATGTCGAGAGAGGAGTGATCGAGGGAAGGTTCCGTTGTGCTCTTGAGAGAGAGTCAAGCTCGGAACACATTAGCTGCTGGAACTTGCCTATAAGAGGAAGCTGGGTGCTGGCCTGAATCATGAAGGCGAGTATTTCTCTGCTTCCAAATGAGATAAACGTAGGCTTGATTAATCAACTTGAGAATAAGAATGGCATTTTTGTCTCGAATTGGGAAATTTAACCGTTTCAATCCTTCACTGAATAAAGAGGGAGGATTAAGATGTAATTTAGAGTAAAGAAATACCAAACCTGAGAGCTGAAAGGGCAGTCGAAGAAAGATGATGGCGAGATTTTGAACGCGAGCTGCATAGAAGACAAGCTGAAGGTATCTGAATTCCCCAATTGATATACTTATCCCTTGTCATTATTCGATCACGAGCAGCAAGCCAGGTGATAAAGGAATGTTTGGGGATGCACCCCTTGAACCAGACCACATCAGACCACTCCACATTCGGTAGGGAAGTCTGCAGAGCGAGTTACGTATAGCCAGTGGAGAAAAAATCCTCCGGTTGAAGTACCCCGGGCTTCCAGACAAAGCGATCATCGACGTCCAAGTGGAGAATGAGGTCGGCGGGAGGAAGAGAAGCTTTGAGCACAGAGATAATGGAGTTTCGGCTCCTGCTGCGCGCAATCCACTAGACTCCATTCTGTAAAGCCTTATAAACTGAAGTCTGCTGCCAAACCAGATATCTGAGGACCAAGAGGGCCAGTGATGTCAATCAATGGACCCGTGGATATCCAATTACCGTGCCAGATATTAGCTGTGATACCACTTCCCACATCAGAAACAATAAAAGGTCTGGCGAAGACACGGCTCAAGGTCCCAAAACATTTATGCTACCAATGAGGTTGATCCTTATCCAAAAAACCCACAAAGAGTCATTCACTTAGTATATGAGCCAAATCATTTTCAGAATGAGTACCTTTTCCCAAGAAGATAGATTATGAAGGCCTAATCCCCCGGATTCTTGGGGAGTACACACTGAATCCCAAGACACTTTAGCTCCTTTTGCAGAACCCAATATTCATATATGGATTTTGTTAAATATGTTTAATGGTATGGACAGTTATATTTATTATTGTACCCTGGGATTCTAAATAGGGATATTGAGCACAGGCCATATACAAAGAACCCGAACCAGGCTCACCATGGAGCTCAAGTTGGATCATGAAGATCTCGGTTTTCAAATCAACCAATGGAGGTCTTTTCATCCGACCACGCACACTTAAAGAGCATTTGGACCATGTCAGAATATCCATGAACCGTGTTGGAATTGAAGATTGTCAAGATAACCCAGTTCTTGACCAACACAATTATCCTTACCATGCTAGACTACTTTTGGAGCTAAGGAAAAAACTTCATGATGCCGATTTTTTTTTAAGCAACCAAGGAAATTTCCCTTGACCAAGTAAGTATGGAGAATATTATGGTCGTGCCAAAACTCACATGGTTCGAGCTGGATTGGAAGATGGTCAAAGTTCCCTCCTACCAGGCCAAAGCGAGCTAGTTTGGCGACCCGAGTATCTTCAATCGTTCATTCTTCTTCTTAATGTTCCAAAGTGTATTTCTACAAGGCCAAAGGTGATTTTCCAAGTCAACTGTAACATCCCCAACTCCCACTAAGGCCCTGAGTACAGACCATGAGGCCAAAAAGAAGAACCGGGTCAAAAGATTTGGTTGTAAGGGACATGGTCCGGAAGGGTGATGGACGGTAAGGACGTTGGTTCCTATCCGAGGTAGAAATGATGGGAATTAGCTAGACCCAAGTAAAACATCAGCTGAGGACAGCTGGGGAAGCTCACAGTTCAGTATGGACAGTGACACTCAAGCTGGGTCAGCTGGTTCAGCTCATGGGCAGCTTGGCCAGCTAGATGGAGTGACCCGCAGCTGGGACCAGCTGGTGACCTAGTTAGCTAGCTAGGTCAGCTAGTGGCCCGGGAGTGTCAGTCACCTCCGGAGGTAAGCTGGTGCGACAGGGGAAGGGGTGTGAGTGCGAAAGGGCATGGGGAAAGGGTGCCTGGTCGAAGGGTCAACATGAACCAAGGCAACCCTTCCCGAATGGATGCAACCATTCGCTGGTGCCTGTTTGACAGGCAAAGTCCTCGCCTATAAATACCAGACCCCCACGCCTTGTTTTGGCATCAGTTCCTGCAGAGGAAAAACCGTGAGTAAGAAAGAAAGAGAGAAAAACCGATTGTGATCGGAAAGTGAGAAAGAGAGAGACTGCGATCGGGAGAGATGTCCGGGAAAGGAGAAGTTCCGGCCATTGACAAAGGGAAATACCCTGTCGATCCTGATAAAGTCCCAAAGGTATGTCTGACTAACCCATGTCTAACCGTTGATCATGGATCGCCGGTGACAACCGTTGCGATCCCGGAACCGGACTGATTGGACCTTGTCTCGCAAACTTTGTCTTGTCTCCCTCTCTACCTTTCTTTACGGCTGATCCCATGAGTCTTTGGCCTCGGCCAGACTCATGTGTAAGCAATATTTCTGGGTATTGTGTCGTGGCATGTCACCGAACCGGTTCATGCAAATGGGATGAGGGTCGGGTCGCGTAATGCACCGGAAGGGACTAAGAGCCTATCCGGGTGAATCCATAAAGGACCCCTCGGCCATGCATAGTACGAACGGGTGCCATGTGCGGATACAACCCAGAATCACGCTGGTTGCCTGGGAAACTCATTCCAATCAGCAATGATCTGAATGACTGTCCGGATTGGCTGAAGGAACCACCGTAGCACTCGGGTGTGTGCCAAATGGCTGAGGAAGGTCTCGGCCGATGGTTAGGAACTCGTGCGTGATCCAATGGTCTTGGACCAGACACGCATGTGGTCTGTATAAGGTTGCGGTTCATGTGTCCGTGTATCAGACTGGATGGGTCGGAGTATTGCGGTGTGGCCGTGTAATGCGATCGGATCCAGGCTTGTAGCCGGATCCGATATGTGCCATAATCGTAGGTACAACTGGGCCTAGTCCATAGATAAGGGATGCGGAACACACCATGCCTTTGCGCCCCATGAGAAACTGCCACACCTGAAAAGGTGCGGATGGACTGTGGACAAGCCGCATGGATGAACATGCAAGACCTGTGAACCATTGAGACTGTTCGGCGAATTGCACCCTTCGGGTCAATGGCCATCACGACCGAGTCCCAAATTGGACCCACATAACCGGTGTGAGTGTTGGAATGCCTTGGACGTGTTGGAACATGTCCTTGGGTGTCCGAACCTCTACGGTCAGTATAAGTGGTCCGTTTGCGAGAACTCGGAGCAGTGCCGCGGTCGGGCGAAAGGCCGATACGTGCCAAGGAGTGCCACGGTCTTTGGCTGATGGTTCCTCCAGACAAACGGTTCGTCCGTTTGTCCCTAAGGCTACCTGGTTGATACTTGGTCAGTGGGGTGGTTGGTTGAATGACTAAGTACAACTGGGGATAGTTTTAGGATAAGTTAGGATAGGCTTCGACTATACTAACGGGGCATAAGGGTTCTGGGAAGCATATGCATAGTTCGGTGACGGACTAGTCCGATTACTGATGTGTTTATATCTTTTCAGGACGTGAGGTTGGTCCGAGTATGGACCAAGCCTAGGTTCACGGTCCAGCGGCCCCCTGATGATGTGTGGTGTGTGTTAGGAGCTCTGGATAGAATAGGATCGGTCCATGTAAAGTCTTCGAGCAAACTTTAGCATGATGTATTGAATCCTTATTATATCAATAAGAGTTTCCTTTTTATCTATCTCCTTTAATTCCGCATAAATGGTAGATAGATGAACCTCCTGGAATAGTTTTGTTAAGTTGTTTGGATAGGGCCTTAGTCTCATGGAGACTAAGAAGTGGGACAACCGATCCAGCTCGTGTATCCAGGTTGGGGTGTTTCAAGTTGGTATCAGAGCATGCTTGATTCTAGGACATTGAGGTTATGGGATAGTACACACACACGTCAGGCGCCGAAGGAGTAGTTTTAGGTTTTCTTGTTTTATCCCTTGGTTCAATAGGCTATTATACGGTTCTAATATACGCTGAACTTGTAGGGAGAGAAAACCAAATCCTCCAAGAGGAGGAAGTCTAGGAAAACCACATTGGAGATTACTTCGTCAGGAGTAGGAACTTCCAACCAAGTGGTTGATGACCCGACTGGACCTGTGGTCGGGAATAGGAATACCTGTACGGTACTTCCTCCCTCAACCACTCAGACCCGGACAGGAGTGGTCGGGATTGAGCATGTGGAAGATGAGGAAATGGCTGAGTCATCCAACATGGAACGGGACCATGTTGGTAAGGACCCCGGGGCTGATGGTGTGAACCAAACCGCAACTCCTTCTACGGAAGAGATGTGGGCAGCCCTGAAAACGTTCATGACTCAGATGACCACATTGACTCAGACCCTCACCCCGGCTGAGAATCCTTCCGTGGGTCAGTCCACGGGAAAGGAAACTACCGGAGTTCTGAAAGGGGCCCAGCAAGTCGAGGATGAGGATGTGGTTGAAATAAACCCGCCTTGTGTGGTTCGTAGGGTGGACTATAATACGGAACTTCAGCTCGACCCGATGTCCTGAGGACTACAGGAAGGACATAGCAATCCATTTTCTGGAAAGGGATGCCCATAACTGGTGGCTTACTGTGGATAAGCGCACTGGGGGCAAGCTAACATGTTTTGCGGAATTTGAGACGGAATTCAACCGCAAATACTTTCCAACCGAGGCATGGGATCGGATGGAAAGTAAATTCCTTGAACTCACCCAAGGCCGGAGAACAGTACGGGAATATGAGAAGGAATTTAACCGTCTACGTAAATATGTAGGACGAGAGTTTAAGGAGGAGTCTACCCAGGTCCAAAGGTTTTTCCGCGGACTTAAGGTCGACCTCCGGATCCACTGTGCGGTTCGGAAGTTCGCTTCCGTATCAGAACTAGTTGAGAGGGCTGCTTGGCTTGAGGTCATCCTGGCTGAGGAAAGCTGGGTGAAGGCCCAGGAAAATACTGGCCAAGGGAATAAGCCTGGTGTCCACAAAAGAAAGTGGGACCAGGAGAAGGATGACCGGGGCCATCTGATTGCCCCAGTTGCGGCCGAAAGCACTATGGAAAGTGCTGGAGGGCAATGGGTGCGTGTGCCAAGTGCGGCAGGATGTACCATGATGTCTTAAACTGCCCTAGGCTGAGAGAAGGGATGACAAGTGAATCGGGTAAGACCTGCTATCACTGCGGTAAGACCGGGCATTTCGCAAGGGAATGTGCCAGGCAGCAAGGGGGTAGGCAGGGAAACCCGAGAAGTAATCCTGGTGGGGCAGCTCCTGTGGCTCAGGCCGCAAGGCCAGCCGGGACGTCACGGGTCTACGAGCTTTCTAAGGATACTGGGGAAGCCAGTACTTTCAATGAAATCACTGGTACGTTATGACCCGAGCTTAGTCTTGAATATTATATGCATTGCATTAGAATAATGATAGGGGGTAGAAATCCTTAGCATTCTGGGAATGTGTAGGGACCCTAAATATAGGTGGTGTCGAAGCACACACCTTATTTGATTTCGGGGCTCCACATAGTTTTGTGAGTCTGGAATTGGTATTAAGGGGAAAGCTCAGGATGGAGGCCACCATGGAAGGCAGCATAGTGAATGCGGCCAGTGGTCAAGTCATGCTTCCCCAGGGGCTGATAAGAAAGGTCCCGGTCCTTGTTAAAGGAACCGAAATACCTGTTGACCTAATAGTCATCGAACTCAAGAATCACGAGGTAATCTTGAGGATGAACTGGTTGGGAAGATACAAGGCGACTCTCGACTGCCACCGGGGTCGTGTGCGGTTTGAGAGGGATGAGGGGACGTTGGAATTCCAAGGAATCCCACCAACCTCGGGAAGCTTGTTGGTTTCGGCCATTCAAGCAGAGAGGATGTTGATGAAGGGGTGCGAGGAATACTTGGCCACCATCAACATCCCAGAATTGGGAAAGGAGGTCGAGATGGATACCATACCGGTTTTCAGGGAGTTTGGGGATGTGTTCCAGTCCTTGACCGGCTTGCCACCTGATAGGGCGGATCCATTCACCATTGAACTGGAACCAGGTACGACACCACTCTCTAAGGCTCCTTATAGAATGGCTCCAGCCGAAATGGCTGAGCTTAAGAAGCAGTTAGAGGAACTGCTTGAGAAAGGCTTTATAAGGCCGAGTAGTTCCCCTTGGGGAGCGCCGGTCTTATTTGTCAAAAAGAAGGATGGGAGTTTCCGATTATGTATAGACTACCGAGGAATAAACTGGGTAACTGTGAAGAACAAGTACCCGTTACCTCGGATAGATGAACTGTTGGACCAACTCAAGGAGGCGGCCTGGTTTTCTAAAATAGATCTAGCATCCGGATACCATCAGATTCCTATCACCCCTGAAGATGTCAGGAAGACCGCGTTTAGGACCAGGTATGGCCATTATGAGTTTGTTGTCATGCCATTTGGCCTTACTAATGCTCCTGTGGCCTTCATGAAAATGATGAATGAGGTTTTCCGGGATTGTCTCGACGAGTTCGTGATCATCTTCATTGATGACATACTTGTCTATTCAAAAACGGAAGCCGATCATCTGAAACATCTGAGGGTTGTGTTGGAAAGTTTAAGAGAGCATAAGATCTATAGCAAGCTGAGTAAATGCAGCTTCTGGCAGAGGACCATCGGGTTCTTGGGACATATTGTCTCAGAACGAGGTGTGTCGGTAGATGCGGATAAGGTCAAGGCCATCAAGGAATGGCCCAGACCAAAAAATGCCACGAAAGTAAGGAGCTTCCTAGGGCTGACCGGATACTACAGAAAGTTTGTGAACGGTTTTGCAAGTATGGCTAAGGCTATGACTGTGCTAACCGGGAAGGGAGTTAAATTCGTGTGGTCTGAAATGTGTGAGAAGAGTTATACAGAACTTAAGGACATGCTGACCAAAGCACCGGTCTTGGCCCTACCAGAGGCCAATGAACCATACACGGTGTACACGGATGCTTCCATCACAGGCTTGGGGCGTGTCCTAATGCAGAAGGATCGAGTGATCGCTTATGCATCAAGGCAACTCCAGAAACATGAGGGAAACTACCCCACACATGATTTGGAGATGGGGGCAGTGATGTTTGCTTTAAAGATTTGACGATCCTATCTCTACGGGGCCAAGGTACAAATCTTTACGGACCATAAAAGTTTGAAATATATGTTCACGCAGCCCGAACTCAATTTAAGGCAGGAGATGGATGGAGTTGGTGGCTGACTATGATCTTGACATAGCCTATCATCCAAGGAAAGCCAACTCTATGGCCGATGCGTTAAGCAGGAGGAGAACAGAGGTGGAAGTCAGGAAAGATGCGGAAGTTCTGGTCAGTATGATCGGAACTCTAAATCTGAATGTCTTATCCACTGATGTTGAACCTCTAGGCCTAGGAGTGGTTCACCAGGCCGATTTGCTCACTTGAATTAAGATTGCTCAAGGGAAGGATGAGAATCTTAAGAAAGTGTTGAACAATGACAAGGCAGAGTACCAAACTTCTAATAATGGGACCGTCGTGGTCCATGGGAGGGTTTGTGTACCGTATGATAAGCTGTTGAAAGAGGAGATCTTAAAGGAGGCACACCAATCCAAATTCTCCATACATCCCAGACTCAATAAGATGTACCGTGACCTTAAACGGTACTACCATTGAGTCGGTATGAAACGGGATGTGGTAGAGTGGGTCTCGCGTTGTCCAATATGTCAACTGGTCAAGGCTGAACACCAGGTGCTAAGTGGGTTGCTACAAAGCCTACCCATCCCGGAATGGAAGTGGGACCACATCACAATGGACTTTGTGACTGGGTTGCCCACGACCAAGACCAAAAAGGATGCGGTCTGGGTGGTTGTAGATCGACTCACTAAGTCCGCTCATTTCATAGCCATCAAGAAAACTGATGGAGTGGAGAAGTTGGCCGGGAAGTACATCAATGAAATTGTAAGACTTCATGGTGTACCAGTTAGTATCGTCTCGGATAGGGATGGTCATTTCACTTCACACTTCTGGCAAGCAGTCCAGAAGGCTTTGAGAAAAAATGTGAAGATGAGTACGGCCTATCATCCACAGACTGACGGTCAGTCGGAAAGAACCATACAAACCTTGGAAGACATGTTGAGGGCTTGTTTCCTAGAGTGGGGAGACTCGTGGGAAAGGTACTTACCTCTGACTGAATTTGCTTATAATAATAGCTATCAGTCAAGTATAGACATGTCCTCTATGAGGCATTGTATGGGAGGCCGTGTTGAACTCCATTATGCTGGATCCAGGTTGGGGAAAGAAGCATAATCGGTCCGGCCATTGTGGATGAAGCTACCGAGAAGATCAAGTTCCTCAAAAAGAAAATGAAAGAGGCACAGGACAGAAAGAGGACGGATCTCGAGTTCCAAGAAGGGGACAGGGTCTACCTCAAAATGATCACCTTCAAAGGCCGGGCTAGAGTATCAAAATGGGGCAAGTTGGACCCGAGGTACCTAGGACCATTTAAGGTCTTGAAGAAGATCGGAACGGTGGCCTACAAGTTAGACCTACCGGTTGAAATGGAAGCCTTTCATGATGTGTTCCATGTTACCCAACTCCGCAAATGCTTGTCTGACCGGGATGTACTCGAACCTGAGTTGCCACCGGATCTAAAACCGAATCTGACCTTGGAAACAAGGCCGGTGAGGATTGAGGATCGGATGGAAAATGCAACTTGGAAGAAAACCGTTCCAGTTGTAAGGATAGTATGGACTTGCAATGGGAAGGAAGAAACAACTTGGGAAACGGAGGATAAGATGAAGACTGTGTACCCGCAATGGTTTGAGATGGCCATCCGGGAATATCAGTCGGATTCGGGGACGAATTTGTCACTGGGGGGGGAGACCTGTTACATCCCCAACTCCCACTAAGGCCCTGAGTACGGACCATGAGGTCACAGAGAAGGACCGGGTCAAAAGATTTGGTCGTAAGGGACATGGTCCGGAAGGGTGATGGCCGGTAAGGACGTTGGTTCCTATCCGAGCTAGAAATGATGGGAATTAGCTAGACCCAAGTAAAACATCAGCTGAGGACAGCTGGGGCAGCTCACGGTCTAGTATGGACAGTGACACTTAAGCTGGGTCAGCTGGCTCAGCTGGCTCAGCTCTTGGCCAGCTCGGCCAGTTGGAGGGAGTGACCCGCAGCTGGGACCAGCTGGTGACCTAGTGAGCTAGCTGGGTCAGCTAGTGGCCGGGGAGTGTCAGTCACCTCCGGAGGTAAGCTGGTGCGACAGGGGAAGGGGTGTGAGTGCGAAAGGGCATGGGGAAAGGGTGCCTGGTCGAAGGGTCCCCACGAACCAAGGCAACCCTTCCCGAATGGATGCAACCATTCGCTGGTGCCTGTTTGACAGGCCAAGGCCTCGCCTATAAATACCAGACCCCCACGCCTTGTTTTGGCATCAGTTCCTGCAGAGGAAAAACCGTGACTAAGATAGAAAGAGAGAAAAACCGATTGTGATCGGAAAGTGAGAAAGAGAGAGACTGCGACCGGGAGAGATGTCCGGGAAAGGAGAAGTTCCAGCCATTGACAGAGCGAAAGACCCTGTCGATCCTGATCAAGTCCCAAAGGAATGTCTGACTAACCCATGTCTAACCGTTGATCCTGGATCGCCGGTGACAACCGTTGCGATCCTGGAACCGGACTGATTGGGCCTTGTCTCGCAACCTTTGTCTTGTCTCCCTCTCTACCTTTCTTTACGGTTGATCCCATGAGTCTTCGGCCTCGGCCAGACTTATGTGTAAACGATATTTCTGGGCATTGGGTCGCGGCATGTCACCGAATCGGTTCATGCCAATGGGATGAGGGTCGGGTCGCGTAATGCACCAGATGGGACTAAGAGCCTATCCGGGTGAATCCATAAAGGACCCCTCGGCCATGCATAGTACGAACGGGTGCCATGTGCGGATACAACCCATAATCACGCTGGTTGCCTGGGAAACTCATTCCGATCAGCAATGATCTGAATGACTGTCCGGATTGGCTGAAGGAACCGCCTTAGCACTCAGCTGTGTGCCAAATGGCTAAGGAAGGTCTCAGCTGATGGTTAGGAACTCGCGCATGATCCAATGGTCTTGGACCAGACACGTGTGTGGTCTGTATAAGGTCGCGGTTCATGTGTTCGTGTATCTGACTGGTTGGGTTGGAGTATTGCGGTGTGGCCGTGTAATGCGATTGGATCCAGGCTTGTAGCCGAATCCGGTATGTGCCATAATCGTACGTACAACCGGGCCTAGTCCATAGACAAGGGATGCGTAACACGCCATGTCTTTGCAACCCATGAGAAACTGCCACGCACGAAATGGTGCGGATGGACTGTGGACAGGCCGCATGGATGAACAGGCACGACCTGTGAACCATTGAGACTGTTCGGCGAATTGCACCCTTCGGGTCTATGGCCATCACGGTCGAGTCCCAAATTGGATCCACAGAACTGGTGTGAGTGTTGGAAATGCCTTGGACGTGTTGGAACATGGCCTTGGGTGTCCGAACCTCTACGGTCAGTACAAGTGGTCCGTTTGCGAGAACTCGGAGTAGTGCGGCGGTCGGCCGAAAGGCCGATACGTGCCAAGGACTGCCATGCTCATTGGCCGATGGTTCCTCTGGACAAACGGTTCATCCCTTTGTCCCTAAGGCTACCTGTTTGATATTTGGTTAGTGGGGCGGTTGGTTGAATGACTAAGTACAACTGGGGATAGTCTTAGGATAAGTTAGGATAGGTTTCGGCTATACTAACGTGCATAAGGGTTCTGGGAAGCATATGCGTAGTTCGGTTACGGACTAGTCCGATTACTGACGTGCTTATATCTTTTCAGGACGTGAGGTTGGTCCGAGTATGGACCAAGCCTAGTTGCATGGTCCGGCGGCTCCCTTATGATGTGTGGTGTGTGTTAGGAGCTCTGGATAGAATATGATCGGTCCATGTAAAACCTTCAGGCAAACTTTAGCATGATGTATCGAATCCTTATTATATCAATAAGAGTTTCCTTTTTATCTATCTCCTTTAATTCCGCATAAATGGTAGATAGAGAAACCTCCTGAAATAGTTTTCTTAAGTTGTTTGGATAGGGCCTTAGTCTCATGGAGACTAAGAAGTGGGACAACCAATCCGGGCCGTGTATCCGGGTTGGGGTGTTTCATCAACAAGACCAAGGAATCATTTGGCTACATTCAGGAGCAAGAGACCAGACCAATGTCCAAAGTGAAGTTCAAATTCGACCAGGCCTTAAGAATTATTTTCTTGGCCCATTTCAGAAGCTATTTAACCAATTCTACAAAGCCATGGCATGCCTGAAGGTGACAGGGAAGAAAGTAAAAGCCAAGCGCCTGTGGTGTCTGAAAAAGAAGATTCTAATTCACTGCCAACTTCAGATCAAAGAAAAGTACCACCAGCCAGAAATGATTTGTTGGTGTCTAGGAGAACTGTGAATGTTCAAACCAAAGAAGGAGGTAATGAGCAACATGTTAACTTGTTCCACACTAGATGTTTGGTTCAGAACAAGGTGTGCAGCCTAATCATTGATGGGGGAAGCTGTGCAAACGTGGCAAGTACAACAATGGTGAAAAAGCTTAGTTTGGAAACTAAGAAGCATCCGCAGCCCTGCAGGCTTCAGGTGTTGACAAACAATGGAGAGATGAAAGTGACCAGACAGGTGATGGTGTTCTTGCCCATTGGCCGCTATGAGGAAGTACTTTGTGATGTTTTGCTAATGGAAGCAAGTAACATCCTTTTGGGGAGGCAATGGCAAAATGATTGCCAAGTGACTCACAACAGACTCACCAAACATGTATTCATTTTTGTTAAAAGGAAAGAAGATCACTCTAGTTCCTTTATCTCCATTGGAAGCTCAAAAATATCAACAACACTTAAGCAAGAAAGAAGAGCAAGCTGAAGGAAAACCCATGAAGTATCTTACCTTTCTTAAAAGGTCCTTGAAAGATAAGTGTTCTCTTCCCTCTTCTCAATCAGATTTTTTTCTTGAAAGTAAAAAGACTTGTGATGAACTTACTTGTTTAGAACCAGTGCAACCGAGTAGTAATGTTTCTATTTCACAGGTCCAAGAAAATCTACCAGAGGAAGCACAAAGGAGTTTGCCATCGAATGAAGTCTTGGAGCAACCAACTAGCCGTGAACTAGCCGAAACTTGAGTCATTTCCTTATGACTATCCAAAGCACAGTAAGGAGCTTGATTTGGTTAGAACAGAGCCTAATTTGTTTGTCTTGTTTTCTGATCAAGAAGAAAAAAGTTTTGGTTTGGAAAAAGTTAAAGAGTTTTGTGTTTCTGAATTGGTTTTTGACAAGTTGGTCTCAACCATTGAAACATTTCAATTTAAAAATTTCTTTATGCCAAAATGTGTTTTGTTTGATGAATTTCGTGACCTTGCCTGTCTTTTAGAAGTTTCGTTAAGTAAGAAAACAATGGAGCTCTTTAGAGCTAAAACAGGGTCTGCACTTGTTGAAACTTTTCCTAAGTTTAAAACATGCTTTGGTTTTAAGTATCTCCAATCAACTCCACATACTATACAATTTTTGATAAAAGGTTTAAAATGACCATTTCATGTTTTGATAAAGCATTGTTTGTTTTGAAATCATATAGAAAAAGCTGTGATACCATGTGCTGTGAGGATATATGTGAGTGTCGAAACTCACACAATCCAAAATTATAATAAATTGGGGCTGAAAAATCCTATCTAAAAAGAACTCAAGGACCAAGATTGAAAGTTTATTTTATTGAAGGATCTTTTTGCCATATACAAGGGATTCCATAAAAGTAGTATAGTCTTAGAATACAAATCCAAAGTACTTGGAATATGATGGATTAAACCTAATACATGCTATCCTATATATACTGGACAACTTGGGATGCTGAGAAGAGCTGCTACCGATGTGGGACATCGTTAAGTGTAGTAATCCACTGACTTTAACGGGATCAGGCTTGATCCGCGACCCAACTTCTTAGCACATCGTCTTTAGTCTTGTCCCGACTCAGCTCACCTCGGTTTTGGTCCGGTCCGATTTGAGTTTGTTTCGTTGTCTTGTTCGGCTTCTTTCCCGGTATTATTGTCGGTTCGTAAACAGTGTCATGAACAGTGTTTTGTGAACATTATTTTGTGAATAGTCCAAGGAACAGTATTCCATGAATAGTCTCGTGAAAAGTATTCCGAAAATGAATCAAGCTAGATCAATCTTTCGGCTTGCCGGTTCACGAACGACTCCTTGAATAGTGTTTCATGAATAGTGCCATAAACAGTGTTCCGGAGTCGAGTAACACTAGACCAAACTTTCAGATCGCCGGCTCGGACAAGTCGAGTGAAGAATGCATGAACGAAGAAATATGTCGTTGTCTTGTGAATTTGTTCAGGTCTTGAGCAGGTCGCCCGCTTCCTGGGGAATGTGAGTGGTGACCTGCCTTGTGCTTGAGCAGGTCGCCCACTTCCCGGGGAAGGTGAGTGGCAACCTGCCTTGGCCTTGAGCAGGTCGCCCAGTTCCCGCGGAAGGTGAGTGGCGACCTGCCTTGGTCTTCAGCAGGTTGCCCAGTTCCCGGGGAAGGTGAGTGGCAACCTGCCTTGATCTTGAGCACGTCGCCCACTTCTCGGGGAAGGTGAGTGGCGACCTGCCTTGGTTTTGAGCAGGTCGCCCAGTTCCCATGGAACGTGAGTGGCGACCTGCCTTAGTCTTAAGCAGGTTGCCCACTTCCCTTGGAAGGTGAGTGGCGATCTGCCTTGGTCTTGAGCAGATCACCCACTTCCCGGTGAAGGTGAATGGTAACCTGCCTTGGTCTTGAGCAGCTTGCACAGTTCCTTGGGAAGGCAGGTGGCGACCTGCTCTTGGTCTTGATGGTCCTCAGACAAGTTTTCATGCCTTCAGACAAGCAGCAGGTCGTCCTCTCTTTGCTTAGAGGGATATGGCAACCTACTTTTGGTCTTGATGGTCATCGAACAAGTTTTTGGGTCCTCAGAGGACTTTCCGGGTCCTCAGACAAGTTTTCATGCCTTCGGACAAGCAGCAGGTCACCCACTCTTTGCTTAAAGGGAGATGGCGACCTTCTCTTGGTCTTGATGGTCTTCAGACAAATTTTTGGGTCCTTTGACGAGTTTTCGGGTCCTCAGACGAGTTTTTGGGTCCTTAGACGAGTTTATGGTTCCTCGGACGAGTTTTCGGGTCTTCGGACGAATTTTTGGATCCTCAGGCGAGTTTTTGGGTCCTCAGGCAAGTAGCAGGTCACCGACTCTTTGCTAGAGGGAAATGGCAACCTGCTCTTGTGTCTTTACCGTTGGACAAGTCTTTCGTGTGAATACTTAGACTTCTCGACTCATCAATATCCGAGAGGTGGATTTTGACCCCAACAATATATGGTTTCTAAAACTTTTTGAGACAAGCTTTGATCTGAAAGAACATGTTTTTGAAAGCTTTCCTAATCTAGAACAAGATTTTGTATGGTATGATAGAGGTTTGTCTAAATCTAAATCATTTCATGAGAAGTGTGATTCTAAATGTTTTTTGAAAGAGTTTTGGTTTAGGTGATTGCGTGAGTTGCTCAGGTCAAAGAGAGGATTTAAATTTCTAAATGCTGAAAAAGTTTTTAAGTTGACACAATTTAAACTGTTTGCTAGTAATGATACCTTTTTGTTTGCTTTGTGCTCAAAGGAATATTTCTGTGTCATTTGGTGTTCTAGTTTTATACTAGTTTATGATAAATCCTATGACGATGGTCCAATGAACTTGAAATTTGCTTCAGACATCCTAAATACAGAGAATTTTCTTGTCCATTCCTTTTGCACAGTTGATGTGTTTTTCTAGTGTTTGTAAAAGGACAGGTTAAGCAGGTTAAGGATTCTGTTTAGAGAGCAAGGATGGTTCAGGGTTTGGAAAAGCAAGTAGATTACGAACAGCGAGAAAACTTGACTAATGAGTGGACCCAAAAGAAAGAAAGTATTGGACGTCCACAAAAGTCTTATCAGTCTGGACTTTGGAACTGGAAGTATCTGAGGATAATGGCTTCAATACTCCAAGGAAGTTTCTTTCCAAAACTTCACTTGAATAAAGTTTACAAGTTTATTCACTTGTTTTTTAGATTCTTTGTGTCTGATTCATTTTATTTTGATATAGGTGAAATGAATTTGAAAACAAATCCTTTTCAAGAGGGAGGAAATGATAGAATCCTGACCAGCATAGCCGTAAACCAAGCACCCGGACCAGGCCGAACATGGTGCTCAGGATGGATCATGACGATCTCGGTTTCAAATCAAACAATGGAAGTCTATTCATCCGACCAACCACATTTAAAAAGCATTTGGACCGTCTCAGAATACCCATGAACCGTGTTGGATTGGAAATGGTCAAGAGAACCCAGTTCTTGACGAATATGGCCATCCTTCCCCAGCTAGGTTACTTTTGGAGCTAAGGAAGAAACTTCATGATGCCGACTTCTATTCATAAGCAACCAAGGACATTTCCCTTGACCAAGTAAGTATGAAGAATATTCTGGTCTTGAAAAAACTCACATGGTTCGAGCTGGATTAGAATATGGTAAAAGTTTCCTCCTCCCTGGCCAAAGCGAGCTAGTCTGGCTACCCGAGAAGTGGGTGACGTGCTCAAGACCTGAACAAGGGACCATATTGAAGTTCCAAAACGTATTTCTACAAGGTCAAAGGTGATTTATCAAGTCAACAAGTCCAAGGAATCATTTGGCCACAATCAGGAGCAAGAGACCCAAAAGAAAGCATGTTTAGGCGTCAAGGAAAAGTTAGACAATAGCAATGTCCAAAGCAAAGTTCAAATTCGACCAGGCCTTAAGGATTATTGTCTTGGCCTATTTCAGAAGCTATTTACTTAATTTAACAAGCCCATGGCGTGCCTGAAGGGGAAGGGTCATTTTCAGACGAAGAGTCATTCAACTTTGTCTTAAATTCTAGTCTAAGTCTTTGGTCTTTGTTCTAATTTCCATGTACCTAGTTTTACCCACATTCTTTCTATTTCTTACAAATTTTAAAACCTATGAATAAGGTTTGCATGCAATAATAATATTAAGACTTATGTTGGGGTCAAAACCCCAACTCTCGGAGATTGATGTGCCTAGACTTAAGTACACGCACGAAATACTTGTCTCAAGATATCAGAACACGCGGGCAGATTGCCAGTCTGTCATACGGGACATGGTGACCTGGTCCAGTAAGAGGCAGGTCACCAGTGCATCTTACGGAACATGGCGACCTAGTCCAGTAAGAGGCAGGTCACCAGTGCATCTTACGGAACATGGCGACCTAGTCCTTAAAGAGGAAGGTCGCCACTCCTGATGAAATATGGAACCGGACCAGTACGGGTCAGATGGGGACATGGGACGGACAGAGAGATCAAGGCCAGAAATGGACATGGTCGTTGATCGAGGATCGGCTGCCAAGGAACAAGGAGCTGGGAATGCTGGACGGACCGTGTACCAGATCGACCCGAAGCGACCAGGAAGCAAACTGAGGCCAGAACTACGACCGGATGGATGAATTCTTCGACCTTGGAATGAGGTTTCTCGACCGCATTTTGATTTGGGAACGATGGGTCATGATGGATTCAGTTTGGGACGTGAAGAATTGGAACTTGGTCGAGATCTGTCCTTTCTCGACAAAGGGACACTGCCGGATCAACTTTGCCATTCCGTGGCCCTGCTGAAGGAACCACTCACCCGGGAACAGTCCAAGCAACTCCAGGACAATATGGAGAGCTTTCTACTTAGTCTTGGTCATAAGAATACACATGCGGCCACACTGACTGGAACGATCCTTGTGACAATGGTCCAAGGACATGGCCCGGGCATATACCACACGACCGAGTAGATCAAGGGACCATATGTGAGAGACACCAAGGGTCACTTTGGCCAACCTTGGATCAGCTGCCTAGCTGATTTTGAAACATTGTTTTCTGCATTTTAATTTATTTCTATTGACTTTAAGAACTATATTATGCTAGACTTTTAAATGGAATAAAAAGTTTTGGCATTTTTCTTAATTCGAGATCGTTATCTCATACTTGTTCTAGGTAGAACAATTTCGGTCATTGGCAAGGGTCACTTCCAGCAACAAACCTCCATCAGGGTGACTTAGTGTGTCACATCCTTGGCCCTGTGGAGTGGGAATACTAGGGGAAATTCCGCAACCCCTAACGATCCCATTTGATCCACTCACTTGACCGTGTGTGCTAGTAGCATCCGGATCAATCCTATCCCAAGTACCTAGCCATCAATGAGTCATCCGATCTTAGGATTCCATCAAGTGGTATCAGAGCCACTCTTTGATTGGTAAATCTTTTCATCTTCTCATCTCATCATCTCAAAAATTCTTCTAAACACATCTCTTATCTTTCTATCTTGAAAAGGGGGATTTGGGCTAACTTTTCCAGTTTCATTTCTTAATTTAAAATCTTAAAACAAAAAAAGTGATTAAAAGTTTTGGGGCTCAGAAGAAATCCAGCTTAGTTGGTTAAAGCAAATCACCACCAAAAATCTTGCAATCTACCTTTCTTTTCTTCTCTCTTGTTGGCTTTGGGAGGGCTACTTGGCCAGACCGGTTGTGATCCTAAGAAAGTTGAGAGTACTGGTTTCTGAGTAATCAAAACCAAACATGTGTGAGAGAGAGAGAGAGATTTGATTATCTAACGGTTTGTTAAGAAATTCAGTACAACTACAATGAGTAGCGAGGAAGAGCAGGAAGGTGGAACCAGGGCAGAGTTGTCTCAGCTTCAGATGAAAGCAATAACATCAGAAATGAAACGTTTTCTTGATGCAGGACTGGAGGAGTTGCATGCAAGATTAGACAAGATTCAGATTGATCAACAAACTCCCAATCCGAATGCTCCAAGGACGACTCCACAAAGAGCAATAGCTATCAGGTCCAAGGAAGAAGAGTAGAAAGAAGCCGAATATGAGGAGGAGGAACGTTCTGTAGCCAGGCATACAAGGGCTACCAGGAACAGGGAAGGAGCCAACCCGTTTGCTAGACGACCAGATGATGGTCTAGGAGGTTTGAAACTCAAAATTCCTGCATTTCATGGTAAAAACGGTTCTGACTCTTACCTTGAGTGGGAGAGAAAGATAGAGTTAGTTTTTGATTGTCAAAACTTCTCTGATTAAGAAGGTTAGGTTAGCCGACACTGAGTTTAGTGGCTATGCTATTAACTGGTATGATCAGCTTGTGACAAACAGGAGAAGGACAGGTGGAACACCCATCTCAACATGGGATGAGCTTACAACGCTGATGAGGAAGCGGTTCGTACCTGGACACTACCACCGGGAGCTACACCAAAGGCTTAGGCGACTCACACAAGGAACTAAAAGTGTTGAGGATTACTTCTAAGAAATGGAAACTCTGATGATCAAGGCCGATGTGGATGAGTCCTTGGAAGCTACCATGGGACGGTTCTTGGCAGGACTAAGCGGGGACATACATGACCGAATGGAGCTTCAAGAGTACGAGGGCTTGGAGGAAATGCTTCACAAAGCAATCCTGATCGAACAACAACTCAAGAGGAGGGGATACTCCAAAACTTCTTACACTCCTATACCCAGGCTAAGTTACCACTGTCCAGCCCATTACCGGACTTAAAACTAATGCTCCTGCTCGTTTTGACAAAGGAAAGATGGCCTAGCCAAGTAACCGAGCCAGAGACATTAGGTTCTTCAAGTTTCACGGCCTAGGACACTATGCCAACAAATGTCCGAACCAAAATGTTATGGTTTTGCTGGAAAATGGTGATGTAGAGTCAGAGGAAGAAAAGGAGGATACAGGACCAATCTTTGATAAGAAAGAAGACGATGTCGAGTATCCGGCTCAAGGACAGCTACTGGTGACCAGGAGATCACTAAGTGTGCAAGCCAAAACCAATGAAAAGGAAAAAAGGGAGAATCTATTTCATTCTCGATGTCTTATCCAAGACAAGGTTTATAGTGTTATTATTGATGGAGGGAGTTGTACTAACGTCGCTAGTGAAACACTTGTCAGAAAGCTTGGATTGGAAGTCAATCCACACCCGCGACCTTTTCAATTGGAGTGGCTAAATGAGGAGGGAGATCTGAAGGTCAAGGAACAAGTGAGTGTTCCTTTAGCTATTGTCCGATATACAGATGAGATCCTCTGTGATGTATTGCCCATGGATGCAAGTCACATCCTGCTGAGACAGCCTTGGTAGTTTGAAAAAAGGGTCATACATGACGGTTACACAAACCACCATTCCTTTGACCACAAGGGTAAAAAGATCACATTGGTACCATTGTCTCCCTTGGAAGTGCACCAAGACCAGATCCAACTCAAGAAGAACCGTGAGCAAGAAAAGCTAGAGGAAGAAGCTAAAAAGCCGACCAAGCAGACCAATCTCACCATCAAGGCAAGTGGGGTAAGGAAGTCTCTAAGAACTCATTCAGATTTTATTTTACTTGTGTTTAAAGAGACTTTGATGGCCACTAACCAAACACCGGAGCTTCCGAGTGAACTTGAGAATTTGTTGCACAGATTCAAGGATGTGTTTCCCGAAAAGAACCCTAGTGGTTTGCCACCAATTCAAGGGATTGAACATCAGATTGATCTGGTGCCAGGAGCAGCTCTTCCAAATAGACCAGCCTACAGGACCAACTCTGTCGAGACCAAAGAACTTCAGAGACAAGTCAACGAACTGATGGAAAAAGGATACATCCGAGAGAGGCTGAGTCCCTGTGCGGTTCCGGTCTTGTTGGTGCCAAAGAAGGATGGAAGTTGGAGGATGTGTGTTGACTGTCGAGCCATCAACAATATAACAATTAAGTACCTCCATCCTATTCCTAGGTTAGATGATATGCTAGATGAACTGCATGGTTCTATGATCTTTTCTAAAATAGATCTTAAAAGTGGTTATTACCAAATTCGCATGAAAGAAGGGGATGAATGGAAAACAGCTTTTAAAACAAAACATGGGTTGTATGAATGGCTTGTAATGCCAATTGGGTTGACCAATGATCCTAGTATCTTTATGCGGTTAATGAATCATGTGCTTAGATCGTTTATAGGGGAATTTGTGGTAGTATACTTTGATGACATCTTAGTATATAGCCAAAGTTTGGTTGAACATGTCCAACACTTAGAAAATGTTTTAGCAGTGTTGAGGAAATAGCAACTGTTTGCTAACGCTTCTAAATGTATCGTTGGAACGGATCACCTAGTCTTCTTGGGTTTTTTTGTAGGAGCAGATGGAATCAGGGTGGACGCGGAGAAGGTCAAGGCCATTCGGGATTGGCCTAGTCCTAAGGCCGTGAGCGAGGTTAGGAGCTTCCATGGTCTAGCCGGCTTCTACAGGCGATTTGTTCAGAACTTCAGTACTATTGCTGCACCACTTACAGAGGTGATCAAGATGAATGTGGGGTTTAAGTGGAAACAAGCTCAAGAGGAAGCCTTTCAGAACCTAAAAGGGAAGTTAACCAATGCCCCTCTCCTTAATCTTCCTGACTTTATGAAAACTTTTGAAATAGAATGTGATGCTTTAGGAGTTGGTATTGGTGTTGTTCTTATGCAGGAAAAGAGACCCGTGGCATATTTCAGTGAGAAGCTGGGAGGTGCAACCCTCAATTATCCGACATATGACAAGGAGTTGTATGCTCTAGTGACGGAACTTCAGACTTGGCAACACTACTTTTGGCCGAAAGAGTTTGTCATTCATACCGATCACAAGTCTTTGAAACACCTAAAGGGGCAACAGAAGCTGAAAAAGAGGCATGCTCGATGGGTAGAGTTCATAGAGACATTTCCTTATGTCATCAAATACAAGCAAGGTAAGGAAAATGTAGTGGCTGACGCTTATCTCGCAGGTATGCATTATTTTCAACCCTTGGAACTAAGCTTTTGGTTTATGAGTTCATCAAGGACTTGTATGCGAATGATCTAGATTTTAAAGAACCCTTTTTGACATGTGCAAGGCAAGCGGTATGAAAGTACTATAGGGTAGAAGGATTTCTATTCTTTAATAACAAACTCTGTGTACTTTTCTGCTCTTTGAGGGAACTGTTTGTCAGGGAAGCACATGGAGGTGGGCTTATGGGACACTTCGGACCAGCCAGAACAATGAAGGTTCTACAGGATCACTTTCATTGGCCCGGCTTAAGGAAGGACGTGTATAGAATTTGTGGTCGATGTGCCACACGCAAGAAAGCCAAGTCCAAGACCCAATCGCAAGGTTTGTACTCTCCTCTGCCTATTCCTTCCTATCCATGGGTTGGCCTATCAAAGGATTTTCTGTTAGGACTTCCTAAGTCTATAACTGGTAGAGATTCAATCTTTGTTGTGGTAGATAGGTTTTCTAAGATGGCTCACTTCATTCCTTGTCTGAAAAGTAATGATGTGACTAATGTAGCTGACCTGTTCTTTAAATAAATAGTTAGGTTGCATGGTATGCCTAGAACAATAGTGTCTGATAGAGATGCTAAGTTTCTTAGTTACTTCTGGAAGACCTTGTGGACTCGGTTAGGCACTAGATTGTTGTTCTCTACAACTTGCCACCCCTCAGACTGACGGTCAGACTGAAGTGGTTAATAGGACTCTCTCTACTTTGCTTAGAACCTTAGTCAAAAAGAACCTAGGAACGTGGGAGGAACACCTTCTCCATGTAGAGTTCGCGTACAACCATTCCATGCATTAAGCGACCAGGTACTCCCCTTTTGAAATAATGTATGGGCTTAATCCTCTATCACCTTTGGATTTGTTGCCTCTTCCTTTGAGTGATCACTTGAACAGTGATGGGGATAAGAAACCTAAGGCTGTCATGAAATTGCATGAAACAGTTCGGACTAACATAGAAGCCAGGACAAAGAAATATGAGGAGTATGCGAACAAAGGCCGACACCAGAAGATTGTCCAGCCAGGAGACCAATTATGGATCCATATGAGAAGGAACGATTTCCTAAAGAACGGAAATACAAGCTGATGCCTAGGAAGGATGGCTCATTCTCGGTGGTCAAGCGATTGCATGACAATGCCTATCAGCTTGACTTGCAAGGTAAGTATGATGTTTCCTCTAGCTTTAATGTTGCTGATCTTTCTCCTTTTATTGAAGATGAGCCAGATTTGAGGAAAAATCCTTTTCAAGAGGAGGGGAATGATGGAAATATGGAACTGGACCAGTACGGGTCAGATGGGGCCATGGGACGGACTGAGAGATCAAGGCCAGAAATGGACATGGTCGTGGATCGAGGATCGGTTGCCAAGGAACAAGGAGCTGGGAATGGTGGACGACCGTGTACTGGATCGACCCGGAGCGACCAGGAAGCAAACTGAGGCCAGAACTACGACCGGATCGATGAATTCTCCGACCTCGGAATGAGGTTTCTCGACCGAATTTTCATTTGGGAACGATGGGTCAAGATGGATTCAGTTTGGGACGTGAAGAATAAAAACTTGGTCGAAATCTGTCCTTTCTCGACCAAGGGACACTGCCGAATCAACTTGGCCATTCCTTGGCCCTGCTGAAGGAACCACTCACCCGGAAACAGTCCAAGCAACTCCAGGCCAAGGAGAGCTTTCTACTTAGTCTTGGTCATAAGAATACACATGTGGCCACACTGACTGGGACGGTCCTTGTGACTATGGTCCAAGGACATGGCCCGCAGATAGACCACACGACTGAGTAGTTTAAGGGACCAAATGCGAGAGACTCCAAGGGTCACTTTGACCAACCTTGGATCAGCTGCCTAGCTAATTTCGAAACAATGTTTTTTGCATTTTAATTTATTTCTATTGACTTTAAGAACTATATTATGCTAGACTTTTGAATGGAATAAAAACTTTTGGCAATTTTCTTAATTCGAGATGGTAATCTCATACTTGTTCTAAGTAGAACAATTTCGGTCATTGGCAAGGGTCACTTCCAGTAACCAACCTCCATCAGGGTGATTTGGTGTGTCACATCCTTGGCCATGTGAAGTGGGAATACTAGGGAAATTTCGCAACCCCTAACGGTCACATTCAATCCACTCACTTGATCGTGTGTGCTAGTAGCCTCCGGATCAAGCCTATCCCAAGTACCTAGCCATCAAAGAGTCATCCTATCTTAGGATTCCAGCAAGTCTATCTTACAGAACATGGTGACCTGGTCCTTAAAGAGGCAGGTCACCAGTCCGTCTTAAGGGACATGGCGACCTGGTCCCGAAAAGAGGCAGGTCACCAGTCCGTCTCACGGAACATGGTGACCTGGTCCTTAAAGAGGCAGGTCACCAGTCCGTCTTATGGGACGTGGTGACCTGGTCCCTGAAAGAGGCATGTCACCAGTCCATCTTACAGAACATGGCGACCTGATCTTAGTCTCTAGACATCAGAACACGAAGGATAAGGTCGCCCACTCTCTTGGGAGAGAAGGTGGCGACCTAGGCAGAAGATAAGAGCGGGCCGAATTGGAAGGGAAAAATCTCGTTGGTCGGTTATCACTGTTCAAGTCGGTGCAACAGGGATTTTAACTAAGTTTCACATTGCTTAGAAACTATTTTGAGGGTTCAAACCTCCAAGTATATATAGACATCTATGTATAAGCTTTTAAATCATCCCAACTTCTTGTATTTTACGGCTTTGTTGTTAGACTACTTTGCTTATGAGTACTGTACGAAAACCTTATTCGACAACAAGTCAGTAAAATCTTTTTTTCGATCTCTGTTCTCGAGTTTTCCCCAGAAATTTCAGATCCCTAAATTTATACTTTCTAAATTTAGGTTATCTTTATATTGTACCCACCTTGGACCTAATTTCCTTTCATACTAATTGCATTCTCATTTTTTTCCATTTTCATATGTGTAGATATTGGCAAAAGGATTGGAGAGAAAAGGATTGACACAGCCTCTAACTCACTCTTGCTGAAGACGGACTTTCGACTTTTTCCATACATCAAAAGTACGAAAAAGTTCAAATTATACATTAATTCGACTGTTGTGCTAAAATATACATCAAACCTAAGATTCATCAAATTCATACAAGAACTCTAAAATTTTTGTCATTTTATACAAAATAGTAACAATGTTAAATTTGCTGTTAAATCAGAGACAATGTCGTTTTGGGATAAAGTCGAGGAAGATGAAAACATGAGGAAACAACGTCGTATTGTCAAAAACTTCATTATCATCTTCTTCCTCTTCACAAAAAATCGATTTTGGGGGAGGGGGTGTAGCTCATTGTTCTTCACCTCTATCCTTTGAAATTCTAGTTGATTTATTCTAACCGAAGTCAAAGATTATCAAATCTCTTCATCTGCTTCAGGCTTGAATGTTGGTCAAGACGTCGTGCAGTTAAAAAGAGAGGCTTCCCGAAAAGCTGTAGATGTGGTGAAGCATTGATAATAAGAACATCTACGACCGTTAATAATCCGGGTTGTCTCTTCCATTGCTGTCCTTATGGATCACCAGAGGTAATTTTGATTAATTGCTTTGTGTGATTGATCACTTGTAACTGATAGTGTTAGTATAATTTTGATGTTGGTATTTTATTGAAGGACAAATACCATTTGTTCAAATGGACCGATAAATTAATGGTGGAAGAGATTGAAGAGATTGAAGACATGATGGAGAAACTTCAAGGAGACTTTGGAAGGTTATAGAAAGGATTAGAAAATTGTGAATCTGAAGTTGGTAATCTTGAAGATGAGACACGCACATGTGAAGCGGTTGTCAACGGTTATAAGAAAGAAATTGAATCTATGAGAGGAAAGGTACATGTATGCGAGGAGGAGATTGACAGGATCAAATCAACAATGACTAGCTGTGAGAAAGAGATACAAGAATGTCTCTGAGTTACGTAGTTTGAAAATCTTGATCGTGTGTGGTTTTGTAATTTGTGGTGGTATTGTGTCTTGTGTTTTAAGACTGTGTTTGAATTAAGTTTGTAATAAAGAATGGTTGCTCTATGGCTGTTTGTGTTTCTCGAGTCTTAGTTTGTAATAAAAAATGTTTAAGTGTTTCATTTGAGTTTGTGGTAAATAATGAGTGTTTTAATAACAAAATTATATATAAAATGAGTTTGTGTTACATTTGAGTGTGAACAACAAAATAAACAAATGTTAAACATGGCATGGTCAAGTACACATGACCAAATAACTGACCAAAACATACATAACTGAACAAATAGTGTGTTCAAGTACACAAAAACCACTAAACAACATGACACACCTAAGAACTAAAACACTAAGAATTGTGAACTAAAACACCTTAGAGCTTCCTTCCTTTGCCATATAACTCTCAAAGTATGATGACAAGAAATACATACCAAGTCAAACTTTCTGCATGCACATGTCTTATTCGTCATATGGACTTTAAAAACTTCAGAATTTTCCTTCACTTCGTATGTACCATTCGGTCCAGGGAATTCCTTCAAAAACTTTTTGGAACTTCTTCTCTTCTGCAATGAAGTTAGCCACCTTCTCACTATACTTTCCTGTATGGTCTGTTGCCTTCTTCTTCCTTACATCAATACGAACCATAGTCTGTCTTTTTATTGTCTTCAACATCTCCAATAATGACATCGCTCTTGCTTTCTCAATTGTGCCATTACAAGACTTAGTAAATTGTTACTTACATCTTCACAACACATTTATTGGTAAACTAGGCACAGCTGCAGTATTGTGGATTCTTTGTCATCATAGTCTCATAAACACGAATATCATAGTTTCTTTATCGCTTCTATTGATGCATCATAATCGGTTTGGTTATAGATCTTTACCACAATCCAAAACAACTTCTTCATCTGAGATCTTCCTGGAAAAACTCGAGCTAGATTCCCGTAAACATGTCGTGCACACATACGATGTTCTACTTTAGGCAAAAGCTGATCAACTGCATTGATCAAACCCTGATAATTATGAAAAAGAGAAGTTTAGTTACCATTAAACGAATGCATAACAATGAGTCAAAGCTAAAATAAGAACACACCTTCTGCCTATCAGATATCAGTGTGAAGCCATCCCCATCCTTCAAATCTTAATCCGCTGTAAGCTTCTCTATGAACCAAAGCCAAGTTTCTGTGCTTTCTACTTGAACAACCGCCCAAGCCACAGTGTAGAACTGGTTGTTTGCATCTCTACCTACAGCTACCAACAATTGTCATTTAACATTGTTCTTCAAAAAACATCCATCGATCCCAATTATTGGAAGACAGAAACGACGCCATATGGTGCGGATGTTATAAAAACATACATAGAAGCCATCAAATTTCTCCAACGTACCAGTTCCCCTAATTGTCTGAAGCTCACATGTGGAATTAGGACTAGAACTACAAAAATATACAAGTAAAATTAGACAATTAGCTAATATGAGTAAAAGCTAATGCAACTTAAGAATATGACTTACTATAAAATCTTTAGCCTGCAGTCTTCCAACCTTGAAAATTGTTCATCAAATTCTTCTTCCCACATCTTCAATGTGTTTCCCTTTGCCTTCTTACATTGGTCGTGTGAGACCCCCAAGTCATAATGCTGTTGGAGTTAATCTTACATATATTTTCTTCAAATCCGGATAATTTCTAATGTCATTAAAGAACAATTTTGCAATAACTACTTCCTTCAGTATCTTGCTAAATCCACCATGTTACAAGTGTGCTTCTCCTTAAAGAACTTAATCATGAACATGCCTGGACGTTCATCATAAGCACAATAGATTCGCAATGGACATCCACCACCAATTGAACACCTAACTTCAGAGATCTCTGATTCCCTATCTTATGTATTTCACATTCCTTCATGTTTTAAGAACATATTCTACCACAGCTTCTTTGAGCATGGGTATGCTATCAAATACTTGCTCCAACCTAAGCTCTCCACTGCCTTTTTGAACTTATCATACCGCCTCTTACTTTGTACTTCCTCATCATCCGAGTTAGAAGGAGTAACCTCAGAATTGCAATGCTCCGATTTATAAACAAAGGCGGCTATGTTGGCTTCAACTCGAGCTTCTTCTTCAACAACCTCATCACCATAAATGTCGTCACTACCTCCTCTAGTACCACTAGCATCAGCATAATTATCATGACCACCTCCTCTATCACCAGTAGCATCAGCACCAACACCATCGTTCTCTGAGCATCATTCTTCTCCATGAAGATATCAACTACTTTTGTCCACAAAACATTGTACACATTCTCTGGAAATTTAAATTAGTCTCACTATTGCACAAAAGCTTCAACTCTGAATTACTTTCATATGGCATCTTATACCAAATGTGTTGGCCATACAAACAGACGTTCAACGAGCTCACCAAATTTGTAAACAAAGTTTGACAGTTATACTCAAGTGTGTGAACCTCTCCTCCAACATATGTAACTATGTTACCCGGATTGTTTCTTAACTTTCCATTGAAGTAACAATTGAATGTTACATCGTCACAGCTGAAAAATAAGAATTTACATTATATGAAATAATTCACTCATTCAGACATTGTATGGAACACTTGTTGTTCATAATTTTCAATAATTTATAAGAAGAAATATTTACCTCATTTTCCAGGTAGAAAGTCACCTCTGATTCGGTTTCTAGAAACACAATTCACTTCTGATTCGCGATTTGAGAAATCATAATTATAAACCTGAACCCCCAAATCAACTTTTTATCGAGAGGAAGAAGATGATAATGAAGTTTTTGACAATACGCTGTCATTTCCTCATATTTTTATCTTTCTCTGACTTTATCCCAAAACGTGTCTTCTCTGATTTAACGGCAAATTTAACACTGTTACGGTTTTGTATAAAATGACAAAAAAGTTTAGAATTATTGTATGAATTCGATGAATCTAAGGTTTGACGTATATTTTAGCACATCACTCGAACACACCGTGAATTGAGAAGAAAGAGAAGCAGTACACTGGCTACGTTCCAGAGCAGTCACTCCAAACAAGGAATGAAGTCTAAACAATCAATTCTACTTGCGTATGTGAAGCAAAAGCAAAAATTTGCGCTTGAGAGACAAGAAACAATGTGATACCCTCTTCATTGATCTAAAAACAAACAAAAATCGATAATGAAGAGTACAGAGTAAGTAATTCAAAGATGCATCTCTCATCATAAAGAAAATCCCAAGGAAGAGGAGAACAGATACGAGAGGTGAAGTTTTCAAGAAAGGAAGACTGATAAGAAGTTGATGAATATCAATGGATTTATTCTCTCTTATCATTTTTTGTGGTCTTTTCCATCCTCTACCAACTTTGGTAACCCTACAACACTTTGAACTCCACCACTAGTCTAACCTCTTTAATTTATAGTGTCGTCTACCGTGAATAGTGTCTGTAATGAGAAACTCATGTCACCTTTAAATGAATGTAAAGAGTTTACTGTCTACAAAATGGAACTTTTGTAGGCTTTAGAGATTTAAGATGATAAGTATGAACCAGGATTTGAGAAGATGTTGGAGGGGTTTTCGTAATGATGTGCTACTCATGCTTTTAAGTTATGTGGTATGCAGGCTGTAGTTGAAGTTATGATTTGTGAGATTTTGAGATTTTCCAACTTTTCAAACCTTTTTCTTGTGTTTAGATTTGAGTTTATTTAAGGACAAACAAATATCTAAGTTCGGAGGAGTTAATATGTTACATTTTTGATACATTCTAACAGCTGCTTTCAAGTCTTCGTCGAGTCTTTTTAGTGCTTATCGAGTCATTTCAGGTCAAAAGAAGGCTTTGGATGACGATTGAAGATTTTGGGACAAAAAGGAGTCGAAGTTGAATAAACGAGCCAAACTTTATATGCGGAGTAGCCGTTTTGGAGCAAAGGAGTCGCCCCAACCGTACTACACTCAATGGAAGCGATGTTATGGTAAAAACCCGCACCATCATGATTAACGGCTAAAAAAGCCTGAGAAGTAGAAGGAATCTTGTCCCAAGCAAAGGTCCCCGAGCCGCGTCTGTGCATGCCCTGACCAAGGGTCCCCGTGCCAGTGACCATGACCATCTGAGGGTCCCCGAGCCGTGCTGACTGCAAGATCCCCGAGCCATCTTGATAGAAACCTCCCAAGGAGTCGGCACTCTCACTAGGTAAGGATAATCCTTGACTTCATTGGAATGGTAAAATTCCAAAGAAACAAGGTGGTGGAATGAATTGTCGTACAAAAGCTGCAGAAGACTTTTGATATTCTAATTGATCCCTTGGATATCCCGCACCAAGAAAGATCGGTGGATCGAATGGTCGCTTTAGAGTTATGGAAAACTCTTGATATACTGGTTTGATTAATGGATATGACACACCATCAATTGGATCAATAGATATTACACACCATTGACAGAAAATGAGAATCATTCTCAAAAGGTTCAAAAAATAGAAAAGGGTCTTATTATTCAGATGTGCTTACGAGAGTATGTGTGAAAAGTAGAAAACACAATTCCAAGACAAGACTTTATTAAATTGAATTGAATAACTTTTCACCTCCAAATGACTTTTATCTTCAATTTTTTTCACTCCTTTTGGGTTGCAAGTAAAGTCATCATTTTGGGCTCTTCTTGAATTTAAAACATGATTGAAAGTGATATGGACTTGTTACATATCATCATGGTTGAATTTCTAAATGCTCTCTTTGTCCAAGACGGTTCCGTCTGTAACTGGCTCTCCGCAACCGTCTCCTTCGGGAAAAATACGGAATAATGGTACTCGGTCCGGACGGTGTCTGAGCAGGTCTACTAGACTCGCCATCCACAAATAGATCACTGTAATGTGGATGTGGACGTCTTCTACCCATCTACACTAAAAATTGATATCAGTTTATTAAAATTAAATTTCATGTTAATTAAACAAACAATTGTATTCTAAATTCTATCATAGATTTTATCCTAAATTTCATCATAAATTCTATCATAATCTACATTTATTATATCCTAAATAATAAATTCCATCCTAGTCTAAATTTCACATCATAATCTATATTATATCTAAAATTACTAATTAATATATAACACTAACCCTTTTTTGTGTCTATGCAGGTTCAAGGAGAGACTGGTGTTTTTAGAGAGAAGGAGAATTGGAGAGGATTGAGCGATGAGAGGGAGAGATCAATGGTTTATATAGATATTGCGGAGGTTGTAAACTTGACGTAAATTTGCGTCGAATTTACGATGGCCAGTCGTAACCACGTTATTGAGCTTATTAATTACATGTAGTTTCTCACACACAATATGATTTGAATTTTGGGAATTTTAAAAAATTTAGCAACTCCATTATGACGAATTCATAGTAAAGGAATTGTTAAATTTTATTAAAAATTCAATTTTGCCACACGCGTCACTGCACCAACATGTAATAACGATTCATTTTTTTTTTAAATTAACAAATTTGTTGTAAAAAAGTTGTAAAATAATTTAAACTCATTTCTAAACTGATCTTCGACTTTACAAGGAACCTCCTTTACAACTTATTCACAACGAAATCGTCGTAATGCAGTCGTACATTTACGAGGAATTAGCAGCTCTTCTGTGTTCTGACGCTGTTCGTTTGGGATTTCAGGTTTAATGAATCGAGTGGTGGATTGTACAACGGATTAGCAAGGAGCTGTCGTAAGTTCGTCGTAAATTAACAACGACTTACCAAGAATAAGTCATTAATTCTCTGAAACCCGAAAGGAAAATATGATTAACGTTAGGTTTATTGAAATTTGGTTCTTATATTGTGTTATTTGATTTTCGAACTCATTTAATGTTTATTAATTATTGAAAATAACTAAGTTTAGAAATAGATTTGACTTGTTTGTAACAAAATGATAACATATATCATACATATCAAGATAGTTTATACAAATATGCATTTTCAATCTGATTCACTAGTTGATCCACCGTCACCGTCACTACAATCATCAGTTTCATTAAACTCGTCATCCTCGTTCCCGTCGTCTATCGGTTCCTCTTGAATATCTTCATACAATCGGTTGTGTGGATCAATTAGGAGGACACCATATGTGGTTTGTTCCGGTGTTTGTATATCACTCCACGAATCTTGTCGCAATGGTGTTTCATCCCCTTTAATGATTCAGCCTCGTGGCATCACTTTAATAGCAGATAACCAAGTGATTCCTGTCTCCTTGATCCGGGGGTACATAATGAAACTGACTTGTTCCACTTGAGATGCTAAGATGAAAATTTCAAATGTGTTGTATCTTTGTCTAAACTTGTTGTACCGAATATAATTTCTACTAACTATTGGGTCAAACCCGTCACATTTGAAGAAAACACATTTCAGCTTCACTAAACCATAGAATTCCACTTCAATAATTTTTTGCAAGATTCCATAGAAATCTCTTTCACCCTGCACACATACACCGCAATTGGCAGTTGCCCGACGCTTCTCATACTCGTACGCATGAAATGTATATCCTCTGGTGAAATACATGGTGTGGTGATTATCTTAGCGATTGGACCTTGAATCAGTTCATGAAACCATTGTGGATAAAACTGATCATCGTACTCAACCTGCATTTTATAAGTTGTAATTGATTAACTATATATTAATTAAGTAATCAAACTGTATAATCTTCTAAACATATAAATACTGCACCTGACTCTTCAACCATATCAAAAAATGTTTATATTATGTTTAATGATTTCATCATTGGATATTTCCTCGATAGCCTCTTGCACTTGACTAACAAATAAGTTGCATCCAGAAACAAACTCATTCACATATCGTCTAAATATAATTAATTAATAATTATGATCTTTCAAATGGACACACTTTCTCACAATTTAGAAGGACATAAGTGTGTGCTCTGTGCCGTCTTCAGTACTTGTCCACCAAACTTCTTTTAATTTTCCACCAAGACGATCAATCTGACAGAAGATGTCTGCGACACCTTCCACTGCATATGTTGGTGTCACACCACCATCATCATATCGTTGATGAGCTCTTTTACGTGTACGCAGTCTTGGGGCAAAGTAGTATGATGTGAAGTTAAACGTTTCTTCCGTCAAACTCCCTTCAATATTTGAGCCTTCCACTTTTGCCAAAGTTTTTGCTTGCCCTTTCAAATGTTTTATGAAGTGGTCGAATGGATACATCCATCAAAATTGAAGAGGGCCACCTAATAATGCTTCATAAGGAAGGTGGACTGGGAGATGTTCCATAACATCAACAAATGCTTGAGAAAATTTTTTTCTCCAAGTTGCAAAATAAGATCGGAATATTTTATTGAAGTTGTTCAATGCCATCTTACGTCAAAGTATGTGTACAAAGATCCTGTAAAAAAGCACCAACACCTACCATTAATAATAATATATATCATTCGTTAAAAATTAATTGTAGAATTAGTTCACAAGTTACCTGCAAGTGTTTCGTGAGCATTTTTTGGAAGCAGCTCCACCAATGCGAACGGGAGTACATGTTGCATAAAAACATGACAGTCATGACTCTTCATCCCTGAAAATTTCTGGTTTTGTTTAACACATCTAGAGAGGTTTGAAAATACACATTGGGAGATTTCACTTCCGATGCAACCCAACTGCACAGCGCTGCCTTTCCTTCTGATGACAACCAAAAATTAGGAATTGGAATTTTTCCATCCCTCTTAATATGCAGCTCATTTCTAGAACAAATATCAGGCAAGTCCAACTTTGACTTCTTGTCATCTTTTTTCTTCCCTTTGACATTCAATATTGTATGCATGATACTCTCAAAAAAATTCTTATCAATATGCATCACATCAAGATTGTGTCGCAAGAGAATATCCTTACAGTATGGGATCTCCCAAAATATACTATTCTTGTGCCAATTGTGATGCTCCCCGTAGATGTTTGGCATATTACATGGTACATGCCAAGTACTTCCACGACTTATCGTTTCTATCGCACTATAATTACCAATTTGCGCTTCAAATTGCTCTCCAGATAAACACACGGGAGGGAGGTCACGTACAGATACTTTATGCCTGAATAACCTTCTGTTTCTTTGGTAAGGATGATTAATTAGAAGGAACAGGCGATGATTATCAAAACCAAATAGTCTTCCTTCTGTGCTTCAGCTGAAATGCATATGTCCTTCCAAGGCAATAAGGACAAGATAACCTCCCATGAGTTGTCCAACCAGATAGCATCATGTATGCTGAAAAATCACTTATTGTCCACATAAGCACTGCTAGCATCGTGAAATTTCTTTTCGATAAACAATAAACGTGTGAACCCCATGACTCGATAATTCCTTCAACTCATGTATCAGAGGTTGAAGGAAAACATCAAGTGATGGCTTTGGATGCTTCGACCCAGGAACTAAGAATAGAAATCCTTTTCCATACACATTTCGGGGAGAAGGTTGTAAGGCGTAAGGATTATGGGCCACAAAGAGTATTGTCTACTAGACATTCCAAACGGACTAAATCCATCTATATAGAGCCCTAGATAAATATTCCGGATATTTCTCGCGAAATTATAGTGTACCGTATTGAAATGTTTCCATGCCTTTGCATCTGACGGATGAGTGACCTCCCCATCCGTTCCTGAATGTTTTGCATGCCACGTCATTGCTGTTTCTGTCCTTTCCGTCTGATACAATATTTTAACTTGTCTATTATTGGTATGTACCACATCCGTTGGTACGGTACCTTATTCCACCCATGACCTTGTGGTTTATATATTGGCTTCTTGCAGAATCGACATTCCTGTAACTTATCATCTTCTTTCCAGTATATCATACAATTGTCAATGAACATATCTATCATCTCAGAAGGTAACCCAAGACTAAAAACTAATTTCTAAATCTCACAATATGATTCAGCAGCCAAATTGCTTTCTAGCCAATATTCTTTGAAAAATTCAGTCCATGCATCCATGCAAGTCTCAATAAAATTATGATATGTTTTAATTTTCATCATCCTAGCTGTCAAAGATAACTTAGACATACCTTCTTTACATCCATCGTAGATTGGCTGATTTGCAGCATTTAGCATATCATAAAACATTTTTGCATCTAAGTTAGGTTCCTCAATATTCTGATCAGCAAATGATGTGGTTTTGTGAAATGCATCTACCACCATATCATGAACTCTATCATGCTCCACAAACCCCTGATGATCCTCACGATAATGATTAAGATGCAAATTACTCGGTTCTTCATTATCCACAGCTTCAAAATTAATCTTACTGCTACTTGCTTCATTCCCACCACAATTACCCTCTCCATGTTGAAACCAAATATAATAATGAGGTGTAAATCCTCTGTTTACTATATGTTTCCAAACAGTATCAGTACAAGTAAATTTTGTATTCTTGCATTTTCGACAAGGACATAACATCTTACCGGTTTCAAGAGTAAGATGTGTATTCACGGCCTGGTTCATGAATATTTCTATTCCGTCTAGAAACTCTATTGTTACGTTTCCTTCTGAATCTTTATGGATATACATCCATCTTCGTTGCTCGTATAAATTTTAAGATATTTTTTTGTAGATTTTGAAGATTTTTTTTATTTGTTGTTTTTGTCTGTGATTTATAAAGTGAAACTTGTGGTATTTATAAAAGTTTTCAGGTGTGGTAGGTGCAAACTTAACATCCATTTTACAACTAACTAGATTTACAATATATTTACGTCAAACTCACGAGAACAAAAATTTTCATACAAAGACAAGTATAATTTAATTTAAACTTGTTCACCTACCTTACATATTCCATTGTGAATTCTTTGTAAAAGAAGCAAGTGGTAAAATCTTTGTAAATTAAGGACGTCTTTATGACGAAAAAAGTGGTAGTGATAAATTTGTTGTAAATTACAGACAGGTTTACGACGAATGGATAGAGCGTCGTAAATATCTCTTTAACTCGTTGTTACTGTCCTTTGTTTTTACAACGAACAAAATTGATGGTAATTTACGATGAATAAACGACAATATTGAAACTAATCGTAGATTCGTCGTAAATTCCTTGTTAGTTTACAACTGATTTTTTGTGGTAATATTCCGTCGTTAGTCATATGTTTTCTTATAGTGTGTCCGCGAAGTCCCTGAGCCATTCGTACTTGAGCCCAACATCCGCGGCAACCGAGCCGCCCCATTCGGTTGTGCCCTGAGCCATTCCCCACATCAATCCATGTCTGTGGTCCCCGAGCCAGCGTGCCTCCACCATCCGAGGGTCCCTGAGCTGTCCATGCAAAGGTCTCAGAGCTGTTTGATTGGATGGCCCCCGAGCTGTGTTGTCCGTTCGGACGGTCCCCACGCCGTCTGTCTTGAAAGCCCCAAGCTGTCCTGCCTGGTCCCCAAGCTGTGTTGTCTGAGAGGACAGTCCGATCTGTTTACTATTTTCACTTGTCTCCGGAGACTTTTTCTGAAACGTTGTGTAATTTCAACAAAAAATCATACTGTTTTGCGGCGACTTCATATTGTTTCTTTACCAAAATTTGTCGAGTTGTTTGCGTATAAACAAAGTTGACACACTAAAACAGAATATTACAAAGGAAGGATCAAACAGGAGGGAAAAGATAAGATCGGGCCAAATCGATAATGAAAGAAGATCGGGCCGGAACCTCGTAAAGTCAGTGGAAAAGGAGGTAGAACAAGATCCGACATTGCTTAAAGACTTTTTCACGGGTTTAGACCTTCGAGTATGTATAGATAACTATGTCTATGACTTTTACACATTTAACTTTCTTGTACTTTAAGACTTACACATTAGACATACTTTTGCTTACGATTTTTGTACGAAAATGTTATTTTATTGGTTTTGCAATAAAAAAATGGTGTTGTTCTCTAATATTATTTAGAGATTATTACTAGAATGATCTCTTTATTTATCTATATTACTCGAAAGATTTTCTCAAAATCTCAAACTGATGGCAAAAGACATATAATATTTGAGTTTTTGTTCTTATTATAAGATTGTCATTATAATTAAAATAAATAATAATATTACCTATAAAAAATAATTTTTTAATCAAAATCAACATTTTTTGGTAATATGCAATTGTAATTGACGTTTACGATTGGCTTTTACGATTAGAGTTTAAAACTTAGATTTAAGTTTAATCCAGTAGTGTTTGCGACTGGTGTTTGCGTTTGAAATTAGTGGTAAACAATTTATAATTTTCAACAAAAAAATTTGTTTTTGACAAAGTATACTCGTCTGATATATATATATAATTCTAAATGATGATAGATTTATGTCGGTCAGCGTTCGAAACTGGCGTTTGCATTAGAAATTCGTTGTATATATTATACATGTAAGAGACATATAATTCTACCATCATTGATACAATTGACCACAATAAATCTACCACAACATAACCAATTAAGTTACTAACTATAGCTTTATAATATATATATATATATATATATATATATATATATATATATATATATATATATATATATAATTACGAATTTTGTACGAAAATGTTACTTTATTGGTTTTGCAATAAAAAAATGGTGTTGTTCTCTAATATTATTTAGAGATTATTACTAGAATGATCTCTTTATTTACCTATATTACTCGAATGATTTTCTCAAAATCTCAAACTGATGGCAAAAGACATATAATATTTGAGTTTTTGTTCTTATTATAAGATTGTCATTATAATTAAAATAAATAAATAAAATAAATAATAATATTACCTATAAAAATAATTTTTTAATCAAAATCAACATTTTTTTGGTAATATGCAATTGTAATTGACGTTTACGATTAGAGTTTAAAACTTAGATTTAAGTTTAATCCAGTAGTGTTTGCGACTGGCGTTTGCGTTTGAAATTAGTGGTAAACAATTGATAATTTTCAACAAAAAAATTTGTTTTTGACAAAGTATATTCGTCTGATATATATATATATATATATATATAATTCTAAATGATGATAGATTTATGTCGGTCGGCGTTTGAAACCGGCATTTGCATTAGAAATCCGTTGTATATATTATACATGTAAGAGACATATAATTCTACCATCATTGATACAATTGACCACAATAAATCTACCACAACATAACCAATTAAGTTACTAACTATAGCTTTATAATATATATATATATATATATATATTAAATCTACTATTAAAACAGATAAGTTTACCACACTATTATAAATCTACTATCAGTAAGAACAAATCTACCGGCACATTATAGTCTCTGAAAGTCTATCGGCAAAGAAAATAAATTTATGTGATCCCATTAATCTGTCACCAATAAAGTAAATATATCATCGTTGGATATCCCAATATATCTGTCACCACTGAAAATAAAACTATCACGCCAAAATTAATATACTATCACTTATAAAGAAATCTACCATTCGAATCAATCAATCTACCATCTGAATACTAAGTATACCACCCAAAAATAAATCTACCAATACCACCTCATAAATCTACCATCTAAAACAAGTATACCGTACTGAAAAAATAAATCTATGACAAGTCAATTTTTCGCATCTATTTTACCAAAATAAGTATATCGACCAGAGAATAAGTTTACATAGATTTAATAAGTCTACCGCCAATTGACTGGTAGACTTACGATTTTTAGTGCGTTTTAAATAAGTCTACTACTATTTTTGTCAACACATACCATAAGGGTAAAATAGATGCGAAAAATTGGTTTAATAATTTCCAAAATAAGGAGATTAATTTGGTCATTTAAATTTAGTCATGTGTTATAATCATTAATTTCAAAGATTATTTTAGCAATTCTTCCTATCTATAATATTAAAACAGAAAACATTATAGAAAAAAATATTTAGTCATGTGTTATATTACATGTAATGCCATAGGTTTTTAATTTTTTTTTCAAATGTACATTAAGGGTATTTTAGTCATATGATATATTGCAAGTATGATTAAAATTTAAATCAAAACTAAATCACTTAAAAAATCTTTAAAAAAAATCTTTAAATATCTTTTTTTAAACAACCATTAAATCTCTCTAATAATTATGGAAATTAACATTATCTCTACTAAACATATTTTCCAAAATAAATACAATAATTAAACATGTATCCAAACAATCTAAAAATAATAGGTTTTACTCCCCTAATTAATAAAAAAAAACAAAACTAAAAACAAAAACATATATTAAATTAAAAAAAAATTCAAATGATAAATATAGTTAAATAATTTAGTACATTAACTATTTTTAAAAATCATGAAATCATATTTGATAAACATACATATAAAACAACATGAGTAAATAAATTTTTGAACATATTTTATCTAATAATAAAATGAAAAAAATCAATACAAAAAAATATCAAACTATTAATAAGTATCTAATTTATAAAAAGTAATTTTAATTTGAAAAAATAATTTAAAATTAGGCTGATATATTTTTAACTTAATAAGATTTGAACATTAAAATTAGTCTATATATATATATATATATATATATATATATTAGTCAATCATATAGTAAAACGAATTGATGTTTTTACGATTACAGATTTTTAGAGTTTGTTCCATCAAAATATGTAAAATAATTAGACAATGACAAATGGGTTAAAAATTAATTAACATGTTTTGATTATAAAAAAAATTAAAATAACTAATAAAAGTAAAATTTGATAGATCGATTATCATATTTTAACTTTCATAAAATTGTAATTATAATTATATAAAAAATATAAAATTAATTATAAAAATATTAAAACAAAAAAAAATTAATAAACTAATAAAATAGATTGTATAGTTTTATCATCTACTTTCAAATGAAACTATCAGCACATCTCAAATTATAACTTTCACAAATATATCTTTCATATAAAGTCAAATATAGAAAAACAAAAAATTAATTAAAAAATATCATTCACTTTCAAAACATATTAAAAATATATAAAATATTTATAAAAAAAAAGTAAAACTGTTGATACATATTAATTTTAAAAATTTAAAAATATATCTTATTAAAAAAAAACTAAAAAATAAAAATTGTATCAAACATCAGGTTTGCTTTTCTTAATTAGCAAAGCATTTCTTTTAATTATGAAACTGACAACTTCTCGATGTTTCTATATTCACGTCTTTTTGGAAAAAAAAATTGATAGAATTATTAGATTATTTGGTGGATTTTTTTTTGTCTAAACTAGGAGTTCCATTAATTCCAGAGAAATTATATGCTTCCTATATTTATTGTAACAGTTCGATGTCTAATGTTCATGAACACGTCAACCTGTACTATATATGTATATCTTCCAGCCTCAAACAAGCAAATCATAAGCGCTTAGATCTAAAAGACTAGATAAATTTTGTAAAAATAGATACTTTTCAAAAATTAAGAGAATTTAAACAACAGAACTTACACGACTCCTTACAAGACCTAATTTCAAATTCTCAAATTTATTTATAGCTACACTAAAAAATAAAAAACAAAAGTTTACTCCTTACTTTGGCTAGTTTCTGGGCCTACTATGAACATGACTACCTACATTAGCGATTGCCGATTATTATTCTTCAACATCTCTTCTAAAGGACTGTGGGAAAACTTGAAATCGCCAGATGTGGTTTTCGGTTATTCGTTGCCTGTCTTGGATGTTGGATACGGGCTGCACACCTCCTGAAAGACCCAACAAGAGTTCACATCGGCCTTTTTAACTAACATGCTTGCCAATTGTTGTTCGAGGCTAAAAGATGTTATTGTTTATCCGCCCCGGATAAATGATAAAGTTTAAAACAGATTTGAGGAATCTCAATTTATTCTGAAGGAGAATATTCATTTTCCCTGAAATAGTGGCATCGGTGCAGCAAATCAAGGAAATATGAACACCGGATATTTTCCTGAGTCAAAGGGATTTAGGTTGGCTACCAACTGTTATAAATAAGAGAGGAGTTTTCACCCTGAAGGCCATCTGGAATCCGCACAAAGGAGAATGAGACCGAGCTATAGAATACCGAGAACTCTAAACTAGTTTTCTTGAAGAGTTTTGTTACTTTCTTTGTAATTCATTAAACTATCTTTTATACATCAATAAATCCCCTTCAATCTTTATCAAAATCCACAAACTTTACTTGAATTATTAATATACGAAGTAATAGTTTAATAATTAGCACCGTCTGTGGGGATCATTGAGAAAAGAAGAGTCAAAACCTTAAGAGATGGTTAACACACGACCTCTGGAAGATAGGAATACCAACAAGGTCAATCCAGTGGGAACACCAGTCACTCCTCCTCCTCCTCCTGACCCGATCACGATCATACAAAACATGATGAACGATCTCACCCAGAGACTCGATCAATGTCTTGACGGATTCGAAGCGAATCAGGCTGCTCAACGCGCCGAGCTGGAGAAACTTGGGGCATCTCAGGCAGACAGCGAAGGACCTTATACCCTGGGACGGCGAAGAACTGTCGTCAATAACCTGTTTGGAATAACCCCACAGGTTGATCGCGCGGAAACCACAGCCGCGGCGAATACAACTACGGAACAGAATAATCAGGCCGCAGCGCCAACGGCACGATGGTTCATCCGATCCGAAATTTGGATTCCAGAAACTGTTCCAAGTAGGAACGCCGAGCTCGAATTGGTGTACAAACAACTCGATGATATCAGATCCCAAATTCATCGCGCTACTAGCTCGGCACCCAAGCTGGACCGCGTCCTGGAGCAGACAAGGAAAACACCGTTTTCGTCAAAGGTCACGAACGTACCTTTACGCGACCACAGGAAGATAAAAAGTCACATCTACTTTCTGCGGCAACGCCGATCCTCAACGTCATCTTCTGGCATTCGAGATCCCTATGGCTAGAGCACGTTTTTCTGAGAATGAACGTGATGCAGCTTTTTGCCAATATTTCGTTGAATCCCTCGGAGGGGCAGCTCTGAACTGGTTTTGTCGCCTCGCTCCTAGTTCAATAGACAGTTTCGACAAACTCTCAGCAGCTTTTCTGAAACATTATTCAATGTTCATCGTCCAAGGAGCTACCAGCGCCGACCTCTGGGCATGCGTCCAAGACGAAAAATGAAACCCTTCGTTCTTACATAGATTGTTTCCGAACCGTTATCTCCCGCATCGACGTTCCAGATACAATATCTCTGGTCGCCCTCCGCCGCGGGATGAAACCGGGCATCGAACTCTGGAAGGATCTGAAATTCAATGAACCTCGCAATTTGGAAGACGCCCTCCACCGTTCAGTCTTATACGCCGAGCTTGAGGAAGAACGAGCAGCGTACGCTAAAAAGAAAACCCCGGCTCCGAAAGATAAGACACGCGCAGTTCATCAAGAGCCGCGGCAACATTATGATCAAGAGGACAAAAGAGCGTCTAACTACCACGTAGCTGATCGCCCAAGAAATTGGAACAAGTACGTCCGGCCGGAAGAAAACTAAGTCTTTCGCAAAGAAGAGCCTCATAATCCGGAACTGTACTGTATCTACCATAAGCGGACGGGCCACGATATGTACACATGCCAGCATTTTCAAAGGCACCTATTCGCGGAGTACAAAAAAGGAAACATCGATCTCTCAGGACGAAACCGAGAAACAGACAAACCTATTGAGGTCAAAAAACAGACGACTAAACCAAAGGAGGATGAAAGTCGAGAGCAACGACCGGAAAGAAGAGATCACCGAGCCGATGACGATTCAAATAAACGAAATCGTGACCGACACGAAAACCTTCCACTCCCAGAATCACCGCGGCGAAAAATAAATATGATCATGGGCGGTCTCATCGACTGCAACGACTTCGTTAGATCGGTCTAACGCCACGAACGTCGGGCAGCAAGCGCTTTGAAGTGGAAAGAGCCTGTCGAGGACGATGAACAGATCACCTTCACGGCAAGGGATACGATCGGGCTTGATATGCCACATAACGATCCATTGGTCGTCGAACTATCCATCAATAACAGCGCCGACGTCAGTCGAATACTCATAGATATTGGCAGTTCGGTCGACTTGATTTTCAAAGAAACACTTCGACGAATGAAGATCAGAGACGATCAAATAAAAATATCTCCAAAGTTACTCACCGGATTCACCAGCGAATCTACAACAACAGTCGGAATAATCAAACTCCCAGTTCAGGTCGGTGGAGTAACAAAGTGGGTAAAAATTTGATGTGATCGATCGACCGGCCATCTACAACGCCATCCTTGGAACCCTGTGGATCCATTCAATGAAGGCTGTCGCCTCGACTTATCACCAATGCATCAAGTTCCCAAACGGAGATGAGATCTATATACTACGAGTCAGTCAAAAGATCGCCAGATCTTGTTTCGTCACCGAGCTGAAAATGCGCAGATCAACTACTTGTGTCATTGGCGAAGGCAACTCTGAATTACTACCGTCGCCTTACGAAAAGCCAAAGCATGACCTCGTCATCCAGGTCAACATTGACACCGATCACTCAGAGCGATGTGTTGGAATAGGATCAGATCTCTCGGCAACATTCACTGAAGATCTCGTCGAATTCTTACGCAACAACAAAACAACATTCACATGGACCATAAGTGACATGAAAGGAATCGACCCGAAGATAATGAGCCACGAACTTAACATCGATCCTACGTTCAAGCCCATAAAACAGAAACGACGAAAGTCGCATTGAACGTGCCCAAGCAGTAAACGACGAGGTGGAAAAACTTCTTCGAGCAGGATCCATTTCCGAGGTGAAATATCCAGACTGGCTAGCAAATCTGGTGGTAGTCAAAAAGAAGAATGGCAAGTGGCGTGTATGTGTCGACTTCACCGATCTAAAGAAAGCTTGTCCTAAGGATAGTTTTCCTTTACCACATATCGACCGACTCGTCGAGGCGACCGCAGGAAATCAACTCCTGCCATTCATGGATGCTTTCTCCGGCTATAACCAGATCTTCATGCATCCTGACGATCATGAGAAGACAGCATTCATAACAGACCACAGCACATATTGCTATAAGGTGATGCCCTTTCGACTCAAAAATGTCAGTGCAACTTACCAACGCCTGGTAAACCGAATGTTTTCGGGTCAGCTTGGTCATACGATGGAAGTTTACATAGACGACATGCTGGTCAAGTCAACAGTTGCTAGTTCTCACATCGATGATTTGTGCCAATGCTTCAACATCCTAAATTACTATGGTATGAAGCTCAATCCGACGAAGTGCACATTCGTAGTAACTTCTGGAGAATTCTTAGGCTACCTGGTCACTCAGCGCAGAATAGAAGCAAACCCGAAGCAAATCTCTGCAATCCTAGAATTACCGTCCCCAAAGAACACTCGCGAGGTCCAATGCCTCACTGGTTGGATCGCCACCCTTAGTTGTTTCATATCTCGGTCAACAGATAAATGTCTTCCTTTCTATCAGCCGCTTCGCGGCAACAAGCGGTTCGAATGGGACGATAGATGAGAATCCGCCTTTCAAGAACTGAAGATTTTTCTTTCGACACCCCCGATCCTCGCCAAACCCAAGGACGGCGAATGTCTCTATCTCTACATCGCCATATCGACGACGGCGGTCAGCGGAGTCCTTGTACGAGAAGACCGCGGCGAACAAAAGCCAATATTTTATGTCAGCAAAACGTTAAACGGCGCAGAGACTCGATATCCCACTCTGGAAAAATTGGCTCTTGCTGTCGTCGTAGCTGCAAGAAAGCTTCGCCTTTACTTTCAATCACACACGATTCACGTCCTCAGCAATCAGCCACTTCGAATTATTCTGCACAGTCCAAGTCAGTCCGGAGGAATGGCACGTTGGGCCGTCGAACTCTCAGAGTATGACATCGAATACAAGAACCGTGTCAGCGCCAAGGCTCAGGTTCTCGCCGATTTTCTCATCGAATTGCCTCCGGAGCTCGTCGATCAAACTCTTCAGCCTCCACCAAAATGGAATCTTCACGTTGATGGATCTTCATGCCGGCAAGGTTCTGGCGTCGACATCAAGCTTGAATCCCCGACTGGAGAGATTCTCGAACAATCATTCTGCCTAGATTTCCCCGCGTCCAACAACGAGGCTGAATACAAAGCATTAATCACAGGACTTCGCCTCGCCAAAAGCATCGGCGTTCAACATCTCCTAGCATACTGCGATTCTCAGCTCGTCGCAAATCAATTTAATGGCACATATGAAGCTCGCAACGAGCGTATGGATGCTTATCTCAAGGTCATTCAAAACCTTGCAAAGGAATTTGAAACCTTCGACCTGACAAGGATACCTCGGAAACAAAATGCGACGGTAGATTCTCTCCCGACCATCGGCTCGGCTACACACACAGATCTCAGACGTCTAATCCCGATTGCTAGTATTCCAACGCCAAGTATCGAGCTACCTAAAGGATTCTGCGTGGTAATCCTGGACGAAGAAGAAGAACCAACTGGACAAATGGAAGTAATGGAAGACGGACCGGACTGGTGCCAGGAGATACGCCTTTACTTCGCCGATGGGGAAGCCCCGGAGGATAGATGGGCAGCTCGTCACCTCAAAGCCCGGGCTGCACATTACACTCTAATCGATGGTGATCTGTTTTAATGGAGCTCTACAAGAGCACTGCAACGTCCCGAATCCACACTAAGGCCCGAGTACGGACCATGGGGCCAGAAAGAGAGGCCGGGTCGAAAGACTTTGGTCATAAAGGACATGGTCCGTAACGGAGATAGCCAGAAGGGACGTTGGACCTTATCCGAGCTAGGAATGATGGGTAGTAGCTAGACCCGAGTAAGAACATCAGCTGAGGACAGCTGGGGCAGCTCACGGTCCAGTATGGATAGTGACACTCCAGCTGGGTCAGCTGGTTCAGCTCACGGCCAGCTCGGCCAACTGGAGGGAGTGACCCGCAGCTAGGACCAGCTGGTGACATAGTGAGCTAGCTGGGTCAGCTAGTGTCCATGGGCAGTTGGTGCGACAGGTGGAGGGGTTGGAGTGTGAATGGGTATGGGGAAGAGGTACCTGTTCGCAGGGACACCACGAACCAGGGTGACCCTTCCTGAAAGGAGGCGACTGGTCGATTGGTGCCTGTCGAACAAGCCAGGGCCTCGCCTATAAATACCAGACCCCCTGCGACTTGTTTTGCATCAGTTCCTGCAGGGGAAAAACCGTAAACAGAAAGAAAATAGAGTTATAACCGATTACGATCGGAAAGTGAAAAAGAGAAAGGCTACGACCGGGAAAGATGTCTGGGGAAGAGGAAGTTCCAACCATCGACAAAGGCAAGGGCCTTGTCGATCCTGATCAAGCCCAAAAGGTACGTTTGAATAACCCGTGTCTAACCGTCGAACCTGGATCGCCGGTGGCAACCGTTGCGATCCCGGAACCGGACCGACTGGGCTCTGTCTCGCTACCTTGTCTTGTCTCCCTCTCTACCTTTCTTATACGGCTGATCCGTGAGTCTTGGTCTCGGCCAGGCTCATGTGAAAGCGGTTATCTTGAGTCGCGTTTGGTCTGGGCATTTCTTAGAGTGCGAGGATCGCTTTCAAAGGTCGGGTCGCTTAGTGCGCCTGGGTCTAGGCTGAGGGCCGATCCGGGTTGAATCCATAAACGAATCTTTGGCCGGATGGTCACGTCCGGATGCCTGTGTGCAGTTGTGAACAAGGAACTGCCGGTTGCCTATGGGAAATCGTCTGGTCCGTAACGGATCCAGATGGGATGGTCGGTTGGTGCCTAAGGTCGGATAGACACGACCTGTGGTCCTTCGTGACTGTTTGGCAAATGACACCGTTTGGAGCAAGGGGCCTTACGGTCGGTTGTAAATAGGATAGGGTGAACCGGTGCGGGTGTGTAAACGTACCAGGGGCATGCTAACGCGTCACCTTGGCCGGTAAAACCACTTCGGCCGACGGACCTGGTCCGATTGTGAACCATTGCGACTCTTCGGCGTGATTGCACCTGTTCGGTTCAAAGGCCATCACGGCTGAGTCCCGACTTAGACCCACAGAACCGGTGTGAGTGTCGGCATGCCTCAGATGTGTAGAAACATGTCCTTGGGTGACCGTACCTCTACGGTCAGTACAAGTGGTCCGGTTGCGAGAACTCGGAGTAGTGCCGCGGTCGGCTGAAAGGCCGATACGTGCCAAGGAGTGCCACGGTCTCTGGCCGTTGGTTCCTCCGGACAAATGGCTCGTTCGTTTGTCCCTAAGGCTACCTAGTTTCTACTTGGTCATGTGGGGCGGTTGGTTGAATGACTAAGTACAATTAGGGAGATTCTTAGGATATGTTAGGATAGGCTTCAGCTATACTAACGGGGCATAAGGGTTCTGAGAAGCATATGCATAGTTCTGTTACGGATTAGTCTGGTTTCTGATGTGCTTACATCTTTTCAGGACGTGAGGTTGGTCCGAGTATGGACCAAGCCTAGGTGCATGTTCTGGCGGCCCCCTGATGATGTGTGGTGTGTCTTAGGAGCTCTGGATAGGATAGGATTGGTCCATGTAAAGCCTTCGGGCAAACTTTAGCATGTTGTATCTAATCATTTTTTTATATCAATAAGAGTTCTTTTTAATTATCTATCTCCTTTAAATTCCGCATAATGGTAGATAGAGGAACCTCCTGGATTATAAATGTTAAGTTTTTTGGATAGGGCCTTATTCTCTCGGAGACTAAGAAGTGGGACAACCTATCCGGGTCGTGTATCCGGGTTGGGATGTTTCAAGTTGGTATCAGAGCATGCTTGATTCTAGGACAGTGACGTTATGGGATAGTACACACACACACGTCAGGCGCCGAAGGATCAGTGTTAGGTTTTCTTGTTTTCCCTTGGTTTAATAGGTTATTAGACGGTTCTAATATACTCTGAACTTGTAGGGTGAGAAAACTAAGTCCTCGAAAAGGAGGAAGTCTAAGAAAACCGCAGTGGAAGTAACACTGGCGGGGGTAGGAACTTTTAACCAGATGGTTGACGATCCGACTGGACCTGTGGTCTGGAATGGGAATACCGGTACGGTAATTCCTCCCGCGACCACTCAGACCCGGACGGGAGTGGTTGGGATTGAGCAAGTGGAAGATGAGGAAATGGTCGAGTCATCCAACATGGAACGGGACCATGTTAGTAAGGACACCGGGGATACTGGGGAAGCCAGTACCTTCAATGCAATCACTGGTACGTTATGACCCGAGCCTAGTCTTGAAGATTCTATGCATTGCATTAGAATAATGATAGGGGGTAGAATCCTTAGCATTCTGGGAATGAGTAGGGACCCTGAACATAGGTGGTGTCAAAGCACACACCTTATTTGATTCCGGGGCTGCACATAGTTTTGTGAGTTCGGAATTGGTATTAAGGGGAAAGCTAAGGATGGAGGCCACCATGGAAGGCAGCATAGTGAATGCGGCCAGTGGTCAAGTCATGCTTCCTCAGGGGCTTATAAGAAAGGTCCCGGTCCTTGTTAAAGGAACCGAAATGCCAGTTGACCTGGTTGTCATCGAACTCAAGAATCACGAGGTGATATTGGGGATGGACTGGCTGGGAAGATACAAGGCGACTCTCGACTGTCACCGGGGACGTGTACGGTTTGAGAGGGACGAGGGGACGTTGGAATTCCAAGGGATCCGACCAACCTCGGGAAGCTTGTTGGTTTCGGCCATTCAAGCAGAAAGGATGTTGATGAAGGGGTGCGAGGCATACTTGGCCACCATCAATATTCCGGAATTGAGAAAGGAAGCCGAGATGGATACCATACTGGTGCTCAGGGAGTTTGGGGATGTGTTCCAGTCCTTGTCCCGCTTGCCACCAGATAGGGCGGATCCATTCACCATCGAACTGGAACCAGGTACAGCACCACTCTTTAAGGCTCCTTATAGAATGGCTCCAGCCGAAATGGCTGAGCTTAAAAAGCAGTTAGAGGAACTGCTGGAAAAAGGCTTTATAAGGCTGAGTAGTTCCCCTTGGGGAGCACCGGTCTTGTTTGTCAAAAAGAAAGATGGGAGTTTTATGCATAGACTACCGGGGTATAAATCGGGTCACTATGAAGAACAAGTACCTGTTGCCTCGGATAGATGAACTATTGGACCAACTCAAGGAGGCGGCCTGGTTCTCTAAAATAGATCTAGCATCCGGATACCATCAGATTCTGATCGCCCCTGAAGATGTCAGGAAAACCGCGTTTAGGACAAGGTATGGCCATTATGAGTTTGTTGTCATGCCATTTGGCCTTACTAATGCTCCTGCGGCCTTCATGAAAATGATGAATGAGATTTTCCTGGATTGTCTCGACGAGTTCGTGATCATCTTCATTGATGACATACTTGTCTATTCGAAAACGGAAGCCGATCATCAGAAACACCTAAAGGCGGTGCTGGAAAGGTTGAGAGAGCATAAGCTCTATGCCAAGCTGAGTAAATGCAGCTTCTGGAAAAGGACCATCGGGTTCTGGGACATATTGTCTCAGAACAAGGTGTGTCGGTAGATCTGGAAAAGGTTAAGGCAATTAAAGAATGGCCTAGACCGAAGAATGCCACGGAAGTAAGGAGCTTCCTAGGGTTGGCCGGATACTACAAGAAATTGGTGAAAGGTTTTGCAAGTATGGCTAAGGCCATAACTGTGCTAACAGGGAAGGGAGTGAAATTCGTGTGGTCGGAAGCTTGTGAGAAGAGTTTTACGAAACTCAAAGACATGCTGACCAAAGCACCGGTCTTGGCCCTGCCAGAGGCCGATGAACCATACACGGTGTACACGAACGCTTCCATTACAGGCTTGGGGTGTGTCCTGATGCAGAAGGAACGAGTGATCGCTTATGCATCAAGGCAGCTCCGAAAACATGAGGGAAACTACCCCACACATGATTTGGAGATGGCGGCTGTGGTGTTTGCCTTAAAGATTTGGTGATCCTACCTCTATGGGGCTAAGGTACAAATCTTTACCGACCATAAGAGTTTGAAATATATGTTCACGCAGCCCAAACTCAATTTAAGGCAGAGGAGATGGATGGAATTGGTGGCTGATTATGATCTTGATATAGCCTATCATCCAGGGAAAGCCAACTCTGTGGCCGATGCGTTAAGCAGGAGGAGGACAGAGGTGAAAGTCAGGAAAGATGCGGAAGTCCTGGTCAATATGATCAGAACTCTAAATCTGAATGCCTTGTCCACTGATGTCGAATCTCTAGGCCTAGGAGCGGCTGACCTGGCCGATTTGCTCACTAGAATTAAGATTGCTCAAGGGAAGGATGAAAATTTTAAGAAAGTGATGGGCAATGACAAGGCCGAGTACCAAACTTCTAACAATGGGACTATCGTGGTCCATGGAAGAGTTTGTGTACCAGCTGATAAGTTGTTGAAAGAGGAGATCTTAAAAGAGGCACATCAATCCAAATTCTCCATACATCTCGGGCTCAATAAGATGTACAGTTATCTGAAACGGTACTACCATTGGGTCGGTATGAAACGGGATGTGGCCGAGTGGGTTTCGCGTTGTCCAATATGTCAACTGGTCAAGGCAGAACACCAGGTGCCGAGTGGGTTGCTACAAAGCCTACCCATCCCGGAATGGAAGTGGACTATATCACAATGGATGTTGTGACTGGGTTGCCCACGACCAAGACCAAAAAGGATGCGGTCTGGGTGGTTGTAGATCGACTCACTAAGTCCGCTCATTTCATAGCCATCAGGAAAGCAGATGGAGTGGAGAAGTTGGCCGGGAAGTACATCAATGAAATTGTAAGACTTAATGGTGTACCGGCCAGTATCGTCTCAGATAGGGATGGCCGATTCACTTCACACTTATGGCAGGCCGTTCAGAAGGCTTTGGGAACAAAGGTGAAGATGAGTACGGCCTATCATCCACAGACTGACAGTCAGTCAGAAAGAACCATACAAACCTTGGAGGATATGTTGAGAGCCTGTATCCTGGAGTGGGGAGACTCTTGGGAAAGGTACTTACCTCTGGCTGAATTTGCTTATAACAATAGCTATCAGTCAAGTATAAACATGTCCCCTAACGAGGCTTTGTATGGGAGGCTGTGCCGAACCCCATGATGCTGGACCCAAGTTGGGGAAACAAGTATAATCGGTCCGGCCATTGTGGATGAAACTACTGAGAAGATCAAGTTCCTCAAAAAGAAAATGAAAGAGGCACAAGACCGGCAGAAAAGCTATGCGGATAGAAGAAATAACTTGCGAAACCGAGGTTAAAATGAAGACTTTTTACCCGGGATGGTTTGAGATGGCCATGCGGGAATATTAGTCGGATTCGGGGATGAATCCCTCATTGGTGGGGGACACCTGTAACGTCCCGAATCTACACTAAGGCCCGAGTACGGACCATGGGGCCAGAAAGAGAGGTCAGGTCGAAAGACTTTGGTCATAAAGGACATGGTCCGTAAGGGAGATAGCCGGAAGGGATGTTGGACCTTATCCGATCTAGGAATGATGGGTAGTAGCTAGACCCAAGTAAGAACATCAGCTGAGGACAGCTGGGGCAGCTCACGGTCCAGTATGAATAGTGACACTCCAGCTGGATCAGCTGGTTCAGCTCATGGCCAGCTCGGCCAGCTGGAGGGAGTGACCCGCAGCTGGGACCAGCTGTGACCTAGTGAGCTAGCTGGGTCAGCTAGTGTACATGGGCAGTTGGTGCGACAGGTGGAGGGGTAGGAGTGCGAATGGGTATGGGGAAGAGGTACCTGTTCGCAGGGACACCACGAACCAGGGCGACCCTTCCTGAAAGGAGGCGACTGGTCGATTGGTGCCTGTCAAACAAGCCAGGGCCTCGCCTATAAATACCAGACCCCTGCGACTTTTTTTGCATCAGTTCCTGCAGAGGAAAAACCTTAAACAGAAAGAAAATGGAGTTATAACCGATTACGATCGGAAAGTGAGACAGAGAAAGGCTACGACCGGGAAAGATGTCTGGGGAAGAGGAAGTTCCGGCCATCGACAAAGGCAAGGGCCTTGTCGATCCTGATCAAGCCCAAAAGGTACGTTTGACTAACCCGTGTCTAACCGTCGAACCTGGATCGCCAGTGGCAACCATTGCGATCCCGGAACCGGACCGACTGGGCTCTGTCTCGCTACCTTGTCTTGTCTCCCTCTCTACCTTTCTTATACGGATGATCTGTGAGTCTTGGTCTCGGCCAGGCTCATGTGAAAGTGGTTATCTTGAGTAGCGTTTGGTCTGGGCATTTCTTAGAGTGTGAGGGTCGGTTACAAAGGTCGGGTCGCTTAGTGTGCCTGGGTCTAGGCTGAGGGCCGATCCGGGTTGAATCCATAAACGAACCTTTGGCCGCATGGTCACGTCCGGATGCCTATGTACAGTTGTGAACAAAGAACTGCCGGTTGCCTATGGGAAATCGTCTGGTCCGTAATGGATCCAGACGGGACGGTCGGTTGGTGCCTAAGGTCGGATAGACACGACCTGTGGTCCTTCGTGACTGTTCGGTAAATGACACCGTTTGGAGCAAGGGGACTTACGGTCGGTTGCAAATAGGATAGGGTGAACCGGTGCGGGTGTGTAAACATACCAGGGGCATGCTAACGCGTCACCTTGGCCGGTAAAACCACTTCGGCCGACGGACCTGGTCCGATTGTGAACCATTGGACTGTTCGGCGTGATTGCACCTGTTCGGTTCAAAGGCCATCACGGTCGAGTCCCGACTTAGACCCAAAGAACCGGTGTGAGTGTCGGCATGCCTCGGATGTGTAGAAACATGTCCTTGGCTGACCGTACCTCTACGGTTAGTACAAGTGGTCCGGTCGCGAGAACTCGGAGCAGTGCCGCAGTCGGCCGATACGTGCCAAGGAGTGCCACGGTCTCTGGCCGTTGGTTCCTCCGGACAAATGGCTCGTCCGTTTTTCCCTAAGGCTACCTAGTTGCTATTTGGTCATGTGGGGCGGTTGGTTGAATGACTAAGTAGAATTAGGGAAAGTCTTAGGATATGTTAGGATAGGCTTCGGCTATACTAACAGGGCATAAGGGTTCGGGGAAGCATATGCATAGTTTGGTTATGGATTAGTCCGGTTTCTGATGTGCTTATATCTTTTCAGGACGTGAGGTTGGTCCGAGTATGGACCAAGCCTAGGTGCACGGTCCGGCGGCCCCCTGATGATGTGTGGTGTGTGTTAGGAGCTCTGGATAGGATAGGATCGGTCCATGTAAAGCCTTCGGGCAAACTTTAGCATGTTGTATCGAATACTTTTTTTATATCAATAAGAGTTCCTTTTAATTATCTATCTCCTTTAAATTCTGCATAATGGTAGATAGAGGAACCTCCTGGATTAGAAATGTTAGGTTGTTTGGATAGGGCCTTAGTCTCTCGGAGACTAAGAAGTGGGACAACCAATCCGGGTCGTGTATCCGGGTTGGGGTGTTTCAAGCACTCCTCATCTGTCTCAGTGGAGACAAAACACGTGGCGTTATAGCCGAAACGCACGACGGCGCAGGCGGTAACCATTCCGGAGGACGAGCTCTAGCCTTCAAAATCAAGAAGCATGACTTTTATTGGCCGACAATGATCGTGGATTGCGAATGATACGCTCTGAAGTGTGAAAAATGCCAACGACATGGTCCAATGATCAATACACCAGCGGAGCTCCTCACGACATCTTCACCACCATATCCCTTCATGTGATGGGTGATGGACATCGTCGGTCCTCTTCCCGCTTCTCGACAGTGTAAGTTTCTGCTCATCATGACAGATTACTTCACTAAATGGGTCGAAGCCAAGGCCCTCACAGCTGTAAAAGATGTCGACGTTCAGAACTTCGTCTGGAAATACATCATTTGTCGCCACGGTCTCCCACATGAGATCGTAACGGATAACGGCTCGCAATTTATCTCTAACCGGTTCGAAGGATTTTGCGCGAGGTGGAATATACGACTCAGCAAATCGACTCATCGATATCCCCATGGAAATGGACAAGCCAAGGCGACCAACAAAACCATCTTGGACGGCCTTAAGAAGCGACTCGAAGCAAAGAAAGGACTTTGGGCAGACAAACTCGATGGTGTCTTATGGTCACATCGAACAACACCTTGACGTGCTACCGGAAAAACACCATTTTCCTTGGCGTACGGGTGTGAGGCCATGGTTCCCGCCGAGGTCAACGTTCCAAGTCTTCACCGCACTATGATGCCTCAACATCCCCAAATCAGTGAAACAATGCTCGTTCACAACCTCGACACTATCGAAGAAACGCGGAATCAAGCTCTCCTTCGCATGCAGAACTATCAACAACAGGCAGCTCGCTGCTACAACAAAAACGTTCGGCAGAGGAATTTCGATGAAGGCGACCTTGTCCTCCGCAAAGTCTTCGAAAACACCAAGGAATGGCGTGCTGGAAAACTCGGAGCTTCTTGGGAAGGACCTTACATCATTTCGAGAGTTGTATGACCTGGAGTCTGCGAACTAACCACTATGGAAGGCGAAGCAGTCCCGCGCTCGTGGAACGCTCACAACCTCAAAAGGTTCTATTACTAGTCTTTTACTTAGTAGTTTTACTACTAAGTAATCGCCTTAAAAAAAATAAAAATAAATAAATAGTTACTCATACCATATAATAAGACTACGGATGGTTTGATCCTCCTTTCGGGGGTACGTAGGCAGCCTGTAAAAGGGTTCAGCTATACATCAATAAAAAAAACTTGTTAATCTCTTAAGCTCTTCGCCTGAAAGCTCTTTGCTATATTTTCACATTGGCGTCCTGGCCAGACGACTCATATAGCATTCTTCACGACCGCGGTGGTGAAATAATCCACAACTATTAAGCCGGGTTTTCCCGCAAACCTCGAAGTTATATCAGATTTCCGAACCGAATTCGCATCGGTATTCAACTTAGAGTGTCGATTCTGTCGTCTGAGACGCTTCGTGCTGAACTAACCTCACGGACTATCTTTCGACCATAAGCCGAGCCGACGTAAGCCTTCACGGCGAGCAGACGTAAGCCTCGCACTTCGAACGCTCGATCTACCATGTAGTTTCAAGGAAATGATCACTCCGATCGGACCGACTCGCTATCAAGCACTCTACTTGGTTCGAAGAATCCTAAAACTTTGAAGAAGGCATAAATAAAATCGACTATTATTTGTGCAAAGAGATTCTGAAGAAAAGATTTCATTGATTTAAGGATTACAAGACATAAACATCAAAGCCCACAACGCCCAAGCTTCGACGGAACAAAACAAAAAACAAAAAACGTTAAGAGGCTGCCTCGGCGCCTTGTTGACCCTGATCCCCAGCAGGATCAGCTTGGTCTTCTTCCTCTTCAGAATGCGCGCCGGTGGCTCCTGAATCCGGTCTAGAAGATACAGGCCTCGCCTCGGTGGAAGGGGTAAGATATGCATCAAGTCCACCTTCAGAAAAGGTGATCTCATCAATCTTCTCCGCCTCGGCCTCCCAGATCGCCTCGTCAACCTTAAGTTTGGTGATCATCTCCTCCGGGATTTTCCATTCTTTGTTCTGAAGGACTTCAAGAGAGGCAAGCGTCCCTTCCACCTGCGCAGTCATTGAGAGCAGCTTCTCAACTTCCGCGCGCTGTGCCACGTAGCCTTTGATCTTATCAATGAGTCTGGCGAACTCACTGATAACCTTTACGCGCTCGTTTAGAACTTGTTCATCTCGGGACTTCCGAAGCCTCTTTTTCTTGGAGGAGAGACGCTTCTCGGTTTTTCTCTTTCTGGCAATCGCGCTCTCCGCTTTGGCCTCGGCGTAGATCAGCTGACCCCGCAGCCTGTTTATCTCTTTTTCCTTCTCCTCAGCGAGCTTCTTCTTTTCTTCCTCGAACTTAAGCTTTTCAGCTCGGAGAACTTCCGCCTCGGCAGACTTTTCTTGTTCGGCTTTCTGAGTTTTCTTCAACTCACGGTCATACTTTCTGATCAGGAAAGTGGTGCCGTTCATAGCACGGACTTGCTCAGTGGCATAATTCTCGTACCAATCGTAGAAGAAAATCTCTTCGGGCTCAGGCTTTGCCATAGGCCTCGACTTGGTTCTCCACACAAAGCTGGCGCAGGAGTTAGGATCAGTCGCCATAGGTTCGAAGCCGTTGTAATAAAATTCGAACCCAGATGGGTTCGGCCTCGTAACCTTCCTGATCTTTTCGGGAGGGCCCCCAGCATGATCCGCCTCCAACCCGACAGCTTGGTCAGGAGCTCCGGCCTCGTCTCTTTTAGCCTGATATGCCGCCGCGGCATCGTCTCCAGCAGCGGGGTTATTCTTGAACATCTCGACCTCAGTATGCTCCTCGATGGGGTCATTCCCTCTGTCTTCGCCGTGATCAGCCACGACATTCTTCTCACCAGCTAAAACCGGGGAACTTGTTGCTTCGAAATGAGGGACCTCGGCCTCCCTGACGGTTTCATCCGGGACCGCGGGTACGGAACTCGGCCCAGCAGCAATGGAATCCTGGAGAACGTTAGTATAGCTGTCAAACTTCCTTTTTTGGAGCCCCATTCTGGATTTCGATGACGAGGTGGAGTCGCACTGAAGTCTCCTGATTGTGTTGGCTACTCTTTCAGCGGAAGTATCGGGCCAAGTCTGATGTCCGAGCTTAGCAAACAAGGCTACGATGCGGGTAAAATCTTTTGGAAGCGGCGCGGCGAAGAAAGGTTTTTCTGTGACAAGAAAATAAGTATTAAAAGTGTCAAGCCAACAAAAAATAACAAAGAAGAACTGCAAGTAACTACCGATTGCCAAACTCCAGTCGTTCTGGATGTCAATCTCCGGGTCGGCCACCGAGAATTCATCATTTTTTACGAAGAAGTATCTTTCCCTCCAATCGTAGACCTTGCTTTTAACGCCACCGGTAATAATGCCGAACCTCGGCTTCGTCTGGATATAAAAGCAACCGTAGCTCTTTGAGCCCGGCCTTCCAGCGCTCTTTATCGAAGTCATCTCTTCGAAAATTCGACAATCCAAGGAAAGTTCATTTTTTGAAGCCAAAGTCATCAAGCCGACCATATGACGGACCGCGGCGTGCATTAGTTGGGTCGGCGCCATCTTCCTCATTGAGAAGTACTCCAGAGATGACACTCTGCGAAGAAGAATTCGTACACGTAGAAGTACCCAGGCGGGGCATCCCATGGTCTTTCATCTGGACCAGGAATTTGGAAAGTTACCTTCGGGCTGACCCCACAAAGGCGTTTCAGGTTGCCCAAATTGTCCTTCGTCATTTTGGACCGATAAATTCCAAAGTTATTCCCGGCACTTCGCGGGAGCTTAGGAGCCCCTCTCTTGCGCCCTCTGCGAGCAACCTGCGTGACACCGTTGTTGATGTGGAGATTGTGGCTTCTTGTTTGTAGGTTTTCGTGAATAGAATTAAGGTTCATAAACTGACGGGCGACTTTGAACAATGAGTTACCAGGGATCCGGATTAATTAAGAAGTCATCAAACGAGGTGGTCAGATGAGGTCGTCGATGAGTTTATCGAGTGGGCTTGTTAAATGAGGTCGTCAATCGAGGTCGTCAAACGAGATTGTCAAATTAGCTTGATCGGAGCCTTTTATTGAGTTATTACGAAAACAGAATCGTCGAGTAAGCTGGATAAGCGACGATCGTCGTTAGTCTGAATAGAAGACGGTCGTCGAGTATCAAGCTCATCGAGAGTAGTTTTTTGTTACTTGGTATTTTCTATTTCTCCCTTTTTTTTTTAGTTAATCCTCTCTTAATGACCCTTAGTGATCCGTATTTAAAGAGTGCAGTAAATAAGTTTAACCTAATCGACCGGTTGTTCTCTTTACTGGGCCGGTTGTTGGTTGTCGGGCTTCGATCTATGGGCTCGTGCTGAGAGGGTGCTGAGCCCACCATTAACAATTGTCCCCCCCCCAGTTCGATCATCGTGACTAGTTTTTTGTTACTTGGTCCTTTCTATTTCTCCCTTTTTTTTAGTTAATCCTCTCTTAATGACCCTTAGTGATCCGTATTTAAAGAGTGCAGTAAATAAGTTTAACCTAATCAACCGGTTGTTCTCTTTACTGGGCTGGTTTTCCTTTTTGTTGGGGCAGTTGTTAGTTGTCGGGCTTCGATCTATGGGCTCATGCTGAGAGGGTGCTGAGCCAAATTGTCCCCCCCCCAGTTCGATCGTCGAAAGAGTCTTCTTGATGGTGTCGCCATGCCATTAATGCTCTGACAGCGCTGGTCGCTTTTCCCTGCATATGCGCATCTCCACCTATCCGGCAAGAGGCAAAGGATCGGAGGTCGAGGCGTCGCCACGGGAATCGAGGCATCGCTTCTAGATAAAATGATTGCTGTCTCGGGGGGGGGGGCGTCCCTCCTTAGTGAAGGCGGAGATTCTCCGAGCGTTGCAATCAGAGATGAAGCTGTCGCCGGAATCGCGGAAAATCAAGCTACTCAACGCCGTGCATCTCGGAATACCTCGGCTCGGACCGATTCTGTAGCGAGCCGCCCCTTCGAAGTTCCTTCTCTTATAGATGAGGATCTCAGCCGTACGGACAAGACAAAAGATAATAGGTTGTCGAGAGATGGCCCGGATGCTGACAATCCCTCCGGTCATCGTTCCCCAGTCGGCGCAGATGGCAAACCGCTGAACCATCCAGCCGATTTTCCAAGTTCTAGGACGATCGGCAAATTCATCGATTGGGTCGTTCGCCGATGTTGTCGTTTGGGTAGGGTAACGGTTCAAAGACCGGAACCTTGGGAGCGACCATGGACTTGTCCACCCGGTTGGATCTGTTTGTACGAATTTTGGTTTGGCGACTGCAAGCTTTCGTTCCCTCTCCCACCTTTGATCATTGAATACTGCCGTCTGAGGCGTATAGCGTTGTCCCAGCTATGTCCTGGGTCGGTTCGGAACATGGTCAGCGCGGTGGTTTTAGCCTCGGAATTGTTAGAGTATATAATGAAGAGAGGCCGGAGAGGCCGGAGAGGCCGAGTCCGGGCGTGCAAAGTCCGGGCGTGACTTCCGGAAAGGCCGTGCAAAGTCTGGGCGTGACTTCCGGAGAGGCCGTGCAAAGTCCGGGCGGGACTTCCGGAGAGGCCGGCTGTGCAAAGTCCGGGCGTGACTTCCGGAGAGGCCGGCCGTGGAAAGTCTGGGCCAGACTTCCGGAGAGGCCGTGCAAAGTCCGGGCGAGACTTCCGGAGAGGCTGTGCAAAGTCCGGGCGAGACTTCCGGAGAGGCCGTGCAAAGTCCGGGCGTGCAAAACCCGGGCAAGGCGGTACATGTCCATACAGGCCGTACAGAAGCCATACAATCCGTACAAGGAGCCCGTACAATCAAGACTTGGTGTGACCAATGTCCGGAATATCGAATGGAGGGTCCGTGCAAAACCCGGGATGTGCAAAACCCGGGACAAGTCGAGCAAGAAGATAAGGAAGGAGCTGGCGACAATGAGCTGTCCATAGTCAAAGATGCCTTATGCTTTTGCTTTAGCATATTCTTTATGCCTTGACTAGATCCTATGTCTAGATTCAATGAATCTGTCTTATGTCTTTCTCTATATAAACAAGGTGTAATCATTTGCAAACTCTTAATGAATCAATAGACAAGTTTCTTCATATTGTTTAGCTCTTTCCCTTTACTAAGTGTATTGTTAATCTTTCACAATGTAGAGAGGGAGTGTTAAACCGTGTGGGTTAAGCCCTTAAGGGCTAACCATTCTTGTCTAAATCATTCATCCTAAACTCACTCAAACTCTTCATCTCTCTTTGCTTACTTAGCTAATCTCTCTCTCTTTCCCCATCACACAGCCGGTTCTATCAAGTTCCCTAAGATGTTGTGAGTGGTGGATTCAAGGGGAGTTCATCACAAGTTGATGTTCTCCTCCATTTGTGAAGATTGTGAGCTCATATCTTCCCAAAATCTCACAGGAATGTGGTTTTGAGATGTTGTGCCGCTTCTTTGAGGAGATCACCGTAATTGCTTGCAATGACAAGATGCGCGGGACCTTTGTTGTCTTTATGAAGCCGAAGAACGGTCTTGTCACGGGGCTTCCCAGAAAGATACATGATTGGATGTCTCGTTATTTCTTTGTGAAGATCGACGAGTCGTCTGTGCCGAACGTTGGTGACAACTTTCGCGCCAGGTGGAACGCGTTGGCCGGTAGCGTTTCGGATCGTCAAATGCCTACCTCAACCTTTATGTCGTTCCTTGATTTAAGTATATGATTACTTTCCCTCATTTCTTTTTTTTTTTTTTTTGCAGTGAAACATCCGGTCGGCCTCCCGTTTCCCGAAAGTTTCCACGAAAATCTTGCTAAGGTACAAGAGGTTGGGTCCGTTCGGTGGCCGTCGCTATACGAGGATCGGATCCGTCGTAATCTTGCCCGCCTCGATTCTGGTTCGCTTTCTTTCGCTATCGCTTTTATATGCCGACCTGTTTGCCTTGGTCTGATCGAATGGCTCATGTGTATAGATACTCGCCCTTCATTTCCACTTTCTTTTTTTGTTTAGATAAACGCAAATCCTCTGCTAAGCGATCAAGTTCCAAGAAAGATATGGGCAAGCTCTCGGTGAAGATTCCGTCGTATTCGCGCTCTCTTGCGAAGCCAGACAAACTGGTGGAAGTTACGGGGTCGTCCTCTCGACGATCTGTCAATGTCTAGGAAATGCCTCATCTTGCTGCCGACGAGGCAGCCGCACCTTCCTCTATGGTGACTCCCGTGAACACTGATCCGCCTGTGTCTAAAAAGAAAACTTCGAAGAAGGCAAAAGGGCGCGCCCCAACGGAATTTATTGATCCATCTCACGCGGTTGTCGAAACCGTGTTTGACCCGGTGGGCGATTCTCCTACGGAGGTACCATGTACTGATGATATTGTCAGGTCGTCGAGAAAGAGGTCGGCTTCTGAGGTAGGCGTTGGCAACACGTCTAAGAAAGCTCGTCGGGAAGACGCGTCGGATTTTGGCTCCGAGTTCCGCTATGCCAGCGAGACTCCGCTCGCAGGGGACTGGAATGCTTGCGCCGACCTTTATAGCGAGATTTGTGTTTCGTCGAGGAAGAGGTCGCGACCGATCGCGGATGAGGAGGAGAGCGACCTCTATCATCAGATCGCTCGAGACACTGTTCGGGTAAGGATCTTGCTTCAACTCCTTTTATTTACTATCTGGTCTCCTTCGCTCACTTCCCCTATTGGCAGACTATGTCGGCAACGAACTTAATGGTGGATTCGTATGAACTTAAGTTACGAAGAGCGCGTTCGTCGGTTGCGGATTTCGAAGGGAAACTTGAAAATGCTTCTAAGGCTTTGGAGGAATGCCGAGTGAAATTGGAGTTGTCGGAGAAAAGGGTCGTCGAGTTGGATACCTTTAACAAGGCATTGGCTGAGGGAAACGTGGAGATTTCTGCGAGACTCGGGGAAAGGCAGCAGGAGTTCGAGAGACTTAGGCGATTCTTCGACTCCGAGGTGGCGCGTCTGAGGGAATCGAGAAGTCTGTGCATCGCCTTTGAGCGCGGGAAAGCCCAGTCGGATGCTTACGAGAAGTATGAGCCTCGTTTTGAGAAGATCAGGAGTTATTTGGTCGAGCGGGAAGAGGTTCAGGAGACCTTGCTGATGTTCAATCAAGTGAGCGGGATTCTTGATGCTTTCCTGGTTCTTCAGAGCGAGGGAGTTCCGATCCCAATGGAGAAGATTAGTCGGCTAGAGGCGGACAAGGCGGAGTTGAAGGCATCTATCGATGCCTTGGATGTGATCGAGTTCGAGGGAAATGACCTTCGCATGACTCCCCCCGAGGAAGTTCTTCAGCGGGATCGAGCCGATGAGGTGGGTGACGAATCGAACAATGCGGATATTGCCCAATACGGAACGAATCGAGGAGTAATCCAATCTACCGAGCTTGCTGTGTACCAGGGTGATGGAGGAGATGACGTGCGCGATGACGAGGAGGGTGCCGGTGTTCCGGCTGTGGATGACGAGCAGGATGCTCCAGATATTTAACTTTTATTTTGCTGCTCTTTTTTTTGAACTATGTTGTTCGCCTGGGCAATATTTGTTGCGGCGATTCTTTTGAAAAAAATGTTTGTCTTGAACTCGGCATCCGATATTTTCGGTCGGAATTTGTAATATGATGCTTCATATCTAGTAGCGATTATCGGGTCTCGTTGTCTTTTGAGTTTGTGGTGCCGACTCGGCTCAGATATTAGTTTCGACCCTTGGGGTGGTTTTTATCCTATCTGAGATGAATGCGACTGGATTATCGATTGATTTCTCGGTTGCGAGATAGACTCGGCTTAAGTGTTAGGTACGATCCTTGGGACGGTTTATCCTGCTTGGGTGAAGGCGGCTGGATGGTCGATTGGCTTCACGGTCGCGAGAAATACTCGGCTTAAGTATTAGGTACGATCCTTGGGATGGTTTATCCTGTTTGGGTGAAGGCAACTGGATGGTCGACTAAATTCACAGTCGCGAGATAGACTCGGCTTAAGTATTAGGTATGATCCTTGGGATTATCCTGTTTGGGTTGAAGGCGACTGGATGGTCGATTGACTTCACGGACATGAGATAGATTCGGCTTAAGTATTAGGTGCGACCCTTGGGATGGTTTATCCTGTTTGGGGTGAAGGCGACTGGATGGTCGATTTACTTCACGGTCGCGAGATAGACTCGGCTTAAATGTGAGGTGAACAAATATATATATATATATATATTTTCTTAGAAATATAGCTGAATCCTTTTAAGGGTTGCCTACGTACCCCGACATGTTGGGGATCAAGTCAGATCGTAGTTCGTCATAAATAGAAAGGCGGTCAGGTTTTTTTTTTTTTTTTTAGCAGTAGTATCGTTTGAGGTGTACTGCGTTCCAAGATCTTGGGACCAGTTCTCCGTCGCAGGTCATGAGCTCGTATACACCTGGTTTGACGACTCTGGAGATGAGGTAAGGGTCTTCCCACTTGGCTCCGAGTTTCCCAGCGTTGATTTCTTTGGTGTTTTCGTACACCTGGCGTAGGACAAGGTCGCCGTCGCTGAAGGGGTGTTCGCGTACCCGTTGATTATAGTGTCGCACGGCAAGTTGTTGGTAATTCTGAATTCTGAGTAGTGCCTGGTCGCGCTTTTCCGCGGCGAAGTCCGCGCGGTCTTCTAGTGCTCGGTCGTTGCGTTGTTCGTCGTTAACGAAGGCGAGGTGTCGGAGTCCAGGAAAGCTCACATCAGCTGGGCTCATGGCTTCCAGCTCGTGCGAGAGGGAAAATGGTGTTTGTCCAGTCGCTTCTCGCGGGGTCTTTCGATGGGACCATAACACTCCGTCGAGTTCGTCCGACCAGCGTCCTTTTTTGGCGTCGAGTCATTTTTTTAGCCCGGCAATGATTGTTTTGTTTGTCGCTTCGGCTTGTCCGTTGCCTTGTGGGTAGCGAGGTGTGGATTTACTGACTCGTATCTTCCAATTTTGCAGATATGAATTGAGAGCCGTTATCTGTGACGATTTCATAAGGTAGTCCGTGTCGACATATTATGTTCTTCCACAAAAAGTTTTGAACGTCGGCATCACGGATGGTGGCATAGGATTCGGCTTCGACCCATTTAGTGAAGTAGTCAGTCATAACGAGGAGGAAACGTTTATGGCGTGAATTGGGCAATGGTCTGACTATGTCCATCACCCAGTGCATGAAGGGGTACGGGGCTGTAGTGATTGTTAGCAGCTCGGTCGGCGCATGTATTAGTGGGGCGTGCCTTTGGCATTTTTCGCACCTGGAGGCAAATCTTTCGCAGTCTCTCGTCATGGTTGGCCAGAAGAAACCCTGGCGTTTAACTTTGAGCGCAAGGGCGTGACCGCCCGAGTGGTTGCCACCAGCGCCTTCGTGGATTTCTTGCATGATCTGGATAGCTTCGGGGTCGTTGACGCATCGTAAGGTTGTTCCGGTCGCGCTTCGTCGGTATAAAATATTGTTTAAAAGGACGTATCGGGCGCAACGAGCGCGGAGGCGTCGTGCAGCCCATCAGTCGCTTGGGGCTCGGCCAGTGGATATAGATTTTTTGATGTCATGCTGCCAGTCCGGTGGTGACGCGGGCGGAGTAAGTGCGATGGCGGCCATGGGCTCCTGTTGGATTTGGGTCGAAGTTAAGCTGTCAGATGTCGTAGTTGAGGCGGTGGATTCGGCGAGCGTTGGTAGGGTTGGGTTTCTTTCGGTCGATGCGGCAACGTGCGAGCTCGCTAGCGGGGGAGGCGATGGTGCCGCGATTGAGGCTGATGGCGTGTGCATGGTGACTGGGTGGAATGTTGTCGTTTCTGCGACGGCTGGCGGAACTGGGGAGGTGGGATGTGGGGATGGTGCCGCGTTTGAGGCTGATGGAGATCGAGTGCGCTGAGCAGCAGCTTGCGACCGGGTTGTAACGGCGACACATATGTCCTGGGTTGGACTGATGCTAGGAGAATCAATACTCTCGACCGGGATGATGCGCCGGATGGTCGGGTCGGATGTTGATGCCAACGCGGCGAGTGCGTCCGCGGATGTGTTATCGCTACGAAGGATTTTGGTGAGCAAGAAGTCATCGAATGTTCTAGCAAGATTCTGTACGAGCTTGAGGTAGGCGTCCATTCGTTCGTTTCGCGTCTCGTATTCGCCACTATATTGGCAAGCGACTAACTGAGAGTCGTAGAATGCATCTACTCGTTGGGCGCCGATCGCCTTGGCTAGTCGCATGCCGGCGACTAGGGCCTCGTATTCTGCCTCATTGTTGGAGGCGGCGAAACCGAGATGGAATGATTGTTCGAGTAGTTCGCCCGTCGGCGAGATGACTCGGATGCCGACGCCGGAACCGTTACGGGACGAAGAGCCGTCGACAAACAGTGACCACTTTGTGTTTTCCATTGGTAGGTTCGTGTGATCGGGTGGTAATTCGATCAGGAAGTCGGCGAGGACTTGGGATTTGGCGGTAACTTGGTTGCGGTATTCCATGTCATGCTCGCTTAGTTCGATTGCCCACTTCGCGATCCGACCGGACTGGCTTGGGCTGTGGAGGATGGCTCGTAGAGGTTGGTTGGTGAGAACGACAATGGAATGAGATTGGAAGTAAGGACGGAGCTTGCGCGCGGCGATGACAATGGCGTGTGCGAGCTTTCCGAGAGTCAGGTATCGTGTTTCGGCCTTGTCGAGGCTCTTGCTGATGTATAAAATAGGTTTTTGGTCGCCGTGGTCGTCTTTGACGAGGACTCCGCTGACCGCTACACTTGTTACGGCGATGTATAGGTAGAGGGTTTCTCCGGTTTCTGGCTTCGCCAGCACGGGTGCGGTTGATAAGTAGCTCTTGAGTTGCGCGAAGGCGTCCTCGCATCAAAAGCGCCAAGGACGCACAATTGTACTGCGATTATCACAAAAGCACTGGTAGTCATACGACCGCCAACTGCCATCAGCTTCAGAAAACCCTCTACAAGCAATATTTGGCGGAGCAGAGCAGACGCAATGCAGGTCCCCCCTCTGCTCCGAACAATGACGAGGATCAACCCCAACGACATCCTAATGAAGCCGACCGTTTCAAGGAAGCATTGGCCGAGCAACGAGCGAATCTACCCATCGCTCCCCGACAACGTACACATCCAGAAGCGGCCGCCCGCCCGGACGCAGATCTAGCCAAAAGAGATCGAGCCAAATATTGGTGTCTTATTAGAGCGCTTATGATGCGGTCGGTAAATGGGGTGTTTTGTGTTTCACGTAAAACTCGGTCGATCTGAGGTGGCGAGCTGGTTGCTTGGTGGTCTTTGGAGGTCATTGTTTGTAGTTGTACTTTCATGCGCTCGAATTCTTTATCTCGCGAGTCGTTGTTCGACTGCTGCTGCTGATTGTCGCATGCCGGAACGCTAGCATTACTGATGTCGGCTGGTATGTTGGTATCGGTGACAGGCATCGCTTGTCCGTTGGGACGAGGGGTTGGTAACTCGTCAAACAACACTCTTTGGGCTCTTGGTGCTGCCTCGTGTGTTGTCTGAAGGTCGTTCATCCTGTTATGGCAGATCGTCTGGGCCGCCGTGAGATCGTCCATTCGTGCCAAGATCGTTTGTAGCAGAATGGACACATCGAGCGTCGCCGTTGCCGACGCATCCGGTTCGCCGGATGCCGATGAGAAGTTTGTATGAGTGACCGGATTTACCGGTGTTGTGGGGCAGGTGTTTCCCGGCGCGGTCGGCGGTAAGTTTGAAGACGCGCCGAGTGCCAACCGCAAGACCGCGTGCATGTTCGGCGTAGGAGTGACCCGGGTCGTGGTTGCTGGTCGCTGCTCTCCTGAGATCAGAATAGATGCTCCGGGCTGGTTCGGCTCATCCATCGTCAAGTTCGCCTTAGAGTAAAGAAGAACCTAAAGCCCCCTCTCTCTAGCGCCAATTGTTGATGTGGAGATTGTGGTTTCTTGTTCGTAGGTTTTCGTGAATAGAATTCAGGTTCATAAACTGACGGGCGACTTTGAAAAACGAGTTACCAGGGATCCGGATTAATTAAGAAGTCGTCAAACGAGGTGGTCAGATGAGGTCGTCGACGATTTTATCGAGTGGGCTTGTTAAATGAGGTCGTCAATCGAGGTGGTCAAACGAGATTGTCAAATTAGCTTGATCGGAGCCTTTTATTGAGTTATTTCGAAAACAGAGTCGTCGAGTAAGCTGGATAAGCGACGATCGTCGTTAGTCTGAATAGAAGATGGTCATCGAGTATCAAGCTCATCGAGAGTAGTTTTTTGTTACTTGGTCTTTTCTATTTCTCCCTTTTTTTGAGTTAATCCTCTCTTAATGACCCTTAGTGATCCGTATTTATAGAGTGCAGTAAATAAGTTTAACCTAATCAACCGGTTGTTCTCTTTACTGGGCCGGTTTTCCTTTTTGTTGGGCCGGTTGTTGGTTGCCGGGTTTCGATCTATGGGCTCGTGCTGAGAGGGTGCTGAGCCCACCATTAACAACCGTGAGGGTCAAAAATCGAATCTTCCTCATCCAGATCGTCGTCGGAGTCCTCGCCTCGGTCGCGTCCGCCGTTTTCTGAGTCTTCATCACTCACATTGGCTGCCTCAGCCTCCGGGTCTTCCCGAAGATCTTCGGGATCTTCATCAATTAGACTAGGAATCTCAATGGGATTCCTGGGCTCGGCGCGTCCTTGACGAGCTTCTTCATTCCTTTGCCGCAACTCTTCCATATCATCCCAAGATGGGAAAATGTTCTCCTAGGAATGAACGGATCTGTTTGAACTGGGATTCGAGTTTCATGATTCCATCTGACCAAAAATTCTTGGTGGCGATTGAAGAACACGACGGAGTTGGCAAATCGGAAAAATATAAAAAGAGGAGAGAGGTGAGAGCTCTACCTTTTGAAGAAATGGAGAAGTGGAAAAATGAATAGAAGAAGAGAAACTTCAGATTTATAGCAGAGGAAGGTGGATGATTCGAGATTAATCATTTCGACCCGACTCTTCGGCGTCCACTACTTTAAACTTTTGTCATCATTAGGGTTAACGGTCGCGTCCCACGCGCCCACACTCAAGTCACTCCGCTTCAAGTAAAGAAAAAATTTATTGCATGATCGACACGTGTTATCATCTGCAACACTTGGGAAACGCGAGACGTGTGACGGCTTCTGCACGCTCCCACTCCTTGCCCTTTTTCACTTTGAGAAACGTGGGGATGTTATTGTTTATCCGCCCCGGATAAATGATAAAGTTTAAAACAGATTTGAGGAATATCCATTTATTCTGAAGGTGAATATTCGTTTTCCCTGAAATAGTGGCATCGGCGCGGCAAATCAGGAAAAAATGAACATCGGATATTTTCCTGAGTCAAAGGGATTTAGGTTGGCTACCAACTGTTATAAATAAGAGAGGAGTTTTTACCCTGAAGGCCATCTGGAATCCGCACAAAGGAGAAAGAGACCGAGCTATAGAAGACCGAGAACTCTAAACTAGTTTTCTTGAAGAGCTTTGTTACTTTCTCTGTAATTCATTAAACCATCTTTTACACATCAATAAATCCCCTTTAGTCTTTCTCAAAACCCACAAACTTTACTTGAATTATTAATATACAAAGTAATAGTTCAACATTGGAGATTCAGATATTACTCATATTCATGTAACGTGACAAAGACATAAGAAACTGGTAATTATAAGAAAATAAAAACACATGTAACTTGGCAGCCACGTAAAATCCTTAAACACGTGAATTAACAATGCTTGCTATTCAAAGTAGTTATTGAAAAAAAAAAAATCTTGAATATTAAATAATATGCAGGCTGGATTAATTCTAGGGCCTCAGCTTTTGGATCTAATGGAGAAATCTTCAGAGAAACTATCTTTGGATCCTGCGTTGGATGGAAACGCTGTGTTAAGAAGCATGTCGGTGTTGGGAAGCATAACGTTTACATTTTTTAGGATTGTTAAAACCAGTCGGCGAGTGGCGTTCAATAGCGGACAACTTCCCGTTGTGGTCGGGATCGTTTCCTTCGTTGTTCCTCTGTTCGGTCTCTCTTTTCAGAACTTCTTCTCCGAAAGCATCAACCCTCATTATATGCCACCGAAAAAAGCCATTGGCGAACGCACAGTGGTCGTCTTATTCCAGTCTTAGGTACTTTTGCCCTCCATAACATATATCTTGCTAGAGCTCAAGATCCTCAACTCTGAGCTCGGTCGTCTAGCATTGTCTGCATCTGTCATCAACGACATATTTGGGATTGTTTTTATTGTACTTGGCTCAGCTTTTGGAACGTACACGAATGTTTCACATGTAACAGCCTATCGTGATGTGGTGGCAATGGTCATCTTCTTTCTCATCACCTTTCTTGTTTTCAAACCGATCGTGGAATGGATCATTGACCATACACCGGAAGGCAAGCCCGTGGAGAATGTGTATGTCCATGCCATTATTTTGACCGCATTAGCATCCTGTGTTTACACTTCGTTCTTCAACATGAAATACGTCTTGGGACCATTAGTGATCGGCCTCGTCATACCGGAGGGTCCACCTTTAGGATCGACCCTTGAGGCCAAGTACGAGAAGCTCACGATGAACGTGTTCTTACCAATCGCGATCACATTCAGCACGTTGAGATGTGATGGAATAAGGATCTTGATAGAGTTCAATGACATCCTCTACAACGTCTTCCTAACAGTTTTAACACTTTCCCTAAAACTGGCCGGATGTCTTGCACCTTGCTTGTACTATAAGTTAAATCTGAAAGAATCCATGGCTGTTTCCATCATCTTGAACTACAAGAATTTCTCTGATTTCGTTCTTTATGAAGCGGCATTAGACGAATCGGTAACTATCTAACCCGGAAAGCATTCTAACATTTAAATAATTCATTTTTCCGTGATTGGGACATATTTTTAATTGGCTAATTTGTTTTTGCAGTACATATCTAAAGCAACATACGCGTTCTTTATCATTCATGCGCTACTAAGTACCGGCATTGTCCCCATGGTATTAAGGACCTTATACGATCCCAAAAGGAAGTACGTTAATTACCAGAAAAGAAACGTATTGCATCTGGAACCAAATTCGGATCTCCTAATTTTAACTTGTTTACACCGACCGGAGAACGTCCCTGAGACCATTGCCTTGTTGTCCTCACTAAACCTAGATTACCCTCATACAGTCACGGTTCTCCACCTCGTGAAACTCATGGGTCAGATCAACCCCATCCTTGTCTCGCACAACAAGAATCCAAAACGGCTAACAATTCGTACATCCTTACAGCAAACCTTGCCTTCAATCAGTTCATTCTTGAAAGCTTGAAGTCCATAACCATGACCACGTTCACGGCATTCTCACATGAGAACTTAATGCACGAAGACATTTGTACACTTGCACTTGACCAGACCACATCGATGATTATCGTCCCTTCTGCGAGGAAATGGACCATAAATGGGGTATTTGAGTCGGATGATGATGCCATAAGGCGTCTGAATCAATCATTGCTCGAGTGTGCGCCTTGCTCAATAGGAATACTCATGGACCGTGGACAATTCTCGGGCAAAAACAATATACAGGGCAAGAGAAAGAGCGACATCGATGTTGGTGTGGTCTTCATTGGTGGTAAAGATGATCGGGAGGCATTGTCGCTGGTGAAAAGGATGAAACATAATCCGAGGGTCCGTGTAAAGGTACATTATGGATAACGAACTCTTGAAGGATATGAAGATTGCAGAGAACACAAACATTGTTAGTTATACAGAGAGCACTGTTTCCAGTGGTGTTGAGGTAGCTAACACCGTTCAATTGCTTGCCAGAGAGTATGATCTTATGGTTGTCAGGAGAGATCATAGTATGGCATCACCAAATTTTTCAGGATTAACGGAGTGGATTGAACTTCCAGAGTTAGGTGTCATCGGAGATTTGCTAGCGGCTAAAGAGCTTAGCTCTAAGGTGTCTGTTTTGGTAGTTCAACAACAAAAACAAGGATGACATATTCATAGTGGTCTTCTGACCAAGACTATGATTTCTTTCAAGAAAATCGTCTAGAATGTTTAACATATATACATATTCATTATTTACATCAAATACTACTTACACATATCTGTGTACATTTTGTTTTCCTTCTCTTCACGTACTACTAGAAACTGTATAAATTAATATCATATAAATTAATAATATAATTAGTTAATAAATTTATTTGGCCTCAGATTACTTTGTTGACTCAATTAATTTATTTATAAATTTATAACTCTTAAATTAATAAAATATCATCATTAAAATATTATTAATTTATAGAATTTCTACTATATGTTTAAATTAACGTTCGGGGGTTAAAGCGAAGGAAGATAGCTAAAATTCTATTGGTTTATGTATTTTAATGATTTAAAAATCGAAACGAATTTCAGTGTTATTGGTTCTATGATTTTAAAACTCATATTGAATTCATGTGTTATTAGTTTTGTGATTTATAAATCGCAGCTTAAATTATGTGTTATTCAATTATATAGATTTAGTGGGGATTATTGGTTTATGTATTTTAATGGATTTATAAATCTAAGCAAAATTCAGTGTTATTGGTTCTATGATTTTAAAATCCATTTTAAAATCAAGTGTTATTGGTTCTATGATTTATAAATCCAAATTCAAATCAGGTGTTATTCAATCATACAGATTCATTAATAGATTTGACTTTATAATGAATTTGGGTTTATTTGGGTGAATTTCTTTGTTAAAAATACAAAGACTAAAATTCAATGGAAAACCCTCAGATTTGTAAATAGTTATTATAATGCACATATTAGATTTAGAAATCAGTATATTTTTTTTAAATTTATAAATTATATATGGATTTCTAAATCAATTAAAATACATAAATGAAGAACACCCAATTACTAATGATATTGATTTGAAGCTTTCAAAACATGTAATCATTACTCATATTTCTAATATTTATGAGAAAAAAAATCCATAAATTTTAGATAAAAATTATAATTTTAGTTTCAAATTTTTTAAAAAATAAATAAATTTGAAAAAAAAAATCCAAAATTTCTAAATTTACAAAAAAAAAAGATAAAAGCTTCAAATTTTAATGTTTTATATTAATTCAATCTTTAATATGTGTTTTCCTTATTTAGTCAGAGAAGTTTTCTATACTATTCAATGATTAACATAGATCATGGCAATATGATCAGGGATCTTGATTCTTTCTTTTTTTCCTGGCATTTTTCCATGGGATAAGCCTTCGTGAGTTCCTAAGCATTCTTTTGTTTAATTAATGAGAGTATTAGGTTTAATGGCTTTTAAGTATAAATATTTTTAAGAATATACTCATATTAGTACCAATTTTAAGTATAAAATTTAATGGTTTTAAACTAGATTCTGGTCCGTCCTAAGGACGGAATTTGTTATTATATATTTTATAATTTTTAATAATTTATATTTGTAAATTTAGAAGATTAATATTAAATCATTAATTTATTACAATATATTAATATTGATTGATAATTAATTTTAATTACAATTTTTTAAAAAATGCATAATCGAAAATATCATGAAAAAATATTTTTTATTTAATTTTTGATAATTATTTAAGACGTGTTTAAATGTATTAATTGTAGTTAAAATTTTTTTGTTAAGATTTCTAAATTTATTATATATTTTAAGATTTTAAATCAAGAGAATATCTTTATTGAAAGATTTTGATCGTATATATGGTTAGTATTTAGATTCTGAAAATTAAATTTAAGAATATATTTTTGGTTTTTTAAATTATGTACCTTTATTGATAGATTTATTTTAATATCACTTGTATTTTTCAATATGTTGCATATTTCTTCATATTCGCAAATGACAATTTTACCCTTAATGAGACTTTAAAATATCAAATATGATCAATGGCAAAAATCGTAATATAACACGGTACAAAATGTTTTTTCTATAATGTTTCCTGTTTTAATAGTATAGATACATATTTTGTACGGTTTTGTGCTTTTAAAGTACTTTAAATGTTTTCTATCAAAAATCGTTTCAAGTTATTACGATTACAAATTGACACAAAAAAACTAGAAAATAGATTATAGAATGGAATAACAAAAGTGTCATAAGTTATTTTTTTGTTAAGCTAAGCGTAATTTGTTTATAACGAAATTACAACTAACCTTGTACCAAAACCGACTCTTGATTCTTTTTTTGGTGAAAACTGTAATATACATTTTTTTGTGAAAGCATAGGAAAGCAGGTTAAGGATCCAATTTCAAGGACATGAGTGATTCAAGTCTTTACTAAGCAAGTTGGCTATGAACCAAATGAGTTATTGAATCAGGATCGGTTTCAAAAGAAAGCACGCAAAGAGAATTAACGAAAAACATATCAGTATTAAGTCTGAAACTAGAAGTACTTAAGGAAGGCGATTTGTATAGTCCAAAAAAATTTCATTCTAAAACTTCCCTTCACTAATGTTTACATGTTTATTCACTTGTTCTTTAGGTATATGATGTCACTTATGCAACATAACAATTTTTTTTTAAATCATTTTTCAGTTTGTAGAGTTAGTCAATCAAGTAAATTAATTTTTTTTAATCAAATTTTAAATAAAAGAAATAGTTTATCTATATCATGTTTTCAATATATATTTTTTAAAGATTGCACAATTTTTGATGAAAAAACTTGTAAATAAACCAATTTTTTAAAAAAGTAAAACCAAATATAATATCAAATCTAGGAAAATTGAATTTTTTATTAAAGGAAACCAAATTATATATAATTTTTTATGGTTTTAATTGTTTCAAAATTGGAAAAGCTATATAATAAAAATTAAATTAAATTAAATTATATGGTGAATTAGTAGAATAACATGGTAGAATAGTATAATATAAAAATAACATGTGAGAAAATGTTTTAGATATTTAACAAAGAGAATAAGAAACTGTAAATTTTTTCCCTTATATATAATTTTGTAGGGACCATATGTGGTCTTTCCTTAAAAAAAAAATAATTATTTTCTTTTTTACCTTGTGAGCCCATTTGAAAAATAAATATAATTAACTATTTATAATGAAATTTGTTATTTATATTAAGTATATTTGTAAAATATGGTATACATAATTAACAACTTATATTGATTACTTTTTATAAAAACATGTATCAACAATTTCTTCGATTTTCATTGTTATATATATAATATAGTCAACTATTTCATATGTACATAAATATACATAACTGTTTTTTTTTTACCACATATGTTTCATCTGCAAATATTACATATAGTTAACTATATTAAATATAGTTATCAAACATATTAAAAATAGTCAACTATTTATATTGATTATTATTTATAGAAACATGAGATCAACAATCTTTTTAACATTAATTAATAATTATTGTATATATTTAGTATAGTTAAAGTACATTTAATATAGTCACATAAATTTTTAACTATATTATACAAAATTTTATTATGTTGATTATTGTTCATATATATAATTAATAATCAATATAATATAGTAAATATATTTAACTACATATGTGACTATATTAAATATAGCTAACTATAGTTTATTTGTGATATAGTTCACTATTTATTTTTAATAACATCTAATTTGTGATATAGTTTACTATTTATTCTAGTACCTTATACTTGTATAGATTGTTAGTTTTATTATATTTGCAATGTGGATATGTTAGAAAGTTAATTCTATGTCTAATTTATAATATAGAGTGCAATTCCTACCAAATTCTAATTCTGAATAAACCTTTACCTATTTTACAAAAACAATTCTCGATAACGCGAAAAGTTGAAGGTTTATATATAATTTTTACTTCTGTGAACAACAAAATTTTACAAGAAAACATTGTAAATTAATAAGATAGGAGGAAGGGTGATAGAAGCTGAGAGAGAAAACTAAAAGCACATTGTTTCCAAAACTTAATGGGGCCTATACCAAAAATGTATTTTGGATGGCAACAAGTGAATACGAAAGAGTATCAAGATCTACGGACAACAGCAGTGGCGAAATAAGGATGGTGGGTGAACTCAAACGACACTTTAAGCGAACTGTCCCGACTGATGAGGTTCACAGCAATAATATTGTGTTCCGCGACTTGCTCTAATCCCTTGACTTCAGCCATTTTATCAGCATCATTGGCGAAACCGACCTTTATGTCCTTAGCAATCTTTTGAGCGTCGCGGAAGTACTCATACACAGGAAGGTACTGCAGTAAAAGTAATGGATACGACATTTTCACATTTTACCCATATACAACATTCATTACCAAAACTAGTTTCGTAGTGCTCATGATTATCGTACAATATTCTACAATTATGCTGTCCTATGATTTTCATTTGACAAGGTAAATGAGATTGAGCATTAAAAAGAAAAGAAAAGGTGGTTGTATAGATCACTTACGTCGAGACGAGTCTGCGATGTGGATTCTGCGAATGATTCATATGCATCATATTCGGGAAGCGATGCCTTCTGGAGGAGTTCAAAGTGCTGACTAAATTTCTGCACATCAAGGAAAATGAGGGGAGTTCAAAAATGTTTACACCTTAATTCAACAACTATGCAACAAGGGAAGGGACTTCTGCTTATTACCTCACTTTCGGTATTGAAAGGTCCTTGACTCTTTAAACACATCTCTTGATTTCTCAAAGCGGAAAGCATCTATAGGTAACGCACTAGGTTTGGTCAGGTTGATAAAAAAACACTTGATAACATCAATGGAAGGAGCTTGAAAGCAAGACACTGAAGAAAACACATACCACTGTGAGCCCTTGTGCAAGGCAAGTCTGACATTGGAGAAGCAATACCCATAGACTAATCCGATCTTCCCGAGCCATATCCCTGACATAATCCTTATTCTTCTTCGCCTTCCGTTCCTCTGATTCAGATAATGACGCGTAAGTGCATTATACAAAGACATACAAATACGGCTTGCCGAGCCAGTTACTGTGTTCAGATGGTTTATCTTTGAATCAAAAGTATACAAAAAAACAAATGGATATATGAACGCGCTTACCAGCGTTGACAATAATTAATACCCTGAAACGAGCTCTTTCAGCGAGCTTCCAGAGTGTAATATACATGTACCAGTATACCATGCAAAATTCACTAGGAGAGTAGAGCTCTAGGTCAAACCCCAGCATGATAAAGCGAAGGGCCACCCAATTAATTTGCTCCTCTAACCAGCCATATATATGATTTAAAATGAGTAGAGACTTATCCTGAAAGGTACACAGACGCATGTTAACAAAATATTTCGTCTCTGCTTCTCAATAGAGCCAAGATTTTAGATGGAGAAAGATAAAAGCTGTTAGAGTTTAGACTAAAGGCTTGTTCCTGCTAAACACAATGGATAAACAGCGGTCAATTAGATTCAGACAGAGGCCTTGATTAAATGGACCTGGCGTCGTTGCAAGGGACAGTGATGGTAGTAAACCTACCCCATTTTTCGGAGTGCGTGAGGTATCTTGTTGCATCGCCTGACTAACAGTAATCCCCATCTGCCAAATAAATGAAGATAAATGAATGAGATGCTGATACAAAACCTAAAACAGAATAATATGCAGAAGAACTTTAGGGTGAGCAAGCTACAGATACAGCTATGTTAAGAATACAATATTATTACTATGAACGTTATACTGTGATTTCAAAATCATAAATGGAATAACCTGCACACGGAATATGCTCCAGTCGTTTAAGATTTTCCCCAGCTTACGCCTCTGCCATGGGGTATTAGCACAGAGTATTTTAAGCAGATTAATCAGCAACTGCATCACATAACGAGAACAAAGATCAAATTTATCATTTGTTAAGTCTATCAAGGTTCCAGAAGGCTACCATAAAACAAAAACATTAAGGTCAGGCATTCTGATGAAAGTCAACAAAATCCAGCTATTTATTTTTATACGAAAATACTTCTTGATCGTTACAAAATTAGCTAAATCCACCAGGCCGAAATTCTTTGACTATTTTGACTTAAAAGGCACACGCCTAAAATTGAACAGAAACAATAAAAGATGATTTCTTTCAAGGATTTGCCAGCTTTTAAAACCGTTATCTGCGAAATGGACATCCATTTGTATTAGTCTAATGAATCACTAACTAAATTCAAGCCCAACGCTGACGTTAAAACAGAGAACCTCACAAGGATAAATAAAGAGCTACCTCATACAAGTTTCTATATCGAAATAAAAGTGTTCCACGTTTCTTTTAAGATACTGTCTTCACCTGACTAAGTTGAAGAATTTCACCTGACTAAGTTGAAGAATGTACACATTCTTTTGAAGGGCATGGTCCTTTGTGACGTCTAATGCAACAGCTCTGGCACAAATAGCCAAAAAGGTATCACGGCCATAAAGTTTCCCGTCTTGCACAAGGAAAAGCTGTAAAACAAGATATCCATTTAGTTAAAAGGTAAAGAGACATTATGTTCGATTAGCACATCATTTACCTAAGAATGTTGCATACATCATGACAAAAACGAACCACCGTGCTTAACGGCAATTTCCAACCAGAATCAACCTCAACTACGTACATTAGATCTATATGCTCACAAGTCTACATAAGGAAGACAGCAGAGAATTCCACAGAGTTGGATATTCTCTAAATCATCAGTTCTAGGTTGGTACACTGGTTTTTTTCAGAATCATATGGTTGGTTCACTCAACTCAAACTTTGAAACTGAGTGCTAACACACGAACAGCGGATGTATGTGAACATGTCTTCCATAATAGACATCATCGTCTTCAGTAGAAATCAGAGCCAATACACGAAACAAGAAGAACAATGATGCATGGGTATGCGAAAGCACATAACTGCAAGAAATTAAAGTATTAAACTATAATAAGGCACCTGGAGATGAGCCCTAGAAACCAAATCAGGACGAGAGTTTTGAAACTGAATCACAAACTGCAAGACGAAATCCAAATCCGGTTCCAGTGACAATGCACAGATCTGATCCAGATTGTGAAGAAGTTTCACATAATAGTCAAGAGCCTGGAGAATCAAAATTGAAAAAGATGTTACAAAACACAACTTATTTTCCCCTCTCTCATTACATTATGTATACAGAGAACTTGGAAGTCCCAACCTTTTTCCAAGAAAGAAGCTTAATAGCACGCGGTGGGGTTGGAGCTGATAATCTTTTGTTTAGAGTAGGATCAAATCCAATTGGTTGACGACCCGATGCAGTTGTCCTTTCTTCTATCTCCTTTTCGTCATTTTCGACAAGGGCTAATCTTAGAAACCCCGCTGACTCCAGAACAGCATCTAGCTCTGATATGCAAGATGCTATGTGCTTCCTCGCCAATTCGAAGCCTCGTCCTTGTGGTCGTTTCATACAGTTAAGAGTGTGTAGAAAATGCTGAAAATTATTGAGGAAATGTTAAAACAACTAGCAATGCACAAGTCCATTACAGGCTTAGGAAACGAAATTATCAATAAATCACGACTCAACCAATTTTTTACCCATAAGTGAGGGTCAATAGGTAACTAAAGCTGCCAAATTTTTAAAGTATAATCTCTGCTAGGCTTGTTCATTCTAGTGAGTTTCACAACCTGGAACATATAACACAAAGAAACATATGGCAGCTCTGTCTGCCACTCCCCATTGTGAGGTTAGATTGAAGAAAAGCAACTTGATCATACTAACGGTCCGTAAAGATAGTAAATCAGATAGATTTAACTCTGGCGAATACACCAAATGCACATTTATACTGTCGGTTTTAGTTTTTCTTCTACAAAGTAAGTAATTTAAATCTTGTGTTGTTCGATGGGCAGCAGAATATTTAATTTTAAAAGAAACAGATTCGTAAAATTAAACACCGGTTAACATGACCTCCAAAGTTGAGAAATGCCATATTTAACATGTAAAATGTAAAAAATCTACTGATCTACCAAAGAAAGAATAAATAAAGCATGAGACCTTACGGAAACGTATCCGGCATAACAGAGCTTTGCAGAAACTCTCTTCCAGTTGGGGATTAGTTTGTAGAGGTTCCAATTCTGCACCATTAAAAGAAAGCCATTGGTCTCAGTTCGTGCAGCACAGCAGCAGTGTTACAAATAAACAATGGACCATTTAACTGAAGAGAGATGTTAATTATTTTTTGGAACAAAAAATAAATTTAAATGTTAAGCAGACTTTATTCATATATCATAACTGAGTAGAAGACTCACAGCTACCATATACAGGCCAGAGAGGCTAATTTTGAGTTGGTCTATGTTAGAGAGCGGTTGCACAATATCGAATTCAAATTCATGATGCTGTCTGTATACCCAAATTAACCATTTACGTGTAAACAATATATCAAGGAAAGGAAACATAAGACTCCTCAATCCCGTTATACGAATATTGTATCTCGATTCTACAAGCGTGTGCATGTAAAATAAGAAAGGAAGATATACAAAGCAAGAAAGTACCTTCCAACGATCTCCTTTTTGATGATGTGGCCTTACATGCACGCAGTTGTCGACAGATTGTTTCTTCGACCGCATTTAAGAGTGACAAGCCCTTAGCATCTTCATCTCCACTAAAAGGAAGACCATAGGTCATGGTAAGAAGATCCTCTTCCTGTTATTAAGTATGTAACAGGTGAATCATTCTGTGTAAAATAGTCATGAAAGCAGGGGCTTCTGTCGAGTCACCAAGAGAGAGTCCAATTCAAAACTTCTATCCAAAATATTACCACAAATCTTCTTATGTTTTTCATCTGCATTCAGCCGTGCAGTGGTGGTAATAATCTAAACAAAAAAAAATTTCTATCCGCTAACCATCTTAAGATTTAAAAAGAGAAAAAAAAAGAACTGCATAGAACTAATAAAAAAAAAATTAGCATAGGAGATCAAAGTGAATCCTGTTTTCGTCTCTGATGTCTCCAAGCAGGGAAACGTGGCTTCTAAATTAAACTGGGATCATTAACATTTCAACTCAGATAAGCTTATGGTTACTGACAACTGTGAAATGTCAAAATGTGTAAGCAATTGTTATCGCCAGAAATAAATTTATAGGACATACCAAAAGATCTAAGAAGTAAATATAGAACACAAACTAAACCATTAAAGAAAAAACTACATTAGTACAAATTGAAATCATCTTCTTAGCACCAGAATAATAAGAAAGAACAAAATTTGGTTAAAGTTAATTACTTCATTTGTGCGTGCATCGGAAACCACAGAAACAACTGCCCTGCAAGTTGCTCGTATGACCCTACAATAAGAATGCAATAGAGCCTGTGAAGATGTCCTCTCAGGCCTAAGAACATAGATGCATGAAAACACAGTCTGGGCCAAAGAATGACCCATATGCCATGTTGCCTGCAAAAAGAGTAGAGAGTTTATTAATAAGAGAGCAGAGATCAACCAAAATCAGGTAACATATTTGTTCATTTCACACTCTATAAAACAAAAGACAAAGAATATGGATAAACCGGAGTAACTCCGAGGCAGAGGTAATAGCTACGTAGATCTCAATATCATAATTTTCAAATGAGAAGTGATTAATTCTCCCCGGAAAAAGGAAACTATGAGATATTGTATACTCACAATTGTAGCTTACAACTCGGTCAGTAATTTTTTATCACATCTTTAATAAAGATTACCTCGCACACCAGGAGATGGTCCATAATGTCGATGATGCTTTCCACATTAACAGTCCTGTCAGAGCTTATAGGGACCGGCGCAAAACCACTTTCGATGGCTTCATCTATAGAATAAAATGCAGACACCATACCGGAATCCATCTTTGGGTCCATTATCTAGTACAAAGCAAAGACTCCATTAGAGGATGGAAAAGAGTTTGAAATTCAAGTAGATTGCTACAATGAAATCAATTAGACACCACTTTTGTTATACATTTATGAAAAACATGCAAGCTTAATGTGAACCTAGGTGCAGTCTAAAGATACCTTAAATGAAGCTCCAGCATAAGTGGATTTTCTACGATACTATGTTGTATAAGGAACTTTGAAATACGGAATTACATTATAATAAGGTCGTATATTAACAAGATAAAGAAATAGGACGCAAAAGGCGTTGCAGCCTTTAGAAATAATGTTGATCCAAGCGCAGTTATGTACTGGATCTAGATTCTGGAACAGTAACAAGAGCCAACATGCAATTTTCTAAATTTACAATGAAAAAGATGGTAACACAAGCTATCAGTTGTAGATATAAAGAACGCGGGGATAATATAAAAATCAATAAGTGGAAATCAAAATGTGTAGAACCTCCAATGCAGACATGGCAGCAAAAAGATTGAAATTATCTCCATGAATGAGCTCGCCCTCATGAAGATCTGCAAAAGAGAAAAAGGCATTCACTTGCACCTAAAACTGTCGAAGTTTTCAGTTATTTTCATATAAACTCATAAAAACTAGGCGTATAATTATCATCCAAAGTTCTAAGCCAAAGAACCTACTGAATACATATTATCGCATAATTCTAAGCCATCGATTCTAAAACATTCATGATTATAAACATCTCTTGAAAACAAAAATGAAAAGTTTCAAGCAAACATATACAGTAAGCAAGAGAGAGAGAGAGAGAACCACTGCATGCGGCGGAGAGGAGCGGCGATACATCGGCCCAGACGGAGTTATCACCGGAAGGGATAGAACAGTTTGTAGGCTCGTGATGAATCGAAGACGATTCTTCTTCACTAAGTGGTTGCATCGCGAACTCGCCAATCACCTATTCGCAACTTTTGCTTTTTCTGGAATCGAATCCTTGCGGGGGGGTTTTGGCTATCAGTTTCGTCTTTCTCGATGAGGGAACACTTGCTTGAGCAGGTTAGGGCAATTCCCGGGTCGGATCACCCAAGAAGACGCAATTACCCGACCCTCTTTCCATGGTAGGTATTTTGGTTTATAAGAAAACTAAATTACAATTACAATTCAGCAATAAATTTATAATATAAATTTTATAATATAAATTTTATATGTCAAATACACAATTAAAAAATATAGAGATTTTTTGATAAATTTTTTTATTATACTTGTATTTTTAAATTATAAATTTAGTAGATTAAAATTAACTTAAAATTCTAACTATAAATCAAATTTTACTAATATAATATATAAATATTTAATCAAATTTTTTTGTATAAAATCTAAAATTTAAAATTTAATATTTTAAAATTATGTTTAAAAGAAAGTTTTGATTCAGTTTGATTTTAAAAATATAAAAAGATATACTGTGATTTTATTAGATATAATACGAAGTGTTCTATGAAATGTGTTAGAGAGACATTCATGTCCATGTAGCAGTGAACATATGTCCCACATAGAATGTATGTGTTAAAATTGCAACATGGAATGGACAATGGGCATGTTTTGTTTGGGAAAATTTATCAACGAATTAAACAGTGAACCTGACCCAAGGTGGACAAAAGGGTATGGACAATTTTATGTGGATAATTGACTTTTGATATTACGGTGTTTATGAACGCTGACCACAATGTTGTTGTTCGATTGGATGAAATGTTGTAACGATTTACATAGAAAATGTGTTTGAATAACTTAGAAGTTATGGACATGTAGGTCTCATATTTTAAACCATGATCGTCAAATTGAAATCAACCATGATCCTCAAATTAAAAAATCATATTAATCAACCAAATCCATATAATAGACTAGAAACACAAAATTTTTTTTCAAATTTGCTAACAAACTAAATTTGAAATATATCCACATACTAAAGAAATATTAATCCAACTTTGTCTAAAGGATAAAACTGTTTGTTCACAATTTACTTGTGTCCATCATAGTTTGTCAATATTAATATGTCAATGTGTTTCATCTTATTTTGTTTGATACAAAATTATCCATCTTATATTGAGCATTAGTTCAACACTAAATCGATTCATAAATTCTATATATTTTACTATAACCAAAAACAAAGAGAAGATCCAATTAACCATATCACCAAATTACTCATCCAGTAAAATATTCCTTGATTTGAAACTGTAAAGAACCATATAATATAAATAGGCATTTGAAATTGAAAGAACATATTGCAAACTTATAAAGAAACATTAAACTTTTAAAGAAACAATAAACATGTTATGTATTTGATCGTGGATGATTTATACAAGGTGAGGTTGGTGAACTTTGGTAGTTGGTAGGAAGAGTGGATGTTAAATGAACTGATTGAATAACACTTGATGGAGAAACAGACAGTGGCCAATAATCTTCTTGGAAGTTACAGATCCCAATTAGGAGAGGGATGTGGTCTTGGAGGAACAAAATGTAATAGTTGCATCAAATAAATGTCCACAAGATACTGTCCATGTGGTTGAATGAATTATGATGTCCATATATGATCGTATAATGTCCATATATATAGAAGGACATTAGCTTGTCATCATCTATCGTGCATTGTTATAAAAGAAAATTCGTTCACAGATCAATCGTCCATTTAGAATTAGCCATTATGAACTATGATTCAATGGATGATGGCAAGCTAATGTCCATAGGTAAACATCCATGTGGTTAAAGATAGACCATGTACATATGTAACTGTACATGATGTATTATGAACCAAAATGAAATAACAAAATGTCCACAGATCACTCGTTCAATATCAAATAACGAAAAATTGGAACCCTTACCGCTGAATCCATAAACGAAATGAGAATAAAAAATTTGCAAACCCTAAAATTGGAACTCTAAAGTGTAAGACGAAGCTTAAAATCGAAAACAATATGCAAACCCTAAAGCCTAAAACGAAACCAGAACAGCAAATCCTTAAACAGAAGTTGAAATCCAAACATGACATGAGAGTGGATTGGAATGAAGAGATTTGCAGAACATAGGTGGATATGCTGGTTAGACGAAGGGGGTAGTGAGTTGCCGGCCAAAATCTAGGGAGCGCCGGAAGTAGAATTGTCGTCGCCGTTGAAGATACACAAAACTGATTTTTTTTTTTTAAACAATAAAACTGTGAAGAATAAAGATGAATAGTTTTATAGTTTTTTCGAGATAAGGTAAGAAAATAAAAGTAAACGAGAGTGAGAGTGAGTATTAGTTAGGGAGTTTTTGGTCATTTCATAGGGTGCAAGTGTGTGAGTGTCAAAGAGTGCATATACATGTGATATAGAAGTGGAAAAGTGCTCTCATATGTAAATAACTCTAAGGTATATGTGTATTTAATAAAATAAGAGAATAAATTAATAAGATTAAAAGTAAAGAGATAGAGACTTGATAATTTATCCATCCAGTTTCTCACCAACCGTATTGTTGTGAGTATCGGTCACACAATTAGCAATTTCTTTGAAACGGATTTCTAAGCCGATGGTGCTTTACTTGTTGAGTACGTCTGTATCCGTCTTCTAAATCGATCCTCCCAAGGAGTCTGCACTCTGAAGTTGATAAAATGGATAATCCTTCATTCAGCAAAATGTGAAGCCACAAATAATAAGGAGATGTGTATTCAATGGTCGCACATAAGCTGCAGAATACTCCTGATTTACCGGTAGATCGATTCTCTGGATATTACACACCAAAGGGGATCGACAGCTTGCTGAATATGAGTCACCAATAAGGAATATATAGGATTATGGATCGAGAGATGCCACAAATATCTGTGAAAGGATATATGATAAGTCTAAACCAGCCATGAACATAGATATGACACACCATAAACATGGAGTTCCAAAAATAACAAGATATCACATTTTGAAAGAGAGAAACTATTCTGATTCTTACTGAAAAACAAAACTTGATTTATTCATGATTTTGAGGCTCTTTATATAGAAAATTATAAGTTACTTTTGTTCTTATTAAGAGCCTAACATGCAGAGCTTCTTGGAAATTGAATTTTGACTCAAAACTGCATGTAAGAGAGATAAATACACATCAATAAATGCAGTCAAAGCTTAAACTTGAAAATGAGTCTTCTCTTGATAATTTATGGGCTTCAAATGAGATATTTTCTTCTTTAAATCCAGCTCATGAAGTTGCAACCCTTGATTGATTGATTGATTCATTCTATGATCATATCATGCTCCCTCTCTTTAAAGAGATTGTCCTCAAATCTTGCTCTTCAAATGAGGAATATAATTTGAACACTAACTAAGAGAACATGAAGAGGTGAGAATGATGATACATAATGAATACCGAACTTCAGAGTGGTGTTCTGATACCAATTGAAACGATCCTCCCAAGGACTATGCACTTTGAAGTTGGTAAAATGGATAAGCCTTCATTCAACGGACTGTGAAGCCACAAAGAACAAGGAGATGTGGATTGAATTGTCGCACAGAACCAGCCGAAGACTCCTGATTTACCGGTGTATCGATTATTTGGATATTACACACCAAAGGGGATCGATAGCTTCATGGATATGACACACCAACAAAGAATGTATAGAGATATGGATCGAGAGACGCCACAAAGATCTGTAAAAAGATCTATGGTAAGTTTAAACCAGTCATGAACATAGATATGACACACCATGAACATGGAGGTCCAAAAATAACAAGATATCACATCTTGAAATAGAGAAATATCTCTGATTTTTACTGAAAAACAAAACTTATCTTATTCATGATTTTGGGGCTCTTTATATAGAGAATAACAAGTCATTTTTTTCATTATGTAGAGCCTAGCATGCAGATCTTCTTTGAAATTGAAAATTGGATTTTGACTCAAAACTGCATGTAAGAGAGAGAAATACACATCAATAAATGCAGTCAAAGTTTGAACTCGAAAATGAGTATTCTCTTGATAATTTATGTGCTTCAAATGAGATATTTTCTTCTTTAAATCCAGCCCATGAAGTTGCAAGTCTTGGTTGATTGATTGCTTCATTCCATGATCATATCATCTTCTCTGTAACGTTGATAACCCTCTTCGTTTTCAGCGAATTTTCAAATTCGGGAATTAAGCGGTCACCCTCCGATTCCATTATGAAAAGCTCTGTGGATTTCTGTTCGTACTGTGGTTTGCTCTCCCATGATGTCACTGTTTGCCTGCTTGCTGTAGAGGGAACTTCAGACCTTCCTGACAACAATGATGATGATCATGATTATGATGGACCGCCAGGCTTCCTTCCTCCCTGGGCTACAGAGGAGAATGAAGAGGCATCTTTGGTACCTACTTGTTCAGAATTTTCGACTGCGGACCATCAGGGTGCAGCAAAGATGCGTAAAACGAATACTGACGACGACTCTCAAGAGTCTTTTCCTACCATTTCTGAAATGCGTTAGGTATAATTTCTTGATGACTTCCAGGAGCATACTTATAAGAGACGTAGGATCTAGGCTGATGTGTGCGAAGCAAGAGACTGGTACGATTATGTTAATGACTCTGAAGCGAGTACTTCCTAAACAAACAACCCTAACATCCGTTACCACAAGCGTAGAGATGGCACGGTGGGCCAGAAACCAAGTACCAGCTCCGGGATGAATACAACCTTTTGGAACTGCCATGGTTTGAAAGAGTCCACAGTAGTTCGACGCCTTCAAGGATAAAAACTGCTTTTACCCCAAACATACTCTTTTTGATCGAAACCAAAAATCCTGATGATGTTGTTCGTGTTATTGGTATTCAATTAGGTTTCAATTATGTTTGTTGTGTTTCTCCTTTGGGAATTGGGGGTGGTGTTGCTCTCTTTTGGAATAAGTCCTTTTGATGTTAGTTTCCTTCCTATTGATGAACGGATGTTTGACTGTAAGATAATGAATAAAGAACATTCGTTCAATTTTTCATTTGTCTATGGTCACCCAATTCGTAGTCTTCAGAATACTCTCTGGGAATAGATTAAAGTAAATACCACCTCCAGAACTGGCCTCTGGATCACATGTGGTGATTTTAATGAAATTCAGTGTGTCAGTGAAAAACGTGGTGGTCGTCCTCGTGTGCCTTGGAGCCTGATTGATTTTAACAACATGCTTGATCACTACAACTTCAAAGACTTGCCTTTCCTTGGTAATAATATGACGTGGATGGGTAAACGACATACTTATGCCATTGAAAGTTGGTTAGATCATGTTTTGCCAATGATGAATTGATGGCTTTATACCCGACTTAATGAGTTCAGTTATTGAAATTAGTGAATTCAGATCACATACCTGCAATAATTTCGATAAGGAAAGTTTCAGAGAAGGGTCACAAACATTTTATTTTCGATAGTCGGTTGTGTCAGAACAAAGATTTTTCTGATACTGTGTGAGAGGGGTGGTCTTCAGCCTCCTCTGTAACGAGTCTCCATATAACTCAACATATTAGTCGTTATCGTCACCACATATTGGATTGGCAACGATCATCTACAACCAATTTTTACTAGTCGTATTTTCTCTCTGACAAGACAAAGCGATGAGACTCATGCTCACTATCCGTCTACTGCTGCTACAATTTTTCATTTGCAGTCTGATCTTGCTCAGGCCTATCACAACGAAGAGAGTTATTAGCACAGTAAAAGTCGGAACCAATGATTACGATATGGGGACAGCAACACTCACTTTTGTTATTCTACTACTAAAAACCGGCGCACTGAAAACAAGATAAAAAGAATCTAATTCTGTGGATGTTGTGGGAAACGAGAATATTGCATTACAAGCCCAACACTACTTCTTTGCTTTATGCACCACCTTCAATCCATCCAATTTAGATTCTGTTCTTCGGCACATTGAGCCAATGGTAACCACTGATATGAATGATATGTTAACTCATCCTGTGACAACAGAGGAAGTCAGACGATGTATGTTCTCGATTGGAGCTTCAAAATCACTATTGGAAAATTGTGGAACCTACTCAACCATACTAGTATATGTCTTATTCTGAAGATTACTCCATATGCTACTATAAATTACTTTCGTCCTATCACTCTGTGTAATATGATATACAAAGTTCTATCCAAGATGAAAAGGCATCTTTTCTCAAGTTGTCTCTGAGAACCAGGCAGTGTTTATTCCCAGAAGACAAATCTCTGAAAATGTCTTGTTGGCTCAAGAGGCTATGCATTCACTTCGTGTTTGGCGACGGGTTTCTCCTTTGTTCATGACGTTAAAAACTGAAGTATAGAGTGGATGTTATTCAAAAAGGTTATGCGTCAAAAGGGATTTAGTGAGAAATGGATTGGCTGGCTTATGTGTTGTGTTTCATCAGTGTCTTTCTCTGTGCTAATCAACGGCAGTCCTTACGGTTCATTTAGTGCATCTCAGGGAATTCGTTAAGGCGATCCATTGTCTCCTTATCTCTTCATTCTTTGTGCTGACGTTCTTAGTTCGCTTCTTGGCTATGCTTCTCGTACTAATGCCATTCAACCCATCAGACTTAGCGTTGGGGTCCGCTAATCTCACATCTCCTCTTTGCAAATGATTCTCTATTTTTCATCAAAGCGGACCTTTGAAATAGTCAGAATCTACGAAATATCTTTGATACCTATGGGTAAGAATCTGGACAGATTATTAATTATGAAAAATCATCAATCACTTTTGGTTCAAAGGTTTTTGAACATACTTTTGTTGCCATTCGACGGATCCTACAAATCCCGAATGTGGGCGGTGGTGGGAAGTATTTGGGGATCCTTGAGAAGTTCAATCTCAATACAACTGCTATGTTTCAATATGTGAAAGAGAATGTACTTCACAAAGTTACAGGTTTGCAAAATAGGTTCCTGAAAAACGCGGGTAAAGAGATTCTTATCAAAGTTGTTGCTTCCGTTATGCCACTCTACTCTGCCTTCAAGTCCCACTTGATCTTTTCTCCGAAATCGATAGCATCCTCTCTTCCTTTTGGTGGGCTACTAAAAATGGCAAGCGAAAATATCATGGGTGTCTTGGAAGAAACTTTCATTTCCGAAATGGCAGGGAAGCTTGGGCTTTCGTGATTTCCGTAAGTTCAACCATGCTCTGCTAAGTAATCAATTCTTGAAGTTAATGAAACGTCCTCAGTGTCTACTTTATTGTGTTCTGCATAGTCGTTATTTTAAGAATCATCATATCATACTAGCAAAAAAGGAGCTCAACCATCATTTGGTTGGCAATCATTGCTATTTGGGCGCGATTTGATTGCACAAGGTATTATACATAGTGTTGGCGATGGACATACTACTTTACTGTCTGATCCTTGGTTACAAACAATGTACCACGGGCGCCGAAACTACTACTCTTCACTAACCCTTCCCTCCCAGTCAGTTTTCTGATAAACCAAGTTACACATACTTGGAATGAAGAAGCACTATATGAGCTCGTTGAACAGTCTGATCATCAATTCATACGAAAAACTTTTTTTGCCTTCTTCCCATGTCCCTGACTCGCTGTTATGGTCTTACACTCCAACTAGTATGTATTCTGTTAAATCCGATTACAGAATTGTGAATCGTAAAAATCTAGCACATATTGTCTCCCTTCCTCCTTTAGCAGCTCAACCTACTGTGGTTAAGGCTATCTTGACAATGAATGTCGTCCCAAAAATCAAATACTATTTACTTCTATGCTTACTTCTTTCACACATGCACTCTCATCTTATTTATACAGAAGTTATATTGATTGTCATTAAACCGACTGATGTTCCTGCATTTTTTATACACAGAGTTTTAACCCTATAGAAACCTACTACAAGTGCACAACAAAGAAGTAGTACTTAGGAGTCGAATTCCACAAGGACCAAGGTTTCTCTATGAGATTATAAGATTGAAACTAAGCTAAGATATAAATAATAAGTTTTTGGAAAGAATCAATAAGTAAAAGATTACAATAAAAGAAAAGTGTTATAAAAGATTTTTGGAAAGAAAATAAGTAAGTAAATATTACGATTTAATTCAATAAAGGAAAATTGCAAATAAAGAGAAATGGAAAGAATACAAAATAGCAAGATTAGATTTAATTCAAATAAGGAAAACATTAGGCTTAGGGTATTTGTAGGAATTCAGATTCAAGAACCAAACAATTATTTAGGGAACAAATTTCGAACAAGTCTCAAACTCAAACATAAATATAATATCAATCTACTTCCGTAGCCTTGACAACTTTATCTAGCAACTTAGTATTCTAAACTTCCGTTTGAACCTAAAATTTTAGACAAGCATTAAGAATAGGTTTGATAAGTTCACAAATCGGTTTAACATCAACTTCCGCAGGTTAAAGACAATTTGCTCATCGAGGTTATTACTAGCAACCTATTAACTTCCGCTAAATAGGTTAAACCTAAATTCAATAGATTAATTGATCAGATTAACCTAAGCATTAAGAACAACTCAAGATGAAGACATCAACAGAATAAAACCCTATTAATGTTTAGTTCATTGAACTCTAAAATTCCTTTGAACCCTAAACCTAATTAGTGAATTTACTCAGACATAGAAAAGAAGAACACAGAAATAATTATGAAAGACATGATAGAATAAATAGATAAAATAAAAGAGTTTCAGAATTCTTCTCCAAAAGGTTGTAGAGACTTCTTCTCTCCAATCTTACAAAAGCAAAAACTCAAAGAAAAGTAGCTATTGAAAACTTCATTCTCTAAAACTTATCAAAGCTATAATATTTATATAAGATTGGCGACGGCTAGGGTTTAAGCTTGTCGACGCCTAGGGTTTCCAAAAATTCGGGCTTGATAGAGGCCCAATAGATGGCTTGGCTTGGACTGGTTTCTTTAAACTGGATAAAGCCTTCTATGTCTGGTCAGGATGAGTGTCGGACGACACTAGCAAAGGGTGTCGGGCGACACCAAGCTCCTTTTTGCACACTTTCGGCGGATTTTGCTCTTTGAACTCCAATCTTCGCTTTTGTCATCTTTGTACCTAATAATGACTTAATAAAACTAAAAGACTCGATATAGACTCAAAAATAGCTTAGAAAAGATAGTTAAAAAGCATCAAAAATACAATATATCAATTTTACATCCCATTCATGTGCATTTTCATGATAGTTATGATGCATTTTTCACATAATTTCTTAGGGTATCACCTCATTTTAGACTTAGGTAGCAGTAGACTAGGATTTTGTATTTTCTTGCATTTGTGGGGTGTTTTTCAGGTGACCAAGAAATAGAGAGGGACTAGGCAAGCAGAAAAGACAATGCTGAAAAAAAAAAAGGTCAAGGAAAGGTATTTTCTTAGAAAGTAACAGACACGCACAACATGATCATCCCGACGCAAGAATTCCCTAATTTTGCACATTGGAGTGCACCCCAATTTTGCACATTGGAGTGCACCCCAATTTTGCACATTGACCAATTACAACGGTCTCAACCTGGTGCAGAAGATCCTGAGGATTGCACTTTAAGAAATGCCACACCCAATGTTCCTCCCCGATGTGATAGCAATCCATACACCCGTCCTCGTCCGTACCACTCAACCCGCATCAACCTCGACACTACACGCCAAAGCCAGCTCATCTTGAAAAGTGGTCCCGAGTAGGGTTTTGTGAGGTGCATATAAAAGAAGACTCACCCCGCGATCAACATCGACAAACTATTCCTTTTTGCTTAGTCACTTTTTAGTGTTTTTCCTCATCTCAAAAACTCCATTGTAAAATCTTAAATATTGCAACTTTATATATTTTACTTGTTTTTCAATCATTTTCTCCTCTTCATAGTCATGGTTAATCCTTCTTCCACTGGGATTAGCGGTTAGATCCATGATTAGTGAGTAGATTAGTTAGGTTTCAGAGTGAGGTTAGGCGGTTTCAGATTAAAGGATGAGTTTTTTGAAGTGTGCTTGAGCTTAACGATCTTGATCTCCTTTTGTTGATATTCCTAAGGCTGGATCAATCTTCGCTATTTGGATCTTGATTCTAAGTCTTCCTAAGCAATTAATATGCTAGTGTGGGATTCGATATATCAACAAAAGAATCATTTATCTTAGCCTAAGAAATTAATCGACTAAGAGAAGATTTGGCTTGAAAAATGGATGATTATTCATGCATGCTCATTTGTGTATCACGAGGCACAAACTAGGATAGATTGCGGTTTGCATAGGAACACTTATCACGAAAGTGGATCAGTGTATTTTGAGCCCCTTTTGCCGATAGATAAGCTTCAAGAAAGTGGTTTTATGCTTAAAGACTCAACTGTTACTCGATTCTGTCTATCAATACCTCATTTCTAGAACTGATTTTAGTTCTTGCTCTTTTTAGCTTCCAATTGTTCTGCCCTTTTCTGTTTTGTTTATAACCACTTATCATTAAATTTTTAGTTCTTGTTTTAGCTTACCTTGTGTCATTAAGATTGGTTATTGGTCACCTTAATATCTATTGATCTTCCTAGCTTACTCCTAAGTCTCATAGGTTCAGTACCTCAAATATTTTCCACTGGATTGACTAGACCCATAATATACTACAATTGTCTTAGTAGTTGGTTATTGTTTGGTTAGTAGAAAGCCTACTATCAATTGGTGCCGTTGCCATTTGGGAAATGTTTTTGAGTATTAATTCTTGGAGTTAAAGCAAGACTAGGACTTTATTTTTGTTTTAAGTTATTTATCCTTCTTCTTGAGAAATATTGCATGTACCATTCACTACGAGTTGCAATGGACGAGGATACCATTTACATTGGTTTGCACCAAGGCGACAATGGTGTGAACCATAAAGCTGTTATGCGACCGCAACGAGCGATATGAGACTGTGATTCACCAAGCCAATACAAACCACGACATGACATTACTCCACCTTCGAGTAACATTGGTTTCAAGATCAAAAGTGGCATGCTCGATATGGTTAAGAAGTTCAAGTACAATGGTGATCCCGCTGAAGATCCATTAGACCACCTTGATGACTTTGAGAAAGTTTGCTCATTGGCAAAGCAAAACGGCATATCCGAGGATAGATTCAAACTACGACACTTTCCATTTTCTTTTGGAGGAAAAGCTCTCTTATGGGAGAAGACACTGACAGCAGGATCCATTACAATAGGGGACTAGTGCAAAAATGCCTTCCTCAAGAAATTTTTCTCACCATCAAGAACCGCAAAGCTCAGACAAGATATCTCCACATTCATCCAGTTCGAAGATGAGAAGTTCAGTGCTGCGTAGGAACGGCTGAAAAGTTTATGAAAGGCGGTTAAACCCCAACCTTAAGGTGTAGTCAAGAAAGAAGTCCTGAAACTGCTTGATGCCGGTGTGATTTACCCGATATCAGATAGTAGATGAGTATCATCAGTGCATGTGGTTTCAAAAAAGGAAGTATGACTGTCATTAAGGGGAAGGCTGATGAACTTATCCCTAATAAGACCATCACCGGACACCGTATGTGTATAGACTACAGAAAGCTAAATGCAGCCTCTAGGAAAGACCACTTTCCCTTGCCTTTATCAACCAGATACTTGAGAGATTAGAAAATCATTCATATTATTGTTTCTTAATGGATATAATGTTTTTATCCAAATCCCAATTGACCGATACGATCAGGAGAATACATCATTTACTTGTCCCTATGGCACATTTGCGTACAAAAGAATGCCATTTGAACTATGTAACACACCAGCCATGTTTCAGTGATGCATGATGTCATTCTTCTCTGATCTCAAGGAAATGGTAGAAGTGTTTATGGATGATTTCCCGGTGTATGGCTCCTCTTTTACTGTTTGTCTTTCTAATCTACGAAGTGGCAATTTTTATTATGAAGTGGCACTTCTCCCAGTTCGATATAGAGATAGTTGACAAGAAAGACATTGAAAATGGGGTTGCTGATCACTTGTTCCGAATGAGAATAGAAGACCTGGTCTCTATTAGGTCTGGGCAAAAAACCCAAACCCGAAATACCGAACCGAACCCGAACCGAAAAAGAGGAACCTGTTAACCTTTGGTTGAACGGCCGCACCGTCCGTACTGTACGGCCTCACCGTCCGTACAAGGTCGGCCGTACAACCACGTCTGTTCTGTCCTGGGAAGCTCTTAGGTGACTTCAAGGAAATGTGCAAAGTCCGGGCATCCGTACTGTACGGCCTCACCGTCCGTACTAGGCCGGCCTCACCGTCCGTACAAGGCCGGACGTTCCAGCACGTCCGTACGTCCCGAGAAGCTTCTTAAAGATCGAGGGCGTTGTGCAAAGTCCGGGCGCAAGAAGACAAGGAAGAAATTCATAGGAAGCTTCCTAGAAGTTGGACGAGCCAGCTGGTCATGACCGTTTGTGGATAAGGCCAGCTGGTCAAGCCGTCCCTGTCTCCTTTTTGACCAAAGATGCTGCTTGTCCCCTCTCTTTATGACGCGTCCAATGAGTCACTAGATTCTCTGGCATATTCTTGCCAGAGTTCTTTCCTTTATAAGCTCTTGTATCATCTTTGTAAACGTTTAGACTTTTTGGTTACAATGAAATCTATTTGGTTCTTCATTCTCTCTTTCTTGTTCTAAACGAAACTCCTCATTCTCTCTATCTATTCCGCATAATCTTTCATGGTATCAGAGCCAGGTTGCTAGTTCTGGTGTCTATTCTCTTATCTGTGATTCGATTCTCTTTCTCTTTCACCTGCTTAATCTCTTCACCTCAGAATCTTTTAAGTTCTTCTTTTAAAATCCATGGAGAACACGAAGTTCACAAAGCTACCGGTTGTCCTCAAAGGAGGAAGCAACTACTTGCTCTGGGCAAGAACCACCAAGGCTGTTCTTTGTGGTCAAGGTGTTTGGAGCCATGTTGAAGACTCAGATGAGAGTGTCAAAAACCCACCAAGTGTGGAAGACACACGTTGGTTTCAAGAAGATCAGTCGGTCCTAGCTATTCTTCAGGGGTCGCTAGACTTGTCTATCCTAGAGGCGTACTCATACTGCGAAACAGCAAGGCAGCTCTGGGAAACCCTCAAAAATGTGTTCGGTAACATCTCAAACCTCACAAGAGTATTTGAAGTGAAGCGGTCCATCAACAATCTCTCTCAGGCTGATATGGAGTTCAATGAGTTCTTTGGGAAGTTCAGGTCACTATGGGCGGAACTTGACATGCTAAGACCAGCAACTATAGACCCGGTCGTACTTGATGACCGAAGGGAACAGGACAAAGTTTTTGCTCTGTTACTCTGCCTTAGCTCCTCTTACAACGACCTTATCAAGCATATGCTCAGAGCAGATAAGCTTCCTTGCCTTGAAGAGGTGTGTTCGCAGATTCAGAAGGAGCAAGGATCACTTGGGTTATTTGGTGGAACAGGGGAACTTCCAACTGCGAACAAAGGCCTGTTTCATGCCACCAACAAGACCTACTCCAAGTCAGAGGATCGTAGGAATTGGATTTGTGACCACTGCAAGAAGAAAGGTCACAACAAGGACAAGTGGTGGATACTCCACCCACACCTCAAGCCGGCCAAGTTCAAAGAAGCAAGGGCCAACATTACCGTAGCGGTAGACACTCAGGGGTCAACCTCAGCAGCTAATGGCCAAGCTCAAGTGGAGGGGTCTGAACTTGCAATGGTGGTTCATGGAGGAGCCAGAGGACCGGACAATGACCTAGTAAGGAAGTCGGACCTGGAGGCTCTTATCAAATCCATCATCAATCTAAAGGAGTCTGGTACAACTTATTTCTCAATGACTAGGCCTAGTAAACCTATTGGAACACGGTCATGTAATTCACTTGTTGTAGACTCAGGTGCATCACATCATATGATTAGTAATCCTGAGCTTCTTGGCAACATTAAACCGGCCTTAGGTAGTGTGGTTATAGCAAATGGTGATACGGTTGCAGTTAGTGGAATTGGAGAACTTAGGTTGTTTGATAAGCAGTCTAAGGCCTTGTACATGCCTAAGTTTACATCCAATTTATTGTCGGTCAAAAGAGTAACAAATGATTTAAACTGCTATGCTATCTTTGGGCCTAACCGTGTACAATTTCAGGATATTGACACTATGCAATTGCTTGGACAAGGTGGAACTAAGGATGATCTATATGTTTTGGAAGACACTTCGTCAAGCAATGTCAAACCTGTCTCGTTTTCTTCTTGTTTATCTGTTGGCCTGAATAAATTGTGGCATGCTAGATTAGGCCATCCCCATTTTCATGCTTTAAAGTTGTTGCTACCTCAAGTTTCTTTTGATCACTCTAGTTGTGAAGCTTGTATCCTTGGTAAACATTGCAAATCGGTTTTTCCAAAGTCATTATCTATCTATGAACATTGCTTTGATTTAGTTCATTCAGATGTTTGGACATCTCCTTGCTTGTCTAGGGATAGTAACAAATATTTTGTGACATTTATAGATGAGAAATCGAAGTATACTTGGATAACTTTGCTTCCTTCTAAAGATAGAGTGTTTGATGCATTCATAAACTTTCAAAACCATGTGACTAATCAGTTTAAAGCCAAATTGAAAGTTTTAAGAACAAATAATGGAGGAGAGTACATAAATCACAAGTTCAAAGACCATTTAGCTAAACATGGCATTGTGCATCAAGCAAGCTGCCCATATACTCCACAACAAAATGGAGTCGCTGAAAGAAAGAACAGACATCTTATGGAGGTGGCCCGGTCCACGATGTTCCATACCAATGTTCCTAAGAGATTCTGGGGAGATGCAGTAATGACCGAATACTACTTGATCAATCGAACTCCAACCAGAGTCCTTAACAACTCCTCTCCATTCGAGGTACTCAACAAGTCCAAACCTTCAATTGATTATCTAAAAGTGTTTGGTTGTGTTTGTTTTGTCTTAGCCACTGGAATACAAAGAACCAAGCTCGATGCAAAGAGTGTGAAGTGTATGTTCATTGGCTATTCCACTACACAAAAGGGATTCAAGTGTTTCGATCCTACCAACAACCGGACCTATGTTTCCAGAGATGTTAAGTTCTTGGAAGATCAAGGCTTCTATATGGAAAAGGACTGGGATAGCTTGAAGAACTTAGCACAATCATCCTCTGACCGAGCCGCAACTTTGAGGTTCCTCTTAGATCACCTTGGTCACAACAAGGACCAACAACCGGCCACTCCACATATGATTCCTCCAGAAGGAGATCAACCTCAAGATGAGGATCAAACCGGTGCTACCCATGAGGGGGAGCAAACTGAAGAACCTCAAGATGAGGTCCAAACTAATGCTACCTATGAAGAGGAGCATGATGTGGTAATCCAAGAAGGAGAACCGCAGGATAGAGCTTCAGTGAGCGACCAGACAACTTCGGACACTCAACCTTTGGTGGACCAGGAGCCAGCTCCTATTGTCCGCAGACGAGTCATGAGGGGCCGGAAGGTTCTAGGGTTTGAGGCTCCTGAAAGCTCAACTTCAACAACAAGTTCTCGTGTCTACTTCAATAGTCAGGCTGTAGCTCATCCGGAAATCGAAGCTGTGTGCTCTCTTGCCCTCTTGCCATCTGAACATATTGCATTCCTCACCAAGATTGAAGCTGAGGTCATCCCATCCACGTATGAAGAAGCAATGGCCAGTCCACAATGGAGGGATGCAGTCGCGGCTGAGGTTGGGGCGATGGAAAAGAACCACACATGGGATGCTTCGGTTCTTCCTAAGGGCAAGAAGGTGGTCACGTCCAGATGGGTTTTCACCATCAAGTACAAGACCAATGGAGACATTGATCGCTATAAGGCAAGGCTGGTGGCTTCACCCAGACGTATGGGAATGACTACAAAGACACATTCGCTCCAGTGGCCAAACTACCCACGGTAAGAGTTGTTTTAGCTTTAGCTGCTAACCTATCTTGGGAGTTGTGGCAGATGGATGTTAAGAATGCCTTTCTACAAGGCGACCTTGAAGAGGAAGTGTATATGCAGCCGCCTCCAGGTCTTGAAGACACTATTGACCCAGGCCAAGTGCTACGACTGAGGAAGGCCATCTACGGTCTCAAACAGTCTCCAAGAGCCTGGTATCACAAGCTCAGCCGCACATTGTGGGATCTTGGGTTCTTGCGATCTGAAGCTGATCACAGCCTATTCACCCATAAATCCTCCCAAGGTATAGTTGTTGTTGTCGTCTATGTAGATGACCTGATCATCTCCGGAGACAACAAGGCAGGTATCCTCGCACTCAAGTCTTCTCTTCAAGCATCTTTAGATATTAAAGATCTTGGTGAACTAAAATATTTCTTGGGTATTGAAGTATGTCGAAGTATTGATGGTCTCTTTCTTTCCCAAAGAAAGTATGTTCTTGACCTGTTAAATGAGACAGGTACAATGGAAGTCAAGCCGGCTGTGAGTCCTCTTGAAGATGGCTACAAGGTCAATCGAGAGGGGGAGAAGGAGGATGAGCCCTTTGAAGATCCTGCCTTATACCGCAAGCTAGTTGGTAAGTTAATCTATTTAACACTTACTAGACCTGACTTGTGTTTTTGTGTGAACCAGGTCAGTCAGCACATGAAGGCTCCTACGAAATATCACTGGTCCATGGTTGAAAGAATCCTCAGATACCTAAGGGGGAGCTTAGACCACGGTATCTGGATGGGAAAGAATGCAAGCACCGAGATCGTCGGATATTGCGACGCTGACTGGGCTGGAGATAGAATGGACAGGAGGTCCACAACAGGATATTACACATTCGTTGGAGGTAACATGGTGACTTGGAAGACCAAGAAGCAGAAGGTAGTGGCATGTTCAACAGCCGAAGCAGAGTACCGGGCCATGAGGAAGCTGACCAATGAGTTGACTTGGCTGAAGAGTTTATTGGCCGACCTTGACATTCAGAAACCACACCCATGGTGATGCACTGCGACAACCAAGCGGCCATTCATATTGCTTCAAACTCGATTTTCCACGAACGCACCAAACATATATAGGTGGACTGCCACAAGGTGCGAGAGAAGATCATGGACGGGACAATTCTTCCGTGTTTCACAAGAAGTGAGGATCAGCTCGCCGACATATTCACGAAGGCCGCAATACCAAAGGTGTGTGATCACATCTTCAGCAAGCTCGGCCTAGTGAGCTTGGCCCGGAGGTAAGCGCTTCCCTGCTCATGAAGTGCATACTCTTTTCCTTAAACAGAGTTTTTCCCAATGGGTTTTATCTGTTAAGGTTTTTAACGAGGTGCATCTTCATGGGCATTCCAAGCTAAGCATTCTAGGGTGATTCCAGAGTGCTTAGCTTGAGGGGGAGTGTTAACCTTTGGTTGAACGGCCGCACCGTCCGTACTGTACGGCCTCACCGTCCGTACAAGGCCGGCCGTACAACCACGTCCGTTCTGTCCCGAGAAGCTCTTAGGTGACTTCAAGGAAATGTGCAAAGTCCGGGCATCCGTACTGTACGGCCTCACCGTCCGTACTAGGCCGGCCTCACCGTCCGTACAAGGCCGGACGTTCCAGCATGTCCGTACGTCCCAAGAAGCTTCTTAAAGATCGAGGGCGTTGTGCAAAGTCCGGGCGCAAGAAGATAAGGAAGAAATTCATAGGAAGCTTCCTAGAAGTTGGACGAGCCAGCTGGTCATGACCGTTTGTGGATAAGGCTAGCTGGTCAAGCCGTCCCTGTCTCCTTTTTGACCAAAGATGCTGCTTGTCCCCTCTCTTTATGACGCGTCCAATGAGTCACTAGATTCTCTGGCATATTCTTGTCAGAGTTCTTTCCTTTATAAGCTCTTGTATCATCTTTGTAAACGTTTAGACTTTTTGGTTACAATGAAATTTATTTGTTCTTCATTCTCTCTTTCTTGTTCTAAACGAAACTCCTCATTCTCTCTATCTATTCCGCATAATCTTTCAGAACCGAACCTGAACAGATGAAATATCCGAACGGATCCTAAATTTTTATATCCGAAAAACCGAAACCGAACCCGAATCGAACCGATATCCGAATGGGTACCCGAAATACCCGAAATACAATTATATACCAAAAATATTAATTATATTTATACGTAATAGAACCTATTTATCAATACTTATAATTATAAATGAATAAATTATTTAATCTTATACGAAAATAACTAAAATACCTAAAATAAATAAAATATACAAATGTTTTTAACTATATTTATCCAGATTTAATAAAACTTTATTCAAATTTAATAAAAAAATTTTGAAATAAATTTCCGGGTATCCGAACCCGAACCGAAATTCTAAAATACCCGAACGGATCATATATCTCTGGATCCGAAAACCCGAAAAACCCGAACCGAAATCCGAACGCCCATGCCTAGTCTCTATCAATGATAATCTGCCTGCGGAACAGCTGATGAAGATAAGTACTATTGACAATCTGTCTGAAACCAGCCAGCGGATAGTACTCGTAGAAGGCATTAAGGAAGAGATCACCCCTTGGTACGCTGACTACGTAAACTACTTGGTGAGTGGGGACGTCCAGAATGACCTTGCTGCTTACCAAAAGAAGAAATTATTCAAGGACATCCACCATTATTACTATGATGAGCCGTACCTTTCCAAGAGGGGTCAGATGGAATTACAGGAGATGCATAGCCAAGAAAGAAGTGACGGAAATCATCCATCATTGGCATGGCTCAGCTTATGGTGGCCATTTTGGCACTTTTAAAACAACAACGAAGATACTTCAAGCCGGATTCTGGTGGCCTAGTTTATTCAAGGACACACACGAATACGTGTCGTCCTGTGAGGCATGTCAGCGTAAAGGAAATATAGGGGGGAAAAACGAAATGCCACAAAACCCTATCTTGGATGTTGACGTGTTCGATGTGTGGGGGATATACTTCATGGGACCATTCCCATTTTCTTATGGGAACAAGTACATACTCGTGGCATTGAATTACATTTCCAAATGGGTTGAAGTAGTGGCCTTCTAACGATGAAAATATAGTGCGATCGACCCTTTGAAGAAGTATGGAGTCAAGCACAAGGTAGCAACACCTTATCATCCCCAGGCTAGCGGACAGGTTGAAGTTTCTAACCAGGAAATCAAGGCTATTCTGGAAAAGACAGTTGGAGAAACTAGAAAAGATTGGTCAGCCAACCTTGATGTTGCCTTATGGGCTTACCAGACTGCATTTAAGACACCCATAGGAAGATCTTCTTATGCCCTTCTTTACGACAAGGCTTCCACCTCCCTGTGGAACTGGAGTATAAGGCTCTTTGGGCAATCAAGTTTTTCAATTATGATATCAAGACTGTGCAAGAGAAACAGCTAATAAACCTTCTCGAGCTGGAGGAAATCCGGCTATAAGCATTTGAGAGCTCTTGGATTTATAAGCCGAAAAGACCAAGGCTTTCCACGACAAGAAGCTCAGGCCACAGAACTTTGCCACAGGAGACCAAGTACTTCTGTACAACTCATGGTTAAAACTATTTCCAGGGAAGTTGAAGTCCAGATGGTCCAGCCCATTCACCATTAAGGAAGTCCTACCTTATGGAGCCGTGATGTTGCTTACAAAGGAAGGGCTTGAATACACATTCAATGAACACAGGATAAAGCCCTACTTTGCGACTGACAAATACCAGGTCGGATAGAAGAATTATGTCCCACTCCAAGACTCTCCCAAGGCATAATCAGCCGTGAAAAAAGTCAAGCTACAGGACTTTAAACAAAGCGCTCTTGGGAGGTACCCTAAGCTTTTCATTTTATTAGTTTTCTTGCACTTCTCTAGTTAAATAATGTGGATGGAGTTTTAAGGTGAATCAGATAAGACAGGACGTATGAATCGAGTTATGTGATTGCCACAAAGATACTAGGACAATCGTAACAGTCACAACCCGGTGTGTTATGCAGGTTTCAGCCACATTGGGTCACTCCAACCGGTTAAACCTGTGATAAGCAAAATACACCTGGCTCACGCAACGGCCGCAAGCCGATGCAACCGCGAGTAATCTCCCCTTCTTTAAACCTGTACTCCCCTTGCAATCACTGTTAATTTTCTCTTCCTCCGGATTTCTATTACACATGGGACTGAGTAGTTTTAGTTTGTGGGAGGGTCTGTACATGATACTTTGTTTTCTTATTTTCCTTTTTCATCCTTGAGTCTCATGCATAAGAAAAACCTCATAAAGATGAATACATAGATTTTTAAAATTTTCAAGCTTGCTTAGATGCACTACATCTTAATATTTATTTAGGATTCTTTTTTTTTGCAAAAAATGTGTAAATTGTGAATACTCTTGTAAACTGTCGTTTCTAAGTTATTAAAGCAATGCATATACTCTTAGTTGTTTGATGCTCTCCAAATAAAGCTGAAGTTAAGGCAACACCACAAGTGGAATTCAAATTTTGAGAATCTAGTCTCGGCTGAAAGCATCTTGATTTGAATTTTTCTTTTATTGAACTTGAACTGCAAACTTCGAATTATAATTATCATGCTCTTGCTCTGATTTCTCATCTCATGGATTTTTTACACTTGCCCTGTTCTTTTACATGTCACAGCGACTTGTGACTGTGACTGTGACAGCGATTAAGTGTCGCAGATTGTTGTTCGTTTTGTTATTGCAGCGACTGGTCGCGGCGACATGTAAACAAACAAAAAACATGTTGTTGGGGTCAAAACCCACCCCTCGAAGATTGACGGATCGAGAAGTCTAAATACTCAAACGAAAAGCTTATCCGAGGATCAAACCAGCTAGCCAAATTCCTTGAAAAATGATTGGGTTAGCTGGAAACTCATACAAAGACACGAAAACTCATACGAAGACGTTTAAACTCGTACGAAAGACACGAAAACTCTTTCAAAAGACGTTTAAACCGCCAGCTTGGAACCAGCCCGCCATGCTTGGAACCAGCCCGCCGTGCTTGGAAGCAGTCCACCCACGGAGAATTCAGGCCGTCGTGCTCGGAACCAGTCCGCCCTCGAATCAGTCCACCCTCGGAAAATCCAGGCCGCCGTGCTCGGAACCAGTCCGCCCTCGGACAAACCAGCCCGCCGTGCCTGGAACCAGCCCGCCGTGCCTGGAACCAGCCCGCCGTGCCTAGAACCAGCCCGCCGTGCTTGGAACCAGTCCGCCTCGGACAATCCAGGCCGCCGTGCATGGAACCAGTCCGCCCTCGTACAATCCAGGCTGCCCTCGGACAGACCAGCCCGCCGTGCTTGGAACCAATCCGCCCTCGGACAATTTGGGCCGCCCTTAGACGAACCAGCCCGCCGTGCCTGGAACCAGCCCGCCGTGCTTGGAACCAGTCCGCCCTCGGACAGACCAGCCCGCCGTGCTTGGAACCAGTCCGCCCTCGAATAATTCTGGCCGCCGTCGGACAGACCAGCCCGCCGTGCTTGGAACCAGTCCACCCTCGGACAATCCAGACCGCCCTCGGACAGGCCAGCCCGCCGTGCTTGGAACCAGTCTGCCCTCGGACAATCCAGGCCACCCTTGGATAGGCCAGCCTGCCCTGCTTGGAACCAGTCCACCCTCGGACAATCTAGTCCACCCTCGGACAGACCAGCCCGCCAGGTCTCTGCTCCAGTCCGCCCTCGGACAGTCCAATCATCCCTGCTCCAGTCCGCCCTGAACCAGTCCGCCGGTTTACTCTCCTCGGACCAGTCCGCCAGTCCAGTCCAAAGACCGGGCGGACTGAAAGTTCATACGAGAAACGGTCGGGCTGAAAGTTCATACGAGAAACGGGAGGACTGAGAGTTTATACGAGAAACGGGCGGGCTGAAAGTTCATACGAGAAACGGACGGGCTGAAATTCATACGAGGAAACGGGCGGGCTGAAATCTTGATTCGAAAATTGTTTGGTTGGAACACTGTTCATCCAAAATTATCCGCGAAAATACTATTCACAGAACACTGTTCACGAACCGGATAAAATCCAAATGACGAAAGTTCGGTTTAACGGAGGAGGGATCTGGGTTACTGTTCATAAAACACTATTCATGGAATTACTGTTCACTGCACTGTTCACGGAATTACTGCTCGCTACACTGTTCACATACCGATCCGGAAACCAGGAAAGGAATCCAAGCAAAGGTGGAAGACCGGGATCAGGGAGGACCGAATCGAACCGGAGGCGGGTTGGATTGAGACTAGACCTAGCGGCGGTCTGTTAAAGATATGGGCCGCAGATTAGGCCCAAAGTTCGTTTAAATCGGCCGAAAGAGGATCTACAGACGTCCCATATCAGAAATAAATTATCTGAGCACCCTAGGTCGCTCAGTATATATACAATAAGTTGTATCAAGTTTAAGGCATCCAGTTCCGAGTATTAGACTTTTCGTATTGTAAGATATTAAGTTTTTACGAATTTTCTTGTACTTTGGCAAAAAGAACATCACTTAATAAAATCAGCTTTCAATCTTGGTCCTTAGTTCTTTTAAAATAGGATTTTCGAGCCCCATTTATTATAAGTTTTGATTGTGTTATAATTTTTGATTGTGTGAGTTTCGACTCTCACACATGTTGCAGATTTTAGTCGCAAGTCGCAACGACATATAAACGAACAGGGCATTGGATTTTCTTTTCCTTTTTACCACTCTGTGCTAATCGAAGAATTTTTCCCATGCCCTAGCTGAGCCTCCTTTGTAGACCATTAAACACTTTCGTGAGCGAATGTGAAACCTCTTACGTTGTTTCTAAATATTCCATAGCAAAAAGTGTTGGGTTTAGACTGAAAATTATATGTTTTTATGTAAACATTGACTCGCATCTTGAGTCAATACATGTTAAGGTAATCCTTAAGTATTTTAGGTGGGTGTTACACTCAAAGTTTATATTCACAACTTGGAATTCAGCGAAACGGGAAAGGAAAGGAGAAAAGTTTCAAATGAGATGATAATGGGGATAAAACACATAGGCAAGACAATAACAAAAGTGATGCAGCGTTATTAAAAATCTTGGATTCAAGCAAGAAGAATATTCTCCTATTTTACTTATTTTGTTTTTTTTTAGACTTCCATATTATTTACTTATTTCCTTTGATCTTTACCGACTTAATTCCTAAAGTTTTTATTTCTATTTAAGCATTGTTTTCTTTGTAAGATTTGACAGTTTTGATTAATAAAGAAAAAGAGAATTCTTTCTCAAAATCTTTTGTGAATTCACCAATTCTACGAGATCTTTGCCAAGTTAACTACGGTTGAAGAAATCCTTGGTTTCTTGTTCTTTACACTTCAAGCTCCTGCATTAGTTGGCATCAGAGACAGCAACGTTTTTTCACCATGCCACTTAAAAGGGGTCTTCAACAACAACAAGAAGAGCAGATCAATGCACTTCGAGAGGTTCTGTCCGACTTTTCACAGGAGTTGCGTCAAGCGATGCAGGATTCTGTTAAAAATGCCTTATGAGATGTACTTCAAGCTTCGGGTCAACCGGCTAGACCTGATCGGGCTAATCCAGAATTCGATGAAGAGTCAGAAGGGGATGATGATAATCCGTTTGCAGAAGAAGATCAACAACGACAACAACAACAAGCGGTTGATGCTGTCCTTGGTGCAGACAATCATCGTTGGGAGTTTTGGTTTCAACTCGAGCTTCCGAAGTATTGAGGGAGCATGAAACAAAAGGAGTTTCTTGACTGGTTAAGCATGACAGAGGAGATGCTAACATTCAAAAGTGTTCCCGATACAAAACATGTTTCTCTATTTGCTACATGATTCAAGGGTAGAGCGTCAGCATAGTGGTAACAACTCAAAGTTCAGCATGCTCATGCAGGAAAAGGTCCCATAACTTCATGGGAAAAGTTAACAAAGCATATGCGACAGTACTTCCTTCCGTACAACTACGAAAGGACAATATACACTCAATTTCAGATTTGCGTCAAGGCAATAGGAGTTTTGGTGAATATTCGCCTGAGCTTTTTTTCTCTTTTGGCTCGCAACAATTTTTTTGAGACAGAGACGAACTCTGTGTCTCGGTTCATTGGTGGTCTGAAAAAGAAAATCCAAAACAGTCTTTTTATTTTCAATCGTACTTCAATCTCTTAAGCGCATAAGCGAGCAGTGTTGATTTAACAAAATCTAAGGGGATCTTCATGTATGTGGTCTACGTCGAGCTTGCGCTATCGACCGGGTACGATGGGAGAAACTTTTAACGCCAAAAAGATAGATCTGCCTATGTAAACACTTACTCCTAAGGTTGGTGGCATCAATTCTGTTAAAAATGCCTTACGAGATGTACTTCAAGCTTCGGGTCAACCGGCTAGACCTGATCGGGCTAATCCAGAATTCGATGAAGAGTCAGAAGGGGATGATGATAATCCGTTTGCAGAAGAAGATCAACAACGACAACAACAACAAGCGGTTGATGCTGTCCTTGGTGCAGACAATCATCGTTGGGAGTTTTGGTTTCAACTCGAGCTTCCGAAGTATTGAGGGAGCATGAAACAAAAGGAGTTTCTTGACTGGTTAAGCATGACAGAGGAGATGCTAACATTCAAAAGTGTTCCCGATACAAAACATGTTTCTCTATTTGCTACATGATTCAAGGGTAGAGCGTCAGCATAGTGGTAACAACTCAAAGTTCAGCATGCTCATGCAGGAAAAGGTCCCATAACTTCATGGGAAAAGTTAACAAAGCATATGCGACAGTACTTCCTTCCGTACAACTACGAAAGGACAATATACACTCAATTTCAGATTTGCGTCAAGGCAATAGGAGTTTTGGTGAATATTCGCCTGAGCTTTTTTTCTCTTTTGGCTCGCAACAATTTTTTTGAGACAGAGACGAACTCTGTGTCTCGGTTCATTGGTGGTCTGAAAAAGAAAATCCAAAACAGTCTTTTTATTTTCAATCGTACTTCAATCTCTTAAGCGCATAAGCGAGCAGTGTTGATTTAACAAAATCTAAGGGGATCTTCATGTATGTGGTCTACGTCGAGCTTGCGCTATCGACCGGGTACGATGGGAGAAACTTTTAACGCCAAAAAGATAGATCTGCCTATGTAAACACTTACTCCTAAGGTTGGTGGCATCAATTCTGTTAAAAATGCCTTACGAGATGTACTTCAAGCTTCGGGTCAACCGGCTAGACCTGATCGGGCTAATCCAGAATTCGATGAAGAGTCAGAAGGGGATGATGATAATCCGTTTGCAGAAGAAGATCAACAACGACAACAACAACAAGCGGTTGATGCTGTCCTTGGTGCAGACAATCATCGTTGGGAGTTTTGGTTTCAACTCGAGCTTCCGAAGTATTGAGGGAGCATGAAACAAAAGGAGTTTCTTGACTGGTTAAGCATGACAGAGGAGATGCTAACATTCAAAAGTGTTCCCGATACAAAACATGTTTCTCTATTTGCTACATGATTCAAGGGTAGAGCGTCAGCATAGTGGTAACAACTCAAAGTTCAGCATGCTCATGCAGGAAAAGGTCCCATAACTTCATGGGAAAAGTTAACAAAGCATATGCGACAGTACTTCCTTCCGTACAACTACGAAAGGACAATATACACTCAATTTCAGATTTGCGTCAAGGCAATAGGAGTTTTGGTGAATATTCGCCTGAGCTTTTTTTCTCTTTTGGCTCGCAACAATTTTTTTGAGACAGAGACGAACTCTGTGTCTCGGTTCATTGGTGGTCTGAAAAAGAAAATCCAAAACAGTCTTTTTATTTTCAATCGTACTTCAATCTCTTAAGCGCATAAGCGAGCAGTGTTGATTTAACAAAATCTAAGGGGATCTTCATGTATGTGGTCTACGTCGAGCTTGCGCTATCGACCGGGTACGATGGGAGAAACTTTTAACGCCAAAAAGATAGATCTGCCTATGTAAACACTTACTCCTAAGGTTGGTGGCATCAATTCTGTGCAAAAGAATACTTAATGCAGGACATCACGAATCGGCTTGTCTTAAACACATATTGTTTGTTGAAGATGAGGTCGTATTTGATGAAGCGATCGACCCGAAACCGCTAGCAGAAGCAGAGGAGCAAATTGCAGGTGACACGGGTACAGTCTTGGTTGTTCGAAGAAATTGAATTTTGCCTCAAGCTATGGAGGAATCTTGGTTGCGAACGAGCATCTTTCGCACAGAATGTGATATTCGTGGTAAAGTGTGCCGTCTTATCGCTGATTCCGGAAGTTGCACAAACATTTTCTCCGAGGAAGCTGTTACGAAGCTTACACTTTTCACAGAACCTCACCCGGTTCCGTATAATCTTGCATGGCTTAATACGAGGACAGATTTGAGAATCACCAAAAGGTGTCGTGTGCCCTTCTCTATCTTCTCCAGCTACAAGGATTTGGTTTGTTTTGATGTCATTCCAATGGATGCGTGTCATATACCCTTAGGGCGTCCTTGGGAGTATGATAGGCATACAATGCATGATGGTTTTTTAAACACTTACTCATTCAGTTTTGAAGGCAAAAGAATCACTTTCCTTCCTTCACGTGAAACTTCCCAACCAGCTAAGGTGCAGAGCGTTCCTGAAGCACCACCAGCTGCGGTTCAACAATATAAGCTTGTGTTGTTTGTTACTCAAACACAATTCATGGAGGAATGCGAGATAGCTAAAGGGGGTATGGCTCTCATTCTTAAGCCTACTTCCTCACAGTTGCTTTTGGATGTTCCCCCAGAGTTTAAGGATTTTGTAGCAGAGTTTCGTGATGTATTTCCAAACGAATTACTGCATGTTCTTCCTTCTTTGTGTGACATTCAGCATTGTATTGACCTAGCTTCTAACACTGTGTTACCAAATCGTCCACATTATCGTATGTCACCACAGGAACATGATGAGTTGCATCGTCAAGTTGAAGAATTATTGGCTAAGGGCTATTTACGTGAGAGTCTTAGTCCTTGCGCAGTTCCAACTCTTCTCATTCCGAAGAAAGATGGCTCCTGGCATATGTGTGGATAGCCGATCAATTTACAAAACCACAATCAGGTACCAATTTCCCATTCCACGCTTAGTTGATTTACTTGATCAGATTGGTTCTGCAACGAATTTTACAAAGCTCGATTTAAAAAGTGTTTACCATCAAATTCAAATCCGTCCGGGAGATGAATGGAAAACAGCTATTAAAACTCGTGAAGGATTATTTGAGTGGCTTGTGATGCCTTTCGATTTGTCTAACGCGCCGAGTACGTTCATGCGCATCACAAATCAAGCCTTGAGACCTTTTATAGGATGTTGTGTCTTGGTTTACTTTGATGACATACTCATTTTCAGCTCCTCGCTTGCGGATCATTTGGAGCATTTGTGTGGTGTGCTTACAGTTTTACGCCAAGAGAAGTTGTTTGGAGCGGTTCATATTTGTTCCTCAGATATATTGTGTCTCAAGCAGGACTTTCAGTTGATCCCCCTAAGGTTGAGGCAGTTTGATCTTGGCCAACTCCACATACGGTCACAGAGATTCGAAGTTTTCATAGACTTGCATCATTCTACCGTCTTTTTGTGCATCACTTCAGTAGTATTATGGCACCTATAACTGATTGCATTAGGGTGTTGGCGGTTGCTTTGACTGAGGAGGTGGAGAAGGCTTTTCAGGTCATCAAAAAAAACTTACGACAGCTCCGGTTATATCACTTCCTAACTTTGAACTTGCATTTGAGCTTCATTGTGACGCTTCTAAATCGGATATTGGAGCTTTTTTAGTCAAGACAACAAACCGGTGGCATTCTTTAGTAAGAAAATAGCAGGCTCTCGGTTGCGTTATAGTACTTATAACGTCGAGTTATATGTCGTAGTGCCAGCTATTTAACATTGGAGACACTATCTTTTCATCGGGAATTTGCATTGTATACGGACAATGATACTCTCAAGCATATGAGTTCCCAAGACAAGGTGTCATTGTGGCATGCTGTGTGGTTTGCTTATCTCCAACAATTCATTTTCGTGGTAGCATAAAGCAGGTGTCCTTAATAAAGTCGCAGATGCTCTCAGCCATCGTCATTCACTATTAGTTGCGATGCATGTCTCAGTGGTGGAGTTTGCAACATTACCTGATCTCTATCCTCTTGATCCTTTTTTTGGGAAAATATGGAATGATGTGCAGTTGACTGTAGTGATGAGTACATTATTGTCGATGGTTTTCTGTTTCAAGGAAACCGTCTTTTTATTCACGATAGTAGCCTATGTCTCCAAGTGATTAGTGAGTTACATAATGAGGGACATGTGGGCAGAGATCGTACGCTTCAACTTGTAACTGTGTCTTATTTTTGGCCATCATTGCGTTGAGATGTTGAACGCTTTTTGTCATTCGCTGTGGAATCTGTCAAGCATCCAAAGGGCACGCCTCCAATGCAGGATTGTATATCCCGCTACCTATCCATCTCAGCCGTGGACAGATACCAGCATGGACTTTGTTTTGGGACTCCCTCGTACGCAACGTGGACATGATTCGATCTTTGTTGTTGTTGATCGTTATTCAAAAATGGTCCATTTTGTACCTTTCAAGAAGATGGCAGATGCAGTCCAGGTTGCTACATTGTTTTTCGTGAAATATATAAACTTCATGGTCTCCCTCTTTCTATTCTGCGTCAGGGATTCAAGGTTTTAAGTCACTTTTGGAGATATTTATGGTATTTGCTTTGAACAAGTTTAGACATGAGCTCCGCCTACCACCCGCAAACTGACGGTCAAACGGAAGTCACCAATAGAGCATTAGGTGATTTGTTGAGATGTTTAGCTTCAGATAACATTCGTTCGTGAGATTCAGTCTTATGCAAAGCGGAGTTTGCACCCAATCACGCTGTCAATCGGAGCACATGAGGAGAGACTGGGGTTACTGGTCTGTCCGAGGGCGGCCTGGAGGAGAGACCTGGCGGACTGGTCTGTCCGAGGGCGGCCTGGAGGAGAGACCTGGCGGGCTGGTCTGTCTGAGGGCGGCATGGAGCAGAGACCTGGCGGGCTGGTCTGTCCGAGGGCGGCCTAGAGCAGAGACCTGGCGGGCTGGTCTATCCGAGGGCGGCCTGGAGAAAAGACCTGGCGGGGCTGGTCAAGAGCTTGGCAGCCTGTCTGAAGGCGGACTGTCTGAGGACTAGCGCATGGCGGCATGTCCGAGGACCAGAGCATGGCGGCCTGTCCAAGGGCCAGAGCATGGCGGCCTGTATTGATACGGAGGAAAAGACATGGCGACCTGGTCCAGTACTTGGCAGACTGGTCTTTCATAAGAGTTTAAATGTCTTCGTATGACGTTAAATGTCTTTTGTACGAGTTTAAATGTCTTCGTATGAGTTTTCGTGTCTTCGTATAAGTTTCCAGCTAACCCAATCTTTTTTAGAGGAATTTGGCTAGCTGGTTCGATCTTCGGATAAGCCGAGTATTTAGGTTTCTCGATCCGTCAATCTTCGAGGGGTGGGTTTTGACCCCAACATTAATAACAATGTGTATTGGCTCCGTCTTCCTCCGTATATGAATACATCAGATGTTTTCAACGTGAAACACCTAGTGAGCTATTTCTCGGAAGACGACTATGAAAATTCATGGTCGAACTTGTTTTCACCGGAGGTGACATGATTCAATGTCATTACACATCTTGGATTCAAGCAAGAAAAATATTCTCCTATTTTATTTATATCCTTTTTTTTAGACTTTCGTATTGTTTACTTATTTCCTTTGATCTTTACCGACTTAATTCATACGGTTTTGACTTCTATTTAAGCATTGCTTTCTTTGTAGGGTTCTGCAGTTTTTGATTAATAAATAAAAGAGAATTATTTCTCAAAATATTGTGTGAATTCACCAATTCTACGAGATTTTCGACGAGTTAACTAAGGTTAAAGAAATTATTGGTTTCTTGTCCTTTATGTTTCTAGCTGCTGCATTAAAAAGGGGGTTTAATTCCAAGGAAAGAAAAGGCGACCCAAGAAAACAACAAAGAAGACCAAGCAAAAGCAAATATCTGGCCATTAACACAAAAGGTGAAAACAAATGGACACATTAAAACAAAATGCTAAGATAGAAACCAAAATCAAAGCCAAAAGCCAAAAAGGTGAAGAAGAGATCCCAAAATAACGATCAAAGAAGATGGAGGAGAAGTGAAGGATAAGGGCAAAAGGCCTCAGAACAGGGTAGATTAGGTTGGGATTTCTCAAAATCAGACTAAGGTAGGAGTTAACTTTGTGTCTAGAGAGATGAGAATTTAAACTTGTATGCATCGGTTAGTTTTTACCCTTGGCATTTTGCATTTGGAAGATTCCCTTCATTGAGTGATCCCAGCTGAAGCGCTAAAACCCTTCATTACGAGTTCATCATAACTCGTGACCCTGCCCTTAAACCAAATGAGTCAGACTGATGAGCAAGAGTGTGATTTCACGTCTTAATCTTTCTTAATAAATGTGAAAAGGGGAAAATGGTTTGATTGTGCATACAGATTTAAGGCTGATTTCAATCTTGTGTTGGGATGATTTGTGGCTAATGTAATTCAAGTAGGTGGAGCTCAGGTTGCATCCTAGAACTTTGAGTAATAGACATCGGGTTAATCTCTTTTGGATAGCGCTTCGGATTTCGGTTCATACCCTTTCTTTTGATCTCCACCCTTAGGTTAGTTTGCTTGAGGGCAAACAGTAAGCCAAGTTTGGGGGTGCTGATGTCTCCACATTTTACATTGCATTCATGTGCATTTTCATGATAGTTATGATGCATTTTCGCATATTTTCTTAAGTATGCAGTCCATTTTAGACTTAGGCCGCATTATACTAGGATTCAGCATTTTCTTGCATCTGTGGGATGTTTTTCAGGTGACTAAGAAGTGGAGAGTGACTAGGCAGACAGAAATGACGAAGCTGGAAAAAGTAGTTCAAGGAAAGGTGTTTTCTGACAAAGCAACATACACGCACAACAGGATCATCCCGATGTGAGAATTCCCTCACTTTGCACATTGTGCAAGACGCAACAGGAAGATCCCGATGTAGTGCGCCCCAAGTATGCATATCGACCAATCACAACGGTCTCAACCTAGAACATCCTGAGGATTTCACTTTAAGCAATGCCACACCCGATGTTCCTCCCCGATGAGATAACAATCTGTATGCCTGTCCTTGTATGTACCACTCAACCAGCGTCAACCTAGGAACTACATGCCAAAGCCATCTCAATTCGAAAATTGGTTCTGAGTAGGGTTTTTGTGAAGTGCCTACAAAAGAAGACTCACCCCCGCGATCAGCAGTGGCAGACTATTCTTTTTTGCTTAGTCACTTTTTAGTCTTCTTCCTCTTTCTCTCAAAAACTCCATTGTAAAACCTTAAATATTACACATTTATCTATTTTACTTGCTTTTTAATCACTTTCTCTTCTTCCTAGTCAAGCTTAACCCTTCGTCCACCTTGGGATTAGCGACTAGATCCATGATTAGTGAGTAGATTAGTTAGGTTTTAGAGTGAGGTTAGACGGTTTCAGATTAAAGGATGAGTCTTTAATGTCTGCTTGAGCTTAGTGAGGGTAGGCGGTTTCAGATTGGTGTCTTGCCTTTTGATAGACTTAGAAGTTTGAGCAACTTGAATATCTAGCATTTTGACATGAGTGCCCAAAGATTCGATTTTCCCATTCAGATCAGAGTACAAAGTATCGATCATTCCATTAAAGTCCACATTCATCTCTGTCTGACCTTCCAGAATCTGTTCCAGCATCTGTTTCATCTCATTGTCTTGTGCATGAGGTTTCTGATAAGAAGAAGCACTATAAGTTTTTGAGAAACTGTTGTTTGGAAAGGGCTTCTTATAGGGGGAATTTGGAGCGTAGCCAGAAGAGTTTTAAGTTCCTACAAAGGAACTCTTCTGACCATATCCTTACTGATTTCCAAATTTTTGGCCCTGAAATCCAGTCCCAGAAACATACTTGACATCCTCTTCTTCACACTCTTTTTCGGGTTAAGAAGTTTCAACCTCTGCAGCAAACTGGACAGACTTTTTGCCCACTAGAATATTGTGCAAATAATCTATTTTAGCCTTAACATCAGCAATCTGATTGCCATCCATGTTCCCAGCTTGCCTCTTTCTCTCAAAATCAACATTCTTGATACTATTACTAGATGTCAAGTTCTCAATCAAAATTTGAGCATCCTATAAGTACCTGGTGTTGAAGTTACCTTTACTGGCAGCATCAAGAGCCATATGGTATCTCCAATCATTGCCTCTAAAAAAGATACCTAGTAATTGGACCTCACTGAACCCATGGTTCAGAAAATCTCTCTGATATGCCTTGAATCGCGCCCAAGCAATCTTGAATGCCTTAGTTGATCCTTGAGAGAATGTAGAATTTTGGTTCCCATCTCCTCAGATCTTGCATCATCAAAGAAATTGTTGAGGAAATCTGTCTTAGTTTCCTCTAATGTTGTCAGTGATCCTTACTATAATTTCTTAGGCCAGGAAGCTGCTTCCTCAGTAAGAGGGTATGGGAAGAGCTTGCAGAAGAGATAGTCATTGGACACCCCATTGTATTTGATCTCAAGTCCTTAAATATCTCAATGTGATACATGGGATGTTCATGAGAAAGACCATGATAAGGGTGCTGACCCGCAAGAGTGTAATATGCGGGTTTTAGCTCAAAGTCGTTTCTCTGAAAAGAAGGAGGACGAATTACAGACCGATTAGTATAGAACTGATCAGACCTGTTATAGTCACCAAGTGTCCTCCCTCGACCACCTACAGCTGCGACAGCAATGACATTGCCATCTCCATTGAGCCTATTGCCCTGCTCGTTTCATGTGTGACTCTCCTGGCCTCGTAAGACTCAAGTCTCATCTTGAACAAAAACTAATGGATTCATCGTTTCAGTTGGTTTCTTTGCTTTCCATAAGGTGCGTTCTACTTCTCTCAGCTCCAAATTAGGAAGATTCAAAAGATGTTTGTCTTTGTTACTCCTGGTAATGTGTTTAGGCATGCACCTGAAATACTCAAGACAAAGAAAGAGAGAGTAATGTAAGTAACAATGTAAGAAAAAGTTTAGTCTAAATTCTAGCCTTAAATCTATTGGCGAATCAAAGAGTCTCCAGCAATGGCGCCAAACTTTGATAAGCTCAAATTATCCCTTGGGCTACTCTCCAAATTAAGATATCAGTTGCAACACTTATGGGTCGAATCCACAAGGACTCAAGATCACTCAATAGACTTTAGTATTTGAATTAAGCTAAACAGAAATGAATGTAATGGAATAAAGCAAAGAACAAAGCAAGAGATTAAATTCGATTGGAAGGAAACTAGACTAAATTCTCAGGAAAATCAGAATTGCAGTTTAAATGAATGTCATGTTTTAATTAAGATCCGTTCTTGAACTTTAATCAACCAGCTGTCGCTGTAGAAATTATGTATGTCTAAATCCTAGAATTCCAAATTCTTTGCAAATTCAGTTATTCAGACAAGCATTAAAGTTCAAGTTCAAATTATTCACAAAATCCATAAACCAAATTTCTTTGTGGATATGAATTTCTCTCACTTAAGATAGTTCAGGCAATCAATAATACTATTATATCTATGAATCAACCTAACTTCTGAATACTAGATGATCAGGCTATAATTAGCATTAAACGCAATCCAGGTGAAGAGCTCTGATGATAACCTAACAATTCAATTCAATATTAACAATTCATCAATAACCTTTGAATAACCCTAATCCTAACAAGTTGTTACTCAGACATGACAATTGAATAAATAAACATGTTTAAATAGAATACAATAAGAATCAATAGATATAAAGAAACTAGGGTTCAAAATCTTCTCTTTACAAGTCTCAGATCTGTCTCCCCGGAAGCTCTAAAAATCTCTCATAAAATAATACGTAAGTCCAAAATAATGATTTAAAAAATCCTATATATAGTTTAAAACACGAAAATTACTAAAGTTATAAATATTGGAAACTTCTTGGGCTTTTTCCCTTTCTTCACAAAACTTGGGACGTGAAATCGTGACTAGGGTTAACCGACACCAAGGAGTGGTGTCAGGCGACACCATGTCTGAAAGTAGACTCTGAGTTGCACTTTTTGATATAGCTTCTTGTTTACCTCCAAAACGTATCATAATCTCCAAATAAGTCTCGGATGTACCTAAACCTATAAAAGACTCGGAAATACTCCAAAACACATAAACTACTCTATAAACAAACCTATATCATGGTTAAAAACCCGGAAACCCATGATATATCAATGCTCCGTACACTGACCTCAATGGGAAGACTGAGTCCTTGAACACTCATGTCAAGAAGCTAGATATTCAAGTTGCTCAGACTTCTGAATCTGTCAAAAGGCAAGAGAGATTCCTTCCTAGAATGACATGTACTAATCTGAGGCATCATGTTAATGACATCGTATTTGGAAATTAAAAAGAGCTGGAAACTGTGTTATAAAATGTGGAAATACAGAAGATTTCGTGGAATTAGAAAAATTGGAAGATGAGGATTTTGACTATCCAGAACTGGTGTCGATCGACACCCACGATGGGTGTCGCCCGACACCAGCACAAATTCCCAATATTTTAAATTCTGATGGACCAGTGTCGATACAGCGTGACACTCCATGCCCGACACCCACGCTGGGTGTCGTCCGACACTAATCTGGTGTCGCCCAACACCAAGAACAGGACGAGCCAGAAACATCTACAAACCCAAAAGTGGTTGAAGAGAGGTTTTACAAACCAAAAGTTCCTTACCCTAGAGCTCCTAGGAAGTCTAAACAAGAGAAGGAAGATGTTAAATGAAAGGAGATCATGGATAGGCTTGTTGGCAAACTCCCAATCTTCGATGAACTCAAGACTTCACCTGGTTTGAAAATGTATGTTAAGAGAATGGTTGAAAATGATGTGAGTCATGAAGAAAGTGTTTTTTTGACCAGATACATAAGTGCAATTTTCTTGAACAACATCCCAAAGAAGAAGCTGAAGATCACTGCAATATTCAGTGTTGTGATTCAGAGCATGATCCCAGAGAAGCTACCTGATTCAGGAAACTTTGTGTTAATTGTTCAATTTCAACAAGCGGATTTGAACATTCTCTTTGTGATCTTGGTTCAAGTGTTAACTTGATGCCGTCCTCAGTAGCAACTAGACTTGGGATGACTGATTACAAGCCAACTAGGATCTCTCTTATCCTAACTGATAGATCCAAAAGGTATCCAGAAGGACTACTTGAAGATGTTCTAGTTAAGGCTGGAGGATGCTTTATTCCTACAGATTTTGTGGTTTTAACGTATGATAAAGAACCCAAAGATCCTCTTATCTTGGGAAGACCCTTTTTGGCTACAGCTCGAGCATTGATTGACAACAAGAAAGATAAATGCAGGAGACTTTTTCTGTAGACACCTCCATGGATGAGGAACCAGTCAATGAAGATATGGATGATATTACTGTTGGGTATCTCATGGTTATGAATGCTAGTGAACAAGTTTTTTGTTCAAGAGGAATTATCTGAGAGTTAGAGGATTGGAGGGAGAACAGAGTTGCAGATGATCTCTTCTGATCTATGAACAACGACTAGACTCTAATCAGAGACAAACTTCTAGAGGAAGATGTTTTTGTACTTGAAACAAACGTTACATAGCTAAATTGCAGAAATAATGCAGAAATCCGAGCTACAGCAGAAGGTGTTGTCCGACACCCCACTTGAGCAGACATACCTATGTCAACCTGGGTCGACATTTGACACCCGACACCAACGGTGGGTGTCACCCGACATCCTCTACGAGTTGGCCTAGGTTTGCTGAAAATAAGAAAACAAAGTAACCCACCCAAACTTAAAGCCTACCCTGATATTGTTCACCATTTCCATGGAAGTTCTCATGGTCTTGATTGTTACACACCACCATGGATGAGGCAATTTTCTCAGAAGCATTTATTGACACTTTCTGATCCACCAGATGCCTGAACCCTGACACAATCAAGGTAATGACTGAAAACAAGCTCTCAGTTGGAGGCAACCTACTTTTAGATAGATTTTTCTTTTGATTTTTGTTTTTTTTTTAGTTTTACTCTATTTCTTTTCGTTTACTGGAATTTCGAAAAGAAAAGAAAAAAACAAGGAGCTTGAAGCCGACTTGGGTGTTGCCCAACACCGCCTACAAGTAAGTATTCTCGACCTTATTTCTTAGCTGCATTCGTTTTTCATTGTTGTTTCTTTCCAAACTCATAACTTGATAACACTGGGGACTGTGTTGTTTAAGTATGGGGACGGTTGTTGCTGACATTGTGCTTTGTTTTTAGAGTAATTTTTTGTGTCAAAAAATTTGTTGGGATTTATGAATTATCTCTTGGAATATTGAGCTGGCTGTTTCTACGTATTTACCATATCTGCAGAATCAATTCAATTAAGACTAATGAAATGATCACACAAATGTGGAAACGAGGGGTAGGAAAATTTCTCGTGACCCCATCATTGGTCACACCTTTGCAGTCGAAAAAAAAAACAAGTTCTGAAAAAAAGGAAGTACAGATAGTGAGACATGAATAAGTTCAAAGAAGTTAAAAAGAAAATATTGTCTTTGTCAAGGTATTATTAAATGGGAAAGCTAAAAGGTTCTTGACATTGGATGCATTGGCGATTTCTCTATGCAATGAAGGATAGTGGATGATGTTGAATTTTGTGGTGTTAATCTGGAAAACTGCAATGTGCGTAAGGAGAAGTACATGGTGGTCGATTATATGGGTTTCTTCTTAAAGAATGTGGATTACAAGCCTAAGTAGTAGGTGCGACTACTCTGATTGAGAAGGTGAGATTCCTATTTTCAAACCTCTTTCACAGATTTTGGTTTTCTGTTTTGCTTGAGGGAAAGAAAATGCTAAGTCTGGGGGAGTTGAAATATCATGGTTTTTAGTGTTTTTCGTCATGTATAAGTCTTGTTTTTAGAGTCTTTTATGTGTTTTTGGAGTTCTTTTAGAGTCTTATAAAGGTATATGTACATTTGGAGCACATTTAGAGATTTTGGAGCATTCTAGAGCCAATTTGGAGATTATGCAGAAAAACTGAAGTCATAGACAAATCAGAGGATTGGTGTTCACACAAACAAATTCATGAACTTGTCTCAAAGAACTTCTGATAAATTGCAGAAGTGGCCCAAAGTTTACAAGATTTGTAAAGAAGTCCTATACGTGGTTTTCCATATTTTTGGAGTTTTAGACCATCATAAATAGGATTTTAGATCAATCTTTTTACATAAGTTTTATTCAAGCAAGTTTAGAGACTCTAGCGCAGGGAAAAGACCAGAACTCCTTATACAGAGAATATTTCACCTCTCCCGTACACTTTGAATCTATTTGGAATTCCCCTTTTTGAATATGCTTTGTGCTTCTCTGATCATGTCTGAGTAATCCACATGTTAGATTTAGGAGTTTTCAAAGGTTGATGTGGATTTGTTAGAATTGCATGAATTGTTAGGGTAATCTGTTGAGCTCTTTCATCTAAATTATTCTTAATGCTTTATCTTACTTGATCAACTCGATAATTGAACTTAGGACAAATAACTAGCATGAAAGTGTCATTGATTTCCTATAAGTGTAATTGGCAAAATTACTATATGTAAAGAAATTTGATTTAGAAATTTTTTGAATGTATGAAACTTGAATTTAATGCTTATTTGATTTTCTAAATTTGTAAAGAAATTTGGAATTGCAGAATTTAAACATAGATAATTTCCGCAACGAAAGTTGGTTAGTTTTACATTAGAGTTTCTAGTTCAAGAACAATTCTTAGTTAAACCCTTAACAATTTACCAATTCTGTGAATCTGAATATTCCTGTGAATTGTCTCTAGATCTAGCGCTTTCTCCAATGATTTTTACACCACATTTTAATTGTTTTCTAAATTAACTTGAATTCGTCTAACTTAAGTCAATACTGCGATTTACTGTGTGATCCATAATCTATGTGGATTTGATCCATAAATACTACATATGCGCTCTGATTTTGTAGAGTTTCTCTATTGCAAATTTGAGAATATCATCGCTCAATTGCAAAATTTTCTTTTTTTTCAACGGAATTCGAATTTTGCTCAATTTTTCTCATTATAACTGAACCAAAATACCCTAGCCTTTCATGCCAAACTTTAAACGTACTAGCAAACTTCGAGTTTACTGTAACATATTATTCAATTGTATTTATTTTTGTGCAATATAATCCGGAATATAACATTTTCAATTCTTTCAATATATGTTTCCTCTCTGATGTAATGAAAATATATTCAATGTCATTTTTACTTATAGTTTCAGTAATGATATCTATTTCTGCGGATATTTTTAAAACTAAATAAATTTATTTGAGACTTTGGGTAGTATAATGCATCATTTATTTCAAATTTTGTTCCTCTTAGCATTGAAAAATTGACTCGCCCGAAACCCATAATAATTTTTGCATTACCAGATATTATACTCACACTTTTGGCAGAGTCATTTATTTTGAGAAACGAGAAATACTTTTTATTGTTAATAATCATGTGTGTTGTAGCACTGTGTGCCAGACATATATATCCATCCTGAATCTAAAAATTTGATATTTTATGGATTTAAATAATCATAAAGCTGCATAAATAAACATTTAAACATATATGCAAAGATTATATTATAAAGTGCTTATAACACAATAAAACTATTTTATAACAAAAACCTTAACATAGTAAAACGTTTTGGTATATATCACACAATAAAACGATTGGCTTTCATTTTTCTTTATCTTCTTTAGGAAGACAACTATATATCACATCAGTTTTACCTTGTTAGTTGATACTCTCAGGATCAACCAGGAAATCCGCAATATCAAGATGAGTATCATCATTCAAGTCATGAAAAAAATGTCCGGGTTCACTACATATGAAGTTGATCTTTGACTTCCTTTCTTTTTTCCTTTTGTGATTCCTGGTACAGACCAGCTAAATTGTTTTGGCGTACGACAGGTAGTTTTGGTGATCAAACATTTCTTTCAATGATTGCCAAAGATGTGCAGGATCTTCTTTCATGATAAATTCAGCGTTTAAGCCATCATGGATATGGTGAAACAAAAATATCATGGCTTTTGTCTTTTTCTCATCCGATGTCGTTTCCGACTTATATATGGTATCAAGGAGCCCGTTTCCTCTTTTGTGCATCTTTACACCTACTGCCCATGTCATATAATTTTTTCCAGATATATCAAGGGCAGCAATTTCGAACTTTGCCAAATTTGACATGATAATTGTATTTATAATATAAGAATTATAAAAATATGATAAAAAAACAATTTAAAGGACAATTTAAAGGCAGAAATTTTAATGTGAAATTTAGTGGCAAAGTTTTAAATACAGAAATGTGAATACGGAATTTAAAGGCAGAAATTTAAAACAATTGAGGAGGCATCACCTGCCATAAATTCAAGGAGGAGGCATAACCTTCTACTCCATAAATATCTGATCAAGGAGGAGGTGTTAACCATAAAGTCCATAAAATGTGATCAAGGAGGAGGTTTATCCATCCAATCCATAAATTATGATTTCACAAGACATAGTGTGTCATGTGATAATGATCGTGAACGCCTAACCTACCGTAACAATCGGTCCGGAGAATGTAGCGCCAATCTTTCTGAAGCAGTATATAAATGGGAAAGGCAGAATCTATCTTTCCATATAAAGTGAATTGAAAATAAAATTAAAACTCACATTTTCGAGTATAAGAACACTCGTGCTGATAACGTGTTAAGAACTATTTATATTACATGGTAAAATAAATAAATAATTAATTAGAAAGATTAATAGTAAAAAAGAGATAGAGATATGATGTAGAGAGGAAGGTGAGTAAAAATGATTTTACTTATATGCTTACTTCTTTCACACATGCACTCCCACCTTATTTATACAAGAGTTATGCCAGTTGTTATATTATTATAAATGGATAATCAAAGTTATCTATTTATAACATGATGAAATTTTTTGGGGTAGATCAGAAGAATAATCATGAGCATATTTAGGTAACTAATTAAACATTGTTTTGTATATTATTTTCTTTTTAATAATCCAATTTTACCTTTATTCTAGCTATATTATATCATTAATATAATTAATGTATAGTTTTATATATTACAATTGATTATAGATTATATTTTCGTCAAAAAAATGAAAGAAAAACCTTTTGTTTAAGTTTTCTTACCAATCATAATCTTAAACATATATTTATGATGTTAACCGATAATATAAAAAAAAAATTATACTGGTAATTCACCCAAAAATTGTCAGAGCTTCCCACCATTTGCTAGAGATAAAGCCATTTTCAAAACGATAAGAGATTATTCATCCAAGATGCTTATCTCCATTTGCTCGTAACTATAATCACACATCTCAAAACATATATTCTACCTCATTCAAAACACAGTTTGTAAGAGCAGCAACATTCGGCGGTTGTACTTCCCCCTATGCATATCAAAGATAAAATCAAAAGCATACAACACACACTTTTCAGAATAATAAGACCAAAAGAGACATACAATATCAATATTTTCGGAAAATAAAATCATTAACCGGTTAACCGCCTTTTTATATGTTTGTATTTGTCAATTGTAATATTAAAAATACATTTATATGTGAACTACTAAATTTAAAAAATGATAACGATAAAGCACACAAACATTGTATATAGGCTTCTCACCATTTGCTAGTAACTCGACACCCACGTCTTCCAACATGTGATATGCCTCGTTCAAAGCGTAGTTTGTTAAAGCAGCAGCTGAAGCAAAACTGTACTTCATCTTCTACACTTGAAGACAAATTGTTAATAAGTTAACTTTTCTAAAACATACAATACACAATCTTTAGGAGTTTAAAATCGATTGAGTCATACAACAATAATATTTCCAGTTAATGAAATTATTATCTAGTTTATATTTTCATTATATACTCGTAGTTGCCAAATATAATATTATACATATATTTTTGATATTAATCGTTAATATTAAAATTATATGGATACCTTACACAAATATGTATTTTGGTCTATTTCTACAAAAGTTGCTTTGGTTTTGTTGTATCGACTTCTACACTTGGAATTGATAACTTCTTTTTCATTTTTAATAATGCGAATATTAAAATCATTATAGAAATGTGTATCCTCTTAAAACTCATGTTAACTCATCCTCAACAATGACTTCTTAAAATGAATAATCGAATAAAGAATAAAGATCTCTCAGTAACAAAATCTGATCCCACCATGCGATATGTTAAGACTACCTCCATTATCCATATGTTCAAGATTGTCGTAAATCTATGAATCAATTTATAATTATCTAAACATGGTATCTTAAACAAAGCCAAGAGTGAAAAAAAAAACATTTTTTTTCTTACATTGATATCTGCATTTCTAACCTATTGAAAAAACCATAGGAACCCTCAACAAACCTTTAAAGTACCCTTGAATAATTAAATTAAATAAACTATGAAACTCGTCGGAAAAAACTTAAAAAACTTCTGCTATAAGAGAATAATCTGCAGAGTTGAGCTTTGCAAAGACTAGTACCATATAATATAAAAGCTATTTGAATGATGGTATCTTTGATTTTTTGAAATCATCATAGAAATTTTATAAATTAAGTCTGCTCTTATCTTGTTTCTTCCACCTAAAGCCACTTTTAACCATGGAAAGAAGTCCATAAAATTAATTGAAAATTAAATGATCATCTTTTATTTTTATAAACCTTGAAAATTCTTAAACTTTGACCGTAATTTATTTTTGTGTTTCTGACCAAAGGTTGATAATACCACATTCAATACGTAAATCTATTATATTTGAATAACTAGTTCCAAATGAGTGACACATCAATGCTTTTGAAGTTGACATGTGTCTAAACTGAATTATAGTATTTAAAAACTTTTATTATAATAAATATAAATAAATATATATATTATATGCAAAGAAATAAATAATATATACAATCAAAAAATCATTTATTGCAACATTTATTTATATAATTGTTGTTATTCAATAAAACTCTGTAATTATTCTATTGTGCAAATAATAAAATAATTTTTTCAATGATTTCATTTTTATTTTTTTCTAATATATATATTTTTTTTAGAAGGAGTTTGAACTAATTGTAAAATACCAATTTTGTCGATTGAAATTGATGTTTTTTCGTTTTTAGTTGTTGTATTTATCATTTTTGCGATGATGAATTTTTCTTTAAAAATTAATCCAACTATAATATACTATTATTTCAATAATATTTTAATATTTTTAAGAGAATGCATTGTTAGTAAATTTTAAATTTATAAATCATGTATCATATATTTAGAGATCTACTGTTATTCAATTACAATTATTGTCATTTGATCCATGTGTTTATATTCCAAATTTTTTTTTATAAGATGAAAGTAGATCAGTAATAAAATAGTTTGGTGAAAGAGTAATTTTTGATTGTTTGAAAATACTAATATAGGTATTTTAAAAAAGAATGAGAGAGGAGTTAGAAATTGTGTAATACGAGTAGGATGTAGTTTGGGTTTATAGAATATAATTACAGTTTATTTTTTTTTAACATTCTCTACATTTAAAATCAACTGACAATAACAATCTTGTTTTATTATATTAAAATAGGATAAAATATGAAATAAATCATTATACCAAAATAGGATAATAATATGAAATAAATCATTAGTCATGTGTAATATTACATATAATGCCACTAAAAGTATTAAAAGTTTTAGAATTTTACTAAGAGGAATATCCTAAAATGTACTATTTTCAAGTTTATGTGACCAAAATGAACACAAAGGGAAAAATGTAATTAAAAAAAAGATTAAAATTTTAAAAAAAATTAATACTATATTCGGAATATTTTTTTTTTCAAATTTTTTTTTTCAAATTTTGTTTTTTTTCAAATTTTTTGTTTTCAAATTTTGTTTTTGTTAAATGTTTTAAAATGATATATTAAATATATATGAAATGTTTGGAAGATTAAAAATGTTATTAAAACTGTAGGAAATGTATAATAATTTTTAGGAATTGTTATGATGTTTAGTAAAGGGTACCTGAAACGGGTTTCAAAAAAAAAATTTTGAAAAAAAAAATATTTTTGAAAAAAAAGATTTGAAAAAAAAATATTCGAAAAAAAAAATTTTGAAAAAAAAAATTTTTTTAAAGTATTTGAAAAAAAAAATTCAAAAAAAAGAAGTTCCTAATTTTTTTTTTTAAATAATGAAATTGAATAATGTTTTTCTAACTTAGTTATATAAATGAGGGATAGAAAAGTCAATTTTCTTGTTTAATGAAACATTTTGGTCCATATCCCCTTCCTAGTTTATTTTGGTCACATAAACATGAAAATGTATTATTTATGAGATTTGCCCATAAAAAATGATATTGAATAATAATTTTTTAATTTAGATATATAAAAGAGGGATAAAATAGTTAATTTTATGAGATAATTACCTATTAACACATTTTCTTTATCTCTCCTTTCAACAAAAGACACTTTTAAAAGGAGAAGACACTTTTCATCTTTCCCTAAGCCTCCTAAACCCGTTTATACCCTCCCATTTACTTAACCTGATTACATACACTTACAACCTAGTTAAACACTAACCAGAAGAGTAACTGTACTTTTTCTTTCATAATCGATTTTAATAAGGTGATTGGACTGATATCCACCCAAAGGAATACACACCGTCGGATTGGGAAAAGTATCGTACATCATCAACGGCCCACATTCGAGCACCTATCTTGAAAGTTGAACCAAAAGTGGGGGTAAAACAATCCGAAACTGTATCTTTGGTAATTTTTGGGATCTCAGCTTTGTGGATCTCAGTTTCTTTGTCTCACCAATAGAGAAGTGGTAACTTTTCATTGTTTTTCATCTCCAATTTTTACTCCTTCGTCTTTTATGCCATTATTCACCTTAATCATCTTATCAACCAGGTTAACAATGGCGGACCATTGTTTGGTAATTGGTGGAGATTAGAATTGCTCAACAGATTGCAAGTGGGACTTTGTCATAGATAAACAGAAAATGTCACGAATTGTGCCACTTCATATGGGGATAACCTTGCTCGAACTTCACCAAAACATCATCCACGAGTTTTTCGGCAATCGAAACTCTGAAAACACCGTCAAACTATCTTATTGGCCGCCAAATAGCAAAGAGTTGGCCACCGGCTTGACAACACCCCCAATCTTGCTTTCAAACGACGGAGCCATCAAGTTCTTCTTCAAACATTTCCAGCTCAACAACTCCATGAATCTGTTTGTCCACTTTGGGATTTTTTGCCCAAAAGTCAGTCTCTCAAAATCGTTGAAGGAGCTTACACAACACCAACATCTACGTTGAAGGTTCATTCTCAGTTCGACCGACCTGCGGGATCAAGCGCCGGACCAAACATTCCCGATATTCCACCTGCCGGCTCCACTGCCGGAGGAACCGTCCCCGATATCCCTCACCCCAACTCTGGTTTTAGTAATGGACCTCCTCTCACTACCCCTGTACGTACACAATTTGAATCAGGCTCCACATCCAAAGGTGATGATATGGGTACGACAGAAACTTCCCGGTACGCTTCCACGGCCCGTTCCAAGATACGCCCTCTTTCTCTCGAGGAAGAATCACTTACAGATTATTTTGGACATGGGTGTGGAAGAGATTATGAGTGACACCCACCATGCCAAAGATTCATCATTGTCAGATGACGATGCAGATACTACTTCAGAAGATGGACGTCCAGACGGACCTTATGACGTCCCTGTATCACCACGCCGATACGACAAGGAGTTCTGGGAGCCCCTCATCCACGATGACTATGGTGGTTCGAACGCACCAGAGATTTTGTCTGGTATCAACCACACACATGCGAACACTACAGATCGAACAGAGATTCGCTGCTCCACCAACAACGCTTTCGATCATTTTGTCGCAACGGGAGATGGAACAGTGGAAAACCAACAATGGAAAACGGAACTAGGACGCGATCCATCCACATGGTCGTCTCCACTTGGACAAACATTCTCCGAACAAGGAACAACATCCACACGCCAACATCCACCAACTCCTTCACATGGCCTATCATCCACACGACACCAGCCAAATACCCATCATCCTCCCGCTTCATCACATGGCCACTACACCCACGCACCTTCTGCCTCCAAAGAACCCTCATCTACAAACACTAAACCGGCCCCAACGCTTGATTCTGTGGATGATGAAGATTTTGATATTCCTCCTCTATTCGACGACACACTGTATGCATCCAATGAAATACCGGACCTCGACTTCGATCAAGCCGATGCCAACATCTACATTGGCAAGGTCTACGCTTCCAAAGAGGATTGCAGAATTGCCCTAGCCATTTATGCCATCAAAAACAGCTTTTACTTCAAGCAAACTAGAACTAAGAGGGATTACTTTGTTCTCGATTGTCCACGCTGTGATTGGCGAATCACAGCTCACGAGCTCAAACACTCTCCATACTACGAGATAAGAAAAGCCAAGCTCGACCACACATGCACAATCGACACCAGGAACGATTACAAAAAAAAAGCCACCTCACGTCTCATTGCAGCTGTCTACAACTCCAAATTCGGCGATCCAGTTAATGGACCGAAAGCTGGGGACCTACAGCAGCTACTCCTCGAGGATTTGCGCATATCTGCTTCCTACATCAAGTGTTACAGGGCAAAAGAGAAAGCTGGTAATGATCTCAGGGGACCAGAGGATGACTCCTACACAAGGCTCCCGCAGTATCTTTACATATTGAAACTCACCAATCCCGACACCATTACACATATCAAAACAGAAATTGATGATGATGGGTTGGAAAGGTTCTTGTATGCATTCCTAGCATTTAATTCATCAATCGTAGGCTTCCGAAGACTTAGACCAGTGCTAGTTGTAGATGGCACACATCTTTCCGGCAAGTTCAAGGGCGTGCTTCTAACTGCAAGTGGTCAAGATGCCAATTTCCAAGTATTCCCCCTCGCTTTCGCCGTTGTTGACAGTCAGAACGACGATTCATGGACATGGTTCCTGCAGAAAGTTGAGAGAATCCTAGCTGACAGTACAAATCTAACTATTATATTAGACAGACATCTTCCATCATCACAGCTAAGAAAAAAGTCTTCCCTAAGGCTCATCATGGTGCTTGTATTGTCCACTTGATGAGGAATGTTAATTCCAAGTTCGTCCACGTGTTCCATCTTTGCAACTTCTGATGACCAATGTTAAATGCTTATGTACATTCTATACTACATCCATATGTACGTTACTAATCACTTTCACGACTCTTTTCTTCTACATCAACTATGCCTTACCGGTTCATATGATCACCAATATTTCAGGTTCAGGAGCAAAGGTCTCGCCAAACTAGTTGGCCAAGCGGTTTTTGCATCGCATTGAAGGCTTCAATAAAATCATAAGCCAGATCACCTCAACTAATGCGGAGGTCAACCGAGAGGGAGAGAAGGAGGATGAGCCCTTTGAAGATCCTGCCTTATACCGCAAGCTAGTTGGTAAGTTGATATATTTAACACTTACCAGACCTGACTTGTGATTTTGTGTGAACCAGGTCAGTCAGCACATGAAGGCTCCTACGAAGTATCATTGGACCATGGTCGAGAGAATTCTCAGATACCTCAAGGGAAGCTTGGACCATGGCATTTGGATGGGAAAGAATGCAAGCACCGAGATTGTGGGATATTGTGACGCTGACTGGGCTGGAGATAGAGTGGACAGGAGGTCCACAACTGGCTATTGCACGTTCATTGGAGGCAACATGGTGACCTGGAAGACCAAGAAGCAGAAGGTGGTGGCGTGCTCAACGGCTGAGGCAGAGTACCGGGCCATGAGGAAGCTGACAAATGAGTTGACTTGGCTGAAAAGTCTACTAGCCGATCTTGATATTCAGCAAACCACACCGATGGTGGTGCATTGTGACAACCAGGCGACCATTCATATTGCTTCAAACTCAGTCTTTTACGAACGCACCAAGCATATAGAGGTTGACTGCCATAAGGTTCGGGAAAAGATCACGGACGGGACAATCCTTCCATGCTTCACAAGGAGTGAGGATCAGCTTGCCGACATATTCACTAAGGCCGCAAGACCTAAGGTGTGTGACCACATCTTCAGCAAGCTCGGCCTAGTGAGCTTGTCCCGGGGGTAAGCGCTTCCCTGCCCATGAAGTACATACTTTTTTCCTTAAACAGAATTTTTCCCAATGGGTTTTATCTGTTAAGGTTTTTAACGAGGTGTATCTTCATGGGCACTCCAAGCTAAGCATTCTAGGGTGATTCCAGAATGCTTAGCTTGAGGGGGAGTGTTGACCTTGGGACGTACGGCCGTGTCGTCTGTACTGTACGGCCTCACCGTCCGTACAAGGCTGGCCGTACATCCACGTCCGTTTGTCCCGGGAAGCTCTGTGGAAGAAGTGTGGAGAGTGTGCAAAGTCCGGGCGTCCGTACCGTACAGCCTCACCGTCCGTACAAGGCCGGCCGTACCAGCTCGACCGTACGGTCCTAAGAAGCTTCCCAGAAGATTGAAGGCGTGCGCAAAGCCCGGGCACAAGAGGACAAGAAGGAAGTTTATAGGAAGCTTCCTAGAAGACCGACGAGCCAGCTGGTCATGACCGTTTGTGGATAAGGCCAGCTGGTCACGACGTCCCTTTCTCCTTTTTGACCAAAGATTCGGTCTGCTCCCTGCTTTATGACGCGGCCCTATGAGTCACTAGATCCTCTGGCATATTCTTGTCAGAGTTCTCCTTTATAATCACTTGTATCACCCCTTGTAAACGATTGATTCTTTTGGTTACAATGAAATCTCTTTGGTTCTTTCACTCTGTTCTTCATTCTCTCTCGTTCTAGATAAAACTCTCACTCAATCTCTTCTAAACTCTCTCATTCTCCTTATCTATTCCGCATAATCTTTCAGGGGCAGATCGTTTGATTATACGGTCGGACGATTAATTTCCGAGTTGGGCCGCCTAGAAGCCGCCTTGGTCGCCTAAAATCCGCGTTGGACCGCCTAGTTTCTGAGTAGGCCCAACTTTGTTTTTTTTTTTTAAAGAAAACATTTCAACCAAAAATAAAATTAAACTCAATCAAAGTCCAATTTGATTTTGTTTAGGTCTTTAGATTTTTAAATTTAGAGATTGGATTATGATAATCCTTATTTTAAACATTTCATGTTTGATTTTATATGATTTATTAATAAATCTTATATAAAAATAGTTGTGCAACATTTTAAATTTGTTTTTAATATTTAAATATATTATATATACATTAAATTATATAAAAACTAGTCCCCGAGTACTTCCCGGTTAATCTCCGATTTTTCGTTAACTCGCTAGGCTCGGGTTGGCCGCCCGACTAGCGCCTAGCGTATTTCCGAACACAGGTTATTATATATTTTATAATCTTTTAATAATTTATATTTGTAAATTTAGAAGATCAAAATTAAATCATTAATTTATTACATATATTAATATTAATTGATAATTTTGTTAATTAATGTTAATTACAATGTTTAAAAAAATATATAATCAAAAATATCATAAAAATATTTTTTTATTTTATATAATTATTTAAGATATGTTTAAATGTATTAATTGTAGTTATAATTTATTGTTAAGATTTCTAGATTTATTATATATTTTAAGATTTGAAATCAAGAGAATATCTTTATTGACAGATTTTGATCCTATATATAATTAGCATTTAGATTCCGAAAATTAAATTTAATCATATATATAATTAATTATATATATTTTTGGTTTTTGAAATTAGACTTTTTTAATATCACTTGTATTTTTAAATATCTTGCATATTTGTTCACATTTGCAAATGACAATTTTGCCCTTAATGAGACTCTTTAAAAATCAAGTAGGATCAATGGCAAAAATCGTAATATAACACGGTACAAAAGGTTTTTTCTATAATGTTTCCTGTTTTAATAGTATAGATTGTTGTGAGTCATCTTACTAACAAAACACGCTAAGTGGATACAACATTAATTTTAACGAAAATCGTGAGGAGCAAACCAATCTCTAAACCCAATTAATAAAAAAACGACATAAATTGTAATTCTTTGGTTGATACAAAAAAATTATACCGAATAGAGAAATGGCATCAATAGACCCAAAAAACTCTAAATTTACAGATCACAATGCGTACCGAATCATCCAGTCAGAAGAAAAGGGAGCTCTGACCGAATTTGGTTCAAAGGAGATGAAGCGTCATTGATGAAATTTATGAAACTTGCTGGAAATCTCAGATAACAATCAATCAAACATAGCCTAAAGAAAGGAGAAATAAAGAGGATGATCTGGTCGACATGACGTAGAGATGCAGGGAACTTGGTCGGGATTGGGGAAGTTCTCAAGGGTTCTGAAAGTATCTCATTTGAGATATAGTTCTTAAGATTTATGAATACAAACTTATTTTTCTATTTATTTAGATTAATTTTAAATTGGAGATACCCATCCTCATACTCCCCATGGAGAAGTTCTTATAGTTGGATTAATTGTTTTAAAACAATTTCATCATCGAAAAAATCAAAAATAAAACAACAAAAAGTACTAAAAACATCAACTTCAGTTGACAAAAATGGTAGTTTGTGATTAGTTCAAAGTCATCTTATATCAAAACTATATATATTAGAAAGAAAAAATGAAATCATTGAAGAAATTATTTTAATATTTACTCAACACAAAAAATTACAGAATTTTGTTCAACAGTTTTATAAATAAATTTTATAATAACCCGCGCTATAAATAAATTTTATAACAACCCGCGCTATAAATAAATTTTATAATAATCCGCACTATAAATAAAATTTATAATAACCCGCGCGTAGCGTGGAGAGGTTCCTAGTAGTATATAATAGAGAAATAACTTTCTCCAGCTGCTTACCACGTCATTACTGGAGAAAGTGACACTTGTCTTTCTAATTTTTTTTTTTTTTTAAATCTGTAAGTTAACTATTTCTTCTCCTCCGGTGCAAGAGTTACAAATTCATTGCAGACCTTTATAACTTCATTTCTTTCTATCCGTTCAATTCTCTGTTAAAATTCATGTCTTCTTTTTACTTCACACCGTCATTGATACCTATGGAGAAATCCATCACTTTGCTCTTCATCTGGGTATTAAAGTACTTTGACTTCGATCTGCAACGGGCTAGATGCATGCTCGCCGATGGGACACTCTTTCTTTTCTTCCCTTTAAACCCCAAAGTTTATTCCTCACTTGGGATCACAAATCAAATCTCGGATTAGATTTAGATTTGATCCATTGTAAATGATTTAATATATGTCACTTTTTGAATGTCAATTAAGTCTTTTTCTATCTCGCCAGGAAGCTTTGTAAGTTTGTTTTTGGACCTGTTAACGCTAGAGCCTGAAGAAAAAACATACAGCTTAAACTCAAAGAAGGATACAATAGCTATGGAGTTAGTATTGCTTTCCCCAATTAATGTTTTCAATATAGAGTTTAGGTGTCGAATAATGTCAAATTGCTAGTCTTTCTATTGAAACAGGAGAGAAAAGCTCTTCTTTTTCTTGTTTTCCCTACAATACATTTGACTCTAAGATTTTATGTGTGAGATGGATGTTTGTCTGCATTCCCTGTTCAGCTCTACCAGATATTCTAGCATTGAAGATGTATTATTTTGAATTACTTCACTGTTACGTGTTTCAGATTCTTCTATTAACTTCTGAACTTTTATTAGGGGAAGATTTTGTTCCTTTACTGGTTTGGCTTTGCGAGAGAGCTTTTTTAGACCCAACAGGAGTGATGGGACTCAAATTCCATCTCTTCCTTAGTTGCTCAGGCTTGTTAAGATTCTTTAAGTTGTTGTTTGCTATCGTTATTGGACTGAATAAAACAAGACAATATGAGATCGTTATTGGACTGAATAAAGCAAGACAATATGAGACTAAGGAGAATGCATTATCACTGGAGTGTGACGACAAAGAAAATGCTACAAATGTAGCGGATGATAATCAGGAAAGCGATGACATGGAAAATTCTTTAGCCTTGGACAATAACATTTGAGGTAAAGTTTGTGTAGTTGCTTTACTTTGGAGTCTATTTTCCACTTAGCCAAATATACTTGTTTTGTCTGAATCTTACATGAAATTAAAGCAAGCCACCTACTAAACAAATTCAAAAAAAAAAAAAAAAATCTACTACAAATTATATACAAATCCTGCGCACTCAGCTAGTATTGTCAGATTTTGAAAATTATATATATAGGAAGTTATAAAATCAAAGAAGAAAAATTCAAAGGTTTTTTTTCTATTTTAAGTTTCATCATAACATCAAAGGTTAAAGACAAAATTTTAAAAATGAAAATTGTCTGTGGATAGTGCGATATTCACCTAGTTATCTCTAACGCATGGAGTTAAACTATTAAAATTGAAGACTCGTAACTCCCAAGTACAATTATACTATTTTTATTAAGATATAAATTAATATTTGATAGATTAATAACATGATAAATTAATAAATTTCTTCGGTTTCGAATTGGATCAGTTTAAACTATCACAAAATCTAATAAATTAATAAAATAATAAAATTTGAAAAAATTATATAAAAATATGGTCCAATTAATACCATAAATAATAATTAATATATAGTATTTCTATTTCACACTAAATGACATTTTAGAAAAAAGTTATTTTGAATTATATTATATATTTAACTTTCAATAAAAAATTAACTAATTTTTTATCATCAATATTTTGCAAATTGTTTTTTCAATAGTTGAATTGTGGTTTTGATGTTTTATACTAAAACTATTTTTTTGTCAACACATACAAGTTTAATTAATTTGGAAGATGAAAACAGCTTTTGGACTGTTTCTCTATCATTCAAATTTCTATCGTACAAAATCAAAGGCAGACATATTGACAAAGAGTGTTCGGTCTTTCCCGTTAGAGGTGGTTTAGGTGGTTTATGTTGACCTCATACCAAAACTGTTTTGATGTTATTTTAAAATAATTTTCATAAATTAATAACATTAATAACTCAATAAATCATTATGAATTTGTGGAGTATTTCTTTAGATGAAAGTTGCAATGATTTCCAGAAAATAAGGCATAAAAAGTGAGAGCATGATCAAATCAATGAAAAGGAAAAATGAATTCATATTTCTTTTTAAGAAATTATACGATTTAAAAATAATCGATTATATTAAAATTTAATCATTATATGAAAAAACATTATCCTGCATTTTCACCATTGTCATTTAATATATTTTTTCAAATTTTCATTAAAGATATTTTAGTCAAATGATATCTACTAATTATGATTAAAATTTTAATCAAAATTAAATCGCATGATATCTTTTTAAATCAAATAAAATCGAAATTTCATTTTAAACATATTTTAAAATATTAGATTTTAGATTTTATGAAAAAAAAGATGTTATGCAAAAAGATTTGAATAGATATATAAGATTATTAAATTTTTGTTACAGTTTTCGTTCAAAATTGAAAATTTTGCATTAAATGTATATTTTCTGTAAAATTATCTTTATAAATCATAGAATCAAATTTAAATAAACATACAATAATTATTTTTCAACATACTTTTTAAATGTGAATATTATGAAACTAATATTAAAATTAATAATAATTATTTTTAATTTACAAAATGAAAATTTTACTTTGATAAAAATTAAAAAAATTATAAATTATTCAATATTTTTATTATTTGATTATATTGTATATGAGTTGAGATTAATATTTTTTGCGATTTATGTTTATTTTGGATTGTTTTGTCACAATACTTAGACACTGTTAGACGGGTTAAAAAACAAATTTAAAGAATATCAACACATATGAAATTTGACTTTGTATTTAAAAAAAATTGAAAATCAATTTAGAATACTATTCGCCTTCAGCACGGGTTATAATTTAATAAACTATAAAACTTATTTCTATCTCAAACTTTCTCGTTGATAAATATATTTGTCCAGAAAAAAATTAAATAGAAAAAAAAAATTGAATTAAAAAATTCCAAGCAAATTAAATTTTTTGAAAAAAAAATCTTCATTTCTCTTAAATTAAAGTTTTGTCAAAAAGTAGTCATATATTTTGAAAGATGATAAGATATTAATTTAATCAAGTAAATTTATAGTTTAAAAATACAAACACCATAAAAAAACTATTGAGAAAGAAGGTTTGTTTTTTTATTGAATTTTGTCGTTTTTGAATCCAATTGATTATTAGTCATCTTGGGCAAAGAAATAATAGTTTTCATATTTTCCTGAGATTTTATTATATACTATGGGGTGCCCGTGCTTGTGTAGGTTTTTGTTTTGATTTTTTTTTTCTAAGTTTGTAATTTATAATTATTTAATTCGAGTAGTTAAAAAACAAAATTAATTAATTTGCGTTCAAATTTGATTTTTCGTATGTGTGTAAATGTTTTTCGTTTTTTTCATCACTGGATGGATTTAATTCTATATTTGTTTTAAAATTTTCAAGATGTGTAATTGGTTTGTTATATTGAACTTAATTATGTGAACATATTACATATGATGTCTAACTTTAATGTTTTTATTTGTTTGTATGTTTATATTTTTGTGTTCATATTTGGTTGAAAGTGTTTCTTTCATTTTTTGGGTCTTTTCCCTTCTTTATTTCCGTTTTATTTATGTTGTTGTCCGTAATCTTATCTTGTTGTTTTGTGTTTGTTGTACTTTGTTATTTGGTTTTCTTTAATTTCCCTCTTCTTGTATTTTATTGTGTTTATCTTCTTCGTTGCTCTACTACTCGGGCATCCTTAATTGTGTTCTTCTCTCCAAAAATACTTCTTCGTTGTTCTTCATTAATCTACACCTCTGAGTGATAATTTTGTGGTCCTTCTCCGTCAATTTCTTTGTCTCTGTTCTTCCTTCGTGTTTAGGTTGGGGTGACGACTGGTTTGATTAATTTAGGTTTGGTTGTCCTTCTCCTCTTCTCCATTGCGAATGTGTTCTTTGCCGGCGGCGGTGGTTTGGGATGAGCATTTCCGGGCTGTGTTTCGCTACCCAAATAAGGTATTTCTTTTGTTTAATTTATTGTTCGATGTTACCCGCTGCTGGTCGTTCAGTTGCTGGGTATCTTTGTTTTTTTTTATGGTATTCTTTCCCTGTATTAGATCTGTTTGTGCTTTAGACAAATATCATTCCTCTCTGTCAATTATTAATTCGTTGGATACAATATGTTTGGTTTTGTTTTTTAAATCATAAACACAAACTTCTTCATTTGTTTGTAGGAGTAGCAGTGTTGGCATCTGTTCTCCATGTCGTTACACCTACACATAATTGTTAATTTCATCGTCCTCAACGTTTGCAAATAACTTGGAAGCTTCCTTACTCTCACTCCGTGTAATGATCTTTTGATTTTTCTCCAGCATCGGTCGGCCTTTGTTTTGTTTTGTTTCCACCCAAGCTTGTCCAAGTATGCTTCTCCTACTTCCATCTCTCCCCTGCATAACATTATTATTCCATATAGGTAAATACCTTTATCATATGCTACTTCCACTGCTCTTTGTAGAAGCTTTAGACCTGTGATTGTGTTGTTGTTTTGGAGATATTCTTGTATTCCCTTGATGAAGTAGGCCTCTACATTTCCGTTTCAGAGACATCATTTCATTAGATCTTTGTATGCGTACATTGCTGCTAATGGATGTACTACCAGTGGTTTTAAGTTGAGTTTCTTGTACACCTGATAGTCTTGGGCTGCTTCTGCCAAGAGTGGTGTTGATTTCATGATAATGCGGACGTTTGTGCGGGATTCTTGGCCGACTCTTGAGATTATATCACCTAGTAATTCTCTTGGGAGTTGTTATATTCTTGAATTCTTGATAATGGGTAGTTGATTGGCATTTTGCCTTGTTTTGTGTTTGACGTGATTGCTCTACCAATGTTAGTGTATGTGTTTTTATAGGGGTATTGTTGTTACTTTGTCTTTCGTCTGCCAATTACTCATTAAATTTGTATTCATTGCTGTGAGTGACTATTTAGTTCTTTAGGTGTATGTGTTACAGAGTTGTTTTCAATTATTGTCTGCGTAATGCTTCCGTTAGTTATACACTTGCTTCGTTTTTGTTATTGTTTTGGGACTGCTTGTTCTACATTTATATGTGGATTTAAAAAAAAATCTAATGCTATGTTTTATTAATTTGATTTGTCTCTATGTTTTATTAATTTGATTTGTCTCTCCTACTTGGTTCATTGTTGGTGCGTTTTTCTATTGTGGTACAATAATGTAGAACAAGCAGTCTCCTTTTACATACTTACTCATTATTATCGTTACTCTAATTTCGTGTTCTTACGTAATCTAATAAATATAGTTCTCAAACTTTTCCCTGACACATGTAATCATATCCTTTGGTTTACCAATCTCTCTATCAATCTATGTACCTAATTCCTGCTCCTGCTGTTCCTTTACTACTGTTAATATTTGAGACACATAGTAGTAATATATTTGACTGGTATTTATGTTGGTTTTATCCTCACGTATCCGACCTTTTGATTTATTTTTCACATCTACTGTTCTCGTATCGTTCTCCATTTTACTTGTGGGTTTCAATTTATGTCCTTATCATTATTTTGGCCATTTTTTCGTATTGTGTTCTCATCTAATTATTTTTTTTGTCAGCGTTGTGCACAGCTCATCATAGTAAATAATCTGTTAAAGGCTCCTGTTTTTTTTTGTGCCGTTGCATTTTTCATGTTAGTTGTGGTGTCTTCCACTGTATTATCTTCTCACTTGAATTGGATTGTTGTTATTATTGTCTGCAGTTTATAAAAATGTTTAAACATAGTATGAAAGTAAGCTGCTGAAAAATAGTAATTTTAAACATGGCATTTGGTGTGTGGTAAGGTGACAGTGTTATTAGTATGTTGGTTTTAGTTGTGGTTGATGTGCTTCTTCTCTTCTCCTCCCATTTGTTATCGCTAGATGAAGTTTATAAACTTCCTCATCTGTTTGTAGTAGTAGCACTTGTTGCATCTGTTATCCATGTCATTGCGGCACCTTCTTGGGGGTTCGTTGTTCTTCAAAGAGACACTGTAGTGTCTCTTTCTCACCACTATGATGTTATGTAAGGATCTTTGGTTATGTATTCAGCAATGTTCACTCATTTTTTTGTTTTCCTTCCATTGTAGTATATTCAAGTATTGTTTTTCCCTCTTCGATATTACCCCTAATGATATGTGGCGATGTTACCTCATTCTAACCTTTGTTTTGCAGGTTTTATCAAGTCTTTTTAATCTTTATCGAGTCGCTTCAGGTCACTAAGGAGCTATAAGCGAAGATATGAGGGATTGGAGCCACTGGTACAAAAAGGAGTCGGAATGAAGGAAAAAGACCCGAATTTGAAGATCATAACCCGATGGAGCACCTACTCCCCTTCAGAGCACATGCTCCACTTTGGAGCACATGCTCAATCCGTCCGTAGCAGATATGAAAACTACACTTACCTAATTTTGGGACGCGAGGAAGGAAGAAAAGGGAGAGCCGTCGCCACCTACATCATATCTTGTACCTTCGATTTCTTGCTAGAGAGAGAGACCTTTTGATAAGAATTTTGAGAGTTTTTCTACTTGTAAGATTTGGAGAAGAATCTTTGTCACACTTGAGAAGAATTCTGAACCTTTGTCATTTCTATTATATATTTTATGGATTCTCTTTCACTTGTTGCTGTGTTTTCCGATTTTATGTCTGAGTAGATCCTCTTGTTAGATCAAGGATTTCAATGGTATTCATGAGTTGATGGGTTGAACACAAATAGATATGTGAATAGATTGTCTTCACCACTTGTTAGTCTTAATGCCTGAATTGAACTGATCACTTAATTCATGATTTTAGGTTAATCTATTCATCAAAAGTGTAATAGGTTGCTAGAAGAGATCTTGGTGAACAATTTGTCCTTAGCAAACAACAATTGATGTTAAGGAAAATCGTGAGCATATCGAACATGTGCAATAATGCTTGTCTGTGATTCTAGGACCAAACGACAGTTTATGATTTTAGGTTGTTAGATAAAGTTGTTGATGTCACGATAGTGGATTGATATTACTTCTATGTTTGAGCTCTAGACTTGCGCTTAATTGTCCCCTGAATAGTTGTTCGACCCCTTACTCTGAATTTTCTTGAATTTCCTGTGAAAATACCTTGGTCTAACGCTTGTTTTATTTAAAGTTTAATCATTGTTTAAACCTGTTACTTGTTTCACGAACAACAAAACCAACTTGCTTGCTTAGTTTTCTTTCAATACCTCATAGATACAAAGCGTAACACTGGTCCTCTGGAAATCAAACCTATCTGTACTACAATCATAAGCTGTGCACTTGCAATAGAAATTAAAGCACTAAATCCAGGGTATCAAGTTTTGGCGCCGTTGCCGGGAACCAATTCGTTATCTCTGTTTCTTGGTTTGAATTTTAGTCTAAGATCTTTCTAATTTGTTTCTATTCTTCTCTCTTGTGTGTGTTTCAGGTGCATGACCACAAGAACCACAAGGAGCAAGAACTCTGAGAATCTCGTCATCCTAACCAACGAAGAGTTATCTAGAAGAGAGCGAGAAAACAGGCAAAACCGAGCTGCACAAGTGTTTGCTCCTGCTCATGTTCCTACTACCGACACTACTCATGTCTCTGCACCTGTCCAAGTTCATGATATTGTGGATATGGCTGACAGAGGCAATGCTGAAATGGCAGCTGAGCTGCAAAGACTTCGTCAAGAGATGGAGTAACTAAGACAACCGCGGCAGCAACAGCCGACGATTGGAGATAAGGACAATCCGCATGCCTTTTATAAAAAAAGAGCTGCGATTGTCCCACCCACGATTCAGAGGCAAGACTTTGAGATAAAACCTCAAATGATCAATTTGGTGAAGCAGCATTTATTCCATGGGTTGCCTGCAGAAATTCCGATGGAACCACATCAAATTTTATGAAGAAAATCTGCAGCACGACTGGTTCAAATGGAGTGCCTCACGACTTTCTGAAGTGTTAGCTGTTCCCATTCTCTTTGGCGTACAAAGCTTCACGCTGGCTTAAGTCATTACCACCTGGGTCTTTGACAATATGGGCTGAGTGTAGATCAGCATTCTTGGATCACTTTTACACCAAGTCCAAGACCACAGCTTTGAGGAACAAGATATCCTCATTTCAGCAACATTCCGGAGAAGCCTTTTGCGAGGTTTGGGAAAGGTTCAAGGAGTACAAAAGAGATTGTCCTCATCATAGGTTCACTGATGAACAAATTCTGGGCACCTTCTATGATGGTGTTGATTGGGATTACAGGAATGCTCTGAATGCAGCTAGTAATGTCGATTTTATGACAAAGTCCAAGGAGGGTGCTTTTGAACTGATTGGAACTTGGCTGCAAGTTCCAGCAGAAAGTCTTCTGAATATGACAGAACAAGGAAATCAGTAATGTGGAAGCTCAGAAGATTGATGAGCTCACAGCCAAGGTGAACTTTTTGCTAAAGGGGAACCAAAAGACAGTCCATATTGTTGATGAGAATGGAGAAGCACCTCTATCTAAGGAGTTTGGAGATGACCAGGATGATAATCAGCTGGAGGTAAACTATGTGAATGGGCAAGGGTTTGTGCAAAATTGTGGGTTCAATCAAGCCTATAGGAGCCACCCCAACTTGTCCTACCGAAGCACCAATGTGGAGAACCCACAAGATCAAGTATACCCACAACAACAAGGCAGTCATAATCAGCTGTCTCAGAATGTGGGGTTTCAGAAAAGCTACTCCAACAATTCACAAGGGAAGCAGTTCATCACCAATCAGGGGCAGAATCGCTTCCAAGGAGGACAACAAAAGTCGCAATATAGTAACATGCAGCCTTCTTCAAGTTCTGCAAACACCTCCCAAGATGATTTTAAGAACCTAATGCATCAGCTGTTGCTTAATCAACAAAATTCATATTTAGAAATCAATGCTAAGGTTGATCACATGTACAATGACATGAATGACAAGTATGAGGCTGTGTGGACTCACATGAAGAAATTAGATGTTCAGGTTGCACAAACTGCATAAGCTGTCAAGAGAACACCTGAGACTCTTCCTGGGAAGCCTGAAAATTCAAGAGCTGAATACATCAATGCCATCGAATTGAGAAGTGGGAATACACTTCAGGTACCTACAGCACCAACTCAGAAATCGGAAAAAGGGAAAGAGATCGCTGAGGAGCATCCGCTCCAAGAAGAACAGCATGCTCCAGGCGAAGAAAACTCAAAGGAGCATCCCTCAACGTCCGGAGCACCTGCTCCGACTCCATCTCAGGGTGCTCCAGGCGGAGATTTTACGATGGAGCACCCCAGCCCATCGATGGAGCACATGCTCCATCAGGGTGCTCCACTCACACCTGCAGAACAACCTGCATCAGCTCCAGAAAGGGTTTACAAGCCTAAGGTGCCCTACCCAATCCCACCTAAGAAATCCCGTAAGGACCTAGAAGAGGCTAAATGTAAGGAACTGCTTCGAGACATAACCATTAAAATTCCATTGGTTGATGCTGCCCAAATGATGCCCTCTTTGAAGAAGTACATAAAAGGATTGCTGGTCAGAAAAGTAGCTGATGATGAGGATGTGATGCTGGTTTCAAAAGAGTGTAGTGTTGTACTGCAAAATAAAGTACTCAGGAAGATGGGTGATCCAGAGAGGTTTGTTCTACCTGTGCAAATCGGACCCAATATCTTTGCTTGCTCACTCTGCGAGTTGGGTTCAAGTGTAAACCTTATGCCATACTCTGTGGCTAAGAGACTGGGTTTCACCAAGTTCAAGCCGACAAGGATCTCTCTGGTTTTTGCTGACAGATCAACAAAGCTGCCCATAGGAATTCTTGAGGACTTACATGTGACGATAGGGAATACACTAATCCCTACTGATTTAGTGGTTCTGGAACTTGATGAAGAGCCAAGAGGCCCTCTTATTTTGGGTAGACTGTTCCTCTGCACAACAAGTGCAATAATCGACGTAAGGAATGGAGTGATTGATCTCCAACTGGGAGATATTGTGGTGAAGTTAGAAATAGATAAACTGCTAAAAAGATCCATGCTGGATGGGCAAACTTTCACTATCGAGGGTGATGATGAAATCTCAGATCAAATGGTTGCAGAGGTTCTAACCAATGATCCATTGGAGGTTGCATTGACTATGACCAAAGGAAAACATGGTTTTCTGAGCGAGGATGCTGATGGTTTTGAAAAGATGCTGGATTTTAGCCTCGGTTTGGAAAGGATGGTAGCCTACATGAGCCTAGAAGAAAGGCAAAACTCAACTGCAAAAGACAATAATTGAGCAACTGCTCTGAATATAGGAGCACCTGCTCCGAAGTCAAGTCTTGTCGATGGCCCTTGGAGCGAGCTGAAAGCTCTCAAGCTTGAGCTGAAAACACTTCCTGCCGGGCTAAGGTACGCATTCCTTGGAACAAACTCTACTTATCCTGTGATAGTAAACTCTGAGCTGAACAATGTGGAAGTTGCTTTGCTTGTGTGTGAGCTAAGGAAGTATAGAAAGGCATTAGGATACTCACTTGATGATATCACTGGAATCTCTCCTGATCTTTGCATGCATAAAATATATATGGAAGATGAATCGATGAGCTCTATAGAACATCAAAGGAGGTTAAACCCGAATTTAAAAGATGTTGTTAAGAAGGAGATAATGAAACTTTTAGAGGCTGGTGTAATCTATGCTATTTCCGATAGTACATGGGTTAGTCCTGCTCATGTAGTTCCTAAGAAGGGTGGTATTACTGTGATTAAAAATGATAGGAATGAACTGATACCAACTAGGACTGTAAATGGGCATATAATGTGCATAGATTATCGGAAATTGAATGCTGCAACCCGTAAGGACCACTTTCTTTTGCCCTTTATTGATAAAATGCTTGAAAGACTGGCTAACCACCTATACTATTACTTTCTAGATGGTTACTCTGGTTTCTTTCAGATCCCAATCCATCCGGATGACCAGGAGAAGACGACATTCACATGTCCCTATGGCACCTTCAGCTACAGGCGAATGCCGTTCAGCTTGTGCAATGCTCCAAGTACATTCCAGCGGTGCATGATGTCCATTTTTACTGACCTCATCGAAGACATTATGGAGGTTTTCATGGACGATTTCTCGGTCTACGGAAGCTCTTTTTCTGTCTGTTTGTTGAATTTGTGCAGGGTACTTCAACAATGTGAAGAGAAACATCTGGTTCTGAACTGGGAGAAGTGTCACTTCATTGTGAGGAATGGGATCGTGCTGGGTCATCGAATTTCAGAGCAGGGTATCGAAGTGGATAAGGCAAAGATAGAGGTTATGATGAGTTTACAACCGCCTAAATCTGTCAAAGAAATCCGAAGTTTTCTGGGTCATGCTGGTTTCTACCGGAGGTTTATCAAAGACTTCTCCAAGATAGTGAAACCCCTTACACAGCTGTTTTGCAAGGAGGCGAAGTTTGAGTTTGATAGCGCATGCCTTGAAGCTTTCCACACAATCAAAGGAGCACTGGTCAGTGCTCCCATTGTGAAACCACCAGACTGGGAGTTGCCATTCGAAATCATGACAGACGCAAGTGACTATGCGGTTGGTGCAGTTCTGGGTCAGATGAAAGACAAGAAGCTGCATGTCATCTATTATGCGAGCTGAACTCTGGATGAGGTTCAATGCAAGTATGCCACCACGGAGAAGGAACTTCTAGCGATTTTTTTTTTGCCTTTGAGAAGTTTCGGTCTTGCCTGGTTGGGTCAAAAGTAATCGTGCATACAGACCATGCTGCACTGAAGTACCTGTTGACTAAGAAGGATGCCAAGCCAATGCTCTTAAGATGGATTCTTTTGCTACAAGAATTCGATCTGGAAATTGTAGACAAGAAGGGAGTTGAGAACAGAGTTGCAGATCATCTATCTAGGATGAGGATAGAGGCAGAGACACCTCTAGATGACAGCTTCCCTGAAGAGCAGGTATATGCTATAAGTGTATGCCAGGTCGTGGAGCACCCGCTCCGTTTCCGAGCACCTGCTCCACCCGATTTTTGCAGCCAAGTCGATAAGGCACTGCACACGAAGTTACCCTGGTTTGGAGAGATAGCCAACTACCTAGCTGCTGAGCAAGAACCCAAGGGGTTTGTGGGTAACAAGAAAAAAAAGTTCTTGAAGGATATAAGGCACTACTTCTGGGATGACCCTTACCTCTACAAGCATTGCACATATGGAGTTTTCAGAAGATGTGTAGCTGAAGTGAAGATTCCAGAAATCTTATACCACTGCCATGGTTCTCCATATGCTGGACACTTTGCTACTTTCAAGACAGTCTCTAAGGTGCTACAGTCAGGATATTGGTGGCCAACTATGTTCAGAGATGCCCATCGATTTGTGTCTAGGTGTGACTCATGCCAAAGACAAGCCAATATAAGCAAGAGGAACGAAATGCCACAGAACTTCATTCTGGAGGTTGAAGTCTTTGATGTGTGGGGGTTTGACTTTATGGGGTCATTTCCATCATCTTTCGGAAATGAGTATATCCTAGTGGATGTGGACTATGTGTCCAAATGGGTAGAAGCTTTGACAAGTCCGACAAATGATGTCGGAGTAGTGATCAAGATGTTCAAATCAATCATTTTCCCAAGGTCTGGTGTACCTAGAGTGATCATAAGCGATAGAGGATCCCACTTCATCAACAAGATCTTCGACACCTTGCTGAAAAAGAATGGTGTGAAACACAAGGTTGCATCTCAATACCATCCTCAAACCAGTGGGAAAGTCGAAATCTCCAACAGGGAAATCAAGAGTATCTTGCAGAAAACCGTGGGAACAACAAGGAAAGATTGGGCTTCCAAGCTTGATGATGCTCTTTGGGCATATAGAACTGCCTATAAGACACCCTTGGGGACAACACCATTTCAATTGGTGTCTGGAAAAGCTTGTCACCTTCCTGTAGAGCTTGTGTTCAAAGCAGCATGGGCAGTGAAGATGCTTAACTTCGATGATAAATCTGCCTCGGAAATGAGGATGATGCAGCCGCACGAGTTGGAAGAAATAAGACATCTTACCTATGATAACTCTAAGATCTACAAGTAGAGAACTAAGGCCTACTACGACAATAGGATTCTGACCCGGAATTTTGCTTCAAATGATCAAGTGTTGCTGTTTAATTCTTGGTTGAAGCTGTTTCCCGGAAAGCTAAGGTCAAGATGGTATGGGCCTTTCACAATCAAGGAAGTCAAACCATATGGAGCTGTGGTGTTGCTGGACACCAAGGGAGGAGAGTTTGTCGTCAACGGTCAGTGGATCAAACCATATCTTGCTGAATCTTACTTCGCAGAAGGAGAAACATTTTCCTTAGGCGATCCTCCTCAAGCCTAAATGGCTAGCCAAGTCAAGCTAGTGACTTAAACCAAGCGCTTGGTGGGAGGCAACCCACCGGTAAGAGTCTCTAACTTTAAAATTCTTGTTTTCTCTTTATGCTAACTTTTAGTTTTAATTTTCATCCTATTAAAAAAAAAAAAAAAGGCTATGTGTGTTCTCGGCGATCAGATGGAGAAGGAAGAAAGGAGCACCCAAACGGAGCACCTGCTCCGTTCTCTCCCAGGGTGCTCCAGGTGTAACTTACTCGACAGAGCACCCCAGCTTCAAACGGAGCACCTGCTCCTTTGGGGTGCTCCAATTTTCGCGACCAGGTAAGTGATTTGGGCTGGTTTAAATCGGTTTTCACTCGGTTTCAATCAAAAATTCTTTCAATTTTAATTGGGTTTTACCCTAAACCAGCCGATTTTCCCTATAAAAAGGAACCCCCTCTCCCCACTTATTCTTCTTCATCGTGACCACCTCTCTCTCTCTCTCTTTGGTTTTTGCTAAATTCCTAACTTTTGCAATTCTCAACCAAATTGAGTGATTCTTAAGCCTAAACCACTCGAATTCTTGCCCTGAGTCTGTTTCTACCATCGATTTTGACAACAAGCATATGTATGAGCTCGAAAACTCCCTTTTTCAGTCGCTACCCATCTTTGGGACTTGAGGTTTTGTTCTCTCTCTCTCTCTGAACTGCTTGTGCGAACTGTTCTAGATGTTTTTCATGATGATTTGTGCAATTATAGCTTGAATAGAGTTCAAAATAGACACATGCAAAATTTTGGAAAAAACTTGAAAGTCCATCAATGGTGAAAATCGTGTTGCATGTTGAATTGGATTTGAGATATGAGTTTTACTCCTTCGATGAGTCCTAAATACACACGATTTGATTGTTAGTCAATGATACAAACTTGACTGCCAAAATTGTGTGACCTCCATTCGTGTAAAGCTCACTTTAAAAATGTCTCTTGTGTGTTATACAGGAGAATGCAGCCCAAGAACGTCCGCTACACAAACCAGAAAGGAAAGGGAGCAAGTACCTCGGCCCAAGCGGACCCCCGAACCGCACTATGGCCGTGCCCTGAAGGAGAACATTTTGAGCTCCCGAATGACAGGATCCCCGTGCACTCTGATGAGAAGTGGGACCAAACCGATTGCTTCTACTACAACGCGCTGCTGGGCGTGAAGATAGAGCCCACCCGGTTCATGTGCTTGGATACGTTGAAGCGGCTGGGAATCGAGAAGGAGGTGTCTGAAATCTTCCTCAGCACCAAGTTCATGGGCTTCGCTCTGGAAACCGAGGTCCTCTACCCCGACCTCACTCGCCAGTGCCTCGCCACAACGAGGATTCACTATGCCGACCCCCAGAACCCGGCTGCGGATGAAGCGTCTCTCTCCTTCTTTTCTGACGGGAGGAAGTACTCCATCACCATCGGAGAGCTTAATGATGTCTTCGGCTTCCACGCAGAAGACAAGAACCTCGCCTTCCCGAAGCGGTTCCCCATCTCCAGCCAGTTCTGGCAGACGATCGCATCCGACCCTTACGCCTGTCGCTCCGCGAGCCAGTCCTTGATCCGCCATCCTGCTGTGCGCATCTGTGCAAGACTATACAGCCATGCTCTACTATGGTTGCGGAGACTTGGTGGCCGAGTCGTATCGAGCACTGCACCCAACGGTGCAACAGGTCAACTTTGGTCTTCAGTTCGCCGAGACGATAGTAGCTGCAAAAGACAGAGCACGCACCGGCGCGACAGGGAAGACCGAGCGCATTGGGAGCCTTCTCACCACCCTCTTCCAGACCTGTAAGGTACCCCTCGGACATGCTACCTGTGTTTCTCAGATCGAGTGGATGGACACAGCTCACCTCATCAGCTCGAAGATCCTCCGAGACCAGGACACCTACCAGTTCAGGGGCGTGAATGGCGAGACTCTCTTCTGCAAGCTCCCTCAGCCAGCGATCACCCGCCTAAACTCTGAGTCTGACCTGCGCTTCATGCCGCAGCCGGACTTCCTGTGCTCAGACCCTCTCCGGCGTACTCCTTTCGCTACACCCGCCAACTCTTCCAGAGCACTACCGCCTCACCTGGAGGACGAGGAGACGCCACACACCGCTCCACGCACACTGACACTCCCCTACCACACCACCACCACTCAGGGTGAGTTCGACCTTCCCCCTATCTCTGATGAGCCTGATACAGCTGAGTACAGGCAGTGGATGATCGCTTCTCAGCGGAAGAACGACAGTCTCCTACAGCGCATCATGCAGACCTTATCCCGTGGTTGCTGCCACACCACAGCAGCGAGAGACGTCCACACAGAGCAGACGCCGGGACCTTCCGAGCAGCCTTCCCGTGGTAGGAAGCGCCAGGGGCGAGACAGGAGCGAGAGTCCCGATGATAGCATCCGCTGATCACCAGTAACACCCCTCTATCACCATTGTATTATTCCAATTTCATTTGTATTTTCTTTGTATCCCGACTTCATATTTACTTTCACACCAGGGACGGTGTGAAGTAAGTGTGGGGGAAGGAGTTTATTGCTACTGATTTTTGTTAATTTTCTTTCGTTTTTGTTTGGATTTTGAGTCAGTCTGTTTTATTGAGTCAAGAACTTGTTTGAGAATTATGACCTTAATCTATGATGAAATTGCACCATTCATGTGATTTTAACCATCTTTCTAGTGACCATTGCTGCAGAACTTTGAGTACTCGGACAAGCTGGACCACCATACTCGGATCACTCTCTTTCCAGAACATCCCACTACACTAAGGTTTCATCGGAATGACTTTAACCTCTACTCTATCTGGACATAATTTGAACTTATAATCTTCTTGTTATGGGCATTAATCTAGGGGAACAAGTTTATATTCAGGACTTCTTACACTTTTCACCACTCTTGCTGATCCTGAATAGCTAGCTCATCTTTAGCTAGTACCCACATCTAGCATAACCTCCTTTTAGACCACTTGCACTCTTGTATTTCATTTCTCATATGTGCAGATATATGCAAAAAGGTCGGAGAGAAAAGGATTGATACAACCTCTAACTCACTCTTGCTGAAGAAATTGCCAGAAGATAAGAAGGATTTCCAGGAGCACCTGCTCCATAAAAGAGTGCACGCCCCAAGCAGCAGTGTCTGATTCAGCACACATGCGCTAAGCCGTTAGAAGTTGAGAAAAGGTTTCGGGAGCACCTGCTCTGAAACGGAGCACCCACTCCATTCCGCCCAATGAAGAAGACAAGTAAAACATATGATCTGCTGGGGTATATGGGCCCATGGATCAACATTTTCATGCTCAAGGGACACACATCATGTAAGAACCCTCCTTATCTAAAAAATATATATATAAAAATATGTAAAATGATGAGGAGAGTTAGTAACTCAGAGATGTGTCCCTTGGCACCTGTCGATCACAAGGAAGGAAGAACCGAGATTTGAGGAGTTAGAGCTTTCAAGAGAAGAAGAGTGATTAGAGGTTGTGGAACCTCAATGAGTCTATTCTCTCTTGCTATTTTGTGCAATATGCTGCATTCTCTACAAACTCTGGTAACACTCTAAACACTCTGAAACTCCACCACTAAAATTAGCTTCTTTATTCCCTAGCATTGTCTCTCGTAGGTAGTGCCCATGATGAGAAGTTCACACCACCCTTTAACTGAATGTAGAGAGTTTATTGTCTGGATGGTGAACTTTGTGTGTTTGTGAATACAAGTATGGAATAGGGTTTGAGAATATGTTGGTTGGTTTTGGTGAGAATGTGCTACGCTTGTTCTAAAGTAAGTGGTCTGCAGATTGTGGTTGAATCATGGTTGCTGAGATTTTGAGAGTTCCCGCGTTTCCAAACCTCTCTTTCGCGGCTTAAACTTGAGTTTGTTTGAGGACAAACAAAGATCTAAGTCCGGGGGAGTTGATATGAGACAATTTTACCTCATTCTAACCATTGTTTTGCAGGTTTTATCGAGTCGCTTCAGGTCACTAAAGAGCTATAAGCGAAGATATGAGGGATTGAAGCCACTGGAGCAAAAAGGAGTCGGAATGAAGGAAAAGGACCCGAATTTTTGAAGATCATCACCTGATAGAGCACCTGCTCCCCTTCAGAGCACATGGTCCACTTTGGAGCACATACTCCATCCGTCCGGAGCAGATATGGAAACTCCACTTACCTAGTTTTGGGACGCGAGGAAGGAAGAGAAGGGAGAGCCGTCGCCACCTACACCATATCTTGTACCTTCGATTTCTTGCTAGGGAGAGAGAGACCTTTTGATAAGAATTTTGAGAGTTTTTCTACTTGTAAGATTTGGAGAAGAATCTCTGCCACACTTGAGAAGAATTCTGAACCTTTGTTATTTCTATTATATATTTTATGGATTCTCTTTCACTTGTTGCTGTGTTTTCCGATTTCATGTCTGAGTAGATCCTCTTGTTAGATCAAGGATTTAAATGGTATTCATGAGTTGATGGGTTGAAAACAAATAGATATTTGAATAGATTGTCTTCACCACTTGTTAGTCTTAATGCCTGAATTGAACTGATCACTTAATTCATGATTTTAGGTTAATCTATTCATCAAAAGTGTAATAGGTTGCTAGAAGAGATCTTGGTGAACAATTTATCCTTAGCAAACGACAATTGATGTTAAGGAAAATTGTGAGCATATCGAATATGTGCAATAATGCTTGTCTGTGATTCTAGGACCAAACGACAGTTTAGGATTTTAGGTTGTTAGATAAAGTTGTTGATGCCACGATAGTGGATTGATATTACTTCTATGTTTGAGCTATAGACTTGCGCTTAATTGTCCCCTGAATAGTTGTTCGACCCCTTACTCTGAATTTTCTGTGAAAATACATTGATCTAACGCTTGTTTTATTTAAAGTTTAATCATTGTTTAAACCTGTTACTTGTTTCACGAACAACAAAACCAACTTGCTTGCTTAGCTTTCTTTCAATACCTCATAGATACAAAGCGTAACATTGGTCATCTGGAAATCGAACCTATCTGTATTACAATCATAAGCTGTGCACTTGCAGTAGAAATAAAAGCACTAAATCCAGTGTATCACCTGCATAGCATGACAATTCCATAAAGATATATACCACTGTCATATAAGTCATCGGCTTCTTGTTGTAGGTGGTGTAATCATGTGTTAGTGTGGGTTTAGTAGAAGTATTCTTTGATTCCCTCTATATAGTCGGCTTCCGCATTGTTGCTATTTAGGCATTTCTCCATCAGGGCTTGATAGTTCTCTAGCGTTGCTAATGGATTTATGGCTAGTGTTCTGAAGTTAAGGTGCTTCGTCACTCGGATGTCTTGTGAGGGTTTTGCTAGTGTTTGTGATACTTTCATGCATTGTTGGATTTCACTGTGAGACGATTGTGCCACCCTTGATATGATATCTCCAGGAAGGGGTTGTGGGAGTGATTCTAGGTGGGACCTTGGTGTTTGAGAAATCATATTTTTTTGCACTGTGTTCTGTTTCTTTTGTTATTTTTTTTTCATAATCTCGATGACTCTTTATATAGGAATGAAATGTGTTGGATTTCCTATTTTTAAAGCCATCGTGGGTGATCATTAGTGTCTTTATGATGTTGATGGCTATTTACATATATCATTGTAGTGGGTATTTAATTCCTTAATTGTAAATTTATTGGTACTGTTAATGATGGCTTTTTATGTATACGTTTCATTTGTTTTTTTTTTCAGTTTAGTGTGTGATTGAGGAGTCGGTTCTGTGTGTTTGGTATTGATTGAGCTATTTGAGTGTTCTCTGATATATTCAATTTCTTGAAGATCCATCAATTATTATTTGGGCCGCCGCCCTATTTTGTTTGTTACATTTGTTTGTTTGTAAAAATTACTTGTTGAATATAGTCATTCATCAAAATTCGTTGTCATTCTCTTGCATCCATTAGTTTATTTATTTCCTTCCACCTTATTTTGTGTGTTTTATATTTTCTTCCACATGTTTTGTATTTTTTTTAAAAAAAAATTTAACTGATATTCAAGTGTGTGTTTTGTAAATTAAGTTCACGATGTGAAGTATATCTGTCTCCTATTTATACACATCCATACTGGATTGACTATCTGCTAATCAGAATACTTTTAACCTAAATTATGTCTTCATTTTCAATTTGATGACACAGAGGCTCTTCACCTCTCCCTTTCCAGATTCGTTCAACATGTTGGAGATGGTCTTGGTTGTCATGACTCGCAGTTGCTAGAATTCCTGAAGTCATTCACGCTTTATTTCAGTCATCTTGGTTAGCGATGTAAGTTGCTTTTCAATTTAGAAAGATTAATTTAAGACAATCGTAGTTAGTCTGTGTAGGGATAACCTTACGCATTTTTGCAAATTGTTGAATATTTCTCTGTAGAAAATATTTGTTACACCTTCATCTTTTGTTGTGTCTGAGGTATCATCTAGTATCTTTAACCCTCCTGGTGTAGTGACTCTTGATAGAACGACATACAACTGGCCATGGCTGAATACTGTCCTTGGTAGATAGAGGGCGACTTTTTCAGACTTTGTCCTTGAGTCTTATTTATTGTCATTGCATAACATAGTCTTATCGGAAACTGTCGTCTTCGTAGTGTGAATGGGTTCATGTGGTCATTCGGGGATAATTGTATTCTTGGAATTAGTTCTTTTTCCCCAACATGAGTTCTGGTAATTATCTACGCTTCTATAATTCTGCTCCCTAGACGTGTAATCACTAATCTGGTTCCATTGCAAATCCCATTTTTCTGATTCAGGTTTCATAGCATCATTACTGGCGCACCGAATCTTAGGCATATCCTGTGGTTTGGCAACCCTGAAAACTCAAGGGAGTTTATGTATTCTTGTGTGTAATGGGAAGTCCAGTCTCCTTCTGCTGTGGCTTCTATGGTGATGCTGTCTGAGCTTAAGTACTCCTTCATTTCAGATGGTACCATGGAGAGCAGGTATGCATTGATCTCATGTACTGTCTCATTTCTTGGTGTTAATATCACTCTTTTTGTGAGGTAGTTATGGTTATGGTAGTTGGTGAGGAAGTTAGGGTAGGCTGCTTCTATGATTGCATTTTATGGGTTCTCTGTTTTTTTTTATCAGTAATCCTTCATCTAATGCGATTTGATCTCCTTCCCCACTGCTTAATTCACTTGGTTGCACTTTTCCCGCTGTCCCATTACCCACTTCCAAGATCCAATCAGAAAATTCTTTGTCCTCTTCTCTTAGTCTCATGTTGATTGTTGACTCGAAGACATAACATGATTCCCATAGATATGACCTGCTTATTGACGCTAGGACCGTATCTTGTCGACTCCCATGCGGCAGAACTGGTAAAATTTGCATAAAATCACACTAAAAAGTAAGACTGTCATCCCACTAAAAAGTTTCTCAGCTACTGATTCATTATCCACAGATAGAAAATCCCTGAGAGTGCAGTCTAATGCTTCAAAAGTGTGTCTGTGCGCCATAGGTGCTTCATCCCAAATTATCAAATCCGCCTTTGTTATTAATCCAACTAACATACTTTCGGGTTTTATATCACACATAGATTCTTCAGTTAGGTTCAAGGGCAACTTGAAACGTGAGTGTGTTGTTCTGCCCCCCAGTAGTAGTAGAGCGGCAATACCAGCTGACGCAACTAGAATGACTACTTTCTTTGTTGAGCACAGCTTCACAATAATAGTTTTGTATAGAAATGTGTTCTTGTTCCCCCAGGACCATAAACAAAAAACAGCTTCCCTGAATCTTTCTCTATCGACTCTAACACAGCATTGTAGGCTTTCTTTTGGTCTTCATTCATAGCTTGAAACATTCTTTTGTGTTCTGCCGTTTTTTTCTCAACGTCGAATCTCATTTCCTGACTCAGAACAGTGTTAGAAATATCTTGTAGGATAGTTTTGTCAGGTAAAGGCATCCATGAGTAATCGGTTAGTGACCTGTCATTTTCTTTGAGAAGTTTTTCAGTTTCCATCAATGTATATTGCTTCAGCTGCGCTTCCTGTAGCTCTAATCCTTCGAAACTGAATTCTTTCCGTTACATGTACAGGATGTCTTCTGCCATGTAATTCCATGCATGATTCCAGAGATTGACCGGGTTTCCCACTTCACAGTACATCAAAATTGTGATGAACAATCGTCTTAATTGTCTTGTTGATGCCCAATGTGCTGCCTCTTCTAAAGCATCATGCAATTCCTTGTCGTCATCGAGTAGTCCTCTTGCATAACATGCATCTCTAAACTCCTTATACCTGACATTTCCAACTGTGTATATTTCGTCGAAATTTCTGGGCCCTTTTAACACATTGATTAAAATTCTAAGGTAATATAAATCTCCAGCTGCCGGATGGATGTATACTACTCTCCCAATTGCCGCCTGTTTCTTCCTGGGTGTCCAGAGTTTGTCGTTGGTGTGGTAGACAAACATGGTGGGGAACTGAACATATGTCAGCTCCCTGGCTTCCTCGTAAGTGATATTTACTTCCATCCATGCTGTCAACATAGTTCGTTCTATGTCCTCTCTTGATATCACCATCGTCAAATTGTCTGTTTCTCTGTACACTATTCTTTGCTGACCCGGTAGGTGTAGTGTTAGTTTCATAACAGAGGGCTGGTTGTCGTAAATGTGGGATGAGAATAATCACCAGGAAGCCTCGCATGCTGACACGTAGCGATAATCTAGGTACTCGTCTATTTCATTGATGGCCTGACACTCTGTTTTCTGTTTGCTCCGTGCCTTTGCTTGCTTCTCTGATTTTTCAATCAAAATTGTAGATTTGTCTACCCCTTTAGTGATGTATTTGAATAGCTATTTGATTGCACTTGTTTTGCAACACCATTCGACATTGATATGAGCCTTGTATTCCTTTAGGAGGTTCAGGTTATTAGGTACGACATTTCGATTATCCAGCTTCGTATCACCTTTGAGAACAAATGTCGAGTCATCCACGCGCCTTCTGTATATAACAAAGACAGATTTGTCAATGCTGGTATGTTTTGAAAACGGTTTAGGGTAGTTCTTTGTGCACTCTCCTTTCTCCATACATGGTGATTTTATGCGATCCAATCCACAAGGTCCATGCATCATATGACGTCCCACCAATTCAAACCCTTCTGTGTATGTCGCTTGGTTTGGTAGTTCAGCAGAGATGTAGTTGTCTATCATTGAAGCAGTTGCTTCTCTCCTACTTTCTTTGAACCATGGGAGAATATTTGCATGTGGGATGCCACACTTTTGGAACTCGATTGTGTAGAGTGTTTTGTTGTTATATTTTAGTGGTTAGTAATATAGACAGTAGATACTCCTTTCTCATTATGTTTTGTGTTTGAAATTGAATAATACCTGCTGAAGGTTTTGGAAAGAAGACTCCTTTTTTTTCAAATCTGACATCATTTCATCCAGTTTTAGCTTGAATGCTCTGCATTCTAGGTATGACCTGCTGTTTGCGGATTCCCCACCAGATACTTCAAGGTGATGACTTATTTCTATGCAGTTCGGGTTTGCAGTTACTGTGATGAAAAGATCTGGATTCGCGTACCATCTACAAATTATCATTGCATCATGGTATTTCTCCACCATATAACGTGGCCCTGCCGTGAAAGATGATGGTAGAATTACCTTGTTCCCTATTTGTTTGGTATCTATGTCTCCCGTTTCTACTGCATCACATACATTCTTGTACAAATCTGCTTTTAATTTTTTTCTGGTTTAATTTGATGAAGCGCAATCTTTCTTGTTCTATTGCAGTGTATGCGTCAATAATATACTGATGCAGCAGCATTCCCGCTTTAACGATTGTCATTCCCTCTGACAATCTTGTTTGAAGTTGGTAGGCATAGTATTCACGCATTGTCATACATTCCCTTTTTATCTTTGAATCTTCTCTTGTGCAATAGGGTATCTTCTCGTGGTAACCATATTCACTGTATGGGAATAGCAGTGGATACTGCAGGCTCATGAAAAGTGGATGTAGATCGCTTATCGTTTGAAGAGATGAAGATTTGAACTCCAGGACAACGTCTCGTACCACAATTAATCCCCCAATCTCTTCTGCACTTGGAAGGTGATATTGTCTTCCTCAATGTTTTTGTTTAATCAGCCTAATATTGAATTCCATTGTATTTGCAGCTTCATAACGGTCTATGGCATGGCGAAAAATCTTTGCAAGTTCGTTATTTTGATCAAGCATCTGTATCAGCTCCTCGATAATCTGGTCATCAATCTTAAGATTAGTTTCACCATTGGTAATGGCTTGCTTTCTGTTTTGAATTTCATTTGCTGTGTCATAAATATAGAGTTGCATGAATTGTGGTTGTTTGCCATCAACCGGTAACAGTGAACCGATCTTGTGATGATTTTGGCCATGGATTATGTAAGTAAATGGTCCTTGTGTCCCAGTGACCGATCGATCAACTTTAGCTCCCATTGATGTTAAAGAAAACATTCCATTTAAATCTCGGATATTGAGTCAGAAGTTTGGAGTTTCAAGTAATTCTCTAAGTGGTGATGGTGGCTCTCGTACTTTCGGCAGTTGGACACATCCTTACTAACAGCAAAGGCTGATTAATATTTTACTTTATCCGACTTCAGATCGCACGACATCACCTCTCCATACTAATGCACCACAAAATGAACAGGTTATTAAATCCCAGTTATTTGTTGGTTCTTTCTTTCTTCTTCCTGCAGAGTAGTAATTTGGTGAATAAGTTGTAGATTTATGCGATTATACAGAAGATAAGTAAATTGTATTATTTTATGGCATACCTCGTGGATTTTTCGAGGTTGATGCAATGCCTGCGTAAGATACAAAATGAGAGGTTGGTTTGTTTATGTTATAAGGGAAATATCATATTGTTTAAACTTCATAAATAGTATCGGCGAAACGCATGGTAGTTGAGAACTTACATTTGCTTATGTGGTGTTCATTTTTACATGTCCTAATGTTTTTTCTTTCGGCCCTTGCTTTTCTCGCATTTGCTGGGAAATGAAGTAGGTATTGATGTGTGCTCTTGAATTAGAACAATTCAAACTTTAAACGATGTTAAATAATTGGTACCTTTATGTATTACCCATTGGTAAGTGAAGCTTTGTTCACCCTTTGTGCTTGTATTATATTTAACAGAGAGCCATGGGCGATTTGTGGACTCTTGTTTCTGACCAGTATCAGGAGCTGCATAATTAAGGTACACATTTAGCCTTAAGCAATTCTTTTTTGTATATTTTTATGTAGGCATTCTAACTTTTTTATCGTCGGACTATGATGGTGTCATTCCTTTGCGCACCGTTTACAACACTATTCTCGCCTGCATTGATGAATGATTTTAGTTCTGCTATATTTGAGTCAAATATTTCAGTATTGTGTTTCCGGTGACAAATACCTGGATGAAGCCGACTGAATTTTTTCTGGGATGATAATATTTTTCGCCGCTGCCGAGCTTCTTTAGCTGTAGATACTGTTTATGAAGAAGGTATGTACGAAAGACATTAGATATGAGAAAGTGTATTATATGAAATTTTGGGATGATGGTTTTTCATAAACTGAAGTTGTAGGCACTCGGTGGTTTCATATAGGTGGTGTTTGTTTGGAGTTGAGATATATTTTTCACATAGCCATGGCTGAGTAACCTTTATGTCTTCGATAGCTGAATATGTTTGAGACATATATGTGTTCACGAATGACGATGTTCTCCTACTTGGACGTAAAATATCAGTTCCTGTATTTTTCTCCTATGATCGCATTGGTGCGTGAGATTTTATTTCCATGGAGCTTGAGTGTGACGTATGGACACCATGACCCTCATGGAGCACATTTTTTCCTTTATCCGTAGACGGTTTATTTACCGTTTTTCCCAGAATGTGGATTGTGGGTAGATGTTTGGAGGTGAGATTTTGGTTCGAAAGCTTTAGATACAGGTTAAGTTGGGACTGTTGGATCCCGTGGTGTTGGTACTGTATTTGTTCTAAAGCTATTGTTTTTTTTTTCTTTTTAATAGTGTTTATTTTTGGGAGGTGCAGTAATATTGTACATTAGTGACACTTGACTACACTTTAATACAATGTTCCGTTAACATAGTGACGTTACAGATTTATTCGTGAAATGAAAGTTTGACTGTATAGATTATGAAGGCTTCCAACTGTATCTCCAAAACAGTATATGATTGGCTACTTATTGTATTTGAAAATAACAAAGAACAATCATCTTTGTTATTATAATCAACATTTGACTGATTCTTAAACTTATACTTTGCATAGATTGTTGAATGTACACTGTTGTTTCACGTAAAAAAACATTATGTAAAAAAGAACATGCAATGTTGTCAAATAATATAGTTAATAGACAATATGACAATATAAAGTTTTTTTTGTTGATAAAATAGTAGGTACATTTGAAAGGGGAATTGAACACCCAACACATATGGAATGTGTTTTCCATTTTTTTAAACCCGATTAACAATTAGGTATGAATGTTTGGCATATATTTTATAACATTACGTAAGAAAGTGGGAGAAAAAATATTACGTAAGAAGAGAACTTATAATGTTGTAAAATGATGTAGTTATTAGATATATACATATATATATCATTACAACAATAAGAATTTTTTGTTAATAAAATAGTAGGTATATTTGGAGGTGGAATTGAACACCCAGCACATTTAGGATGTGTTTCTCATATTTTTAAACCCTATTAACTATTGAGGATAGATGTTTGACATATATGTTATAATATTACGTAAGAAGGAAGAATAAAAAACGGTACGTAAAAAGAGAACATATAATATATTGTAGTAAAGTAGAATAAAACATGTTTAATCACAATCTTAATAAACACTGAAACTTCCAAGTGATTATTGAATGAAAATAAGTTTGAAAGACGACATAGATAAGATAGAGAAAGAGGGTAGTGATATCCAGTATCCTTCTAATTCTGGCGTGCTTTTTTTTAGTGTAGGCTCATGTGTGGTATGGTTTGGGTCATTTTTGGGGGTGCCGCTGCATGTTGCATCCAGAGATATGGGAGTTAGCTGAGGTCCAATATTGTCTTTTGGTTCATCAGTTGGAAGGGAAGGTGTTGTTTCTGCAGCATTGTGCTCGAGCCCGGCAGCGTCTTTTGACGAACCACACGTAACTCCAGGCATATTGTCCCCAGGCATGTCATCACCACCCTGTTTCCACACACAAACCATGTGAATTTGAATGTCCAGATCGTTTCACCTTGAACTTCACAACTATACAACGTGTATCTAACCTGACGGACATCGTGGGCCGTCATAAATGCGGGAAACCGTGAAAGACTGATGCATGGATGAAAAATTGTATGGGGATAGTTTAAGTTGGAATGTGTATGTTTTTATGATGATGTCTTTGATGAAATGTGGGAGTTCGATGTCATGGTTGTCTTGGATCCTAAGACCCTGTGTTACATTAGTTTTGAGTAAATAACACATCTTGCATTTTAAAGAGGTTCAGTTAACTTTAGAAAAATTAAGAGGGAGTCATACCGTAAAGTTATCGACATCTGTCACACGAACATTTGTCAGTCTTGTTATGTCAGTATCAAAAGCAACAAAGACAGCATGGTCAGTGCTGTCAGGCACACCAATCTCTGCACGGTACCTTTGTGTCGCAGGCAATACAAACAACAATGAAGATAGAAGTTTTGTGATATTATCAGTAGTAAGCAATGAGGTAAGTGACTAATATTGAAGATGGTGATTACCGCAAGACTCCGACTGCGTTCGAGTCAGGGCAGGCTGTGCATGTAAAGGAAGAGATGTCTCGTTGTAGCTTCTTCGAACACTTTGAACATGATATGTAAGACTAGCCATTTTTGGTATGGATAGTCGTTACATGGCTTGTACATAGGAACTCGATTGCCTAGGTTCTCATTTGTAAACATAACACAGTCATATAGTGTTTAAGTGTTTTAGTGCAGGTGTTTAGTGGTTTTAGATGTACCTGAGGGGCTGAATGGAGGATGTATGTGTTTAACTCGGCAAGTGTTACATATTTGATCTTTTGTACACCACGGTACTTGGAAACAGTGTCAGACTCACCGCTCTCCAGGTCTCAAAATCTGAAATATGTGAATGCGTAAAAAGTGTTGTCGACCATTTAAAGAAAGGTTTTTGTGAAAAATAACTCTCACCATCTTACTGTTTATAGAGGCTTCTACTGGTGACTATCTCCTGATCAAAATAAATGTGTGTCGGATGTAGCATTGAGAAATAGCCGACCTGCAAATGTTGGAAATGATTGAGTGGTGAGTTATTAGTTTCCCTAAATAAACGTAGCTTTCATTTTTTTTTTTTGGTGGGAAATTAGGAGACAGTTCTCCTGTATATTATTGAATAAAAAGAAAACAATTACATACAAATATGCCTTGGTCTTGTGGACCCAAGAGCATCCTTGTTTAGAATCAAAGCTAAATCAGGCGGAACACAGTCCAAAGAAACATAACCTATTGGCAACGAAAACACAAGCTTGGCCAATTCATCAGCAAGACAATTAGCTTCACGATAAACATGAGATATTCGGACAATCCAGTCTTTCGAAAGAAAGTCATGGAACAAATGTACCAGTTATGGCAGCGGATGAGTCTCACTAATCCCTGTCTGGAGAAAACTCACCACCATCTCCGAATTTATTTCAAGCTCCACCCGAGTTACTCCCTGTTGCCAAGCCATATGCAGACCGTAATAGACTCCCCACAACTCTGCTAACGGTACTGAGCAACGCCCTATGTTCAACATGAACCCTACACACCATCCTCCTACCTCATCCCTTAATATACTCCATCCACAGTAGCTAAACCTTGATTCCCCTGAGCGGCCCCGTCATTGTTGAGCTTAAACCAATCAGTTTGTGGAGCCATCCAACCTAGCATCCTTTCAGCATGGGTGGCCTATAATCCACCTCTGAAACTAATAAATTAGCCTTAAAAACTTCTTTGGCTAAGTCCTTCACAAATCTAACCCTATCCCGGCATTTTCCATTTCCAAGCCCACCATACAGCCATACCAAACAGAGTTGACAATGGGGTATCATTTATTAGATTCCCATCGCATAAGTTCTCATACAGCCATTCAGGCAGGGCCATTTGAAAGAAGGCTTGCCTTTTACCTGTTGGCACAACTCTTGATCATATTCCCGCCATAGCTGGAAAATCCTTGAGGATGTGTATGATCGACTCTACACCTCCCTTGCACACCGAACAGGTATTCGAGTCACATAAATGGCGTCGATACCTTTCCGCATTTCTCATGATTACTTGATTAGTCACTAGCCAAAATAAAAACTTTCACCCTTTCTGGTACGACAACTCTCCATACACGAGCAAAGAGATTTGTAACATTCAGACGAGGAGAGGAGTCTCGAGTGAGCAAAGCGTATACTGACATAACTGTGAATTCCCCATTCATGTTCTCTCCCCAGGAGACCCTGTCTTCTGCACCAGTGACATCATCTAGGACCACCGATAATAATTTCAATTTCTTATTCAGCCAGATATATGGCATGATACGATCCCAATCCCAGCCTGCTCCATTCGTCTATATCTCCTTGATTAATACTTGAGCATAGTCAGCAGGTAGCTCAGTAATTGTATCCTCCCTAAGTGTCGTACCTGCCAGCCACTTATCATCTTAAAAGCGAATTCTTTGACCATCTCCAATCACCCAACTAAGACCACGAAACACTACATCACGTAATCCCACACCAACACTTTTCCACGTTGAGGACCAGTTGCTTTTCACCTCTGTCCAAGAAGGATCATGTACATCCCCTACCTTGTATTTACTCCTCACCACACGCGCCCATAAACTCTCTTTATCACGAAGCAGTCGCCAACCTACTTTGGAAATAAGAGCTTTATTCATCTCCTTCGCTGCTCTTATTCCAAGTCCTCCCTCAATTTCGGCGAGCAAACTTTCTTCCAGGCTACTAAATGTTGCTTCTTGATCTCCCCATTTCCTCCCCACAGAAAGGTCCTAGCGATCTTGTCTAAAGAGGCTAGAGTCGACTGCAGCAGTAAGATAGTACTCATGACATGCACCGGTAGAGCTGTCAAAACTGCTTTCGTTAAGGTCAAACGACCAGCAAAACTCAGCACACAACCCTTCCAACCTGATAGTCTTGTTGTAGTTTTTTCTAAAATCTCTCTAAAAGTTTCTTTGTTGATTCTCTTATGTAGGACCGGCATCCCTAGATACTTAGATGACATAGGTGTTCCATTGCTTCGCTTCGACAGACCATTCAATTAGATGACACATGCATTCCATACACAGAACAAACAGGTACGAGGACAGGGAGTCCCCTTGCCTGAGTCCTCGCATAGGCTTAAACGAGTCAGTTTTTTCGCCATTCCATATCAGGTTCATCGATGGCCCCGATACACATTGAACTATCCAACTAGTCCAGACCTCCGAAAGACCAGCTGCTCGAAGAGAATCTTCCAAAATATCCCACCTTATCCTGTCATTTGCTTTTTCGAGATCCAGCTTTAAAAGCATCCAACCCTTCCGACCCTTCTTTCGCCTCATTGAATGCACAGCCTCCTGAACCACCACTATATTATCAGTGCTCAATCTCCCAGAGATGAAACTCGCTTGGGCCGGGCCTATCAACTTAGTCATCACAGGTTTAAGCCTCTCCACCATAACCTTTGTGATTGTCTTAAACAACACATTGCATAAACTAATGGGCCAAAATTGAGTTATCTTCTCCGGCTTGGCCACCTTAGCAATAAGGACAATAAGTGCATCATTGGTCTCTGGTGGAAGGTGATCTGTTTTAAAGAAACTCAGCACAAACCGTACCACTGAGCTTCCTACGACATCCCAGCTTTGTTGATAAAACATTGGCTGAAACCCATCTGATCCCGGTGCCTTAAAACTACCCATACTGCGAACCACCGCTCTACCTCCAGAGCTGTAAATGGCTTATTTAAGACCGTGTGATCCGATTGTGCTAAACCCATAAACCATTTCCGCGGTAATCTCTCAACTACTACATCTACATCTTCCATATAATGTAGCTGTTTGTAATAATCAATTGCTAGTTTTTCCAGTTCTGCCTCATATGAGATCCATCTCCCAGCATCATCTCACAACATCTCAATGTGGTATTTTTGACGTCTAATGATCGTAGAAGTGTGGAAAAAACTTGTGTTCTTATCTCCCAGCGAAATCCACTTTTCTCTATACTTTTGGCACCAGATCACCTCTTCTTGTTCCAGGGCCACGTCAAGTTCTTTAATCAAAGCCTCTTCTCTACATAACAAATCTTCCGTTTGACTGTCCTCGAGAATATCCTGCACAGCTTGGATATCCTTCAAAAGCCGCTCTTTTCGCTTATGAACCTCACCAAACACCTCCTTTTCCATTTCCTCAGAATCCGCTGTAACCTATTCAGTGCAACAGGTGTCTGAATCTCTCCATTCCAGGAAGTCGCAAGCAATTCTTTGAACCCCTCATGATGTAGCCAAGCTGCTTCAAACCGGAATGGTCTCCTTCTTGGATTACTCCTCATCTCCGGCGAAAGTTGAACATACATCGGTGCATGATCTGATGCCAAGAAGGGAAGGTGCGCCACAGTAGCTTCCTGCCATTTCAGCCGGGTCTGAGCACAACACAGGACTCTGTCCAAGCGTTTGGCAACAAAAGTAGTCTCAACACGCCCTCTCTTCCAAGTGAATTTATTCTCTTTAAAGCTCATATCAATTAGAGAAAGATCATTGATCCATTCTATAAACTTCAAAGAATCCGGTGACAACCGTCTATTCCCCCCTGTTCGTTCGTCAAGCCTTACAATAGTGTTGAAATCTCCACCAACCACAAGTGGTCCAGCAGCTCCCTGAATCACATCCTTCAATCGAGACCATAGACTACTTCTCCTCGTCACAGAAGGGGCTGCATAGACCACAAACAAATTCATATCCCCCACCTTTGTGTGGATAAATTGATCAGACGATTCCACTATCTCCACCTCACCTATTTCATTCCTCCACAATAACCACAAACCACCACTTTGCCCCACCGCATCTACTCGGAAGGAATTATGGAATCCCAGCCCCTGGCAGATTCGACTCGCACGATCCCCTCCTGCATGAGTCTCAAATATACCGAATTGATCGTTGGAAATTGGGTTTATTTGCCCCCCCCCCCCCGGCAATTCCATAGCAAACAATTCATCATCAATTTTCGATTCATATTTGGAAAAACCGGGGACAACCGTTAGGCATTAAAGTCCTCCCCCCTAACGTTCAGTGACAAACTACCCGAAGTCATTGATATTAGGGACAAATTCTCTCCCATTCTCAGCTGAAGAGGTTCCATCAGCATCCACCACATCGTACAGTGGTCTTCTTTCATCCAAATTGCCCGCATCGTCAATTGCAAACGGACCTCCAGACCTTCCCAGACTCGTTGTTTCCACTCGTAGTCTCTTCCCATTCATCAAAATTTCAGATTCCCCTTTCGCTGTGCCAAAGAATAGCCATGGGTAGGCCAAAAAGATTGCACTTGTTTGGGTTTAGGCCCAAAACCATCAATTACCTTATTACTCGCAGCCTTTTTAGTTTTTGTCCCTACACAACCTCCACCTTTCCGTTTCTCCAGCATCTCTCCCAACTGAGTTTCTTTAACTTGTCCCACACTCTTGTTCTGCATTTGTTTCGTAATATTCTCAGTTTCTTTATTCTCCTCTGACAGATTTACTTTCTCCCTTCTATCTGAAACTGTTATATCCTCCTCCAGATTTCCAAACCGATTCAATATCGCAATATTCTCAGAATCTTTATTCCTCCGTGATTCTCGCCGACCGGCCGAGAAAACAACCTTGTTCTCTGGTGTCTCCGACCTCCGCCCTGGGGATTTCACCAGTGTAAATCCATCTTCCAAACTATGATCTCCTCGTGCATTTTCTTCTGTGCTTAAAGGCTGTGGCGGAGAACCCGCAACGATCGGGTATGGTGCAGCCACCACTACCTTCTCCTTCACTGCTCGCGGAAAAGAATGTACAAGGTGTCCATACAACCCACATTTTGAACAGATATTCGTTAAACCCCCATACGCCACAAAATACCTGTCGCCATTAATCATCACAGATCGTATGAGGGGTTTCTTCAAGTTTATTCTACACAAACTCTAGCAAACCTAGCTCTCTCAAACTTCAGAGTCGTAAGATCGCCTTTGAGTGGCTTCCCCAACCCTTCAGCAATTCCCAACAGAATTGATTTGTGGTAGAAATTCACCTGTAAATTAGACAGGCGAACCCAAACAGGTGTCGTGACAATCTCATCCCTCAACGGGTCAAAAACCGCCGACCAGTCTTGCAACATAAGGTAGCTACCGAACATTCTCCATGGCCCTCTAGTCAGTGCTTCCATGTGATCAGTCTCCGCTTCAAATCGAACCATAAAGATCTGTCGTGGTAAATCCATTACACGCAGTATTTCTTTAGGCTGCCACAGCTCCCTCAATTTTCTACTCAGCATCGCAAGCGAGATATACCGCTTTAACACCTTAACAATCATACAGTTTTTCCACAACCCATTTATAGCTTCGATAACCTCGTCTCCAATGGTAATAACAGGTTCCCCATCCTCCCCATGCGGGAACTCTAAGCATAATCTCAATGAAACAAACTCATCCTCTAACACATCCTCCGGTATCAACATCCCTCCCCCCCCACCCCACACACAGACGGAGATGGAGGGAGATAGTGTTGAAGATAGTGACCTAAAAGAAGATGAAGATGATGAAGTTGTTGCGCCAGAAGTTTAGAAGATGTGGGTCATTTGGTGTTTGTTTAATTTTGGTATTTCTTTAGAATCTGTATACGAATTTGTTTAACTAAGTCAAAGCGGTAGAGTTTTATGGTGCAAGATGACGTGTCGATTAATGAGGGAATAATTGCTTATGTGGCTGAAGGAGAAGTGAGCACATTCTACTATATATATATAGACTATATTAGGACCCACGTGATACACAGGTGAAAATAAACTATTTGAAATAACCCGCATAATATAATATGTATATTTAGATTTTAAATTATAACTTACGTTAAATTATCCAAAAATTATGTTTATAACTCGCAGTTAAGAAATCACAGAAAAACAATTTTATAGATAAACAAAAAAGTTTTTAAAATATGTTTTTAATATTATATTTCTTAAAAATAAATATCTTAATGAATTAAATATAAAACAGTTTTACATACATAAATTTTTTCACATATAATCACACACAATAACCCGTTATAATGTAATGATTGCATTTTTTTTAATCTTAAAATACAATTTTACATGTGCCGAAATCTGATAGATTAATTTAATGCATGTAGTAATTATGTTAATTAGTAATTTTGAAACATCAAGTTTAATATAATAAGATAACATATTTGACTTATCTTTTTCTTTTATAAATTAGGAAACTTATATTTTTATTTTATTTTTTTATCTAATAAAAAATAATGATTATTCTTTTTGCTTTGTATTTAATTAGGAAAAAAAAATTTACATGTGTAAAAATTAGATCGACTGATTTAACAGCTATTATGATCATGTTAATTAGCAAATTTAAAGAACGAAATTTTACATAATGAAAAAGATGTTCATCTTCTTGGTTCTACTATAGTGTTTGATGAAAAGCAATAAAAGAGTTTCATTTTTTAAATAAATATTAATACTTGTAATATGTATTGGATTTGAGAATTAGAAAAAGTAATAGTCCTCTTTTTTAAGATTAATCTTTCTTTTTCAATACAATTTTAATAATTTTATTCACTTTTTATAATTGGAATAATCTAATTTCTTGCCAAGAATAATTTATTTATTACAAATATAATAATCTTTTTCTTTTATTATTAATCTTTCCTTTTTAAATAAAGAATATTTTTTTTTGGATATATCTTTCCTTGTTAATAAGGTTTTAATAATGCTATTTCTTTTTCATAAAAAGTAATCATTTTTCCTGAATAATTTATTTTTAATAAGATATATTGTTTTAAAATTTTAAAATATTACATTGCCACATGGGACATTCATGTTAATTATTAATTTTGAGAACTAAACTTTAAAAGGAAAAGATATTCTACAAATAATTTTTTTTAAAGAAAAAAATTTACATTATGGAAAAGATGTACATTTCTAACAATAAAGTTAAAGTAATTCTCCGAAGAATATTTGTAGTTTGACTACGAACATAAGCTTTTTATATTTCTTATATATTCGATCACATCTACATGAAAAAATATTAAAACTAACTCACATGGAATAAAATTAAATTAACTTTAAGAAAATTATGAGTATGCCGTACAAATTAGGCCTGAAATTATTATCTGGGATCCGGGATCCGCTCAGGAAATCCGGGGGTTTCGAATCCGGATAATATGTTTTTTGAACCCCGAATATCTGGATCCGTGTATATATAAGAGATTAATCAATTTTTATTTCATAAGTAAACCTATTAATTTTAATTTCATAGTTTTTTACTGTTTTTTGATTATTTGAACCTTTTTAATATTTGATATTTTGAAATATCAATTGTATTAAAAACCTATTTATATTTAATTTGTTTACTATTGTTAAATTTTTAATATAAAATTATTTTTTTGGAACTCGGATATCCCAAATTTTGGATGGATATCCGGAAGGCACGGATTCGGATCCAGATAATGATAATACATATCCGGGCAGATTCGGATCTGGATATCTTAAATTATCCGGATACCCGGATCCGTCTCAGGCCTAGTATAAATCGTTTGTCGTATCTTTCAGTTGAGCAAAATGATCATAATCTCAAAATCGAAAATTTTCAAAGGATATTTGGTAAAATTGTTGTCCCATGGAGGCAATTGATGTTCTTTCAATAAATCTAATTAGGAATTTATGATCTGAGATTTTGTAATTCTTATTGCAATCTTGCATATTTCAATAAGATTCTTTTCACAAAGTTCACTTACAAACTTTTCATAAATAGAAGAATATATGAAACCTTTAATAGTATTTTTCCGTATTGAAATAATTTTGTTATCTATACCAAAGTAGCAGACATATTCTTTTTGATTATATTAGAATATTTGGTAAAAATTATGAAAAACTTATTTTTTTTTATATAGACATCGATATATGAATTAAAAGAAGTAACAATCCTTTTTCAAAGTATTTGTTTATCCTTTTATTTATTTTATATATTTTTTTGGTTAAAAGACTATAATCTTTTTTATATATAAATAATTAAGCTTTATTAATCTTTTAAATATATTAGTTTTCTATATTTAATATTATATTAATAATTCTATTTCCTTTTATTATATAAGGAAACAAAATATCTTTTTTTTAATTATATAATAACATTTTTTAAAAAATAATTTAATTATATGATATATTTTTTTACACATGTCAAATCTTAAAAAGATATGACTGCCACGTGGCATGATTTTGTTAATTACTAACTTTGAAAACCAAATTTTATATAATAATATATTTTTAAAATTTTTTTAGTCTCGAAAATAAAATTAATAAAAAGTTAAAAAAATAATATTTAAAGTCTCATAATTATTACTATATTATAATTAAATTATAATATTTAAATATTATATAGTTATATATTTGACAAATAAAATTTTAACTATAAACTCAATCTGCACTAGCGCGGTTTAGAATTTAGTATTTATCAAGTATGATTACTTAACAAAAAGATTTATAGAACCAAAATATTTCTTATGAAATTTAATAGTATAATAATTAACAAATATTCTCTTTATTCTTTTTTTTTTTTTAAATATGTTTTTAATAATCACCGGTTAGTGTTTTCATGAAACATTTAGTTTGTGAGTGTCTGCAGGGGTTTAATAGTCGTCAAACCTGGTTCAATGATAGATGCTTTTGTTTTCCCTTTTCAGTTTTTACAACGTTGTTGTTACCGTCACCTAAAACAAAAAAAAATCTGAAAGAAATAACACGAATTTTCCCGAGACGGAACAAAAAACAGAACACGAATTTTCAAAGTCTCTTCATGAGTCCTCCATGAGATCTTTTCCACGACCTAAATCTTTTAGACAAACACGTTTTTTGCCTCTGAAGTCTTTCTATGATATCCTTGTCTGAAACAGAGGGAAGTGCTTTGTTGTCGACATAACTGATTGAAAGCACTGTACAGTCAAGTCAAAGCTACAAGATCGTGTTCCAGGTTTGGTCTTCTCTCGCTCAACTTTTCTGGGTTTCTTGAAATTGGTCTGCCGAACATGTTCAGGTCAAAAGTTCTTGGTATCGCAGTATTGATTTCGTTTTCTTGGAGACCTTTCAATCCAGAAATTGAGGGCTTAGTTTTTGCTCGATCTTTGCTATGGTTTACTGGGAATTGAGCAAAAAGGGTTTCAAGAATTGGAACCATGACTTTAGTTTAAATATTTGGATGCCTTCTCAAGCCTAATTTGTTTCCTTCTACAGGTTTTATCTGTTGCCGATTTAGGGCAAATCACATGAATGGCTTATTGATGCTGAGTCTTCTCTATTGAGTAATTTTGTCAAGAAGGTTCTCTTCGATTATGGGTGGAAATGATTTGAGCTTCACAAGATTGGCGTTTACTTCTTTGTTGTGTCTGTTAATGTTATTGCATCCCAAGGAAACTTCTGCATCGTCATCATCCTTTGTGGTCTCGAGTGTTTGTCAGTCTGATCACTTTACCTACACGAAGCCTTATCAACAAGGGAGTTTGCTGACAATTAACGGTAATCCCGTGGACAGAGTTCGCTTTTGCCAAGCCATACGGTTTCACAAAGCCAAAGGTTGTATCTTTGAGGACTCTTTTAGAGACGACTTCTGCACGGTTCATATTCTACTAGGTATGCTCTTTGTACTTCTTCAATCGAGTATGCAAATTTTGTAGATAGTTTGTTGGTCATCTAAACTCTGATGGTTTAGAGCTTCGTTAAACTGCTTCTGCTTTTATGCAGGGAGAAGGTTTTTGGAAGCAAAATATGTAGAAGATTCCGGAAATAATGAGGCTGAATCTGAAGATGGCCATGTTAAAATTAGCTTGGCAGCAAGTGGGTTTCTTCTCTTCTGTTGTGCGCTTTGTTGTCCTTGCTTCCATAAGGAGAGGAAAGCAAATAGTCACGAAGTACTACCTAAGGAATCTAACTCAGGTGACTTAAGTATTTCATATTTATATTAACATAGTAGAGTTAAGTTCGTTGGTTAATATGCAGAAAACAAGAATGGCTTTGCTCAAATTTTTGACTTTCAGTTGAGTTGGTGTACGCTTCTCCTTTACAAACATGTTTATGCCAAAGATTGAGCAGTATTTAGCTTTTTTATTTTATTGGGTTAAATGTTAAGCTATGGAATAACATTTGACATTGAGGTTCATTTATACTATGACAGTACACCAAGTTTCCTCTTTTGAAATGAGCCCTTCTTCTGATAAGATTCCGCCAAGTCCATTCCGGGCACCACCAAGTCCGTCTCGGGTACCTCAAAGCCCATCTAGATATGCCATGTCCCCAAGACCCAGTAGGATGGGACCCTTGAATCTGACCATGAATCAGATTGCTGCAGCAACAGACAGTTTCTCAGACAGTAATCAAATTGGTGAAGGAGGCTTTGGGATTGTCTATAAGGGCATTCTAGAGGATGGCCAGGTGGTTGCCATTAAACGAGCAAAAAAGGTATTTTCATACTTCTTCAGTTATAGTTTTCTTGATTCATATAGAAAATGTTGACATAAGCTATTAATCGAACCTTTACATTATCAACCTTAATTTATATGAGGTTTAGTCTTTGTGGGTGTAATGGTTCTCTGTGACCCCAAGGTTAGGACTCGAACTAGAGATATCTCAGGCAGCTATTCTATAGGAAACAAATGTGGCTACCCATTATCTGGTTTTAATTTTGAAGATAAAGATCTAGAACTTGCTCTTCTATAAATAGAAATTTTAAGGCAAAGTATCTTCATCAGCTCATTTGTATTGTACAGTTCCTCCGAGACCTTAATCACAGCACAATCTGAACTAATGAACAAAAAGCTTCTCGACTGTGTCTAAATTATAAATGTCATGCAGGAACACTTTGAGAATCTGCGAAAGGAATTCAAAAGTGAAGTCGATCTTTTGTCTAAAATTGGCCATCGAAACTTAGTAAAGCTTCTTGGTTATGTTGATAAAGGAGACGAGCGACTTATCATAACAGAGTATGTCAGAAATGGTACACTCCGGGAACACTTGGATGGTAAGAACTTGTTCACATCTTCTGGAGCTTGTCGCGGCTATAAGAACAATATGATGAATGAACATTAAAAGCCTCCCCATTTGTAACTGCAGGTGCTCGTGGAACCATTCTCAATTTCAATCAGAGGTTGGAGATCGTGATTGATGTTTGTCATGGATTGACTTATCTCCATTCTTATGCAGGTAGAGAATTTTGTGCTTGATCATAAAGGAAATAGTTTAATCTTGTTTGAGATTTTTACTATTGTTTTGTTACTAAAACAGAAAGACAGATAATCCACCGTGACATAAAGTCCTCCAACATTGTCTTAACGGATAGCATGAGAGCCAAAGTGGCAGACTTTGGTTTTGCAAGAGGCGGTCCTGCTGACTCCAACCAGACCCACATTTTGACACAAGTGAAAGGAACAGTTGGTTATCTCGATCCTGAGTATATGAGGACTTATCAGCTTACAGCCAAAAGTGATGTTTACTCGTTTGGGATTTTGCTTGTGGAGATACTCACAGGCCGTCGCCCAGTGGAGGCCAAACGACATCATGATGAGAGGATCACGGTTCGATGGGTAAGCTACTTTAAGTTTCTTCTCCAACTTGTATCCATATTACTAAATCGAGGCAATTTCAAAATTCTGGCGAGTTTCTTGACAGGCATTCGACAAGTACAATGACGGCAAAGTGTTTGACTTAATGGATCCAAACGCGAGGGAGCGAGTAGACGAGAAGATACTAAAGAAGATGTTTAGTTTGGCTTTTCAGTGTGCTGCTCCGACACGAAAAGAGCGACCGGACATGGAAGCTGTTGGGAAGCAGCTTTGGGCTATAAGATCCACTTATCTTAGGCGCTCGGTGGAACAAAAATAATAAAACACGCTACGACCCAATTGCTATAGTCTCTCTTGTTAGATAATAATATAATATTACCTTTTTTACTTTTTGCCATCAAACCATTTCTTCTGTCTTCACTACCTCCATGGTTTTATTCCCAATGTACTGATATGAAATATGATACCTAAAGATTCTTGCACAAGTGCATGAGTTATATTAGAATGTGAATTCTGCGTAAAGAATTAAATTCTACTTGTACTTGTACGTTAATATGAATTATACCAATTTTCTCGCTTAAGTCTGGATAACTTTTACGCTTCTAAAATTTTAGAATTGTGCAGATACTGATAGTTTTATTTAACAACTCAGACATTTTTATAGTTTTGCTCTAATTTATTTACTTTTTTATTTGTTTTAATAATAAACTAGATTCTAACCCGTCTTAAGGACAGGATTCTTTGTTTTATTCAATTTTTTTTAATAATATACTAATAATACATATTTATAAATTTAGAAGTTTAAGGTATTTTATCAGTTTTTTCTTTCATAAATGTAATTTATAGTTTTAATATATTATGAGAATATACGATATTCTTAATTGATTTTAATAAATTCTATTTTGTATGAAAAATATATTTGTTGAAGTCATAATTTTAGATATTTAGTAGTTTTTTTGAATTAAATGGTAATACTATATATTCTTATCGATTTGTGTGTATATATATATATATATTCATATTTATAATTTTTAAATATTATATATTATATCATTTTAATTTGAATATTATTTTGTTTTTCATAAAACAATTATTTTAGTTTAAAGAATGTAATTTCACATTTATAAAAATAAAATAAGCTAACTCGTTAATTAAGCTGTCCGATCAAATAATTATAATGATATTAAAAGTTAATTAAAATTAATTTTTAATAATTTTTAATAATAATTACGAAATTATTAATAATAAAAACATTAAAATATATCAAAATATTTGTATAATATTTTTTTATAATTAAAATAGAAATAGAAATTTATATTTAAAATAAAAAAGATATTGAAAGTTTATTTTATTTGAAATTTTGGAAATATTAAAAAGATATCCTGTCATTTAAAAAGATATTATATGATTTGGTTTTGATTTAATTTTGATTTAAATTTTAATCATAATTGAGATATATCATTTGACTAAAATACCCTTAATGAATATTTGACAAAACATTTAAATACAATGACATTACATGTAATATAACACATGACTAAATGTTTTTTTATAATATTTTCTGTTTTAATAATATAGATTTGATTTTCCAACAAAATAAAATATAGATAGAATTGTTTTTTTTTTCTGTCTAAGTCGTAATTTGAATCAGAATTTTTTATTAAAAAAAAACCGTTGTAACTTGCCTCTTATACAAATTCTACGTGTATTGATATAAAATATGATACCTAAAGATTCTTGCACAAGTGCATGAGCTATTATTAGAATTCGACTTCTACATAAAGAATTAAATTCTACGTGTATTTGTACGTTCATATGAATTAGACCAATTTTTTTCGCTTAAGTCTCGATAAATCTTAGCGTTTCTGAAATTTTAGAATTGTGTAGATACTCATAGTTTTATTTAACAACTCAGACACTTTTCTAGTTTTGCTCTAATTTATTTACTTTTTTTTTTTTTTTATAATAAAGTTGATTTTCCAACAAAATAAAATATAGATAGAGTTTTTTTTTCTGTCTAAGTTGTAATTTGAATCAGAATTTAAAAAAAAAAACCGGTTGTAACTTGCCTCTCATACAACATACAACTCAACACTAGATAAGATTTTTTTTTAATATAATTTTTCATTACTTTGAATTCAACAAGTTTTAGAGAAGGATATCACATTTGTATTTAAAATATAGAGAATTTTTTTTCATTTTTTCTCTATTAATTTAAATCTTTTAATTATAAGATTGAATCCGCAGCTCATTCGAAATAAAAGTAGGTAAAGAAATCAATCACGAAACTATCGATCCATTTAAAGCCCATTTTTTCCTGCCTAAATTTCTCGTAAAATAAACAATGGTGGTGTCAAATATACCAGAGACGGTCATCGAATGTGAGATCAATCTCATTTTGTAGAGATCCATCGACGAGTGGCTAGTGTATGATTGATGTATTCGAGTTGTTCAATTGCCACATTCAGATTCTGTTCATCATAACCAAAGTGAAGTTTGGGTTTGGACTGTCTTACCAACCAAAGTTTTTTTTACGGCGTGGAAAGGTGTTGGGCCAATATTTCATGGGCCATTAGGCTTATAAAACTAATTGGATAAGAGTGAAAAAATGGGTGTTTAATCCATTTATCACAAGTTGGCAAGTATAAGTGATAAAACATAATTTATCCCACATTGGAAGTTTGAGAAAATTTTCTCATGTATATATAAGGAGGGATTTGTATTTGAGTTCAAAGGTTAGGTAGAGAGAAAGTGTCACCCACAGGTGTGCGCCGCTGCCGCTGGCCGGCCCACAATAAAATGTTCTTTTTAGGCCAAATTTCAATGCATATTTTTAGCTCATTTCTCGGGAAAAATCACAAGTGTTTTGCTAAAACGAGACCAAATCTCGCGGAGGTAGTTTCAACAGTTCAACCTCCCCGAGATCTTCATTACGCTCCCGAGATTTGCGCTACGTGCAAAGTCTGTTGTGGGGTGCGATGGTTCTCCTCTCAACTATAAAAGCAGCGCTTCCCTTCACTTATTCTTCATTCACTTTTTCTTAAAGAAAAACTCTCTCTCTCTCTCTCTCTCTCTCTCTCTCTCTCTCTCTCTCTCTCTCTCTCTCTCTCTCTCTCTCTCTCTCTCTCTCTCTCTCTCTCTCTCTCTCTAGTCTTTAGTTGTCTTCTGCTCCATAAGTTTAAGTTTTTGAGAATATATAGTAGTATTATAAGTTCGTAGATTCTGATTTCGAGTATTGCAAATCGGTCTCCAACGTGTTGTATCCTGGGACTCGAAAATCGCAAAGAACCGTCACACTTACAGGCGATTTATTTGAGATAAGGAAAGAGTTATCATATCTCGCCTCAACGTTTACGGTTTTTTATTAACGTTTTCATAACCATCTCGGAAAACAAGGTCCTGCTCGGGAATAACCAACATTCCAGCTCTTAGAATTGGCCAAAATTTGACTCGGAGAATACACAAAGATTCATTTCAAAGAATACGCAAGGTTTCAAAGAATACTCATGGTAATTCTCGGGGCCAAGTTGAATAAGCTCGGCCCCCGTGGTGATTTAGCTCGGGGGTGGTCTCAAGCGTCTGGCTCATGGTTCATTCGAATCAGAAGTTAATATGGGATTGTGTGTTTTCTGATTCTTAGATTTCTTCCAATATTTATGCATTTTTAGTAGTTAATTTTGAGAGTGTGGGTTTTGAACCCAAACGTCAGCCCACCAGCTCGTCAGTTTCATACTCGATGGTGCCGAGGTTAAGATTGTTTGGATATGAGGTTAAAGGCTAAGATGTATTCGGATCAATTTTTTGGAAACATAGTTTAAGTTCGTTTTGGAAACTTGAAATATCGTATTTATCGTGAAGATGAAAGTTTTTCCGGAAAGGGAAATGAGCAAAAGTTTTGTGAATTGTTCTTGTTGATGAAAAGTTATCGAAACAGTTTTCAGAGAAAAGATGTCGAAAACAGTTTTTGGCGAAGAGTCGTCGAAAATGGTTTTCGGAAAAAGGTTGTCGAAAACGGTTTTCGGAGAATCGGAAACGGTTTTCGAGAAAAGTTGTCGGAAACGGTTTTCGGAGAAAAGTTGTCGGAAACGGTTTTCGGAGAAAAGTTGTCGAAAACGGTTTTTGGAGAAAAGTTGTCGAAAACGGTATTCGGAGAAAAGTTGTCGGAAACTGTTTTCGGAAACGATTTTCGGAGAAATGGTTTCGGAAATGATTTTCGGAGAAAAGTTGTTGGAAACGATTTTCGGAGAAAAGTTGTCGGAAACGGTTTTCGGAGAAAAGTTGTCAGAAACGGTTTTCGGAGAAAAGTTGTCGGAAACGGTTTTCGGAGAAAAATTGTCGGAAACGGTTTTCGGAGAAAAGTTGTCGAAAACGATTTTCGGAGAAAAGTTGTTAGAAACGATTTTCGGAGAAATTTTTTCGAAATCGGTTCTCAGAGATTCAGCCATGTTAAGCTCAGCATGACGCACATCCCAGCTCGGACCGTGCAGATCAACCTTAGCATGACGTGCATTACTGCTCGGGCTGTATGGATCCAACTCGGCCTGACACGCATTCCAGTTTGAGCTGTGCGGATCCAACTGGCAGGACGCGCACTCCAGCTCGTGGATTTCTTCGGGTGTTTATGCATATTTAGTGGTTAATCCCGAAGGTATGGATTTTGACCCAAACAAGAAGTTTGGCGGAACTAGTTTTCGGCGAATATGAAATTGAGCCTTTTCCTCAAGGAGGAGTCGGGTGTAACTTGGCATGTCATTTTATTGGAGAGAAGATAGGCAAAGTTTGACGAGCCATTTTCCTTGGAAAGGTTTGGCAAAGTGTTTTGTGTAAAGAGTCACATGGTGTTTTTGTCGAAAGACGTTGTGCTAGGACAACGTGTTTGCTCAATTCATAATTGGGTACGGGGTTGGCTTTTGATGCAGCAAGGCATAAAGTCCATTTTTGTGTGTTTTGTTGGGTCTATTTTGCGACTTTTATGCTTTGTATGACCCTTATGTGGCCTTTATTTTCGAACTTGATCGGGTTTCACCCAGTTTTTATGTATAATCTTTTTCGCCTTGATATTACTCTCCATGTTCTTAAGAGTCAAATGACTTGTCATGATTTGAAATGCGTGCCAAGAGGCGCTTTGATTAGTGATGTAAGTGTCGGTTTAAGGTTTGCGATCATTTCGTCTTATAATCCCATTTTATCGACGTTGAAACATATTTATAATCTCGTGCTAGCTGGTGGGTGTAACATTATCTTTCCGAGATTTTTGTAGACCAGCGTAGTAAGAGGTGTCTACCGGGTTCCACAATTTACTGTGAGTTTTAAGACTTGCAGGGTTTCAACTTACGGGTCCCTCTCTAGGACAAACTAATACGAATATCTTCTGGAATACAGTGTTCGGATATTAAAACAGGATATACCTGATCTTTATTTATATATCGCGCTTTTATTATCCGTGATCAGATGTAATAAAACCTTTTCTTTGCTTTGTACATAAGCAAAGGTTAGATCCACGGGGATGTATAGAGGTATTGTCTGATGTGGCCATCAGCGGACAAAGAAATAAATCCGTAAAGGATGTAAAGTTATGATTTTCGCAAACCAAATAGGAGTGATGGATGATTAGTTATTTCTCGAAAGAGTTACAACTGGTCGTAGTTTGATCGAGAAAGTTTGGAAGCTCTTGAAGAGTTAGAAATGTCTTTTGGAGGATCCGCCTAGGGATTGTCCGAACGTTTTAAGGACATTTCCCAGCTTGGGATTGTGTCCTTGCAGATTGGGGGAGACACATCTTGGCTCGGAAGAGTATGTTTCATGCTTTGAAAGATAATGCCGTCCAACCCGGAGATATGGTCATTCCAACTCGAAAACTCAGCCAATTTCCATCTTGGGGCACGAGTAGTTCCATCTCGGGATTGAACTGGTTCAGCTTGAGATTGAGTACGTCACGAGCGTTCCGCTTTGTCAAGCTTGGGGCCTGACAAAGTTTACTCAGCTCGGGGCACAGTCATTCTTGCTCGGAAAGAGGCCGTGTCGTGCTTCCTTGTGAGTTCTGAAAATACGACTTTACTTATGAGTTTTCGAGAGTGTGAGGATCGCTTATTTTCCGAAAACTTTGTGGGTTTTAGGATTTTAAACCTCACTCATTTTCCTTTACTTATAAATGTCGTTTTTTGGGGGCTCATTAGCATCTTTGCTTGTGATTTTGAGGATGCTAACTTCCTTATTCCCTTTCTTCGCATGATCTGGGAATGGAAGACTTGTTTATTTTCTTTTCACTTTGAATTTTGAAAAGCCGCTTTTTTGAAACTTATGAATGCCTAGTTTGGCCAGCTCGCGGACGTATAGCGTGGCTTACTTCGCCAGCTTGTGGTTTTCCGGCTTGACCAACTCAAGACTATATTTTCGAGATGATCCAGCTCGGGTGGTCTGGTTCGGACACATGGCCGGATCATTTTGGGATTGCGTGTTATGGGGTTGGCTTAGGCTAGACGATCTTGAATGCTTCGCTAGCTCGGAGATCATCCATCCATTCCACTTGGGATATGTGATGTCCATCTTGGGGATGGACCTCTTTGTCGAGATGATCTGGTGCAGGTGACTGGTTCGGATGCACAGTCGGATTGTTTTGAAACATAGTCGCCTTGGAGTCAGCCAGCTCGGGATTGCTTCCACTTCAGCTTGGAGAATTGATCAATCTAGCTCGGAAAGTTGATTAATCGAGCTCGGAGAGTTGATCAATCCAGCTCGGAGAAATGCTCAGATTCAGCTTAAATCGTCGGGAGTATGGTCATTCCAGCTCGGAATCTTGGCCAACTTCAAGCTCGGGGAATTGATCGCTGCAGGCCCAGAGGAATTGATCAATTCCAGCTTGGAGAGAATGTTTTTTTGACTCGGGGGCGATCTGTTCCACCCCGGAACATGAGCGCGTCTGGAGTGTTCGACTCTGCCTTGTCTCAGGGCACAGCCATTTCAGCTCGGCAAAAGGTCGGGTCTCTCTTCTTTGCAAGTTTCGAAATTATGATTTTGTTTATAAATTTTTGGGAGTGTGAGCCTCGCTTAGATTTCCAAAAACTTTGTAAATTTTAGAAGTGTAAACCTCACTTATTTTTTTTTACTTATGAACGTCATTTTTCGGAGGCTTCTACGTGCCCTTGCTTGGATTTATGTGATTCGGGACTGTTAGTTCCCTTATTCCCCTTTATCCGAGAAAACCAGTTTTTGTGAACTTTTGAATGTTTGGCTTGTTAAGCTTGTGCACATCCAGCCTGGCATACTTGGCCAGTTTGTGGTTTTCCGGTTTGATTGACTTGGAATCATTCGGTTCGGGAGTATAAATTTCCTTATACTCCTTTACCGAATGTGTCTGGGAAGATGCCATTTTCTGAATACGCAGTGTGGGCAATTTCTGTACGTCCAGCCTGGCTTGCTTGGCCAGATTGTGGGTGTCCGGCTTGATCATTTTGGGACTATTTGGGTGATGTTCCTCGTTCCTTTTCTTTTGTACTTTAGCAACATTTGAAGCATAAAAGCATCCGAATTTTTGCGAATTTCCAAAATTTAAAATGTGGTGATACGTAATGCGTATGTAGTCGGTTGTATAAGTTGATTTATAAACACCTTCTTCCCCCCCCCCCTTCTTTTTTTAAATAAGAGGACAACTGAACTCTCCCTGTGTAAGTTGCCTACATACCCTTTTCAGGGATCAAGGCGTCTCGTAGTTCAGTTATTACATTATTATTATGTTTTTCGTAGCCGAAATGAATGTTTCGTTGATTCAGGAGCACCATTCACATCGTTGATTGGAGTTTTTGACGGGTGAAGTGTAACCTCTTTGGCCTGGTTGTTGTTGTTCGACTGCTTCGCCTTCTTCTTGGCGAGAGTTTTTTCTTCGGTCTTTGTGCGCTTCGGTTTTGTCTACGAGTTTACCTTTATGTTCCGAAGTTTGTGTTCTGCCAAAAAAAACAGATCTGAGATTCTTTTTGGTTTCCCCAAAACTCCTCCCCCAAGTTGGGAACTTCAGGCATAGATGATACGTCTATGGGACGGCCCTCATGGAGTTTATCCATGGCGTTCTCATGATGATTTTGTAGATCACTTGGTGGTTTGTGACAAAGAACTCGACTAACTTGGTGACTCCTACGACCGGGAGCATGATTGCTCCTAAGGTCATCGTCGTTTCTCCCGTGAAACCAGCTAATGGTTTCGGAGATGATACAATTTTTAGATTAATGTTCATCTTTCGGAGGGTTTCTTGAAAGATTATATCAACTGAGCTGCCTATATCCACCAGTACTCTGGCGATGTCGTGATCATTTACTATATGAAAGTAGAATGATTCTTAGTATCTTGACCGCAAATTGCTTAATCTACTATATAAAAGTATGATGATTCTCAAATGTGTTGTCACATCAGCTTTTGAGTAGTAGACACATGTCCACAACAATACAATGTAAACATAACACAACACGCTTAAAACAAAACCCTCAACCTTTTTCACCTTTACCGACAACGGTTTTCTCTCCTCGCCTTTCTCACCTTCACCGGCAACGGTTTTCTCTCTAATTGAGTGACATATGAATGCTTTAGAAGTTGACATGTATCTAAAATAAATTATAACATTTAAAAACTTATATTATAATAAATATATGCAAATAAATATATATTTTATGCAAAATAAGATATAAATAATATATACAAATCAAACAGAACTGTAAATATTAATTTCATTTAATTAATTTTTAGTAACTATAATATTAAATTATAGAAAATATATAAATGTTTTTTTAAACAAAGTTTAAAAATAATATTGTCAGACTTTGAAAATTTTATATTTAGGGAAGTCAAAAAGACGAAGAAGAAAAATTCAAATGTTTTTTATGTTTTAAAATTCATTATAAAAATCCATGGTTAAATCCAATGTTTTAGAAATGTTAAAATAAAATTTTTAAATAATCTTGTCAAATTTTAAAAATAGTATATATAGGATAGTTAGAAAGACGAAGAAAAACAATTGTGATTTAAAATTTATCATAAAATCCAAAGGTTAAAGCATCAATTTAAAAAGGGTTGACTGCCTCATACCCCCTCTATAATGCTGCTTCCGCACATTTTCCCCTATATTGTTAAGTTCTTTCTATTTTCCCTTAAATTATCAATTTAATCACAAAATCCACTCCAAACTTATTTTCTCTGCCTAATTCCACCTACGAAATCAAAAAATAAAAATAAATCTGAATTGTGTTTTAGAAAATAGCGATTGCCCAACCGACCCGATTACCAAAACTACGTCGTTTTGATTTTTTTTATTTTTAAACATCATATTACAAAACTGAGAGTTGAACCCTTGACCTCATTTTTAAACAAGCATATACACAACTACTCTCCCAATGTATTTTCTTTTGTATACACTACTAACATATATATATCTTTATGTCTATTCATAAAATAAATAATCTGACTCACATACTATTGTACATATGTCTCATCTCTCTCATCTCTCTATTCTGTATTTTTTTAAAAAAAAAAAAAATCTTATATAGAGATTGAAAAAACAAATTAAATTTTAACTTCATCACTTTTTCTTAATTTTTTTTAAAAAAAAATTCTATAAATTAAAAAATGAAATAGTTTATGTTATATTTTTTTATTAAGCAACACACATAAATATCTTTTTATTTTTAGAAAATTTAAAATTTATTTTTACTAAATTTATATAATTTTAAATAAAATCAAATTCAAAATTTGTTAAACCAAATATATAAAAAGTGGTAGGTAATTGTTTTTATGGTTTTGTTTTTTAAGAAAAGTTATGAAGGTGAAATCTAAAAAAAGTTTGTCAAAAGCTGAATAAGATTTCTACTTTTAAATAAAAATAATATGGAATAGAGAGATAGAGGAGTGAGACATATGTACTATAGTATGTGAGTCAGATTATTTATTTATGTATAGACATAAATATATATATGTTAGTAGTATATACAAAAAAAATGCATTGGGTGAGAGGTTGTGTATATGCTTATTAAAAAAGAGGTCAAGGGTTCAAATCTCAGTTTTGTAATATGATGTTTTTTTAAAAAAAATTCAAAACAACGTAGTTTTGGTAATTGGGTCGGGTGGGCAATCGCTATTTTCTAAAATGCAATTCAACTTCTTTTTTTTTTGATTTTGTAGGTGGAATTAGGCAGAGAAAATAAGTTTGGGGAGAATTTTTTGATTAAATTGATAATTTAGGGGGAAATAGAAAGAACTTGACAATATAGGAGGAATTGTGTGGAATGAACATTATAGAGAGGGTCTGAGACAGTCAACACATTTAAAAAATGCAAATTGTCCGCGTAGCACGAGTATTTAACTAATTTATATTATAATAGATATATACCTGATTAGTCTTAGTATAATCTCTGATTTTTAATTAAATCACTAAGCTCAAATCAACCGCATACATTACGCCTAGCGCAATCTCGAACCTTAGTTATAGTGAAGATTAAACTGATTTCATATCAATATAGAACCATTTAACTAACATTTAAGTTATAGAATTTTAATTCACTTTTTTCACAGCACCAAATATGTTATCTATCATCATCCGATGCCTCAATTAAACTAAACTAAACGAAACCAGAAAAATTTTGGTTTTACTCCAGTTAATAAATTATCACCAAACGGAAAGAGAAAAAAAAAAAAAAGAGTATCCAGGTCATTGAAGAAATAAGCAAATAAACAAAACAAAAAGTCAAAGTTGTTTTAAAAACTTATGCTACAACGAAATATCCGAATCTTCATATCCGAAGATTCCAAAACCCAAATGCAGATCCGACGGCTACAAGGTGCATTATTCCCTCCTTACTCTTCCACAAAATTAAACCCCACTTAAAACAATAAAGACACGATATATAAAAAGCAGAAGCAACTATAGCCTGTAGGAACAAAAAGTTTTTTTTTTATAAAAGGAATAATTCCAGCATCATTCCTCAAATAATTAATTATTAGAAGCATCAACTTGGTCTTCCATTTTTTTTGCTCCGAAAAAATTTAAAACCCACAAAACAGAAGCAAATACATAAAGATCACCAACCAGCCCACACAAACCACAACCATCGTTCGTCTTCTTCTTCTTTACATAAAATAGTGATGTTGAAAGTGGCTTCGCCTCGTGCACAAGCTGGTTCAATCACGGAGAAAGTTTTCCGGCGGGTCTACAGCAATTTTAGTTTCTCAACGGTCGAGGATGACTACAACCATAGTCGTCGGAGGTCGAGATCAGGTGATTACGGGAAGGAGAGTTTGAGGAAGAGAGGGTTTGAAGAGAAGGAAGATGTTATGGAGATGGAGCAGATGGGAGCAGAGAGGATCAAAACTGTTCTTATTCTCATGAGTGATACTGGCGGTGGCCACCGTGCCTCCGCCGAGGCTATCCGTGACGCTTTCAATATCGAATTTGGAGATGACTACCGGGTAAATAATTTTTATTTATTTATTTATGACGTAATTATATATTTCTCTTTACCTTGACTCAAACGCATATGGTGGAGTCAATTAGTTACTTCTTGAACCATACAACCTACAAAATCTAAGCATTTTAGTAGTTTAAAAGAAACATGGGTTTGTGGGTTCTGGTTCCGAAAAACTCACTAAATCATTCAATCAACATTTTGAAAAATTAGTGCACCTAAAAATTAAAGTAGCCTCTTTTAACATTTGCTATTTTAGTAGACAATATTAAAACGATTTCAATTTGTTTTTTTTAATCAAAAATTGAAAACTACATCCAAAAAACTTTACAATGATCTTTAAGCATTTAAGGTTCTCACATTTTATTTTCTGTTTTAAGATCGATTTTGAATTACTAAAAAAATATTCATTTTGAAAAGCTCATATAGAAATTTTCAAATCTGGTTAATATATTTGTATTGATATTGACATATTGACGATCCTCAAATATAAAACCCAGAAAGTTTCTAATGTGTAACTTAAATCGCGATGAATCTCAGCCGTCCATATTAAAGCCGACTCAGAGTGGTCACCTTAATTAATTTTTGTTTTTTAAAGAAAAAAAAAACAAATATCTACTTGGAAGTTTTGTAGCCTAGTGTTGGATCTGGGATCTTGGCGTTTGCCAGGTTGTCGGAGATACGCGATTAATGTCAAGTTGTCAACATTTGATGTCTTAAAAACCTGTCCCACGTTCGTCACTCAATTTTTTTTGTTTTGTTTTTAATGATTTAAAGTTAGGAACTTAGCATTACTTATGTTTCTAGCTCTAGGAAGTAATGTTTTACTATTTATTACAGATAATCATAAAGGACGTTTGGAAAGAGTACACAGGATGGCCATTAAACGACATGGAGAGACAGTACAAGTTCATGGTGAAACATGTTGGTCTTTGGTCAGTCGCGTTTCATGGCACCTCTCCCAAATGGATTCACAGAAGTTATCTCAGTGCTCTTGCTGCTTATTATGCCAAGTACATATATGTTAACCACTTTATATTGCCTTTTTTTTGTTTCCTTTGATCATTTAGCTTCACTAGATTTATTTATACATAATAATGGAGTTTTATTTTATTTTGGGGTGTACAGAGAAATAGAGACTGGTTTAATGGAGTATAAACCGGACATTATTATTAGCGTACATCCTTTGATGCAACACATCCCACTGTGGGTAATGAAAAGGCAAGGAATTCAAAAGAAAGTCATTTTCGTGACGGTTATCACTGATCTAAACACTTGCCACCGTACATGGTAAGACGACTAAATAAGTCTAAACGAAATAAAGGAAAATATGGACTATGCTCGGGTTTAATTACTTGTTTTTTTATATAATAAATAAGTAATAGTATAATTTCAATTAGTCCGAACATTTAAATTTAACCTAGTAGCTCAATGAAATCTTTAATTTTGATTTAATCAGGTTCCATCATGGAGTAAGCAGATGTTATTGCCCATCCAAAGAGGTTGCAAAGAGAGCATTAGTAGACGGTCTTGGAGACTCTCAGATTCGTGTCTTTGGCTTACCGGTCCGCCCATCATTCCCTCGCACTATTATCTACAAGGTAAACATTGTCCAATTTATACTAATTAGAGATTTTGTTTTTCAAAAACTAGAACATCAACCATATTTATTATTATATTCCTTCAGGATGAACTAAGGAAAGAGCTTGGAATCGATTTAAATTTACCTGCGGTTCTATTAATGGGAGGCGGTGAAGGAATGGGTCCAGTTCAGAAAACCGCTCAAGCCCTTGGAAATTCTTTATATGATTCTAAAGAAAAAAGTCCAATCGGACAACTGATTGTCATATGCGGCCGGAACAAAATCCTTGCTTCTACACTAGCATCCTATGAATGGAAAATTCCAATCAAGGTAGGATTTAAAATGTAGATTTTCATTACGACTGAATACTTGTAGCAAGTGATTAACAACTTAAATTGTGATGTTTATAGATTCGTGGGTTTGAGACACAAATGGAGAAATGGATGGGTGCTTGTGATTGCATAATCACAAAGGTTAGTCAATATCTTTGAATCCAACATCCCTTTCATTGGACTACTACTACTTATGTTTTTATATTAGAAATCCACAAATTTTACAAGTGTTTATGACACCAAACAGGCCGGTCCAGGTACGATAGCAGAAGCATTGATTTGCGGCCTCCCAATTATCCTCAATGATTATATTCCCGGACAGGTATATATACAATTTTAGTTTCACCCTTGAAATTAATTAGCCATCATTAATCCGCAAACTAACTGTGTGAATGTAATTCTTAAAGGAAAAAGGCAATGTGCCGTATGTTGTAGATAATGGGGCTGGAATTTTCACTCGGAGTCCTAAAGAAACAGCGAAAATTGTGGCTGACTGGTTCAGCAGCAATAAAAACGAGTTACATAGAATGTCAGAGAATGCTCTTAAGTTGGCCCAGCCTGAGGCAGTGTTCGATATTGTTAAGGATATTCATCACCTATCTCAGCAGCAGCAACAACATATTCAACCTTTTAATGATTTTTCCTACTGACAACTTCTATTTTTACTTCTAGATTTCTCTTATTCCATGAACTTTATGATTGTACATTTTCTAGTGCATTGTTATTCTTTGTTTTTGTGCGAAAGTGCATTGTTATTCTTTGATCATCTTTTGTCTATATTTCTCTTATTTCATGAATTATTGTCTAGAAACCATCCAAATTTGTATCCATGATAACAACAGATTGGAAATGTTTAAGACTTAGAAACTCTTTTTTAGTTAGACACTTTAAGAAACTGAGACATAGATTCTTCTCCTATGTAATGTTTTTAACTGAGACTAAAATCAAGATGACTTTGTGCTGAAAATCTTTAACTTATTAGGGTATGATAACAATTTCATAGTTCCTCAATCTGGACTGTGCGGTGGTTTAACTCTCTTCTCATTTGAAGCGATAAATTCTCTCCTATACTCCAAATTTTATTGATACATAAATCAAATACCAAGATTATACTTTCCACCTAATATTTTTTTTTATTGAGTTCCCGTAAAACATAATATAGTGGAAGTTTGGAATAAAATCTCAAGTTTCAGAACAAACTGACTCAGATTGGATCCTTATAAGAGGCTTAAATGATATTTCAGTTCAAAAAGAAAAACGTGGAGGTCTCCCACGGTTTGAAGGATCTTCTGTTGAGTTTTGGGTTTTCTAACTCAAAACGGTTTTGGGATCTAAAACACTCTGGTAATCTTTTGTCATGACTAGGAATGAGAGATGCTCCTCTAGTACATGCATATGATTAGATAGATAGATGTCCACCAATGTGTGGCTGGAAATGTTTCTACAAGAAAGGATGAAGTATCTGTGTTTTGAGGGGCCCAACCATAGACCATTTATCACTTACCTAGATGATACAGGGACTAAAAGAAAAGGCATGTTAGATTGAGATAAAAATAGAAAGTATTTGATCTTATTGTAAACATATGGATTTAAGATCAAGATGCGGAGTTCGAAACAAAGATAAGCAGTGTCGGAAAAAACTGATTAAATAGTTGAAGGAAGAAAACATGACCAATGCCTTGTTGATAAAAAAAAGAAACTCTAAAATGATTGGAAAGTGGCTCTTTCTAATTTGACTCAAAATCCCACAGAGATTGATCAACTTATAACAACTATGAAAAAAGCTTATAAAAAAGAGAAGAAATTTTGGAAACAATTTCTTTGGTTGCACAGTGGAAATTGAGATACAATTTCCTTTTATGCCACCACGAGAAATAGATGATCTTGAAAAAAATTTATTATCATTAAATATTATGTAATTCTACTCATTAAAAAGAACCAGAAGATATACACAAGTAACTCGTGTGGAGATGATCAGATAGTGCAGGAAGTTCTCTTTGCTATGGTCACCTCATAATATCATGTAATTCCTAACGATGATGGGATCCATAAAGCTGTCTTTGAATTAATGCAGGAAAAGCCCCTAGTCTTTATGGTTTTTCAGCTGGTTTTTTACAGCAGTATTGGCAAATCATTAAACATAACAATTCTGAGGATTCAGAGTATATTTTATATCTGGTTTCCCAAGTCAAATGAATGTAAGGGATGTTTGACTAATTCATAAAATAACCAGGGCTACCAGGCCCGGCCCAAAGGAGGTGGATAGAGGTGCACCCACCTAGGGGACCAAACCTGTTACAAAAATTATATGTAATAATTAACCAAATTTTTTTAAAAAAATACTATAAAAATAGCTTAAAATTTTTAAAAGCCCTAAAATTAAACACAAAATATTTTTTAAAAAGGCTAACGGTAAGTTTTTCAAATTAAAAAAGCCTAGTTTTTTTTAAAAAAAATATATGTTTAATAGTAAAAAAGTTTTAAAAGTCAAACATTAAAGAAAAAAAAAATCTATATTATGATGAAATGTCCAAAATTTTTTTTTTGCACAGAGAATTTTGATAATGTTGGGCTGGGCCTGAGGGTTACAAAAGCTGGGGAGTACATAAATATAACATCTACAAGATTATTGCAAAAATTCTAACAAGGAGACTGCACTTGATTTTACCTCATCTAATTTTAGAAAATCAATCTTTTTTGAATGTCCAAAGCAAAAAATTATAAGAGAAGCGGCTGTAAAGAATGATATTAGTAAGAGTTAAAGAATAGAATGAGACTTTCGTTAAGATGTGATGGAAAGACTTGGCTTCCATAGTAAATGTAATAACTGGATAATGGAATGTGTGACCTCAATATCTTATCCATTCTTAATCAATCGAGCTTCCCAACGTAGAGTTATACCTTCTAACTGTTTTAAACAAGACTATTTGTTTTCTTCATACCTCTTTATACTTTGCACGAAGCTTTTTTTGAGACAATGTTGACAGGCTCAAGAAAAATTATTACTTCGAGATTTAAAGTCACTAGCAGCACTCCACAGATAAATCGTCTCTTATTTTGGAAACTATACTTTTTTTTGCAAAACAGATGATTTTAGTTGCACTTCACTTAAAGATATCCTCTCTCCACATTAAATAACATCATGTCAGGCTATTAACTTAGCTAAGTCTTTAATCACCTCGCAGCTAAGACACCATGATCAAGAAAAAAAGGCAAAACATCTTCCTCGTGTACACATAGAGGGAGAAACGAAGAAGTATATGGTTTCACTACAGAATTTTGGTAGAAGAAAATGCGATATCTTCACATGCATAGAGGTAGAACCCGACAAAAATCACATAACTGGTCTACTTACTTTCTATATACAGCTGGGAAGCAAGTTAAGCTGAAATTGTATCTTTCGTTTATGCAGTCTTTTTTGGGGTAAAATCCAACACCTTCAAGATTAACGGCTAAAAATGCCTAACATCGGAAGAAATTTACGAACTAGACAAGGCCATGTTCCGAGCTGGACCATCCGTCCATCCTGGCCTGGACAAGGCCATGTACCGGATTCCCAAGCTGGCTGTGTCTTTCGAGCAGGCGTGCATCCAAACGATCCCCGAGTTAAAGTGGACATAGCCCCGAGCTGGCACACATCCGTACACCCGAGCTGGGAGGGGCGATCTGAAGCGCCCAATCCCAGTTTCCCCGACCGCATTTTCGAGCATTCTAGGCAATTCTATTTAAAACATAAACTTTTATTGAATAGATATTCGAGGTTCAGTACAACAATGAGAGTTTGCTAATAAGCTATTACATCATTATACTTAACTAATCTACCCAATAAACCCACCATCTTTCTGTATCCAGTGCCCTTGTCCCGCGGCTCATTTATTGTTTGCGTCCTTACTTGCATCCACAAAGGAGGTGTAAGCAATCATGCTTAGTGAGAACAGTTAATCCATCCCACCGAGCTAAACTTACAATCTGATAAAGCATAATCGACAGTCTTAACATGCAAATCCTAAGACACATGACCAGTTTAAATCATCACGCTACACCATAATCAATCCGCGATCCAGTCGATGCTTACGGCCATCACGCCTAAGCGTACTAACTGATCCGGGTTCCCGCGTGTAAGTGATCGACCAACCGATCGCGCAAGCAGAACATTAAATAAACGGATAAGCAAATATATAGAACATCTCCTAACGATTTTAGACTAGGTGAACATGCAAATCTCGACCATAGGTTTAGTCCGGGGACGCATACTCACCTTAGCCTGGTGGTTAATGACACCTCTTGCCGCGTAGAATCCCTAACAGATCAGTTGCGATCCGCAGTTTCTCGATTGAAATCCATGTGTCATTCCCACGCGTACGGTCGCACGCAGCCACTTGATCAAACTCACGACCCGATTTCTCCTTTTCTCTTAAGTTTTGTGATCAATCCTCGTTAATGTCTTTCTATGAGCTTTCGTTGTATATCGATCGAAGAAACCGTCCAAATGGTCGCGAGAATTGTTAAATAGGTCAATTGGACGGTTTCGGTCCACAAAACCATCCATAAACCGCCTCAGCACATGTCCCCAATTGCCCCGCACTCTCACTTGGTTTTTGCTTTGTACACGCGCTCCCCAGTAACCGTTCCCGCCCATTTATTCAAACACGCGGCTTTGTTCGACCATTAACTGCCTCAGTCCACACTTAGATCATTGGTCCACAAGTCGAGCTGTATCGACCGATCTTACTGTCCCGTCCGACTTCCGACCAACCCCGTCCGGACATGACCAGCCGTTCCGAAGAATCCGCTCAGTCTGAGTAATCGTCAGTCTGGCCGAAAAATCACAGGTTGAGCTAAACAGCTCAATTCAGCTGGATCCAGCTAATTTTCGACCTTAAAATGTCCATCCCAACTTTCCACTCTTAGCTGACCCAACCTAGATCGCTGATCACGGGTGTTACAACTCTCCCCTACTTGGCTTAGAGTTGTCCTCAAGTCTTCTTTTTCTTTCCCGGTTTCTCTTCCAGTTTCTCAAGCCACTTAGGGAACTTGGCTTTCATTTTTTCCTTGGGTTCCCAAGTTATTTCCTATACACCATCACACTCCCACACTACGTGAATCATCTTTGTCTTTTTACGACCATCAGCCTTAGACTTCTTTCCAACGGCTCGGAGTGGTCCTCCTTCCACAATCAGATTCAGCCTCATGTCTGGTGGTGGTTCGGCCAAAAATTTATGCCGATCAGAAATGTATTTCCTGAGTTGTGATACATGGAACACGTTATGGAACGTGCTCATAGCCGAGGGTAAGTACAGCTGGTAGGCTACCTTCCTGATCCTCTCCAGGATTTCATACGGCCTCATGTACCTCAGACGAAGCTTTTCATTCTTGGAAGCCCGGTCCTTACCCTTATATGTCACAGTCTTGAGATAAACCATATCTCCCACAGAAAAGCTAAGTTCCTTTCTGTGTCTATCCGCATAACTCTTCTGTATAACATGAGCTTCTTTCATCTTAAGTTTCAGAACCATGATCCTTTCAGCCGTTTCCTCAACAAAAGCCTGGCCAAAGATGATGTGCTCCCCTACCTGGGTCCAACATAATGGTGCTCTACACACTCGCCCATACAATGCTTCATAAGGCAACATTCCAATGCTAGCTTGGTAGCTATTGTTGTATGAGAATTTGGCCAAATGCAAGACACAAGCTCTCAACAAGTCCTCCAGTGTCCTGATCGTACTTTCGGACTGCCCACCGGTCTGAGGGTGATAAGAAGTGCTCATATGGACCTTTGTCCCCATACACTTCTACATTGCTTTCCAGAATATCGATTTGAACTTATCATCGCGGTCAGACACAATACTAAACGGTACTCCATGCAACTTAACAATCTGTTACATATACTGCTTAGCCAAAACCGCAGCATTGTCCGCCTTATTAATTGGAATGAAATATGCGGACTTGGTTAGTCTGTCCACGACCACCCAGATCGCATGTTACCGTTACAAGCTGACAATCCAGTCACGAAGTCCATCGTGATCATGTCACACTTCCACTCCGGAATGGGTAAGGTTTGCAACAATCCACTTGGCAGTTGATGCTCGGCCTTAACCATCTGACAGGTTGGACACTCAGCCTCCCACTTGGCCACATCCCTCTTCATTCCAACCCAATGATAGAACCTCTTCAAGTCACAATACATCTTGGTCGTTCCAGGATGAATTGAGAACTTAGAGTGATGCACTTCACTCAAAATCTCCTCGCGCAGCACTTGATTCTCAGATACACACAGTCGACCGTTTACCAGAATCGTACCATCAGTTGCCATCAGGTACTCAGTCTTCTCCTACTGTATTGCCTTAGGCAGAAATTCATCTCCTCTCTGAGCAATCCGTACCCGGTTTAGCAAATCCACTTGTTTCACTGCCTTAAGTCCCAAGGGCTCAAGGTCATCATTTAAGGCACAAAAGCTTAGTGTTCCGATCAAATGGACCAGTCCTTCCATATCCCTTTCCGAATTCACTGCCGCTCTCTTACGGCTCAGTGCATCAACAACCTGGTTAGCCTTCCCTGTATGGTGAAACACCCCAACCCGGATATACGACCCGGATCGGTTGTCCCACTTCTTAGTCTCCATGAGACTAAGGCCCTATTCAAACAACTTAACAAAACTATTCTAGGAGGTTCCTCTATCTACCATTTATGCGGAACTGAAGGAGATAAATAATAAAAAGGAAACTCTTATTGATATAATAAGGATTCGATACATCATGCTAAAGTTTGCCCGAAGGCTTTACATGGACTGATCCTATTCTATCCAGAGCTCCTAACACACACCACACATCATCAATGGGCCGCCGGACCGTGCACCTAGGCTTGGTCCATACTCGGACCAACCTCACATCCTGATATAAGCACATCAGTAATCGGACAAGTCCGTAACCGAACTATGCATATGCTTCCCATAACCCTTCTGCCCCGTTAGTATAGCCGAAGCTTATCCTAACTAATCCTAAGACTTTTCCCAGTTGTACTTAGTCATTCAACCAACCGCCCCACTGACCAAGTATCAACTAGATAGCCTTAGGGACAAACAGACGAACCGTTTATCCGGGGGAACCATCGGCCAAAGACAGTGGCACTCCGAGTTCTCACACCCATCAGCCGTTCGGCCGACCGCAGCACTGCTCCAAGTTCTCACAACCGGACCACCTGTACTGACCATAGAGGTTCGGTCACCCAAAGACATGTTCCAACATGTCCATGGCATGCCAACACTCACACCGGTTATATGGGTTCAAGTCGGGACTCGGCCGTGAAGGCTATTGACCCAAAGGGTGCAACTTTACCGAACAGTCGCGATGGTTCCCAGGTCATGTCTGTCCGACCATAGGCCCAACCGATCGTTCCGTCTGGGATCTTTACGACCCAGATGATTCCCATAGGCAACCAGCAGTTCCAGTTCACAACCGTTCTTAGGCATTCGGACGTGACCATGCGGCCGAGGGTTCTTTTACGAATTCTTCTTGGATCGGCACACAGCCCTGACCCGAGCGCATTACGCGACCCGACCCTCACAACCGTTCATTCGCACTCTAAGAAATGCCCAGAACCGATCCCCGAACACAGGATAACTGCTTTCACATGAGTCTGGCCGAGACCAGAAACTCACATATCAGCCGTACAAGAAAGGTAGAGAGGGAGACAAGACAAAGGTTGCGAGACACGGCCCAATCAGTCCGGTTCCGGGATCGCTACGGTTTGTCACCGGCGATCCAGGATCAACGGTTAGACATGGGTTAGTCAAACATACCTTTGGGACTAGATCAGGATCGACAGGGTCTTTTCCCTTGTCGATGGCCGGAACTTCTTCCACACCGGACATCTTTCCCGGTCGCAGTCTCTCTCTTTCTCACTTTCCAATCACGATCGGTATTTCTCTCTTTCTTTCTTACTCACGGTTTGTCCTCTGCAGGAACTGATGCCAAAACAGGCGTGGGGAGTCTGGTATTTATAGGCGGTCTTGGCCTGTCAGACAGGCACCAGCGAATGGTTGCATCCATTCGGGACGGGTTGCCTTGGTTCGTGGTGACCCTTCGACCAGGCACCCTTTCCCCATGGTCTTTTGCACTCACACCCCTTCCCCTGTCGCACCAGCTTACCTCTGGAGGTGACTGACACTCCCCGGCCACTAGCTGACCCAGCTAGCTCACTAGGTCACCAGCTGGTCCCAGCTGTGGGTCACTCCCTTCAGCTGGCCGAGCTGGCCGTGAGCTGAACCAGCTGACCCAGCTGGAGTGTCACTGTCCATACTGGACTGTGAGCTGCCCCAGCTGTCCTCAACTGATGTTTTTCCTGGGTCTAGCTAATTCCCATCATTTCTAGCTCGGATAGGAACCAACGTCCTTACCGGCCATCACCCTTCCGGACCATGTCTCTAATGACCAAAGTCTTTTGACCCGGTCCTTCTCTCTGGCCTCATGGTCCGTACTCAGGGACTTAGTGGGAGTTGGGGACATTACAGGTCTCCCCCACCAATGAGGGGTTCGTCCCCGAATCCGACTGGTATTTCCGCATGGCCATCTCAAACCATTCCGGGTACACTGTCTTCATCTTATCCTTGGTTTCCCAAGTTGTTTCTTCCTTCCTATTGCAAGTCCATACCACCCTTACAATAGGAACAGTTTTCTTCCTGGTTGCCTTTTCCATCCAGTCCTCAATCCTTATTGGCATTGTCTCCAAGGTCCGATTCGGTTTTAGATCAGGTGGCAACTCAGGTTCGAGTACATCCTGGTCAGACAAGCATTTTCGGAGTTGGGAAACATGGAACACATCATGAAATGCTTCCATTTCCACCGGTAGGTCTAACTTGTAGGCCACCGTTCCGATCTTCTTCAAGACCTTAAATGATCCTAGGTATCTCGGGTACAACTTGCCCCATTTCGATACTCTAGCCCGGCCCTTGAAGGTGATCATCTTGAGGTAGACCCAGTCCCCTTCATGGAACTCGAGATCTTTCCTCTTTCTGTCCGCATAGATTTTCTGCCGGTCTGCCTCTTTCATTTTCTTTTTGAGGAACTTGATCTTCTCGGTAGTTTCATCCACAATGGCCGGACCGATTATGCTTATTTCCCCAACTTGGGGCCAGCATAATGGAGTTTGGCACGGCCTCCCATACAATGCCTCATAGGGGGACATGTCTATACTTGAATGAAAGCTATTATTATAAGCAAATTCAGTCAGAGGTAAGTACCTTTCCCACGAGTCTCCCCACTCTAGGATGCAGGCTCTCAACATGTCCTCCAAGGTTTGTATGGTTCTTTCTGACTGACCGTCAGTCTGTGGATGATAGGCCGTACTCATCTTCACCTTTGTTCCCAAAGCCTTATCGACTGCTTGCCAGAAGTGTGAAGTGAAACGGCCATCCCTATCCGAGACGATACTAGCCGGTACACCATGAAGTCTTACGATTTCGTTGATGTGATGTGGTCCCACTTCCATTCCGTGATGGGTAGGCTTTTTAGCAACCCACTTGGCACTTGGTGTTCTACCTTGACCAGTTGACATATTGGACAATGCGAGACCCACTCGGCCACATCCCGTTTCATACCGACCCAATGGTAGTACCGTTTCAGGTCCCGGTACATCTTATTGAATCCGGGATGTATGGAGAATTTGGATTGGTGTGCCTCCTTTAAGATCTCTTCTTTCAACAGCTTATCATCCGGTACACAAACCCATCCATGGACCACGATAGTCCCATGGTTAGAAGTTTGGTACTCGGCCTAGTCATTGCTCAACACTATCTTAAGATTCTTATCCTTCCCTTGAGCAATCTTAATTCGAGTGAGCAAATCGGCCTGGTCAGCCGCTCCTAGGCCTAGAGATTCAACATCGATGGACAAGACATTCAGATTCAGAGTTCCGATCATATTGACCATAACTTCTGCATCTTTCCTGACTTCCCACCTCTGTTCTCCTTCTGCTTAACGCATCGGCCACAGAGTTAGCTTTCCCCAGATGATAGGCTATTTCAAGATCATAGTCGGCCACCAACTCCATCCATCTCCTCTGCCTTAAATTGAGTTTGGGCTGCGTGAGCATATATTTCAAACTTTTATGGTCGGTAAAGATTTGTACCTTGGCCCCGTAGAGATAGGATCGCCAAATCTTTAAGGCAAACACCACTGCTGCCATCTTCAAATCATGTGTGGGGTAGTTTCCCTCATGTTTCCGGAGTTGCCTTGATGCATAAGCGATCACTCGATCCTTCGCCATTAGGGCACACCCCAAGCCTGTGATGGAAGCATCCGTGTACACCGTATATGGTTCATTGGCCTCTGGTAGGGCCAAGACCGGTGCTTTGGTCAGCGTGTCTTTGAGTTTTATAAAACTCTTCTCACACGCTTCCGACCACACGAACTTAACTCCCTTTCCGGTTAGCACAGTCATAGCCTTAGCCATACTTGCGAAACCGTTCACAAACTTCCTGTAGTATCCGGCCAGCCCTAACATTTTTCGGTCTGAGCCATTCCTTAATAGCCTTAACCTTATCCGGATCTACTCACACATCTTGTTCTGAAAAAATATGTCCCAAAAACCCGATGGTCCTATGCCAGAAGCTGCATTTACTCAGCTTGGCATAGAGCTTATGCTCTCTTAACCTTTCCAGCACCGCCCTCAGATGTTTCTGATGATCGGCTTCCGTTTTTGAATAGACAAGTATGTCATCAATAAAGATGATCACAAACTCATCGAGACAATCCCGGAAAACCTCATTCATCATTTTCATGAAGGCCGCAGGAGCATTAATAAGACCAAATGGCATGACAACAAACTCATAATGGCCATACCTGGTCCTAAACGCGGCCTTCCTGACATCCTCGGGGCGATAGGAATCTGATGGTATCCGGATACTAGATCTATTTTAGAGAACCAGGCCGCCTCCTTGAGTTGGTCCAACAGTTCGTCTATCCGAGGTAACGGGTACTTGTTCTTCACAATAACCCGGTTTATACCTCGGTAGTCTATGCATAACCGGAAACTCCCATCATTCTTTTTAACAAATAAGACCGGTGCTCCCCAATGGGAACTACTCGGCCTTATAAAGCCTTTCTCAAGCAGTTCCTCTAACTGCTTCTTAAGCTCAGCCATTAAGGCTGGAGCCATTCTATAAGGAGCCTTACAGAGTGGTGCCGTACCTGGTTCCAGTTCAATGGTGAATGGATCTGCCCTATCAGGTGGGAAGCCGGTCAAGGACTGGAACACATCCCCAAATTCCCTGACAACCGGTATGGTATCCATTTCAGCCTCCTTTCCCAATTCCGGGATGTTGATGGTGGCCAAGTATGCCTCGCACCCCTTCATCAACATCCTCTCTGCTTGAATGGCTGAAACCAACAAGCTTCCCGAGGTTGGTCGGATTCCTTGGAATTCCAACGTCCCCTTGTCCCTCTCAAGCCGCACACGTCCCCAGTGGCAGTCGAGAGTCGCCTTGTATCTTCCCAACCAGTCCATCCCCGAGATCACCTTGTGATTCTTGAGTTCGATGACTATCAGGTCAACATGCATTTCGGTTCCTTTAACAAGGACCGGGTCCTTACTTATCAGCCCCTGGGGAAGCATGACTTGACCACCGGCCGCATTTTCACTATGCTACCTTCCATGGTGGCCTCCATCCTGAGCTTTCCCCTTATTACTAATTCCAGACACAAAACTATGTGTAGCCCCGGAATCAAATAAGGTGTGTGCTTCGACACCACCTATATTCAGGGTCCCTACACATTCCCAGAATGCTAAGGATTTCTACCCCCTATCATTATTCTAATGCAATGCATAGAATCTTCAAGACTAGGCTCGGGTCATAACGTACCAGTAATTGCATTGAAGGTACTGGCTTCCCCAGTATCCTTAGAAAGCTCGTAAACCCGTGGCGTCCCAGCTGGCCTTGCGGCCTGAGCCACAGGATATGCCCCACCAGGATTACTTCTCGGGTTTCCCTGCCTACCCCCTTTTTGCCTGGGACATTCCCTTGCGAAATGCCCGGTCTTACCGCAGTGATATCTTACCCGATTCACTGGTCATCCTTTCTCTCAGCCTAGGGCAGTTCAAGACATCATGGTCCATCCTGCTGCACTTTGCACACACACCATTGCCCTCCAGCACTTTCCATAGTGCTTTCGGCTGCAACTGGGGTAATCGGATGGCCCCGGGCCATCCTTCTCCCGGCCCCACTTTCTTTTGTGGCCACCAGGCTTATTCCCTTGGCCAGTCTTTGCCTGGGCCTTCACCCGTCTTTCCTTAGCCAGGATACCTCAAGCAAAGCAGCCCTCTCCACTAGTTCTCATACGGATGCGAACTTCCGAACCACACAGTGGACCCGGAGGTCGACCTTAAGTCCACAGAATAACCTCTGGACCTGGGTAGACTCCTCCTCGAATTCCCGTCCTACGTATTTACGTAGACGGTTAAATTCCTCCTCATATTCCGGTACCATTCTCCGGCCTTGGATGAGTTCAAGGAATTTACTTTCCATCCGATCCCATGCCTCGGTTGGAAAGTATTTGCGGTTGAATTCCGTCTCAAATTCCGCAAAAGACGTTAGCTTGCCCCCAGTGCGCTTATCCACAGTAAGCCACCAGTTATGGGCATTCCCTTCTAGGAAATGGACTGCTATATCCTTCCTGTAGTCCTCAGGACATCGGGTCGAGCTGAAGTTCCGTACTAGACGGCTCCTCCACTCATCCGCTTCAACGGGATCTATGCTTTACTTGAAGTGTTTTGTTCCTACGGACCACTCGAGGCGGCTCGACTCGCTGGGCCCCTTTCAGACCTCCGGTAGTTTCCTTTCCCGTGGACTGACCCACAGTAGGATTCTCAGCCGGTATGAGGGTCTGAGTCAATGTGGTCATCTGAGTCATGACTGTTTTCAGGGCTGCCCACATCTCTTCTGTAGAAGGAAGTGCGGGTTGGTTAACACCGTCATCCCCGGTGTCCTTACCAACATGGTCCCGTCCCATGTTGGAAGACTCGACCATTTCCTCATCTTCCACATGCGCGATCCCAATCACCCCTGTCCGGGTCTGAGTGGTTGGGGGAGGAAGTACCGTACTGGTATTCCCATTCCCGACCACAGGTCCAGTTGGGTCATCAACCACTTGGTTGGAAGTTCCTACTCCTACCGGAGTAATCTCCAATGCGGTTTTCTTCGACTTCCTCCTCTTGGAGGAGTTGGTTTTCTCACCCTACAAGTTCTGTGTATATTAGAATCGTCTAATAACCTATTGAACCAAGGGAAAAACAAGAAAATCTAACACTAGTCCTTCGGCGCCTGACGTGTGGGTGTGTACTATCCAATAACCTCACTGTCCTAGAATCAAGCATGCTCTGATACCAACTTGAAACACCGCAACCCGGATACACGACCCGGATCAGTTGTCCCACTTCTTAGTCTCCATGAGACTAAGGTCCTATCCAAACAACTTAACAAAACTATTCCAGGAGGTTCCTCTATCTACCATTTATGCAAAACTAAAGGAGATAGATGATAAAAAGGAAACTCTTATTGATATAATAAGGATTTGATACATCATGCTAAAGTTTGCTCGAAGGCTTTACATGGACCGATCCTATTATATCCAGAGCTCCTAACACACACCACACATCATCAGGGGGCCACCAGACCGTGCACCCAGGCTTGGTCCATACTCGGACCAACCTCACGTCCTGAAAAGATATAAGCACGTCAGTAATCGGACAACTCTGTAACCGAACTATGCATATGCTTCCCAGAACCCTTATGCCCCGTTAGTATAGCCGAAGCCTATCCTAACTAATCCTAAGACTTTTCCCAGTTGTACTTAGTCATTTAACAAACCGCCCCACTGACCAAGTATCAACTAGGTAGCCTTAGGGACAAACGGACGAACGGTTTGTTCGGAGGAACCATCGGCCAAAGACCGTGGCACTCCTTGGCACGTATCAGCCTTTCGGCCGACTGCGGCACTGCTCCGAGTTCTCACAACCGGACCACCTGTACTGACTGTAGAGGTTCGATCACCCAAAGACATGTTCCAACACGTCCATGGCATGCCAACACTCACACCGGTTCTGTGGGTCTAAGTCGGGACTCGGCCGTGAAGGCTATTGACCCAAAGGGTGCAACTCGCCGAACAGTCGCAATCGTTCGCAAGCGGACAAGGTTCACCGACCGAAGAGGTTTTACCAACCAAAGGCACGCGTTAGCATGCCCAAGGTACGCTTACACACCCGCACCTGTTCACCCTATCCAGTTGTGACCGACCGTAAGGCCTATCGCTCCCAAAAGGTGCAACTGGCCGAATAGTCGCGATGGTTCCCAGGTCGTGTCTGTCCGACCATAGGCCCAACCGACCGTTCCGTCTGGGATCTTTACGACCAAGACGATTCCCATAGGCAATCGGAAGTTCCAGTTCACAACCGTTCTTAGGCATCCGGACGTGACCATGCGGCCGAGTGTTCATTTACAGTTTCTTCCCGGATCGGCACACAGCCCTGACCCTAGCGCATTATGCGATCTGACCCTCACAACCGTTCATTCGCACTCTAAGAAATGCCCAGAACCGATCGCCGAACACAGGATAACTGCTTTCACATGAGTCTGGCCGAGACCAGAAACTCACGGATCAGCCGTACAAGAAAGGTAGAGAGGGAGACAAGACAAAGGTTGCGAGGCACGACCCAATCAGTCCGGTTCCGGGATCGCTACGGTTGTCACTGGCGATCCAGGATCAACGGTTAGACATGGGTTAGTCAAACATACCTCTGGGACTTGATCAGGATTGACAGGGTCTTTCCCCTTGTCGATGGCCGGAACTTCTTCCACACCGGATATCTTTCCCAGTCGCAGTCTCTCTCTTTCTCACTTTCCGATCACGATCGGTATTTCTCTCTTTCTTTCTTACTCAAGGTTTTTCCTCTGCAGGAACTGATGCCAAAACAAAACAGGTGTGGGGGGTCTGGAATTTATAGGCGGTCTTGGCCTGTCAGACAGGAACCAGCGAATGGTTGCATCCATTCAGGAAGGGTTGCCTTAGTTCGTGGTGACCCTTCGATCAGGTACCCTTTCCCCATGGCCTTTCGCACTCACAGCCCTTCCCCTGTCACACCAGCTTACCTCTGGAGGTGACTGACATTCTCCGGCCACTAGCTGACCCAACTAGCTCACTAGGTCGCCAGCTGCTCCCAGCTGTGGGTCAGTCCCTCCAGCTGGCCGAGCTGGCCGTGAGCTGAACCAGCTGACCCAGCTGGAGTGTCACTGTCCATACTGGACCGTGAGCTGCCCCAGCTGTCCTCAGCTGATGTTTCAGCTGGGTCTAGCAAATTCCCATCATTTCTAGCTCGGATAGGAACCAACGTCCTTATGCCATCTCCCTTCCGGACCATGTCCCTAATGACCAAAGTCTTTTGACCCGGTCCTTCTCTCTGGCCTCATGGTCCGTACTCAGGGCCTTAGTGGGAGTTGGGGATTTAACAGATGGTATTCAATACTCAGATCAAAATCTTCTACTGCCTCCATCCATCTCCTTTGTCTCAGATTCAGTTCCGGTTGAGTGAAGATATACTTCAGACTCTTATGGTCTGTGAAGACTTGGACATTTGCTCCGTAGAGATAGGACTGCCATATTTTGAGAGCAAACACCACTGCAGCCATCTCTAGATCATGAGTCGGATAATTCCATGCTTCCTTAATTGCCTTGATGCATAGGCGACCTTTCCCTGCTGCATCAGGACGCATTCAAGTCCAACTCTTGATGCATCTGTCTGAACCATATATGGCTCGTCAGCAATAGGCAAAGCCAACACCGGAGTACTCGTAAGCATCTCTTTTGGCCTAGAGAAGCTCTTCTCACAATCGTTGGACCACACGTACTGAACATCCTTCCCAGTTAGTTTTGTCATAGGCTGAGCCATCTTCACAAAGCCCTTGACAAACCGTCTGTAATACCCATTCAATCGTAGGAAACTCCTTACCTCTGATGCTTTCCTAGGCCTAAGCCAGTCCGCAATTGCTTTAATCTTTACAGGATCCACGAACACCCCCTTGTCCACATCACCCAAAAACCCGATCTACCTTTGCCAGAAGCTACACTTAGTAAGCTTGGCAAACAACTTATGTTCCCACAGTCTATTCATAACCGTTCTTAGGTGAGCCTTGTTCTCTTCCTTATTCTTTTAATATACAAGGACATTGTCTATGATAATGATCACAGATTCATCCAAGCAATCTCGGAACACATTCTTCATCAGCTTCATTAAAGCCGCAGGCGCATTGGAGTCAACCCAAAGGGCATGACCACGAATTCATAATGCCCGTGACTTGTCCTGAAGGCTGTCTTACGCACATCTTCTTCCGCTATCGGAATCTGATGATAACCCGAAGCCAGATCAATCTTGGAGAACCATGTAGCACCTCGGAGTTGGTCCAACAACTTGTCTATCCTTGGGAGAGGGTACTTGTTCTTCATGGTCACTTGGTTCAGTCTGCAATAATCGAAGCATATCCGGAAGCTACCATCCTTATTCTTCTCAAACAGAACCGGTGCACTCCAAGGTGAACTGTTCGGTTGCACAAACCCGTTTTCCATCAACTCGCTTAACTGCTTCTTCAGCTTGGCCATCTCGGCCGGAGCCATCCGATACGGAGCCTTAGAGATGGGAGCAGTGCCAGTCTCAAGTTTGATCGTGAACGGATCAGAACAAGCTGGTAGTAATCCAGTCAACTACTGAAACACGTCTTCAAATTCCCTTACCACCGGAATTTCACTTAGTTCAGCCATTGGCCCGTCTTCAACTGTTACAACAAAATACGCCTCACACCCCTTCTCCAGCATCTGTTCTACTTGGATTGTCGAGACAATCAAACTCCCATTGGTTGGTATCATTTCCTGGTAAACCAGTTTTCCATTCTCAGTCTCAAACACCACTCGGACTCTGTGGCAATCGAGGTGTGCCTTATACTTCCAGAGTCGATCCATTCCGAGGATCACATCATAAGCCTTCACTGGGCAAACCATCAAATCAGCTGGCATGTTCACCTGGCCGATCATCATAGAGATGCCTCAGACCTTTCCAGATGTGTACATGACTTGGCCCCCAGCTGTCTGTACTAACCCAATATCATCCCCAGACTCTTTCTGGAACTCTCCAGATCCTAACATGTCTGGCTGCACAAGACAATATGATGCACCCGAGTCAAACAGTACATGGGTCTTCACGCCACCATATGGTTCCTACACAACCATCCGACTCTAAGAACCTAGTTCTTATATGCATCATGCAATTTCACAAAGAAATGCTTAGGGTAAGTTAAGAGAACGTACCAGTGATCAGACGAGAAGCACTCTGGCTAGCAGATGAGCCTTCTCCCAACGCTTAGACACGCAGCATGATAACCTGTCTCTTTGAAGCCGATTCATGTCCATCACTTGGACGTTTCCAAGACTTCGGAGTCAGTCGGGCACTGGTTCTTGTAGTGCCCAGCCTCTCCACAGTTGTTACAAAACCGCTCACCGATACTCCTTCCCTGTTTCTTTGGCCACTGATCCTCCTCAGGACAATCACACACCTTATGCTCTATGCTGCCGCATCGGTGACAAGCCCCAGAAGCAGTTGTGCCTGCTCCCACATGAATCTTCTTGCAAGTCGGACACACACTGCGTCCACCAGATGACTTGCCTAGTTGGGGACTCATACCAAACTTCTTGGTTTTCCCCACATATTTTCCGGAATAACCCGGCGGTCCAGCACCCAGCATCTTAGCGTCCACCAGCCTTCTCAACCAGCTCGGAAACAAAGTCATAGTTGCGGATCTTGCAACGATTGTTGATGTCAACATGCAATCCGCACATGAACATTCTCACCAAAAACTTCTCGGTTTCTGCTTCACGACCAGCATATTTCTTAAGCCGGTTAAACTCAGCTTCATACTTCCTCACGGTCATTGCCCCTTGTTCCAGCCTAAGGAACACACCATACAGCTTGCCGACATCTCGGCAGGGAAGAACTTAGCTCGGAATTTCTCACAAAACAGCGGCCAAGTGTAGTGTCTCCCCGCATCCTGACCAGCCACACCTTGCCACCAGGTGTGCGCATCAGCATCCAGATAGTGCACCACAATGTCCTTCTTCTAAGCATCAGGACAACGGATCGAGTCAAAGTTTCTTTCCAACCTTGTCAACCACTGATCCGCCTCAATAGCACTCGATCCACCCGCAAAGAACTTTGTTCTCAGCTTCTGCATGTGGTCCATCACCTGGAGATAAGACGGATCCCTTTGCACAGGTAACACGTCTACTCCTTGCACCACTTGTTACACATTAACCACAGCCGGTGGAACATTCACACCAGGAACAACAGTCGGCAATCTCTCCAAGACCTGAGCCAACAGACCCAACACCGCTTCCAATTCGACTGGAGCCCAAGCAGCCCCAGCCACAACACCAGTCGCCACACTAGGCGCGGTACCAGTCGCAACACCGGTTGTGGCACCAGTCTCAGTACTGGCCTCAGTACCGGCCACAGTACCAGCAACAGTACCTGCAACAGTACCGGCAGCAGCCGCAGCCACTTGACTCACAGCATTCAACGCATTAGCCACATTCAGTACATCCTTAGTCACGACCACATTCCTTGTCGTATCTGTCCCGGATGTTTCCACAGTCCCATCAGGGTTTCTAGTCACATTGCGGTCGTTCTCTGCCATCTGCGATGACCAGAACACAGATAATTTATCTCATCTCATTAGCTAATATCTTTCATTTACAGAAACTACTTACCGCGAGCCGTCAGGCACTTGGAAGGATGGATTTAGCCCACTAACCCGTTTCTGTTACAATATGTCATAGAACCAACCATGCTCTGATACCAAATTGAAGTGCCCTCTTCCAGTTTTCCCGACCGTGGTCAGTCAACTTGGGCCGATTCTAAATTTTTACCAACTTAGAATTTAATTCCGCATTTTCGAGCATTCTAGGCAATTCCATTTATAACATCAACAATTATTGAATAGATATTCGAGGTTCAGTACATCAATGAGAGTTTGATAATAAGCTATTACATTATTATACTTAACCAATCTACCCAATAAACCCACCATCCTTCCACATCCAGTGCCCTTGTCCCGCGGCTAATGCATTGTTCTCGTCCTTACCTGCATCCAAAAAGGAGGTATAAGCAATCATTCTTAGTGAAAGCGGTTAATCCATCCCACTGAGCCAAACTTACAATTGGAACAACATAAATCAAGAGTCTTAACATGCGAATCCTAAGACACGTGACCGGTTAAATCATCATGCTACATCAGGATCAATCCACAATCCAGTCGACGCTTACAGCCAGCACACCCAAGCGTACTAACTGATCCGGGTTCCCGCGTGTAAGTGATCGACCAACCGATCGTGCAAGCAGAACATAGAATAAACGGATAAGCAAATATATAGAACATCTCCTAACGATTTTAGATTAGGTGAACTCTTGCAAATCTCGACCATAGGTTTAGTCCGGGGATGCGGACTCACTTTAGCCTGGCGGTTAATGACACATCTTGCCACGTAGAATCCCTAACAGATCAGTCGCAATCCGCATTTTCTCGATTAAAATTCTTGCTTCGTTACCATGCGTACGGTCGCACACAGCCACATGATCAAACTCACATCCCGATTTCTCCTTTTCGCTTAAGTTTTGTGATCAATCCTCGTTAATGTCTTTCTCTGAGTTTTTCGCAATATATCGGTCGAAGAAACTGTCCAAATGGTTGCGAATTGTTAAATAGGTCGGTTGGACGGTTTTTGGTCCATAAAACCATCCAGAAACTGCCTCAGTATGCGGCTCCGGCTGACCCGTTCTCTCACTTGGTTTTTGCGCGACTTTGTACACGGGTGCCCCAATAACCGTTCCCACCCATTTATTCAAACACGCGGCTTTGTTCGACCATCAACTGCCTCAGTCCACACTTAGCTCATCGGTCCACGAGTCGAGCTGTCTCGACCGATCCCACTGTCCCGTATGAGTTCTGACCAACCCGGTCCGGACCCGACCAGCCGTTCAAAAGAATCCGCTTGGTCCGAGTAACCTTCAGTCTGGCCAAAAATCACTGGGTGAGCTAAACAGCTCGATTCAGCTGGATTCAGCTACTTTTCGACCTTAAAATGTTTATCGCAATTTTCCACCATTAGCCGACCCAACCTAGATCGCCCATCACAGGTGTTACACGATCCCCGAGCTAGATCTGTCTGTCCCGAGCAGTGTCCATACACCCGAGCTGGATTCGGCAGCGCACGCCCAAGCTGGATCCAGGCCTCTGCACACCCGTGTTGGATCCACGCGTCCGTACGCTCGATTTAGTCCGCGCGTCTGACCCCGAGGTGAACCCAGACGCACCCTGAGTTGAGAAGCTTGCTACCCCGAGCTGGAACACTGCATTTCTTGAGCTGAGCTGCGTGAAACCCCCAGCTGAGCTGCGTGAAACCCCGAGCTGAGCACACATACATGGCCCGAGCTGAATTGTCTGTAACCGCGAGCCAAATGTCGATCAGCCCGAGCTGGGTCATCCGTGCACCCGAGCTGGTTGGTCGACATTCTCCAAACTGGTTGGTCGACATTCTCAGAGCTGGTTTGTGAACTTTCCGAACTGTTTTCTGCCGATCACCCGAACTGGACTTCGTATTCTCCGAGCTGGATTTTGTAACCTTCGAGCTGGAAATCCATCTTGTCCAAGTTTCCAAACTGATTTATTATATCTTTTTGATATATCATGGTTTTTTCGGGTTTCCAACCACGAGTCTTTTCGAGTCTTTCACATGTTTAGGTACATCTGAGGCTTATTTGGAGACTATGGAATGTTTTGGAGCTAAATATGAAGCTATGTCGAAGAGTACCAACTTAGAAACCATCTATAGGCATGGTGTTGCCAGACACCACTTCTTGGTGTCCGTCGACAACCATCGAGATTACAAATTCCGCATTTTCAAGTTATTTTGAAGAAAAGGAAAGAGGCCCAAGAATTTTCCATATTTACAAATTGAGTCCAACTTGTGTTTTAAGCTATATCTTAGGATTTTAAGTCATTTTTTTAGACTTACACATTATTTTATCATTGGATTCAAGAGCTTTCGTGGAGATAAATCTGAGACTTGTCCGTTAGAGAGAAGATTTTGAACCCCAATTTGATTATATCTAATGGTTCTTATTGCCTTCTATTCATACATGTTTATTGTTTCAATTGTCATGTCTGAGTAGTTCACTTGTTAAGGTTAGGGTAATTTAAGGGTTATTGATGAATTGTTAAGATTGAATTGAACTGTTAAGTTATCTTTAGAGTTCTTTAATGCTAATTCTAGCCTAATTATCTAGAATTCAGAACTTATGTTGATTAATAGATACAACAGTACTATTGATTACCTGAACGAGCTAGATGAGATCAAATATCATGCCTATGAGAACTCTAAGCTGTACAAGGAGATACCAAAGGTATATCATAATAGGAAAATCATCTCCTAGAACTTCGAACCCAATGACCAGGTACTTCTTTACAACTCTCGTTTACAATTATTCCCTGGAAAATTGTGTTCTCGTTGGTTATGCCCTTTTACCATCAAGGAGGTCCAATTGTATGGTGTTATAGTCCTGATAAATTATGATGGCAAGAAGTTCACTGTAAACCGACAAAGGGTGAAATATTGTTGGGCTAAGGCCGAGATTCCAGCAGGACACATTATACCTCTAGATGATGCACCAGACGCTTGATCTTCCTGCCAAGTCAAACTAATGACTTAAAACAATCGCTTGGTGGTAGATAACCCACTGGTGAGTTTGCACATACTTAGTTTTTTGTTTTTCTCTTTCGTTTAATTTTGTTTTGCTTTTATCGTTTTGTTTCTGGGTGTTTTACGAATAAGGTTCGGATACGAATGGTGTCGGTCGACACCCAATATGGGGGTCGGTAAACACCAATGCAAAAGAGTGGTGTAGGTTGACACCGCCACTCGGGGAACGGGGAAGAAGTTTGAGACTGTCAGGAGTCTACTCACACCTATCTCCTTGATGGTTGAGGAGCATTTGAAGAGTGTTAAATGGAATACAGGAGCTTGGAAGTGGTATTTCAGAGACGAGCACGGGGAGTATCTGGTATAACTACCCTAGAGTGACCTTACTACCATCAGGACGATATGGAGCAGCTTTGATTTCAACCTGCTCATAGTCAGTTGCACACTACCCCACCTACTCGCCTACACAAAGACACCTCCTCTTGTACTGCTGCTACTCCCGCTGAGGATGACCTAGTGCCCAACCTTGCTGGAGGTCGACACGCTCCTCCTACATACTAGATTCGGCCGATTCCCGAGCCCACTTTTCAGCTTGAAAGTTAGTTTCAGCGCTACATCTACGATACTCTGCAGCACATGTGGGCTTTCATGACTTATATGCCCTGTCGGGGGTATGCCTTCCCTGCTCGCTCGTGCTCCCACTCTCGCTCCCACTCGCCACCATTTCCACCAACACGTTCTCCCGGCCCGTTGGACAGGATTAATGACAAGACTGATGAGGACTAGCTCCTCTTTTGCATTCTGGTTATTTTTTTTTTCTTTTGAGTCATTTTTCTGTTTTCTTCTGAGTCAGTTTGTCCTTTTCATTTTAGTTTTCATAATATGCATGTTTATTCTAACTTGTGTTTTAGTGTACTATGATTTATGATATGCATGTTTATTCTAACTTGTGTTTTAGTATACTAACAGTGCTAACATTAGGATTTTCGTTTGGATTTCTAACATATGGATTGATATGCAAGTATTATCGCCTGAAGTATCTTAGGTGAGCAAAATTCATAAAAGAAATTTGGTTTAGGGATTTTGTAAACAAATTGAACCTGAACTTTAATGTTTGTCTTAATAACTGAATTCACAAAGAAATTTGGAATTCTAGGATTTAGGTATAGATAATTTCAGCAGCAACAGCTGGTTGATTTTACAATTGTGTTTTAAGTTCAAGAATGGATCTTAATTAAAACATGACATTCATTAAATCTGCAACTATGATTTTTCTGAGAATTTTCCTGAGCCTAGCTTCTTCCCAAATCAAATTTACTAATCTCATTTTAGTTTCGTTTTGCTTGAATGAAACACTAAAGTCCGTTGAGTGATCTTGAGTCCTTGTGGATTCGACCCCAAAGTGTTGCAACTAATTTCTTAATTTGCAGAGTAACTCTATGGATAATTTGAGATTATCAAAAATTAGCGCTGTTGTCAGGGACTCTTTAATTCGACAATAGATTTAAGTCTAGAATTTAGACTAAACTTTTTCTTACTCTGTTACTTATGCTGCTCTCTCTCTCTTTTTCTTGTGTGTTTCAGGTACATTACTAAGCGCATTACCAGGAGCAATAAGGACAAACAACTTTTGAATCTCTTCTAATCAAGAGCTGAGAGAGGTAGAACGCACTAAACGGAAAGCAAAGAAACCAGCAAGACTAGAATAGGACACGGGCTCAAGCTTTCCATGATGAATCCTTTGTTTAAAAGCTCATTCACCTGTTTTGTAGCTCTTTTCTCTCCACCGGATTGGTTTTGTATGCTGGTCGGTTTGGAAGAGAAGCGCCCGAGACCAAATCAGTTTGGTGTTCAATACCATGGTTTGGTGGTAGCCCACTTGGGTTTTCTTTTGGAAAAACGTTTCTGAACGTGTCCATTAGCTTCTTGAGTTCACTCAGAAGCTTTGGTGTTGGGTTATATGCCATTAAAGTTTCTTTAAAGACAAGAAAAAGATAAGAGGTTTGAGAGAACAAAGCTTTTCTAACCTTACTTCGTTTGATCAACAGATTGGATTCCTTATTTGGGGGGGTTTAGCAGTCTTCTCAAGGTAACGGCTCTTCTTGAGTTGGAGCTGATCCTGGTGAACCTCTAAAGGGGATAAAGGCACCTAAGTGATTTTCTTGCCTTTCTGGTCAAAAGAGTGGATGTTGGTGTATCCATCAAGGACAGCTCTTTTATCAAACTGCCACGGCCTCCCAAGAAAAATGTGGCTAGCATCCATAGGTAGCACATTGCACACAACCTCATCCTCGTACCGGCATATGGTGAGTGGAATGGTGACTTGTTCCTTTACGTGGAGTTCTCCATCTTCATTCAACCACTCCAGTTTGAATAGTGGCGGATGTGATCTGGTTTGCAAGCCCAATTTTTTGACAAGGGAATTACTGGTAACATTAGTACAACTCCCTCCGTCTATAATCAATGAACATACCTTGTCTTGTACAACGCATCTAGAGTGGAAGAGGTTCTCCATTTTCTCTCTTTCTTCTGGTTTGGTTTGGACACAAAAGGGTTCTATTTGTAACCAAGAGTTGTCCCACAAGCTGGTAAATCAAGTGGCTCATCCTCTTCATCAAAGATTGGACCCGTTTCCTCCTTTTCCTCCTTGGATTCAACCTCACCATTCTCCAGCAAGATCATCACCTTCTGGTTTGGGGATTTGTTGGTATAATGACCTAGACCCTGGCATTTTGAAACAAGTAATGCCTAGCTCTGCTTGTGGGTTCCAAGGCTTTTCCTTTATCAAAGTGAGAAGGTGTGTTATTTTTAAAAGAAGAAGAAGTAGATTGGTTTTGAAACAAACCTTTGTTTTCAAAGTTAGATTTTGGAATGGAAGCCGGTTGATAGCTGTTCCTTGGTGGGTAGGTTGGTTTAAAGAAACCCCTCCTCTTAGATTCTTGTTCTATCAGGATTGCCTTGTGCAGTATTTCTTCAATGCTTTCAAACTCCTGCAACTCCATTCGATCTAGGATGTCTGGTTTAACCTTGCAAGAAGTGGTCCATGTAGCTTCCATGTCTTCCTCATTGTCAGCTTTTAGCATGAGAGTCTCCATGTCCTGGAAGTAATCTTGCACACTCCTTGTGCCCTGAGTTAAGGACCATAGCTTTTGATGCAGTTCCTTGTGATAATGACTTGGAACAAAACGCTTTCTGATTAATAGGGTTAGTTCATCACAAGTAGAAATAGGTGGTGGCTCAGCAGCTCTTCTTCTCAAAGCAACCATTTGATCATACTAGTTAATAGCATATCCACCGAATTTAGTAGCTGCTAGTCTAACATTTATCATTTCAGAGAAGTTTTGGCAGTCAAAGGTGAGTTCCACCTTTCTTTCCTACTCAAGGTAGGTGTCTGGATCATTCTTCCCTATAAAGGTTGGGATTTCCAGTTTGAGACCACCAAGGCTGTCGTCTGCCATTTTGGCGGAAGGGTTGTCATTATCTCTGACCTTGTGGCCTCTCCTAGGTCGGAGTGATCGAGTCTCCATACGTTCTTCATTCTTGTCTTTTTCCTCCGAGTGGTTTGTTCTTCCTCTGGTCCGGGGTCTCCTTGGGGCGTTTCTTGGCTGTCCTTGTTGATTTTCATGAACCCTGTCTAGCCTCCTATGGATTCCCTCCAGACCTGCATTCATCATCTGCGTAAACTGATCATTTAAATACCTTTGTTGCTTGTTAGATAAACCAGCACCCAATAAGATCATTTTTATTTTCAGCCATCTTTGGAATTCCTGAAAGTACTTAACCAAAAAGGGTTAGCAAATAACAAGAGAATACTCTCAAGTATTTTACTTGTAATTTGAGTGATCATTCCAGATCAAGCTCTCAATGTTTTATGCAAGGAAACCAATCTAATTGGCAAGTTCTTCCTAAGACAACAAACGGGAAAGAAGGAGAGAGAAAGATTACAAGATTTTTATGGGAGCCGATTGACCAAGCTTGTCGATCCGAATTCTACTAGATCTCTTTTATTTCTTTTGTTGTTGTTTTCTTTTCTTTTTTTTTTTTTTTTTTTTGAACGAGCAAGCTGGCTCAGATTTCCCTTTACAGTAGATAGATAGAGAAGAATGTATTTTTCAGAATTTAGATGGAGAGATGAGAAGATGAAAGATGATACCACTTGATAGATTCCTAGATCGGAATTTCACTCCTTGTGGTAAGATAGCTGGATAGGCGTGATCTGGAAGCTACTAGCTTACACGGTTCTAGGATGGATCGAATGGGACCGTTAAGGGATGCTGAAGGCCCTTAGTATTCCCACTCCAAAGGACTGGGGATATAACTCACCAAGACACCCAAATGGAGGTTTGTTGATGGAAGTAACCCTAGCCAAAAACCAAAATGCTCACGAAGAACAAAGAGAGAATGCAATCTCAAATGAAAGGAAAATCAATAGTTGTTATTAAAATCAAATCGTTTACATCCTATATGAAAATAAGTCAAAAGGATTTAAGTGCTAATGAAGAAAACAAGACAAAGAATTCAGCTAAACAGCTGGACTAAAACTGGTCAGAGTGACGCTTTGGTTCCACACGGTTTAACCCTTTGGCTACTCGGTCAGGTGATCATGGTCTGGGTCCTCGGCTTGGATCATAGTCCTAACGCCCAGCTAAGTCGGAATGGTTGATTGCTCCAACCCACTGGTAAGGTCAAAGACGATGCTTCCTAAGTCGGCTTGGAGTTGCATGGATCGCACCTTGGTGAATGGGCCATGAGATAGGTCTATGGCTTGGTGGATCCATTCCGACTGATCGCCTTGGTCGAGAAAAGAGATTTCTCTGCCAACTCAAGGTTCCACCCAAACCAAAGCAATTCTGTCACTACCATTCGCTCTGTCTTGTGCACTTGGTCGATGATCCTCACGTCTGGGTCAAGGGGTTCGATTATCTGGTTAAGGTTCCAGCCTTAGCTCACTCCTAGGTTGTATTGGTCGATGCAGTAGAAGGTACGTTCGGCTGCACCTGTTCCACAATCCACGGTCAAGTCCTCTCTAAAATGCCTTGACCCGGGCTCTACGACCCGAGACGACCGTTCCCCCTTAGTCTCCTACAGACTAAGGCCTAAACCGATAATCTTAACAGTCTATTTAGGAGGTTCACTATCTATCAATATGAGGAATATAAGATAGATATATAAAACGAGAACATGTGATCTTTATTAAATAAAGAGGATTCTATACCACATGCTAAGGTTTTCCCTCAAGTTTTACATGGTCCGATCCTAATCTATCGCAATCCCCTAATACGCCACACACACACATTCCGTCAGGGTGCCTCAGGACACGCATCCTAGGCTTGGTACGTATCCGGACCAACCTCTTTTCTTGACAGATGATAAGCATATAAGTATCAGGTCTCAACCCATAACCGATTTATGCATATGCTTACCACTCCCAATACCCGTTAGTATAGCTGAAGCCTATCCTAACTCATCCTAAGACTTTCCCAGTTATACTTAGTCATTCAACCAACCGCCCCACTGACTAAGTAGCAACTAGGTAGCCTTATGAACAAACGTACGAACCGTTCATCCGGAGGAACAAATGGCCAATGACCATGGCACTCCTTGGCACGTACTGGTCTTAGACTGGCTGTGACACTGCTCCGGATTACTCTACCGGACCACTTTTAACGACCGTAGAGTTTTGGTCATCCATAGACATGTTCGGACACATCTATAGCATGCCAACACTTACACCAGTTCATTGGTTCCCAGTTGGTAACCGGCTGTGATGGCTACTGCCCAAAATGTGCAATACACCGAACGGTTGCGATGGTTCGCAAGTAGCACCTGTTCGACCATAGGCTTTACCGGCCACGCGATTGAAACCAACCGCTAGTCAGTTCTATCCGCAGTAAGCTCATAAGCCCACTTACAACCATCCATGAATCATCCCGATCTAGGGATTTCCCTTAGGCAACCAGTGGTTTCCTTTCGGTTCATGCCAGTTCATTCACACCCTTTCGTGACATGCATGGCCAAGGGATATTTAATGGTTCACCCTGGATTGGCCCGTAGCCCACATCTGAGTGCTTACGCGACCCGACCCCTGTAACCATTCGTACGCACAGTTTGGTATATATTATGAACCGATCACAGAACCCAGAACATCCAGTTACATAAGTTTGGTCCAAGACAATAGGATTTATGGATCCATGAACCGTGAACCTTCCTAGTCACAAGACACAGGGCTGAGACTTCGGTTTGCCTAACAGGTTCCACTCGGTGGCATGGTACAAGGCCGAGACAAAGGATGAACCAATCGGTACCAACCAATTCTGATGGCACATGATCGAGACTTAGGAATGATCCAACAATCATCCGCTAATGGAGGAAGAAAGAGAGATGGTTTTCCAAAGGAGGATAAGGTTCAAGGCAATCCAGACAATCCTGCCGTGGATCGCTACGGTAACAATCGGTGATCCATGCAACGGTTTCATTGCCTGAGGAACTAACCTTGTTAACCTTTTCAGGAGAAGCTGGAGCCCTCTCATTATCCTTGGAGACTTCCTCCATGCTTTCTTCTTCCGATTTCCTTCCTTCTCTCTCTGTCTTTCTTTCTCTCTATATTCCTCACGGTTTTTCTTTCCTTTTTGCAGCAAATTGGACGCGTATATGGAAGAGGAGAGGAGGTATTTATAGGTGGAGGCATGGACCAGCGAACAGGCATGAATATGATCGCAAGGGTTCACTTGTGACCCTTCGGCCAACAAGCACCAATTCAGCCATAACTGCCCACACGTGTCCCTGTCCACCTACGCCCAACAACCGCCTGACCACACGACCATAACCGCCTGGCCTGCGAGCCATAACCGCTTGGCCACTAACCGTCACACTAGCTGGCCCAGCTAGCTTACTCATCCACCAGCTGGTCCGAGCTGAAGGTCACTCCCTCCAGCTGACCAAGCTGGACTGTGAGCTGACTGAGCTGGCCGAGCTGTAGTGTCACTGTCCTAGCTGGACAGTGAGCTCATTCCAGCTATCTTTTCTTGTCCTTAACCCTTTCCTAGCTCGGCCAAGGCTTGTAACCTTGTCGGATAGCTCCTCCATGGACCATAACCATTTACAGGCAATCTTATACGACCAAGTCCTGGACTTTTGGTCTTACGGTCCAAGTCTCGGTTTCAGTTGGGTTTGGGGACGTTACAGGTCTACCCCACCAATGAGGGATTTGTCTCCGAATCCGACAGATATTCTCGAGTGGTTTCTTCAAACCATTCCGGGTTATCCGTCTTCATTTTCGACTCGGTCTCCCAAGTCGCTTCATCTTTCCCATTACAGTTCCACACCACCCTTGCGATGTGGACTGTTTTCTTTCTCATTACCTTCTCCATACGGTCCTCGATCCTAATCGGCCTCGTTTCAAAGGTCAAGTTTGGATTAAAGTACAAAGTTAACTCCGGAGTAAACATATCCCGGTCAGACAAGCATTTGCGGAAATTGGATACATGGAACACATCATCAAATGCTTATATTTCCACCGGTAGGTCTAACTTGTATGCCACCGCTCCGATCTTCTTCAAGACCTTAAATGGTCCTAGGTACCTAGGGTCCACCTTACCCCGTTTCGATACTCTAACCCAGCCCTTGAAGGTGATCATCTTAAGGTAGACCCAGTCCCCTTCCTGGAACTCGACGTCTTACCTCTTTCTATCTGCATAGCTTTTCTGCCTGTCTTGTGTCTCTTTCACTTTTTTTTTCAAGAACTTAATCTTGTATGTCGCTCATCCACAATGGCTGGTCCAATTATACTGTGTTCCCCGACTTGGGTCCAGCATAATGGAGTTCTACACGGCCTCCCATACAAAGCCTCATACGGGGACATATCTATGCTGGCATGAAAACTATTGTTATAAGCAAATTCAGCCACATGTAGATACCTTTCCCATGTGTTCCCCCATTCGAGGATGCATGCATGCATGCAACATGTCCTCGAGAGTTTGTATGGTTCTTTCTGACTTTTCGTCAGTTTGTGGATGGTAGGCCATACTCATCTTCACCTTTGTTCCCAAAGCTTTCTGGACCGTCTGCCAGAATTGTGAAGTGAAACGACCGTCCCTATCAGAGACAATGCTAGCCGGTACACCATGAAGTCTTCTGATTTCATCGTTGTGTTTCCTGACTAGTCTTTCCACACCATCAGTCTTTCTGATGGCCATGAAATGGTCAGATTTTGTGAGTCGGTCTACGACAATCCATATCGCATCCTTTCCAGTTCTGGTTTTGGGTAACCCGGTCACAAAATCCATTGTGATGTGATCCCATTTCCATTCCGGGATGGGTAGGCTTTGTAGTAGGCCACTCGGCACTTGATGTTCTGCCTTGACCAGTTGACATATTGGACAGCACGAGACCCACTCGGCTACATCCTGTTTCATACCAACCCAATGATAGTACCATTTCAGGTCACGGTACATCTTGTTGAGACCCACTCCTTAAGGATGTCTTCTTTCAATACCTTATCATCCGGTACACAAACTCTTCCATGGACCACTATGGTCCCATTGCTAGAAGTTTGGTACTCGGTTTTGTCATTGCTCAACACCTTTTTAAGATTCTCATCTTTCTCTTGAACAACCTTAATCCGTGTGAGCAAATCGGCCTGGTCACCCGATCTTAGGCCTAGAGGTTCGACATCGGTGGACAAGACATTCAGATGGAGAGTCCCAACCATATTGACCAGAACTTCCACATCTTTCCTTACTTCCACTTTTGTTCTCCTCCTGCTTAACGCATCAGCCACAGAGTTGGCTTTCCCCAGATGATAGAGACTATATGTATATCATAGTCAGCCACCAACTCCATCCATCTCCTCTGCCTTAAATTGAGTTTGGGCTGCATGAATACATATTTCAAACTTTTATGGTTGGTACAGATCTGTACATTGGCTCTGTAGATAAAGGACCTCCAAATCTTTAAGGCGAACACAACCGCGGCCAACTCCAAATCATGTGTGGGATAGTTTCCCTCGTGCTTTCGAAGTTGTCTGGATGCATAAGCGGTCACTCGTTCCTTTTGCATCAGGACACACCCCAAGCCCATTATGGAGGTGTCTGTGTACACCGTATATGATTCATTACCCTCTGGGAGAGCTAAGACCGGTTATGTGGTCAACATGTCCTTGAGTTTTGTAAAACTCGCCTCACATGCTTCAGACCACACGAACTTCACCCCCTTCCCGGTTAGCGCAGTCATGGCCTTTGCCATACTCACGAAGCTGTTTATAAACTTCCGGTAATAGTCGGCTAACCCTAGGAAGCTTGTCACTTTCGTGGCATTCTTCGGTCGTGGCCATTCCTTAATGGCCTTGATCTTATTCAGGTCAACCGAGACTCATTTTTCCGAGACTACATGTCCCAAGAGCCCGATAGTCTTTTGCCAAAAGCTACATTTACTTAGCTTGGCATAGAGCTTCTGCTCTCGCGACTTTCACAACACCTCCCTCAGATGTCTTTGATTATTCTCTTCCGTTTTTGGAATAGACATGTATATCATTAATGAAGATGATTACATTCTTGTCTAGACCATCCCGGAAGACTTCATTCATCATTTTCTTTAAAGCCGCAGGTGCATTGGTAAGGCCAACCGGCATAACTACGAATTCGTAATGATTGTATGTGGTCCTGAATGCGGTTTTATGGATATCCTCGGGGTGATGAGGATCTGGTGGTATCCGGATTCTACGTCAATCATGGAGAACTATGCAGCTTCCTTAATTTGAACCAACAGATCATTTATCCGCGGCCGCGGACTTGTTCTTCACAGTAACCCGGTTTATGCCACGGTAGTCTATAGACAACCGAAACCTCGCATCTTTCTTGTTGACAAATAAAACCGGTGCTCCCCATGGAGAACTACTCGGCCTTATAAAGCCTTTTTCCAACAGTTCTTCTAACTGTTTCTTTAGCTCGGTCATTTCGGCTGGAGGCACTCGATATGGTGCCTTTGAGAGTGGTGCCGTACCCGGTTCCAGTTATATGGTGAATGGATCCAACCTATCAGGCGGTAAGCCTGGCAAGGACTGGTCCACATCCTCGAACTCTCGTACCACCGGTATGGTATCCACCTCGCCTCCTTTTCCCACTTCCGGAATGTTAATGGTGGCCAAGTACGCCTCGCACCAGGACATCCACCAGGATTCCCTGAGAAACCCTTACTTGCCCACCGGCCGCATTCACAATGTTGCCTACTATGGTGATTTTAATAATACGTCCTCCTCGGTTAACCATTTCCGGACTCACAAAACTATATGTAGCCCCATAATCAAATAAGGTGAGTGCTTCTACACCAACAATACTCAGGGTTCCGACACATTCTCATAATGCTAAGGATATACCCCCATTCTTATTCTAATGCCATGCAGAAAAACCTTCAAGACTAGGCAAGGGTTGATAACGTACTAGTGATTGCATTGAAGGTACGGGTCTCGCCAGTTTCCTTAAATAGCTCGTAAACCCGAGGCGCTCCAGCTTGAATTCCGTCTCAAATTCTGCAAAAGATGTTATCTTGCCCATAGTGCGCTTATCCACCATAAGCCACCAATTATGGGCATCCCCTTCAAGGAAATGGATCGTTATGTCCTTCCTGTAGTCCATTAGAAATCGGGTCGAGTTGAAGTTTCGTACTATGCGGTTCCTCCACACATCCACTTCAATGGGATTGCTACTCCCATTGAAGTGTTTCTTGCCCAAACGGGACACATGGTCCAGTAGACTCAAACCGCTCTTAGACCAGCTGTGGCACTGCTCCGGATTACTCAACCAGACCACTTCTAACGACTGTAGAGGTTCGGTCATCCGTAGACATGTACAGACACATCTACAGCATGCCAACCCTCACACCGGTTCATTGGGTCCTAGTTGGTAACCGGCCGTGATGGCTATTGCCCAAAAGGTGCAATACGCCGAACGGTTGCGATGGTTTCCAAGTATCACATGTTCGACCATAGGCTTTACCGGCCACGCAATACACAAACCACTAGTTAGTTCTATCCGCCGTATGTTTTCCTCTGAGGCTCGACACAAGGCCGCTCACGGGCCCACTTACAACCGTCCTTAGCTCATCCAGATCTAAGGATTTCCCTTAGGCAACCAGTCGTTTCCTTTCTGTTCACACCGGTTCATTGGCACCCTTTCGTGACATGCATGGCCACGGGATCTTTTAATGGTTCTCCCCGGATTGGCCCGTAGCTCACATCTGAGTGCTTACGAGACCCGACCCTTGTAACCATTCGTACGCACCGTTTGGTATATCATGAACGAACACAGAACCCAGAACATCCACTTACATAAGTCTGGTCCGAGACGATAGGATTTATAGATCCATTAACCGTGAACCTTCCCAGTCACAAGACACACGGCCGAGACTTCGGTTCTCCTAACAGGTTCCACTCGGTCGCATGGCACAAGGCCGAGACCAAGTATGAACCAATCGGTACCAACCAAGTTTAATGGCACATGGCCGAGACTTAGGAATGATCCAATGATCATTCGTGGTTAAGGGAGGAAGAGAGAGAGACGGTTTTCCAAAGGAGTATAAGATTCAAGGCAATCTAGACAAACCGGCCATGGATCGTTACGGTTACAATCAGTGATCCATGTAACGGTTTCATAGCCTGAGGAACTAACATTTTTAACCTTTTCAGGAGAAACCGGAGACCTCTCCTTATCCTTGGAGACTTCCTCCATGTTTTCTTCTTCCGATTTCCTTCCTTCTCTCTCTTTCTTTCTCTCTTTATTCCACACGATTTTTCTTTCCTTTTTGCAACAAATTAGATGCGTAAATGGAAGGGGGAGAGGAGGTATTTTAGGCAGAGGCATGGTAGGTGGAGGCATGGTAGGCGGAGGCATGGTAGGCGGAGGCATGGTAGGCGGAGGCATGGACCAGCAAACAGGCATGAAGATGGTCGCAAGGGTTCACTTGTGACCCTTCGGCCAACAAGCATCCATTCGACCATATTTGCCCACATGTGTCCCTGTCCACCCATGCGGACCACAAGACCATAACCGCCTGGCGTGCGACCCATAACCGCTTGGCCACTAACCGTCATACTTGCTGGCCCAGTTTGCTCACTCGGTCACAAGCTGTTCCATGCTGAAGGTCACTCCCTCTAGCTGACCGAGGTGGACCGTGAGCTTACTGTGCTAAAGAGGGGTGAGTAACGGGGGAGTCACTCAGTGAGATTGGAGATTCTAATCACAGACGTTCCGATTATAGCACTCCAAATATGGTAAAAAGACTAAATATGAGCAATCACGGCATCTAAAGCACTCAACAAGCAACCAATGCCCTACTGCCAGTTTAAGTGACCGAAGGACCCTCCCACCAGGGGGTCAGCATGGAATCAATGTCCAATGGCACCGCCCGAAGAAGATTTATCGATCTCTGAAGGCATTGGACAACAGATCGACTGACCTGCCAGCACCATCTCGCACACAACAAGCGACGCACGTACAGAAGTTCGTCTCTGTACCCCCGCAATCCCTTACATCTAACATACTCAACTAATTATATAAATAAACATGTATAAAGGAAACAATTAGCATTTTAATGCACAATCAATGGGTTGAATCATCTATAATCATAAGTTCACTATACAAACAAAGACTACCTAAAATCGATTAGAGAAAACAGATCATATTTAATACTACATTTCATCTATGGCGATCTAGACGAAAGTACATAATTCTACAAAAAGCCCTCACCTTAGCCTTAACCACGAAGAACAACAGGATTTCCTATGCTCTAAAATTCTAGATCGGTTCTCCTTCAACTGAGAGCTAGATCTACGAGTCCATAAGCTCCCTGCAAAGATTCAGGTAAAACGGACCATGTTTGCCTAACCAAAACATAGATCTCCACAGACTGATCGCAGATCAGCACTACACACACATGCTTTGGAAACATAGCTATAACTTTCTAATCATGCCTCCGATCTCAACGAACTTGATCTCTCGGGAAAGAAGACGTTCGGGGTTTTCCAAAAATAGTTGAATAGTTCTGTGGATCCTTACGATTCACCAGGAAATCACCTTGCAAGGTGGCAGCGGACTAATGGTTCGAATCCGGCACTGCGCTGAACATGCTCAAAGAACAATGATAACGTTCAGTATACAGATCCGAACGGTAAACCGCTTGCGGTAGTAGATTAAACAAAAAGTCAGAAACTTACTACTAATTTTCAGATCGATTTTACTAGATTTACTTATTCGATTTTCCCTTCCCCAGAACTAGTCGGATCTACCTTTTATGTCTTTTTAAGTGGTTCTGGAGGGTTTTCTTTCAAGGTTGTGAGGGTCGAAACTCACACAATCAAAAACTTATCATAGATGGGGGCTTGAAAATCCTATTTTATAAGAACTCAAAGACCAATATTGAAAGTTTATTTTCATTAAATGATCGTTTTGCCAAATACAAAGAATTTTATAAAAGTTGTATACTCTTACAATACGAAGTGTAAGTACTCAAAATGGGGACGGATTAAACCTAACACATGCTATCTTATATACTTGATGACTTGGGATGCCGAATTAAACAGGCCCGGGCTTGATCCGCGGCCCAACTTCTCAGCATGTCGTCGTTTGGCCTTGTCCCGACCCAGCTCGTCTCGGGTTTGGTCCAGTCTGATTTGAGTTTTGGTTTGTTGTCTTATTCGGCTTCTTTCCCGGTCTTATGGTCGGTTCGTGAAAAGTGTCATGAACAGTGTTTTGAATAGTGTTTCGAACCTAGACCAAATCTTCGGGTCAGAGGTTTTGTGTTCGGTTTATGAACAGTGTTCCTTTAATAGTATTTCGTGAATAGTGTCATGAACACTGTTCCGAAGCCAAGTAACGTTGGGCCAAACTTTTAGCTCGCCGGTTCGGTCAAGAAAAGCGTAAAGAAAACATTTAAAGGAACCGTTTGTTGAGGTTGGTGACCTGCCCTTCAGGTGCATCGCATTCCACAATCTTCGTATGGGGTCTCCGTCTTTGTTTGCGAGTTCTTATGCGTCCAGGCGAACCACCTTTGTTACTTTGTATGATCCCACCCACTTGGCGCCTAGCTTTCCCGCATTTGGTTATGCCTTGTTCTGGAAAACACAGATCTGCTTCTTTGAATTTGCGGCTGTGAACATTGAAGTTGTAATACTTGGCGGCTGCTTGCTGGTAGTTTTGGATGCGAAAGAGTGCTTGGTCTCGCCTTTCGTTGATCTGATCCAGCTCGTCGAGTAGAATTAGGTGGTTTAGGACTTCTTGTTCAGAAAAGAGTCTACATTTGACTCCAGGGAACTTGACCTCCGATGGGATGATGCATTCGGTGCCGTAGACAAGCGAGAATGGTTTTTCTCCCATAGCTCGCCTTGGAGTTGTCCGCTGAGACAATAAGACCCATTCGACCTCGTCCGCTGACCGGCCTTCCTTCTCTCCTAAGTGATTCTTGAGTCCGTCGACGATGGTCTTGTTGGCTGCTTCGGCCTGGCCGTTACCTTGCGGATAGCGCTGTGTTGACTTACTCAGCCGCATCTTCCACTTCTCACAGAATCCTTCGAATCGGGCAGAGATGAATTGGGAGCCGTTATCGGTGACGATTTCGTATGGCACTATGTGTCGGGAAATGATATTTTTCCACACGAAGTTTTCTACCTGGGCATCTTTGATACTAGCGTAAGATTCGGCCTTGACCTATTTCGAGAAGTAATCTGTGATAAAAATAGTGAATCTCTTCTGCTTCGAATTATGCATCGGCCCCACGATGTCCATTGACCACCTCATGAACAGGTAAGGCACGGAAATGGACGATAGAACTTCAACTGGCTGGTTGATTGCCGGTGTGTGTCTTTCGCATTTCTCGCACTTGAGAGAGAATTTCTCACAGTCTTTCACCATGGTCGGCCAGTAGTGTCTGTGCCGCTTGATTTGATTGTGAGAGCTCTTCCTCCAGAATGGTTTCTATGATCCGCTATGGATTTCCCCATGATTTTTCTTGCTTCTTCGCCCTCTACACACGCCATTAATGGTCGGAGACCCTTCACTTGAAGACGCTTCCGTCTATTAGAATGAAACGGGTGGCATTCGCTCTCTGTTTTTGGGCCGCCCATTTTTCCACTGGAACCTCTCCATCCATGATGTAGGTTTGTATCGGGACCTCATGCGGGTCGGTTGCTACCTCCTCTTTCGGAGGGTCTTATCTCCTTCTTCTTCCCCTTCTGATGGTCGTATAAGGATTGCGACATGGGGTAGATCGCTGCTTGGTTTCTCAATGAATACTACAGGGATAACTCGCCTTTCTCCAGGTGATGAGGACATCACCAGGCGTTGAGGTTGACGCTAGGGCCGCCAATGCGTCAGCTTTTGCATTCTCTCCGCGAGGAATCCACGTGAGTTCAAACTCCTTGAACTGTTTGACCAAGCTTTGGACGATCTTGAGGTAGGCTTCCATCCTATCGTCCCTTGTCTCGCATTCTCTGATGAATTGATTTGCGACCATCTGGGAGTCTCAATATGCTTGGAGATTTTAGATTTTAAGATCAAGGGCGAGCCTTAGTCCCGCAATTAAAGCTCTGTATTCTGCTTCATTATTGGAGACGTTGAACCGCAGTTGAAATGATTGCTTTAAGATTTTTCCAGTGGGTGATGTTAATCAGACTCCGACTTCTGAACCTTGCTTTGAAGATGATCCGTCTGCGTGAAGCATCCAAACTGAGTTCGAAGTTGGCTCTTGGATACCCGCGGTTGGGATTTTAACTATGAAATCTGCCAGCACTTGGGACTTGGCGGATGTCCTCATTCGATACTTGATGTCGTACTCGCTTGGTTCCACCCCCCATTTTGCTAGTCGCCCCGACTGACTCGGACTATGTAAAATTCTTTTGACAATCGTATGCGACTGGAAATACGGTCGTAGCTTCCGTCCTTGCATCACTACCGCCAACGCCGCTTTCTACATTAATGGGTACCGAGTTTATGCGTTCGTCAGAGTTTAGCTTACGTAAAAGATCCATTTTTTCTCGTTGCGCTCCTCCCTTATGAGCACTCCGCTTATCGCCGAGGAGAACACCGCGGTGTACAGGAATAAGGTCTCCCTTTGCTAAGACAGGTGACCGACTTTGCTAGGACAGGTGGACTTGCAAAATATTTCTTCAACTCCTGGAATGCCCGCTCGCACTTTTCCGTCCATTCGAACTTTTTGTTTCCCTTGAGAGTGTCATAGAATGGCAGGCATTTTTTTGTCGATCTTGAGATAAATCGGTTCAGAGCCGCGGCTCGCCCCGCAACCTCTAGATTTCTCTTTTCGTTTTTGGGGAGACCATTTCTATCAAAGCCTTGATTTGTTTTGGGCTTCTATTTCTCGATGTGTCACAAGGTAGCCTAGGAATTCTTCTAATGTTACACTGAATCTGTACTTTGTCGGGTTCAGCTTCATATTGTGTCGATTGAGCTGCTCAAAACACTCTTGCAAATGTTTGACGTGATCTTTCCCCTCTAGGGATTTTACCAACATGTCGTCAATATAAACCTCCACCGTTTTTCTGAGCTGTCGTTGGTAGGTTGCTCTGGCGTTTTTAAGGCCGAACGACATCACCTTATTTATCCCACTATCTGTTATGAATGTGGTCTTATCCCGGTCATCAGGGCTCATCATGATTTGATTGTATCAGGAAAATGCGTCCATGAAAGACAACATTTTGTTTCCAGCCATGGCCTCTACTAGTCAGTCAATATGTGGGAGAAGAAAGCTATCTTTTGGGCACGCCTTATTCAAATCCGTGAAATCAATGCAGACACGCCATTTTCCATTCTTCTTTTTCACTACCACCGGGTTGGCAAGCCAATCAAGGTGTTTTACTTTTATGATGAATCCGACCTTTAACAATCTTTCCACCTTGTCATTCACCGCTTGGGCTCGTTCTTGTCCGAGTTTACCCCTTTTCTGCTTCACCAGTTTAAAGTTCAGGTCTACATTAAGGTTGTGGCTTGTGTTGTTGATGTCGATTTCGGGCATATCTTCTGCTCTCCATGCGAATGTGTTCACGTTTTTTTTTTAAGAGAGAAATCAATTTCGATCTGATCGGCTCTTCTAGGGTAGCTCCGATCTTCGTGCATCGCTCTGAGTGTGCTTCATCTTTGCTTCACCGATTACCGGTTCACACGGGGAATCGTTCTCCGTTTTCCAAGCTTATTCGATCTGCAATTTATGCTCAAGCTTCGCAAGCTGTCGTTCCACCATTGACTTTTTTGGTTTCGTCTTAGCGTCTGATTCGATCACTGGCCCTCTTAGTTTGTGCCCTGCTAGAAAACAAGCTCGTGAATCTCTATGACATCCCCAGATCGTTTCAATTCCGGTTGGGGTCGGAAACTTGAGGCAAAGGTGGTAAGTCCAAGGGATTGCCTTCATCGAATTTATCCAAGATGTTCCCATGATTGCGCCATAAATTGTTGGGCGGTCAACCAATGAGAATTCTACTTCTCTCTCCACTCCTTTTGCTTTCATAGGGACCAGGATTTCTCCAGCGGTCATTGTCGTTTTTCTGGTGAAACCAGTCAACGGTTTAGGATGGGTTGTGGGATGCAAAGTTCCAATGTTCATCATCCTAATAGTTTCTCGAAATATGATGTTCACCGAACTTCCTGTATCGATTAGAATTCCCGCTACATCATGATCTCCGATAACAAGGCTAATGACAAGTGTATCATCATGGGGGTGGTCAATTCTAATAGCTCCGCTTCCCGTGAATGAGATCTTATCTCCTTGGACCTCCTGCGCTTGGGTCCAGTCCATTGTTTCTTCTGACATGGCTTTCGTTCTCATATCCTCTTGCTCTTAGGGTTTAGAATATTTCTTGTCCCCTATAGACGGAGCCAAACTGTGAAATTCGAAACTCACACAACAAAACTTATAATAAATGGGGGCTCGAAAATCCTATTTTATAAGAACTCAAGGACAAAGATTGAAAGTTTCATTTTATTAAATAATCTTTTTGCCAAATACAAAACATTTTGTAAAAGCTGTATAATCTTACAATATGAAGTCTAAGTACCTAGAATGGGGATGGATTAAACCTGATACATGATATCCTATATATACTTAACGACTTGGGATGCAGAGAAGAGCTGCTACTCTACCGATGTGGAACATTCTTAAGTGTGGTAATCTGCTGACTTTAATGGGCTCGGGCTTGATCCGCGGCCGAACTTCTCTGCACGTCGTCGTTTGGTCTTGTCCCGACCCAGCTCATGTCGGGTTTGCTCCGGTCCGATTTGAGTTTGGTTTGTTGTCTTGTTCGGATTATTTCCCGGTCTTATGGTCAGTTCGTGAACAGTGTCATGAATAGTGTCTCGTGAACAGTGTTGTAAATAGTGTTCCAAACCCGAGTAACGATATACCAAATCTTCGGGTCAGAGGTTTTGTGTTCATTTTATGAACAGTGTTCCGTGAATTTTATTTCGTGAATAGTGTCGTGAACACTGTTCCGAAGCCGAGTAATTGTTGGGCCAAACTTTTAGTTCGCCGGTTTGGTCAAGAAACGTAAAGAAAACGTGCGAAGGAACATGTGAGGTTGGATACCTCCCCTTCGAGTGACCAGGTCGCTAGTCTCTTTTGTGAGGAGATGGCGACCTACTCTACATGACCAGGTCGCTTAACTCTCCCAGAGCATAGTTGGTGACCTGCTATGCATGCTACCAGGTCACCATCACCTTCTCTCGTGAGAGAGTGGGCGACCTGCTCTTCGAGTAACCAGGTCGCCACTCTCTCTCGGAGGAGAGTTGGCGACCTGATCTGCATGATAGCAGGTCGCCACCCTGTCTCGGGGGAGAGTGGGTGACCTTCTCTCGTGTACTGGTGATTTCGGACAATGATCATGTCGACATATTATTTCGGAGGATAGTTGGCGACCTACCCTCGTGTTCTGATGTCTTGAAACTATGGTCAGGTCGTTGTTCCACGGCTTTGTTCAGATCGCCACTTTCCGTAGAGAGAAGAGAGCAGGTCACCCACTTTTCTCGGGAAGAAGTGGTGACCTGCCTCTAGGAGTGAGCAGATCGCCCACTTCTCTCTGGGAGGAAGTGGCAACCTGATTCAAGCACGAGCAGGTCACCCACTCCTCTTGGAGTAGAATGGGCGACCTGCTTTGAGCTTGGGCAGGTCGCCCACTTCTCTTTGGGAGGAAGTGGCGACCTGCTCTTATGTCTTGACGGTTTTCGGACATGTCTTCCGTATAAATATTTAGACTCTTTGGTTCGTCAATCTTCGAGTGGTGGGTTTTGACCTCAACAAAGATGGCTAACCGACGGCTTGATTTCGGCAGGGTTTTGGTGTAGTAAGGTTTTTGTAGAAAAGAAAAGGGAAATGAGGCTATATATAAGAAACAAATTACCTAGAGTTTTGTCAAGAGATAATGGGTCTTGTTGGGCCTTGGGGTTTGTGTCGTTATGGAATTGTTCGACTACCACCTATTTAATTTCGTTTTCCGCTTTTAATAGTTTAAATTTCAGACTTCATTTAAAGTTTGCTAATGAAGTTTTCCAACAAATTCTACTATTACTACTTCTATCTCTTGTTTGATTTCTATATGTTTTTTTACGGTGAATGGGTTCAACTACCATCTATTTAATTTTGTTATCCGCCTTTAATAATTTGAATTACATATTTCAAAAGAAATCTGCTAATGAAGTCTTCCAACGTAGTCTACTATCAATACTTCTATTTCTAGTGTGTTTTTTATATGTTTTTTTACGGAGAATAGTATAACTACCACCTATTTTAATTTTGTTTCCTGCCCTTTAATAATTTGAATTTCAGACTTCAAAAGAAGTATGCTAATGAAATCTTCCAACGAAGTCTACTATTACTATTTCTATCTCTAGTGTGATTTTTTATATGTGTTTTTTTCTACGGGGAATTGTTCAACTAAATTAATTTAATAATTTTTCCACAACCTTAGGTTTAAAACGAGGTTCCACCTTTTTTTATTTCTCCCTTCCTCTTCCACCTTACCATAGCTGCTTCTCCAGTTTTATTCTTTATCCATTTTTATTCATCTTTTTTTTTTAATTTGTCAATCTCTTCTAATCCATTTTTTTTCTTAGAAAGAGAATAATGATACATGTGTCTGTTCATATATCTGGGTTTTGATTGCTTCTATTTTTTCAAAATGTTTGATTTGGACATGATGAAGAAGTTGAGATGGAGGATATAGTAGTGCAAGAACAAGAACCAATTTTGGGAGTTTATTTTTCAACAGGCGACAACAAGAAGGCTGTGCGAAGAAGAAGATTGATTTGTTACATCCATCAGTTTCAAGGTTAATAAAGTTTAACCTCTCTCTCTCTCTCTTTTTATTTAAATTTTCAGAAAGAAAGATCTGAGTTTTTTTTTTTCTACAGATCTCAAGAAGAGACAAAGAAGCTGAAACCATCGATTCCAAGTAGGACATTACAAGAAAGCTCAAAAACATCTGTCTTCATTCACATCATCTCCATGTTTTCGTTTTTTTTGCATATAGTCATCTCAGCTGCTCTCACACTAGTCATAGGACAGCGTTACTTGCTCACTCAAGAGATTATTCCCGCTGGTTTGGTTGCTGGAATCAGGTCATCATCTTCCTCCTCTCCTTTTTTTAATCTCATTTCCTTCTGTCAAATTCTGTTTATCTTTGTTTGCATCCACATCTTTGTATTTTGATTCGACTTTTAACACTAGCTACAACTCTATTTGTATTGCAGTACTCTTATGATTTATTTTTACCTACGTATACAAGATCGCCATTGGTGCCAACAAAATCCCATACAAAGCTGAATGATGGTTATGCAACTCTGGGCTTTTCTCCTGGATGAAGATTATACTTCTCCTGTGTTGAATTTGTTTAATTAGAAATATCTTGTGTTTTTATCTGAAATCAGTTTGTAATACTCGAACAATGCATATGGTCATGTGTGTTTCTGAGATTAGTTTCTTGCCATCGTGTTTTTGTTTGTTAACCACAAACTCACACACAAGCAAATAGGTTGGCTAAAGCTAACACATGAACAAGAATTTTTTTTAAAATTCATTCAAAATATGCTACAATTACAAGTTTGATAAAATCATATGCTTGTAGACTTCTATATGAAGTCAGCAGAGTAGACTTCACAGTGAAGTCTGAAATTCAAATTATTAAAGCGGGAAGCAAATTTAAATAGGCGGAAAACAAAATTAAATAAGCGGAAAACGAAATTAAATATGTGGGAAACGAAATTAAATAGACTTCATTTTGAAGTCTACTACTAGTGAGTTAACTGAAAAATGAAACAAGAAAATTGATTCAGCCATACATTTTACAAATAAACATGTCAAACTCACACACAAGCAAGTAGGTTGGCTGAAACTAACGCATGAACAAGAAAATCTTAAAAATTCATTATAAATATGCTACAATTACAACTTTGAAAAAATCCTATGGTATTAGACTTCTATATGAAGTCAGCAGAGTAGACTTCACAATGAAGTCTGAAATTCAAATTATTAAAGGCGGGAATCAAAATTAAATAGGCGGGAAGCGAAATTAAATAGGCGGGAAATTAAATTAAATAGGCGGGAAACGAAATTAAATAGACTTCATATTGAAGTACTAGTGAGTTAGCAGCAAAATGAAACAAGAAAACTGATTCAGCAATGCATATTACAAATAAACATGTCAAACTCACACACAATCAAGTAGGTTGGCTAAAACCAAAGCACGAACAAGACAATCTTAAAAATTCGTTATAAATATGCTATAATTATAACTTTAATAAAATCCTACGTAGTAGACTTCTATATGAAGTCATCCGCGTAGACTTCAGCTGAAGTCTACTACTAGTGAGCTAGCTGTAAAATGAAACGTGAAAACTGATTCAGCAATGCATATAACAAATAAACATGTCAAACTCACACACAAGTAAGTAGGTTGGTTAAAACCAATGCATAAAATCTTAAAAATTCGTTATATATATATGTTATAATTTCAACCTTAATAAAATCCTACATAGTAGACTTCTATATGAAGTCATCTGCGTAGACTTCAGATGAAGTCTACTACTAGTGAGCTAGCTGCAAAGTGAAACATGAAAACTGATTCAACAATGCATATAACAAATAAACATGTCAAACTCACACACAAGCAAGTAGGTTGGCTAAAACCAACGCATGAACAAGAAAATCTTAAAAAATCGTTACAAATATGCTATAATTACAAATTTAATAAAATCATGACGTAGTAGATGATGAAGCCACGACCCGTGAACCAGCCAAAGTACCGGACCAGGACGGCCTGGAGGTTACCGTGCCGGTCATGCGGAATACACCCAGGACTAGGTCAGGAACTCGGAACTTACGTGAAGAGTTCAACCAACAAGTAGAGAGCCTAATCACTCTGCTAGAGCATGAAGAACTAAAGAGAAGGCTATTCAACCGGGAGATTCTCAAAGAACTACCGGCCGGCCCGATCGAAGAACTCCACCCTACCGTAGGCCAATCAACGGAGCCAACTGGAACCACCCAAGGGCCAACGACCAATTCCCGGGACATCATGTTCTTACTGGTACTACAAGGGTTGGCGGCCACCAGCATTTTCCACATATCAGCCAATGTGCCTGGAATGGAGCAACGAACATCTACCGCACCTCAGATGGTCCAAGGCGGCCCAACCCACAGCCGGCCACCAGGGTTCGAACCACTGTAAGTTAGTACTTATGATTTAATTAACAAGTTTCCTTTTTCTTTTGTGCGCAGGTTTTCTTTCCTTTTTCTTTGTTTCCTTTTTCTTTCTTTTGTGCGCAGGTTTTCTTTCGAATTTCGGCCAAGTGTTAGGCCTTTCTTTAATTATGTACTTTCGACCCAAGTAGGTCAAGGCTGCAGGACTATTTAATAAAGTCCCCTCATTCAGTCTGTACAACTTTTTACCTCATATCAATAAAGAACCCGAGTATTCTTCTCAAAACCCTAGCCGTCCCATCTTCTTGCGTGTGAATCCTTGAAGAGAACCGGTTGACTTATCACAAATAACTTTCATCTCTTTGTGTGGCGTCCTCAATCCCCTTCGAACCATCCCTCCTTTAAACGACTTGAAGAGAGCCTTTCGGCCAGTCAAGAAGTTTCCATCCCGTGGTTACCAAGCAAAGAGAGCCTGTGGCCAGTTGCTAGGTTTCCCAACCTCCACCCGTGTAGGTCCATTCCATTTGGGGCTACATCATCTGGTATCAGAGCCTAGGCTCGAAGATCAGGTTGTATCAAATCCTTTTTATCTCAGTCTGCTTCTGTTTTGCGATTTGTCTTTGCTTCTTTTTCTAAAAAAAAAAAACTTTTATAGAAATCGTTTGTTGGTTCTTGTCATTCGTAGATCTGTTGTTAGGTTGAATCGCTGCTTGTTTCGTGCTTCGTGTTTGCTTGTGTAAACTGTTGCATAATTCTAGTCGCATAAAAACCTTGCTGTTGAATTAGGGTTGCTTCATTAGAGTTTCCTTTTTTTCTAAAGTTTACAAAAAAAAAAAAATATATATATATATATTGCATATTTCCTTTTTAATTGATGTTACCTTTTTCTGTTTATTTGATTTCCATTTAGAAGTATTCTTGAATATTGCCTTTTGCTATCGTTGAGAGTTAAGGAATAATTCATTGTTTACTTTTTATTACTCACTCGAATTAAGAAACCCATAACCGCACTTGTTCTTAGGGTTTGTTTCAGGAAACCATGGAAAGTACGAGCGACGATGCGTTGGCTCAAATACTCGCCAATCTCCAGACAATCCAGGAACGATTGGATCGGTTGGAACAACGACGTTCCGAAGAGGAGTACACGTCGGACACACCGAGTACCCGTGAGCGTACCCGAGATGTACGACCACCACCAGCCCCCGACCAATCCCGGACCGATCGTACGCAGGACCACCACCGAGTGGAGAATGACCGAGGCAGGCGACGAGAGTCAGAAGAGGAGCCACCTTGGCAAGGTAAAGATTTGAAACTGACGCCTCCTACTTTTGCAGGAAGAATCAATCCGGAGGCTTATCTGGATTGGGAGAGGCGAATGGAATACATTTTCGAGTATTACAACTACTCGGAAGGACGGAAGGTGATGTTAGCCGCGGCCCAGCTCACGGACAACACCCTGGCATGGTGGGACCGAGAGGTGGCCGAACAAAGAAGGCGACACCTACACCCCATCACCTCATGGGCTGACATGAGCTTTCACCTCTGTAAGAGGTAAGTACCGGTTACCTTCCACAGGGATCTACAGAAGAGGTTCCGGAAGCTGAGCCAAGGGACCCGGACCGTAGAGGAATATTTCGAGGAGTTTGAAACCCTCAAGAATCGGTTAGAGGTCAACGATTCGGTCGAGACCTTAATGGCCCAGTTTCTGGACGGATTGCAAGACCGCATCGTCCAAAAGGTGGAACGCCAGACGTACAACGACTTAGACGAACTGCTGCACGTGGCCATCCAGGCCGAACAGCACATCAAGCGGAAAGGAGCCGCTATGAGCCGGGCCAAGCCCAACTGGAGTTCCCAGCAACCGCGAAGCTTCGACAAAGGGAAGTCGGTCACTGTAGATGACCGGGCCAAGAAGGCCAACCCAGGCACCCCGAAACCTACCACTACACTAGGTAAGTTTCCATACCCACGGGCTAGAGATATTACTTGCTTTAAATGTCATGGCAAGGGTCATTACGCCAGGGACTGCCCAAACCAACGGGTCATGGTGATCCGCGACAATGGCGAGTACGAGTCGGAGGATGAGGCTCCTCCAGAGCCACTCGAGTCCGAAGAAGAGGTGACCGATTACCCCGAGGTGGGAGAGATTCTCGTCACCAGGCGAGCCCTTAGTGCCATGTACGATCCAGACACTATTCAGAGGGAGAACATCTTTCATACAAGATGTAGCGTGGAGACTAAGGTATGTAGTCTCATTATCGATGGAGCTTCCTGTACTAACGTGGCAAGCAGGTACCTGGTGGATAAGCTCGGCCTTCCTACGACCAAGCATCCACGGCCCTACCGACTCCGATGGCTCGATGACAAAGTGGAGCTACGGATTAGCGAGCAGGTAAAAGTGCCCTTCAGCATAGGTAAGTACTCCAACCAAGTTTTGTGTGACATGGTACCTATACAGGCCGGCCACATCCTGTTGGGACGACCTTGGCAGTTCGATAAGGAGACTCTCCACAACGGCCGGACCAACTATTACAGCTTCGTGCACAATAACAAGAAGCACAACTTGGCACCACTTGCACCGCAAGAAGTTTTCGAACTTCAAAAGGCCATTGACCGAGGAGCCAAAGCCGATAAGATCAGTAAAACCAACTTGTTAGTAACCACTAGTAGTATCAATAAAACCCTTGCCATGAAAGAAACAGTGCTACTCATGATCTTTAAGGAATGTATACTTTCAGGTTCCAAGGAGGACACGCCTTTACCACCATCGGTCAAGACGCTCTTGGAACAGTTCGTGGACGTCTTTCCTGAGGAGATTCCACTCGGCCTTCCACCGGTCCGAGGCATTGAGCACCAAATAGACTTGATTCCTGGTGCACCCTTGCCGAACCGAGCCGCCTACCGGATCAATCCCGAAGAGGCCAAGGAACTGGAGCGACAGGTTCAGGACTTGATGTCCAAAGGATATATCCGCGAAAGTCTGAGCCTCTGTGCCGTGCCTGTGATATTTGTACCCAAGAAGGACGGATCGTGGCGGATGTGTGTTGACTGCCTGGCCATCAACAACATCACCATCATGTACAGACACCCAATACCGCGGCTGGACGATCTCCTGGACGAACTAAGTGGAGCAACGATCTTCTCCAAGATCGACCTGAGGAGTGGCTACCACCAAGTCCGGATGAAAGAAGGCGACGAATGGAAGACGGCCTTCAAGACGAAACGTGGGTTGTACGAGTGGCTGGTCATGCCCTTTGGCCTCACCAACGCCCTGAGTACCTTTATGAGGCTTATGAACCACGTTCTAAGGGCCTACATCTATAAGTTCGTTGTGGTTTATTATGATGACCTTGTGTATAGCACCTGTTTAGAGGATCATCTTAGCCACCTAGAACAAGTCTTATCTACTCTTAGGTCGGAACAACTCTATGCCTATCTTAAGAAATGCATCTTTTGCACTGATCAAGTCGTTTTCCTAGGATTTGTGGTAAGTTCACAGGATTTAAAGGTGGACGATGACAAGATAAAGGCGATCAAAGAATGGCCAACCCCTACGACAATCAGACACGTCCGGAGCTTTCACGGACTGGCCAGTTTCTACAGGCGGTTTGTTCGAGATTAGCACTATAGCTGCACCACTGACTGCAGTTATTAAGAAGAACGTCTCATTCAGCTGGGAACGGCCCAAGAGGAGGCCTTCCAAAAGCTCAAACAGAGCCTTACCCAATCACCCGTACTGGTACTCCCTAACTTTAATCAAACATTCGAAATAGAATGGGATGCCTCTGGAACAGGAATCGGAGGAGTTTTAACCCAAGGAGGCAAGCCGGTCGCTTTCTTCAGCGAGAAGCTCAGTGGAGCTTCCCTCAATTACCCCACGTACGACAAAGAACTGTACGCCCCGGTAAGGTGTCTAGAAGTTTGGCAACACTATCTTCTGTCAAAAGAATTTGTTGTTCACACAGATCATGAGACGCTCAAGCACCTGAGAGGACAAACCATGTTGAAGAGGAGGCACGCGAAGTGGCTAGAATTCATCGAGACCTTCCCATACGTCATCAAGTATAAGAAGGGTAAGGAGAACGTGGTGGCCGATGCTCTGTCCCGGAGACACGCTCTCATCATGACCATGGAGGCCAAAATCATGGGATTCGAGCACATCAAAGATGCCTACACGAACGACCCAGATTTCGGACAAGCCTATGAAGCAACCGCCACGGCTGCAGTCGAAGGTTATTATCAACATAACGGTTTTCTTTTTAAAGATAAGAAACTTTGCATTCCACAGGGTTCCATGAGAGAGCTGTTAGTACGCGAGGCGCACAGAGGAGGTCTAATGGGCCACTTCGGACGAGACAAGACGCTCAGTGTTCTGACTGAACACTTCTATTGGCCGCACCTGAAACGAGACGTAGAACGACTCTGTGCCAACTGCATCACTTGCCTAAAGGCAAAATCCAGGTCACATATCCACGGTCTTTACATGCCATTACCTATTCCTAACCTACCATGGGTAGACATTTCCATGGATTTCGTTTTAGGGTTGCCCAAGATCAACCATCGAGACTCTATCCTTGTGGTGGTGGATCGGTTCTCCGAAATGGCCCACTTTACCCCATGCAGCAAGTCCAATGACGCTACCCAGACGGCCGACTTGTTCTTCAAAGAAGTCGTGAGGCTGCACGGAATCCCCCGGACCATTGTCTCTGACCGGGACTCCAAGTTCATGGGCCACTTCTGGCGAACCTTATGGAAGAAGTTGGGAACAAAGCTCCTGTTTTCGACTACCTGCCACCCTCAAACCGACGGCCAAACAGAGGTAGTAAACCGGACACTCTCAACCCTCCTGAGAGCTACGGTCGGTAAGAATTTGCGAAACTGGTTAACATGTTTACCTTATATTGAATTCGCATATAATCATGCTAGACACTCTGCCACTAGGCAATCCCCTTTTGAAGTTGTTTATGGGTTTAACCCATTATCCCCGTTAGATCTCACTACTCTTCCCCAAGCTATCTATTCTAGTGCATAAGGAGAAACCAAGGCCGACTTTATGAAGAAACTCCATCAACGGGTTAGGGATAACCTCGAGAAGAAGACGGCCAAGTATAAGGAACGCGTGGACCAAGGGCGAAAAGAGGTCACGTTCGAGCCGGGCGACTGGGTCTGGTTACACATGCGCATGGAACGGTTCCCAAACCAACGAAAGTCCAAGCTAGCACCCAGAGGAGACGGTCGATTCAGAATCCTGGAGAAAATCAACGACAACGCCTACAAGCTAGAACTTCCAGGTGAGTTAACAGTATCTCCCACGTTTAATGTTACTGACTTGACTCCTTTCCATGCAGAAGATCCAATTCTGAGGTCAGAATCTTTTCAAGAGGGAGGGGATGATGAAGCCACGACCCGTGAACCAGCCGAAGTACCGGACCAGGACGGCCTGGAGGTTACCGTGCCGGTCATGCGGAATACACCCAGGACTAGGTCAGGAACTCGGAACTTACGTGAAGAGTTCAACCAACAAGTAGAGAGCCTAATCACTCTGCTAGAGCATGAAGAACTAAAGAGAAGGCTACTCAACCAGGAGATTCTCGAAGAACTACCGGCCGGCCCGATCAAAGAACTCCACCCTACCGTAGGCCAATCAAAGGAGCCAACTGGAACCACCCAAGGGCCAACGACCAATTCCCGGGACATCATGTTCTTACCGGTACTACAAGGGTCGGCGGCCACCAGCGTTTTCCACATATCAGCCAATGTGCCTGGAACGGAGCAACGAACATCTACCGCAGCTCAGATGGTCCAAGGCGGCCCAACCCACAGCCGGCCACCAGGGTTTGAACCACTGTAAGTTAGTACTAATTATTTAATTAACAAGTTTCCTTTTTCTTTTGTGCGCAGGTTTTCTTTCCTTTTTCTTTGTTTCCTTTTTCTTTCTTTTGCATTAGGGACTTGTTAGCAATTTCGGTCAAGTGTTAGGCCTTTCTTTAATTATGTACTTTCGATCCAATTAGGTCAAGGCTGCAGGACTATTTAATAAAGTCCCCTCATTCAGTCTGTACAACTTTTTACCTCATATCAATAAAGAACCCGAGTATTCTTCTCAAAACCCTAGCCGTCCCATCTTCTTGCGTGTGAATCCTTGAAGATAACCGGTTGACTTATCACAAATAACTTCCATCTCTTTGTGTGGCATCCTCAATCCCCTTTGAACCATCCCTCCTTTAAACGACTTGAAGAGAGCCTTTCGGCCAGTCAAGATGTTTCCATCCCGTGGTTACCAAGCAAAGAGAGTCTGCGGCCAGTTGCTAGGTTTCCCAACCTCCACCCGTGTAGGTCCATTCCATTTGGGGCTACATCAGTAGACTTCTATATGAAGTCATCCGCGTAGACTTCAAGTGTAGTCATCCGCGTAGACTTCAAGTGAAGTCTACTCTCTCGAGTTACTTTTGCAATTGTCAATTAACGATGCAGACTTCACCCGACGTCTACTCGGAAAAATGGGTCTGCATTCGTTAATTGGCAATTGCAAAAGTAGACTTCACTTGAAGTCTACTTAGAAAAATGGGTCAGTTCTGCAATTTACCAAACTTTGACTTTCTGAGGTAGACTTTATAACACCAGTAGACTTCTCTAAGAAGTCTACTTTTTTAAGTAGACTTCTCTCGGGTTAGTTTTTCAATTCAAATATCCCAATAGACTTCTTGACCCAGTAGTCTACTGCCCCAGTAGATGTCTAGTGAAGTCTACTCGTTTAATTCTGGTGTTGACCAAAATTACGATTTAAACTAATAGAGACTTCATTCGAAGTCTACTGCCCCAGTAGACGTCTAGTGAAATCTACTATTTAAATGATATTATTGGTCAATGTTTTGATGTTTTCGTCAACACCAAAAGTAACCTCAGTAGACGTCACCCGAAGTCTACTACAAAAGTCAAAATCTGGTCAAATGTAATATTAACCTCGCTATAACGTAGACTTCCCTAGTAGACTTCTCCGAAAAGCCCTCATCTTGGTCAAATGCAAAACTAACCTTGATACAACCCCACTTGTTGAAATTTTCTTGTAACGTTCTTGCTCCGGACCGGGTTAAAGGCCTTGATCGCATGGTCGGGATGGTCGGTTAAGGTGGCTTGGGCGGCAGTGGTGTCAACCTCGGTATAGGGTTTGTATCAAACCTGGCCACTACAAGTTAGATGTGTCCAATATTTTTTTCTTACCAAAGAAAAATATTAGAGTGCAAATGAAGTCTACGAGCCAAAATTGTCAAATGAAAAACTAACCTATGCTTTGACTACTTCCACGAAACAGATGGAAAAACTCAGAAAATCATGTTTGAATTACCTGAATCTGGTTTTTAGATTCGTCGCCTTTAAAAAACTGTGAGGCTGACCAACACCAAAGAAACCCAGACTCTATGTATGCAAGAATCACCTACTATGAACATATAAAAGGGTTTAAGATTTGGAAAAATTGAATTTAGGAGTTTTAGAGATGAAAATTAAGAGAAAATGGCGAAAAAAGAGTTGGCGAACTCAAATTGTGAGTTTTAAGAGGTTAAATTGTGGTGGATAAAGCATTAAGAGCTTCAGATCTGGTTGTTAATGTGGTTGGAAAAATTGATGTCGATGGCATTTTCGTGAATAACTGAAGAATATTAGGATGTGTCTATCTTTGTCATTTTCGAAATAAGTCAAATATATTCATAGGTAATGACATTTTCGTGAATTATCAGATCTACCAATGTTAGAAGGGAGACAATGTGGCATTTGTTATAGAGAGAAAAATGGAGGGTTACATTTGCAATTGACTTCAATTGATAGGTCAGTAAGCGGCCCCATATATAACTTATTAATTCATGTAATTATATTTATCATTATGTAAAATATATATATATATATATATATATATATATATCATATTTAGTATTAACTCATTTAATTATATTTATCATTATGTAATATATATATTTATATATCATAAGATTTTTATTCATCTTGTTTTGTAGATCAAAATTTAATTAAAATTAATTTATAAAAAATGTAATAATAATAACGAAATTATTTATAATCAAAAACATTGAAATAGTTTAAAAAGATTTGTATAAGATTTTATTATAGTTAAAAAGGAAACATATATTTATATTTCAAATAAAGGAGATATTGAAAGATATTATGAACAAGTTAGTTAAATATTGATTTAATTTATTTTTAATTTAAATTTTAATCATAATTGGCATATATCGTTTGACTAAAATACCGTTAATGAACATTTGAAAAAACTATTAAAATACAATTGCATTTTATGAATATTTGAAAAAACTATTAAAACACAATGACATTTAATGTAATATAACACATGATTAAATGTTTTTTCTATAATGTTTTCTGTTTTAATAGTATAGATATTTCCTGTTTTATTATAATATATTGATATTAATTTTGAATATTGTTAATTAATATTAATTTTGAATTTTTTAAATGGATAATCCAAAATCTCATGAAAAATAAATTTTAGATATTCTGGATAATGATTAAAGCATGTTTAAATGCATTTACTAAAAAAATATTTCACATTCGAGTTTTTTTTTGTTAAGATTTGATTAGATTATATAAGCTTATGGCAAACTTTAGATTTTTTTTAGAACAAATATTTCATGGATATTTAAAAAAATGATATTACGCGATTTAATTTTGAATTCGTTTTGATTTAAATGTTAATCATAATTGGCATATATCATTTGACTAAAATATATTTAATGAACATTTGAAAAGAATATTAACACACAATTGCATTTTATGTAATATAACACGGTTAAAAAAAATTCTATAATGTTTCTTATTTTAATAGAATATATAAAAATAAGAAAAAAATCAGACTTATAATTTTATTTTTGAAGATATTTTTATGTGGGTAAGGCTGGTAATCATAGAGCTCTATACTGCTATAGCTAGAAGAATAATTGTCTGTTTGAACTTTGAACCATGCGATGTCATTATAGAGTCACAACTAGTCACTCTGGTTGAAGACTTAAAAGTAGTTTATTTCATTACGTGTGTTTTTTTTTCCTTAATAACGCCTTTCACATACCGAAATTGACCTCTGTGAAGTTTAAAAAAAACGAATCTTTATCAATCTCATATCCAAAACAAAGCAAATAAAAATCTCAAAAAGCAACAAAGATTCTAATCCAAAAAAAAAAAAAAACCTAACTCATATAGAAAGATGATAAAAGATCTTTATTAAGAACGGTGAGGAACAGGGAAGACCGTGAACTTCATGTTGTGGTTGCTGCAATAATCACCTTCATGCTCGCCTGAGGCAAAGAAGTAAGGCTGAAGTTTGTTAAGAGTAAACTTGAAGCTTTCTTGGGATCCTTTGTTTGTCGAAGCAATCTTCTTTGCATTCTTGATGTCGCAGTTCATGTAACTCCATGGATCTTGGAACAAGTACACATCGTTTCTTCGCTTGGCAGATTGGTCGTAGTTGAAAACTGCACCATGTCAAAAAAGGTATTCATTAACACCAATTTAATTTATTTACCATAGAAAATAGGGTATAGATATTTATAACCAAACAATTTGCTTACCAAGAACATCGTTGACGTAGAAAGGAGCATTCTTGGAAGCCCACTTCTTGTAATCCAACCCTTTTGTCCATCCGTCAGATCCTCCCACTACGATCTCTCTTGGCGTTTGACTGTTCGAAATAGATCCCGAACTGCTTAGTGATTCACTGTCCGAGATCGATCGTGGACTGCTTGGGGCATCATTGTCCGAATTACCGTTCGAGCCCCAACTCCAACTCCAGCCTGACCTAGGGCTCCAGTGCCAACTCCACCTTGAACCATCAGGATTGGTACCGGAACCTGAGCCCGAGCTGCTTGACCCATCGGATCCCCAGCCCCAACCCCAACCAGAGCCATCAGAGTTTGAACCAGAACCTGAGCCAGAGTTGTCTGAGCCGTCGGATCCCCAACCCCATCTCCAACCAGAGCCATCAGAGTTTGAACTAGAACCTGAGCCAGAATTGCCTGAACCGTCGGATCCCCAACCCCATCCCCAACCAGGGCTCGAGCCCCAACTCCAACTTGAACCATCTGAGTTTGAACCAGGACCTGAGCTAGAGCTGCTTGAACCGTCGGATCCCCAGCCCCAACCCGATCCGTTGCTCCAACTCCAGCTCCACGCCTCTGCGCCTGATGAGGAGAGACATGCAAAGGCCAAGACGAGTAGGAGCATCTTCGTTTGTGAACCAGAGAGAGCCATCGTTATTTTCTCTTCTTCTTCTTCTTACGTTGCTTTGATTTGCGTAACAATTGCTTTGAATCTCTTGTGTTAGGTTGTGAGAAACGTATTTATAGAGAAGGATAACTAACTCAATACTAAACCTAACTGATTTGGGAAAAAGAATATTTGATTTCGTAACAGATTTTACGCCTTTTGATTTTATCAAGTTGCCTTCTGAATTATCACATTATTAATTAATCATAAAACTTTTCGGATTAATCTTGTTTTCATTGGTGTATCTTTTGTATAAACTTTAAGACTTATCTAACAACAATAAATTAACTTTTGGGATGATTATCCTAAAAGAAAAAAGGAAATATTTTGTCTCACTGTCGTACCGCCTATGTTATTATGTTTCCAGTATGCTAATGAAGTCTTATAAGAAAGTCTACTATTACTATTTTAATATATAGTGTGATTTGTATATATTATTTTACGGGAAATAATTTAACAACCTTCTTTAATATTTTAAATGTCTGCTAATAAAATCTTTCAATGAAATCTACTGCACAAGAATCACAAAAAAAAAAAAAAATAGATTGTAAAAGTTTGCTACATAAGTCTATTGTAAAAATCTGGTAACTGTTATCTTGAAAGAGTTTTCAAATTATTACTTTTTTATGAATTCTTTCTCTTCTTCCTTACCGATAATAGTCATTAATTGTGCACAAGACCAATACAGACTACTAAAGATTTTTGGTAGGTTAAAACGATTAGGTATATAAATTTACATACAGAACATAAGAATCTAATTACTATACACAGAAGAAAAAAATGTTACATCCTTTCGAGATTCTCATAATACAAAATATATGGTTGCAGTATTCATTTTGGGAAGAAGACGACGATGCATAGGAAGAGAAGAGGAGATAAACCAACCACACCACCTATAACAGAAGAGCAGTCTCATCAATTAGGAGAAAGAAGCAAAAGTTCAATATAAAGCTAACTCCGAATCAGAATCAGCACAAAGGTTACATATTCATTTGTTCTTCGAGGAATGCAAAGGTAAACCCTGAAGTCATCTTTAAACTGAAAAGCAAACTCAGAAAATTCTTTGGATTTTACAATCAAATAACTTTGGAGGAAATTTACTTTCCCTGCGTTGTTCCCATTTGGTTTTTCAATATTCTTAAAAATCCACTCAGTACCAAATACTAACTCCAATCTTCAAATATTGAGTAAAAGACATAAAGAGTAAGAAATCTAGAAGAAGAAGATGAATAAATCAAAATTAGGGAGATGAAAAACCCATAAACTTACTTTTGATAAATCTTGTGATTTTATTAAGAAATTTATATATTTGTTTTTGGATTAAAATAAAATAAAATATATTGATAAGTCAAAATTGAGAAAGAAAAACAAACTACAAAAACCAAAACTATATAAATGACCATTTAAGTTTTTCAAAAAGTAAAATCTACTGCAAAATCAAAAACTAAAATACAAAACCCACAAACCAAAAATAAAAAAAATAGAAACCAAACACTAAAAATCATGCGTTTGAATCTTGTGTTTGCCTCTTCTATCCCCGAAAGCTGAGTCGGCGAATTGGAACAAATGGTAACATCAAGATTTATCAAAAGAGAAAGCAACAGAATGGACATGTGAGAAAGAAGGACAACAGATTTGAAAGAGAAAATCACTAGAGAGAGCCTGAACAATGAGGACAACAAAAGAAAATGATACTAGAATTTTCACTTTAACTTATTAAAATACAAAATTTATTACTATTTATATCACTTTAGGATTTTCCGCTTACTTATATTATTTTCTACTATTAATAAGTTAATCTACAGACTTCGTTTGAAGTAACGAAATCTACTAATAGACTTTACGGGCTTCGTTTGTAATCTACTAGTAGACTTTACAAGCTTAATTTGTAGTCTACTGACTTATACACTTCTTTTGAAATGTACTAGTTAAGTGTATCAATGAATTAAATTACAATCTAAATTTTTTCTTATTTATTTTTATTTTTTGCCATTTATAAATTATAATCTGAATTTCATCCTATTTATTTTCATTTTCCGCCATTTATATAGTTTGAATTGTAAACTTCAGGGTGAAACCTGTTTTACCCTAAACCCTAAATATGCTTCGAATAAAGAATCCACCCTTACGCAAACTTCATCCAAAGTCTGCCTAACCTAAACCCTATTTATTTTCGTTTCCCATCATTTATTACTTGAATTGTAGACTTCACTGTGAAATCTAGTCTTTGTATAGAATTCGTGTACTCTAAAACCCTAAATTGAATCTTTAGATAAAAAAAAACTTATATTAAACATTATACTCATTAGTAAATTCACAATTTTACATTTTGAATGAACTTAAATATAATATCAAACCATAAACTCTGATTTATATAGAATTATTGTTATCAAAGCCATAACCTCACTATTTATCCATATTAAACCTTAAATTTAGACATAATTATCAATCTATACTGAATCCCAACTACAAACGCCTTAGGGTTTAATCCTTGTGAAATTTATAAATATGAAACACTAATAACTAGAAACAGGTTACCATCTTTCCTTGACTTTATGGTATGCATTTTGTATTCATCTTAATGTTAATACTAGATTTTGGCCCGTCCTAAGGACGGGATTTGTTATTATATATTTGAAAATCTTTTAATAATTTATATTTGTAAATTTAGAAGATCAAAATTAAATCATTAATTTTTTACAATATATTAATATTAGTTGCTAATTTTGTTAATTAATGTTAATTACATTTTTTTTTAAAATGCATAATCGAAAATATCATGAATATATATATATATATATATATATATTATAATTATTTAAGACGTGTTTAAATGTATTAATTGTAGCTACTATTTTTTGTTAAGATTTTTAGATTTATTATATATCTTAAGATTTCAAATCAAGAGAATATCTTTATTGAAAGATTTTGATCGTATATATGGTTAGTATTTAGATTCCGAAAATTAAATTTAAGAGTATATTTTTGGTTTTTGAAATTAGGTACTATTGATAAATATTTTTTTTAATATCATTTGTATTTTTCAATATCTTGCATATTTGTTCACATTTGCAAATGACAATTTTGCCCTTAATGAGACTCTGAAAAAATCAAATAGGATCAATGACAAAAATCGTAATATAACACGGTACAAAATGTTTTTTCTATAATGTTTCTTGTTTTAATAGTATAGATATACTTTATGGTTATACATGTATTTTGTTTTTACCCTAATTCTTTGTTAGTTTAAATTGATTCATTTTTATGAGATCTTATTTTATATAGGTGACAATTATCTATGTTTTGGTTATGTATACAACACTTTTATGAAATTAACTTTTATAATTAGAATTTAAGATTTAATCACGAAGTAGAATTCGTTAGTAGACTTCTCAGGGTTATAACTGTAATGTTTCCTTTGATTTTTTTTTATAATAAGGGAGAGACTGGTAATTTCACTATCCTTTTGGGTTATTTTTGCTGACTGTTCAATAAGGGGGGAGAATAATGTGATCCTCATATTGTCACTAACCAAGGAGTAAAAACTCATTTGAAGAGTGAGAAAATGATGCAATATCAAGAAAAATACAATAAATCAAACGTCTTTACTACATAAATGACAAATGATTCTCATTCATTGTCATATGCTTTATTGGTGTAAAAAAAAACCATGATTTGATTTAGCTAATTTTTCTCTTTTTGTTTCAATTTAAATAATTTTATTTAATATATTTTATTGTAAAGATTATTTTGTATAAGCTATATAAAGCTCAATGCTTCTCATTGTAAAAAAAAAATGAATTTTTGTAATATAAAGAAAAGTTTTTCTCTTACAAAAGTTTTACTTTTGTGTCTTATTCAAATGAGTCTTTAGGTGCATTCCTTTAGATTTATTTGTTCATTGCTTGTTATTTTAGTTGTGTGTGATTCCTGCTAGAATATAAGTGGGAATCATAGCCTAATGTGCGGATTCACATAGGCATGATTCATGATCTTATCAAAAGAAATTGCGCAGATCTTTGTGGCGATCCTCATTCCACCATCTATCCACTTGACCATCCGACCAGCCCATCAAAGAGTGCCCCACGGCCAGTCGACGGTTCCATTCCATCAACCATTCGACCGGTTTGAAAGAGAGTGCTCAACAGCTAGATTTCAACCCACCATCGACCACCTTGTGATTTCCATCTCGGGTGTCACATCATTGTGGGATCTGAATGTTGATAGTGTCGCCGAATCTTCATTATCCATTATATGTTTTTTTCACTAGCAATCAAAATAGAGTAGTTACTTGTGAATAGAAAAGTTTCAAACAGATTCTTAGGAATCATGAATATTGTGTTGGAAATAAGTTGTTGTGAGGTTTACATGGTGTTTCTGAGATGTTATATATGTGGAATGGGTGTTTAGTGTCTTTCATTTTTTTTTTATAGAGCTTGTGAGTCGTCAGCTGGAAAATTAATTGTATTATTATTCTTAAATTGATGTCGGTATCTAATTCACTACAAGAAAAAAGCTACTTCTAATGGACAAATCCGTCAGATATCCGTTGAAAATGAACATTTACAACGAATTTCCAACAAAACTTATCTATTGTTTAAAAAGGGTTGGAAATTTAAAACAGTTCGTAAGTCGTTGAAAATTACCAAAGTAGGTTTGTGACCATTTTATTGTGACATTTTATAATTCGTATTATTTTAGTCACAATAATTTTATTGTGACGAAATATTTATATATTGTGACTAAAAAAATAGTAACAATAATCACTTTTTTTTGTAGTGTTTCCTTTGAAGTCTACCAATTACGTCTACCAATGAATTAAATTACAATCCAAATTTTCTCTTATTTATTTTTATTTCCCGCCATTTATAAATTACAATCTGAATTCCTTCCAATTTATGTTCATATCCCGACATTCATATAATTCGGACTGTAGACGTTAGGGTGAAGCCTTTTTTTATCCTATACATTAAATATGATATACTAAGGTTTTCATTTTAACTTATAAAAATACAAAATTTATCACTATGCATATAATTTTAGGATTTTTCGTCTATTTATTTATATTTCCCGCCATTAATAATTCAAGTTACAAACTTTGTTTGAAGTCTAATGGCTTACAAACTTCATTTAAAGTCTACTGACTTACAGACTTCCTTTGAAATCTACTAATTATGTCTACCAATGAATTAAATTACAATCCGAATTTTCTCATATTTAGTTTTAGCTCCTGCTATTTATAAATTACAATCCGAATTTTCTCCTATTTAGTTTTAGTTCCTGCCATTTATAAATTACAATCTGAATTCCTTCCTATTTATGTGCATATCCCGCCATTTATATAATTTGAACTGTAGACGTCAGGGTGAAGGCTTTTTTATCCTATATATTAAATATGATATACTAGGGTTTTCATTTTAACTTATAAAAATACAAAATTTATCAATATGCATATAATTTTAGGATTTTTCGCCTACTTATTTATATTTCCTGCCATTAATAATTTAAGTTACCGACTTTGTTTGAAGTCTAATGGCTTACAGACTTCGTTTAAAGTCTACTAATAAACTTCTTTTGAAGTCTACTAACTTACAGACTTCGTTTAACTTATAGGCTTTTAACAACGAATTTGAGACGATTACGGTAGTCGTTTAAGACGTACTTTCTTGTAGTATTTTGAGATTTGTTTTGGACATATAAAAGCTTTTGAGATGAAAATTATATTAGATAGATGCAGAATAACACAAGAAACAGCGTCGTTTCATGTAGAATTTTTTTAAAGAAAAAAAACTAAACAGATCTTAAACAAATCTAAACAGACATCATATTTATTAGAGTTAAATCTCGTTTAATATATTTAACAGACCTAAACAAACTAATCCATTAAAAAAAAAATTTCTTTCTTTTTACATAAATGGACCCTAAACGAGTTTAACTTTACGTGCTAAATCCGTTTAGACCCGTTAAATTGAGGCCCTAATGAAAATCCATACTCACGCGTCGTCCGGAACAGATTAAACAAATGCCATAGAGCCCACAATAAGAGTGGCAGCGTAAAACGTGCGGGCCCAAAAAATAGCCCACATTTAAAATGGGCTTGGCCCGATCAGTCCTGGCTAGTCTGTGGCAACAATCCTATTTCGATACCCTGACAAAACTTGAGAATGCAGACAGAACTCGCGTGTTTCTCAAATCCGGAAATGTTGAGAAGAAAACCCACAAAGATCCAACTCAAAATCGAAGACCGCGAAGAGCTTGAACAATCCCGCAAATCAGAACTACCCACCACCACCGACGCCGCCGCTCCATCTTCATCCTCCCTCCTTCACCTCATCGACCGAAAACATCAAAACCCTTCTTCCAAATCCGACCGTATCGGCCTCTCCTCTTCCTAAAACTCAAATCCTCCATGGAAGTCGAAGTCAAGCTCCGTCTCCTCACAGCAGCTGCTCATCTCCGTCTCACCACTCTCCTCACTCCGTTTCACCTCAAAACCCTCCATCAACGCAACCTCTTCTTCGACACGCCTAAAAACGACCTCTCCCTCCGCCGTGCCGTCCTCCGTCTTCGCTTCCTCCACAACGCGGCGGAGGCGGTGGCTACTCCGCCGCGTTGTGTTCTCTCTCTCAAAGCGAAGCCAACGCTGGCTAATGGGATCAGCCGTGTGGAGGAAGACGAAGAGGAAATCGATCATGGGTTAGCCAAAGAATGTGTGGACTCACCGTCGAAGCTTTCGGCTCTCGGATCTAGGGTTTTGAAAAGGGTTAAAGAAGAGTATGGTTTCAAGGATTTTCTAGGGTTTGTTTGTTTGGGTGGATTCGAGAACGTAAGGAATGTGTATGAGTGGAGAGGTGTGAAACTTGAGGTTGATGAGACTAAGTATGCTTTTGGGAATTGCTATGAGATTGAGTGCGAGACGGAGGAACCAGAACGTGTCAAGACAATGATCGAGGAGTTTCTTACAGTGAACAAAATCGAGTTTAAGGATTCGGATATGACAAAGTTTGCTGTTTTCCGATCAGGAATGCTTCCTTGACAGATGGTTAGTCTCCCTCAATCTCAGCTTGTTTTTATTGTATTATAGGAATCATTAATCTTTATAGGATAGTTTTCGTACGATGTCTAGTGATTAGTTGTCTGCTTTATTATCATCTTGAAATTGTGAAGTTTCATTATGAAACTCTTCTAATTCTATTTGTAGTTTTTTCCCAAGCTTTCTTGATGTTAAGTGGCTTATTTTGTTGATCGTGTTAGTAAAACCAGAACAGTCCAAACACTTGGAGATAGTACTAATGTGTTTTTGTAACCAGTGGATAGATTTTGTGTTTCTTGAGATGTGAAGAACATTTAGAAACTAGTTGTATTCCTAACATTAGACTGCTCCTTTGGATTAGCTAAATTTGAGTTTCGCTCTCTAAGCAAATAAAACATGAACCCTTTTATCTCTTGGCTGTGACACCTTGGTTTAACTCTTGCAAGCAGTAATGTACTGTCCTCTGGTGTGTAACGAAATATTGAGATCTTCATATGAATGCTTTGAAAAGCTTCCTACTATTTTTGTTATATGATTTGGTTCCATAAATCTAACTTACTATGATGTGCATTGAATAGGTGTGTATCTGACATTGAAGAAACGGTGGCTCTAATTTGGAGACTGGTTCGTTGGTTCATCGATTTTGGTCACCACATGATCAAGTTGTATTGATTACAATAAAGTTTACTATTGAATTGGATGATCTCAATTTGCACTATTTCTTAAGAACATTTGAATGTTCTCTCCTCAGCCTGAGTTCTGGAGCATCCCGTCTCCTTACTTCATATATCCGCGGAAATCCCGCCAATGGGTTACAAAAGTACCTGAACCTTTTCTATGGATTGAATTATTATTGATCAAGAGTTGAAACATAAGCCAACAGATAAATTCTCGGAGCTAAAGCTCAAACAGGGGAGTAAGAGACGATGAAATGAAATTGAACCAAGCAACACTTATTATGAATTTTTATTACTAAATCTGTAAAGATGCAATATTCAAAATTAAAAAAAAAAAAAAAAAATTAAATCATAAAGTAACACCATAGTAAATTATTATGAATTTTATTACTAAATCTGCAAAGATGCAATATTCAAAAAATCTGCAAAAATGCAATATTCAAAATTAAATCATAGAGTAATACCTAATAAATTATTAAACAAAAAAAAAAAATTAAATCTGAAATTTCATCCATAACAATCTTATTTCTTTCAAAATTTATTGTCAAATTTTATTTTTCTGTTTAAAAGCTTAATAAATAAAAATAAGTAAAATAAATAAAAAAATCTGTGAAGTGTTTCGTTCTGAATTAATCTATATTTTGATATTAATATAAATAAAATTCTAAAATATATTTTAGTATATTAAATATATTAAACTAAATTTTTCATTAATAATACCAAAATTTTTTTTACTATCTACACCTTCCACAATTAAATTATTCGTAAGTTTAACATATAATAAACAATTTCTATATATATACATAAACATAACCAATTTTTTCTTATATTTTTTATAATTCTATATGTAATAATAATATTAAATTTATCTGAATTATTTTAATTAATCTATATTTTTTTACATCAATATAAATTAAAATTTTAATATAAACTACTTTTTCATTAAATAAAATAAATTTTGACCAAAAAAATCACTTCGCAAATAGTAGTGGAAATGTTAACAAATAAGATTTAAGCTGCTTTAAAGAACTTTTTTTTTAGATACTTTTTTGATGTTTGGTTTTTTATTTAAAATATATATACACTTCCAGCAAAAACGTACCCGTTTCCAAGAATTTTTTTTTGAAAATATTTAGTTTTTGTGTATCCGTTTTCGTTTATATGCAACCTATGTCACTTATGTGCTTTTGGTAATTATGTGAGATAGCTCAACATTTTTCGTAACTAAGGGAACTTGTTAGGTCGTGCAATATGACGCAATATGAGTTCATAGATAGCATGACACAATACGATTAGAGATTATAGCGGAAAAAACAGTAAACGATACATAAAAATTTGCAAAAGGTAAGAAAATAAAAATACAAAAAATGTATAGGTGTCGCTTTTAAGAACATTTCCAGAAGTGGAGATGCTCATTTGAACTTCTTATTAATAAAACATTTCGAAAACATAATTATTCAATAAAAACAAAAAAAACACATGTACACACAATTTTAATGAGTTTTTCTACGGAAATTCTTATGTTTCTCTTTCTTAGCTTTTTGTTAATTTTTTTTTAATAGATTAGATACTCAAAAAACCATTATTGGAGATGATCTAATAATGCTAGTTGTTTTTGTGATCCGTAGCTATTCAATCAATGTTTTTAAAAAACTTTTTTTCTATAAACATGTTATATCCATAAGATGTGTTTGACCGAAAAAAAAAAGATAACATAAGTCTTAAGATGTGTGAAGCATGCTATTTTCTTTTCAGCTCCCTGATGTGAAGGACAACACGAGATGGACATAAAGCTCGCCAGGTTTGTTTAATATCTGTTTTTTTTTTATTTCCGACAAAGCTACAGAATAAATAGACATAACTACAGTGTTATGTTCGTTTCCTTCTGAATAGCAGCAACAATGGGGGAAAAAAATGCCAACGGCAACAAAAAAAACTGTGAAGCACGGCGAAAGATCTTCCCTCTATCATATTAATAGGCAGATGTGCAAAAGAAGAAAACAGAAGAGACCCAACATACTAAACAGGGAATATAACTAAAATCCAGGTCGAAAAGTCACACATGAGACAACAAATAGAAACACAACAAGATGAAACTGAATAAGATGATAAGTTTCACTACACTACTTAAACCAACACATAGATCCTCTTCAAGATTTAAACGCACAGAACACCCCCTCTTATCTCATGTATCATTTTCTCTTCTTGGCAGGTGGCTGAGGAACATCTTCGTCTTCTTCCTCATCCTCATCTTCGTCCTCGTCGTCCTCATCTCCATCATCATCATTATCGCCTTCATCATCATCGTCGTCATCATCATCGCTTCCTCCTCCACCATTGGTCTCTGGATCATCCTCTGGATCACCTTCCTCCCCTTCATCCCCTGAGAAATCTTCATCATTAGCATCATCATCATCGTCATCATCGTCATCAGCGTTTTCATCATCATCATCGTCATCATCATCAGAGTCGCTGGCATCTTTGTTCGCCTCATCACGGCGTCCTTTTTTGTAACCCTCCTTCACAGAAAGCCTAGAGAAAAAATAATTTCATATTTGCTTCGCTAAAAATGGGAAAAAGGGAAAGATGTAGCCGTTATACTCACCTCTGATCTTCAGCAATCAACCCTATCCGCAAAGATTCTGCCTGTGATTATCACACAAGAATGAATGTTAGACAAGGTTTTATGTAATGTATACAATACTCAACTTTCCATATGTGATAATCAGCTTAAATGGATGGTAGAACTAAACAGCAGGATGTGATAAGTATGTAGTGTATTAATGCAATGTTCAACGAAAACGAGAATCACTTGCATATGTTAATGGCAAATGTTAATGTAGCAGATAACAAACCAACACCAAAACATCGAAGCCATAAAAAACCTCAAAGGTACACCAAATAACCTAAACTTATACTGCAAAACTCAATTTGTATGGATGAATCTTGCATAAAGGACGTCTTCTTTCGTCTATTATACAAATCCAAGAACACATCCTTATTATAAAGAAACACAACAGTAATTGTCAAAAGCCACAAAGTTAAAGTTAACGAGTTAACAGAAAAGTGTACACTGTACACTTTACATTGTTCAAATCTGCATTCAACATCAATTGCACAAAGACCCATCTAGACCCAATTAACACACAAGTTAAAACTGGTCGTCTAAATTCAAACAACAAAACTATCAAGACAAAATCTTATCCCTAAAATAGAAATCTGAGTATGCATATATGAAGAAATTTCTCACAACGGAGCAGAACAAATCTACTAAACTTTGGATTTAGCAAGACAGTGACATTTCCAGAATGGGAACGGTTTCAATTTCGGCGTGGAATCAAAGACAAATCCAACAGAAAACAAGAACACAACAAACAAGAAACAGGAAGCAACAAGTAAAAGAAAATGTCTGAATCTCAGAAATTAAGGAAACAGTTGTATACCGCAAGGAGCAGACAAGCCAGATTCCTTCCAACGATGATGAGAAGCGTCTCAGTGACAGAACAAGCCCATGTCTCTTGTCTCTTCGTCTCCATCGAACTAACGCCAGCCACTTCCATATCTAACTCGAAATTGAACCTGAAAAGGACTACTGTAAGACAGAAAAGCCTTTAACTTTAACGAAATTCTACAGGGGACGAGGAGAGAGAGAGAGAGAGAGAGAATAAGAGGGAGTGAGGAGAACCTGAATAGCTTATGCGTCTAGATCCGGTCAAGGGTAAACCCTAGATTTTGGTCCGAGTAGGGTTTTTGTCTTTGAGGTTAGATTTCATATATAGACAGATTTAATTTCTATGTCGAGGGACGAAACAAAAGATTTTGATTGGTGAAAATCATGTATTCTAGATTTTGTCCCCGGCTATTCAAGGGAATATCAATAAAAGAAGGTTTGAGTAACCAAATTTTAAAAATGTCTTGATACGAAGAAAATATTCGGTGTTATCCATCTTGGTTTATAAACTTCAATTTTCTATGCAAAAAAGATTGACTAGAAAAGCTTTAAAAAAAGAATATGTAATATTGATGTAAAAATGTAATATTGATATAGTTTAAAGAAATACTGAATTTACTAGTAAGAAAAAATTATGTCAACATTTGAAAGTAATATATCTATCTATACTATTATTTGCGACATGATTTTCTCAAATCTCACGTTAAAAATTAGAATGATTAAAGTTATTATTACCCTTTAAAAAATATTTAGTTTATAGTACATTTTAATTTATATTGATGTCAAACAAATATAGATTAATTAGAATATTTTAGATAAATTAAAAAGATAGATTATTTAAAATAGTTTAGATAAACTTAAAATATAGATTAGTTAAAATAATTTAGATAAACTTAACAATATTATTATGTGTGGAATTATAAAGAAAATATAGAAAAATAAAATAATAAAAAATAAAACCGGTTGTGTTTGTGTGCATATATATATTGTTTGTTATATGTTAAAACTAGAATCATTTAATTGTGATTTGTGAAATTTGTGGATGGCAAAAAAAGTTGTCTCGCTTATTATATGGTGTTAGTCTATGATTTAATTTTAAATATCGTACTATTGCAAATTTAGTAATGAAATCCATAATACTTTTTTCTCAAATGATATTTTTAGTGCAGTTTTCGATGAATATAATAATATTAAAACATGAGTAATAAAATAATTATACGTTTTATCCACGTATTAAGAATTTATATATAAATAAATTTTTTTACTATGTTGTTCTTAAATTTTATATTGCATATATTAATGATTATTGACCAAATTATTTTATCCGTGCCAGACGCAAACAAAACCTCTAGTTATATAATAGGTTACAAACTTTCTCCAGCCTTCTGCCACATAGCTAAGTGAGAAAGTGATACATATCAATAATTGAAAAACCTTATATTTTCTCGACAAACATTAATCATTTTTATGCAATTATTTCGACGTATATTCATTCTTTTCATCTACCATAATTTCATTAATGAAATCAATGGTTAGCAATTACTTTAAAAATGTATAAAATTTAGTGATGATTCTATTCTCTTTTTCGTTTTTTTCACTTTCTTATATATAAAATTTTCATTACCAATAAAAATATACAAAGGAACTAATCAATAATAAATATTAATATACATAATAATAAGAATCTTCTTATAAATATTACTAGTTTTACAAATTTTAAAAGTGAAAATTGTCTACGCTTAGCTCATGTATTCACCTAGTATAACTAAAAGATAAATTGCTTGGAAAAAAAAAATTAATATATAATTAATTTTATTTTTTTAATGAAAAGTTATGGTTGATTATTATGTGTGATTCTTTTTGTCTATCGATATGTTAATGGCATGTGAATAAACTTCATCCAAATTATTTCATGATTGTGAAGACAAAAATTCAATTTCAATTACTTTTTTTTGGTAGACTCATTAGTATATTTTTCCAAAAAAGTTGAGAATGTTGTTTTGAAAAACGTCTCTTATATATACTCTTTCATAAACTTTTATTTAATTTTCTTTTCATTGCAAAAAAAAGAAAACCTCGTTAAACATTTTGTGTGTTTCAAATATTATCTTATGTTTCCCAAAACAATCAAATATTCATTGTATAAGCACAACACAAAAAACTATCCCAAATCATTTGTTGCAGTAAATCGGTGTCGGGTGAATGATCCATAATGTGGAAAATGATGGAGGGGATATGTGTAAGGGATGGAGTCCAGTCGATTAGTTAAAGAGTGAGTGAATATATAACATTTTTACTATGACACAAAGAAAATTAAGACAAGCTCATTTGCTTTAAGTTTTTAAAGAAGTTAATTTAGGATCTTATCTCCTATTTTTCTATAAAGGTATATTTTTTGTTTGTTGTATTTAAAAACAGAAAAAAAATAATGAAGTTTTATCCGAATTGATCTGCTCAAATTATCCTAGAGCTACTCTCCAAATTAAGAGATGATTGTAGTACTTAGGGATCGAATTCTACAGAGACTAAAGATCACACAATATATTATAGGCTTTTGAATTAAGCTAAATGAGAATGAATGTAATGAAATCAATGCAGCAAAAATCGGTTGTATATATCAAATGAGAAAAACGTCAGACTTAGGAAATTCTCAGGAAATTAGAAATGCAAGATAATCAGTCAATCAAGATTCTGCTATGTTCTAGAACTCGAAACGCAATGATAAAGTGAACTAGCCATCGCTGCAAAAACTATCTATGTCTAACAACCAAGAAAACCAAATTTCTTTGCAAATTCAAAAGTTCTAAACATGCAATGAATTCAGGTTCGATTTGTTCACAAATTCTTCAAACCAAATTCCTTTGCGGATGGATATTTTACTCACCTAAGGTTCTTTCTAGCTAATTAACCAACTTTTGTTAGGAGAATTAACCTATGATCAATAATCTAACTGGTAAGTTTAGATCAAATATTAATCACAACCTAGATGAAGAACTAGTGTTCCAGAATCCTTAACTAACCAATTAACTTAACAATCCATCAAACCCCTATTGAGAAACCCTAAACCAAACTAGCAAACTACACAGACATGGAGAGTGAAACAATAAACATAATTGAATAAGATTGCATAAAAAATCAATAGAGAATAAAATGAGTTCTGAATCTTCTCTAAAGGAGTCTGAATTCTTCTCTCCAAAACTCTGCTACAAATCTCTCTCAAATAAAATAAAGCTTAGGTCTAAACAATTACCTTAAAATCCTATAAATATCATAAAAACTCAAACAGTGACTTATTTGCAAATAAGAAAAAGTCTGGGTAAATTTCATTTTCTTCAAAAGTCTTTAAAACTAACGCAGAAAATTGCATGTCTGATGGGTGTCGACCGACACCAAGGGTGGTGTCGACCGACACCATCTCCAAAAATGTTTTCCGACTTGAATTCTTCAACACAGCTTAAAACTTAAGTCTAGAATGAACCATAATCTCCAAATACGCTCCAAACATACCTTAACCTACAAAAGATTCTAAAAGACTCCAAAAACACTAAAAAGACTCTATAAACACAACCTATATCATGGTTAAAAACCATAAAAACCATGATATACCAGTAATTTTGAGGTAATATGAATCTCCCAAAGAGTCAGCACTCTAAATTGGTAGATTAGATAATTGTTGGCTTTAAAAAGACTTATGGGGCAAGAATCCCAGGTATAGTAAACTCAACACCTAATACTCACTTAAGACAATTCCAAGTAAAAGAAGGTGGTGGAATCTTAGGATGAAGTTTAGTGCAGAACCATTGAAGAGTATATTAAACTCAACACATGAACTATTTAAACAAAAAACAACATACTTTGGTGGTAGAATGAACTCACAAGAGATTGTGGAATACCTTTTGATAAACCGGGGTAGACTAATGGATATGACACACCATTAATCTGATCAATGGATATGATTCACAATGATTGACATAAAAATGAGAATCACTTTCAAAGATGTTCAAAAAATATCAAAAACGATTATCTTATTTATTGCACAAAATTATGCTTAAATAAATTACAAATGTGTGGAAAACTAGAAATAATGTGGTAGAAAACAAGGCAACTCGAAACTATAAGAGACTTGTTGACTTAGACTAGAAATAAATGTAGTTTTAATTGCTTTTTAGCTTATTATGACCCTAGATCTTAAAAATTCGTCTGGCCTTTGTAGAATTGAGAATTTGGCTTCTGAAATGGGTCTTGACAGGTATTCATAAGGCATGATCGAATTTGATCAATGCCAAAGTAGCCTTGATTTCCCTCCTAGTTGCGAATTTGAAACAGTTTTTAGGAAGGGATACCTAAAATGGTTTTAGGAAGGGATTCCTAAAATCCAGTTCATGCTCTTTCACGACCTTAAGCTCAGCTACTCTTATTTGTGAATGAAAGAAATATTGAATACCAAACTTAGAATGTTGCTCTGATACCAACTGATGTGAATCTCTCAATGATCAGCACTCTAAGTTGGTAGGTTAGATAATCTTTGGCTTTAAAAGGACTTGTGGAGCAAGAGCTCTGTGTATATTAAACCTAACACCCAACACTTAAGACAATTCCATGTAAAACAAGGCTGTGGAACCTTAGGATAAAGTTTAGTGCAGAACCAATGAAGAGTATATCAAACTCAACAAGTGAACTGTTTAAACCTAAAACAACATACTTTGATGGTAGAATGGTCACACAAGAGATTGCGGAATACCTCTTGATAAACTGAGGTTGACTAATGGATATGACACACAATTAATCTGATTAATGGATATGACTCACCATGATCAAAATAAAAATGATAATCACTCTCAAAGAGGCATAAATATAAAAAATGCTTATCTTATTCTTGTGATTAAATAGATTACAAAAGTGTGGAAAACTAGAAAGAATGTGGTAGAAAACAAGGTAACTCAAAACTATAAAAGACTTGTTGACTTAGACTATAAATAAATGTAGTTTTAATGACTCTTTAGCTTATTATGACACTTAATCTTAATAATTCCGTCTGAACTTTGTAGAATTGGGAAGTTGAGTTCTGAAATGGGTCTTGACAAGTATTCATAAGGCCTGGTCAAATTAGATCATAGATCAATGCCAAAGTAGCCTTGATTTCCCTACTTGTTGCGAATTTGAAACGGTGTTTAGGAAGGGGTTCCTAAAATGGTTTTAGGAATGGATTCCTAAAACCCAGTTCATACTCTTTCAAGACCTTAAGCTCAACTAGTAGCTCTGGTTCAAGCTTTCCATCCTTAGTGCCATCTATGATCACATTATGAATTGCCACCTCCATTAGTCACCACCAAACTGCTGCTTTCTTTGTTTGGTCATTTCATCACTGAATAGCTGCTGAAAAGTTGTCATTCCATCCACTTGAGCAGCCGGCTTTTGGAGTCGGTCTCATGTTGTCAGCTCCAGCTATCATCCTAGAGAATGATTGTTTGTTGGTTGAATGGTGATGGTGAAATGAGGATATTGTGATAAGAATGAGGGTTTCCCATGCATAGAGATCCTGGTGAATATAATAATGTCTTAAGAGGGGATGATTTCGTGAGTAGGCATGTGACAAGATGTGAATAAACGACATGTCTTCGTCGTGGGGTGTGATGAGCCCTAATACAAGTGAGGGCGGACACTAGCAACTGTCACTTAGGACCACTGAGTGTACGAGTTGGGTAAGAGCTCTATGGGTACCAGTAGAGAGGATATGGAGTCTACGAGTCTTGTTTGATATATGAGTGTCTCTATTTAGGGTGATGTTTGAGGTATTATTAGCTTACAGCTTATGTGGTTTGAGATGACTTTGTGGGTTCATAGAACATGCTCTCATTGAGTAATTTAAATTACTCATCCCTCCTTCTTGTAGGTACATTCTAGGAGTTGTGGGAGTAGAAGTCTTGGTGTGGTGCCAACCTTTTGGAAGAAAATGAAGTTTTTTGTTGTTTCTTTTATGTTTAAGATTTTTGTTGTTATATTTGGATTTCATTTTCAAAAATTAAAATGATTGCGTTAAGAAGTTTATGTTTCAAGAGATTAATAACGAAGTATTAAACCCAAAAATAAATATTGAGATAATTGGTTTGAGGATCTAGAGGACATGACATGACATTTTAGAATCAGAGTGGGGGTTAAACCTAACCGGTACTATCTAAAAAGTTGTTTTTAGCATTATCTATTTGGATTTCAAACAGGTTTCAATAATTATGAGAAATGAGAGTTTTCTAAAAATTAGAATTAGGGCACCACTCGGACCAATACTTCCTACATACTTATCGAGAAAGTGACCTAATGTTTCTTAGTTAATAGGGTCTTTTCTAATCATTTATGTTTTTTTCGTTCCAAAGAAGAGTTCTAGAAGTGGGTGTTCAGATTGTTCTAGTGATGTTAGCAAATGTGAGCTTACTAGGGAATATGATGAAATTGGAGTTGAACCATTATGAACTGATCTTGGGGATGGATTGGTTAACTAAGAATCGGCAGTAATGGATTGTGCCAAGACGTGTGTCCAGATTTCCTGGGAGGAGAGGAAGATAGTTTTCAAAGGAATGAGAACTAAGACTGAGATTTCTATCATTTCGTTGCTGTAAAAATAAGAGTTGATTGGGAAAGGGAATGAGGTATTTCTGGCCACAAAACAATGGCTGAACAAGCAGAAACCATGAGTTTATATGTCATTCCCACAGCATCTGAGTACGCGTACATATACGAGCCACTACAAGGACCCCCTCTGATGAGAGATTATTCTTTCAAGATAGAGTTGAAGCCTAGGACGACACCCGTGTCAATGACACCTTATCTGTTGGCACCAGAAGAGATGGCTGAGTTAGAGAAGCAACTAGAGAATTTGGTGGAGAAAGGAAAATCCGACCAAGTACTTCACCTTGGGCAGCACATTTCCTATTTGTAAGGAAGAAGGACATAAGTTTCAGACTTCGCATTGATTAGGGGGATTAACCAAGGTGACCATCAAGAACAAGTACACATTTCCACAAATCAATAAGTTGTTGAACCAAATGAAAGAAGTTCTCAAAGATAGATTTGGCTTCAGGATATCACCATATTCCAATAGCAGAGGAATATATTCGGAAGATGGCATTCCAAACTCGTTTATGGATATTTATGGTAATGTCATTTGGATCGACTGATGTACCTATTGTCTTCATGAAGTTGATGAACAATGAATTCTGAGAATACTTGGACAAGTGTGTAATTGTGTTCATTGATTATATTTTGGTGTACTCGAGGAATAAAAAAGAGCATGATTGGCATCTGAGTGTTATTCTGAATAAGCTGCAGGAGCAGAAGTTGTTTATTGAATTGAGTAAGTGTAATTTATGGCAGATATTGGATTCTTGGGGCATGCGATTTTCGAAACCGAGTAGAAGCAGATCCAAAGAAGATTGTCTCTATAACTAGTTGGCCGAAGCCCAAGAGTGCCACCGAGGTTTGTAGTTTTCTAAGATTGGGAAGATACTATTGGGAGTTTGTGAAGGGATTTGCTACATGGCCAAGCCATTAACGAGATTGACGGGGAAAGATGTTAAGTTCAAATGAACGGAAACTTGTGCCCAGAGCTTTGAGCAGATAAAGGAACAGTTGACACAAACACCAGTGTTAGTACTATCCTGGTCGGGGATACCACCTGTAGTCTATACATATACTTCTAAAGTATGCTTAGGGTGTGTACTCATGCAAGAGGAATATTAAGCTTATGCATCAAGACAATTAAGAAAGCATGAGGTCAAGTATCCCACTCATGATTTGGAGTTAGCAGCAGTAATATTTTCTCTAACGATATGGTGTGCTTCCTTATATGGGGGGAAGGTGCAAGTATTCACGGACCACAAAAGTTTGAAGTACATCTTCACCTAAGAGGACCTGAATCTGAGGCAGCGCAGATGGGTAGAATTGTTGGCAGAATATTTTATGTCACTGTTTTGAATCTTCCCTTGAAGTTTCACAGGTTTTACGTTGGTCCTTAGGTGATATGTGGCGATTTTGGCTCATTTTAACCTCTGTTTCCAGGTCTTTATCGAGTTATGTTAGGTCACTATGAGGGCTTTATGCAAACGTTGGAGCTACTTGAGCTTTTGGAGCAAAAATGAGTCGAAATGGGGCAAAAGAAGCTAATTTTCACGCGGAGCAGTCGCTCCATGCGCAGTTCACTTGATGGAGCACCCGCTCCATGGCGCCGTTTTCGGGGACCAATTTGTTACCTTTGATTCCAGATTGAAATTTGGTATAAGATTTATTATCTTGTTCTAACTTTTCTTTTATTGTGTGTGTTTCAGGTGTATTACCAGAACTAAGGTTCCCAAAACCTTTTCACACTCAAAAATCGAGAGCTAGCAAGGTTAGAACAAGCTAACAAGACATCAAGACATTGTGGGAGTCACACTCGCACAACTAACTTTAGAAAGTTTAAATTTAGGGATCCGAAATTTTTGGGAAGAACTCGAGAAAAGAGATCGTAAAAAGATTTTTATTGACTTGTTGTCGAATAAACAATATGTACAATATTCGTAAGCAAAAGTAATCTAATGCCTAAGCCATAAATTACGAGAAGAAGGGATAATTTGAAAGTGAGTACAGTGATATCTATATATACTAAGAGGTCTGAACCTTCAAAAAGAAATCTAAGCGATGTGGGACGTTGGTTTCTTCTCCTTGCCTAGTAATGAGAATTTTATGACCATGATCAGGGAATGAACATTAGGATAAGGTCCAAAGATCCACATCATAACTCTTTCAACTCATGAAAATCGAATAGTGCTTTAGAAACACGGCAGATAGTTGTCTAAATTTTTTGGATGGAATCTGTTTTTAGAAGTGAGAACCATTCAAGTGTTGTCCATATGAGGTGTTCCAAGAACATGAGGCAGAGACCAGCGTCTCACTCCTCATTCCTGAAGTTTACTCGGCCTAACGCTATATAAAAATCGTTATTTGAGCCTTTAAATCAGTTTTTCTGTCGTAGTAAGAGTCTCTGACTTTTATGAGATCAGAGAGTCTCGTCTTGGTGATTCTAGTCATGAACGAAATCTTTTGTGTTTCCTCCAAAACACGATCTATTTATGGCACTGCACTGATTTCCTTGTGGACTTCAGGTCGTACGATCTTCATCTCGTCAGTGGCCTGGGTCAGTTAGGCTTGTAGCTCGTCTAACTTGTCTCCCCGGGTGGTCCTGTATAGCTCGATGTTGCTGAATCGGCTCGATCTCCTTTGTTCTTTGGCTAGTGTTCTTGCTCCACCCAAAAGAGGTTTTCTTCTTTTTCAGTCAGCTCCCTTTCTCATTCTAAGCTGTTGTGTTTTCCGGCTGTTGGAGCCATTGTCAGTTTGGGATTGTTTTCTTCTTCTTCGAGCTGATATGTGGTATGGGTTTGGGATGAAGTATGGTCTCCTTATCCATGTTCCTCTCTATTGACAATGACGGTTACAGCTGACCTGTCGAGGCATTTTTCAGTGGCGCCTCTTGCTCTTCAGCACAACTGTGGTGGCTTCGGTAAATGTATCCTTGCCATTAATGGAGTTTATTCGCTGGATGGTTGTCCTTCGGTCATCTTTCCTGGACTGAGAGTTGTTGAAAAGTTGAGTCATCTTCTGCTTGCTCGTGGTCGATTTGGTCCTGAGCCGCTTCCTCCAGATATAAGACTTCTGATTTGGTTTTTTTTCCGTATGGTCTCCATCTGCTGCGTCAGCGTGCCGTTAAGCTTTTCTTATTCTTCCACTTTTTTGAGATGTGTATCTAACATGATTTTCAGCTCGGCCATATATATTGCTGCTGCCTCCATATTTTTCGCATCTTTTGGCTGCCGATCGTTGGTGTTGACTCTGTTGTTGTTATCTCTATCGGTCATTTATTCGGATTAATTATTCTCTCGTTTTCATGAGTCATAAAATTTTTTCTCTGCATAGATGGTCACTATATATATATAAAGTAGTGTGGTTATATGATAATCATGTGTTATAAGATAAATTGTAGGGAAAAAACTACATTAGCTCTAGAATTAATGTTAATTACTAAAATAGCTCTAATTTTATTTAAATTATTGACAACAAATAAATGACTATAAATGGCATTATTATCCTTATAAGCTTTGACAGTAAAAAACTAATTACAATCATGCCATTATTATTTTCTTTCCAACTCAGCAAAAAAAAATATTCACGAAATTACCACTGAAATTTCGAGTTTTTTTTTGTTTTTGCTTTGGTGACAGATTTTTTGAATATTGCAGACTATTTTCAGCCACAGGTTTTTATCTCACAGACTTTTCTATGATGATAGATTTTTGGGAAAACGATCTATTATCCCACGAGAAGTATCATATAGCACTAGATGTATCCCAAACTATGACCTCGTGCTAAATCTTTCCGATAACAAACTTCGAAATCTATATCTCTCCGTATTGAAGATTCAAAATTTCAAAACACATAAAATTAATTTTATCGGTTATTATTTACAAACCAAACATAATCTAAGCAAACCGATTTTAAACCAAACTAAAACCTAATTCCAACTAAAACCGACCCGAAAAGACCAAAACCCAGTTCCAGTTTCATCTTCTTCTTCGATTACATTATTCAAAAAATGATTTGCTTCTGAAGCATCAATTTCTTCTCCTTTTTCGTGTATTTTTTTGTAAGGGATTGTTTTTCCATGCCTTACATGCCTTAGCTTTTCATGATAGGTGAGTGGGTAGGTGCAATTTCATGATACATGATATGAGAGTTAAAAGCAATAAGTCATCTTTTTGATTCTGGGTTTCTGTGATTGTAGCCAATTCGGATTCTGGGCATGTAATTCGGGGATTCGCTCCAAAGAGTTTCGAATTCTAATCCTTTCAAATCAAGGTCTCTTTCCTTTTTTTTTGTCAATTTTGAAAAGAGAAAATCTTCTCATGGGAAAGAAGCAAAGAAGTGGAGGGTGTTTTGATTTCAGGAAGGTGTATCTGAGAAGCAAGATTAGACATGGTTTTATGGAATTTTCAATTTTGGGAAGAATCTAGGTTAATTCGATTATAAGAAGATTTTTGGAAGAATTGGTGGTGAAGGAGAGAAACAAAAAAAAAGGAAGAAGAAGTGTCGCTTTGAATCCATTTTTTTTGGGGAGTGAGTCGATTTTTATCTGTAATTATGTTTAATCTCGGTTTAATATTGAATATAATTGGTTAGTAGTTAATTGGTAGACAGTAAACCGGATAAAATCCGATATATGTGTTTTGAGGTTTTGAATTTTCGATTCGGGGAGATATAGATTTCGAACTTTCGATTTGGGGAGATATTGATTTCGAACTTTATTTTCGTGGAGATTTAGCAAGAAGTCATAGTTCGGATTGTATCTGGTGCTATATGATACTTCTCATGGGAAAATAGATCGTTTTCCCTAGATTTTTCCTTAAAGTCTGCGATATTAGGTGGCAGATTTATTGAGAATGACAGATTTATTAAGTAAACAGAATTTTTTACAAAACCTGCGGAATGAAGTGCCAGATTTTATTAGAGTGACAGTTTTTTCAAAAAATTCTGTGAAGAGGAACATGGTTTTTTTCTATGGCAGTTTTATCAAAAGTCTGTGGTACCATTACAACAGATTTAAATTTTGTGACAGATATATCACACAGACTTAATTTTTCTGACAGGTTTTTGTTCTCACTTGATAACTGATTTAGTTTAACGGCAGACTTTTCTTTTCTAACAGATTTATAAATCGTTTGCTAACAGGTTTTACTTTTAGTAGAATGGCATTTTTTTTTTTTTTTTTCCTTTAACAACAGATTTTTCTGACAGGTTTTCTTTCGCTTTGACAACAGATTTATCATATTAACGTTATGACAGTTTTTTTCAATTTTTCAATTTTAAAGTATGAAAACAAATAGATTTTGCCCTAAAAGGAAAAAATGAAGCTGAGACATTAGGTCAGCCGCCACATATGTTATTTTTTGAATTTTTCCGCCATATTTTTTTTTTATTTGGTAGCAGACTTATGTTTTAAGTGGTGACAGATTTATTGCTTTTTTTTTTCTAAACGAGATTTGCCCTAAAAAAAAAAAACGGGTTGTAAGTTTTCTATCTTGGCTTGCCGACTTTGCCTTCTTCTACATTGCCCTAAAACTCGACAACTATGTGCAGCACTTGCCACATGGTTTTCTAGATACATATCACCCAAAATCTATTGAATTTTAACTAATTTTCTCCTTAACTGTTTTTTCAACGGATCCAACTATTCTTGTATGTGGCAAGTGGATTTTTGAGAAGAACAGATGGCTATTCCATGTTGATCAGGAAAGAGGAAGCAGAATTATGGCTGCAAACGATGGTTTTGGTTATAAAGATTTCATTCGTATGATCATTGATGATTACAAGGTGGAATGGAGATTGTATGATGTTGAATTGTCTTACATGTTTCCTAAGAATATGTTGGCTAAATTACCTCAGAATACTCCTCCGGTTAATGTTGACAGTAGTAGACAGTTCGAAGGTTTTTTTATGGTTACTCAAATCAGAACAAGTTCGACTTTGTGTTAAATTAAAGGAGAGAACATTTGGCGACAAAGAGGCGTCCTCATCAAAACTCGTGAAACCTAAAGCTAAGGTAAGTAAGACGAGGAGTGATGTGCGTACAGCACAATCGGATACTCATGAACTCGACGACACTGACGATAGATTTGACTTTTGTGATGACTCTGATGGAGCATCTTCGGATGATGAAGATTTTAGTGTATACAGAATACCTCTGGAAGAGAATCAGGTCAAACAAAAATTACCTATTAAGAAGAGGGAAACTACAACAGTACCTTCAATGCCCAAAGAATCAAAAGGAGTTGCACCACACGGTACCTTTGATTTGTCTTCACTTACTCTAGCTGTTGGACAACAATATGAGTCTAAAGAGGCACTGGAAACGAGATTGAAGTTGTTTTCAGTGATACATCAATTCGATTTTGATATTGACAGATCGAGGCCTGATCTTCTAGTAGATAAGTGTTGGTTGGAAGGATGCACATGGAGATTTCGAGCTTCACCAGTTGGTGACGCTCCTCAGTTTTATGTTCGTGTGTATGTTGCAGAACATACTTGTTCCGTTACTGAGCGTTCGACCCATTCTCGACTAGCAATTTCAGAGATACTTTGACTTCTGTATAAGGATTACGTTGGTGGTGTAGGGCCAAAGGTTTTACCGATACATGTTGGATAGGCTATGAACATGCGCTTTGGTATCAAAGTGAGTAATCTTTTAATTATTTTATGTTTTTAATGCTCATTATTTTGGTATTAATTGGAACATTGTTGTTTTATTTAAAAATAGATGGATTACTGGAAGGCTCGTCGAACATTATTACATGCACGAAATTTTGTTAGAGGTTCTCCAGAGAGTGGTATGCAGATTTGCCTACGTATATCTACATGATTAGAAGAGCTAATCCTGGGACACTCACACGCTTACAAGTTAACAGTGAGGGGCGATTTAAATATGCCTTCATGGCGTTCGGTGCTAGCATGAATGGTTTTCCTTTCATGAGAAAGGTGATTGTTGTTGATGGTACATTTTTAAAGGGGAAATACAAAGGAACTATACTAACTGCTTCAGCACAAGATGTGAACTTTCAAATATTTCCAATAGCATTTGTTGTAGTTGACACCGAAAATGACGAATCGTGGGAATGGTTTTTCAGGCAGTTAAACTATGTGATTCCAGATGTCGAGGGGCTTGCGATTATTTCAGACAGACACAAATCTATTTGGAAATACCATTGCAAATGTGTATCCCACGGCGAGTAGGGGAATTTGCACATATCATCTATACAAGAATATACTTGTACGGTTTGGAGGTGGTGATGCATTTCGTTTGGTTAAGAGAGCAGCCAATGCCTACAGAATGTCAGATTTTGATACAATATTCAATGAGATCAAAGCATTGAAACCTGCACTGCATAAGTATTTGGAAGAAGCGGATGTTCGAAAGTGGGCACGCGTTCATTTCCCTGGAGATAGATACAACATCACAACTTCTAACATCGCAGAATCAATAAATAAAGCATTATCAGATGCAAGAAATTTCCCAATTTCACAACTCTTAGATGTAATAAGGTTAATGATGACAAGATGGTTTAATGACCGGAGGAATGATGCGCAGGAAACTACGACGACCTTAACCCGGGGAGTAGAGAAACTGTTTGAGGTATTACATTTTTCCTTGCAGTATTGATTTTCAAACTAAACCGCGATTTAATGTTTTTTTTAAATCTTGTTGCTTTGTATTCCTTATGCAAAGTCACTAAAAGTACAAGCGATTGATGCACATCAAGCTCAAGTTACCGGTACTTCTTCTTTGCATGTGGTAAACTTGACTGAAAAAAATGCTCGTGTAGACGATTTGACTTGGAGAAGCTACCATGTGTGCATGCAATTGCTGCTGCTGAGACATTTAAAATGTCACGCATATCACTTTGCCATCCTGTTTACCGCAATGAATACTTGTTCAAGACATACTCATCTCCAATCATGCCAAAGGATGATGCGCTATGTACGTCTGATCTTGTCACATCACTAGTGTTTATGCCTCCTTTAGTTCTTCAACCACCGGGAAGACCAAAGAACACGAGAGCGAAGTCCGTGTTAGAGAAAGGGAAAAACAAGAAACAACCAAAAAATTCACATGCTTGTTCTGTATGCAATCAACAAGGACATAACAACCAAACATGCCCGGGCCAGTTTGACATTTGAGTTTCTTTTTTTATTAGACATTTGTTTCCTATCTGCTTCCAATTTCTTTGTTTGGGTTCTTAACATCTGAGATTTTTTTTTGTTAGACGTTTGTGTTTAACATTTGGAATGCATTTGTTTCCCAAAGTATCAAACTTGTGTGGTATTTTGATCAAGCTGATAGTATCGAGCTGATAGTGTATAATTCAGTGTGCTTGATCAGTTATGCGAAGAAGACGATACGTCCGCAATTGCTTGTATGTTTAATCACAAGCTCATTGAAATTGCAGTGTTTCCCGAGTTCCTGCAACAGGTGTCGCCCGACACACACCTCAAGTATCACCCGTCACCACATTCGAACAGGCAGACATATGTCGATCCAGCCCGACACCAGTGGTATCGCCCGACACCAGTGGTGTCCCCAACACCAGTAATGTCGCCCGACACCCATCTCAAGTGTCGCCCGACACCCCTTACGGATATACCCGATTGTTGGTTATAATTGAGTTAGCTTTATGTTACAGGCACGTGAGGCTTATGTGAGATAATGTTTGATCAAAATATAATCGTATTAGGACTTAGGAGTAGGTGAGAGATAATGTTAGCTTTATGTTACAGGCACCTATAGGTTGTTGACCATTTCTGTTGCTGGTGAAACAAATTGCAAAACAGTTGTAAAATAATAAGAAAAACAATTGCATAATAGACTACAACTGCAATAAAAAAAAAACCAAAAAGACATGAGTAGTAAATAGTTATAAAAGTGGTTAAACTATTAAACATAAGAGCAACTAGAGTAGTAAGTAGTTATTAAAGTACCTAACCATAATACATAAGAATTACAAACGATCACATGGAGTAACATCTTCAACCGGAGACGTTGAACCGTCGTCCTCTACCTCTGGAGGGTCCGTATCCATACATGGTAGTCTCACCTCATCATATATTTCAGCCGTTAACTTGAATCGTATACGTTGAATGCTCCTATCTGAGAGGCCTTCAAAAGTACAGCCAATAGCAAGACATTCAATGTACTTCAAAGCGTAAATACCACAATCCCCTGGATCTTCATTTTGTGGCACATTGCGAAGTCTCTTTACCGTGAATTGCTTCTTTGACGTCTTTCGGATCGTGTCAGGAATTATTTCGTTGAACAAAGTTGGGATCATTGTTGTGAATGGTCTGCACCTGTTGAGAATTGCCTTGTCATCCTTCACAACCGATAAGATGCTATCATAAACATGTATCTTCTGCTTCACCAAATCAATGTCCAGCGCATCCCAATGGTTGTCATTCACGAAATGACAAGCATATAAGTGGTCAACATTAATAACACATTTCTTATTTGTAACTACATCAGGATGTGTACCGTTGAAGGCTTTCTTGTAATAATCCGGGAAAATCCACTCGTCCTTAATGAACTCTTTGTAGTCAGAAACTCATTGACTTATAAACCACTGGTCTAAGAATGTAATCTGTGATGAGTGGTAAGGCGATGGCTCACGCATTGACCTCTTGTGAAACATATGCATTCCAGCACATATGTGCTGTCAAAGAAACGAAATTTTATTAGCATAAACATATAAAAAACGATTTATGTACAAAACATATAAAACTAGTACTCACTGCGGCATTCAACCACCCATAAGTTTCTGAGGGCCAATTTGATCTTGGTGTGGTGATTTTTTTATAGAATTCCACACTTGAATCAGAAGCTGAGTATGGTCCCATACTAGAAAAGCAAAAATAGAGACGATTTGAAAAACAAAACTCAATTAAAAACAATTTAAAGCAAAAGAAAAGGGTATAAAATTACTTACTCATCCACTTGCATGAAGTCCAAGAGCTTATCTTCTACTCTTTTCTCAACAACAGCAAAGGGGTCATAAGCGTCGGATGACAGAGTTATGTCAGAGATGATGCGCTTCACAATGGAGTTACATACAAAGGGTGGTCGTTGGGTTTGTGCCAATTGTGGTACTCGTTTTGGTAAAGGTGTATCACCCAACATCCTTATGGACTCCGCTATAACATCTAAACTGAGTCCAACATTTGTAAATCTTAGGTTGGACAATGTTTCCCCATCTGAAAGATCTTCATCTCGAAGCTGTGGTATCGGAACTTTGGCTACACCTAGTTTTTTCTTTGGTTTCTTCAGTCCTTGGACCTTCTGCCTCCTATTTGGACTCGGTTTTGCATTTTTACCAAGACACGGTATGGGACCATCAATTTTGGTTTGAACCAGCCACGACTGTACCAAAAAATGAACCATATATCAATAACAGAAACTCATCAACATAAAAAGGAGCAATAGACCAATATATTAACAAAAAAATGGATGAATATATTAACAAAAAAATGGACCAATATATCTTTAAATGAGCACAAGTTCAACACATTCCAACATTAATACAAAATATGAGAGTAAACCACTAGAAGATACAACACATAAAAGAGCAATATAACATTACTAGTCAATGTAAACATACACACATAAACAAGCATTACTACCCTGGTTTCATTTTACACTAATTAGTTCACTTCTATATAATAGAAAAAGTGCTAACATACCATATCATTACTAGTCGCTCCATTGCTCCCATCCACCTTTGAGTTTACAGCTTCTTTATTCTCATATAGTTGTAGGCGTTCCATGAGAGACTTGACATTATCCTCCAAAGTGGCAAGTTTTCCGCTTGAGGCAGCCAATCTATCATCTATTAGAGCTCCCACTTTGTCAAAAACTTCAGTCTCCAATGATACAGCGACCTTGGCAGTGAGTATGCTATCAAGACTCTTTACTTTCTCTGTCAGCAGCTCCACTGTTGCTGTGAGGCCTCTAATAGCCATTTCAGTGCTGGATGGTGAACTCTTGGCCCCATGACTCTGACCAATGTCTGTCTGCTCCATCTCATCACCTTCATCCGAGGGCTACAAAAGTGTCAGAAAAAACAAAAGTTACATTAGCAAAAAAAAAAAAAAATCACGATCAAGATTAAGTAGAATAAAATTATACTCTTAATAAACACAAATACAAAACTTGAACCTTTAACAGTTTTAACAGCTGAGATTTTGAGTACTTACACTTGGTGTTCCAGCTGCTAAAACTGGTGTAGTACCAACTTTCCTTTTCTTCATATTCGTCTTGTAGCTCGCTGAAAGTTTTCTCTTCGTTTGTTGGTAATCGACACTTGACCAACACTCCAAGCTGATGAGTCCAAACGGTTGTGAAGAATATCTTCAATCATTTTTGTCACCAGCCCACACGGGATCTAAGCTTTGATCTTCTTTATGCAAGAAATGCTTAACACGAACCTGAAATTTAAACAACAATACAATATAATTAAACATAGTGTACAATGCAATACATATAACCTGTCAGTACTTTTACTTCACAGTTTTACCTTGTTGCCATGAGTTTGCTTATCTTCTTTAAGGACTTGTACAAAGATATTATGTGGACGAGATGAAGCGTAAGAGAGAAGAGGAACTTCATCGTCTCTACTATTACTGAAACGCTCACCAAAAACTTGTATTGACTCGAACACCCATATAAGAAGTGCAGGGACACACCCTCGAAGTGTGTAAGTCAGTGTACCCTCGTATTTCAACATCTTCACCGATTCAACGAGGCTTTTACATGCCACTGTACCCCACGGATATGTCTCAAATACTTGGGGATCAAGTACTCTTTTAGCCAGCTCCAAGGGGATCCTACTAGAATGAGAAATCCCAAGGATTCCAACAGACAAAATAGCCAACCATTCAATCATTCTCCTCTTCTCAAAATCCCAATCTCCACATATATCCAAAACCCGCACTAGCTCATCCAACAAAGGACCTTCGAAAGATTTCGCTCATATTTCTCTCCAAAAGTCTTCATGATCAAGAACTCATGTGTCATTCTCTTTAAAAGAAGCACAATTCAAACCTGTAATCACCTCAAGCTCATGCAAAGAGAATTGTATGGGCTGATCATCAATCAAGAACCACAACTCGTAAGGCCTTCTAACAAGCAACTGGTTTGTAAGCAAATGATGGACGGTTGCTGCAGACCATGTGAAGCTAAGCTCTTGAAACTTAGCGAAAATCCCAACTGAAGAATTCATCACCACTTGCCATGCATCCACTCAAATACCATGTTTGAACATTTTTAAATTGGACATGAAACAACTGTGATTCATGTTCTTTGCACTCTTTGAAGCCTTTCCATCCGCGTACAGCCTTGGTGAATATCTACTGTTGCTACTTGATGAAGCCATGTCTATAAAAACAATAAACCTGTGACATGAGTAGAAACAACAAAATAAGCTAAATGATTTGATAATGTAATTCATTCTAAAATAACACAAATACTATAACAACAATTTGTAAAAGAGATGTTAAACAATCACATGGTGCAGAAATTAATCTAGTAAGAACAATGGCAAATTACTCAAAAAAAGATTGGTTATGATTTAAAGCCTGTATTCATACATTATAGTGAGTAATTAAAAGAAGAAGGTAGAATAAAAAAAACAAAACTTTTTTTACCAAAACGATACCAAAATGTTTAACTAGTCAAATATAAAGATGTGCTATCGTTGATACACACAGACTCATGTTTCATCAATTACTAATCATGACCAAACTAACTTTTTTGTGCAGCAAACAAGAGCTAATTGGAACAATACAGTTAGAATATGTTCTTTAAAAAAAAAAAAAATGGAGGACAACAAATTTGGATGTCTCAATATCAGCATGCACATTAAACACACATTTTCAACTATAGATTTTAAGTGTCATATATTCAAACTTGTTAAATCAAAATAGTCTACAGTGCACTAATGAATATAAATTTCTCCCCTTTCCGATGAGCTGAGACTGGATTGATCACTACGGAAACTACTTTGAGATCCCCCGCCCAGCTCCTCAAGAGCGAACTAGAACTTGTGGTATGTCAATATCTTACTACAAGCTACTTTAGTACCTGACAAGTTCACCGAATATAAACATTAGACCTCTGAGCTCATGTGATGCCGATTAGTTAAACAAGAAACACTCATTGTATGAGTTTAATAGCTACATAATTTGGTATATATAAAGAGACATATCTACCCACCAAATTATGCAGTTATGAAATCCCGAAACCAACAAACGATATAGTATTAGAATCCTATCTAACTTTTTCATCTCTTCCCTTTTCATACACCAAAACAAAAATCACGTTTGGAGAAACTAGACTAGGAATCTAAAATTTAATAATATTTTCTTTTCACAAAATAAATGTGAAAACTAGTATTCTTTGTTACGTTTTTGGAACTGAATCTGCTAAAACGATGGCAAAAGGAAGAGGGTGAGGGAGAGGTAAGAGATAGTTGTAAGTGAAACTTAGAACAAATCACACTCGTAACACAAAATCTGATTTAAAAACAAAATCGGACAAAAAGTGAAATCAATTTTTCTGTTTACTTACCTCTATTAGAATGAATTGTTGATTGACCGAAAGAAGAAGCCTAAGTTCGAAGAAGACAAGGAGGCTCGACGGACGGGCGCGGCAGGAGGGGAGCTCGAAAATCAGAGGCAAAGGATTCGAAAAATGATTCCAATTCTGCCTGTCGTTGGCAGAAATCGAAGGCAACTTCTCAATCGCCGGAATTTCGAAATCTTTGCCGGTAAGATGAAGAGAGGGGTTACGAATTGGGGGTTAGGTTACAGACATCGAAAATCAGAGGTAAAGGATTCGAAAATGATTCTGATTCTGCCTGTCGTCGGCAGAAATCGACGGCAACTTCTTAATCGTCAGAATTTCGAAATCTTCGTCGGTAAGGTGAAGAGAGGTGTGAAGAGAGGGGTTACGAATTGGGAGTTAGGTTACATACATGTTTTTTGTCGGGATTATTTTTGTGTTAAACAAATATCAATTTTAAAATCCAATTTTAAAAGAAAACTTAATTTAATATTTTTAAAAAAGTTATTCTAAAAAAAATAGAAATGATATGTTTGTAATTACTAGTATACCATGTGGTTAACATGCCTTCTGGCAAAAAATTAGTGCCAATTCAGTAAATTGAGTTTAGAAATAGTCATCTCTTAACAATGTTAATCTAGTATTTTCAATGTTTTTTAAGTCATTCTAGGTAATTTCTCTAAATTGTATGACGTATGACTATTTCTAAACTTAATACATTGGTTTGATGAGTTATTTTGTTGTATAGTATAAATTATGTGGACATATATGATCACCTCATGAGTAGTTATTTATTATTACTCACCTTTTTTTTAGTGCGTTGAAGTATTTTTTATGATTAAAGTTAAAACGCGAGACTTAAGATTCAAAGTAACCGAAGACGAGTGTTACATTGGTGATCCCAAATACATAGTTGACCAGCTTCTGGTTAGAGCCGGGTATATGTATAATCACAATGCAAAACATCTGATCTACATGGCCTTCAGGGAAGTCTAAGTCATTAAAGACTTATAACTCTCAGTTACCAATTGCACAGCTTAATATGGGCAATGAGTTTTCTGAAAAGACATTGCAGGTTATGATCCTATTTCATAACAGATTCAAAAGATGGCCGGCTTTTATGATAGAGCTTAATAAGTTAGTTGCCTTAAGTGATTACTTTGCGCAGTTTGATTGAGTATGACTTTTCTCTTTTGTAACTTTGTAAGCATTTTTGTGCGTTTGATTATATGCAGATACATCTGTTTTTTTTTTTTTTTTTTCATTTCCTCCTACAGAAGTGCTTTTATTAAGTAATATTAAAGATTTGTATCATTTTAAGTTCATTTATCTTTACGAAGAGAAACAAAAATAAATATAGGATGGTAGTTCCACAAAGCAAATACATCTCTAATTTCGGAGTAGTTCTCAACATATCCCATTATATAGAACATTAATGACTACAATCACACAACCAAAGATTCCTCCCATTATCCTCTGCATAGAAGATCACCAACTTATCACACACACAATGTACACAGTAAAACCGGCAAACGAACATAACATCTCACTGCGGGCCCTTGTCCCGTGGCGCTTCAGAATGCATAGCGTTGTAGTCTTTTGTGTAAACCCTGTGCCTCCTCTCCCGCGCGTATATAACCCAAAACACCAAAGATAGCATTACAGCAGTAGACACCAACACAAGACCCACATAGATCCACTTAGTGTATCTCTTCAGTCCCGGGCAATGATCCCTCTCTATATCAGTGAATGTGGACCTCACGAAGTCACACCCTCGCAAATCTGCCAAGAATGGTCCATACTTGTACAGACCATAGCTTACGTTAACTGCTGCAGCAACTTGGGTGTAAAGCTTTGGTGTCAGACGTCCCTGTGTGCTGCATGTTCCTGGTGTTACAATTTGGCAAGTGTAGTTCTTCCACACCTAACAAAACAGATTGTGATAAATATTTTTCTGAAGCAAAACCTGTACTTGGTGAGAGAAAGGGAATCATAGATTTACCTCCGTTGCATTGCTCAGATGGACCTCACCAGGCTGGCACTGGTGGTCAGAGAGATCAGCATTGAAGGGGTTACAGAGCAGGGGCATTAGGGGACCAGACTGGTTGTAATAAAGGGGCTTGGCTTGAGGTGGGAAGTTCCTGTTGGCCATGTTGTTGATGACATTGTCAAGAAGAGTAGCCAGCTGGTATGACACAAGCTTCGTCCGAGTCAATGTTTCTCTCGCGGTTGCATTATCAACGCATGGTAGAATATCGTCTAGAGCCGTGTGAGCTGTTGGGTGTTGCACCCATTGGTCCATGGCCACACACGTATCCCCAACAACGCTGAAAAAAAGCAGAATAATGTTTTTTCAGAAACCTTTTAATGCATTAAGCAGACAAATTGGTAGAGAGGGAACAAAACTCACTTGTGTAGAAGCAGAAATACACCACACAAGATGAAAGTACCGGTGACAAGAATCCAACCAAGGATCACCAACCTATCCATTGTTGATCAGAACAGATTTATCAACATAAAGCGCAACCAAAGAAAGACGAAAATTAAGAATGAAGACTTCACTTACGTATATACAAGGCACCGCAGTCCAAAGATAGAGAGTACTGTATGTAACAACAATGAAAGCAATCAGCCTTTAATCAATAACAATCCCTAAGAATTTGCTGATGCATATAACCAGACGACTTACGGAATCCAATAAACGCAAGGAAAAGCATCACAGCAGCGATGATGATGAGCGCAAGTCTCCTGCAACAAGTAGAGACAAATTATAAGCAAAAACAAAAAGATGAGTACAGATGAAAACAGATGAAGAAAGATAACAATATGGTACTGAAACTTTACATGTTGTCCAAGACATCTTGAATCTTGTCTTGGTTCTCCATTGTTTTGACAGAAAGAGTAGTTGCAGAGGAGTTGATCTTTCCCTGTATATCGTCAATGCTCGATAAAACATCCCCCGGAAGAACGAAGGATTGCACATCCACCTTCTTAGCTGCGTTGAGATAATCTGACACATTCCTGAGGTTTTCTGACGTGAAATTTGCTTGCCTCACCACATAGTCCAAAGTATCTGTTGTGCTAGCGTGAAACTTCCCTTGACCCGTGTAAAGGAAAACACATCCCACACTGAAATATCAAACACAAAACACTAAGAAACAACGATGACCAAAGAAAAGCTAGTAAAAGGGATAGTTGCAGTCTACATTGCTGCGATTGTGAACGAAATGAGGAGGATAAGTGAGAGAGCGTAAGCAATCCGGGAATAGCCGTAAGGTTGACGGGCACAGCAGCAATAGCAAAAGCAAATGAGAGACAAGGATAGCCCGAAGAACACAAACCAGACTGCTGCTATAACAACAAAAGGCACCGCTGTATAAGCAACAGACTGCAACAAAAGCAAAGAATGAGAAACATTAGCACGTCATAAGTATCCTCCAAAATGTTCAAGATCCCATCAAAAACATGTTCAAACATGTTTCATCCATATAAGCAGAAAACTTATTCAATCAAGAAGGCTTGTTACATATGGTACTCCAGTTTTTCCATTGATAAACTCATTGTAGGCATAATTACACTTTTAAACAATCAAACTCCACTTAGCCAGAGTTTAATTAAATAAGTAATCTAAGAACCAAAGTAAAATCCAAGTCGGAAGCAGAAAACTTCTTATTAAAGACTCATTTTAAAGATGAAAATTTTGATTGGTTTTATACATCTCTCATCCATATAAGCACAAAGCTAACTCAATCAAGAAGGCTAGATATAAATACTAATCCATTTTTTCATTGATTAAGCATAATTACACCTTAACACAACGAAACTCCAATTAGCCAGAGTTTTCAGGGTAAAGATCAAAACTTTTACTAAAATTTAGGAATCTAAGAACCCAAGTCAAACCCAACTTGCAACTTGGGGAAAGAGAGAAAATTTAGGACACTGGACCACAGAAATAAAGACTCACAGTCCAATAATGGGTATTGCTTATGTTCCATCCACCAGTGTAAAGCTTGAAATTCTCAGTAGGATCTTTTCTTTTTGTTCTCTTTGCAGCCAAAATCAGAGACGAGTTGTCTCCATTTTCCTCTGCCATGAATCTTTCTTTTACACTTGTCCTCCATTCTTCTACACTTCCTTCTTTTTCTGAAGAATCCAAGCGAAATTGTAAAAAAAAAAATATATACTTTAAGAAACTAAACCGATATTTGATCAAAATTCAAGAAACCAGCAATTATTGTGTAGAAGTTGAACAAAATGTCTGTCTTTCTTACCAGCAATCGATATTCCAGTGGTGACAAGAAGGAATGAAGAAAGAATACAAATAAGTATAAACACTCTTTTAGATCTGGAACACAGCATACTGTCTTGTTTTTTTTTCTCGATTTTGTTTTTAAATTTTTGTTTATTCTCTCGTATCAGTGTTTTTATGTTTAGAATCGTGATAGAGAAACAATGGCAGACGTGTTAAGAACACGATTTGATTAAGATTCCGCTTGACGCGGTTCTCAAATCTTCCTCGAATCACATTTCCTTCATTTCCAAATCACATTTCCTTAATTTTCTTTTTTATTTCCTCTTTTCCAAAGCAGTTTTTAATTCTTTTGTAAAGATGCTCCGCCTATTTCTTTTTGTAATTAATTCAATCTTTATTTATCGTGCACACATTTCTGATCGGAATAGTTTTGGTTTTTAGTTTTTAGGTTTTTGAATTTTGATTTTTGAAATTGTGGTTTTTGATTTTGCTCTAAATTTTATATCTATTCAACAAAAAGAACACGATGCATACTCGGAAGCAAAACACGTTGACAAATGACAGCAACAGAAAGAATAATAAAAAATACTCCAGTAACATACAAAACAGATGGGTATAGCTGTGTTTGAAATTAAGTTAGTCCCTCCGCTGATCCAGACCTAATAAATTAACGAAAAATAGAGAATTAATTGGAGAGTATTCATAGACTAATTTTTTTATACAATTTAACGTAATTATAATAGATTTAACATATTTATATATAAAAACAAATTAAAATTGTTATACTATTACTTTTATATAAGATTTATAAATAGGCTTAATTTGTTTAATATTACTTTTATGTGTGATAATGTATAAAGTAACATGTGCCAAACCAAAATTTAGTATAAGAGAAAGAGAAATAAATAAATAAATAAAGTGCCCTTCAATTAATTTTTTTTTAATGAAAAGTAGAATAAAAAAGTTAACTATATTTTAAACTAGATTAATATATTTATAGTTAGTAGTTAACTAGTGAACATAGTTTACTATTTTCAATTATTTTAGCACAATTTACTACGGTATATTTGGCTGTCCATATAAGTTAATCTCATCTTCTTAATTCATAATCATATGAATTCTTGTTCTCAAATTTTCATATTTTCTATCATCATAAAAAAAATTAACTATATGTTAGAATAGTGACAATAATCAATTATATATAAAATATAATTACATATTATAGTTTATAGTTAGCTATTTGTTAATGTGATATAAACATAGTTAACTATAGTATTACGATAGTTAACTATATATTTAACTATTTCTAAATTTTGTAGATTAGTCAATTAGTTAGTTTGTTGGATAGTTAATTACCTAACAAAGTAATATAAAGCTTAATTTATCTTATAATTAAACTATATAAGATCAAATATGAGATGTTTAAAATAAGGATTATTATAATTCAATTTCTAAATTAAAAAAAAAACTTAAAAACTTAAACAAAATCAAATTGAACTTTGGTTGGGATTAATTTTCTTTTTTGGCTGAAATGTTATAAAAAATAAAATAATAATTAGGCATATTCGGAAACTATGCGATCTAACACAGATACTAGATGGCCAGCGCAACTTATAGCGATCCAACGCGGAAATTAATCGTTCCACCGCATAGTCAGCCGACTCGGATCTAATGGCAATGACCATAGTCCACCTAACCTTAAACGACCGTGTTTTTGAACACATGTTATACATATTCAAAGTTTCCAAAATAAATTTCTTTAACTTTATTTTTAATTTCCCCATTATCCAAAGTAGTAGTTTTTAAATACCATTTGCGAAAAGATGTTCTAGCTAATTCATTTCTTTTCCTAATTTATTCGACCTTTAATATAGCATAAAATGTGTTTATTTGTTGTATCAGATGTTTAATATTTTAGTTGTCTTTATTTTTTATTTTGCATTTAAATCATTTGAAACCGTAGCTGTAGGTTTTCTGCTATAATTTAAGCAGCAAGTTATTTTTTTTTGTGATTGTAGGATTTTGTTTGTAGGTTTAATTTTTTTTAATAACTCATCTGATAAATTTTTCAAATCCAAAATATTAGTTTAGGCATTTACTCTCTACTAAAACAAGAGGTTGTAACTTAAAATAAATCAATGTATAACATATAAATAAAAGATTTAATGATGTACAAAAATTATAGCTACGAAAGTATACTACAGCACTTATTAATCAAATTCATACTATAAAATTTTTAATAAATTAGTAATTATGGTAAATTAGTAATTACTATAAAAAACAGATAATACTCATTATAAAAAATTCTTAATTATGAAAAATTTTGTTTAAGAAAAATATTTGTACAACCAAGAATACTAAAAAATAGTAAGACTCCATATATATTGTGTAACTGAAAACAAGGATGATAAAATTGTGTTATTTTCTTGATTATCAAAACAAAAAAATGTGTTGTTTTCTATATTTTAGAAAGCAAAACAGCTTGACACCAAATCAAAAAAAAAAAGTTGCAGAAAAAATCAGATTTTTATGAGATTAAAAATAATATAACATATTAGCGAATTTGGGAAATTGTTATTTAGAAGATTGGTTATGTTATGTCTAGTTGACAAAAAGAAAAGGCAAAAAAAAAAAGGTTATTATGCCCACGCGTCGCTAGGCGGGATCTTAGAGAATAAAGAGTTGTTGTTGAATGTGACAGAGATATTTTGTTTATTCGGACAAAGGTGTCCCATTATTAGCTGGGAAAAAAAAAGATTACGTTTCCAATACTAAAGTTAATTACTAAAATAACTCTATTTTTATTTAAACTATTGATTAAAAATAGGACAAATATCTTAAATAATATATTTTTGTATTTATGTACCAAAATAAACTAAAAAGGAGAAATAGACAAAAATGTTTCATTAAACAAGAAAATTGACTTTTCTATCCCTCACTCTCTCGTTTATATAACTAAATTAGAAAAACATTATTCAATTTCATTATTTTATAAAAAAAAATTTAGGAAATTCATTGTTTTCGATTTTTTTTCCAAATATACTTTTTCGAATATTTTTTTTCAAAATTTTTTTTTTCAAAATTTTTTTTTTCAAAATTTTTTTTTTCAAAATTTTTTTTTCAAAATTTTTTTTTTCAAAATTTTTTTTTTCAAAATTTTTTTTTTCAAAATTTTTTTTTTCAAAATTTTTTTTTTCAAAAATTTTTTTCTCCAAAATTTTTTTCTCAAATTTTTTTGTTTTTTTCGAACTTTTTTTTTTGAAACCCGTTGTTTTACTAAACATATGTAAACAATTCCCAAAAATTATTATACATTTCCTACAGTTTTAAGAACATTTTTAATCTTCCAAACATTTCATATATATTTAATATATCATTTTAAAACATTTAAACAAAACATTTAAAATTATTTTCTTTTTGTAAAACATATTTTTATATATTTATTAAAGTCTTAGAACATCTTTCCTAAAAGTGTGTAAACTATTCATATATATTAGTATACCATTTCTAAAATTTCAATAACATATTTTTATGTATTAAAGTATTAAAAACACTTTCCTAAAAATATGTAAAAGAAATCTAAATATTACTATACCTTTTTAAAAAGAGTTAAAAAATTAGAAGAACATACTTTTAGGTATGTTAAATCTATTTTTAAATGTTTATTAAATTTTTAGGAACCCTTTACTAAAACTATATAAATCGTTCATAAATATTAGTATACCCTTCCTAAAATTTAAAGAACATAGTTTTATATATGTTAAACCAATTTTTAAATGTTTATTTAAGTTCTAGAAACATTTTATTAAAAAAATTTAAATCATTCTTAAATATTTAAGATTTTTTTTTCAAAAACTGTTTTTTTTAGGAACCATTTCCTAAAAATATGTAAAACATTCAAAAATATTAGTATACACCTAAAATTTTTAGAACATAGTTTTATTTATGTGAAACCCATTTTTAAATGTTTATTAAAGTTTTAGACACCATTTCCTATAAATATGTAAATCATTCCTAAATATTTAGTATACATTTCCTAAAATATTAAGAACATAGTTTTATGTATGTTAAACCCACTTTTTAATGTTTTAGAAATATTTTCCTAAAATATGTAAACAATTCCAAAATATTTTTTTTCTTTTTAAAAATCGTTTTAGGAATCATTTCCTACAAAAATGTAAACCATTCCTAAATATTAGTATACATTTTCTAAAATTTTAAGAACATATTTTTATGTATTTTATTTTTAAATATTTAGTAAAAGTTTAGTAACTCTTTCCTAAAAGTATGTAAATTATTATACATTTCCTAAATTTTGGAAAAAACAAATTTTTGGAAAAAAATAAATTTTGTAAAAAAAAAATTTGGAAAAAAAAAATTTATGAAAAAATAAAATATTTTTGAAAAAAAATGAAAAAAAAAAATTTGAAAAAAAAATTTGGAAAAAAAAATTGAAAAAAAAATTTGAAAAAAAAATTTGAAAAAAAAAATTTGGAAACAAAAATTTGAAAAAAAAAATTTGAAAAAAAAAATCTGAAAAAAATCTTGAATTTTGTATTAATTTATTTTTTTTTAATTTAAATTTTATTTTAATTACATATGGGAAGGAGGGGTAAAGAGTTTTTTATCCCCTTTGATGAAACATTTTTGTCTATTTCTCCCATTAAGTTCATTTTGGTCACTAAGACTTGAAAACAGTATATTTTAGGGTATTCCTCTTAAAAATAAATAACTACAAATAATTATAATATTTTCCTAAATTTTGACAAGAAAAAAATAATTACAGTCTTTCCACTTTTTTTCAACTAAAAAAATCAATATTCATGAAATTATCACTGAAATTTCGAAAAACAAAATTTGATTGGATGACAGGTTTTTAGAATTTGACAGACTAATTTGAGCAACAAGTTTTTATCACACATGCTATTCTACTATGACAGATTTTTACTTAAAATTCATGGCATGAGATAGCAGATTTATTGGGAATGACATATTTTTGCCTCAGATTTATTTAAGTGAACAGATTTGTCTACAAAATATGCGGAATGAAGTAGCAGATTTTAATAGAGTGGCAGATTTTTTTTAGAAAATTTCTGGGACGAAGAACATGCTTTTTTCTATGGCAGTTTTATAAAAAGTCTATGGTACTATTACAACAGATTTAAATTTTATAACAGATTAATTACACATACTTAATTTTTCTGACACCGGTTGTTGTTCTCATTTGATAGCAGATTTAGTTTACGACAGATTTTTAGTTTTCTGACGGATTTATAAATTATGTATGTGTTTATTTGCTGACTTTTTCTCATTATTCTTTCGACAACAGATTTTGCTGACATGTTTTTTTTTTTTTTTTTTTTTTTTCGTTTTGACAACAGATTGATCTTATTAACTTGATGGTAATTTTTTCTTGTTTTGAAATTTTAAAAATTTTAAAGAAAAAAAAGATTTGCCCTAAAACGAAAGAAAAAATTGAACATATTAATTAGGTCAGTCGCCGTCATAGTTATTTTTTGAAGTTTTTGGCAGATATTTTTTATTGGGTAGTCGATTTATGTTTTTATGTAGTGTCAGTCTTTTTTATATTTAATGTCCTCAAAGAAATAGTACACATCTTCTAGCTTGGGACTGCCAACTTTTTATAACTCGTCATTGCCTTAAAACTCGACAACTCTTTACAGTACTTGCAGCATAGTTTTCTAGATAGATATAATCCAAATCTATTGAATTTCTCACTAATTTTCTCCTCTTAACTGCTTTTTCAATGGATCCAATTATTTTTGTATGTGGCAAGTGGATTTTTCAGAAGAACAAGTGGATATTCCATGTTGATCAGAAAAGAGGAAGTAGAATTATGGCTGCAAACGATGGTTCTAGTTATAAAGATTTTATCCGTATGGTCATTGATGATTTCAAGGTGGAATGGAGATTGTATGATGTTGAATTGTCTTACATGTTTCCTAAGAAGGTCTTGGCTAAATTACTTAAGAACACTCTTCCGGTTAAGTTTAACAGTAGTAGACAGTTTGAAAGCTTTTTACGGTTACTCAAATCGGAACAAGTTCGATTTTGTGTTGAATTGAAGGAGATGACGTCTGTGAACAAATGGGTGTCCTAAAACTCGTGAAACCAAAGGTGAGACAAGTGGAATGAAGATTAATGTGTATATAATACAATCAGATAAGCACGAACCAGACGACATTGGCGATAGATTCAACTTTTGTGATGACTAATGGCGGATCTTTGAATGCTGAAGATTTTAGCGTATACGAAATACCTCTAGAAGAGAAGCAAGTGTAACAAAAATTACCTATTAAGAAGAAGGAAAATACAAAGGTACCTTCAATGCCCAAAGAATCAAAAGGAGTTGCACCACGGTACCTACGATTTGTCTTCACTTACTCTAGCTATTGGGCAACAATATGAGTCTAAAGAAGCATAAGAAACGAGATTGAAGTTGTTTTCAGTGATATATCAATTCAATTTTGATATTGACAGATAGATGTCTGATTTTCTTGTAGTTAAGTGTTGGTTGGAATGATGCACATGGAGACTTCAAGCTTCACCAGTTGGTGACTCTCCTCAGTTTTATGTTTGTGTGTATGTTGCGGAACATACTTGTTATGTTACTGAGCATTCAACCCGTTCCCGGCAACCAACTCCATAGATACTTGGACTTTTGTATAAAGATTTCGTTGGTGGTGTAAGGCCAAAGGTTTTGACAGGTTATGTCGGGGAGGCTATGACCATGTGGTTTGGTATCAAGGTGAGTTACTCATCTAAACATTCATTTCTAAATTAATTTTTCAATCTTTACCATTCAAACAGTTTGTGGAATTCAAACATGTTTGGTACATTTCCAAAAAGTTTGAAGTTTGATTCTCAAAAACTAAATCTCGACCAAAATTCATATGTCTTTATATATATGTCAAGCTGTCGGTACCGATCCTGCAATCCGACCAAAATTCATATGTCATAACATATGGGTTGGGTCAATCCATGGGTACAGATCCCAGAATTCGTTCATAATTCATGTTCTAATATATGGGTCAAGTCATGCGTACTGCACTCGGAATTCTGCCATACTTCTTATGTCTTAATATTTGGATCAAGGTGTGGGTACCGATACTGATCATGGAATCTGGTCAACATTCATATGTCTTAATTGATGGGTCAAGTCGTGAGTACCGATCACGAACCCAACCAGAATTCCAATGTGTTTATATATGGGTCAAGCAGTGGGTACCGATCCCAGAATCAGGCTGGAATTCCTATGTCATAATATATAAATCAATTTGTTGGTACCGATCCTAAAATCAGGCCAAAATTCATGTCTTAATTTATGGTTTAGGTCAAGCTATAGGTACCTATATCATAATCCGGCCAGAAGTTTTGTCTTTATATACGGTTCAAGCCGTGAGTACTGTTCTTGGAATCCGTTCAAAATTCCTATGTCTAGATATATGAGTCAAGTTATGGGTATCATTCCTAGAATCCGGCCGAAATTCTGGTCTTAATATATGGGTTGGTCAAGTTGTGGGTACCGTTCCTGGATTCTGGCTAAAATTCATGTCTCTTAATATATGGGTTAAGTCGTGGGTACCGATCTTCGAATCCGGCCGAAATTCCTATGTTTAAATATATAGGTTAAGTTATGGGTACCGATTCCGGAATCCGACTAGAATTCCTATGTTTTATATATGGATCAAGCCGTGGGTAGCGATCCTCAACCCGGCCAGAACTCTTATGTCTTTATATGTGGGTAAAGTTGTGGGTACCGATCCCAGAATCTGACCGAAATTCTTAATGTCTTATTGTATGGGTCAGGTCAAGCCGTGGGTACCAATCCTACAATCCAACCAGAATTCATGTTTTAATATATGGGTAAAGTTGTGGGTATGGATCAAGGAATCCTACCATAATTTTTATGTCTTAATAATGGATAAAGCCGTGGGTACTGATCCTGGAATCCACTCGGAATTTCTATGTCATATTATATGGGTCAAGTCGTTGGTACCAATCCGAGAATCCGACCGGAAATTTAATGTCTTATTAGATGTGTTGGGTCAAGATGTGGATGCCGATCCAGAATCCGGTCATAATTCCTAGAATTTCATTTTTGGGCCAAGACGTGGATACTAATCTCGGAATCCTACCATAATTCTTGTGTCCTAATATTTTGATCAAGTCGTGGGTACTGATCCCGGAGTCCACCCAGAAATTCTATGTCTTAATTAATGGGTCAATCCGTGGGTACCGATTCCGAATCTGACCAGAATTCTAATATCTTAATATATGGATAAAACTATGGTTACCAGTCCCGAAATCAGGCCGGAATTTATGTCTTAATATATGGGTTGGGTCAAGCGGTAGGTACTTATATCGGAATCCGTCCAGAATTTCTATGTCATTATATATATATATGTCAAGCTGTGGTTACCGTTCTCGGAATTTGGCCAGAATTCCTATGTCTTAATTTATAAGTCAAGTCGTGGGTGCTTATCTCGGAACCCGACTGGAATTCATAATCTTAATATATAAGTTAAACCGTGAGTACCAGTCCTGGAATCTGACCGAAATTCTTATGTTTTATTATATGGGTTTTGGGTCAAGCCATGAGTACCAATCCCAAAATCTGGTCAGAATTCTTGTTTTAATATGTGGGTGAAGCCGTGGGTATTGATCTTGGAATTATGGTATAATTCTTATATCTTAATATATGGATCAAAAAATGGTACTGATCCTAGAATTTGATCCAAATTCATATGTCTAATTATATGGGTCAAGCCGTAAGTATCGATCCTGGAATTCGGCCGGAAATTTTATGTCTTATTATATGGGTTGAGTTAAGCCATGACTACTAATCTTAGAATCCGGTAAGAACTCATGTTTTAATATATGGGTTAAGTTGTGGGTACATATCTCAGAATTCTGCCATAGTTCTTATGTCTTAATATTTGGATCATGCTATGGGTACCGATCCAGAAATCCGACCGGAATTTATATGTCTTTATATATGGGTCAAGTCGTGGGTACCGTTCTTAGATTCCGGCCACAATTCTTATATCTTAATTTATGGGTCAACATGTGGGTACTTATCCTGAAACCCAACCATAATTTTTAATCTTAATATATGGATTGAGCCACGGATATCATTCCTAGAAATCAGCCAAATTTTTTTCTTAATATATGGGTTGGGTCAAGTTGTGGGTACCGGTCTTTAAATCTTGCCGAAATTCTTATGTCTTAATATAAGGGGTAAGTCGTTGGTACCGATCCCGATCCCGGCCAAAATTCATATTTCTTTATATATGGATAAGTCGTGCGTATCAATCCCAAAATCTGGCAAAAAATTTTACTTCTTATTATATGGGTTGGGTCAAGTTGTAGGTACTAATCCCAAAATCTGGTCACAATTCATGTTTTAATTATGGGTCGAGCCATATGTACGAATCATGAAATCTTGTCATAATTCTTATGTCTTAATATATGGATTAAGTTGTGGGTACTAATCCTGGAATCCAACCGGAATTTATATGTCATATTATATGGATCAAGCTGTGGGTATATATCTCATAATCTGACCGGAAATTTTATGTCTTATTATATTAGCTGGGTCAAGCCGTGGGTACCATTCCCAGAATCCGGTCAGAATTCTTGTTTTAATATGTGGGTCAAGCTGTAGGTACCAATCCCAGAATTTGGTCATAATCCATGTTTTAACATGTGAGTCAAGCTGTAGGTACCGATCTTGGAATCCTGCCACAATTCTTATGTCTTAATATTTGGATGAATTTGCGGGTACCGATCCCGAATCCGGCCGGAATTCCTATGTCTTCATAAATAGGCCAAGTTGTGGGTACCGTTCCCGAACCCGGCCAGAATTCATGTCTTTATATATGGGTCAAGTCGTGGGTACTAATCCCACAATCCAGCCAAGATTCCTATGTTTTATTATATGGGTTGGGTTAAGTTGTGGGTACCAATCCCAGAATCCGTTCAAAATTCAGGTTCTAATAAATGGGTCAATTTATGGGTACCGATCTCGGAATCCTGCCATATTTCATATGTTTTAATATTTGGATCAAGTACTACTGATTCTGATCCTGGAATCCGGTCGGAATTCCTATATCTTAATTAATGGATCAAGTCGTGGGTACTGATCCCAAACCTCAACTGATCCTCGAATCCGGCCGGAATTCTATATCTTAATTAATGGATCAAGTTGTGGGTACCGATCGCAAACCCCAATGGAATTTCAATGTCTTTATATATGGGTCAAGTGGTGGGTACCGATCCTAATATATGGCCAGAATTCCTATGTCATAATATATGAATCAATTTGTGGGTACTTATCCTGGAACCATTCCGGAATTCTTGTCTTAATAAATGGGCTGAGTCAAGTTGTGGGTACCTATATCGGAATCCGGCTAGAATTTATGTCTTTATATATGAGTCAAACTGTGGGGTACCATTCTCAGAATTTATATGTCTTTATATATGGACCAGAATATTTATGTCTTAATATATAGGTCAAGATACTGATTGACAATTTAACTTTAGAGACTGTTGTGGCTTTAGTTTAATTTTAAAGTCTTTAAAACCAATTTTTTTTTTTTCAATCAGACTTTAAGAGCTCTCAACTCCTTAAAATCTTCCTTAAAAATCTCACAGCCAAAATAACTGATTTTACTCTTAACGTGACTTGTTTTTCTTAAAGCCACTAATTTATGTTTTTCTAAATTTCTAAAGCCACAACAACTATATAACAGCCAAAATCTTGACAGCCAAATCAAAATTTAAAGTAACAGTCTCAAAAACCTTAAACAATCAGAGCCCAAGTTTTGGCTGCTTATCTCGAAACCTGGCTGGAAATCCTAATCTTCATATATCGGTTAAGTCGTGAGTACTATTAGAAATCCGGCTGAAATTCTTGTTTGGGTCAATGTGTGAATATCGATCCTAAAATTCGGCTGAAATGCATGTCTTAATATATAGGTTAAGACGTGGGTACCGATCTCGGAAACTGGCCGGAATTCCTATGTCTTTATATATAGATCAAGTTGTGGGTACCGATCCTGAACCCGACCAGAATTCATATGTCTTTATATATGGGTAAAGCCGTGGGTGCTGATCCCAAAATCTGACCGAAATTCCATTGTCTTATTATACAGGTTGAGTCAAGCTATGGGTAAAAATCCCAAAATCCGGTCAGAATTCATGTTTTAATATATAGGTCAAGCCGTGGGTACAGATCTCGGAATCGTGCCATGATTCATAAGTCTTAATATATGGATCAAGTTGTGGGTGTTGATCCTGGAATCTAGCCAAAATTTGTATGTCTTATTATATGGGTCAAGCCATGAATACCTATCCCGGAAACCGAAAATTTTGTGTCTTATTATATGGGTTAGGCCAAAGCGTGGGTACCAATCCCATAACCCAGTCATAATTCAAGAATTATATATGGATCAAGCCGTGGGTACCGATCTCGGAATCCTACCACAATTATGATGTCTTAATATTTGGAACAAGCCGTGGGTACGGATCCTGGAATCTGGCTGGAATTCCTATGACTAAGTAAATGGGTCAAGTCGTGGGTACCAATCTAAAACCCGGCAAGAATTCCTATTTCTTTATATATGGGTCAAGTCGTGGGTACTGATCTCGAAATCCGACTGAAATTCATATGTCTTATTATATGAGTTGGACCAAAGTTGTGGGTACCAATCCTAAAATCCGGTCATAATTCCTATTTTAATATATGGGTCAAGCCATGGTTACCGATCACGGAATCTTACCATAATTCTTATGTCTTAATATTTGAATCAAGTTGTATGTATTGATCCTGGAGTCCGGTCAGAATTCCTATGTCTTAATTAATGTGTCAAGCTGTGGGTACCGATCTCGAACCTGACTAGCATTCCAATGTTCTTATATATGGGCGGTGGGTACCAATCCTGGAATCTGTATGAAATTCCTTTGTCATAATATATGGATCAATTTGTGAGTACTGTTCTTGGAATCAGGCCGGAATTCGTGTCATAATATATGAGTTGAGTCAAGCTGTGGGTATCTATATTGAAATCCGGCCAGGATTTATCTCTTTATCTTTATATATGGGTCAACCCGCGGGTACCGTTCTCGAAATCTGGCAAAAATTCATATGTCTTAATATATGGGTCAGGTCGTGGGTGCTTATCTCGGAACCCAACCATAATTTCTAATCTTACTATATGGGTTAACCCGCGGGTACCGTTCTCGAAGTCTGTTAAAAATTCTTATGTCTTAATATATGGGTCAGGTAGTGGGTGCTTATCTCGGAACCCAACCATAATTCCTAATCTTACTATATGGGTCAAGCTGTGAGTACTATTCCAGCCAAAATTCTTGGCTTAATATATGGGTTGGGTCAAGCTATGGGTACCGATCCTAGAATCCGGCAAAAATGCATATCTTAATATAAGCCGTGGGTACCAATCTCAGAATCCGACCGGAATTCCTATGTCTAAATACATAGGTTAAGTTGTGGGTACCGATCCTGGAATCTGGCTGGAACTCTTATGTCTTTATATATGGATCAAACTGTGGGTATAGATCTCGAACCTGGCCAGAATTCCAATTCTTTATATATCGGTAAAGTTGTGGGTACCGATCCAAGAATTTGACCAAAATCCATATGCCTTATTATATGGGTTGCGTCAAGCAGTGGGTACTTCTCCTAGAATCCGGTCAGAATTCACGTTTTAATATATGGGTCAAGCCGTGGGTACCAATCTCGGAATCCTTCCATAATTTTTTAGTCTTAACATATGAATCAAGTCGTGGGTACTGATCCCAACATCCAGTCGGAATCTATATGTCTTAATATATGGGTCATGGCGTGGGTACCTATCATAGAATCCGACCATAAATTTTATGTCATCATCTAGATCAAGCCATGGGCACATGTATCGGATTCTGGCCAATATTTATGGATTTTATTATACAGGCTGGGACAAGATATGAGTACTAATCCCAGAATCTGGTCAGAATTCATGTTTTAATATATGGGTCAAGCTGTGGGTACTGATCTCAAATCCTGCCATGTTTCTTATGTTTTAATATATAGATCAAGTCGTGGATGTCTATCCTGGAATCTGGCCAAAATTTGCATGGCTTATTATATGGGTCAAGCCATGAATACCTATCTCAAAATCTGACCGGAAATTTCATGTCTTATTATATGGGGTAAGCCAAGCCGTGGGTACTAATCCCAGAACCCGGTCAGAATTCATGTTTTATATATGGATTAAGCCGTAAGTCCCGATCTCGGAATCCTACCATAATTTTTTTGTCTTAATATTTGGAATAAGTTGTGGGTACGGATCCCAGAATCAGGCCAGAATTCCTATGACTAAATAAATGGGTCAAGTCGTGGGTACCGATCCAAATCCCGACAAGAATTCCTATGTCTTTATATATGGGTTAAGCCATGGATAATGATCTCAAAATCCGACCGAAATTCATATGTTTTATTATATGAGTGGTACCAATCCTAGAATCCGATCAGAATTCCTGTTTTAATATATGGGTCAAGCCATGGTTACCGATCACAAAATCCTACCATAATTCTTATGTCTTAATATTTGGATCAAGTTGTAGGTATTGATCCTGGAGTCCAGCCGGAATTCATATGTCTTAATTAATGTGTCAAGTCGTGGGTACTGATCACAAACCTGACCAGAATTCCAATGTTCTTATATATGGAACAAGCAGTGGATACCGATCCCAGAATCTGTATGAAATTTCGTTGTCAGAATATATTGATCAATTTGTGAGTATCGATCTTGGAATCAGACCAGAATTCATGTCTTAATATATGGGTTGGGTCAAGCCGTGGGTACCTATATTGAAATCCGACCGCAATTTCTAATCTTAATATATGGATCAAGGGGTGTGTATCATTCCTAGAATCCGACCAAAATTTTTGTCTTAATATATGGGTTGGGTCAAGTTGTGGATACCGATCCTAGAATCTTGCTGAAATGCATGTCTTAATATATGGATTAAATCGTAGGTGCCGATCTCAGAATCCGACCGGAATTCATATGTCTAAATACATAGGTTAAACTGTGGGTACCGATCCTCGAATCCGACTGGAATTCTTATGTCTTTATATATGAATCAAGTTGTCGGTACTGATCCCGAACCTGGAAAGAATTCATATGTCTTTATATATGGGTAAATTTGTGAGTACCGATCCTAGAATCTGACCATAATTCATATGTCTTATTATATGGATTAGGCTAAGCCGTGAGTACTTATCCTAGAATCCGGTCAGAATTCATGGTTTAATATATGGGCCAAGCCGTGGGTACAAATCTCAGAATCCTTCCATAATTCTTAAGTCTTAATATATTAATCAAGTCGTGGGTATTGATCCCAGCATTCAGTCGGAATCCATGTCTTAATATATTGGTTAAGTCGTGGGTACCTATCCCGGAATCCGACCATAAATTTTATGTCTTAATCTAGATCAAGCCATGGGCACATGTATCGGATTCTGGCCAAAATTTATGGATTTTATTATACAGGCTGGGACAAGCTATGGGTACTAATCCCAGAATCCGGTCAGAATTCATGTTTTCATATATGGGTCAAGCCGTGGGTACTGATCTCGAAATCTTATCATGATTCTTATATCTTAATATATGGATCAAGTTGTGGGTGTCGATTTTAGAATCTGGTCAAAATTTGTATTTCTTATTATATGGGCTAAACCATGAATACTTATCCCGGAATCTGACCGGAAATTTTATGTCTTATTATATGGGTTGGACCAAGCCGTGGGTACCAATCTCAGAACCCGGTCAGATTCATGTTTTATATATGGATCAAGCTGTGGGTACCGATCTAGGAATCCTACCACAATTATGATGTCTTAAGATTTTGGAACAAGCCGTGGGTACGGATCCCGGAATTCCTATGACTAAATAAATGGGTCAAGTCATGGGTACCGATCCAAAACCCGACAAAAATTCCTATGTCTTTATATATGAGTCAAGCCGTACTGATCTCGAAATCCGACCGAAATTCCTATGTCTTATTATATGAGTTGGACCAAAATTGTGGGTACCAATCCTAGAATCCGGTCAGACTTCCTATTTTAATATATGGGTCAAGCCATGGTTACCGATCACAAAATCCTACCATAATTCTTATGTCTTAATATTTGGATCAAGTCGTAGGTATTGATCTTGGAGTCCGGCCGAAATTTCTATGTCTTAATTAATGTGTCAAGCCGTGACCAGAATTCCAATGTTCTTATATAGGGGTAGCGGTGGGTACCGATCCCGAAATCTGTATGAAATTCCATTGTCATGATATATGGATCAATTTGTGAGTACCGATCTTGGAATCATGTCGGAATTCTTGTCTTAATATATGGGTTGGGTCAAGCCGTGAGTACCTATATTAACATCTGGCCAGAATTTATCTCTTTATATATGGGTCCACCCGCGGGTACCGTTCTTGGAATCTGGCCAAAATTCATATGTCTTAATATATGGGTCAGGCCGTGGGTGTTTATCTCGAAACCCAACCGGAATTCCTAATTTTAATTTATGGGTCAAGCCGTGGGTACCATTCCTAGAATCTGACAGAAATTCTTGTCTAAATATATAGGTTCGGTCAAGCTGTGGGTACCGATCCTAGAATCTGACCAAAATTCATATGTCTTATTATATGGGTTGGGTCAAGCTGTGGGTACTTATTCCAGAATCCAATCAGAATTCGTGTTTTAATATATGGACAAAGCCGTGGGTACCAATCTCGGAATCCTTCCATAATTCTTAAGTCTTAATATATTAACCAAGTTGTGGGTACTGATCCCGACATCCAGTCGGTATCCATGTCTTAATATATGGATCAAACCGTGGGTACATATCCTGGAATCCGACCATAAATTTTATGTCTTAATCGAGATCAAGTCATGGGCACATGTATCGGATTCTGGCCAAAATTTCTATGTCTTAATATATGGATTGAATCATGCCGTAGATATCTCTTTCGAAATTCCTGAATTCTTATGGTATATACTATGAGTCAAGCCCTGGATACTGATCTCATAATCCTGCAGAAATTCCTTTGTTTTAATATATGGATACCAATCTAATCTCGTAAACCGAATCGGAATTGGACATGTCTTTCGGGAAAATGGATATTTAATTCCCCAACTATTTGGAAAATGCGGATTAATTCCCAAACTTTCGTGTGTGCAAATTAATTCTTCAAGTTTAAGTTGACTATGCAAAATTAGACTACAAAAAGTCAACGTTAACCAAGAAAACGGACAAGTTAACGTTGACTTTTTCTGAATCTAATTTTGCAAAGTCAACGTAAACTTGAGGAATTAATATGCACATGTGATAATTGGAGAATATGTTTGCCAATTACAAATACTTGAGGAATTAAATGACTAATTCTAAAAATATAATATGTTTTTAATATATATGTATTTAATGTAAAAATAAAATAAAAATATACATATTTATTATTAAAATTTATTTGTAACATTGTAAAGAATTTTTCTATAACACTAAAATTATAAAATTTGAAAAAATGATTTAAATATATACATAGCTATGTAAACACTTAACTGATTAATTTTAACAGTTATATAATTTTTTGGTTTTTTACAATATTAATAAATCAATTTTAAATGTATTTTTGTTTTTCATGCATGAAATGGTTAAGAGAGACACATTATTTTTAAATGAATCTTATCTTCATGCTTATATATATGCATATAGTTTTCTTTCATTCAAATTTAATAGTTTTCAGTGACACGAGATAATTTTTATAACATATGTATATTTTAAAATTGACATCAGTTATTTAAATTTATTCATAACAATAATAAAATAGTGGAATCTAGTGTAGCAAGAAGCTTAGTATTCCTACTTACAACGATGAACAATAACGTATCACGACACCATCTTAAATGAGACTGCAGGAGACCATAAATTTATGTGCATATTCCTTCAAATGCAACATGTTTGCATCTAAGACAATCCATAGTTAAGACAATATCCAGAGAGTCACAATATCTAACAATCAAAGCGCTTAGAAACTACGATCAAACATGCGAGCCCCTCTGCACAGAGATTAAAGAATTGAAGTTGTAACTTTATCCCACACGAAATGAACCAAACGCCCCCTAATTCAGCTCCGTTGCTCCAACAAACTAAGAGTTCATAAAGATCACAGAGTGTATCAAATTCCACTACTCCTCACCAGCAACAAAAAAAAAAAAAATTTATTTAATTCCCTGATAGGTTTTCCACAAACGTTAGCCAGAGATATATACAGACAGCTGCGAAAAACAAAACACTGAACGAGCATACAGATGCAGAGGAAAAAGCGTACTTCCAGTGTCAACTCACCACGCTTCACAAGAATCTTAACTGGTTTCGTCATATTCTTGGATGTCATTTCCAAGGGAGAGTTGCAGAAACCAAGGAAACCTATAAACATAGGGTATTAGGTTAAAGTATTATATAACGGAATTAAGCTCGTCATACTAGAGTTAATAGCTACCAAAATTCACATGGAATATTCAAGCAACTCATCAGTGGGCTAAAAGGTCCGTTAACAAATTAAAATTCTTCAAGAGTATAAGCAGCCAAAAAAAAACTAGGAGTTAGGCAATAGAGCAGTGGAATCGGACCTGAAGATTGGGTGGAAGATATCTGTAAACCTCATAGATTTATTCCTTAAACCCTCTGCTCAGCATTTCACATGATTCATCAAGAATCAGAAGTTTATTCTTTAAACCCTCACAGACTTGTCCTTTTTATCATGTCAAATATAGGGAACATGGACACCATGCTCTAGCTTCCTGATGTATTCTCCAACGCTCTTCCCACCAACGCATGTAAATATGTTTGTGTAGTAATCCAATAGCTTGAATTGTCTTCTCTGTTTGTGAAGCCAGGTTCTCTTGTTCTGGACAATATCAAGGCCTGAAACCTGCAATAGGAGAAAGAAAAAAAATGGATAGGTAAACATATAACACGATATTGCAGCCTAAATACAAGTATTACTCAACCAGTAATTTCAAAAAGCCAGAAAAGTTGCCACACGTATTCTGATGGAAACTCAATTTGACAGACATGACGCCAAATATAGGGAAATTTACTAAACCTATCAACCTTTTTCTTCATTCCATAGAGATATCCTTCAACAGAAAAAAAAAACGTTTCAAACTTAACTAAACCTATCAACCTTTTTCTTCGGACGGCTTCTCCTACATGAAATTCTCGACACGCAATCAAGAATCTACCAAAATCTTCACGGAATGAGTATAGAACAAACCAAGTAATCACATAGCAAAGCAAGATATTACAATGGAAGGAGAAGAAAAACGCACCACCGTGTTATCGAGGGTGCCAATTGGGAAAGAATCTGACGAAAGAAACAGGAGGACTCTCATCGTCGATTACGGTTTTCACACAATGTCCACTCCCTGAATCCCATATGCGGTACAACCCATCGTGGCTACTTGAAACAGTGAGAGACCCGTCACGATTGAAATCCTCGAGACGATAAACCTCGCGTCTGAAGAGAAGGCAACATCGGAGATGCCGTTCTTGTGGCCGGTCGGACGGGATCGGCGATAAAATCTCCGTTGAAATTGATACGTGGGTAGTGCCTTATTGGCGGTGGCGGAAGCGAGGATCAATCGAAAGAGAATCTCACGGAGGATACGGAGCGATCGTGAGAACTTAGGGTTTGGGAGGGAAATGGAGATGGCAAAATGATCTCTACAACAGCAAAAAAATTCGAAACGGCTCTATTTCTTTTTTTTTTTAATACGTTATTTATTTTTAGTTATTTCTTTGTTTTAAAAAAAATCGAGTCGTTACAAAAGCTTAATTTGCTCATCTAACCAAATTTGACTTCATAATTAAAAATAAGAAAAAAAAAACTAGATTAACTCTAAAATTGATGTTAATTGCTAAAATAATTCTATTTTTATTTAAATTATGTTTTTCACTCATGCTATGCTATGCATGAGGTTATCTCAATATATTTTTATATTAAAAATATATGATTAATAATATTTATTGAAATATTAATTTTGTATTTATAATATATATATTATGATACATATATAATCTCTTAAATTTACATATTATCAGTGAATCAAATATTTTTAGGTAAACTATAATATTTTAAAAAAACAAATTAGTTATGTAAAATTAAAAATTAAATTGATTATTAATAATCAATAACTTTTATATTATATATTTGTGTGCTTTCAATTGATTATCAATAGTCAATTAGAAATTGTTTAGTGTGTAATTATATATATATATATATATATATCTTAAAAATAATTTTATTTCTACTATGTATAAGAAAACTTTTAGATATTAATAAATGTTTTTATTTGACATATTTTTCACTTAAATTAATTATAACTGTCTTTAATATATATTTTATAGTTTGTACTTTTAGTATATTTAACAACAACATATTCTAAATTTATAATTTTCTATTCATAAATTAAATATATATTTTCACAAAAAAAATATTTTGTGCTTTTCTTATGGTTTAAAAAAAAAATAGAATTCTAACGTAATGAGTGAAATCATTATCTTCTATTTATAAGTTTTTTTCTTACATATACATTGCATATTATAGGTACTTGCAGATTATATTTAACTCAAACATTTTAACATCTGAAATTATTTAGAAGTACATAATTGTTGTTTTGAAAATTATTTTCTTGCTTATTTTCGAAGCTCTTTTTTATTATGTTTTTGTTTAGAAATAATCAAAACCAAATATAATTATTTAATTAAAATATAGTTATGCACTCACATCAAATTATATACACTTCTTAATTACTAATTTTATAATTGTCAAGAAAATTAAGGAAATTTTTAAAATTATATTTACTAAAACAAACTTAAATATTTCAGAAAAATAGAAGAATCCAAATTTTAGATTTTTGGAATTTCTGTTTTAAAAATTTGATATTTAAATTTTATTTTTCTATGATCGAATTTATAGAAAATTTCAACTATCACAATAAGTCCAATACAATTGAGAAGTCATTGATGATTATTATTGTATCATATAATGATTAAATTACATGCAAACTCTCTAAAATATTGTCTGATACTTTTTTATATCAATACATATTTTTTCTTCTCAAACTCTTAATGAGTTCTCACGGTCAGATATCCATCAAATTTCTTAATAAATACATCAAACTAATTATATTATTTTTGGGTAAAATTGCTCTAAAATTTAATGCTGAAAATACCATTAGATTACTTAATTCAAGTCGTTATATTTTTCAATATTGGTTCCAATTACATAAATACACTTTGTTTGATACACTTTTTTAGAAATACACTCATGGAGATGACATTTTTAGTTTTGCACTTTACTTTGATGTCTAATGACTAAACTACCCTTGCTAATAACAGTGTCTTCTTCTTCTTCAGCAATCTCTCCGATCTCCGATCTCCGATCTTCAGTCAATCCAATTATCTCTCCACCTCTTTCAATCACGATTCCACGTCCTCTCATCTTCCTTCTCCTTCTGCCAATTCACGCCTCATTCAGAAGCCACCTCCTCTATGTCTGCTTCGCCGAATGTCGACTCCTCCTCCTGCACATCCTGCTCGGTAATTCACTTTCCTATCTCTGTATCAGCACCGGTGGTTTCGATGGATACGATGGGGACAGAAGTTGACACCATGACGAAAGCTCAAGGATGACGGATTAAAAGAAAGAGGAAGAAGGGATTGTAAAGGAAGAAGAATATATTTCTGCGGAAGACAAGGAGGAAGAAACTAATGCAACTGTGGGCTAAACTTCAAACTCACAAAAGGTAATCGTTAAAAATTTATAAACGTTTTTATAAAAAAAAACATCAATAGATTATTTTTGTTGCTTCTAAGAAATGGCTACTTTGAAAAAGCAGAATCTTTCGATACCATGAAGTCCACAACAGCATTTTCTAGACTTCTTTCGTTGGTCAATTAAGTATATATATAGTTAATAGAAGAAGTGGTCAGCATGTTTCTCATTAACGTATCTTTCGATATCATGATGTTGTTCTGAAAGATGTATGTACTACTATTTGTGCCAAGATAATGATGAATGACTTTGTATGTAATTCAAGCTTTATCGAGACTCAGCTTTAGATTTGATCTAATGATCTGGTTGTAACACATTATAAAACCATTATAAAATATAGGATCATTTATTTTGTAAGGTTTTATAAAGATTTAAAAAATGTTTATAAAACATTAGGCCCGAGTTATACATTAGGCTAGTAAAATAAGTGTTATACATTAGGCCCGAGTTGAGACAAATTGAGCCCTTTAATTTTTTTATCTGAATAAGCTTTTTTTATAAAACAATTTCTGTAAAAACATGAAAAGCACACACACGCACACGCGAACAAACCCTAAAAAAAATCCTAAAACCCCCCTTTTCTCTGAGCTCGATCCTACCAGAAAACAGCCGCAGATACCGGGAATAAGCCCTTATATTATCGTCTCCGGAAAACATAGATAACGAGAGTACATCTCATCCAGAAATCGACATATCTCAGGTTAGATCTACTTTTGTATATCTAAAAAATCCTCAAACTTTTAGAATTATTTGAATCGATCGCTTCATTTCTTTTGTTAGTTTCTCTGTATGATCCTAAAATCTGATTCGAAAACCTTAACCTTTTTATGAACAAAATTTTATAACCTATTATAAAACACGGGTTTATAAATCCTTATAAAAACAATTCTGTGGATTTTACAAGAAAGTAGTGATGAGTTTTGTACAATTTTAAGATTGCCTGAAAGAATGTATGAAGCTGGCAAAGAACCTGACATACCAGTAAGCGTAATTCAGCATTCAAATCTGAGTTATGTTGAGAAGGTAGCACAAATCTTAGGACCTGAGGAGTTTGCAGTAATAGAGAACTCTTGCATAGGATCGATTGTGAAACTGGCACGAAGAAACACTATCCAATTCTCTGGGAGGCTGTTCCATTTCTTAATGCAAAGAAGAATACTCACAAGAGGAGAAAATCTTTGGTTTGCTTTTTCAAACCAACCTATGCGATTTTCTCTGCGTGAATTATTCATGACAACAGGTTTGAGATGTGAAAAAATAACATAAAGAGAAGAGCCGCATTTTGGGAAAGAGAAGAAACCTTATGGATGGATGCTTTCTATAGGTAAAATCTACACCGTTAGAAGCTTGTATGACTTGTTATTAGAAGAAGGTCATAAGAAATCAAAGCTTGAAAGACTATCTTTAGGACTAGCAATAATCACAGAGGTTGTGATTATTGGAGAGGATCCAAGTTTCTTAATCCCAAAATCCAGATTTTGGGGTTATTGGAACTTGGATAGGTTTTCTGGAGTGATGTGGGGTAGAATAGGATTCAAAATTCTATTAGAGAGTGTTAGAAGACTCAGTACAAAAATGTGGAAGGAGGAGAACTATTATGAAGTCAATTAAGGGGGTTGTACTAGCTCTAAATTTGTGGGTCTTGTCTTCAGTTCCAGAGCTTGGTAGAGCTTTTGGTAAGCAGTGCCATACATACTCATCTACAAATCCTTATTGTCTACATTGGCAATCCACTAGAGTACCCAGAATTGCCGAGATTTTAGAGGTGGAGAAATTCGAAAATATAAGTGTATTTAATTTTATAAACCTTTATAAAAATATTATAAATGTATACACGTACAATTATGTTTTTCTCTCTTTTTGCAGGTGTTTGCCCACACAGAGATAGGAAATGAAGATGAATACAAAAATTTGGTTCAACCCATGAATTCTCAAGATTTGGATTTTAATACCGTAATTCAACTGGTGCAAAATGGATACAGAATAAAAAAAATTGACTGGGTTAAGGGATATCTTGATATATTTTCTGCATCAGAGGAGATTTCTCATAGAAGAAAAGATATTCCTTCACCTACCTCTCAGGATGAAAAAGTTGATAAGCTACTAAACATGATGAAAAGCTTGTTTATGCGTGTAGCAGTAATTGAGGATATAGTAGGAGTTGGCCCCAACAAAGAATAGGATGAGGTAAAACGAATCAACCCATTTTCGAAAGCAATACTAAATTTTTTTGAGACAGTGATTTATTGTTAGTATTATTCTATTCTTCTTCATAGGTAAGGGAAGAACGTGATGATTCTTCAAGAATGCACGATTATGGAAATGATTGTAGCAGAGAAGAATCTTCAGATGGTAATCATTCAGAAAATGATGAAAACACACAAAATACTGGTGTGGATTCCGAAGCAAATACAGAGAAGATTATAGGAGAGGAGGGTACACCCATAGTTGGAGAAAATGAGAAAATTTACATAAGGCTTTGTAAAGTTTATAATTGGGCCGACAAATATGGCTCATACAATAAGAAACATTTTAACCTTCTTTTTTATTATCTTCTTCGGTTTCTCCTCCATCGTTATCATCTATGCCCCTTCTCATCAGACATCGCTGAAACTCCTAAATTCACTTTTTAAAACCCGAGATTCACTTGTAGTTTCAGATTAGATTTCTCTCGATTCCTTAACTACCCACTTCTCAGGTAAAAAGATATTCTTTATCAGGTAAGAACATGAGTGATAGTTATGATCCGATATTGTTGCCTAAGATATTATTTATTCCTGGAAAGGAATCAGGCGGTTTAGAGAGGATTAATAAAAACTGCAACTTGAAGCTTGTCAATAAAGTAGAAGAGGTTTTAGGAGTTGATTTTGAAAGAATTGAAGCATTGTTTTTGGGTTCTATTATTAAGATGTCAAGAAATCAGAAGAATATGAGCTTCTCCAGGAATTTGATTCATCAGCTTCTGCAAAGAAGAATGTTGGCCACATGCAAAGGATTGTGGTTTTCTTTTTGAGAACAACCAATGTGGTTTTCTCTAAGAGAATTCTACCTCACAACCAATCTTCCTTGTATAGTTGAAGGAGAGGTGAGTCAAAACATGAAGAAAATGAAGAAGAACAAGAAGAAAAAGTATCAATGGATGACAAAGGGACAAACTTTGAGAAGATTGATTACACTTTTGGAAGAGAGAGGACAAGGTATGATTTCTAATGAAAGGATTAGATTAGGAGCTACAATTCTAGTGGAAGGAATATTGATAGCTAACAATCCGGTTAACCAAATACCAGTGGAAAGTCTTTTAAGAGCTTAGGATTTTGAAGAGTTTTGTACTTTGCCTTGGGGAAATATTGCATTCGACTCATTGGTGGACAGTGTGAAAAGTCTTAGTGCTGAGATGTTGAAACGGGAACAATATCATGTGTCTCTTTTATTTATGCAATTCAGCTTTGGGGTCTTTCTTCAATTCATAAATTAGGAGCAATTTATGGAAGAGAAGATGAATCAACGGAGTTCCCATTATGCATGCGCTGGATATACACCAAATCGCCAACAGAAAGTGAAGTCAAGTCCATTGCAGATGATGAACAGATATTGCTTCCTTCATTCATATGTGTTTATAACTATTTATAAAAGGTTTATAAAAGAATTGTATAAACACATTATAAACTGTTAGAGAAAGCTACTTTATATGTGTTTTTAAAATTGTTAGGTTGATGTTAAATGTGTCATTGGAGATCCAGCTATGCACTCCAATTTGGTTGAGGATATCGATCCTGCATTTGAACAACTCATGGACCTTCTGAAACAAGGTTATCGTATGAAGAGAAGAGATTGACTAAAAGGAAATGTCGATATTATGGCTGCTGTAGCAGAAATTAAGAAAATGGGTACTAACCCTGAAGATTTCCGATCTGAGGATGAGAAGTTGGGTTACCTTACTAACCGCATGATAGACTTGGAACAAAAAGTAAAATACTTGGAAATTTTGCTTAATCAACAATTCCAAGAGGTAAGTTATTTTATAAAGTCTTTATAAAATGTTTTGTTAAGTATAAAGTCTAAAAAGTGTGTTTGTAAACTTTTAGCCATTTGGAGACCAAGAAGGCAAAGATAACCAAGAAATACAAATGGGTGACAATGTAGCAGAAGAAGAAGGAAACCAAGAAATACCAGTGGCTGACAATGCAGGAGAACAAGAAGCAAACGAAGAAATACTAGTGGCAGGAGAACAAGATAGATTTGAAGACTTTGAAGTTTTTGTTTCTAACGTAAACTGGCAGAAGAAGCGGAAAAAAAGACTAAGGTGTGTTTCCATATGAAATTTATAATCCTTTATAAGAAAATTAAAAAATTTGTTAAACCGGCAGAAGAAGAAGTGATCTATTTTATAAACCATTATAAACTTGTATATATTTATAAAAAAATATGAACACTCTATCTATGTTATTTTAATTAACTTTCAATTATTATTTCAAAAACATTAGGTGGTTACTGAAGAAGCTGGACAAAACTCAAATCATTTCACCGCATATGACCCATTTGCTGCTTTGGAATCCACTAAAATCGAGAGTTTATTTCATTTCCTATTAGATGTTGAGTATGTCATCCTTCTTTATTTTAAAATATCCTACTATTACATGTCCTTAATCATTGGCAAATCTTATATAAATATATTGAATAATTATGTAGGGAGGAACCAGATGTAACCAAGCAATCTATTGCAGATTTCTACAACGTCTTAACAACTTCTAGGGAGGCATGGCCTAATAATTCATATGGGTGGTTGAATAATACGGTTAGTACTATTTTGTTTTAATGTGAATTTAAATGGTAAGCCAATATAATTTAGGTTAGGTAGTGTCTTTGTTAGAACAACAATAGGAATTTGCTCGATGCAACACTTGTGAACATGGTCTATATTAAAAAAAATTATAAACCCTTATAAAACGCGTTTATAAACTCTTATAATGTTAATCTTAATGTTTTTTTTTTCTTTTTTTTCTTGCAGCATATGTGGTGTGCAATGCAAATGTTTTATCAGCACTCTCAACATAATCCATCTCCGTACCATTCTCAAAGGATTGTGTTCCTTGATTAGTGGTTTGTCAGCAAGCTTGTAAGAGATTTCTCACACTTCATTGCTAAAAAATGGAATGTTACAGACTACTACAAAGGGGTCTTCAATGGCACGAATCCTTCTGACGCAGCAACACACAAGAGGTAGCTTTTTGATGTAGATCATCTCTATGCATGCCATTTTATAAATGGTAATCATTGGGTTGCTCTAGATATTGACTTAAGGAATGAGACAATTCATTACGACAGCATTTTGAAATTGGTGGATGATGATAAAGAAATTAAGAAAGAATGTCAGCCATTCGCGAAGATGATTCCTGCTATTTTGAATGAAATGGTCCCTACTTCAGCACGGAAGAAGAGTAGCGAGCAGTTTGCTGTCCAAATACTGAAATCTATACCACAAAACGATACACCTGGGCACTGTGGTGTGTACACTATAAAGTTCATTGAATGTCTTGCATATGTTGTAGTTTTGAAGGGCTGAATGATGGTAACATTCCCCACCTCCGATGGAAACTAGCGTCAGAGATTTTGACGAAGTTGGACAGCCCACATATCAATGGTACTAAGTAAAGAAGTTACTTCTTGATTGTCTACTCTTGATTGTATAAACGTTTATAAATATTTTGTACCATATTTTTTTATATAAAAGGCTGTGTTGATCCAATGTCTAATGAAAAGACCATTTTATAAGGTACTTATAACATTGTATAAGATCAAAAAGACAACAACGAAAGTGATTGTTTATAAAGTTTTAAAACATTTTATAAGATACTTATAAACATTTATAAGATCCTTATAAAATTTCAAATGTGATGAAAGAACATTGGCAATGGACGGTGCCGGATCAAAGACAAAAACAAAATAATGTTTTATAAAGCTTTATAACATTTTATAAGATGCTTATAACTTTGTATAAGATCCTTATAAATGTTTATAAAATCCTTACAAATGTTTATAAGAACCTTATAAAAGCCTTATAAATGTTTATAAAATATATCAAATTCATTGTATAAGAGTTTTGTGATATTAAATTCATTGTTCTATTTTATACCTCAAAAATTCATTGTTATTAAAAATAGATCAAAAACGAAAGTAATGTTTTATAAAAATTTATAAAGAAACATATAAAATTTTAGAAGATCTTTTATAAAAAGAATTAAATAGATCTGTTGGGTTTACAATAAAATTTAAACTTTAACTAAAATCATTTTGCCATTTTATAAAACAGGCTTAGAAGGTTCTTTTAGAATTGGGCCGAAAACAAAATAGGCTCAAACTTTATTAAAAGTAGGTTTGTTTTTACTTTTTTACCATCAGCCGTTGACTTCCTCTCTCTCTCTCTCTCTACTCCGTCTCTTTCTCTCTCGAAACCCTTCTCCTTCTCTGTCGAACACCGAAACACTTCTACTTCTCTGTAACGTCGAATCCCTTCTCCTTCTTTGTCGAACGTCGGTTCCCTTCTCATTCTCTGTCGGAAATCGGCATATTTCAGGTTAAATCACAAAAAATTTAGATTTATTTGCATCGATCGCCTAATTTCTTTTGTTACTTTCTCTGTATGATTCTAATTCAAAACCTTCCCATTTTATATACAAATGTTTTATAAACCTTTGTAAAAATCGAGTGATTTATAAACCCTTATAAAAACAATTCTCTAGATTTTACAACTTTTGTACAAATTTATTTATAATTGTTCCTTTATTACTCTAAGTGGGATTTGGTTTATATCGATTTCCTTCACTTCTTTCAGATAAAAGATGACTGCTTCACATAGTCGTGATCCGATGGTTTCACTGCCTAATAGATTGTTTGTTCCTGGAAAGGAACCAGGAGGATTAGAGAGGATAAATAAGCACTGCAACTTGAAGCTGGTCGAAAAAGTAGAAGAAGTTTTAGAAGATGATTTCAAAAGAATTGAAGAATCGTTTTTGGGTCCGGTGATTAAGATGGGAAAAAATGAGAATATGTTGAAATTCTCAAGAATCTGGTTCATCAACTGTTGCAAAGAAGGATATTGGCGTCATGCAAGGGATTGTGGTTTTCTTTTGGAGAACAACCAATGCGGTTTTCTCTAAGAGAATTCTTCCTCACTACAAATCTTCCATGTATAGTTGAAGAAGAAACAGCACCAAAATTAAAGAAGAAGAAGAAGAAGAATGATCAATGGATGACAAAGGGACAAACTTTGAAGAGTTTGGTCAACCTTCTGGAAGAGAGAGCACAAGGTATGAGTTCTAATGAAATGATTAGATTAGGAGCTACAATTCTAGTTGAAGGAATATTGATCGCTAACAATCCGGTTAAGCAAATACCAGTGGAAAGTCTTTTAAGAGCTCAGGATTTTGAAGAGTTTTGTAGTTTTCCTTGGGGTAATAGTGCATTTGACTCATTGGTCGAGGGTGTGAAAGGTCTTAGTGCTGACATGCTAAAGAGGGAACAATATGGTTTTTCGGGATTTTGTTATGCGATTCAACTTTGGGCTCTGTCTTCAGTCCATAAACTAGGAGAAATCTTCGGCAAAGAAGATGAATCTACTGATTTTCCTTTGTGCTTGCGCTGGATAGACACTAAATCGCCAACAGAAACTGAAGTGAAGATGATTGTAGACGATAAGAAAGTATGTGTTTATTATCCCTTTATAAACATTTATAATACAATTTTATAACCCATTATAAAAACTCGTACAAAAAACTAAGTCATTTGGTTTTTTTTTCATATTGGTTAGGTTGATGTTAAATGTGTCATTGGTGATTCAGCTATGTACTTAGTTTGGTTCAGGATATGGATCCTGTATTAGAATTATGGACCTTCAGAACCAAGGATATCGTATGACAAGAAGAGATTGGTTGAAGGGAAAACTAGACATTAAGGCTGCTGTAGAAGCTATTAAGAAATCCAGCACTGTCCGTACAACTTTTGAATCTAAGGATGAAAAGATTAAATACCTTGGTAACCGAGTGGTGATATTGGAGAGAAGAGTAATACACTTGGAACATCTGCTTAAAATTAATCAACAATCTCAAGAGGTAAGTTATTTTGTAAAGTCTTTATAAAACATTTTATGATATATATTCTTACAGATATGCTTGTACTTTTTAGCCATTCGGACAACAAGTAAACGAAGAAATGCTAGTGGCTGAGAATGCAAGAGAACAAGAAGGATTGGAAGAGTCTGAAGTATTCATTTCTTACTTAAACCGCCAAAAAAAGCGAAAAAGAAACACTAAGGTTTGTTTTCAAGTTTCAAATTTATAAATGTTTGATTTCCAGTTTCAAATAATGTGAGAATCTCATACATATTTAGGAAGTGGCAGAAGAACAAAACACAGAACAAAAACTGAACATGCCTCCGGATGTGGGGGGGGGGGGGGTTAGAAAAGAAGGAAATGCAGAGGAGAAAGAAGAATGTGCTTTTGCTGAAGAAAGGCAGGAAGGAACTGAGGCAGCCGTGTGGGGAAACTTCAAAACTTCAACATGTAAGCACTAAATATTTTATAATAGGTTTATAAAAAAAATAGGTTATTTTTGTTGCTTATAATAGATGGCTCTTTTGAAAAAGCAGATGAGGAAAGACTCTGTCGATATTGTTGCTGGAAACGTTTTGGAAGAATTGGCAAAAACAAAGGAATTCGGATCTCCACTTACAGATGAAGATGTGAAAAGGAAATTTCAAGAAACTAGACACCACCTGATCTATAGTCCTTTTCAACCATACATTGAAGCTAGAAAATTTAGCTTGGATCAATGGAAGGAAGCAACTAAACAAAGGTAAATTGTACTTAACAAAAAGAAAATATAAATATGAATGTTGTCAAATATTTATTTCAAAGTTTATTTTTGATCTAGGTTGTTTAAAGATGGTTTGGACAATGAGGTGAATACACAGTGGTTCATTCAACTAGAGATACCTGGAAATAGTATGACGAAAGAGGTAAATATTAAAATTTATAAACCTTATAAAAGATTGTATGAAATTTATGATCTTGAATGATAAAATACTTTTGATGAAAATTTACTCTTGTTTGTTTTAATAACAGCATATGGAAACAGCGATTCAGTTGCTCCAAGTGAGAAGAAAAAATAGTCCCAATCTCTTCCTAAACAAAAGAGCTGCAGTTTATGGTGAATATTTTATAATCACTCTCAAAGAATGCATAAAAAAATGGCAAAATGATCAGAATTGTTATTTTGACAACAAGATTCAAGCCTACATCACGAGGAAGTTACCAAAAGTTGCAAACACAAAAAAGAAATGGATCTCCGATATTGACATCATCTATGCACATTTCCTGGTGAATGCAAAACAATGGGTTGCTTTTGTTATCGACTTGAAAGGGAGGTCGGTTAGTATATGGAACAGCACTGTAGGGAAGACTAACTACGAAGATTTGACTTTGCCTTATGAAAAGATAATGTCAGTCCTGCTGAAAAGGTTCATTAAAGGAGTGAAGGACATCTCAGACTTCAAAAGAAAATTGGCACCACCATATATCTCAAAGGTAAAAATGATTTCCCTTATAATATTTGTTTGGTGATGAATAACTTTTAATTCCACATATGTTATATATCAGGTAACAGATGGTGGAAACCTGGGTAGAAACCGGTTGTACACACTGAAGATGATAAAGTATCATGCTAACAAGATGAAAGACATGACCAAGATTTGTGATGAAAACATCAAAACCTTGAGGATTAAGTTGGCTGTGGATATTTTTGTTGAACTAAATAACGAAGTTGAAGCCAAAATAAGAAAGAGAAAAGTTCCTATGTTAACTAGTGAGACTAAGAAGTCGAATGTAACTCAAGAGTAAAAACGATTCATCTTGAGTTGTTTTAACAAAACTTTTTTCGTTAGTCTTGGTATTAATCTTTTCAATTGTATAATTTCGTTGACTATTACTCTTTTTAGGAAATTTATAAACCTTTTTAAAATATATTTATAAAGCATTATAAAAAAATAAATTGTTCATCATAGAAAATGCCTAAACATGGTCCAATTTGATCATTAGAAAAAAACGTGACGGTTAATTTTTTATCAACTTCCTTCTTTTTCTTTGACCACAACTTCATCATTTACGTGACAAAAGAGAAGTGGAACGATCAGTTAATATAGTAAAAATATTTATAAGGCTTTATAAAATCCGTTTATAAAGCCTTATAAAAACTAATTGTGCGTCATAAAACTGAGTTTTATAAGTTGTTTATGAAAATGAAATATATAAAACATAAGGAAAAAAATGTATCATATAGGCGTTACACAACTACTCTTGTTGTGTCCTGTTTGCCCACACCTGCTGCATTTGTAAAGTTTGGATCGATATCTTCCGTGCTCCCAAAAACTAGGAATCCTGTTTTTCTTTCTTCTGCCACTAGGAATGCGAGTAGATGGAGGAAGGCAAATAAAAGAAGCTATATGGGGTGGAATATTCCAATATGATTTGTCACCAACAGGATATATACTTTCAGAATATGCTAGCGTCCATCTAAAAGAAGAAATTTATATGATCAGATAAAAAGCAAAAAAAAAGACAAAATAAAATTTATAAAGCCTTATAAACAAAGTATAATACCTTTCGTTAGAGAAAAACTCATCAACATAATCGTTTTCATGATGACCCCCAGCTTTTGTTGCAGCAATAGCGTGAGAGCAGGGAAACCTCTCAATATCATACTCAAAGCATGAACTTTGCCTAGATTCCAAATTCACTACATGTTCTCTTAAATCTCCCTTAACATCAAACTCAAATTGATTGATCTTGACAACCTGAAACCACCTTGATTTAAGGTTGTATAAATCTCTCATCTTTAACCCCACTTCCACTGTGATAGGGTAAGGATGACACAGTCCCTTATCACGTCGTTCAGTGAACCATCTATTCAGAATCAATCGGATAGTATCAAAAGACAAACTATAGGGTACTCACGACTCAACTTCAACATGGAATTGATTGATTAAGCAACATTGCTTGTCATGATGTTGAACCGATTTGCAGGAGAATAAGCACGTGACCACTTATTAATATCAGCTTCTTGAAGATACTTTGCAACCCCAGGATCAGATTCCTTAATCTCATTGAACAAATAATCGAAATTCTGCTTTGTATAAGAATAAGCTGCCACTACAAACAATGGAATAACCGTTGTATTCTTGAAACGCGATTGAATGCTCTTCTCAAAATAGAAAACACAGATTCCATGATGAGCAAGATGAAAATGTTTTGAAAGACCATTGGCAATGGATGGTGCACGATCAGAGACAAAAACCATATCTTTATCATCATGAATGATGGTTTTCAGACACGCAAAAAACCAGCTCCAAGAAGCATCATTCTCAGAATCCACTACAGTAAAAGCAATGGGGTACAGATTATAATTACCATCTTGGGCAGTGGCAGCAAGTAAAGTCCCTTTAAACTTATATTTCAGATGAGCTCCATCAATACAAATAACCTTCCTCATCAGACTAAAACCTCTAATTGATGGACCAAACGACAGGAATGCATACTTGAATTTCCCTTCCTCAACTTCAATAAAACTTACAAAACCAGGATTCTTTTCCTTTAGCATGTAAAACCAACTTGGCAAGATATTAAAACTGTCATCATGAGTTCCTCTGGCAAGATCTTGTGCATGTTCTTGACTCCTCCAAGCTTTTGCATACGAAATCATAACACCATGATCGTTCCTAGCTTTCTCCATTATCTGTTTTGGTCTCAGCCCAATCTTTCCCCCTTCGTAATGATTGCTAATTATGCTACCCAAAATCTTTGTAGTAGCTTGCCGATGGTTTACATTTCTTAATAAGGTGTCACAAGTATTGTCAGCAACATACTGCCACACAACAAAACTCTGAGTGTCCGCAACACTAGTTGCACGGAATCTCCAACTACACCTATTGTCAACACATCGAAGAACATATCGTAGTGAGTCTGAATACACTGTATGAAACTCAAAACTTTCTCTCATAGCAAACATTCGCAACTTTGCACTCATGTCCTTTTTGTTTTTGAAAAACTTTCCACAATACAAACTACCATCATCAACATCAGCATTTGTAGAAACTGAACCTTCTGAAATAATCTTTTTACCAGGTCAACTAGAAAAAGATGACACCTTTGACGTCTGTGGTCCTCTCTAAAACATCAAGAATATTTATAAAATCCTTATAAAATAGCTAACAGTAACTAAAATATTTATAATTCCTTATAAAAAACGATTTTGTATGAGATTTGATTAGTACCTCATTGCCAATAAGACGAAGATCAAAAGCAGTAAAACTCTCTTCACCTTGAACATTTGTTGATCTCTACAAAAAAAAAAAAGAAATCAGGACAGCGTAGGTTAGTTTGAATATTAACTTTTTAATAGATAACTAAAAAGAAAACTTCAGGTAACAATGTTTCCCTAATAAGTAACGACTTGCCAACAAGAATTAGATTTTAAAGGACAAGGAAGATTACTATCACTAACATGCACATGTTGTGAGCTAGAGACATTATCAACTCTCTGGATCTTATTTGGTTCAATCATTGTGAATGTGTTGGTTAGTCTCTTCAGCAGAAAGACTTACACTTATATCTTGAAGATTACAAAAATATATCTTTACCCCTATAAATTATTAACTACATCTTTAAGAATTTTGATAAATACCTTATTATTACCAGCAATATGAAGATCAGAGCCAGTACAGCTCTCCTAAATAAACAGTTGTAAAATAAACATGAATCTTAACAACCTTATACTTTATGTGGAATCAGATTAAGGAGTTTTGGTAACTACCTCATTGCCAAGAAGACTTGGATCAGGTGCAATATGTTGAGTACTAGAGACTTCATCAAAGATCTTATTTTTTTCAATCATTAAAACCGGTCCTCTATGCAACATAAAACAAGAAAATTTTATAAACACTTATAAAATAAAAAACTATTTGGTATTGTTTAGTCATTTTGATTTTTTTATAACCCCTTATAAAATACATACCGCATTGCCAGCAAGATCTGCATCAGGAGTGCTAGAAACTTCATCGACGATCTTATTTTTTCAATAATTGAAACCGTGTGCATTAGTTTCTGCAATATAAAACATAAAGTTTAATAAAATTATAAGGTCCTTATAAAAAAGCTTCAGCTAAGATTTGTTGACAAAATACTTCATTACCAACACTTGGATCAACTTCGTCGATACTGTGGATCTTGTTTCTTTCAAACATTGATCTCTAATTAGCACAAAAAACATGATACTTTTATAAAAATGTACCTTATAAAAACCTTATTAAACCTTATAAAATTTGATAAGTACCTCAAGTTCAGTAACAGATACACATAATTTAAGATTGCCTCCACTCTCTCTAAATTTACTAATAAATAACATGACCTGACGATCATTCCTTAGAGTCATCGGGGGAAGTTCATTTGAACCTAAAACTACACTCCCAAATTCCTTGTAGCTCAGCTTCACTGCATATTTGGTGTAGTCTATATCAAAGTCTTCAAGAACAGCACCGACCAAGTCCCTATAGCTAATGTGTTCATCGATTGGGCTAAATGATGAACCTCTGTTATCATCTATCACAAAATCCCAAATCCCATTTTGTAAGATCCAATTCCCACAAATTGAGTAAATTTCATTCATGACCGGAGGAATGAGATTCGAGAAGAAGAAGAACAAATCAAAGTTAGAATGACATCGGTTTTTTCGCCGGAGAAGAAGGAGAAGGAGAAGAAGAAGGAAGAGAGAGAAAGAACTTCCGCAGGAGAGGAGAACGAGAGGCAAGCGAAAACGAAAGAAAAGTTATGTTAGAATCATTAAAGGTAAGTGAGTAAATTCATCACCCCTGAAAAAAGGTAAATTTGTAAGGAATTCAATTAGTGCTATTTTTGAAAAGGTGTATCTCAAATGTGCTATTTCAAGCAAATTCTGTAAAACATATCTTTGAAATTTTCTTAATTTAATATTTAATTATTTATTTTGTTAATAGAAACTTCTAGATAGTTTCATTATTTTATGTATTTTCTATTGATAATATAATTTACAAATAAAAAAAATTCTTAATGTTAAATGTTATAGAAATTTTCTTAATCTTAAATCTTATGTAGATAGCTTTAGGGATATTAATAAATATTTTATCTTTATTTCTTGTTAGTTAAAATTTTATGTTAATTTTCTAAAAATATATTCTATACATTTTCTTTTAAATGATTGTTTCTATTAATAAATTAAAATTATTCTATATAAAGACGAGTAGGTGACGAATTTGCGGAGTACATAGACGAATTTCTTTACTAGTGTCGCTTGTGTGCTGGGGTGCGGGTATCCTAAGTCGATTTGTTGTATGTACCTTAAAGATCGATAAAGCGTCCACTAGGCGGTGTGGTTGGTCACATAATCCATTCTATAAGCCTCTTCGGAGGGTGGAGTAGTCATTTAACCCGTCTAGGACCATTGTTTGCTTTGTTGGATGCTTTAGGTGTCGTGTTTGTTCATGTTTATGTTAGACTTCTATATGTGCATGGAGTGATATGATTACGACTATGATTTGTGTATTTTAACATCCCAACCTCATTGAGTGACTCATCTGTTACTCGTCCCTTTTTCTTCTTTTTTTCAGGTGAGACGGACGAATATATTTATGCTTTGACGGTTATGTGTTACATTTTGAATTTTACAGTTTTCAATATTTTATTTTAAACAATGATGTTTACGATGTTATTTGAATATTTCATTTATTGGATTTGTTGGATTTATTAATCTATGGAAATAAAATAAAAATTTTATTAATTGGATTTGTTTGAAATAAAAGTTAGAGTTATTGACACGTTGTTCTCAGACGAAGATGAGATGAATTTTACAAGGTGCATTAGAGCGCATGATTTCACACAAACATTGCTGACCATGGACAGATTGTTTGCTCGTCTTCATAAAGGATTTTTCTTGAAGTTAGATTATGGTTGGACTGCACACATAAGAAATATAACCAATACAAGGGCCGATAGGCATGTGAAATTGAGGCAGACGAATCATAGATTCGTAAGTTTGACATTTTCGTTAGTGGAAACTTGTTTGTTAGATTTCTGTGAACTTATGAATACATTGTTTACGATTGTTGAATGTCTAAATTGTTATGTCGTGTAGAAATTTATATAGTTGTTTTTAATGCTTTATAGAGATCAGTTGACAGATGAGATCCCTCATTAAGTATCTTATTACTTATCTTGAATTTATTTTTTCAGATATGGAAACTTGAGCTGGTGTTGCATGGATGCTTTCTATACGGATAATGACTCTAGACTATAATTTATTATTTAGTGAATTGGTTATAATATAAAAAGTTGTTTACGGATTAAAATTCATTCTAAGTTAAAGTTTGCGTGATTAGGTGACTCGTACCGTTTTCCCATAATGAAACAGAAACCACTTATACTTGAGATTTATGTTGGCTTCAAGTTATGAAACAGAGCAGCCCATCGTGTGTCATCGTCTCTTTTATTGTACTCCATATACACACTTGGGCTCGGTGGTCTTCCTTTCAACGGCCCTGATAATCTCAGCCGTTCGTTTAAGTTTCCATCTAACTGTCCGGAAACAACAGGGCTTCTGTAAGCTAATACGAGTCTTTCTTGGACACTTTGATCCAACGGTCCAGATAGGTTCATGCTCCGGTTGGCTATAAACGTCATTTTCTCTTGCATTCCGTGTTTTAGATCCAACGGTCCAGATTTCGCGATCCTCCTTTTCTTTATGACAGGTAATCTCTCCACTTGTAGCTCAACTTTTGCATCATTGGCTTTACTAATTCCTGAAAGTTTTCAATTAACATTCTTATTTCTTAACATAAAATAAAAGTTTTAACTAATACCATTAACAATAAACGGTAATTGTCCGTACAATTTTTTTATAAACAAATTACTTTACAAGTTCCTCCTACCTATTCACATGTGAATCTACAAACTTTGAACTTCTTGCTTCATTCATGAAATCATAAATGCAGTTTGGTTCTTGTACCAAAACGAGATATTAGGTTGCTTGTAATTATCATCCATATAGCAAATCCGTTAACATCTACAATACATAGAGTTCTTGCTTCATTCTTATTCGTCTATGTATAATCCCTTCAGCTCTATATCTATTTTTTCTTTATTCGCCTGAAGCGTTAGAAGTGGGCATAAAAAAATAACAAAATCTAATGCATAAACCCAAAACCGATTAGAGTTTCCTAATAATCCGAACAGTATATATATTCTTATGTGAAGCATGAGAGTTTCTTTACCCATTTTCCATAACAATATATTAGTTTTGTTGTATTTATCTATATAACAACTCTGGTTGCAAAAAGTCGTGATTAGGTGCATAAACTTGAACTTACCAGTCACAAACGCTCCGCCATGGCTGGCAGGTGGTGAGGACTGCTTCTCCTTCAACGGTTCAACCACAGCGGTTCCTCCAAGAGAAAGCCACTTGTTGAAGCGATTGCCAATACGTTTGGTCGCATTTATGAAGATAGAGATGAGTTTGGCTGAGGTGGGGTGACGGTGATAGTAGCTAAGTGCTTGTGTTTCTCTCTTTGACAGCCTGAGAATCTCTAGGCGGTGTTCGGCCACACTAATGCCATGTTGCCGGAGAAACTTGTGGTTGAAAAGAGCGATGTCTTCACTCCGGAGCTTCTTCTGGGCGAAGATGAGTCCGTACTCGTAGCTTAGGGTCGGGTCAAGGTCGGTTTTGGATAGCCACGAGAACCAGTCCATTTTGTTTGTGTGACTGATCTTGGGGGAGTTTGGGGACTATATATAAATGAAATTAAAAGATAATATTACTAATCGAAAAGTATACCAAGCTTTTATTATTTTTGCAGGAAAATGAATTTAGAGGTTATTTTATATTAAATTTGAGGGACACACATATGATGGGAGACAGATAAAGCAATATGTAGTGGTTGAGACTTTTAAATGTTTTTTATTTATTTTTCAAGCACTCCACTTTTCAATGATTTTCGGAAAACAAACATGTGATATTGAAACAATTCACATCACAGTTTGAGAACATAGTATTTTTTTTTTTTTCAAATTGGATTTCATTTAAAAAGATCCCATTAGAAGGACCTTGCTTCGTTTTTTGGTGCTGGGCATGGTGCTGAATTTAATTCACATAAGCTTTTCACCATGTTAAAGTTAGTTTAGTAGTTTTTTATTTCTTGTTTTTTTTTAATTTTATATACGGTATTGGATTCGGTTGGTGAATAAAAATGGAACGGTTATATTAATTGCTAATAAAAACTATAAGCTGTTAAAAAATAATGCAAAACTGTAAACGAAAGCGGGTAATGTTATATTATAAGTATTTTAACTGTTTTTTTATGTGTATAACAATTTTGTCTAACCGTTTTGGTAATTGGTAGCCATTATATAATTTTTATTTCACTACAAGAAAACATGTTAACAACGAAAATTTACGACGAAAAGTGGTCGTTGTAAAATAGAAACGAATGACCTACTACTTTACGACGAAATACATATTTGTAGTAAAAGCGTTGTAAAATTACAACGGACACTTTCGTCGTAAAAAGGTTGTAAAGCTACAAGGAGTTAAAGACGTTATTACAACGAAAGTATATTTCGTCGTAAACTCATTGTAAGATTCCATCATACTTACAACGAAAATTATTTACAACGATTTAAAGTCGAAAAAGGTAAATTAGGTACACACGTTTTTGTGAGTCATACTTACCTGAAAAATTTGTTGTTAAAGTGTCATAGTTTCGTTGTGAGAGCGTTGGGAAATTAGACGTTGCAAATTCATTGGTATATTTTCATCTACCATCTCTATAAATAGAGATCTCACTCTCTTCTTAAATCACAACTCAAAACAACAAAAACATTAAAAAAAAACGTTTCTGAGAAAGAAAAAAAACCTTTTAGAAAAAAAAAATGTTTCAGGAAAAGAAAAACGTTTATGAAAAAAAAAGGTGTCTGAAAAAAAGTTTTAAAAATGTCTTTTGGTGGTGATATATACAAGCAACGGAAGTGGATGTATATGCATAGAGATGCTACCAGAAACGTGAGGAAGGAGTATCTGAACAGGATAGAAATATTCATGCATCAAGCCGGTCAAACAGAAATCACGCTTGAATCGGGTAAGATGTTTTGTCCTTGTCGGAAGTGCAAGAATACGAAATTTGCCCGCGTTGAAACTGTATGGAATCATCTATTAAATAGAGGATTTACACCACATTATTACATTTGGTTTCACCATGGAGAAAGTTATAGTGGTGGGGGGAATGATGAAGCAAGAAACTACCACGTTTACCGAACCAATAGTTGTTGAGGAACCTAACTTAGATGCAAAAAGGTTTTATGAAATGTTAGATGCTGCAAACCAGCCTATCTACGAGGGATGTAGAGAAGGTCTGTCTAAATTGTCATTGGCAGCTAGAATGATGAACATTAAAACATATTATAATTTAGCTGAAACATGCATGGATTCATGGGCTGAATTATTCAAAGAGTATTTGCCAGAAGACAATGTGTCTGCTGAATCATATTACGAGATTCAGAAATTGGTTTTTAGTCTTGGTTTGCCTTCTGAGATAATAGATGTCTGCATCGAAAATTGTATGATATACTGGAAAGATGATGATAAGTTACAGGAATGTCGATTCTGTAAGAAGCCAAGATGGATATGGGTGGCATCGGAAGTGAAGTTTCCTGATGGATATGTTTCGAATCTCTCCAGATGTGTTGAGCAAGGGCAAAAGTTTACAGGGATGAAGAGTCATGATTGTCATGTGTTCATGCAGCGGCTATTACCATTTGTATTGGCCGAGTTGCTTCCGAAAAATGTGTATGAAGCACTTGGAGGTAATTAATTTAATTAAGATTGAAGTGCACTTTTAATTAATGGATTAAACTTCATTCTGATATATATGTTTTATATATTGCAGGTATTGGGGCTTTTTTCGGGATTTGAGTGCACGGACGCTCACAGAAGAAGGCTTAGAACAACTTTCTGACAATATTCCAATCTTGTTGTGTAACTTGGAGAAGATATTTCCTCCCTCATTCTTCGATGTTATGGAACATCTCCCAGTCCATCTTCCTCATGAAGCCTTATTAGCTAGACCTGTTCATTTTCGATGGATGTACCCATTTGAGCGGTTTATGAAAAACTTGAAAGGCAAAGCAAAGAATTTTGCAAAAGTTGAAGGATCAATCGTCGCTGGTAGTATGACATAAGAAACATCTCATTTCACGTCATATTACTTTGCACCCACAGTTCGCACACGAAAAAGAGCTCCTAGGCGATACGACGATGGTGGAGTGGCCCCAACTTACGCAGTAGAAGGAGTCCCAGATATCTTCTCCCCTATTGGTCGTCTCGGTGGGAAATTGAAAGAAGTTTGGTGGAGTAGCAAAGACCGTCATGCGGCACACACATATATACTTCTAAATTGTACGGAAGTGATCCCGTTCAAAAGGTAAATTAATTTATATATACATATATATATATATATATATATATATATATATGCAATTATATGTTAATCATTTTAACTATTACTTAGCATACATATATACTTCTAATGTGTATAATATTACTTAATTGACATATATGTATATTTAGTTTATTTGTGAGTCAGGTAAAAGAAACTATCGAAGGAATTTCAGAGACTGAAGTCAATAAACGAAAAGACATGCACTTTGCACCATGGTTGAAGACTCAGGTGCAAATAAATTAAGTTTAATTAAGATAATCATTTTAATTAAATTATAATATTTTTAGGTTAAGATAATTAATTTAGTTTTATTTATCCGTGTATCAGGTTGACTATGACGATCCATTTTATCCACCATGGTTTCATGATTTAATTCAAGGTCCAACCGCTAAGATAACAACGACACCCATGTATTTCACCAGGGGATATACGTTTCATGCCTTCGAATACGGAAAACGGCGTGCAACCGCCAATTATGGAGTATGTGTGAAGGGCGAAATAGATTTTTATGGGATCTTGCAAGAAATTATTGAAGTGGAATTTGCCGAAATTAATTCGACTGAAATGTGTGCTTTTCAAATGTGAGTGGTTTGATCCCGTAGTTAACAGAGGTGTTCGATGCAACAAATTTGGAGTTGTAGATGTCAACGCGTGGAGAAGATATAATAAATTTGAGTCTTTCGTCTTAGCATCGCAAGCAGAGCAAGTTAGCTTCATTCCATACCCTCGGACCAAAGAAACCGGAATCACTTGGTTAGCGGTTATTAAAATCACTCCCCGTGGTCGAATTATTGGAGGTGGAGATTTACCCTTGTAAGAAGATTCATGTACAGATAAACATGCACCCGATCAAAGTACACAAGAAATTGTGCTAAATGATCCGCAAAATCGAGAATACGAAGATCTCCCTGATGATGACGATGGTAGTGAACGAGATGAGTTTGATGAAAGTGAGGATGGTGACGGTAATGGAGATAGTGAAGATGGCAATGATGATGGATCCGATTGAGTTTATTTACTATCAATTACATTATTGTTCATGCATGTATCAATTATGTTTATGACAATTCAAATAATAATATTAACATTAACGTCTACTTATGTTTCGGATATTTATATATGTTTCATATGAATATCTACCTTATAACACACACAATTTATATGTTTTACTATATCAAACCAAAAATTCGAATTTTATCAAATATTCACACTTTACAACGCGTTTACAACGAAAACCTCCTTAAATCCCTCGTAAAATTTGATTTTTTGCCGCGTGATTTGATTTTTTCCCATTTTCCAACACACGGCAATAAATAAAGCTGCAACTCTTTTACAACGAAATCGTTGTAAGGGCGTTGTAAATTACGACTCTTTTACAACGAAACAAAACTCTATATAAAGGGTTCGAGTCTCCTTCTCTCGTTGCTCATTCTTCCCTTTCCAACCTCTCTCTAACTTCCTCTGCATTCTCTTGTAAGTTTTCCCTCTCTCTCTAGTTTTATAATTATTATAGAGTTTTAGAATTAGGATAGAATTTAGAATTAGGATGGATTTTAGAATTAGGATGGAATTATAGAATTATGATGTAATTATAAAATTAGATTGGAATTTAAATTTTTATAAAAATTTCATTATTTTTATTATTTGTTAACTACTTATTTTTAATACTGTTATTTTTTAATTTGTTGTAGATCTATGGCTCCCCGTAAACATTCACGACGTGTGCATTATAGCGAGTTTCTTACTGGCAGCTCTTCGTCTTCCGGTTCAGCCGGCTTGTCCTTCTTCTGCTACGCAGACGGCGATACCGGAGACTCAGTCACAGGCTGCTCCAGCTTACCGCCCAGTTCAGCCACCGCGCCATCCACCACCGTATCAAGATCCTGAGCCGCCAACAGCTCAGGAGCCGCAACCAGATGATCATGTCCAGCCTCCACCAGCTGCTGGACCTATTCATCCAGATCTCATGGTACCACCAGATGCACCCTATGCACAATATCGAGCGGAGGATCTTCTTGTGCAACCAGGTCGCGAGAGTATGGATTTATTGCATATGGATCGACATCCTGGTACTTTTTGGTACGTTTTTATTCATTAATTTAAAATATTTATTTTCTTTTATATAAATTATTATTACTTACAATTTTTTAAAAAATTTCAGGTTTGGTGTGGATAGCAAAGTAGGACGAAGCATTACAAAATGCATCAAAGGTTACTTTGTGGAGGCGACCCCGAATTGGAAATCTACTCCGCAATACATTCGCGTAACTTGGTTTAAAATTTTTGCGGTAATTAATTCTTTATTAATTTTAATTTATTAATTTTATTTAACTTATTAAATAAAGTAATACTAAATGAAATTAATTTTATTTTTGTAGTAACGATGGAACTGGGATGTCTCCATCAACGAAACGGTCAAGTTTATGTTCAACAAGAAGGCGATGAAGCGTCTAGGTAACACTGTCTGTGATTGGAAGACTGATTGGGAGGTGAAGGGAGATGCTGACAAACCAGTTTTTATGACGAAGACTGTTTGGGATGGGCTGAAGCGTTATTGGATGGATCCCCATTCCGTGAAAAGATCTGCTCAGTGTTCCGCTTCTCGAAATACCCTAGGTCCAGACAGACTTCCTCTCGCTATGCCTCACACTGCTGGACAGACTTCTTTTGGCGGAATTGCTCTACAAATGGTAAGTTAGTTTACTTTAAATTTAAATATTTAATCAATTTATTTTTCTATTATTTAGTTATTTAACTCATTTTTTATAATTTTCAGGCCGAAGAGTTAGGAGAGGTTCCTACTCTCGCACAATTGCACGAGCGGACTCATAGAAAGAAATCCGGAGTTTTTGTCGATCATAGGTCCGAGAAGCTGCACAACGACGTCGCAGCTGCCATTGAAGAGTGTCAGACTCAGCTTTCCCAACAAACCCCCGATGGTACTCCGGTGGTATTGACTTCTTCTGAAATAAACACAATTTCCAAATAGGTAATTTTTGTTAATATTATTAAGTTTTTATTTATATTATTAAGTTATTAATTTAATTTTTTTTAAGGTTGCTCCGAAGAAGAAGGGATGGATTATTGGAGTGGGATCCGCCTAAGATATCCCAAGGGTGATGAGTTCTTCTTGGGTCGGGGAAAGTTCCCTCCGTGCTCAATTGACGGCTGCGCATACCGAGATTTCCACATTGCGGCAAACGACGGATCAAAAATTTGCCCAAATGGAATCTATGTTTGATATCTTGGTAGCGGGTAATCCGCATGCGACAGAGGCATTGGAGCGTAGACGTCGGGACCTCGGGATGCGGCATTTGACGGACGAAGATGTTGATTTAAACCGGAGAATGACGGAGGAGGAAGAAAACCGCACCGAAGATATGTTCGAAGAACTGATCCGATAAATATTTTATTTTAAATATTTTGTATTTTAATTTGATTTTTATATTATTTGTAAAAACTTTTTAATATTTTAAAATGAATTTTATTTAAATTTTCGAATTATTTTTCTTTTATTTAATTCTTTTTATGCAATTACTATTTATTAAAATATTTATTTATTTTATAAAATCTATATTATTATTGTCTTTAATTCGTCGTAATAGTTAGACGTCCTTAATTCGTCGTAAAACTGAGTGATCCCTAATTCATCGTAAAACTGAGTGGTCCCTAATTCGTCGTAAATGTGAGTGGTCCCTAATTCGTCGTAAACCTGAGTGGTCCCTAATTCGTCGTAAACCTGAGTGGTCCCTAATTCGTCGTAAACCTGAGTGGTCCATAATTCGTCGTAAATATTTAATGTCACTTTTACAACGAAGAGACTTACGACGAATGTACATCATTTCTCTTTCCTCCCTAATTTACAACTGGTTTATGACGAAATTTATTCCTTGCAATATTTACTACGAATTAACATCGATTTTTCCTTTACGACGTACAGATAACAACGATTAAGCTTTTGTCCCTAATTCGTGGCCGTTGTAAAAGATATGTTTTCTTGTAGTGTTTTTACCACTACATTTTAATGTCACTAATCAAACCCATTGTTTCGTAAGTCTTAACAATGAAATCTCATAAGTTAAAACCTACACATATAATACTCCCTCCATTCCTTAAAGATTGATTTTTTAGAGTTATATCTTGTTTCACAAAGATTGATATTTAACATCTAATTAATGCATTTCACTTATATCAAAAACTTTATTTTAATGCAATTCACTTTACAAGATTAACTATTGGTTAGTATTTAGTGCAAAAAAGATAAAAAATCATTTATTATTATTTTCTGAATAAATTAAACAAAAAATTAGTATAAAAAATTAAAGTAATAAATTTTTCTTAATCTGTATGTAAAAGTTAAAACATCAATCGATAATCTTTGTTGATTTGGGTCAGCATCGGACTAAGGATTAGAACTTGGCTCAATTATGCAGATTTTATTTTATTTACTATTGTCAACTTCCAAATCTGATTTATATCTTGCAAAAAAGTTCTCCAGAAACAACCGATTGAACCATCTTTTCCCTGTTAGTACTTTTGGCAGTCAACGACAACAGAAACAAGTTTTCTATTGCTCCCTCCCAATTAAACAAAAATTACCAAAGACCTTAAAAACCGAGTATAACTCTTACAAGATGGACCACAATCTTTAACAAATCAAACAAATTAATTTGGTAGAGCAGATGCACAGTAGTCAATGCTCCACTCCCCAATTTAGTGGCCGAAAGTGATCTATTAAAGTGGGTAGTCCCAAGTGGTACCTGTCTTTAACCCAACCTCTACCTATCTACTCCTCTCTCTCTTTGGATTTGGTAACTATAGTTCGTATTAGTCTCCGCCTTTCACATGCTTATCTTTTTTGTTGGCTTCTCTACAGAAAAATGGCTTGCTTAAGAAAATGACAGTGCAACAGTTCGAAATTTGCTTTAGGTATCCAAAACCGAAACTTCATTACTTCCACACTATACTTTGACCTAGGCGAAACGTGGGACTAGAATATTAAATAAACTGATTAATTTTGAAGTATACAAAATATTTTAACAAAAAATAAATAAACTTCAATACTGATGTTTATTTATTTTTAACTGTTAATTAATTTCTGGTACGTCATAAAGATGAAATATTTTTATTTTTATTTAATTTTATATTTATTTCTTTTTTAGTAATAGTAAATTTAAAAATTTAAGATATGTTAACATTTTTAATTTTTATATAAATATATTACATAGTTTTAATATGTTATGAGAGCGAACAATATTTTTACTTGGTTTACCTTGTTATATTTTCTACCATTTAAAAAATATATATTTGTGAAAATCATAATTTGATATGTATTTATAGTTTTATTTGAAGTATATGATAATATTATATAAGTTACATAATATTTCTATTTATACATATACATATATAATATACTTATTGATTCATAAATATATATATATATATATATATATATATATATATATTTATATATATTTATAGTGTTTAGTATATTATATATTTTACTATTAACTTATATATAAAATTATTTTAGTTTAAATGAATATAATTTCATATTTATAAAAATTAAATAGGCTAACTCGTTAATTTAATGTGTTTCGTATCAAATATGTTTCTTTTAGTTTTTTACTTTGTAAAAGTCAGAATTTGAAGATGTGTTGATGATTTATTTTGGTTTAGATGATGATATTATATAATTTGTATTAATTTTATACTTATAATATTATTATAGAATATGATTATAGATCAGGCTAAAACAAATAGTTGACAACTTTTATCTTATCTTAGTTAACTCGGGTTTCCCTGGCGCAAAAGGCCAAAAGCTATGCCTCAAGCTTATCAGCAAAACCAGTAGATCAGTGCCCAACAAACAAACCTTTTTATGAAAGATCAATTATTTGCCAGAAAATCAGCATAAACTTAGCTATCAACTCTAGATGACAAAACACATTCTTTAGTTCATTCATATTCTTAAGCGATAAAGAGTATGCATCAACACATTCGAAACGGATGTACACAATTTACAAGATGAGCGTAATATAAGGAAAGTTTGTAGCTTTCAGTTCATCTTAGTTGAACTCACGCGGGTCAGGTTCTCTGCAATAGCATCTCTGATCCTCCTTGACCCAATATAAGCTTCTCCTTCAGACCTCCTCGTCTCCTCTTCATCTTCTTCATCTTTCTTCATCTCAAAATTATCACCAGCAACACAATTCACAGATTCCAACTGTAAATCATTATCTCCAGAATTCACAAGAAAATTATGCAACAAGCAGCCCGTTGTTACGACAAACGGCAGAAACTCGATCGTCTCCGGTTTCCATTTCCGATCAAGAATCCTCCACCGAGCTCGAACCTTAGCAAACGCAATGTCAACAGTACGCAATGCAGTGTGAACCACATTGTTGAATTCTCCACAAGAAGATTCGAAACCGTCTTCTTCCTCGTTTGAACAAGACGATTTATAAGGAGTCGCAAGCCATGGCAATAACGGAAGACAAGAACCTCCAAGAATGTAACGAGGCACCGATATTCCATTTCCAAGTTTGCACGGAGCTACATTCAAGAAGCTTCTAGATTCCTCTGCAATTGAGAAAAGCTTCGTTTGCCGGAAAATAGCTTCTGGTTTCATTGTGCTTGGCCATCCAGCTGAGATATCTGCGAATCTGCCACTGGAATCAACCAATGCTTGAACAATGATTGACCCTTTTGACCCGAGAAGCTTCCCATCTACATCGAATCTCCCGAATCCTAACACACCACAGCAATTCGGGAGCAATCGAGGTGAATAATCAGGTGTGATATCATCGAGTTGCCCTAATTTCTCGTTTATGAGCTTACATATGGTGAAGAAAGCGCGGGAAGCGTCGGCAACGGAATCGAAACTGAATCGGGGAACGAGAGACTTGTAGGAAGCGTTGTGAGCGAGACGGAAGAGTGTAGCGGCGAGGGAGGATGAAGGAAGCGAAGGAGAATCTGAAGAGAAAAGGACGGAGAGGAGTTTGTAGAAAGTGGGTTTTGACATCCGGAAACAAAGATGCCAGCGAGGATCGTCGTTTTCTGCGGCGGAGGTTAAGAAGCGGTGGAACCACGACGAAGTGGAGGGGGAGTGTAAAGGCGTAATTGGGAGAGATGAGAGGAGAGATTCAAGGCGGAGAAATTGAGATGGAGTGAGGAAGAGATCGTTGGTTTGGAGAAAGGAATGGGTCACGGCGGCGGCGGAAGAGATACGGCGAAGCAGTGGCTCATTTAGACGGAGTTTGTCGGATATATTAGTTGGGTTTCTGTCGGATTTTCGTTTTTTGGAATTCACAACGGTTGTAAGCAACGCATGACTTCCACTTGCAGTGGATTTCACGGTGTCGGACAAGTTTCCGGCGCCGGCGACCATAGCTTTTTCAAACCAGTGAGGTGGGATCAAGTTGGAAGGTCACTAGGTCAGCAAGTTTACCCAAAGATCAACCAACTACTTTGAGTAACCCAGGTTCTGGTCTAGCTTCGGTTCAAGTATCCCACCTTTTTTGGGTCCTTTCGATTTTGTACTAATCAAAATAAACCGAATATAAATAGTTTGGATCCTTCTGACTTGGTTGGAGTATAGCAAGGTGTTGATTGGTTTTTCCGCTACCACCCACAAACGCAGTTTTTGTGGATAGTAGTGGTTGTTATCGTTTAGTAACAATCATAGAAAACGCTTTTTGCTGCTCCATATCGCTCAAAATCAAAAACTGCTTTCCTTTAGCGTTTGCGGTTGCGGACGATTGCGGGTGGGTGATAAAAAAAATTTAAAAAAAACTAATTATCTTAAAAATGTTAAAAAATCATTTAAAATAAGAATATATTGTTACAAAAGTTAATTGCTTGGAGTGTAAATTTTGTTGTGGAGTCCACATCAGTTAATTTTTTAACAATATAATTTGTCTAATTTCTCTTTATAAAATGAACTCATTCGTTCATTCATCAGATGCAAGAAAAACAATAATAATTCACTTCACACATTTTCCTTTCACATCTTTCTCTATTGGTATTTTAGGACACTTTCTATATTTTTGATGTTTATACTTTTATGCTTTTATGATTCATTCAAAAAATACTATTATTACATAATTTGTTTATAACACGTTATCATTACGATCACTCTACCATCATAATCCGTAAAATATGCAATTATTATTCCTGGAGTGCGGTTCGGCCGCCCCATTATTAATTTATGTTTATTAATATTCTGCTTTTTTCAGTGGTTGTATTATGCACCACAATGGATGGGAAAACCACCTAAATATTTTAATTTATTGTTTTAAGATGGATAATTTTAAATCACCATATTTATTTATTTGCTCTGTTTTATGATTGATTTAATCATTATATTTTTATCTTTAAATTTTTGTTTATATCATAATCATTTATTTTTATATCATAACCATTATTAAATTTATATTTCTACATTCGAACAAACAAATTAATCTTCTGATATCATATTAAAATTCTTATAAATTTTATAGTTATTTCCAACGGTCATAAGACAATTTTTTTTAAAAAAAAAAGAAAGTTTTTTTTTTAATTTGTAACGGCTACTAAACAGCTCATGAACAATATTTTCTAATCTATAAAATTTTCATCTTTCATAAAATCCTTTCAAAGAAAAATGTTTCATCCGTTTTTTATTTTTGCAATAAGTTATATACTTGTTGTAATTTGTACTTTATTTGTTGGAGAATATTCTCCCGAATAATATGTGATGATTTTTATTTTGATGTTTTATACAATTGTATTTCTTGTAATCTCTTTGTTTATTCCAGCACCACACATATTTTAAATTAAATAAAATCATTTTCTAATAAAGTTATATGTTATTTTTATTTTTTTGAAGTTTAATGACAAACATAGAGAAGCTCCAATTCCCGACTTTGGACATTACTGGTGCTAATTACATTTCTTGGACCACTAATGTCGAACTTCACTTGGAATCTCTCGCGTTGTCAGAAACCATAAAAGAGATCAACACTTCGACAGCCCAAGATAAGGAGAAATCGGTGAGCTTCCTTAGAAGACACCTAGATGAGAGCAGCATATACGATTATGCACACATGAGGGATCCCAAGGAGCTCTGGAAGTCTCTGAAAGATCGATTTGATCATCAGAAAGACATAGCACTTCCACTTGCTCGGGATGGGTGGCAAAGTTTGAGGTTCCAAGACTTCGATAAAGTGATGAACTATAATTCCGCTGTGTTAGGAATTGTGGCCAAACTGAGATACTGTGGCGAGACCATAACGGAATCTCAAATGCTTGAGAAAACGTACACCACATTCCACAAAAACCACATCACCCTGCAACAACATTATAGGTTGAGGGGATACACCAAATTTTCAGATTTGGTTGTGGCACTCCTAATAGCGGAAAAGAATAACGAGCTCCTCATAAAGAATCACATGACTCGACCAGCCGGATCCAAAGCGTTCCCTGAAGCGAACACATTGGATATTAAGAAACCGGTGAGAGAAAACAAATCTTTCCGAGGTCGTGGTAGTCGAAACAATCGCGGACGTGGGAGATACAACCCGCATAACAGGAAGTTTTTCCAATGGAATCGCTCTGAACAAATTTCGAAGGGAAAAGAAATCCAAAGAAGTATCTCCCAGAAGCGAGAGGATGTTTGCTTCAGATGCGGTACTAAGGGACATTGGTCCCGGTTATGCCGTACTCCTGCACACCTTTGTGCATTGTACAAAGAATCCACCAAAGGCAAAGGAAAAGAAGTAAACCTCGCGGAACATTCTGAGGGAACAACCAGGGGCGGAGGCATTCAGAAGGTAAGGGGGTCAGCTGACCCCACAAGATTTTTTAAAATATTTGATTTTTGTAAGAAAAAAATATAATGACCCCATTTAAAAAAAATTTTTGACCCCATAAATTTTTTTTTTAGTTATGGTTGGGCTTACAATTTTTGTAGAAATAAATATTTGGGTTTATCTTAAATTTAAGTTCAATTTTTATAGATTATTATTATTTATTAGTTAACTTCTATTTCAAAAAATAATTAAAAAAAAAACTTAAACTAAAATTTTTTTTAAAAAAAAATTGTCATCAGTTTCTCTCTTTGGCGTCGTCTTTATTGAAAAAAAAATTATTTTAAAATATAACAAATGAATCTGTGATAAAAATGTTTTAAATTATGAATGATTTTAGAGTATATTTGTAGTTTTTTTATAATTTATATTTTTTAAAAATTTTTTTGACCCCAGTATTAAAATTTTCTGGTTCCGCCACTGGGAACAACACACCTCGATGCTTCTGACTTTACAGATGACTTCGATGACACCGCCCCTACGGAAGTCTGAAATATCCATCATGTGACTCTTGAAACCCCTACAAATGTGCCATAAATAATTACCGTTTATGTGAAATATTATTGCTAGCATTACCTACTTATGTATAATTATTGTGTGCTGCTTATCTTACTATTGTATAATTATTGTATAATTTAATCTTCAAATATTAATGTATAATTATTGTGTGATATTTGCTTCACTAATAAAATTTTCTTATTAATTGTTTTGTTAATCTCAGAAATGGATTACAATACGAATGGAACAACAATCAAGCTGAATACTGGAGATATATGTATACCAGATAGTGGAACAACGCATACTATTCTGAAACATAGAAAATATTTTTCTAATTTAAAACCAACAAAGGTTATTGTCAATACAATCTCAGGTCCCGCAGACTTGATTGAAGGAACTGGTAACACAAACTTTGCATTACCTAATGGGACAAAGTTTTCAATAAATAATGCGTTATTTTCTCCAAATTCTAAAAGAAATTTGTTGAGTTTTAAAGATATATACCTACAAGGATTTGATACCCAATCTGCAACTGAAGATGAGACGAAGTATATGTATATAACTTCTGAAAAATCAGGAAAAATGAAGGTATTGGAAAGGTTACCAAAACTCCCTTCTGGTTTGCATCATACATATATTAACGAGATAGAATCACATCTTGTGATCAAAAGAAATCTTGATGATTTCACCACATGGCATGATCACCTTGGCCATCCAGGTGCTATTATGATGCGAAAAATCATTGAGAACTCACACAGACATTTATTAAAAACCTAAGATATTTACCATGGAAATAAAATGACATGTGTGGCGTGTTCTCTTGGAAAGTTGATTATAAGGCCATCACAAAGTAAAATTGATAAATAGTTGCCAAAATTCCTTGAAAGGATTCAAGATGATATTTGTGGAACAATACATCTATCATGTAGACCATTTCACTACTTTATGGTATTAATTGACGCATCCAGTAGATGGTCACACCTTTGTCTATTATCGTCTCGAAATGTGGCATTTGCGAGATTTTTTACTCAGATAATTAAACTGCGAGTTCAGTTTCCTGATTATACCATTAAAAGAGTTAGATTACACAACGCTGGTGAATTCACATCTCAAGCATTCAATGATTATTGTATGGTAACAGGAATTGAAGTTGAACATTCTGTAGCTCATGTTCACACTCAAAATGGTTTGGCTGAATCATTAATTAAGCGTCTGCAATTAATTGCAAGACCATTGATCATGAGATTAAAACTTCCAACCTCTGTATGGGGATATGCTATTTTGCATGCAGAAGCACTGATTCGGATAAGACAAAGTGCATACCACAAGTATTCCCACTCCAATTGGTATTTGATCGAGAACCAAATATCTCCCATCTAAGAATCTTTGGTTGTGCGGTATATGTGCATGTAGCATCACCACAACGTACAAAGATGGGACCACAAAGAAGGTTATGAATATATGTTGGTGGTGATTCTCCATAAATTATACGATACCTAGAGCCACAGACCGGTGATGTCTTTACGGCACGTTTTGCCGATTGTCATTTTGATGAGAAAATATTCCCGGTTCTAGGGGGAGAAAATAAACAAGTAGGCAAGGAAATCAAATGGAGTGTACCATCATTACTACACCTTGATCCTCCTACTAAAGATTCAGAACTAGTAGTTCGACGAATTATGCATTTGCAAAGTATAGCAAATCAGCTTCCCGATGTATTTGTAGATACTAAGACGGTAACTAAATCTCATATACCAGCTGCAAATACTCCGGCTCGTATTGAAATACCACAAGAATGTGGAAAAGCGGATGAGTCTAGAACACGCCTGATGCGTGGCAGGCCCATCGGTTCTAAGAATAAGAATCCTAAAAAACAAAAGGAAGTTGAAATGCTTGAAAAACCCAAAGTAACAGAAAGTACTTTGGATGAATCAAATCATGAGACTCATGATAATGTAGAGCTTCAAGAGTCAGAGGAAAATCATGAGATTTCTATTAACTACATCCATAATAGGAAGATATGGAAAAGAAAAGAAATAGATGATCTCGATGATGTCTTCTCATATCTTGTGTCACAAGAAATAAATGAGATAAACGAAGACCCAGAACCAAAATGTGTTTATGAATGTAAAAAAAGGCATGACTGGATAAAATGGAAAGATGCAATACAAGCCGAACTTGATTTGCTTAGTAAACGAGAGGTATTTGGACCTATTGTACTCACACCTAAAGATGTGAGACCAGTTGGATATAAATGGGTTTTCGTTCGGAAACGAAATGAGAAAAGTGAGATCATAAGATACAAAGCTCGTCTTGTGTCCCAAGGTTTTTCACAAAGACCTGGAATAAACTACGAGGAAATGTATTCGCCAGTTATGGATGCAATCACATTTAGATTTCTGATGAGTCTAGCGGCTGATAAAGATCTAGAAATGCGTCTTATGGATGTAGTTACAACATACTTATATGGATCATTAGATACTGATACCTACATGAGAGTCCCTGATGGTTTTAAGATGCCAAAAACATTAAGTTCTAAACCAAAAGAGTTATGCGCAATAAAATTGCAAAGATCATTGTATGAGCTAAAGCAATCTGGACGTATGTGGTACAATCGACTCAGTGAGAATTTAACAAAAGAATGATATGTAAATGATTCTATATGCCCATGTGTTTTCATCAAGAAAACAGAATATGGATTTGTGATAATCGCAGTATATGTTGATGATCTAAACATAATCGGAACTCATGAAGAGATACAGAAAGTATCAAATTATTTAAAAGGAGAATTTGAGATGAAAGATCTTGGGCAGAAAAACTATTGTCTTGGTCTACAAATTGAGGATTCTCAAAATGGTATATTTGTGCACCAATGCACATATACCAAAAGAGTATTAAAACACTTTAACATGGATAAAAAAACTCCTCTGAGTGCTCCTATGATCGTTAGATCACTTAATATTGAAAGTGATCCATTTAGACCACATGAGAAAAATGAAGAAATACTTGGTCCCGAAGTACCATATTTAAGTGCAAACGGAGCACTCATGTATCTTGTAAATTGCACTCGACCCGATATATCATTTGCAGTTAATATTTTGGCAAGATTCAGTTTGTCTCCTACACGAAGACATTGGAATGGAATTAATCATGTTTTTCGTTACCTTCAAGGGACTACTAATTTAGGTTTATTTTATCCTAAAATTTTAAAATGTTAAATGGTTGGTTTTGCAGATGCATGATATTTATCAGATCCACATAAAGCTCGTTCACAGACGGGATACGTCTTTACGATCGGAGGCACCGCTCTATATTGGCGCTCTCAAAAGCAGACACTCGTGGCTACTTCCTCAAATCATGCTGAACTTATTGCTCTCCATGAAGCAAGTAAAGAATGTGTATGGCTAATGTCAATAAGCAGACACATCCTATCAAGCAGTGGAATCCACGGAAATACGGAGTCAACCATTTTATATGAAGACAACGCTGCATGTGTTACTCAAACAAAGGAAGGATATATCAAGAGTGACAGAACTAATCATATACCTCTGAAGTTATTCTCATACATTCAAGAACTCGAGAAGAATAAAGAGATTGAAGTGAGATATGTCCGATCATGCGACAATGCGGCTGATCTTTTCACGAAATCATTACCCACCACAATATTCAAGAAGCATGTCCATAACATTAGAATGCGTCATCAACAAAACCTATAAAATCAAGTCATTCCAGGGGAAGTTTACACAATTGCACTCTTTTTACCTTATTATGGTTTTTCCCACAAGGTTTTCATAGAAGAGTTGTTAACGAGACAACTAAAGACCCATATGACGATGGACTCCAAGGGGAAAGTGTTACAAAAGTCAATTGCTTGGAGTGTAAATTTTGTTGTGGAGTCCACATCAATTAATTTTAACAGTATAATTTGTCTAATTTCTCTCTATAAAATGAACTCATTCGTTCATTCATCAGATGCAAGAAAAACAATAATAATTCACTTCACACATTTTCCTTTCACATCTTTCTCTATTGGTATTTTACGACACTTTCTATATTTTTGATGTTTATACTTTTATGCTTTCATGATTCATTCAGAAAATACTATTATTACATAATTTATTTATAACATATATATATATATATATATATATATATATATAAGTTAGTTAACCACACAAAATATAATAAATTAAAATTTTAAAATTAGAATTATTAAAAAAATGAATAAATTTGATACTATATATAAGTATATAAAAAATAATAAAATAAAAATAAAAATTTTATATAAAAAATCATTTAAAATTAGAATATACATAAAAATAAGTTAGTTAACTAAAAAAAGTATAAGATATTTGGATATTAGAATTATGAAATATACGAATAAATTTGACACTATATATAGAAAAATAATAAACTAAAATTCTATATATAATGTATATATAAAAATATAATAAACTAAAATTATATAAAAATATATATATAATGCATATATATAAGAAAATGAAATTTTCTAAATCTAACATTATTTTTTCATAAAATAAACAATTTCTCCATTGAAATCATAATTTTATCCAAATTATAAATAAAATATACAATTTTTTTACTTCTAATTATATTGGATTAATTATTTTATATTTTATTGTAATAAAATAAAATTTTGATGTTTTATATAACTATATAATATATTTATAATGTTAATTTGGTTTTTAACGGCTACTGTATCCACTAATCAACTAGTCATATGTATCCCGCAAACGCATCCGTTTTCAACCGCTGTGCCAGTCATATGAATTGCTTAATAACGCTAGAAATCACAACCACCCGCTTCCGCAAACTCCCACAACCGCACCCGCTGCGTTTGAACCAGTCAGACCCTAATATAACTGCGGGTCTGCGCCATGTGAGGGCGTATTGGGTTTTAAAATTATTTTCAGATATGATTTTAGAGCATATCTCTCGTTTAATCTGTGTTTGGAAATACGCTAGGCGCTAGTCGGGCGGGTTGATCTGGGTCTAACGAGTTAACGAAAAATCGGGGATTAATTGGGGAGTACTCGGAGGCTAGTTTTTTTAATGCAACTTAATGTATTTATAACATATTTATTATATATATATATATATATATATATATATATATATATATATATATATAACAAATTTAAAATGTTGTACAATTATTTTTATATAATATTTATAAATAAACCATATAAGATCTAATATGATATGTTTAAACTAAGGATTATCATAATCTAATCTCTAAATTAAAAAATTAAAAGACTAAAAAAAATCGAATTAGACTTTTGTTGGGTTTAATTTTATTTTTGGTTAAAAAAAAAATTAGGCCTACTCGAAAACTAGGCGGTCCAACGCAGATTCTAGGCGGCCAACGCGGCTTTTAGGCGGTCCAACACGGAAATTAATCGCCTAACCAAATAATCAAACGACTTGGCCTTAATCGCCACGCTTGCGGTCCGCCTAGCATTTAGGCGGCTAGGCGGCCGCGTTTTAGAACACAACATTTAATACATATTTAAGTTCTGTTGACCAAAATAAACTACAAAATTGAATTGGACAAAAATCTATAATATTAAAACAGGATACATTATAGAAAACATATTTAGTCATGTGTTATATTACATGTAATGCCACTGCCTGTTAGTGATTTTTCAAATATTCATTAAAGATATTTTAGTCAAATGATATATTCCAATTATGATTAAAATTTAAATCAAAACTAAATCGAAACCAAATCATATCATATCTTTTTAAATCACATAATATTTTTCTTAAACAACCATTAAATCTCTCTAAATAATTATGGAAATAACATTATCTTTACTTAATATATTTCCAAACAATAAAATAATTAAATATGTATTCAAATAATCTAAAAATAATAGGTTTTACTTCCCTAATTAATGAAAAACGAAAAACAAAAACAAAAATATATATTAAATTAAAAAATCAAATGATAAATATAATTAAATAATTTAGTACATTAATTATTTTTACAAATTATAAAATCAAATTTGATAAACATACATATAAAACAACATGAGTAAATATGTTTTTGAACATATTTCAACTAACAATAAAATGAAAAAATCAATACAAAAATCAAACTTAGTATTAATAAATATCTAAGTTTTAAAATGTAAATTTTTAAATTTGAAAAATAATTTAAAATAGGCTGATATATTTTTAACTCAATAAAATTTAAACATTAAAAATTAGTCTATATATATAAACTAAAACAGGTTAATGTTTTTACAATTACAAATTTTTACAGTTTGTTCCATCAGAATATGTAAAATATTTAGACAATTGCAAAATGGGTTAAAAATTAATTAACATGTTTAGATTAATAAAAGATAGATTTAATAGACATATTATCATATTTTAATTTTCATAAAATTGTAATTATATATAAAAAATATAAAATTAGTTATAAAAATATTTTTAAAAACTATTATAACAGATTATATAGTTTTATCATATTCTTTAATATAAAACTATCACCCATATCAAATTATAACTTTCGCCAATATATCTTTCATATAAAGTCAAAAATAGAAAAATAAAAATCAATTAAACAATATCATCCACTCTCAAAACATATTAAAAATATATAAAATATTTATAAGAAAGTAAAACTGTTAGCATATATAAAAATTTAAATTTGTAAATACATATTATTTTTAAAAAACATTCAAAATAAAGGAGAAGAAGATTTCCATCCTTAAGGACGGGCCAGAATCTAATGTTTCAATAAATAAACAGATTGACTATTTTACCCATGTTTTAACTCTATACTATTAAAACATGAAACATTGTAGGAAAAACTTTTAGGCATGTGTTATATTACATGTAATACCATTTGTTTTTAGTGTTTTTTTTTCAAATGTTCATTAAGAGTATTTTAGTCAAATGACATATTGTAATTATGATAAAAATTTATATCAAAACTAAATCACTAAAAAAATCTAAAAATATATATATATATATATATATTTTAAAACAACCATTAAATCTCTCTAAATAATTATGAAAATTAACAATATCTCTATTAAATATATTTTGAAAAAAAAATAACTAAACATGTATCCAAATTATCTAAATTAATAGGTTTTACTTCCCTAATTAATTAAAAACGAAAATAATAACAAAAATAATTAAAAAATCAAATGTGTAAATCAAATGATAAATATAATTAAATAATTTATTACATTAATTATTTTTACAAATCATAAAATCAAATGTGATAAACATACATACAAAACAACATGAGTACATATATTTTTGAACATATTTCAACTAACAATAAAATGAAAAAAAGTTAATAAAAAAAAATTAAACTTAATATTAATAAGTATATAATTTATAAAATGTAAAATTTTAATTTACAAAATATTTAAAATTAGGCTGATTTATTTTTGACTTAATAAAATTTAAACATTAAAAATTAGTATATATATATATATATATATATATATATATATATTAATCAATCATATAGTAAAACATGTTGATATTTTTACAATTACGGATTTTTATAGTTGTTCCATCAAAGTGTGTAAAATATTTAGACAATGACAAAATGTGTTACAAAAATTAATTAACATGTTTTGATTATAAAAACATAAAATAACTAATAAAAGACCAATTTGATACACGGATTATCATATTTTAATTTTTATAAAATTGTAATTATAATTATATAAAAATATAAAATTAGTTATAAAAATATTAAGACAAAAAATTAATAAACTAATAGAATAGATTATATAGTTTTATCATATACTTTTAAATAAAACTATAAGCACATCTCAAATTATAACTTTCATAAATATATATTTCATATAAAATCAAACATAGAAAAACAAAAATCAATTAAAAAATATCATCCACTCTCAAAACATATTAAAAATATATAAACTATTTATAAGAAAGTAAAACTGTTAGCATCTATTAAGATTTTAAATGGGGGGAATTGCTGATTTTAACTCATTACTTGGTTTCGAATGCAAATCTAGACCCCTTATTGGACATTCAACAAAAATAACCCATAGGGGTAGTGAAAATACCAGTTTCTCCCTAACGACCAAACAAAAAAGCGAAAGAAAAAATGACCCTTATAACCCTTGAGAAGTCTACGTTTAAACAGTAGACTTCGTGAGTAGACGTCTATATGAAGTCTACTCCGTGATTTTATCTTAAATTTTAATTATAAAAATTATAAAAATTAATTTGATAAAAAATTTGTATACATAAATATCACATACATAATTATCACCTATATAAAATAAAATTTCATAAAAATCGGTCATTTTAAACAAAAAAGTTTCCATATTATGTAAAAGTATAATAGTAGACTTCATAACTTCTATATGAAGTCTAGTCCGTGATTAAATATTAGATTTTAATTATAAAAAATTATAAAAATTAATTTGATAAAAAATTTGTATACATAAATATCACATAAGTAATTATCACCTATATAAAATAAAATTTCATAAAAATCGGTCATTTTAAACAAAAAAAGTTTCCATATCATGTAAAAGTATAATAGTATACTTTATAACTTCTATATGAAGTCTACTCTGTAATTAAATCTTAGATTTTAATTATAATTTTTAAAAAAATTAATTTGATAATAAATTTGTATACATAACTATCACATACATAATTATCACCTATATAAAATAAAATTTCATAAAAATCGGTCATTTTAAACAAATAAAGTTTCCATATCATGTAAAAATATAATAGTAGATTTCATAACTTCTATATGAAGTCTACTCCGTGATTAAATCTTAGATTTTAATTATAAATTTTTTAAAAATTAATTTGATAAAAAATTTATATATATAAATATCACATACGTAATTATCACCTATATAAAATAAAATTTCAGAAAAATCAATTAATTTAAGCGAACGAAGATAAATGAGGGTAGAAACCAAATACATGTAAGGTTGGAGTATAGGGTTTGATGTGGATAGATAGTATGGTTATGGTTTTGATAAAAAGAAATCTATATAAATGAGAGTTTAATATTACATTTAAGCTTATTTGGAAAACAAAATTAAGAATATAATGATGAGTATATTTTTTAAAGTTAGATTTTATGTAACTTATCAATTTATGGATTATGGTTGTACTGTTCATTCGAGGTTTAGGGTGAGGAAGACTTTGTCATGAAGTCTCCTTAACCGTCTCCTGAACCGTCTCCTTAACCAAACTTTTAATTTTAACCGGAAATTGACCCCCTTATATAAATTAGAGTCGTTGACACTCTAACCCTAATTTCTTAATACGCCGCGTATCTCTCTCTCACTATACGACGATTGTCTCTTTCTCTCCCTTTATAACAGATCTGAATATCTAGTAAGCCTCGAAATCAACTTGTTTATAGATTTGTTTCAAGTATATTGATGATTTAGATGTCTAATACGTTTTACAATGATTTGTTATTTGATTTGTACACAGGGATGGGTCGATACAGCTACAGTCAACTATCGAGTAATTCGAGGAATCTTTGGAGTGCTGGAGAACCAGAAGTGACCTCCCCCACTCCTATGCTTAGATCTCGAAAATCTGGTTTTCCCGACCGATGTTTATTCGGTTTGGTGCCTATCATGAAATCATCCACTACAAATGAAAATCCGGGTCGCGTATTCTATGGATGCAAGAACTATAAGGTAATAAGGCTGTCGTTGTGTTGTTCGTTCTCCATTTGAGTGTTAACCATATTAATATGACGGTGGATGTCTATGTGCTTGTTTAGGATGGTGGCCATCATATATTCCAGTGGTGGGATGAGGCTGTGATGCAGGAAATCCAAGATCTTCTTTTCTGTCTTCCTTTCCTGATTGTGGCTTAAATTTTTCAGAATGGCAATGCCAGTGTTTCCCCGTTTCCCGAAGGCAATTCAGCAAAGGTGATGAACCACACCCACTAAAGAGCATTGCCTACTACAAGCTATTCCCCGCCTTGGAACAAGCACTATTTTCAGATGAGTGGAATGAGTTAAAAGAGTCGAGACTGGGTGTCTTTTTGAAGTTCTACAAATTGGATTTTGGATGGGCATCGCGGGTGGTGCATTATATTCTCGGGTTCCAGCTCGTGTGCAAGAAGAAGTACGAAATTTGGAGCATAGTTGGAAATAACCCATTGAGGTTCTCTCTCAATGAGTTCGAGTATATCACGGGACTCAATTGCAAGCACGTTCCAAATTTGGAGCAGCCCGACGTAGACGTAACCCTCGAGATGCAAGATTTCTGGGGAAGGTTGGGTGTCCATATCGATGTCGATCCAAGTATTGATGATCTGACACGTGCGTGTACGTATGCCCCTACTTGGAGTAGGGAGGATCGTATCCGGTTAGGGTACCTAGCCATATATGCTGGCTTTATTGAAGCAAGGAAATCAAGTTCAGGCACAAGGATTCAGCTTGCCCGCCTAATAATGGACATTGATGAGTTTGAGGAATACCCTTGGGGAAGGGTAGCATACAAGAACCTCATCGAGTCAGTCTAGGAGAAAGACTTGACCAGATCCTACATCATCGATGGGTTTGTGGAAGTGCTTCAGGTATGGGCATACCAGGCCATACCAGACTTTGGACACCAATGCGGATATCCTATTGTAGACGGTGGCTCAGTTGAACCGATTCTGGCCTACAACGGACAGCGGGGTCGGAAGTATATGAAACAGAACATGCTTAAGCAGGTAACTTATCAAGTACACTTTCTTGTTAGACTTATCGATTATACTATAGTGACTGTTTAGTAACGTGGGTGATGTATTTTTTACCCATAGACCCGCTTTAACCACTGCGTGATGAAGAGTCCGTCAGAAATGTTCCCATTGTGGGTTGATGATGATGAAGAGGATTCTGAGATTGACAACGTCGTCATGGCAGTGCTGGGTCAGTTCTCTGACGGTGTCACATGGGTGTGGAAGAAAAACGAGTGGCTTCTCGATGGTGTTAATGTCTCAAACAACAACTTAATCCAAGCGAAGGTCGCCGTCGTGGACAACAAGCAGAAGCAGAAAAGAGAAATCGACTCAGATTCAGAAAGTAGAAAGAGGTCTCGTGTAGAGACCTCTTCTTGGGTAGAAGACACCGGGCTGAATGTCGTGGAGGCATTGAAGACGTACTTGGATAAATGTGTCACATCATTCTCTTCGGATGTCGTGGAGGCCTTGAGGGAAGGCTTCGCTAACTGCGTGGGAAAGATAGAGGTCCTGTCCGAGAGAGTGGAAGCTGTCGAGCATTCCATTGCGAAGATGTCGGAGCAGGTGAAAACTGCGAGGACTGATGAGCATGTCAAGTCCAATGACAATGAGCAGCATAGTCTGGTTAGTTCCGATCCCTCCCCCCTAGAACAGAATGATGTGAGAAAACATCGCAGAAAACCGAGAAAATATGGCTTAGTTTAAAGTTGCAATATGAAACAAGAAAACTGATTCAACAATGCATATAACAAATAAATATGTCAAACTCACACACAAGTAAGTAGGTAGGCTAAAACCAACGCATGAATAAGAAAATCATAAAAAATCGTTATAAATATGCTATAATTACAACTTTAATAAAATCATTACGTAGTAGACTTCTGTATGAAGTCATCCGCGTAGACTCCAAATGAAGTCTACTACTAGTGACCTAGTTGCAATATAAAAAAAGAAAACTGATTCAGCAATGCATATAACAAATAAACATGTCAAACTCACACACAAGCAAGTAGATAGGCTAAAACCTGTGTTCGGAAATACGCTAGGCGCTAGTCGGGCAGCCGACCCGGGCCTAGCGAGTTAACGAAAAATCGGGGATTAATCGGGGAGTACTCGGGGATTAGTTTTTATATAATTTAATGTATATATAATATATTTAAATATTAAAAAACAAATTTAAAATGTTGCACAACTATTTTTATATAAGATTTATTAATAAATCATATAATATCAAATATGAAATGTTTAAAATAAAGATTATCATAATTCAATCTCTAAATTTAAAAAGCTAAAGACCTAAACAAAATCAAATTGGACTTTGTTTGAGTTTAATTTTATTTTTGGTTGAAATGTTTAAAAAAAAAAAAAAAGTTGGGCCTACTCGGAAACTAGGCGGTCCAACGCGGATTCTAGGCGGCCAACGCGGCTTTTAGGCGGCCCAACTCGGATATTAATCGTCCGACCGTATAATCAAACGATTTGCCCCTACTCGCCACGGTTCCGGGCCACCTAGCGCCTAGGCGGACACCTAGGCGGCTAGGCGGCCGCGTTTTAGAACACAGGCTAAAACCAACGCATGAACCAGAAATCTTAAAAATTCGTTATAAATATGCTATAATACAACTTTAATGAAGTCATTACGTAGTAGACTTCTCTAAGTAATGGCATAGTAATGACATTTTCGTAATAAATCAAATATATTCACAAGTAATGGCATAGTAATGGCATTTTCGTAAATTATCAGATCTACCAAGGTTAGAAGGGAGACAATGTGGCATTTGTTGGAGAGAGAAAAATGGAGAGTTACATTTGCAATTGACATCAAATTATATGTCATTTTTGCAATCGCCCCATTTTAAATTTATAAATACATCATATTCAAAAAAGAAACTAAAAAATAAAGAAGAATAAAATTTTCGTCGTTAAGGACGGGTCTGAATCTAGTTAGATCTTAAAAGAAAATTCATAAAACTGACTTCTAGAAGATCTGTTGTCTTACTCTTGTGCGAGGAACTCGTTCTCCGCCGCTAGAAGCTCCAGCGTTGACGACGGTTTAGGAGTTTTCGATACGACGACGAAGCATGGGAAGAGCAATTTCGAAGGGAGGAAAATCAATTTCAGCGAGAAAAGCAACTTCAAAGGGAGGAAGAGTAATTTCAGCGAGACAACGGAAGACTCGGATGAGTAACTTCAGTGAATTGGAGTCGCTGCGAAGGAGCTGTTTCGAGGTGAGGTGAATCCTGCGACAGAGAGTAACTTCATTGAAACAGAGTATAACTGGAACCTGAATCCTGCGATTCTAGGCGGCCAACACGGCTTTTAGGCGGCCCAACTCGGAAATTAATCGTCCGACCGTATAATCAAACGATTTGCCCCTACTCGCCACGGTTCCGGGCCGCCTAGCGCCTAGGCGGCTAAGCGGCCGCGTTTTAGAACACAGGCTAAAACCAAAGCATGAACCAGAAATCTTAAAAATTCGTTATAAATATGCTATAATACAACTTTAATGAAATCATTACGTAGTAGACTTCTCTAAGTAATGGCATAGTAATGGCATTTTCGTAATAAATCAAATATATTCATAAGTAATGGCATAATAATGGCATTTTCGTAAATTATCAGATCTACCAAGGTTAGAAAGGAGACAATGTGGCATTTGTTGGAGAGAGAAAAATGGAGAGTTACATTTGCAATTGACATCAAATTATATGTCATTTTTGCAAGCGCCCCATTTTAAATTTATAAATACATCATATTCAAAAAAGAAACTAAAAAATAAAGAAGAATAAAATTTTCGTCGTTAAGGACGGGTCTGAATCTAGTTAGATCTTAAAAGAAAATTCATAAAACTGACTTCTAGAAGATCTGTCGTCTTACTCTTGTGCGAGGAACTCGTTCTCCGCCGCCAGAAGCTCCAGCGTTGACGACGGTTTAGGAGTTTTCGATACGACGACGAAGCATGGGAAGAGCAATTTCGAAGGGAGGAAAATCAATTTCAGCGAGAAAAGCAACTTCAAAGGGAGGAAGAGTAATTTCAGCGAGACAACGGAAGACTCGGATGAGTAACTTCAGTGAATTGGAGTCGCTGCGAAGGAGCTGTTTCGAGGTGAGGTGAATCCTGCGACAGAGAGTAACTTCATTGAAACAGAGTATGAATGGAACCTGAATCCTGCGACGGAGAGTAATCATCCACGGAGGAGCAACTACGAAGCGGCGGCAAGGAAGAGCAATTTCAGCGAGGTTGCTGGAGCAATATCGAAAAAGTGACTTGTTGGCGATGAATTTTATGAGAAGGGGTTTGTCGATGAAAGATAGTTACTTCATCGGAGGAGAAGAGCCTGGTTTCATAGATCTCAAGTTCGATTCGTCTGGAGGAGAGAGGAAACGTTTTTGGTATTTTTGGTGCTCTACACAGCTTGGGCGTCACCTTTTGAATTCGGTTTCTTGCAAAAGCCAAGAACACCTCTCAGTATTCTTGATAACATCTTCAACGGTTTTTTACTGTTGATATAATCCTGACATTCTTCGTTACCTTTCTTGACAAGGGAACTTACCTTCTCATCAATGATCCAAAGAGAATCTCATGGAGATACTTGTCGACATGAATTGTTCGTGTCCACATTTCCTTACGAAAGTTTCAGGAGCTTGTTACATGAGATTATATAAGGATATGTGATTTTCAGTATGTTACGGTTATGGCGTCTTCGGAGAGTCAGTAACTGTTTCGCCAGGTTAGAGAAAGATAGGAGATACAGCTACTTTTAGGTTCGATGCTCGAAGCTTCTAAAGTGAAGACAGAACAACTTAGCTTTGAATAAAGACTTCTCTCTTTATTGATGTTTAGAAAATCTCTCAAAACTAAACATACAAAGCTTTCTTAATTCTCTCTTGTGATCTACCACAACATTGGTGATCATATATATAGGTATAAAACTTCATTAATCCTTTTCTAAACCTATTCATTTTTCTATTATCCTTAGGATTAGATAATTCCTAATTCCATAAAGATTACATTGAGCCTATCTTATCCTAATCTAAACTTGATAAGGATATCTTGGGCTCTAACCTATTGAAACTTATCCAACATTCTCCCTCGTAAGCTTCAATCTTGTCTCAGACATGTCTTACACTCCAATCAAGCTTCTCATCTCACTGAAATTGATTATTGCCAAAGCCTTTGTCAAGATATCAGCCTTCTGATCTGTTCCTGGTACATGCTCCACATCGACTAGCTCCTTTTCAATACATTCTCGTATGAAATGATAGCGTTTGTGAATGTGCTTGCTCTTTCCGTGAAACACTGGATTTCTTGTGAGTGATATATCCGACTTGTTATCAATCTTGATGAGAACCTGCTCGTTCTTCCATCCTGTGATCTCACTCAAGAGATCTTGAAGCCAGATTGCTTGCTTAGCTGCCTCTGTTCCTGCCATGAACTCCGCTTCACATGACGAGAGGGCTACTGTGTCCTGCTTCTGCGAACACCAGGTGATAGGTGAGTCTCTAAAGTAGAAGATATGACTTGTGGTGCTTCTTCCGTCGTCTGGATCAATGTTGTGGCTGCTGTCGCTGAATCTGACAACCTTCCTTGATCCTCCATGTTTGAATTTCAGACCAAAACAGACTTCCCTTTAAGTAGCGTAGAATATGCTTCATAATTTCTCCATGTGATTTCCGAGGACTCATCATGTAACGACTAGCCACTCCAACTAAGAACGCTAAGTCGGGTTGAGTATGGAGCAAATATCTTAAGAATCCAACGTTTCTTCGGTAGCATGTCGGGTCTGTTTCTTCTTCATTTTATGCCTTTGAGACTATTAATCCGAACTCCATAGGAACTTTAGTTGGATTACATGTATCCAAACCGGCTTCTCTCAGAATCCTTCTTGCGTATGATTCTTGTTTAATCTCGATCCCATCATCTCCTTGATGAACTTTTATTTCGAGATAGTACGTGAGTTTTCCGAGGTCCGACATCTCAAACTTAGATGCCATTCCTTTCTTGAATTCACTTATAGCTTTAAGAGTGTTACATGGTTTATCAACAAGAAACCAAGTCTTGTTTTTGTTGATAGAGTTGATCTCTTCTCCACATGTGTTCGTCCATCTTGACGTACCCTTTGCATCCTTGAAGTTTCTCGGTTCATCATTGATTGCAAGTAAGAGTCTTTCACACTCTTCTGCGGCTTGAAGAACAAAATCAACAAGGTATCTGGGTTGAACAACCTTATTGGGATATCATATCGTATCCCGTACAATTTGGTTGTCAAGTAATTGATTTGTACACTTGCCTTATTTACGTTATTGATATATTGTGTAGCGATTGTGATTGTATAGTTTAAGGAAAGTAGATGCTCTTGTTTTTGAGTATATATCATGTAATCGTTCCTCTGAATAAGATCATCATAAATATTTCTTCATGGTATCCGAGCCTGAAATCAAATTTTTTGATCTTTTCTCTTTTCTCTTCGAAAATTACTTTTGAATCACGATGGCTGATTTAACTGGAACTGGAAACACCGTGAATGGTGTCAACACGAACCAACCTCAACACCCGACAACAATAGAGGTCAGGAGAACAATTTCTCCGTACGATTTGACGGCGGCTGACAATCCAGGCGCTGTGATTTCGCATCCACTTCTCAAAGGATCAAATTATGATGAGTGGGCATGTGGAATCAAGACTGCACTCAGTTCTCGAAAGAAATATGGATTTCTGGATGGGTCTATTACACGACCTGCTGATGGATCTCCAGATTTAGAAGATTGGTGGACGATTCAAGCGTTGCTTGTTTCATGGATCAAAATGACCATTGATCCTACTCTCCGGTCCAACATTTCTCATCGTGATGTGGCAAAGGATTTGTGGGATCATTTGAAGAAAAGGTTCTCTGTCACTAATGGACCTCGCATTCAGCAACTCAAAGCAGAATTGGCATGCTGCAAACAACGTGGCCTCGCGGTTGAAGCGTACTACGGAAAATTGAACCGGATATGGGATCACATGGCTCAATACAGACCGTTATGTGTCTGCAAATGTGGCAAGTGTGAATGTCAGCTGGGATCACTTCAAGAACAAGATCGCGAAGTAGAAAAGGTTCACGAGTTCTTGTTTGGGCTTGACGAGAATTACGGCACTGTTCGTTCAACGTTGGTGTCACGCTCACCATTTCAACATCTGGAGAAGGTGTACAATGTCGTTCAACAAGAAGAAGATCTGAAGACGTACGATTGATGAAACATCAGAGGTGAGTGCTTATGCTGTACAAGCGAGACCACGTATCACTCAATCTCGCAAAGACGATTGTGACAAAGGCATCATGTGCAAACATTGCCAACGATCTGGGCATTTATTCTGATAATTGTTTTGCGGTAGTGGGTTATCCTGAATGGTGGGGAGATCGACCCAAAACCAGAACGCTGCAGAGTCGTGGACGTGGAGGCACACAGCCTTCGACAAACGGTGGTAGAGGACGACTGTTGAACTATGCCAATATTGTTCATGTTCCACAGCACTCAACGCATGAACAAGCTAATTATGTTATTACGGATCAGGATTGTGATGGAGTTCATGGACTAAATGATGCACAATGGCGATCCCTTATAACTTTTTTGAATGCCGGTGGTCCAAGCAAAACCGAAAAACTCTCTGGTAAGTATTCTGTTCCTTCTTGGATACTGGACACCGGTGCCTCGAATCATTTGACGAGCAATCGTCAATCTTTGATTGATGTTCGAGAAATGGATCCAGTATTAATCATCTTAGCGGATGGTAGGGAAAGAATCTCAGATCAAGAAGGCACTGTTATTTTGGGTTCTCATCTGGTTTTAAAATCTGTTTTTCTGGTTGAAGAATTGCAGTCAGACTTGATATCAGTCGGAAAATTAATGGATGAAAATAATTGTGTGGTACAACTGGCTGATCAGTTTCTTGTGGTTCAGGACCGTGTTTCGAGGATGGTGATTGGAGCGGGTAAACGTGAGTCCGAGACTTTCCGCTTTTTCAGAACAGAGTTAGCTGCTGCTGTGTCAACTCGGGAAGACAAGTCGTATGAGCTCTGGCATCATAGGATGGGTCATCCATCTGCTCAAGTTGTTGGTTCTCTTAAGAATGTTGTTGTTCCTTCTGTTTCTGAGTTTTCTAATAAGGCGTGTGATGTTTGTCTCCGCGCAAAGCAAGCCAGATCTTCGTTTCCTACAAATATTAATAAAACTTCGAAAGCCTTTGAGTTAATACATTCCGATCTATGGGGTCCTTACCGGACAGCTTCACATAATGCTTCACGCTACTTTCTCACGATAGTAGACGATTTTACTCGAACAGTATGGCTCTCTCTTCTGACTGCCAAAACGGAAGCTCCGACACATCTCAAAAATTTTATTGCTATGGCTGATCGACAATTTCAATCAAAGGTGAAGTGTCTACGAAGTGACAACGGGACAGAATTTATGAGTCTTGCGAAATACTTTCGTGAACACGGGATTCTCCACGAAACCTCTTGTGTAGGCACACCTCAACAGAATGGCAGAGCTGAAAGGAAGCATCACCACATCTTAAACGTGGCCAGAGATTTAATGTTTCAAGCAAACATGCCAATCGAGTTTTGGGGTGACTGTATTTTGACAGCGGGTTACTTAATCAATCGTACACCCAGTTCAATTCTTCACGAATTAACACCATATGAGATGCTGCATCAGTCTGTCCCGGATTATGATCATATTAGAGTATTTGACAGCCTGTGTTATGCTCACAACCAGAGCCACAAAGGCGATAAATTTGTTTCACAGAGCCGTAAGTGTGTTTTTGTTGGTTACCCATTTGGCAAGAAAGGGTGGCGACTGTACGATCTGGAGAAACAAGAATTTTTTGTATCTCGGGACGTAATTTTTTACGAAGATCAATTTCCATTCGTCAGCTTGCTTCCCTCCCAAGTAACTGCAAGTCAACACGAAGACACAGAGCTTTGGGCTCCTCTTGGTGACAATCATGAGTTACTAGAAGAAGATGGGCTTAATTTGGTTACACCTTTAAGCCCACTTAACAGCCCAAGTCATAATCAAGAGTTATCAAGCCAAGATGGGCTTAATTTGGTTACCCCTTCAAGCCCACTTAACAGCCCAATTGATAATCAAGTGTTGTCTAACATACCGACAAGTTCGTCGTCTTCTCCAACGGCTGCGCAATCTTCATCTCAAACAGAATCATTGGCTTCCACTTCCCGATCTTCACCTTCTCTACTAGAAACCTCAACGTCTGCCCCTCTGCCATCACCTACACCGGCTGACTTGCCGGAGCCTCTCGGTCGTGGTCATCGTAAGAAAACACGAACCGTAACACTCCGCAATTATGTCACAAACACAGCTCAGAGTAAACTTCTTACCAAATCTGCTGCTACCTCGATCTACCCAATTGCAAATTACGTTAGTTGTAATCGGTTCTCCGAGCCTCATCGTGCCTATCTTGTTGCGATTACAACCAGCCGTTTTTAGAAGTAACCGAACTGTTCCCATACGTGCTACTGGAGCATATGTTTCTCCGTAGTCTTCGCCTTCAATCTGCTTATTTCCAAGAGCCACTAATCTTGCTTTATACCGCTCAATTGTCCCATCAGAATTGTACTTAATTTTGTAGACCCATTTACTTCCAATTGCCCGTTTCCCTGGAGGCAAATCAACTAATTTCGATGTCTCATTGTCTTCTAAAGCAGCCACCTCTGTGCCCATGGCATTACACCACTGTTTAAACTGAAGCTGAGTAAATCCTCTGCTGAAGCTGAGTAAATCCTCTGCTGAAGCTGAGTATCGTGCTATGTCGTATCTCAAAGATGAACTGATCTGGATCAAAAATGTGTTACGGTCCCTTGGTGTTCTTCATACTCAACCGATGGGCATGTTTTGTGACAGCAAATCTGCTATCTACATTGCCACAAATCCCGTCTTCCACGAACGAACAAAGCATATTGAATTGGACTGTCATGCAATTCGTGAGCAAATTCAATCTGGTAACATTGTAACTCATCATGTTTCGACTTCTCAACAATTAGCTGATATCTTCACTAAACCGTTGGGTATGCTTGCATTTGAGACTTTTCGAACCAAGCTGGGCATTCTTGATCTGCATACTCCAGCTTGAGGGAGGGTATTGGGATATCGTATCGTTTCTCGTACAATTTGGTTGTCAAGTAATTGATTTGTACACTTGCCTTACTTATGTTATTAGTATATTTTGTAGCGATCATGATTGTATAGTTTAAGGAAAGTAGATGCTCTTGTTTTTGAGTATATATCATGTAATCGTTCTTCTGAATAAGATCAACAGAAATATTTCTTCAAACCTTTCGTATTGACCTTCTTAATGGTTGTTCTGCTTGTTGAACAATGTTGTCATTGTTCAACTCGTCATGTGTGGATTGTTGAATACTGTTGTCATTGTTCAGCTCGTCATATGTGGCTTGTTGAACACTGTTGTCATTGTTCAACTCGTCATGTGTGGCTTGTTGAACACTGTTGTCATTGTTCAGCTCATCATGAGTGCGATCCAAGCTATCCAAGCTTACGATTTCTTCATGGTCCTGTTCTTGATCATTGACAATTATTGCATGTCCTTCCCCTGTATCTATGACAACACCCCATCGCATGTGAAACATCTCGGGATCCCGACTTGATCCGTCTTGTGTTTGACTCCATGTCCAAGCTTCGTGATCTATTTTAAAACTTAAACAGAACGGCTTTCCTGTTGTGAGATGAACTTTGTAGAGTCTGTTTAGTGTTTGTGTGACTTTCACCAGGAGTCTTCCACTTGGATCATGGACTGTTAGATATTGTCTCATTCTTACGTTGCACTCGGCTTCCGTAGCTTGACCTAAGCTCAGGATATTTCTGTTGAGGTCGGGTATGTAGTAAATATTGGTGACAAGTTTCTGTTCAGCGGTTTTGCTTTGAAACAGAATAGATCCTTTCCCTCCTATCTCGATACATGAGCCATCTCCAAACGTCACTTCGCCTTTTATATTATTGTTGAGTTCAGAGAAATAAGCCTTGACTCCTGTCATGTGATTACTCGGTCCATTATCGAGATACCAAACTCCTTCTGTTGCATCTTTGGTCTCAAAGTTCTTTGGAATCACTTTCTTTTCGTTTAGGAACACCACTTCGTGAAAATAGAGAGCTGCATCAGCTTCTTTCATCTCTACCTTATTTTTTTCTTGTGTTCTTTGTGTTCGTTCCGGACACACTGAGGCGAAGTGACCCGGTTTCTCACAACAGTAACAAATTATCTTCGATCTATCCTTCTTCTTCTTGGTTGATCGCCTTGATTTGTTTTCTGTTCTTCTGTGAGGAATCTTCCTCTTCCTCTTCTTCCACGACCTCTCCCTCGAGAGTTCGTAAAGTTTTGCTTGTCAGAGTCGCTGAATAAAATTCCATTTTGAGTATCTCTGTGATTCTCCTCATCAAAAAATTTGTTCTTCGTAGGCTTTCAAACTTCCTATGATATCTTCAAAACTTATTTATTCAGATCAAGGACTTGTTCGAGAGAGGCTATGATCTGTATGAATCGACTTCTTGGTAAACTATTGAGAAACTTCGTCACTAGTTTAGCTTCTTCAATTGTTTGTCCAAGCATGACTGATTTTGATGCTATCTCTGATAGCTTTCCGGCAAAACTATCGATAGAATCTGAATCTTTCATCTTGATTCTCTGAAACTCAGACATCAGCGTTTGCAATCGTGCTTCTTTAACTCGGTCAGCTTCCAAGTGTCGTGCTTTGATTTCATCCCATATTACTTTTGACGTTTATTGTTTACCAACTTGTAAAACAAGAGACTCCGGGATTGCTTGAAACAATGGTCCAATCGCGACATTGTTTTTATCTGAATCCTCTGATCCAGGTTCAATCGTTTCCCAGACTTTGTATATTTTCAACAACACCTTCATCCTCATAGCCCATACTGTGTAATTCATGGTGTTTAATATGGGGCACTGGATTGATGGTGGTGAAAACTCCTTTGGACGTGTGGTGATGTCGTCTCCCATGACTTGGGTACGACGTGTGCATTTTTGCAAGATCTTTGCGAACAAAAACTTTCAGAATCGTCTCAACCTAGACACTCTGATACCAACTAAAGTGAAGACAGAACAACTTAGCTTTGAATAAATACTTCTATCTTTATTGATGTTTAGAAAATCTCTCAAAACTAAACATACAAAGCTTTCTTAATTCTCTCTTATGATCTAGCACAACTTTGGTGATCATATATATAGGTATAGAACTTCATTAATCCTTTTCTAAACCTACTCTTTTTTCTATTATCCTTAGGATTAGATAACTCCTAATTGCATAAGAATTACATTTAGTCTATCTTATCCTATTCTAAACTTGATAAGGATATCTTGGGTTCTAAGCTATTGAAGCTTATCCAACAGCTTCTTCTTGTTACTCTTTTTGTGATTCATTGTGGTGCTTGCTTCTTATATTCGATCACTGCACATTATCCTGACCCTGCCAAGACGTTTAAGGTATTTACCGTTGAAAACTGGAAATAGTCTCCTCTTGTTGTGCAGTATAACTGTATTACATTGCCATGTATTGGTCTATAACTGTTTTCTCCACAACGGGTTATGGTGATATACATGGTGTTAACTCAAAAGATATGGCTTTCATTCTTTTCTACATGGTATTTAACCTTGGATTGTCAGCTTAAATAATTGGTTATATGACCAACTTGGTTGTTCACCTGACCAGTCGCACAATAAATAAAACATGTTCAATGCACTTTTATGAACGAGAAACTGGAGTTTCATGAGTCTTGTTGCAACAAGAAGAATTATTGACCTGAAAGTTGAGCAATATCAAAGTTTTTAAGCATTATATTTGCTTTTTAAAAATTTAGGAATGTTTTTCTAAAAGTTTTGAAAAAACTTTCTAGATATGTATTTGATCAACTAATAATTAACATATAATTTAGCATGAGTGAATCTTTCCTAAAAATTTAAGAATGCTTCATAAATTCCAAAAGTTATGAAACATTTCTAGATATTTTGAAGAAAAAAAAACTCATATAATTTTTAATGAAATCATCCTAAGAAGTTTAAGTTTTAGTGAAATCTTCCTAAGTATAAGTGTAGCTCAGCCACAGAAGATCTGAATTACTTTTCAGTGTAAATGTTAAAAGTTTAAATCATTGTCACAGAAAATAAAAATCAGGAACAAATGAATCATCTTCTAAAGATGTCTTTTATAAAGTTTAAGAAAACTCTCCTAAATGAGTAGAAAGATTTCCTAAATTTATTTGTTATATAAATGAATAAAAATTTATATTTATACGATTTAGGAAAGATTTCCTAAATGTGTAAAATTGCTTCCTAAACATTTTAAGAAATTTTTCATAAAAATTTGATCAAATTTGAGTGATATTAAAGTACACAAAATATCGTTAAACCAAACAGTTTTCATTACACAACTTGACCATTTTAAAACTTACTAAACATTCATATAAACATACAAAGAATTTTACTTTGTTGATATAGAAATGAGCAAAACAAATTCTTATTTGTACGCATTAGGAATATATTCCTAAATCTATTGGAGAGCTTCCTAAATTTGAGTTTTTATTTATATCAGTACAAAAATTATATTTATTAGGAATGTATGTATTAAAAATGTATTCCTGAATATTTAAGAAAGTCTTTCTAAAAGTTTAGAAAGCTTTCCTAATTTTTCATTTTATCAACTAGTAATTAAAATAGAAATTACAAATTAGGATGGCTTTCCTAAAATTGTATTAATCTTTTCTAAATTTTTTAAAAGCTTCATAAATTCCAAAATTTATGATACATTTCTAGATATTTAGAATATAAGTACACAAATATTATTAAGATTTTTCTCAAAGTTTAGAATATCTTCGTAAATCTTTAGGAAAGTTTGTTTTAAAAACTTTTTAAAATGTTAGGAAAGTCTTCCTAAATATTTTAAAAGATTTCCTAAATTTTTATTAGATCAACTAGTAGTTAACATACAATCTATGATGATTTTCATATATTTGTATGAATCTTTCTTAAAAACTTTATAAATTGCAAAACTTCTAGATATTTAAAAAAAAATCATATAAATTTTAGTAAAATCTTCTTAAAATTTTAGAATGTCTTTATAAATCCTTAAAAATGTTTACTTCAAACAACAGAAAAATATTTTAAAATTTTAGGAAAGTTTTCCTAAAAGCTTAGAAAGTTTTGGGAAAATCTTCCTAAATATGTAAAACGGTTTTTTAAATCAAAATTTTATAATAGACACATATTTATATATTTTAGTAAGGTCTTCCTAAATGTGTAGAAAAAATTCATAATTTTTTTACTGAATATTGAATTACTGTAGATTCTATTGGTGGAACCCAAAATAACCATATATTTGATTTGCATCCATTCAAACGAACATAAACATTTTAGGATGAATACATATCCAGTTTTAGCTAGAATCAGTCATCTTCTTCTATATCTTCACTGCATAAACCATGTCTCCAATTTTACAATACACATTAATCAAAGTATGGAAAGTAATATTATCATGTTCTATATTTTTTTCCACTCATCTTAGTCAAAACATGATTAACTTCTCTTATTCTTTTATCTTACGTAGAATCAGAGTTAAAGTCACAACTCCAGGAGAAAATCCGCTCGCCTCCACTACCTCACGTACCGTCAAAGCTTCATCTATATCATTCATTCTACAATGCCCATGCAATCAAAGTAGTGTATTAAAATGGTTGCGTCATAACAATGCCTTTGATCTCGCAAAACAGCCTCGTCACCTCTCTCATTAAACTGTCTCTACTAAACTCATGCATGTGTGAGTTAGAAGTCACATTACCAGGAGTAATCCCACTTCTATCCATCCTATCTTGTACTAGTAAAGCCTCACAATGCACACATTCTCCGTAGTACACCGAGATTAATGTGTTATACATAAAAAGATCAGGAAACACACCTTTCTCTTCCATCTTGTTCAATAGTTACTCTGCTTTCTCAGGTTCTCCGGATTTAGAAAAGCATAGACCAATACATTACACAAATGAATGTTAGCCACAACACCTAATTTAACCATCTTCTTGATTATCTTCCAAACTATACATTCACTATCTCTTTCACTGTACTATTAAGCAACACGGTACAAGCTTAAATGAGCTTAATCGTTGGTTATTCTTGATTTAGCATAAAATGTCATCACCGTCTCTCATCATCACACATACACGTGAGAGAGAACTTCTGGGTCTTCTGAAACACCACCAACCAAAGATTTCAACACCAAATGTGATGAACAAAGCTATCTCTGAGACAAAGCTATCTCTGATGACCAAACTAACTATTTAAAAACAGAATTTGGTAGTGGTAGTGTCCACGTACGTAGAAGTGAAACACAAGTGCCTTTGTGGTCTTTAGCTTTGCGAATTGCATGTGTGGAGGAACTGCTGCTGGTGATTATGGAGTTTCCCTTTCAAACCTGATGTGCTTAATTAAGTGGCTATTGTTACAAACTTTTATGACTACTTATTTTGTCTCGATATTGTGACCATTTATTTATGAAACTGTGATAAAATTATTTAGTTTTAAAAATGTCACTATTTCTTCATAATATTATGACACAATTGAAAGTAACAAAATTTTGGTCACTAATCGTGACGTAAATGTTACAAAATATATAATAACAAATTTTTATTATTGATTTGCGACAATATCTAGTAACTAAGTTATACGATTTTTGTGACTAAACATAAATCACTGATAGTTACAATTATTTTGTGGATATTTGTCACAATTAATTACTGTTCTAGTGACTTTTTAAAATTGGTCATATATTATGATGTTATTGTTACTATTTTGTGACAAATATTAAAATCACAGGTAAATTAGAAAAAAAAAGTTCAATTCTAGAAAAAAAAAACTCAAAATATATAATAACTAAAAATGAGTATGAATGACATAATAAAGTGTAAATATATTATTGAGATTCGTCACAAGATAATTCGATATCAAAATTTCCATCTTCAGCATCTGATCCAATTTCTTCTTATACTTCCGGATCATCGAGATCTTCGGCTTGGCCATCTAGATATGCTAGTGCCTCGACATGCAATGAATCGGCTTAGACAATAGAATCATCACTTTCATGCTGCATTGGAGTGAAATCCAAATCTCGGTTGACCAATACTTTCTCCCTCGGTTGTATTATAATTGCTGCTTTCCAATGTTGATCTTTTTTCGGTTGAGTCATCCGTGGATATGGAACATAACATACTTGATCCACTTGTGAAGCCAAAACAAAATGATCGTATTTTTCATAACGTCCTTTAGCATTAATATCAACAATCCCTGACTTATTTATTCTTGTACCTTTCCCAATGGTTGTGTCATACCAATCACATTTGAAGACCACGACTTTAAGATCAACTGGTCCAGGATAATGAATCTCAAAAATCTCTCTCAATAATCCATAGAAAGCAGGTTATTCACTTGAGCTAGAAGATGTTTTACCTTTGACACAAACTCCATAATTGGCATTTTTTTTTGTCTTTTCCATGATCATATGTATGAAATACATATCCACGACAAAAATAAATTGGCCAACAAGTAACCTGAATCATTGGACCATGAACGAGAGTCAGCAACCACTTTGGATATGAATTAGTCTTTTCCATTATCATATGTATGAAATACATATCCACGACAAAAATAAATTGGCCAACAAGTAACCTGAATCATTGGACCATGAATGAGAGTCAACAACCACTTTGGATATGAATTATCCTTCATTGTATCTTGCATCTGTTTAAAAACTCAATATACACAAATTATAATATATATATTTTCATGATATCATTTTTAAAACAAAAATAAATCTTACATGCTTTTTTGAGACTAAAGTAGATTTGTGACGATTTTATTGTGACCTTTTAAAATCCGTATAACTTTTGTCACAATAATTATATTGTGACGAAATATTCATATATTGTGACAAAAAATGGTAACAATAACCACTTTTTTGTAGTGTAAAGGTAAGGTGGCTCTTATCACAGGCGGCGGAAGTCCTCAACGACTCAATTTTCGCTCTCCAATCTCTCGGTAGTTTTTGTTAAAATTGAATCGAGGAGGTTCATTCAACTTGTATTCGATTGCTTGTTGAAATCCTCCAGGCTATTGAATTGGCGTTCATAAACGAGAGAATGCGAGAAGAGTTGTTGAATCAACGTCTTATCAACATTTCTGGAAGATTGACATTCTTGTTATCTCTGTCGTCGGAAAATTTCCTCCGTGGACGGGTGATTCCTTTTTTATTTTTATTTTTTATGTTTAAATGTTTTAATAAAACTGTGAGAACGAGGGGTACAGTCGTCTTTTATCCGTTTAATGAAACTATTTTGGTCAAATTTTTTGATTAAGTTCATTTTAGTCACATAAAGTTGAATATGGTCTATTTTGGCGTATTCCTCATAATTTTATTGATATAAATTTTATATTAACTCTCAAAATAGTTTAATAATAACAAAAAACAATATAACTATAAAATCACAACATTTATTCCTATCCAAAATTTTCAAACGGGATAATTATATTCTGAAAATTTTCGGTTTTGTGAAAACTAAGATTAACAAAAAGTTGAACACATTTGAAAGAAGTATTGCCTTCCTAACACCTTTACGGAAGCAAACCTTATTATACAAAAAATAATTTCAGCTTTGCATTTAGCCAATGACAGAATAAATCCCTCCGATTAATCCCTCCCTAATAGAACGGGAAAATATAAGTTCCTATTCACATAATAAACAAGAAAAGATGTAAAACAATTTTTGGTAATTTAATAGTTTTATATAAAAATAGATATGAACATACATTTCATTCTAAGTTCAAAATTTACACAACCCCACTTATTATTACCAACTAGCTGAAGAAGACCCGAATGTATTTTTTTTTTTGTTTTCATGTTTTTTGGTATTTTTGAGTTATTTTCTTTGTTTTAGTTATAAAATTTGAATATTGGTGGATATTTTATAAGTATTTGAATAATATTAAAAAGTGTAATTCTTTGTTATTTTTTTAAATATGTATTTTTCCACGTAAATAAATGTTGATGGTAAAACCCAAAAATTATTAATCTTTACATCTTATAACCAATTATGTTATTTGAATAACATCATACATAAATAAAATTTGAGATTACGGCTTCACTATATTTTGGTGAATCTACCTTTGATCCATTGTATTCTTTTTCAATGGTTGAGAGATTCATTGCAATACAACTTTCTTTAAAGGACTTATGTGTAATGCTTCCTATTGTTCGAATTTGGTTATAATTCATACATCATTTCACATGATTCTTCATCATTTATAGATTATATAGCTTGCCTGCTGGTTGGTTGATGTTATATATGGTTTTGTTGATTTTTGTTTCTGTCCTGGATTCCATTTCTTATTTGTTTTGTACCGAACAAAAGCTTTAGGAAACTCATTTTATGTGGCCATATTTGCTTTTCCTACATCCATCATCTATCCACACCAGAGTAATTAGATCAAAATAATTACTTACAAACAACAAACAGTAGAAGTTGTCATTTATATCTTTTGAAAACCATACCATTCCAAAGATGGTGTGAGACCTATTACTGTGAACGTTCATGTTAGACTCAACAAAGTGTTTATTAGCTGTTAATTAAGAAGAGCATGTCAACACACTGGGAGAAAAACAGCTTCTAAGTTAGCTTTGGCTTAAAAGTTTCTCCATAATCTAAAAACTTAATAAATATGTTCAGCATCACTAACAATTCCTTCTGTAAGGGTAGCCACAAATACTCGACACTGTGAAGATGTTCCATCAAAACTAACCTCCAAATAATTGTGAATTTGCAGTCTGTGGCTCTCAACAACTAAAAGATCATAAATTTCTTCATTGTAATTCTCCACAGAATCCGGATGAGAAACTTACGATCTGATATCTAGAAATGAAGAACATGAAACACACAAATAAGAAATTGTACTCTTTTTGTAATACTTCGCGGACCATTTAGGATAGATCTGAATCCTAAGCGTAGATATAATCTTTATCTCCAACTACACCACAATTCCATGAAACATTTACACAATAACCTTCATAACCATTCACACCAACCTGCACCACATAATAAGTTATTAGTAAACTTTTGCTCTGCTACACTTCAGTAGATGATCAAAACAAGTTAAAAAAGCATAATTTAACACAATGTAAAATAAACTTAAAAAAAACTAGTGCTTTGTTGTGGCTACAGAAAAGCATATGTACCTCATCAGCAGCTTCAGTACCCGGATAGAAGTTTCCCCCTTCATGTCTATGCAAGGAAATGCACAATACCTATACAATTTCTCCCAGTAATTAGTGTAGAAAAGGGTAATTCACACAAATAATTTACTGCATCCAACACTCCAAGAAATAATGAGAATTGTGAAGGCTTCCATCGAATTAGGCAAGCTTACAGATTTGTTTTGCTTGAATCACCTATACAGAGAAGAAGATAGCAAAAGAGGAACCAAATTACAAAGAATGCTCCTGAAAAAATAAGCCAGAACATCTAAATGACACTGAAACTCAAAATTTTGGTCAATTTTGCTTAAACAGAAAACAAAAATCAATTTCAATACAGGTAAAAAACAAAATCAAAGGGAAATTAAATTGGCAGAAGAGAAAGACATGAAACAGATTTAGATTCATATTTATAAAGAATCATAAATTATAGGCCTGGGCAAATAATCCGGATCCGAAGATCCGAACCGGATCCGATCCAAAATAAGAGGTACCGATCCGAACCGGATCCGACATAAATATCCGAACGGTACCATAACTTCTATATCCGAAAAACCGGATCCTAACCCGATCTGAACCCGATCCAAACCAAAAAATTTTGGGTATCCGAAGATATCCGAAATATAAGTATATACATAGAAAATATTAGTCATATTAACACTTATAATAACTAAAATATCAAAAATTACAATTATAACCCGAATATAATAGTTAATTTTCAGATAACTCAGATATCTTTGGATATTTTCGGGTATTGTGGATATTTTTTATATGTTTGGGTATAAAAATGTAAATCCGAATCGGATTCTGTCGGTTACATTCATGTATTTAGTTACATTTGGATACATTCAAATATAAAAAACATGGATCCGAACTGGATCCGAAAAAAATTCGGTTATATCCGAAAATACTCGGATCGAAGGGTACCGAACCGAATCCGAACCGAAATTTAAAAATACCCGATCGGTACCAATTTTTATATATCGAAAATACCCGATATCCAAAATACCCGACCCGAACCCGATCCGATATCCGAATCCCCAGGCCTACATCTACATGCCGGAACAGAGAGAAAGGTAGAAGGAGAACGACTATGCAACCTCGGAGCTCTGCCGTCGACAAAACAACCATAAACAATCTTCTGGAAGGTATTATCACTTTGTCGGTCTTATTTTCACCATGAGTACATCGAATAAAATATATATATGGAGAGATCTGGATTTTGTTTCATACATTTTCAAATTAAATCATCGAAGAAGAAGAAAAATATGAAGCATATGTGATGAATCTGTCATGTTAAATGTAAGAGATAAATTTGATTTGTAATCGGGAATTGGTGAAAACAATCTTATGGATTGGACATGGGAAAACGAAGAGGAAGCATGGTTTGATCAGGTTTTTAAAGATTTTCTTTAATTATTTTTTATTATATTTGTAGGGCTGATGTGTAAAAAAAAGAGGTGCTGATGTGTCAAACTCTCATGAGACACATACTCACTTTTATATATAATAGATAAGTTGATGATTCTCAAAAGTTACAACATTAACAATCCGACCTATGCGACCTAAAATTTATGGAAGTTAATAAAATATAATTCAAATATTCAAAAGATACTCCTCAAACACATAATAAGATATGAGAGAAGTTTACCAACACATGTAAGAGATCCATCTCTCCACGCACGATGGACCCAAATTCAGCAAACAAAAGAAAATTACTGAAACCTGAGATGGTATCTTACTAAAAAGGAATTGTAATTTCACTCGATCTTAAAAGGAAGTCAAACAGGGTGAAATTTACCGTTAACAGGTACGAGATCAAAATCACATAGATTTATCCAATCACGTTCGACAATAGTCGTAGCAAGAAGATTGTTACAGTGTTTAAATAACACTGCATGAATCTTATCACCCTATACAAATTTCATAGGTTATAATACGAAAACATAAAAAAAAAACTTTACAGAATTATAATATTTACTATAAAACACTACTTTCTTATCAACCAAGATCAAATTCAATACTTCATCAATTCTAAGCTGGTGCCTAAACATACGAAGCACCATTACCCGCATCTTCCATCTGTTAATCAATGGGTTTAATTGCGACATACTTGGGGAAAACTTAGAATATGAACTATCAATAACTTCAAAAAGCAAAAAGGACATTATATGAACTATGTTTGAGTCGAATACTCTACAACAAATCAAACAATTGAAGCCACATGTATTTATACGCTAAACCTAATTCTGTATTTGAATTTAATTCAAAAAAAAATTGTAATGTATACTCGTTACGATAAAATAAAGTAAGTAAACAATTTTTTTTTAATGATGACTCTTCCAAAACATATATTATATATAATTTAATCTCTATAAATATTATATAAGAGATGTTGTAAATCCATAGTTGTATTGATGCTCACATTTTAAGTTTATAGTATACTAGAATAGGATCCGCGTGATACACATATGAAAATAAAATATTCGAAATCTAAAATTGATAATCCGTATAACATATTTATATATTTAGATTTTATATTATAATTTGTGTTAAATTATCCAAAAATTATGTTTTATAACTCGCAGTTGAAAAACTCGAGAACGTAGAGAAACGATTCTTCTAGATAAACAAAATGGTTCTTAAAACATAATATAAATATTATATTACTTAACAATGAATACTTTAATGAATTAAGTATTCTAGATAAACAAAAAAGTTTTAAAAACATAATTTAAGTATTATATTACTTAACAATATATATATATTAATGAATTAAATATATATATAATTCAGCTTTGTAAACTTTTGTACATATGTCAAAATCTGATAGATATATTTGACAAATGTCAAGTTTGTATTAATTACTAATTTTGAGAAACTAAAATTTATATAACATTCACTTTTCTTTTTTGAATTAGAAAAACAATTATTTTTTCTTTCTTTGTTGACATAAATTGAATATATTTTTCCTTTATTTAATTAAAAAGGTAAAATTATTATGTGTTAAAATTTGATGACTCATTCATCATATTTCATGATCATGTTAATAAATATTTTTTTACTTTATGTATTTGAAAAACTAAATTATTACTTTTTCTTTTTTTATTTAAGAAAAACTAATTGTCTTTTTTTACTTTTTTGTTTTATTTAATTATGAAAAAATATTTACGTATGTTAAAATCTGATTGACTGACTTAACACATGTTAAGATCATTTCAGTTTTTTTTTTTTGTGAATAAAGAAAACTCAGTTATTATTTTTTGTCTTTTATCATTGAAGAAAAAATAATCATATTTTTATTCTATTTAATTAGACAATAAAAATTGTGCATATGAAATTTTGATTTAGTAATGTCAGTATAGAAAAAATGATTTTTGTATTCACAAAAGAGCAATGAAATCTTATTATATAAATTCAGTTTCTCAAAAGTAGTAGTTAACATAAGCACCACACATATTAAATGAGTCGGTTAGATTTTAACACATATAAAAAATTGTTTCCTAATTAAATAAAAATCAAAAAGAATTATCGTTATTTTTTCTTAGATAAAAAACACAAATAATAATTTAGTTTTCGAAATTTATAAAAGATAAAATAAGTCAAAAGGCAAAAAGTGTACATTTTGGAAAAAGCAAAAAACGTACATTATGGAAAAAGAATATACCTTACTGACAATAAAGTTAAAGTAATTCTCCAAAGAATATTTTTTTTAGTTTGACTACGCACAACAATTTTTCATATTTTTGATATATCCAACTACATCTACATGAAAAAAAAATGTTAAAACTAACTCAAGTGGAATAAAATTAACTTAAATTAAAAAAATTATGAGTATACTGTATAAATCGCTTGTCATATCTTTCAATTGATGAAAATCTTCATAATCTCGAAATCGAATTTTTCAAAGGATATTTAACAAAAATGTTGTCTCATGGAAGCAATTGTTGTTCTTTTAGTAAGTCTAATTTGAAATTTATGATCTAAATTTTGTAATTCTTATTGCAATCTTGCACATTAAAATTGCAAATTTCAATAAGATTTCCATCACAAAATTCACCTCCAAACATTTTAAAATATAAAGATATATGAAACCTTGAATAGTATTTTCCTGTATTGAAATAATTTTATTTTTATAATAAAATATATTTATTATTTTTAGAGTAAAAAAAATATTTGGTTGACAAAAAAAAATATTAACATTCACATGTAGAAAGAGAAAATTTATTCCTATGAATTCATTATTTTTCTTTAAATTTCTTACTTTTCTTTTTCTAGCAATACAAACTACTGTAGAACAATAATGACGTTTTTTAATTTAACTGATCTAATGTTAAATAATTTTCAGAATTCATAATTTTTTTATGATATAAGAATATAAATCTATACTAAAGAAGAAGAAAAATATTATTTTGATTTTATTAGAATATTTGGTGAAAATTATCAAATAACTTAGTTCTTTATATTGACATGAATATATAAATTAAAAGAACTAACAATCTTATTTTTTTCTTTTAAGATTAGTTTATCATTTTAATTACTTCTATATCTTTTTTTGGTTAAAAGGTTATAATCATTTTTTACTAAATAATATAGTTTTATTAATCTTTTAAATATATCAGTTTTCTTTGTTTCATAGAATATTAAAAATTATATTTAATTTTTTATATATAAGGAACAAAAATATTTTATTTCTTTTTAATTATATAATAACTTTAAAAATACTTTTAATTTTTTTTTATTATATGTTATATTGTTTGATACCTGTCAAAATCATGTCAATTATTAACTTTGAAACCAAACTTTATACAATAAGATGGGTAATATACACTCTAAATAAACCAAATAATTGATAATTTCACTCACATTAATAAATGTTAATCTTACCAAGTGAACATTCTTAATGAAAAATGAAGAATAAACTATAAATTTGACGATATTGACTAAAACTCTATATAATATGTATCATTGGGTAGTTTCATTTTATGCTATTTAAATACTAACAAAATTAAATAAATATAAAGTTATACAAAAAAGAACAGACGAATCCAAGACTCAAAACCTCCAATACTAACAATTTAACTAATCAAATCTGATAATCAAAAACCACAAAAATATATAAGGATAAATTTTAAAAAATAAAATAGAAATTATCGGAAATTACCATTAAATAATCATCATCGTGGAGACAATCTAAGATACTCTGATAATCAATCGATGTAAAGAATTATCTATCACAACTAGACCTGGACATTCGGATATCAGATCGGGTTCAGGTCGGGTATTTCGGATATCGGGTATTTTGGATATAGAAAAATTGGTACCGATCGGGTATTTTTAAATTTCGGTTCGAATTCGGTTCGGTACTCTTCGGATCCGGGTATTTTCGGATAGAGCCGAATTTTTTTCGGTCCCAGTTCGGATCCATGTTTTTTATATCTGAATGTATCCAAATGTAACCAAATACACGAATGTAACCAAAAGAATCCGATTTGGATCTACATTTGTATATCCAAAAATATCCACAATACTCGAAAATATCCAGAAATATTCGAATTATCTAAAAATTAACTATTATATTCGGGTTTATAATTGTAATTTTAGATATTTTAGTTATTATAAGTATTTATATGACTAATATTTTTTAGGTATATACTTATATTTTGAATATCTTCGGATACCCAAAATTTTTTGGTTCGGATCTGGTTCTTCGAATATAGGAATTATAGTACCGTTCGGATATTTATGTCGGTTCTTGTTCGGATCGGTACCTCTTATTTCGGATCTGATCCGGGTCGGATCTTCTGATCCGGGTCGGATCTTCGGATCCGGGTAATTTGCCCAGGCATAATCACAACACCGCAAAATTCAAAACATAGATGTTGCGACAGTGAAGATTATTTTATAATGATGAGATGTAGTCCTACAACAACCAATCTGATCAATAACCACAAATTCTCCAATAACAACCTAAGAAGCTACGGTCACATGTGAGTCAAAATGGGTATGTAGACAATCCTTAATCGAAGCCTTAATTTTGACCCCCTATCATCAAACACAAAATTAAAACATTAGAAATTACACCCATAAAACACAATGATAATAATACAACACAAATAGGAATAACAATAATATCATCGACCAATATAAGCTCTAGAGTTTTACAATCTAGAGTTGTTTCTTGGGACAGAACATTTAACACTTTAAGGAATATACGACAACCAACCCTGGTTGGCCGCAAACTTAAAACACAAATTGTCCCGTTACTCATCTGTGTAGGAACCATAGAAGATCTATTGTGTACTCCATCACCGTACTTTTCATCAGCATCATCTCCAGTCTCGGTGTCATCATCATATATATTGTACCACGTGTTAAAAAAACCATGATCCATTTCATCATCAGACCCATCGAAATCATCATTGCTGCCAGAACCGATATCATTATCCTCTTCTTCTTCTGTCTCAGTGTGAATTTCAGATTCATTAGAATCTCTACCATCAGTATCATAATGGACATCATAATCAGTCAAACCGTACTCTTCATCTCCCGTTTCCATCTGAACATCATCCACATCGTAATCTCCATCGTCAGTCACTATCATCAACAGATTCAATATTGACAGTAGATCTAGCCGAACAATACATCTTAATATCATCAGACACATAATCATCTACTAAATAAATAATTAAATGATCAGACACATAATCATAAACAAATAAAATAATTATATTAATATGAATCAGATTAAAATAAAAAGACTTTCATATAAAAATATTTAAAATAGAATTGAAATAAAAATAAATTTAGTACTAAATTTTTAGTCGATAACAAAAAAAAAAAAAATCAAACCATTCAAATTATGAAGTTTATCGGTCAATATCCAAGCACTGTTCGTGTAATCCCAAGAAGATGTGTGAGAAGAAGCCAAAATTGAATCTGCAAGTGTAGAAGATGGTAGTCGAAAATCCAAAATAAATTTACAAAAAAAAACAAAAATTACTTTCTTATAAAATTACCTCCAAGAGATAAACATTTTTGTTTAAACTCAAAGATTCTAAACATAGAATCACCTCCAATACGTAAATAATCTATCAACTAATTACAAACTTAAATTTTCTAAAAATATAACTTACCTTCATTACGCAAACCATTCCGACGCACAAGTTTTAATACGTGAATCACAAATGAAAAGACATGGATTACCTAAAAAAAGAACTTTTTTTAAAACAACTAAAAATAATGAAATTAAAACTACATAATAGTAAAAAAAAAAATATTGAATTTATTAATGATATGAACAAAAATGCAAGGAACAATATAAGATCGAACAGATCGCTTATAATGATATGCATTGACATAAAAAAGATGAGACTGATACTCCAATCTATCTGTACGACCTATATTAAAATATATTTCAGGAAAATCTACACAGAAAAACATATAATAAATCTGTCATAATCAAAAGCATTAAAACAGAGCAAACTCGTGAAAATAAATAAAAGCATAACTAAACAGCTCATGCAAACGTAAAACTAAAGCTAGTAATAACTTTCAAAGATATTTCAAAAGAAACCAATCAAAATTGTTTTCAGAAGTGATCTTATTAATATTAACCTCATATTAGGTCTCAAAATTGTTTTCCATTATGATATCACAAACTTACCGTTGCCTACAATATTTTTTTTTATTAAAAATGAAAATGGATTAATTAATTAAAAGAAATGGAAAAATTTGGACCAATCAAAATCAAGGAAAGTAAATTGTTGTCTCTTCCCTCTCCAAAGCGACCGACGATGGGGTAGACAGACGACATAAACTTTCCCATTGAAATTAATGTTAAAGCATCAAAATAGACTCTGTTGAAACGAGAAGCTTCGAAATTGGGGGCTCTCAAAATTGTGGTGAGTTATTCGAATATTGCGGTGTTGTAGAGAATGAATGGAAATAAATGTACATTGGTGGTAGCCATATGTTTTCTGGGTAATTAATGTACATTGGTAACCATGTACTCTAGGTCGATCAGGAGTGGACAGTGGTAATCAGTTAAGTAGGGGTCAGTTAAATAGCCTATATGAATCGGTAGATTAGTGTTGGTGGCCAGAATCTTGCTATTACTGACAGAAGTTGTATAACTGGTAGTACTGAGAGACGTAGTAATACTGGTAGAATTAGAATTATTGAGACTATAGTTAGTAATTTAGTTCTGCGTTTTTCTTAGGAGACAATGGCCAACTATTTAACTAACATACATTTTGTTTATGGAGGATATTATTCAAAGAGTGGAGATGAATATCAATGGATTTTAACCGAAGATAAAACTTATGGTGTACCATTTAGGACGTTATCGTGGAAGAAGATAATCTATTCCTTGTTAGTGGAAAAGATAAGCATGAAGTGTTGGGTAGATGATTCTAGGGTGAAGCTGAAGCTGAGTTATATTCCATTGCTAGTGAAACCTCAGCTCCCATCATATATTTCAGATGATGATGAAGTTTATATATTTAACGACTATGGATAAAGAACTTTGTAGAAGTGTTTTGCATGTAGAAGTCATCAGAGAATTGAACATAGTTGAGGTGGGCAAGGAAGAGAAAAATTCTAGAGTAGAGAAAGGAAGTTCAGTTAGTTAGAATTAAGGTGTTGTTACTCTTTATTCAGAATCAACAGAAGAACATCACGAAGAATCAAGAGAATAAGAAAAAGAAGAAGAGCATGAGCAATCAAGAGAATAACATCATTACACGATGGATGATGGTATTAGTGGAGATTGTGAGAATGGGGTGGATAACAGGTTGGATGATGGGGTGGATAACGCTATAATGAGTGAATACATTGACCTTCCACGTTATGTAGAAAAAAATGAGGGTGTAGAAGAAACTCAGGATGAGAGGAATGGGAAGATGGGATGGGTCTTGAAAGTAAGGATGCAGTGGTAGATTTGGTTTATCGTGCTTCACATCAGAATTTTGATATACAGAACTCAGGCATGAAGCGATACGTGGTGAGCTGCAGTAAAGCCCCAACTTGTAAATGATATTTAAGATTCACAAAGGCTGTGAAGTCAAATTACTTCACGGTCCGCATGAACAACAAGAAGCATACATGCTCTTTGGTTAATTCGAGTAAAAGCAGAAAAAGAAGGGCACAACACGTATTGTTGCATTAGTTGTGAATGAAGAGTTTCCTGTTGTATTCAGCACGCCAACTCCTAAAAGTCTCATCAGTTTGGTTCAAGGAAAACTTGGTGTGAAAGTGTCATATTCTACATCGTGGAGAGGGAGAAATCTAGCTATAAATGAGGTGTGTGGTAGCCCGGAAGAAAGTTATAAGATATTGTTTTCTTATAACACATGTTAGATTTGATGAACCCTGGTACGAAAACAAGTGTGGTTTTGGATGAAGAAAAAAGGTTTAAGTACCTATTCTTTGTATTGAGAGCTTGCATTGAAGGACTTAAAGCAATGCATAAAGTATGATTGTGGATGCTATTTTTCTGAAGATTTCACAAGGTGGTGTTCTAGTTGTTACCCCTTCTCAAGATCTGAATAGTCACAATTGTCCCATTGTGTTTTCTGTAGTTAATGGTGAAAATGAAGCAAGTTGGACATGGTTTTTCGAAACACATAAAACCGTTATATCAGATAGTTCTGAATTGGTTTTTGTTTTGGACAGAAACGCAAGCCTCCTCAAGGCAATAGGCGAGGTGTATCCAATTGCTCAACATGGGTATTGTATCTATCACTTGTCCATGAATGTGAGAAGTAAAGTTGCTAACGTCAGCAAATATGTAGTTGGTGAAAAATTCATAGCATGCACTAAGGTTTATACAGAGGTTGAGTTCCTATAAAGGTATGGTGATTTTAGGCAAAGGTTTCCTACAACATGTGAGCATTTTGATGCAAGTGTAGATTAGAAAAAATAGGCAAAGTGTTATTTTCCAGAAGAAAGGTACAACATAGACATCAACAATTGTGTAGAGAGAGTATCAACAGTGTTTTAAGTGAGGCGATGAAGTTACCGATATTACCTATGATTGATGAGATTATTACAAAAATGAGTGAATGGTTTAACAAACATATGAAATAATCAGCTGGTGTGTCGGAGGTACATATACTAGTATCAGCTGGTGTGTCGGAGGTACATATACTAGTGCCTTTTGTGGAGAACGAATTGCACTGTAGATGTGAAGACGCGAGTAAACTAATAGTGGCTGAGCTAAACAGCTTCCTACTTGAATACAAGGTCATTGGACTAGACAGTTTTACATATTGGGTGAATTTAAGAAAGGAAAGTTGCAGTTGCATGCTTTTGATATAGACATGTATTCTTGTGTCCATGCAATAGCGGCTGCCACCAGATACATGAACCAGGAATGTAGAGCATGTGATATTCATTTACATAATTTGTTCTCTAAATATTTCTACATAGAGTAGTGGGCATTGGCCTATTACAAAACGATTTATCCAGTGCCGCATAAGAGTAACTGGAATATTCCTCCTCATATAGCGGAGATGTATGTCTTACCTCTGAATTTCACCAAAACAAAGGGAAGAAATAAAGAAAGAGAATATCCATCGCAAGGAAAAAGTCAGAATAAGAAAAAGTGGGTAAAAGGCAGAAGCTTGGCCAGGTGGTTTGAACCTACCACTTGATCCATTTTTATGTCTATTTTTATACAGTTTGGACCACGTTTGAATATTTAACTTCCAACGTTTATGATTTTAAAGTAGAATAAAACAAAGTCGTACTAGTAAAACTAAGTCGTAAACTAGTATACTTACTAGTAAAACTAAGTCATACTAGTTAAAGTAAGTCAAACGCGCAAATAAATATCATGTCATCAACTATGTAAATAAATAAATATGCTTAAGTATTACTGGGGACTGGTGTGACTATGGACAACGGGTGTCTCTGTGACTACTTAAAGATTGAAGAGGGAGATAACATATGCTTTTAAAATCCTAAAGATGAGACATAAACCATCATTACAAACAATTAATAGCGATGAGACATGAACCAAACCATCATGACTTTTGTGAACTAAGCAATAAATCACGTCTCTTCACATTTTTCTTATTTTCTTTCTCTTCTCTCATTCTCGCGTGGAGTCTCTTCACATTCTCTTATTTCTTCTTTCTCTTCTCTCTCATTCGCATCTGCTCCACCTGGAAGCATGAAATCTCGTCAAAGCTCTCATATTTCTTTGTCTGAGGATATCAGTCTGTATAGTCTGGTTTATACTGGTTTAGTATAGTTGATAGAATTGATTTAGTTTTGGTTTACTTGGTTAGATAAATGTATATATAGCTTGTACCAAACATCGAGATTGTTCAAGAAATAAGAAATCATTTTATCCAAATCTCTTTTGTTCATGATTTCTATTATGGTATCAGAGCATTTTTCCGCGTTTTTCTCTATGATTTCATCTTCGATCTTCTCTTTTCCTTGATTTTCAGTTCTTCGTTCGTCTTTCTCACTCTCCTTTGATCTTCTACGGAGCTGATTTTGACAACGATGACGAAGAAAGGGGGAAAAATGAAGACTCGCAGCTCGATTCCAGAGGATAGTGGATCTGCAGTCCGATCGAAGCATGATTTCATGATCCTTGATGAATCTGTTCCGGTGATGGCTCCTCAACAACAGTTCCGACGTTCGATGACTTCCGGTGGATTTGAATCAAAGGCGAAGCTATCTGAATCCTTCGATAGCACTCATAGCCCTTTTTTCCTTCACTCAGCAGATCATCCAGGTCTGACTATTGTTGCTCATACTCTTGATGGTACAAACTACAATAGTTGGTCTATAGCAATGCGGATTAGTCTAGATGCGAAAAACAAGCTCAGTTTCGTAGATGGATCTCTTCCTAGGCCGATAGTTGATGATGTGTCTTTCAAGATATGGAGTCGTTGTAATAGCATGGTGAAGTCATGGATCTTGAATGTTGTGAGCAAAGAGATATATGACAGTATTCTATATTATCAAGATGCTGCTGAGATGTGGGATGATTTGTTCAAACGCTTCAGGGTAAGCAATCTTCCAAGGAAATATCAGCTTGAACAGGCCGTGATGACTTTGAAACAGGGGGAATTTGATCTTTCTACATATTTTACCAAGAAGAAGACGTTGTGGGAGCAGCTTGCTAACACTAAATCCAGTCTAGTGACACAATGTAACTGCGATCATGTAAAGGAACTTCTTGATGATGCTGAGACAAGTCGAATCATACAGTTTCTTATGGGACTAAATGATTCTTTTAACAACATTAGAGGTCAGATTCTCAACATGAAGCCACATCCAAGTCTGAATGAGATTTATAACATGATGGATCAAGATGAAAGTCAACGTGTGGTGGGAAATACATCAAAATTGTCATCTCATCCAACTGCTTTTCAGACTCAAGCTTCTCTTCCTGAACAGAATCACATCTTTGCAGCACAGGGTGGTTAACACAAACCGAAATGTTCTCACTGTTTTTGTCTTGGCCATACCATGGACAAATGTTACAAGGTTCATGGATACCCACCTGGTCATCCTCGTGCTAAGAAAGCTACTTCAGTGGGAAACACAAACTTGGCTGCTATGGGATCTCCGTCTTTGATCAAGGAGTCTGGTGTTGATGATCTGAGCAACAATTTCTCAAAGGATCAACTTCAACAAATGATCTCTTACATTAGTTCCAAGCTTCATGCCTCTAGTCCTATGCCGTGTTCTGATAAATCTGTAGCCTCGACTTCAACTTCCGTCCCAGTTATTTCACAGATATCTGGTACTTTCATCTCTCTCTTCAATCATTCCTATTATGACATGTTAACATCTGCTATACCTTCGGAACCTGGACTGTCTCTTAGTGCTTGGGTCATAGATTCGGGGGCTAGTCACCATGTTACTCATGATAGGTCCTTATATAGAGAGTATACTACCTTAGACAACACTTTTGTGACTTTACCTAATAGGTATACGGTTAAGATAGTTGGTACTGGATTTATTCAACTTACGGACAATCTTTCTTTGCATAATACATTGCATATTCCTGAATTTAAATTTCATCTAATAAGTGTCAGTGTTTTGACTAAGACTTTGAATTCTCAAGTTAGCTTTACTTCTGATGATTGTTTTATTCAGGGTCTTACTCGGGAATTGATGATTGGTCACGGTAGTCAAGTTGCCAATCTTTATGTCTTGAATCTGGATAAGTCTCTGGTTAAAGTCAAAGGTTCAGGTATTTCTTCAGTCTGTTCTAGTCTGGTTTTAGATTCATTGACATGGCATAATTGTTTGGGTCATCCTTCTATGCAAAAGATAGTCTGGTTTATACTGGTTTAGTATAGTTGATAGAATTGATTTTGTTTTGGTTTACTTGGTTAGATAAATGTATATATACCTTGTACCAAACATCGAGATTGTTCGAGAAATAAGAAATCATTTTATCCAAATCTCTTTTGTTCATGATTTCTATTATGGTATCAGAGCCAGGTTTTGTAATTCTGATTGGGGAACTTGTCCAGATGATCGAAGGTCTGTCACGGGTTATGCTATGTTTCTTGGTGACTCATTGATTTCTTGGAAGTCCAAGAAACAGGATGTTGTGTTGTTAAGTTCCTCTGAAGCAGAGTATCGTGCAATGAGCACTGCTACTAAGGAGATTCTTTGGCTCAGTCAGGTGTTGAAGCTACTTCGAGTACCTTTCACTCCTCCAGCTTATCTCTATTGTGATAACACTTCTGCTCTGCACATTGCGAACAATGCCGTCTTTCATGAACGTACCAAACACGTTGAGTTTGATTGTCACAAAGTCAGGGAAGCTATTACTAATGGTACTTTGAAGACGATGTTTGTTCGCACAGGTGATCAGCTTGCTGATAGTCTTACCAAAGCTCTTTATCCAGCACCATTCCAAAATATTATGAGCAAGATGGGTTTCCATAATATTTTTGCACCTCCATCTTGAGGGGGAATATCAGTCTGTATAGTCTGGTTTATACTGGTTTAGTATAGTTGATAGAATTAATTTAGTTTTGGTTTACTTGGTTAGATAAATGTATATATACCTTGTACCAAACATCGAGATTATTCGAGAAATAAGAAATCATTTTATCCAAATCTCTTTTGTTCATAATTTCTATTAGAGGAGATTCTCAAGAAGATTCTCGTACCACATCCAAGGTCCGCGCCCAAGACGTTTTTGCATTGAGGATGACATGCAACACGCTGAATCGTCTTGGAAAATAGCCGATATTTCTGAAGGGTCTTCGGTTCTTCGACTTGGACAACCAAATGCCGGGTCGGTTGTCTGTGGGGTTGATCAACCGTAGCAGGACATGTACACTTGCGGGAAACGCGGACATTCTATCCATGAGGGGGATTTCTGCATACATGTACGAGGGTATGCCCAATCTCGGTGTGGAGGTCATCAAGAAGGCTGCCCAGGAGGGATGTTCATACGCAAAATATGTGTACGAAATCCTTAGAAAGAAGTTGTACCTGCCTTATGTGGATCGTGAAGGTATCATTGATGGCTCTGTCCCGGAACTGACGCGTGAAGAAGAACAGTCAATTCAAAGGAGGATAACCGATCTCGAGTCTCTCAGGTTTGCACGCACGCGGCTTTCACCCTATGTGAAAGGGGCGTGGGATGACATTGGTCTTGGTTTTTTAAAAGAATGTCCGTGTGCTGAAGTGAACGAGATGTTCCAGTGATGTAGTCTCCAAGTCGAAAGAGAAGACATGTGTGATGAGTGCTTTTGGAAGCTAGAAGCACACGTTTTTTTTGTAGATTGTTTCCATCTAAAATTTTGATATGGCTTTTGTTTTAGTTTTACTTTTGTTATTGTCTTTTTTTTTTTATCGCCTGTAAACAATGATTTAATGTTTATGTACAGTTTTTTTAAAAACCTCTTAAGGTATCGATATAAAACCTTATATTATAACAAACACTTTCATAACATTAACCATATAATAAAGTAAAATCAAAACAAAATGCGATATAACATATATTAGTGATTCACAACGTATAGAATGTAAAAAAAACTATAATTAATCATCGGTACCACCAACAAAACTAAGTTTATATTATAGTATTACTAATTTGAGTACAGAATCCTAAAAAGTAAAATTATTTGGAACCGGGTACAATAGGACAACTATATGGTAATACTATGTTCGAATTATTAATGATTTCATTTTCCCTCCAACAAAATCTGTTTTTGTTTTTCGTTTTCCCTCCAAGGGATTTGTAGGGGGGTCACCGCTGCAGGGTTATTTCTGAATTTCTCATTTAGCCAAAATAAAATAAAATCTTCATATTCTTTCTCCTTCTATTGATTTTTCGATTTATGGGAGATTTGGGTTCTTACTTCCTTCTTCCAAAAATGCGACCCGGATCCAGCGGACGCAGGCTCAAATCTCTTATCGACTAGAAAGATATGCAGTGAATAGAATTCTTGAGAGATTCTGGTGCATCAGCCAAATCGTTGTAAAAATCTCCAACTTCAACAGAAATTCATTCCGTCATTACTACCGCTATAAGTACGCTGCAGAACATAAGGTAAGAGTCTCATTCAATTTTGTTGGCTTAAACGTTTGTCTACAGAGTCAAAAAGATTGTTTTTGTTTGTCTACCGAGTCGAAAAGGTTGAATTTTGTTGGCTTAAAAGTTAGTCTACAGCGTCAAAAAGATTGCTTTTGTTTATCTACAGAGTCAAAATATTTTATTTTCTTAATGTAACTCGTCAATGATAACCACAACTTTAAATGGGTCAACGAAGCTTTGGTAGAAGACATTAAAAAAATGCAGGTTGAAGTGGAAGAGCTCAATACAGACGGCTCCTATTTCCAATATCTTGAGAGGAAGATGGATATGGTCGAATAAGCTTTGTTCGACGCTACATCGATGATAGTCATTTTCTTTTTGTTGTATATCAAATTATTAACAGTAGTTCTTGGAATGATGGTCACACTACTAGGGGTTTGAATTGTTGTCTTATTTTTTGGTCTATCTATACTGACCTAATGTAGTACTTTCTACTGTGACTCAAGTATGTCCATATTCTTAAAACACTAGAACTTTAAACGGATAAAATATTCTCATAAACCAAACAAATACTAATAAGTTCACAAACCAAACAAAAACTAATAAATTGACAAACCAAACCAGACATTAGAAGTTCATAAAACAGCACAAACCAAGAAAAAACAAAGTAAAAAATAATAAATATACACATTTATTATTAAAATTTATTTGTAACATTTTAAAGAATTTTCTTATAACACTAAAATTATAAAATTTGAAAAAAAATTCTATCGAATATATATATATATATATATATATAGCTATGTAAACACTAACTGATTGATTTTAACAATTATATAATATGTTTTGGTTTTTTACGATATTAATAAATCAATTTGTACTATATTTCTGTTGTTCATGTATAAAATGCTTAAGAAAGACTCATTATTTCTAACTGAATCTTATCTTCATACTTTTATATATTTATATAATTTTTTTTCTAATTTAATAATTTTCAGTGACACGAGATAATGTTTAAAGGGCAAATCTCTCATTTAATACACATTTAAGTTTTGCTGACCAAAATGAACTAAAAAATTAAGTTGGATAAAAACGTTTCATTAAATACACAAATTGACTATTTTACCCCTGCTTTCTAATTAGTCACGATTTCTCGGACTCCGCAGAATCTGAGGTTCATGAAGGTCGAATTCGACGGTGGTGGCTCCGTCACCGTTGATCAACGACTCCAACGATGATCCTCGCCTTCCAAAATCGATGATACGACTCGGTTCCTCTTCGGCCGTGGTGTCTATAGTCGGAATCGAAGATCGGAGACGGGACGGTGGAGATCACCGGAGAAGAGCGGCGAGAAAGGAATTAAAGAGTTTAGGGTGAAGATCATGTCGGATCTTAGAACGGTGAAAGAATCGATATTTTGAAAACAAGTTCTCGATTACAAAGAGGAAGAAGAAAAACCACGGAAGAAGGAGAGGGAGAGAGAGAGGGAGGTTTCTCCGCCGGAAGCGTCGGGAGTAAAGGTGGAGGTAAAGCTGATAATTACAATAATCAATGAAAGTTTTAACATTTCACCAAATCTTGCCTCTTTTGTGACTATCCATAGATTTAGAGTCTGTTGTTGTGTGAATTTAGACCATTTATCTATCGATACGTTTGTCTATCATCCATGATCCATTCAGTTACTAACGCAATTCCATTTTCGCTTGATCACAAAATGAGTTGTGAGGGTAGACTTGTACGTGTATTTTTGCTGACATGATTATTTTTTTTAGTGCATTCTATATTCGAAGCTGCATCATCTTTGCCAAAAACGTGTATGGTCAATAATTCAAGGAGTGTGTGCTATACGAAGAGTGGACTAAATCTGTTCCGTGTGGGGCTTTTCGTTTTCCCGCGTTTCATTGTTTCCATGAGCCTGAGTGCCTGACTCGCTCCCTACCAGTTTACTTCTCTCCAGTCAGGTTCAGTTCAGTTGACCAAATGGTTATCATCGACTTTATTACTTTGTAAAAGCTTAGATGGTTCTCTCCTTCACTATTTGTAGTCTTTGCGTGTTTCAAACATAACATAAAAAACAATTTCTACTGCTTGTGACTTTGTGTAATTTTATTAAACCTATCCTAAAAGTTTAGAAAAACTTTCTAAATTTGTATTTGATCAACTAGTAAATAACATATACAATTTAGGATGACCTTCCTAAGTTTGTATAAAGACATTTCAGATGTTTAAAAATGCTTCTATAAATGTCAAAAATGCTTGATAAAAGTTTTAGTAAGAGTTTCCTAACATTTAGGAAGACATTCCTAAAATTTATAAAATGCTACTATAATGTTCACCGCTGCAGGGTTATTTCTGAATTCCTCATTTAGCCAAAATAAAATAAAATCCTCATATTCTTTCTCCTCCTATCGATTTTTCGATTTATGGGAGATTTGGGTTCTTACTTCCTTCTTCCAAAAATGCGACCCAGATCCAGCGGACGCAGGCTCAAATCTCCTATTGACTAGAAAGATATGCAGTGAATAGAATTCTAGAGAGATTCTGGTGCATCAGCCAAATCATTGAAAATATCTCCAACTTCAACAAAAATTAATTCCGTCGTTACTACCACTATAAGTATGTTGTAGAACATAAGGTAAGAGTCTCATTGAATTTTGTTGGCTTAAACATTTGTCTACAGAGTCAAAAAGATTGTTATTGTTTGTCTACCGAGTCAAAAAGGTTGAATTTCGTTGGCTTAAAAGTTTGTCTACAGAGTCAAAAAGATTGTTTTTGTTTATCTACAGAGTCAAAATATTTTTTTTTCTTAATGTAACTCGTCAACGACAACCATAACTTTAAATGGGTCGATGAAGCTTTGGTAGAAGACATTAAAAAAATGCAGGTTGAAGTGGATGAGCGCAATATAGACGACTCTTATTTCCAATACCTTGAGAGGAAGATGGATATGGTCAAATAGGCTTTGTTCGACGCTACATCGATGATGAAAAAAATGATGATAGTCATTTTCTTTTTGTTGTATATCAAGTTATTAACATTAGTTCTTGGAATGATGGTCACACTACTAGGGGTTTGAATTGTTGTCTTATTTTTTGGTCTATCTATACTGACCTAATGTAGTTCTTCCTACTGTGACTCAAGTATGTCCATATTCTTAAAACACTAGAACTTTAAACGGATCAAATATTCTCATAAACCAAACAAATACTAATAAGTTCACAAATGAAACAAAAACTAATAAGTTGACAAACCAAACCAGACATTAGAAGTTCATAAAACAACACATACCAAGAAAAAACAAAGTAAAGAATAATAAATATACTCATTTATTATTAAAATTTATTTGTAACATTTTAAAGAATTTTCTTATAACACTAAATTTATAAAATTTGAAAAAAAATCAACCGAGTATATATATATATATAGCTATGTAAACACTTAACTGATTGATTTTAACAGTTATAAAATATGTTTTGGTTTTTTACGATATTAATAAATCAATTTGTACTATATTTCTGTTGTTCATGTATAAAATGCTTAAGAAATACTCATTATTTCTAACTGAATCTTATCTTTGTACTTTTATATATTTATATAATTTTTTTTTTCAAATTTAATAATTTTCAGTGACACGAGATAATGTTTAAAGGGCAAATCTCTCATTTAATACACACTTAAATTTTGCTGACCAAAATGAACTAAAAAATTAAGTTGGATAAAAACGTTTCATTAAATACACAAATTGACTATTTTATCCCTGCTTTCTAATTAGTCACGATTTCTCGGACTCCGCAGAATCTGAGGTTCATGAAGGTCGAATTCGACGGTGGTGGCTCCGTCACTGTTGATCAACGACTCTGACGACGATCCTCGCCTTCCAAAATCGATGATACGACTCTGTTCCTCTTCGGCCGTGGTGTCTATAGTCGGAATCGAAGATCGGAGACGGGACGGTGGAGATCACCGGAGAAGAGCGGCGAGAAAGGGATTAATAAATCAACTTGTTTATAGATTTGTTTTAAGTATATTGATGATTTAGATGTCTAATACGTTTCTGCAATGATTTGTTGTTTGATTTGTACACAAGAATGGGCCGATACAGCTACAGTCAACCATCGAGTAGTTCGAGGAATCTTTGGAGTGCCGGAGAACCAGAAGTGACATCCCCCACTCTTATGCGTAGATCTCGAAAATCTGGTTTTCCCGACCGATGTTTCTGCGGTTTGGTGCCTCTCATGAAATCATCCACTACAGATGAAAATCTGGGTCGCGTATTCTATGGATGCAAGAACTATAAGGTAATAAGGTTGTCGTTGTGTTGTGTTGTTCGTTCTCCATTTGAGTGTTAACTATATTAATATGATGGTGGATGTCTATGTGCTTGTTTAGGATGGTGGCCATCATATATTCAAGTAGTGGGATGAGGCTGTGACACAGGAAATTCAAGATCTCATAGTAGCCCTGGAAAAGAAAGCGGAATGCAGGGACCAAGTAGCATAAGAGACTTCTGCTTTTATGCCTTGGATTGATGCAGAGTTAGATCAACTTTGCTATCTAATTGACGAGCATTATCCCAGCATTATTATGAATGAATAGATGGTGGCTGGTGTAATCCTCACAGTCATAGGTCTGACCATCTACCTTTGTATTCCCTTTTTTAGATCTTAGTTTAGGATTAAAGTAAGGTCTGTAATATGTATTTCTCCTTTTTGAATAACTGAGTAATCTGACATATATATTTAGTCTTTGTTGAAATTTCTGCCAAATTTCATAAGAACATAACAGAACAAAAGTACACTTCTCGAGTACACTCTCTAGTAGACTTCTCGATCCAGTAGACTTCTCGTGTAAGTGTACAAGTGAAGTCTACTGGGGAAGTCTAAAAGTTCAAAACTGAAAATTTGAAAATTTGAAAATCTGAAAATTTGAAAATTTGAATAACTGAAAATTTGAAAATCTGAAAATCTGAAAATCTGAAAATCTGAAAATCTGAAAATCTGAAAATCTGAAAATCTGAAAATCTGAAAATCTGAAAATCTGAAAATCTGAAAATCTGAAAATCTGAAAATCTGAAAATCTGAAAATCTGAAAATCTGAAAATCTGAAAATCTGAAAATCTGAAAATCTGAAAATCTGAAAATCTGAAAATCTGAAAATCTGAAAATCTGAAAATCTGAAAATCTGAAAATCTGAAAAATCTGAAAATCTGAAAATCTGAAAATCTGAAAATCTGAAAATCTGAAAATCTGAAAATCTGAAAATCTGAAAATCTGAAAATCTGAAAATCTGAAAAATCTGAAAATCTGAAAATCTGAAAATCTGAAAATCTGAAAATCTGAAAATCTGAAATCTGAAAATCTGAAAATCTGAAAATCTGAAAATCTGAAAATCTGAAAATCTGAAAATCTGAAAAACTGAAAATCTGAAAATCTGAAAATCTGAAAATCTGAAAATCTGAAAATCTGAAAATCTGAAAATCTTAAAATCCGAAAATCTTAAAATCTGAAAATCTTAAAATCTTAAAAATTGAAAATTTGAGTAGACTTCGCTGTGAAGTCTACTGTGGCGGGAAGTTAAAATGAATATGCGGAAAATAAGTAATGATTGTAGCAGTTGACAAATAATAAAATATAAAAATAATGGGAAAAGTTGTCACTAAGTAAATAAAATAAAATGATGATTGTCTCAAGAACTGTAACCGTAAAGCTTAGTATATACATTGTATTTACTGTTTTGTGTTACAAAAAAACAAAACCCTAAGCTTCCGCCGTTCTCTGTCGCCAAAACCCTAAGCTTCCAGCATTATCTGTCGCCACTCCTCGCCTCAATCCGGTAATCTCTCTTCACCCTATTTCTATTGATTTATCGATATGTGTACTTTCTTAATCTAATTGGTTTAATCGCATTCTCTTATCTCCTCTTATATATGCGCCTCTCCTCGAGTCCGTTTCCTCTCCTTGACTCCGTTGCCTCTCCTCGACTCCGTCGCCTCTCCTCGACTCCGTTTCCTCTCCTCGACTCCGTTGCCTCTCCTCGACTCCGTTGCCTCTCCTCGACTCCGTCGCCTCTCCTCGACTCCGTCGCCTCTACTCGAATACTACCAGCGGGAACGTATGAACTCCATTCAGGATATTGCCCACAATACTGCCAGTCAAAGAAGATGTGGAGGGGGGGGGGTTGAGATCGACGACATATACACTCTAATGCACATAGGGACCGACCATTGGATAGCTCTCTGGATATATATCTCGAAGAGACACATCACCATATGGGACAGTGCATAATCAATGTACAGAGACGCCTAAGTAGCTGAGACGGTGGAGCATATCGCGGTGATGCTGTCATACCTTCTTCGGGAGCTGGCCCCCGGTGACAAAGAATACTGGCCATTAGATGCTTACACACATGAGCAGGTCCTAGGAATGCCTCAGAACATCCAGAGTGGTGATTGTGGAGTATTCTACTTCAAGTACATTGAATGCCATGCTTTGGGAATCTCTGTACCTGCGACCTTGTGTGACACCAACATCAAAGGCATCCGTGAAAAGTTAGCTAGGGAGATACTTGCAGAGACGGAATTAAGAGGTTTGGACAACCGCGACTGGACAGGCTTGGACTGGTATGAACCGGTATGAGACATTTCACAGGTTCATACTAATTTTCCACACCATTTATTTTTTGAAACAATGGGTGTGATGCGGTTGCCTTTTGCTAACCACTAATATAAATTTGTACCTTTCTGACTTAAACTATGCGGTGAATGTTAACTCTTAAGGATTATTGTAGACTTCATTAAAAAGACTAGACTTCATTACGAATAGTATACTTCATTAAAAAGAGTAGACTTCATTACGAAGAGTAGACTTCATTACAGGTAGTAAACTTCATTACATCTTTAAAGGAATAGTACAAACGGGACACGGAAGTACTCTAAAAAATTTCCCAACTCCCTTGTCCAGCAACATTCGTCACACAACCCAGCATCCTTCATTTTATCATCGTACCGATGATACCAATGATTGTACGGAGTACAAATGCAAGTGTACACATTGGGAAACACAAAATTCTCAAACTCTTCCTTTTTTCGGATAAGGCAGGCAGCGAAGGAGGTCAACCCCATCCAATTAGTAGGACACGAGTACTTACCGCACATATAGATTTCCCGGTAAACCGAGAGAAGTAAGAGGCATCGTTATGAAATACCTTGCGTAACATTTCATAGGTATAGAAAGCAAACACAGATCCTCCATCAGCTGCCAGTTTAATCCTTTCCACCCATTCCTCAAGCCTCTCATTGTGGAAGTAGTCTTGAGCGCCGTTCAGAAAAATCCCGTCTGGATTTCCATGTGTGTAACACGTAGCCACGAACTCTGAACCGTACCAGTGATATGAAGCCATACTGAATAGATTCGCGGATGCGTAGACCGAGAGACGTTCTGAAACGTCTTTCAGTGTTTTGCAGTTTCTCTTCAAGTTAAAGAGATCTAGCAGAGAATTATTGGCGACGCGTTGGGTAATAAACTCTTGAATCTCTATTGGGAAAGAGAGCAAAGACGATTCAGCCATTCTGTTTACGCTTTTTTTGATTTGATGAAATTGTAACTAATGAATATTAAGGAAGAAGACAGTGAAACTAGTAAAGAAGAGAATGAAACTGGTAAAGAAGACAATGAGGAAAGAGGACATTTATACTAAGTAATAGGAGTAATAGTCGAAACGACACTTACATAAGGTAAGTGGAGACTACTCGATATAAACAAAGTTATTTATTACTTAAACGAAGTTATTTATTACTTAAACGAAATTATTTATTACTTAATAAACGAAACGACACGTACATAAGGTAAGTATAGGTTTCATTACAATAAGTAGACGTCTCGAATAGACTACTCGAGTAAGTCTTCTGACATTAGCAAAGTTATTTAGTGTTGTATATTTATACTACGTAATAAACAAGGAACCGTTTAGGAGTTGATAGTCAACAAAGGAAACAAACCGTTTAAGAGTTAATGGCCATCATTACGAAGAGTAGACTTCATTAAAAAGAGTAGACTTCATAACAAAGAGTAGACTTCATTAAAAAGGTAGACTTCATTACGAAGAGTAAACTTCATAACGAAGAATAGACTTCATTAGAAAGAGTAGACTTCATTAGAAAGAGTAGACTTCATTACGAAGAGTGTACTTCATTAAAAAGAGTAGACTTCATTACGAAGAGTAGACATCATTAAAAAGAGTAGACTTCATTAAATCTTTAAAGGAATGGTACAAACGGGACACGAAAGTACTCTAAGAAAATTCCCAACTCCCTTGTTCAGAAACATTCGTCACACATCCCAACATCCTTCATTTCATTGTCGTACCAATGGTACCAATGATTGTACGGAGTACAAGTGCAAGTGTACAAATTGGGAAGAACGAAATTCTCAAACTCTTCCTTTTTTCTGGATTAGGCAGGCAGGAAAGGAGGCCAACCCCATCCATTTAGTAGGACACAGATACTTAGCGAACAGATAGATTTTCGGGTAAACCGAGAGAAGTAAGAGGCATCATTATGAAATACCTTGCGTAACATTGCATAGGTATACATAGCAAACACAGATCCTCTATCAGCTGCCAGTTTAATCCTTTCCACCCATCCTCAAGCCTCTCATAGTGGAAGTAGTCTTCAACGCCCTTCAGGAAAATCTCGTCTGGATTTTCATGTGTGTAACATGTAACCACGAATGCTGAACCATGGTACTAGTGATACGAAGCAATACTGAATAGATTCGCGGATCCGTAGACCGATGGATGTTCTGAAACGTCTTTCAGTGTTTTGCAAGTTCTCATCAAATTAAAGAGATCTAGCAGAGAATTATTGGCGACACGTTAGGTAATAAACTCTTGAATCTCTGTTGGGAAAGAGAGTAAAGACGATTCGGCCATTTTGTTTATGTTTTCTGTTATTTTATGAAACTGTAACTAATGAATATTAAGGAAGAAGACAATGAAACTGGTAAAGAAGACAATGGGGAAAGAGAGCATTTATACTAAGTAATAGGAGTAATAGTCAAAACGACACGTACATAAGGTAAGTGGAGACTAGTCGATATAAACAAAGTTATTTATTACTTAAACGAAGTTATTTATTACTTAATAAACGAAACGACACGTACATAAGGTAAGTATAGGCTTCATTACAATGAGTAGACGTCTCGAATAGACTACTCGAGTAAGTCTTCTGACATTAGCAAAGTTACTCTCATCACCTATAACAAACAGTAAGCATGTGAACAAAAATTGGGAGCATACAAACATACAATTTGCATATGAAGACAGAACAATACGAACCCTGAAGGAGAGTAACTTAGACAATGCGGTCGAATATGTCCAGTTTGTCTGCAATTTGAACAAGTGTAATGCTTGTGAAACTTTCTAGGTTTGATCCCCTTCTTCCTTGCCATTTCTAGCCAAGGTTGCCACCTCAATTTCTTCTGCCTCCCAGGAGCACGCTTAAAAATTGGAGGAATAAAACTTGGAAAAGTTCCAGTTTCTGCAATAGATGCGGATGCGGGGAAAATATTACCCGAGTATGTCGCAAACAAATACTGAATCGTATACGTAGGACATACAAGCGTAGAAAAATGAACACTCGCCTCAATTGCAGCTGCAATAGCATGTGAACATGGCATTTTCTCCACATCGAAACACCACACACACACACACTTTCTAGCTTCCAGATCAATCATACAATCTTGTGTTCCACCCTTGACAAAGAAGCGCCAAATGTCTATGCGTTTAACCATTATCTTATCTGCATAATGTTGATGAATGGACAATAAATACTCTACACCGCGGCTATGACGAGTAGTGAGACTCAAAGCATCTTCCCGCCTTTTACAATGCCACCTCGCTAACTTCTCTCGAATAAACTCAAGGAGACACCATATGGGGAATCCTCGGGCTTACTTAAATACAGAATTGATAGAGTCTACGATGTTACTTGACTTTAGGTTATATCTATCTCCGGGAAAGTGAATTCGTGACCATAACCTTGGATCCGCATTCTCCAAGTAGGTTGCAAGGCTGAGATTTACATGTCGGAGTGCATCTATATATCGGTTATAGTCAGAAACTATATGTGCATAAGCAGCACCTTTCACCAAATACATGAGTTGCTTCCCACGAAAATGTGTGACAATGTTTTGTTGTAGATGATAGTAGCATATTCCGCATGTTGCTCAGGGTAGAACAGTGCTGCATGCTTTAGCTATAGAGGAGTGCTTGTCAGAGACTATGACAATCAAAAATTCGTCAGAAAAGCCGCGTAATTTTGTGAAAAACCACTCCTACGAAGCATCGCACTCAGAGTTAACAATTCCAAAAGCCAACAGACATATATGAAAGTTGCCATCCTACCCGGCTGCCACTAGCAGCACCCCTCCATACTTCCCAGTTAGATGAGTTCCATCAACCACAATAACTTGCCAAAATGGTCAAATGCAAAACTAACATATGCTTTGACTAGTAGACTTCAACTTCCGCGAAACAGATGGAAAACCCCATAAAATCATGTTTGAATTACCTGAATCTGGTTTTTAGCTTCGTCAAATGTCAAAAAACTGTGAGGCTGACCACCACCAAAGAAACTCAGACTATATGTATGCAAGAATCACCTACTATGCACATATAAAAGGGTTTGAAAATTTGAAAAAATCGAATTTAGGCGTTTTAGAGATGAAAATCAAGAGAAAATGGTGAAAAAAGAGTTGGTGAACTCAAATGGTGAGTTTTAAGAGGTTAAATTGCGGTGGGTATAACATTAAGAGCTTCAGATCTGGTTGTTTGTTGGAAGAATTGATGTCGATGATATTTTCGTGAATAAATGAAGAAGATGAGGATGTGTTTGTCTTTGTCATTTTTAAAATAAATCAAATATATTCATAAGTAATTGCATTTTCGTGAATTATCAGATTTACCAAGGTTAGTAGGGAGACAATGTGACATTTGTTAGAGAGAGAAAAATGGAAGATTACATTTGCAATTGACTTCAATTTATAGGTCATTTGTGCAATCACCTCTTTAATATATTGCATCTGGTTATCAATATAATAGAGAATATAAAAAGTTGATATTAATTTAAACAGAAAATTTCAAAAAATGTTACAAATTTTTGGCTGAAATAACAAGAATGAATTATTGTTCTTAGAGGGTTATAAATGTTAAAAATTGCATCTTAATATAAGATGTTTTAAGAGTATCCACATAAGATTTTAAACAACCAATAAGATGCAATTGAGTTTAAACAGATTTAAGTGTTTAAAATTTCATATTAATTTCATTATTATTGTACCTATAAAAATAAAATATTAATAGATTTTCCTTATAAAACTTTTAAATCATAAGGAATAAATATATTATACATATATTTAAACAATGACTCTAATTGCTGACTGCTTAATGAACGAAAAGAATTGAAAAGGAAATCGAACAAATTTTCATTTGAGAAATTAAATATTTTTTTTTTAAAAAGAATAAAGATGAATAAATATAAAAAAGGAATTGAACAAATTGTAAACATAAATGCTAACAAAAAAAATGAACATATATTTTTTAAATATATATTAATAGAAAATAACAAAATACATATAATTTTTTGGATATGACATTTCTAAAACAATAAAAATATATATAACTATCTATAAGAGTTAATCAGATAAGCATGAGATTTAAGACAAAGAACTTAAACTTTTTGTAATATTCTATTTGTTGCACCATTTTTGAATTATATATAATTAATAATAATAATAATAATAATAATAATAATAATAATAATAATCTTGTGAGCAGACCACCACCGATTTATTTCAAAATTCTAGCAACTTCAAAATTTTCTGATGTTCTTTATTCCCTATCGAGGTAAACGCTGTAAATCCACTAATTAATTTTGATCGGGTCAAGCTTAATATACCGATCGCATGATTACGATGTCGTTAAGGGTGTGTGATACTTGTCTAGTTATGCTTTCAATATTTAATTAACACACTGGTTCGTTTTTATAATTACCGATAGATTAGACAATGGACCTTTGCTTTAGGTGAATTATATCTGTATTTACTATCGTTCACTGTTTTATTGACTTAACAATCATCGAATTTTTATTGGGTTATTATGATGTGTCGTATATTATTTAAAATCTTTATTATGATTTTAATTTACTACACATAAGATGCATATGCTGAATAATAGTATATTTTATTGTCCCTTCATGTACGTTATCGTTTATATAATTATACATGTTTAAAAAATATATACATATGATTTATGCATTGCTTATTGTCATTAATCATTATGTTAAGCATGACTCATCAAAATTTAATGGGTTGACTGCCCTCATACCCCCTCTATAATGCTGCTTCCGCATCTATACCCCTGTACTATTAAGTTGTTTCTATTTCCCCATTAATTATCAGTTTAATTAAAAAAAATCTTCTAAACTTATTTTCTCTGCCTAATTCCACCTACGAAATCAAAAAAAAAAAAAAAAAAATCAGAATTGCGTTTTAGAAAATAGCGATTGCAAAACTACGTCGTTTTGACATTTTTTTAAAAAAAACATCATATTACAAAACTAAGATTTGAACCCTTGACCTCTTTTCTAAACAAACATTTACAAAACCATTCTCCCAAGGCGTTTTCTTTGTATATATTATTAACATATATTTATGTTTATACATAAAATAAATAATCTGACTCACATACTATCATACATATGTCTCAATGTCTCATCTCTCTCATCTCTATATTCTGTATTTTTTTATTTTAAAGTAAAAATCTTATATAGAGATTGACAAAAAAAATTTCAATTTTCACATCGTCACTTTTTCTTAATTTTTTTTAAATCAATAAATTAAAAAATGAAAAGTTTTTATTATATTTTTATAATAAGACACACATATAAATATCTTTTTATTTTTAGAAAATTTAAACTTTATTTTTTACTAAATTTATGTAATTTTAAATAAAATTAAATTCAAAATTTCTTAAACCAAATATACAAAAAAATGGCAAATAATTGTTTTCACGATTTTGTTTTTTAAGAAAAGTTATGAAGGTGAAATCTAAAAAAAGTTTGTCAAAATCTAAATAAGATTTCTAATTTTAAATAAAAATATGGAATAGAGAGATAAATGAGTGAGACATATGTATGATAGTATGTGAGTCAGATTATTTATTTTATGTATAGATATATATATATATATATATATATTAGTAATATATACAAAGAAAACGCATTGGGAGAGTGGTTGTGTAAATGTTTGTTTAGAAAAGAGGTCAAGGGTTCAAATTTTAGTTTTGTAATATGATTTTTTTTAAATGTCAAAACGACGTAGTTTTGGTAATCGGGTCGGTTGGGCAATCACTATTTTCTAAAACGCAATTCAGATTTTTTTTTTTTTTTTTTCGTAGGTGGAATTAGACATAGAAAATAAGTTTAGAGAGTTTTTTTGATTAAACTGATAATTAATGGGGGAATAGAAAGAGGTTAACAGTTTAGGGAGAAATGTGTGGAAGCAGCATTATAGAGGGGATCTGAGGCAGTCATCCCAAATTTAATTGATTGATTGTCTGTGTGTTAGTTATGTTTGTGACTTCTAATTTTTATTTTTAGTGCATTGGATAAATAAATCATTAACTAATTAGAAATTCTGTAAAATAAAATTAAAATATGCTAAAAGAATCATTAGTTGCTAGAAATCATTAGATAATCCATGTCGTGATATCTGTCCATCATGATAGTAATATTTTTATCGGTTTATGTGGATTAATATTTGAGAATCATCAATTAGAATCTGACACAGAATGTTCAAATGATTTCATTGTTGGTTTTGTATTGCTTTGGTTTAAATCGGTTTAGCACCCTAATTTGACCAAATCGTTATCGGTTTATGTGTCACTATATATAACAAATTGACTTTTCATTAATATACTGTTTATATTTTATGATTTATTTATTTATTTTTAATTGTTATGCAAAATAATTTGGCCAATAATCGTGTAATATAGAATTTAAAAACAATATAATAAAAAATAAATATTAGTTATATATATAAATTTAATATGTGAGTAAAATTTATAGTTATATCATTAATCGTATTTTAATATTTTTATGCTCATCAATTACTACACCCAAAAAATCCTTTAAAAAAAAAGAAAAAAACAAAATTATTATGAATTTCATTACTGAATCTGCAAGGGTGCTTTATTCGAAATAAAATCATTGAGTAATATCATATAAATAAAAAATTAAACAAAAAAACTTTAAATCTGAAATTCCATGTATCCTACTTCTTTTAAAATTCATCGCCAACCTTTATCTTTTTATTTAAACTTTATCTTTGTGTTTTCGTTCATGATTATTTTATATTTTTATATTAGTATAAATAAGAAATCGACTACACAAATATAACCATTTTAAAATTTGTAATTTTTCTATTTTCTTATAATTTTATATGTAATAATAATGCTAAGTTTATCTAAACTATTCTAATTAATCTATATTTTTAGTTTATCTAAACTATTATAATAATAACAAAGTTTATCTAAACTATTCGTATTAATCTTTTTTTTTGTTTATTTAAATTATTCTAACTAATCTCTATATTTTTGACATCAATATAAATATAATATAATATAAGTTACACCCAAGTGATAATTATCAATTATAGAGCGAGATTAAGTGCGAGATTAATGGACCTGAAGTTTCATCATCTCGAGGGGGAGAATTAAGGAATCTCACATCTATAATAAGTGAAAAATCGAAAAGATTATACTACATTCAAAGTGAGATTGATTAGTATCTTGAAAGTATTTCAAATATTTGATGCATTATGTTCTTTAAGTCTCAAAATGTATAAGGATCTAATATATGACCCAAGCAGGGTATTGTATTGATGTAAAATGAGATTCAATTCTAAATTGATAAACTTGCAATGTTATCATCTCAAGGGGGAGATTTAAAGATTCTCATATTCTCATATTCTATAATAAGGGAAACATTCAGAAGATTTTGTTATCACTAAAACTAAGATTGAATGAACCCTTCATAAAGAAAATTCATGGGATTTTGAGACAAACCATGTTGAGACAATAAGCGAAATAAATTTTAAATACATTTCTAAGCAACAAGCATTTCCCAAGGAAATAAAAAAATGCTTGCATTTATACTAGATTGTACTACACAAAGAATAGTGTAATAGATGTATAAGATATGGTAAATTAAAATTTTAAATAATATACTATTGTTTGGCATGAACCGATTAGACTATTACGGTTCAATGAAGATGCAAAAGATAATTCATGAGAACATTCAAACTAGAAATTTCTCCTGAATGATTTCTCATATGTTGATTGCTCATAAGAGAAGCTGAAAATACGATTTTCACTAACCCAAATATATTTGGAATCTATTAACGGATATAAGAAGATGTTGGTGGACTGATCATCCACCATGCAATTAATAATACTAGTGAAAATTCATGAGTTTTTGATGATTACAGTATACCCATTGGGATACATGTTGAGCATTTGGTAGCATATGTTTATACAGAAAATGCAGCAACATTAATTCGCACTAAGCCAAGAAGCAACAGCTAGTTTTCCCCATCATTGGTTTTAGATCAGGAACCAAATATACTCCATTTAAGAAATATTGATGTACAGTATACATTCCAGTTGCTCCACCACAGAGCTTTAAGATGGATCCTCAAATGAGGTTTAATATATATATATGTTGGATATGAATCTTCATTAATACTTAATAATTTAGAGCCATCCACGAAGGATTTAAGTAAGACTCAAGTTGTAGACTGAAATTCAAATGAGTAAGTCTTTTCAACATTAGGGGGAGAAAATAAACAGCTGGAAAATTAAATGAGTTGGAATGAATTATCATTGATCCTCGGACTAAAGAATGTGCACTAAGAATCCAAAATATAATTCATCTGTAGAGTTGACTAATTCAGTTGTTAGACATATTTACTGATCCAAATAGAGTGATAAAGTCACATATACCAGCTGTAAATGCTCCAGTCAGATTTGATGTCCTTGAAGGAAAATGTCAAACTGCTAGTGAGTCTAAAGATCACATGAAGTTTGATAGACCTATTGGTTCTAAGAATTCTCGGAAATGAAAAGGAGCATAAGTTGAAAATGGTCAAACCGAGAGAAAATAAATGTTTTGAATGATCTCAAGAAGAGACATTAAACATGACAATGAAAGAAATTCAGGTACCTGAGACAATGAAGAGATCTCAATAATTTATGTCATGTATGGAATAAAAAGAATCAATAAGCAAATCGACGTTGATGATATTTTTGCATGCAATATAGCAGTTGATATAATGAATGAGAAAGAGGATCATGAAACAAAATCTATTGAAAAATGTACACAATTGGTCAAATTATAAATGAAGCAATAGACAAAGATCTAAACTCTCGTAGAAAGAGACAAGTAGTTGGACCAGTAGTCCATACACCTAAAGGTGTAGAACCAGTGGAATATAAATGAGTCTTGTGCCAAAGAAAAATGATTATGAAGAGACAAAATCTCTTGTGGTGGATGCAACTAATTTCAAGTTCATTATCAGTCTGGCAATACATGAAGGACTTAACATATACGACCCACTCAATAATGATAGTTATGTGAATAACCCTGAAAGATAAAAATTATGTTCTCGGGAACTCTAGTTATTCGATCGAGCGAATGCAAATGCATTTTATAGGGTATGATCACAAAAGTTAATATTATAAGATGAGTCAATATATTCACATGTATTTTTATACAAGGATTATGGATCAAATGATCCTTAATTTAGAAACAGTTGAAACTCTTAGAGAGTTATCACAACTGGTATGGTGGAAATAATAAGAGATCATGGATCTGAATATAATCAAAATTCCTAAAGAGTTATAGCAAGTTGTAGTTTGGAAGAAACAATCTTGGAAAGACAACATTGTCTTTATGCATTCCAAATAGAACATCTACAATAGAGATTCTTAAAGAATTTTTCAGTAAAAAATGCTCACATATGTTTGATCATGAAGCATCATACATATTATTTGAGCAAGTTATTAATCTTTTATGATTGAAAGATGTGATCTTGTATGACAAGAAAGAAAGTCATAATAGTAAGTTTTATAAGAAGAGCATGAATATCTCATATGTACAAGTATCCACAATACAAAAGTGCAAAAGATTATTTGTAATGAGATTTGGCTTGAAGTCTAAACAGATCGAAAAATAATCATCTATGTCAAAATGACATTATGGACCAGAAGTCAAATGATCTGAGACATTATATTTAAATCAAACGAGTTTATTCACGAAAGTTATACTCCATTTTTAAAAGATGATATATATGATCAGAATGCATATCCTAAAGATGTTACTTCTAGGGGAGAAATATGATATAATATGCGTAACTGTACTATTTTTCCTTTTCATGGTTTTTTATCCCACTAGGTTTTCCATGACAATGTTTTAACGAGACAGTAAAGTAGATGCAAATGATTACACCAAAAAAGAATGCTATAACATCGAGAATGAATGTCTATCACCTCTCTAAAGTTTTTTTCACATGCTAATGAGATCAAAACAATCAAAGAGAATGATCCAGATGAATCATCAGCAAGTTCAACAAACTACAGAAAATGGCGATATAAGTGCACTTCAAATTCATTCAAAGTGAAGATTTTGAATACATATTTACCAAGACACTATTTTCAAGAAGCTCTTTCATCACATTGGATTACTTAATCTCAAAGATCTAAAGTGATATATTCATGAGAGGGAGTTAATGCGCGCTGCACTCTTTTTCCCTTAACCATGATTTTGTAACGACCCAAAACCAAGCCCAGCAAGGCCCTAGTTTCAGTAGGAAACCCTAGGTTTTCCCTTTAAATAGCCTCTTCTCCTTTTCTTTTTCTCACAAAACTTCATCAAAGCGAAGCTCTGTCAAAATTAATTCGTCGGAGAGTGTTAGAGGCGATTTCTCGTAGCCACCGCGTAGATCTATCAGTGTATCATCGAATCCGAAGCAAAGGCCACCATCGGATTCAGGACGACGAGACGAGTCCGTAGACACAAAAATCGCCGCAAACCGCATCCGGACGCGCCCGCAATCGCCGCCGGAAGTTTCGCGCGTGTCGCCCACGCGCCGCCGTTGACCACCGCCGCTGCCGTTGACCGCCGCCGCCTCTGGTAAGCCGTCGCCACCGCCGAGTTGACTCAGTGACCCACCAAGTTGACTCAGTCGACTCGATCTGGTCCGGTTTAGGTCCGGTTTGATTCTGAGTCCGGTTTGGTTCGGTTTGAGTCTGGTTTGACTGTTGACCGTTGACCGCTGACTTTCCGCTGACCGTTGACCGTTGACTTTCCGTTGACTTTTTCATTGACTTTTTCCGTTGACTTTTTCATTGACTTTTTCCGTTGACTTTTTCCAGCTGATCCGTTATCCGTTTTTCGCCGTTCGAAGACCATTCTCACTCGATTTTTTGTGCTGATTCCAGATTTAGCATCCGTTTTAGCATCCGGAGTCCAGAAGCCGCAGTATCAGCCATTTTTGCTAAGGTGAGGGTGGCTTTTCCACAGAGATCCGTACTTTCGCCTAGAACTTCTGAGATGGAATCTAGTACTAAATGTGTTCCGTTTTCTTGATCGAGTCTAGGTAGTTTTGTTTGTAAATTGGACGTAGGAATATAGATGATTCAACCCATTGATTGTGCATTAAATTGTTAATTGAGTCTTTTAAACTTGTTAGAGCTAGGATTAGTCGACTATGTGGGTCGTTAGGGATTGCGGGGGTATAGAGACGGACTTCTGTACTTGCGTCGCGTGTTGTATGAGAAGATGGTGCTGGGCAGCTTAGTCGACCTGTTGTCCAGTACCTTCAGAGGTCGATAATCGTCTACGGGCGGTGTGATTGGGCACTATCCCATAAGTTGTCCTTCTGGGAGGAGGGTGCCGCCGGTCACTGGATCCGGTAGTAGGACATTGACTGTTCTTTGGGTACTTTAGGTACCGTGTTTGTGCATGTTTAGACTGTTTTTCCGGATTTGGAGTGCTATGACCGGGACTGCGTTTTCTGTGTGTTTAGCATCCCGTACCTCACTGAGTAACTCCCCTGTTACTCACCCCTCTTTCTTCCATTTCAGGTGAGACGGACGAGTAGTAGGTGTATCGGACCTGGTGCTATCTATTTTGGGATTTTCACGTTTTCTTCGTATTTTATTTTAGACATTGGGTTTATGATTTATTCGATATATTTCAGTTACGGATTTATTTATGGATTTATTTATGGAGTTATTTATGGATTTCCGGAAATCAAGGTGTATTTATTAAATGGGAGTATTTGAGTTTTGAGATGTGTTTAGTGGCACGCCGTTCTTGAGTGAGGATGAGACGGGTGTTACATTTTGGTATCAGAGCGGGTTTGTCGTCCCGGTTCTGACCCGGGAGACGGTAGTAGAAAGAACTTTTAAAAAATTCGGTTTTCAACTTTTTCTGGGGCTTGGGGAATTTTTATAAAATTATATATAGCACCTATTATGTCTGATACTAATCTATTATTCGTTAATCTCAGTTCCATTAGAAGCTCAATCATCTTCTTTTTCATTGTTTCAGATGCCACCAAAGAGAGGTCGTCCCCGAGTTAGGGCCAGTAATCATGAAGAAACGGCGCAGAATAGTCAGACTGCAGGCAACCAGGTTGATGTTACTCAGACCGTCGTCCAGCAGCAGGTCAATGAGGATGCAGTCAGGCAGATTGTACAGGAGGCAGCCAGGCAAGCTGCTCAGGAGGCAGTGCAGCGCATTGCCCAGGAGACTGCTCGGGTAGATGCGCAGGAGGCTGCTCGGGTAGCTGCGCAGGAGGCTGCTCGGGTAGCTGCGCAGGAGGCTGCTCAGATAGCTGCTCAGGAGATTGCTCGCCAGTTCGCTCTTCAGGCAGAGCAAGCAGCAGCCGCCGCACCTCAGGCACCACCATGGGCACCAGCGGGTAATGCTCAGGGTGTTGATCTTCCGCCGCCACCACCACCGCCTGCCAGAGGCAGAGAGGGACCCACGTATTGGGAGTTGATGAAACAGATGCGGGAGATGGGTTTGGATCAGTTCACTGGAGCTGTGGATGCTGCCGCCGCAGACAGTTGGAGGAGGATGCTGAACCGGAACCTTGATCGTATGAGGTGTCCAGTAGAGTTCCGGTTGGACTTGGCTACTCAGTATCTGAGAGATGATGCTCTTCATTGGTGGGATGGAGTTGTTGAGGGTAGTCGCGGGCGATATGTGCTGACATTTGAGCATTTTCAGAGGGAGTTCGACAGGAAGTTCTTTCCTCGAGAAGTCAGGCACACGAATGCAAATGCATTTGAGCACCTTTCTCAGGGCACTATGAGCGTCAGGGAATACGAGCGGGAATTAAGTCGTCTGCGCAGATTTGCTGGAGGTATCTTAGACGAGGAGGACTTGATCAGGAGGTTCCTAAATGGCATGCGAGTGGATATTCGCAACCGTTGTGCTGTGCAAGACTACACCAGCCTGATCGACCTGGTAGAGAAGGCTGCTATTCAGGAGACAGGGATAGCTGAGGAGCAGAAACTTTTCAAGTCGACTCAACCCAAGCATGGAAAGACACCAGAGATTCAGAGGAGGACGACCGATCACTCAGGACTGCCATTTTGTTCACGTTGTGGAAGGCATCATACCGGAGAGTGTACTACGTGTTTTTCTTGTGGTCAGTTGGGGCATATTTCTAAGTACTGTCGGAGTAAGCCAGTGGATGCACCGTTCATCAGTGAGGTCCCAACACGAGGAGTTGCACCGAGGGTCTGCTTCAGATGTAACCAGGAGGGTCACATTTCCAGGGATTGCCCGCAGCATGTGCACGCATTGCTACCGCCACCAGCCAAGCGTCCAGCCATTTCTCCACGAGTGTTTGCTGTAGGAGACCACGCACGAGCGGAGCCGATCGCCGGTATGTGTTCTTTGTTTAGATTTTCTTTTTGGTTCTAGCTTTTGGTGGGTTGTGAGTATTTGGTGGGTTGTGAGTATTTGGTCTTTGGTGGATCAATCTTGTTAGTTGTATATTTGTGTAGTCGGTTTGTTGAGTATGGGTAGCTTGCATGTTCTTCTTAGTTGATTCGATAGATTAGCGTAGTTCGTATGTTCGATTTTGTCCAAGTGTTGGTATTTTCAAGTTGCGTCGTCCTAGCCAATCAGCGATGGTTCTAGTTAATCAAGGCAAGCAAGTCCAGTGGAGAATATCTGCGATGGTCCAAGTTTTTTTGAAGAGAGACAAGATTCAGGAAGAGAACTGGAAGTCTGAATGTCAGATGAATTCAGAAGTTCCCAATTACCTTTTCAAGATGTGATCGAGCAGGCGGATCAGGATTTGAATTCGGGGACGAATTCCTCGTTAGTGGGGAAGAATTGTAACGACCCAAAACCAAGCCCAGCAAGGCCCAATATAGTTTCAGTAGTAAACCCTAGGTTTTCCCTTTAAATAGCCTCTTCTCCTTTTCTTTTTCTCTCAAAACTTCATCAAAGCGAAGCTCTGTCAAAATTAATTCGTCGGAGAGTGTTAGAGGCGATTTCTCGTAGCCACCGCGTAGATCTATCAGTGTATCATCGAATCCGAGGCAAAGGCCACCATCGGATTCAGGACGACGAGACGAGTCCGTAGACACCAAAATCGCCGCAAACCGCCTCCGGACGCGCCCGCAATCGCCGCCGGAAGCTTCGCGCGTGTCGCCCACGCGCCGCCGTTGACCACCGCCGCCGCCGTTGACCGCCGCCGCCTCCGGTACGCCGTCGCCACCGCCGAGTTGACTCGTCCGAGTTGACTCAGTGACCCACCGAGTTGACTCAGTCGACTCGATCTGGTCCGGTCTGGTCCGGTTTAGATCCGGTTTGATTCTGAGTCCGGTTTGGTTTGGTTTGAGTCTGGTTTGACTGTTGACCGCTGACCGTTGACCGCTGACCGTTGACCGTTGACTTTCCGCTGACCGTTGACCGTTGACTTTTTTGTTGACTTTTTCTGTTGACTTTTTCCAGCTGATCCGTTATCCGTTTTTCACCGTTCGAAGACCGTTCTCACTCGATTTTTTGTGTTGATTCCAGATTTAGCATCCGTTTTAGCATCCGGAGTCCAGAAGCCGCATTATCAGCCATTTTTGCTAAGGTGAGGGTGGCTTTTCCACAGAGATCCGTACTTTCGCCTAGAACTTCTGAGATGGAATCTAGTACTAAATGTGTTCCGTTTTCTTGATCGAGTCTAGGTAGTTTTGTTTGTAAATTGGACGTAGGAATATAGATGATTCAACCCATTGATTGTGCATTAAATTGTTAATTGAGTCTTTTAAACTTGCTAGAGCTAGGATTAGTCGACTATGTGGGTCGTTAGGGATTGCGGGGGTATAGAGACGGACTTCTGTACTTGCGTCGCGTGTTGTATGAGAAGATGGTGCTGGGCAGCTTAGTCGACCTGTTGTCCAGTACCTTCAGAGGTCGATAATCGTCTACGGGCGGTGTGATTGGGCACTATCCCATAAGTTGTCCTTCTGGGAGGAGGGTGCCGCCGGTCACTGGATCCGGTAGTAGGACATTGACTGTTCTTTGGGTACTTTAGGTACCGTGTTTGTGCATGTTTAGACTGTTTTTCCGGATTTGGAGTGCTATGACCGGGACTGCGTTTTCTGTGTGTTTAGCATCCCGTACCTCACTGAGTAACTCCCCTGTTACTCACCCCTCTTTCTTCCATTTCAGGTGAGACGGACGAGTAGTAGGTGTATCGGACCTGGTGCTATCTATTTTGGGATTTTCACGTTTTCTTCGTATTTTATTTTAGACATTGGTTTTATGATTTATTCGATATATTTTAGTTACGGATTTATTTATGGATTTATTTATGGAGTTATTTATGGATTTCCGGAAATCAAGGTGTATTTATTAAATGGGAGTATTTGAGTTTTGAGATGTGTTTAGTGGCACGCCGTTCTTGAGTGAGGATGAGACGGGTGTTACAGATTTTCTCATTGAGTTTTTCCTGGTAAGGTTTTTAACGAGGCAACGTCTTACGCGCTTGAAGAGATGTTTTATATAATAGACATCCAAGGGGGAATGTTATGACTTTTTAGATATGGATGACCATTATGATGTATATCTTCTAACATATTCTAGATAGACTTGTATCTCTTACCAAACTCTATCAAGGTATCCCTATATAAGAGATTCATTATTCATGGAATAATAACAACACCAATTCCCTCTATCTCTTCTCTCTCTATTCACAACACTTTCTTATTTGTAATTTATATATGATTTAACTATATTTATGACTAACATCAACCGAGTTAAACAACTTTTAGTATTTGTAATATATACAAGTTGAGGCTATAAGTCATTGATAACGTCCACCTATGAATAAAAAACTCAATTTGATTGGTCCACATTAGCCTTTTCATGAAACAAAAAATATTAAATATATGATCAGTAGTTTAAATAAGTTAAAACACACAAAAAAACAGAAAATTATGATAGCATACTTAAAATGTCTAAATTTCCACACACAAAAAAGAATCACTTTTTCAAAATAAAATGGAAATTAGTAGAAGAAAAAATTAAATTAAAATCTTTTTTTGACTAAATATATGGAGAAATATACATTATATTTTTACATAGGCTATAAATCTACATATAGTAATATACATAAATGACTATAAAAATAAGTCAATAGATTTAAAAGTGTACACAATGATGTTTATATATACAAAGGGGTCAGAACCTTCGAAATAGTTTCTAAGCAATGTGGGATGTTGGTAATTTCCTTTTTGCGCTGACTTTGAATAGTGCAAGCCCTACCTGCGAGTCTTTTCCCATCGAATTCGGCCCAATCCTATCTTTTGCCTCTGGTTTGATTTTTCCTTTGTATAATTGTCACGACTCAGTTTATGCGCAAACTTCTCTGCAGATTTCGGTATCAGAAAATTTCAAAGCTAAGATAAATCAGCAATTTAATTACATATTTTTAAATATATCAAGATTTCCAAAAAAAAAACTATAATTTTTGAAAAAGATAATTTTCATGGAAAATCTCACGTGTTTTCAAGTCATTAGATTTTTATATTTATTTCAAGACAATTTATGGTTAATAAAATCATATAAACCATATAAAAATTTACGAGATTAGATATATCATAAAATTATTATGTCGAAAAGCAACCAAAATCAATTATAATTATTTAAATGAAATATATTTTTGCCCTCACATCAAAATATATATAATTCTCAATATCTTAATAATTTTACAGTTTTTTAAAAAAATATTAAGAAAATTTTAAAAATATTTACTAAAGCGCACTTAAATGTATACGAAAGATAAAAAAATTTCATTTAATTATTTTATATTTTTGGAATTTCTGAATATTAGAAAGATTATATTAAATTTTTAACTTTCTATGAAAGATTAATCTTTTATAAAATTTTAACTTTCACAGTAGATCTAATATTATTGACAAACTTTAAGTTTGAGAAGTCACTCATGATTATTAGTGTATTATATAACTGTGAAACTACACACACTCTCTAAAACATGATGTGAACATGGTGTGATGTCTTTTTATATTAGTTCACACTTTTTTCCTCTCAAGTTCTAAATGTGCTTTCAGTGTTTTTTCTTTTCTTTTCATAAATCCATCAAATCTCTTAATAAATATTTCAAACTAAATATATTTTTTTTGCGATAAAGTGGTTGTAAAATCTAATGATATAACTACCATTAGCTTACTTAATTCAACTCAGTACATTCTTCATCATGTTTGTCTTGTAACTTGTTCTATTAGGTTTCTAAAACTTATAGGTTCTTTGGTACAAAACCAAAAATTATAAAAAAACAATAAATAAATAGCTCAAACTCAATTTTAAATTTAATCTAATATCAAATGAAAGAAACAATAATTAGATGAATTCAGCACTAGGTGAAATGAATGAACAAAGCTTTTTTTTTTTTTTTGACGACCAAATATTGCATTTGAGTAAGTGTAGTCTACATGAACACAATCCCAAAGGAAAGGAGGACAGAAATCATAGATGTACTACGGAAATGGTAATCTTAATACAGTCTTAGCTAAGAGGTCTGCAGGCTTATTACATATACGGTTACGTAAAGAGAAACATGTGTCAGTAAACAGGGATGCCCATTGGCGAGCTGTGGATGTGTAATGTTGGAGCTTCAAATTGACTTCTCTTGAGTTAAGTAGTGTAGTAACAGTGAGATTGTCACCTTCGAAAATAATTTTGCGGTAAACCGAAGACCATACTGTTTGCATAGCCCAAATGAGAGCAGAGAATTCTGCTTCCTCCGTAGAATAACGTCCTTCAAATTTTCCCATACCACATAAAACAACAGTGCCATGTGAGTCCCGGAGAATCCAACCGAGTCCCGAATTAACATCACCCTGGTGATGGGAGGCATCATAATTGCATTTCAGCCAATCAGATAGGGGGGAGACCAACGGTTATGTGAAGGTGTAATAGGTAGAGGCCGTGATCCAATTTGAGGTTGAGTAGCAGCCACTTGTAACCATTCCTGTATATTTGTAATGGCTGTATTTACGAGTTCTCCTTCTGATAAAGACCTCTGATTGAAAATTAGATCATTACAACTTTTCCAGATTCGCCATCACAAAAAGATAGGAAGGAGACGTTGTTCCTCTGTTCGAGTCGTGTCGTGATGAATAGCAAAAACTCGGAGTAGATGTTCTTCTAAAGAAATTGGAGAATGATTGCTTACATGAATAGGCCACGCTGTTAAATTCCATGTCATTTGAGCATATCGGCAGGTGAAGAAGAGATGGGATGCTGTTTCCGATGGTGCCCCGCAGCGAGGACAACATTGGTTAATGGGTATTCTTCGTTTGAACAAATTTGCACGGACAGGAAGAATATCTGAAGCTAAACGCCAGAGAAAGTGCTGAATCTTAGGTACAGTATGCGAAGACCAAACAGCTTTAGCTAATACTGGATGCATTGCCAATGGTGGGGAGGGGACTGTGGTGTCGTTGTTTAGAAGAAATGGTAACCTGTCTTAACAGAGTATGAACCCGAGGAAGTATAAGGCCAGACATATTTATCACAAACCGGAAACTGTGGGAGGAACTGTTTACGTATCAGATGATGATCTTCTTGTTCTACTAAATCAAACAATTGTTCCTCTGCCCAGCAATGTGTAGCATTGTCAATTAAAGTACTCACCGGGAGAGTTGGGTTGGTGTATGGTAACAGTTTTGGGGTGTGTGGTGGTAACGTCGGAAGCCAGACATCCGAGAGAGATGTAGATTGTCCATCACCAATACATTTAATCAGACCATGAGATAACAGTTGACAACCAAATCTTAAGGATTGCCATCTGTAAGAGGATTATTATTCTTTTTTTGCAGACAATATATGTTCGTCTTTAAAATAATGACTCTTCAGAACACGATAAGGAGACACGACGGTCGTTGCATCAAACTCCATACTACTTGATTACCCAGCAAAGCTTGATTAAAGGATTGAAGTTCCCTAAATCCCAAACTAAGTTGCTAATTTCCGCCATGAGATCCAAGACATTTTGCGCTTTCCGTTGATATTTCCCCACCAAAACGAGAATAGGAGGCTCTCAAGTTGTGAGCAAAGTTCTACTGGTAATTGGAAGCAATGCATGGAAAAGACCGGCAATGTCGTTGCCACAGATTTGATAAGAGTTTCTTTACCCGCTTGAGATAGAAAACGATTCTGCCATCCTGTAACCTTGTGAATAACCTTATCTTTAATAAATCGAAATGATGCTATTTTCTTCCTTCCAATTTGTTCTGGTAGACCCAAATATTTACCTCCTCCACCAATGTTTGGTATCTTCAATAACGAAAGAATACATTCCCGTGTATGCTGGAATACCTTTGTTCCGAAGATGATTGATGATTTGTCGAAATTGATTAATTGTCCCGAGGCAGCTCCATACAGATGAAAGATAGACGAAAGCTGCCGACTGTTGGCATAATCTGCTTTAACAAAGAAAAGCGAATCATCTGCGAAAAGAAGATGAGAGATAGGAGGTCCTCGAGGGTTTAGTCGTAGTGGAGTAATAGTGCTGGTACGCTCTGCGTGAGACAGTAGTGAGCTAAGAACATCAGCGCAAAAAATAAACAAATACGGAGAGAGTGGGTCGCCCTGGCGCAGGCCCCTACTTGCAGTGAAATGACCAAAGGGGCTTCCATTGATAAGAACTGAAAAAGAAACTGTAGATACACAGCTCATGATCCAACCAATCCATATGTTATTGAAACCTTTTTTTACGCATGACGGCTTCGAGGAAAGACCATTCAATGCGATCATAAGCTTTACTGATATCCGTCTTGACTGCCATAAATGATTTTGAACACTGCTGTCTAGTCCGAAGAGAATGCAGAGCCTCATGAGCTAGGAGAATATTATCCGTGATTTGGCGACCAGATATGAAAGCAGCTTGGTGTTCCGAAACAATATTTCCAAGTATACTTTTCAACCGTGAAACCAGGATTTTTGAGATGATCTTATACATAACATTGCACAGAGCAATTGGACGAAAATCCTTCATGGTTATCTGAGGAGTGACCTTTGGAATAAGACACAAATTAGTATGATTTAAAGTCGGAGGCAGAGTACCCGTATCAAAAAAATTCTGCACAGCTTCTGTAACTGCAGGTCCCACGATGTGCCAGTAGTCCTGATAGAACTTAGCCGTAAATCCATCTGGACCTGGAGCCTTAGAGGCTCCAATGGAAAAAAGACCAATGCGTACTTCTTCTGAAGAGACCGGACGAGTCAAATTAGCATTCATTTCCGGTGTAACAACATAGTGTATATTGGAGAGAGCCTCGTCAATATTAAGAGAACCGTGGCTTGTGAAGAGATCACCGAAGAAACTTTGGGCCTCCGTAGCTATATTTTCATTTCCAAAGATATCAGTACCCTGTGCGTCTTTGATGGAATGAATCTGATTACGTGCTCGACGATTCTTAGTAACTGAATGAAAAAATCAAGTATTTCTGTCCCCATGAGATAGCCAAGTATTTCGACTTTTAGTGTACTAGAAAACTTCTTCATCGTGATATGCTTGAGCCAGATCAGTACGGAGAGCAACAATCTCCTCACTGCTAGAAGGATACCTCAAATGTGCTTCATCGATATCAGTAACAAGTTGTCGAATTCGAGTTGCAGAATTTGTATTGGCAGAGCGTTTCCAGACCGCGATATGGTGACGCCAGCGTTGTATATGCCGGACAATAGAAACCTCGGCAGATGGTGAACCATTTAACCATCCCTCTGTAATTGTGTTCTGGAAGTCTGGGTTATTGCATAAGCGACTATCAAAACGGAAATGTTTCCGACTTGTCTCAGCAACTTTACGTATGGCAATAACAGCCGCTCTATGATCAGATTCAACAAGTTCGAGATAGTGAACTAGCGAAGCAGGATAAAGAGCCAACCACTCATCATTAGCAAAGACACGATCTAACCAACACTCAATTGAGTAGGTGCGGCGTTTCCCCATCCAAGTCATGTTATTTCCAGTGAAGCTAAATCCCGGAGACCACAAACTCGCACCATGTTATTAAAATGAGAAAGACTCCAGGGCTCACGGGGTTTACCTCCTTTCTTTTCTGTTTGTTGCAATATCTCATTAAAGTCTCCACAGAGTAACCAAAGGCCAGTACGAGAAGATGAAATAGTTTGCAAACGATCCCAAAGTCGTTTCCTTAAGCTGCGGATTGGGTGGCCATACACAAAGGAAAAGTAGAAAGAGTGGTCTTTATTATTTATTTTACAATCAAGCAGTCTTTCATCAGTGGAAAGGGAAGTGATATCTACAGAGGATTTCCATAATAAAGCTAAGCCACCCGCAATGCCTAAAGGCGAAATACAGCATACATAATCATAACCAAGCTGAGCACCAACAGAACGAACAGTTGCATCAGGATTCTTTGTTTCGATCAGAAAGAATATGTCCGGGGAGAAAGTTTCATTTATCCCTTTAAGGTGTCGAACTACCTTGCACTCTTTCAGGCCTCGGCAGTTCCAAAATATTGTATTCATCCCGGTTCCGGTGGCTTCTGGCCCACCGTGCCCTCTCTGTTGGATGTAGATCGCATAGTCGTAAATGGAGTTGCACATGTACTCGCCTCATGATCATTTTTACAAACGTACCAGTATCGTGCTGTACGCATGTCTGTATGAATTCTGCGACGCTTAGAAGACTGCACTTCGTAATCTTCAGAGTACTGAACTTGGCGTTTATCACTGACAACAGGGTAATAGCCATTACCCGTGTCCTCTTCTTCCTCAGTACGACACTTCTTAGATTCTCCTTGATGATCATCTGCTGGAATTTCAGTGTTGGTGTTAAATTGGTCAGGAATATTAGCTTTGTTTGTTGGCATATCGCGAGTAGGGGAGAACGCGGGAGACCCATCAAAAGCATTATCATCATCATCATTATCATCTGGTGCCAGAGAATCAGAATCCTTGGTGGCATGTGGGCAATCCGAAACGTCGTGAGAGAGCATGCCGCAAAGGGAACAAAAGCCGCGGAGTTTCTCATATCGCAGTTTCAGAATTGCGGATTGATCACCAAATTTGAAGAGACGTTGGAAACATAACGGTTCATCGGTGTTGCAGAGAAGTCGAATACGAACGTAATCGACAAGAAGAGCACCATCGGCTTGGAAGTCAGTGTCGAGAAAGTTACCCAATGTGTTTCCAATACGTGAAACGATAGGAAGTGTCAGGAACTGAATCGGGATACCTCTGACTTGAACCCAGAAAGAAATATGCTTCAAATCCTGGTCAGTATGAGATGGAGACCAACGTTGAAGCAAACACATCCACTCGTTAAACGAACAAGGACCGCGACACAACACTGAAACCATGGATTCTTCCGATTTAAAACGAAATTGTATGCGCTGATTCTCGAGAACTCGCCCGACAACTTCATCACCAACACCCCACAGACGCGGGAGTAATGCCATCATAGCCCAGAGGTTTTGTTTGCGGGAGTTGAGCGGTTTGGCGATGAGACTCAAACGCGTCGTTTCAGTTGCTGCATTACAGAGATCAAGAGGAATGGTGATGGCTTCATCATCAAGACCCAGGGTAATATCCTGGAGTTTACGCCTCATTTTTTCCGACATTGTTAGAATGAACAATGGAAAAGGAGGAGAGTAACAAAGCTTTTTTTTATGAGTTTCACAATTAATAATAATACTACATAATCAAATATATATCAAACATTTGAAATATATATTTTAACATAATAGTATGTCTATTACAGTTCAGATACTAAAGAAATTTGAAATAAATGATAATTCAATTCAAATTATTGAAAACCAAAATTAATTAAAACTTTAAGAATAGAAACTTTATGTTTTGTAAATATATATTTTATTTTTGAAAACTACATTTCCATATCAATTAATTAAATAATTGTTTTTTTCTATTATGTTTCATGTTTAAGAAATGTTCACATCTACATATGAAGCTAATTTTCTTTTTAATGGTTAAAAAGAAATCAATAGAAAATTCTAATTTTTTTTTGTTAGTTTAAATTTTTTTAGTTTGTATTTTCATTTTTCGTTTTTAAAATTTCTAGCAATACGCTAAAGAATAAATTTTTACATCTATATATAAAGTTAATTTTTTTTTAGTGGTTAAAAGGAAATTAATAGCAATTTCTTATTAGAGGTTTAGCATAAACATAAATCTATAATTAATAGGCTATATATTAGGTATTAGAGGTTTGTTCACAAACCTAATACAGATTTAAACCCTCAAATTATAAACTTTTTGTAACATACATATCCCAGCCCATCTCATTTTAATTATTTCTTTTGCTCAATTCAAGCCTAATTAAAATAAAAAGCCCAAAAACCTTTTAAACTTGCTAGAGCTAGGATTAGTCGACTATGTGAGTCGATAGGATTGCGGGGGTACAGAGACGTGACTTCTGTACTTGTGTCGCGTGTTGTGTGTGTAGTGGTGCTGGCAGCTCAGTCGATCTGTTGTCTAGTACCATTAGAGATCGATAAATCGTCTTCGGGCGGTGTGATTGGGCACTATCCCATAAGTTGTCCTTCTGGGAGGAGGGTGCCGCCGGTCACTGGATCCGCTAGTAGGACATTGACTGTTCTTTGGGTACTTTAGGTACCGTGTTTGTGCATGTTTAGTCTGTTTTCCGTGTTTGGAATGCTATGACCAGATTGCGTTTTCTGTGATTAGCATCCCATACCTCACTGAGTAACTCCCCTGTTACTCATCCCTCTTTCTTTCCTTTTCAGGTGAGACCGACGAGTAGATATATGCTTATGACGATACGGGTGCTTCTTTGGGATTTTACGTTTTCTTCGTATTTTATTTTATACATTAAGCATATGAGGTATTTGAGCTATGAGACATTGAGGATTAGAGTATTTGAGTTATGTGATGTGGTTAGTGGCACGCCGTTCTCGAGTGTCGATGAGACGGGTGTTACATTTTGGTATCAGAGCCTAGGTTTTGTCGTCTCGGTTCTGACCCGAGAGACGGTAGTAGGAAGCATGATTGCATATTCGGTTTTCAACGGTTTTCAAAAAAAAAAAAAACAAAAAAAAAACAAAAAAAACAAAGGGGCACCCATTCTGTCTCATATTAATTTATTATAAGTTGGTCTCATTTCAGCCGCAGTTTAACCATGTTGTTCCTTTTCAATTGCCATCGAGGAAAGTTAATTGTTTGCGCCAAGTTTGTCAGCTCGTTGTGCAGTAGGTTATGGCCGAGGAGACCAAAGTTCAACAGATTAATCAGGATGTCATCAGTCAGATCGCTCAAGAGACAATTAAGTAAGTTGCTCAGGATGCAATGCAGCAGTTGCACAAAAGGCTGTTTGGATAGCTGCACCGTGTATTGCTCGCCGGTTAGCTCTTCAAGCAGCGTAAGCATCTACCGCTGTTCCACCAACACTACTTTATGCACCATCGGTTGAGGTTCAGGGAGTACAGCCGATATTAGTAATGCAGAAATGTGGATGGAGCTTCAGAGGTACCATGAGAGGCGCGGAAAGCAGCATGCTCCAGGTTGTTGATCTTCCGCCAGCACCGGCACCGCCAGTATCTGCAAGAGAAAGAGAGGGACCCGCATATTGGAAGCTAATGAGAAAGATGCAGGACTTGGGTTAGGATCAATTTGGGTGGACGCTGGATACCACCACCGTAGACGATTGGAGGAAGCAACTGAACCGTGACTTGGAGCATACGAGATGCCCAGCGGAGTACCATTTAGACTTGCCACCCAGTATTTGAGAGATGACACCTTATCCAGGTGGGAGGGAGATGAAGATGCAGCGCACGACCATTATCTGTTGAGCGGAAATAACTTCTAAAGGGAGTTCGATAGGACGTTATTTCCTCGTGAAGTCAGGCACATGAATGCCAATTCTTTTGATCACATATCCTAAGGAACTGGGACCATCAGGGAGTTCGAGTAAGAGTTTAGTCGTCTGCACAGATTTGTTGGGGGTTTCACAGCCGATAAGGACTTGGTCAGGAGGTTTTTGAATGGTCTGCGAGTGGATATTTGCAAGTGTTATGTAGCGCCAGGCTACACCGACCTGATAAACTTGTTTGAGAAGACTTTTGTTCAGGAGGCAAGGATAGTGGAGAAACAGAAGTTCTACAAAGTGCTCAGTCAAAGCTTGAAAAGACTTATTCGAGACATAGGAGAGCGTCGGAGCTGTCGGGACTTACGCCTTATCGTTTTTGTTATCACCATCATCATTTTATGAGGGTCTGTGCAGTGTTGTTCACTTGGACGATTGGGCCGTGTCATAAGTAACTGTCAGTTTATGTCAGTGGATGTGTCGTTTGACAGTCAGGTTGCAGTGCCAGTAGTTGGACCAAGAGTTGTTCAGTTGTGGTCAGCAGGTTCATTTTTTTTTTTTCAGGGATTGTTTGTAGTGAGTTCAGGGTTGCTTCTGCCACCACCCAAGCGCTAAGCTATTGTCGCGAGTATTTGTTATTGGAGACCACGAGAGAGCTGAGATTGTTTATGTTGAGATTGTGGATTTGAGTTTGTGGTTTTGAGCATGTCGCTTATGTGGGAGCCATAGATTTAGTACTTGTGTTGGTCGTTTGTCGCTTGGGGTGGGGCAGCTTATACCCTATTGGATATTGGAGCTACTTATAGTTTCGTATGTTGGGCCTATTCGAGTATTGGTTATCCAGGATGTGTTCGAGCCGAAGAGTAGACAGAGTCAGGCAGTCGATTTACACAGGGAGCTTGAAGCATTCATCGAGTTGTATCTGTCGTATTCATGGGAGTTGTTTTTTTTCTATCAGAAACTTAGTAGTAATGGAGATAAACCACCATGTTGTGATTTTAAGGATGGGACAATTACCATGAAATTGAGTGGAGTTGGAGAGCAAGAGTGCATATCCCAAGGGCCGATGGAATTATCGTGTTGCATGAGAGTCTTCTTTATATTCGTGTTGCATTCAAGAAGATTGTTAGAGGGCCAGAGCCAATTTTGCAGCAGCCGCCAAGTGATGTCAGAAAAAATTGTTTGTGTCTAGCCAACCAGTGGCGGTTATGGAGCGTCAGGAAATGAAAATTGAGGAGAAAATGACTTGATGGTCAGAGTTTGTTGGGAGAGAGTCGGAACCCAGGAGGAAGTATCTGAGACCAAGACTCAGATGAGGGTTTTATATCTAGAGCTTTAAGGAGCAGATCAGCCGGTCGGATCAGAACTTGAATTCGAGGACGAATTCCTCGTTAGTGGGGAAGAATTGTAACATCTCTATCCCAGCCCATCTCATTTTAATTATTTCTTTTGCTCAATTCAAACCCAATTAAAATAAAAAGCCCAAAAACCTTTTTTTAATAACGTCCCACATTGGAAGTTTACGATTTTTACCTCTCTCTTCCCTCCCTATATAAGGAGCTTCATCCCTTCTCTTTTTCTTCACAAAGTCAAAGCAGTGCTTTGCCCAGTGGTCAGTTGTTGTCGGATCATCCGACGACCAATCACTGATAAATCTTTTTAGTGATTTTTTCCGGCGAGTTCTGCTAAGTTTCCGGCGAGCTTCCAGTCAAGTTTCCGTAAAGTTCTTGCGAGCCTTTTAGTAAGTTTTTCATCTCCTTCCTCTTTCTGTTCTTGTCCTTATCTAGATTTGTTCGGTTTTAGTTTAGTCTAGGTCGGTTTAGGTAGATTGAATAGGTTCAGGTTTCCGAGTCTGGGTCCGGTTTGACTGGTTTGACCGGTTTAACCGTTGACTTTGACCATTGACTTTGACCAGTTGACTAGTTAACCAATGACCGCTGTTCAAAGGCCGTTCTCACTCGATTTTTCGTGATGATTTCAGTTTTAGCATCCGTTTGAGCATTCGGAGTTCAGAAGCCGCAGTTATCATCCGTTTTGGCCAAGGTGAGGGCTTTTCCGCAGACTACCGTGTTTTTCGTCAAGAAGCGCCATAGATGGAATCTAGTGCTAAATGTGTTCCGCTTTCTTGATCGAGTCTATGTAGTTTTGCTTGTAAATTGGACCTAGGAATATAGATGATTCAACCCATTGATTGTGCATTAAATTGTTAATTGAGTCTTTTAAACTTGCAAGAGCTAGGATTAGCCGACTATGTGAGTCGATAGGATTGCGGGGGTACAGAGACGTGACTTATGTACTTGCGTCGCGTGTTGTGTGCGTAGTGGTGCTGGCAGCTCAGTCGATCTGTTGTCTAGTACCATTAGAGATCGATAAATCGTCTTCGGACGGTGTGATTGGGCACTATCCCATAAGTTGTCATTCTGGGAGGAGGGTGCCGCCGGTCACTGGATCCGGTAGTAGGACATTGACTGTTCTTTGGGTACTTTAGGTACCGTGTTTGTGCATGTTTAGTCTGTTTTCCGTGTTTGGAGTGCTATGACCAGATTGCGTTTTCTGTGATTAGCATCCCATACCTCACTGAGTAACTCCCCTGTTACTCACTCCTCTTTCTTCCCTTTTCAGGTGAGACCGACGAGTAGATATATGCTTATGACGATACGGGTGCTTCTTTGGGATTTTACGTTTTCTTCGTATTTTATTTTATACATTAAGAATTTGAGGTATTTGAGCTATGAGACATTGAGGATTAGAGTATTTGAGTTATGTGATGTGGTTAGTGGAACGCCGTTCTCGAGTGTCGATGAGACGGGTGTTACACTTTTAGCTCCAAAACTTATAAGTTCTTTGGTACAAAAATTATCTTAAATTTGAAAATTTCTTCACGTTATTTGTCTTTACAAAATGACTTTGCACAATTGTGTACACTTTATTTCTACATATATTAATGTATATATAGTTAATCTATGTTTTAAACAAAGTATATATGTACAATATATATTTTCCTTATTATGTATATTAGTATCTAAAAAATAGCATCATTATTTATATATATTATACATATATACTTTGTTTCAAAAGTATATTAATTATATATACATTAATATATGGAGAAATAAAGTGTACACAATTATGTAAAATCATAATTTTAAAATGTTTTTAGGTTTGACAACCATGTTTATATTAATTTTTTTTTTATATAAACATGATAGCATACTTATAGTCAAATCATACATAGTACAAATTAAATGAGCTTTAAGATAAACAATATATATATATATATATATAGTATTTGAAATATATATTTTAACATAATTTCATGTCAATTACCTTCAGATACTAAATAGTTAGAAAGAAATAATATTTAAATATTAGTTATAGAAGAAAAAAATCAATTAAAACTTTATGTTTTTGTTAGTTTAATTTTTTTCAGTTTGTTTTTCCACTTTTCAGTTTTAAATTTTCTAGCAGTACCCTAAAGAAGAAATTTTCACATCTACATATGAAGCTAATCTCTCTTTTTAATGGTTAAAAGGAAATAAATATAAATTTCTATTTTTTTTAGTGTAACTTTTTTTAGTTTGTATTTCTATTTTTTGTTTTTAAGTTTTCTCTAAACTTGATTAAAATATATTGATGATTTGGCATATTTTAATTGGTGTTCTAAAATCCTATGTAGACATTTTCAATGACTTATAGCCTCAACTTTTATATATTAATAAATATTTGAAATGTATTTATTATAGTATATGAAATGTACAAATGTGGACCTATCTATATGATTGTTTTGATTAATTTTAATTAAATATTTATTCTTTTAAGTTGAGGCTATTTTCAAAGAGTTTTTGAATTAAAAGATAACTAGGTGATTCTTCCGTGCTCATGCACGGGTATAAATATTTATAAAATACATAAATTATAATAATTAATTAAATTATTTTATTTGGTTATAAGTTTTAAGCCGCTTTATAGTTTATATGTATAAAAAATAATAAAATATTATTTTCAATAATATTATAATGTTATTTCAGTTAGACATGTAGTTTTGAATATAAGAAAATTTGATCTATTTAGTTGTTCTTTTCTTGCTATACTGGATTACATTTTTTGTACAAATTGAACTACAATTGTATTTTGGTTCTAAACTGACTTAATTTTGATTATTATTATTTTTTAAATTTAATATAGTTCAGTTTGTGTTCTTGGTTTTGTAAATATATTCCTGTAAAATTATATATAATTTGATATGTTATTTTGGGACACAATTAGTAAAAAAAGTAAACTAAAATATTTATCGGTTCATAGCTGCATAAGCGAACATAACTGATAATGTTTTGAAAGCTCATACACACATAGAAATATTTACAAAATAACTAAACCATACTAATTATTTAATATATTTTTCAATTTTATAATTTTATGTTATTTTTAATTTATATGTATAAATAAAAAATGATTCTAAATAATAATATGATGTTATCTAATTAGACGCATCTGATTTTGGTTATAAAAAGTTGGATCAAAAATTTTAAAAATTTTGTTGAGTATATTCATATTGGATTGCATATATTCATTTGAATTAAACCATAATTAGTTATTTATTTATATAGATATGGTGGTGTATTAGGACTGGAAATTTGTAAATAAGAAAAAAAAATTTTAAAAAGTTTGTATAGAATTAAAAAATTGGAAAATTATCAAAAAGTAAATCAAATAGCATTATCTTCTTCATAATAAAATAAAGTTTTTTTAATAATGGTAATCAAAAATTATTAAGCAAAAAAAAATAATACAATATTTCTATTTTTATGTGATTTGGGGAAAAAATTATTTAGAAAATGAATTAAATTAAAAATAAAACTTTCCTTTATTTTCTAATCATATTTTTAATATATAAAAGTTCTATATCTTTATATATTTTAAGGATACTCCATTTTTATTTTTATGTGATTTGAAAAAAATATATTTAGCAGGAAAAAAACAAAAAAATCGTTCTTTTATTTCTATAAACACGTTTTTAATTATAAAAATTCTTTATTTTGATTTTGATTTTGCATCTATCCAGAGTTGGGTGGATTTCTCTAGTGGAAAGGTCAATCATGTTTTTTTAAGAAGAAAAGACATGATTGTGTTTAAGATTTAGATTTTGAATTAGTTGTTGATTTATATAGATTAATATATATGGTGATATTAGTATATTAGGATTGAAAATTTGTAAATAAGAAAAAAGAAATTATAAAAAGTTTGTATATAATTAAAAATAGATAATTACCAAAAAGTAGAATCAAATAACATTATCTTCTTCATAGTAAAATTATAAAATTTTAGTTATTGCAATCAAAAATCTTTAAACAAAAAAAGAAGCTGAAACAAAAATATGATATTTCAATTTTTTTTATATTATTTGATAAACATTATAGCACACAAAAAAATTAAGAATAAAACTTTCCTTTAATTTTCTAATCACATTTTTAATATATAAAAATTCTCTATTTTATATATTTTTAGGATATTTCCATTTTTCTTTTTATGTGATTTGAAAAAAATATATTTAGCAGAAAAAAAAATTTAAATCATAGTTATTTTCTTTAGTGTTTAATATATAAAATTATTTGTTTTATATATTTTAAAATGCTTCCGTTTTATATGATTTGAAAAAAATTATTAAGAAAGAAAATAAATATCACGTTTTTAATGTATAAATATTCTCTATTTTATATATTTTAAGGATAATTCCACTTTTGTGTTTTGAAATAAAATTGGATAATTATGGAAAATTAAAATCAAATAGGATTATCTTCTTTATACTAAAATCAAGAAGTTTTAATAATGGAAATAAAAAATTATTACGAAAAATAGAATCTAAAATAAAAATATGATACATCCATTATTATTTTATGTGATTTGAAAAACAGTTATTTAGCAAAAAAAAACAAAAACAAAATTAAAAAACAATTTTTTTTATTTCTTTAATCACGTTTTTAATATAAATTCTTTTTTTCTATTTTTACATGTAAAGGATATTTCCATTTTTATTTTTGTGGTTTGAAAATAAATTATTTAGCAGAAAATAAGTTTAAAAACTAAATCTTTCCTTGATTTTTTTAATCTCATTTTTAATATAGAAAAATTCTCTATTTTATATATTTTACAAATATTTTGTTTTTATATGATTTTAAAAACAATTATTAAGTAAAAAATCATGTTTTAAATATATAAAGATTCTCTATTTGATATATTTTAAGGATATTTTCAATTTTATTTTATGTGATTTTAAAAAAGTTTTTTAGCAACAACAAAAATATCAATAATTGAAATCAAAATATATTACTTTTAATTCATTAAGGTTGGTGTAATTAACTATAGTAAGAATCAAATAATATTAAAGATTATAAATCAAGTTATGTCTAACATGCTATTTGTTAGAAGATTTTTTTTTTAATCATACTTTTCTCCTATCAAGTATAGAAAAGTTATTCATGCAATAATTAAACCATAAAATTGAATAATTAGCCAACACTTATTATTAGATATAATTTTATTAATTCAATATATTGACCTACTTAAATGGTATACAAAAATAAACTATTTAATTGATCTATATACTTATATTAATTTTTTATTTTCTTTATTTATCAAAGAATTTATATAACTTTTCAGTTATATTTATGCTAAGAAAATAATTAAATAAATTAAGTAAAACCATTCAAAATAGTCAAAATTTATTAGTTTTTTGCTTACAAAAAAAATTAACATTTTTAGGGTAGAAATAACCTCAACTTTTTTTTGAGTAAGCCATTTTAGCCCAAAAGTAAACAATAATTGCTGACTAATTCTGAGATTAAAATGGTTTGGTCAACGAAAATTTAGGATTAAAATATCTTGTAAATAAAAATTGAACTTTTTTCCATTGATTAAAAAGTTTGAGGTTTTAACCAAATGTGGATATTTTTGGTAGTTAACCAATAAAATTTGGATTACTAAATTTCTAAGTAATTACAGAGAAATTAAGTCAATTAATCGATTTAGATTCAAAAAATTACTGATCCAAATAAATTATGTTGACCACAAAATATTGTTGTTTTCCTGAAAACTAGGTATAATTCAACATAGCCGATTCCTCATCATAAAATAGGTTTTTCGCTCACGCTACCCGTAGAGTTATCTCAATATATTTATGATTAAAAAATATGATCAATAATATTTATTAAAGTGTGATTTTATATTCATAATAGTAATAATAAATAACTATGTATATATATATATATATATAGTCTCTTAAATTTAAATATTATCAGTCTCTAGATTATTTCAGGTTAAATATAATATTTAGAAAATTATAGTTATGTAAAATTAAAAAAGTTGATTATCAATAATCAGTAATTTTTATATTATATATTTATATGCTTTTACAATATCTTGTCAATTAATTGACTAATTTTTAGTATGTAAGTTTTTATATATCTTAAAAAATATGTTATTTGTACTATGTATAGGAAATCTTTTAGATATTAACAAAAAAACATTATTTGACATATTCTTTACTTAAAATTATTAAAATTAATCTTTAATATATATTTTATAGTTTTCTGTTTATATATTTTAAAACATTATATTCTAAACTTATAATCTTCTATTCATAAATTGCACATATATTTTTATCATATATATTATTTTCGTTGTTTTATGGTTTAAAATAATATATAATTCTAACACTTTCTTTAACGTCAATATTTTTAATGAATGAACTTATTATCTTCTATTTATAAGTTCCTTTTCTACATATACATAGCATCTTGTTAGTATTTATAGATTATATTTAACTCAAATATTTTAACCTCTGAAATCATTTAGAAATACATAATTGATTTTTGAAAAATATTATCTGATTTATATTTGATGCTTGTTTTAATTATGTATTTTTCAAGAAAACCCAAAATCAAATATAGTTATTTAATCAAAATATAGTTTTGCACTAACATCAAAATCTATGTAACTCTCAATATCTTACTAATTTGTAGTTTTCAAAAACAATTTATGAAAATTTTAAAAATATATACTAAACAGCACTTAAATTTATAAGAAAGATATTAAAATCCAATTTAAATTATTTTATATTTTTAAATTTCTGTTTTTCAAAAAGATGATGTTGAAATTTTAATTTTCTATGAAAGACTATTTTTTAAGAAAATTTTAACTCCCACAATAAGTCCAATAGCATTTGAGAATATTTGAGATGATTTGATTTTTAATTAGTTTTTAGATGATTTTAAGTAAATTAGGGAAGTTGTTGTGATTTTAATTTAAAAACTCTAGAATTCTATGTAAAACCATGAGATTTGAGTTTTTATTTTTTTAAATAAGAAATTCCACCAAAACAGTTTGAAATCACAACAACTCTCCCAAAATCCATTACTTAAAAAATTTCCAATAACATTGGATTTCAAGGTAGAATTTAAAATTACAAGTTCAATAACAATGAATTTTAAATTAAATTTTAATATTCATGTTCGAATAACAGTGGATTTATCATTTTAATGCAAATCACTCCAAATCACTTCAAATCATTGATTTAATACACTCCCCTAAGTTTGAGAAATCACTCATAATTATTAGTGTATTATATAACGGTTAAAACACACACACAAACTCTCTAAAATATGATGTGAACATGGGGTGATGCTTTTTTATATTAGTTCACATTTTTTTCCTCTCAAACTCTAAATGAGCTTTCATGGTTTTTTATTTTCTTTTCATAAATCCATCAAATCTCTTAATAAATACCTCAAACAAAATATATATATATATATATATATATATTTTGGTAAAGTGGCTCTAAAATCTAATGACGTAACTACCATTAGTTTATTTCATTCAAGTAACTATATTTTTCATCATGTTTGTCTTCAAATTTATTCTATTAGGTTATAAAAAAATATAGGTTATTTAGTACAAAACCGAAAATTGTCAAAGAAACAATAAATAAATAGTTCAAACTCAATTTTATATTTAATTTAATATCAAATGAAAGAAACAGTAATTAAATTGATTCAGCACCAAGTGAAATGAATGAACCAAATTGTTTATGAGTTTCATAATTAATAATAATACTTCATAATCTAATATATATATTCTTATTGGAAAATATTTATTATAAATAGCATTTCAAAAATATATTTTAACATAATTTTATGTTTATTACATTCAGATACTAAAAAGTTAGAAATAAATAATATTTAACTTCAAATTATAAAAAACCAAAATCAATTAAAACTTTAAGAAGATAAAATTTTATGTTTTCTAAATATAAATTTTATTTTTGAAAATTACAATCTCATACAATTAATTAATTGTTTTAATAATGTTTCATGTTTAATATATTTTCATATCTATATATGAAGTTAATTTTCCTTTTTAATGGTTAAATAGAATTCATTAGAAATTTTTCAATTTTGTTTTGGTTAGTTTAACATTTTTCAGTTTCCATATCCATTTTTAATTTTCTAACAACACAATGAAGAAGAAATTTTCACATCTATGGAGTTTATTTCTTTTTTAATGGTTAAAAAGAAATTAATAGAAAAATTTTTTTTTGTTAGTTTTTTTTTTTTGTTAGTTTGTATTTCTATTTTTTGTTATAATTTTTTGTTTTACCTCATTAAAAAAAATTGCTGATGTGGCATTCTTTGATTGGAACCCTTAAATTTTAGGTGGACAGTTTCAATAACATTTTGGCTCAACTTTTATATGTTAATAGATTCCACTACACCATCTATGTGTGGAGCCTGAATGAATCTAAATTATGAAAATCAAATATAGCATGTAACATTATAGTATTAAAAAAATAAACCATACAGTCTAGTTTCCTTTTAACTAAAAGAAGGAGAAAGAGAATATGGAAATAAAAAGGTGAAGAAAAAGAGGAACATTGAAGCAAAAGGAGGATACAACAATTTGATGTAAGACCAATGATGCTGTCTAAAGCCGTCCCATGCTCAGCTTTTTATTCCACGAGGTTAACTTTTCATTTTTTTAATTTTTTTTTGAGTTAATCAAGATTCCATTAAGTACTCTTTCATAAAGTACCGTCGAATATATATTCTCTCTGTTTTCATTACTTAACGTTTTAGAGAAACTATGTTATGTTGTTTTCAATTTTCATTGTAAAATTTATTAATATTTAGTGTTTTATGATTGTTTATATTCTACTGTTTATCTTACTATTTGGTGAATTTATATTTAGGTATATAATTAATGATTTATTTATTTAGAAAAAATAAAATATGAAATGTTTTCTTAATCTATATACTTGATGCTAAACAACAAGTAAAAAAAATATGGAAGAAGTATTTGCTATGGGTTTGCCCGTGCCTAAGGCAGAAAAAAATAATTTATCTAATAATCGTTAATATCTGCAATATAATATTTAAGAACAACATAATAAAAAAATAGTAATTATATACAAAACTCTGAATATATAGGTAAAACTTATAGTTATATCATTACTTATATTTTAATATTCTTATATTCAATTATTGCACCAAAAATATCCGTTAAAAAAAAGATTTTATTATGAATTTCATCATTGAATCTGTAAGGATGTGATATCAATACTATTAAAACAGAAGCACACCCATCTATTAACATTTATTCATGTGTTATATTACATGCAATGCCATTATAATTAGTAAAATTTTAAAATTTTATTAATGGTAAAATGATCAAACAAATTATTAACTAATAATCTAAAATAAATATTTTCATATCTTTCATTAAATTTTGATCTACAAAATGAAAAAATGGAAATCCTATAATATATATATATATATATGTATATATATATATATATATATCTATATATATATATACATATATATATATATAATCCATAAGTTTAGTTGAATTGTTAAATTAAATGGTAAATGTAAATAAAATAACTTAGTACACAAATGATTTTAATTTAGAATTAGATAGAAATACTTTTAATTTAATAAAATTTTAATAATATAAATTACTCAATATTTACGTTATTTGATAATATGATGGACGGATTGGGATTAATGGTTTTGTACGAAATGATGTTCATTGATGAGCTAACTATCAAACACGCAAATTATTTAGACCACTGTGAAACATGTTAAAAGAATGAAAACAAACTAAAAATATTGTTCCTAATGGGCTAAAATATAGTAAATTTTATGATATATCTATATTAAAAATAAGCAAAATTATATTTTATTTAAATAAATATATTTGAATTTGGTTATTTTTTTAAAAAAATACATAATTAAAAATAAACAAAAAAATAAACAAAAAATATTATTTAAAACATCAATTATCTAATTCTCAATGATTTTAGAGGTTAAAATATTTGAGTTAAATCTTATCTGAAAGTACTTACAAGATGCAATGTATATGTAGAAACAAATTTATAAATAGAAGATAATGAGTTCATTCATTAAAAAGTATTGATGTTAAAGAAAACATTAAAATTCTATAATTTTTTTAACCATAAAAAGAACAAAAATATTTTTATAATCAAAATATATGTGTAATTTATGAATAAAAATATCAATTTAGAGTATAATATTGTTAAATATAATAAAAATTAAAAAATATTTATTAAAGACAATTATAATTATTTTAAGTGACAAATATGTCAAATGAAAAAATTTGTTAATATCTAAAAAAATTCTTATCCATGGAACAAATATAATGATTTTTAATATATATATATATATATATATAAACTTAAATGCTAAAAATAACCAATTAATTGATAAGATATTTTAAAAGTACAAAAACACATGATATAAAATTATTAACTAATGATAATAAATTTTAATTTTAATTTTACATAATTATAATTTTCTAAATACTATATTTTATTTTAAATAATTAATTCTTGATAATATGTATATTTAAGAGATTAGATATATAATAATATATATATTATTATGAATATAAAAATAGTATTTCAATAAATATTATTATTCATATATTTTAATATAAAAAAATGTCAAAATAATCTCACGTGCACGAGGATGAAAAACCGAATAAATTTCAAAATGCAAAATGGTTAGAACATCCATGTGAGTTGGTCGTGAAAGCATAAAAGTGGTCCTCTCCTGTCTCACACTTTAAGTAACTTTCTAATTTTTTTTTAATATTCTGTTCTTTTGTCAAATCACAAATAGTTATTAATTTCATATACATAAATAAATATATGACTTTACAATTTAAGGTTTTGTGCGTGACGACAGATTATATGCACTACGAGTCTACGATGTTGTCTTGGGGGATCCCGTTGTCTTGGTGCCCACTTTCTTTGTCCTTAATTATTGATTTCATATATATAAATAAATATATGACTTTACAATTTAAGGTTTTGTGCGTGACAGATTGTATGATCACTACGATGTTGTGTTGGTGCCCACTTTCTTTGTCCTTAGTAAGAGCAATATATGAAGCTCCAATATATATATCAAAAGAATCCAAACTCGTTTTAAGTTGTTGACAAAACAAAATATTATCGTAAGTTTTATAACCGTAAAAACAATTTGAAATAGGATGCGAGTAGAGTCCACGAATCATGGCGAGGTAGTCGATGCAACTCCTCCTAACACTTCTTCTGTTTTTTTTTTCGTCCTCCTAACATTTCACGAGCTCCGAATAGCAACGAGCCAAATTACATAAGTTTCTAATTATACCCCTTAATATTTGACACGAATGGTCCTCGTTTAAATTGCATTTAACTAACTTATCACTACGTTTTGTAGTTTAGTGTATCTTATATCAAGTTGAAAAACCACAGAATATATCAAAAAGAATAAAATATATATATATCTTTTGCGTACTTTTCGAGCATATATTCCTCTTTACATTAGTGTTTTTTTCTGCTAAATTATGATATTGAAAGGAATAAATTCTGAAACATCGTATCGAACGATGTCAATAAAAAGATAAGATAAAGAAACGAGAACAATGCAAAAAGTGTCAACTGTATCAAAAAATTTTTAGCCTAGTCTTTTGACCCATCATACTGCTGGTCCAATAGATTATTACCTTTTGTTAGTTACAGATTAAACAATTAATATATTTTTGTATAAAAAAACACTAATATATGAAGTGTATATATATATATATATATATATATATTATTTTGTTACCACCAAAAAAACAATTAATACATAGTAAAGATAGATGTTCTACAAAATGTTGTTATAAATGAGCATATATAATCAAACTTATTTGTAAATACATAAGGGATTGCTATTGAGTTGGCTTGTAAAAATTATCAACTACAGAAGAAAAACCAAAATGGTATACTATAATAGAGGTGTAATTTGAGTTGCTTCGTAGTGATAATGTTGTCTTTTGTTTGTTTGCAAACAGTTTCAGTGAAAGGGTAACTTGAAGTATATATGTGATGGGGAAATAGACATAAGATTCTCTCTCCCGACAAAAAGACATTTTACAATTGACATTTTAAAATTCTAAAATATTTTAAAAAACACTTACAGAATTCTTGTAATCTATAAAGTTCATATTTTAGCCGTGGGAAAGTTGACACATAGCATAACAAATTATTCTCTGCTTTCAATAAACATAACGAATCATCTTCTCTGTGTTATAGATTCCACCAACGTTTAGATCAAACATTTTCAGTCTTATTTTCTAGGGTTTCAATTTCTTTCAACTTCCATTTCTATATATTTTCTTCCAATTACAAACTGGGTGTCTTCCGATTAAAAAAACACTAATGTATGAAGTATATATATATATTATTTTGTTATCACCAAAGAGACAACTAATGCATAGTAAAGATGGGTGTTCTACAAAACGTTGTTAAAAATGAGCACATATAATACAACTTATTTGTAAATATATAAGAGATTGCTATTGAGTTGGCTTGTAAAAATTGATCAACTACAGAAGAAAAACCAAAATACTATACAATAATAGTGGTGTAATTTGAGTTACTTCGTAGTGATAATGTTGTCTTTTGTTTGTTTGGAAACAGTTTCAGTGAAAAGGTAACATGAAGTATATATGTGATGGAGAAGTAGACACAAGATTCTCTCTCCCAACAAAAAGACCTTTTACAATTGTTATTTTAAAATTCTAAAATATTTTTAAAAACGCTTACAGAATTCTTGTAATTGATAAAGTTCATACTTTAGCCGTGGAGAAGTTGACACATAGCATAAAAAATTATTCTCAGCTTTCAATAGACATAGCGAATCATCTTCTCAGTGTTATAGATTCCACCAACGTTTAGATCAAACATTTTCAGTCCTATTTTCTAGGGTTTCAATTTATTTCAACTTCCATTTCTATATATTTTCTTCCAATTACAAACTGGGTGTCTTCCGATTAAAAATTACTAATGTATGAAGTATATATATATATATCTATATATATATATATATTATTTTGTTATCACCAAAGAGACAACTAATGCATAGTAAAGATGTGTGTTCTACAAAACGTCGCTATAAATGAGCACATATAATACAACTTATTTGTAAATATATAAGGGATTGCTATTGAGTTGGCTTGTAAAAATTGACGAACTATAGAAGAAAAACCAAAATGGTATACAATAATAGTGGTGTAATTTGAGCTACTTCTTAGTGGTAATTTTGTCTTTTGTTTGTTTGTAAACAGTTTCAGTGAAAGGGTAACTTGAAGTATATATGTGATGGGAAGTAAACACAAGATTCTCTCTCCCAACAAAAAGACCTTTTACAATTGTTATTTTAAAATGCTAAAATATTTTTAAAAACGCATACAGTATTCTTGTAATTTATAAAGTTCACACTTTAGCCGTGGAGAAGTTGACACATAGCATAACAAATTATTCTCTGCTTTCAATAGACATAGTGAATCATCTTCTATGTGTTATAGATTCCACCAACATTTAGATCAAACATTTTCATCCTATTTTCTAGGGGTTCAATTTCGTTCAACATCCATTTCAATATATTTTCTTCCAATTACAAACTGGGTGTCTTCCGATTAAAAAATTACTAATGTATGAAGTATATATATATAGATATATTATTTTGTTATCACCAAAGAGACAACTAATGCATAGTAAAGATGTGTGTTCTACAAAACGTTGCTATAAATGAGCACTTATAATACAACTTATTTGTTAATATATAACGGATTGCTATTGAGTTGGCTTGTAAAAATTGATCAACTATAGAAGAAAAACGAAAATGGTATACTATAATAGTGGTGTAATTTGAGTTGCTTAGTAGTGATAATGTTGTTTTTTGTTTGGTTGCAAACAGTTTCAGTGAAGGGGTAACTTGAAGTATATATGTGATGGGGAAGTAGACACAAGATTCTCTCACCCGACAAAAAGACCTTTTACAATTGTTATTTTAAAATTCTAAAATATTTAAAAAAGCGCTTACAGAATTCTTGTAATCTATAAATTTTATACTTTAGCCATGGAGAAGTCAACACATAGCATAACAAATTATTCTCTGCTTTCAATAGACATAGCGAATCATCTTCTCTGTGTTATAGATTCCACCAACGTTTATATCAAACATTTTCAATCCTGTTTTCTAGGGTTTCAATTTCTTTCAACTTCCATTTCTATATATATTCTTCTATTTACAAACTGGGTGTCTTCCGATTAAAAAATCATTAATGTATGAAGTATATATATATATATATATAGATATATTATTTTGTTATCACCATAGAGACAACTAATGCATAGTAAAGATGGATGTTCTATAAAACATTGCTATAAATGAGCACATATAATACAACTTATTTGTAAATATATAAGGGATTGCTATTGAGTTGGCTTGTAAAAATTCATCAACTACAGAACAAAAACCAAAATGGTATACTATAATAGTGGTGTAATTTGAGTTGCTTCGTAGTGATAATGTTGTCTTTTGTTTGTTTGCAAACAGTTTCAGTGAAGGGGTAATTTGAAGTATATATGTGATGGGGAAGTAGACACAAGATTCTCTCTCCCGACAAAAAGACTTTTTACAATTATTATTTTAAAATTCTAAAATATTTTAAAAAACCTTTACAGAATTTTTGTAATCTATAAAGATCATATTTTAGCCGTGGAGAAGTCGACACATAGCATAAAAAATTATTCTCTGCTTTCAATAGACATAGCGAATCATCTTCTCTGTGTTATAGATTCCACCAATGTTTAGATCAAACATTTTCAGTCCTATTTTCTAGGGTTTCAATTTATTTCAACTTCCATTTCTATATATTTTCTTCCAATTACAAACTGGGTGTCTTCCGATTAAAAAATTACTAATGTATGAAGTATATATATATAGATATATTATATTGTTATCACCAAAGAGACAACTAATGCATAGTAAAGATGGGTGTTCTACAAATCGTTGCTATAAATGAGCACATATAATACAACTTATTTGTAAATATATATGAGATTGCTATTGAGTTAGCTTGTTAAAATTGATCAACTACAGAAGGAAAACCAAAAGGGTATACTATAATAGTGGTGTAATTTGAGTTGCTTCGTAGTGATAATGTTGTCTTTTGTTTGTTTGCAAACAGTTTTAGTGAAGGGGTAACTTGAAGTATATATGTGATGGGGAAGTAAACACAAGATTCTCTCTCCCGACAAAAAGACCTTTTACAATTGTTATTTTAAAATTCTAAAATATTTTTAAAAACGCTTACAGAATTCTTGTAATCTATAAAGTTCATATTTTAGCCGTGGAGAAGTTGACACATAGCATAACAAATTATTCTCTGCTTTCAATAGACATAACGAATCATCTTCTCTTTGTTATAGATTCCACCAATGTTTAGATCAAACATTTTCAGTCTTATTTTCTAGGGTTTAAATTTCTTTCAACTTCCATTTCTATATATTGTCTTCCAATTACAAACTGGGTGTCTTCCGATTAAAAAAACACTAATGTATGAAGTATATATATATATATATATATATATATATATATATATATAGATATATTATTTTGTTATCACCATAAAGACAACTAATGCATAGTAAAGATGGGTGTTCTACAAAACGTTGCTATAAATGAGAACATATAATACAACTTATTTGTAAATATATAAGAGATTACTATTGAGTTGGCTTGTAAAAATTGATCAACTACAGAAGAAAAACTAAAATAGTATACAATAATTAATAGTGGTGTAATTTGAGTTACTTCGTAGTGATAATGTTGTCTTTTGTTTGTTTGCAAACAGTTTCAGTGAAAGGGTAACTTGAAGTATATATGTGATGGAGAAGTAGACACAAGATTCTCTCTCCGAACAAAAAGACCTTTTACAATTGTAATTTTAAAATTCTAAAATATTTTTAAAAACGCTTACAAAATTCTTGTAATTTATAAAGTTCATACTTTAGCCGTGGAGAAATTGACACATAGCATAACAAATTATTCTCAGCTTTCAATAGACATAGCGAATCATCTTCTCAGTGTTATAGATTCCACCAATGTTTAGATCAAACATTTTCAGTCCTATTTTCTAGGGTTTCAATTTATTTCAACTTCCATTTCTATATATTTTCTTCCAATTACAAACTGGGTGTCTTCCGATTAAAAAATTACTAATGTATGAAGTATATATATATTTATATATATTGATATAATATTTTGTTATCACCAAAGAGACAATTAATGCATAGTAAAGATGTGTGTTCTACAAAACGTTGCTATAAATGAGCACATATAATACAACTTATTTGTAAATATATAAGGGATTGCTATTGAGTTGGCTTGTAAAAATTGATCAACTATAGAAGAAAAACCAAAATGGTATACAATAATAGTGGTGTAATTTGAGCTACTTCTTAGTGGTAATTTTGTCTTTTGTTTGTTTGTAAACAGTTTCAGTGAAAGGGTAACTTGAAGTATATATGTGATGGGGAAGTAGACACAAGATTCTCTCTCCCAACAAAAAAACCTTTTACAACTGTTATTTTAAAATTCTAAAATATTTTTAAAAACGCATACAGTATTCTTGTAATTTATAAAGTTCACACTTTAGCCGTGGAGAAGTTGACACATAGCATAACAATTATTCTCTACTTTCAATAGACATAGTGAATCATCTTCTTTGTGTTATAGATTCCACCAACATTTAGATCAAACATTTTCAGTCCTATTTTCTAGGGTTTCAATTTCTTTCAACATCCATTTCTATATATTTTCTTCCAATTACAAACTGGGTGTCTTCTGATTAAAAAATTACTAATGTATGAAGTATATATATATAGATATATTATTTTGTTATCACCAAAGAGACAACTAATGAATAGTAAAGATGTGTGTTCTACAAAACGTTGCTATAAATGAGCACATATAATACAACTTATTTGTAAATATATAACGGATTGCTATTGAGTTGGCTTGTAAAAATTGATCAACTATAGAAGAAAAACCAAAATGGTATACTGTAATAGTGGTGTAATTTGAGTTGCTTCGTAGTGATAATGTTGTTTTTTGTTTGGTTGCAAAAAGTTTCAGTGAAGGGGTAACTTGAAGTATATATGTGATGGGGAAGTAGACACAAGATTCTCCCACCCGACAAAAAGACCTTTTACAATTGTTATTTTAAAATTCTAAAATATTTTAAAAAGCCCTTACAGAATTCTTGTAATCTATAAATTTCATACTTTAGCCATGGAGAAGTGGACACATAGCATAACAAATTATTCTGTGCTTTCAATAGACATAGCGAATCATCTTCTCTGTGTTATAGATTCCACCAACGTTTATATCAAACATTTTCAATCCTGTTTTCTAGGGTTTCAATTTCTTTCAACTTCCATTTCTATATATTTTCTTCCAGTTACAAACTGGGTGTCTTCCGATTAAAAAACATTAATGTATGAAGTATATAGATATATATATATATATAGATATATTATTTTGTTATCACCAAAGAGACAACTAATGCATAGTAAAGATGGATGTTCTACAAAACGTTCTATAAATGAGCACATATAATACAACTTATTTGTAAATATATAAGGGATTGCTATTGAGTTGGCTTGTAAAAATTGATCAACTACAGAAGAAAAACTAAAATGGTATACTATAATAGTGGTGTAATTTGAGTTGCTTCGTAGTGATAATGTTGTCTTTTGTTTGTTTGCAAACAGTTTCAGTGAAGGGGTAATTTGAAGTATATATGTGATGGGGAAGTAGAAACAAGATTCTCTCTCCCGACAAAAAGACTTTTTACAATTGTTATTTTAAAATTTTAAAATATTTTAAAAAACCTTTACAGAATTCTTGTAATCTATAAAGATCATATTTTAGCCGTGGAGAAGTCGACACATAGCATAACAAATTATTCTCTGCTTTCAATAGACATAGCGAATCATCTTCTCTGTGTTATAGATTCCACCAATGTTTAGATCAAACATTTTCAGTCCTATTTTCTAGGGTTTCAATTTATTTCAACTTCCATTTCTATATATTTTCTTCCAAATACAAACTGGGTGTCTTCCGATTAAAAAAACACTAATGTATGAAGTATATATATATAGATATATTATTTTGTTATCACCAAAGAGACAACTAATGCATAGTAAAGATGGGTGTTATACAAATCGTTGCTATAAATGAGCACATATAATACAAGTTATTTGTAAATATATATGGAATTGCTATTGAGTTAGCTTGTAAAAATTAATCAACTACAGAAGGAAAACCAAAATGGTATACTATAATAGTGGTGTAATTTGAGTTGCTTCGTAGTGATAATGTTGTCTTTTGTTTGTTTGCAAACAGTTTTAGTGAAAGGGTAACTTGAAGTATATATGTGATGGGGAAGTAAACACAAGATTCTCTCTCCCGACAAAAAGACCTTTTACAATTGTTATTTTAAAATTCTAAAATATTTTAAAAAACGCTTACAGAATTCTTGTAATCTATAAAGTTCATACTTTAGCCCGTGGAGAAGTCGACACATAGCGTAGCAAATTATTCTCTGCTTTTAATAGACATAGCGAATCATCTTCTTTGTGTAATAGATTCCACCAACGTTTAGATCAAACATTTTCAGTCCTATTTTCTAGGGTTTCAATTTCTTTCAACTTCCATATCTATATATTTTCTTACCAATTACAAACTGGGTGTCTTCCGATTAATAAAACACTAATGTATTATGAAGTATTTATATATATATATATATATATAGACATATTATTTTGTTATCACCAAATAGACAACTAATGCATAGTAAAGATGAGTGTTCTACAAAATATTGCTATAAATGAGCACATATAATTCAACTTATTTGTAAATATATAAGGGATTGCTATTGAGTTGGCTTGTAAAAATTGATTAACTAGGGAAGAAAAACCAAAATGGTATACTATAATAGTGGTGTAATTTGAGTTGCTTCGTTGTGATAATGTTGTCTTTCGTTTGGTTGCAAACAGTTTCAGTGAAGGGGTAATTTGAAGTATATATGTGATAGGGAAGTAGACACAAAATTCTCTCTCCCGGCAAAAAGACCTTTTACAATTGTTATTTTAAAATTCTAAAATATTTTAAAAAACGCTTACAGAATTTTTGTAATCTATAAAGTTCATACTTTAGCATTGGAGAAGTCGACACATAGCATAACATATTATTCTCTGCTTTCAATAGACATAGTGAGTTATCTTCTCTCTGTTATAGATTCCACCAACGTTTAGATCAAACATTTTCAGTCCTATTTTCTATGATTTCAATTTCCTTTAACTTCCATTTCTATATTTTTTTCCAATTACAAACTCGTTGTCTTTGGATTACAAACTAGCAAGGTGAGTTTTTGCTTCTTATCAAAATGAGAAGAGAATTTCCGCTTCTTAAGGCCATTCTTCTAATTTTTCTTCATAGGGAAACCAATTTATTATTTGATTTGAAAGGGAAAATTCATATTCACTAATTATACTTGTTTATTACAGATACATCAAAAGGCTTTAAAAAATTCATTTAAATAAAAAAGATGATCAAAGCTTACATTAGATACTCTAATCACATTTGGGTATTCTCGCCTTATCTATTACGAACCACTAATTGAACTTTTTTATTCATGTTTTTGTTTTTCAGGTCTCTCACTGTCGCAATAACTCAAATCATACTCAACTTTTAGTCAGAATATTGAGTTTACAGTGCGAGGTGGGGGAGAAGGAAGTCGATTGACACAGAAGAGGACAAACCTGCAATTAAGGGAGATAGAAGACCTTAAGAGAAGGTCTGCTTCTTAAGACCATTCTTTTACATAACATCTCTTCCATGTGCAAAGGCATATTAGATTTTTGAGCCTAATTTTTTTGTCCGAAACAACATCGATGACCACACCATTCTCGTTTATAATTTGACATGTTACAGTCACAGATCATGATATCTTGTCGGGCCTTCGCGATGACGATAATGGTGGTCACAGTGCAGTTGTTGGGGTCCAATTTTGCAGAAGCTTATCCGGAAGAAGACTTGGTGGTGAGGCTTCCAGGTCAACCAAAGGTCGGATTCAGACAATATGCTGGATATGTCAATGTGGACTCGGAAAATGGTCGCAGTCTCTTTTACTACTACGTTGAAGCCGACAAACAGCCCGAGACCAAACCCTTAACCCTTTGGCTTAATGGAGGTTTGTATGTTTCTAGCTTTGGTTTTGTCCGGTCACTTTTGGCTATCTATCTCTTGTAATGGTTAAGACTTAAGATCTTAACTAAACTTCTCTTGATTGTTCCGGCATTTGAGTATCAAAAGTGTGATTATTATGATTTATGAAATTGAGGGTTGGTCTTGCAGGTCCTGGTTGTTCTTCAGTTGGTGGAGGAGCTTTCACCGAGTTGGGTCCATTTTACCCAACAGGAGATGGCCGTGGCCTCCGCATTAACTCCATGTCGTGGAACAAAGGTTGGATTTTTGATAAAATTATGTAAAGAGAAGAGAAGTATTTGATTCTGCGTCTGATGCTATTGTCTATTATTGTACAAATATGTAGTCTCGAACCTGCTTTTTGTGGAGTCTCCAGCCGGAGTAGGATGGTCTTACTCCAACACAACCTCTGATTACAACACCGGGGATGAAACTACTGGTAAAAATCAGAATCTTATTTTCATGTTATATTAGAATTTAGAAGACTGTTGTTTCTTGACATGTTTTGTATTTGAACAGCGAGCGATATGCTTGTGTTCTTGTTGAGATGGTTCAATAAGTTCCCAGAGTTGAAATCTCGTGACTTCTTTCTCACTGGCGAAAGCTACGCAGGTTTGTCTTCAATTGTTCTGATTCTTAATTGAAAAATGGCTGTGAGACTCCCACTTTTGCTGCAATTCGTTTAGCTTAACAGTTTTCATGTCGAGTATAAAGTTAGCATCAGTGAATTGGGGTTTGGTGTTTGATCATGTTGCTGATTTAATTTCATCAGAGATTACTTTTTCTTCAGAATTGGTATGTTGGGATCTATTGATACACTCTCTTGCAGGGCATTACATACCTCAACTGGCTGATGCTATACTCAGCTACAATATACACTCAAGTGGGTTCAAGTTCAATGTCAAAGGAGTTGCAGTAAGCGAAACAATCTTCTTGTTGATGTTCCATCAACTCTTTTAGCTCTTTTCTGATTCCTTTGTGTGTGTGTTTTTCTTAAAACAAATCTTTATAGATTGGAAACCCACTTCTGAAGCTTGACACAGACACTGCAGCTACATATGATTATTTATGGTCCCATGGGATTATTTCTGATGAACTTAGACTCGCAATCATCAGGCAATGCAATTTTACCAGTCTCCCAAACGTAAGTAAACCGTGCCTCGAGGCTCTCACTGAAGTGAGCGTCCGTTCGCAGTCTGTCAACGTCTATGACGTTCTCCTCGACCTATGCTACCCATCTCTTGTCCAGCAAGAGCTGAGGCTAAAGAAAATGGTAAGTCCCCTTTTCCACGTTTTGTTTTACCAACAAAATATTTGTTGATCTGTCTGTTAACTTAAGAAAATGGTTTCAGGCTACTAAGATGAGCATGGGGGTGGATGTGTGTATGACGTACGAAAGACAATTCTATTTGAATCTCCCAGAGGTCCAACACGCTCTTCACGCGAACCGCACTGGTCTACCATACGAATGGTCTATGTGCAGCAGGTAAACCATTTTATCCTTTTTTATTTTAGTTTGATTGATCACAATAATGAAAAAACTTTTTATAGTAGAGTTACTGATTGTCATTGGTTTTTCACTTTGCCTATGTCACAGCCTAGTGAATTACAGTGGCATGGATTGGAAACTCAACATGCTTCCGATTCTTAAGAGAATTATACAGAACAAAACTTCTGTTTGGATCTTCAGGTAAGAATTCTATTAGAGATCTCCTTTATGAGTTATTTTCATGTATTTTGCAGCTGAACGAGCTTGTCGAAATTGTAGTGGAGATCAAGATTCTATAGTTCCACTTCTTGGTTCAAGAACTCTGGTACGAGAACTTGCTTATGATCTCAACTTCAGTACCACACTTCTCTATACACCTTGGTTCCACAAAGACCAGGTAAGTTATCTACACCATTGTAACGATGCTAAAATCAGCAGAAGCCAATCTTCTTGCCCTTGCAGATTTCTCAAACTGATTGCAAACTTGTGGTTGTTGAATTTGTGACTAGGTTGGTGGTTGGGTCACCGAGTATGGAAAGATATTGACGTTTGCAACGGTGAGAGGAGCGGCTCATATGGTGCCGTATGCACAGCCCTCACGAGCTCTGCATATGTTCAGTAGCTTTGTGCGTGGCCAGAGATTGCCCAACCAAACACATTACTCTACTAAAGAATAAAAGAGAAGATGTCTCTTATTAGATATGTATTATCTAGTAATTATCTCTCAACTGTTTTGAATGTATTTGACTATTAACAGTTTTAAGATTATAGCGTCAAATCTCTCATACGAAATCTTCGTAGACTCTTTTCCTAATATACACTTGAATATATGTGTAACTAAGTATGTTACAAATTGTAGTAATAGTTACTCCATCTGTTTCACAAAGAGTGTCACTTTACTCTTTTTCACACAGATTAAGAAAAGTATTAAAAGTTCTATTATACTCCTTATAAATACATTAAACAGACTTTCTCTTTCTAATTAATACACTAATATAACAAGGTCAAAACTGGGTTTTAATAACAAAATTTCATTGGAAACACAAAATGACACTTTTTATAAAACAAAAACAAATCTCTAAAATGACACTCTTCATGAAACGGAGGGAGTATCTGTTTTCAGATAGTTAACTATTTTCAACATAGAGTTAATTATTTAAATTACATAATTAGCTATTTTTAGAACATAATTAATTATTTTAAGACATATTTTAATTATTTTATAACATACATACATGTATATTCTGTAGTTAACCATATGTGAACATAATTTACTATTTTAAAACATAATTACCTATTTTTCAGAACATAACTATATATTACATAATTTAAAGCTAATTATATGTGACATAGTCTACTATTTTAAAATATAGTTAAATTTTTATAAAATATAATTAAATATTTCTAAAAAACAATTACATAGTGTATAGTTTATATTTAACTATATGTGAACTACTTTAAAATATAATTAAATATTCGTCGAATATATATAACTATTTTTAAATATAATTAATTATTTTTAGAATATAATTACATATTTGAAATATAGTTATATTCAATATTTTAACTATTTTTAAGAAATTCATATCTATTTCAAATATATAGTTATATATTATAGTTTGTACTTAACTATTTCAACTATGGTTATTTACATATGAATCCATCTATGATGACTTTGATTTGCATCATATATTTAATATTCAAAATAATAATTGGTCTTATTGATTGGAAAAAAAGAAGTAGTGATCCCATAATATAATATTTAAGGAGAAAAATATTATTTATGGGAGGCGCAACAAAAAATTTACTCTTTAAATTGTTAGATTACCAATTTGCATGTTGGCATTTCAAACATTTTAGTATGGTCCATATAAATAATATAAACTATAATATAAAGTCCAACTTCCCTTTACTTGGTTTTTGTAATCCACGTAACCAACAGAAACTGAAAGCGTTTTTATAATGTTTTGATAAAACAATACTCTTAAAATAGGATTATTATTATTAAATATTATTCTTACCCTTACATGTCATTTACAATACATGCCATTGTAAATTAAAAGTATTTTAATTATTCAATTAAAAGTATTTTAATTATTCAATTAAAAGTATTTTAATTATTCAATTAAAAGTATTTTAATTATTCAATTAAAAGTATTTTAATTATTCAATTAAAAGTATTTTAATTATTCAATTAAAAGTATTTTAATTATTCAATTAAAAGCACTTTAGCCTAAATAGACCTAAAAAGTAGAATACAATAAATACTATACATCTAATCAAATATAATTATTCAGATATAAATACCAAATAGGTAATTTCATAATCGTATGAATTATTTTTAAATAGTATGAATTATTTTTAATTATCACATTATTTTTCCATCTTTTTATAATCTTATTTTTGTATAACAAATAGGTAATTTCATAATTTATATAATATATTTTTTTTAATTTTTCATATATTATAATTCCAAATTTTATAAGTAAATATAAATTATGAAAAACTGCAAAAAATAAAATATAATTTCATTTAGTCAAAAAGTAATGAATATATATATTATTCAATTATGAGATGGGTCAGAATTAATATTTTATGATTTTAGATTGTTTTATCAGCTTTTATTTTTTAAAATATCGGTTTAATCATATTTAACATGTGTTTGGAAATACACTAGGCGGTCGATCCGGGCCTAGCGAGTTAACAAAAAATCGAGGATTAATTGGGGAGTATTCGGGGACTAGTTTTTTAAATGAAATTTAATATATTTATAATATATTTAATATATATATATATATATATATATATATATATATAATAAATTTAAAATGTTGCACAATTATTTTTTATATAAGATTTATAAATAAATCATATAATGTCAAACATGACATATTTAAAATAAATATTATCATAATCCAATCTCTAAATTTAAAAACCTAAAAGCCTAAACAAAATCAAATTGGACTTTGATTGAGTTTAATTTTATTTTTGACTGAAATGGTTTTTTTTTTAAAAAAATTGGGCCTACTCGGAAACTAGGTGGCCTAGCACGGATTCTAGGCAGCCAACACGGATTCTAGGCGGTCCAATGCGGAAATTAATTGCCCACCGCATAATCGACCGACTAACCTTTAATCGCCACGGTTCCGTGCCACTTAGCGCCTAAGCGGCTAGGCAACCGCGGTTTTGAACACAATATCTAACAATTGTATCTCATATATATATATTATATTTATTATTTTAATTGATCAAATTATGGTATTATAAACTAGTAAATATTTATATTATTTAATCATACGATAAAATGGGTTAAAGTTGATATTTTTATGGTTATTATCATTTACGAGCTGTTCCGTCAAAACGTGAAAATATGTATAATTATTTTTTTTGTAAAGTGGGTTAGAATTGATGGTTTTATAAATGCGGGATTGTTCAATAAAGTATGCAAATATTTTAATCTAATGTGAGATGAGTTAAATATATACATTAACCCTCTTTTACATTCATAAATGTCCAGTTTTGTATAAATATAAGAAAATCATTAATAATATTATAAATCATATAATCTACATGTTTGTTATGATATCTATATGAGACTAATTTTTTTTTAATTTTATATAATATACATATAACATAATAACAAAATAAACTATGTAATGTTTCATAACTAAATTGTTTTATGAAATTTGTACCAAATATCTATTTAAAAAATTATAAATTTATCTACCTACCCATTATTATCAAATAGTATATAACTTCTAAAAAACTATATTTTATAAATTAAAATATTTTTAATTTAATTATTTAATTTTTTTTATAGATTTCGGACTTCAATTGCGGGTTATAATCTATTTATTATTATAACATCTACATAAACGAGAATTAACAGACCGATACTGTCATTTTTTGTGTGGGTAACAAGTGTTTAAAACAATAATTTGGTTCTGAATTTTTTCCAATATTTTTTACCAAAGTAACTTAAGAATTAGGTATCATGGTCTGACATAATGAACTACTTTGAAGAAGAGATCAATTGTCTGAACCACTGTCTTGTTGACATAATATCACATTCTGTCACCAAGACCAATATTGCGGTTCAAAAAATTGTTATCTTCTTCAAAGAAATAGTTTGTTTAGATGAGTTGCTCAAATTATCCATAGAGCTATTCTGCAATTGCATGTAAGTACAAATGTAGTATAAAAAGAGTTGAATCCACAGAGACACAAAATCACACAATAGATTATAGTTTTCAAATTATGCTAAACAGGAATCAATGTAATTAAAAAAGCATGCAACGTAACGAGATTAGTAAATTTGATTTGGAGGAAAGGTAGACTCAGGGAAATTCTCTGGTTAATCTAAATTACAGATCAAACATAAGGTTAGGAGTTTATTAAGCATTGTTTTTAAACATGCACCACTAGTGTAAAATCAATCAACTTTCGTTGCATAGATTATCTATGTTTAAATCCTAGAATCCCAAATTTGTTTGCAAATCCTATCAATTCAAACAAGCATTAAGTGTATGTTCAATTGTTTGCAAAATCCTAAACTGTCGTTTGAATTCAGGAAACTAAATATGCATTAACACCAGGTTTGATATGTTCACACAACGCCTTAACATCCGCTTTTGTTGGCTAAGGACGTTTTGCTCATGTATGTTATTACAGGTATTTAAACAAACATTTTTGGTGCATTAAGCAAGCTAATATCATAAACTAGGTAGCTAATCAAGTTTTAGCTTTAAGATCAAAAATATATGAAGAACTAGAAGATATATCCCTATTCTAACATATATGATTCAACGATTCATGAATTCCCTTGAAACCCTTAACCTAACTAGAGAACTACTCAGACATGGAGAAACAAATCACAACAAGAGATGAAGAGAAATCCATGGAACTCAAGCATATGCCGTGGAAGAGAGGTTTGAAACAAACTTAACCATATGCCGTGGAAGAGAGGTTTATGGAACTCAAGCATATGCCGTGGAAGAGAGGTTTGAAACAAACTTAACCATATGCCGTGGAAGAGAGGTTTGAAACACACACAATAAAAGAAAACTAGAACAAGTTAGTAAATCTTAGACTAAATTTCAATCTGAGAACCAAAGGTAACAAATTGGTCCCCGAAAACGGCGCCAAATACTTGATACATTGGATTTAGTGCTTTATTTCTACTGCAAGTACACAACTTATAACTGTAAGATAGAAAAGTTCGATTCCTAGAGGACCATTATTACACTATGTTTCTATGAAGATTAAAACTAAGCTAGGACGAAATGTGGATTTTCGTTTGGTTGGTGTATGAAACAGAAATAGATAAATAACGATGCAAAGATCAAATAAGCAAAGCGTTATGTCAATGGCAAGTTTGCAGGAATTCAGAGATCGTGAACCAGATAATCGAACAGGGAAATCATTAAGCGCGTTCTACAACTCAAAACACTGATTTATAACCAAACTACTGTCATACTATCAATTAGTATGCCTAATAACCTAAGATTCTAATCTGTCGTTTGAATTCAGGAAAATAAACATGCATTAACACCATGTTTAATATGTTCACAAAACGCCTTAATATCAGGTTTCGTTGGCTAATGACGTTTTACTCATTTATGTTATTTCATGAATTTAAACAAACACTTATGGTGCATTAAACAACCTAATATCAGAAACTAGATAGCTAATCAAGTTTCAGCTTGAAGATCAACATTAAATGATGAACTAGAAGATGGATCTCTATTATAACATGTATGATTTAATGATTCATGAATTCCCTTGAAAGCCTTAGCCTAACTAGAGAACTAATCAGACATGGAGAAGCAAATCACAACAAGAGATAAAGAGAAGTCTATGAATGAAATAGAAAATAGACAAAGGGGTTCATAATTCTTCTCAAAGAATTGTAGAGATTTCTTCTCCTCAAATCTTTTAAGATGTAAAGCTCTCTATAAAATCTGTGTAAAAACTGTCTACAACTAAGAAAGTGATCCATCATCTTTTTGCAGGAGACGGCTGGTGTTTTATTCTCCTTCCTTGCTTCCAAAACTAGGTAAATCGAGTTTCCTTATTTGTCTCCGGCGGTTGGAGCGGGTGCTCCGAACTGCCGCAGGTGAGCCATTGAGTGCTCTGTGTGAAACTTAAGCTCTTTTCCTTCATTTTGACTCCCTTTTGGTCCATTTAAACTTACTTCGGCTCCACACGCTCTAATTCCTCAAATCTTTGTTTATAGCCTCCTAGTAACCTGAAATGACTCGATAAAGACAAAAAGACTCTATAAAAGCTCAAAAATAATGGTTAGAATGAGAAAACATCGTCTCATATCAACTCCCACAGACTTAGACCTTTGTTTGTCCTTAAACAAACTCACACATTAAAAGAAAAGTAGAACAAGTTAGTAAATCTTAGACTAAATTTCAATCCAAAAATCAAAGGTAACAAATTGGTCCCCGGAAAAGATGCCAAAAACTTGATTTACTTGATTTAGTGCTTTATTTATACTGCAAGTGCACAACTTATAATATAGAAAAGTTCGATTTCCAGATGACCACTGTTACACTATGTTTCTATGAAGATTGAAACTAAGCTAGGACGAAATGTGGGGTTTTGTTTGTTGGTTGTATGAAACGGAAATAGATAAATAACGATGCAAAGATCAAATAAATAAAGTGTTAGGTCAAAGGCAAGTTCGCAGGAATTCAGAGATCGTGAACTCAAAACACTGATTTATAACCAATATACTGTCATAGTATCAATTACTATGTCTAAGAACCTCCGGTTCGATTTCTTTGAGGTCATTTGATCAGGAGGTATGAGTTTCCTCGTTCTCCTTCTTCTTGCGTTTTTGGAAGATGTCGTTTTCCAGAAGTTTCCGAATACCTGATGTGGCTACTTCTTGGATGCCCCGCCTGGCCTATTGGACTAGCTTGTGGTTGTCCGTTTTTACCATCTTGGGACTACTTGGGCGAGTTTCCTCATTCCATTACTTGTGGATGCCAGTTTTCCGGAGATTTCGGAATAATTGATGTGGCCGCTTCTCGGAAGCCCAGCCTGCCCTATTGGAACAGCTTGTGGTTGTCCGTTGTGACCATCTTGGGTGAGTTTCCTCATTCCCTTTATTTTGTACTTAAGTAACATTTGAAGCATAAGCGTTTCCGAAAATTGGCGAATTTCCGAAGTTTAAGATGCGACTAAATATAACACGTATGTACTTGGTCGTATGAGTCGGTGTATTCGCCTTCTTCTTGCGTTTTTGGAAGATGTCGTTTTCCAGAAGTTTCCGAATACCTGATGTGGCTGCTTCTTGGATGCCCCGCCTGACCTATTGGACTAGCTTGTGGTTGTCTGTTTTGACCATCTTGGGACTACTTGGGCGAGTTTCCTCATTCCATTACTTGTGGATGCCAGTTTTCCGGAGATTTCGGAATAATTGACGTGGCCGCTTCTCGGAAGCCCAGCCTGCCCTATTGGAACAGCTTGTGGTTGTCCGTTGTGACCATCTTGGGTGAGTTTCCTCATTCCCTTTATTTTGTACTTGAGTAACATTTGAAGTGTAAGCGTTTCCGAAAATTGGCGAATTTCCGAAGTTTAAGATGCGACTAAATATAACACGTATGTACTTGGTCATATGAGTCGGTGTATTCGACCCCCCCCCCCCCCAAAAAAAATAAATAGGAGGACAGCTGACTCTACTGAAAGCGAGTTGCCTACGTACCCCTTTCGAATCAAGCCATCTCATAGTTAATTTATTACATTGGTCTTTTTTTTAGTCTCGTTGGCCTGGTTGTTGTTGTTCGGCTGCTCTGTTTTTTCCTCGACGGAAGTTTTTGCTTCAGCCTTTGTAAGCTTCAGTTTTTCTTCCGAGTTCACCTTTATGTTTCAAAAATTGTGTTCCACCAGAAAACAGATCCTGGATTCTTTATGGTTTCCCCAAATCGTTTTAACTCCTCTCGGGGTCTGAAACTTCAAGCATAGATGGTACATCGATGGAATGGCGACATGGAGTTTATCCACAGCGTTCCCATGATGATGTTGTAGGTCACCGGGTGGTTTGCGGTGAAGAACTCAACGATCTTCGTGACTCCTTCGGCCTGGACTAGGAGCATGATTGTTCCCAGGGTCATCATTATTTCTCCCGTGAAACCAATTAATGGCTTCGAGGATGACACAATTTTGGACTGATCAATGCCCATTCTTCGGAGAGTTTCTCGAAATATCACATCAACCGAGCTTCCCATGTCAACCAGCACTATGGCGACGTCGTGATCATTACGACCAACTGGATTACGAGGGGATCGTATGAGGCTGATCGAATCCTTCAACATCGCTCTCCTTAAAATAAGCGATGCTGTTCTCTTTGGAGAATAATGTGAACAATTTGTGCCGGTATCGGCCTTCCGCTGAAAGGCTTTGATGGATGATACTGTATCGAAGAAATATTGGGACCCACCCATTACCATGTTAATTTTTCGGCGGTTGCTCGCAGCAGCTACTTGAGCTGGTCCGTTTGTCGTTTCTTTTTCCACGCTTAGGAGCGTCATTGGGCCGGCCGGCCGGCGCTTCTTGAGCTGGTCTGTTGTCTTGGGTTCTGCCGTCGGGCTCCTTCTTGTTTAGGTAAGGTCTTGGAGTTTGATCGATCCATCGAGCTCCCCAACTAGGAGCTTGGCCATAAAATTTGTTCCTATGGTGCGGCAATTCACCGTTAAGTGCCCGTAGTAGCGATGGTGTTTGCAATAGGCTTTCTCGTCGTAGTTTCCGGAGTTCTTGGTCCAAGTGTTCGAAGGACCTTTTCCTTGCCCAGATTCTGAGTTCGGCCGGTCGGAGCAGGTTGGAGGTTTCTCCGAGCCAAATTGGTAGTTGTGGGCTCCTCATAAGTTCGCCCATTCAAAGTGCACATAACCGCCACTTTGGCTACTTTTCTTGCCACTCGAGGTCATTGGGGCAGGAGGCGCAGTTTGACTCTGCGGCTACGAACTTCGGTGCTTTTGTGCCACCACCTTCATCTCCTCTTTGTGGATTATAAATTCTGATGCTTTATTGAGAGCATCTTGGATGGTCGAGGGCGCGTTCAGCTATATTTCCTCTCGAAAACGCGACTCGAACCATAACACCATTCTAAAGGCTTCGAGTGTGGCCTTATCGCTAAAGCCGTCGATCTTCGATGCGACTGCTTTGATGCATCCCATGAAGTTTCGCAGACTCTCGTTTTGGCCCTGAGATATGGTCCAAAGGTCTGCGTTGGAAGTTTCCCGGCTCATAAACATTGAGTAATGCGTAAGAAAAACCGAGAAAAACTGTCAGAAGTTGTCAATGGAGTCTCTTTCTATGCGAGAGTTCAAATGCGGCCCCTTTTAACTTCTCTACGAACAGAAGGCAGAAACCAACGTCTTGTTCCTCGTTCTTGAACTTGACTCGACCCATCCCGATGCGGAAGGCCGTTATGTGAGCATTTGGATCCATGGTCCCGTCATAGTATGTGACCTTTATCTTCCCATGATCGGAAAGCTTGGCCATGGTGATCCGTATTGTGAACAGAGTCTTTTGCGTTTCGTCGAGAACACGATCAATCTATGGAGTCGAGCTGGTTGCTTGATGGATTTGAGATCTTACGATCTTCATCTCATCCTGGGCTCGGAGTAGCTGTTCCTGCAGCTCGGAGAGTTCGTCTTGTCTCCTTCTGTTTCGGGCTTCGTTTCCCTCGGGTTGGGCTGAATCCTCCGATCTTCGGCCTCCTGCTCCTGGCGAACCGAAAGCAGGCTCTCTTCTTCTTCTGAGAGGTCTCCGGAATGCTCCAGTGCGTCCTGATCTTCTCTGATCTCTCCGTCCTCTAGTTTTTTCTTTGGTGAGATTCTGGGGAGAAGAGTTATCTCTATTTTGTCGGGCATTCTCTTCCGAGATGTTTGTCACGGAAGATCTGCTAGCTCGTCCACTTCCTCGCGGAGCTCGACGAAGTGGTGGTAGCGGAGGATGAGTTCTCCGCACCACTGAGATTTGCTCATTGTTGAGCTGAGTTGTTCGCCTTGAGGGAATTCTTGGCGTTTCACGGGGAGGTTCGAAGTTGAGGCGCCTTTCTCGAAGAGGGTTCACTTCTAGATCATTTTATCCGAGACGTAGTTCTCTCGTTTCTCCGTTCTTCCGCATCTCCTCCAGCTGCCTTGTCAGGGAGCTATTCGTCTTCTCCTGTTCCTCTGTGTTCTTCCGTAGAGCTTCCATCATGGTCCTTAGCTCCGCGAGTAAAGCTTCGGCCATCTCCGCACCGCCTACATCCTGTGGCTGCAGGTTTGCTCCGAGAGCTTCCGTCGTTCCCGTGCACCCATCCCCGTCGACAGTCAACTCTTAGGATCTCGTAATCCCTTGCTCTTAAGAGTAAGAAAATTTCTGAGTCCCAACAGACGGCACCAAATTGTGGGAGTCGAAACTCGCATAACTAAATTTAGAAAGTTAAATTTAAGGATTCCGAAATTCCTAGGAAGAACTCGAGAAAAGAGAATTTAAAAAGAACTCTATTGACTTGTTGTCGAATAATCTTTTCATACAATAGCTGTAAGCAAAAGTAGTCTAATGCCTAAGCCCTAAAGTACGAGAAGTATGAATGATTTAAAAGTGAGTACATAGGTGTCTATATATACTAAGAGGCCCGAACCCTCGAAAATAATTCTAAGCGATGTGGGATGTTGCTCCTTTCTCCTTGTGCCGACTTTGACATAATGCGGCGCGGCCCGCGAGCTTTTTCTCTTCCAATTCAGCCCGTAATTCTAATTTGACCAGATCCAGTCTTTGGCTTGATCCTTCCTTTGGTTTAGTCGCAGTTTAATGCCTCGACTTGATTTTTTATACGCAAAATTCTCGACGCTTTCGTGTTGTTAGAACAACACGTAGTTTTTCGTAAAACAACACAATATTTTACGAAAATGACACGATGTTTCGGAAGAAATCTCCGAAGACAAAAAAACATAGTTTTAGATTCGAATATTATACGAAAATGTATTTTCCACTCGGAGGTTACAAAATCCATCTCAGAAAATACGAAGTTAAGTGACTCAGAAAATTCACAAAGTCAGCTCAGAAATGTTGATCATTCGTCTCGGAAGATAAGATCCTGCTACGAAGTGATCAACATTTCATCTCGGACGAAAGTCTTGCTCGAAGGATACACGAAGATTCGATTCGTACAGTACACAATGATTCAGCTTGACAAGTGTGGTTTGCTCAGTGTGGCCGAGATGAATTCATCTCGGCCTAAGTTCTATTTTGTCTCGGCCAGGCCTTGCTTCTATCAAGATCTGGATTTATCTCGGCCGAACGATGCAAGTTCATCTTGGCCAAAATTTCATCTCGGCCATGCTTGGCTTGGTCTCGAGTGTTTTGCTCATGGTTTATTTGAATCAGACGTTGATTCAGAATTGTGTATTTTCCGATTCAAAGATTTTTTTCAATGTTTAGGCATTTTGAGCTGTTAATCTCGAGAGTGTGGGTTTTATCCCCAACATACTACAATCCTTTAAACTAGAATTAATTGGTTGGACCAATAACATTGCGTAACCACATCTACTTTTAAAACCAATTGTGGATTTAAATCTGATATATCACATTAATTGATGAATTTGACTTATAGTGTGAGTACTAAGACCAAAGTGATATACTAAGTATAAGTTTGTTTGTGGATTTAAATGACGAATTTAAATTTGTTAATTTAGGAAAATTCCAATCAAGACAATTTGGTTATGGTTTAGTTTGTGAAGAAATGGTCCAAAAGAAGAGTAGAGAGAAAAACTAACATTGCACGCTCTGCTGATATTTGCCATATTCTTCCATTTTGCCACGATAAGTGGTGAGAAACTACATAGACTTGCGGAGACGAAATCATATAAGAGACGACATATGGATAGAAAATCAATACATTGGTTAAAAATTTACACATTGACTCGTTAAAAGAAGCCTGAGTTGAAAATGCAGCCTCAAAAACATTTACATAAGTGTCATAAAAAATTACGACCCACAGTAACCAAAATTCTATTTAATTTCCGAACCTGATTCTTGCTGATTCAAAAGTCCTCAAACGATGACTGCAGATATACAAACACCCTTGAGGAATAAAAATTATTGATGACGATGCCGCTTGAATTCCCGAGGTTTCTTATCCTTAGAAGTCGAAGCATCACTAGCAGGATCTGCTGAATGGAAAGGAGGACCGGATTAATGGCAATTAACATCCAATATATAATCAAAATGTACGCGGACAATAATTAAAGGCTCAAGAGATTCTACATAAATAAAAGCGGAAATGTTATTCACAACAACAAAAACACCGATAAAATTAAAAAATAAAAGCAAGCAACTAAACAATGTATTACGGAATCAAATATGTTCTGGGACGACTAAACTATCGCCAGTAGACGCGAGGGAACTCCGTCGAACGATGTCGAGATGCAACAAAAAAGTAAAATCACGTAGGTTGACTGTTATCTCAAATAGCCTTTCCGGAAAAGCAGTGTGTTCGGCTGGATCAATTTGATATGAACATACAAATGGAAAATGATCTCTCACATGAAAATCTGCAAATTCAATACATACAAAATCTACAAAAGCCTAATAACCAGGGAGATATATGCAAATCCGATTGCCAAAAAAAAAGACTAAACCTAAATGACCTTGTAGTAATAAAGTAGATATCAATAAACCCTAAAATCTTCTAAGATATGTTATGTACATACCAATGTTAGAGTCTAGAAAAGAAATCTAAGATACCTAGGTGATGAGGTCATCAGTCTACACCCGGACCAAGTAACCGCACGACCGGACCAGACACCCTTACCCGAGGTCCGAGAAGCACCAATGACCCGGTCGAGGACCAGGCGGCCTAGGGAAGGATTCAACCAAGCCATTCAGACCATTCTCAATTCCTTCGACCATGAAGAGCTCAATCCAGCTTATCCATACCACAACCTAAATGGACCACAAAATATCCAAGGTCAGCCTCTTCTTATGGCAGGAACCGTCCAAGATACGCAAGGAAACTTGGGAACTTGCTGGAACCTCGAGCGGCCGAGTTGGAAGAAAGTGACCAAGGACTTCAACGACCCAAGAACAAAGCTCTGGGGAAGCTGAGGAAGAGAGCCTCGACGAGGACCACACACGGAGAGGCGCGGAACAAGGATCAACCAACCATGGACCGGACTGCACCAACACCAGGTATTTTCAATATACACGATTTGTGTAGGTAAGATGGACCAGCCCAGCGGTCCATAAGCAAGGCCTAAAGTCTCCAAGGTGCCAGGAATAAAGCTCGCCTAGTTCCATTTCATTTTAAGTTATTTTTCCTTTTTGTTGGTCTTATACCTTATTTTGTTAGTCGCGTTTCTTTTTCTTTCCTTTTAAGTCCTGTCGCCTAGAGTCTTTTCCTTTTCTTGTGTCGACCTTTAGGTCAAGCTGAAGAGCATATTAATAAGGCTCCACTGCAGCATTGTAACACACAACTTTTTACCTAATCAATAAACACAGTTCTTCTTTCAAGCCGCTGCTTGTTTAGACTTTGCTCGTGTTCTTGCGTGTGAGACTTACCAAGAACGGGAGTCGTGCAGTATCAGAGTTCGTACATACCTCTGTGGTGCCATTCGATCCATCATTACTTTCAATTGACCAGTTCAACAAGAGAGACCATCAAAGCCAACTTGTTTGACTCCACCCTTCACGGCTTGCATCTTCAAACTTTGAATCCACCCTTCGACTATCCATCAAACCGCAAGAGAGAGCCACCGTGCCAGCTTGTGTGTCGCATCCATCCGCTTCCTAGAACCTTACCCGAGGTTCATATCATCTGGTATCAGAGCCAAAGGTTCATACCTTTGGTTTTTCTATCCCTTCAATCCTTTTAACCGTGTTGTAGTTGATTCTGTTGCAAGTTCTTTCCTGTTTAGTTAGATCGCTTAAAATCCCGTTTGGCCTTTCATTAAAACAAAACCCTAAAAGAAAATTCTGTTTCTCTTGCTTAGATAGTTTGTTCTAGTTTAGTTTTACAAAAAAAAAAAAAAAAAGAGAAAGCCTTTTAAGTAGTTCTGTTGTGATTTCAGTTATACTTGTTACTGCCATCAGTACTTTTGACTCTTTGTTGTTTTTGTACGAGTGCAAGGACCACAGGTGACAAGAGACTCATGGGTGACGTAGGTGACAATCAACCAGACGCTATGGCTCAGCTGATGACCGCCATGAGAGAGGAAGTGAGGAACGCAATGGAAACCCTCGGATGGGAGCTTGGCGCACGGCTAGACCGCCTAGAGCAGCACCCAAGGAGAGCACCCTTGAGACCCAACAACCACCCGAGGGGTGGAGAGGATAAGGAGGACACCGATGTTGATATGCCGGACCTTGACGATGACCCACCTGACCGGAAACAACATCCCCAACCGAGGAGACAAGACCCTCTTAGGGGGCACCAAGAAAGATAGGTAGCCCCACGAGAACAAAACGATGATATCAAACTGACCCCGCCTACTTTTGCAGGTATATCAAACCCCGAGGTCTACATGGATTGGGAGAGGTGCCTCAAGTATATATTCGAGTGTTATGGATATGGAGAGGGCAAGAAGGTGGCAGTGGTCGCGGCCCAACTCACTGAAAACACACTAGCATGGTGGGACAGGTCCATAGCTGAGAGAAGGAGACATCGGTTCGGGCCAATCAACCGATCGAGCGACATGAAGTACCTCCTAAGTTCAAGGCATGCTCCAGAACATTACCATAGAGACTTACTGAAGCGTTTTCGTAAGTTGTCCCAGGGAACCAGGACTGTGGACGAGTACTTTTAGGAGTTCGAGAAGCTGATGAACTCGCTAGAGCTAGAGGAGTCTGAGGAAGCTTTGATGGCACAGTTCGTAGATGGTCTAGAAAAAAGGATAGCCTGGAAGGTGGAGAGGACCCAATACCAAGGACTACATGAGCTACTACACCTTGCTGTTCAAATAGAGCAACAGATCAAGCGCAAGGCCGGTCAGGCTACCCGAGGTAGACCACCACCTCAACCGTGGGCTTCAAGAAGCAAACCGGGTGACAAAGGGAAGGCCATAAAGATCGATTCCCGGTTCAAGAGCCGGCCCACTGACCAACCTAAGCTCAACCGACCAGAGCAAGGTAAGTTCTCTAGTACCAATAATAGGACATGTGATATCACTTGTTTTCAAATGTCAAGGCAGGGGACACATGGCGAGGGAATGTCCAAATCAGAGGGTCATGATCATGACCACTAGTGGGGATTATGAGTCCCAAGATGAACAAGACCACGAGGAAAATGAACAGGAGGAGGAAGCCGAATACACGGATGTAGGGGAGATGCTAGTGACCAGATGTGTCCTTAGTATCATGCTGAACCCCAAGGAGACTGCTCAACGAGAGAACCTTTTCCACACCGATGCACGGTTAAGGCTAAGGTATGTAACTTGTTTATTGATGGAGGCTCTTGCACTAACGTGGCCAGCAAGTTTATGGTGGCTAAACTAGGTCTTGAGACGACCAAACACCCTCGACCGTATAAGCTGCAATGGCTAGACAACAAAGTCCAACTGAAGGTAACAGAGCAAGTTATCATTCCGTTCAGCGTGGGCAAATACCAAGATGAGGTGCTATGCGACATGCTTTCCATGCAAGCAGGACACATCTTACTTGGGCGGCCATGGCAATTCGACCGATCCACCATCCACAACGGGCACACCAATTTATACTCCTTCACCTATAAGGACCGGAAATATAACTTGGCACCATTAAAACCGACCGAGGTGTGTGAGCTACAGTCCAAAATGTACAAGGAAGCCCAGGTAAGTAAGGTTAACCTCTATATCTCATCTGGCTCTGTTTGCAAGACCCTAAGTGCCCAGGGCACTGTTCTGCTGATGGTCTACAAAGAGTGTTTGAGCACAGGTTATCAGGAACTTAAACTTCCGAGTGAAGTACAAGCACTCTTGGACCGGTTTTTGAACGTGTTCCCTGAGGAGGCACCGGCAGGACTGCCCCCGATCCGAGACATTGAGCACCAAATCGACCTAGTGCCGGGTTTGGCTTTGCCCAACAAGCCCGCCTATAGGATGAGCCCGGAAGAGAGTAAAGAGCTGGAGAAACAGGTTCAAGATCTCATGACCAAAGGATACATCCGCGAGAGCCTCAACCCTTGTGCTGTACCAGTTCTGCTAGTGCCAAAGAAGGATGGTTCCTGGAGGATGTGCGTGGATTGCCGAGCCATTAATAACATTACCATCAAGTAACGGCATCCCATCCCGCGGTTAGACGACATGCTAGATGAGTTGACTGGAGCCACCGTCTTTTCCAAGATAGATTTGAAGAGCGGTTATCATCAAGTAAGGATGCGTGAGAGGATGAATAGAAGACGGCCTTCAAGACTAAACAAGGCCTCTACGAGTGGTTGGTTATGCCTTTTGGTTTAACTAATGCCCCTAGCACGTTCATGCGCCTTATGAACCAGGTTCTAAGATCTTTCATAAGTAAATTCGTGGTAGTATACTTTGATGACATATTGATATATAGTAAATGCCTGAATGATCATCTGAGCCACTTGGAACTCGTTTTGCAAACACTTTGAAAGGAAGCTCTATATGCCAACCTCAAGTAGTGCACATTTTGTATTGACCAACTTGTCTTTTTATTTTTAGGCTTTGTGATAAGCAGGCAAGGTTTACAGGTCGAAGAAAAGAAGATTAAGGCCATTCAAGACTGGCCAACACCCACCACCGTAGGACATGTGCGGAGCTTTCATGGTTTGGCAAGTTTGTACCGTCGGTTCGTGAGGGATTTCAGTTCGGTGGCGGCACCAGTGATTGCCGTGATCAAGAAGAATGTGTCTTTCTCTTGGGGAAATGCACAAGACGAGGCTTTCAACACCCTTAAAGAGCGGCTAACACAAGCACCCGTCCTGGCCTTACCAGACTTTGACGAGATGTTCGAGGTGGAATGTGACGCGCCCGAGATAGGCATTGGAGCCGTGCTGCATCAACGAAAGAAGCCAGTCGCGTTCTTCAGCGAGAAGTTGAGTGGGGCTACACTCAACTATCCGACATATGATAAGGAACTATATGCATTAGTTCGGGCGTTAGAGACTTGGCAGCATTACTTGCTATCCAAGGAATTCATCATTCATACGGACTATGAAACCTTGAAGGATTTAAGAGGACAGACATCATTGAAGAGGAGGCACGCCAAGTGGTTAGAGTTCATTGAGACATTCCCATATGTGATCAAATACAAGAAGGGCAAAGAAAATGTGGTGGTCGATGCACTGTCAAGGAGGCATATGCTCGTCTCAACCATGGAAGCCAAGGTGTTGGGTTTCGAGTTCATCAAAGGGCAGTGCAAGGACGATCCAGATTTCGGAGAAGCCTACCTGTAACATGGCAAAGGAGCACACAGAGCTTACTATCTGCATGAGGGGTTCCTATTCCGAGACAAGAGGCTATGCATACCTCAAGGGTCAATGAGGGAGCTCATACTCAAGGAAGCGCATGGGGGAGGTTTAATGGGTCACTTCGGAGTGGCCAAAACAATGTCGGTTATCTCGGACTATTTCTTTTGGCCACACATAAAGAAAGACGTGGAGAAACATTGTGCTTGCTGTGTCATTTGCCACAAGGCCAAGTCCAGGTTACACCGTCGTGGCCTATATTTATCGTTACATATCTCTAACAAACTTTGGGTGGATGTCTTGATGGATTTTGTGCTAGGATTACCTAAGATCAGGCACAAAGATTCGGTGTTCGTTGTGGTGGACCGCTTCTCCAAGATGGCTCACTTCATACCATGTGACAAGTCTAACAATTCCACTCAGACCGCCGATCTATTTTTCAAAGAAGTGGTATGTTTGCATGGAGTGCCGAGAACCATCGTGTCAGACCGTGGCCCGAAGTTCCTTAGCCACTTTTGGAGGACCTTATGGGGGAAGCTAGGCACCAAACTAGTGTTCTCCACGACCTGTCACCCTCAAACGGATGGGCAAACCGAAGTGGTAAACCGTACACTTTCTACTCTACTTAGGACAACACTTGGCCAAAACCTTAAGACATGGTTAGATTGTGTCCATTTATTGAATTCACATATAACCATGCTAATCACTCTGCTAGCAAGTTGTCTCCTTTTGAAGTTGTGTATGGTTTCAAGCCGTTGACACCGTTGGACTTGGAGCCAATTCCACAAACTGACCAAATCAGCCTGGAGGGGCAAGCTTAATGTGAATATATCCGCAAGCTCCACCAATAGGTGAAAGAAAACATAGAGAAGAAGATAGAAGAGTACAAGAGGAGGGCTGACAAAGGCCGCAAGAAGGTTGTCTTCGAACCTGGAGAATGGGTGTCATTGTACATGAGACCCGAGAGGTTTCCACAAAAAAAGAGTTCCAAGCTATCACCCCGCGGAGATGGACCGTTCAAGATCTTGGAAAGGATAAATGACAAAGCTTACCGTTTCGACCTGCCAGGTGAGTATACCATGTCCCATAGTTTTAATGTGGCTGACTTGTCCCCATGTGATACAGACGATCCAATTTTGAGGACAAAACACTCTCAAGAAGGAGGGAATGATGAGGTCATCAGTCTACACTCGGACCAAGTAACCGCACGGCCTGACCAGGCACCCGTACCTGAGGTCCAAGAAGCACTTATGACCCGGTCGAGAACCAGACAGCTTAGGGAAGGATTCAACCAAGCCATTCAGACAATTCTCAATTCCTTCGACCTTGAAGAGCTCAATCCAGCTTATTCAGACCACAACCCAAATGGACTGAAAATATCCAAGGTCAGCCTCTTCTTATGGCAGGAGCCGTCCAAGACACACAAGGAAACCTTGGGAACTTGCTGGAACCTCGAGCGGCCGAGTTGGAAGAAAGTGACCAAGGACTTCAACGACCTAAGAACGAAGCTCTGGGGGAAGCTGAGGAAGAGAGCCTCGACGAGGACCACACACGGAGAGGCGTGGACCAAACAAGACCAACCAACCATGGATCGGACTGCACCAACACCAGGTATTTTCAATATACACGATTTGCGCAGGTAAGATGGACCAGCCCAGCGGTCCATAAGCAAGGCCTAAAGTCTCCAAGGTACCAGGAACAAAGCTCGCCTAGTTCCATTTCATTTTAAGTTATTTTTCCTTTTTGTTGGTCTTATACCTTATTTTGTTAGTCGCGTTTCTTTTTCTTTCCTTTTAAGTCCTGTTGTCTAGAGTCTATTCATTTTCTTGTGTCGACCTTTAGGTCAAGCTGAAGAGAATATTAATAAGGCTCCACTGCAGCATTGTAACACACAAATTTTTTCCTAATCAATAAACACAGTTCTTCTTTCAAGGCGCCGCTTGTTTAGACTTTGCTCGTGTTCTTGCGTGTGAGATTCACCAAGAACGGGAGTCGTGCAGTATCAGAGTTCGTCCATACCTCCGTGGTGCCATTCGATCCATCATCACTTTCCATCGACCAGCTCCACAAGAGAGAGCGTCAAAGCCAACTTGTTCGACTCCACCATTGACGGCTTGCATCTTCAAGCTTTGAATCCACCCTTCGACCATCCATCAAACCGCAAGAGAGGGCCACCGTGCCAGCTTGTGTGTCACATCCATCAGCTTCCTAGAACCTTACCCGAGGTTCATATCCCTAGGGGAGCCCATCTAAGACACAATCGGGCAGGCAAGTGGTGAGGTGATGAACGTAGAAGTACTCACCGTCATAGCTGTGGATTCGACCAAATCTGCAAGTTTGACTTGGGATCTCCCATCAAGACAAGGAAACAGCGTGAAGCGACGAGAGCCTTTTTCTATTTCGCGAGCATAGATGGTACCAGCCACCATTAGACTGCTGATATCTATGTCTGACAGGTCTGCAAGGACCTGAAGCGCATGAATCAGTGCCCAAGCCTTTAGACTCAGTTTGCTGGGAGCAATGGCGATCACACTGCAAAATTCCACCATGATCCAAGATAGGTACTGATGAAAGCCGATACCGATACCGTTCCTGAATGACATCTACCTGGCCCGGAATCAAAGGTGTTTCCTGGATGACGTTTGTAGGTGGCAGAGTATTGATCCTCTTGAGAAGATGGAGAGATAGCAGAGGAAGAAGACGATGAATAGGAGTAACAAATAAATAGGGCAAGTTCTGAAGATGAAGAAGACAAAGAGGTTAAAGACATTGTACAACCGTTAAACGTCTGAGATTCTCAGGGAAGATGAAGACCCTTTTCTATTTTTTTTCATCAATGTGCTGAGACGACAGAATGTGAAACCATTTCGTCAATCTTAAATGCATAAGCCCATAAGTCTATAGGCCCATTAAGAATTAACAAACATCAAAGACTCCTTCTGTACCAAATACATAAACTCTTTGGACCCATTGGGAGCAGTGAGCCCATGAGAATAAATGAAAATATTAGGGCTTAGGGTTCTGGTAGTTCACTTATCACTTCATTTGACATGGACGAAGATTGATCGGTACCGCGCAGGAATCGCATCGTCGCCCCCTTCGGCCCTTTCCTCGGGGTAATCATTATCACCCTTCACTAGCCTTATATGTTTGTGAATCTCTTGTTTAGCGAACTGTAGCGAATTCTGTAACTTCTCTTGAGCGTACTGTAGAGAACACTGTCCTCAATTTATTTCTTAGATTTCATCGTTTTTTATTTTCTAAATTAGTTGTCACTTAATTTGAGATTAAAGAAAAACCCTAAAATACTAATTTCCATGAGATCCATTTTTACTAAATGAGTGAACGCATGCGGGTGTTGTCTTCATTATTCCACAAGTACTGATCTCACACTTCTTTTTCCCATTCAGTGTATTCATGGTCATGTGGCAAACCCTATTTCGACTCACTTATGTGCATCATGTAATTCACCCATTCGGTTTAAGATTCTATGTCCAAATGCTTCGTTCGGTTGCCTAGCGGTTTTTTATTACGATGAAATTTCAACTCATTCAGAGGAATGCGAATACACCCGTTCTCCCTGCTCTTTTACAAAATGCAACTTCGCTGGCTCATACCGTGAATTATATACCCATGTCAGCAGTGTTCACTCTTACGACTTACACATAATTGAATGTGGAATACGAACGCCTCTTAGCTTTTCTCATCATCACAAGTTAGTCCTCAAAGAAAAAGTTGGGAAGGTGGAGAACTTCTTCTTTTGGACCGTCAAATAATGTCTTCGCATTTTACATCTCATTCATGAGCATTTTCGTAATAGTTTAAGATGCACTTTGTATATTTTCTTATGTTTTCTTGATGTTTTAGACCTAGGATGCATTAGATTAGGATTTTTCATATTCTTGCATTTGTGGGATTTTTTTCCACGAATTTGAGGAGTCGAGATGGATTGACAAGCAAGAGGGCATAGATCATGAGAAAACGGAGTCAAGAGGATGGCCTTTTAGAACACAACAGGCACGTACAACAGGATACCACTGGTGTAAAACACCCCAAGTTTGCACATCGACCAATCACAAAGGTCTCAGCCTGGTGTAGAACAACCCGAAGATTGCACATCTTGAAAAGCACCGAGAGATTGCCCGGTATCCTGCACTGCAAGTTAAAGATGTTTCCCGAGTCACAACAGGCAAAGCCTGATACTCCTCCCCGATGCGAAGCTAGTCCGTACAGTGACACACTGGAATTAGTGATTTTATTCTACTGCAAGTGCACAGCTTATAATTGTAATATGAAAAAATTCTATTTTCAGAGGACCAGTGTTACACTATGAATCTACAAGGAATTCAAAAGAAGCTAAGATAGGAATTTGGTATTTGTTGTTTCGGTAACATGCAATAGAATTAAACAGTGAATTAAACTCAATTAAACAAGGCGTTATACCAAGGAATTTCCGCAGGAAATTCAGTGCAAATGAGCGAACAACTATTCAGGGGATAATCAAGCACAAATCTTGAACTCAAACATAAAAATAATATCAATCCACTGTCGGCATCTACAAATTTATATAGCAGCCTAGAATCATAAACTATCGTTTGGTTCTAAATCGCAGACAAACATTATTGCACAGGTTCAATTTGTTCACGATTCGCCTTAACATCAACTGTCGTTGGCTAAGGAAAAATCGCTCACCAAAGTCTCTTCTAACAACCTATTACACTTTTGATGAATAGATTAACCTAAAATCATGAATCAAGTGATCAGTTTAATCAAGGCATTCTGACTAACAAATGGTGAAGACAATCGATTCAAGTCCCTGTGTGTTCAATCCATCAACTCATGAATACCATTGAAATCCTTGATCTAATTAGATGATCTACTCAGATATGAAATAACAAAACACAACAATAGATAAAAAGGAATCCATGAAATATAAAACAGAGTTAACAGGGTTTAGAATTATTCTCAAGTATAGCAGAGATTATTCTCCCATATCTTACAAGTAGAAAGCTTTAAAAACTGAATGGAAAAGTGTATAGGTCTCAAAATTCTCAAAAAGTGTTATATGAAAGAAATAAAAAGATAGATGTGTTTCTGGCGATGGCTCTCCACTTTTTCTCTCCTTGCTCGTGTCCCAAAACTGGATAAGTGGAATTTCCATATTTATTTCGGCGGACGGAGCGGGTGCTCTGAAGTGCTCTTTTCCTTTATTCTGACTTCTTTTTGCTCCAGAGGCTCCAGTTCATCAAATCTTTGTTTATAGTTCCCTAGTTACCTGAAATGACTCGATAAAGACTAAGAAGACTCGATAAGATCTAGAATACAAATGTTAGAATGAGGTAAAATCACCTCATATCAACTCCCCCGAACTTAGACTTTTGTTTGTCCTCAAACAAACTCAAGCTTAAGCTGTGGAAAAAGGTTTGAAATCGCGGGAACTCTCAAAATCTCAGAAACCGTAATTCAACCACAATCTGCAGACCACATTCTTTTAGAACAGGAGTAGCACATTTTTACCAAAACCAACTAACATCTTCTCAAACCCTATTCCATATTTGTATTCACAAACACATAAAGATCACCATCCAGAAAATAAACTTTATATATTCAAGTAAGGAGTGACGTGAGTTTCTCATTATGGGCAGTACCTAAGAGAGACAATCCTAGAGAATAAAGAGGTCAATTTAGCGGTGGAGTTTCAGAGTGTTTAGGGATTAATGGAGTTTTGTAGAGGATGCAGCATATTACACAAAATGGCAAGAGAGAATAGACTCATTGAGGTTCCACAACCTCTAATCACTCTTCTTCTCCCGAAAAATCTTAACTCCTTAAATCTCAGTTCTTCTTCCCTTGTGATTGACAGGTGCTGAGGTACACATTTCTGAGTTACTAACTCCCCACTCCTTATAATTTTTTTCTTTTAGATGATGATAAGGAGGGCATTTACATGATGTGTGTCCCTTGAGCATGAAAAATTTCGAACCTGTTAATCGACATATCCCGGCAGGTCGTGTGATTTAAATTTTTTCTTCATTGAATAAACGGAGTAGGTGCTCTGAATCAGGTGCTGCTGCTTGGATCAGGTGCTCCTGAAACTTTTTTTCTCAACTTCTAACGGCTTTTTCACGAAGAGTGAGTTAGAGGTTGTGTCAATCATTTTCTCTCCGACCCTTTTGCACATATCTGCACATATGAAAATGAAAAACAAGAGTGCAAGATGTCTAAAAGGAGATTAGGCTATATGTGGGTAGTAGCTAAAGATGAGTTAGCTTTTTTGTTTTTGTTTTTTTCCGGCTAAACATACATTTACATTATATTGAAGTTAAGAAGTTAAAGTCATACAAGGCTATAAAACGAAAATTATTACACAAGCAGCTACGTGTGCCATCTTTTGAAAACAGTACAAAGAAATAAGATTCACGATACGTTCTGGTCGAAAATGCCTTACTCGCTAACAAATACACAGATTTTTATTATTTCTTGGACTCATTTACTCCAATATGATCATTTTGCCTTTCTTTATCTTGAGGCTTTTTCTTAATCGTACTAGTAAAAGCCATGCTGTCTTGTACTAGTCTTGAAATTGTGACAATCTGATGCCAATTAATCTGCAACAGTGTTCTTGTAAATATCGTAAACCTTAATTTAACTCCAGTATAATCCAACAAATCTATCTTCCTACAAAATCAATACTGTAACTCCTCCTTCCAGGCATGCCAATAAAGGTGTGACAAATTCTTCTCCCTGAGAGTATGTCTTCTTTCATCTCGGGCTTGCTTCTCTGTTTCACTTCAACGAATGTATCCAACTCAAGGAATATGAGAAACTATTGCACATCCACCATTAAACATATAATGTTTCCTTCAGAGAAGAGAGATAGAATCACTATCAAACCCCTAATCCGCGGCCATGGCAGTTTCGATCAAGATTTTTTATGATGAAGAAATTGCAAAACACAACCACCATTCAAAAACAGTAGAAGACAAACACCGGACATGAACTGTGCCGGACAAAGGCCGATAGCAATACAACGCCAATATCGACGTGTACTTACTGGAAAGGTATTTTCCCACAGCGAGAAAACATCATAATTAAATTCTATTAAGAGCTTTTTGAATCTGCACAACTGTACATTGAAAACTCCATAGAAGATTGAGTAAACTGATGAGATTACCGCTGTAGGGAACCATAGACGTTGGCGAAGAGAAATGCTTGTTGACAGAAAGAGACATAGAATGGGCAGATCATTAATCGATGGAATTGGTGAGGGAAAAGACATGTATGGAGATTTTATTTGATGTGGTAAATAGATCAAAGAGAAAGAGAAAAGATCCGGCGACAAAAGCCGTGGGAAAAAAAACTGTCGGTTGTGGTGTCTGTTCAGAAGTCGCGTTCATTGAGAGAGAGTCGCACAACATGAGTTAGCTATTCAGGATCAGCAAGAGTAGTGAAAAGGTATAATAAGTTCTAAATATAAATTTGTAGCTATTCAGGATCAGCAAGAGTGGTGAAAAGGTATAAGAAGTCCTGAATACAAATTCGTTCTCCCAATCGAAAGCCCATTACAAGAAGAATTTAAGTTCAAATTACATCCAGATAAAGTAAAGTTTATGTCATTTCGATGAAATCGTAGTGTAATGCGATGTTATGGAAAAAGAGAAAGATCCGAATGTGGTGATCCGGCTTGTCTGTGCATTAAAAATCCTGCAGTAATGGTCACTAGAGAGATGGTCAAAATCACATAAATGGTGCGAGATCATCATAGATTAAAGTCCTAATTCCCAACCAAGTTCTTGTCTCGATCAAAATATACTGACTCAAATAAACAAACTGACTCAAGACTCAAACAAAAATCCAAGAAAACAAATCAAATCAGTAGCAACAAACTCCCTCCCCCACACTTACTTCCCACCTTCTCCGATGTGAGAATAAATATGAAGCCAGGTGGCAAAGCAAATCAGATTACAGCGGAATAAGACAATGGTGATAGATGGATGTTACTAGCGATCAGCGGGTGGTCTCTTCGGGACTCTCGCTCCTGTCGTATCTAGGGCACTTCCTGTCATGGAATGGCTGCTCCGATTGTAACACCCTCGATTCCGGTCTAGGTCAAAGTTAACTTGATCAGTCGTGCAATAATCAAACAAGAACATGCACAGCCAACCACTTAAACCCGAACCAGACCGAAGATGCTACATTGCGTACATAGACATCTGGTCGGAGGTTTCTGAAACAAGTCCAGGAACACAATTCCTAGCTTTACAACCAGAGTTATGCCTAATAGTTAGTTCATCCGAGCAAGGACTAATATCACATGGTAACCTGTCATTTTCAAAATCTCCTTTCATTCATTGGAAAATGCTCATTTAATTCCTAAACTATTTCCAATAGGTAATTTTACTCCTCAACTATCACTTGCGTAGAATAATTCCTCAATGAATAGTTGACTTTGCAAAATCAGAATAAAAAGTCCATCGTTAATTTTTAAATGGACTCCGTTAAACTTGATTACTCTTAAACACTCAGCGTCAGAAATATATATTCTTCACCAGTGTTTCTTCTCAAAAGTTCTTTTCCCAAAATTGGAACCTTAAATTCGACGGTTAGCAGATGTGATTTCGACAGAAAATCAGATTGAGACAGCGATATCATGAAGAACATCACAAAGAATCGAATTACTTGCCCAGAAATGAACAGAATCTCCTCTGCAAATACAACAGCTTTACACTCAAAATCTGTAAGTGATTCTTTCTTTCTTTTAAATCCTTTTCGATTTAAGTAATTAGAGTCTGAAATGGATGTAATTGAAACCATGTGAGTGTAGGAGGAGATAAGTTTAAATTGTAAAAAGGAATTTGGAAATTCCTCTAACAATGTGTTTTTCAATGGAAAGAAGGGATTTTTCGACCAAATGTGTATGTGAAAGTGATGTTACGATTTACACATCACAGTCAAAAACTAATCCTGGACGTCCCTACTTTCGTTGTGGTTTTTAACGAGAGGTAAGTTAGTAACTTCTAGTCGGTGTAATTCTTCTAATGTCATTGGGTGGAAACATATCAACGCTCCAAGCATCTCCATGAAAGTCGGTCTCATGTACATGTCCTGTGGTCCCATATCTTATACATTCCCTAGATTTCTGTCGATTGCTTTCAATCTCTCTATCTGATCTTGGTATAAACCGTTTCTTCCACCTATTGGTTAAAATAGTTCTAATTGCATTCCTCTCCATAACTTTCCTTCTAACATCAGTCAAGAAATCAAGTAATGACTTCTTCCTTGACTCTCTAACATTTTCAATTGAAAGATTCTGACAAGTTGTTGAGATTATCATTGCAACAAGATCCTACCTTGAAGAAAGCTCGAGACCATGTTTTTTGTCCAGTTGATTGGAGTGAGTCATAACCACCTAAGTTGTATTCCTTCAATGCTTTTAAGTTACCGCACATTCCTCGGGTGTATAGCTCCTTGCTATTTTCCAGAACATATGCGCAAATTCTAAGTCCTTATGTATCTTCTTTCAATTTTCTAGAATGTGTCGAGAACACATTCTATGTTCTGCTTTGGTAAGTTCAACATGAAAAACATGTAGAATATCCTGTCACATAAAAAATGTTATAAACAAAATAACATGAAAAAAGAAAGAAAAATAGTTAGTAACACACACCTTATGTTCAGAAGTTGCACAAATCACAACCAGTTCGGATTATCCTCCACATCAACCACTGCCCAAGCAATAGGAAAGATCCTATTATCATCATCTCTACCAACTACGGCTAACATTTGACCTTTGATATCCCATTTCATAAATGCTGCATCCAATCCAATTATATGCCTACATGACTGCTTCCAAGCGTCTCTCAACGCTGCAAAATAAACATAGAGACGGAGGAAACTTTGCTTGCTTCCAGGCAGTGGCCCGGGAATCGTCTCAATCTCCATTGTTGAACCTATATTAGATCTTTTTACCTCTGCTTGATAATCCCAAAGTCTAGCAAAATAAGATTTATGACTAGCCTTTCTTTTACGTGTAAGAAGATACTTCGCTCTCCTACACTGATGCACACTGACAATAATGTTGTATTCTCTCTTCATTTCATCAACCATATCTTTTGACTTTATTTTTGGATTAACTCTCAGCCTTTCTTCAAACAGTTGTGTAATAGAACCACTCTTCAATAGCTTCGTGGTTCCTGACCTTGCACAAATATGCACATCAGCAACGACCTTCACCATCAACTTGTTTCTGCTCTTTTTAAAAGAGCAGTATACTCTGCAAGGACACTTTTCTTCAATGTGTTGTGTGCACTTTGCACCAAGTCAGTGATTAGATGAAAAATACATCTGGAAATCGTACTCGATTTTAAGAGAATATATGAGAAGAGCATACTTGAATTCATCAGCATTGTTCAAACACTTCCCTAGTGCTAAGATCTCATCCGGACAACAATTGAATGACCTACCCTATACTTCTTCATCATCATCATCAGATAATGGATCGGGAATGATATCGTCATTCCAAATATCATCACCACTATCCTCAGCATCTTCAGATTCATCTTCACAACCAAACTGAGAAAACAAAATATCATCCGAACATATTCCAACATTCGTAAATGTGTTATTATCCACATCTGGATTTTCAGCCAATTCTGGCTCATCCTCTCTATATCCAGCATCATCTTCATTAAAAGTAGGATAGTCATCTCCATCGACTGAAACACTATTTTCTGATTCCGCTATCTGTTTTTCTTCACCACCACTATCTCTTTCTTCTTCACCACCATTATCTCTTTCTTCTCCACCGACATTAGCTCCTTCAACATTAGAATCATCATTCATACTACAAAGAATAAACCAATTAAACAGAGCTCTGAAAATTAATTGAATTTGAATTTAATCATCCCAAAAATCACAAGCGAATTTTGGTATTACATTTTTGGTGGAGGATCAATTTCGGGTGGAGGATCGACATGATCAATGTCGGGTTGAATATAAGTTTCTGCTTCATGATAGATTTATGGGTCTGCTTCTGGAGGTCTTAGAATTGGAAGTTTTCGCTTCCTCCCCCTTGTCCACTTAGTTTATCACCATTGTTAACTGAGCTTCAGTATCGATTGAATCGTTGCAAATCACCGAGTTTTGGCTCTAGTCGGAAATCGTTTTAGGATTTTCAATTATGGGGAATTTTGGCTGTCGAACAGTAAAACTCCGACAGAAATAATTATAAAGATTTAAGTTTAAAAGAGTCCGTTTAGTAATTAATGATTGACATTTTTTGCGAAGTCAACTATTCATTAAGGAAATAATATACGCAAATGATAGTTGAGGAATAAAATTACCTATTGAAAATAGTTAAGGAATTAAATGAACATTTTCCCTTTCATTCATATAGTACATATGCTTCAAAGTACATTCCAAAACTTAACTATAGATCCGACCGGGGATTCAAAACATCATTATACATATTAAACACCTATTTATTTTACAGAAAGGCAGAAAATGTACAACAGCCAGCCTAAGCTCCTCCAGTCCGAATGGACACACTACGGGTTACCTACATAACAAGTAGAGTCCTGATTAACTCGTTTGCTCAGTGAGCCGGTTTTCCTCTAACCACATAATCAATTCCCCCAAAACGAAAAATAATAATCAGCAGGCAACACATCAACATACATGCAACCACCATCCTAAATGCCTATATGCATATTATTTTCATATATAAGCCATTTCACACATTTGACATTGCCCAACTCACACCACCCATCACGATTTTAGCCCATACTGATCATAGCCACACATGCTAAATGATCAGATGGTTATTTGGTTAACACATCCGCCTACCTATAAAAACCAGCACACCCGGATACCGCATTGTCATGTGGTGCATGACACTAGGCTGCAATCCCGTCCCTCTGTGCATTCACAGCTCTAGCCCAATCATGTGTCACTGGCCAGGGCTAACATCTTGGGTTGTCAAATGGCCTTTCATAACACTTTCAATTATATATATATGCGAGAATGCAATACTAATGCATATGCCAATCACCAATCATGATCATCAAAATATCTCATAAGGATGGTATTGTCTAGTCTCGAATAACAATACATAAGCATATCATGATTATTCCATATATCTAACCACCTCGGCTAAACGGCCATCATGCAATCAATCCAATAAATAATATCATCCATATCAACTTTCAATCATCAATCATCAATCAGTATCTCATACTTGCTTTGCAGTAAAGCAACAAGCATAACCACGACTTACCTTGGCCTTTCCGGAATAAGAAAATCACACCTTTTGGTTCACGTCGGGTTTTCGGGTCTTCTAAGGAAAATCCTTATTCTAGGATAGCCAGACCATTATTATAAAATTCTAAACTCAGGTTCAGATTCAGGACGGAAAACTAGGTCGGAATATAAAGTTTGAGCTTAAGCGATTTACCGGAAGATTTTCTGCCCTAAGCTGCTCAGTAAATTTCCTGTAGCCATCCTCTTGACTCCGTTTTCTCATGATCTATGTCCTCTTGATAAGCGTCTCCCCTATCCTTAATGGTCCTTCAGGATAAATGAGATTAGTTCGGAGGTTTTCTGTCCGGTCCAGATCTATAGCATTAGGATCTCAGATATGCTTCCGTAACATGGAGACATGGTATACATGATGAAATGCCATATTCGATGGTAATTCCAAATGATATGCAACTTTTCCAACTCTCCCGATAATCTGGTAGGGTCCAATGGAACGGGTAACCAACTTTCCAACCTTTCTGAATCTATCATTCCCTTCTTGTTCTGCAACTTTCAGATATACCCAGTCTCCTATTCCAAACACTACCTCCCTTCTATTTTGATCGACATAATTCTTTTCTCTATCCTGGGCCTTCTTCATATTCCTCTGGACCACTTCGATTTTGTCGGTAATTTCCTTGATTAGGTTTGGTCCCATTGTTTGTCGCTCTCCCACATCCATCCAACAAACAAGGGTACAATAAGGTCGTCCATATAAAGCTTTATATGGAGACATACCAATACTTGCATGGTAGCTATTGTTGTAAGAGAATTCTACCAATGGAAAATAATCTTGCCAACTTCCTACCCAATCCAGTATACACATTCGAAGTTAGTCTTCTAGTGTGCTAATGATTATCTCTATCTGCCCATCTATCTCGGGATGAAATGTCATACTCATGTGAAGATTGGTTCTCAATGCTTGCTGAAAGGCTCGCCAAAACTGTGATGCAAACCTCGGATCACGGTCTGAGAGTATATTGCCTGGGTCTCTGTGTAACTTCACTATCTCTCGTAGATATAACTCTGCCAGTATTTTCACTTTATCAACAAGCTTAATAGGTAGGATGTGGGTGCTTTTGGTTAATCTGTCCACAACTACCCATATTGCATTATTATCCCGTCCTGCTGCTATTGGTAATCCACTTATAAAGTCCATGACCACAACCTCCCATTTCCATTCTGGGACTGATAGGCTTTGTAACAACCCTCCAATTACTTGATGCTCTGCCTTGATTTGTTTACAAGTCTGACATTATGCTACCCACTGCGCAACTGATCTTTTCATTCCTGGCTAATGATAATACCAGTGAATATCACAGTACATCTACGTGCTTCACGGGTGAATACTAAGCAAGGAATGATGTGATGTCCTAAGGATTTCATCCCGCAGACCTTACTCCATACGTACCGTGATTCTTCCATTGAATAACAAGGTTCCGTCTGCCACCAAATGATATCCACTCGCATTCTTTCCCTCAGATCCATCTAGCTCTTCAATAATATTCTTTTAACTTTTCATCGTCCTTCAGCTCCTCCCTTATTTTCTGTACAAGATTGGCTTGATTGACAGCCTGCATTCCTATTGGTGCACTGGTCTATCCTTCTATTACTGATTGTTTCACTATTCTAAACTCATCTGCCAAGATCTCACGGTCTTTTACCACGGCCACATCCTGCCTTCGACGACTTAATGCATCAGTCACAACATTATCCTTTCCAGGATGATACATAATCTTCAAGTCATAATCCACGACGAACTCCATCCATCTTCTTTGTCTTAAGTTCAACTCAGGTTGAGTGAAAAAGTATTTAAGGCTTTCGTGGCCTGTAAATACTTCGACAGTCCCACCATATAAATAGGATCTCCATATCTTTAATGCAAAGACCGCGGCCGCCATTTCAAGATCATGTGTAGGATCATTGTTCTCATGTTTCCATAACTGCCTCAAAGCATATGTCATGACCTTTCCTCCTTGCATCATCACACATCCTTACCTAACTCGTGATTTATCTGTATATACTGTATAGGATTGGCATGGTTCGGGGAGCCCTAAAATTGATGCTCTGGTCAAAGCTTCTTTTAATCGGGTAAAAGCTTTTTCCACGTATCCACTCCATTAAAAGGTCACTCCTTTTCCGGTCAATCGAGTCAAAGTCTTGGCTATTGTAGATAAGTTATTAACAAACTTCCTATAATAACCAGCTAAGCTCAAAAAAACTCCTCACCTCAGTAGAATTGGTCGGTTGCGGCCAATTCTGGACAACTTTGATATTTTCAAGATCCACCGAGACTACTTTCTCTGAAACACGATGACCTAAGAATCCAATCTCTCTTTTCCAGAAACTTCACTTAGTGAACTTGGCAAACAACTTCTGGTCTTGTAAACGTTTCAGATCCTTTCTCAGATGTTTGTCATGGTCCTCCGCACTCCGTTAATAGATGAGTATATCATCGATGAAGATGATTACAACGTCATCTCAGTACTCTCGAAACACTTCATTCATTAGCCTCATAAAATCTGCAGCTGCATTAGTAAGACCAAATGGCATCACCACAAACTAATAGCGGCCATAACGAGTTCAAAAAGAAGTCTTCATGATATCTCCTTCCGAGATAGGAATCTGATGATACCCCAATGCCAGGTCTATCTTCGAGAACCAACTAGTACCTTGAAGCTGATCCAACAAGTCATTGATTCTTGGCAAGGGGTACTTATCCTTAATCGTGATGTTATTAGTCGCCCAATAATTGATGCACAACCTCATACTTCCATCCTTATTCTTCACAAATAATCTTCCCAACTTCCTACCCAATCCAGCACACACATTCGAAGTTAGTCTTCTAGTGTACTAATGATTCTCTCTGTCTGCCCATCTATCTCGGGATGAAATGTCATAATCATGTGAATATTGGTTCCCAATGCTTGCTGAAAGGCTCGCCAAAACTGTGATGTAAACCTTAGATCACGGTCTGAGAGTATATTGGCTGGAACTCTGTGTAACTTCACTATCTCTCGTAGATATAACTCTGCCAGTATTTCCACTTTATCAACAAGCTTAATAGGTAGGATGTTGGTGCTTTTGGTTAATCTGTCCACAACTACCCATATTGCATTATTATCCCGTCCTGCTGCTCTTGGTAACCCCCTTATAAAGTCCATGACCACAACTTCCCATTTCCATTCTGGGACTGGTAGACTTTGCAATAACCCTCCAGTTACTTGATGCTCTGCCTTGATTTGTTTACAAGTCTGACATTGTGCTACCCACTGTGCAACTGATCTTTTCATTCCTGGGTAATTATAATACCAGTGAATATCACGGTACATCTTCGTGCTTCACGGGTGAATACTAAGCAAGGAATGATGTGATGTCCTAAGGATTTCATCCCGCAGACCTTACCCTATAGGTACCGTGATTCTTCCATTGAATAACAAGGTTCCGTCTGCCACCAAATGATATCCACTCGCATTCTTTCCCTCAGATCCATCTAGCTCTTCAATAATATTCTTTTAACTTTTCATCGTCCTTCAGCTCTTCCCTTATTTTCTGTACAAGATTGGCTTGATTGACAGCCTGCATTCCTATTGGTGCACTGGTCTATCCTTCTATTGCTGATTGTTTCACTATTCTAAACTCATCTGCCAAGATCTCACGATCTTTTACCACGGCCACATCCTGTCTTCGACGACTTAATGCATCAGTCACAACATTATCCTTTCCAGAATGATACATAATCTTCAAGTCATAATCCACGACGAACTCCATCCATCTTCTTTGTCTTAAGTTCAACTCAGGTTGAGTGAACAAGTATTTAAGGCTTTCATGGCCTGTAAATACTTCGGCAGTCCCGCCATAAAAATAGGATCTCCATATCTTTAATGCAAAGACCACGGCCTCCATCTCAAGATCATGTGTAGGATCATTGTTCTCATGTTTCCGTAACTGCCTCGAAGCATATGTAATGACCTTTCCTCCTTGCATCTGTACACATCCTTACCTAACTCGCGATTCATCTGTATATACTGTATAGGATTGGCATGGTTCTGGTAACGCTAAAATTGATGCTCTGGTCAAAGCTTCTCTTAATCAGGTAAAAGCTTTTTCCGCGTATCCACTCCATTAAAAGGTCACTCTTTTTCCGGTCAATCGAGTCAAAGTCTTGGCTATTGTAGATAAGTTCTTAAAAAACTTCATATAATAACCGGCTAAGCTCAAAAAAACTCCTCACCTCAGGAGAATTGGTCGGTTGTGACTAATTCTGGACAACTTTGATATTTTCTGGATCCACCGAGACTCCTTGCTCTGAAACACGATGGCCTAAGAATCCAATCTCTCTTTTCCAGAAACTTCACTTAGTGAACTTGGCAAACAACTTCTGGTCTTGTAAACGTTTCAGATCCTTTCTCAGATGTTTGTCATTGTCCTTTGCACTCAGTGAATAGATGAGTATATCATCGATCAAGATGATTACAACTTCATCTAAGTACTCCCGAAACACTTCATTCATTAGCCTCATAAAAGCTGCAGCTGCATTGGTAAGACCAAATGGCATCACCACAAACTAATAGTGGCCATAACGAGTTCGAAAAGAAGTCTTCATGATATCTCCTTCCGAGATAGGAATCTGATGATACCCCGATGCCAGGTCTATCTTCGAGAACCAACTAGGACCTTGAAGCTGATTCACCAACTCATCGATTCTTGGCAAGGAGTACTTATCCTTAATCGTGATGTTATTAGTCCCCTGATAATCGATGCACAACCTCATACTTCCATCCTTATTCTTCACAAACAAAACCGGAGCTCCCCATGGTGATGAGCTCGGTCTAATAAGTCTTTTTTTCCAAAATATCCTCAAGTTGCTTCTTTAGCTCTGCATGCTCTGCTGGAGCCTCTCGGTATGATGCTTTGGCCAAGGGTGCTGCACCAGGTTCAAGCATAATAGTGAAAGGATCACTCTTAGATGGAGGCATTACTTCCAATTGTTGGAACACATCTTCAAACTCTCGTATAACCGGAATGTTTAGCATCTCCTGCTTCATCTCTGGATCTGCATCCATTACTAATAACATGACCTTGTAGGCTTCTACATCCTCCAATTCTTTTATAGCCCTCAAGGCCGAAACAAGACACATCCCGCGAAAGATCAATGAAGGCTTGCCCCTACCTTCGAACATAATTCTACCTCTTGCACAATAGAAATTGGCTTGATAGGTGGATAACCAATCCATACCTAATATTACTTCATGCTGACCCAAAGATGCAACTAATAGATTGGTCCAAAAAGTCTCCTTACCAATATGGACTGGAACTCCTAACATGCAACTCTCGGCTTGAAGGATTTGGTTTCCGGGTATTTTAAGGGGTACACATACCTTTACTATTGTAAAGGTTCCTTCAAAACGCCTCACTGCCTCAGGTGGCACAAAACTATGTGTCGCTCCTGAGTCAAACAAAACATGGGTGAGGGTGTCAACAACATGTAATGTTCCTAATCACACCAAGTATTAATTCCAATCATAATTTATCCAATACCAATCATTCAGCAATTAAAAGTACTTCACGACTTAATCAATTACAAAAGGTTAGAACCCATATATACCTATAATGAGACCTTTAAAAGGTCTTAAAGGTCCGGGTTTCTCTATGTGAGAGTCAAAACTCACACAATCAAAACTTAATAAATGAGGCTCGAAAATCTTTTGTTAAAAGAACTCAAAGACCGAGATTGAAATTTTCTTTTATTGAGTGATCTTTTACCAAATATAAAGAATGTCGTAAAAGCTTTAATAGTCTTACAATATGAAGTCAAAGTACTCGGAATGGGATTGTCTAAACCTTAATAGATGCTATATATACTTAGCGACTTAAGATGTCGATATGAGCTACTACCAATGCGGGACATTGTTAAGTGTAGTAATCTCCCGACTTCAACGGGTTTGGGCTTTATCTGCTGCCCATCTTCTCAGTATGTCATCGCTTGGTCTCGTCCAGACCCAGCTCACCTCGGGTTTGGTCCAATCTGATTTGATTTTGGTTTGTTGTCTTGTTCGGCTTCTTTCCCAGTCTTATGGTTGGTTCATGAACAGTGTATTGTGAACAGTGTCATGAACAGTGTATTGTGAACAGTGTTGTGAATAGTGTTCCGACCCCAGTAGCGGTAGACCAGATCTTCAGGTCAGAGATTTTGTGTTCGGTTTATAAACAATGTACTGTGAATAGTATCTTGTGAATAGTGTTGCAAACACTTTTTCGAGGACAAGTAACGGTCAAGAAAAACGTAAAGAGATCTTGTGAAGGATCAGGTCGCCTGAAACCGTTCTTGGTGATGCGACCTGCTCCTTTGGAGTGACTAGGTTACCATCTCCTCTCCCGGGAGAGCGGGTGCTCCTTCGGAGTGACCAGGTTACCATTTCCTCTCCCGGGAGAGCGGGCGACCTGCTCCTTCAGAGTGACCAGATCGCCACCTCCTCTCCCGCGAGAGTTGGCAACCTGCTCCTTAGGAGTTACAAGGTCACCATCTCCTCTCCCGGGAGAGCGGGCTGACCTGCTTCTTCGGAGTGATCAGGTCGCCACCTCCTCTCCCGGGAGAGTGGGCAACCTGCTCCTTCGGAGTGACCATGTCGCCACCTCCTCTCCCTGGAGAGCGGGCGACCTGGTCCTTCGGAGTGACCAGGTCGCCACCTCCTCTCCTGGGAGAGTGGGTGACCTGCTCTTTCAGAGTGACCAGGTCACAACTTTCTCTCCCGGGAGAGTGGGTGACCTACCCTCATGTTCTAATGTCTAGAGACTACTCTTTCGTTTAAATACTTAGATATCTCAGCTCATCAAACCCAAAGGGTGTGTCTTGAGCAGGTCACCCACTTTCCGAGAAGGTTTGTGGCGACCTGCCTCGTTCCCGAGCAGGTCGCCATCCTCTCTCGGGGAATGGTGGGTGACCTACTCTCGTGTTCTGATGTCTTGAGAGTAGTCTTTCGTTTAGATACTTAGATTTGACCCCAACAGTTTAGCCCCCAGCTTATAACTTCAGCGTGCAGAAGTGAAGAGTTTTACGTAAAGCGTTGATCGGGATTTGATGAACCAAAATGTTAAAATGTATGCCAAGAGGCGAGCTGTAAATTTCTCGAATCCAAAGTCGGTGAGCTGGTATATATATATATATATTTTAATATATATTTTTTGAAAGCCAAAGTCGGCGAGCTGGATTCCGTAATAAAGGCAAATTTTTCCTTTTGCGTCTACGTATTCTGAAAAAATCGGCTTCGGATAAAGGAAAGTCTTATTCTTCCTTGAGTGGAGATTCAAGATCACCCCAGTATATATATGCACCCTCTTTTCCTCGTATCCCTACAAAAATTTCTCGGAAGAACCTTAGAGCTCCTTTTCGAGAGTTGCTTTTCATCCGAACTTTCTCGGAAGAACCTTAGAGCTCTTTTCGATTCTTTGCAATAATGGCTGGATTAACGCTCCGCGAGAAGAACAAAAAAGAAAGGCGTGAGAGGGAGGAAAAAGAGAGGCATGAGAAGAAAGACGTAATCCCTCCTGATAATCAAGGCAAATTTTTCCTTTTGTGTCTGCGTATTCTGAAAAAATCGGCTTCAGATAAAGGAAATTCTTATTCTTCCTTGAGTCGGGATTCAAGATCACCCCAGTATATATATGCACCCTCTTTTCCTCCTTGTATCCCTACAAAATTTCTCGGAAGAACCTTATAGCTCTTTTTCGAGAGTTGCTTTTCATCCGAATTTTCTCGGAAGAACCTTAGAGCTCTTTTCGATTCTTTGCAACAATGGCTGGATTAACGCTCCGCGAGAAGAACAAAAAAGAAAGGCGTGAGAGGGAGGAAAAAGAGAGGCGTGAGAAGAAAGGCGTAATCCCTCCTGGTAAGTTGGCATCCTGCTCTTTGGAGGCAAAGTCGCTTGAGGGTGACCTAGCTCTTCCTCCTTCGGAATGGCCCATGAATAAGTTGGCTTTGTTAACTATTTTGGTTTCTCCCCTGAAGTAAGAGGTGATTTTGGTGCGAGGCGTCGCTATCAATCCGAGGAATGTAGCGAAGCGTTCTTCCGAGGGTCGTCCGTCATTTTGAGGTGTTATTTGTGGCCTACCCTCAGTGAATTCTTTGTTGCATCAAAAGTGGCACGGGTTAGATTTAAAGAAGGTGGTAGGATGCCTTGAAGGTCATGATGCTAAGGAGGAGAGGAGTTCCTCCCTCAGAGTGCGGCCTTCTGAGGATGTAGAAATAAATCCTCAGTGAAAGTCTGCTTCGTCTGAGGCAACTAACCGGAATGCTCAAGAGGCAACAAATTTTTTCTCCATGATCAAGGATCTGGATGTTCACTTTCCTCCTTACGATGGCTTAGAAGAATCCCAGAAGTACATGGACTTGTCTCAGTTTGGGATGAAGGTCCGTTGTCCGAAGTTTTTTTTTTGTTTTTAAAAATTTCTTGTATCCTTTGCACTTTATCTCTTCCATTAACAGGTGTGTTAGCTCGTATTACGCTGGGATTCGCGGCATCCGAAAATGTACTGAGGAGGCGCAGGCAGAGGCCCGATCTATTAGGAGGACACTTGATGATACTGAGGCATTAAGTTCCCAACAGATCAAGTCACTTGAGAAGTAGCTTTTGCAGCTAAAACAAGATAACGATCGAGCCGTTAACATGTCTGTGCGCCTAGAGGAAAAAATGTCATGCCAATCTGCTGAATTAAAGGTTATGGTGAATCAGCTTGAGAGATTCAAAGCTTCGCGTGAGGCGAAGGCTCAGGGAGCTTATGCCGATGGTCAGAAGGCTTCCGCCGACAAGTATCATGCTATGCTCGACGAATTGAGGTAGGTGCTTGGGTTGTTGTCCGATGTGAATGCCAAAGAGGTCAACCTTTCTCAGGTGGTGGGCAATCTCGAACTCATTGATTTGCTTCAGGGAAAGATCCTCCGAATCTGGATGAGGAAAAGAAAACTTTTTCCGAGTGGAAAGAGGATTTAGCTGGAGCGACGGTCAGTTTGACATGGTGATTGCTCAAATTCTAGAAAAGTTCGGGTTGCAGCCAACTTCTTCTTCCCGAGGTGAAACTGTTTCAACGTTTGTGGGTAGATCAGTGAAGGATGAGGCTGCGGCGATTCGAGAATTTGTCCCAGCTGGGTCGAACGATGGAGTTCGCGGGATTTGGGTCTTGTCCTTGTTGGGTCGTTCGGCCTAGATCCCCCTTTGTTCTTTTGTGTTGGTTTTTGTTTTAAATTTTTTTAGTTTTGTTGAGCTTTTTCTGATTTCATGTGTCGGCTTTTGCGCCTATTATGTTCTGAATTGACATTTTTCAGGTTTTTTTCTTAATCATCGATTTAATACGAAAATATTTTGATTATTCTAGTCCGAGTTATTTTCTGAGCATTCACGTGCTAACCGACATTCATACTAACATTTATATTTGAGTAGCGTGCCAAGAGGCGTTTACCGAGTAAGACTTTGGTCTGATGAGAGTGCTTTACCGGGCGCTCGGATATAAGTAGTATGCTTAGGAAAGCATCCTTTCTGGGTTAAATGTACAATTCGACCAGCGTGGTGTGAAATGGCTTGCTGGGTTTAAGGCTTTGTCTGGTTTTAGGGTCATCAGCCTTTTTGCCTGCGTGCCTGTTCTCGACAGTGAACATATTTATAATCTCATACCAGGGCCGGGTTTGTATTACGTTCATGAGATGTAGTAAGACCAGTGTTCCGAGGATAGTGTTTACTGGGTTTGCGAGCTTATTTGGCGGTATGCGTTCCGAATTATTTCTAATCTACGAAATGCTCTTGAAGATACGCTAAAACGAATATTGTTCAGATACTTTGTGCATTTCCGATCAAGCCGTGCCTTTTGGATATAAATCCAAAAATTTATATAGCGCGCTATTTTATCCGTCTAAGAATATACACAGAACCATGGTTATTAACTCGTCTTATTGTGATCAGCAACAGACGATAAGATATGTGCCAAGACGCAAAAATTTATCAGAGTATACGCTTCTTACGTGGTCGAATTTCTTCATAGTTGGTGGGAGTATACATATATACGGATCCACTCCCACCCCTTAAATTTTTTTTAAAAGGTGGCAGCTGAACCTATCGAAAGATAATTTGCCAACGTACCCTGGAGTGAGGGATCAAGCTAACCGTAGTTCGTTTTACAATGATCAAGGAAATCTAATGATAATATTTCTTCTGGTGCATCGCGTTCCATGACATTCGAATGGGGTCTCCCTCTTCATTTGCGAGTTCGTATGCTCTCAGGTGAACCACCTTCGTCACTTTGTATGGTCCTTCCCACTTGGCGCCTAGCTTTCCCGCATTTGGTTCTACCGTATTGTGGAAAACCTTTCGGAGGAAGATATCTCCTTCTTTAAATTTGTGAACATTTAAGTTGTAATACTTGGTGGCTGCTTGCTGGTAATTTTGGATGTGGACAAGTTCTTGGCTCGCCTTTCGTTGATCAGGTCGAGCTCGTCGAGTAGCTTTAGGTGGTTCAGACCTTCTTTTCCAAAAAGGAGCCTACGTCTGACTCCAGGGAACTCGACCTCCGATGGGATGACGGATACGGTACCGTAGACAAGCGCAAACGGTGTTTCTCCCGTACCTCGCCTTGGAGTTGTCCGATGAGACCATAAGACCCTTTCGAGCTCGTCCGCCAACCGGCCTTTCTTCTCTCTTAAGCGCTTTTCTAGTCCGTCAACGATAGTCTTGTTGGCTGCTTCAGCCTGACCGTTGCCTTGCGGATAGTGCGGTGTTGACTTGCTCAGCCGTATCTTCCACTTCTCGCATAATCTTTCGAATCGGGCTGAGATGAATTGGGAGCCGTTATCAGTGACGATTTCCTATGGCACGACATGTCGGCAAATGATATTTTTCCATATGAAGTGTTCTACCTGAGCGTCTTCGATACTAGCGTAAAATTTGGCATCGGCCCATTTCGAGACAAGAATGAATCTCTTCTGCTTCGAATTATGCATCAGCCCCACTATGTCTATTGACCACCTCATGAACGGGTAAGGTGCGAAAATAGACGATAGGACTTCGACAGGCTGGTGGAATGTCGGTGCGTGTCTTTGGAATTTCTTGCACTTGAGGGAGAATATCTCGCAGTTTGTCACCATGGTTGGCCAGAAATGTCTTTGCCGCTTGATTTTGATTGCGAGACCTCTTCATCTATAATGGTTTCCGCATGATCCACTATGGACTTCCTGTATGATTTTCTTGCTTCTTCACCCTCTACACACGCCATTAATGGTTCGAAGAGTCTCCATTTGAAGACGTTTCCATCTATTAGAACGAAACGGGCAGCTTGCGCTCTCAGTTTTTGGGCCGCCCATTTTTTTCGCTGGAACCTCTCCGTCCATGATGTAGGCTCGTATCAGGCCTATCCACTTGCAATCACTACCGTATTCCTCCTGTCGGTTGGTTGCTGCCTCCTCTTCTGGAGGGTCTTCTTCTCCTTCTTCTTCACCTTCCGGTGGTCGTATAAGGTTTGCGACTTGGGGTGGATCGATGCTTGGTTACTAAATGAATTCTACGGGGATAACTCGCCTCTCTCCAGGTGTCGAGGTCAACTCTAGGGCCGCCAATGCGGCAGCTGGTGCATTCTCTCTGCGTGAGTTCGAAATCCTTGAACTGTTTGGCCAGACTTTGGACGATCTTGAGGTAGGCTTTCATCCTATCGTCCCTCACCTCATACTCTCTGCTGAATTGGTTTGCGACCAGCTGTGAGTCGCAGTATTCTTGCAGGTTTGGATTTTACTATGAAATCCGCCAGCCATGGTACTTGGCTCATGTTCTTGTCCGATACTCGATGTCGTACTCACTTAGTTCCACCGCCCATTTCGCTAGTCGCCCCGACTGACTCGGACTATGAAAAATTGTTCTGATGGGGAAAGTTGTAAGCACGACGATCGTATGTGATTAGAAATACGGTCTCAGCTTCCGGGCTGACATCACCACCACCAACGCCGCTTTCTCCATTATTGGGTACCGAGTCTCTGCATCCGTCAGAGTTTGGATTACGTAAAAGATTGGTTTTTGCTCATTGTGTTCCTCCCTTATGAGCACTCCACTTACTGCCGTGGATGACACCGCAGTGTACAAGAATAAGGGCTCCCCTTCAACCGGCTTTGTTAGGACAGGTGGACTCTTCAAATACTTCTTCAACTCTGGGAATGTCTGCTCGCACTTCTCCGTCCATTTGAACTTTTTGTTTGCCCGTAGAGTGTCGTAGAATGGCAGACATTTGTCCGTCGATCTTGAGATGAATTGGTCCAGTGCCGCGACTCGCCCCGTTAACCTTTGGATTTCTCCTTTCGTCTTTGGGGAGACCATCTCTATCAGCGCGTTAATTTGTTTCGGGTTTGCCTCTATTCCTCGGTGCGTCACAAGGTAGCCTAAGACTTCTCCTGATGCTACCCCAAATCTGCACTTTGTTGGGTTCAACTATATATTGTGGTGGTTGAGCTGCTAGAAACATTCTCGCAAATGCTTGACGTGATCCTACTCCTCGATGGACTTTACCAACATGTCGTCGATATAAACCTCCATCGTCTTTCTGAGCTGTCCAGCGAACATATTGTTGACGAGTCTTTGGTATGTCACTCCGGCGTTTTTAAGGCCGAACGACATCACCTTATAACAATATATTCCGCAGTCTGTTATGAATGCGTTTTTCTCCCTGTCGCCAGGATTCATCATGATTTGATTGTCCAGAGAATGCGTCCATGAAAGATAACATATGGTTCCCAGCTGTGGCCTCTAATAGTGGATCAAAGTGCGGAAGCGTAAAGCTGTCTTTCAGGCATGCTTTGTTCAAATCTGTGAAGACGACGCAGACTCACCACTTTTCGTTATTCTTCTTGACTACCACCGGGTTGGCAAGCCAATCGGGGTATATTGCTTCCATGATGGATCCGACTTTTAACAGGCGCTCTACCTCGTCATTCACTGCTTGGGCTCGTTCCGACCCAAGTTTAGGCCTTTTTTGCTTCACCGGTGTGAAGGTCGGGTCTACATTGAGATCGTGGCTTGTGACGTTGATGTCGATCTCGGGCATATCCTCCGCACATTTTCCTTTAAAAGAGAGAGATCAACCCTGATTTGTTTGGCTCCTTTAGGTTAACTCCAATTTCTGCGCAACAATCCGGGTGTGCTTCGTGTTTGCATGTCGAGATTACTGGTTCATACGGGGGATCACTCTCCATTTTCTTAGCTTCCTCTCGAAAATTTGTAATCTACCTTTGCGAGTTGCCATTCTGCCCTTGTCTTCTTCAGTTTTATCTTTGTGTTAGATTCAGTCACTGGCCCTCTTAGTTTATGTTCTGTTACAAAAGATGCTCACGAATCTCTCTGACATCCCCAGATCGTTACAGTTCCGGTTGGTGTCCAAATTTGAGGCAAAGGTGGTAAGTCAAAGGGATAGCCTTCATCGAGTTTAACCAAGGCATTCCCATGATTGCACCGTAAATTGCTGGGTGGTATTCTCAGTACGTCGTCGTTTGGTCTCGTCCCGACCCAGCTCGCCTCGGGTTTGGTCCAGTCTGATTTAAGTTTAGTTTATTATCTTGTTCGGCTTCTTCCCCGTCTTATGGTCGGTTTGTGAACAGTGTAATGAACAGTGCTTTGTGAACAGTGTTATGAATATTGCTCCAAATTTGAGTAACGGTAGACCAGATTTCTGGGTCAGAAATTTTGTGTTCGGTTTATGAACAGTGTTCCGTGAATTGTATCTCATGATTAGTGTCACAAACACTTTCCGAGACCGAGTAACGATGAACTAAACTTTTAGCTCTCTAGTTCGGTCAAGGAAAACGTAAAGAGATCGTGTGAAGGATCAGGTCACCTGGAACCGTTCTAGGTGAGGTTGGCGACCTGCCTTCAGAGGGACCAGGTCACCACCTCCTCTCCCGGGAGAGTGGGCGAGCTGCTCCTTCGGAGTGACCAGGTCGCCATCTCCTCTCCCGGGATAGCGGGCGACCTGCTCCTTCGGAGTGACCAGGTTGCCATCTCCTATCTGTTGAGAGTGGGTGACCTGCTCCTGTTAAGTGACCAGGTCGCCAACTCTTATCCCGAGAGAGTGGGCGACCTGCTCCTTCGTAGTGACCAGGTCACCACCTCCTCTCCTATGAGAGTGGGCGACCTGCTCCTTTTGAGTGACCAGGTCGCCACCTCCTCTCCCGGGAGAGTGGGTGACCTGCCCTCATGTTCTGATGTCTATAGACTAGTCCTTCGATTAGATACTTAGATTTCTCGGCTCATCAAACCCAAATGATGGATTTTAAGCAGGTCACCCACTTCTCGGGAAGGTGAGTGGCGACCTGCCTTGGCCTTAAGCAGGTCGCCCACTTCCCGTGGAAAGGAAGTGGCGACCTGCCTCGTTCCCTAGCAGGTCGTCATCCTCTCTTGGGGAATGGCGAGTGGCCTTCTCTCGTGTTATGATGTCTTGAGACTAGTCATTTGTTTAGATACTTAGATTTCTCGGGTCATCAATCCCAAATGGTGGGTTTTGACCCCAACACTCTCTTGAAGCTCGACCAGGTACTGGTCCTACCCCTATAATGCCTCTCAACTTCATTCCACCAATTAAGTGCATCAACATCATGATAATACACAGCTACATCTTTCTTGAACTCAGGAGGACATCTTGTTGCATTGAAAATTTTCTCCAGATTTCGAATCCATCCATCTGCTTCCATAGGGTTAATGTCTCCTCGGTACTGTTGTGTTCCCAAATTCTTCATCATAGTAACTATTTGTAGATAAATTGGGGTATGCTGAGATGGCTCATCTGGCCGCTTGTCTAGATGGTTAAACAACCCTTGGACCAGCTGCGTCACAGGATCCATCCCTTGGGTTGGATTTAAGTTTGGTGTCCTTCATGGCCTTCTTGGTGTTGCCATCCGTTCACGGGGTCTTGATGTTGTCATTCGCTAGCTTGGTTTCATCCTTCTTGGATTATAGATGCTACATTGCGTACATAGACATCCCATCAGAGATTCCTGAAACAAGTCCAGGAACCCTAGTCCAAATGTCTAGGCACACATAACGTATTAAACACAACTCCTTCTTTTACAACCCAAGTTATGCCTAATAGTTTGTTTGTTCAGACAAGAACTAATATCACATGGTAACACATCATTTTCGAAATCTCCTTTTATTCATATAATATATATGCTTCAAAGTACATTCCAAAACTTAACTATAGATCCGGCCGGGGATTCAAAACATCATTATACATATTAAACACCTACTTATTTTACAAAAAAAGACAATCTACAACAGGCCAGCCTAAGCTCCTCCAGTCCGATTGGACACACTACGGGTTACATGTAAAACAAGTAGAGTTGTGAGCAATTAGTTTGCTCAATGAGTCAGGTTCCCCTTAACCGCGTAATAAATTCCTCCAAACCCCAAAATAACAATCAGGAGGTAACACATCAACATACAAGCAACCAGCATCCTAAATGCATATATGCATATATATATAGACTTTACTTCCATACATAGGTGGTTTCACACATTTGACATTGCTCAACTCAAACTACCCAGTCACGATTTTAGCATCATACTGATCATAGCCACACAGGATAAATGATCAGATGGTTATTGGGTTTACATATCAGACTGCCTATAAAAACAAGTACGCCCGGATACCGCATTGTCATGCGGTTCACAGCCCTAGGCTGGAATCCCGTCCCTCTGTGCATTCACAGATCTGGCCCAGTTCATTTGTGATTGGCCAGGGCTAACGTCTTGGGTTGTCAAATGACCTTTCACAACTTTCATATGTATATAATAATGCAATACTAATGCATGTGCCAATCACCAATCATGATCATCACAGTTTGACAATGCCTGCCTTGATGCTTTCCACACATTCAAAGGAGGATTGGTCAGTGCTCCCATTGTGCAGCCACTAGCCTGGGATTTGCCATTCGAAATCATGATGGATGCAAGTGACTATGCAGTTGGTGAATTTCTAAGTCAAAGGAAAGACAAGAAGTTGCATGTCATTTATTATGCGAGCCGAACTCTGGATGAGGCTCAATGCAAATATGCCACCACGGATAAGGAACTTCTAACGATTGTTTTTGCTTTTGAGAAGTTCCGATCTTACCTTGTTGGGTCGAAAGCCATTGTGCACACAGACCATACTGCACTTTAGTACTTGTTGACTAAGAAGGATGTCAAACCAAGGCTCTTAAGATGGATTCTTTTGCTACAAAAATTCGATTTGGAGATAATAGACAAGAAGGGAGTTGAGAATGGAGTTGCAGATCATCTATCTAGGATGAGAATAGAGACTGATATGCCTTTAGATGAAAGCCTCCCTGAAGAGAAAATGTATGCTATAAGTGTGTGCCAGGTCGTGGAGCACCTGCTTCGATGGATTTCTGCAGCCAAATCGATAAGGCACTGCACACAAAATTACCCTGGTTTGGAGAGATAGTCAACTACCTTGCTGCTGGGAAAGAACCCAAAGAATTCGTGGGTAACAAGAAGAAGAAAATTTTGAGGATATAAGGCATTACTTTTGGAATGAGCCTTACCTCTATAAGCACTGCACTGATGGAGTTTTCAGAAGATATGTAGATGAAGTGGAAATTCCAGAAATCTTGTACTATTTCCATGGTTCCCAATATACTGGACATTTTGCCACACTCAAGACAGTCTCTAAGGTGCTACAAGTAGGATATTGGTGGCCAACTATGCTCAGAGATGCTCAGTGATTTGTGTCTAGGCGTGCCTCATGCCAAAGACAAGGCAAGAGGAATGAGATGCCACATAACTTCATCTTGGAAGTTGAAGTTTTTGATGTGTGGGGGATTGACTTCATGGGACCATTTCCAAATCTTTTGGAAATGAGTATATCTTAGTGGTTGTGGACTATGTGTCCAAATGGGTTGAAGCTTTGGCAAGTCTCACAAATGATGCAAGAGTGGTGATAAAGATGTTAAAATCCATCATTTTCCCAAGGTTCGGTGTAACTAGAGTGATCATTAGTGATGGAGGATCCCACTTCATAAACAAGATGTTCGAAAGCTTGCTGAAAAAGAATGGTGTGAAACACAAGGTTGCATCTCCCTACCATCCTCAAACTAGTGGGCAAGTCGATATCTCCGACAGGGAAATCAAGAGCATCTTGCAGAAAACTGTGGGAACAACAAGGAAGGATTGGGTTCCAAGCTTGATGATGCTTTTTGGACATACAAAACCGCCTACCAGACACCCTTGGGAACAACACCACTTCACTTGGTGTATGGAAAGACTTGTCAGCTTCCTGTATAGCTTGAGTTCAAAGCAGCATGGACAGTGAAGATGCTTAACTTCGATGTCAAGACTGCCTCAGAAAGGAGGATGATGCAGATGCATGAGTTGGAAGAAATTAGGCATCTCGCCTAAGACAACTCCAAGATCTACAATAGGAGAACCAATGCCTACCAAAACAAGAGAATTCTCACTCAGAACTTTGCTCCAAATGATCAAGTACTTCTGTTCAACTCTCGGTTGAAGTTGTTTCCCTGAAAGTTGAGTTCAAGATGGTATGGACCTTTCACAATCAAGGAAGTCAGACCTTATGGAGCTGTGGTCTTGATGGACACCATTGGAGGAGAGTTTGTTATCAATGGTCAGTCGATTAAGCCATATCTTGCTGAATCTCACTTCACACAAGGTGAAGCATTTCCCTTAGGCGATCCTCCTTGAGCCTAAATGGCTAACCAAGTTAAGCTAGTGACTTAAACCAAGTGCTTGGTGGGAGGCAACCCACCGGTAAGAGTCCCTAACTTTATAATTTTTGGTTTTATCTATTCTAACTTTTATTTTTAGTTTTCATCCTTTCAAAACTTAAAAAGAAAAAAGAAAAAAAAGCAGGCTAAGTGTGTTTCTAGACGATCAGGTGGAAAAGAAGAAGGGAGCACCTAAACGGAGCACATGCTTCGTTCTCTCCTAGGGTGCTCCAGGCGTAAATCACTCGAACAGAGCACCCTAGCCACAAACGGTGCACATGCTCCTTTGGGGTGCTCCAAAATTCGCGACCAGGTAAGTTTTCTGGATTGGTTGGATCGGTTTTAATCGGTTTTAATCAAAAATTCTTTCCATTTTAATTGGTTTTCACCCTAAACCGAACCGATGTTCTCCTTTAAAACCCAACCCTCTCTCCGCACTTCTTTTTCTTTCTCGCTACACCACCTCTCTCTCTCTCTCTGGTTTTAGCTCAAACCTTAACTTCTACAATTCTCAACCAAATTGACTGATTTTTGAGCCTAACCCACTCAGATTCTTTCCCTGAGTCTGTTTCTGCCTTCGATTTAGTAAACATATTAAATTTCTTAATATTTTTCAAACTACAAATTAGCAAGAAATTAATATTTATATAGATTTTGATGTGAGTGCAAAACTATATTTTAATTAAATAATTATATTTGAATTTGGTTGTTTATTAACAAATACATAATTAGAGACAAGCTTCAAATATTAACATGCAAATATTTTTTAAACAATAACTATGTTCTTCTACATGATTTGAGAAGTTAAAATGTTGAAATTTAATTTAATCTGTAAGAACTTATAAGATGTAATATATATGTAAAAAAAATAACTTATAAATATAAAATAATGAGTTTGTTCGTTAAAAATATTAACGTTAAAGAAAATTGGTTAGTTATTTATACGCTTACATTTATTCTTTAATTATTTTTATTTAACTTTCATGATATCTTTGTGTACTATCTGCAAACTCAATCCCATAATCGTAACAAAATGCCAATATTATATTTAGCAACTTTTGATATGTTTAGGTTATCAACATTTAATTTTCTTATTTTTCTAATAATGTTTCTCTAAAATTATAGAAAATCCAATATAAAAATAATTATAAGGCTCGAACTTTGACTAAGAAAAAAAAAACTGTATAGAATTATAAAAACACTTGAATATTATCTAGAGAACGTAAAGTAAAAATATATCTCAGAGTAACTTTATTATGTACTAAACGTATTAGAAAAAATTAGCATATTATATAAAATATTGTATTGTAATAATTATTATATCATAAAAATATAAAATTATTATTTAAAATTATTTACTATACCATAGATTATTGTATTCTTCCATTTATCTATAATAAAATAATCGATAACTATTATTTATCTGTTTTGTCCATTACTGCACAGTTCCGAACTTGACATAGTAACATGTACCAAAAAAAAAAATTAGCTCAATGATGACTGCCGGCTATTCCTGAAGTGAATAGGTGAATCAATATCACTTTATACCAGTTCTTTCAAGAAAAAAAGCGACCAAGAAAAATGCTATCAACCAGAATCAAAATCAAACCTCCATCAATAATCAAATTTCGGACTGAAAAGTTATAATATGCATTTGCACATGGGAAGAGATGTTATGTGGAATTCAACGAGCTTTGCAAAAAGCTTCGAGAACAGGACCCAATAATCACTCTAACATGTGGACAATCAATATAGTAATGAGTTTACAAATGATCAAATGTTTGGAAGGTGAACAATTCTTTATTGGTCCAGTAATACTAAATTATTTACTATTGAATTTTATAAAATAAAAAGTGAAAAATACATCTATACCTTTCAAAAGTAATGTTATTTATGCAAAAAATATATCCTGTAAACCGGACACATTCTAAATAAAACAGAAAATTGAAATCCAAAAGAATAAAGATATTACTTGAGAACATAAATTTATTAGTTAATTTTATGTTTACATATTTTTTCTTTATTTATTTTATTTAACTTTCATGATATCATTTTAGTACTATCTACAAACTCTATCCCAAAATTTTAACTAAATATTGATGTTATCTTTAACAACTTTTGATGTGATCAACATTTAATTTTTTTATTTATCTAATAATTTTTTTTTAAAATCATAGAATACCCAATATAAATAAATAATTATAAAGCTCATACTTTGACTAGAAAAAGAAAAAAAAAGATTATAAAGACACTTAAATATTATCTACAGAACATAAAGTAAAATATATCGTTTACTAACATTATTATGTATTTAACTTATTAAACAAAATTAGCATATTATAGAAAATATCGTGTTAAATTAGTTATTATATTATAAAATATGAAATTATTATTTAAAATTATTTATAATAACATAGATTATCGTATTCATCCAATATCTATTAATACACATAGTAATAATCGATAACTATTATTTATCCGTTATATCCATTACCGCACAATTCTAAACTTAATATAATAACATGTACCGCCAAAAAAAAGGGTATTGGTGTTTCCAGAGACTCCAATTAGCTGCTCGATGATGACTGAATGGTCACCGCCGGCTATTTCTGAAGTGGAATCAATTATTCAATTCAATATGTGAATCAATACCACTTTATAACAGTTCATTTCAAGCAAAAATCGACAAAGGAAAATGCTATCAACCAGAATCAAAATCAACCTTCCATGAATAATAGAATTCGGACTGAAAAAGTGTAGTATGCATTTGCACATCGGAGGAGATGTTATAAAGAATGCAAAGAGCTTTGCAAAAAAATTGAAAAACCAGGACCCAATAATCACTTAACCCCACGGAGAATCAAGAAAGTAATGGGTTTACAAAAGATCAAATGCTGGGGAGATGAACAATTCTCAATTGGCCTAGTAATGTTTAATTATTTATTACTGAATTTTATAAAAATCAAAAAATGAGAAAATACATCTATACCCATGAAAGTAATGTTATTTGTGAAGAAAACATATTCTCTAAAACGGATATATTCTATACAAAACTGGAAATCGAAATGAAAGAGAATAAATATATTGATTGAAAACACAAATCGGTTCGTTATTATTATACATACATATTTTTCTTTATTTATTTTATTTAAATTTCATGATATCATTTTTGTACTATCTACAAATTCAATCATAAAATCGTAACTAAATTAGATGCTATATTTAGGAACTTTTGATGTGTTTAGGTGATTAACATTTAATTTTTTTTATTTTTCTAATCATCTTTTTCTAAAATCATAGAAACACCCAGTACAAATAAATAATTATAAGGCTCATGCTTCGACTAGAAACAGAAGAAAAAAAACTGAATAGAATTATAAAGACACGTGGATATTATCTAAAAAAATTAAATAAAATATATCATTTGGTGACTTTATTAGGTATTTAACATATTAAAAAAATTAACATATTATATAATATATCTTGCTAAAATAGTTAATATATCATTATAATCTGAAACTATTATTTAAAATTATTTATTATATCATAGATTATCATATTCATCCATTTATCTAATTCATCCATTTATCTATCAATTATTATTGTTCATTTCGTAGTACAAATCTTTAACTATTTTTATCTGTTTTGTCCATTAAAGCATAATATGGAACTTAACATACTAACATGTACCAAAAAAAAAAATAGCAGTGTTTGCGGAGGCTCTGATCAGCTGCTCAATGATGATTGATTGGTCACCGCCGGCTATTCCTGAAGTGGAATCAATGATTTGATTCAATATGTGAATCAACACCACTTTATAACAGTTCTTTCAGGCAAAAAGCGACCAAGGAAAATGCTATCAACCAGAATTGAAATCAACCTCCATAAGTAATAGAATTTCGAGCTGAAAAAGTGTAATACGCATTTGCACATGAGAATAGATGTTATGTGGAAAGAAAAAAGCTTTGCAAAAACATGGAAAACTGGGACCCCATAATCACTGAAACCTATGGAGGATCAAAAAATTAAAAGGTTTACAATATTGGGGTCAAAACCTACCCTTCCAATATTGACGGATCAAGAAGTCTAAATACTTATACGAAGTGCTTATCCGAGGATCGAACCAGCTAGCCAAATTCCTAGAGAAAGGATTAGGCTACCAGGAAACTCATACAAAGACATTTAAACTCGTACGAAAGACATTTAAACTCGGCCACCAGTTGTTAGACCAGTCCACCAACCAGAACAGGCCGCCCGACCTTTCATCCAGGCTGCCATGCTTTCCTCCCTCGGACAAGGCCCCCCTCGGAGAGTCCGCCCTCGGAGAGACCAGTCCGCCAGGTCTCACTCCTCAGACCAGCCCACCAGGTCTCTCTCCTCAGACCAGCCCGCTAGGTCTCTCTCCTTAGACCAGCCCGCTAGGTCTCTCTCTCCAGTCCAGGCTGACCTGCTCCAGTCCGCCCTGCTCCAGGCCGCCCTTGGACAGTCCGGCCTCGGACAGACCAGCCCGCCAGTTCTCTGGTCCAGTCCAGGCCGCCTGCTCCAGTCCGCCCCACCCTGCTCCAGGCCGCCCTCGGACAGGCCGCCCTTGGACAGTCCGCCCTTGGACAGACCACCCCGCCAGGTCTCTCTCCTCAGACCAGCCCGCCAGGTCTCTCTCCCCAAACCAGGCGGCCAGGTCTCTGCTACAGTCCAGGCCGCCCTGCTCCAGTCCGCCCTGAACCAGTCCGCCGGTTTACTCTTCTCGGACCAGTCTGCCGGTTTACTCTCCTCGGACCAGTGTGCTGGTTTACTTTCCTCGGACCAGTCCGCCAGTCCAGTCCAAAGACCGGGTGGGCTCAAAGTTCATTCGAGAGAAACAGGCTGGCTGAAAGTTCATACGAAAGAAATGGGCGGACTGAAAGCTTGATTCGGAATCGCTCGGTTCGGAATCGCTCGGTTCGGAACACTGATCATCAGAGATCATCCGCAAAAACACTATTCACAGGACACTGTTCACGAACCAGACAAAATCCAAAAGACGGAAATCCGGTTTAACGAAAGACGGATCCGGGATACTGTTCATAAAACACTGTTTGTGGCATTATTCACGTACCGATCCGAAAACCGGGAATGGAATCCAAGCAAGGTGGAAGACTGGGATCAGGGAGGACCGAATCGAACCAAAGGCGGGCTGGATTAAGACTAGACCTAGCGGCGGCCTGCTAAAGATATGGGCCGCGGATCAGGCCTAAAGTCCGTTTAAATTGGCGGATGGAAGGTTTACAGACGTCCCACATCGGAAATAAAGTCTTTGAGAACACTAGGTCGCTCAGTATATATACAATAACTTGTATCAAGTTTAAAGCATCCAGTTCCGAGTATTAGACTTTTCATATTATAAGACATTAAGGTTTTACGAATTTTCTTGTATTTTGGCAAAAAACATCACTTAATAAAATCAACTTTCGATTTTGGTTCTTGAGTTCTTTTAAAATAAGATTTTTGAGCCCCCATTTATTATAAGTTTTGATTGTGAGAGTTTCGACTTTCTCAGATTGGCGCCGTCTGTGGGGACGAAAAATATTCTAAACCCTAAGGGCAAAAAGATATGAGAAAGAAAGCAAAGGAAACAATGAGGGAAACAACGGAGCAAATAATCAACCCGGCGGAGCGGCCAGTACAGGCGGATCGGAGGTTTCCATGATTGAACTGAAGACGGAGCGGCAGGCCGAGCAGGAGAAACTAAACGGCACAGTAACTCAACAACTGGAGACCATCCGAGAGGAAAGCCGAACCAGGAATGTTCCCCCGCGAGGAGTCTCGGAGCAAACCCGCCAGACTTTTGGAGCATGGCGTCTTAGATTCTCGCCGCAAGCAATATCACCGGGAGGACAGATCCTGAGTGAGAAAACCCCAATGGCGACAAGGGTAGACCCATCCAGACCACCACCGCTGCAATGAAAGAGCACAACCAGACAAAACGTCGATCGACCTATGTCAACGGTAACAGAGGAACAAAATGGAGGACAAACCAGAACCGTCGAAGATGAAGCCGGCCAAGACGGAGAAGAGACAGAGGAGGAGGTGCAGGTGCTCACCGAAGATGAGGAAAACATACGCTGGGTAGAGCAACAACGGCGCACTGAGGAACAAGGAAGAATATGCCGACGGGACTGAATGCGTTCCCTGCAAGCCAGAAAAGTGAAATGGCCGAGCTCAGAGCCCAGCTCGCCCTCCCGAAGAGCGAGATGAAGATAATGTGTTCCCAGGTTCTCCAGGCCACCAGCGCAGCCCCAGATATCGATCGGGTCTTAGAGGAGACCCAGAAGATCCTATTCACATCTCGGATCACGGATGTGAAGCCTTCCGATCCCAAAAAAAAATCCGGATTACGTCATACGGTGGGACGCCACACCCAACAGATCACATGACGACATTTCAGATCGCTATGGGCCGAGCCCGGTTCAAAAACAGAGAGAGAGAGAGAGACGCCGGTTTCTGCCTACTTTTCGTCGAGCATTTGAATGGACCGACTTTGACGTGGTTCTCCCGTTTGGAAAGATATTCGATTGATAACTTTGATCAACTATCTGCGGCTTTCCTGAAGCATTACTCGCTGTTCATAAGCCGATCAACATCCGACGTAGACCTCTACTCGCTGTCTCAATGACCGACAGAAAATCTTCGAGATTTCATCAAAAGATTCAAGGTGATAGTGTCCAAAGTCGACGGTTTAAGCGATAAGGCCGCACTAGATACCCTGAAGAAGTCCCTATGGATCGAGTCTCGCTTCATCGAAGAGATTTTCTTGAACAAACCGCTGACAATCCAAGACGCCCTCCACCGAGCCTCAAACTTCATTGTCCATGAAGAAGAAATGAAGGCCCTGACAAAAATACATCACCCATCAAAACCAGTGACAAGGACGCTAAATCAACCATCCAACGTACCGGCCGAAAGGCGAAGCGGGTGTAGTAGCAGATACACCAACCACGAAGGGGCAAATGCCAGCAGAGCGCATAGTTACCAAGTAAGCACGGAGAGACCGCCCGATGGAGCTGGACGCAGATGAGGATCATGGAATACCTGGACTCGCAGCATAAGCTACGATGAAAAAGCTTTTTGTGACTTCCACCAAACAAATGGTCACTCGACCGCGAACTGCAAAACCATTGCAAGAAGACTTGCGGCCATGTTTTTGGAAGGAGATTTCGGAAACGCAATATTGATGGAGAGCCTTGGGGCAACATAAAGAAATGCAGAAACACAGGATAAACAGTCTGACAAAGAGCATCCTCGAAATCCAGCCGAATATGCACTAAAACGAGGAAGGAGATCCGAAGAAGAGTCCCCCGCAAGTAACCGAAGAAAGGTTAACATGATAATGGGAGGCTCTCAATACTGCCGAGACACGGTCGCGTCTATAAAGGCTTTTCAACGAAGAGGAGATAAAAAGTCAAACCCACAGGATCCGACTACCCTAGACGATGACCTGATCACTTCTGAAGAAAATGACGCCGAAGGACTTGATCAACCACACGATGACCCTCTAGTGGTGAAATTATTCATTAACGACTGCGATGTTTTCCGAGTCTTGATTGACATTGGAAGTTCGGTGGATGTGATATTTCGAGAAACACTCCAAATGATGGGCGTCAATTTATCTGATGTCAAGCCCAACCCTAGATCGTTAACCGGATTCACTAGCGAAGTAACCATGACGGACGGAACAATCTGACTTCCGGTCCATGCCGGCGGAATCACGAAGATTGTGAATTTCTCGGTGACCAACCATCCCGCAATCTATAACGTCATAATGGGAACCCCATGGATCAACTCGATGTGCGCCATCCCGTCGACGTACCATTTGTGTCTTAAATTTCCTTCTCAAGAAGGAATTAAGACGATCTGGGGAAACCAAAAGGAGTCATGAATCTGCTTCTTGGCCGAGCACAAGCTCCGAAGCCTGACAACCCCGCCGAAAGATAGCCCAAAGCGCAAAAAGTCAGACGTGAGCATCGAGCCGCATCCCAAAGCGACCAAATCCAAAAAAGACGAGAAGTCGGAAATTCGTCCACCCGAAAAAGAGAAAACTGACTCCGAGAGACCAACAGTTACCAAGGAAGTCTTATTCAAAATGACGGAAGTCGCAACGGACGACGCCATACCAAAGGCCTAGTCCTAGTTAAGCTTTTAAAAAAACAAAAAAAAATGGAACTACGGGTGGCTTGATCCCTTTTCTGAAGGGTACGTAGGCAGCTCGCCTAAAAAACGAGTTCAGCTATCCCCTCAAAAAAAAAAAAAAGGGGGGAGTGGGTCCGTACATATATACTCCCACAATTCTCTCGATTCTGGGAAATAGTTCGGAGGATGAACACTGGGTCTTAGCATCTCACAACCCATCCAAAGAAGCGGACAGTTCTCCAGAAAACGACGGATATAACGCAAAGTCTGGATGGACACTGAGGTTTAGCATCTCACAATCCATCCAAAGAAGCAGACAGTTCTCCAGAAAACGACGAATAGAACACAAAGTCCGGATTAACACTGAGACTTAGCATCTCACAACCCATCCGAAGAAGCGGACAGTTCTCCAGAAAACGATCAATAGAACGCAAAGTCCGGATGAACACTGAGACTTAGCATCTCACAACCCATCCGAAGAAGCGGACGATTTCTCGGGAAACACGATACAGACACGAAGTCTGGATGAACACTGAGACTTAGTATCTCACCGCCCATCCAAAATCGTTCAAAAAAAGACTAACAAACAAAAGATCAACTCGGACTAGCTCCCATAACTCACTCGAGTTCTTCAGAACTCTGTCTGTTGCTGGCCACAACAAGACATTTATAACCCAAGTAAAGATTTCAACCATGGTTCTTTTAACATTCAGAAACGGATAGAAGTAACGCGCTATACAAATTTCTGGACTAATATCCGAAAGGCGTAATCTGATCGGGAATGCGGAAAGCGTCTGAATGATATTCAATTCAGCATATGTTCAGGAGCGTTTTGTAGATTGAAACTGGGTTTCGGGTTACTGTTCATAAAACACTGTTCACAGCACTGTTCACATACCGATCCGAAAACCAGGAAAGGAATCCAAGCAAGGTGGAAGACTGGGATCAAGGAGGACCAAATCGAACCGAATGCGGGCTAGATCAAGACTAGACCTAGCGGCGGCCTGCTAAAGATATGGGCCACGGATCAGGCCCAAAGTCCATTTAAATTGGCGGATGGAAGATTTGCAGACGTCCCACATCGGAAATAAAGTCCCTGAGCACCTAGGTCGCTCAGTATATATATGATAGCTTGTATCAATTTTAAGGGCATTCAGTTCCGAGTATTAGAATTTTTGTATTGTAAAACATTAAACTTTTACGAATTTTCTTGTAATCTGGCAAAAAACATCACTTAATAAAATCAACTTTGGTCCTTGAGTTCTTTTAAAATATGATTTTTGAACTTCCATTTATTATAAGTTTTGATTGTGTGAGTTTCGACTCTCACATACAAATAATAAATGATGGGAATATGAACAATTCTCAATTAATGTAGTAAAGTTTAATTATTTATTATTGATTTTTTTAAAAAAAAATGTAAGAAAATACATCTATACCCTTGAAAAGTAGTTTATTATGCAGAAAATCTTATCCTCTAAAATGGATGCTTACTAAATAAATCAAAAATAAAAAATTGAAAATCAAGACACTGAGAATATTAATTGAGAACAAAAATCAGTTAGTTTTTTTGTTTATGCTTACATTTGTTAATTGTTTATTATGTTTAATTTTCATCATACTATTTATGTACTATCTACAAACTCAATCCCAAAATTGTAACAAACTGTAGATGTGATAGTTAGCAACTTTTGATGTGTTTAAGTGATAACATTTAATATTCTTATTTTCTAATTATTTCTCTAAAATCATAGAAAATGAATATAGATAAATAATTATAAGGTTTATACTTCGACTATAAAAAAAAGAAAAAAAAATTGATTAGAACTTTAAAATCACTTGAATTTTATCTATAAAACGTAAAGTAAAATATATCATTGAGTAACTTTATAATGCATATAACACAATTAACATATCATATAAAATATCGTGTTAAATTAGTTTTTACAGAATAAAAATATGAAATAATTATTTTAAATTATTAATTATATCATAGATTATCGTATTTATCCATTTATCAATCCATAATTATTGTTTATCACATAGTAATAATCAATAATTTTTATTTATTAGTTTTGTCCATTACAACACAATTCCGAACTTACATAGTAACATGTACCATTAAAAAGGTAGCGGTGTTTCCGATGGGTCCAATTAGTTGCTCGATTATGACCTATTGGCCATTGCCGGCTTTTCCTAAAGGAATTTTGGACAGAAAAAATATAATATGCATTTGCACATGGGAAAAGATGTTATGTAGAATGCAAATAGCTTAGCACAAGGCTTGGAAAACCGGGACCCAATATTCACTCAACCCCGTGGAGAATCAAGAAGGTAATGGGTTTACAAAGGATTAAATTCTGGGGAGATGAACAATTTTCAATTGGCCCAGTAATGTTTAATTATTTACTCTTAAATTTTATTATATCAAGAAAAGAAAAAAAATACATACATACCCTTGAAAAGTAATGTTATTATGAAAAAAAAATCTATCCTCTAAATCGGATGCATTCTAAACAAAACCGGAAATTGAAATCCAGGAGAATAAAGATATTGCCTGAGAACATAAATCGGTTATTTATTTTTATGCTTACATTTGTTTTTTTATTTCTTATATTATTTTCATGAAATCATTTTTATACTATCTACAAACCCAATCCTAAAATCGTAACTACATGTAGATGTTATTTTTAGCAACTTTTGATGAGTTTAAGTACTCAACATTTAATTTTCTTATTTTTCTAATAATTTGTTCTAAAATCATAGAAAATCCAATATAAATAAATAATTATAAAGTTCATACTCCGACTAGAAAACAAAAGAAAAAAACATGAATACAATTACAAAAACACTTGAATATTATCTAGAGAACATAAAGTAAAATATATCTTTAAATAACTTTGTTATGTAGTTAACGTATAGAACAAAATTAGAATATCACAGAAAATATCGTATTAAATTACTTATTATATCATAAAAATATGAAATTATTATTTTAAATTGTTTATTATATCATAGAATATCGTATTAATCCATTTATAAATCGATAATTATTATTCATCACATAGTAATAATGGATAACTATAATTTATCAGTTTTGTACGTTACATCACAATTCCAAATTTTTCAATTCAATATGTGAATCAAAACCAGTTTATAACAGTACTTTAAGTAAAAAAGCGACCAAGGAAAATGCTATCAACCAGAATCGAAATCAAGCCTCCATGAATTAAGGAATTTCAGACTGAAAAAGTGTAATATGCATTTGCACATGGTAAGAGATGGGGAGGTGTTCTCGTCACTCTTTGGGCTACTAGGTTGCGCATACGCGCCATTGCAAATAGTAAGTTGGCGATTGCTTGTGACAAAGTTATTTTTTTTGTCGTCACTTTGTCGATCTGTTAACTAACGCTCATAGTGACCTTGTTAATCTTTTCATTTTGGTTTGCAGTGACTTTCTACTGTTCTTCAAGGAATTTAAAAATGGTTTGCTGAACACTCTGACCGTCAGTCATTGTTTCCACCTTGTTGAAGTTTAGACTATAATGCCCCCTCTTTCTAGTGTCAAAATATTTTAGCAAAAATTAAAATTGAAAAAAAATTATAAATAGAAATGATTTAGGAAGTGGGACCATCTGGGTATACAAGAAAAAAATTAATGACCTTTTTAGAAAATATTCAACAGTTTGAACTAAACAAAGTAATAGGCGAAATGAGGTAGAAAATGAGAAAAAGTGAAGGTAAATAGTTTTTAGTACTTATGATTTTATAATCTTTTCACAAGAATCAAGATAAAAGTATAAGAAGAATCTAGTAGTGAATAGTGTTTAGTGTGTGTAGACAAAATATCCCCATCTTCTATCTTTCATCTTTATTTTTATACCTCGGAATCATATTTAAGATCTCCATTTACTTTGCTTCATGTTTCATTTACTTCAATAGATTCAGCTTTTACAAGTCAAAATTTTTTCTTACTCTTTTGAGTAAGTCATCACTTCAGCTAATCTGACTGCGGCAGGTTTTACCGCATCATTAACTCCGTGTGAGTTCTAATTTGTGATTTGACTTTGCTCCGTGCATTTCCACCTTAATGGTGCATTTTACTCCAATTTGTGACTTCGGGAAAATAATTTGACCTCAGAAATATAATTTATTGAATCTAAATTAATCGGCTGGAATTTTTATCCTAACACTTCTTATTATTTATTTACTTTTCATAAAAAATGTTACGATTATTTGAATATGTATGTTTTTTTAAGTAAAAGAAGATATACATTAAGCTCTAGATCTCCCCCATTCCCTCCCCTCTCACCCTCCCAAATATTAGCTATGGTTCATTAATTGTAGGTTAGTCTTATTGCCCTATAAACAAACAAACAAAAAAAACGAGCAAGGATTTGTTATTTTTAATTGTTTATGATAGATTTGTGTGGACTTGTGAACTCAATTACAATTGAAACTATGACAACTGACTGTTAGAATTTGTGAGTGTTTGTCTCACACAATAAGGAATAACAATCAACTTGTGATTGTGCCCATCATTAACTAAACATGAACTCACTTGAACATGAAAAGATTGCACTAGAGTGAGCCTTAAATCCAGTTTAGCATCACAACATTTAGAGAGTTTGTGTGCTTAGAAAAGAAGGATTAACTCACTTAAGCTAGTGTCTAACATAAATAAGAAAGAGTTTAAGTGATAATTTAAGTAAGATTGACAAGTAATGGGCTGCCTTAAGGCAGCCTCTAAACTGTGTAACAATAACTCTCTACATTGCAACCATTAGATTAAACACTAAGTAAAGAAGGTAAAGCTACACAAGTTTATTATCAAGACTTGTTTGTTATTTCTGTGTATATTGATTTACAATGGGAGAGAAGGCCTTTATATAGGCATACACACGAATTTGAATTATGCTAGAAGACAAAGTGGAGTGAAAGTGACAGCATATAACAGCTATTTTGAATTTGAATCTAAGGTGAACTCTGGCAAGAATATTCCAGAGAATCTATTCAAAACCGCACGGCGCGGCCAGCTGTCCCTTATCCTTAAACGGTCACAAAAGCAGCTGGTCGCGCTGTCCTTTAGAAACTCCTTATAAATCCTCCTTTGTCCTTTAGAAGCTTCTTATAAGCTTCTTATAAAACCTCATTTGTCTTTTAGAAGATCCTTATAAAACCTCCCTCAGGCGCTTCTGGTCGGTCCGTCCGTACACCCGTACGCCCGTTTATAAGCTTCTTGTAAAACCTCCTTTGTCTTTTAGAAGATCCTTATAAAACTTCCCTCAGGCGCTTCTGGTCGGTCCGTCCGTACACCCGTACGGCCGTTTATAAGCTTCTTATAAAACCTCCTTATAAAATCCTTTCAGGCTTGATCATGCTTTGACACTTCTCTTCTTCTGCATTTTGATGTGGAGATGCTTGGCTTTCACTTTCTTCGTTTAGCCTTCTCATCTCCTCACTCTAATACTGACCCTGCTATATAATTTCTTTGATTTTTTTCTACATTTAGTAATTTTTATTGACACGAGATAATGTTTATAACATATGTATATTTTAAAATTGACAACAATTATTAAAATTTGTTCATAATAACAATAAGACTGATTTATATCACTGAAAACTATTAAATTTTTAAAATAAAAGCCAATAAACTATATATATTTATAAAAATATGATGAAAATGTTGAATTAAAAATATTGAATACATATTTTTTCAGTGTTTAAAGTATACACAATGAAAACACAATCGAAAAAATAGTCGAGTTCAATCCTGTTTTTCAGATAATTTGGGTTAATTAATACCATAAAATACAACAAATATTTACATAACTATTAAAAGTTATTACTTAAGTATTTATATAACTGCATATATATTTGATTTGTTGTTTTTCATATTTCATAATTAATTTTTGGTGTTAGAAGATAATTCTTAAAATTGTTACAAATAAATTTTAATAATACATGTTTATTTGTTTTACCTTAACACCTATATATAAAAACATATTGTATTTTGAAGCTATTCATTTAATTCCTCAAGTATTTACAATTGACAAATTTATTCATAAACTATCACATTCGCAAATTAATTCCTCAAGTTTGTGTTGATTATACAAAATTGGATTCATAAATAGTCAACGTTAACTTCTTTATTTCTTTGGTTAATGTTGACTTTTTTGGAGTCTAATTTTGCAAAGTCAACGAAACTTGAAAAATTAATTTATGCGCACGATAGTTTGGGAATTAATCTGCCGATTGTAAATACTTAGAGAATTAAATGCCTGTTTTCCCATCCATGTGGTGTGGAAAGACAGAACGGATTTGAGACAATTTGTGCCGCTAAACTTTTTACAATTGGTAGGTAGATGCATTTTGGGAAATTATTGTTGTACGTCAAAACAAACAAAGTAATCAATTAAAATATATGTATTTGTTAAACAGAAAAAATCACTTCATTTAATATGGTTTTTATCATGTGTTTAAAAAGCTAACAAAAAAAAAACAAAACCTAAAATGTCTAGCTTTATTGAAATCAAGTACATTGTTTTGGAAAAGCAAAAAATAAAATGGTTATACAATGTCCAAATTTATGAAATGTGTGTAAAAAAGCTTTTCTGCCATCACCAATTTGATAATTTTGTTGTATATGTGCTTAGGTTTTAAAATTAAAATAATTTTCAAATGCATAGCAATCACAATAATACTTTGGCTTCAAATTCCACAAAAATCAATAATAATAGAAATAATTTATGACCTTCGAGCTAAGTTAAGACGACAATCAGGTGTTTTTTTAATATACTGTAAATAGTGATAAAAATAACAAAACGTAATTTAAATAAATTAAAGAATGAAGTTTATGTATATTCGATGGGTATGAGTTTTCATCCCAAAAATATATGATCGCTATAAAAAAAGAAACAAATTTGAATTGTAGTACGAGACTTATCCATTGAAAAAACAACAATATTTTCAAATCAGATCCACAGAGAAAGATAGTTGCCCTAAGAGTTTTATTAACAAAACGGAAAAATGATTACCACATACATGAAATAAACGCCATCACATGGCTACACATGCAGAGAATATTAATTAATGTATTCAAAATTAGACAAACGATATGGTTAACATGACAAGATATATAAACTAAATGGGGTTATGTCGCTAACTAAAACAATGTATTCAAAAGAACACTATCTACTTCAGCAAAAAAAATAAAAAATAAAATACACACACTATATTTATAATAATAATAATTTATGCATATCTGGATATATATATATATATATATATATATATTATACTGTATTTAATTTCTGAAATTTACATATTATCAATGAATCAATTCTTTTAGTTAAAATATATTATTAAAAATTACAGTTATATAAAATTAAAAAGTAAATTGATTATTAATGGTCAATAATTGGTATATTATATATCTATGTTCTTTTAAAATATCTTGTTAATTTATTGGTTATATTAGTATGTAAGTTTGTATATATATTAAAAATCAATTTATTTATACTATGTCTAGTAGAATCCTTATATATATTAGCAAATATTTATATTTGACATATTTGTCACTTAAAGTTAATATTTTTAATAAAAAACTTATATTTTATTTTTCAGTATATTTAACAACACTATATTTTCAATTTATAATTTTTATTCATTAATTGTATATACATATTCTACATCATATAAACTCTTTCTGTTCTTTTCTTATGAAAATGTACTTTACATCATCAAAATATAGACATAAATTATATTTAAATTCAAATTATAGAAAACCAAAATTAACTAAAGCTTAAAATTAAAATTAAGCTTTACGAATATACGAATGTAGTTTATTTAAATATAAATTATAGAAAAGAAAAATCAATTAAAGCGTAAAACAAAATAAAGCAAATATAATTTTGTTAAGTATATTAAAAGACAAACTATAACCTATTTATTATAAGAAAATCGTAATAACTTAAAGTGAAAAATATGTCTAATACAAAATTTTGCTAATATATAAGGATTTTACTATACATACTACAAACAATATAATTTTTAATATATATACAAACTTACATACTAAAATAGAACTAATAAATTAAAAGCACATAAATATATAATACACAAATTATTGACCATTGATAATCAATTAAAATTTTCAATCTACATAACTGTGATTTTTTAATATTATATTTTGACTAAAACAATCGTTTCATTGATACTATATAAATTTTAGAGATTAAATACACTATAATTTATATATGCATAAATTATTACTGTCCTAAATATAGTTTGTGTAGTATTTTTGCTAAAGTAGTTTGTGTAGTTTTGAATAGATTGTTATGATACTGGGAAATATGGTTAAGGTGTTAGCAGTTCATACATGTCGTCTTGTTAACCATATAGTTCGTGTAGTTTTGAGTACATTAATGTAACCATATGATGACGTTTACTACATGTATGTGGCAATCATTTTTTCTAATAACAATTAAGGTAACAAACAATGTAGGTTTATATTTTATTATGTTACTAAAATGAAAGCAATGTAATAATAAGAAGAAAATTATAAAAAGTAAATGATGGTTGCTAGGAAATCCTTAAGGATTCATGAATCAGATAATGCAGCATTCAACAACTGAATACGATCATAGATTTTTTTTCATCCTAGTACTTGAACCATTACAATTCAACAGTGTCCACTCTCGTGACCCTAAAATCAGCTTATGATATTGAATCTAAATCATATTCTCATAAAGAAGGAAATTCAGTAAGACCAAGATGCAAGCAATTTTAATATGACTACTAGATATATTTAAAATCAAAATTAGTGTTCTAAACATATAGTCAAATTCAAATCAATCAATTATAAATACCAAAAATACAACAATGAAAATAAGAAATTTCATTAATAAGTAGGCTTCTAAATTTTACCCAAAATTTTACAATCCAGCAGCAAGTGCACATGAGACAATTGTAATACTTACAAATCGAATCCAAAGAAATTGATAAGAATCAATTTACAATCTAGCAGCAGGTGCACATGAGACAATTGTAATACTTACATATCGAATCCAAAGAAATTGATAAGAATTAAGATAACACCAAATAAAAATTGGGTTGTTGTTAATGAAATTAAAACTGTATAAAAATAGTAAGTAAGTAGTACAAATTATTGGGCATTAGAGAATCTTTGGGTTCATGGTTTAGACTATTCAAAATACAAAGACTGCAACCAATCCAAATATTTTCATCCTCGACCTCAAAACATTTCAATTCGATAATTCCACTATCGTCATTTTAAACTAACATATACAACTGAATCTAAATCGTACTCAAAGCACTATGATTATGAGTTCTGCAAAGACAAAATAAAAGTCGCTGAAAAGTTTTTCTCTCTGGGACATCTCTCATGGTAGTTTCCAACGGACACTCTCTTTCACCCTTTTACACCTACAACTTTAGCACCCACCTTGTATCCATCCCCAAATTGGAAAGTTGACTTCATAAACCACCTCTGCTTTCATGCCACCGTGGTTCCACCCCGACCCAAGCTGGAGGGTCTGTCCATTTCTTCCGGTAAGTTGCATATCCCCCTAAAAAAACTGCCTCTAGCTCTACAGTTTGCAACAAAAATTACTACTAAATTTCCCTCCCTTGGCCCAAACATTCACCAAAACTCAAGGGCTACCTATCTTCCACCCCATTGCAATCTCACTCCACCTCAACCTTTCTCAGACCATTTTTACTTCAGACCAGATCTCCTAAGTTCTGAAAGGATTGCTTTGGTCGCTACCATAGAAACCCTTCTCTCAATCATCTAGTAACCTTCTTGACTTGTGCCGCTGGGGGAAAGTCAAAGATACCTCTCACAGTTCGAAACTACTGCAGGCACACTACGACACTGCTCTTGACTTCTTCATGATGAATCACAGACTCTCGTATGCGGAAAAAGGCAAAGTGATGGCCCAAATGAGGAACCACCTTGAACAACCAAGTTTTGTGTCTCGGGTATTGACAACTCATAGCTAATCCGAAAGCATTCCCTCACCGTAATAGGGAGAGTATCTAACCCAAGAGCTTAGAGGATTTGGTCCCTCATACCTTTCCTGTCAGACCATTGGAAAGTCTCCTCAAGACCAATTGGAGCTGATCTAGGTATGAGCCTCTTCCAGTTTCAGTTTGCATCTGAAGACGACCTCGAGAAGGTCCTTGCCAACCAGCCGTACCACTTCACGTGGTGGATGGTAATTCTACACCGATGAGAGCCTACATCCTCCCAAAAGAAAATTTTATTATTTTATTACATTTTGACTATAGTTTAAGGAAATAAACTTAAAGATTTTTTACTCATTTATATTCTACAAGAAAAGATTTTCCATTTTTGTATGTTTGTGATATTATAAATATTTATGAAGAGAAAAAAAATATCACAAAGAAAAAAATACTTTGGAGTATTACACATAATGGATATTTCTAAGAAAATTTTAATCGCATTCATTCGCAGTATCTTCTTCATCAGCTCTTCTGTTCATTGCGAGGATAGCAATCCTGGTATTTGCTTATTATTACATACTCTAATTTTATTTATAGATATATTTAACATTTTTTAAACAAAAAAATTTTTTTTAATGATAATTATTAAATAGATTTTGGAATAAAGTTTGACTACATAAAATGCTACCATCCATGTGGAGCGGAAGGACCGGACGGATGTGAGAAGTTTTGTGCAGCTAAAAGCTTACAATTGGTTGGTAGATGTATTTCTGGAGATTGTTGTTGTACTTCGAAACAAACAAAATAATCTATTAAAGTATATGTATTTGTTAGACAGATAAGATCACTTGGTTTTATATGATTTTAATCATGTGTTAAGAAGATTAATCGAAATCAAAATACCATCTTTTGATGTCTAACTTTATTAAAATTAAGTACATAGTTTTGGAAAATAAATTCTAAAATGAAATGGTTCTACAATCTCCAAAATTATGAAATGTGAAATAAATAAAAGAGCTTCTCCGTCATCTCAAATTTCGAAAATTTGTTGTATATGTGCTAAGGTTTAAACATTGAAATAAATTTGCAAATGAATAGCAATCACAATAGTATTTTCGTTTCAGATTCCATATAGATCAAATATTAATAAAAAATATTATGACCATCTAGTTAAGTTGGAAAGACAATTTCATATTTTTTTTTAATAAACTTTCAATTGTATTGAAAATAGCTAAAAATAAATTAAATTAAAAAATGTAGTTTGTGGGTATTTGATGGGTATGAGTTTTCATCCCAAAAATATGTAATCGCTTAAAGAAAAGAAACAGCTTTGAGTTGTAGTAGGAGTCTTATCCAATGAGAAAACAATAATATTGTAAGATCAGATCCATTGAAAAATAATGTTATACTAAGAGTTTTATTAATAATAATCAAGGTAGTAAACAATATAGGTTTGAGTTTTATTATATTACTAAATGAAGGCAATGTTAAAGCAAGATGAATATTATATAAAATAAATGTTGGTTGTTAGTATACATGATGTAGTAAAGTAGCATTCAACAACTGAAGACAATAATATATATTTTCATCATAGTGATTGAAACATTACAACTCAACAGTCTACACTTTCATGACCTAAAATCAGTTATGATATTGAATCTAAATCAGATCCTCATAAGGATATAAAATTGAATAACAACGAGAAACAAACAAGTTTAATATAATTACTAGATATGTTTAAAATCAAGTTTAGTGTTCCAGATATATAGCCAGTCAAATCTAATTCAGGTCAATCAACCACAATTACCAAAATTCCAAAAATGGAAATAAGAGATTTCATTCATAAGTGGGGTTCAGAAACCTCCACCTATATAGAGATACAAATATGACTTCTTCTTCCAATAAACAAAGCAAGTAAACAAAAACCGAACTGAATTATAGTTTGATGTCCACAAACATTTATTTCCTAAACTCCAAAAAAAAAAACCCTGAAAAAGCCGAACAAAACCAAAATGACTAACCGAATGTTCACACCTAGTTTCAATTAACTCGAAGTATCAACCATTGGAATATGCCAAATACTCTGTTTGGAAACGTGAACGCCTCAATTGTTTCCACAGAGATTAGGCATTCCACACCTTCCAACCATGGGGATTTCAATATATGCGGTACAAAAATAGGAACTAAAAAAAGAATAAACATTTTGTTCGTTTTAACTTGAAAATCTTATATTATTTACTACGTTTACAAGTTTGATATCTATGGAGATTTATTTTCTAAACTTCAAAGAAAAAACCAAAAAGCCTGAAAAAGTCGAGACAAATCTAATTCAAAATAGCGATAAACTATCAAAAATTAAATGTGAATGAAAACATATTTTATATTTACTTTCAGGTATTTTTATATTTACTTAAATGTAATTTTTTTAATTTAATGACAATAGAGTTAATGTGTAATTAGGTAATAATAATATTTTATTTGTGTTACTTTGACTATAAACTAAAGAAATTAAATTTATCACTATATTTAAATGCATAATAAGGTAATAAAATAATTTTAATTATTTACTTTGACTATAGCCTACAGAAATAAGTTTTATCACAACAGTATTAATTAGTAAATAGGTACTGAAATCATTTTTTTTATGTTAGTATGACTAGTATAAGAATATAAACGAATTAAATATTGAAAATTTATTGAATTCTTTATTTTTCACCGAAACAAATTCATTGTTTATTTATGTATGTTATTATATACAAAACTATAACAAGAATAAACTAACAATAACAATAAACAATATAGATAAATGAATATCGCCAAAAAATGTTAATCACATTTAATGTCATTATAGTGTTGGTTTGTTCATATGTTCATTGCATGAATAGCAAACTTTTACTAGCTTATTGATATATATTCAATTTTTAATTAAATTGCATTTTAAAACCTTTTACAAATGTCAATATTGGTTAAATGATTATTCTTAAATAGGTATAAAATTTTATTATTTTATTACATTTTGACTATAGTTTAAGGGAATAAACTAAAAGATTTTTTACTCATTTATATTCTACAAGAAAATATTTTCCATTTTTGTATGTTTGTGATATTATAAATATTTATGATGACAAAAAAATATCACAAAAAAAAAGATTTGGAGCATTACACATAATGGATATTTCTAAGAAAATTTTAATCGCATTCATTCTCAGTATCTTCTTCATCAGCTCTTCTGTTCATTGCGAGGATAGCAATCCTGGTATTTCCTTATTACTACATACTCTAATTTTATTTATAGATATATTTAACATTTTTTAAAGAATTAAAATTGTTTTTAATGATAATTGTTAAATATATTTTAGAATAAAGTTTGACAACATAAAATGCTACGATCCATGTGGAGCGGAAGGACCAGACGGATGTGAGAAGTTTTGTGCAGCTAAAAGCTTACAATTGGTTGGTAGATGCATTTCAGGAGATTGTTGTTGTACTTCGAAACAAACAAAATAATCTATTAAAGTACATGTAATTGTTAGACGGATAAGATCACTTGGTTTTATATGATTTTAATCATGTGTTAAGAAGATTAATCGAAATCAAAATACCATCTTTTGATGTCTAACTTTATTAAAATTAAGTACACAGTTTTGGAAAGTAAATTCTAAAATGAAATGGTTATACAATGTCCAAAATTATGAAATGTGAAATAAATAAAAGAGCTTCTCCGTCATCTCAAATTTGGCAAATTTGTTGTATATGTGCTAAGGTTTAAACATTGAAATAAATTTGCAAATGAATAGCAATCACAATAGTATTTTCGTTTCAGATTCCATATAGATCAAATATTAATTAAAAAAATTATGACCATCTAGTTAAGTTGGAACGACAATTTCATATTTTTTAATAAACTTTCAATAGTATTGAAAATAGCTAAAAATAAATTAAATTAAAAAATGAAGTTTATGGGCATTTGATGGGTATGAGTTTTCATCCCAAAAATATATAATCGCTTAAAGAAAAGAAACAGCTTTGAGTTGTAGTAGGAGTCTTATCCAATGAGAAAACAATAATATTGTAGGATCAGATTCATTGAAAAATAATGTTATACTAAGAGTTTTATTAATAATAATCATGGTAGTAAACAATATAGGTTTGAGTTTTATTATATTACTAAATGAAAGCAATGTTAAAGCAAAACGAATATTATATAAAATAAATGTTGGTTGTTAGTATACATGATGTAGTAAAGTAGCAATTAACAACTGAAGACAATCATATATATTTTCATCATAGTGATTGAAACATTACAACTCAACAGTCTACACTTTCATGACCTAAAATCAGTTATGATATTGAATCTAAATCAGATCCTCATAAGGATATAAAATTGAATAACAACGAGAAACAAACAAGTTTAATATAATTACTAGATATGTTTAAAATCAAGTTTAGTGTTCCAGATATATAGCCAGTCAAATCTAATTCAGGTCAATCAACCACAATTACCAAAATTCCAAAAATGGAAATAAGAGATTTCATTCATAAGTGGGGTTCAGAAACCTCCACCTATATAGAGATACAAATATGACTTCTTCTTCCAATAAACAAAGGAAGTAAACAAAAACCGAACTGAATTATAGTTTGATGTCCACAAACATTTATTTCCTAAACTCCAAAAAAAAAAACCCTGAAAAAGCCAAACAAAACCAAAATGACTAACCGAATGTTCACACCTAGTTTCAATTAACTCGAAGTATCAACCATTGGAATATGCCAAATACTCTGTTTGAAAACGCGCACGCCTCAACCGTTTCCACGGAGATTAGGCATTCCACGTCTTCCAACCATGGGGATTTCAATATATGCGGTAAAAAAATAGGAACCAAAAAAAAATTAACTTTTTGTTTGTTTTAACTTGAAAATCTTGTATTATTTACTACGTTTACAAGTTTGATATCTACAGAGATTTATTTTCTAAACTTCAAAGAAAAAACCAAAACGCCTGAAAAAGTCGAGACAAATCTAATTCAAAATAGCGATAAACTATCAAAAATTAAATGTGAATGAAAAAATATTTTATATTTACTTTCAGGTATTTTTATATTTACTTAAATGTAAAATTTTTAATTTTATGACAATAGAGTTAATGTGTAATTAGGTAATAATAATATTTTATTTGTGTTAGTTTGACTATAAACTAAAGAAATTAAATTTGTCACTATATTTAAATGCATAATAAGGTAATAAAATAATTTTATTTATTTACTTTGACTATAACCTACAGAAATAAATTTTTTCACAACAGTATTAATTAGTAAATAGGTACTAAAATCATTTTGTTTATGTTAGTATGACTAGTATAAGAATATAAACGAATTAAATATTGAAAATTTATTGAATTCTTTATTTTTCACCGAAACAAATTCATTGTTTATTTGTGTATGTTATTATATACAAAACTATTTCAAGAATAAACTAACGATAACAATAAAGAATATAGATAAATGAATATCGCCAAAAAAATGTTAATCACATTTAATGTCATTATAGTGTTGGTTTGTTAATATGTTCATTGCATGAATAGCAAACTTTTACTAGCTTATTGATATATACTCAATTTTTAATTAAATTGCATTTTAAAACCTTTTACAAATGTCAATATTGGTTAAATGATTATTCTTAAATAGGTATAAAATTTTATTATTTTATTACATTTTGACTATAGTTTAAGAAATAAACTAAAAGATTTTTTACTCATTTATATTCTACAAGAAAATATTTTCCATTTGTGTATGTTTGTGATATTATAAATATTTATGATGCAAAAAAATATCACAAAAAAAAATATTTGGAGCATTACACATAATGGATATTTCTAAGAAAATTTTAATCGCATTCATTCTCAGTATCTTCTTCATCAGCTCTTCTGTTCATTGCGAGGATAGCAATCCTGGTATTTGCTTATTACTACATACTCTAATTTTATTTATAGATATATTTAACATTTTTTAAAGAATTAAAATTGTTTTTAATGATAATTGTTAAATAGATTTTGGAATAAAGTTTGACTACATAAAATGCTACGATCCATGTGGAGCGGAAGGACCGGACGGATGTGAGAAGTTTTGTGCAGCTAAAAGCTTACAATTGGTTGGTAGATGCATTTCTGGAGATTGTTGTTGTACTTCGAAACAAACAAAATAATCTATTAAAGTACATGTATTTGTTAGACGGATAAGATCACTTGGTCTTATATGATTTTAATCATGTGTTAAGAAGATTAATCGAAATCAAAATACCATCTTTTGATGTCTAACTTTATTAAAATTAAGTACATAGTTTTGGAAAATAAATTCTAAAATGAAATGGTTATACAATGTCCAAAATTATGAAATGTGCTTCTCCGTCATCTCAAATTTGGCAAATTTGTTGTATATGTGCTAAGGTTTAAACATTGAAATAAAATTTGCAAATGAATAGCAATCACAATAGTATTTTCGTTTCAGATTCCATATAGATCAAATATTAATTAAAAAAATTATGACCATCTAGTTAAGTTGGAACGACAATTTCATATTTTTTTAATAAACTTTCAATAGTATTGAAAATAGCTAAAAATAAATTAAATTAAAAAATAAGTTTATGGGCATTTGATGGGTATGAGTTTTCATCCCAAAAATATATAATCGCTTAAAGAAAAGAAACAGCTTTGAGTTGTAGTAGGAGTCTTATCCAATGAGAAAACAATAATATTGTAGGATCAGATTCATTGAAAAATAATGTTATACTAAGAGTTTTATTAGTAATAATCATGGTAGTAAACAATATAGGTTTGAGTTTTATTATATTACTAAATGAAAGCAATGTTAAAGCAAAACGAATATTATATAAAATAAATGTTGGTTGTTAGTATACATGATGTAGTAAAGTAGCATTAACAACTGAAGACAATCATATATATTTTCATCATAGTGATTGAAACATTACAACTCAACAGTCTACACTTTCATGACCTAAAATCAGTTATGATATTGATTCTAAATCAGATCCTCATAAGGCTATAAAATTGAATAACAACGAGAAACAAACAAGTTTAATATAATTACTAGATATGTTTAAAATCAAGTTTAGTGTTCCAGATATATAGCCAGTCAAATCTAATTCAGGTCAATCAACCACAATTACCAAAATTCCAAAAATGGAAATAAGAGATTTCATTCATAAGTGGGGTTCAGAAACCTCCACCTATATAGAGATACAAATATGACTTCTTCTTCCAATAAACAAAGCAAGTAAACAAAAACCGAACTGAATTATAGTTTGATGTCCACAAACATTTATTTCCTAAACTCCAAAAAAAAAACCCTGAAAAAGCCGAACAAAACCAAAATGACTAACCGAATGTTCACACCTAGTTTCAATTAACTCGAAGTATCAACCATTGGAATATGTCAAATACTCTGTTTGAAAACGCGCACGCCTCAACCGTTTCCACGGAGATTAGGCATTCCACGTCTTCCAACCATGGGGATTTCAATATATGCGGTAAAAAATAGGAACCAAAAAAAAATAAACTTTTTGTTCGTTTTAACTTGAAAATCTTGTATTATTTACTACGTTTACAAGTTTGATATCTACAGAGATTTATTTTCTAAACTTCAAAGAAAAAACCAAAAAGCCTGAAAAAATCGAGACAAATCTAATTCAAAATAGCGATAAACTATCAAAAATTAAATGTGAATGAAAAAATATTTTATATTTACTTTCAGGTATTTTTATATTTACTTAAATGTAAAATTTTTAATTTTATGACAATAGAGTTAATGTGTAATTAGGTAATAATAATATTTTATTTGTGTTAGTTTGACTATAAACTAAAGAAATTAAATTTTCACTATATTTAAATGCATAATAAGGTAATAAAATAATTTTATTTATTTACTTTGACTATAACCTACAGAAATAAATTTTATCACAACAGTATTAATTAGTAAATAGGTACTGAAATCATTTTGTTTATGTTAGTATGACTAGTATAAGAATATAAACGAATTAAATATTGAAAATTTATTGAATTCTTTATTTTTCACCGAAACAAATTCATTGTTTACTTGTGTATGTTATTATATACAAAACTATTTCAAGAATAAACTAACGATAACAATAAAGAATATAGATAAATGAATATCGCCAAAAAAATGTTAATCACATTTAATGTCATTATAGTGTTGGTTTGTTAATATGTTCATTGCATGAATAGCAAACTTTTACTAGCTTATTGATATATACTCAATTTTTAATTAAATTGCATTTTAAAACCTTTTACAAATGTCAATATTGGTTAAATGATTATTCTTAAATAGGTATAAAATTTTATTATTTTATTACATTTTGACTATAGTTTAAGAAAATAAACTAAAAGATTTTTTACTCATTTATATTCTACAAGAAAATATTTTCTATTTTTGTATGTTTGTGATATTATAAATATTTATGATGACAAAAAAATATCACAAAGAAAAAAAAGCTTTGGAGCATTACACATAATGGATATTTCTAAGAAAATTTTAATCGCATTCATTCTCAGTATCTTCTTCATCAGCTCTTCTGTTCATTGCGAGGATAGCAATCCTGGTATTTGCTTATTACTACATACTCTAATTTTATTTATAGATATATTTAACATTTTTTAAAGAATTAAAATTGTTTTTAATGATAATTGTTAAATATATTTTAGAATAAAGTTTGACTACATAAAATGCTACGATCCATGTGGAGCGGAAGGACCGGACGGATGTGAGAAGTTTTGTGCAGCTAAAAGCTTACAATTGGTTGGTAGATGCATTTCTGGAGATTGTTGTTGTACTTCGAAACAAACAAAATAATCTATTAAAGTACATGTATTTGTTAGACGGATAAGATCACTTGGTTTTATATGATTTTAATCATGTGTTAAGAAGATTAATCGAAATCAAAATACCATCTTTTGATGTCTAACTTTATTAAAATTAAGTACATAGTTTTGGAAAATAAATTCTAAAATGAAATGGTTATACAATGTCCAAAATTATGAAATGTGAAATAAATAAAAGAGCTTCTCCGTCATCTCAAATTTGGCAAATTTGTTGTATATGTGCTAAGGTTTAAACATTGAAATAAATTTGCAAATGAATAGCAATCACAATAGTATTTTCGTTTCAGATTCCATATAGATCAAATATTAATTAAAAAAATTATGACCATCTAGTTAAGTTGGAACGACAATTTCATATTTTTTAATAAACTTTCAATAGTATTGAAAATAGCTAAAAATAAATTAAATTAAAAAATAAAGTTTATGGGCATTTGATGGGTATGAGTTTTCATCCCAAAAATATATAATCGCTTAAAGAAAAGAAACAGCTTTGAGTTGTAGTAGGAGTCTTATCCAATGAGAAAACAATAATATTGTAGGATCAGATTCATTGAAAAATAATGTTATACTAAGAGTTTTATTAGTAATAATCATGGTAGTAAACAATATAGGTTTGAGTTTTATTATATTACTAAATGAAAGCAATGTTAAAGCAAAACGAATATTATATAAAATAAATGTTGGTTGTTAGTATACATGATGTAGTAAAGTAGCAATTAACAACTGAAGACAATCATATATATTTTCATCATAGTGATTGAAACATTACAACTCAACAGTCTACACTTTCATGACCTAAAATCAGTTATGATATTGATTCTAAATCAGATCCTCATAAGGCTATAAAATTGAATAACAACGAGAAACAAACAAGTTTAATATAATTACTAGATATGTTTAAAATCAAGTTTAGTGTTCCAGATATATAGCCAGTCAAATCTAATTCAGGTCAATCAACCACAATTACCAAAATTCCAAAAATGGAAATAAGAGATTTCATTCATAAGTGGGGTTCAGAAACCTCCACCTATATAGAGATACAAATATGACTTCTTCTTCCAATAAACAAAGCAAGTAAACAAAAACCGAACTGAATTATAGTTTGATGTCCACAAACATTTATTTCCTAAACTCCAAAAAAAAAACCCTGAAAAAGCCGAACAAAACCAAAATGACTAACCGAATGTTCACACCTAGTTTCAATTAACTCGAAGTATCAACCATTGGAATATGTCAAATACTCTGTTTGAAAACGCGCACGCCTCAACCGTTTCCACGGAGATTAGGCATTCCACGTCTTCCAACCATGGGGATTTCAATATATGCGGTAAAAAAATAGGAACCAAAAAAAAAATTAACTTTTTGTTCGTTTTAACTTGAAAATCTTGTATTATTTACTACGTTTACAAGTTTGATATCTACAGAGATTTATTTTCTAAACTTCAAAGAAAAAACCAAAACGCCTGAAAAAATCGAGACAAATCTAATTCAAAATAGCGATAAACTATCAAAAATTAAATGTGAATGAAAAAATATTTTATATTTACTTTCAGGTATTTTTATATTTACTTAAATGTAAAATTTTTAATTTTATGACAATAGAGTTAATGTGTAATTAGGTAATAATAATATTTTATTTGTGTTAGTTTGACTATAAACTAAAGAAATTAAATTTTTCACTATATTTAAATGCATAATAAGGTAATAAAATAATTTTATTTATTTACTTTGACTATAACCTACAGAAATAAATTTTATCACAACAGTATTAATTAGTAAATAGGTACTGAAATCATTTTGTTTATGTTAGTATGACTAGTATAAGAATATAAACGAATTAAATATTGAAAATTTATTGAATTCTTTATTTTTCACCGAAACAAATTCATTGTTTACTTGTGTATGTTATTATATACAAAACTATTTCAAGAATAAACTAACGATAACAATAAAGAATATAGATAAATGAATATCGCCAAAAAAATGTTAATCACATTTAATGTCATTATAGTGTTGGTTTGTTAATATGTTCATTGCATGAATAGCAAACTTTTACTAGCTTATTGATATATACTCAATTTTTAATTAAATTGCATTTTAAAACCTTTTACAAATGTCAATATTGGTTAAATGATTATTCTTAAATAGGTATAAAATTTTATTATTTTATTACATTTTGACTATAGTTTAAGAAAATAAACTAAAAGATTTTTTACTCATTTATATTCTACAAGAAAATATTTTCTATTTTTGTATGTTTGTGATATTATAAATATTTATGATGACAAAAAAATATCACAAAGAAAAAAAAGCTTTGGAGCATTACACATAATGGATATTTCTAAGAAAATTTTAATCGCATTCATTCTCAGTATCTTCTTCATCAGCTCTTCTGTTCATTGCGAGGATAGCAATCCTGGTATTTGCTTATTACTACATACTCTAATTTTATTTATAGATATATTTAACATTTTTTAAAGAATTAAAATTGTTTTTAATGATAATTGTTAAATATATTTTAGAATAAAGTTTGACTACATAAAATGCTACGATCCATGTGGAGCGGAAGGACCGGACGGATGTGAGAAGTTTTGTGCAGCTAAAAGCTTACAATTGGTTGGTAGATGCATTTCTGGAGATTGTTGTTGTACTTCGAAACAAACAAAATAATCTATTAAAGTACATGTATTTGTTAGACGGATAAGATCACTTGGTTTTATATGATTTTAATCATGTGTTAAGAAGATTAATCGAAATCAAAATACCATCTTTTGATGTCTAACTTTATTAAAATTAAGTACATAGTTTTGGAAAATAAATTCTAAAATGAAATGGTTATACAATGTCCAAAATTATGAAATGTGAAATAAATAAAAGAGCTTCTCCGTCATCTCAAATTTGGCAAATTTGTTGTATATGTGCTAAGGTTTAAACATTGAAATAAATTTGCAAATGAATAGCAATCACAATAGTATTTTCGTTTCAGATTCCATATAGATCAAATATTAATTAAAAAAATTATGACCATCTAGTTAAGTTGGAACGACAATTTCATATTTTTTAATAAACTTTCAATAGTATTGAAAATAGCTAAAAATAAATTAAATTAAAAAATAAAGTTTATGGGCATTTGATGGGTATGAGTTTTCATCCCAAAAATATATAATCGCTTAAAGAAAAGAAACAGCTTTGAGTTGTAGTAGGAGTCTTATCCAATGAGAAAACAATAATATTGTAGGATCAGATTCATTGAAAAATAATGTTATACTAAGAGTTTTATTAGTAATAATCATGGTAGTAAACAATATAGGTTTGAGTTTTATTATATTACTAAATGAAAGCAATGTTAAAGCAAAACGAATATTATATAAAATAAATGTTGGTTGTTAGTATACATGATGTAGTAAAGTAGCAATTAACAACTGAAGACAATCATATATATTTTCATCATAGTGATTGAAACATTACAACTCAACAGTCTACACTTTCATGACCTAAAATCAGTTATGATATTGATTCTAAATCAGATCCTCATAAGGCTATAAAATTGAATAACAACGAGAAACAAACAAGTTTAATATAATTACTAGATATGTTTAAAATCAAGTTTAGTGTTCCAGATATATAGCCAGTCAAATCTAATTCAGGTCAATCAACCACAATTACCAAAATTCCAAAAATGGAAATAAGAGATTTCATTCATAAGTGGGGTTCAGAAACCTCCACCTATATAGAGATACAAATATGACTTCTTCTTCCAATAAACAAAGCAAGTAAACAAAAACCGAACTGAATTATAGTTTGATGTCCACAAACATTTATTTCCTAAACTCCAAAAAAAAAACCCTGAAAAAGCCGAACAAAACCAAAATGACTAACCGAATGTTCACACCTAGTTTCAATTAACTCGAAGTATCAACCATTGGAATATGTCAAATACTCTGTTTGAAAACGCGCACGCCTCAACCGTTTCCACGGAGATTAGGCATTCCACGTCTTCCAACCATGGGGATTTCAATATATGCGGTAAAAAAATAGGAACCAAAAAAAAAATTAACTTTTTGTTCGTTTTAACTTGAAAATCTTGTATTATTTACTACGTTTACAAGTTTGATATCTACAGAGATTTATTTTCTAAACTTCAAAGAAAAAACCAAAACGCCTGAAAAAATCGAGACAAATCTAATTCAAAATAGCGATAAACTATCAAAAATTAAATGTGAATGAAAAAATATTTTATATTTACTTTCAGGTATTTTTATATTTACTTAAATGTAAAATTTTTAATTTTATGACAATAGAGTTAATGTGTAATTAGGTAATAATAATATTTTATTTGTGTTAGTTTGACTATAAACTAAAGAAATTAAATTTTTCACTATATTTAAATGCATAATAAGGTAATAAAATAATTTTATTTATTTACTTTGACTATAACCTACAGAAATAAATTTTATCACAACAGTATTAATTAGTAAATAGGTACTGAAATCATTTTGTTTATGTTAGTATGACTAGTATAAGAATATAAACGAATTAAATATTGAAAATTTATTGAATTCTTTATTTTTCACCGAAACAAATTCATTGTTTACTTGTGTATGTTATTATATACAAAACTATTTCAAGAATAAACTAACGATAACAATAAAGAATATAGATAAATGAATATCGCCAAAAAAATGTTAATCACATTTAATGTCATTATAGTGTTGGTTTGTTAATATGTTCATTGCATGAATAGCAAACTTTTACTAGCTTATTGATATATACTCAATTTTTAATTAAATTGCATTTTAAAACCTTTTACAAATGTCAATATTGGTTAAATGATTATTCTTAAATAGGTATAAAATTTTATTATTTTATTACATTTTGTCTATAGTTTAAGGAAATAAACTAAAAGATTTTTTACTCATTTATATTCTACAAGAAAGTATTTTCCATTTTTGGATGTTTGTGATATTATAAATATTTATGATGACAAAAAAATATCACAAAGAAAAAAAAAACGTTGGAGTATTACACATAATGGATATTTCTAAGAAAATCTTAATCGCATTTATTCTCAGTATCTTCTTCATCAGCTCTTCTGTTCATTGCGAGGATACCAATCCTGGTATTTGCTTATTACTACATACTCTATTTTATTTATAGATATATTTAACATTTTTTAAAGAATTAAAATTTTTTTTAATGATAATTGTTAAATAGATTTTGGAATAAAGTTTGACTACATAAAATGCTACGATCCATGTGGAGCGGAAGGACCGGACGGATGTGAGAAGTTTTGTGCAGCTAAAAGCTTACAATTGGTTGGTAGATGCATTTCTGGAGATTGTTGTTGTACTTCGAAACAAACAAAATAATCTATTAAAGCATATGTATTTGTTAGACAGATAAGATCACTTGGTTTTATATGACTTTAATCATGTGTTAAGAAGATTAATCGAAATCAAAATACCATCTTTTGATGTCTAACTTTATTAAAATTAAGTACATAGTTTTGAAAAATAAATTCTAAAAAAAAATGGTTATACAATGCCCAAAATTATGAAATGTAAAATAAATAAAAGAGCTTCTCTGTCATCTCAAATTTGGCAAATTTGTTGTTTATGTGCTAAGGTTTAAACATTCAAATAAATTTGCAAATGAATAGCAATCACAATAGTATTTTCGTTTCAGATTCCATATAGATCAAATATTAATAAAAAAATTATGACCATCTAGTTAAGTTGGAACGACAATTTCATATTTTTTAATAAACTATCAATAGTATTGAAAATAGCTAAAAATAAATTAAATTAAAAAATGAAGTTTATGGGCATTTGATGGGTATGAATTTTCATCCCAAAAATATATAATCGCTTAAAGAAAAGAAACAGCTTTGAGTTGTAGTAGGAGTCTTATACAATGAGAAAACAATAATATTGTAGAATCAGATCCATTGAAAAATAATGTTATAGTAAGAGTTTTATTAATAATTATCATGGTAGTAAACAATATAGGTTTGAGTTTTATTATATTACTAAATGAAAGCAATGTTAAAGCAAAACGAATATTATATAAAATAAATGTTGGTTGTTAGTATACATGATGTAGTAAAGTAGCGTTCAACAACTGAAGACAATCATATATATTTTCATCATAGAGATTGAAACATTACAACTCAACAGTCTACACTTTCATGACCTAAAATCAGTTATGATATGGAATCTAAATCAGATCCTCATAAGGATATAAAATTGAATAACAACGAGAAATAAACAGGTTTAATATAAATACTAGATATGTTTAAAATCAAGTTTAGTGTTCCAGTTATATAACCAATCAAATCTAATTCAGGTCAATCAACCACAATTACTAAAATTCGAAAAATGGAAATAAGAGATTTCATTCATAAGTGGGGTTCAGAAACCTCCACCTATATAGAGATACAAATATGACTTCTTCTTCCAATAAACAAAGCAAGAAAACAAAAACCGAACTGAATTATAGTTTGATGTCCACAAACATTTATTTCCTAAACTCAAAAAAAAAAAGAAAACCTGAAAAAGCCGAACGAAACCAAAATGACTAACCGAATGTTCACACCTAGTTTCAATTAACTCGAAGTATCAACCATTGAAATATGCCAAATACTCTGTTTGAAAATGCGCACGCCTCAACCGTTTACACGGAGAGTAGGCGTTTTACGTCTACCAACCGTGGCGATTTCAATATATGCGGCAAAAAATAGGAACTAAAAAAAAGAATCAATTTTTTGTTCGTTTTAACTTGAAAATCATATGTTATTTACTACGTTTACAAGTTTGATATCCATGGAGATTTATTTTCTAAAATTCAAAGAAAAAACATATAAAAAACAAAAAAAAAACCTGAAAAAGACGAGCCAAATCTAATTCAAAATAGTAATAAACTATTAAAAAAAATAACTTTTAAATGTGAATCAAAAAGTATTTTTATATTTACTTACAAGTATTTTTATATTAACTTAGATGTAAAATTATAAATTTTATGACAATAGAGTTAATGTGTAATTAGGTAATATTAATATTTTATTTGTGTTAGTTTGACTATAATCTACAGAAATAAAATTTATTACTATATTTATATGCATATTTAGGTAATGAAATAATTTTAGTTATTGATTTTGACTATAATCTAAGGAAATAAATTTATCACAACAGTATTAATGTGTAAATAGGTAATATAATCATTTTCTTTATGTTAGTATGACTAGTATAAGAATATAAACGAATTAAATATTGAAAATTTCTTGAATTCTTTATTTTTCACCCAAATAAATTCATCTCTTTTTGTTTGTTTATGTTATTATATACAAAACTATTTCAAGAATAAACTAACACAGACAATAAAGAATATAGAAAAATGGATATCGCAAAAAAAATGTTAATCACATGTATTCAGATAATGCAACATTCAACAACTGAAGACAATTGTAGATATTTTCATCTTAGAACTTGAAACATTACAATACAACAGTCTTCACTCTCATGACCTAAAATCATTTATGATATTGAATCTAAATAATATTCTCGTTAGGATATAAACTTCAATAACACCGAGAAACAAACAGGTTTAATATAATTTGATATGTTTAAAATCAAGCTAAGGGTTCTTAAAATATAGCCAGTCTAATCTAATTCAGGCCAACCAACCATAAATACCAAAAAATCCAAAAAAAGAAACAAAAGATTTCAATAATAAGTAAGGTTCAGAAACCTCCCTCTATATTGAGATGCAAATAAGACTTCTTCTTCCAATACACAAAACAAGAAAACAAAAACCTGACTGAATTTTAATTTTATGTCCACGGAGATTTATTTTCTAAACTCTAACAAAAAGAAAAAAAAACAAAAACCTGAAGAAGCCGAACTAAACAAAAATGACTAACCAAATGTTCACACATAATTTCAATTAACTCGAAGTATCAACCAATGGAATATACCAAATCTAATTCAAAATATTGATAAACTTTTAAAAGATAACTTTTAAATGTTAATCAAAAAGTAGTTTTATATTTACTTACATGTACAATAATAAATTTTATGACAATAGGGTTAATATGTAATTAGGTAATTATACTATTTTATTTGTGCTATTTTGACTATAATCTAAAGAAAGAAAATTTATCACTATAATATTAATGCGTAATTACGTAATGAAATACTTTGTTATTTTCTTATGACTATACTCTAAAAATTAAATTTTGTCACAACAGTGTTAATGTGTAATTAGGTAATGAAATCATGTTCTTTATGTTATTCTGACAAGTCTAATAATATAAACGAATTAAAAATTGAAAAATTTATTCTTTGTTTTTCACTAAAACAAATTCTTTTGTTGTGTGTGTATGTTATTATATACATAACTATTTCAAGCTTAAAATAACACACACAATAAAGAATATAGAAAAATAGATCTCCAAAAAAATGTTAATCACATGTATTGTCATTATAGTGTTGGTTTGTTCATAAGTTCATTTCACCAATAACAAACTTTTACTAGCTTATTGATATATACACTACTTTTATTTTCATTTCATTTTAAAACCTTTTCCAAATGTCAATATTGGTGCATTGATTATTCTTAAATAGGTAGAAAATTTATTGTTCTATTATATTTTGACTATAGAGGAAGGAAATAAACATAAAAATTTTTTACTCATTTATATTATACCAGAAAATAAATTTCATTTTCGTATGTTTGTGATATTATAAATATTTATCAAGAGAAAAACAAATCACAAAGAAAAACCTTTAGAGTATTACACAATGGATATTTCTAAGAAATTATGAATCACATTTATTCTCAGTATCTTCTTCGTCATCTCTTCTGCTCATTGCGAGGATAGCAATCCTGGTATTTGTTTATAATCATATTCTCTATTTTTATTTAAAGATATATTTCAATTTTTTAAGAATTAAAATATTTGTTTAATGATAATTGTTAAATAGGTTTTGGAATAAAGTTTGACTACATAAAATGCTATCATCCATGTGGTGTGGAAGGACCAGACAGATGTGAGACGTTTTGTGCAGCTAAAAACTTACAATTGGTTGGTAAATGCATTTCTAGAGATTGTTGTTGTATTTCAAAACAAACAAAGTAATCTATTAAGATATATGTAATTGTTAGACACATAAGATCACTTCGTTTCATATGATTTTAATCATGTGTTAAGAAGATTAATCGAAAAAAAAATACAATCCTTTGATGTCTAACTTTATTAAAATTAAGTATATAGTTTTGGAAAATAAATTCTAAAATCAAATGGTTATACAATGTCCAAAATTATGAAATGTAAAAATAAATAAAAGAGCTTCTCTGCTATCTCAAATTTGGTGAATTTGTTGTATATGTGCTAAGGTTTTAACATTGAAATAAATTTGCAAATGAATAGCAATCGCAATAGTATTTTCGATTCAGATTCCATATAGATCAAATATTAATACAAACAATTTATGACATCTAGTTAAGTTGGAACGACAATCTCATGATTTTTAATGAACTCTCAGTAGTGATGAAAATAGCTAAAAATAAATTAAATTAAAAAATGAAGTTTATGGGTATTTGATGGGTATGAATTTTCATCCCAAAAATATATGATTGCTGAAAGAAAAGAAACAGCTCTGAGTTGTAGTATGAGTCTTATCCATTAAGAAAACAATAATATTGTACGATCAGATGCATTGAAAAAGAATGTTGTACAATGAGTTTTATTAATGATAATTATGGCAGGAAACAATATATGTTTGAGTTTTATTATTTTATTAAAATGAAAGCAATGTTAAAGCAAGACAAAATTATATAAACTAAATGTTGGTTCTTAGGAAATTTTTAAAGATTCATAATTCAGATAATGCAGCATTCAACAGAAGACAATCATATATATTTTCATCCTAGAATTTGAAACATTACAATTCAACAATCTACATTCTCATGACTGAAAATCAGTTATGATATTGAATCTAAATCATATTCTAGTAAAGATATGAAATTCAATAACACCGAGAAACAAGCAGGTTTAATATAATTACTAGATATGTTTAGAATCAAGCTTAGTGTTCTAAACATATAGGCAATTTAATCTAATTCAGGCCAATCAACCATAAATACCAAAAATCCAAAAATGGAAATAAGAGATTTCATTAATATGAAGGGTTCAGAAACCTCCCTCTATATTGAGATACAAACATGAATTCTTCTTCCAATTATCAAAACAAGAAAACAAAAACTAAAAAAACAAAAACCGAACTGAATTATAGTTTGATGTCGACAGAGATTTATTTTCTGAACTCCAGAAAAAAAAGAAAAAAAAATCTGAAAAAAGTGAAACCAAACCAAATGACTAACAAAATGTTCATATCTATTTTCCTTTAACTCAAAGTATCAACAATTGGAATAAATCTAATTCAGAATATTGATAAACTATCACAAAATAACTTTAAAATGTGAATCAAAAAATTATTTTCTATATTTACACACATGTACAATAATAAATTTTATGAGAATAGGGTTAATGTGTAATTAGGTAATAAAATAATTTTATTTGTGTTACTTTGACTAAAATCTAAAGAAATAAAAAATTTCACTATAATATTAATAAGTAATTAGGTAATGAAATATTTTTCTTTGTTTTATTTTGACTATAACCTAAGGATATAAATTTTATCACAACAGTGTTAATGTGTAATTAGGTAATGAAAACATTTTCTTTATGTTATTATAACTAGTCTAAGAACATAAACGAATTAAAAATTGGAAATTTCTTGAATTCTTTATTTTTCACCAAAACAAATTTTTTGTGTGTGTGTGTGTATGTTATTATATACATAACTATTTTAAGAATAAATTAACAAAGACAATAAAGAATATAGAAAAATGGATTATCGCCAAAAAATATTAATCACATGTATTGTCATTATAGTGTTGGTTTGTTCATATGTTCATTGCACCAATAACAAACTTATTGGTATATGCTCTATTTTTATTTATATTTCATCTCAAAACTTTTTACAAATGTCAATATTGGTGCAATGATTATTCTTAAATTGGTGTAAAATTTATTATTATATTATATTTTGACTATAGTTTAAGGTAATAAGATTTTTTACTCCCGGGAGAGTGGGCGACCTGAACTCTAAGTCGCCACCCTCTCTCAGGAGAGAGCAGGCGACCTACCCTCGTGTTCTGATGTCTATAGACTATTATTAGGTCACCAGGTTCTGTAAGATGGACTGGCGACCTGCTCTTGTGTTCTGATTTCCAGAGACTACGATCAGATCGCCATGTCCCTTAAGATGGAATCGCGACCTACCTTTTTCCGGGACCAGGTCGCTATGTCTCGTAAGACAGACTGACGACCTGCCTCTTTAAGGACCAGGTCGCCATGTTCCGTAAGACGAATTGGTGACCTACCTCTTTCCGGACCAGGTCGCCATGTCCCGTAAGACGGACTGGCGACCTGCCTCTTGTTGGACCAGGTCGCCATGTCCCGTAAGACGGACTGGCAACCTGCCCTCGTGATCTGTTGTCTTGAGACTAGGATCAGGTCGCCATGTTCCGTAAGACGGACTGGCGACTTGCCTCTATTCGGGACCAAGATGCCATGTCCCGTAAGACGGACTGGCGACCTGCCTCTTGCAGGGACCAGGCTATCATGTCCCGTAAGACGGGCTGGCGACCTACCCTCTTGTTCTGATGTCCTGAGACTAGTCTTTCGTGTAGATACTTAGACTCTTCGGCTTATCAATCTCGAGGGGTGGGTTTTGACCCCAACAGTTAGCCCCCCAGCTCGTTAGTTCTGTGTGCAAGATTACAATCGAGCCGTTAATATGTCTGTTCGCCTAGAGACAAAAGTGTCACGCCAATCTGCTGACAAATAAGGTAATGGCGAATCACCTTGATAGATCGAAAGCTTCGTGTGAGGCGAAGGCTCAACGAGGTTATGTCGATGGTCAGAAGGCTTCGACCAACAAGTATCGTGCTATGCTCAGCGAATTGAGGCAGTTGCTTTGGTTGTTGTCCAACGCGAAGGCCAAAGAGGTCGACCTTGCTCAGGTGGTTGGCAATCTCGAACTCATTGCTTTGCTTCAGTGGAAAGAACCTCCGAATCTGGATAAGGAAAATGAAACATTGTCCGAGTGGAAAGAAAATTTATCCGGAGCGACGGGTCAGTTTGACAAGATGATTGTTGAAGTTCGAGAAAAGATCGAGTCGCAGCTGATTTCTTCTTCCCGAGGTGAAACCGTTATGACGTTTAGGAGTAGATCAGTCGAAGATGAGGCTGCAGCGGTTGGAGAATCTGACCAGCTGGGTCGAATGACGGAATTCCCGAGATTTCATATCATACCCTTGTTGGGGCGTTCGGCCCGGATTCCCCCTAGTTCTTTTGTGTTGGTTTTTGAGTTTTTAGTTTTGTTGAGCTTTTGCTGCTTTTATGTGTTGGCCCCTGCTCTTTTTATGTTATGAATTGACCTTTGTCTGGTTTTGTTCTTATTCACCGATTTAATATGAATATATTTTGATTAATTCTAGTCCGAATGATTTTCTGAGCATTCATGTGCCAACCGTCATTCCTACTAAACACTTATGTTTGAGTAACGTGCGAAGAGTGCTTTACCGGGCGCTCTGATCTAAGTAATACGCTTAGGAAAGCATCCTTTCTGGATTTAATTGTACAGCTCGACCAGCGTGACGTGAAGTGCTTTACAGTCCTCGGCTTTTTCATCTACGTGCCCTTTTTTGACGGCAAACATATTTATAATCTCATATCGGGGCTGGTTTGGTATTATGTTCACGATATTTGGTAAGACCAGTGCTCCGAGGACAGTGTTTACTGGGGTTTCCGAGCTTATTTCACAGTTTGTGCTCCGCAATATTTTCAATCTACGTAACTCTCCTGAAGATAAGCTAAAACGAATATTGTTCAGACACCTCCTGCATTCCCGATCAAGTCACACCCTTCAGATATTGATCTGAAAATTTTTATAAGCACGCTATTTTATCCGACTATGGATGTATACAGAACCATGGTTATTAATTCGGCTTGTTGTGATCAGCAACAGACGGTAAGATGTGTGCCAAGAGGCAAACATTTATTAATTCGGATTGTTGTGATCAGCAACATATATTTTTTGTGTGGTCAAAGTTCCTCAGAATTGGTGGGAGTATAAGTATATACGGAACCACTCCCCTCCCCCCCCCCCCTTTTATAAATTTTTAAAAGGGGGCAGCTGAACTTATCGAAAGAAATGTTGCCTACGTACCCTGGAATACGGGATCAAGCCAAACGTAGTTCGTTTACAATGTTTAAGGAAGTCTAGTGATGGTATTTCTTTAGGTGCATTGCATTCCATGATCTTGGTATGGGTTTTGCTTCTTTGTTCTCGAGTTCATATGCTCCTGGACGAACCACCTTCGTCACTTTGTATGGTCCTTCATACCTGGCGCCTAGTTATCCCGCATTTTGTTCCGCCGTGTTCTAGAAAAATTTTCGTAGGACGAGATCTCCTTCATTGAATTTGCGGCTGCAACCATTGGAGTTGTAGTACATGGCGGCTGGTTGCTGATAGTTTTGGATACGGACGAGTACTTGGTCTCGTCTTTCGTTGATCAGGTCCAGCTCGTTAAGTAGCATCAGATGGTCCAGGCCTTCTTATCCGGAGAGGAGTCTACGTCTGACTCCAGAGAAATCAACCTCCGATGGGATGACACATTCGGTGCCGTAAACAGGTGCAAATTGTATTTCTCCCGTAGCTCGCCTTGGAGTGGTCCGATGAGACCATAAGACCCCTTCAAGCTCGTCTGCCCACCGGCCCTTCTACTCTCCTAGGCGTTTTATGAGTCCGTCGAATATGGTCTTGTTGGCTGCTTCGGCCTGGCCTTTGCCTTGCGTATAGCGTGGCAATTTTTCCACATGAAGTGCTCTACCTGAGCATATTTTATACTAGCGTAAGATTCAGCCTCAACCCATTTTGAGAAGTAATTTGTAAGAAAAAATAGTGATACAGTCCTCCCAAGGATGATGCACTCTAAGGTGGTATGGGATAAACTTTGTATCCAAGAAATCGTGAAATCTAAAAGATCAAAGGATGTGGAGCGAATGGTCGCCCAGAAGTTGCGGAAGGCTTCTGATCTACCGATGGATCGTAGGGAGCGTCAAGGGTTGCGGAGGGTCCTTGATATACCTACTCAATGCCCTAGAATATGACACACCTAGACAACAAAGAGGTTTTAATGACCCAAAACCAGGCCAAGCTAGACCCAATTTAGTTTCAGAAGGAAACCCTAGTTTTCCCCTTAAATAGCCTCCTTTCCCATTTTATTTTTCTGCAAAACTTCATCAAAGCGAAGCTCTGTCAAAATCAATTCATCGGAGAGTGTTAGAGGTGATTTCTCACAGCCTCGGCGTGGATTTATCAGTGTATCATCGAATCCGAGGCAAAGGTAATCTCGGAAACCACTTTGCGATAGCTTACCGCTACATCCGTTCAGTAAATATAACCTTTTGTAATCTCACAAATCCAAGACCACAATCGGATTCAGGATGACGAGAAGAGTCCGTCGCCACCAAGATCGCTCCAAACCGCCGCCGGACGCGCCCGGAATCGCTGGTGGAAGTCTGGCGCGTGTCGTCCACGCGCCACCATTGATCGCCGCTGCCGCCGTTGACCGCCGCCGTCTCCGGTAAGTCGCCACCGCCGAGTTGACTCGGTGACTCATCCGAGTTGACTCAGTGACTCATTGGGTTGATCCGGTTGGGGTGCCGGGTCGGGTCCGGTTTGACTGGGTTGACCATTGACCGTTGACTTTGATCATTGAATTTTATGTTGACTTTGACCAGCTGATCCATAATCCATTTTTCGTCGTTCGAAGGCCGTTCTCACTCGATTTTTTCGTGCTTATTTCAGATTTAGCATCCAGAGTCCAGAAGACACAGTTAACCTCCATTTTGCTAAGGTGAGGACTTTCCGCACAATTCCGCAGTTTCGTCTAGGACGCCGTAGATGGAGTTTAGTACTAAATGTGATCTGTTTTCTCTTATCTAGTCTAGGTAGTTTTGATTATTAAATTGGAAATAGGGATATAGAGAATTCAACTCATTGATTGTGCATGTTAAATAGATGACTTTTGTTTGTTATATATATATATTATATAATTAGTCGAGCATGTTAGAGATTAGAGATTGCGGGGTACAGAGACGGACTTTTGTACTATCTACACCTTGTGTGAGAGGGGGTACGGGCAGCCTAGTCGATCTGCTGCCCGGTGCCTTAAGATCGATAAATTGTCAAAGTTGGCAGTGCCATTGGACACTTATTCCATGTTGACCTCCTGGTGAGAGGATGAGACGGGTGTTACATTTTGGTATCAGACCGGGTTTGTCGTCCCGTTTCTGACCCGGGAGGCGGAAGTAAAAAAGACGATTGCAAATTCGGTTTTCAACGGTTTTCAAAATTTTATGGGATTGGGGGATTTTAAAAAGAAAAAAAACTAAATAGTAGCACCCATTCTGTCTGGCATTAATCTATTATTCGTTGTGTCAGTTTCAGCAGAAGTCTAATCAATTCTTTTCGCTTTTCAGATGCCACCGAAGAGAGGCCGGCCCCGAGTTAAGGCCATTGATCCTGAAGAAGCAGTGCAGAATAGTCAGGCTGCAGGCAATTAAGTTGATGTTACTCAGACTGTCGTCCAACAGCAAGTCCATGAGGATGCATTCAGGCAGATTGCAGAGGAGGCAGCAGGGCAAGCTGCTCAGGAGGCAGTGCAGTGCATTGCCCAGGAGACTGCTCGGGTAGCTGCGCAGGAAGCTGCTCGGGTAGCTGCGCAGGAAGCTGCTCGGGTAGCTGTTCAGGAGATTGCTCACCAGTTCGCTCTTCAGGCTGAGCAAGCAGCTGCCGCCGCTCCACATGCACCACCACTGGCACCAGTGGGTAATGCTCAGGGTGTCGATCTTCCGCCACCACCTCCACCGTTACCGCCACCGCCACCGGCCAGAGTCAGAGAGGGACCCATGTACTTGGAGTTGATGAAAAAGATGCGGGAGATGGGTTTGGATCAATTCACTGGAACTGTGGATGCTGCCGCCACATATAGTTGGAGGCAGGAACCGCAACCTAGATCGGATGAGGTGTCCAGAAGAGTTTCGGTTGGACTTGGCTACTCAGTATCTGAGAGATGATGCTCTACACTGGTGGGATGGAGTTGTTGAAGGTATGTGTTGACATTTGAGCATTTTCAGAGGGAGTTCGACATGAAGTTCTTTCCTCGAGAAGTCAGAAACACGAATGCAAATGCTTTTGAGCACCTTTCTCAGAGCACCATGAGTGTTAGGGAGTATGAGCGAGAGTTCAGTCTTCTGCGCATATTTTCTGGGGGTATCTTGGACGAGGAGGACTTAATCAGGAGGTTCCTGAATGGTCTGCGAGTGGATATTCGCAACCGCTGTGCTGTGCGAGACTACACCAGCTTGATCGATTTGGTTGAGAAGGCTGCTATTCAGGAGCTAGGGATCTCTGAGGAGCAGAAACTCTTTAAGTTGACTCAGCACAAGCTTGAGAAGGCCCTAGAGACTCAGAGGAGGACTACAGATCAGTCATGACTACTGCCACCTTGTTCTCGTTGTCACCATCATCATTTTGGAGATTGCGTTCAGTGTTTTTCATGTGCGAGATTGTGTCATGTCGTGAAGTCCTGTCTGTCAAAGCAAGTGGATGCACCGTTTGTTACTCAGATTCCAGCTCCAGCAGCACCAACAGTTGCATCAAGGGATTATTTCAGTTGCGGTCAGCAGGGTCACATATCCAGAGACTGCCTGCATAATGCACAGGGGTTACTTCCGCCGCCACTAAAGCGCCAAGCCATTCCCCCGCGAGTATTTGTTGTTGGAGACCACGAGGGAGCTGAACCGAAAGCCAGTACGTATCCTTTGCTTATACTCATTGTTCTTTTTTTAGATTGTGGAATTGAGTTTGTTGTCATAAGTATTTTGTTTTTGTGGAAATCATCACTAGTTAGTATTTGTGTTTGGTCGGTTTTAGTTTGGGGTGGGGCAGTTTGTATCCTATTTGTTATCGAAGTTACGCATTGTTGGTAAGTTCGGATCTAGTCAAGCGTTTGTCCACTTCAGGGAGTGTTCGAGCTGAAGAGTAATCAGATTCAGACAGCCAATGCAGTAGATCTGGGAGCTTCAGTCATTCATCAAAATGTACCAGTCGTATTCGGAGAAGTGAGCTCATCGAAAACGTTGCAGAGATGGAGGTAAACCACTAAGAAGTGATTTTAAGGATGAAATCAGCCAGGCGGGTCAACACTTGAATTCGGGGACGAAATCCTCGTTAAGGGGGGAGAATTGTAACGATCCAAAACCAGGCTCAGCAAGGCCCAATTTAGTTTCAGCAGGAAACCCTAGTTTTCCCCTTTAAATAGCCTCCTTTCCCATTTTATTTTTCTGCAAAACTTCATCAAAGCGAAGCTCTGTCAAAACCAATTCATCGGAGAGTGTTAGAGGCGATTTTCGCAGCCACCGCAGAGGAAAATGTAATATCGAAAACCACTTTTCGATAGCTTTCCGTTAAATCCGTTCAGTAAATCGTCCATAACTTTCTAACCGTTTAGAATCTTGCAAATCCAAGACCACCAACGGATTCAGGACGACAAGACAAGTTGGTAGCCACCAAGATCGCCCCAAACCGCCGCCGGACGCACCAGGAATCACCGTTAGAAGTCTCACACGTGTCGTCCACACGTGGCCGTTGACCGCCGCCATCTCCGGTAACTCGCCGTCGCCGAGTTGACTCGGTGACTCGCCCGAGTTGACTTAGTGACTCTCTGGGTTGACCCGGTTGACCGTTGACCGTTGACTTTGACTGTTGACTTTCTGTTGACTTTGACCAGCTGATCCGTTATCGGTTTTTCGTTGTTCGAAGACCGTTCTCACTCGATTTTTTTGTGCTGATTTCAGATTTAGCATCCGTTTTAGCATCCAGAATCCAGAAGACGCAGTTAGCCTCCATTTTTCTAAGGTGAGGGCTTTCCGCAGAATTCCGTACTTTCGTCTAGGACGCCGTAGATAGAATTTAGTACTAAATGTGATCTGTTTTCTCTGATAGAGTCTAGATAGTTTTGATTGTTAAATTGGAAATAGGGATATAGAGAATTCAACTCATTGATTGTGCATGTTAAATAAATGATTATTGTTTGTTATATATATATATTTTATATAAGTAGTCGAGCATGTTAGAGATTAGAGATTGCGGGGTACAGAGACGGACTTCTGTACTATCTACGCCTTGTGTGAGAGGGGGTGCGGGCAACCTAGTCGATCTGCTGTTCGGTGCCTTAAGATCGATAAATAGTCAAAATTGGCGGTGTCATTGGACACTTATACCATGTTGACCTCCTGTTGAGAGGGTGCCGACGGTCACTGGATCTGTTAGTAGGGTCATTTTGTTTTTGTTTGGATGCTTTAGGTGCCGTGATTGCTCATATTTAGTCTGCTTTCTGTGTTTGGAGTGCTATGACCAGATTGCGTTTTCTGTTATTAGCATCCCTTACCTCACTGAGTGACTCCCATGTTACTCACCCCTCTTTCTTCCGTTTTCAGGTGAAACGGACAAGTAGATTTACGCTATGACGCCCACGTGCTACTTTTGAGATTTTACGATTTTCGGTATTTTATTTTAAACATTATGTTATGATTTTATTTGAGTTATCGGGTTATTGGATTTATTATAGTTAACTGGATTTTTTAATTGTTAATGAAATTTGTATTAATTGGAGTATTTGAGATTTAAATTGAGTTTGGTGGCATGTCGTTCTCGGGTGAGGATGAGACGGGTGTTACAGAGGTTTTGATCAATGATACAACTCCCCATGACCATAAAATGAGATAACCTCTCAAAAGTTCCAAAAATTAAAATCAAGTCTTATTATTCAAATGTGCTTACAAAAGTATTTATACAAAATACTTGTATGAAAACTAGACAGCATTAAAACTCGAAAACACAATTCCAATAAAAGACTTTATTATATTGGGTTGAATAACTCTTTAGCTCCAAATGATTTTTAATCTTCAATTTTCGTCACTCCTTTTGGGCTCCAAGTAAAGTCATCACTTTGGTCTCCTTTTGGACTTGTAATAGCTTAAAAATGGGCTGGACTTGATGCATACTATCATAATGGATTTCTGAGTGCTCACCATGTCCTAAACTTCATAATTAATCCCAGTGAATCCATGTAGAAGTTTCTTTAGTCTTTAAATGGTCTGGTTGAGGTCTGCCATGCCTCTTATTGTGCTCTTCATGATTGTATCAAGTAGGAACCTCTTATGCTTCGAATTATGCATTGGCCTCACAATGTCGATTGACCACCTCATCAACAGGTACATGCGAAAATGGAGGATAGAACTTTGGCTGGCTGGTGGATTGTCGCGCGTGTCTTTGGCACTTCTCGCATTTGAGGGAGAATTTCTCGCAGTCTTTCACCATGGTCGGCCAGTAGTGTCTGTGCCGCTTGATTTTGATTGCGAGTGCTCTTCCTTTGGAATGGTTTCCACATGATCCGCTATGGACTTCTTCTATGATTTTTCTTGCTTTTTCATGGTCCGGATAGCCTCCACTTGAAAATGTTTCCATCTAGTAAAATGAAACAGGCGGTTTGTGCTCTCAGTTTCTGGGCCGCCCATTTTTCTGCTGGAACCTCTCCGTCCATGATATAGGCTCGTATCAGGCCCATCCACTTGCGATCGCTGCCGTATTCTTCCTGCGGGTCCATTGCTATCTCTTCTTCTGGAGGGTCTTCTTCTTCTTCCCATTCCGGTGGTCGTATAAGGTTTGTGACTTGAGGTGGATTGATGCTTGGTTTCTCAATGAATTCCACTGGAAAAACTCACCTTTCTCCGGGGGTTGAAGTCAACGCTAGGGCTGCCAATGCATCGGCTGGGGCATTCTCTCCGCGAGAAATTCGTGTGAGTTTGAACTCCTTGAATTGCTTGGCCAGGTTTTGGAAGATTTGGAGATAGCCTTCCATTCAATCGTCCCTCGTCTCATACTCTCTGCTGAATTGGTTTGTGACCAGCTGTGAGTCGCAATATGCTTTTAGGTTTTGGATTTTAAGTTCAAGGGCCAGTCTCACGCCCGCAAATTAGAGCTTCATATTCTACTTCATTATTTGAGGCGTTGAACAGTAGTCAGAATGATTGCTCCAAGATTTCTCCGGTGGGCGACGTTAATCACACTCCGACTCTCAAACCTTGATTTGACAATGCTCCGTCCGCGTGAAGCGTCCAAACTGAGTTTGGTATTGGTTCTTCGACGCCCGCGGTTGGGAGTTCGACTAGGAAATCCGCCAGCACTTGGGACGTTAATCACATGTTCTTGTCTGATACTCGATGTCGTACTCACTTAGTTCCACCACCCATTTCGCTAGTCACCCCTACTGATTCGGACTATGCAAAATTGTTATGAGGGGAAAAGTTGTAAGCACGACGATCGTATGTGACTAGAAATATGGTCACAGCTTCTGGGCTGACATCACCACTGCCAGCACCACTTTCTCCATTAATGTTTCCGCGTCCGTCAGAGTTTGGCTTACATAAAAGATCTGTTTTTGCTCGCTGTGCTCCTCCCTTATGAGCACTCTGCCTACCACCCTGGATGACACCGCGGTGTACAGGAACAAGGGCTCCCCTTCAACCGGGTTTGCTAAAACATGTGGACTCACCAAATAGTTTTTCAACTCATGGAATGCCTGCTCGCACTTCTCCGTCCATTCAAACTTTTTGTTTCCCCTGAGGGTGTCACAGAATGGCAGACATTTGTCCGTCGATCTTGAGATAAATCCGTTCAGCGCCGCGACTCGCCCTGTCAACCTATGGATTTCTCTTTTCATCTTTGGGGAGACCATCTCTATCAGAGCGCTTATTTGTTTCGGGGTTGCCTCTATTCCTTGGTGTGTCACAAGGTAGCCTAGGAACACTCCTAATGCTTCTCCGAATGCGCATTTCGCTGGGTTCAGCTTCATATTGTGGCGGTTGAGTTGCTCGAAACATTCTCGCAAATGTTCGACGTGATCCTTCTCCTCTATGAAATTTGCCAACTTGTCATCGATATAGACCTCCATCATCTTTCCGAGCTATCCAACAAACATTTTGTTGACGAGTCTTTGGTATGTCGCTCCGGCGTTTTTATGGCGGAACGACATTACCTTATAGCAATATATCTCGCAGTCTGTTATGAATGCGGTTTTCTCCCTGTCGTCAGGACTCATCATGATTTGATTGTATCCGAAGAATGCGTCCGTGAATGATAGCATTTTGTTCCCAGCTGTGGCCTTTACTAGCCGGTCAATGTGCGGAAGTGGGGAGCTGTCTTTTGGGCATCCTTTGTTTAGATCTGTGAAATCGACGCAGACTTGTCACTTTCCATTCTTCTTCTTCACTACCATCGGGTTGGATAGCCAAACGATATATTTTACTTCCATGGATACGACTTTCAGCAGTAACTCCACCTCGTCATTTACCGCTTGGGCTCGTTCCGGCCAAAGTTTACGCCTTTTATACTTCACCGGTTTGAATGTCGTGTATACATTGAGATCGTAGCTCGTGATGTTAATGTCTATCCGAAGCATATCTTCTGTTTTCCATGCGAATGTGTTGACATTTTCTTTCAAGAAAGAGATTAACTCCGATTTGATCGGCTCCTCTAGGTTAGCTCCAATTTTTGCGCACAGCTCCGGCTGTGCTTCGTCGATGCATGTCGAGATTACTGGTTTGCATGAGGGATCGCTCCCCGTTTTTCGGGCTTCTTCGATCAACAATTTGTACTCCAGCTTTGCGAGTTGTCGTTCTACCCTTGTCTTTTTCGGTTCCGTCTTTATGTCAGATTCGGTCACTGGCCTTCTTAGTTTATGCTCCATTAGTGAACAAGCTCTTCAATTTCTCTGCCGTCCCCAGATCGTTTCAGTTCCGGTTAGAGTCGGAAATTTGAGGAAAATGTGATAAGTCGAAGGAATAGCCTTAATTGAGTTTTGCCAAGGCGTTCTCATAATTGCGTAGTAAATTGCTGGGTGGTCAATCAGTGAGAATTCTACTTCCTTCTTCACTCCTTCGGCTCTTACGGGGAGTTGGATTGCTCTGGTGGTCATCATCGTTTTTCCGGTGAAACTAGTCAACGGTGTAAGATGGGTTGTGAGATGCCAAGTCCCAGTGTTCATTCTCTGAAGGGTTTCTTGAAATATAACGTTCTCAAAACTCTCTGTGTTGATTAGAACTCCTGCCACACAATCGTCTCCGATCGAATGGTTAATGACAAAAGGATCATCATGATGGTGGTCGATTACGGTAGCTTAACTTCCCATAAATAAGATCATATTGCTTTGAACCTCTTGCGATTGGCTTCAGTCCATTGTGTCTGTGGGTATGCCTTTCGTTCATGTATCATCTTGCTCTTACGGTTTAGAATAATTCTCGTCTCCACCGACGGTGCCAAACTGTGAGAGTTGAAACTTAAATAATCAAAACTTATAATAAATGGGGGTTCGAAAATCCTATTTTAAAAGAACTCAAGCACCAAGATTGAAAGTTTACTTTATTGAATGATCTTTTTGTCGAATACAAATAATTTCGTAACAGCTTAACGGTCTTACAATACGAGGTCTACGTACTCAGAATGGGATGGTCTAAACCTTAATACATGCTATCTATATATACTGAGCGACTTGAGATGCCGAGATGAGATATTACCGATGTGCGACATCGTCGACTGAAGTAATCCGCCCACTTCAATGGGTATGGGCATTACCTACGTCCTGTCTTTTCCGTAGTCATCGTTTGGTCTTGTCCCAACCCAGCTCGCCTCGGGTTTGGTCCGGTATGATTTGAGTTTGGTCGTTGACTTGTTCGACTTCTTTGCCAATCTTATGGTTGGTTCGTGAACAGTTTCATGAACAGTATTATGATTAGTGTTCTGAACCCGAGTAACGCTAGACCAGATATTCGGGTCGGAGATTTTGTGATCGGTTTATGAACATTTCTCCGTGAATAGTATCTCGTTAATTGTGTCGCAAACACTGTTCTGAGGCCGAGTAACGCTGAACCAAACTTTTAGCTCGCCAGTTTGGTCAAGAAAAATATAAAGAGATCGTGTAAAGGATCATGTCGCCTGGAACCATTCTCGGTGAGGTTGGCGACCTGCCTTCGGAGTGACCAGGTCGCCAGTCTCTCACCCGGGAGAGTGGGCGACCTGCTTTTCTTAGCGACCAGGTCGCCACCCTCTCTCCCGGGAAAATGGGCGACCTGCTCCTTCGGGTGACTAAGTTGCCACTCTCTCTCTCCCCCGGGAGAGCGGGCAACCTTATCCTTTGAGTGACAAGGTTGCCACTCTTAATACTGGGGGATTGGGCGACCTGCGTTTTCAGGTGACCAGGTCGCCACCTTCTCTCGGGAGAGAGAAGGCGACCTACCCTCGTGTTCTGATGTCTAGAGATTATGATCAGGTCGCCATGTTCTGTAAGACGGACTGGCGACCTACCTCTTTCCGGGACTAGGTCGCCATGTCTCGTAAGAAGGACTGGCGACCTGCCTCTTTCTGGACCAGATCACCATGTCCCGTAGGACAGACTAGCGACCTACCTGGCTCTTGCATGCTAGACCAGGTCGCCATGTCCCGTAAGACAGACTGGTGACATGCCCTCTGTAAGAGTTGAAACTCACACAATCAATGCTTATATTAAATGGGGGCTCGAAAATCCTATTTTAAAAGAACTCAAGGACCAAGATCAAAAGTTTATTTTATTATGTGATCTTTTTGTCAAATACAAAGAATTTTGTAAAAGCTTTTATATTCTTACAATACGAAGCCTAAGTACTTGGAACGGGATGGAGTAAACCTTAAAACATGTTATCTATATATACTGAGCCACTAGGAATTCCGAGATTAGCTACTACCGATGAGGGACATCACTAAATATAGCAATCTGCCGACATCAACGGGTTTGGGCTTTATCTGCCCATTCTTCTCAGCACGTCATCATTTGGTCTTGTCCCGACCCAGCCCGCCTTAGGTTTGGTCCGGTCCGACTTGAATTTGGGTTGCTGTGTTGTTCGGCTTCTTTCTCAGTCTTATTATCGGTTCGTGAACAGTTTCAGGAACAGTGTTTAGTAAATAGTGTTCTGAATCCGAGTAACGCTAGACCAAATCTTCGGGTCGGAGGTTTATGTTCGGTTTATGAACAATGTTCCGTGAATAGTATTTCGTGAATACTGTTTCGAACACTGTTCCGAGACCAAGTAACGCTGAACCAAACTTTAAGCTCGCCGGTTAGGTCAAGAAATACATAAAGGGATTGTGTGAATGATCAGGTCGCCCAGAACCGTTCTCGGAGAGAGAGTGGGCGACCCGCCTAGGACTTGGAGAAGGTTGTCCACATCCCGAGGAAGGTGACTGGCGCCCTGCTCTTGGCCTTGAGGGTCATTGGACGAGTTTTCGGGTTCTCGGAGAAGTTTTCATGCCATTGGACAAGCAGCAGGTCACCCACTCTTTGCTTAGAGCGAGATGGCGACCAGCTCTTGGTCTTCATGGTCCTCAAACAAGTTTTCGGGTCCTCAGACGAATTTTCGGGTCCTCGGACAAGTTTTCATGCCTTTGGACATGCAGTAGGTCGCTCACTGTTTCCATAGAGGTAGATAGCAACCTGCTCTTGGTCTTCATGGTCCTCGGACGAGTTATCGGGTTCTTGGACGAGTTTTTGGGTCCTCAGACAAGTTTTCTGGTCCACAGACGAGTTTTCAGGCCCTCAAAATAGTTTTGATGCCTTTGGACAACCAGCAGGTCGCCCACTCTTTTCTTAGAAATAGATGGCGACCTACTCTTGGTGTTCATAATCCTCGGAAAAGTTTTCGGGTCCTTGGACAAGTTTTCGGGTCCTCGGACAAGTTTTCGGGTCCTCGGACAAGTTTTTATGCCTTCGGACAAGTAGCAGGTCGCCCACTTTTTGCTTAGAGGGAGATGGCGACCTGCTCTTGGTCTTAGTGGTCCTTGGACAAGATTCGGGTCCTTGGATGATTTTTTGGGTCCTCGGGCAAGTTTTCGGGTCCTTAGACGAATTTTTGTGCAAATACTTAGACATATCGACTCATCAATCTTCGGGGGGTGGGTTTTGACCCCAACAATTAGCCCCCCAGTTCATAATTTCCTTGTGCGGAAGTGAAGAGTTTTAAGTAAGTTGTTGATCGAGATTGATGAACCGGAATGGTAAGATATGTGCCAAGGGGCGAACTGAAAGTTTCTTGAACCCAAATTCGGTGAGATGGTATATACTTTTTGCTACGGAGAGGAGGAAATGGCGACCTGCCTAGAGGCGGAGATAACAGCGACCTGCCCTCTCTTATTGATAATGGCGACCTGCCTTCCTTCAGTTGGCCAGCAGTTTCTTCCTATGATGTAGTCCGAGTGGACCTACCTACCCTTTGTTTAGATCTGTGAAATCGACGCAGACTTGTCACTTTCCATTCTTCTTCTTCACTACCACCGGGTTGGATAGCCAAACGATATATTTTACTTCCATGGATCCGACTTTCAGCAGTAACTCCACCTCGTCATTTACCGCTTGGGCTCGTTCCAACCAAAGTTTACGCCTTTTATACTTCACCGGTTTGAATGTCGGGTATACATTGAGATCGTAGCTCGTGACGTTAATGTCTATCCGAAGCATATCTTCTGTTTTCCATGCCAATGTGTTGACATTTTCTTTCAAGAAAGAGATTAACTCTGATTTGATCGGCTCCTCTAGGTTAGCTCCAATTTTTGCGCACAGCTCCGGCTGTGCTTCGTCGATGCATGTCGAGATTACTGGTTTGCACGAGGGATCGCTCCCCGTTTTTTGGGCTTCTTCGATCAACAATTTGTACTCCAGCTTTGCGAGTTGCCGTTCCACCCTTGTCTTTTTCGGTTTCGTCTTTACGTCAGATTCGGTCACTGGCCTTCTTAGTTTATGCTCCATTAGTGAACAAGCTCTTCAATTTCTCTGCCGTCCCCAGATCGTTTTAGTTCCGGTTAGAGTCGGGAATTTGAGGAAAATGTGATAAGTCGAAGGAATAGCCTTAATTGAGTTTTGCCAAGGCGTTCTCATAATTGCGTAGAATTTGAGGAAAATGTGATAAGTCGAAGAAATGGCGACCTGCCTAGAGGCGGAGATAACGGCGACCTGCCCTCTCTTATTGATAATGGCGACCTGCCTTCCTTCAGTTGGCCACCAGTTTCTTCCTATGATGTAGTCCGAGTGGACGTCCATTGGTAGATTCCCACATGCGTTAGATGAATGCCTGGTTATTTCTTTTGAAAGTGATCGAAATGTTCCAAACATGTTTGTTTCCGGAATATGGCTGATGAAACGATTAAGGCAACATTTGAGCCTTCCTTAACATTTGTGTGAGATTTTGATTTTCGTTTCTTCTGTTTAGTTTTTTTCTCTTTGTCTTGTGTTAGCTTTGCTTCCGAGGTCAGCGCTTGGAAGGCCATGAACGAGAAACTCGAGATGAGGGCTGCTCGATACAAAGCGAGCAAGGAGAAAACCCTCTTGAAGGTAGCATCCGTTAAGGAGAAACTCTAAAAGGAAGTTGCCCTTTGTGAGAAGCGCGCCCTAAAGGCTTGCAAGAGGCAAAGGTGGGATTTGGCGGAGAAGTATCGCCTTCGCGTGGATAAGGAGAAAGATTCCCTCACCGAGTTGTCTGAGGCCAAAGAGTCGGAGGCGTGCATGTACAAGTTCTCTGGGAACTTGCTCTTGATTGCTGACTCGAGGGAGGTTGAACCCTTGCCGAGGGGAAGGAGAAGGTGTAAGGATGGGCTGATGAACACAAGGGTGATGTGGGCTGCTTCCAGCGAGCCATGGATGGTTTCATTGGGGAGTTAGCGTTTTCTCCTGTTTCTCCGTATGTGTCGGAATGTGCTCTCGGCGAGGGCCCGATTGAGGACGATGCTGCCAAAGTCGGAGTGGTGGACTTTGGCGGTACCAACCACAGCGCTCTGGATGGGTGTTCCGGTGCTAGCTCTGATTAGAGCAGCCCTTGTAATTTGTACTTCTGTTATTTGGTTTGGGTCGTTTTGACTCTTGTTACATTTATTGATTTCTCGGGATTTTTGAATCCTCTCTATTGAACTTGAATCTTTTTAGAGTTATCCTTCGTGTTTGAATCGGAATTTTTGATTGACTTGAGTCTTGGGTGTTTTGAAGGGGATGCTTTGCCGGGCATTACGATCTTTCCGACCAGAGTACCATTGATGATATTCTATGAGTTTGTGAATGGTTGTTAAGGCTGGGCACTGTCTTTGATGTCTTGGAGCTTTCAGTACATTTGACCTATGAACTCCTTTCTTTGGTGACACACATTTATAATCTCATACCAGAGCCAGTTTGGTATTGTGTTCGCGAGATGAAATCAAACCATTGTTCCTTGGATGGCATTTACTGAGTTCGCGAGCTTATTTCGCGGCTTACGCTCCGTAGTATTTCCAATCTACGAAACGCTCCTGAAGATAAGCCAAGTCGAATATCGTCCAGACACTTCCCTCTTTCCTGATCAGGTTGCGTCCTTCGGATATTAGTCCGAAAATTTATATAGCGCGCTACTTTTATCCATCTCTGGATGTCAAACGAACCATGGTTAAAGTCGTTGCTTGGACTACATCTGTATTGTTGTGGCCAACAAAAGACAAGTTTTCGAAAACTCTAGAGAGTTGTGGAAACATAGTCGGATTGCCTCGATGATTTTCGTTGTTCTTCCGGTGAGATCAGTTAGCGGTTTTGGATGGGTTGTGAGATACCAGGTCTAAGTGCTCATCCTCTGAACTGGTTTCTCGAAATATGAGCGTCTGTTGGTGATCGTCGTTCTTCCGGTGAGAACAATCAACGGTTTTTGGTTGGGTTGTGAGATGCCACGTCTCAGTGTTCATCCTCCGAACTGGTTTCTCGAACTATGAGCGTTTGTTGGAGATTGCCAATCTTCAGGTGAGAACAGTCAACGGTTTTTGGATGGGTTGTGAGATGCCAAGTCCCAGTGTTCATCCTCCGAACTATTTCTCGGAATAGAAAACTTGAGAGAGCTGCGGGAGTATATAGATATATACGGACCCACTCCCCCTCCCTTTTTTTTTTGGAGGGGGCCAGCTGAACTCGTTTTTTAGGCGCACTGCCTACGCACCCCGTTGATATAGGGATCAAGCCACACAAAGTTCCGTTTGTTTTTTTTTTCCATTTTTTTCATTTTTTTTTGTTTTTTTTTTTGTTTTTTTCAATGGGACTATCCATGACTAGTCTTTGGAAATGACATCATCCTCTGTGACTTCCTTTGTTGAGGAGGTGCCTTTTTGGTAGTTGTCGTTGCTGTATCCTCGGGAACGATTTCCACTTTTTTGGGTTGTTCCATTTCCGACTTCTCGCCTTTATCGGTTTTAGGGGCCTTGGAGTGCTGCTCGATGATTGTACCCGAATTCTTGCGCTTCGGGTTTTCCATTGGCGAGACCGTTGAGTTCCGGAGTTTGTGCTCCGAGAAGAAACAAATCCAAGACTCCTTCTTGTTTCCCCATATCCTCTTAACTCCACTTGGAGATGGGAATTTCAGGCACTGGTGATAAGTTGACGGGATATCGCGCATTGATGGTCCATTGGGTTCCCATGATGACGTTGAAAATTGCGGGTTGGCTTGCCACCGAGAAATCTACAATCTTCGTAATCCCGCCAGCATGGACCGGAAGTCGGATGGTTTTGTCCGTCATGGTTACCTCGCCAGTGAATCTGGTTAATCTGGGGGTGGGTTGGACGTTAGATAGACTGACGCCCATCCTTCGGAGTGTTTCTCGGAATATCAAATCCACCGAAACTTCCTGTGTCGATTAAGATTTGGGATACGTCACAATCATTGATGACTAATTTCACCACCAGGGGTTGGTCGTGAGGTTGGTGGAGCCCTTCGGCATCGCTTTCCTCGAAAGTGATCAGGTCGTCATCTAGAGTGATCGGTTCCTGTGGGTTTGAATTTTTATCTCCTCTTCGCTGAAAGGCCTTTATGGAAGCGACCGTGTCTCGGCTATACTGAGAACCTCCCATGATCATGTTGATCTTTCTTCAGTTGTATGTGGTGGTTTCTTCATTTGATCTCCTTCCCCGTTTTGGGGCTTCTCCTGCCGGCTTTAGAGGGCGCTCCTCGTCGGGCTGGTTGCCCTGTGTCTCAGCGTTTCTTTCAGTCGCTCCGAGGCTTTCCATCGTTACTGTGTCTCCGAAATATCCTACCAAGAACTTGGCTGCAAGTCTCCTTGCAATAGTTTTGCAGTTTGCAGTCGAGTGACCATTGGCTTGGTGAAAGTTGCAAAAAGCTTTTTCATTGCAGCCTGTGTTGCGAGTCAAGGTGTTCCACGATCCCCATCCGCGTCCGGGTTTTTCGGGTGATCTCTCCGTGCTTACTTGGTAGTTATGCGCTCCACCAGAGTTTGAACCTTCGTCGTCAGAGTCAGATGTCGATCGGCTTATGAACAACGAGTAATACTTCAAGAAAGCTGCTGATAGTTGATCGAAATTATCGATCAAATCTCTTTCCAAGCGGAGACCCACAACAAAGCCGGTCCTTTCAAATGCTAGACGAAAAGGAGGCAAAAGCTGGCGTCTCTTTCTTCGTTCTTGAACCACGATCGACCCATGGTGATCCAAAAAGCCATCATGTGAGCCGTTGGATCTGATGTCCGTCGTAGAATGGGATCCAGATTTTCCCGGGATCAGAAGGCTTCACCTCCATGATTTGGGATGTGAACGGGATCTTCTGGGCTTCCTCCAAGCCCCGATCAATTTCTGGGGTGGCACTGATGGCCTGGTGGACCTGGGAGTGCACTGTCTTCATCTCGCATTTTGCGAGGTCGAGCTGGGGCGGAGCTTAGCCATTTTGCTTTTCTGGCCTGCAGAGAATGGCATTCTGCCTGGTCGGCCTACTCTTCTTTGTTCCTCGGTATGCCGTTGTTGCTCTATCCAGAGTATGTTTTCCTCCTCCTCGGTGAGCTCTCGTACCTCGTCTACTATCTCATCTTCGTCTTGGCCGGTTTCGTCTTTGGTGATTCTGGTATGTCCTCCGTTCTCCTCTTCAGTTACTGTTGACATAGGTTGATCGGTATTTTGTGAAGCGGTGATCTTTCTCTGAAACGGTAGCGGCCCGGATGGGTCCACAAGAATCTGAGACGCCTTGCTCCGAAGGTCCGGCGATTTCGCTCCGAGACTCCTCTCGGAGGAACGTTCCTTGTTCGGTTTTCCTGCCGGATTGTCTCTAATTGTTGAGCCATCATCCCGTTGAGTTTCTCCTGCTAGGCTTGTTGCTCTACGAGTGTTGCTAGCATCGTCTTCATTTCAGTCATGGAAACTGTTGCTCACCCTGAATCGGACCGCTCCGCCGGGTTGGTTGTGTCCTTATTTACTCCGTCTCCAGACATTACTTTCTTTCTTGTGTCCTTTTGCTTTTTGCTATTTCTCGTCCCCACCGACGGTACCAAACTGCAAATGTCGGAACTTACACAATCAAAGCATATATTAAATGGGGGCTCGAAAATCCTATTTTAAAAGAACTCAAGGACCAAGATCGAAGTTTATTTTATTAAGTGATCATTTTGTCAAATACAAAGAATTTCGTAAAAGCTGAATAATCTTACAATACGAAGCCTATGTATTTGGAAAGGGATGGATTAAACCTTAATATATGTTATCTATATATACTGAGCGACTTGGGATTTCGAGATGGACTACTACCGATGTGGGACATTGCTAAGTATAACAATCTGCCGACTTCAACAGGTTTGGGTTTTATCTGCGGCCCGTCTTCTCAGCACGTCGTAGTTTGGTCTTGTCCTGACCCAGCTGGCCTTGGGTTTTGTCCTGTCCGACTTGAGTTTGGTTTGCTGTCTTGTTCGGCGTCTTTCCCGGTCTTATGGTTGGGTAGTGAACAGTGTCATGAACAGTGTTTTGTGAATAGTGTTTCCAGACCTAAGTAACACTAGACCAAATCTTTTGGTCGGAGGTTTATGTTCGGTTTATGAACAGTGTTCAGTGCATGGTTTTTTGAACACTGTTCCAAGACCAAGTAATGTTGTACCAAACTTTAAGCTCACCGGTTCGGTCAAGAAATACGTAAAGAGATCGTGTGGATGATCAGGTCACCCGAAACCGTTCTTGGTGAGGTTGGTGTGCCTTCGGGAGGACCAGGCCGCCACTCTCTCTCCCGGGAGAGCGGGTGACCTGCTCCTTCCTGTTCTAATTGTCTAGAGACTCTGATCAGGTCACCTCGAACCGTTCTCGGAGAGGTTGATGACCTGCCTTCGGAATGACCAGGTAGCCTATTTCTCTCTCCCGGGAGAGAGATTGGGCGACCTGCCATTTCATGTGACCAGGTCGCTACTCTCTCTCTCCCCGGAGAGGGAGTGGGCGACCAGCTTCTTTGGAGTGAGCAGGTCGCCATCTTCTCTCCGGAGAGAGTGGGCAACCTGCTTCTTTGTGTTCTGCTGTCTAGCCGGAACCGTTCTCGGAGAGGTTGGCGACCTACCTTCGGAATGACCAGGTCGCCTCTATCTCTCTCCCGGGGGAGAGAAGTGGCGACCTACTCCTTCAGGTGACCAGGTCGCCACTCTCTCTCTCCCGGAGAGAGAGGGTGGGCGACCTGCCAGTTCGGAGGGAGCAGGTCGCCATTCTCTCTCCAGGAGAGTGGGAAACCTGCCTTGGATTTGGAGCTGGTTGTCCACATCTTGGGGAAGGTGAGTGGCGACCTGCTCTTGATCCTGACAGTCCTCTGACGAGTTTTATGGTTCCTCAGACGAGTTTTCGGGTTCTCTCAGAAGATTTCATGCCTTTGGACAAGCAGCAGGTTACCCACTCTTTTCTTAGAGGGAGATGGCGACCTGCTTTTGGTCTTCATGATCCTCAGAAAAGATTTCGGGTTCTGGGACGAGTCTTCGAGTTCTCGGATGAGTTTTCGGGTCCTCAGACGAGTTTTCGGGTCCTCAGTCAAGTTTTCATGCCTTAGGACAAGCAGCAGGTCGCCCACTCTTTTCTTAGATGTAGATGGCGACCTGCTCTTGGTCTTCATGTTCATTAGAAAAGTTTGCGGATCCTTGGACGAATTTTCGGTTCCTCGGAGAAGTTTTCATGCCTTTCGACATGCAGCAGATTACCCATTCTTTTCTTAGAGGTAGATGGCGACCTACTCTTGGTCTTCCTGGTCCTAGTACGAGTTTTAGGATCCTTGGAAGAGTTTTCGGGTCCTCAAACATGTTTTCTTGCCTTTGGACAAGCAGCAGGTCGCCCACTCTTTTCTTAGAAGTAGATGGCGACCTGATCTTGGTCTCCACGGTCCTCGGACAAGTTTTTGGGTCCTTGAACGAGTTTGCGGGTCCTTGGACAAGTTTGCGGGTCCTCGGACAATTTTTCATGCCATCGGACAAGTAGCAGGTCGCTCACTCTTTGCTTAGAGGGAGATGGCGACATGCTCTTGGTCTTGGTGGTCCTCAGACAAGAGTTCGGGTCCTCAGGCGAGTTTTTGGTTCCTCGGACGAGTTTTCGGGTCCTCGGACAAGTTTTTGGGTCCTCGCACGAATTTTTGTGCAAAAACTTTGACGTCTAGGTTCATCAATCTCAGAGGGTAGGGTTTTGATCCTAACACCCTTGTGTTCTGATGTCTTGAGACTAGGATAAGGTCACCATGTTCCGTAAGATGGACTGGTGACCTGCCTCTTTCTGGGACCAAGTCACCATGTCCCGTAAGATGGACCGGCGACCTGCCTCTTTCTGGGACCAGGCTGCTATGTCCCGTAAGACTGACTGGTGACCTGCTGTCTTGTTCTGATGTCTTGAGACTAGTCTCTCGTGTAGATACTTAGACTCTTCGGCTTATCAATCTCGATGGGTGGATTTTACCCCAAGATTCAATATCATCCAATATCTCTACCTCTAACTTCATCGAATTTTTTGAATGTTCGTATCAGACAGGCCTTGGAATGTGAAACCAATAGTAAGATACTCAATGTACTTCAAAGTATACACACCACAATTGCCAGAATTTTCATTTTGCGGGACAGTTCCCAGTCTTTTAATTGTAAACTGCTTAGTGCTCTTCTTTTGAACAGAATCAGGAACCATCAAATTTAACAACGCATGGATCATTTTGGTGAATGGCCTACAATAATTGAGTATATCCTTGTCGTCCTTAACAATCGATGGGATGCTATCGTAAACAAAGATCTTATCCTTCACCAAGTATATGTCAAGAGCCACCCAATGGTTGTTGTTTATGAAATGACATGTGTATAAATGGTCTACATCCTTAAATCGTTTCTTGTGCGGCACTACCTCAGCAGGATGCGTACCATTAAATGCTTTAATGTAACTGTCGTTGAAAACCCAATCCTTCTCCTCAAAATCCTTGTAGTGGGAAACCAATTTGCAAACGAACCACTGGTCCAAGAAAAGCAATGTGAGACGAGTGGTATGGTGATGGATCTTGCATCGATCTCTTGTGAAACATATGCATTGCAGCACATATATGCTGTAAAGAAAACAACACCGATTAAAAATTTGCACTGATTAATTCTCTGGTAGTAATAAAAAAACTAGGATTAACCGTTACATTCAACCACCCATATGTATCGTTCGACCATTGTGATCTTGGAGTGATAATGATTTTATAGAACTCTACACTTGAATTGAAAGTTCCAATTGGTTCCATACTAGAAACAAAAGGGTAAAAAAGATAAGAAAACATAAATTGTTATATACATAAGAATAAAAAAAATTGACTTGCTCATCTAGCTGCCAAAGGTCCAGCAGCTTATCTTCCAATAATATTATTGTAAAGAAGTAAGTTCAGTATACTGAGATTCAACCAGGTTTACTATGATCCATATATGTTTAAAATCAAGCTTAGTCATCTAAACATATAGCCAATCTAATCTAATTTAGGCCAATCAACCATAGAAATCAAAAATGCAACAATGGATATAAGAAATTTTATTAATAAGTAGTGCTCAAAAACCTCCCTTTATATTGAGATACAAATATGAGTTATTTTTCAAATAAACAAAGCAAGAAAGCAATGAAATTTATGAAGTTTTTGGTGATTTGTAGTTGACGGCTTTTCAAGCTTCAATCAACATGACTCTCCATAGTTTTGTGGTTCCTCTTGTGCTTTTATGAGTGTAGGAAGCAGCTATGACAAATTGTTGATGATTTGGTGAAAATCATTGGAGATTTAGAAAGTTTCAAAAAATATCGGATTAGTAATTGATCAGTTAACTCAAATGATCGATCGACTGGTTCTTCCAAATTGGTCGATCACTAAGGCTCTTAGATTGGTTTAACTGTTGGCTAGAAAATTTGGGGAGAATCAGGAGGATGTGATTAACCTCTTAGTCAAATTGTATAGGTTGATTGGTCGGTCGGTTACCATCAGTTTCTTCAGCTTGTTCCATTTTTAATAAACAATTATTCATTCTGTATGGGCGGGTTTGTCGACGCATTTATCTTCTAATTACTTAGGCCAAAAAACAATCTTTGACCAAAGTGCTATTTCATCTTTGCTGCATCATTCCCAACTTGTGCTCTTTCATGGTACATATTTTTCTGTGTGCTTCTTCGTTTAAATCTCCTAAATCTCTTTGCTTCATTACTACCAATTTGTGGTATCTAGGGGTTGTGCAGGTCCAGCTTGGGAAGGTCACATTCAACTCGAGGTACGACCATTCTAGCTCGGGGAATGGTTGCGTTTCAGTGTGGGAGCAGCATATCCATTCCAGCTCGGGGGCACGATTCCAACTCGGGAATCGACGGTCAACTCGGGGTCGTGGTTTTGTCAGCTCGTGAATGCACATGGCCAACTTGGGGGTTGAAGACATTTCTATCTCGGGGATGTGCATTCTCAGCTAACGTGTATGGAAAATCCAGCTCAGGGATCGTCCGTCCCAGCTTGGGGGAATGCTTTAGTCCATCTTGGGACAAGACCAGATGCAGCTCGGGATGTGTGGGCATGCTTTTCCAGATCGGGACCCCTCGGACTCAGCTCGGGGTCATCCGGAAGCATGCCAGCTTGGAGTCATTTCCACTCAAGCTCGTGAATGCTTGGCCACAGCTCGAGAGTGGAGAAAAGATCAACACGGGGTGACCAGCTCGGAAACACGGCCACCTCAGTTCTGGGATGTGAGGCCCATACTCGTCTAGCTTGGGGATGGGTCCAGCTCAGGAACGCCCCGTCCAACTCGGGACCTCGAGACATGGGCTTGTTCAACTCGGGACGCACCAATGGTTCAGCTCCGGATGCGGCCCTGTTCAGCTTGCAGGATTCTTCCGATGTTAGGCATCTTCAACCCTTAAATTTCAAAGGTGTGGATTTTGACCTCAACACAGATGCGGACGATCCTGCTCGAGATCGGACGCATGCCATTCCGTGTTCGGACGTGAACCAGATCAGTATGGACGCACAATTCAGCTTGGAGGTGTGGCCTTGTGCAGCTCGGGGATGGACGCACAACCACTCCAGCTAGGGGAAGGCGCGGCCTCAGCTCGAAGAAGGATTCAGCTCAGACACACGGTCACTCCAGCTCGGCGACGTGCGGCCTCAGCTCGGGTGCAGACTCGGAGGATTCCAGCTCGGGCATATGGCCGGTCAGATTGAGTGCATGCGCGAAGGATACCAACTCGGATACATCCTTATCAAGTTCGAGACTCACGGACACGGCCTTGTCCCGCTCGTGGATTTCTTCCGATGTTAGGCATTTTTAGCCGTTAATCTTGAAGGTGTGGGTCAGCCCTCAACTCTTCAGTTTTGTTTGCGGTGATGACGAGGTTATAGTGATATTAGATATGAGGTTAAGGAGCTAAAGGTGCTCTCTGAATATTTTCGTTGAACATCTTAAGGCAATTTTTCCGAAATAAAGTTTGAATTTTTTTGCAGAAGATAAGCCGTAATTTCTTTTGTTGTCTTCTGAAGAGCTGTTTTTCTCGGAAGAAAGTTAAACAACATGTTTTTTTGCGAATAGCTTTTGCATGAGGTAGAGTCAGGAAACCGTTTCCCGCAAAAGAAGAGATAGGCGCAAATCTGAAATCTTTCTGCAAATAGGGGATGAAGAGAGACTTGACACCAAAAACCAGGGTCAGTCTGCTTATTTCTACACCGGGTCCCGAGCCTCTTCTTTATATATAGGAGTTCACCTCTACCTTGTTTTTCACAATTTCAATTGTCTTCAAGAAAGCAAAGGGAGCTCTCCCTTCTCTCTCTAGAACCCATTTGTGATTCAAAGAGTGAATAGATTTCTTTAAGCCTTATGGACTAGTTTGGATACAATACTGACTCTTCCTCCGTATGACGCGGAAATAGACGATAAAGAAGGAGTGTGCCTCTGGCACTTCTCGCATTTCATATAGAATTTCTCGCAATCTTTCACCATCCTTGGTAAAACTAAGTGTGACGTTTGAATTTGATTGCAAGAGGTCTTCCATCAAAATGGTTTCCGCACAAGCCGCTATAGACTTCTTGCATAACTTTTTGAGCTTCTTTGCCTTCCACACATGTAATCAGTGGTCCAGAGAGTCTCCATTTGAAGATGGTTCCATATAGCATGACAAATCAAGGGCTTGGACTTTTAGTATTTGAGCGGCCCATTTGTCGGAGGGAACCACACCATCAGCAATGTACGCGCGGATGGCTCCCATCCATTCTCGTTCGCAACCGTATTCACCTAAAGTTGGATGCAGATCAATCTGCATGTTTGCTGTTTCCTCGGCCTCGTGGAGGTCTTCTCCTCGGCCTTGTGGAGGTCTTCGAGTGGATATATCAAGCTGATTATATCAGGTGGATCTATGCTCGGGTGTTCGATGAACTCCACTGGTATATCAGGTGGATGTTGATGCCAGATCTGCTAAGGCGTCCGCATGTGCATTTTTGCCTCGAGGTGTACGAGTAAGCTCGAATTCCTTAAATTGCTTTGTTAGGCTTTGGATAACTTTGAGGTACGCCTCCATCCTTTCATCTCTGGTTTCGTATTCTCTGCTAAATTGGTTTGTGATCAATTGCAATCACAAAAATCATGGATGTTTTGGACTTTATTTCCATTTACGAGCCTTAATCCTGCAATCAGGGCCTCATTTTCTGCCTCATTGTTAGAGGCTTGAACACAAGTTAAAAAGATTACTCTAGGGTTTCTCCTGTCGACAATTTTAGCCGAATTATGATATCAATCATTGCTTTGATGAACACCCATCCACATGTAGCATCCAATTGGAGCTTGCGGCCTGTTCTTTTCCTCCTGGAGGTGGGGAGCTTGACCAGGAAGTCGGCTAAGACTTAGGATTTTGAGTAAGTCCTGGTTTGGTATTCTATATTGTACTCGGTGAGTTATACTACCAACTTAGCCAATTGCACGGAAAGGCTCAGACTATGTAGAATTATTTGAAGCGTAAAGGTCTCGTTAAGACTACAATAGGATGCAATTGGAAATACGGTCTCAATTACCTAGCCGACATCACTACAACAATTGCCAGTTTCTCCATTTGAGGATACCTTACTTCGGCATCTCTTAATGTTTGACTTATGTAGAAAACTGGGTTTTGCTCGCTTCATTCATGTCGTATGAGTACTCCGCTTACTGCAGTTACAGAGATTGCTGTGCATAGGTATAACAGATCTCCCTTGCATGGGTTTAGCAAGCACTGGGAGGTTGCTAAATAGATCTTCAACTGATGGAAAGCTTCTTTGCATATCTCTATCCATTAGAACATTTTATTCATGCATAAAGTGTCATAAAGAGGAAGACACTTGTCTTTCGATCGGGAAATATATCGTCTGAGCGCTGCTACTTGTCCAGTAAGTCTTTGAACCTCTCATTTTTTCTATGGTGATGCCATCTCTAAAGGAGCGTCAATTTTCTTAGGATTCGTTTTGATGCCTCGATGTGTCACCAAGCAGCCTAGGAATTCATCTTATGCTACCGAAAATCTGTACTTCGTCGGATGGAGTTTCATGTTGCGTTTGTTTAAGAAAATAAAAAAAAAATCGTGCAAGTGTTTGACGTGGTCTTTCTCGTCGAGGAAATTTACGAGTATGTCGTCTATATAGACCTCAATGGTCTTCGCCAATTGTTGTGTTAACGTCTTATTCACGAGTCATTGGTGGGTTGCTCCGGCATTCTTGAGACCGAACGACATTACTTTGTAGCAATACGTTCTGCGGGATGTTATGAAATCAGTCTTTTCGCGATCATCTAGATTCATCACTATTTAATTGTACCCAGAGAATGCGTCCATGAACGAGAGCAACCTGTTGCCAGCTGTTACTTCCACCTGTCTGTCAATGTGAGGAAGAGGAAAGCTATCCTTTGAGTAGGCCTTGTTCAAATGCGTAAAGTCTATGAAAATTCGCTAATTTCTGTCTTTCTTCTTCATGACCACTGGATTTACGAACCAATCTGGTATTGACATTGGACCGTACGGCCGTACCGTCCGTACATGGCGTCCGTACCGTCCCAGGAAGTGCTTAGGAGGGCCATGAGGTGTTTTGGGTCTGTGCAAAGTCCGGGAGACTAGAGGACAGGAAGGAAGGTTTATAAGAAGCTTCCAGAAGACCGTGGACCAGCTGGACATGACCGTTACTGGATAAGGCCAGCTGGTCATGCCGCTTTTGCTTTTGTCCATCTCTCTGTCTTCTTTTGCTTTTGACGCGGTATTGGCCAGTCCTTAGATCCTTCGGCATATTCCTTGCCAGCTTTCCCTTATAAACGTGTGTATGCTCTTTTGTAATCATTATCTTGTATACTCATAGTTACTTTTGAATCATGAATCCATTTCTCTCCCGTTTACTCTTGTTCTTACTCTAAATCTTTCTCTTATTCCGCATAATCTCACATGGTATCAGAGCGTTTGATCCAATTCTACTCACTCTTCTTCATTTTCTTTCCTCTCTGTGATTTGTTCATCCATTCTCTCGGTTCTTCCTTGTTTCTCATCTGGTTTCCCTGTTCTTACCAAGCAACAATCTTTCATTCTAAGTCCATTTCAAGCTTCAAGGTGCAACCTTGTGGCCGGATTCTTCAAGTTATTTATATCATCTAAAGGAGGAACCTTTCTCAAGCTTGAAAATCCAAACTTGCAGCCAGTTTCTTCTCAATAATGGAGACTAACAACAACAACAAGTCTGTCACTTTGCCGGTCACACTCAAGGGAGGAAGCAGCTACCTTTTGTGGGCAAAGACAACCAAGGCGGTTCTTTGTTGCCGTGGTGTGTTGTCACATGTTGGTGACTCAGATGGTGATGAGTTCCCTCAAGATGAGGATATGCCACCAGTTGGAGGAGTCAAGTGGTTTCCGCAAGATCAAGCGGTGCTAGCTATCCTTCAAGGAAGCCTGGATGCATCGGTCCTTGAAGCCTACTCTTACTGCGAGACAGCCAGGGCTCTCTGGGACACTCTCAAGACTGTCTTTGGCAACATATCCAACCTTACAAGGGTCTTTGAGGTGAAGAGGGCTATCAACACTCTTTGTCAAGCCGACATGGAGTTCAATGCCTTCTTTGGCAAGTTCCAGTCTTTATGGGCAGAGTTCGAGATGTCGAGGCCTGCTACCGTGGATCCTTCAGTGCTGAATGAGAGGAGAGACCAGGAAAAGGTCTTTACACTTCTGATGGTGCTCAATACATCCTACAACGATCTCATCAAGCATATGCTTAGGGCTGACAAACTCCCAAGCCTTGATAAGGTGTGCTGCCAAATCCAAAAGGAGCAAGGGCCGCTTGGCTTATTCGGTGGAAAACAAAAGCTTCTTTAAGACAGATGAACGGAAGGTCACAATCCGCGACCATTGCAAGAAGCAGGGCCTTCACAAAGAAAAGTGCTGGATTCTCCATCCTCACCTCAAGCCGGCTAAGTTCAAGGGTGCCAATGCCCACTTCACTGAGGCTGCTCGTACTCATGGTCAGAACGAGGGAACTCAAACAGGTCACGGAGCTCAGGGACCAACAGATGGAAATGCCTTAGCCATGATTGCGTACAAGGGACCAGGGGGAGCTGGTGGAGCTTATGGTGAAGCGAGTGGATCCAACAATGATGTGGTGAGGAAATCCGACTTGGAGGCCCTGATCAAATCCATTTTCTCACTCAAGGAGTCTGTTATATCATTTCTGACCTCTAGGCCTAGTAAATCACTTGTCATTGACTCTGGTGCTTCATATCATATGATTAGTAATGCTGAGCTGCTTAGTGACATTAAACTGGCTTTAGGTAGTATAGTGATAGCAAATGGAGATAAGGTATCTGTTAGTGGCAATGGTAATCTTAAGTTGTTTGATAAACACTCAAAAACTCCTTACATGCCTAAGTTTACATCCAACTTGTTATCTGTAAAGAGAGCCACAAGGAAAATGGATAAGTGGATAGATAAATCCTGATTTAGGAGTCTTTTAGGCTCTAATACCAGATGATACACCCCTAGGGACCGTGGTTGCTTGATGGGAGATGGTGTGATGAAGGTTGGTCATGCGGCGCTTTCCTTTCAAACCGGTAGAGAAAGTTGATGGATAGATGTGGTAAGATGGAGCTGGTCAACTATCCATGCAGTTTTTTTTTACAGGTCGGTGGATGATCGGAGGAAGGGGTAGAAACGATTGACTCTCTCAATCATTGAATGAACAAGCTATCCGAATCACACAAACAATTTACTCCGCAGTTTTATAAGGAACCTATGTGCATCTCACACCTAAACTCTAAAGACCAAATTCAAAGACACATTTTTTTGAAAGAAAACAATACTTTTGCATTAAAATTATGATTCAAGGCATGCCTTACAAATATGGGTGGTGGTGAGCTTATATAAGACTTATGTACAAAGAAGTTAAACACAAAAATATTCTGCACATAATAGAAAAACTAGATGTTGGTGATAATGTGGGAAAAATGCTGAATGAGAGGGATTTGATTACTCCTTTAAACCTTGATATCTTGGGCATGAAATGATGTTGTTTTGGAGTGTCTTGGTTCATGGAATTTGTCTTCAAAATGCAGCTGAAATGGGAATGTAGCTCTTGGTCTTCATTGGTGGAAATTGTTGGGAATGTGATTGAATCTAGATATGGAAGGTTGGTCAATGATCTTCTCCATTTGATCCTGTGCGTTTTCATGAAGCTATGGACGTCTTTATTACCTCTGGCTGGTGGTAAATGTCTCCTGATCTCCAAATCTTGGTTTGGGAAAGATTAAACCAATCGGTTTACATACTTTCCATAATTGGGTCTAAGCTGACATGTTTTGTTTTGGGAAATGGGTGATAACTTGGGCCTCCGTTGGTTGTTTCTTCATTTTTTGGGCTTCCTTGAACCATTAGAGATTGATTAACAATCTCCAAGTTGTCTTAGGTTCAGATATTGAGTGAGTTGGTATGTGCAGCTCGATCTTTGGTCTAGTTGCGAATAGTGGTCTGAAACAAATTTGTCATCTTGAAAAAAATCAATAACTTCTTCTTGAGAAACGTTTTTGGGATGATTCTTCTTCGGGGTGTCTCCTAGATGGGTTGAGTGTGTGATTCAAGTGTTTGTTGAAGCAGAATATTTCATCTTGACCTCCATTTGAGCTGAACTCAGATCGCTAGTCTTCTTAGCGCTCCTCAGCTTCATGTTTTCCACCTCTATGGTTAGCTCCGGGTTGTCTGGCCTGGTACTGGTTCTGAGGGATACATCACCTCTGATTCTTAGAATGTGATTGCCCTGTTTGTGTCTTCTTCCGTTTTTGTTTGATCGATATTCACTTTAGTTTTTGCTCATAAGCTTTATCGATGTAACAATCTTCGGGAGTGAACCTCGCTTCCTCGACGGAAATATACTCGAGTTCCTGTTTCACGAATGTTTCGTTGAAATCTAAAGGAATCTCGCCAAGGTTTTCGAACGTTCTGGCCGGTGCAAACGTTTGGTACTCATCTTGAGCCCACTCAACTTTGGCATTTGATGGGTCGACTCCATCATGGATTGACTCATCCTCAGTATAGATTGGCACATTTATATCCTCATCATCGGAGGAAGGGCTGGTATCGCATCCAAACCATCCCACAGAGCTCGAAGACATCTATTTCAACTTCCGAATAACTGAGGAGTTCTAGACAGAGAAGTAATAGAGAAGGGAAAGCTACCTTTACTTTCTTGAAGGCAAATGAAATTGTAAGAAGTAAGGATGAAGCAAACTCCCTTATATAGAGAAGAAACTCGGGACCCAATGCGAAAACAAGTGGGGTCACCCCGGTTTTTGGCTTTACCCTCCCAATGAAGACAAAAAGTGTCAAATCACTTCATGTCTCCCCTTTGCGGATTATTTTGGGGTTTTCCGGGATTTTTGCCTCTCCCCTTTTACGGGAAACGGTTTCCGAATCTCATTTCATATGCAAGCCATTCACTGAAAAACCTTTTTCCTAACTATCTTTTGAGAAAAACAGTTTCCTCGGAGATCTCTCGACAACAAAGCGAAGATACGACTTATCCTCCAAAAACAGTCTAAGCTATGTTTTGTAATAATTGGGTTAAGATGTTCAACAACAATATTCAAACAGCTTCTTTAGCCCTTAACCTCATATCTCAACCACCACAAACAAAACTGATGAGATGGAAGGCTAATTGTTGGGGTTAAAACCCACACCTTCGAGATTAACGGTTACAAATACCTAAGCATCGAAACAAAATTCACAAGTCGGAAGCTATATATTTCTGAGTTAACTTATGAGCTGAATGGACGTCTCCCCAAGCTGAGATCGTCCACGTCCCGAGCTTAATCACATCCTTCCCATAGCTGGTTGGATGTCCCCATCCCAAGCTGGTATGCGATGACTCGTGAGCTAGTCCGCATCCTTCCTAGCTGAATGGATCCCAAGATGGCACGTGCATCCCCGAGCTGTAAGGCCACGACTCCCAAGCTTGGAAATGCGAATCCCCGAGCTAAGAGACGCACGTCCCCAAGCTGAACCTCCATGCGTGCTGCTCCCAAGCTGGACGGTTGAAACAACCCAAACTGGAGATGACCGCCCTGATAGAGTCCTTGAACGGATTGACACCCCTTGTGGAACTAACGTTGGATAAACTTGGAGCGGAGGCTAATAGCACACACGACCAAGGATGGATCGATTGGGGCCGTTAGAGGTTACAGTATTCCCCTAGTATTCTCACTCCTTAGGGCGAGGATATAACTCACCACGACACCCTTAGGGAGGTTTGTTGATGGAATTATCCCTTGCCAACAATAGGTTGTTCTCAAAGAACAAAGAGAAAGACAATTCTCTAATAGGAAAAGTTGAAAAAAAGATCAAAAAAGGTTTTTAATTCATTTCAAATTTTTTGCTACTTATAGAGTTTTAAGTCAAAGAAAATTAATAACAATGGTCGAAACAAAAACATGAAACTCAGCTAATGCAGCTGGCAAGCAGACTGGTCAAAAGTGACCCTTAAGCTACTCACTAGATGTCACTTGGGGTACTTGGTCGGATGAGCTTGGGTCATCTCTGTGACTTGGATCATGGTCTGAAAGGACGGACCATCAGTGCAGGCCAAATGTCCCAGCCCCTTGGTGAGTTCACGAACCATGTTCTGAACTTGACCTTGAAGCTCTATGGATTGGTCCCTAGTGAATGGACAATGGGACAGGTCCAGTCTTGTTCCATCATACCCGGCTGTGCGCCTTGGTCGAGAAAGTGGATTTCTTGACCAACTTTTGGTTCCATCCGAATCATGGCCATTCTGTCTTGACCATCTGCTTTGTCTGGCCCACTTGGGTGTTGAATGTTGAGTCTGGGTCGAAGAATTCGGTCGTTCGGTCGAAGATCCTTCATAAGCTCGTTCCCGGGTTGAGTTGAGTCGATACGGTAGACGATACAGTCGGCAGCTCTCGTCCCACGGTCCATGGTCTGGTTCTCACGATCAACTTCCACTCCTAGGTCCAACGTTTCTGTCCCCGGTCCGGTGATGTGGTCCATGTCCACGTCCATGTCCTGATTCCCATGATTCCCCTCATCTTGAAAAGGATTTTTCCACAAATCCGGATAGTCTGCCACAAAAATAGATAAGTCAGAAATATAAAAACTAGAGGACACATCATACTTACCCTGGAGATCGATCTGGTAGGCATTGTCATGTAGCCGTTTAACCACAGTGAATGGCCCATCTTTCCTCGGCATGAGCTTAGACTTTCTTTCCTCAGGAAACCTTTCCTTCCTGGTATGTATCAACACTTGGTCCCCTGGTTGAAAGACCACCTTGCTCCTGCCCTTGTTTGCATACCTTTTGTACTGTTTGGTCTTGGCTTCGATGTTAACTTTAACATTTTCATGTTCCTAACAACCTCAGCTTTCTTTCTACCATCAATACTTAAACGACCATTCGAAGGCAAAGACATTAGATCCAAAGGTGACAAAGAGTTAAATCCATAAACGATTTCAAAGGGAGAAAACTTAGTTGTCGAGTGAATCGAGTGGTTGGAAGCAAATTCTACATGCGGTAGATGTTCTTCCCAAGGCCCTAGGTTCTTTTTAACAAAAGTCTGAAGCAAAGTAGAAAGTTTCCTACTCACTACCTCAGTTTGACCATCGGTTTGCGGATGGCAAGTAGTGGAGAACAAAAGTCTGGTTCCTAACTTGGCCCACAAGGTTTTCCAAAAGTAGCTACGGAACTAAGCATCTCGGTCGGACACAATGGTTCTAGGCATTCCATGGAGTCTAACTACTTTCCTAAAGAATAGTTCAGCTACATGGGATGCATCATTGGATTTCAAACACGGAATGAAATGTGCTATTTTGGAAAATCTATCAACAACCACATATATGGAGTCCCTACCAGTCATAGACTTAGGCAATCCGAAGACGAAATCCATTGATAGGTCAGTCCATGGGTGAGATTGAATAGGCAAAGGAGAGTACAGACCTTGTCAGGAATTATTGGATTTGGCCTCTTTGCAAGTGACACATCGGTTGCATATCCTTTCAACGTCCTTCCTCAGGCCGGGCCAGTAGAAATGGTCTTGGAGCACCTTGAGTGTTTTGACTGGACCGAAATGTCTCATCAGGCCTCCACCATGAGCTTCCCTGCAAAACAATTCCCTCAAACAACAGTGAGGTACACAAAGCCGATTGTCAAAGAAAAAGTACCTTTCTAGCCTATGGTACTTACCAACAGCATGTCTAGCACAAGCCAAATAAGGAACTTTGAAATCTGCATCATGCTCATACAAGCTCTTAATGACTTCAAATCCTAAAAGCTTAGTACCAAGGGTAGAAAGTAGAGTATACCTGCGTGACAAGGCATCTGCAACCACATATTCCTTACCTTGTTTGTTCTTGATGATGTATGAGAAGGTTTTGATGAACTTTACCCACCTAGCATGCTGGTTTTTCAACTTTTGCTGGCCCTTAATATGTTTCAGAGACTCGTGGTCCGTGTGTATAATGAACTCTTTCGGCCACAAGTAGTGTTGCCACGTCTGAAGTGCTCTCACGAGGGCATAGAGCTCTTTGTCATAGGTTGCATAGATGAGTGTGGTTCCCCCAAGCTTCTCACTGAAGTAGGCCATAGGATTTCCTTCCTGAATAAGAACCACACCAATTACAACCCCTGAAGCATCACATTCTATTTCAAAAGCTTTAAGGAAATCAGTAAGAACAAGAAGTGGGGTGTTTGTCAACTTCCCTTTTAGAGTCTGGAAGGCATCTTCTTGTGCTTGTTCCCACTTAAATCCATCGTCCATCTTGATCACCTCTGTCAGTAGAGCAGCGATCATACTGAAGTCTTGCACAAACCTTCGGTTGAATCTGGCTAGGCCATGGAAACTCCTGACTTCACCTACAGTCTTGGGACTCGGCCAGTCTTTGATGGCCTTGACCTTCTCTTCATCCACCCGAATGCCATCTGCCCCTACAGCAAACCCCAAAAAGACTAGGTTATCTGTTTCAAAGGTGCATTTAGACGCATTGGCAAACAATCGTTCCTTTCTAAAGACTTCTAGGACATTTCCTAAATGCTGCACATGCTCAAGAAAGTTACGGGCATAAACCAAAATGTCATCAAAATAAACCACTACAAGTTCCCCTATGAAAGGTCTAAGTACATGGTTCATTAATTGCATAAAGGTGCTTGTGGCAGTAGTCAGGCCGAAGGGCATGATTAACCACTCATAAGAACCCGATACAGTGCACCCCAAGTTTGCACATTGGCAAGTCACAACATGCACTCCCCGACAAGATGAGAATCTGTACAGCCATTCAAATCCATACCACGCTCAGCATTACACAGCGAATTCAGCTCACCACGCGGGGGAACAAGTGGTCGCGATAGGTTTATATCCCTCGCCTATAAAAGGCAGAAACACACACGCGACGAAGCCATCATTGAGTCCTTTTGTTTTGTTTCTCGTTTTATTCCTTTTACAACTCTTACCTTTTCACCACTGAAAACCTCCTTCAGATTGAATCTCGTTAATCTTTGATGCTTATTTAAATTTCAGTACTTAACTTAAGTTCATTTTAAGTTTATTTTACGTATTGCCCTTTACTTTTGCGATTAGAAACCATGAAAGGGTCTTTCATTCTCATCGATTTTGAGACTCTTTTCATGGATAGTGAGTAATTCTATTTGGGATTCTTGATGGATTGAAGATAAAGGAGGCTTCTTGGGCATTTTTCACTTGGTTCTTATCTTCTCTTCTAGTTTCTCTTAAAGCTCGGTTTACCTTGATCACCTAAAGGCGAGACCTTGGTCATCTCTATGAGAGAACCACTTTATGAGATTGTCAGAACCACTTGAAAGAGGGGGAGATTCATGACCTAACAAACTAGTTGATATGATCTCCATGGTTCTGAAAAGGGCATGGTGATAAAGCTAGAACCTTTTGCACCGCCACTGGGAAAAATCTAGCTTGGTGGCAAAAAGAGCAAAGGTATTTTACCCACTAGTGTGGGATGATCTGTCTATGGCCCACTTTCACCAAGGAATCAACTCAGAGTTTTTGTCTTGTTGAGTTCTTAAAAGAGTAGTTTGAACATCAACATCAAGATCCCTCCTTTAATCTAAAGCTCATTCCTTAGTAGTTGAATCATTTTCCTTAGCTCAAAATCACCTTTTTAGTTTGTTCTTTTTATCTTAAGGCTGGGATCTTTACTCGCTTATAGTAAAGGTTTCTTTCATTCAAACTCATCATTAAGTCTTGAGTGACAAAAGGCTCTTGCTTTATTTAGTTTAAAAGATACTCTCTTCAATTCTCTTATTTCGGTTTGACTTAAGCTCGTTAATAACAATCGGATTGCATCATCATCTCCCTAATGGCTCGGTAAGCCCATTCTATACTACACGGTTTATATTAGTGGGTATTGATTACCATAGGCCGAAAATGCTATTATCAATTGGTGTTGTTGCCCTTAGGGAATCAAAGATTGAGCATTTCGATTTTTAACTATCTAAAGGACAAACCTTTACATATATTTAACAAATTTTCATCCTTTTTCTTATGATTTTCATGATTCTAGGTCTTGGATGAACCTCAGATCTCACAGGAACAATAGCCTCCTACCACCTGGCTTAGAAATTGACAGACTTGAACGATCGGTTCGACAATCCTTAAGAAGGAAAGGCATAAATCCCTACACCACAATGATGCATGCACTGGATCTTCCCAACCCAACCTCGGACAACCTGTTCCAAATGTTGCTGGAATTCCTGACCGGCCACAATCACGAGATGCTGCACCACCACAACCACAGCAGGCAGAAGCCGGTGCACAGCCACAAGAGGCTGGTGCTCAACCTCAATTGAATTCTGCTGCTAAGCATCAACAAAGGAGAGATTGTCAGATCGGAGCAGGCGATGCACCAAACACAGCTTTTTACTGCCATGGTATTCAACCAGCTCCCATCGCCAAGAATAATTTTGAAATCAAGAGCGGTCTCATCTCCATGGTTCAAGGGAATCGTTTCTTCGTCCTACCTCTTGAAGACCCTCTTGACCACTTGGATAACTTCGACCAAGTCTGCTCCATGAAAAAGATAAACGGAGTCAGTGAAGATGGCTTCAGGCTTAGGATTTTTTTCCCCTTCTCCTTGGGAGACAAAGCCTACGCTTGGGAGAAGGCATTACCACAAGAATGCATTAATTCATGGGCAGATTGGAAGAAAGCATTACTAAGTTCTTCTGTACAACAAGAACCGCACGACTTCACAATGAGATAAGCAGTTTCACTCAGAAGAACAATGAGAATTACGGCGAAGCTTGGGAAATATTTAAGGGTTACACCATGCAGTGCCCTCACCATGGCTTCACTCAAGAGTCATTACTCAGTACTCTTTACCATGGTGTGCTGCCTAAAATCCGGATGCTTTTGGACAAGGAGAGAAATGGCAACTTTCTTGCCCAAGATGTTGAAGAAGGTCTTCAACTAGTGGAAAATCAGGCTCAGAGCGTCTCCTCTTATGACGAGGACTACAAACACTCCAATAAAGGAAGCAAAGAGGACAGCGACTCCAACAAGAAACAGATCAAAGTACTTAACGAGAAGCTTGACAAACTGCTTCTTGGTCAAGTCACTCAAAAGGAAATCCACTATGGAGGCGAGCCACAAGACGATGAAAAAATCCAGTATGAAGATTTAACCTATGTTAATGCTGAAGGAAGATACACAACTGGAGCCAAATCATAATCTATCCTATAGAAATCCAAATGTTGCTAACCCACAAGACCAAACATAGCCTCAACAAGCCAGTGGACCAAAGCGGTTTATCAACTACAACAACAAACAAGATGTTTGCCCCACACAACCCTTTCCAAGGTGATTTCCAACCACGAGAACAATCTTTCATTCCTCCCGGAAGAAGAGGCAGAGGAGATGAAAACCGATGAGTTCGACAAAATTATCAATGGAGCCAAGTGGTACAACTTAACTCCCACCATCCAAGGAAGCCACAATTCCCTTAAAAAGGTGAACCAGCACATTAACCTTCTCCAAAGATGGAACAGGTGGCAAGAAAACACCATCAAGAGGTTTGGTGAAAGGCATGAAGGTAGTCAAGATCCAGGTGAAAATCCTTACTGCCAAGCTGAAGGGATCTTCATCCCGTAATGATGATGAGGAGGATGAAGGAGAAGGAGACTCAGAGGAAGTTAGCATCATGGAACTGAGAAGGAGGAAATCAACTGAGAAGGATGAAATCAATAAGCTCCATCCCACAGCAGCATTGAGCTACCAGACCAGTGCCCAAACGACTATAAACCGTTGCAGTATAGTGTTATGGGGTTATCAATCCATTAGGGAAGGGGTGATACATTCCGATTGTTGCTAACAATCTTAAGTCAAACCAAAAATAGAAGGGCATGAGAGATCAACTCTAAACTGCTAAAGAAGGAATCTTATGCCACTCAAAACTCAAAGATGAGCTCAAATGAAGAGAATCCTTGCTATGGACAAGTAAAGATTCAATTTGAGATGAGATGAACAACAAAAGGAGTACTTAGGACTAAAAACAACGATTAAGCTAAAAAGGAATAAACTTGTGATTAAAGGAGGGTCTTTGATGGTTTTTGTTTGGAGATTAGAGGGTCTTGAACACTATTACAAACTCGGTATGGAAATCTAGACAAGTAACAACTTGGAGATGGATTCCTTGGTAAGAGGTTTCTAAATAAGATCATCCCATGGTTTGTCGGTAAAACCCATTTGGGCCCTGAGCCGCAAAAGTTAGCTTTTTCCTAGTGACGGTGCAAAGGGTCAAGCTTTATCACCATACCTCATAGAACCGTGGAGCTCTTTATTCGATTTGGTGCCTAGGTAAAGGAAGATCCACGTGCTCAAACGGTTCAGGCTTAAACTCAAAGAGTGGTTCTCTCCAAGAGAAGCCTAAGAATTCGCCTTAGGTGATCAAGCTAATACGAGCACTCAGATAGTTAAGAGAACAAGAATCCTTGGATAAGCTCAAAACCAAGTGGAATATCGATCAAGACACTTCCTTTCTCTTCAAACCATCAAGAACACCCAATAGAACTACTCACTATCCATGAGAAGAGACTCAAAATCCATAAGGATTAGAGATTCTTTCATGGTTCCTAAACTGCAGAAAATAAAGAACAATATATTAAGCAAGACTTAAACAAACTTAGATTAAGTAATTAGATTCAAATAAACATTTAAAATGTAAAACAGCTTAAGCTCTCAACAGCTTTTAATGACTGAAATAAAGTTTCAATGGAAATAAAGTTTCGACAGAAATGGAAAACAAACAAGAGAAGAGAATAATTTAAATCTCAAGACGGCTACTTCAGTCGCGAGGATGAGTTGACTTTATAAGCGAGGGTGGAAAACCCTATCGGGACCATTTGTGGTCGTGTGATGAGCTGGATATTTCGTGTAGTGATATGAGTGGTAGGAACGAGGACAGCTGTATGGATTTGCATCACAACAGGAGGAACACCGGATGTGGCGTTGCTCAAAGTGCAAACCTCGGGTAGTTCTGCACCAGGGTGATATCGTTGTGATTGATCGAAGTGCAAACTTGGAGTGCACTACATAAGGGTCTTCCTGTTGTGTTTTTCCCGATGTTCTCATTAAGGAAGTTCTGCACCGGTTAATCATGTTGTGCGTGCCTATTGCTTCCCAGTGAACACATTTTCTTGACCTACTTCTTCCAGCATTGTCCCTTCTGCCTGGCCAGTCCCTCTCCACTTCTTGGTCACCTGAAAAACATCCCACGTGTGCAAGAAAATTCATAGTCCTAGTCTAATGAAACATATGTCTAAGATAGGGCATAACCTTAAGAAAGCCTGCGAAAAATGCATCTTAATTATCATGGAAACGCACATGAATGGGATGTAAAATGCAGAGACATCAACACCCCAAACTTGGATTTTTGCTTGTCCTCTAGCAAACAAACTAGTATATGGGCTGAAGATTAAATGAGAACACACAAAGCGAAGTTCGAGATGCTATATAAAAGAATTTAACACGATGCCTATACCTAGATCTCTATAGTGCAACCAAGGTTTTACTTACTTCAAACGCCTTAGCCACTGATCATCACATCACTTATTGGAACCAGCCTTGAACTCATGCAAAATCTAATCCTTTCTCCCTTTTTACATTCATTAAGAAATATTTAAAACGTGAATCAACTTCAAGTTTGTCATTCGGATACATTTGGGAAAGGGTACGGTTTGAATGAGCTAAAGATGAGCCTGAAGATGAGGGCTAAGTAGTCAACCAGGTACAGTTCTCTTGAACTCTCTTTTTGGGTCTTGTTACTTGTCCCATTTTTTTAACTCTTCTCGTTTTCCCTTGTAGTTTATCTCATCCGTGAACAAGTGTGTTAGTTCGTATGAAATAGGAATTTTCGGCTTTCAAAAACGTCCTGAGGAGGCGCAGGCGGAGGCCCGGTCAATTAGGAGGAAGCTTGATGATACCTGAGGCGTCGAGTTCCCGACAGATCAAGTCACTTGACAAACAGCTTCTGCAGCTAAAGCATGATAACAACCTAGCCGTTAATATGTCTGGTCGCCTATAGGCAAAAGTGTCGCGCCAATCTGCTAACTTAAAGGTAATTGCGAATCAGATTGAGAGATCAAAAGCTTCGTGTGAGGCAAAGGACCAGCTGGCTTATGCTGATGGTCAGAAGGCTTATGCCGACAAACATCGCGTTATACTTGACGAATTAAGGGAGTTGCTTGGGTCGTTTTCTGACGTAAAGGCTAAAGAGGTGGACCTTGCTCAGGTGGTGGGCAATCTCGACCTCATTGCTTTGCTTCAAGGGAAAGAACCTCCAAGTCTGGATCAGAAAAAGAAAACTTTGCCCGAGTTGAAAGCGGATTTAGCCGGAGCTACAGGTCAGTTTGACAAGGTGATGGCTCAAGTTCGAGAAAAGATCGGATCACGGCCGATTTCTTCCTCCCGAGGTGAAATCGTTTCGACGTTTAAGGATAGATCGGTTTAAGATGAGGCCGCGGCGGTTGGAGTAGCTGACCCAGACGGGTTGAATGATGGAATTTTCGGGATTTTAGATCTTACCCTCGTTGGGGCGTTTGGACCAGATTCTCCTTAATTCTTTTTTGCAGGTTTTTGTTTTTGAGTTTTTAGTTTTGAGCTTTTGCTGATTTTATGTGTTAGCCTCTGCGCCTTTTATGTTCTCAATTGACTTTTGACTGGTTTGCATTTATTTACCGATTTGATATGGAAATATTTGAATTATTCGAGTCTGAACGATTTGCTAAATATTCACGTGCCAACTGTTATTTGTACTGAACATTTATGTTTGAGTAGTGTGCCAAGAGGTGTTTAATGAGAGTTCTTTATGGGGTGCACTGATCTAAGTAATATGCTTAGGAAAGCATCTTTTCTTGGTTTAATTTTATAGTTGAACCAGCGTGAAGTGGCTTTCTGGATTTAAGGTTTTGTCTAGTTTTAGAGTCCTCGTCTATTTCGCCTACGTGCCGGTTTTCGACGGCGAACATATTTATAATCTCATACCAGAGCCGGTTTGGTATTATGTTTACAAGATGTGGTAAGATCAGTGTACCGAGGGTGGTGTTTACTGGGTTTGCGAGCTTATTTCATGGTTTATACTCCACAATATTTCCAATCTACGAAACGCTCCAGAAGATAAGCTAAAACGAATATCGTTGGACACTTCATGCATTCTCGATCAAGTCGTGCCTTACAGATATTAACTCGAAAATTTATATATTGCGCTTTTTTATCTCTCTGTGGATGTATACAGAACCATGGTTATTAATTCATCTTGTTGTGATCACAAACAGACAGTAAGATGTGTGCCAAGAGGCAAAATGAATTGGTGGGAGTATACGTATATACAGACCCACTACACCCCTAATTTTTTTTTAAAAGGGGCAGCTGAACTTATCGAAAGATAAGTTGCCTACGTACCCTGGAATGAGGGATCAAGCCAACCGTAGTTCCTTTACAATGCTTAAGTAAGTATAGTGATAGTATTTCTTTAGGTTCATTGCATTCCATGATCTTGGTACGGGTTTCCCTTTTTTGTTTCTGAGTTCCTACACTCCAAGATGAACCACTTTCTTCACTTTGCACGGTCCTTCCTACCTGGCGCCTAGTTTTCCCAGGTTCGGTTCCGCCGTAGTCTGAAAAAAAATTCGTAGGACGAGTTTTCCTTCTTTGCATTTGCGGCTGTGGACATTAGAGTTGTAGTATTTGGCGGCTGCTTGTTGATAGTTTTGGATACGGACGAGTGCTTGATCTCGTCTTTCGTTGATCAGGTCCAGCTCGTCAAGTAGAATCAGATGGTTCAGACCTTCTCGTCTTTCGACCTCCGATGGGATGACACATTCGGTGCCGTAGACAAGTGTGAATGGTGTTTCTCCCGTAGCTCGCCTTGGAGTTGTCCGATGAGACCATATAACCCCTTCGAGCTCATCTTCCCATGCCCTTCTTCTCTCCTAGGCGTTTTATGAGTCCGTCGACGATGGACTTGTTGGCTGCTTCAGCCTGGCTATTTCCTTGCGGATAGCGCGGTGTTGACTTGCTAAGTCGTATCTTCCACTTCTCGCAAAATCCTTCGAAACGGACCGAGATGAATTAGGAGCCATTATGGGTGATGATTTTATACGGCACTCCGTGTTGACAAATGATGTTTTACTATACAAAGTCCTCTACCTGGGCGTCTTTGATTCTAGCATAAGATTCGGCCTCAATCCATTTTGAGAAGTAATCCGTAAGAACAAGTAGGAACCTCATCTGCTTCGAAATATGCATCGGCCCCAAAATGTCCATCGACCACCTCATGAACGGGTATGGGGCAAAAAAGGATGATAGGACTTCGGCGGGCTGGTGGATTGTCCGCGCGTATCTTTGGCACATCTCGCATTTTATGGAGAATTTATCGCAGTCTTTCACCATGCTAGGTCAGTAGTATTGGTGTCGATTGATTTTGATTGCAAAAGCTCTTTCTCCAGAATGGTTTCCGCATGATCCGCTTTGGACTTCTTCCATTATTCTTCTCGCTTCTTTGCCTTCTACGTAAGCCATTAATGGTCCGGATAGCCTCCACTTGAAGACTTTTACATCAGGTAAAATTAAACGGGTGGCCTGTGCTCTCAGCTTTCAGGCCGCCCATTTTTCTGCGGGAACCTCTCCATCCGTGATATAGGCTCGTATCGGGCCCATCCACTTGCGATCGTAGCCGTATTCCGTTACTATTTTTTCTTCCGAAGGGTCTTCTTCTTCTTCCTCTTCTGGTGGTTGTATAAGGTTTGCGACTTGGGTCAGATCGATGCTTGGTTGCTCGATGAATACGACGGGAATAACTCGCCTTTCTCCAGGGGTCGAAGTCGACGCTAGGGCCGCCAATCTGCTGGGGCATTCTCTCCGCAAAGAATCCGTGTGAGTTCGAACTCCTTGAATTGCTTGACCAAGCTTTGGACAATTTTGAGACGGGCTTCCATTACATCGTCTCGTGTCTCGTAATCTCCGCTGAGTTGGTTTGTCACCAGTTGTGAATCGCAGTATGCTTGAAGGTTTTGGATTTTAAGTCCGAGAGCCAATCTCAGGCCCACAATTAGAGTTTCGTACTCCGCTTCATTATTTGACGCGTTAAACAGCAGTCAGAATGATTGCTCCAAAATTTCTCCAGTGGGTGGCGTTAATCGCATTCCGATCCCGAATCTTGCTTTGACGGTGAACCGTGCATCTTAAGTGTCCAAACTGAATTTGGAGTTGGTTCTTCGAAGCCTGCGGCGGTCGGGAGTTCGACTAGGATATCTCCCAGCACTTGGGACTTGGCTTATGTTCTTGTCTGATACTCGATGTCGTACTCACATAGTTCCACCACCCATTTCGCTAGTCGCCCTGACTGACTCGGACTATGCAAAATTGTTCTGAGGGGGACAGTTGTAAGCACGATGATCGTATGTAACTGAAAATATGGTTGCAGCTTCCGGGCTGACATCACCACCGCCAGCGCCGCTTTCTCCATTAATGGGTATCGAGTCTCCGCATCCGTCAAGTTTGGCTTACATAAAAGATCGGGTTATGCTCATTGTGTTCCTCCCTTCTGAGCAGTTCGCTTACCGTCGTGGATGACACCGCGATGTGCAGGACCAAGGGCTCCCCTTCAACCGGCTTTACTAGGACAGGTGGACTCGCCAAATATTTCTTCAACTCCTGGAACGTCTGCTCGCACTTCTCCGTCCATTCGAACTTTTTCCCCTCTGAGGGTGTCGTAGAATGGCAGACATTTGTCTGTCGATCTTGAGATGAATCAGTTTAATGCCCCGACTCGCCCCGTCAACCTCTGGATTTCTCTTTTCGTCTTTGGGGAGATCATCTCTATCAGCGTGTTGATTTGTTTTAGGTTTGCCTCTATTCCCCGGTGTGTCACAAAGTAGCCTAGGAACTCTCCCGATGCTACCCCGAATCTGCACTTTGTCGGGTTCAGCTTCATATGGTGCCGGTTAAGTTGCTCAAAACAATCTTGCAAATTTTGACGTGATCCTTCTCCTCTAAGGATTTTACCAACATGTCGTCGATATAAACCTCCATCATCTTTCCGAGCTGTCCAGCGAACATTTTGTTAACGAGTCTTTGGTATGTCACTCCGGCGTTTTTAAGGCCGAACGACATCACCTTATAGCAATATATCCTGCGGTCTATTATGAACGCGGTCTTCTCTCTGTCGTCGAGACTCATCATGATTTGGTTGTATCTTGAGAATGCGTCCATGAAGGATATCGTTTTGTTCCCAGTTGTGGCCTCTACTAGCCGGTCAATGCGCAGGAGCGGGAAGCTGACTTTCGGACATGCTTTGTTCAGATCTGTGAAATCGATGCAGACTCGCCACTTTCCGTTCTTCTTCTTTACTACCACCAGGTTGGCGAGCTAATCGGGATATGTTACTTCCATGATGGATCTGAGTTTCAACAGTCGCTCTACCTCGTCCTTTACCGCTTGGGCTCGTTCTGGCCCAAGTTTACGCCTTTTTGCTTCACTGGTTTGATGGTCGGGTCTACATTGGGATCGTGGCTCGTGATGTTAATGTCTATCTTGTGCATATCTTCTGCCGCCCATGCGAATGTGTTGACATTTTATTTCAAGAGAGAGATCAACTCCGATTTGATCGGCTCCAGGTTCGCCCCGATTTCTGCGCACCGCTCCGGGTATGCTTCGTCGATGCATGTCACGACTACTGGTTCACACGGGGGATCGCTCTTCGTTTTTTTGGCTTCTTCGATCGACAATTTGTACTCCAGCTTTGCGAGTTTCCTTTCCGCCCTTGCCTTCTTCGGTTTCGTCTTTACGTTAGATTCGGTTACTGGCCTTCTTAGTTTATGCTCCGTTAGAAAACAAGCTCGCGAATTTCTCTACCATCTCCAGATTGTTTCAGTTCCGGTTGGAGTCAGGAATTTGAGGCAAAGGTGATAAGTCGAAGGAAAAGCCTTCCTCGAGCTTAGCCAAGGTGTTACCATGATTGCGCCGTAAAATGTTGGGTGGTCAACCAGTGAGAATTCTACTTCCTTCTTCTTGGTTTGCTCCGGTGGTCATCTTCATTCTTTCGGTGAAACCAGTTAACAGTTTAGGATGTGTGGTGAGATGCCAAGTCCCAGTGTTCATCCTCTGAAGGGTTTCTTGAAATATAACGTTCACCAAACTCCCTGTGTCGATTAGAACTCCTGCCACATTATGGTCTCTGATCAAATGGCTAATGACAAGTGGATTATCATGAGGGTGGTTGATTGCACTAGTTTCACTTCCCCTGAATGAGATCCTATTGCTTTGAAACTCCTGCGCTTGGCTCCAGTCCATTGTTTCCTCGAGCTTGGCTTTCGTTCTCGTATCCTCTTGCTCTTAGGGTTTAGAATATTTCTCGTCCCCACAGACGGCGCCAAACTGTGAGAGTCGAAACTCACACAATCAAAACTTATATTAAATGGGGGCTCGAAAATCTTATTTTAAAATAACTTAAGGACCAAGATTGAAAGTTTATTTATTAAGTGATTTTTTTGCAAAATACAGAGAATTTTGTAAAAGCTTAATAGTCTTACCAAACGAAGTCAAATTACTCAAAATGGGATGAATTAAACCTCAATACATGTTATCTATATATACTGAACGACTTGGGATGCCGAGATAAGCTACAACTGATGTCGGATATCACTAAGTACAGTAATCCGCCAACTTCGACGGGTTTAGGCTTTATCTGCGACCCGTCTTCTTAATACGTTGCTGTTTAGTCTTGTCCAAACCCAGCTCGCCTCGGGTTTGGTCAGGGCTGATCTGAATTTGGTTTGTTGTCTCTTTCGAATTCTATCCCGGCCTTATGGTTGGTTTATGAACAGTGTCATTAATGGTGTTTTGTGAACGATGTAACCAATACTACTCCGAGGCCGAGTAAACCTGAACCTAACTATAAGCTCGTCCGTTCAGTCAAGAAGAACGTAGAGAGACTGTGTAAAGGATCAGGTCGCCCGTAACCATTCTCGGTGAGGTTAGCGACCTGCCTTCGGGATGACCAGGGTGCCAATCTCTCTCCCGAGAGAGCGGGTGACCTGCTCCTTGGAGTGACCAGGTCGCCACCTTCTCTCCCGGGTGGGTGGATGCCCTGCTCTTCCGTGCTCTGATGTGTAGAGACTCTGATCAGGTCGGCTGGAACCATTCTCGGAGACGTTGGCGACCTGGTTCCGGAGTGACCAAGTCACCACTCTCTCTCTCTCATGAGAGTGGGTGACCTGCTCCTTCGGGTGACCAGATCGCCACTCTCTCTTTCCCGGGAAAGAGAGTGGGTGACCTGCTCCTTCGGAGTGAGCAGGTCGCCACCTTCTCTCCCGGGAGGGTGGGCTACCTGTTCCTTCGTGTTCTAATATCTAGAGACTCTGATCAGGTCTCCTGGAACTGTTCTCGGAGCGGTTAGCGACCTAACTTCGGAGTGACCAGGTCGCCACTCTCCCTCCCGGGAGAGTGGGTGACCTGCTCCTTCGGAGTGACTAGGTCACCACTGTCTCTCCCGGGAGAGCGGGCGACCTGCTTCTTCGTGTTCTGATGTCAAGAGACAATGATCAGGTCGCCATGTTCTGTTAGTCGGGCCGGCGACCTGCCTCTTTCCGGGACCTGGTCGCCATGTCCCGTAAGACGGATTGGCGAGCTGCCTCTTTATGGACCAGGTAGCCATGTTCCGTAAGACGGACTGGCAACCTGCCTCTTTCCGAAACCAGTTCGCCATGTTCATGAGACGGACTGGCGACCTCCCTCTTTTCTGGACTAGGTCGCCATGTTCCGTAAGACGGACTGGCGCCATGCCTCTTTCTGGGACCAGGTCGCCATGTCTGATAAGACGGACTGCCGACCTGCCTCATTCTGGGATCAGGTTCTCATGTCTCGTCAGATGGACTGGCGACCTGCCTCTTCCCAGGACCAGGTCGCCATGCCCCGTAAGACGGACTGGCGACCTGCCTCTTCCCGGGACCAGGTCACCATGTCCCGTGAGGCGAACTGGCGACCTACTCTCGTGTTCTGATGTCTTGAGACTAGCCTCTCGTGTAGATACTTATACTCTTTGGCTTATCAATTTCGAGGGGTGGTTTTTAACCCCATCACGGTTCCCTTGAACCATAAAGATGATACCGCTCTTCATTTCAAAATTATTGTTGGCTATGGGGGTGGTTGAATGTCGTGGCGGTTGGCATTTTTTTTGGGAGTCGCCAGCTCCGATTTGACGAGCTCTCCTTTGGCGATGTGGAGCAGCAGCATTCGCTTGAGGTTGAGCATCAGCCTCGGCTTGTGATAGTAAATCGGCCTCTGGTGGTGGGTCAGGAATCCCAGCAACATTCGGAACAGGTTGTCTGAGGTTTTGGTGGGGGGGGGGGGATAATCGGTTGGTGTTGGGGTTTGCTCCTTTCCTTCGGGGTTTGCTCCTTTCCTTCGGAGGATTGTCGTACTAATATTTCAAGCCTTTCAATTTCTAAAACTGGTGGTGGGTGATTTTGGTTGCCATGAGATATGAGGTTCATTCAAGACCCACAAGCACAAAAATCATAAGAAAATGGATGGAAATTTGTTAAAAAAAATTTAAGATTTGTCATTTAGATAGTTACAATTGAAATGATCAATCTTGTTTCCCTAATGGCAACGGCGCCAACTGGTGTTAGCCTTTTTTATTGAACTATCTGACCAATGCCCAAATGACTATAAACCGTTTCAGTATAGTGTTATGGAGTATCAATCCATTAGGGAAGGGGTGATACAATTCGATTGTTGCTAACTATTTTAAGTCAAACTGAAAATAGAAAGGAATGAGATATCAACTGTAAACTACTAAATAAGGAGTCTTGTATCACTCAAAACTCAAATATGAGCTCAAATGAAGAGAATCCTTGCTAAGAATATGTAAAGATTCAACTTGCAATGAGATGAACAGGAAAAATGGTACTTGGACTAAATACAACGAGTAAGCTAAAAAGGAAAGAGGTTTCTAAATAATATTATCCCATGGTTTGTGGGTAAAACCCCTTTGGTCCTTGAGCCGCCAAAGCTTGTTTTTATCTAGTGACGGTGCAAAAGACCAAGCTTTATAACCATACCTCATAGAACCGTGGATTTCTTTATTCGACTAGGTTCCTAGGTAAAGGAAGGTCCACCTACGCTTCAGGCTTAAACTCAAAGACTACTTCTCTCTAAGATAAGCCTAAGAACTCGCCTTAGGTGATCAAGCTAATACGAGCACTGAAAGAGGTAAGAGAAGAAGAATCCCGGGTTAATCTCAAAACCAAGTGGAATATCGATCAAGATACCTCCTTTCTCCTCAAACCATCAAGAACACCCAATAGAACTACTCACTATCCATGAGAAGAGTCTCAAAATCTGTAAGGATGAGAGATTCTTTCATGGTTCATAAATTGCAGAAAAGAAAAAACATTAAATTAAATAAGACTAAAACAAACTTAGATACAAATAAACCTTAAAACTTAAAAGAGGTTAAGCTTCCAACAGTTTTTAATGGCGGAAATAAAGTTTCGACAGAAATGGAAAACAAACAAGAGAAGAGAATAATTTAAATCTCAAGACGGCTGCAACTGTCGCAAGGATGAGGTGACTTTATAGGCGCGGGTGAAAAACCCTACTGGGACCACTTTTGGTCGTGTGATGAGCTGGATTCGTCGCATAGTGATGGGCATGGTATGGACAAGGACGGTTGTACGGATTTGCATCGCATTGGGGAGGAACACCGGGTGTGGCATTACTCAAGTGCAAATCTCGGGTTTTTTTACACCAAGGTGATACCGTTTGGATTGGTCGATGTGCAAACTTTGGGTGCACTGCATACGGGTCTTCCTGTTTTGTTTTGCCCGATGAGCTCATTAAGGAAGTTCTGCATCAGGTTGATCCTGTTGCGCGTGCCTGTTGTGAGTGCCTGCTGCTTCCCTAGTGAACACCTTTTCTTGACCTACTTCTTCCAGCATTGTCCCTTTTGCATGGCTAGTTCTTCTCCACTTCTTGGTCACCTGAAAAACACCCCACGAGTGCAAGAAAATGCAAAGTAGTAGGTTAATGTAACATAAGTCTAAAATGAGGTAAACCCTTAAGAAAACCTGCGATAATCTATCCGAACTATCATGGAAATGCACATGAATGGAATGTAAAATGCAGAGACATCAAGTGATACAAACCTAAGTACTCACAACGACCAGGCCAGCATGGTCCCAGTCATGAGACGCGCACCAAGAACCCGGTCCGGCACTAAAGACTTAACCGAGAGCTTCAACCAGGCTGTGGAAACACTTCTCTCCAACCAAGAGCTTCAAGACGTCACCAGTCAGCTCAACCAGCTAAGTATCACTCGAGAAGCGGCCATAGCCAATGCAGAACTAGAAGATCATGGTCTTCAGCCCACCGAGGAAGTGATCAAGGCCGGCCAAGAAGAGGGTTCCCACACTAGCAACGGTCCAGTCCTCTCGACCTTAGGATATATAAAGGAGTGGCCAATGATACACGACAAGAAGGGACTTACCCATATTCAGCATAGTACGCGTCCCAACCTGAACCGGCCACCATCAATTCTAAACCGGCCTAAGCAAGCCGACTCGGCCAAGGTATGATTTAACTACATTTCTATTCGAATTAATTGGACTAACACTTTGGTTTATTTCTGTTCCAGCTTAGTTCATTTCATTTCATTAGTTAAGGCATATGTTAGCCATTTCATTCACATTTCATTCTTAAAGTAAGGCACATGTTAACCAAGTTATTTTAGTTAAACCTTTGTATTCTGTTTCAAAGACCCCTAGAAGGGCACAGCTGTTTGGAATCTTATAAAGTCCCCTCTCACAGCCTTGTATCATTTACCCTAGATCAATAAAGAAAACAAACTTTCTTCCTGTAAGAAAAACCCTTAGCCGTCGGCTAGCCTCTTTGGTTCTTGTGTGTGATTCACTTGAGTTTGAGAGTTGTCTTATCAAAGCTTAGTCCATAAAGCTTTGTGGTGGCATCTATTCCCCTTGGTAACTTGAACCGTGTTCCCCTTCGACCGTCGACTCAGAGCATGTTGAACGGCCCTCTGTTAGACTCCACACTCGCTCCACGACCGTCCACGACCCACCCACCGTCTGAAGTTGAGAGCGTTGAACAACCAGCGACTTCATTCCCATCCCCACCTGAGATCTCCCCTCGGGATCTTGTGTCACCTGGTATCAGAGCCGAACGGCTCCTATTCAGGTGTACTCCTACCTTTTTACATCTGTTTCCTTTGCTTGTACGATTTTTTTCATTATTGCATTCGTGTTCATCTTGCATTCTACAAACCATATAAAAAAAAAAACCAAAAAGAAAAGTTATCTTCTTTTAGCTTCCTTTCAAAAAAAAAATAATAATAAAATACATACATAAGCATTCAGTTAGTCTTAGGGTTCGTGCATTCACTTGTTCTTGACGGCCTGCTTGATCCATCATTCAACCGAAGAAAAACAAGTCTTTCCTTTAGCACTAGGTTAAACGATTTCAAAATATTCGCTTGATTGCAACTTTACATTTCTTGTCGTCGAGACTTATCTTTTTAATCAAACCTTCCTTTTTGGTCCTAAACGGATCCAACTTGCACGGCAAGTTTACTTTTCTGTTGTGCAAACTTTGATTCGTTGTTACCTTTTGTTTAAGAACCATGGGAGACAACGCAGAACCAACCGTTAGCACCGCTCAGCTGCTAGAAGCTTTGAGGAGTATCAGCGAGTGCATGACTCAACTGGAGCAGCGTGTACCAGCACCAGAGGCCTGACCTAGGGAACCGGACGCTACGGATAGTGACATGCCAAGTCTGGAGGACGATGCGGCTCCACCACCTGACCCTCTTCCACACGGCCAGAGGAATGACCACGGGAGAGACAGACACCAAGGAGGCCGAGACATCGGAGAGGAGCCACCTTGGCTTGGAGGCAAGGACCTAAAGCGTAAGGCTCCCACGTTTGCTGGACGAGTCAATCCAGAAGCTTACCTCGACTTAGAGAGAAGAATGGAGTACATTTTCGAGTACTACCATTACTCGGACGCTAGGAAAATATCTCTTGCGGCCGCTCAACTCACGGAGAACGCCCTATCCTGGTGGGACCGGGAGGTGTCCGAGAGGAGGCGACACCAACATGGCCAAGTTAACACTTGGGAAGAGATGTGGTACCAAATGAGAAAGAGGTACATTCCCGCATATTACCACCGAGAGCTCCAGAAACGCTTCAGGAAGCTCACCCAAGGGACTAAGTCCGTGGAAGAGTACTTCGGGGAATTTGAATCCTTGAAGAATCGTCTGGAGACTGGAGACACCGAGGAAACCCTCATGGCCTAATTCCTCGATGGCCTTAACGACCGAATCACAAGAAAGGTGGAGAGACAAACGTACCGAGACCTTGACGAGTTGTTGCATCTAGCGTTCCAAGCAGAACAACATATCAAACGAAAGACCGCGTCCACCAACCATCCCAGGGCAACTTGGAACTCCCAACCACGAAACGTGGATAAAGGGAAGGCCATAGAAGCTCCTTCCAAATTCAAGAAGCCTACGGCTGAGGCATCTAAGAGAGTGAAACCTGATGCTAGTAAGCCACAAGCTCAAAGGGCAAGAGACATCACTTGCTTCAAGTGTCAAGGGAAGGGTCATTACGCACGAGACTGTCCTAATCAGCGTGTAATGATCCTCAAAGACAGTGGCGAATATGAATCCCAAGATGTACCCGAAGTAGAACCTATGGAGTCTGAAGAAGAGGTCACTGACTATCCAGACCAAGGCGAGATACTTGTCACTAGGAGGGCCCTTAGCACCTTCTTTTATCCTGAGACACTTCAAAGGGAGAACATCTTCCACTCCCGTTGCAATATCAACTCCAAGATATGTAGCCTGATCATTGACGAGGGATCATGTACCAATGTAGCCAGCAAATATCTGGTGGAAAAACTCGGCCTAGAGAAGACCAAGCACCCGAGGCCCTATAGACTCAAGTGGCTGAACGATTAGACAGAGCTGAAGATAGGAGAACAAGTTGTGGTACCGTTCAGGATTGGGAAATATGCCGACCAATTCCTTTGCGACGTGGTGCCCATGCAAGCTGGCCATCTCCTACTCGGCAGGCCTTGGCAGTTCGACAAAGAGACCCAACACAATGGTCGAACCAACTTCTACAGCTTCACACACAACAAGCGGAAGCACAACCTGGCTCCACTCACCCCACAGGAGGTCTTTGAACTGCAAAAGGCCATGGACCGTGGGACCAAGGTAAGTAAAACAAACCTTTATATCACACCTAGCACGGTTTTAAAGGATTTGGATTGCAAAACACAGGTGCTACTAATGATCTTCAAATAAGGGTTGTTTTCAGGACAAGAGGAAAGGACACTTCCATCCAAAGTCACCAAGCTCCTGGATGACTTCAAGGATGTCTTTCCTGAAGAGATACCTGCCGGACTACCTCCCATAAGAGGCATTAAGCACCAAATAGACCTAATTCCCGGAGCTCCTTTACCCAACATACCCGCCTATAGAGTAAATCCGGAAGAGGCCAGAGAGTTGGAGAAACAAGTCCAAGAACTGATGTCTAAAGGCTACATCCGTGAGAGCCTAAGCCCCTGCGCCGTGCCAGTTCTACTGGTACCTAAGAAGGACGGCAGCTGGAGGATGTGTGTGGATTGTAGGGCGATCAATAACATCACTATCAAGTACAGACATCCAATCCCCCGGTTGGACGACATGCTGGATAAGTTGAGTGGTGCCACTATATTCTCGAAGATAGACTTGAAGAGTGGGTATCATCAAGTCAGGATGAAAGAGGGAGACGAGTGGAAGACCGTCTTCAAGACCAAGAGAGGCATATACGAATGGCTGGTCATGCCATTTGGCCTCACCAATGCGCCAAGTACCTTTATGCGCCTTATGTACCATGTTCTAAGGGCATACATCTGTAAGTTCGTAGTTGTTTGTTTCGATGACATATTGATTTACAGCTCCAACTTAATTGACCACACTGAGCATCTTGAGAAGGTTTTAGAAACTTTGAGACTAGAAGGACTATATGCGAACCTTAGCAAGTGTACCTTCTGCACTGATCAATTGTGTTTTTAGGTTTTGTTGTAAGTTCACAGGGTCTGAAGGTGGATGAGGAGAAAGTCAAGGCAATCCGAGAATGGCCCACACCTACTACCATCGGCCACGTCCGAAGCTTTCATGGCCTGGCCAGCTTCTATAGGAGATTTGTCAAGGACTTTAGTACCATCGCAGCTCCTTTGACATCAGTGATCAAAAAGAACGTTACCTTTACGTGGGGACCAGACCAAGAAAGAGCCTTCCAAAGGCTTAAGGATTGCCTCACGCATGCTCCGGTCCTAGCCGTGCCAAACTTCAACAAGACATTTGAGGTAGTATGCGACGCATCAGGAACTGGCACTGGGGTCGTGCTGACTCAAGGGGGGAAACCAGTGGCTTTCTTCAGCGAGATTTAATCATCAGAGCTCCATGCGAGATTTAATCATCAGAGTTCCATGCAAGATTTAATCATCAGAAAGGCACACGGAGGAGGTCTCATGGGGCATTTCGGCATGGACAAGTCGATGAGGATAGTGGCCGAGCACTTCTTCTGGCCGCACCTCAGGCGTGATGTAGACCGCTTCTGTGCCAAGTGTATCACCTGCCTCAAAGCAAAGTCCAGGTCACATCCTCACGGCTTATACCTCCCATTACCCATTCCTGACCTACCATGGGTAGACATTTCCAAGGATTTTGTTCTAGGTCTGCCAAAGATCAGGCACAAGGACTCCATCTTCGTGGTAGTGGACCGGTTCTCCAAGATGGCACACTTCTCCCTGTGCCAAGACCAATGACGCCACTCAGATCGCTGACATATTCTTCAAGGAGATAGTCAGGATACATGGGCTTCCAAGGACGATTGTATCAGACAGAGATACCAAGTTCCTAAGTCACTTCTGGAGAACCTTGTGGAGGAAGTTAGGAACAAAGCTCCTGTTCTCGACCACCTGTCACCCACAGACGGATGGTCAAACCGAGGTGGTAAATCGCACACTTTCCACCCTTTTAAGGGCCACGGTCGGTAACAACCTCAAGAACTGGCTTGACTGTTTACCTTTTATTGAATTTGCCTATAGACGTGTCCCACACTCTGCTACTAAGATCTCGCCATTCGAGATAGTGTATGGTTTCAGGCCAATAGCTCCAATCAACCTCACACCATTACCACCAAGAGAACAAGTGAACCAAGACGGAGGCAGCAAGGCCGAACTGATGAAAAAGATATTCCAGAAGGTCAAGGAGAACATAGAGAAGAAAAATGAGCATTACAAGAAGAACGCTGACAAAGGACGCAAGGAAGTAACCTTTGAGCCCGGTGGGATCTTGTGTCATCAAGCAACCATTGGCCCCTGAGGCAGAGCCACCAAGGGCTTCACACCAGGAAACGACCTCCAGAAGCAGAAAGAGGAAGGCGGTTAGAACACCGACCCCTGTCTCCAGCAACTCTTCCCTCTCCACCGGTGGGGAAACCACGTCCTCAAACCCCTCACAAGGATTTTGTAAATATGCATGTTTAGAATTTAGCATAAGCATTTAGATTATAATTCATTCATTCATCTATGTTCATTGAAAAACCAATAAAAAAAATTTTAAAATTTTGAAATTTTTTGAAAAAACAAGTTTCACCAAAAAGAAGAGCATATAGTCGCATTCAGCATCATTAGATTCGATTTTAGGATGCACTTATATAGGTTTATAGTATTTTTGCACACGCGTACATTGAGAAGTTCTTGTAGATAGATGTTTTCAAGCTTTTAAACCTATGCCTATACCTTGAATTGTCTAGTGCACCTAGTGTCAAACTGAAATTAAGGCTGCACCACTTTTTGGAACTCACCTTTTGCCGATTTGTCTTGGATAAAGGTATATTGATTTGAATTTTTCCCTTGTTAAACTTGAACTGAAAATTTTGTGTTAGAATTATCACATTCTTGTTTTGAAATTTGGTTTTCATGGATTATTCCTTGGACTATCTTTTCCCATTTTTATTTTCCCACTTTTGTTAGTCCAAGGAACTCTTCCGACCCTAGCTAAACTTTCTTTCTAAACCATAAACACGTTTGTGACTGCATGAAAGGCCTTTGCATCTCTTTTGAATCTTGCTTAACAAAAAGTGTTGGGTTTAAGCTGACAAGGATAGGTTTTCATAAAGAAATTGGTTTGCATCTTGAGTAAATACAGGTTAAGAATAATCCTTGGATAGTTTAATAGGGAGTTTCAGTCACTAATATTCTTAGAGAAGTCTAAGACCCTGAGATGATAAGTGTAAAGGAAGGCAGTTTTCAAAAGCAATGCGGCATCATGGATAGGCTCAGTACAAAGAAAAGAAAAGGCGGCCCACAAAAAAAGAGAAGGCTAAAACAAAAATGAAGATCCGGCCATCAACACCAAAGGTGAATTCAAAAGACACCATAAGAACGAGCCAAGTTTAGAAACCAAAAAGCCAGCGCCAAGGGTGAAAAAGAAACCCCTGGAGAAGAGGCAAGAAAGGTAAAGGCAGAAAAGCCTTGGAAAAGAGTAGACTAGGATTGAAATCTTGGGTTTAGGGCTAGAGTAAAGCTAATGAGGTGGTTGGGTATATGGAATTCTATCCATGTATGCACCAATTAGTTTTTACCCTTAGCATTTTTCATAGGGAATATTCTTTTCTAGAGTGATTCCCGATTTAACTACTTAGCCCTCATCTTCGAGCTCATCTTTAGCTCGCAAAAGCCTTACCATTACCCAAATGAATCCTAATGATAAACCTGAATGTGATTCACGATTTAAATACTTCTTAATGAATGCGAAAATGGGAAAATATTTGATTTTACGTTAGTTCAAGGCTGTTCCAATTGGTGAAGTGATGATAAGTGGGTAAGGTTTTTGAAGTAAGTAAAACCTTGGTTGTACTCTAGAATTCTAGGTATAGACATCGGGCTAAACTCTTTTATATAACATCTCGGACTTCGCTATTCTTCATCTCTTAAGACTAGTTTTTTTTCTTAAGGACTAGCTAAAGGCAAGTTTGGGGGTGTTGATGTCTCTGCATTTTATATCTCATTCATGAGCATTTTCATGGTAGTTAGGATGCATTCTCGCATATTTTCTTAAGGTTTCACCTCAATTTAGACTTAGATTGAATTAGACTAGGACTCTGCACTTTCTTACATTTGTGGGATGTTTTTGAGGAGACTATGGAGTGGAGAAGGACCAGCCAGGTAGAAGAGACAATTCTAGAGGAAGCAGGTCAAGAAAAGGTGCTCTCTCGGATTACAACGGACACACACAACAGGAAGAACCCAATGCAGTGCACCCCAATTTTGCACATCGGTCAAGTCGCAACAAGAAGAACCCGATGCAGTGCACAAGTTTTCACATCAGCAAGTCACAACAGGCACTCTCCAATAAGATAAGAATCCGAACAGCCGTTCTAATCTTGATCATGCTCAGAACTACACGACGAATTCAGCTCACCACGCGGGGCAAACAGTTGTCTTGGTAGAGTTTATACCCCTCACCTATAAAAGACAGTAACACGCACGCAACCAACCGTCATTGAGTCTTTTTTTGTTTTGTTTCTTGTTTTATTCCTTTTGCTACTCTTACTTTAACTCCATTGAAAAGCTCCTTGAGCTTGAACCTTGTTAATCTTTGATGCTTATTTAAATTTCAGTACTTAATTTAAGTTCATTTTAAGTTTCTTTTACTTATCGCCCTTTACTTTTACAGTTAGAAACCATGAAAGGGTCTCTCATCGTCATTGATTTTGAGACATTTCATGGATACTGAGTAGTTCTATTTGGGAACCTTGATAGATTGAAGAGAAAGGAGGTTTCTTGAACAGTTTTTCACTCAGTTTCTTGCTTAAGCCCATGATTGTTCACTTCTTGTTTCTCTTAAATCTCGGTTTAGCTTGATCACCTAAAGGTGAGACCTTGGGCATCTTTGTGAGAGAACCACTCCATGAGATTTTAGGAACCACTTCAAAGAGGTTGAGATTAATGACCTAGGAAACTAGTTGTTCATGATATCCATGGTTCTAAAAAGAGCACGGTGATAAGCTTAAACCTTTTGTACCGCCACTGCGAAAAATCTAGCTTGCCGGCAAAAGGAACAAAGGGATTTTACCCACTAGCATGGGATGATCTTTCTATTGCCCCCATTCACCAAGGAATCAACTCCAAGATTTTGTCTTCTTGAGTTTTTAACTGAGTAGTTTGAACAGTCCGAGAATCTCATTCTCCAATAACAATCCGTCAAGATTCCTCATTTAATCGCAAGCTCATTCCTTAATAGTTGAAATATTTTCCCTAGCACAAAATCACCTTTTTAGTTTGTTCTTTTCATCTTGAAGTTGGGATCTTTACTCGCTTATAGTAAAGGTTTCTTTCATTCGAACTCATCATTGAATCTTGAGTGAAACAAGGCTCTTGCTTTATTTAGTTTAAAATATAGTGTCTTCAATTCTCTTATTTCGGTTTGACATATGCTAGTTAACAACAATTGGATTGCATCATCATCTCTCTAATGGGTTGATAAGCTCATTATATACTACATGATTTATAGTATTGGGCATTGATTACTATACGCCGAAAAGGCTATTATCAACAGGTCAGACTAGTTTCCGGGTTGTGGTAAGGCTCTGGTTTGGTAAAAAAAAGATGTCTCCTTTGTTTGATGGGAGGGTGGGCTGATATTAGAATCCGTTACCAACCGCCTTGCCGAGGTATTGGATCTTCCTCAAGTATGGGATGTTGATCCATCAAATCCTGTGAGTGTGCTCTTCCATTTCCACACCAGCCCCTCTCAAGATAGTTTTCACTATGTCACCACAACCAATTTGAGGCTTGTCGCTTGGTGTTGAAGTCATCCACGACTTGTACAGGAGAAACTCTTGTAATAATACCGTGATGAGACTGGTCCTCCTCATGCTTCCTCTGAGCTTGATTCCATTGTGTATCGTCAGAAGCAGCTCCACCATGCCATCATCAATTTTCTCAAACTCCTTGGTCAACACGGCTCCATGCTCCTTGCGCGAAAAGAAGGTATAAGCAATCGCCTTGTGGACATACCACAAAGTCGGGTGCCTTATTTTAGTGCTTTTGTTGACTCAGGGTTGGTATGTCCCGACTCCAATGGTACCCCAAATTGCCTTTAACTCTTCTCTTTCAATGCCAAGAACACCTCCTCCTAAGGTTCCTTAGCGGAATCCGAAGATTTCTTCAATTTCAAGGAATGGCATCCAGTAAGAATTGCTCCTACACTTGAACCGGATGTATCCATCGCCGTCTTGCTAGAAACTAAAAATGTGGCTTCGTCATGAGAGGGATAAGCGACCTCCATGAACCGCTTCAATCCCATGGCATTGAAGATGATTTGGCAGTCCTCGTTAATGTCGAGCATCATCATCGTTGACTCGTGTGGATACCGAGTTGCGCGGAACTCCATCTGCTTGTAAGCGGCTCGCAGTTCACTTAGATGTTGTCTAGAGCTTGTGCTCCCTCTTGATGAGGCTCTTAACGGTGATTGGACTGGTTCGTTTCTTTGCGAACTCCCCACTTTCTTCTTTCCTTCTCTTTTCTCGGCTTGATCCACTTGGCAAGGTGCTCCAATCATCTTGCCCCTTCTTGTTTCTGTCACCATTGTACCTCACACCGATATTGATCTTTCCTCGAAGAAAATGAATGAACTTTGAAACAAAAAAATCAGAAATCAAAGTATTTGTGAAAAAACTTATGGTTGTGAAAGCGATGGAGAGAGAGAGGTGTGAAAGAAACGTTTAAATAGAGAAAGGGGGACAAGTAGGGCTTCCTCGGTTTCTCTAAAAGAGCCGGCTATTCTTAGCCAAGAAATCTTATCCTTATCCGAAGAAGGTGAGCAATGGGAAGGCTTTTTCCTGAATTATGATTTTAGTAGCCATTATTACCTTTTTGACCATAACGAGACGATCCCGTTGTGGCTGACCGATATGTGGAAAACGGTTTGATAGTTTGAGATGAAACCCAATAAAGATTTTTTCGGCACTGACTTCGTTCCATAACAGGTTTACACCATTGTACATGCCCGAAATGTAATGCCCTGGGGTGTTTACCACGGTTTCAAACCGTTATCCCACCCCGATGCTGCACTAAACAATCTTTAAAGGATTTTCGCAATTCCTTTCTCGCATAAGTGATTTGTTCTTTCTCTCTTGGGAACCTGAAAAAACACTAAATTTAACTAGAAAGAGCATTAATATATACAAGGATAAGCTTGCGGTGCCTCCCAAGAGTGCTTATTTTAAGTCACTAACCTTGACCTTTCTTATCTCTTGATCTTATGGGAGGATACTTAGATACCTTAACAACAGAGATGAAGTAGACTGGAGACACATAAGAGGCTCACATGAGTACTCTTCTCATTGGTCAAATCGGTGTCATTTTTCACCCTAAGGCAAGCAAAGGGCCTAGTCCTTCCCTTGCATCTCAGCTTGTATATCGGTTTACCATCCATCGAGCACGCTGGTTTTAGAGTCATTCCTTGCAAGAGTTCCCCGAGTGTAGGTCATTTTCCCTTGGATTCCTTGTGAATGGTCTCCACAATTGGTTCCTTTTCGATTTCCACAGACGGTTCCTCGAACATAGCACCGAGGCAGCAGCCTTTAAAGCTTTCTCTGTCATAACATATAACTAGATATCGGTTTTCCTCCAACTTGACCGTCTCTTTGAGCTCCAAGGAGTAAGTGTGCTCCTTTTCTTTGCTTTTGCTACCCTTCGTATCAAAATGCATCCCCTGTCCAGGGGCTAAATGGAGCTCATCTATGTTCTTATTGCAATTGAACATACACCCTGCTGACGTAAGGAAGGGTCTTCCTAGTTGAAGGGACTCCTTAATGTCTTGGTCCATCTGGAGCACGAGAAAATCCGTGGAAGGATAACGTACAGTCTCAAGCCATCCAGGCTCAAGGTCCCCGACCCGTCCCAACCGAGGGTCCCCAAGCCAGCATGACGCATCCGTCCGAAGATCCCTGAGCAGCATCGGCCATGGTCTCAGGGATGTCCACGTCTGTGTCCATAATCCCTGAGCCGTGCTATCTGATCGTGTGTTCTCAAGCTGTCCACATTCACACGTTGATATATCTTGGTTTTTATTGGTTTTTGACCATGATATAAGTTTTTAATATAGAGTATTTTTAGTGTTTTTGTGTCTTTAAGAGTCTTTACAAGTTTAGAGACGCTTGGAGCTTGATTTGAAATTTTTCGAGCATTTCGAAGCTCAGAACGAGATGATGCAGAAAAGTTGAAGCCATAGACAAAGCAGAAAAAGAGTTTCGATCGACACCAGCCCTTGTTATCGATCGACACCAATACCTTACGACACCAGCCTTTGGTATCGATCAACACCAATACATGCTTGACTTCTTCCTCTATGAACTTTCGCCATTGATCTTGAATGAATCCTCATGTAATCACCAGAAAAAACAGGGAAAACACTTTTGTTGGTTTAGCAGCAGATGAACTAAAACCAATAAACTTTTTCAACATTTCGATCTTTTAATTTCGACAGAGAGACTTTGTCTTAAACCTATTAAAGTCCTATCTTGGAGGCAAAGAATTACAAACTTTTTGGAAAATGGATGATAATTTGGGAATTCATTGGATGTTTTATTGTTTATTGGGTTTGTTGGTATCATAAGATATCCATTAACATTCTCCAAGTGATATTTGGTCGAGATTGTGAATGAGTTGGGTTGTGCAGATCAATCTTTAGCCTAGTCGCATATGGTCTGAAACCGGTTTGCCAACTTGTAAAATCAATAACTTCCAAATCTGAATCCGGTTTGATGTGAATCAAATTCTCTATGATTCTCTTTTGATTTGAGAATCCAGGTTTGTTACTTAATTTCTCCTGGTTTGGTCGGGACATTTCATTTAGTAGTTGTCAGTCTCCATCGGATCTGTTGGTGATTTTCTGGGTTGAACCTTCAATAACTTTTTCTTGGAAAAGCTTTTGGAATGATTCTTCTTTGTAGGGGACTCTAGGTGAGTTGAGTGTGCATTCAAAATATTGGTTGAATTAGAATATTTGATCTTGACCTCCATTTAAGCTGAACTGGCTCTCCTCTTTAGCGCTCCTCAACTTCATAAAAGAAAATACTCCATGATTGTAAATGAGGTTCCGACTTGGTATTGGTTCTGACTTCTGAAGATCACATCAGAAAGGTCTTATCGCATAGCATAACGAAGAAAACTTGGCTTGGTTACTAGCTTAATTCTTGGATAGAGGCATACAACACGATTGGCGAAGACGAGCGTACCCGGTTTTGCATATCGCTTAGAACTTAATGTTATATAGAAAAATATAAAATTATACATGTAAATTCATACCAAATTCAACAAATACAAACAAACAACATAAAAAATGTAGAGGCCATTTAGAGGAAAACAACAATTATGATGGAGAAAAAAATGTAACTCACTATATGCAAACAATAAATAACCAAACCAATTAAAATTTTTATACCCGAAATTACATATAATTAAGATAACAACATAATATTTTTTAAACAATAATTTATTTACTATTTTTACATATAAATTACAAAAGTATTTAAAACTTATAAACAAATGGAAGCCAAATATTAACCAATTATTATGGGTTAGTTATTTTGTATTGAATTTAGTATTTGACAAAATTTGACATGACATGATTTTTAATGATTTTTTAGATGATTTAGGAAAATTTTGATTTTAGTTAAAGAAAAAAATATAGAATCCAATCTAAACCCATGAGATTTGTGTTTTTATATTTTTAGTTTAGAAATTCCACCAAAACAGTTTAAAATCACAATAAATCTCCTAAAACTTATTACTTACTATATTTCTAATAACAGTTGATTTCAAACTATAATTTTAAAATCACAAGTTCAATAACACTGGATTTGAAAATATCTTTTAAAATTCATATTGGAATAACAGTGGAATAACACATTAAAAATTGATTTCTCAAATAATATTACAAATATTTGTTTTTGAAGTTATTTTATACTCCCTCCGTTTCATATAGAGTGTCGTTTTAAGGTTTTATTTTTGTTTTACAAAGAGTGTCGTTTTACATTTTCAATGAAAAATTTTAAACAAAAATTCAGTTTTAATCTTATTGTTTTAATGCATTAATTAGAGACATAAATGTATTTAGTGTGTGAACAAAGGGTAAAAAATAATTTTTAATTGATTTTTTAATATGTGTGAAAAATCTTTAAATGACACCCTTTGTGAAAGAGAGGGAGTAATTAAAAAGGTGATTAAGTTAAAAGGAAAATAAAAATAAAAATATTAACAATATTAATTGGATAGGATAAACTTAATCTGTTTAAGATATCTTTGTACCTGATTTTGAGATATAGGAAAATAAATTCTCAAAAATAATATTGAAAAATAAATTGCTGGACCTGTCCCTGATGGTTGTATATAAACACCACATATATTTCGGTTTACACTGACGCAGCCACAGGATTTACAAATTCTCAAAGACCTAATTAAGCAAATTCAATGGCGAAACTCAAGGTTGCTGGGACATGGGGAGGCATCTTAGAGGTGGAACTCGAGAACTGGACTCTACGCATGTTGAGAAACGAAGTAGCTCAGCGATCGGGTCTCGATCCTGAATCAATCAAACTAATTTTCGCCGGAAAAATCCTCAAAGACGACGGCGATAATACTAAGACGCTTGCCCAGTTGGGTATTAAGGAAAACTCGAAGATCCTCTCTAGTCGTGGTGTAGCACCAGAAGAAGGCAAGTTGATCATGGCTGAGGAAGAACGGTCAAGACGTCTCTCCCGTGTCAAGTGAGTCTAAATTTTCTCCAATTCCTTAGTGTATGATTGCTTGCAAGAACTGAACTTTGCGAGTTTTCTGATCCTTACACTAAAGTTTATGATCATATCGTTACCTTTATGGATTGAATTTCATTTTTTATTGTAGTGTTTTTGTTATGGATAAATTTCATGATCATCTCTGTATCTTTCATTGAATTGGTCTAGTGAGTCTTTATAACGTAAATTTCAATTACTTAGCGTGATTTGCTTACAAGAACCGATTTTGCGAATTCTGATTCATAGACTAAAAATTTGTGATCGTATTGTTTTCTAGATGGATATAATTTCATGATCATCTGTGTGTCTTTGGCTCCTTGATTAAGTGAGTTTTTGTACCGTCTTTCTAATCTCTCAACTGCGTATTATGTGATTCATCGCCAAAACTGAAATTCTCAAAAATTCAGATTCGTAAATAAAATTCCACTATCATATGTACAATCGTAGGTTTTTCAAAAATCTGATCGTTGTCTGTCTATGTTAACCGTGCAGAGCTGCAGCTACAGCGTTGTCCAAAAGACATGCTGATGGTTCATTACCGATCCAAGACTATAACATAGAGCTCGAAGATCAAGGAGGTCATACAGTAAAGTTTGGAACAGAGACTGATCAGAGGTATTGCTCAATCAGGTTGAAACACTAAACTCTCTACACGTATCTTTCTTACTAATTAAATCCGTTTTTTTTTTGCTCCACAGTGCGGTAATGATGGGTCTGATGTTACATACTAAGGGAAAAAAATTAATGGAAAAAGAAATGTATTCTGATGCAGTAGAAGTGCTTGCTATGGCAGAGGTAAGTTGTTGCCATGGAATCAAGATTTTTGTTGCAAGTACGTTTCTTTGTTGGGAGTGGTTTCAAAGAGTTTTTTGCTTTATTTGTTTGTTTTGTAGGAATCGTTCTTGCTTTGTGATCCCAAGATTCTCGAGGTCGTTTCTCTGCCCTTTGAATTTTATTTTTCTTTATTTTACTTTCTGGATTGCCGCAACGGGTATTATTGGTTTTGATTTTTGAGTATCTTCTTACATAGCTGTAATATATTCTTACAGCTTGTTGACAACATCCCAATTATGCAAATCGACATTGTGTGGTGTTATTTCTCGCTCCGGGACATCAAATGCCTTTCAGATGCTAGCGTTCGCCTAGAGAAAGCAAGGAAAGGGCTAGAGCGTGCTCATGGGAAGGATTTCTCTCGTGTGAGACTCCTTCAAGCTGGTCAATGTCCAGAATTAGCACTGTGAGTGTAATTTCATTACATTTCTTATTTTGTACAGAGTATAACATTCTTGTTAAAAAGATTTTGTGTTTCTACTGGCTAGATATGTGAGACTGGAGTTACTAGAAGGTGTGGTGGCATATCACACTGGTCAAAATGATAAAGCCATGAATTCTCTAAAGTCCGCCCATGCGAAATTGTTGCAGGTCAGCGAGTTGTTCTGTAATATAACTTCACTCTTACTGATATTCAATTGTCAATAGAGTTATTGTTGTTTGGTTATGTGATACAGCTACAAATATCCGACGAAACGCTGTTCTTAGTTATGAGTATGGGCTTCCAGGCGAAGGATGCTAAGAGAGCTTTGCGACTGAACAATCAAGATATTGCGAGTTCTGTTGATTTCCTCATCGAAGAGAGGACCAAAAGAGCTCAAAAGCACAAGGATGATCTCCAGAGACAAAAAGATATACTGTATGTTTTTATTACCGAAATTGAACTAGTTATGATCTTCAACTCTAGTGACTTCATGATTTTCAATTACCTAGAGCTGATATTTCAGTGAGCAGAAGACGTATGGAGTGACACCCATGAAGAAAGCTGTTGATATGAAGATGCTTGAGAGGCTCGTCTTGATTGGGTAAGCAATGCACTATAAGTAGATTTATTGTTGCTTATACTGCCACTGTATAGATTTGCTAAGAAAATATAAGTTAATTGATTCTATTCAAACTCATCGAAGAAAAGTTACGAACAAGGTAAACAATGTTCAGAAAATTCAAGCTCCCTTTATATCGACAAGAGTGGTTAGCTTTGGAAGTAGCTACAGAGTGTTTCTTATTTTGTACAGAGTGTTTCTACTCAATGCTTTTTTTTTTTGGATATCTGAATTTGAAACGTTTCATATTGTTTTAAGCATTGAGTATGACCTAAAGTGCTCACCTTTGCAGATATGCGAGGGATCTTGCTGCTGAATCCCTCCGGAGACATGAGAACGATTTTCAGAAAGCCCTTGATGCACTTACATGCCCAGAAGATAATTCAAAAATACAGCTTTACATTGAATCGAGGAAAAGAAAACGACAAGAACAAATAGTAGGCATAACCGTCGACGAGCTTGTTTCTATGGGCTTCGAACGAGGACAAGGTAACTTTACTTTCCCATCTGGATTATTTCTCCAATTCTCTTATTTTTTCAAAGTCAAGAAGTGACTAAATCCCATTACATCTCTACTTTTGGCATTCAGCAACCTCTGCTTTGGAGGCCGGTGGCAACCGAGAAGTTGTAATCCAAAGGCTACTATCTTTACCAGCAGCAAATTCTGGAAGCGCCTCTGTTTCAGGCACTACTTTTACAGGTAATGAAGGAGCAGCGAGCAGCACCATCAATTTCATTGATGGTGGTGCAGAGCAGGATCTTGAGATGAAGGATGAAACAATGAATGCAAACAGAGGAAGCACTACCGGTGAAACTGATGGTGAGGAGGAAGAGCGGGATTCTGAGATAGAAGATGAAATAGCAAATGATATTGCAAAGGTCGACGCTTTGTCGGCTTATGATATCAATCTTGACAGGGAGATTGAAGCTGTAAACGAGTACCTGGGCATGTTAGATGCATCTCAGGTTTCTGGTTGAAGAGCTCATCCCACCAAGAGAAGCTTTGATACAGTGAAGATTGTATATAAATTGCGGTGCCAATCTGGGTTGGTATGGTACCTTACTTGCATTAGTATTTAACTATTTACTATTTAGTATGATTGGCTGTGCAAAAACTGATTTGATGAGAGTGATTTTATAACCATAGTATCTAGTTGCTTATTTCGTTTTTTTTTTCCGGACAAAATCTAGTTGTTCTTTCGGTAGAATTTTAACAAATGTTCCTGGTTATATTATATGGTTTTCCAGCAAAAAAATTTTTAACACAATTTAACAGGTATTTTACCCGTTTTGCGATCCAATTAAGACTGATAAACCAAAATTATATCCACCCAATTACTTAACCCCAAAAATCCCCAAATCAGACCCAAAATCATCTTCACGCCTCTTGCCATGGTTGCATAGATTAGGAGTCGAACTCTCATTTTTTCTTCAGTGATTTCCATTGGTTTTGAAAAATTGAAACAAAAATTCTCATCTCTTTAACTTGAGAAATATTCTCTTCAGCCATTGGAATTTTTCAGAACTGGAGAGAAATTTGTGTTAATGTTATTGAAGAATCCAGTGATTGTATTAAGTTAATAACATAAGTGTGTAAATTCACTCAATAACAACAATCAATTCATCATCTATTTTCTTTAATAATTACAAAATTTATCTCTCATTCATCATTTGGCTCAGCGTCGACTGTACTCTTTTGCTTTTCTTTTTTAATTTTTTTAAGATTATATAATTATTATGACTCTTTTCTTTCCTTTCACAGATCTTTTTTTAAACATTTCACAAATTTGCTTTCTCTTCTTCTGGCAGAGCATGTGCCCAACGTTTAATCTCCGATCATACTGGATTTATTGTGTTGGTTTTTGTCCGTTGAGTGAACTCTCTTGCGGTGTTTTTTCACAATTTTTCGTATTCCTAAACCGCCTTGGATTTCCTCACATCTCATTGCTCCTCTGTTTTTTTTCCTATTATCTCCATTGATCTTCACATCTCTTAAACTTTACTTTCCTCTGTCAATCATTATACATCATCTTAAAGGTTGCAGTACAAGAAATTGTGGATATTGTGATAAAATTTTGAGACTAAAATTATTTGTCTCTATTCTGTAACATATTAGAGACGAATATGTGACTAAAGTTTTATGTCACAATTTAGTAACTAGATCGTTACAATATTGTTACTTTAATCGTAGCCAATGTTCGTCACAATTTGTGACATAAATGTTACAAAAATTGATAACGTAATAGTTGTGACATAATTATGACTATGTGTACTGTTACAATTGTTACGAATTTATGACTAAATGGTAAGTTCAAATTTACGACGATAGAGAGAGACTAAATGTTAGTGATTAATTGGTACAAAACTTTGACAAAAATAAATTGTTGTAAATTGTGACTTAATAATGTGGCAAATAAGTTGCAATTTTTTACTAATCTACTAGTTAAGCGAATAAACAGTTTTTAATGCAATCAAAGTTGGCGAACCCAAAAGTTAAATGACTCTGTTTTATCCAAAAGGAGGAAAATAGTAGAAACAAAGAAGAAACGTTATTATAGTTGCCGAGGATATAAATGATAGAACATTATGTTTGATCCATAAACATAGATTTTGATTGATCCAAGAGTAGATATAAAAAGGTCTGGATTAATAGAACATTTTTTGAGAGAATGTAAACGAAAACAAACCCAATAAGACTAGTAAGTACTACATGGGAGACTGAATGACAAACAATCCCAATAAAACTTATACTATATTATTTGAGAGACTGAAAAACAAACCAATTTCTAGATAAGTCAATGTGACGGACCACCTATATTTCTTACGTAAGTGCAAGACTATCAAAATGGTTTAAATAGGTTGGAGCAAAGTGATATGAACCTCCATCCATTCTTTCGATCTTTAACTTTCTGAAATTTTGTGTCTGTCTCGTAATACACCACAAAGTGTGATCCATCAAGCAACAAGTGTATTGTGAAGATAAGTTCTCCTGTTCCAATGGTACCTTCGGAAGAAAATGACATACCCCAGCAATATCTCTCCAACGAGGAATCACAACGCGTTTTTACCGCCATATTCCTGCACTTTCATCCCTAACACAAATCTGAAATTCTCCATTGTCATACAAGTCCTTCCCCGAGCCATGCACTAAGCAAACTTCCACGTTATAAGTCTGAAGAGAAACGCATATGAACACTGTATTGAACTTTAACACCTGCCTAACACTGATCAAGTTTGATATGTGAAGATGAGATGATCAAGCTAAAAGAAAGTGTGATGATCGTACAACGAACATGGTACACGGAGACCGAAACTAATTAATATCTAACAAAACAAAACAGCTCAACTCCATTGTCGTCCACTAAATTCATAAGATCAAGTTAAATTAGCTCACGAGACATCTGCCATACTACAATCTACGTGACCAGAAAATGGAATGATCATCCACCTTTCCAAGCAGAAACAAACAAACAAACAAATGAGAAGCAAAGAGCTGAGCTGTTGGTGAATCGCTTAATGTAATTCGAATCTCAACATGCATAAAACATTACAATCAGATTACGCTCTGTATCAACTGAGGATCTGAAAGTCTAAATACCTTTTACTCATTACGGTTGTGATTGGTGACAGGGTGGTGCAGGTATTTTGATTCAAAAGCAAAGTTTCGATTTTTTCAAATAGTTCTGACTTCTAAGATCATAAAAGCGAAAAAGCTTCGAATGGGTAGATACAAGAGATGGTATCATCAAACAGTGAATTCGCCGGAGAAAAAAGTCATCATCATCGTCATCAGTTCGATTGTTCTGACGACAGAAGCTGTTCTTCACTTCACAGAACTCCTCGGGTTTCAATGCGAAAGAAAAATCAGGAAGGTGCTTGCTGTCTCCACGATTCTGTAATTCACAACAACAAAAAAGGGATTGAGCTTATAATATCATAGCCCAAGACAGTGAAAACTACAAATAGGGTCTTCTTGGACCCCAAATCAAACCTGGAAAAAGTTGAGCGGCTGCGGCAGAGTCGTAGAGATGAAGAGCGGAGGAGAATATGGTTTTCTTCATCGGAGTTGGGCCTGAGAGAAAAAGTCGGGCCTGAGAGAAAAAGTCGGGCCTGTTACTTTTCTGTCGACCTTGAATAAAAGTAAAACTTTAGGTGAAAAGGAATAATTATGATTTCCATTTTTCATGTGTTTATATCTATTTTAATTCAAATGTAAAAAGGATTTTAGAAGATTATGTAAACTTTTTTGTCAGTGTTGAATAAAAGTAAAACCGTATAAGAAAAGGAATGACTTTGATTAAAAGTAAAACTGTAGGAGAAAAGGAATAATTATAATTTCCTTTTAATGTGTTTATGTCTATTTTTATTCACACGTAAAAAGGATATTAGAACATTATATAAACTGTTCTCGGTGTTCCAAAAAATACCACACACAACGATATTGGTTTTGCTAGATTCAGAACACAAACCTGTCTCAAACATATATTTCATCGTGATTTATGCAGTTTTTGGTGAGTATTATATGATTAATGATCTCTTCTACATTAATTTGATGAAGATGATTTTTAACCATAAAAATATAATGATTTTTTTTACTTATTTCAAATAAAATTTTAAATTTTTCTCTTTAATATTTTAACCAGAAACTAATGTTGATTTTTAAAAAAAAAACATTTCAGGCTAATATAATGTCATCCACTAATGACATTAAAATTATAAGAAGATGGATGTACGAAAGAATCGATCATACGATCAATCAAGTTTCAGAAAAATTTTATGAAGGATTAAAAAACTTTATAGAATTTGCAAAGAATCAACAACTTTTCCTTGAGAGTAAAAAGCTTTTCTGCCCATGTCTGAAGTGTGAGAACGGAAAATTACTATCAGAGGATATGATCTCCCTCCATTTATATAATCGAGGTTTTATGCCTAATTATTGGGTTTGGATTTTTCATGGAGAAAATTACGATATTCTAAATAATCATTCTGAGGCTACAGATGATTTTATAGATGATTGTGAAAATCCTATTCAATCAGAGTCTTATAAGGAGCCATTAAATCCTTATGTGGCTATGGTTTCTAATGCATTTGTTGATACAGAATCAAGATCTGGACAGAATATGGAAGAAGATCCTGATGCTGGGAAGAGCTAAATCTTGATGGGGAGAATAAAGGTTGTTCGCTAGTGGGAGCTCATCCTAATCATGAAGGATAGAGCATCATAATTGTATCCCCAGAAGGACCCAAAGGGGTTAGAGCATCCCTTGATTACGAGGGTAACATATAAGATCAGAAATGTTGACCCTACCCTATAAATGTTGACAAGGTCGTGTACTAAAGGTTGCCATAAACCAGTCACACATGAATCTCAATGAAGGAGCCGATGATGTGCAATCGAGGGCCCCCTAATGGCCAGAGTGCACACTATCTTCAATTAGAAAGGTCTGACAAACATTGCGGACGAGTGGTGCAACAGAAAATCACTGGACAATGAACACATACATGCCACCAATATGGATCATGGGGCAGAAGCCCTCTGGAGTAATCTTGCCGAGAATGGACTGGTTAAAAAATGATCCCAAGTCAGGGGAAAAAACGCACTCATGGGAAGGTCAACCTAGTTTGGAAAGGCATCACGAAACTAGAAGTCTGAGTATAATTTTTCATAAACCATTTAGATCCGGAAAAACCCCTGGAGAGTTGAAGCAAGAAGAACAAAAAAAACAAGACCGGTTATAGAACACGATTGATGCTTTATGGCCATGGTACCGACAAAAGTCGTGAAGGCTTTGAGGGTGCAGTAGTCCCCCCCCCTCCCTAGACACGATAAATTCTACAGTATTAACACATTTTCCTCCATAAACTAGCCGGATGTGAGAAATAATCGAAAGATGAAAACGAGAAGATGACAAATAAAATTTGTATTCATTTATGCTAGGTCTGGGCATTCGGATCTTCGGGTCGGGTTCGGGTCGGGTCCTTTCGGGTTCGGTTCTTTCGGGTATAGAAATTTTATACCCAATAGGTACTTATCAAATTTTCGGTTCGGGTTCGGGTTGGTTCTTCTCGGTTCCGGGTCGGTTCGGTTCTAAATTTTTAATACCTGTAAATTTTTTATTCGAATTATTTTCGGTTCGGATCTCAAATTTTCGGGTATTTCGGTTCTTTTTTACCCAAAAAATTTCGGGTCCGGGTCGGTTCCAAGTCTATTTGGATATTTTTTACCCAAAAATCCAAAAGTATATCCGAAAATTAAAAAGATAACCGAAATTTAACCGGAACAAACCATAACAAACCCCCAAATTTTAAAATAATATTCATCAAACCGAAATAAAAAGTAAAAAATTTGTTTTAGTAATAAATATTAAAATGAAGCAAATAGTACAAATCGTATTAGTGGTCTAGTGGTAGAGTACCACTCTGCTAAACCTTACACCTGGGTTCGAATCCTACCTAATGCATAATATTTTCGGGTCTTTTGAGTACCCGATCGGGTCTCAGGTAAGACCCGGACCCGACCCAAAAACCGTGGGTACATGAGTAAAATACCCAATAGGGTAAAAGGCAAGGATCCGAACCCGACCCGAACCGAAATTTTTGGGTCGATTTCGGGTCGGGTCTTCGGGTCCGGGTAAAATGCCCAGGCCTAATTTATGCAAAGATTACAAGCAAATTTTCTAGTTCAGGTACAAGATTACAAAGAAATTTTCTGCCTGGAATGCTCCTAACTACTTACAAAATGAACAAGAATAGGTGAAGCGGATACAACAAAGCGGAAGACAAAGAGAATGATAGTAGGGGCAAGTTGCAAATAGAGATCTCGCATGAGCCAAAAGATGACAATACATTGAAGTCTTATCGTTACCATCAACTTCCCGCAAAACAAAGCATGATGAAGACACAAAAATTACCCCGTCACCTCCGTTGCATACACATGAATTCCAAGAGAAGAATTTAGTCTCACACTTTTAATGCAAAACACAATCCTCCAGCCTGCAACACAAAGAGGAAGGATGTGAACCCAAGGCAATCATTGCCACAGCTTCCTTTGTTGTCACTCACTTGCCGATGAAGCTTTTTTAAATGAGTTTCACCCACCTGCGGGCCCACTTCATTGATCTTGTAGAATCCTGAGTTTTAAGTCCAAGATTTGCGCCCAAAGTTCAGATCAGTCAACCTGTAGCTCATCATTTTTGTTCTGAAGCCATTCTACCTGCAGAACTCTATATGTTATGTTATCCATTAGATCACACATAAGTTCGTACTATTCGTCTGTGTCAACAGCACTAGGTGTGAAAAGACTATCCAAGTGAATTATAGACTTAGCACGGACAGCCCTATCTAGCACCGTCACCAACCAATTATGGAGATCCAACAGTTCGGTCTGGAAAGACTCCAACCGTTGTTTCTCAACCTCTACGTGACTTTGAGATTAATATTCTTGGAGTGTAGTTGGGTGCATGTGGACCATTGAACCACCACTAGACCTCTGGACGGTATCCCTGATACTGGTGGAGATGTGAAGCGTAGATGCACAACTTAGAAGATAACTTTCAAGATTTTTATTTCTCTAATAGGCTGCACAGGTGGGCAGCCAGATATTGGCGGTCATGTTTTGTCAGAACTAGCAGTGACTAGAGAAGGGATATCATGGTAAAGGCCAGGACCCCCTTCCGGAGGAAGATCCTCTTTCCGCAGCAGAGGCGGTAGATAGATGAACAGGCAATGCTGAGCATGAGCGGGTCCAGCAACCCCACCCAAATGACAGCCGGTGTAAAAGGCATGACTCCATGATAGCCGTTGACAAGAAGAGAGTATATTTTCATTGTACTCCAAGAATTTGAGGCGGCTAACAAGAGAACAACCCCAAAGGATAGAAGGCACTGCCTCTGAAGACAAAGAAGCACCAAGAATGAGCAATTTTCTTTTTGCGAGACATGGAAATAAAATGAAGAAATCTCCATGGACGGCTAAGAAAGACAAAAAAAAAAGACAAAAAAGAAAAGAAAAAAGCAGACTAATAGATTTAAGGCAAAGAAAGAAGAAATGTGTTCGTAAGTATACTTGGAACTGTGGATGAAAGGACCTGAGGCTCGAACTCACTTTTATAGACGCGGAGGAGATGAAGATGTGTTTAAAAATGAGGGGCCTAAATAAAAATGAAACCAAAATCCAGGGAAAAATCTTGCAATCAAAAATATACATCACAATGACGATTTGTAACTAGCACATTAAGAACATGTGGCTCTAACGCGACACGCTAGAAAATTGGTCAAAGCGTGCATCAAGGTCAATGAATGATGTGGTTCCTCACCATACATCCCATAAGAACTTGCCATATGGTCTTATTTAGTTAATTCTCAACTAGCAATAATTTTGGTTCAGTTGCAAGAACACCTGTTCTAGGGATGGTAGCTGCGAGAAGCAGGATGCAGACGTCAGAAAGACCATGTTACGCAAGCAGTTAGAAAAACATAATGGTAAAGTAAGGACATAATAGAAGGGAGAGCTGTAAGTTCGCAAGTCTACGGAATCCAATGGAATGATCAGTCCCGAGAGGGTAATGACTAAATCAACATCAATGGAAAGCAGAATCAATTCGAAGCTGCACCCGAAAAATCAGCTAAGAAGGTAAAACAAATACTTATCTGCCCTTATTCATTTTCTTACTTGTTTGCATACCCTGTAAAGACATTTTTTTTATCATATATATCTCCTTACGTTTCTTTTTACTTTTTTGCTTACATATTCTCTAAAAATATATTCTCTGATTATATACATTTTTTAGAGTTCTTATTTACATTCTTTCTTGCATATTCTCCCAAAATATATTCTCTGATAATATGCTAACTATATGAGTTTTTAGAGCATCTTCATCAATAATATGTAATGGAAGATCTCAAAAATTAATATAATAAAAATAAAAATTAAAATTAAATGAATACCATAAAACTTGAAAACCATTAAATAATTAAGTATTGAGATATTCATTTAAATATTATTTTATATTTTCTTATTATACAAATTGTGGAGATACTTGCTTAGATATAATTGATAAAGATGCTTTTAGATATATATAATATATAAATTTTATACAAAAATTAAACATATTATATTATAATAAAAAGTAAATTGAATTCTAAACTATCATTGATTAATTGATTAAAATATTATCCAAGAAATTTAAAAATTTATTTATATAGTAATTTTTTCCTGATACTTACAAATATAATAAATAGATATTAATTTATATATATATATATATATATATATATTTCTAATTTTTTATATTTTGGACAAACCAGGTGTATTATAATCTTTTATATTTGGAAAAACCAGATATATTATAATTTTATCTGAAAATATTTAACAAAGAAATTGTTTATTTTAAATTATGTTAGATTTATTTTTCGTTAAGTTTTATTAATATTTCAAATAATATTTATAAAAACTAATTTAGTTATATATTTAACTATTGTCATCACGTATATTCATAGAAATTAAATTAAATTTATATATCTTCGAATAACATAAAACAATATATTATGTTCTATATAATTTTCATAATTATTGTTAACACAATTGATGATATCAAAACAGAAGTTTTTCTGCCTAACAACTTCTGTATTGATCCATGGTTTTCGATCCGGTACTCGTGTTGTTATGTTTGTCAATTCGAATTGCTTTTGAAACCGTTTCAACATTGTGAGGAGGAAGAACACACTGTGGTGATGATGATCTGGATAATTTTCAGTGGTGGTTTCGTAGCCAGAAGATTTAATGCGACAATTAGCGAAAGGAAGAAAACTTTTCTATCGGTGTTGATAAAGAGGGACATTGGTGGGATCGGGAGTAACCAGAGATCACATATATTTCAGGTTAGGGCACATTCGACACATGAGTTCAACAAAATCGGTGCTCGCTCCGATAACGGAGGTTAGTTTCCTTTGCCTAACCTTATTAATATATATCAACAACAATGGTGGAGTGGGCGTTTCGGAAATGTTTGTGTTCCACAGACACACAAAACAAGTAGATGCAATGATAAGTTTGTGGGGAAGATAGTGCTAGCGGTTTATATCGGTATTATGTTAAAGTCTAGGATATTTATAAAGACTCTGATGCGGACTAATTGGGATCAGATGGTTATGCGTCAAAGGCTAATATCCGGCGTAATGTGTTTTTACCGATACAATTCAGAAACAGTCTCAAAATAATAAAAGGCGGAAGAATCGTATTGGAGTAAAAGAGTTGAAAGAATACTATGAATATGCGTATTCATTAGCGAGGAAGGCGTTTTCGATCAAAATGCTTCGTAAATTTTATTTCTTTATACTATTTTCAGAAAATAGCGCACATAGTTGCTTGTGTAATAATTTACGTTCTCTAGTCTTATATGACTTTAACATTATAACTTCTATATAATAGAACATCTTTAGCCATTAAAAAAAAAAAATTTCTACCTGTGCTTTCATTTGTTTTGACATAATTTTAATTTAATGGGAAAAATCATTATTTTTAATTTTAAATTTGTTTTCCTAATATTGAGTTTTATTTATTTATATAGAAACAACTTATTTATAGATGTGAAAGTTTAAGATGTGTTTGTAGTTTTAATTTTGATATAGATATATTATATATTTTACTAAATTTTTTTAACCCGTTCTGAATGCAGACGATATTATCTAATTCATTTAAATTTTTATTTTATAGAAGTCATAATTAAAGAATTATTGATGATTTATTTTGGTTTAGATGATGATATTTTATAATTTGTATTAATATTATTATAATATAATATGATTATAGATTTGAATATAATAGATATATTGTAACGACCCTAACCCTGAGACCCATTAAGACCCAACTTGTCTAAATAAAACCCTAAGTTACTTTCTCTATAAATAACCCTCTTCATCCTTTATTTTTCCTGTAAACCTAACCACACCAAAACTCTGGCGAAATCTAGCCGTCGATTAGCAACGTTGAAGGAAAAACCACTGGTAATATCTAGAAAGTCCTATAGGGCAGATTCGACTAGTTATGGGAGAAGGGAGAATCGAACTAGCAAATCTAATCCAATCGACCTGAAACTTGGTGCATCGCAGTGCCGGATTCGCGTCATCAGTCCGCCGCCATCTTGCGAGGTGATTTCCCGGCAAACCATGAGGATCCACGGAATGATCAACCTATTGTTAGAAAGCCCCGAATATCTTCTTTGCAAAGAGGCTAATTTTGGTCCGATCAGAGGTATAAGTAGAAAGTTGTATCCTCGTTTCCAAATCGTGTCTGTGTAGTGCTGATCCGAGACCAGTCTGTTGAGATGTGTGTTTTAGTTAGGCAAACATGGTCCGTTTGACCTGAATCTTTGCAGGGAGCTTCTGGATTTGTAGATCTAGCTTTTGGTTTAAGGAGAACCGATCTGGAGCTTTAGAGCATAGGGTTTCCTATTGTTCTTCGTGGTTAAGGCTAAGGTGAGGGCTTTCCGCAGAATTCCGCTCTTTCGTCTAGGACGCCGTAGATGGAATTTAGTACTAAATGTGATATGTTTTCTCTGATCGAGTCTAGGTAGTCTTGATTGTAAATTGGACTTAGGAATATAGATGATTCAACCCATTGTTTGTGCATTAAAATGTTAATTGTTTCCTTGATATATGTTTATTTATTTGGTTAGTCGAGTATGTTATACGTTAGGGATTGCGGGGGTACAGAGACGGACTTCTGTACTTGAGTCGCGTGTTGTGTGCGAGATGGTGCTTGGCAGGTTAGTCGATCTGTTGTCCAGTGCCTTCAGAGATCGATAATCGTCTACGGGCGGTGCCATTGGACACTTATTCCATGCTGTCCTCTTCGGGAGGTGCCGACGGTTACAAGATCCATCAATAGGACCGTTGTTTGTTGTTTGGGTACTTTAGGTGCCGTGATTGCTGTGTTTTGTCTGTTTTCCGTTTTTGGAGTGCTATGACCAGATTGCGTTTTTGTGATTAGCATCCCATACCTCACTGAGTAACTCCCGTGTTACTCACCCCTCTTTCTTCCCTTTTCAGGTGAGACTGACGAGTAGATTTACGCTATAACGATCGTGTGCTACTTTTGGGATTTAACGGTTTTCAGTATTTTATTTTAAACATTATTTTAAGATTTTATTTGATTTATTGGATTTATGAGATTTATTTAATGATTTCTGAAAGTAAAGTTGAGATTTTATTAATTGAAGTATTTGAGACATAATTTAAGTTTGGTGGCACGCCGTTCTCGAATGAGGATGAAACGGTTGTTACATATATATGTATATATATTTATAGTTTTTAATATATTATATATTGTATTATTTTATTTTGTACAATATGTTATTAAGAAATATCCTAAATTGAATCATATTCTCATTTATGTGACCAAAATAGTTTCATTAAAAGAATAAAAGATTACTCTAGCCTCTCTTTTCCCCAAAGACTACTCTTCTTTTTCTTCTCTTCTCTCTTAGTCTTTTTCAAATGGGCTCTTCTTTCATAAACCTATTCTATCAATGTTATCTTTATGTGCACGTGGGTAAGAACTAAGTAGAAACTGCCGGTGGTGACATCATTGGCGATAATGAACATTATCACATTGCTCGCTAAGGTCGCCGGTCTCTTGGCCACGACCACTATTGGAGCCAACACATTCTCTTACTCTCGTTTCCGTCGCCGGCACCTCCGACAGTTTTACTCTCCAATTGATGAACATAAGTTCTCGCCGACTTCAATTCCCACGGTACAACCGCGATTCCTATTTAGTGTTGAATGTGTTTTTTCTTCTGGTTTTTGTCCGCTTTTTTTTTTTGTTTTTCTACAGTGAGTGTTGGGTTTGTGTCACGAAATTTCCATTTCTGAAAATGATTTCTTCATGTTTCTGCAATCCTTCGAATTCAAAAATTCAAAATACTATCAACTTCATAAAGATTCTATCAGTTTATGTGAAAATTGAATCGGAAAGTTTAACAATTATCTGTCTGTTTCAGAACACAAAGAAGGCAAATTCTTCTTTGGATTGGCTACTGCACCGGCTCATGCGGAGGGCGACCTCGAGGATGCTCGGTTCCAGTTTGCAAAAGAAACACCATGTTCAGCAGCAGATACAAAGTCTAAGAATGTTAAGCTTACTGTTGGAGCTATAACCAAAGGGTTGGCTAAGAACACACATGAAAACGAAGATCAGACTGTTGCCGATAATCCACCCACTAAAAATGTTGCTGCGTTGCATAACGCTCCTCACGCGTGAGCTTCGATATATGCTTTTTTTTTTTTCTTTTTTTTTGTCTACATATTACTTTCACCTAGCTGTGTTATAAGAGCTCAAGCTGATATTTTCTCAATTTGTTCCAGGGAGGACAGGCTGAAATTTTGTTGAACTTCTTGCTTTGTTGGAAGATTCTCTTGTTCCAACTCTTTCACTCTTTGTCTCTTAGTGTTTTACTCTTTCTCTCTTTATCTTTTAGCTCTTTGTTTTAGAGAGAAACATATGAAACACTTTAACACTTACTTGTCTACATTGATAACATTGATTAAATTCTTACAACATCTCACACACATACATATACTACTTCTTCTACTTTCAAACACACTTTCATCATACACCTATAGACTAGACTCTCTTACACACACAAACCTTGCTTACACATTTTGACTACTATCTTAACCACTCTCCTAGCTAGACTCTTTCACTTGGTACTTAGCTAGAATTTAGACTGATACACTTACTCATTTGGGCCTAGCTAATTCGGTGGCCCAATGGTTTATTCTAATATCACTTCAGGCACAGCTTTTTCCTACGTTGACTTTGTTCATTCTTGTTGACTTTTCTCTTCGACAGCTTTTCTTCTTCCTTGTTCTTCTTCTCTGTCTTTGCTTCTTCTCTGTTCATTCATCTTCTTCTATTAACTGAAACTTTCTTTTGTTGCAGGTTTGATCAAGGAATCCAACTCCAACACTCCCTCTTGGATTATTTGATTAAACCCCAATTTCAATTTAGGGATTTGAATCCCATGACTTCTTCTTCTACGATGGAATCGCCTCTGCTCTGGATGAATCCCTTTCATGACGTTAGCCTAGCTCGCTGGTACGCCATCTCCCTCTTGTTGCATGAAGTTCATCTTCTTCTCCCTCCTGAATCAATTTTCCTTAATCGATCTCAGTCTCTTCTCTCTTCTGCAGGTGAATCGGTGTGAAGTTTGTATCTCTTGTCTCCCTCTTGGTGATTTTCTTCCTATCAAAACAAAGGTAACACACTTCTTTCTTCATCAATTCGATTCTCCTGCTCCTCTCTTGCGTCGATTCTTCTTAATCGAGCTTCTTCTTCTTCTGTCTTCTGCAGGTGCGCTGGAGTGGAGTCTCTCTTTTCTCCCTTCACCTTCTTATTCTTCAGCTCCCTCTGTTGGTGAGCTTCTTCTCCTCCCCTCTTCTCTTTTAAGTTTACCGTGGTTCTCTCACGTGTTTCTTGAGGTCTTGTGCCTTCTGCAACCCGGCTCCCTTCTTCTGCTTCCTTTCTCTTAGGTAAGCAGCTTCTTCATTCTAGTTCAGCTCCCTCTTCTTAGGTGAGCTCTCTCACCTCTCATGTTTCCTATAGTTGACTCTGCAACCTTCTTCTGCTCCACTTTGGCGAGCTTCTTCTTTTCTGCTTGGTGTCATCCATGATCACCAGCTTCTTGTTCAGTTTGATTCTCTGAACCATCACTTTAGCTTAGCCATGGACTCTTTTGACTCGATCCATCAGCTCGATTTTCTCTAACCGTAGTCTGAGTGGTTTCTTCTTCGAGTCATCACCTTAGCTTTGCTTCTAGCCTTAGTCGTCTGGTTCTTTGAATCTCCACCTTGGGTTTTCTCTAAGCTTAGCTTTTAGGTTCTTGAATCATCAACCTCCGCTCTTTTCGGAATTGGTTTGTTTGATTTTTTGAACTGTTGGCTTTTGGTCTTTCTCTAACCTCGGCTTCTTCTTCTCCTCTTCTCGTTTCAGTTGAAAAAACACCCATATGGATTCTCAAGTTCAACAAGCATCTTCAAGCTTCACCTTCACTGTGTCGGACAAGCAAGGAATTCCTCTTTCCAATACTATATTCACCTCTGCACTATCTCCACAGCTTCTTCCAGAGATCTCCTTGTCTTCTTGGATGCTCTTGGAGGTACGACCATGTGAAGATTTGTGAATGGTGATGGTGCTTTCTCTTGACACCACCTCTTCTTTGTTTCCCTTCTTGTCTGATTTAGTCTCAGCTTTGCTCTTTTTCTCTTTGATAATCACCTTTCTTCTTCTCTTTTTTTGTGCACAGCTTGTAAGGCTCCAACAATGAGAACAGGAGGTTCATCATCAAGAGGTTCTTCTTCTTCTCTGAACAGCTTCTTGAGCTGTCTCCTTTTCTTTCTTCTTGTCAGTCCTTTTTGACTAACTTCTTTTCCTTCTTTTTCTTCTTGCCGTTTTTCTTACGGCTCCTTCTTTGTCTTTGCTTCTTTCTTCTTTCTTCTTCTCTCAGGTTGAACACTCTTGATGTCTTCTCGGTGACGCTGGCTCAGACCTGAAGCTTGGTGGAGCTTCACCTTCTCAGGTTTGCTCCTTCTTCTCAGCTACATATTGGGGCTTCTTGACACCATTGCTGCCACCTTAATTGCTTCCTCTTTGATTCAAGACTTCATTGTCTACATTTTATCTTAGAGACTCCAACTAAGCTTGCAAAGGTGCCTCTTTTTTTTTTTTGTTCTCCTCTTGGAAAACTTTCTTTTTCTTTTCAGCCTGACATCTCTCTTCTATGTGCAGGCTTCTTTTCTTCCTTCTCCCTCTGCAACCAATTCATGGACTCTTCCATTTGGTGACTGCAAGGTTTTCTTCTTTGGAGGTTCTCAGCTCCTCCTCTTCTTCTTTCATCCGATCCTTTCTTCTTCTTCTTCTACTCTTTCCATGGCCTCTTCATTGCGACCTCTTTCTTCTTTTTCTTCTTCTTCTTCTCACAGCAGAGAAATAATTTCACCATGGACCCATTCTTCCTCTTGAACAGGCTCCAAGACAACTACAGCTCTGATACCATGTTGAACTTCTTGCTTTGTTGGAACATTCTCTTGTTCCAACTCTTTCACTCTTTGTCTCTTAGTGTTTTACTCTTTCTCTCTTTATCTTTTAGCACTTTGTTTTAGAGAGAAACATAAGAAACACTTTAAGATTTAATTGTCTACATTGATAACATTGATTACATTCTTACAACATCTCACACACATACATATACTACTTCTTCTACTTTCAAACACACTTTCATCATACACCTATAGACTAAACTCTCTTACACACACAAACCTTGCTTACACACACAAACCTTGCTTACACATTTTGACTACTATCTTAACTACTCTCCTAGCTAGACTCTTTCACTTGGTACTTAGCTAGAATTTAGAGTGATAAACTTACTCATTTGGGCCTAGCTAATTCGGTGGCCCAATGGTTTATTCTAATATCACTTCAGGCCCAGCTTCTTCCTACGTTGACTTTGTTCATCCTTGTTGACTTTTCTTTTCGACAGCTTTTCTTCTTCCTTGTTCTTCTTCTCTGTCTTTGCTTCTTCTCTGTTCATTCATCTTCTTCTATGTAACTGAAACTTTCTTTTGTTGCAGGTTTGATCAAGGAATCCAACTCCAACAAATTTTGGTCAGATCCTGACAAAGAAGTGACGCTTGCTAAAGATACTGGTGTTACCATCTTCAGGATGGGAGTCGATTGGTCTAGGATCATGCTAAAAGAGCCTACCAATGGGATTAATGAAGCAGTGAGTCAGTCAAGAAAGCATATATAAACCTTGTTTTTTTCATTTGTTTTGCCTTTAAACTTTCTTTCTCTGTCCTTGTACTTTGAAGGTTGACTATGAGGCCCTCGAACACTATAAATGGATACTCAAATGGGATGAAGGTGATGCTAATCCCTTTAATGAAACTATTTTGTTTTCTTTTTATGTTTATATAAATCTTTAACAAGTTTTCAAATGGTGAAGTTGTGTAATGAAAAATGTTTTGTTGAATGATATTTTCTCTACTTTAATACCACTCAAATTTGAATGAAAGATTTCTTAAAATGCTTAGGAATTAATTTTACACATCTAGGAAAGCTTTCATAACTCGTATAAATATGAATTTTTATTCATTTATACAACAAATAAATTTAAGAAGCTTTTATGCACATTTAGGAAGCCTTTATGTACATTTATGAGAGCTTTCTTAAACTGTATCAAATGCATCTTTAGAAAATGATTCATTTGTTCATTGATTTTTATTTTCTGTGACAATGATTTAAACTTTTAACATTTACAATGAAAATTAAATCAGATCATTTGTAGCTGAGATACACTTATACTTATATATACTATCCTTTCTAATGTATTAGAAACTTTTTATAATGTTAAACATTCTTTTTTTTACAACTAATGTTAAGCATTCTTACATATTTAGGATTTTTTTTCCAGAAGTTTCTAGGGAAGCCTTTATGAATGTTTTAAATGCTTTCCTGAAACTTTCAGCCATACAACTTTTTGTTTGTTTACATGGTTATCAATGTTTGTCTAAAAGTTATAAAATATTTTACGAATTTTTCTTAATGTTTTAAGTTTTTCGAAAGTTTAAAGAAATTATTGTAAACATTTTAGTATCAGATTTTAAAATTTTGGAATGCCTTCCTAAATGTTAGGAAATTCTTACTAAAATTTCTTATGAAGACTTTCTTTTGAATAAATTTTATTAAATATTTAAGATATTTTTTGAAGCCTTCCTAATATTTTTTATCAAGCTTTTTTGACACTTATAGAAACATTTTAAAACATCTAAAATGTCTTTCAAAACTTTTTAGAATGATCAAATACAAATTTAGTAAGTCTTTATAAATGTTTAGGAAGGCTTTTCTAAAATGTTAAAAGGTTTTTCTATTGTTTTAAAAAGACATTCTTAAAGATTAAGAAATACATTATAAACTTTTAAGAAGATCTTACTAAAATTTGTATGAATAATTTTAGATATATAGAGATACTAGTTTTGGAGTTTAATAAGTTTTCTTAAATTTTTAGGAATATTATTAAAAATTTATGAAGACTATCCTAAATTATATGTTAATTACCAGTTAATCATATACAAATTTAGTAAGTCTTTATTAACTTTTATGAAAGTTTTCCTAAAACTTTAGAAGGTTTTTATTATTTTTAAAAAATATTCTTAAAGATTGAGAAATATATTATAAAAATTTAGGAAAATCTTACTAAAATTTATATCAGTAGTTTTAGGTATATAGAAATGTTAGTTTTGGAATTTATGAAGCTTTCTTCAATTTTTAAGAAAAAATCACACAAATTTAAAAAAACTATCCTAAATTGTATGTTATTAATTAGTCGATCAAATACAAATTTATGAAGCTTTTCTAAACTGTTAGGAAAGCTTTCCTAAAATTTTTCTTAAGAAATTAAGTTGTTTTAAAAAGACATTGTTATATTGGATTTTTTGAATTTAACTAGTTAGACCTATTGTTTCTTATGCTGGATTCAATCATAATTCAAGTGACATGTCTAAGGCTCTGAAGGGTGAGGAACTTCTAAGTTCATCAAGAATCCGTATCGAGATCCAAACTTTCATTTCTTCTAATCTAAGATGATTAAGTCTAATATGTATATATCCAACTAATCAAAAACAAAATTACGGCAATGGATGGTGAAGAGCATGTTAGATATATGATCGCTAAGTACATACAATCATTTCACAACGGGATTTTTCATTCCTAGGTTTTAGTGAAGACAATAAAAAAACCTGAGAAAGAGGAGAGAGTAAGAGTAAAAACGTATTTGCCTTCGTCTTCCTTGAGATGGGAGAAAATTTTAAAAGAGTTGAAAGTCCATCATTCAATATTACCTGAAGATTGTTAAAAAAAAAAGAAAAAAAAACGAGCGGGAGATATGAGAGCACTTCCTCTTTCATCTCCATCATCGTCTCCTTTTCTTCAGCGTCTCTCCACGTTCAAGAATCAACCTCCTTCCTCGCTGGAGCACCACCACAACCACCACTACCCTTTACTTCTTCCTCTCCGTTATTTTCACCGTTAAACTCAGTCGCCAACGACCCATTCCTCACCGCATTTCTCTCGCTTCCTTCTCCACCACATCTTTTCCTTCCGCCGCATTTGCTTCTGGATGTCCGACTTCCACCATCGAACATCTCTTAGCCTCGCAGCTCCATCACGATGTCGTCTCTCGCCACCCTCAATTGCTATCTCTGCTCTCATCTCTCTTTCACGCTGAGATCTCACTCTCCTCACTCTGCTCCTCCATCTCTTCCCTTCAATTCAGACCGGTCAATCTCTGATCCAATTCAGAATTCTCAGTCTGCAATTCGGAAACCAGAGTCGGAGATTTGACATGATAACAGCGGACTTTGGCGACTTGGTTATGACGGCTAGGTTTTCGGCAATACATGGCGACAATGACGGCGGCTACTCGATAAGAAGAGAAAATGTGTTAATTATTTTTGAGATTTCTTATGCAATAGAGAAGGCGCAAAACAGTCACTTTGTCTATTAAATGAAACATTTTTGTCCAACTCATTTTTTTGTTTATTTTGGTCAACAAAACTTGAATATGTATCAAGTGAGAGATTTGTCCAATGTTATTTCATATAATTTTTTTTTTTGTTTAGGTTAAATTAATGCAATTTAACATTTATGAAAATTAAGAAGACTAACCCGTTAATTTATTATATTTCATATCAAATAAAATTATTATTAATATATTTTACTATTTTATTTTATACAATATGTTATCTCATATAATTTTTTAGTTTAAATGAATACAGTTTTACATTCATTAGAATGAAAAAGACTAACCCATTAATTAACCATGTTTCATATCAAATAAAATAAATAAATAAATATATATAAAGATAGAAATAAAAATAAATAAGATAGTTTAAATATTTTGCATGTTTAATAGATTAACACTCGATAGACATTAATCGTAGAAAACATTAAACACAACCTCTCTACTATATAATCGATTAATATATAGTAAATAATTTTTAATATTTTATGTTAAATTAAAAATATATCAGTAATTTTTAATATTCCCAATTTTTATCAAAATGTTTAGATTTTTTTAATTAGTTAGGTTCAGTAATTTTCTGATACAAATTATAATATATATCCCATATTAGAATTCGTTAATTCAAATTTATCTCAATAAAAAAATCTTGTCATATTTAAATCTCGCAATATATATGATTTGAATGACTCAATAACTAGTTTACCACTATTTATTTTAGAAGGGAACTAAAGAAAATACCGTTAATGAAAATTTTAAAAACAATTAAAAGATAGTGGCATTCAGTGTAAATTACACGTCAAACAAATATTTATTTAAAAAATGATCATATTTTAATATAATAGATTCGATTCATATAGCTCTATTATATGAAGCTATGTAATTCTCATCGTATCAATAATACAATTTATAAACATTCCTAATAAGTTAATATGGTATTAGAGCAAAGTTTGATCCAAGTTTTGATCTATAGATCAATGAGTTAAATTCAATTGAGAATTAAGTTTAATAGTGGTTTATTCATTTACTAAAAACCCAGCAAAATTGAAATTTATGGATAAATAAAATTTAAATTATGTTTCTTGAGAAAATATGTATATAATTATTGTTTGATGTAGATTTAAATCGAAGTTTAAATATCATGTAAATCTTTTACTATATGGTAGTTCTAAAGGGAGAAATACATTGCTTTCCGGTTTTTCCCGAAAACAATGCAAAGAAGCTTTTTGCATGCAGATAATTGTTATTGGTCATAAATGTATCAATAAATTACATTTATCCTTGGGTTAAGTTTATAAATCCACAAGAATGTCTAAATGCTTTAGTTTTAAAGGACTTTAGATGAGTTTAGCGTTATAACCTTCAGAGTTGCTTTATAGAGTTTTGTATGAAACACTGCCTAATTGAATGCTTAACTGTGCAATTGCTTATCTGACTTAAAAATTGAGTTGCGTAAACATATATAATTATTGTGAGAGTAGGTATATTGCATATTAGTGATTTTAATTCTAGAAAATTTTTAATTAGTTTTTTTTATTTATGAATAAACTATTATGCATAAATTGATATGTGAACTCCTACGAATAGAGTGATATTTTTGATGAGTTTGGGCTGACATGCTTTTGACTTTTCTTTCTCTCCAAAAGTGCGATCTTACCCGCAACAGTGACCTCTTTCTCTTTCGTAGTTAGGCGTCTCTCACGGTGTCAGCGTCCCCTACCCCTCCTCATGGGGAAAGAAAAACCCAAAAAAGGATCTCCTTCGAAGACCTCCCCGTCCTCCTCAAGGGATTCTCGCATTTCTCTTGTCGTCGGATCTCCACCCTCGAAGCATGCTGGGGAAGCTGATTTGGGTTCAGATGTCCCAACTGGAGAATTCGTTTAAGGCTCAACAATCGGCTTGCCCAAGATTTCCGTTCCACATCTGCCCCCACCTGCGTTACCAAAGCTGCAAAAACCACTTCGGTGGTGGACCCAGCCAGAAACAGTACAGTGAAAGCTATAATTTTAGCGGACCCAGCCACACCATCAGATCTACCCGACAAGGTGGAAATATCTGCGAAGGTCGATACCTCGACTGACTCAGCTAAATCAAGTGTAGAGGCCTGTGGAGTCGTGGTACGACCTGTTTAAAGGCAGCTCAAGGAAATTGGAGAAGAAGGGAGAAGCTTTCCAACTCCCATCTGCGGAAGCTTGTGTAAAGATACCTAATTCTGTCATAGAGAGAAACAAAACGTCATGGGAAAGCTTCGTAATTGGTCAGTTTTACTCTGATGCCTCTTCTCAAGGAATCATTCACAACATTGTAAACGACATTTGGAGCAGCAAGTTTAGGGATATCTTGGTTTCTAAAGTGGAGGGACATGCCTTCCTTTTCCGAATTCCCAAATATGCAGCTTTTCTAAAGGTGGTCTCTGTTGCCACTTCGCCAGCTGAGTCAGACTCATCCGACATTGTCTCCTCTAGTTCTGAAGAGGAAGAGGAATGGATTGAGGAGAACACATCTTTTGTTGAGGTTTTTTTCCAAGAGACATAAGGGGGCTCTTCGGGACAGAGGTCCCTCCCACCACTAATCAAATGTGTATCAACTTTTTTGGCTGGAACGTACGGGATTTTCATAAATCTGGTCACCATTCGGAATTTAAGAAATGGTTTAAGCAGCAGCGACCTTTTTTTGGATGTCTCTTGGAGACACATGTAAAGCAGCCAAAACAGATAATAGCTCTAAATTATCTGCTGTGAGGTAAAGCTCTCCGAGTACCAATTCACATTTGTGGTATCTTTTGTCTATGCATCAAATGATGAGAGTTTGAGAAAAATGTTATGGGAAGAGCTCCAGGTGCTGGCGTCGCATGCATCTGTACTAGGAAAGGCTTGGGGCATTGTAGGAGATTTTAACCAAGCGCTAAATCCTCAGGAGAGCTCAGTTGCGGTAAGTTAGAATGTTGATAGGAGAACCAGAGGGCTATAAGACTGCCTTCTAAATGCTCCTTTTCTAGATCTGACCTTCAAAGGATCCACGTTTACTTGGTGGAATAAGAGAAAAGACCACCCATAGAAATAAGCTAGATTGGATACTGGTGAATGATAACTGGCAGCTGTTTTTTCTCTCCTCCCATGGTTTTTTGGTGATCCAGGTTTCTCTGACCATGTCTATGCAGGGGTAACTCCAAATAAGCAGCTACATAGAGCAAAAAAGGCATTCAAATTTTTTTAATTATGTTAGCACAATGGTTTTCTGTCATTAATTGGAGTTAACTAGTTCTCAATAAATGTGGTGGGGTCTGAGATATTCAGGGTTCCTAGGAAACTGAAGGAGATTAAGAACCATATCAGAAGCTTCAACAGAAGTAAGTTCTCAGACTTGGAGAAATGATCGGACCAGGCTCATTCTTTGCTCCATTATCACCAGAACCAGATCCTCCTGCATCCGACCTGCCTTATTGCTGAGCTAGAACACGAGGCTCAAAGGAAATGGCAGATCTTAGCAAACGCCAAAGAGGCTATCCTTCTCCAATGTGCGAGAATCACGTGGCTAAATCTGGGGGACTGTACCTCCGCCTATTTTCATAAAGTTATTGCAGCAAGACAGGCTGCAAACCACATCCACGCTATGGTAGATGCAAACAGAGACCGGCTTGAGACTCCACCTGAGATCAAAAGACATTGTATTGACTAATTTTCAAAGCTTTTGGGAATAGAGGGCTCTGAATGTAATTTCTTCCAGGATGATATATCCAACCTATTGGTTTTCAAGTGCTCCAAGGCTCAGAGGCTGTATACGACTAATGAATTCTTTGCGGAGGAGAGCAAGGAAGCTATGTTTTCTCTCCCCAGGAATAAGACAAGTGATCCAAACCCATGTCCCACATCTGTCTTATCAACTCCCAATATGTGGGTCCCTCTCTGACTCTAACTATCTAGAAATGTTAGTTTTGGAGTTTAATAAGTTTTTTAAAAATTTTCAGGAAAGATTATTAAAAATTTATGAAGATTATCCTAAATTTTATGTTAATTACCAGTTAATCAAATACAAATTTAGTAAGTCTTTATTACTTTTAGGAAAGTTTTCCTAAAATTTTAAAGATTTTTGTTATTTTTAAAAAGCATTCTTAAAGATTGAGAAATATATTATAAAAATTTAGGAAAATCTTACTAAAATTTATATGAGTAGTTTTATGTATCTAGAAATGTTAATTTTGGAATTTATGAAAATTTCTTCAATTTTTAAGAAAAATTCATACAAATTTAGAAAAGTCGTCGTAAATTGTATGTTATTAATTAGTCGATCAGATACAAATTTATGAAGCTTTTCTAAACTTTTAGGAAAGATTTCCTGAAAGTTTCTTAAAAAATTCTGTTGTTTTTAAAAAGACATTGTTATACTGGATTTTTTGAATTTAACTAGTTAGACCTATTGTTTCTTATGCTGGATTCAATTGTAATTCAAGTGGCATGTCTAAGGCTCTGAAGGGTGAGGAACTTCTAAGTTCATCAAGAATCTGTATCGAGATCCAAATTTTCATTTCTTCTAATCTAAGATGATTACGTCTATACATGTATATATCCAACTAATCAAAAAAAAGATTATGGCAAACAAATGGGGGGGGGGGGATATTAGGGCACTTCCTCTTTCATCTCCATCATCGTCTCCTTCTCTTCAGCGTCTCTCCACCTCGAAGAATCAACCTCCTTCCTCACTAGCTGGAGCACCACCACAACCACCACTGTTAAACTCAGTCGCCAACAACCCAATCCACGCCACATTTCTTTCTCTCTCCTTCCCCTCCGCGTCTTTTTCTTCTGCCGCACTTGCTTCTGGATGTGCGACTTCCACCGTCGAACATCTCTTAGACTCGCAGCTCCGTCAGGATGTCGTCTCTGGCCACCCTCAATTGCTCTCTCAGCTCTCATCTCTTTCCCACGCTGAGATCTCACTCTGCTCCTCCATCTCTTCCCTTCGATTCAGACCGGTCAATCTCTGATCCAATTCAGAATTCTCAGTCTGCAATTCGGAATTCAGAGTCGGAGATTTGACACGATAACATCGAACTTTAGCGACTTGGTTATGACTGCTAGGTTTTCGGCAATACATGGCAACAATGACGGCGGCGACTCGATAAGAAGAGAAAATGTGTTAATTGTTTTTGAGATTTCTCATGCAATAGAGAAGGGGCAAAATAGTCACTTTATCTGTCAAATGAAACAATTTTGTCCAACTCAACTTTTTTGTTTATTTTGGTCAACAAAACTTGAATATGTATCAAATGAGAGATTTGCCCAATGTTATTTCATATAATTTTGTTTTTTTAGTTTAAATGAATGCAATTTTACATATTAATGAAATTAAGAATACTAACCCGTTATATTTCATATCAAATAAAGTTATTATTAATATATAGTACTATTTAATTTTATACAATATGTTATCTCATATAATTTTTTAGTTTAAATGTATGCAAATTTACATTCATTAGAATGAAAAAGACTAACCCGTTAATTAAATATGCTTCATATCAAATTAAATATATATATATATATATATAAAGATAGAAATAAAAATAAATAAGATAGTTTAAATATTTTGCATGTTTGATAGAATAACACGCAATAGACATTAATCGTAGAAAACATTAATCACAACCTGTCTACTATATAATTGATTAATATAAATAGTAAATAATTTGAAATATTTATTTTTGTTAAATTAAAAATATATCAGTAATTTTTAATATTCCCAATTTTTATCAAAATGTTTAGATTTATTTTTAATTAGTTAGGTTCAGTAATTTTCTGACACAAATTAGAATTTGTTAATTCAAATTTATCTCAATAAGAAAATATTGTCATATTTAAATCTCGCAATATCTAAGATTTTAATGATTCAGTATTTAGTTTACCACCATTTATTTTAGAAATTAACTGACGAAAATACCGTTAATGAAAATTTTAAAAACAATTAAAAGATAGTGGCATTCAGTGTAAATTACACGTCAAACAAATATTTTATTTAAAAAATGATCCTATTTTAGTATAATAGATTCGATTCATGTAACTCTAATATATAAAGCTATGTAATTCTCATCATATCAACAATACAATTTATAAACATTCCTAATAAGTTAATATAGTATTAGAGCAAAGTTTGATTCCAAGTTTCGATCTATAGATCAATGAGTTAAATTCAATTGATAATTGAGTTTAATAGTGTTTTATTCATTTACTAAAAACCCAGCAAAATTGAAAATTATGGAAAAATAAGTTTTAAACTATGTTTCTTGGGAAAATATGTATATAATTATTGTTTGATGTAGATTTAGATCAAAGTTTAAATTTCAAGTAAATATTTTACTATATGATAGTTCTAATGGGAGAAATAGGTTGTTTTCCTGTTTTTCCTGAAAACAATGCAATGAAGCTTTTGGCATGCAGATAATTGTTATTGGCCATAAATTACATTTATCCTTGGGTTAGGTTTATAAACCCATAAGAATGTTTAAATGCTTTACCTTTAAAGGATCTTAGATGACTTTAACGTTATAACCTACAGTTTTGTAGGAAATACTGCATAATTGCATGCTTAACTGTGCAATTGGTTATCTGACTTAATAAATGAGTTGCTTAGACATATATAATTGTTGTGAGAGTAGGTATATTGCATATTAGTGATTTTAATTCTAGAAATTGTTTAATTAGTTTTTTTTTTATTTATGAATAAACTATTATGCATAAATTAATATGTGAACTCCTACGAATAGAGAGATATGTTTGATGAGTTTGGGCTGACATGCTTTTGACTTTCCTCTCTTTTCAAAAGTGCGATTTTACCCGCAACAGTGAACTCTTTCTCTTTCGTAGTTAGGCGTCTCTCACGGTGTCAGCGTCCCCTACCCCTCCTCATGGGGAAAGAAAAACCCAAAAAAGGATCTCCTTCGAAGACCTCCCCGTCCTCCTCAAGGGATTCTCGCATTTCTCTTGTCGTCGGATCTCCACCCTCGAAGCATGCTGGGGAAGCTGATTTGGGTTCAGATGTCCCAACTGGAGAATTCGTTTAAGGCTCAACAATCGGCTTGCCCAAGATTTCCGTTCCACATCTGCCCCCACCTGCGTTACCAAAGCTGCAAAAACCACTTCGGTGGTGGACCCAGCCAGAAACAGTACAGTGAAAGCTATAATTTTAGCGGACCCAGCCACACCATCAGATCTACCCGACAAGGTGGAAATATCTGCGAAGGTCGATACCTCGACTGACTCAGCTAAATCAAGTGTAGAGGCCTGTGGAGTCGTGGTACGACCTGTTTAAAGGCAGCTCAAGGAAATTGGAGAAGAAGGGAGAAGCTTTCCAACTCCCATCTGCGGAAGCTTGTGTAAAGATACCTAATTCTGTCATAGAGAGAAACAAAACGTCATGGGAAAGCTTCGTAATTGGTCAGTTTTACTCTGATGCCTCTTCTCAAGGAATCATTCACAACATTGTAAACGACATTTGGAGCAGCAAGTTTAGGGATATCTTGGTTTCTAAAGTGGAGGGACATGCCTTCCTTTTCCGAATTCCCAAATATGCAGCTTTTCTAAAGGTGGTCTCTGTTGCCACTTCGCCAGCTGAGTCAGACTCATCCGACATTGTCTCCTCTAGTTCTGAAGAGGAAGAGGAATGGATTGAGGAGAACACATCTTTTGTTGAGGTTTTTTCCAAGAGACATAAGGGGGCTCTTCGGGACAGAGGTCCCTCCCACCACTAATATAATGTGTATCAACTTTTTTGGCTGGAACGTACGGGGTTTTAATAAATATTGTCACCGTTTGGATTTAAGAAATGGTTTAAGCAGCAGCTTTTTGGATGTCTCTTGGAGACTCATGTAAAGTAGCCAAAACAGAAGATGCTAATAAGTGCAGTTTTCCGGGCTGAAATTTTGAGGATAACTACGACTTTCAGACTTAGGGAAAATTTGGGTCCAATGACACCCAACTGTGAAGGTATCAATCATAAGTAAATCGCTCTAAATTATCTGCTGTGAGGTGAAGCTCACTGACTACCAATTCACATTTGTGGTATCTTTTGTCTATGCATCAAATGATGATAGTTTGTGAAAATTGTTTTGGGAAGAGCTCCAGGTGCTGGCGTCGCATGCATCTGTACTAGGAAAGGCTTGGGACATTGTTGGAGATTTTAACCAAGTGCTAAATCCTCAGGAGAGCTCAGTTGCGGTAAGTCAGCATGTTGATAGGATAACCAGAGGGCTAAGAGACTGCCTTCTAAATACTCCTTTGGTGGACCTGACCTTCAGAGGATCCACGTTTACTTGGTGGAATAAGAGAAAGGACCACCCCATAGAAAAAAGCTAGATTGGATGTTGGTAAATGATGACTGGCAGCTGTTTTTTCCATCTTCCCGCGGTTTTTTGCTGATCTAGGTTTCTCTGACCATGCATGTGCAGTGGTAACTCCAAATTAGCAGCTACAGAGAGCAAAAAAGCCAATCAAGTTTTTTAAATATATTAGCACAGTGATTTTCTGTCATTAATTGGAGTTAACTAGTTCTCAATAAATGTGGTGGGGTCTGAGATGTTCAGGGTTACTAGAAAACTGAAGGAGATTAAGAACCATATTAGAAGCTTCAACAGAAGTAACTTCTCAGCCTTGTAGAAAAGATCGGACCAGGCTCATTCTTTGCTCCATTATCACCAGAATCAGACCCTCCTGCATCCGACCTGTCTTATTGCTGAGCTAGAACACGAGGCTCAAAGGAAATGACAGATCTTAGCAAACGCCGAAGAGGCTATCCTTCTCCAATGTGCGAGAATCACGTGGCTAAATCTGGGGGACTGTACCTCCGCCTATTTTCATAAAGTTATTGCAGCAAGACAGGCTGTAAACCACAGCCACGCTATGGTAGATGCAAATAGAGACCGGCTTGAGACTTAACCTGAGATCAAAAGACACTGTATTGATTAATTCTCAAAGCTTTTGGGAGGAGAGGGCTCTGAATGTAATTTCTTCCAAGAGGATATATCCAACCTATTGGTTTTCAAGTGCTCCGAGGTTCAGAGGCTGTATACGACAAAAGAATTCTCTGCGGAGGAGATCAAGGAATCTATGTTTTCTCTCCCCAGGAATAAGACAAGTGATCCAAGCCCATGTCCCGCATCTGTCTCATCAACTCCCAATATGTGGGTCTTTCTCTGACTCTAGCGGGTGGTAGCGGTGGAGATGAAAGGTCAACACCCTGTGGTGCATGCTGCTGTATGCACCTCTCGCGATACCTCTTCAACTCCTCCATAAACACAGCATGATCATTGATAGGCTCTGCTCCCTCAGCATTAACTGGTTGTGCCTGAGGAGTGGCAGCTGGCCCTGCCTAAGGAGCGGCAGCGGCTTGCTCTGCCTGAAGACCAAACTGGCGTGCAATCTCCTGTGCAGCTACCTGAGCAGCCTCCTACGCAGCTTCCCCGATCAGCCTCCTGTGCAGCTACCCGAACAGCCTCTTGCGCAGCTGCCGGAGCAGTCTCCTGGGAAACCTGCTGCACTGCCTCCTGAGCAGCTTGTCTGGCTGCCTCCTGTGCAATCTGCATGACTGCATCCTCATTGATTTGCCGGACTACGGTCTGATTAAAATCAACTGATTGCATGCAGCCTGGCTATTCGGTGATTTTTTTTCAGGATGATTAGCCCTAACTGAGGGGTAACCTCTCTTCAGTGGCATCTGAAACAAAGGAAAAAAAGAATTGATTAAACTTCTATTGAAAATGAGATTAACAAATAATAGATTAATACCATACATAATGGGTACTATATACTTTTTTTTTAAACCCCCCAGTCCCATAAAAATTTAGAAACCATTGAAAACCAAATTTGCAAAAGTTATTTTCTGCTTCCGTCTCCCAGGTCAGAACCGGGACGACAAATCTGGCTTTGATCCCGAAATGTAACACCCGTCTCATCCTCACTCGAGAACGGCGTGCCACTAACCACATCTTATAACTCAAATGCACCAATTTAATAAATTTTGACTTGATTTCCAAAAATCATTAAACAAATCCATAACAGAAATATCTCGAATAAATCGTAAAATCAATGTCTAAAATAAATTACGAAAAACGTAAAAATCCCAAAGTAGCACCCGATCCGATAGACATCTACTACTCGTCCGTCTCGCCTGAAAATGGAAGGAAAATGAGTGAGTAACATGGGAGTCACTCAGTTAGGTTGGGGGTGCTAATCACAAAAACACAGTTCTGATCATAGAACTCCAAAAATGGTAAAAGACTAAATACGAGTGAATACGAGTGAATACGACACTTAAAGTACCCAAGCAACAACCAATAATCTTACTGCCTGTATCAGTGACCGACGGCACCCCCCCCCCCCAAAGAGGTCAGCAAAAAAATCAGTGTCCAATGACACCACCTGAAGATGATTTATCGATCTCTAATAGCACTGGACAACAGATCGACTGAGCTGCCAGTACCATCTCGCACACTATACGCGACACAAGTACATAATTCCGTCTCTGTACCCCCGCCGCCGTATCATCTAACAACTCGACTAACTATATAGATAAACGTGTTTAAAAAAAAATTAACATATTAATGCACACACAATGGGTTGAATAATCTATAATCCTAAGTCCAATTTACAAACAAAACTATCTAGACTCGATCAGAGAAATCACATTTAGTACTTGCTTCCATCTAAGGCGTCCTAGACAAACACCAATCACCCAATTACTCGTTCGGTCCCAAGGCGGATGGCAGCAAGACAAGAACCAAGAGATAGTCTTAGTAGTATGAATATGAACCCTTAGGGCATGGTCGGCCCAGAGACAAAGGTATGTTGGGTTATAACTTATCTCTTTATATGCATATATCAGGTAATATTTATTGTTTGAATAGATATGATTGTTGTGGTTTAAGGTTTGGGTAAGTCATTTAGGAACCCTTGGTAGGGAAGCGATTTAGTTGGTAAGGTTGTTTAACAACCCTAGTTAGGATTGTTTTAATGGTCGGTAGGAAGAACTTCCGATAGTTCTACTTTCGTGAAGAAAGTAAAACTAATAAGGAGTAGTGAAGTTTTTAGAAATAGAGAGTCGAAATTAGAATGGATATGGTAGATAGTGGAAGTCTGATAATAACTTTTTGAGCTATGTGATCAATGCCCAAACCATTAAAACTGTTGTAGTATAGTGTTATGGGATTATCAATTCATTAGGGAAGGAGTGATTATGAAAATCGAAACTCACACAATCAAAACTTATAATAATGGGGGCTCGAAAATCTTATTTTAAAAGAACTCAAGGACCAATATTGAAAGTTTATTTTATTGAATGATCTTTTTGCCGAATACAAAGAATTTCGTAAAAGCTTAATAGTTTTACAATAAGAAGTCTCAGTACTCAGAATGGGATGGACTAAACCTTAATACATGTTATCTATAAACATTGAGCGACTTGGGATGCTGAGATGAGCAACTAACAATGTGGGACATCGTTAAGTGTAATAATCCGCCGACTTCAACGGGTGTGGGTTTTATCTGCGGCTCGTCTTCTCAGTAAGTCATCGTTTGGTCTTGTCCCATCCCAGCTCGCCTCGGGGTTGGTCCGGTATAATTTGAGTTTGGTTTTTTTTTTTTGTCTTGTTCGGCATCTTTCTCGGTCTTATGGTTGGTTGATGAACAGTGTTTTGTGAACAGTGTTAAGAATAGTGTTCCGAACCCGATTAACGCTAGACCAGATATTCGGGTCGGAGATTTTGTATTTGGTTTATGAACAGTGTTTCATGAATATTATCTCATGAATAATGTCGCAAACACTGTTCCGAGGCCGGGTAACGCTGAACCAAACTTTTAGGTCGCCTGTTCGGTCAAGAAAAACGTAAAGATATCGTGTGAAGGATCAGGTCTCCTGGAACCATTCTCGGTGAGGTTGGCGACCTGCCTTTGGAGTGACCAGGTCGCCACTCTCCCGTGTGAGGGGATGGCGACCTGTTCTGGAAGCCAGCAGGTCGCCACTTCCTCTCGCGGGAGAGTGGGTGACCTGCTTCCCCAAGTGACCAGGTCGCCACTCTTTCGTGTGAGGGACGGTGACCTGCCCTTGCATGACCAGGTCACCCCTCTATCCTGGGGGAGAGTTGGCATCATACTAGCAGGTTGCCACCCTCTCTCGGGAGAGAGCAGGTGACCTGCCCTCGTGTTCTGATGTCTAGAGACTATGATCAGGTCGCCATGTTCCGTAAGACGGACTGGCGACCTGCCTCTTGGTGAGACCAGGTCGCCATGTCCCATAAGATGAACTGATAACCTGCTTCTTTCTGGACCAGATTGCCAGGTTCCATAAGACGGACTGGCGACCTGCCTCATGTCGGACCAGGTCACCATGTCCCGTAAGACGGACTGGCGACCTGCCTCTTGCTGGAAGCCATGTCCCGTAACGACTGACTACCTGTCTTCGTGTTTGATGTATAGAGACTATGATCAGGTAATTATGTTCCGTAAGACGGACTGGCGACCTGCCTCTTGCTGAGACCAGGTCACCATGTTCCGTAAGATGGACTGGTGACCTGCCTCTTTTCGGACCAGGTCACCATGTTCCGTAAGATGACTGGCAACCTGCCTCTTTCTGGACCAGGTCGCCATGTTTAGTAAGACGGACTGGAGACTATCCTCTTTCTGGACCAGGTCGCCATGTCCCTTAAGACGGACTGGCGACCTGCCTCTTGCTGGACCAGGTCACCATGTCCCGTAAGACGGACTGGTGACCTTCCCTCGTGTTCTGATGTCTTGAGACTAGTCTTTCGTGTAGATATTTAGATTTCTCGGCTTATCAATCCCAAGGGGTGAGTTTTGACCCCAACAATTAGCCCCCCAATACGTTGCTTTCGTTTCATGAAGTAATGAGCTTTAAGCAAGTCGTTAATCGGGATTGGTGGACCGAGGTAGTAAGACGTATATATATATATATATATATATGTTTCGGGTTTTCCACTGTTGTATATATATATATATATATATATGTATATTTCTTTGCTTCATTCTGGAATGTTCCAATGAAATGCTATGCCCTCTTTTCTATAGGAAGAGCTCTCTCCTTTTTCATTTTTCACAATTTCATATTCTCTCCAAGTTTTTAAAGGGTAGTTCCTCTCTCCACTTCTTCTCTCTACGTCCTTTGGTTTCTTGTTAGGTGCTAGATGTCTAGTCCTTATGTTGAGCACGTTAGGACTCCAAGCTTGTTGCTTGGTTCGTATGAGTTTGCCTACGACTTTCCTTGCATCCTGTCCGAGCTAGGTCTTCCCTTCGACTACGATCTGCGCCTCGATACAAGCTTTGACAGGATAGCAGCGGAATTGAATCTAGATTGAATGAATGAACATGGTGACCTGCCTTGGAGGGATGAGTATGGTGACCCGCCTTCAGTTGGGGAAGATGTCAAACTGCTTTGGGGAAGAGGAAATGGCGACCTGCCCAGTCCCGGAGGAAGGGCGAGCTGCCTCCTTTCGGTGATAGTGGTGACCTTCCTAGAGGCGTTGAAGGTCGAGCTACCTCCCTTTTATTATAGCGGCGATCTGCCGAGAAGCGGAAAAGGGGGTGAGCCAAATGCTAGAGTGCCCGACTTACTCTTTCCAAAAGATGATTTCATCAAGCTGGAACCTACTTCCTTGCTCAATTTAAGGTGTGGATGTAACGTTCCTGACGATGTTGTATTTATGCTTCCCGTGATGAAAATCACATCGACAAATGTCCACCGGGTTACTTTGCTATGTATGAGGCATTGCTTTAAAAGACTCACATGTGGTTCCCGATTCCGAGGCTGATTCTTGAGTACTTGAATTACTACAAGATCTCTATTTCTCAGCTTGTTCCGCAAGCATTACGACATTTAGTGGGAATCACGGTCCGCGACATGGAGTGGAGATTGAATTTGGGGCTGGTTCACTTTCTGAACTATTTCCAAATCAAAAAATATAGCTCGTTGAAGCTTTTTTACTATATCTCAGTCAGGCCTCCTCTTGCCAAGTCTTTCTCTGTTGGGTTTGAAAGTAACTGAAAATCTCCGAAAGACGCGTTCTTCTATGTTGCTACAAATCGTGCTGCGGTTGGTTTGAATTTTGTGACAAGATGCAGTCCGAGTGGACACTCATTGGTAGATGCCTGCAGGCTGTCGTTGAATGCTTGATCATTACATTTTTCTTTTCAAAGTCCTCAGAATTTTTCCTAACATATATGTCTGTTGTCCGTTTTGCAGCTTCCTATCGTCTTCCAAGTTGGCCGAGCAATTTTTCATACGTGGTTGAGACCATTTATAGAAAGAAGATCGATTGGAAAGACGAGGGTACTTTGGATCGGTTTGAGGAAGCTCAGCTCATTTCCTTGGAATTGCTCCGGTCAAGACTTCTGAATTTTGTGATCCGCCGGGTGTTTTCCTGGGAATGGAAGGAGTCCAAACTTATCGCGCCCAGAAAGATACTGCAAGCCAGGCTGAGAGCATGCCTCTCCATATGCCTGGGGCCGTCGGGACTTGTAAACCTGTTCCTCAAGTTTTCATGGGGATTGTGCTCGGGCCTTCTTCCTCCCATCCTCTGGCCGCTCCCTCTCGAGGAAAACGTGCCTCTGCGTCCGAGAAGGGAAAAAGAGCGGCCATTGTTGAAGGTGGATTGAGGAGCGCTCGGTGTGCTAACTCCCAGCCAGCAGGGTCTCCGAGATCTGGCTTCATGTTCAATGCGGTCAAGGAGATCGCTCCGAGTTGGTGAGGCTTTTAGCCACGATCAGCGACTCTTCTTCGGCTGCCTCCGAACCTTGGGCTTATCCGGATTCGTATGGGAACATGGCTGCTGAAACGATGAAGGTAACATTTAGGTCTTTCTTAACACTTATGTGGGATTTTGATTTTTGTTTCTCTTGTTGAGTTTCTTTCTTTTGTCTTGTTTTAGCTTTGCTCGTCTATAAACGCGACCAAGGCGGCTCACGATGCCAAGGTTTGAGAGATCCAGTGAAAAGATGACAAGGCTGCACATGCGGCTGAAACGTGGAGGATCAAGTACGAGAAATCCGTGGTAAAATGCGAGAAAGTCGAGAAGAAGGCAGAGAGGAAGGCCGCTCGGTATAAGGCGGGCAAAGAAAAGGCATTCGTGAAGATGGAAGATCTCAAGGAGGAGCTCGAGAAGGAAAAGTCCCGTTGGGAGCGGCGTGTCTCGAAGACGCACAAGCATCAATGATGGGATTTAGCGGAGAAGTACCGCGTGAAGGCTTCCCTCATCAAGTTGGCTGAGGCCAAAGAGGCGGAGGCGCACCTGTCCGAGTTCTCTGGGAACATGCTCTTGATTGGTGACCTTGAGGGAGGTTTGAGGAAGCCTGTCCGAGTTCTCTGGGAACTTGCTCTTGATTGGTGACCTCGAGGGAGGTTCGAGCCTTGCTAAGGAGAAGGCGAAGGTGCAAGGATGGGCTTCTTGCAGAGAGCTCAAGGGTGATGTGGGCTGCTTCCAGAGAGCCATTGATGGTTTCATCGGGGAGTTAGCGTTTTCTCCCATTTCACTGTATATGTCGGAATGTGCTCTCGGCAAGGGCCCGATTGTGGATGAGGCTGCCGAGGTTGGAGTTGTGGAGTTTGGCAGTACTTACCACGTCGTTTTGGATGACCTACCTCTGATTAGGGTAGCCCTTGTAATTTGTTGTGTTATTGATTTCTCGGGATTTTTGAATCCTTTTTGTTGAACTTGAATCTTTTCGGAGATCTCCTTTGTGTTTGTCTTGGACTTTTTGATCGACTTGAGTCTCGGGTGTTTTGAAGGGGATGCTTTGCCGGGCTTTCTATCTCTCAGAGTATCACCGAAATAGTCTCTGGATTTGTGTGCTGTCTTTGATATCTGGGTAGCACACATTTATAATTTTGTACCAGAGCCGGTTTGGTACTGTGTCCATGAGATGTAATCGTACCAGTGTTCCTTGGATGGTGTTTACTGGGTTAGCGAGCTTATTTCGTGGTTTACACTTCGTAGTATTTCCAATCTACGCAACACTCCTGATGATAAGCTATGTTCAATATCGTCCAGACGCTTCCCGCATTCCCGATCAGGTTGTGCGCTTCGGATACTAATCTAGAAATTTATATAGCGCAATACTTTTATCCGTCTCTAGATGTCAAATGAACCATGGTTAAAGTCCTTACTTGGACTACATCTGTTTTGTTGTGGCCAGCAACAGACAAGTTTTTGAACACTTGAGAGAGTTGTGGAAACATAGTTGGATTGCCTCGATGATTTTCGTTGTTTTACTGGTGAGATCAGTCAGCGATTTTGGATCAGTTGCGAGATGCCAAGTCTTAGTGTTCATCCTCCCTACTGGTTTCTCGAAATATTAGCGTTTGTTGGTAATCGTCGTTCTTCTAGTGAAAACAGTCAACGATTTTGGATGGGTTGTAATATGCCTAGTCTCATTGGTCATCCTCCAAACTGTTTCTCAAAATATGACGTTCGCCGAGTTCCTTGTGTTGATTAGAAAACTCTAGAGAGTTGCGGGATATATATTTATATATATATATATATATATATACGGACCCACTCCACCCTTTTTTTATTGTTTTAGGAGGGGGTAGCTGAACTTGTTTTTGAGGCGAGCTGCCTACGTATCCTGTATTAAAGAGGGATGAAGCCACCCATAGTATTTAATTTATTTATTTCTTATTTTTTAATATCCTTGACTAGTCCTTAGAAATGACATCATCCTTTGTGACTTCTGTCGTTCTGGATGTGCCTTCTTTGACAGTTGCCGTCGCTGTATCCTTGGGAATGATTTCCTCTTTTTCAGGTAGTTCTTTTCCGACTTCTCACCTTTGTCGGTTTTAGGGGCCTTGGAGTGCGGCTCAATGCTCGTGTCTGACTTCTTGCGCTTCGAGTTATCCTTCGGCGGGGTCGTCAGATTTCAGAGTTTGTGGTCAGCCAAGAAGCAGAACTCGGGTTGGATTTGATGTCAGAAATACTAACACCCATCGTTCGGATCGTTTCCCAGAATATCATGCCCACTGAACTTCCTGTGTCGAACAAGACTCGAGACACGTCGCAGTCATTAATGACCAGTTTCACCACTAGAGGGTTGTCGTAGGGTTGGTCGAGTTCTTTCGGCATCGCCTTCTTCAAAAGTAATCAGGTCATCGTCTAGGGTAATCGGCTCTTGCGGGTTTGAATTTTTGTCTCCTGCTGAAAGGCCTTTTTACACGCGACAATGTCTCGGCAGTACCGAGAGCCTCTGATGATCATGTTGACCTCTCTGGCTGGTGGTTCTCCAGTCGGCTTTTGAGGCGTTCCTCATTGGACTGGTTGTCCTGCGTCTTAGTATTTCTTTCCATCACTTTTGATGCAATGGATAATTGACCGCGGGAAGGCCCAAAATAACACCTCTGTTTGACGGTTGACCATTGGAAGGACGCGTTGCTGCACTCTCCGAAGTGTTGGCAGTGCCTCATGCCAATATTGCCTCATTCTCTGAAAGAGTAACCACGACGGTTGATAAAGCCAATTTATCGACAGAACACACAGAGGGAGGTGCAGCTAGCTCGCCACCAAGCGACTTCACCTTTGAAGAAGAGGTCGCCAACTCGCCACGAGGGCTCACACTCTTCTTCCTGTACCTCTCTTTTTCCTCCCTTTCCTCCCTCTTTCTCTCCTTCTTCGCACGGAGCGTCAGTCCGACCATGCTGCTAAAAATCAGAACGAGTTCGGAATCTCTCTAATAAGAAGGTGGAAAACAAGTCTCAGAAAAGCTCGTAGGGATGCAAGGAGGAAGAGAATGCACATATATATACCAGGGGAATCTCAAATCCCAACTAAAGAAGGACTAGGATTTTCCTTTGTCCCGAGCCAAGTTTTTTGAAATAACAAAACATAGAAGGGAAATTTACCTTTTTACAAAATCCAGCTCGCCAATTTTGACTTTCGAAAACATGTCTAAAAAAAAAAGAAAAACAAAGAAAAAAGAAGAAAAATTATATATCAGCTCGTCGACTTCGGACTCATGATATTTTCAGCTCGTCTCTGGGCATATATCTTAATATTCCGGTTCACCAATCCCGATCAACACTCGACTAAAAACTCTTCACTTCCACACACGGAAGTAACGAGCTAGGAGGCTAACTGTTTCAGTCAAAACCGATCCCTTGGAGAATGACGAGCCGAGAAATCCAAGTATCAACCCAAAAACTTGTCGGAAGATCATCAAAGACGAAGAGCAGGTCGCCACTTCCTTCCATAAGGAGTTGGCGAACTGAAAGTGCTCAAAGCAGGTCGCCACGTCCTCCGGGAGATGTTGACGACATGCTCATACTCAAGGGCAGGTCGCTATTTCCTCCGGGAGAAGTTGGCGACCTGCTCAAGTTCAAAAGCAGGTCGCCACTTCCTCCGGGAGAAGTGGGCGACCTGCTCTTGTTCAAAGGCAGGTGGCCACTTCCTCTTGAAGAAGTTGGTGACCTGCTCAAGTTCAAAAGCAGGTCGCCACTTCCTGCAGAAGAAGTGGGCGACATCCTCATGCTCAAAGGCAGGTTGCCACTTCCTCTTGCCACTTCCTCCGAGAGAAGTTGGCGAGCTGCTCGAGTTCAAAAGCAGGTCGCCACTTCCTCCGAGAGAAGTGGGCGACCTGCTCATGCTCAAAGGCAGTGTTGGGGTGAAAACCCAACCCTCGGAGATAGATGATCCAAAAGGTCTAAGCGTATACACGAAAGACTTGTCTGAGGACCATCTAGACACAAGAGCAGGTTGCTATCTTCCTTTGGCAAAGAATGGGCGATCTGAAAACTTTTCTGAAAGCCAATCAGAAAACGAGAGGAGCTAGCCAACTCTCCTCTGAAATAAAATGTCGGCCTGCTTAAGAAACAAGTCAGGTCGCAACCTCTCTTGCACGGGAAGATGGCAACCTGCTCAAGCACAAGGCAGGTAACCATCTTCCCGTGCAAGGGAGTTGGCGACCTGAGTAAAGTCACAAGACGGCGACCTGATTCTTCGTACATGCACTCTTCACTGGACTTGCCCGAACCGTCTAACTGAAAGTTTGGTATAACGTTACTCCATTTTGGAACACTGTTCATGGAACTATTCATGAAATACTGCTCAGGAAATAGTGTTCACGAAACAGTGTTTACAGAACCGTTCGTGAATCGACCGCAAAACTGGAGGAAAAAGCTTAGAAGAGATGGCATGCTGAGATCAAATTGGACCGGACCAAACCAGAAGCGAGCTGGGTCAGGACAAGACCAAATGACGGTGTGTTTAGAAGTGTGGCCGTGGATCAAGGTCAAGCCCGTTAAAGTCGGCGAATTTATGAAATTAACAACATCCCACATCGCTAGCAGCTCTCCTCAACACCTCAAGACATCCAATATATATATAATAGCATGAGTACTTTGGACTTTGTATTGTAAGACTATACATCATTTACGAAATCCTTTGTATTTGGCAAAAAGATCATTCAATAAAAACAAACTTTCACTTTTGGTCCTTCAGTTCTTATAAAATAGGATTTTTGAACCCCCATTTATTATAAGTTTTAATTGTGTGAGTTTCGACTCTTACAATGATTCAGTCGTATTTATTTTTTCAAGTCTTCCAATATATGTTTCCTCTCCGATGTAATGCAAAGATATTCAATCCCATTTATTACTTACATTCTCAATATGATATCCATTTTTACAGATATCTTCAAAAGTCAATAAATTTCTCTGAGACTTTGGGGAGTATAATGCATCATTAACTTCAAATTTTGTTCCCCTTGCCATTAAAAAACTGATTCTACCGGACCCCATAATAATTTTTGCATTACCAGATATTGTACTCATGCTTCTGGTAGATTCATTCATTTTGAGACGGGAGAAATACATTTCATTGTTAATAATCGTGTGCATTGTAGCACTGCCGACCAGACATATATCTTCATCCTGAATCTCAAAATCTGATATTTTCTGGATTTAAACATTCATAAAGCATGCATTAATAAAAAATATAAGCATAAATGCAAAACTTATATTGTAAAAGTGCTTATATTGCAATACAACTTTTTTATAACAGAAACTTTAACGAAAAGTACATATCACATCAAAAACAGTTGACTTTTGTTTAATTTATCTTCTTTATGAAGACAACCATATATCACATCGATTTCATCTTAGTTGATACTCTCGGGATCAAACAGGAAATCCGTAATATCGAGATGAGTATCATAATTCAGGCCATGAGAAGAAGGTCTGTAATCACTGTATATAAAATTGATTTCACTTTCTTTCCCTTTTCCCGCTTGTGATTCCCGGTACAGATCGGCTAAATGTTTTGGCGTACGACAAGTACGTACCCAATGTTCCTTCATGCCGCATCTGTAGCAAACATTTTCGGTTTGCTTTTTCACTTCTCGACCATCATCTTTTCCTTGAAAGTTTTTAATATTTCTTTTCATGTTTGAATCATTAGGACGGAATTGTAACGTCCCCAACTCCCACTAAGGCCCGGGGCATGGACCATAAGGCCCAAGGATAAGGATCTGGTCGAGTGAGATAGGTCATAAGGGTAATGGTCCATAAGGGTGTCAGCCGACAATGATGCAAGCCTTGTCCAAGCTAGATTAAAATGGAAAGAGCTGGACCCAAGTGAAACACTAGCTGAGGACAGATGGGGCAGCTCACGTCCAGTTAGGACAGTGACACTCCAGTTGGGTCGGCTGGATCAGATCACGGCCAGCTTGGCCAGCTGGAGGGAGTGTCCCGCAGCTAGCGCCTGCTGGTGACCTAGTAAGCTAACTGGGTCAGCTAATGGCCGGGGAGTTACGGTTACCCCGGGGGCGAGCTGGTGCGACAGGGGAATGGGTGTGAACGTGAAAGGGCATGGCGGAAAGGGTGCCTGGTCGAAGGTTCACCAGGAACCAAGGCAACCCTTCTCGAAAGGTTGCAACTACTCGCTTGTGCATGTTAGACAGGCTAGGCCACACCTATAAATACCATACACCCCCACACCAGTTTCATTATCAGGTCCTGAACAAGGAAAAACCGTGAGAAAGAAAGAGAGAGTTGAAACGATCTTGATCGGAAAAGAAAGAGAGAGAGAGACTTCGGCCGAGAATAAGTCCGACATGGAAGAAGTTCCGGCCATAGATAAGTGGACGAACCTGTTGCCCCTAATCATGTCTCAAAGGTATTCTTTGGCTCTCCCTTGTCTAACCGTGGTCTTGGATCGCCGGTGGCATCCGTAGCGATCTCAGAACCAGAGTGACAGGGTCGATTCTCGCAACCCATTGTGTTGTTCTCCCTCTATACCTTTCCCGTACGGCTAATCCATCAGTCTATGGCTTCGGCCCAGACTCATGGGAAGCGGTTATTCCGGGTTTTAGAGATCGGTTCTGGGCACGCCATAGAGTGCGAGTGAACGGCTGCGAGGGTCGGGTCGCGTAATGTGTTCAGATCAAGGACAAAGGCGATCCAGGAAGAATCCTTAAAGGACCCCACGGCCGCACATGTCACGTTCAGGTGCCATGAATAGTCGCGAACCGGATCCACTGGTTGCCTATGGGATTAGCCTTGATCGGAAACGATCCAAGGCAGAATGGCCAGTTGGGCCATGGGTGGTGCTTGTCCCGATGCATGGTGACAAACGTACTAAGGATGGAACCGATCAGCGGTTGGTGTCTGTCACATGGCCGGTAAAGTTCCGTGGTCGAACAGGCACGACTTGTGAACCATTGCGTCCGTTTGGCGAACTGCACCCTTTGGGTCAATAACCTTCACGGTCTGTAGCAATGTCCGAACCGGTGTAAGTGTGTAAGCATACCTTCGACATGTTAAGTCATGTCCTTGGCCGGTAAAACCTCTTCGGTCAGAAAGCATGGTACGGTTGTGTTACCGAAGCAGTGCGGTGGTCGGCCGAAAGGCCGATACGTGCCAAGGAGTGCTGCGGTCATTGGCCCTTGGTTCCTCCGGATAATTTGTTCATCCGTTTAACCCTAAGGCTACCTAGTTGTTACTTAGTCAGTGGGGGCAGTTGGTTGAATGACTAAGTACTACTCTGGAAAGTCTTATTACAAGTTAGGATAGGCTTCGGCTATACTAACGCGCTAAATGCTCTTGGGGAGCATATGCAGAGTTCGGTTACGAGATTGGACCGAATTCTGATATGCTTATCTCATTTCAGGACATGAGGGTGGTCTGGATACGGACCAAGCCTAGGTGCACGGTCCGGCGGCCCTCTCACAATGTGTGCAGTGTGTTAGGAGTTCTCGATAGAATTGGATCGGTCAATTTAAAGCCTATTGGCAAACTTTAGCATGTTGTATCGAATCCTTATTATATCAATAAAGAGTTCTCCTTATGTCTATCTCCTTTACTTCCACGTAAATGGTAGATATGTGAACCTCCTGGAATAGATTGGTTATGATGTTGGTTAGGGTCTTAGTCTCTCGGAGTTTAAGAAGTGGGACGACTGTCTCGGGTCATAGTACCCGGGTCGGGATGTTTTAAGTTGGTATCAGAGCATGCTTGATTCTAGGACAGTGAGGTTATGGAAGAATACACACACACGTCAGTTGCTGAAGGACTAGTGTTAGGCTTTTCTTGTTGCTCTTGGTTCAATAGGTTATTAGATGATTCTAATATACATTGAACTTGTAAGGTGGGGGAAAAAAATCGTCTAAGAAGAGGAAGACTAAGGGAACCGCGTTGGAAACTACTCCGACAGGAGTAGGAACATCCAACCAAGTGGTTGCTGACCCGACTGGACCTGTGGTCGGGAATGGGGAAACCGGTTCGGTACTCCCTCCCTCAACCACTCAGACCCAGACTGGACTGAATGGGACCGAGCATGTGGAGGATAAGGAAACAGCCAAGTCATCCAACATGGAATGGGGCCATGTTGGGGTTGACACCGGGGCTGACAGTGTAAACCAAACCGCACTCCCTTCTATGGAAGAGATGTTGGCAGCCCTGAAAACGGTCATGACCCAGATGACCACATTGACTCAGACCCTCACACCGGCTGAGAATCCTACCGTGGGACAGTACATGGGGAAGGAGACTACCGGAGTTCCGAAAGGGGCCCAGGGAGTCGAGGACGAGGATGTGGTTGAGATAACCTGCCTCGTGTGATCCGTTGAGTAGACTATTTGAGTATACTGGATCATATTTCCGGTTGGGAACTAAACACTTCAAAGGGATCATAGATCCCATTGAAGCGGATGAGTGGAGGAGCCGTTTGGTATGGAACTTCTGCTTGATCCGATGTCCTGAGGACTACAGGAAGGATATATCAATCCATTTCCTGGAAGGGGATGCCAATAACTGGTGGCTTATGGTGGATAAGCGCACTGGGGGCAAGCTAACATCTTTTGCGGAATTTGAGACGGAATTCAACCGCAAGTACTTTCCAACCGAGGCATGTGACCGGATGGAAAGTATATTCCTTGAACTAAACCAAGGCCGGAGAACGGTATGGAAATATGAGGAGGAATTTAACCGTCTACGTAAATACGTAGGTCCGTAGTTTGAGGAGGAGTCTACCCAGGTCCAGCGGTCTTTCTGTGGACAAAAGGTCAAACTCTGGGTCCACTGTTCGGTTCGGAAGTTTGCTTCCATATCCGAACTAGTGGAGAGGGCTGCTTTGGTAAAGGTCATCCTGGTCGAGGAGAGCCGGGTTAGGACCCAAGCAAAGAACAATCAAGGAAATAAGCCTGGTTGCCACAAAAGAAAGTGAGACCAGGAGAGGGATGGCCCGGGCCCATCCGATTGCCCTAGTTGCAGCAAAAAAACACAGTGGAAAGTGATGGAAGGCAATGGGTATGTGTGCCAACTGCGGCAGGATGGACCATAGGGTCTTGAACTGCCCTAGGCTGAGAGAAGGGATGACTAGTGAATCAGGTAAGACCTGCTATCACTGCGGTAATACAAAGCATTTCACAAGGGAATGTCCCAAGCAGCAAGGGGGTAGACAGGGAAACCCGAGAAGTAATCCTGGTGGGGAAGTTCCTGTGGCTCAAGCTGGAAGGCCAGCCGGGGTGCCACGGGTTTATGAGCTTTCCAATGGGGGGAAGCCAGTACCTTCAATGCAATCACTGGTACGTTGTGACCCGAGCCTAGTTTTGAAGATTATGTGCATTGCATTAGAATAGTGATAAGGGGGTAGAAATCCTTAGCATTCTGGGAATGTGTATTGACCCTAAGTGTATGTGGTGTCGAGGAACACACCTTGTTTGATTCCGGGGCTACACATAGTTTTGTGAGTCCATAAATGGTATTAAGGAGAAAACTCAAGACGGAGGCCACCATGGAATGCAGAATAGTAAATGCAGCCGATGGTGAATTAATGCTTCCTCTGGGGCTGATAATTAAGGTCACGGTCCTTGTTAAATGAACTGAAATGCCTATTGACCTGATTGTCATCGAACTCAAGAATCACGAGGTCATCTTGGGGATGGACTGGTTGGGAAGAAACAAGACGACTCTCGACTGCCACCGGGGACGTGTGTGGTTTGAGAGGGATGGAGGGATGTTGGAATTCCAACGAATCCGACTGATCTCGGGTAACTTGTTGGTATAGGCCATTCAAGCAGAGAGGATGTTGATGAAGGGGTGTGAGGCGTATTTGGCCACCATCAACATCCCGGAAGTGTGAAAAGGGGATGTGATGGATCCATACCAGTTGTCAGGGAGTTTTGGGATGTGTTCCAGTCTTTGACCGGCTTGCCACCTGATAGGGCGGATCCATTTACCATCAAACTGAAACCAGTTACGGCACCACTCTCTAAGGCATCTTATAGAATGGCTCCAGCCGAAATGGCCGAGCTTAAGAAGCACTTAGAGGAACTGCTTGAAAAAGGCTTTATAAGGCTGAGTAGTTCCCCCTGGGGAGTGCCAGTCTTATTTGTCAAAAAGAAAGATGGGAGTGTACGGTTGTGCATAGACTACCAAGGTATAAACCGGGTTACTGTGAACTGTTGGATCAACTCAAAGAGGCGGCCTTGTTCTCTTAAATAGATCTAGCATCCTGATACCATCAAATTTCTATCGCCTCCGAGGATATCAGGAAGACCGCGTTCAAGACCAGGTACGGCCATTATAAGTTTGTTGTCATGCCATTTGGCCTTACCAATGCTTGTGCGGCCTTCATGAAAATGATGAATGAGGCTTTCCGAGATTGTCTCGATGAGTCAGTGATCATCTTCATTGATTACATACTCGTCTATTCAAAGACGGAAGCCGATTATCAGAGACATCTGAGGTGGTACTTGAAATATTAAGAGATCAGAAGCTCTATGCCAAGCTGAGTAAATGCAGCTTTTGGCAGAGGACCATCGGGTTCTTGGGACATATAGTCTCGGAACTTGGTGTGTCAGTAGATCTGGATAAGGTTAAGGCCATTAAGGAGTGGCCCAGACCGAAAAATGCTCCGGAAGTGAGAAGTTTCCTAGGGCTGGCCAGATACTATAGGAAGTTTGTGAACGGTTTTGCAAGTATGGCGAAGGCCATGATTGTGTTAACCGGAAAGGGAGTCAAGTTCGTGTGGTCGGAAGCATGTGAGAAGAGTTTTATGAATCTCAAGGACATGCTGACCAGTGGACCGCTCTTGACCCTTGAAAAGGCCAATGAACCGTATACGATGTACACGGATGCTTCCATCACAGGCTTGAGGTGTGTCTTTATGCAGAAGGGGTGAGTAATTGCCTATGTATCAAGTAAACTCCGGAAAAATGAGGGAAACTATCCCACACATGACTTGGAGATGGCGGAAGTTGAGTTTGCTTTAAAGATTTGGTGATCCTATCTCTACGGGCCAAGGTACAAATCTTTACCAACCATAAAAGTTTGAAATATGTGTTCACACATCCCGGACTCAATTTGAGGTAGAGGAGATGGATGAATTTGGTGGCTGACTATGATCTAGACATAGCCTATCATCCGGGGAAAGCCAACTATGTGGCTGATGCGTTAAGCATAAGGAGAACGGAAGTGGAAGTCAGGAAAGATGCGGAAGTTCTAGTAAATATGATTGGGACTCTCCATCTGAATGCCTTGTCCACCGATGTCGACCTCTAGGCCGAGGAGTGGCTGACCAGGCCGATTTGCTCACACGAATTCAGATTACTCAACAGAAAGACGAGAATCTTAAGAAGGTGTTGAGAAATGACAAAGCCGAGTACCAAACTTCTAATAATGGGATTATGGTGGTTCATGGAAGAGTTTCTGTACTGGATGATAAGCTATTAAAAGAAGAGATCCTTAAGGAGCCACACCAATCCAAATTCTCCATACATCCCGGACTCAATAAGATGTACAATGATCTGAAACGGTACTATTATTGGGTTGGTATGAAACAGGATGTAGCCGAGTGGGTCTCCCATTGTCCAATGTTTCAACTGGTCAATGCAGAACACGAAGTGCCAAGTGATCTACTACAAAGCCTACCCATTCCGGAATGGAAGTGGGACCATATCACAATCGACTTTGTGACCGGGTTACCCATGACCAAAACCAGAAAGGATGCAGTCTGGGATGTTGTAGACAGACTCACTAAGTCCGCTCATTTTATGGCCATCAAGAAAACTGATGGAGTGGAGAAGTTGGCCGGAAAATACATCAGTGAAATCGTGAGACTTCAGGTGTACCTGCTAGTATCGTCTTGGATAGAGATGGCCGTTTCACTTCACACTTCTGGCAAGCAGTCCAGAAGGCATTGGGAACAAAAGTGAAGATGTCTACGGCCTATCACCCACAGACTGATGGTCAGTCAGAAAGGACCATACAAACCTTGGAGGACATGTTGAGAGCCTGCATGCTAGAGTGGGGAGACTCGTGGGAAAGGTACTTACCTCTGGTTAAGTTTGCTTATAATAATAGCTTTCAGTCAAGTATAAACATGTCCCCCTGAGGAATTGTATGGGTGGTCGTGTCGAACCCAAGTTGGGGAAAGAAGCATAATCGGTCCGGCCATTGTGGATGAGACTATCGAGAAGATTAAGTTCCTTAAAAAGAAAATGAAAGAGGCACATGACCGGCAGAAAAGCTACGCGGATCAAAAGAGGAAAGATGTCGAGTTTCAAGAAGGGGACTGTGTCTACCTCAAGATGATCACCTTCAAGGACCAGGCTAGAGTATCGAAACCGGGAAAGTTGGACCCTAGATACCTAAGACCATTTAAGATCTTGAAGAAGATCGGAGCGGTGGCCTGCAAGTTAGACCTACCGGTGGAAATGGAAGCATTTCATGATGTGTTCCTTGTATCCCAACTCCGCAAGTGCTTGACTGACCGGGATATATTCGAACCTGAGTTGCCAATGGATCTAAGACCAAACTTGACCTTGGAAACAAGGCCAGTAAGGATTGAGGACCGGATGGGGAAGACAACCAGGAAGAAATCCGTTCCCATTGTAAGAGTAGGGTGGACTTGCAATGGGAAGAAAGAAAAAACTTGGGAAACCGAGGATATGATGAAGGCTGAGTACCCGGAATGATTTGAAATGGCCATGCGGGAATACCAGTCGGATTTGGGGATGAATCCCTCAATTGTTGGGGAGACCAGTAACGTCCTAAACTCCCACTACGGCCTGGGGTATGGGTCATAAGGCCCAAGGATAAGGATCTGGTCGAGTGAGATCGGTCATTAATGTAATGGTTCATAAGGGTGTTAGCCGGCATTAATGCAAGTCTTGTCCGAGCTATATTAGACGGGAAAGAGCTGAACCCGAGTGAAACACCAGCCGAGGACAGCTGGGGCAGCTCTCGGTCCAGTTAGGACAGTGACACTCCAGCTGGGTCAGCTGGATCATCTCACGGCCAGCTCGCCAGCTGTAGGGAGTGACCCGCAGCTGGGGCCAGCTGGCGACCTAGTGACCTAGCTGGGTCAGCTAGTGGCCGGGGAGTAACGGTTACCCCCGGGGGTGAGCTGGTGCGACAGGGGAATGGTTGTGAGCGTTAAAGGGTAAGGGGAAAGGCTGCCTGGTCAATGGGTCACCACGAACCAAGGCAACCCTTCCCGAAAGGTTGGAACTACTCGCTTGTGCTTATTAGACAGGCCAGGCCACGCCTATATACACCACAGGGTGCGAGTGAACAGTTACAATGGTCGCCTTGCGTAACGCGCTCGGATCAAGGCCAAGGGCCGGTCCAGGAAGAATCCTTAAAAGACCCCTCGGCCGCACGTGTCACGTCCGGGTGACATGAACTGTTGCGAACCGGATCCGCTGGTTGCCTATGGGATTAGCCTTGAGCGGAAACGATCCATGGCAGAATGGCCAGTTGGGCCGTGGGTGGTCCTTGTCTTGATGCATGGTAACAAACGTACCATGGATGGAACCGACCAGCGGTTGGTGTCTGTCGCATGGCTGGTAATGTCCCGTGGTCGAACAGGCACGACTTGTGAACCATTGTGTATGTTCGGCGTATTGCACCCTTTGGGTCAATAGCCTTCACGGTCGGTAGCAATCGGACATGATGAACCAGTGCGAGTGTGTAAGCGTACCTTGGACATGTTAAGTCATGTCCTTGGCTGGTAAACCTCTTCGGTCGGAAAGCATGGTCCGGTTGTGTAACCGAAGCAGTGTCGCGGTCAGCCGAAAGGCTGATATGTGCCAATGAGTGCCGTGGTCATTGGTTGTTGGTTCATCCGAGTAAACGGTTTATCCGTTTATCCCTAAGGCTACCTAGTTGTTACTTATTCAGTGGGGCAGTTTGTTGAATGACTAAGTACGACTGGGGAAAGTCTTAGGATAAGTTAGGATAGGCTTCGGCTATACGAACGGGGTAAAGGGTTCTAGAGAGCATATGTATAGTTCGGTTACAGAATTAGACCGAATAATGATATGCTTATCTCTTTTCAGGACATGTGGTTGGTCCGGATACTGACCAAGCCTAGGTGCATGGTCTGGCGGCCCTCTGACGATGTGTGGTGTGTGTTAGGAGTTTTTGATAGAATATGATCGGTCCATGTAAAGCCTACAGGCAAACTTTAGCATGTTGTATTGAAACCTTATTATATCAATAAAGAGTTCTCCTTATGTCTATCTCCTTTGGTACCGCATAAATGGTAGATAGGAGAACCTCCTGGAATAGATTGGTTAGGAGGTTGGTTAGGGCCTTAGTTTCTCAGAGACTAAGAAGTGGGACGACCTTCTCGGGTCGTAGTACCCAGGTCGGGGTGTTTCAGGAATCCTCCTCCTCTCCTTGTCCACGTCCTCGTCCATTGTCGCGACTTCAGTTTCTACCGTGTCCTCGTCCACGACCGTGCCCATTATTATAACTGGATGATTCAGCATTCACTTCAAGGAATGGAGCTGATCTAGTAGGATGACCTTCGTGGTTTACCATCACGAGTTCATTAATTTATTTTGGAACAAGGAGGATTTGTATCAATTCTGAATAACGAGTGTATCCATTTACCCGTTATTGTTGGTGTAGGACTACATTCTCAGGATGAAACATGGAGAGAGTTTTCTGAATAATACCATAATCAATTATGCTTTCTCGACTTAACCCCATTTTCGAAGTAATTCCGAACATCACACAATTATACTCACTAACATTTATGTAGTCTTGAAACCGGAGGTGTATCCACTCATGTTTGGCTTTCGGTAAGATCACCTACATCTGGAGATCAAACATTTCTTTCAATGATTGCCAATGATCTGCAGGATCTTCTTCCGTGAAATATTCAGCTTTTAAACCATCATGGATGTGATGGAACAAAAGTATCATGGTTTATGCCTTTTTCTCATCTTATGTTGTTTCCGACTTATTGATGGTATCAATAAGCCTGTTTCCTCTAAGGTTCATCTTTGCACCTACTGCCCATATCATATAACTTTTCCCATATATATAAAAGGCAGTAATTTCGAGTTTTGCCAAATTTGACATGATAACTTTTCGGTATAAGAGCAGATATGGAGTCGATCATGCTGATAACATGTTGTGAACTATTTATATATAATATATTATTTGTTTAGTGTGTTAGATGCATACGTGAGAGAAAAGAGGAGAATCATAATACAACTTCTACTTCTTTCTTCTTCATACAATAGCTTTATATAAGGAGCTTATGTCGGTTTATATGAACTGACATGTTATAAAGAGAAGAGAAGAAGAGGAATTAGTGTATCTATTATAGAATAAATGGTCCTTTTTACAAGCGTACAAGTAGAGAGGTAATTAGGTTAAACCTAATGAGTCTCTATAAATAACACTCCCCCTTATAAGTCTATTAGAATAAAATAACTCGTAATGCGCCTAACATATTGCCTCATTAAAAACCTTAACAGGAAAACCCAATGGGAATAACCATGTTAAGGGGAAAAGAGTGCAACGTGCAATTACTCCCCCTCATGAGTACATACGTCGAGATCTTTGAGACGACGCAATCCAATACCATGAACTAACTTCTACAAAGTACAAGTAGGTAGCGCCTTGGTGAATAAGTCAGCTAAATTATCGCTTGAACGGATCTGTAGAACACTTATATCCCCATTCTTCTGCAGTTCATGGGTGTACAAGAATTTTGGTAGAATGTGCTTTGTTCGATTACCTTTGATGTATCTGTATTTGAGTTGTGCGATGCATGCAGCATTGTCTTCGTACATAGTGGTTGGAGTTTCGTTTCCTGAAGATATACCACAATCTTTTCGTATATGTTGCACTACAGATCTTAACCAGGCACACTGGCGACTAACTTAATGAATAGCTAAGACCTCTGCATGGTTAGAAGAAGTGGCCACCATAGTTTGCTTCATAGAATGCCAAGAAATTTCAGTTCCTCCGCACGTGAAGACATCCGGTTTGCAATCTAGTATTATGGGGTCAGATAAATATCCTGCATCCGCAAAACCAATAAAGTCTTCCTTGGATAGGGTAAAAGAGTAAACCCATGTCTTTCGTTTCTTTGAGGAAAGAATTTCACTGCAAAAGATATATCAGGTCTTGTATGACTAGCAAGGTACTTCAATGCTCCTATTGCACTTAAATATGGTATTTCAGGACCAAGAACTTCTTCATCCTTTTCACGGGGGCGGAACGGATCCTTTGATACATCGAGTGAGCTTACAACCATTGGACTACTCATTGGGTGTGCATCATCCATAGAGAACCTTTTGAGCACATTTTCTGTGTATGTTGTTTGATGTAGCAAAATTCCATTCATTAAATCTTCAATTTGTAGTCCCAAACAAAATTTTGTTTTTCTGAGGTCTTTCATCTCGAATTCTTTCTTCAAATATTATATTGTGTATGGATTCTCTGCAGGAGTTCCCATAATATGTAAATCATCACCATATATTGCAATTATAACAAATCATTTTCCGAATTTATTTAATATGCATGGGCTAATAGGGTCATTCTTATAGCCCTCTCTTATCAAGTACTCACTAAGGTGATTATACCACATACGCCCTGATTGTTGTAATCGATAAAGAGACCGGTTTAACTTTATGCAGTAATTTTCTCGAGAACTAGATTTTACTCCTTCAGATAGTTTAAATCCGTCTCGGACTTTCATATAAATATAATTTTCCAATGGTCCATATAAGTAAGCTGTGACAACATCCATTAACCGTAAATCAAGTCCTTCTTTTATTGCCAAGCTAATAAGGAACATTAAAGTAGTTGCATCCACCAGAGGAGAGTATGTTTCTTCGTCATCAATTCCAGGTATTTGTGAGAATCCTTGAGCAACTAATCGGGATTTATACCTCACAATTTCACCATTTTCATTCTTTTCGTACAAAAACTTATTTATGTCCCACTGGTTTTACACCTTTAGGTGTACAGACTACTGGTCCAAATACTTCTCTTTTTGCAAGAGATTTTAATTTTGCATCTATTACTTCATTCCATTTTGGCCAATCATTTCTTTGTGTACACTCTACAATAAATATTGGTTCATGATCCTCATTTATAAAATCACTGCGACATTATATGCAAAAATATCATCCACATCGATTTACTTTCGGTTCCACTTCATTCTAGACATGATATAATTAGTTGAGATCTCTTCATTATCAGGTACCTGAATTTCTTTTTGTGTCATGTCTAAGGTCTCTTCTGGAGATTTTTCACTCGTAATAATTACCTCAGTTTCATTATTGCCAATTTCTGCTCATTTTCTTTTTCGAGGATTTTTAGCTTTGGAACCCATTGGTCTACCACGCTTCAGGCATGCCTTAGACTCATTAGCAGTTTGATTTTGTCCTTCTTGGACATTGAGTCTAATTAAAGCATTTACGGCTGGGATATGTGAATTTATTACTCCTTTTGGGTCAGTAAAGACGTCTGGTAGCTGATTTGCTAAGTTTTGTAAAAGAATTATCTTTTGAACTTCTAAATCACATTATTTAGTTCTAGGATCAAGATAAGATAATGGCAATTCGTTCTAGTGAATATATTTTCCCAACTGTGCATTTTATCCCCCTAATGTTAGAAAGACAGACTCATTAAAATGACAATTTGCAAATCAAGCCTTGATTAAATCCACTGTGGATGACTCTAAATACTTAATTATTGATGGGGAATCATATCCAACATATATTCCTAACCTCCTTGGAGGTCTCATCTTAGATCGCTGTGGTTGAGAAATCAGGACATATACAACACATTCAAACATTTTAAGATGGAAATATCTGGTTCATGACCCATAATTAATTATGATTGGGAGAAATTGGGATTACTAGATGGCCTAATGCGAATCAATGTTGCTACATGTAATATAGCATGTCCCCGAGCAGATATTGGGAGTTTTGATTTCATAAGTAATGGTCTAGCAATCCATTTGATTAATGATTCTGCTAAACCATTTTGTGTGTGACCATGTGCTACTGGATGTTCAACACTTATCCCAATAGACATGCAATTGTCATTAAAAGCTTGATACGTGAATTCACCATCATTATCAAGTTGAATTGTCTTTAAAGGAAAATCTGGAAAATGTGCTCGTAGTCTAATTAATTGAGTATGTAATCTTACAAACGCCAGGTTGAGAGTTGATAATAAGGATACATGTGACCATCTACTAGATGCGTCAATTAGAACCATGAAATACCTAAAGGTTCCACATGGTGGGTGAATAGGTCCACAAATATCTCCTTGTGTATATTCCAAAAAATTGATTGATTCTGAATTGATTTTGGCTGGTGAAGGTCGTATGATTAACCTACCTTGTTAACAAGCACAACATGAGAAATCATTTGGAATAATCTTCTGGTTCTTCAATGAATGTCCAAATGAATTAGTAATTATCTTTCGCATCATTATTGTACCAGGATGACTTAACCGGTCATGCCAAACGGTGATATTTTCAATAGACTTTTGGTTTACTATAGCATTTGCCTCAATTGTATTGATCGTAGTATAGTAATCCAGTTGAGAATGCAAGTAATCATTCCATTACATTCTTAGAGCCTTGGGAGATATTTGTCATTTGAAGGTATTCAAAACTTTTTTTACTCAGAGTTTCAATATGGTATCCATTTCTGCGAATATCCTTACAACTTAATATGTTTTTTTGAGACTTAGGAGAGTATAATGCATCAATAATTTCAAATTGTGTTCACATAGGGAATGATAAATTTGCTCTTCGAGAGCCTTCAATTATCTTTGCACTGCCTGTTACAGTACTCACACTTGTTTCTTTCATTGTCAGATGAGAGAAATATCTAATATTTTTAAGAATAGTGTGACTCGTTGCACTGTCTGCCAAACATAGATCTCCATCATTCATTTATCTTCAAATATATACAAATAAATTAATTATTACCTCATAAAATAAATTAAATTAAACCATGTATTAAAAAGAATACATGAATTCATAGAATAAAATCCAAAAGCCAAATCACTAAAAGCCAAGAAAATCCAATAAATCAATGACCAAAGTTTTAAATAACTATTGCTCAAATTACTTTTTCTCTTCGTCAAGGAGAAAGTCGGAAAGGTCAAGTTGAGTGGTATCACCGAGAAGATGTTTGGTTCACTGATTGTTGATAAAGTTCAACAAGATGTTTTGGTGTGGGACAAGTGGCGAGACCAATGGTCTTTTCTTCCATAGCGGTAACATACATTCATATGTCTTGGTTTCTCTTGTTTGTTACCATCTTTATTTTTCCTAGTTCTGGTGAGAGTATGAGTTTTTAAAAGAAACTCCTCAGCCTCGAACTTGACCATATTTGTTCCCATGTCCACGAGCATATCCGTGTCCATGACCATGACCACGACCACAACCATTGTTATTGATGTTGTATTGCTCTGTCGCATTTGCTTCAGGGAGTGGAGCGGAACCAGTTGGACGTAGTCCATGATTTTTGATAAATAGCTCATTATTTTGCTCAGCTACAAGGAGACACGATATAAGTTGGGAGTACTTATGGAATCCTTTTTTACGGTATTGTGTTTACAAAACAACATTATTTGCATGAAAAGTAGAGAATGTCTTCTCTAACTTATCTGCTTATGTGATTGTCTCTCCACATAATTCCAATTTTGAAGTAATTTTGAACAAGGGTGAGTTGTAATCACATACAGACTTAAAGTCTTATAATCTCAATTGTGTCCAATCATAACGAGCTTTAGGTAAGATCACAGTTTTCTGGTGGTCATACCTTTTTTTTAGATTACTCCAAAGGATTCGTGGATCTTTCACAGTCAAGTACTAATTCTTAAGACCACCATGGAGGTGATGGCGAAGGAATATCATAGTGCTTTGCTTTATCTTGACTTTGAACTTGATCTTTGATTGTTTGATCAAGTCCCTTTGCACTGAGAGAAAATTCAGTATCTAATGCTCATGCCAAATAGTTTGCTCTAGTGATATCAAGCACTTCAAATTCAATGTTCAATGCTTGTAAAATTTGACATAGTTCACTGAAATAATAAAGTAATAATTAAATTTCATATATAGAGAAAGAAATGATTACTTTACCAATTCAGCAAATATTGATCGCATAAAATATCATGCAAATATTTGATCAATTTATTAATGGAAAATGCAGAATTCGAGATATAAATATTGATAATAGAAAATATCGTGCAAATGTTTGTTCAATTAAATAAAGAAAAGTGCACAATTTGAGATATAAATATTGATCATAGAAAATATCATACAAATATTTGTTCGATTAAATAATTGAAAGTGCAGAATTTGAAATATAAATATCGATCATAGAAAATATCATGCAAATATTTGTTCAATTAAATAATGGAAAGTGCACAATTTGAGATACAATAAACAAATCTAAACAATAAAATGTACAAAATTTAGATTTAAACAATATGATATGCAAGATTTAGATTTCAACAAATAAAATGTGTAAAACTCGAATTTAAACAATTATTTATGTAACAATAATATAAATTCTATCAAATTTTCAACAATATTTTGGCATAGCACAATAAAATCAATCATAAACACATGATATAATATGAATATAAGAGAAATCAAATAATTAATATAATAAAGTTCTCTGCTGGAGACTTTGCATTGTAAACTTTAAGTTTATAATAAAGCATGAATATAAAAAGAATAATAAATCATGCAAATGATTTCAGCGAACTAAATCAAACCGTAGTCTTTTATGCAGATTATAATTATCAAATACAAAACTCAAAAATATTCACGATCAAACAATAGTTATATATCGATTGGAGTATCAATCATCCAATATAAAATCGATAAATAATATTTTATTAAGTATCAATAGAAATTGGATCCACTTTGCAAACCATGAATTGATAAGAAACATGGTTTGAAATTGGATTTAGGAAAGTAACTATAATGATATATGACTAAAAAATGAATATCTCTTCGCTCAAACGGCTAGGGTTTTGTGTTGATAACGTGTTATAAAGAGAAGAGAAGAATAGACGAATTGGTGTATCTATTGTAGAATAAATGGTCTTTTATATATGAATACAAGTAGAGAGGTAATTAGGGTAATCTAATAGGCCTTTTAACTAGCATCTATACATAACATGACGTTAGATAATCTATACTATTAAAATAGGAAACATTATAAAAATATCTTTCGTCATGTGCTATATTACATATAATGCCACTGTCTTTTAGTCAAATGATATATTCCAATTATGATTGAAATTTAAATCAAAATTTAATCGAAATCAAATCATATCATATCTTTTTAAATCGCAGAATATCTTTTTTAAACAACTATTAAATCAATCAATCTAAATAATTTATGAAAATAACATTATCTCTACTAAACATATTTCCAAACAATACAATAATTAAATATATATTCAAATAATCTAAAAATAATAGGTTTTACTTCCCTAATTAATGAAAAACGAAAATTAAAATAAAAACATATATATTAAATTAAAAATTAAATGATAAATATAATTAAATAATTTAGTACATTAATTAGTTTAACAAATCATAAAATCAAATTTGATAAAAATCTATACTATTAAAATAAGAAACATTATAGAAAAATACATTTAGTCATGTGTTATATTACATATAATGCCACTGTCTTTTAGTTTTTAGTGATTTTTCAAATATTCATTAAGTGTATTTTAGTCAAATAATATATTCCAATTATGATTGAGATTTAAATCAAAACTAAATCGAAATAAAATCACATCATATCTTTTTAAATCGCAGAATATCTTTTTTTAAACAACTATTAAATCTATCTAAATAATTTATGGAAATAACATTATCTCTACTAAACATATTTCCAAATAATACAATAATTAAATATGTATCCAAATAGTCTAAAAATAACAGTTTTACTTCACTAACTAATGAAAAACGAAAATTAAAACAAAAAAATATATATTAAATTAAAAAATCAAATGATAAATATAATTAAATAATTTAGTACATTAATTATTTTTATAAATCATAAAATCAAATTTGATAATATTAATTAAATATGTAATTATAAAAACATGAAATATTTTATATATTCTGATGGAACAAACTATAAAATTCTGTAATTGTAAAAACATTAACCTGTTTTGATTATAATAACATTAAAATAACTAATAAAAGACAAATTTAATTTACATATTATCATATTTTAATCTCTCTAAATAATTATTGAAATTAACATTATCTCTACTAAACATATTTCCAAACAATACAATAATTAAACATATATCCAAACAATAAAAAAATAATAGGTTTTAAAAAACGGAAAATGAAAACAAAAAAAAAATATATATATATATATTAAATTCAAAAATCAAATGATAAATATAATTAAATAATTTAGTACACTAATTATTTTTTACAAATCATAAAATCAAATTTGATAAACATACATATAAAATAACATGAGTAAACATATTTTTGAACATTTTTCAACTAACAATAAAATGAAAAAAAAATCAATACAAAAAATTAATCAAACTTAATATTAGTTAGTGTTTAATTTACAAATATAAATTTTTAAATAATTTAAAATAATTAAAACTAGGCTGATATATTTTTAACTGAATAAAATTAAAAATTTTAAAAATTAAAAATTGTATATATATTATATATATAGTAAAACAGGTTGATGATTTTATAATTACGGATTTTTACAGTTTGTTCTATTATAATATGTAAAGTATTTAGACAATGACAAAATAGGTTAAAAAAAATTAATTAACACGTTTTGATTATAAAAACATGAAAATAACTAGTAAAATACAAATTTGATAAATGGATTATTATATTTTAGTTTTCAAAAAATTATAACTATAATTATACAAAAGTATAAAATTAGTTATAAAAATATTAAAATAAAAAATTAATAAACTAATAGAATAGATTATAAAGTTTTATCATCTACTTTAAAATAAAACTATCATCACATCTCAAGTTATAATTTTCAAAGATATATCCTTCATATAAGTCAAACATTGAAAAACAAAAAATCAATTAAACAATATTATCTACTCTCAAAATATATTAAAAATATAGAAAATATTTATAAGAAAATAAAACTGTTAGTATATATGAAAATTTTAAATTTGTAAATACATATTATTAAAACAAATTAAATAATAAAGAAGAAGAAAATTACCGTTCTTAAAAACGGGCCAGAATCTAGTTATTATTATAACACAATCGATGTTGGATAATTATTATTATAACATGTTTTACTTTATAAATTTTCTACGAGTAAAATAAAGGCCCAAATAGTTTACTTGGACTCAGGGTAAGCCGTATTTCCATCTAAGTACCCACCCCGGCGGATGCCAATAGTTTCTTGTAAACCAAATCCCATCTACTTTAGCAATCCATGAACGTAGTTGACCACACCGCTGATAATTTGTTTTATATGCTTCGAGTTCAAAATAAAATTGACGTTTAGACCCTTGTCTAAGAACGCAATTCCATATTGTTTTATCTGGCCAACTTTTATCTTTGAAAGCAATAATATATGGAGTTTCATTGAAGTTTAATTTGTAAGACTTTATATCGCCGCTTCCACGACAATCGATCTCGAGAATGTTACCTGGAACAAGTTGATTATGGAAAACTACATGATTTTTTTTACAAGCTTCATTTAGCACAAAATGCATAGCAGTAAGTAACACAAAAACAATCAAATTGGTCATGTTATGGATCTAAGCTATTTTTCTGAGTAATAAAGACATCAACATGTAATACTTATGATTATATGGAAACCAGTTTTTCATTATTTAGTAAATAATCTATTTATGGCCTACACACACACAAACAAACTTAACTTATGTTCGAACTAGAGTTTAGTTTCTAAAAATATGGCCGACCACTAAAATCAAACAAAGCTTACAATTTATAGCTTACCACAAAACTAAATCAAATCAAAATCAAAAGTGTAGGATCCTACCCTAGCTTCAAAATGTAATAAACCATGTCACACTAGCACTCTTAAATTGTTTTTGAATAGGATAGATATTAAAATCCAAAAAGAATTAATATTCTAGAAACATTAAACACACAAGAATTGAGAAATTCCCACATCAAACTGAGCAAATAGTCAGGAATTGTACCAAATTTCAAACACATAATTTACCTCGAAAAGATTTATCATCATCTCACAACAGATTTTTAAAGCAGAGACGTAAAGAAAACTGTAACATTCCCAAACTCCGCTAAGGCCCAAGACACGGACCGTAAGACTATTGGAAAAGAATTGGGTCGAGTAAAATCGAACGAAAGGGTTATGGTTCATGTGTATACTAGCCGGAAAGGATACAAACCTTGGCTAAGATAGGAGACGGTTAAGGATGCGAAAAGATAGTTGGAATGAGCTCACCGTCCAGCTCGGATAATGACACTCCAGGTAGCTTATAAATACCCCACTCCCCCATGCCATTAAACCATCAGTTCCTGCAAAAGAAAAAACCGTGAGAAAGCAAAAAAAAAAAGAGATAATAACCGATTTGATCGGAAGAGAGAGAGAGAGAGAGAGAGAGAGAGAGAGAGAGAGAGAGAGAGACTAAGGCCAGGATTAAGTCCGGTATGGAAGAAGTTCTGGCCATGGATAAGGGGAAGAATCCTGTCGCCCCTTATCATGTCTCAAAGGTATGCCTTGACGCTCCCCTGTCTAACCGTGGTCTTTGATCGCCAGTGACAACCGTAGCAATCCCAGAACCGGAGTGACTGGACCGACTCTCGCTACTCTTTTTCTTGCTCTCCTTCTCTACCTTTCTCATACGACTGATCCATGAGTCTACGGTATCGGCCCAGACTCATGTGAAGCGGTTATCCTGCGTTTGACGATCGGTTCATATCACGCCATAGGGTGCGTGTGAATGGTTGCTAGGGTCAGGTTGTGTAATGCGCTCAGATCAAGGCCAAGGGCCGATCCAGGAAGAATCCTTAAAGGATCCCTCGGCCACACATGTCACAAACTGGTGCCATGAACGGATGTGACCAAATCCTCTGGTTGCCTAGTCTTGAAGATTCTATTCATTGCATTAGAATAATGATATAAGGTAGAAATTCTAAGCATTCTGGGAATGTGTAGGGACCCTAAGTTTAGGTGGTGTCGAATCACACACCTTATTTGATTTTGGGGCTACACATAGTTTTGTGAGTCTGAAATTGGTATTGAGGCAGGACGGAGGCCACATGGAAGACAGCATAGTAATGCAGCTGATGGTTAAGCCATGCTTCCTCTGGGGATGATAAATAAGATCCCGGTCCTTGTTAAAGGAACTGAATTCCTGTTGACATGATAGTCATCGAACTCAAGAATCACGATATAATCTTGTGGGTGGACTGGTTGGGAAAAGACAAGGTGACTCGCGTCTGCCTGCCACCGAGGGCGTGTGCGGTTTGAGAGGGATGGAGGGACGTTGGAATTCCAAGGAATCCGACCGATCTCATGTAACTTGTAGGTTTCGGCCATTCAAGCATAGATGATGTTGATGAAGGGGTGCAAGGTGTACTTGGCCACCTTCAACATCCGGAAAGTGGGAAAAGGGGCTGAGATGGATACCATACCAGTGGTCAAGGAGTTTGGGGATGCGTTTCAGTCCTTGACCGGCTTACCACCTGATAGGGCAGATCCATCCACCATCGAAGTGGAACCAGGTATGGCACCACTCTCTAAGGCAGCTTATAGAATGGCTCCGGCCGAAATGGCCAAACTTAAGAAGCAGTAAGAGGAACTGCTTGAGAAAGGCTTTATAAGGCCGAGTAGTTCCCTATAGGGAGCGCCGGTCTTATTTGTCAAAAAGAAGGATGGAAATTTCCGGTTGTGCATAGATTACCGTGGGATACACCGAGATACTGTGAATAACAAGTACCCGTTACCTCGAATAGATGAACTGTTGGACCAACTCATGGAGGCGGCCTGGTTCTCTAAAATAGATCTAGCATCCAGATACTATCATATTCCTTTTTATTCCTTTCACCAAGGCCCTCATCTGAATCATAGAAAGGCCAGTGTTCTGATTATCTGAATCCTCTTGTTCATCATTGCTTTTATCAGACATCTATTCCTAAGAAAAATAACAAACAAATTAAGGAAATAGAAACTCTTTTACTTCCGGTTATCACTCGTGGACTTTCCTGCAAGCACTTGAACAAAAGAATTTAATAAAGCCCTCTTCCTCACAAGTGTTTATTTGTCGTTGTTGTTTCTTTTCACAAGAAATATTTCCTTTGTGAAATCTCAAGGGTTCTAATAGAAGAAATCTATCTAATTCAATGAATCTATCTAAAGAACCAAGTAGATGAAGGCAAAGATAGATAGATTGCAAGATTTATTGCTCTGAATGATTAATCAACCCTTGAAACCGATTTCTCCTGGTTTCTTAAACAGTTTTTAAAAAAGTATATAATAATAGGTGGCTCAACCGGAGATCAGATAGACTGAAAATATCATTTTTTCTTTTTTTAAAGAAGATGAAAAGATGAGAAAGATGAAAAGAAATAGATACCAAACTTCAAAGTGGCTCTGATACCACTTGATATGAAAGCCCTTCCCACGGATTGTACTTCCAAGTTGGATTTGGATAGAGTTTGAACTCAATTAAGCTATTAGCTCTTAAGAACAAAGGAATGGATCGATTGGTCTCACAAAGGTTGCGGAAGGCTTTTGATATTCCAACCTTCACTGCTCTAAAACATGACTCACTTAGACAGTAGAGAAGGGTTTGTTGTTTGGATATGACTCACCAAGCAACAGGGGTTTGTTCACAAGGAACAACATAGATTCAGTTTCTAAACAATCACAATGATCAAGCTTTACTTCTTATTTATTCTAAAGGTCATCGTCAAAAGACTTAAAAACAAGTGGTTGTGTTTCAAAACATAAAACAAGAAAACTTCGGAAAACAAGACAATAACTAATAAAGACTTGACTGAAATAAATCGTTGTTGACTGACTCTTCAACTGTTGTACACACGCGGTCTTAACGTTCCTCCTTGTTGAAATGTGAATCGCCATTTGGGAAGGGATCCCTAAATCTTCATTGATCCTGACCAAAAGTTGATTTAGGAAGAGGTTCTTGAATCCTTCTTGAACATTACCAAAGTCATGTGTTGCACTTCTCCTTCTATAAGGTTGAACTGAACTTTTGGCATAACTAATTAAGGAACTTGGTGTTTGAGAAAGCTACTTGGTCCGTACCCTGGTCATAGCTTCAGCTGGTACTTGCAAAGCGTCCTCAGCTACATGCTCCACATCTTCTGGTCCATGCTCTTCCACGGCATTAAGCTCAGCTTCCGGCTGTGGTTCAATCTCTCCATACTTGTTGCCAGCCATGATCACATCACGTTACTTTATGAGGTGAACCCAGACAAGGTCTCCAGGCTGAAATACGACCTTACACCGGCCTTTGTTGACATATCTTTCATATTGCCTTGTTTTTGTCTCAATGTTTGCCCGCACTTTTTTTATGAATCTGCTTAAAAACTTTGGCTTTCTTTTTGCCATCCAAACTTATCCGATCACTCAATGAAAAAGGTACTAGATCAAGTGGAGACGAAGGATTAAAGCCATACACAATTTCAAAAGCTGAGTATTTAGTAGTAGAATGCATAGAATGACTATATGCAAACTCAATGTGGCAAATGTTCTTCCCAAGTTCTTAGATTTTTCCTAACAAGTGATCTAAGAAAGGCAGAGATGGTCATATTAACCACTTCGGTTTAAGGGTGACAAGTGGTTGAGAACAAAAGCTTTGTGCCTAACTTAGTCCATAATGTTTTCCAGAAATAACTTAAGAACTTAGCATCACGATCTGAAACAATGGTTTTTGGCATGCAATGCAATCTAACGACTTCTTTAAAGAATAGGTCTGCAATGTGGGATTCATCATTAGCTTTCAAACATGGGATAAAATGTGCCATTTTCGAAAACCTATCTACCACCACAAAGATCGAATCTATGCCTGTCCTAGACTTACGCAGTCCTATAACAAAGTCCATCGACAGGTCAGTCCAAGGATGGGTTGGAATCGGAAGAGGAGAGTACAAACCATGGAAGAGATTTTTAGACTTAGCCTCTTTGCAAGTAACACATCGGCTACAAACTCTCTCCACATCTTTTTTCAGTTCCGGCCAATAGAAGTGATCCTGAAGTACCTTCAAAGTCTTGGCTGGTCCGAAATGTCCCATCAGTCGCCCTCCAAGTGCTTCCCTGGTGAAAAATTCCCTCAAAGAACAGTGAGGTACACAAAGCCGCTTATCATAGAACAGGAAACCTTCCACTCTAATGTATTTGCCTTCAGCGTGCCTTGAGGCTAGATAAGTTTCTCTGAAATCCGAGTCAGTTTCATAAAAGTCACTGACAAACTCAGACCCCAAAAGTTTTGTTCCAAGAGATGAAAGGAGTACATACCTTCGGGAAAGGGCATATGCAACTATATTCTCTTTACTTTGTTTGTACTTGATGACATATGTGAATGTCTCAATGAACTATACCCAACGAGCAGGTCTCTTGTTCAGCTTATGTTGGCCCTAGAGATGTTTAAGCGACTCATGATCCGTTTGGATCACAAACTCCTTAGGCCATAGGTAAGGTTGCCATATCTGAAGTGCTTTCACCACAGCCTAGAGTTCTTTGTCGTACGTTGGATAGCTGAAGGTAGCACCACTTAGAATTTCTCGGAAGTATGCAATGGGTTTTACGTCCTCGATTAAGACAGCACCAGTACCCACACCTGAGGAATCACATTATATTTCAAATGTTTCATAAAATCTGGAAGAACAAGTAAAGGAGCCTGAGTTAACTTCCCTTTCAACAGTTGGAAGGTATCTTCATGAGCTTGTTCCCACTTGAACCCAACGTTCTTTTTGATCACCTCCGTGAGTGGAGCAGCAATTGTGCTGAAGTCCCGGAAAAATCCCCCGTAGAAGCCAACTAACCCATGAAAACTCCGGACCTCACCTACCGAGTTGGGACTCGGCCAGTCTCTGGTTGCCTTAATCTTCTCCTCATCCACTCGGATGCCATATACACCTACAATGAAACCTAAAAACACAAGGTGATCCATTCCAAAGGTACATTTCTTCTCATTGGCCCTAAGCACATGATTCATAAGTCTCATGAAAGTACTAGATGTGTTGGTTAATCCGAACAGCATCACAATCTATTCATACGATCCATGCTTGGTTTTAAAAGTCGTTTTCCACTCATCTCCCTCTTTCACCCTAATCTGATGATACCCACTCTGAAGATCTATTTTCGAAAAGACCTTAGACCAATGCAATTCATCTAGCATATCATGTAAACAGGGAATGGGATGGTGATACTTTACTGTGATGTTGTTAATGGTTCGGCAGTCAACACACATTCTCCAAGATCCCTCCTTATTTGGCACGAGCAAGACCGGTACAACACACAGACTTAGGCTTTCTCGGATGTATCCTTTTTCCAGAAACTTGTTGACTTGGCTCTGTAATTCCCTGGTTTCAACCAGGTTGGTCCTATAAGGAGGTCAGTTGGGAAGAGATGCACCTGGTACCAGATCAATTTGGTGTTCTATCCCCCAGATTGGTGGCAACATGATATGATCCCACTAGATCGTGATTTCTTAAGGTGGATGTCGAACTGGATATGCCTTCAACCAAGGATAAGGTGATGTAGATTGAGTGGTCACACAAGAGGTGCGGAAAGACTCTTGATATTTCGGTTGATCTTCAGGATATGACACACCTGAGGATCAAGTTTGGTTTCTGGATATTACACACCAGCAACCAGTTTGTCCAAGATGAACAAAGAGAATCACTATCAAATTTGATTTAAAAAAGTCTTCTTGTTAAGTTTCTGCCAGAGTTTGGTTTATATAGGCAGAGAATGTGAAAACATTTGACTAAAGACGAAAAGCTAGACAAATACTGAATTAACTAGAGTTGACTGACTCTCTAGATCCTTGTTTGACTCTTCTGCTCCCATAGGGGACTTCCATTCATACTTAGAAGACTGTGAGATTCAGTTGTAAATAGAAGATTGGGAGTTGTAGTCGTACATAGAAGACTGTGAGTTTTCAGCAGACTTGAAACTTAGACAGTGAATTCTTCAGCTTCATGAACGTCTTGGACTTGCAACATCACCAAAGTAGTGTGTTTCACCTCTTCTTCCAATAAGTTCACATGAGTAGAAGCTGAACTAAGTAAAGTACTTAGTGCCTTAGAAAATGTCTTGAACCGAGACCTTGTCATATGTCCAACTGGTAGTTCCAATTCTTCCTCAGGTTCATGCTCTTCCACAGCTTCAAACTCAGGTACTTACTCAGGTTCAAGCTCATCCATAATCATATCATCCTCCTCCTCTTGAAAACGATTTGTCCTCAAATCTGGTTAATCTGCCACAAAAGGAATAAGGTCAGTCACATTGAAACTTGAGGATACGTTGTTCTTTCATTGGAGATCAAGTTGATAAGCATTATTATTGATTCTCATGATGACTCTGAAAGGTCCATCGATCCTGGCCATCAATTTAGACTTTCTCTCGCTTGGAAACCTTTCTTTCCTCAGATGTATCTAGACAAGATCTCCTTCCTTGAAGACTAACTTAGTTCGTCCTTTGTTTGCCTGTTTCTCATAAAGCTTTGTTCTGGCCTCAATTTTTTCAGAGCCTTTTCATGCATTTGTTTCACCACTTCAGCCTTCTTCTTTCCATTTGTACTTATCCTTTCACTCAATGTCAAAGAAATTAAATCCAATGGAGATAAAAGTTGAAAACCGTAAACAAGTTCAAATGGTGAAAACCTAGTAGCTGAATGAGAAGCATGATTGTATGCAAATACTGAATGAGGTAGACATTCTTCCCAAGTTCTGTGTTTCTTTTAATCAATGATCTCAACAAAGTTCCCAAAGTCCTATTGACTACTTCTGTTTGACCATCAGATTGTGGATGACAAGTTAGTACCTAGCTTAGTCCAGAGTGTTTTCCAGAAATAACTAAGAAACTTAGTATAACTGTCAGAAACTATAGACTTAGGCATTCCATGCATTCTGACTACTTCTTTAAAGAAAGGATCCGCAATGTGTAATGCATCATCAGTTTTGTTACAAGGAATGAAGTGAGCCATCTTAGTGAATCTATCAACCACTACAAATATGAAATCCTTACCTGACTTGGTTCTCGGGAGACCAAGTACAAAGTCCATGGAAATTTCAGTCAAAGTGTGGCTAGGAATTGACAGTGGTACATACATGCCATGAAACTGCACCTTTGACCTAGCTTTCTTACAAGTGACACACCTTCCACATACTCGTTCAATATCTCTTTTTATGTGTGGCCAATAAAAATGTTCCTGCATCACTTTAAGTGTTTTAGCTATGCCAAAGTGTCCCATGAAGCCTCTTCCGTGAGCTTCCCTAACTAACAAGTATCTCAAAGAACACTTAGGCACACAAAGTCTGTTTTCAAGAAAAAGGAATCCTTTGGGACTATAGTACTTTCCACTAGCATGTTTAGCGCCAGCTGATAAGTTTCCTTGAAATCTGAATCACTTTCAAAGAGTTCATTAAACATTTCAAAACCAAGTAACTTTGAATATAGAACTGTAATAAGAGCATACCTTCTAGACAATGCATCTGCAACTATATTATCTTTACCTTGTTTGTATTTGATCACATTAGGAAAGGTTTCAATGAATTCAACCCACCTTGCATGTCTCTTATTAAGTTTTTGCTGACCTTTCAAGTGTTTGAGGGATTCATGGTCGGTATGAATGACGAACTCCTTAGGCCACAGATAGTGCTTCCAAGTCTGGAGTGCTCTCACCAAAGCATAAAGTTCTTTTTCATAAGTTGGATAGTTGAGTGTGGCTCCGCCCAACTTCTCACTAGAGAACGCAACAGGTCTTCTTTCCGTGATGTTGTTTATGGCACGACAGTCCACACACATGCGCCAAGATCCATCTTTCTTAGGTAAAATAAGTATTGGTACGACACATGGGCTCAAGCTCTCCCGGATATAACCCTTCTCAATCAGCTCATTCACTTGCCTTTGCAACTCCCTTGTCTAAACCGGATTGGTTCTATTTGCTGGACGATTTGGCAATGAAGCTCCTGGGACCAAATCAATTTGGTGCTCTATCCCACGTAACGGTGGCAATCCTATGGGCTTGTCCTGTGGATACACATCACAATAATCCTACAAAAGGTACATAAATTGGAGACTACATTACATGGACGTGTAGTTCTGCTCCTCTTGAGCTGTTGCTCAACTATAATAGCTTTGTGGAGCATATCCTCTAGTTCCACATAATGTTGTAACTCAAGTTTGTCCTGGATCTTGGCTTAATCCACCAAGAAAATGTGTCATGGTAGCCTCTTTGTCCTCATTGATGTCTTCTCTAATGAACAAGGTCTACATCTCCTAAAAATAATCCTCCACACTGCGAGTTCCTTGTGTGAGTCGTCTCAGCTTTTGACGAAGATCTCTATGGTAGTTAGTAGGAACAGATATTTTCCTCATGATCCTCTTTAATTGAACCCAAGTCTCCACTATGGCTTCTCCATTTCTTCTCCTGCTTGTCACCAATTGATCCCACCAATTAATAGCAAAAATCATAGAATTTGGTGGCAGCAACTCTTACCTTGTTGTATTCTGAGTAATGCTGACAATCAAAGACAAGATTGATCTTTTTCTCCCATTCAAGATAAGCGTCGGGTCATTCCTTCCATGGAAAGGTGGAATTTTGAGTTTGAGTCCTCCAAAGTCATCTTGGGGTCTCCCACGGCATTCTCTAGTTCTTTCGGCTCTGCTTTGGCTTTCCTATGAAGATTAACCATCTCGGCTGTAGTAATCTTCACGCCTCTTTCTCGGAGCTGGTGGCCTCTGTTCTCTTTGTTGGGTTTCTCCTCGCACCTCATCAAGCCGTATGTGAATAGCTTGAAGCTCTTTCCTCATCATGTGTTGGACATGTGCCAACAAAGCTTCCACTAATAGAGCATTAACATTTTGTGGTTCATTATCTGTGGGGTTTGATTATTATTGTTGTTGGTGCTGCTGTTGTTTCCAGTCATCTCTTATTCCTGAAAACAATAACAAACAGATGAAAGAAACCAACAAAATCTCCCAAGTGTTTCTCTCAAGTTTTTGGTGTTTACTCAGTGATTTCTCCATCGGTTCTTAATGAACAAAACCAGTCAAACCAATGTTTAAACCTAGAAAACCAAAATAAGAAGAAGAGAGATAGGCAGATTGCAAGATTTCTGTTTCTGGTTGATTAACCAACCCTGATCCGGTTTCTCCTGAATTCTTGCTTTTATTTTTTTATTTTGTTATTTTTATAAAAGGGTAGCTCAACCAGATATGGAGATAGACAGATAAGAATTTGTGTTTCAGAATGGATGAATAGATGAAAAAGATGATAACAAAAAAAGATATTATCGAGCTTAAGAGATTGCTTTGATACCACTTTGATATGATCCCACTAGATCTTGATCTCTTAAGGTGGATTTCGAACAGGATATGCCTTCAACCAAGGTTACTAACCAAGGCTAAGGTGATGTGGATTGAGTGGTCACGCAAGAGTTGCGGAAAGACTCTTGATATTTCGGTTGATCTTCAGGATATGACACACCTGAGGATCGAGTTTGGTTTGTGGATATTACACACCAACAACCAGTTTTTCCAATATGAACAAAGAGAATCACTCTCAAATTTGATAAAAAAGGTTGTTGTTAAGTTTCTGCCAGAGTTTGGTTTATATAGGCAGAGAATGTGAAAACATTTGACTAAAGACGGAAAACTAGACAAAGACTGATTTAACTAGTGTTGACTGACTCTCTAGATCCATATTTGACTCTTCTGCTCCCATTTGGTGAATTTCCTTCTTAGTCGTACATAGGGGACTTCCAATCATACATAGAAGACTATGAGATGCAGTCATACATAGAAGACTGTGAGTTGTTCAGCAGATTTGAAACTTAGACAATGGATTCTTCAGCTTCTTGAACGTCTTGGACTTGCAACATCACCAAAGTAGTGTGTTTCACCTCTTCTTCCAATAAGTCCACATGAGTAGAAAATGACGTAAGTAAAGAACTTTGTCCCTTAGAGAATTTCTTGAACCGAGACCTTGTCATAGCTCCAGCTGGTACTTGCAATACTTCCTAAGGTTCATTCTCTTTCACTGCTTCAAGCTCAGGTAATTGCTCAGATTCAAGCTCATCCATGATCATGTCACAACCCACTTGGATTCTCTTCAGAAACATATCTCTAAACCTGTCCATTAAGTACGTAAGTTCACTCGACAACTCCGGTTTTGGGTTAGAGGTCATTAGAGTTTCTTTAAACACATAACAGAAAAGGTTGATGAGAAGACAGACTTTCTCACCTTACTTGGTTTAATAAAGAGCGTAGACTTCTTATCCGGTACCTTAATTTCTTTTTGCTTTTCAAACTCGCGGTTCTTCTTATGTTGGAGTTGGTACTGATGAACTTCCATTGGTTAAAGGAATGGCGATTAGTGAAACCATCATGAATATCATTCTTGTCAAACTGCCACCGCCTCCCAAGCAAAATATGGCTGGCATCCATCAGCAATACATTGCACTCCACCTCATCGTCATTTCGGGCGATGGTTAGTGGAAGCATTAATCATCGAAGAACAGATTTTATCTTGCAACGTTAGTGAAACTTCCACCATCAATAATCAAATAACAAATTTTATCTTTAACAAAGTCTCGAGAGTGAAAACAAGTCTCCCTCTGTTCCCTTTCTTCAGGGTTGGCCTGAACACTAAGTGATCTCCTGGTTACCATAAGTTGTCCCTGTGCTGGAAAGTCTTATGGTTCTTCTTCCTCGTCAAAAATAGGTCCACAATCCTCCTTTTCTTCCTTGGATTCTATCTATCCATTTTCCAGCAGGATCATAACTTTCTGGTTTGGAAATTTGTTGGCAAAGTGACCTAGACCATGAAACTTAAAGTATCTGATATCTCTAGCTCTACTCGTGGATTCCTCGGCCTTGCCTTTGCCAAAATGAGCAGAAGCACTAGTCTTAAAATCAGCATGTCTTGATAGCTTGGTTTGGACATAGGGGTGTAGGCTGGTTTAGAGTGTCCTCTCCTCTTGACTTCCTGCTCTATTAGGATCGCTTTGTGCAGCATGGCCTTAATGCTGTAAAACTCATGAAGCTCCATCCTATCTTGAATTTCCCTGTTCAAACCTGCATGAAAACGAGCTAAGGTTGCTTCCAAGTCTTCCTCAACATCCGCCTTTAGCATGAGGGTTTTCATCTCTTGGAAATAATCATCCACGTTCTTTGTTCCCTGTGCCAAACACCTCAGCTTTTGATGTAGATCCCTGTGATAATATCTAGGAACCATTGACTTTCTCATTAGTGAAATTAGTCTATCCCAAGAAGAGATTGGTTGTTCAGCCCTTCTTATTTTAAGAGAAACTCCTTGGCCATAGCAACAAATGGCATACCCACTAAGTTCAGCAGCGGCTAACCTAATGTGAGAGTCGAAACTCAAACAATCAAAACTTTTAATAAATGGGGGCTCGAAAATCCTATTATGAAAGAACTCAAGGACCAATATTGAAAGTTTATTTAATTGATTGAATTTTTTTCTGAATACAAAGAATTTCGTAAAAGCTTAATAGTCTTACAATACCAAGTCTCATTACTCAGAATGGGATGGTGTAAACCTTAATACATGCTATCTATATATACTGAGCGACTTGAGATGTTGAGATGAGCAACTACTGATGTGGGACATCATTAAGTGTAGTAATCCGTCGACTTCAGCGAGTATGGGCTTTATCTGCGGCCAGTCTTCTCAGTATGTCATCGTTTGGTTTTGTCCCGACCCAACTTGCCTCGGGTTTGGTCCGGCCAAATTTGAATTTTTCTTGTTGTCTTGTTCAACTTCTTTCCCAGTCTTATGGTCGGTTTATGAACAGTGTTCCGTGGATAGTATCACGAATATTGTTCCGAGGCCGAGTAACGTTGAACCAAACTTTAAGCTCGCCGGTTCCGTCAAGAAAAATCTAAGGAGATCGTGCGAAGGATCAGGTCGCCTGGAACCATTCTTGGTGAGGTTGGCAACCTGCATTTGGAATGACCAGGTCGCCATTCTCTCTCCTGGGACAGAGGGCGACCTGCTCTTTCTAGTGACCAGGTCGCCACTCTCTCTCCCCGGAGAGCGGGTGACATGCTCCTTCGGGTGACCAAGTCGCCACCCTCTCTTAGACAAAAGCAGGCGACCTGCCCTTGTGTTCTGTTGTTAAGAGACTATGATTAGGTCGTCATGTTTCTTAAGACGGACTGGTGACCTGCCTCTTTTAAGACCAGGTAGCCATGTTCCGTAAGACGGACTCGCGATGTTCCTCTTTCTGGGACCAGGTTGCCATGTCCCTGTAAGACATACTGTCGACCTGCCTCTTTAAGACCCAGGTCACCATATTCTGTAAGACGGACTGGCAACCAGCCTCTTTTCGGGACCAGGTCCGATGTCCCGTAAGACGGACTGGCGACCTTCCTCTTTAAGGACCAGCTTGCCATGTTCTGTAAGACAGAATGGTGATCTGCCTCTTTCCGGGACCAGGTCGCCATGTTCTGTAAGACACCTAACCTTCTTCACTTCCGAAAAATTTTGACATTGAAAAATCAGTTCTACCTTTCTTTCCCATTCTAGGTAGGCGTCAGGGTCATTCTTACCCACGAAAGCTTGAATTTTGAGCTTAAGGCTAACGAGATTATCATTGTTTCTTTTGGCAAAAGGATTGGCTTCTTCACAATTTCGGTTGCTTCTTCTTGCCCTAGTTATGGACTGGTTTTCCTCCCAGTCCTCCTCTTCGTGTTCCTCTTCAGACCGGTTAGTTCTGGCTTGGTTCCTCATTGGAGCCATCCTCAGCATTCATTAGCTGTGGCATTTGATCATTTACTGCCTTCATCTGCAAGCTAGCTAAGCGGGCACTAACTTCATTCACACGTTCCTCCTCGCTACCAGACATCTTTTATTTCCTGAAATTACTTGACAAACGAGTTAAAATAATAATGCCCTCACTCTCAAGTGTTTAAGACTCGCCTCTTAAGTGTTTGATGTGGTCATGCCGTTTGCTCTCTCAATGTTCTTGGCAAACAAAAACGATCAAACTCAGCATGTACACCCAAGGAGTTATTGGAAATAAGAAGAATAAGATAGGTATATTGCAAGATTTTGTTCAGGAATCCGTCTTAACCACTTTGATCAGATTTCTCCTTGATCTCAGTTGTTTTTTTTTTTATAAATAAAATATGAGTGGCCCGAATTCCTTGTTTAAAGATAGAAAGCAGAGAATTAGGTTTTCAGAATTTTTGTGAAGAGATGAGAAAATGGAAAGAATTTACCAACAAAGAGCCGCTCTGATACCACTTGATAGAACCCTTGATAAGATTATACTCTTTGTTGGGATTAGATTGGATAAGTGGCAACCCGGAAGCTAATAGCATTCATAGATCATGTGGATCGATGGGAGCTTCAAGGAATGCGGAAGGCCCTTGGTATACCAACTCCAATGGCCGAGGATGTGACACACCACGACACCAAATGAGTTTGTTGTTTGGAAGTAATTCCCTAATCAAGCTTTGAAGATGTTCAACTAGACCAAAGAGAAAAACAATCTCAAACAAAGAAAAGTATTGATTACCCTCTAAAATGAATTTATAGGTTACAATTTGTAAGAAAAGAAAGTCAAAGAAATAACTTCATGTTCAAAAAACAATGCTTAGAAGATAACATACAAGACTAGAAATGAATTCTAATCAAGAAAACTATTCGGGTCCACGCAGCTCATAAAGTAACCCCTCAGCTACTGGTCGCGTGATCCTTGGTCATGGTTGTGTGTCAGGTCGGGCCATCGTTGGCAAGGAGAAAGGACACAAGGGCCAGATCAGACATAGTAGACTAAGGAGCCGTAGCTTGGGTCATGTGGAAGATAAGCCGGGCCAAGTCCCTATGAAGTTGCATAGTCCGAGTCTTAGTGATTGGTCTATGAGATAAGTCGAAGGCCTGAGCTAGGCCATGGTCAAAACAGTCCGGATGCGCGTCTTGGTGAACATGGGATTCTCGACCATCTGCTAACTTTTCCTAAACCAAGTGATTTCTCACACTACCACTTTCCCTTTCTTGCCTAGTTGGTCGGTGAAGATTTCCTCTGGCTCGGGTGATTTGGTCATCTGGTCGTGACTCCAGTCGCAGCTCCATTTCTGGTTGTGCCAGGTCGATACGCTACACAGCTCAGTCAGCCTTGTTAGTTCCTCGACCAACGGTCGAATTTCCCTGATTAATCTCTAATTCCTGGTGATCCATAGTGTTTCGTGGTCCATTGACTCGATAGTCATCACCCTCGGTTCCGTCCGTGTCTCCATGGTCCGAAAGGCTACCTCGAAATCTATCATTTAGCCTGGTGGAAATCTCAGAAAGCTTTCTCATCATAGCCTGTGTTACGGTTCCAGGTGTTCCTGTCGCCTTTTTCGCGACCAGCTCCATCGGGCGATCTTTCTGTGCTCACTTAGTTGTTATGCGCTCCACCGAAAGTCGACCCTTGGTGGTTGACGTAACTGCTAATACGCCTGCTTCGCCTTTTTCTTGGGACATTGGATGGTTGGGTCGGACCCTTGACCACCAGCTTTGGTAGGCAATACATTTTCGTTAGAATTTTCATCTCGTCTTCGTGAACGAAAAAATTTGATGTGCGATGCAGAGCATCTTGGATGGTCAGCGCGATATTCAGAATAATTTTTTCCCGGTAACGGTTTCATACCATAATGATTTCCGCAGAGCGTCAATCGCGACTTTATTGCTTAAACTGTCGATTTTACACACTACCACCTTGAATCTCTCGATAAAGTCTCTGAGACTATCCGTTAGTCCTTGGGACAGTGAAAAAAGTTCTGCATCGGACGTTGATCGGCTTTATGAACAATGAATAATGCTTCGGAAATGCCGCCAACAGCTGATCAAAATTGTCGATCGAATCCCTTTATAAGCAGGAGAACCATGTTAAGGCCGGTCCTTTCAAATGCTCGACAAAGAGGAGGCAGAAACCAGCGTCCCTTTCGGTTCCAATGTCCCGTCATAGATTGGGATTCGGATTTTTCCGTGATCGGAATGATTCACACCTGTGATTTGAGACGTAAATGGGATCTTCTGGGTCTCCTCTAAGACCCGATTGATTTCTTGGGCTGCGCTGATGGCCTTGTGCACCTGAGAACATACCATCCTCTTCTCACTTGTCACAAGGTACAGTTTGGCTCGGAGCTCGTCCATTTCACTCTTCCGACCGGCGGAGAGTGGCAGCTTGCTCGGTCGGCCTGTCCTGCCTTGCTCCTCGGATTGTCGTTTCTGCTCGACTCAGAGTAGGTTTTCCTCTTCCTTGGTGAGGTCGCTCTCCTCGTCATCCATCTCACTTTTGTCTTGGCCGGTTCCGTTTTTGGTGGTTCCGGTTTGGCATCCGTTTTCACCCTCGATTACAATTGACGCCAGTCGATCAGTGTTCTGTCTGCTGGTGTTCGTTCACTGCAAAGTTGGCGGCCCAGATGGGTCCACCCTTGTCCTGACTGGGTTATGCTCACTTGATTTTTGTCCTCCTGGTGCCAACATTTGCGGCGAGTACCGTAGACGCCTTCCTCCAATGGGCTGATGGATAGGTTCCGAGTCTCCTCTCGAAAGGATGCTCCTGGTGTGGCTTTCCTCTTGGATGGCCTCCAACTTTTGAACCACTGTCCCGTTGAGTTTCTCCTGCTCGGCTTGTCGCCTTAAGAACGTGGCCAACATCATTTACAATTCCTTTATGGAAACTGCTGCTCCACCTGAGTCAGCCGCTCCGCCTGGTTGGTTGTTTCTTCCATTGTTTCCGTCATTTTTTCTCCGTCTCCAGACATCAATTTCATTCTCATATCATCTTGCTCTTAGGGTTCAGAATATTCCGCGTCCTCACAGACGGCGCCAGACTGTGAGAGTCGAAACTCGCACAATCAAAACTTATAATAAATGGGGGTTCGACCATCCTACTTTATAAGAGCTCAATGACCAAGATTAAAAGTTTATTTTTATTGAATGGCCTTTTCGCCAGAGGGATTTCGTAAATATTGTATATTCTTACAATACAAAGTCCAAAGTACTCAGAATGGGATGCCTAAAATCTTGTACATGCTGTCATATATGTATGAAACACATTGGGGTGCTGAGAAGAGCAGCTAGCGATGTGGGAAGTTGTCAAGTGTAGGAATATGCCAAATAAGCCTGATCAAACAGTAGCCAATGCTGATATTTCAGCACAGTGTGATGAATAGGACTAGCCAGAAGCTACTAGTGTTAAGGTTGAGGCTACTAGCACGGTCTGATATTCTCGGTCTCAATGCTTATAGATATGACACACTATATCAGCAAATAGATGTTTGTTGAATGATGTAACCCACCAAGCAACAGAAAAGTTCAAAACAATGAACAAAGAGAAAACTCTCAAGAATAATAAAATTCGATTAAGTTTTCATTCCTAAGGTTTCAGATACTTAAACGAAGAAGATGATAAGTTTTTGTGCTAAACAGGACACATAGAAAAATAGAAAAAAAGAGGAAATTAAAAACTAAGTCAAAGTGACTTTTGAATCCACGCGGTTTATTGAGAATGGCCCTTCGGTAACTTTGACTGGCCGCACGGCTGATGTTCCGCTTGGTTCAGTCTTGGAGCCGGATCATGCAAACAAAGGAATCAACAGCCAAAACTTGATTAACCTGGGCCATTTGTGAAGTCTCTCGTTCGATCTTCTCCTTAAGTCGTCTTACACGTTTCTTGAAGTTTTGGTCGGTGGTAAATTCGAATGGTTCAAGCAAATCTTGGACAAAAGAAGCTGACCCAGTAGTACAATAGTGTTCTCGGGCAAAGGTGTCGATATCATGATGATCATTGGTTTCCACTTGGACAAAATTGATTCTGGCACGAACGCTTGACTCCTCTTGGTAATTCGGTCAGGAAAGGACACATTTAGGTCATGAGATTCAGTCATCAGGTTGTGGGGTTAAACAAAACTCACTATTCGGACGTTTCGGGTCAAAACGGTACAAGGCTGTACGATCGGATCATTCGGTTGGCACGGCTTGACTCCCTTGAGAAGCCTCCTTTCCTGATCCTATAAATTGGTAGGTACGCCTGTTGTCCCATGAACCCTGCTCTGGTTCTAGCTGTTACTCTCCTTCGGTATCCTCCAAACTATCCAGTTCACATTGGCTCGATGCACCGGGTAGTTTCCTCTCATTTCCCTCCTCTTGAAAAGGATTTGTTCAAAAATCTGGAACATCTGCCACAAAACGAACAAAGTCAGAAACATTAAAGCTTAAGGATCTCCACGAACTCGGATCGATCTCCGCGAACTCGGTTCGATCTCCACGAACCGCCTTCAACACTGGCCGCCCGTTTTACCTTTTCGGACGCAGAGGCACGTTTTCTTCGAGAGGGACCAGCAGGAGGAAGGGAGGAAGAAGGCCCTAGCACGATTCCCGCGGACACTTGAGGAACATGTGAACTGGTCCTGACTGCCTCAGGCACATGGACCAGCATACTCTCAGCTTGGCGCGATAAGTTCGGACTCCTTCCATTCCTTGGAAATCAGGCGATAGACGCAAAATTCAGAAATATTGACCAGATAAATTCCTAGGGAAATGAGCTGAGCTTCTTCAAACCGATCAAAAGGACCCTCGTCTTCCCAATCGATCTTCTTTATGTAGATGGTCTCAACCACCTCTGAAAAATTGTTCGGCCAACTTGGAAGACGATAAGAGGCTGCAAAACGGACAAAAGACAAACAAATTAGGAAAAGTTCCGAGCACTTTGAAAAGAAAAAATGCAATAATCAAACAGTGTCTACTCGGACTGCATCTACAAATATGTGTCCACTCGAACTGCATCTTGCCACATAATTTGGGACCAACCGAAGCTCAATTCGCGGTAGCATAAAAGAACACATCTTTTGGAGACTTGCAGTTGCTTTCAAACCCAACGGAGAAAGACTTGGTGAGAGGACGCCAGACTGCGATATAGCAAAAAAGCTTCTCTGAGCAATATCTTTTGATGTGAAATAGTTCAGCAAGTGCACCAGCCCCAAATTCAATCTGCACTCCATATTGCGGACCATAATTCCCACCAGGTATCGCAATGCTTGCGGAACAAGCTGAGAAATCAAGATCATGTAGTAATCTAAGTACACGAGAATCAGCTTCGGAATCGGGAACCACATGTGAGTCTTGCAAAGCAAAGCCTTGTACATAGCAAAGTAACCTGATGGACATTTGTCGATGCGGTCTTCATCACCAGGAAGCTTAAATATAACATGATGGAAATCCAGATCCGGACTAAGACGAATCGGACGGAGGCAAGGAACGGACCAGTGGAACAAGGCCAGATACGGACCTGATGGTGGACCGAGGGACTTCTACAAAGGGACAGGAAGCTGGTAATGCTGAACGGACCATATATCAGATTGACCCGACCCGACCCGGAAGTAGACTGAGGCCACAGCTTTGACCTGATGGACGAATTCTTCGACCCAGAAGTGAGGTTTCCCGACCAAATTTGCAATTGGGAGAAATCGGTTAAGCCAGAATCAGTCTGGTCCGAGAAGAATCACAACTTTGTTGAGAACTGTCATTCCTCGACCAAGGAACTCAGCCGGAGCAGTTCGATCAGACTTTGGCACTATCAAAAGGACCACTCACCCGGGAACAATCCATGCAGCTCCAGGCCGATATGGAATGCTTCCTTCTTGATCGTACCTTTGGAGTAATGCATGCGGCCATGTCGGATGGACCGATCTTTGTGACCATGGTTCAAGATCATGACCCGGGGCACTTAACCGAGTAGTTGAAAGGACATTGTGGTAAAGATTCCAAGGGTCACTCTGACCACTCTTGGACCAGCTGTTAAACTGATTTCGATGTCTTGTTTTCTTCATTTAGACTTTAATCCATTTGACTCATTTATCATATATATTGTAAAACATTTCGAATGAATGGAACTTTTTTGGCATATTCTTAATTTGAGATTATATTCTCATTTCTTTTTCTTGACTGAACAATCCGGTTGTTGGTAAGGGTCACTTCCAGCAGCAAACCTCCAATAGGTTGTCGTGGTGAGTCATATCCTGGGCCATGTGGAACGCGAATACTAGGTGAATTCCGCAGCCGCTAACGGTCCCATCGATCCACTAACTTGGCCGTGTGTGCTAGTAGCCTCCGATACAAGCTTATCCCAACTATCTTACCATCCAAGAGTCATCCGATCTTAGGAATCCGATGATGGTTTCACTAATCGCCATTCATTTGACTACAAACGTAGGAAGATCACATTGGTCCCTTTTGTCTCCACTGGAAGTAAATCAAGACCAGGTACAGCTCAAGAAGAACCGTGAGCATGATAGGTTGGAAGGAGAAGCTAAGAAACCGACCAAACAGACTAACCTCACCGTCAAGGCAAGTGGGGTAAGAATATCTTTGAAATCTCATTCCGATATGATTCTGCTTATATTCAAAGAATCACTGATGGCAACTAATCAAACACCGGAGCTTCCTAGTGAACTAGAGCTGTTGCTGCACAGGTTTAGGCACGTCTTTCCTGAGGAGAACTCTAGTGGATTTCCACCAATCCAAGGGATTGAACATCAGATCGATCTAGTTCCGGGCGAAGCACTACCAAATCCATATGAAAGAAGGGGATGAGTGGAAAACAGCTTTTAAAATGAAACAAGGGTTGTATGAGTGTCTTGTAATGCCATTTGGTTTGACTGATGCTTCTAGTACCTTTTTGCGGTTAATTAATCATGTACTTAGGTAATTCATAGGACAGTTTGTGGTAGTATATTTTAATGACATTCTGGTTTATAGCCGTAGCTTGAATGAATATGCCCAACATCTAGAAAAAGTTTTAGGAACCTAGAGGGAAGAGCCTTTGTATGTTAATGCCTCTAAATGCACTTTTGGAACGAATCACCTAGTTTTCTTGGGGTTTGTTGTTGGTGCGGATGGAATCAGGGTGGACAAAGAGAAAGTCAAGGCCATTCGGGACTGGCCAAGTCCTAAGACTGTGAGTGAGGTCAGGAGTTTCCATGGCCTAGCCGGCTTCTACATAGGATTCGTTCAAAACTTCAGTACCCTTGCCACACCACTCACAGAGGTGATAAAAAAGAATGTGGTTTTAAGTAGGGACAAGCTCAAGAAGAAGCCTTTCAGATCCTAAGGGAAGTTAACCAATGCCCCTCTTCTTATCCTTCCTGATTTCCTGAAAGCCTTTGAGATAGAATGTGATGCCGCGGGAGTTGGCATTGGTGCTGTTCTTATGCAGGAAAGGAAACCGGTAGCATACTTCAGTGAGATGCTGGGAGGTGCAACCCTCAACTACCCTACGTATGACAAAGAGTTATACGCTTTAGTGAGGGCTCTCCAGACTTGGCAGCACTACCTCTGGCCAAAGGAATTTGTCATACATACCAACCATGAATCCTTGAAGCGTCTTAAAGGACAACAGAAGGTGAACAAGAGACATGCACGATGGGTTGAGTTCATAGAGACATTTCCAAATGTCATCAAGTACAAGCAAGGTAGGGAAAATCTAGTGGCCAATGCACTGTCTCGCAGGTACACTACTCCCGAACCCAAGTAATGCTAGACAAGATCTTCGGGTTGGAGATTTTATGATCAATTTTTGAACAGTGTTCCATCAATAGTATCTCTTGAATAATGTTCTGAGGGCGAGTAATGCTGAACCAAATTTTAGGTTTCCAGTTTGGTCAAGAAAAATGTAAAGGGTGTGTATAGGATCAGGTCGCCTGGAACCGTTCTCGGTGAGGTTGGCGAGCTACCTTCTGAATGACCAGGTTGCCACTCGTTCTCTCGGGAGAGGGGGCGACCTGCTTCTTCGGAGTGACCAGGTCGTCACCTTCTCTCCCGGCAGGGTGGGCGACCTGCTTCTTCGGGTGACCAGGTTGCCGCTCTCACTCGGGGGGGGGGCGATTTGCTCCGTCGGAATGACCAGGTCGCCACCTTCTCTCCCGGGAGAGCGACCTGCTCCTTCATGTTCTGATGTTTAGAGACTGTCACCACCTTCTCTCCCTCTCCCGGGAGGGTGGGTGACCTGCTCCTTCGGGTAACCAGGCCGTCAATCTCTCTCCCGGGAGAGCGGGCGACCTGCTCCTTTGGAATGACCGGGTCGCCACCTTCTCTCCTGGGAGAGTGGGTGACCTGCTCCTTCGGAATGACCAGGTTGCCACCTTCTCTTCTAGAAGAGTGGGCGACCGGTACCTTTGTGTTATGATGTCTAGAGACTATGATCAGGTCATCATGTTCTGTAAGATGGACTGGCGACCTGCCTCTTGTCACCACCTTCTCTCCTAGGAGGGTGGGCGACCTGCTCCTTCGGAATGACCAGGTCACCACCTTCTCTCCTGAGAGAGTGGGCGACCTGCTCCTTCGTGTTCTGATGTCTAAAGACTATGATCAGGTCACAATGTCCCGTAAGACACTGTCGACCTACCTCATTCTGGGACTAGGTCGCCATGTTCCATAAGACGGACTGGAGACCTACCTCTTTCGAGGACTAGATCGCCATGTCCCGTACGAAGGACTGGTGACCTGCCTCTTTCCGGGACCAGGTCGCCATGTCCCGTAAGATGGACTGGCGACCTACCTCTTGTTGGTTCTGGTCGCCATATCCTGTACGACGGACTGGCGACCTGTTCTCGTGATAAGATTTCTTGAGACTAGTCTGTCGTGTAGATACTTAGACTCTTCGGCTTATCAATCTCGAGGGGTGGATTTTGACTCCAACACTCACTCTCAAATGTTTTCTCCTCACTCAAGTGTTTGTCTCACATGTTTTGAATGTCACTAAAAGAGATTCTCAGAGTTCAAAGGGAACTAGTTCGTCAAACAAAATGAGACACACCAAAAACAAGGAAAGAACAATGAGATAGAAGGATTGCAAGATTTATGGTAGTAAACCAATTTAGCCAACCTTTAGATTTGGATTATTCCTCAGTCTCAAATCATTTTTGAAAAAAAAAAAAAGAAAAGCAAGAATGGCCCGGAATCCTTATGTTTAGATAGATAGATAAGAGTGTTTATGCAGAAAAATATGAAGAGGTGGGAAGATGAGGATTTTCATGAAATACTGGCTGAAAGTGGCTCTGATACCACTTGATGAAACTGTAGTCAAGGATGATCTTTCAGCTCAGTGTGATGGATAGGATAAGCCAGAAGCTTCTAGCATCAAGGAGGGCTAATGACGGATTGTAGTGTCGCACAGAGGTTCTGGAATGGCTTCTGATATTCACGGTCTCAATGCTTCTATATGACACACTAGATCAGCAAAGAGAGCTTTGTTGAATGATGTAGCCCACCAAGCAATAGAAAAGTTCAAAACAATGAACAAAGAGAATACTCTCAAGAATAAGAAAATTCAATTAAGTCTTCATTTCAAAGGTTTCAGATACTGAAACAAAGAAGATGATAGGTTTTTGTGCTAAACAAGAAACATAGAAAATGGAAAAAGACTGGAAATTAAACTAAGTCAAAGTGACTTTTGAATCCACGCGGTTTATGGAGAATGACCCTCCGGTAACTTTTACTGGGCACACTGCTGATACTTTGCTTGGTTCAGCCTTGGACCCGGATCATTGAAACAAAGGAATCGTCGGCCAAAACTTGATCAACTCGGGCCATTTGTGAAGTCTCTCGTTTGATCTTCTCCTTCAGTCCTCTTGCACATTTCTTGATGTATTGGTCGGTGGAAAAGTAAGATGGGTCAAGCAAATCTTGGAAAAAATAAGCTGACCCAGTGGTATGATAGTGTTCCCGAGCAAAGGTGTCGATATCATGATGCACATCGATTCGGTCATCAGGTCGTGGGGTTAAACGAAGCTCACTATTCGAAAATTTCGGGTCAAAATGGTACACGGCTGTACGATCGGATCGTTTAGTTGGGATGGCTTGACTCTCTTGAGCAACCTCCTTTACTGATCATTTAACTCGGTCTGTAGGCCTATCGTCCCGTGCACCCTGCTCGGGTTCAAGCTGTTCCTCTCCTCTGTTATCCTCTGAACTATCCAGGTCACATTGGGTCAATGCACCGGGTAGTTTCCTATAATTCCCCTCCTCTTGAAAAGGAATTTTCCTCCAATCTGGAACATCTGCCACTAAACGAACCAAGTCAGAAACATTGTTTCCTCCATTATTTCCTCCATTGTTTCCGCCATTGTTTATTCCGTCTCCAGGCATCACTTTCATTCTTGTATCCTCTTGCTCTTAAGCTTAAGAATATTTCTCATCCCCACAAACGGCGCCAAATTGTAGACGAAACTCACACAATCAAAACTTATAATAAATGGGGGTTCAAAAATCCAATTTTATAAGAACTCAAGGACCAAGATTAAAAGTTTTTTTTTATTGAATGAGCTTTTTTACTAAATACAAAAGATTTCATATATGTTGTATAGTCTTACAATACAAAGTCCAAAGTACTCAGAATGGGATGCCTAAAACCTCGTGCATGCTGTTATATATATATAAAACAGTGCAGCTAACGATGTGGGACATTGTCAAGTCTAGGAATATGCCGAATATGCCTGATGAAATGGTAGCAAAGCATGATCTTCAAGCACGGTGTGATGGATAGGATTAGCCAGAAGCTACTAGGTTCAAGGATGGCTAATGATGGATGGTAGGGTCGCATATAGGTTGCGGAATGGCCTCAGAAATTCCCGGTCTCAATGCTTCTAGATATGACACACTAGATCAGCAAAGAGAGGTTTGTTGAATGATTTAATCCACCAAGCAACAGAAAAGTTCAAAACAATGAACAAAGAGAATACTCTCAAGAATGAGAAAATTCGATGAAATTTTCATTCCAATGGTTTTAGAAACTTAAACAAAGAAGATTATAATTTTTTGTCCTTAACAAGACACATAGAAAAATGGAAAAAGACTGGAAATTAAACTAACTCAAAGTGACTCTTGAATCCACACGGTTTATTGAGAATGGCCCTTCGGTAACTTTAATTGGCCACACGGCTGTTGTTCGACTTGGTTCGGTCTTGGACCCGGATCATGCAAACAAAGGAATAATCAGACAAAACTAGATAAACTCAGGCCATTTGTAAAGTCTCTCATTCGATATTCTCCTTAAGTCCTCTTGCACGTTTCTTGAAGTTTTGGTCGGTGGAAAAATCGAATGGGTCAACCAAATCTTGGACAAAAGAAGCTCAACAGATGGTACGATAGTGTTCCCGAGCGAAGGTGTCGATATCATGATGCATTGGTTTCCACTTTGACCAAATTGATTCTGGCACGGCCGCTTGACTCCTCTTGGTAATTCGCGGGAAAGGACACATTTGGGTCGTGAGTTTCGGTCATCAGGTCATGGGGTTAAAAGATGTTCACTATTTGCAGGTCAAAATGGTACACGGCTGTACGATTGGATCGTTCCGTTGGCACGGCTTGACTCTCTTGAGCAACCTCCTTTCCTGATCCTTTAACTCTGTCGGTACGCCTACTGTTTAGTGCACCCTGCTCGGGTTCAAGCTGTTCCTCTCGTCCTGTATTCTCCAAACTATCTAGGTCACATTGTCTTGATGCATCGGGTAGTATCCTATCAATGCCGAATATTCTGATGGGCTTGGGCTTGATCCCGGCCAGACTTCTCAGCATTTCATTGTGTGATCTTGTCTCGATCCAGTTCGCCTATGATATTGTCGGGTTCAATCTGATTCCAGCTCGCCATCTGGTTTGGGCTTCTTTCTCTGGTATTTTGGTTGGTTCACGAACGGTTCCCTGAATAGTGTTCTGTGAACAGTGTTCCGTTAACAATGTTTCGTTAATAGTTTCATGACCTGTATTCCGAAAGTGAACAACGCTAGATCAATCTTTTGGCTCGCCGGTTCACGAACATTATGTGAATAGCATTTCATGAACAGTGTTCCTGATCTGAGTAACGCTAAACCAAACTTTCAGCTCACCGGTTCGGTTAAGCCAAGCCAACAATGCATGTACGAAGGATCAGGTCGTCACTTGCTATGGCACGTTCTCAGGTCGCCGTCTTCTGTGAGACGAAGTTGGCGACCTGCCTCTTGCATAACCAGGTCACAATCTTCTCATGGGAGGAAGTGGCGACCTGCTCCTTTCATTACCAGGTCGCCATCTTCTCTCGGGAGAGAGTGGCAACCTGCTTCTGACATGACCAGGTCGCTATCTTCTCTGGGGGAGAGTGGCAACCTGCTCATTGCATGACCAAGTTGCCATCATCTATCGGAGGAGAGTGGCGACCAGCTCCATGCATGACCAGGTCGCCATCATTTCTCGGAGGAGAGTTGTTAACCTGCTCTGCATGTTACTAGGTCGCTATTTTCTCTCGGAGGAGAGTTGGCCACCTACTCTCGTGTTCTGATTTTCTTCGGACAATGACTATGTCATCCACTCTTTGCTAGAGGAATTTGGCTACCTACTTTCCTATCCTGATTGCCTTCGGACGATGACCAGGTCACCCACTCTTTGCTAGAGGATGTTACCAACCTGCTCTCGTATCCTGATTTTCTACGGACGATGACCAGGTCGCCCACTCTTTCTAAAGGAAGTTGGCTACCTACTCTCGTATCCAGATTGTCTTCGGACGATGACCAAGTCGCCCACTCCTTGCTAGTGGATGTTGGCTACCTGCTAACGTGTCCTGATTTTCCTTGGACACATCTTTCGTGCAAATACTTAGACTTCTCGGTTCATCAATCTCCGAGGGGTGGGTTTTGTGCCCAAAAAATGTAATAGTTTCCTCTTCAATAATAAAATAAATAAGGAAAAAAGGAAAACCTAAGCAACAACTGAATTATGAGACGGTTTGATCTCCAAACTTTTTGATCCCCAATAGGTATTTATGTCTTCGAAACTTCCGAAGAAAGGGAACAAGAAAGGCTTATGTTCTCGTTACTTCCAAAGAAGCATATTTACAAGTAATACGAATAAGCAAGTCTTATACTTTCGAAAGTTCCAACAAAAGGGAAGAAGCAAGGCTTATACTCCCGGAACTTTCGAAAGGGAATAAGGAACACTTATGTTCCTTAAACTTCCAAATACTCACACAAGAAAAATGGAACAAGGAAGCCTTACACCCTCAAAACTTACAAAGAAGGCAACAACGAAGGCTTATGTTCCCGAACTGAACAACAGTAACCTGGCCGAGCTGGACATCCACGAGCTGGCCGAGCTGGACGTCTGAAACTTCCAAAAAAGGGAACAAGAAAGGCTTACGTTCTCAAAAATTCCGAATGAAGGCACATACAAGCAAAGGGAATAAGCAAGATTTACACTTCTAAGATTTTAGAAAGAAAAGGAACAAGGAATGCACTTACAAGCAAAGGGAATAAGCAAGATTTACACTTCTAAAATTTTAGAAAGAAAAGGAACAAGAAAGGCTTTTAAAAGGAAGGCACATATAAGAAAAAGGGAACAAGGAAGGCTTAAGTTCCCGAGTTGGACTTCCGCGAGCAAGCTGCAAGCTCTCTGAGCTGAACGTCCGCGAGCTGGCCGAGCTAGACGTCCACGAGCTGGCCGAGTTGGAAGTCTTTGAGCTAGCCGAACTGGAAGTCTGGCAGCTGGCTGAGATTGTTGTCCACAAACTGACCGAGCTGGACATCTGTCAGCTGGTCGAGATGGACGTCTCCAAGCTGGTCGACCTTGACATGCGCGAGTTGGCCGAGCTGGACATCTGCAACCTGGCCTACCTGGACACCCGTAAGCTGGCCGAGCTGGAAGTCCGTGAACTGGCCGAATTGCACGTCCAAAAATTCTGAAGATAGGGAATAAGCAAGTCTTATACTTCCAAAACTTCTAAAGGAAGACACATACAAGAAAAAGGAATAAACAAGTCTTATATTCCGGGAACTTTCAAAGAAAGGGAACAAGGAAGGCTAAAGATCCTGAAATTTCCGAAAGCACATACAAGTACAGATAATAAGTAAGTCTTACACTCCCAGAACATTCGACGAAAGGAAACAAAGAAGGTTTATGTTCCTGAAACTTCCAAAGTAACACATGAACAAAAGGAAATAAGGAAGGCACATGTTCATGCAACTTGCAAAGAATGACGTACGAGAACAATCTTCGAGTATATGAAAGTATGCTTAAATATTTCTCGGAAGACACTGACTTGACGAACGTAAAAAGTTAAGAATAATCAGTAAGGCAGTAGGGCGCGGCAAAATTTTTTTGATGAAACCCCAACAAAATTCATAATGTCTGAGAGCAAACAATTAATTCTTGATTTGTACCATATTGAAAGGCATATACTCCCAATTTGTTGGAAGGCATAAGGAAGGCATAGGTAGGCATGATGGAACACAATGAAAGATGGAGATAAAAGAACCCGCAATGCAAAAAATTGCTTTTCAAATCTCTCGACAGAATTATGTTTCCTGACGAAACCAATGATCAAACCAAATAACAAAACAAGTTAGCAAAATCAATGATTCTTTAACAACTCATGCTACTCTCACAATTGCATCTTGTATGGATTTTCCATCATCTCGTCTGCAGCTGGCCACAATAGACAGACTTTTACAATCTTTTGCGGGTTTAACCACTACTTCTGTATGGAACAAGGAATTCTATAACATCCACCACAAATAATGAAAATTGTGCTATATAAATCAAGGTTAGATATATCTTGGTCTAAGAACCGAAAGTTATAGTATGGACAATGTTCAATAAATTTATTGTTGAGATAGGCCCGAAATTTGAAAGCTCGCAAGTTCATTTACTTTTGTCTATGACATCTCAGAAATAAACTACTATGCCCACTGTTAAGTTTAAACTTAAAACAAACTCCAGAACCCGGTAAACACTGTCTATGTACTTTGGTCTATGACTTCTCTTAAGCATAATATTATGTCCACCAACTAATAAGAGATTATAAATATGTTTCAATTGTCGAAAAACGGGAATGTAAGTCCGAACACTACAAACCCTATAACCAGACAACAAGCACTCAAAACCCAATATATGTTTCTCAACACACTGGCCTGCAATATTTCAGAAGCATGGCATATATTCAAAAAAAATTCCAAACTTAGCATCAAAACAAACTGCATGTGTTTATATGTCTTATATCATTCATCATATTATTATAGATTCAAAATTAAATCTAATCCCTACTTTTTAATCAACATTTAAATCTCTATTTACTATGTTTAATTTTGACATTTACTTTGGTGAATTTTGCCATAATGAATCAAAGTGAGTTCTTACTTTTTGTAAATAAGTTGTCAGTTTATTTTGGAATTAACAGCTGGACTAACCACATATATTTGACCACGGTATTTTTATTGTATCTCTTCACTTCGACAATACTTTTTATTTTATTTTTAGACTTCCAATTTATGATTTATTGGGTTTAAAGTAGTTATTTGGGATTTAATACCCATATAATATTTTCTATATACTTTTACTCGGATTCTTCATTCATGTGTAAATGGATTAAAAATATTATCTTTGAATAAATTTGTACTGTGTAAAACAATATGAAAATATGATATTTTTTGTAATTTTGTTTTCAATATTATTTTATTATAAAACCTCAAATTTAATTATTATAAATTTTAAATGAGAAAATTTCAATTTTTAAAGTTTTTTTTTGTTTACTTTTTTAATTCTAAAAGGCAAAAAAAAATAGGGGAATTTCTTTAAAAAAACATTTTTTGATGTTTATGTCAAAAAAACAGCACATAAAGGTGAAACTGACAAAACAACATTCATTAAAGAGAAAAAAACTATTATACTTTTACTATTAATTAATCCAAACTTTGATTTCTCATTAAATATAAACTCTCATTTCTTCTTTATCCCGTGAATCTTAAGCCTTAAACCTTAAATCATAAATCCTAAAGTCCAAAGTCTAAACTATAATTAACGATTTGTGGACTCAAACTCATTAGTGTAATATATATTATAAATGATTATTCTAACTGAATGTTGTTTTGGTTTTAAGGTATAATTGTTTTTAAATCCTTTCATGAATGCTATTCTGATCACTTTCACTTTTGTGTGTTATTTTTTTGACATAAACACCAAAATGTGTTATTTGAGGGTATTTCTCTAAAAAGTACGCGAATCTTAAATATCTTCTTAATAAATTTTGATGAAAATGAACAAACGATACTTAAAAGTTTTATTTACCAAATAATGTTACTGTAATGTGATGTGATACATTGTAAAATTAGTTTTCACTTATATACCTGCAAATAAATCTCTAAAATTACACTATATAATCTCTATATCCTTATTTAAGTATAAGTTACACAAATAAAATCGAATTTATTTTAGGCCCAATATGGAAACACAAGAGTTGACAAATAAAAAGGAAACAAAAAGTAAAAATATACAAATCACTATGTATATTATAATTAGCTATTATTTTGTACTTGAAATTATTGACATTTTTCCAAAGTTTGAAAATTATAAGTAGAACCTTGTAGATTATGAAAGCAAATTTAAAAAATATATACTCCAAATTAGTCTTCCTTAATTTAAATAAACACATACATAATATAATTTAATATGGGCATATATTAAATATAATTATCTGCCATAACAAGAAGTACCATTCAGACGTATTTTTTTTTACCGGTACCATTGAGACGTTTATGCCAATAAAATAGAACAAGTTGGCGTAAGACAGAAGAATCTTTTTCTTGATGTTTTCTCCTTGGTTATTGTAACTAATAAATTACTAACATTATGATTAACCATATGCTCTGTACATTTCTACACCTATTAGATTGAAATATATTTTAATAACACATAAACAAGTTGCTTTTAATATACCACACTAAAATTTGACGGTGTCTAAGTTTGCATGAATCTAAATTGGTTAAAGCCAAAATACATCAGTTTTTACTTTTTAGTAGATAGCAGTACGATCAGTATTTCGACCCAAAAAAGAAAGCAGTACCATAAGTATATTTACATATATATTAGTACATCTGTCACTAGATTAAGTTTTGTAAGCATACTTAACCGATTGAATATATAGATATATGTATATTTATTATTCAAAAATAGGTTCGGTACTATATTGATAGCAATCAGTTGAGTTTAAAGAGTGCAATATCTTTTTCTGGAAAAAAAGGATTCCAATACAAAGATTTATTTGGTTCATTATATTTAGTTAGCCCAACTAGGTTGCATAGCTTCTATTTTGAACACTACTTATTGTAATATTTTCACTAGGCAATAATTTGACTAGTCAATTAATATTTAATGTTTTGGGTTTTTTGATTAATATTTAAACTTCAGAACCTGTAACCTCATATACATATCTAAAACATGCCTATCTAACTATATATAGATACAAACACAACATACTATTCAAATCGTAATGCTTGGACCGATGATAATTCATAGTAGTTTTGTATGTTCGTCGATTGACTACTGATCATCAAAATCAGTCCTAAAGAATCTAATTGGAGGATTCAATCCACTTATCTCCTCTATTTGGTAGATCTTAATAGGAAGAAAAGAAAAATGGTTAAATAAAATTGAGAGGAGAGCAGCTTCTTCAAGGAGGGTTTAACCTAATTGAGCTCTTAAGCCAAGGAGATGACCAAATAAATATATGTTAAAAGTAGGAGACACGGAAACAGCTCCCACGTTCCCCTCTCTCTCTCCCTCTTTCTCTCATCTCACCAACACTAATAAACAACAAACCAAATTCATATGAAATTTAAAATGTGTAAAAAGAGTTATATCTTCGAGGAATAATTAAATATAATCTTATTTTTTTTAGTTTTCTCTCTTGTGATCCTCCATAAATCCTATCATCTCTAACCCCACTTACCTTTCTCTCTTCCTAAGATTACTGTTTGTAGTGAGTAGTGGCTAAAAGTCCCATCTCCCAAAGCATACTTTGAGTTGTGTTCTCATGGTAGGTTAACTTTTACTACTCTTGTTTCTTCAATTTTATACCAGCTTAAGTAATAAATCTCTCACTTTCATCCCCGTTGCTAATACTATACGATTCTCAATAATCATACCCAATTCCTTATTCTCGTGCCTTTAACTTCGTCTTGCCTCCTTGTACATGTGTAAAATCAGTAGTACTTCCTGTAGATATTAATGATGGATGTAGGAAGCAATTGAATTATGGTATGAAATTGTGGTTCTATTTAACTTTCCTGTAATTAAATAATTTATAAAGTGTGCGAATGGTTTGTGTTCGGGAATTCAGAAACCGGCATGGTTGGATGCGCTTTACGCAGAGAAATTCTTCGTGGGATGTCCGTACCATGAGACGGCAAAGAAGAACGAGAAGAACGTGTGTTGTCTTGATTGTTGCATTAGTCTTTGCCCTCACTGTGTACCCTCACATAGATATCACAGACTCCTTCAGGTTCGCCGCTATGTTTATCACGATGTTGTTAGGCTTGAAGATCTTCAGAAACTCATCGATTGCTCTAACGTTCAAGTAAGCAATGTTTAATTTGTCTTGATACAGATATATATATATTTATGTTCCTCTAGTATATATCTATATATGAAAATCCGACTGGGGTAACTGTGGGCAGGCTTATACAATAAATAGTGCCAAAGTGGTGTTCATCAAGAAGAGACCACAGAATAGACAATTCAAAGGAGCTGGTAACTATTGCACTTCATGTGACCGAAGTCTTCAAGAACCCTTTATCCATTGCTCCTTGGGCTGTAAGGTTATTTCATTCAAACCTTTAGTCCTACAATATATTCGACTCAATTCTGCTTATTATCCGATTCTCTTCAATTCTCACTTCACAGAACTATTTAGTTTTCATACATGTGTATATATATATATATACTTATGTAGCATTAAGTATGTCCGTCTGACTTTAGAGTTTATTCGTTTTGTGAAGTAAAAAGAGAGTTGATTCATTTCTGTGTATGAAAAGAAACTCTGATCTTTTCCTGAATTGATATATATTTACTGATCATCTACCACATTTTGTGATGAAGCAAAAGTGTTTTAAATCCGCCAATTTGATAGTTTCCAAAGATGAGAATCTCAATTTTTTCTTTTTATTATTGTTTTTTATTTATAACAAAAGGTTTGTGAAAGGATCAAGATAGGACAACTAAAATAATCCAATAATTGTAAAATATTGCATTTAATTATTTAAATATAGTTTTGGATTTTGAAATCTTGTCTTTGAAATATATATTTATTTAAAAACATCAAGAAAACCCGTAATGGGTTGGCTATTTGTCTATTTTTTTTTATAAATAAAACTCTATAAGATGTTTATTCACACCTTACCGTTAGAACTTATGTTTTCGTGCATAAATACTCCAATATCATGTGAGATAGTGGTTTGGCACAAAGTTTTTTAGGACACAACCGCGCTTCAAATCCCTGTTATGTTGCACTTTGTAATATATCGTGTTATAAAAAATGTCGTGAATTCACAAGCACACACATACATACATACATAATTATATCTATATATATTTCTGGTTTTATTATCGTAATTCGTAAACATCTAAGCTTTTTGAGCATGTATAGAATTTTAAAGGTGCGTATAGTTAAAAAATGTGATTAATTATAATAAAAAGTCTTGTTTTATATACATGTAGGTGGAGTTCGTGATGAAACGTTACAGGGACATAACTCCATTCCTAAAGCCATGCCACACTCTTACCCTAGGTCCTGACTACATCATCCCACAAGACTTACTCGCAGATGATGATATGGCTGCTTATGAGACTCCACGATCAACGGTCGTAGACGGTGATGAGTCAATGAGCTGGTCGTCGACTTCCTCTGATCTACGAGACGCTGCGACCACCACCCACGTCGTTAGGAAAAAGCGAACCGGTTTCTGCTTCTGTGCCAAATCGGCTAATAGTTATAAAGTAGTTTCGGAGGATCCTGACGATATTTCAAATTGCATCAATCGGCGCAAAGGCATTCCTCAACGATCTCCTCTCTGTTAACGTTCTCTTTTTGTTTTTTTTTTTGTTTTAATCTTGTTTTTAGTTTATTTTCACCATATAGTCTTATATGTTACATGAATGGATTGTTGTCTCTCGATCCAATAAAGTTTATAATCAATCATTTTTTTTTTGTTCCCTTTATATGTTTGATTACGTATAGGTTACTTTAGCACATAAATTTGAGAAATGAATTAATCGATTCACAGTGGTCAGTGAATTAAGGATTCATTATGTCAGTTGAGGGATTATGGTTTAAATTCTCCTACTCTGATTAGAATAATAATTGGGTAAAGGGTTTTAACAAGGAGAAAACTTAACTTGTTTTTTTCATACTGAGTTTTGGCCAAAGATTCTCTCAAAAAAGTACAATAAAACTGGAGTTGGAGTTCAATGTCCAATAAATTAATTAGTTTGTAAACAAGTTAACTACTTCTGTAATAGATCTCTTTTCTATCTATAATTATATCAAAATATTAGATTGAACTCAAATTAATTTTGTAACGATTTCTACCCCAAATAATATTTGTTCCATCGAAAAAAGGTTCAAAAAGGTTCATCCGCAAGAATGTTCTATTTGTTTAAATGTTGGAACAACTGTAATCTTTTTAAAAAGGAATAAAGAAGCCGAGTTTTGATAAAGTTTCGAATGTTCTACTGAATACTTCAAATAATCCGGATACTGAGTGACAATAAACCAATCAAAGAATAGCCGGAGTCTATAGAAGGAAAAAAAATGAAAAAACCACCAAAGCCATTTTCGAAACATTCAGCTATTGGGCAATGCGGGCTTCAAGTAAAGCATGTTTAATTAGTAATATGAGATGATTTTACCTCATTTTAACCTTTATTTTCGAGTTTTTATCGAGTTTTTATGGTTTTTATGGAATCATTGAAAATAACTAGGAAGATATAAAAGAAGATTTGAGGGATTGAAACCTCTAGAGGTAAAAGAAATCAAAGTGGAGGAGAAAGAAGTCCAAATCAAGGAAAAGTGCATAAGTTTCACGCGGAGCATCCACTTCAGACGCAGGAGAAATAAAAAAAACAAATTTACCTTGTTTTGGACGCAAGGGAGGAGAAAAAAACATTAGTCGTCTCCTGCAAGAATAGAAGATTACTTTATGAGTTTTTGAGATCTAGACACTTTTTCTTTTGAGTTTTTGGAGTTTCTACTTGTGAAATTTGAGAAAAGGAGAGAATACTTTCGAAGTTTTTGAGATCTAGACACTTTTTCTTTTGAGTTTTTGGAGTTTCTACTTGTGAAATTTAGGAGAAGGTACTTTAGAAGAATTCTGAACCCTTGTTATTTCTGTTTTATATTTCATAGATTCTTTTTCATCTACTGATGTGTTTCATTGTTTCATGTTTAAGTAGTCACCTAGTTAGGCTAAGGATTTTAAGTGAATTCATGAATCGTTGAATTATATATGTTAAAATAGGGATCTATCTTCTAGTTCTTGATCTATTGTTAATCTTAATGCTGAAACTTGATTAGCTACCTAGTTTATGACATTAGGTTGTTTAATACACAAAAGGTGATTGTTTAAATGCTTAAAAGAACATAGATGAGCAAAATATCCTTAGCCAACACGGAAGCTGATGTTAAGGCATTTTGTGAACATATCAAACCTGGTTTTAATGCATATTTAGTTTCTCAAAATCAAACGACATTATAGAATCTTAGGTTATTTGACATAGTAATTGATACTATGACAATAGGTTGGTTATAAATCACTGTTTTGAGGTGTAGAATGCACTTAATGATTTTCCTGTTTAATACTCTGGTTCACGATCTCTAAATTCCTATGAATTTGCCCTTCACCTAACGCTTTGCTTTTACATTGAATTTTACTGTACATTTACAATATTTCCTAATCTTTAGATAAATAAACAAACCAAACTTACGTCTTAGCTGTACTTTACTCTAGCAGATTTGTAGTGTAACCTAGTGATGAGGACCTCGACCCGGATCCCAAACCGAACCAAGTACCCACGGTCCTAGAAGGCCCCATGACCTGATCCAAGTCAAAGCAATTGCGGAAGAGGTTCAACACAGCTATCCAAGCCTACGTCAGTTCACTCGGACCAGACGATCTGACTGGTACGGACCATGGCTCCTCGACCAGGCCCGCAGACCAGCCAGGAGAGCCTAAACACAACGACCGACCAAACAAGCTGAACCTTGCTATCCCTCGACCAAACCACCCTTCCAAGGTGAACGAATGAGCTAGTTTACCTCAAGAACAAGCAGAACGTGAGATGGATGTATCGACCGCTAAGGACTGTACCGCACCGAACATGGACCTCATTGTGGAATTCAGACAACTCAGCTTGAACCATGCATCCTCCGAAGACACAACCAAGAAGTACATGAAAACACCATGGAGCATCACAAGACGCAAGAACACCTGAAGTACGAACCACCACGCACCACGGCCCAACCGAGTGCTATCCAAGGTAAGTGGTTCAACTTTTATGTTCTTTTACAAGTGGAACCAACCTTGACATCAACCAAGCTTCAATGATCGAGTCCTTAGTCTACTTTTCGAATCGAGTTCATTGTTTCCTTATTTGGTCTTTAATAAAACGATGAGCATTATTAAGCTCTTTTTAAACGCTTTGTAGTTTTATTTCGAATGTCCTGTTGTTTTGAGTTTTTGCTTTGTTGTTTCTGAACCCTAGTAGGTTCCAGCTGAAGGAGTATTTAATAAAGCCTCATATGCAGCTTTGTGGTCACGTTTTTGCCGCATATCATTAAAATATCGCACTTCTTCATAGTGTTCCTCCGAGAGAGAATCTCATCCTTTCTTTCTTGTGTGTGTAAATCATTTGAGCAGGAGCCTTGCACCGTATTAGAGTCTTACCAAACCTCAGTGTCATGCCATCGATCCACCAGCCTTCCCTCCATTCGTTCCCACATGAAAGAAGTGACCACCATCGTGTTAGAACATTCCACCATCGACCATCCTTAGACTGGAAGAGAGAAGCGATCGCCAGGTTGCCGGTTCCATCCATATCCTAGATATAGGCTCACCACCGAGTCTTATAACACCTTGGTCTTTTTTGGTTCAAAATATCTATACTACTTTGATTTGTAGTAGTATTTTAAGTACACACAAACGACATATCAAACTTGGCGACATTCCGACGTGGACTAATTGCGTTACCTACGAGTCTAGGACTAGAGTTTAGTCTAAGACACTAATTTTTACTAACTTTGCATTTCATTCTTTTTTCTTTTCTTGTAGTTGATGGCCATGGATTACAATGATTGGCCACAAGAAGAGGAAGACACCTTTGAAGAATACATTCAAGATGAGCCATATATGGAGCCGCCATTAAATGAAAGTGTACTTACACCAGAACAAAACATAGAGTTGGATGAACTTTACAAGGAGAATCTAATGCTGACAAGGAGTACCTAGCAGTAATGTATCAGTTGAACCTCATGTCATATCGAGGAGCACTTAAAGAGAGCTTACATTTTGTGAGATAATGGTAGTTCAAGCACTTAAAGAGGTAATATATTGGGTTTCACCATTCCAATTACAAGGTACATGCGACTTAACCTTTTCATTTCAGAATTACAAGGATATTTACATGCCTTGTATTTTGGAGATATATCTTATAATTTGCCTTTCTCCATGCTCATTGATGACTTTTATGATTTGATATATGAGACTAAAAGACTAGATACCTTAAAGTATTAAAGTTTGCTAGAGATTATCATGAAGTATGTTTTGATATCAGTTATCTTTGTGCTTTAAATAATCATGATCTCGAGTTTAACTATTCAATATTAAACGTATCTAGATATCTTCTTGAAAAATCTTACCTAGGGGATGAATTTGATGTAGATAAGATCTTCTATGAGATAGAGAATCCTACGGTTGAGAATGATGATAGGAATGAAATGTTGTATTTTACATGATTGATGGAGATGAAGTTCACTATTATGTGAAAAACTAGTTTGAACATGATACTTTATTTTTCCATCAAATGCATTTGATTCTCAAGAACATTCCACCAACAGGGATTATTTGAAGATATATGCTACATTTGTAGTAAACTTCCATAATGAGAATTTTGTCTACTTCCTATGGACAATTGTGTGCCTTTTTGCACTTTTTGTTTCGTACCCTAGTAGGAGGAGGACCAAAGGTTGTATTGGCTCAGCTTTTTTATTCTTATGACTAACACTTGTGCTCATTAGTCCAGCTAATGACTGAAAATAAGCGCTTGGTGGGAGGCAACCCACCAGTATGTGTACAAATTCTGCATTTTAGTTATCTTTTTGCTTCTAACTTTTGGTGTTAGTTTCCTTTGTTGCATAAAATACAAAAAAGAGAAAGAAGCTGTATACAGGTTTTCTTGATCAGAGGAATAAGTGCAGGTGAAAAAGAATGAAAAAACTGGCCGGAGCACCCACTCTGTATTCTCAGGGTGCTCTTCCAAGATTCCCCAGGCGTAACTTTGACGATGGAGCACCTGCTCCGAAAGGGTGCTAAAAAAAAAAAAAAAATTTCCTCACACCTGTGCACGTCTCCAGGTAAGTCTTCTTGTTCCTTCACCATTGAATTATTCATACTATTTTATTTTTATTTTGTATATATGCCTTTTCTAGATTTATTTTCACACTGGAACATTGTGAAGTAAGTCTAGAGGAGGATGTTTGTTACTACTGATTTCGTTTATTTTCTTTGATCTAGAGTCTATCTTAAGTCAGTTTGTTTCTTTGAGTCAGTCCGTTCTATTGAGTCAAAATCTTGGTTGGGAATTCAGACCTTAATCTATGATGATTTTAAACCATATATGTGATGTTAACTGTCTCTCTAATGACCATTATTACCGAATTTTGAGTGCATGGACGAGTTAGGTCAGTACATTTGGACCTCTCTCTTTTCAGAACATCCCACTCCACTAAGGTTTCATCAGAAAGACATAAAATCTATTTTCTTTGGACGTAATTTGAACTTAAGTTCTTCTTGTTATGGGCAGTATATTAGGGGAATAAATTAATATTCAGGACTTCTTATACCTTTTATCACTCTTGTTGATCCTGAATAGGTATCTCATCTTACGCTAGTACCCACATTTAGCCTAATATCCTTTTGGACCACTTGCAATCTTGTTATTTATTTTCATATGTGCAGATATGTGCAAAAGGATCGGAGAAAAATGATTAACACAACCTCTAACTCACTTTTGCTGAAGATGCTGTTAGAAATTGAGAAAAATTTCCACGTGCACCTACTCCAAATATGAGAACCCAACTCCAAGAACCTGCTCCATTTTATCAAATGAAGAAAAAGTTAAATCAGACGACCTGCTGGGGTATGTGGATCAACAGTTTAAAGTTTTTAATGTTTAAGGGACACACATCATGTAAATACTCTCCTTATCATCATCTAAACAAAAAAAAAAAAAATCATAAGGAGTGAGAAGTTAGTAACTCAAAAATATGTCCCTCAGAACCTATCAATCACAAAGGAAGAAGAATCGAGATTGGAGGAGTTAATGGTTTTCAAGAGAAGAAGAGTGATTAGAGGTTGTGAAGCCACAATGGGTCCATTCTCTCTTGCCATTTTGTGCAATACGTTGCATCCTCTACAAAGGTCCGGTAATGCCTAAACACTATGAACTCCACCACTAAATTGCCCTTTTTATTCCATAGCCTTGTCTCCCCTAGGTAGTGCCCTTAATGAGAAGTGTGAGAGTCGAAACTCACACAATCAAAACTTATATTAAATGGAGGCTTGAAAATCCTATTTTGGAAGAACTCAAGGACCAAGATCGAAAGTTTATTTTATTAAGTGATCTTTTTGCCAAATTCAAAGTATTTCGTAAAAGCTTATTAGTCTTACAATACGAAGTCTAAGTACTCAGAATTGGATGCTTTAAACCTTAATACTTGTTATATATATACTATGCGACTAAGGGTTCTGAGATTAGCTATTACCAATGTGGGACGTCGCCAAGCATAGCAATCTGCCGACTTCAACGGGTTTGGACTTTGTCAGCAGCCCGTCTTCTCAATCGTTTGGTCCTGTCCTGACCCAGCTCGCCTTAGGTTTGGTCCGGTTTAATTCAAGTTGATTTGCTGTCCCGGTCTGGTGTCCGGTTTCTGAACAGTGTCATAAACAGTGCTCCTTCAGAAGACCAGGTCACCACTCTCTCTCCTAGGAGAGAGAGTGGGGGACCTGCTTCTCTGTGTTCTGATCTCTGGAGACCGTGATCAGGTAGCCATATTCTGTAAAACGGACTGGCGATCTGCTTCTTCGTGTTCTAAAGCCTAGCGACCGTGATCAGGTATCCATATTCCGTAAGACGGACTGGCGATCTACTTTCAGGAAGACCAGGTCACCTCTTCCTCTCTCCCAGGGAAGAGAGCGGGCGACCTGCTCCCTTGGGAGACCAGGTCGCCATTTTCTCTTTCCCGGGATAGAGAATGGGCAACCTTCTCATTCAGGAGTCTAGGTCTCCACTCTGTCTCTCCCAGGAGAGAGAATGGGCGACCTGCCCCTTAGGAAAGACCATGTCGCCAATCTCTCTCTCCCGGGAGAGAGAGCTGGTGGCCTGCTTCTTCGTGTTCTGATGTCTAGAAACTGTGATCAGGTCACCATATTTCGTAAGACAGACGGGTGACCTGCCTCTATTCAGGACCAGGTCGCCACGTCCCGTAAAATGGACCGGCGGCCTGTCCTCATGTTCTGATATCTTAAGACTAGTCCTTCACATCAATACTTAGATTCTTTGGCTTACCAATCCCGAAGGACGGGTTTTAACCCCAACAAGAAGCTCACACCACCCCTAATTGAATATAAATAATTTATGGTCTGGATGGTGAGGCTTTGGGTGTTTGTGGATACAAGTATGGAATAGGGGTTCAGAATATTATAATGTCCAAACCGCCCCTACCAGTGAGCCCCCATGTCTTTTAACTAGGCCCATGGGCCGGTCCATCCCTGTCCGACGGTCGGTGCATTAGTCGAGAGGTTTGAAAGTCATGATATACAGACCCTGCAATCACCACATGACAGTTTCCTGTGTTTTGACCTCACTAACACGGTACCGCGAATGACTTCCCGGTAGCTCACTCATCCTTTGACTACTCCAGCTCAAGGACGCTTAACCCTGGAATTCTTTTTGGATGTGCAACCGAAAAGGTAAGTGAACTTTGGTGACATAGGTAGCCAAATCAATTCTTTTAACCTCTCCACATATACCAGAAATCGGAATGTTACAATTCACCCCAACCCACAGAGCGCAACGTCTTCGTTGCGTACCAGGACAGGTCCCAAACCGCCTCCCAGGTCAGAACTGGGACGGCAAACAAGCTCTGATACCATGTATAACACCCCAACTGCCCCTACCAGTGGCCCCCCATGTCCTCTCACTAGGCCCATGGGCCAGTCCACCCCTGTCCGACTGTCGGAACGTTAACCGGGAGGTTTGAAAGTCATGATATACTGACCCTGCAGTAACAACATGACAGTTTCTCGTGTTTTAGCCTTACTCACACGGTACCGCGAATGACTTCCCGGTAGGTCACCCACCCTTTGACTACTCCAGCTCAAACACGCTTAATCCTGGAGTTCTCTCCGGATGTGTGACAGAAAAGGTAAGTGCACTTTGGTGACATAGGTAGCCAAATCAATTCTTTTAACCTCTCCACATATACCATAAATCTGGATGTTAAGATTCACCCCTACTCACTGAGCGCAAGCTCCTTGTTGCGCACCTCGACAGGTCCGAAACCGCCTCACAGGTCAGAACTGGGACAGCTAACCAGGTCTGATATCACTTATAACGCCCCAACCGCCCCTACCAGCGGGCCCCCATGTCCTCTCACTAGGCACATGGGCCGGGTCACCCATATTCGACAGTAGGAACGTTAATCAGGAGGTTTGAAAGTCATGATATACTGATCCTGCAATCATCACGTGACCGTTTCCCGTGTTTTGGCTTCACTCACACGGTGCCGCGAATGACTTCCCAGTAGGTCATCCATCCTTTGACTACTCCAGCTCAAACACGCTTAATCCTGGAGTTCTCCCTGGATGTGCAACCAAAAAGGTAAATGCACTCTGGTGACATAGGTAGCCAAATCAATTCTGTTAACCTCTCCACATATACCATAAATCGGGATGTTATAATTCACCCCCATCCACAGAGCGCAACATCCTCTTTGCGCACCACAACAAGTCCCAAACCGCATCCCAGATCAGAACTGGGACGGCTTACCAGCTCTGATACCACTTATAACGCCCAAACCGCCCATATCAGTGGGCCACCATGTCCTCTCACTAGGCCCATGGGCCGGCCCACCCCTGTCCGACGGTCGGAACGTTAATCGAGAGGTTTGAAAGTCATGATATACTGACCCTGCAATCACCACGTGACCGTTTCCTGTGTTGTGGCCTCACTCACACGGTACCGCGAATGACTCCCCGGTAGGTCACCCATCCTTTGATTACTCCAGCTCAAGCACGCTTAACCCTGGAGTTCTCTCTGGATGTGCAACCGAAAAGGTTAGTGTACTTTGGTGACATAGATAGCCAAATCAATTATTTTAACCTCTCTACATGTGCCAGAAATCGGGATTTTACAATTCACCCCCACCCACTGAGCGCAACATCCTCGTTGTGCACCACGACAGGTCCCACACAGCCTCCCACATCAGAAATGGGACGGCAAACCAGCTCTGATACCACTTATAACACCCCAATCACCCCTACCAGTGGGCCCCCATGTCCTCTAACTAGACCCATGGGCCGGCCCACCCTTGTCCGACTGTCGTAACGTTAACCTGGAGGTTTGAAAGTCATGATATACTGACCCTGCAATAACCACATGACCGTTTCCCGTTTTTGGCCTCACTCATACAGTACCGCGAATGACTTCACGGTAGGTCACCCATCCTTAAACTACTCCATCCCAAGCACGGTTAACCCTGAAGTTCTCTCCGGATGTGTGACAGAAAAGGTAAGTGCACTTTGGTGACTTAGGTAGCCAAATCAATTCTTTTAACCTCTCCACATATACCAGAAATCGGGATGTTACAATTCAACCCCACTAACGTCCTCGTTGCGCACCACGACAGGTCCGAAACCGCCTCACAAGTCAGAACTGGGACAGCTAACCAGGTCTGATACCACTTATAATGCCCCAAATGCCCCTTCCAGTGGGCCCCCATGTCCTCTCACTAGGCCCATGGGCCGGGCCACCCCTGTCCGGCAGTAGGAAAGTTAATCGGGAGGTTTGAAAGTCATGATATACTACCCTGCAATAACCACGTGACTGTTTCCCGTGTTTTAGCTTCACTCACACGATACCGCAAATAACTTCCCGGTAGGTCACCCATCCTTTGACTACTCCAGCTCAGGCAAGCTTAATCCTAGAGTTCTCTCTGGATGTACAACCAAAAAGGTAAGTGCACTTTGGTAACATAGGTAGCCAAATCAATTCTTTAACCTCTCCACATATACCAGAAATCAGGATGTTACAATTCACCCCTCCCACAGTGTGCAACGTCCTCGTTGCGCACCACGACAGGTCTCAAACCGCCTCCCAGATCAGAACTGGGATGGCTAACCAACTCTGATACCACTTACAACGCCCCAACCACCCCTATCAGTGGGCCCCCATGTCCTCTCACTAGGCCCATGGGCCGGCCCACCCCTGCCCGACGGTCGGAACGTTAACCGGGACGTTTGAAAGTCATAATATACTGACCCTGCATTCACCATGTGACCGTTTCCCGTGTTTTGGCCTCACTCTCAGGGTACCGCGAATGACTCCCCGGTAGGTCACCCATCGTTTGACTATTTGCCTACTCCAGCCCAAGCACGCTTAACCCTGGAATTCTCTCCGGATGTGTGACATAAAAGGTAAGTACACTTTGGTGACATAGGTAGTCAAATCAATTCTATTAACAACTCCATATATACCAGATATCGGGATGTTACAAATATGTTGGTTGATTTTGATAAGGATGTGCTACTCTTGTTCAATTAAGAAAACTAAGAAAAGCCAATTTACCTAGTTTTGGACGCAAGGGATGAGAAAAAAACATGAGCCGTCTCCTACAAAAAGAGGAGAGAATACTTTCTGAGTTTTTGAGATCTAGACACTTTATCCTATAGGTTTTTGGAGTTTCTACTTGTGAAATTTGGGAGAAGAATATATGTTGTACTTGAGAAGAACTCTGATCCCTTATTATTTCTGTTTTATATTTCATAGATTCCTTTTCATCTACTGATGTGTTTCATCCTTCAATGTCTGAGTTGTCTCCTAGTTAGGCTGAAGATTTCAAGCGAATTCATGAGCCATTGAATTATATATGTTAGAATAGGGATCTATCTTCTAGTTCTTGATCTATTGTTGATCTTAATGTTGAAACTTGATTAGCTACCTAGTTTCTGACATTAGGTTGTTTAATACACGAAAAGTGATTGTTTAACTGCCTGAAAGAACATAGATGAGCAAAATGTCATTAGCCAACAAAAGCTGATGTTAAGGCGTTTGGTAAACATATCAAATCTGGTCTTAATGCATGTGTAGTTTCTTGAATTCAAATGACAGTTTAGAATCTTAGGTTATTAGACATAGTAATTGATACTACGGTGGTATGTTGGTTATAAATCAGTGTTCTGAGTTTTAGAATGCGCTTAATGATTTCCTTGTTCGATTCTCTGGTTCATGATCTTTGAATTCCGTTGAATTTTCCCTTGACCTAACGCTTTGCTTTTACATTGAATTTTCCTGTACATTTACCACATTTTCTTAGCTTTAGAAAATCAAACAAACCAAACTTTCATCTCAGTCCTACTTTACTCTCGCAGATTTGTAGTGTAACCTCAATCTTCTTTGGTTCAAACTATCAATACTACTTTGATTTGTAGTGGTCTTTTACGTACACACAAAAGGCCATATGAAACTTGGTGCAGTTGCGACATGGACAAATTGCGTTACCTACGAGTCTAGTACTAGAGTTTAGACTAAGACACTAATTTTAACTAACTTTCCATTTCATTCTTATTCTTCTTGTAATTGCTGGCCATGGACTACAATGATTGGACACATGAACAGGAAGATACATTTGAAGAATACATTCAAGATGAGCCATATATGGAGGCACCATTAAATGAAAGTGTACTTACACCAGAACAAAGAATAGAGTTGGGTGAGCTTTATAAGGAGAATCTAATGCTGACAAGGAGTAACCTAGCAGTAATGATTCGGTTGAACCTCATGTCATATCGGCCAGCACCGGATGGAAGAGAGGTTACATTTTGTGAGATAATGGTAGTTCAAGCACTTAAAGAGGTAATATATTGGGTTTCACCATTCCAATTACAAGGTACATGCGACTTAACCTTTTCATTTCAGGATTACAAGGATATTCACATGCCTTGTATTGGAGATATAACTTATAATTTGCCTTTCTCAATGCTCATTGATGACTTTTATCATTTGATATGTGAGACTCAAAGCTAGATACCTTAAGAGTAAAAACGTTTGCTAGGGATTATTATGAAGTATGTTTTGATATCAGTTATCTTTATGCTTTAAATGATCCTGATCTGGAGTTTAACTCTTTAACACTAAAGGTATCTAGATCTATTTTTGAAAAACCTGATCTAGGGGATGAATTCTAAGTAGATAAGATCTTAAATGAGATAGAAAATCCTACGGTTGAGAATGATGATAGGAATGAAACTGTTGTATTTTACATGATTGATGGAGTTGAAGCTGACTATTATGCAATAAACTCATTTGAACCTGAAATTTACTTTATTTTTCCATCAAATGCATTTGATTCTCAAGTACTTCCCACCATCAAAGATTATTTGAAGATATATGCTACATTTTGTCTAATTCTTATGGACAATTGTGTGCCTTTTTGCACTTTTGTTTCTTACCCTAATAGGAGTAGTACCAAAGGTGCAGTGGCTCAGCCTTTCAATTCTCATGACTAACACTTGTGCTCAGTAGTCCAGCTAATGTCTTAAATTAAGTGTTTGGTGGGAGGCAACCCACCGGTATGTATACAAATTCTGCATTTCAGTTTTCTTTTTCCTTATGAATTTTGGTTTTAGTTTTCGTTGTCTCATAAAAAAAATAAAAGAGAAGAAGGAGCATATAGGTTTTCTTGATGAGGGAAATAAGTGCAGGTGAAAAAGAATGAAAAAACTGGCCAAAGCACCCGCTCCGAATTCTCAGGGTGCTCCTCCAGGTTGCTCCAGGCGTAACTTTGACTATGGAATAACCAAGCCAATTCGGAGGACCTGCTCCGACAGGGTGCTCCAAAAATAATAACAAAAAAGGGTCAGAGAAAAAGGACCTCTATTTAACTCTTGCTGAATATGCCGTTAGAAGTTGAGAAAAAGTTCCAGGTGCACATGCTACAAATAAGAGCACCCACTCCAAGTTTCTGCTACGTTTTATCCAATGAAGAAAAATTTAAATCATACGATCTGCTGGGGTATGTGGATCAACAACTTTGATTTTTTCATGCTTAAGGGACACACATCATGTAAATATCCTCCTTATCATCATCTTAAAAAGAAAAGAAAAAAATACCAATGATAAGGAGTGGGGAGTTAGTAACTTAAAGATGTGTCCCTCAACACCTGTCAATCACAAAGGAAGAAGAACCGAGATTGGAGAAGTTAGCGGTTTTCAAGAGAAAAATAGTGATTGGAGGTTGTGGAGCCTCAATGAGTTCATTTTCTCTTGCCATTTTGTGCAATATGCTGCGTCCTCTACAAAGCTCCGGTAATCTCTAAACACAATAAACTCCACCGCTAAATTTGCCTATTTATTCCCTAGCATTGTTTTCCCTAGGTAGTGCCCTTAATGAGAAGTTCACGCCACACCTAATTAAATATAAAGAGTTTATGGTCTGGATGGTGAGCTAAAGCCGAGACAAGCAAACCTCAAAACACAAAAGCTAGGGAGATTACTTGCTTCAAACATAAAGAGAAACAACGACAGAGAAAGTCCCAATTAAAGAGTTATGATCCTTAGTGACAATGGAGAGTATGATTCTCATGATGAAGCTGAGGAAGAACAAGCAGATTCTGAGGAAGATTTGATTGATTATCTGGGTGTGGGAAAGATCTTAGTTACAAGGAGAGCTCTAAGTCCAGTCTTTGATCCAGAGAAAATTCAAAGAGAAAACATATTCCACTCTCAGTGCATGATATACTCCAAGATATGTAGGTTGATTAGTGACAGAGATTTTGTACTACTGTTGTACGAAGATATTTGGTTGACAAAATATGTCTTAAAAGTGGCTAAATGATGAAGCTGAGCTCAAGATTGGTGAACTATTAGTTTTGATATTTAATGTGGAAAAGTATGCCGATTAGGTCCTATGTGATGTAGTTACCATGCAAGCTGGACATCTCTTACTAGAAGACCATGTAAATTTGACAAGAAAACACTTCACAATGGTCATTACAGACTTCTACAGTTTTAATCATAACAAGCGCAAACAAAACTTAGCTTTACTCACTCTATAAGAGGTCCACAAAATGTAGAAAGAGAAGGAAAAGGGAGCCAAGGTAAGTAAGAGCAATCTATATGTAACAACTAGAACCGTTCTAAAAGCTTTTGATTCAAAAGAAATTTTTCCTACTAATGGTCTTCAAGGAAAGGTTATTTTCAGATCAAGAAGGACAATAACTTCCAAGTAAAGTACTTAAGATGTTAGACAACTTTAAAGATGAATTTTCAGAAGACATACCAGTCGGCTTACCACCTATTAGAGGCATTGAGCACCAAATAGACCTTGTTACCAAAGCTCTAGTTCCCAATAGCGCTTGAGAAACAAGGACAAGACTTGATGTCTAAATGCTACATAAGAGAAAGTTTGAGTTCTTATGCTATTTATGTTCTACTTGTGCCCAAGAAAGATGGCACACATGGACAATGTGTGTGGACTGTCGAATCAACAAAAACATAACCATCAAGTACATATACCCCATTCCAAGATTAGATGTCATGTTGGATGAGTCAAGTGGTGGCACCATCTTTTAAAAGATATACTTAGAGAGTAGATACTACCAAGTCAGAATGAAGGATGGTGATGAATGAAAGACTACTTTTAAGACCAAGAGAGGTCTATATAAATGACTAATCATGCTATTTGGTGTTACCAGCACTCCATGCACTTTCATGAGATTCATGAACCATGTTCTAAGAGCTCACATCTGTAAGCTTATAGTTGTATATTTTGATGAGTTCGTGATATACAATACTTGCTTAAATGACCATCTAAAACATCTTGAACAAGTGTTAGAGACTTTAAGTCTAGAACATTTATATGCTAGCCTCAATAAATGGACATTTTGCATTGATCAATTAGTGTTCTTAGGGTTTGCTGTTAGTTCAAAGGGTCTAAAAGTGGAAGAGGTAAAGATAAACGCAATAGAATAATGGTCTACCCCAACCACCATTGGTCATGACATGAGTTTCTATGGATTAACAAGTTTATACAGGAGATTTTTCAAGGACTTGAGCACCATTGTTGCCTCTTTAACACTAGTAATCAAGAAGAATGTGGCTTCCACTTGGGCCAAGAGCAAAAAAACGCTTTAAAGAGCCGTAAAGATAGCCTCACACATGCACCTATTTAATTTTGCCTAACATTGAAGAAACCTTAGAGATGGAATATGATGTCTCAGGTATAGGTATTGAATCTGTTCTAACTCAAGGAGAAAAACCAATACCATCTTCATCAAAAAGCTAAACAGAACTACATTCAATTATCCAACCTATAACAAGGAGTTGTATGCTCTTGTGCAATCATTAAAGACACAGCAGCACTATCTTATTTCCAAAGAATTTGTGATCCACATAGACCACAAGACACTCAAGTATCTAAGAGGACAAACTATATTTAAGAAGAGGGATGCTTGATCTCCAGATCTTATGGAAACATTTCTTTATGTAATCACGTAAAAGTATGACAAGGAGATCATTGTAGATGACGCTTTATGAAAGAGATATACTTCGATCTCTACAATGTAAGCCAAAGTTATATGATTTGAGCATCTCAAATATCATTTTGAAGCTGATTCGGACTTTAGAGAAATATTCAACAATTTACAAGAGGAGCAATATGATCATTCTACAAGCATGAAGGGCTCTTATTTAGAAACAAGATATTTTGCATTCCACAAAGTTCCATGTGAGAACTACTATTAAGGAAACCTCATAGAGGAGGTCTTACAAGACATTATGGTGTGGACAAGACACTAATTAAATATCATTACTAAGCATTTCTTCTGGCCTCACATCAAGAAAGATGTGGAACGATTCTACTCCAGATGCATAATTCGCCTTAGAGAAAAGTCCATGTAACATCCTTATGGTTTCTATATTCCTTAACATATTCCTAAAATTGATTGGATAGATGTTTTTATGGATATCATGTTAGGATTACCCAGCACCAGGAACAAAGACTCCATATTTATAGTGGTGGATCGGTTGTCGAAGATAGCACATTTCATTACTTGTGCCAAGATATATGATGCTACACAAACAGCTGACATGTTCTTCAAAGAATTTGTAAGATTGCATAGAACCATAGTCTCAGATCATGACATAAAGTTTTTGAGCCAGTTTTGGAGGACATTTTGGAGAAAGCTAGGAATCAAGCTATTGTTTTCTACAACTTGCCATCCCCAAACAGATGAGAAAACAGAGGTGATAAATCACACTCTCTCCACCCTCTTAAAGGGTAACCATTGGTAGAAACTTAAAGAATCAACTTTATTTCTTATTTTACATTGAATATGCTAATAATTGTGTTCCTTATTTTGCTACTAAGCTTTGACCATTTGAGATTGTTTATGGATATATACCTCTAACACCCCTGAATCTTTCACCACTACCATAATAAGAACATATAGTCAAGATGGAGAAAGCAAGGCCGGTCTTATCAAGAAGATTCATCAGAAAGCTAAAGAGAACATTGAGAAAGAGACAACTCAATACAAGAAGTCTGCGGACAAGGGAAGGAAGAAGATTACCTTCAAACCAGGAGATTAAGTCTAGCTCCACATGAGGATATAGAGGTTCTCAAACGAAAGAAAATCCACCAAGAAGAGATAGTTCATTCAAAATCCTAAAGAAGATCAATGAAAACGTTTATAAGTTAGAGCTGTCAGGTGAGATTAATATATCATGAAGCTTTAATGTTTCTGAGTTAGTCCCATATGATGCAGATGAAACTGTTATGAGGTCAAAAAAATTTCAATAGGGAGGGAATGGTGATGACATATGACCAAGCAAAGAACAAGAAAACGAAGCCCCAGTTGTATGTATTGCACCAAAGAGAAGATCATGTACTAGAGTTCTTCAAAGGGAGTTTAACCAAACTGTAGGCCTGGGCAAAAAACCTAAACCCGAAATACCGAACCGAACCCGAAATACTGAATCGAACCCGAACCGAAAAAGAGGGACCGAACCCGAACCCGAACCGATGAAATACCCAAACGGATCCTAATTTTCTTTATCCAAAAAACCGAAATCGAACCCGAACCGATACCTGAATGGGTACCCAAAATACCCAAAATACAATTATATACCTAAAATATTAATTATATTTAGACTTAGTATAACCTATTTATCCAAAATTATAATTATAAATGAATAAATAAATTTATTTTAGACCAAAATAACTAAAATACCTAAAATAAATAATATATACAAATTTTTTTAGCTATATTTGTCCGGATTTAATTAAAATTTATTCAAGTTTAATCAATTTTTATTCAAATTTAATAAATTTTCATTTTTAAAATAAAATTTTGGGTATCCGAACCCAAACCGAATTCGAATCCGAACAGGTCCTATATCTCTAAACCCAAAAACCTGATAACCTGAAAAACCAGAACCGAACCCGAACGGGTACCCAAACGCCCAAGCCTATCAAGCTGCAGAGAACTTAATCAACCACTAAGAGCTTGAAGAGATTACTACAAGGATGAACCGATTTCCTATAGCCAAGGAAACAAAATTCAAAGAACTAGAAGGAGAACAAGATGAAGCATACAACAGACCAAAGAAATGTTGTGAAGAAGCATATGTTAAAAGAGACAGTCGATGGGGCTACCAAGAGTCCAGATCTAAACATATTCAAGATCAGACGATTTTAATGTGATTGATAAAGAAAAACTTGAATAGACATTAATCGAAGAACAAAGAGGACTTACCTTATTCATCATCACACCAAGCAAAGAAGGCATTCTCCACTTCACCAAAACTCACTATTTCATTACTCAAGGAAGCTCCAAAATGCACACCTTACACAAAAGGGAGAAGTCATAAAATTAAATGAGTTTATTACCTCCAAAACCATCAAAGGCAAGCTACATCAAAGGGTAAGCTCTGAAAAATATTTGAATGTTAATTGATTATTATTTTGACTAATCATTATGATTGGCCTTCTTTATATTTCCACCATTGATCATTAAACAAGAACTTCTTGTGATAAACAAAACTTTACGAATTTTAAGAGTCTAAGTGAGAAGTTTTCTCTCTTGTATTCGAGACTTATCAAAGTTTTTTTCACAGGTTTTGTAGCATCACTCATATCATCTTCTGTCCACCATTCCATTCCTTGATGTAGATAAAAAGCGTTACACAATCATTTACCTTGATCTTTTCCTGAAATCACTTCAATATCATATTTTGTTCAAGTTGGTAGAGTTCCACAACAAACAATTTGAATCTTCAACATCTATCCTTGTAAGATAATGCTTTGATGTTACATCAATACGATTTTTGAAAAGATCTTGGTGGAATATCTCTCTGATTTGATGGAGTACATTTGTTTTGGCTCAAGACATTACAATCAGGTTCCATCTCTACTTGAGAAATTTGTAAGTCTGCTTTTCTCGATTATTCTTACACTAAATCTTGTTATAATTTTGGGAAAAAATGATATGATTTAGAAAAATACATCTTTAAAGTTTTTATGATGCTTAGAAAAAGAATATTTAAGAGATCACACTCATCAAAGTTTTCTCAAGATAATCTTTTTAGCACATTTTACTAGAGAATATATCATGCATATGAAATTTCCCTTGAAAAGTAGAGAGCATTCTATAGTCTTTTAAAAACTAGAGACCATTGGTAAAGTCAGATATAAGCCTTTTGTGCCAATGCTAGAGACCATTGCACGACTTGCAATGATTCATATAGCCAAAAGTCATAGACACATACCACAAAGGCATATGTATATCATATGTGATTGATACTATGGCGGCTAAACCATCCAGAAACAAAAATGTATGAATATAATCTCAATGGATGTGCTTATCGAGTAAGCTTAGAGAATAGGACTTCTAGCTACTGGAGATAGGAAATCACATGCATTCCTAGTGAACATGCATATGGAGTGATGCTCAATAAGGAAATTGAAGGTCAAGAATATGTTTGTCACTGGTTTAGGACATATAAGTGGAGGAGGACTTATGCAAAAGGCCTTGTTCCCTTAAGAGATGCAACATTTTGGCCAGCATAGCCTGACGGGAAGAAGGTATATAAGAAGGATAAAAAATGGACAAAAGGAAAAAAGTGAGTCTCCGGTGAAAAAGAAAGACAAAGTGTTGAAAAGGATCATGCATTGTGGAGTGTGCTGTGAAGCTAATCATAACTCTCGGTTTGATGAAAAGACAAAGGTTTGTCTTCTGTTTATGTGTTTAATTTATTGTTTTCTGTTTTTTTTTGTTAACGTTGATTGTTCTATGATTTGCCAGCCTACTTTAGGTGAAGAATTATCTCAGGCTGAATCTGCACAAGGGGTTATCACCCAAGGATTATAGTCAAGAAAATGAAGATGTGTTTGGCTAGATCTTGGACATGCTATGCGGTTTGTTTTGCATTCTTCTTGGTCTCTTTATAGATATGTTTTCCTCTTCTCTTTGGAAAAGTGGTGGTAGCTCCTTTTGGTATATTTTTTGGTCTCTTTGAGACCTATTTTGTTACTGTCTTTGCACATGTTTTCGTAGCTTTTTGGATATATTTATAGACCATTTTAATTGCGGCTTTTAGGCTGGTTTTGTTGATGCAAATTTATTTTTTTATGAACACGGTTTGTGATGTCAATTTAAACTCCATTTTTACGTATGTGTATAAGTCTAAGATGATGCAAATTTTTGATTAAATTATCTAAATACAAACACCAATACATTAGTTCCACACAATAACAAATACCCAATTTAAACAACAACATTGTCAAATACAAATACTCAATTCATAAACATACTAAACCAACAATGATCACACATCCTAAAAACACAACAATCATCATTATCCTCATCTCGGATTTGGCTTCATCTGACACATCGTCCACTATTTCAAAAATCTCTTTCTCTAGCTTCATTTGGAGCTTCTCGAATATCTTCTTCTCTACCTCCAAATGTTATGTTAAAGTCTCTTGTTCAATTCTTCCTGTTCTAAACGCCAATGCCTCTATCTCACCAAACAATGTCTTGTCAACCAACTTGTAATCATGGTTATCATTGATAAGCTAAGACCCCAATTCATGGCAATGAGAAGAAAAATTTCCATGAAACAGATCAATGAAAAGCTCTAGTTCAAGTGTTTGGGTAGGATGTTTACCTTTCGTTTTACAGCATACCCACAACATTAGTATCAGTGGTATGGATTAGCATAGGACTTAGAGATTTTTGAAACAACTATTTGTCCACACCAACATTTTGTCGGTAAATCCACAACTCTTTCTCTTGCTCCACCCGCTGATGTGCCACTCGAAGCTCCAAATTCTTTGCTGCCATCTTCAACAAATTAACCTGCAACAACGAAATACATCAAACCACAAAGTTGAGTTTTACAACTTCTGAAGTATGAAATCTAGCTTCCATTAATCGAAATGGGATTACGACACCTATTATAACTACAAACTCACAATCGATTTCAAAAATCAGAGAAGAATTAGGAAATGATTTTGGTAGGGTTCGTCACATTTCAAAATATATTTGGATGTTTTCATCTTTCAACAAGGTTCATGCTGCAGCTTATCAGATTTACGGTTGGATTCAGTTTTTAATTCTGTCTATTATTCAGTTTATGTGTTTCGTCTTAGATTTATGTTGCAAACTATTCAAACCAATTAAGTGTGTGTTAATAGGTTTTGAACTAAAAAATTGTGTGGAAATGTTTTGAGAGTTTAAATAAAGGGGATACGAGATGAGGATGAAACATTGTGTGCATTTGTTAATATGTGATAGTTTTGTCGTTATTCCAAAATCAAATAAAAAAATTAGCCGTGTAATAAACTTTTTTAAATTTAAAATCTCAAGGCCTGCCTTCCACACAATACTTATTTAAAGTCGTTAACTCAATATTTTTTTTATCTATTTATAGACTTATGATGGATCCACTAAAGGGCTTATTGATATTTTAGCTTTGTCTTTCTCTTCAATTTCAACCCATAGGGTGTCTTAGGCTCTTCAATCTTGTCTACAATGATGTTTTTTAAAATCAAAATTCCTGGAAAAAGCTTTTAGGTACTTACAAGCATCTTCTTCTCATTTTCATCTTATTTTGCATACATCTATTTTCACAATAAAATTCTAACCTATGCATATTACTTAGGCACATTCTTAGAGTTTCTAGTGACTTCAATCACGTCGGTGGTAGGGGTTGGAATAGATTGTATATCACTTTAGAGATTATTATGCTTCGGTTTTGCTTATTCCTCCGTGAATACTAATGGATTTCCTCTTTCTCTTAAATTTTGCAGGAACAATGATGCATTACCAGGTCCATGAGAGGCTCTCTATGGCAGTAGCTTGGTAACCATATGCAATGATACATATTTGAACAGTAGATAGAATCCGTGATAGCTGACTTTTGTGGAATACATCATTTGTTTTTTATATAATGAATTAAAACTTCATTTGTTGCTACGAATGGGGCAACAACTACGACTCGATTTCTTTTTTAACATATCATTCCATTACTTGAAAATCGACAAGGATGTATCTTTCTCCAATAGTATCATGTTCATAGTGAATTCATATGGACCCATGAAAGTTAAGTTGCAGAGTATTGTAAATTTGATCTGAAGTTAATCCATTTGTGCATGCTTAACAATAACTATCAAAAAGCTGAGTTTATTGATTTGTTATGCATAGCAATTGGAACCACAAAAGTGGAAAATTATCATGTTCTGCATTCTAGACAATAAAAACTCCTAAAGAAGATTATATACTAATTGATATGGTTGCATTTTTCCTTTGATTATTCTAAAAATCTTACGATTTAACTTATTTCTTTTTTATCTGATTTCTGCAACTTGCTTATTTACTTTTACTGCATTAACCAAGGACAACCACTTTGATTAGTTTTTGTTTGATTAATATATTTACGTTTTGTTGTGTGACCAAACAATTTCTTGTCGATTCGATACTTTTTCATGCTAGTTTTATTTTGATGTGCGCTGGTTGCTATGACTAATTGGGTGAAAACTTGACCATATTAAGTTTTCTGGCTTTAATGTTGGGGATTTTTGACTCCTTGATCATAAACGAGGCAAGAACCTTTAGCTTTTAGTTTTTAATATTGTTCTTTTTCTAAAAATTTTAAAAGAAACAATTTTTTTTTTATAATCTATTTGAATATTGTCCAGTGATAGATAGACTTGTGATCAGGTTAAATATCAAAAACAAGAACAAGAAAATGGCCAAACCCATAAGTATAACCAAACTCACTGAAGAAAAACAAACTGCAGCAACTACTGCTGCACATGCTAAACCAATGTCTAAGATGCTCTTTTACAGAAACAACATGGTTTCAAACAAGGAGTCATTCCCCTCAAGGAGCCCAGGACAATGTCCTTCTAGAACAAAAAGATGGTCAAAATCATATATAATTCAGACACTCTAAAAATCGAGTAGAAACTCAACATCACTTTCCTCTAGCAGTATTCCTCATAGATTCACTGAACTAGCTCAGCATCATCAACAACAAAGGTTTTTGGTAATTTCGACTATTCTGATATCATTTTCTTGAGCATAAATCAGATTAGACCCCCATTACTGCCAATGAACGACCTTGAAATTAAACCACTACCATTGAATTAGTGACATGTGAACTGAAATATTCTAGGGAAATTAAAAAGTTATAGGTTCTCTAAATGTTATCTTTATCAAGAAAACAACTAAATCTTATTAATAACTAGTGCTCTATATTTCCTAGATTTTCATAGGATTTAATAGGTTTTAATAAGAAAATAATTAGTTCTGGCCATCTTGCAGTCGTCACCAGCTTGGATGGTCTAGGTTGGGCGATATGTCGGTTTTGATGGTTGATCTTTCCGTGTTGCTTAAACAACAAAGTTCAGGTCGGAAAGGTGTTATCTGAGGTTGCAGCCGTTTGGTGAGAAGTTCCGATCTTGCGATCAATCCATGGCCGAGCTGATCAATCCATGGCCAGGCAGCTTTGAGGCTAGAATTGAACCTTCTAGTTTGGACGGCTTGTTTCGGCTCGGGAGTATCTTGGTTCCAGATTGTGGTATTGGCTAATTTGGGCTTGGAGCGCGAGCAACTCCATCTTGGCGGTTGAATGATTTCATCTCCGTCAAGACTTGACTTCAACTAGGCCAAGATAGAAATTCATCTCGGCCAAGTTAAGGCTTTTTTTGCCTTCGGTCGACGGATTTTCATCTCGACCAAGGCTTAACTTCATCTCGGCCGAGACGAAAATTCATCTCGGCCAAGGCTTGGTTTCGTCTTCGTCCAAGATTGATTTTCATCTCGGCGAAGACTTCATTTCAACTTTGGCCGAGATAGATTTTCATCTCGGCCAAGGCTTGACTTCATCTCGGCCAAGTCCAGGCTTTGTTTCGTCTTCGGCCGAGATCGATTTTCATCTGCGCCAAGTCTTGATTTCGTCTTCGGCCGAGATGGATTTTCATCTCTGCCTAGGCTTGACTTCAACTTGGTCGACATAAAAATGCATCTCGGCCAGGTCAAGGCTTAAGTTTGTCTTTGCTCGAGATGGATATTCATCTCGGGCAAGTCTTGATTTTGTCTTAGGTCGAGATGGATTTTCATCTCGGCCAAGTCTTGAATTCGTCTTCGGCCGAGATGGATTTTTGTCTCGGCCAAGTCAAGGCTTGGTTTCGTCTTCGGCCGAGATGGATTTCATCTCGGCCAAGTCTTGATTTTGTCTTCGGCCGAGATAGATTTTCATCTCTGATAAGGCTTGACTTCATCTTGGTCGACATAAAAATTCATCTCAGCCAAGTTAAGGCTTGGTTTCGTCTTCAGCCGAGATGGATTTTCATCTCCGCCAAGTCTTGATTCCGTCTTCGGCCAAGCAAGGTTTCATCTTAACCGTAATGGATTTTTGTTTTGGAAAGACAAAGTTTCATTTTCGGCACCTATGATTTTTGTTTCGGAATAATGGTCATTCTTCCTCGAGGAAAGGCCAGTCGCTTTTCTTTTCAAGTTCCAAAAAATACGATTTTTCTTATAAGTTTCAGGGAGTATGAGCCTCGCTTATTTTCCAAAAACTCTATGAGTTTTAGATGTGTAAGCCTCATTTATTTATTTATTTATTTTCTTATAAATCTTGTTTTCGGAAGTTTTAACGTGGTTTTGGGAATGTAAGTTTCCTTATTCCTCTTTACTCGAGAAAACTGCTTTATAAAACTTCTGAAAGTTTGGCTTGACAGATTTGCAGATACCCAGCCTGAAATTGCTTAGCCAGCTTGTCGTTTTCCGGTTCGACTGCTTTGAGACCATTTGATCAAGAGGTATGAGTTTCCTTGTTTTCCTTCTTTTCGATGCATGTGTCTCGGAAACTTCCGAAAATTTGGTGTGGCTAAGTCTCGGACGCCCAGCCTGGCCAATTGGACCAGCTTGTGGTTGTCTGTCATGAACGTTTTAGGACTACTTGGGAAAGTTTCTTTAGTTCCTTTCTTTTGTACTTTAGCAACATTCAAAGCATAAAAGTTTTCAAAAATTGCAGAACAGTTGCACTCTCTTGAAGGCGAGTTCTATATGTACCCCTTTCAAGGATCAAACCGTCTCGTAATTCTGTTATTACATTGGTCTCTTTTCTTTAATTTTTTTATTTTTTTGATCGTAGCGGAACCGAAGGTTTTATTGATTCGGGAGCTTTTGGCTGGTTGGGTGCGGCCTTGTTGCTCTGGTTATTACATTGGTTTGTGGATCACCTCGGGAACTTTTAAAATTTTAATGCACAGATCAGGATAAATCCTTGCTTATGGAGACATCTCCGAGGAGGAAATTAAAAAAAAAAAAACTCCTTTTGCTATGCCAAGAGATAAATCCCCGGATCTTGATGGGTATACAAGTGAACTCTATAAGGCGTCCGGGCTAATTTTGGGGAAGGAAATTGTTACCGCAATCAAGTCGTTCTTTACTCTGGGATTCTTACCAAAAGGATTGAATTCAACTATCCTAATACCGAAAAAGAAGAAGCCATAGAAATGAAAGACTACAGACATATATCACTCTCCAATGACCTTTATAAGGTGATGTCGAAGATCATTGCAAATCGTCTTTAGAGCATTTAATACCTCTGCATTTTGCACTCCGTTTACATGCATTGACGCGGTAGTTAAAATAAAAGTTCACATATTTTCTTTTGGTTTTTTCTTATTTTAAACTTAGGTTGAATTAGATTAGGACCCTGCAATTTTTTTTTTTTTTTGCATTTATGAGGTGTTTTTCAGGTGACAAAGGCATGAAGAGGGACTAGCCAGGCAAAGGGAAAAAGGCTGGAGGAAAGAAGACAAGGAAAGGTGCCTACTTGGGAACCAACAGGATGTGCGACAGGACCAACCTTGTGCAGAACTCCCTGATTTTGCATATCGGACAGGTCGCAACAGGAAGACCCCGATGCAGTGCGCACCAAATTTGCACATGGACCAGATACAACGGGTTCGACCTGATGCAAAAGATCCCGAGGTTTACACTTTTTACAATGCAACCCCTGATGATTCACCCCGGTACGATGAGCGATCCTTAAACTCGACCCGCGTCATCACTACACGCCAAACGAGCTCAGCGGTGATCCCAAATAGGGTTTCTCAGAGGCGCCTATAAAAAGGTCCCTACCCCCGGGATCAGCGGCGGCATGAGACTATTTTGTTCTTTTATTTAGCATTTTTTTAGGTTCGTCTTTCTCTAAAAAAAATCTATTGTACCACCTGAATACGACAGATTTAATTTTTAGCTTAAATTCAATCATTTTCTTCTCTTTCCTAATCATGTTTTGGCCATCCTTCCAATTAGCGACTAGCAGCTAGACCTATGATTAGTGAGTAGATCAGTAGAATCTAGGGTGAGGTTAGGAGATTTCAAAATAAAGGATCAATCTTTAATGATAACCTTTAATGTTTACTTGAGCTTAACGATTTTAATATCCTTTTGTTGATGCTTCTAATGCTGAATCTATCTTCGGTATTTGGATCCTGATATCAGGCCTCCTTAGGCAAACACCGTGCCAGTGTGGGACTCGATATATTAACAAAGGAAACATATTTCTTAACCTAAGAGATTAGCGATTAAGGGATGATTTTGGCTCGATAAAGAGGACTACCCCTTCATGCATGAAAATCTGTGTATCACTAAGCAAAAGTTAGGATAGATTGCGAATTGCATAGAGACTCTTCCCACGAAAGTGGATTAGTCTATCTGAACTTCTCTCACCAAGAGATTAGCTTCAAGGAAGTGGGTTAGTGCTTAAAGATCCAACCTATATCTAATATCGTCTACTAATACCTGATATGCATAACTGATTTAGTACTTTCCGTTCCCAGTAAATCATTTTACTGTTCGTTCTCTTTGATTGTTCAGAATTCTCTCTCGATTGCCTTGGGACCCGTGTTCTAAACTATGTGTTTGATTTAGTTTGCTAGAATCTCATCTCACCTCTAACTGCCTAGCTTGCTCACAAATTGCACAGACTTAGTATCTCAAATCGTTCCCATTGGATTGACTAAACCTATGCTATACTACAACTGTCTAGTAGTGGGTTATTGATTAGCTAGTCTAAAAACCTATTATCAATTGGACCCGTTGCCATTTGGGAACTCTTTTTGAGTATTTCGTCTCGTATTTTATGCAAGACTAGGACTTTATTTTTTCTTAACGTTACCTATCCGCCTTTTTGAAAAATCTTTCAGGAACTGTTCAGAACATAGTATAATGGAAGAGGATCGTATTAACGATGGCACGCCTCACGACGCTATTATGTGACCACAACGAGCAATCGGATATTGTGACTCACCAAGCAAGTAGAAATCATGACATGACATTATTCCACCTTCGAGTACTGCCGGTTTCGAGATAGAGAGTAGCATGCTCGTCATGCTTAAGAAGTCCAAATACAATGGTGAACCGGCTGAAGATCCATTAGACCACCTTGACGACTTTAAGAAAGTTTGTTCCTTGACAAAGCAAGACGAAATATCCGAAGATGGATTCAATCTACGACTATTCCCATTTTCCTTAGGCAACAAAGCTCACGTACGGGATAAGACGCTGAAGCCTGGCTCCATCACAAGTTGGGAACATTGCAAGGGCGCTTTCGTTAAGAAATTATTTTCGCCATCATGAACCGCTAAGCTTAGACATGGCATCTCCACAGTCTTCCAGCTTGATGATGAAACATTCACTGCCGCTTGGGAATGGATGAAGGGATATACAATCAAATGCCCACACCATGGTTTCTCTACCTCATCCGTACTGAGCATTCTTTATCGAGGGGCTTCCAAACAATACAAAACACTCCTTGATGAAGCAAGCAATGGCCTTTTCCTTAGCCAGTATGAAGACGACGGTATATGTCTCGTTGTGAATTTGGCAATAGGTGCAGGCAAATACGACGATGCAGAATCACATAATGTAGCGGCCAGACCAATAACAAGCAAGGTACTCGAGCTATAAGCTCGATTAGACGCTTTACTCAAGTCTTCGGAGAAACCCATAACTAAACTCCATACACACGAACCGCAGCAAGTTGGGGGCAGTACTAATTGGCACGTTAATATCCTTGCACCAAACATCAACCACCAATCCGACCCACACCATCCATTGAACCACATCTATGGAGCGGCCCAAAACATTTATGCTGTCCAGAACACACCAAGCTATGCTTTTCCACCACCTTACTACCAACCCCCACCCTATCTAAGCCCCACACTTTTCACTACACCCCATTACACCAGCTACGATCATTACTCACTTCCACCTCGTGAAGCAGACATAAAAAACCTTCTCACTCAACTTGTTCAGGATCAATCTGCTACTATACACATGCTAGCCATTATGGCAACAGGATGGACATTAACCCGCCCCAACAACCTCCAACCTGTATCGCTTCGACAAGCCAGCCATTACCACCACAACCGGTCTACATTCAAGCAGTCACCTTACAAATTGGCCAGCAACCAGAACCCCTAAGGAGAAGAAGCAACAACAACCCCTAAAGAGATAAGTAAGGAACCACGATTTGAACCACCACCATACAAACCACCTTACCCATTCCCCATTTCGTTCAAAAAGAAACTCTCCATTGTAAGACCCTTGGAGATTTACTCTCCCATGCTCAATAGGCCTCATTACTATCAACAATTACTTATGCGACTTAGGAACAAGCGTGAGTTTAATGCCATTATCTATATCAACCAGGCTAGGCATCACGAGATACAAACCTAGCAGAATCTCGCTGATTCTTGCTGACCACTCGAAAAGACTTCCAAACGGTCTTATCGAAGATGTCCCTATCAGAGCGACATGGAAGTCCCAACCCACTTTGTGGTTTTAGAAATGGACGAGGACCCAAGGGATCCTCTAATTCTAGGAAGGCCATTCCAAGCCACAATCGGGGCAGTTATAGACGTAAATGGCGGAAAAATCAAACCGAACTTAGGAGAAGACATCAAGTTGAAGTTCGATATCAATAAGGTCATGCAGAAGCCCACCATTGGGGGGGGGGGTGGGGGAAGATTTTTTAGGTTGATTCAGTGAAGAAGTCAACAAAGAGATCTATGAAGAGATGACACCTCAAGATCCTCTATTGGAAGCCTTGACCAGAAAAAAGGGGAGTTTGGCTTCCTAAATCAAGAAAGTGAGTACTATGTCACGAGAATGAACTCTCACAAGATTGTAAAGGATGACGAGTTCCCCTTAAATGTGGAACATGAGAAGCTAAGGAGTGCCCTGATCAAAGAGACAGACACTTCCGGAGCTATGGTGAAGGCCCAAACAAACTCGAGCACACGGGAACAACTCGTGCATGGCGATTGGAGTGAGCTAAATTCCCGTAGTTGGACCTTAAACCACTACCCTCCAGACTAAGGTACGCTTTCTTGACAACAAACTCTACTTATCCTGTTATAGTCAACTCGAACCTGGCTACAGACAACCTAGAATCCCTACTTAAGGAGCTGATGAAGTATTAAAGAGAAATATGGTACGCTTTAGATGACATCAAGGGCATATCCCCAACCCTTTCCACCTATAGAATTCACCTTGAAGACAAATCCATGACCTGTATAGAGTATCAAAGGCAACAAACTGCTTAATGTTTGTGTGATCTACCCGATATCAGACTGCCGATGGGTATCACCAGTGCATGTTGTCCCAAAAAAGGGGGGAATGAATGTCATTATGGGAGAGGCTTATGAACTCATCCCCACTAGGACCATCAATGGACACCGTATGTGTATAGACTACAGGAAGTTAAACGCAGCCTCTAGGAAAGACCACTTCCCTTTGCCTTTTATAGACCAGATGCTCGAGAGGTTAGCATATCATCTCTTCTATTGTTTCTTAGATAAATATAGCAGCTTTTTCAAAATCCTGATTCACCCAAACAATCAGGAAAAGACGACATTTACTTGCCCCTTATGGTACCTTTGCGTACAAAAGAATGCCATTTGGCTATGTAACGCACCAGCCACGTTTCAGTGGTGCATGATATCAATTTTCCCCGACATTATTAAGGAAATGGTAGAAGTGTTTATGGACGATTTCTCGGTGTATGGCTCTTCTTTTGCTGTTTGTCTCTATAACATGTGCAAGGTGCAAAGGCGATGTGAACAAACCAACCTAATGTTGAACTGGGAGAAATGACATTTCATGGTAAGAAAAGGGATCGTGATTGACCATAAGATATCTAAGAAGGGTATTGAAGTTGACAAAGCAAAGATTGAAGTTATGGTGCACCTGAAGCCACCAAGTACAATCAAGGAAATACAAAGCTTCTTACGCCACACAGGGTTCTATAGAAGGTTCATTAAGGATTTTTCGAAGATAGCTAGGCCACTGACAAGACTCTTACGTAAGGAATCCAAGTTTATATTTGATGGTGATTGCCTGAAAGCATTCAAAACCATCAAGGATGCACTAATCACCACCCTTCTTTTCCAAACCCCAAATTGGTACCTCTCCTTCTAAATTATGTACAACGTAAGCGACTACGCAGTTAGGGATGTATTGAGACAAAGGGTAGACAAGAAGCTCCACGTTATATACTATGCGAGCAGAACTCTTGATGACACTCTGGTTAGATATGCTACTACCGAAAAAGAACTTCTAGCTGTGGTGTATGCCTTTGAGAAATTCAGAAGTTATCTGGTGGTTCAAAAGTAGTCGTGTATACTTATCATGCAGCTCTTAGATACATCTACGCGGAGAAAGACACCAAATCAAGGTTGCTGATATGGATTCTTCTCCTCCAGAAGTTCAACATGGAGATAATTGACAAGAAATGCATTGAAAATGGGGTTGTCGATCACTTGTCCCGAATTAGAATAGAGGACATGACCCCCATCAATTATTCCTTGCTTGAGGAGCAACTGATGCAGATATGCACCATTGAAAATCTGTGTGAGGCCGGTCAAAGAGTTGAGGTTGTAGACAGCATTCAAGATAAGATAGCCCCTTGGTATGCCGACTACCTAAACTACCTAGTGAGTGGGGATATCCAGAACGACATTCATGCCTACAAAGGAAGACATTTTTTAAGGACATTCACCAATACTACTATGATGAGTCATGCCTTTTCAAGAGAGGCTCAGATGGGATCTTTAGGAGATGCTTATCCCAAGAAGAGGTGAAGGAGATAATCTATCATTGTCATGGCTCCACCTATGGAGGCCATTTTGCCTCTTTTGAAACCACGACAAAGATACTTCATACCAGATTCTGATGGGCCAGCTTATTCAGCGAGACGCACGAGTACGTGTCAACTTGCAAGGCATGTCAGTGAAAGGGGAATATAGGAAAGAGAAACGAAATGCCACAAAACTCCATCTTTGAGGTTGACGTGTACGATGTATTGGGGATATACTTTATGGGGCCATTCTCATCCTCTTATGAGAACAAATACATACTCGTGGCAGTAGACTATGTCTCAAAATGGGTCGAGGCATTGGCCAGTCCAACCAACGATGCAGGAGTAGTAATCAAACTCTTTAAATCCACGATTTTCCCACAGTTTGGTGTACCAAGAGTGGTGATAAGTGATGGAGGAAGCCACTTCATAAACAAGGTCTTCGAAAATCTTTTGACAAAGTATGGGGTAAAGCACAATGTAGCGATTAGCGGCTAGACCTATGATTAGTGAGTAGATCAGTAGAATCTAGGGTGAGATTAGGAGATTTCAAAATAAAGGATCAATCTTTAATGATAACCTTTAATGTTTACTTGAGCTTAACGATTTTAATATCCTTCTGTTGATGCTTCTAATGCTGAATCTATCTTCGGTATTTGGATCCTGATATCAGGCCTCCTTAGGCAAACACCGTGCCAGTGTGGGACCCGATATATTAACAAATGAAACATATTTCTTAACCTAAGAGATTAGCGATTAAGGGATGATTTTGGCTCGATAAAGAGGACTACCCCTTCATGCATGAAAATCTGTGTATCACTAAGCAAAAGTTAGGATAGATTGCGAATTGCATAGAGACTCTTCCCACGAAAGTGGATTAGTCTATCTGAACTTCTCTCACCAAGAGATTAGCTTCAAGGAAGTGGGTTAGTGCTTAAAGATCCAACCTATATCTAATATCGTCTACTAATACCTGATATGCATAACTGATTTAGTACTTTCCGTTCCCAGTAAATCATTTTACTGTTCGTTCTCTTTGATTGTTCAGAATTCTCTCTCGATTGCCTTGGGACCCGTGTTCTAAACTATGTGTTTGATTTAGTTTGCTAGAATCTCATCTCACCTCTAACTGCCTAGCTTGCTCACAAATTGCACAGACTTAGTATCTCAAATCGTTCCCATTGGATTGACTAAACCTATGCTATACTACAACTGTCTAGTAGTGGGTTATTGATTAGCTAGTCTAAAAACCTATTATCAATTGGACCCGTTGCCATTTGGGAACTCTTTTTGAGTATTTCGTCTCGTATTTTATGCAAGACTAGGACTTTATTTTTTCTTAACGTTACCTATCCGCCTTTTTGAAAAATCTTTCAGGAACTGTTCAGAACATAGTATAATGGAAGAGGATCGTATTAACGATGGCACGCCTCACGACGCTATTATGTGACCACAACGAGCAATCGGATATTGTGACTCACCAAGCAAGTAGAAATCATGACATGACATTATTCCACCTTCGAGTACTGCCGGTTTCGAGATAGAGAGTAGCATGCTCGTCATGCTTAAGAAGTCCAAATACAATGGTGAACCGGCTGAAGATCCATTAGACCACCTTGACGACTTTAAGAAAGTTTGTTCCTTGACAAAGCAAGACGAAATATCCGAAGATGGATTCAATCTACGACTATTCCCATTTTCCTTAGGCAACAAAGCTCACGTACGGGATAAGACGCTGAAGCCTGGCTCCATCACAAGTTGGGAACATTGCAAGGGCGCTTTCGTTAAGAAATTATTTTCGCCATCATGAACCGCTAAGCTTAGACATGGCATCTCCACAGTCTTCCAGCTTGATGATGAAACATTCACTGCCGCTTGGGAATGGATGAAGGGATATACAATCAAATGCCCACACCATGGTTTCTCTACCTCATCCGTACTGAGCATTCTTTATCGAGGGGCTTCCAAACAATACAAAACACTCCTTGATGAAGCAAGCAATGGCCTTTTCCTTAGCCAGTATGAAGACGACGGTATATGTCTCGTTGTGAATTTGGCAATAGGTGCAGGCAAATACGACGATGCAGAATCACATAATGTAGCGGCCAGACCAATAACAAGCAAGGTACTCGAGCTATAAGCTCGATTAGACGCTTTACTCAAGTCTTCGGAGAAACCCATAACTAAACTCCATACACACGAACCGCAGCAAGTTGGGGGCAGTACTAATTGGCACGTTAATATCCTTGCACCAAACATCAACCACCAATCCGACCCACACCATCCATTGAACCACATCTATGGAGCGGCCCAAAACATTTATGCTGTCCAGAACACACCAAGCTATGCTTTTCCACCACCTTACTACCAACCCCCACCCTATCTAAGCCCCACACTTTTCACTACACCCCATTACACCAGCTACGATCATTACTCACTTCCACCTCGTGAAGCAGACATAAAAAACCTTCTCACTCAACTTGTTCAGGATCAATCTGCTACTATACACATGCTAGCCATTATGGCAACAGGATGGACATTAACCCGCCCCAACAACCTCCAACCTGTATCGCTTCGACAAGCCAGCCATTACCACCACAACCGGTCTACATTCAAGCAGTCACCTTACAAATTGGCCAGCAACCAGAACCCCTAAGGAGAAGAAGCAACAACAACCCCTAAAGAGATAAGTAAGGAACCACGATTTGAACCACCACCATACAAACCACCTTACCCATTCCCCATTTCGTTCAAAAAGAAACTCTCCATTGTAAGACCCTTGGAGATTTACTCTCCCATGCTCAATAGGCCTCATTACTATCAACAATTACTTATGCGACTTAGGAACAAGCGTGAGTTTAATGCCATTATCTATATCAACCAGGCTAGGCATCACGAGATACAAACCTAGCAGAATCTCGCTGATTCTTGCTGACCACTCGAAAAGACTTCCAAACGGTCTTATCGAAGATGTCCCTATCAGAGCGACATGGAAGTCCCAACCCACTTTGTGGTTTTAGAAATGGACGAGGACCCAAGGGATCCTCTAATTCTAGGAAGGCCATTCCAAGCCACAATCGGGGCAGTTATAGACGTAAATGGCGGAAAAATCAAACCGAACTTAGGAGAAGACATCAAGTTGAAGTTCGATATCAATAAGGTCATGCAGAAGCCCACCATTGGGGGGGGGGGTGGGGGAAGATTTTTTAGGTTGATTCAGTGAAGAAGTCAACAAAGAGATCTATGAAGAGATGACACCTCAAGATCCTCTATTGGAAGCCTTGACCAGAAAAAAGGGGAGTTTGGCTTCCTAAATCAAGAAAGTGAGTACTATGTCACGAGAATGAACTCTCACAAGATTGTAAAGGATGACGAGTTCCCCTTAAATGTGGAACATGAGAAGCTAAGGAGTGCCCTGATCAAAGAGACAGACACTTCCGGAGCTATGGTGAAGGCCCAAACAAACTCGAGCACACGGGAACAACTCGTGCATGGCGATTGGAGTGAGCTAAATTCCCGTAGTTGGACCTTAAACCACTACCCTCCAGACTAAGGTACGCTTTCTTGACAACAAACTCTACTTATCCTGTTATAGTCAACTCGAACCTGGCTACAGACAACCTAGAATCCCTACTTAAGGAGCTGATGAAGTATTAAAGAGAAATATGGTACGCTTTAGATGACATCAAGGGCATATCCCCAACCCTTTCCACCTATAGAATTCACCTTGAAGACAAATCCATGACCTGTATAGAGTATCAAAGGCGACAAACTGCTTAATGTTTGTGTGATCTACCCGATATCAGACTGCCGATGGGTATCACCAGTGCATGTTGTCCCAAAAAAGGGGGAATGAATGTCATTATGGGAGAGGCTTATGAACTCATCCCCACTAGGACCATCAATGGACACCGTATGTGTATAGACTACAGGAAGTTAAACGCAGCCTCTAGGAAAGACCACTTCCCTTTGCCTTTTATAGACCAGATGCTCGAGAGGTTAGCATATCATCTCTTCTATTGTTTCTTAGATAAATATAGCAGCTTTTTCAAAATCCTGATTCACCCAAACAATCAGGAAAAGACGACATTTACTTGCCCCTTATGGTACCTTTGCGTACAAAAGAATGCCATTTGGCTATGTAACGCACCAGCCACGTTTCAGTGGTGCATGATATCAATTTTCCCCGACATTATTAAGGAAATGGTAGAAGTGTTTATGGACGATTTCTCGGTGTATGGCTCTTCTTTTGCTGTTTGTCTCTATAACATGTGCAAGGTGCAAAGGCGATGTGAACAAACCAACCTAATGTTGAACTGGGAGAAATGACATTTCATGGTAAGAAAAGGGATCGTGATTGACCATAAGATATCTAAGAAGGGTATTGAAGTTGACAAAGCAAAGATTGAAGTTATGGTGCACCTGAAGCCACCAAGTACAATCAAGGAAATACAAAGCTTCTTACGCCACACAGGGTTCTATAGAAGGTTCATTAAGGATTTTTCGAAGATAGCTAGGCCACTGACAAGACTCTTACGTAAGGAATCCAAGTTTATATTTGATGGTGATTGCCTGAAAGCATTCAAAACCATCAAGGATGCACTAATCACCACCCTTCTTTTCCAAACCCCAAATTGGTACCTCTCCTTCTAAATTATGTACAACGTAAGCGACTACGCAGTTAGGGATGTATTGAGACAAAGGGTAGACAAGAAGCTCCACGTTATATACTATGCGAGCAGAACTCTTGATGACACTCTGGTTAGATATGCTACTACCGAAAAAGAACTTCTAGCTGTGGTGTATGCCTTTGAGAAATTCAGAAGTTATCTGGTGGTTCAAAAGTAGTCGTGTATACTTATCATGCAGCTCTTAGATACATCTACGCGGAGAAAGACACCAAATCAAGGTTGCTGATATGGATTCTTCTCCTCCAGAAGTTCAACATGGAGATAATTGACAAGAAATGCATTGAAAATGGGGTTGTCGATCACTTGTCCCGAATTAGAATAGAGGACATGACCCCCATCAATTATTCCTTGCTTGAGGAGCAACTGATGCAGATATGCACCATTGAAAATCTGTGTGAGGCCGGTCAAAGAGTTGAGGTTGTAGACAGCATTCAAGATAAGATAGCCCCTTGGTATGCCGACTACCTAAACTACCTAGTGAGTGGGGATATCCAGAACGACATTCATGCCTACAAAGGAAGACATTTTTTAAGGACATTCACCAATACTACTATGATGAGTCATGCCTTTTCAAGAGAGGCTCAGATGGGATCTTTAGGAGATGCTTATCCCAAGAAGAGGTGAAGGAGATAATCTATCATTGTCATGGCTCCACCTATGGAGGCCATTTTGCCTCTTTTGAAACCACGACAAAGATACTTCATACCAGATTCTGATGGGCCAGCTTATTCAGCGAGACGCACGAGTACGTGTCAACTTGCAAGGCATGTCAGTGAAAGGGGAATATAGGAAAGAGAAACGAAATGCCACAAAACTCCATCTTTGAGGTTGACGTGTACGATGTATTGGGGATATACTTTATGGGGCCATTCTCATCCTCTTATGAGAACAAATACATACTCGTGGCAGTAGACTATGTCTCAAAATGGGTCGAGGCATTGGCCAGTCCAACCAACGATGCAGGAGTAGTAATCAAACTCTTTAAATCCACGATTTTCCCACAGTTTGGTGTACCAAGAGTGGTGATAAGTGATGGAGGAAGCCACTTCATAAACAAGGTCTTCGAAAATCTTTTGACAAAGTATGGGGTAAAGCACAATGTAGCGATTAGCGGCTAGACCTATGATTAGTGAGTAGATCAGTAGAATCTAGGGTGAGATTAGGAGATTTCAAAATAAAGGATCAATCTTTAATGATAACCTTTAATGTTTACTTGAGCTTAACGATTTTAATATCCTTCTGTTGATGCTTCTAATGCTGAATCTATCTTCGGTATTTGGATCCTGATATCAGGCCTCCTTAGGCAAACACCGTGCCAGTGTGGGACCCGATATATTAACAAATGAAACATATTTCTTAACCTAAGAGATTAGCGATTAAGGGATGATTTTGGCTCGATAAAGAGGACTACCCCTTCATGCATGAAAATCTGTGTATCACTAAGCAAAAGTTAGGATAGATTGCGAATTGCATAGAGACTCTTCCCACGAAAGTGGATTAGTCTATCTGAACTTCTCTCACCAAGAGATTAGCTTCAAGGAAGTGGGTTAGTGCTTAAAGATCCAACCTATATCTAATATCGTCTACTAATACCTGATATGCATAACTGATTTAGTACTTTCCGTTCCCAGTAAATCATTTTACTGTTCGTTCTCTTTGATTGTTCAGAATTCTCTCTCGATTGCCTTGGGACCCGTGTTCTAAACTATGTGTTTGATTTAGTTTGCTAGAATCTCATCTCACCTCTAACTGCCTAGCTTGCTCACAAATTGCACAGACTTAGTATCTCAAATCGTTCCCATTGGATTGACTAAACCTATGCTATACTACAACTGTCTAGTAGTGGGTTATTGATTAGCTAGTCTAAAAACCTATTATCAATTGGACCCGTTGCCATTTGGGAACTCTTTTTGAGTATTTCGTCTCGTATTTTATGCAAGACTAGGACTTTATTTTTTCTTAACGTTACCTATCCGCCTTTTTGAAAAATCTTTCAGGAACTGTTCAGAACATAGTATAATGGAAGAGGATCGTATTAACGATGGCACGCCTCACGACGCTATTATGTGACCACAACGAGCAATCGGATATTGTGACTCACCAAGCAAGTAGAAATCATGACATGACATTATTCCACCTTCGAGTACTGCCGGTTTCGAGATAGAGAGTAGCATGCTCGTCATGCTTAAGAAGTCCAAATACAATGGTGAACCGGCTGAAGATCCATTAGACCACCTTGACGACTTTAAGAAAGTTTGTTCCTTGACAAAGCAAGACGAAATATCCGAAGATGGATTCAATCTACGACTATTCCCATTTTCCTTAGGCAACAAAGCTCACGTACGGGATAAGACGCTGAAGCCTGGCTCCATCACAAGTTGGGAACATTGCAAGGGCGCTTTCGTTAAGAAATTATTTTCGCCATCATGAACCGCTAAGCTTAGACATGGCATCTCCACAGTCTTCCAGCTTGATGATGAAACATTCACTGCCGCTTGGGAATGGATGAAGGGATATACAATCAAATGCCCACACCATGGTTTCTCTACCTCATCCGTACTGAGCATTCTTTATCGAGGGGCTTCCAAACAATACAAAACACTCCTTGATGAAGCAAGCAATGGCCTTTTCCTTAGCCAGTATGAAGACGACGGTATATGTCTCGTTGTGAATTTGGCAATAGGTGCAGGCAAATACGACGATGCAGAATCACATAATGTAGCGGCCAGACCAATAACAAGCAAGGTACTCGAGCTATAAGCTCGATTAGACGCTTTACTCAAGTCTTCGGAGAAACCCATAACTAAACTCCATACACACGAACCGCAGCAAGTTGGGGGCAGTACTAATTGGCACGTTAATATCCTTGCACCAAACATCAACCACCAATCCGACCCACACCATCCATTGAACCACATCTATGGAGCGGCCCAAAACATTTATGCTGTCCAGAACACACCAAGCTATGCTTTTCCACCACCTTTTTACCAACCCCCACCCTATCTAAGCCCCACACTTTTCACTACACCCCATTACACCAGCTACGGTCACTACTCACCTCCACCTCGTGAAGCAGACATAAAAAACCTTCTCACTCAACTTGTTCAGGATCAATCTGCTACTATAAACATGCTAGCCATTATGGCAACATGATGGACATTAACCCGCCCCAACAACCTCCAACCTGTATCGCTTCGACAAGCCAGCCATTACCACCACAACCGGTCTACATTCAAGCAGTCACCTTACAAATTGGCCAGCAACCAGAACCCCTAAGGAGAAGAAGCAATAACAACCCCTAAAGAGATAAGTAAGGAACCACGGTTTGAACCACCACCATACAAACCACCTTACACATTCCCCATTTCGTTCAAAAAGTTACTCTCCATTGTAAGACCCTTGGAGATTTACTCTCCCATGCTTAATAGGCCCCATTACTATCAACAATTGCTTATGCGACTTAGGAGCAAGCGTGAGTTTAATGCCATTGTCTATAGCAACCAGGCTAGGCATCACGAGATACAAACCTAGCCGAATCTGGCTGATTCTTTCTGACCACTCGAAAAGACTTCCAAAAGGTCTTATCGAAGATGTACCTATTAGAGCGACATGGAAGTCCCACCCCACTTTGTGGTTTTATAAATGGACGAGGACCCAAGGGATCCTCTAATTCTAAGAAGGCCATTCCAAGCCACAATCGGGGTAGTTATAGACGTAAAGGGCGGAAAAATCAAACCGAACTTAGGAGAAGACATCAAGTTGAAGTTCGATATCAATAAGGTCATGCAGAAGCCCACCATTGGGGGGGGAGGGGGTGGGGGAAGATTTTTTGGGTTGATTCAGTGGAGGAACTCAACTAAGAGATCTATGAAGAGATGACACCTCAAGATCCTCTATTGGAAGCCTTGACCAGAGAAAATGGGAGTTTAGCTTCCTAAATCAAGAAAGTGAGTACTATGTCACGAGAATGAACTTTCAGAAGATTGTAGAGGATGACGAGTTCCCCTTAAATGTGGAACATGAGAAGCTAAGGAGTGCCCTGATCAAAGAGACAGACGCTTCTGGAGCTATGGTGAAGGCGAGCACACAGGAACAACTCGTGCATGGCGATTGGAGTGAGCTAAATTCCCGTAGTTGGACCTTAAACCACTACCCTCCAGACTAAGGTACGCTTTCTTGACAACAAACTCTACTTATCCTGTTATAGTCAACTCGAACCTGGCTACAGACAACCTAGAATCCCTACTTAAGGAGCTTATGAAGTCTTAAAGAGAAATATGGTACGCTTTAGATGACATCAAGGGCATATCCCCAACCCTTTCCACCAATAGAATTCACCTTGAAGACAAATCCATGACCTGTATAGAGCATCAAAGGCGACAAACTGCTTAATGTCTGTGTGATCTACCCGATATCAGACAGCAGATGGGTATCACCAGTGCATGTTGTCCCAAAAAAGGGGGGGAATGAATGTCAATAAGGGAGAGGCTTATGAACTCATCCCCACTAGGACCATCAACGGACACCGTATGTGTATAGACTACATGAAGTTAAACGCAGCCTCTAGGAAAGACCACTTCCCTTTGCCTTTTATAGACCAAATGCTCGAGAGGTTAGCAAATCATCTCTTATAATGTTTCTTAGATAAATATAGCGGCTTTTTCAAAATCCTGATTCGCCCAAACTATCAGGAAAAGACGACATTTACTTGCCCCTTATGGTACCTTTGCATACAAAATAATGTCATTTGGCTATGTAACGCACGAGCCACGTTTCAGTGGTCCATGATGTCAATTTTCTCCGACATTATTAAGGAAATGGTAGAAGCGTTTATGGATGATTTCTCGGTGTATGGCTCTTCTTTTGCTGTTTGTCTCTATAACATGTGCAAGGTACTAAGGCGATGTGAACAAACCAACCTAATGTTGAACTGGGAGAAATGACATTTCATGGTAAGAAAAGGGATCGTGATTGACCATAAGATATCTAAGAAGGGTATTGAAGTTGACAAAGAAAAGATAGAAGTTATGGTGCACCTGAAGCCACCAAGTACAATCAAGGAAATACAAAGCTTCTTAGGCCACACAGGGTTCTATAGAAGGTTCATTAAGGATTTTTCGAAGATAGCTAGGCCACTGACAAGACTCTTACGTAAGGAATCCAAGTTTATATTTGATGGTGATTGCCTGCAAGCATTCAAAACCATCAAGGATGCACTAATCACCACCCTTATTTTCCAAGCCCCAAATTGGGACCTCCCCTTCGAAATTATGTACAACGTAAGCGACTACGCAGTTAGGGATGTATTGAGACAAAGGGTGGACAAGAAGCTCCACGTTATATACTATGCGAGCAGAACTCTTTATGACACTCCGGTTAGATATGCTACTACCGAAAAAGAACTTCTAGCTGTGGTGTATGCCTTTGAGAAATTCAGAAATTATCTGGTGGGTTCAAAAGTAGTCGTGTATACTTATCATGCAGCTCTTAGATACATCTACGCGGAGAAAGACACCAAATCAAGGTTGCTGAGATTGATTCTTCTCCTCCAGAAGTTCAACATGGAGATAATTGACAATAAATGCATTGAAAATTGGGTTGTCGATCACTTGCCCCGAATTAGAATAGAAGACATGGCCCCCATCAATTATTCCTTGCTTGAGGAGCAACTGATGCAGATATGCACCATTGAAAATCAGTGTGAGGACGGTCAAAGAATTGAGGTTGTAGAAAGCATTTAAGATAAGATAGCCCCTTGGTATGCTGACTACCTAAACTACCTAGTGAGTGGGGATATACAGAACGACATTCATGCCTACAAAGGAAGACATTTCTTAAGGACTTTCACCAATACTACTATGATGAGTCATACCTTTTCAAAAGAGGCTCAGATGGGATCTTTAGGAGATGCTTATCCCAAGAAGAGGTGAAGGAGACAATCTATCATTGTCATGGCTCCACCTATGGAGGCCATTTTGCCTCTTTTGAAACCACGACAAAGATACTTCATACCAGATTCTGAAGGGACAGCTTATTCAAAGAGACGCACGAGTACGTGTCATCCTGCAAGGCATGTCAGCGAAAGGGGAATATAGGAAAGAGAAACGAAATGCCACAAAGCTCCATCTTGGAGGTTGACGTGTTTGATGTATTGGGGATATACTTTATGGGGTCATTCTCGTCCTCTTATGAGAACAAATATATACTTGTGGCAGTAGACTATGTCTCAAAATGGGTCAAAGCATTGGCCAGTTCTACCAACTATGCAAGAGTAGTAATCAAACTCTTTAAATCCACGATTTTCCCACGGTTTGGTGTACCAAGAGTGGTGATAAGTGATGGAGGCAGCCACTTCATAAAAAAGGTCATCGAAAACCTTTTGACAAAGTATGGGGTAAAGCACAAGGTAGCTACACCTTATCACCCCCAGACAAGTATACAGGTTGAAATATCTAACCGGGAGATCAGGGTGATTTTAGAAAAGACAGTAGGAGCAACCATAAAAGATTGCTCAACAAAACTTGATGATGCCTTATGGGCATACTAGACCGCGTTTAAAATGCCCATATGAAGGTCCCCCTTCTTTATGGCAAGGCTTGCCACCTCACGGTGGAACTAGGTATAAGGCTTTCAGGGAAATTGAGTTGCTCAATTATGACATTAAGACCGCATAGGAGAAACAACTGATAAACCTTCTCGAACTCGAAGAAATCCGGCTATACGCATTTGAAAGCTCCCTGATTTACAAGAAGAAAACCAAGGCTTTCCACGACAAGAAGCTCAGGCCAAAGAACTTTGCAGCCAAAGACCAGGTGCTTATGTACAACTCACGATTAAAACTCTTTTAAAAAAAAAAGCTGAAGTTCAGGTGGTCCGGGTCATTTACCATTAAGGAGGTCTTACCTTATGGGGCCGTGACACTGCTAAAAAAGGAAGGACTCGAATACACCGTCAATGGGCATAGGCTAAAGCCCTACCTAGCAAGCAAAAAATACCAGGTCTGAGAGAAGAACTCTGTCCCGTTCCAAGACCCCCCCCCCTCCCCCGCCCAGCATAAACAGCGGTGAAGAAGTCAAGCTACGTGACTAAACAAAGCGCTCTTGGGCGGCACCTCAATCTTATCCTTTTATTAATTCTCTCCAACTTCCGTAGATGAATAATGTTGATGGAATTTCAAGATGAATCAGGGACCAAAAATAAACATAACTGCCAAGCCTCATTTCAGGCAAGGAGACCCGGGCAATTGTAACACTCCCAAACCGTCGTGTTTAGTAATATCTGTCACCTCGGTTCACTCCCACAGGTTCAACTGTGATAGGAAAATGCACCAGGCTAGCACAACAGCCGAAAGCTGAGGCAACCACAGGTAGTTCCCCTGCCACTAACGTACCCCTTGCATCCCTTGTTAAATATACTATTCCTCATTTTTATCACACAAGGGACCGTATGATTTAAGTTTGGAGGAGTATATACTCATAGCATTGCATTTAGATCAGGGATCATGCATTCATCTACGTGGATTGAAAAATCAATAAAAGTTGAAACAATTTGAAAAAAATTCACCAAAAAAATGAACGTATAACCGCATTCAGCATGATTAGATTTGATTTTAGGATGCAGTCATATAGTTTTATAGCATTTTAGCATTCACACACTGAGAAATCCTTGTAGATAGCTGTTTTTAAGTTTTTTAAGTTTATGCCTATATCTTGAGCTTACCAGTGCACCTACTGTCGAACTGAAAATAAAGCAGCACCACTTTTTAGAACTTACCTTTTTCGGATTTAGTCTTGGATGAAAGCATGATTGTTTGAATTTTTCCCTTATTGAAGTTGAACTGAGAATTTTACATATGAATTATCATACTCTTACTTTGATGTCTGGTTTCATGGATTTTTTATGCTTGGACTTCCATTTTCCATTTTTACTACTCTTGTTAGTCCAAGTAACTCTACCGCACCTAATCTAAACCTTGTTTCTAGACTAATAAACACTTTTGAGAGTGAATGTGAGGCATCTTGCATTATCATCTTTTGAATCTTCCTTAGCAGAAAGTGTTGGGTTTAGGCTGACACTGATAGGTTTTCATGTAGACATTGGCTTGCATTTTCAGTCAATATATTTTAAGATTATCCTTGGGTAGTTTAGAAGGGTGTTTTGGTCGACAAATGTTCTCGAAGGAGTTCAAAATCCTGTGGTAAGAAAAGAAGACAAAGGAATTATCGAGATAAGCGATTGGGGTTATAAGCAAAAGTAAGGTGTCATCAAAGACAGGCTCAGTACTAAGGAAAGGAAATGCGGACAAAAAACAACAAAGAAGGCGAAACAAACAAGTAAAAAACCGGCCATCATCACAAGGGTGAAAACAAAAAAAAATGCCATAAGAGAGGAGCCAAAGCCAAAATCCAAGCACCATGGTGAAGAAGAAACCCCCTGGTAGGGATTCAAGGAAGGTGAACAAGGAGTAAAAGGAAAAAGGCAGAAAATAGCCTTGGAGCAGGGTAGATTTTGATTGAATTATCGGGTTTTCATGCTAGAGTAGAAGCTGATTAGGCATTTGGGTAGATGGAAATCTGTCCTTGTATGCAATGGTAAGTTTTTACCCTTGTAATTTTGCATAGGGAATATTGTTTTCTTAGATTGATCCTTGATTTAAACGAGTGATCCCCTTAGTTTCGAGTTAACTTTCAGCTCACAAAACCTTACCCTTGCCCAAATGAATTGGAATGACAAGCTTGAGTGTGATCCATGTTCTAGTCTTTCTTATTGAATGTGAAAAGGAAAAAAAAAGGATTGAATTTTGCATGATTTCAGGGCTGGTTCCAATAGGTAACATAATGATTAGTGGCTAAAGCTTTTGAAGTAAAAGAAACCTTAGTTGCCCTATAGAGTTCTGGGTATAGATATCAGATTAACTCTTTTAGATTGCATCTTGGATTTCGCTTGTGACTTCATTTATTCCTCAAACCTTATACAAGTTTATTTTCTTGGGGACAAGCAAGAAGATAAGTTTGGGGATGTTGATACCTTTAAATTTTCACTCCGTTTACATGCATTTACACGGTAGTTAGAATACGATTTCACATGTTTTCTTTTGTCTCTGTCTCATTTTAGACTTAGGTTGCATTAGACTACAACCATGCATTTGTGGGGTGTTTTCAGGTGACCAAGGCATGAAGAGGGACTAGCCAGGCAAAGGGAACAAGGCTGGAGGAAAGAAGGTAAGGAAAGGTGCCCACTCGGGAAGCAACAGGATGCACAATAAGACCAACCTGGTGCAGAACTCCCTGATTTTTCACATCATGCAAGTCGCAACAGGAAGACCCCGATGCAGTGCGCCCCAAGTTTGCACATCAACTAGATACAATGGGTTCGACCTGATACAAAAGATCCCGAGGTTTTCACTTTGTACAATGCAACCCTCGATGCTTTACCCCGGTGTGACGAGCAATCCGTACAACTTGACCCGTGTCATCACCTTACGTCAAAACCAGCTCAGCAGTGGTGCCAAATAAGGTTTCTCAGAGGCGCCTATATAAAGGACCCTCCCCCATGATCATCGGCGGCATGAGACCTTTTTCTTCTTTTGTTTAGCATTTTTTAGGCTCATCTTTCTCTAAAAAAAATCTCCATTGTAGCACCCGAATATTGCAGCTTTAATTTCTTGATTAAATTCAATCATTTTCTTCTCTTTCCTAATCATGTTTGGCCCTCCTTCCGATTTGGGATTAGCGGTTAGACCTATGATTAGTGAGTAGATCAGTTAGGATCTAGGGTGAGGTTAGACGGTTTTAAAATAAAGGATGAATCATTAATGTTTACTTGAGCTGAACGATTTTTATCTCCTTTTGGTGGTGCTTTTAATGCTGAATTTATCTTCGCTATTTGGATCCTGATATCAAGTCTCCCTAGGCAAACACCATGCCAATGTGAGACACGATCTATCAACAAAGGAATCATCTTTCTTAACATAAGAGATTAGCTGATTAAGGAATTATTTTGGCTTGATAAAGACGACTACCCCTTCATGCATACAAATATGTGTCTCACTAAGCAAAAGTTAGGATAGATTTCGAATTGCATAGGGACTCTTCCCACGAAAGTGGATTAGTCTATCTTAACTCCTCTCGCCAAAAGATTAGCTTCAAGGAAGTGGATTAGTGCTTAAAGATCTAACCTTTATCTGATTCCGTATACTAATACCTCATCCCCAGAATCGATTTAATACATTTCGTTCCTAGTAAATTATTTTCTTATTCCTTCTCCTTGATTGTTCAGAACTGTCTCTCGATAGCCTTTGGACCCTTAATCTAAATTATGTGTTTTATTTAGTTTGCTAAAATCCCATCTCAATCCACTTCGAACTACATAGCTTACTCATAAATTCTTTAGATTTAGTATCTCAAATCTTTCTTATTGGATTGACTAAACTCATGCTATATTACAACTGTATAGTAATGGGTTACTGATTTACTAGTCTAAAAACCTATTATTAGCATTTTGCCGAGAATCATATCTCAGAGTCAATCGGCCTTTGTCAAAGAATCGATTACTCATGGAAAATATTCTTCTTGCTATAGAGATAGTAAATGATTACCGTAAGGAGAAGATACCATCTAAGTGTTCAATGAAAGTAGACGTCTCTAAAACTTTTGATTTAGTCCAATAGAATTTTCTAGTGAATATTTTCACAGCTCGGAGATTTCCGGAACCTTTCATCCACTGAATTAATGAATGCATCACCACAGCGCCTCTTCTATACGTTTTAGTCGCCAATTTGGATATCCTTACACATTATAGCACGATATAGCATTATGACCATACTTGGAAGAAGAGAAACACAAAATACCTTTATTCGTATATACCACACTTCCATGTTGTTGCAGGTTATGTGTTTTCTTACAAGAATATTTTCTGTAACTCCGTCTGTGATAACGTTAAGAACGCGTTTTACAACTCCATTTCTTCATATAACATATTGTCATTGCATTTATTAATTTTTATCACGAATACAAATATCATGTAAATACATCTTGTCACCAACTACAGTATAACATTATTATAAATTTTAATAATTATGTTATGCTAAAATATCTGTAAACAATAAATCATTATTTTTTAAATCTACTATAGTTTGATATATATAGTTCCATCTCAAATATAGATAATTTCATGAGAGAAAAAAAACACAATCTAATTATTAATAATATAAATATATGATAATATATCTTAATATTCAATTCGACCTTAGTCGGACCACATATAACAAATAATAATAAATATAAAGCAAAAAAAGTTATAATTATATTTTCAAATGTTGAGATTAAAATATATATAAAAATTCTGGCAGAATAAAAAGGGGAAGGTGACGGACATCGGATCCTCTGCATTGCACGTGAGGCTTTGATCCATCGATTTTTGCTTTGTCTTTCGAATTACATTGTCCAACCTTTTTTATTTTTTTCTTTTAAGATCTTCCTATTGAAAGGATGAAAGTTAGAAAAAAAAAATATACAGGGCCTAGACCAGTGTTTTGCTTGTCCTACATTGGGTTTTTTCTTTTAATTTTTGATCTCCCTCTTTGGGGTTCGTAAAATTGTATGGTTAAACTTTGGTTGCACGTGCCTTGTACTTTTCCCGAATTGGTCGGTTCTGACATATGTGAGTTTACACTGAATGGCAAGTATTATCTGTTAAAAACAGGATTCTATGATTATAATTATAAGAAGAGAAGCTTTCATTAGTTATTTGATTTTAACAATTATCAACCAAACTGGCTGAACACATAGTGGAATAAATTTGGAAATAGAAGGTTGTTTTCCGATAAACCATGCCAAGTTCGAACTGCATTTCCAACCAATATAATGGTCAAAATATTTTTAGTTATTGTTTGATATACAAATAATCCACGCGTTTTGTGAAACATTTTTAATTTAATATTTTTATTTATTTTATGGATATACAGTGAATTTATATATTTTTATTTTATATTTTATATGTATATATATGTTTATTTATTTGTTTATCATTAATAAAATATTTTATATTTATCTATTACTAAAAATAGTTTATTAAAAAAAACCCTCGCATTCTGAAATCTACTATTTCAAAAGTAAATATGTTTTATGGTTTTTTTCTGAATAAATGAATGTGAATTTGATTATGAAGAAATTATATTTTTCATTTTGTTTCTTAATATTGAACTTTAAAATTAAATAATTCATATAGATTTTTTTTTCATATGATAATTTTTAAATTTATTTAAAATATTTTAAAATATCAGATTAATTATTATCTACTATAAAGATAATTTGTGTTGTATGACTAATTGGATATACATTAATGATGAAATTTATGACTAAAAATTAAAAATATTTATTTTATTTGGATTTTTGATCGTACATATATATTCAACAACTGTTATCTTTTTGTGTAATTAATATTTTCATATCTATTTATTTGATTACAATTTGAATATCAAATATTCTTATTAAATTTCAATAATATTTTGACATATTGTAAATCTATAGCTGTCTGAGAAACATAATAATGAATAATTGGTTAATGTATATGATATTGCATCTTTGATGTGATGAAAGTGAGGTAGAAGTTGATCAGTTTTTTTTATAATTCTTATTTGGTTGTCATATTTGAAAGTGGGTGTTAATGTCTAAATTATATATTGGTTTTTTTTGGTAATTTAAATATAACATACAATATGTTAACTATAAATTTAATTATGTGATCATATTGAAGATTGTTAATTCCAAATTTAATATAATGATTCATTTGAATCATCTCATGTAGTTAATAAAAATAATAAATTAAAACTTTGGAGGATACATGACAACCTCTCAAAACTTTTCTTCAGAGAAACTTTACTTTCTTTTATAAGTCATTCATTTTTTCTAAGATAAATTTTCTTTGTCTATTGAAAATGTTTTAAAATATCAGATCAAATTATTTTCTACGATAGAGATAATTTGTGTTGTATGAAAAATTTGTAATATATTAATGATGATCATGACTATAAGTTAAAAATATTTTTATTTTATTTGAGTTTTTAGATTGTACATATTTATTGAAAAATAATTATCTTCTTTTTGTGTAATTAATATTTTTATCTCGAGTTATTTGATTACAACTTGAATTGTTTTTTATGTGCAACTATAAATTTAATTATGCGATCATATTGTAGATTGTTAATTTCAAATTTAATATAATGATTTAACAATTTGAATCATCTCATGTAGTTAATTAAAAATTTTAATATATTATATTTGACTTATTAAACACAATAATTCAGAACTTATCAATTAAGATTATTAAATATTAATGACTGTTCATAATTTTATAACTAAGAATAAGAAAAGAAAAATAATTTTTATTACAAAAATGGTAAAATACATTCAATATGTGTTTTGTACATTAAATTATGTCATCAGATTGAAGATCGTTAATTCAAAATTAAATATAATGATTTAGCCATTTGAATCATCATATTTAGTTAATTACATTTTCTAATATATTATATTTGACTTATTTAAAAATAATAATTTATAACTTATCAATTAAAATTGCTAAATATTAATGACTGTTCATAATTTTTAAAATAGCAATAAGAAAATAAACTTATTTTTATTTCAAAAACGATAAAAATACATTTAGTATGTGTTGCATGTAAATAAATTAAGATAAATTCAATGTTATTAAATTAGATACAAATAAATAGAGTGAGAAAATAATAAAATGTTAAAATTTTGGAGGAGACATGGCAACCTCTCAAAGCTCTTGTTCAGAGAAACTTTACTTTATCATATAAGATATTCATAATTATTTATAATTTTAAAACTAAAAATAAGAAAACAAACTCAATTTTATTACAAAAATGATAAAATACATTTAATATGTGTTTCATGTAAATAAATTTAAAAAAATTAAGTGTCATTAAAATAAATACAAATAAATAGAGTGTGAAAAATAATAAAATAATAAAATTTTGGAATACACATAACAACCTCTCAAAGTTCTTCTTAAGAAAAACTTTACTTTATTATATAAGATACGGAAAGTGGTCAAAACTTTTCTACCAAACAAAATGGTTAAGAAGTGATAGGAAATTCAATTGGCATCATCATCTTGCGTTAGAAAATTTGTTAGAACTTCTTTTGTTCACAAATTCGGTCCGAATAGTAAAATTAAGAATATTATAAACTAGCATATATGTATTAAATCCATTTTAAGTTCGGTGTTATGTATATAAGTCACTCATTGTACTTTTGAAGGATTGATATACAAAGAGAAATAGCATACAAATGTTTATAATTGATAATAATATTTAAATATGAATATACCATAATTATTGGAATCTCAGCAACAAGCGAGGTACGATGCTAGTAGCTTGTAACACTAGGTAGTAGCCCGCGCCTTGTACAGAATAAAATATTTATACAAATACTTATTATATTCAATTTTATAGTGATTTATATTGATCATGTAATTTCAGCATACTTACAATGATTTAAAATTGTATATTAGTAAAAGTAAAACAATTAAATCATATATATAGTAAAACTTTGCTAAATCAGTTATTTTTTCTATCATTATTGATTGAGTAGAAAATTATGATATATTATTTATATCTGAATTTATTACTAAATTAACATGAATATACATAAATATAATAACTGTATATTTATTTAATTAAATGTGTTATTTCTTATTTTAATTTATATTATTAGTTAAGCTTAGAAAACGAATAATTTTTATTACCACAATTTTATTACTGATTGATATCAACACTAATCAAATATTTTGACGTTGGTTTATTTTAGGAAATAACAGATAAAATTATGAATTATTTTTAAATAAAATGAAAGTTATAATAGTAGTAGTGATATGTAGTAAATATATCTGATAATTATGGTAAGTTAATATAAATTAGTAACTTGATTTATATACTGAAATTGCATTTAAGTTTCTTTTTAAGAAAAATATATAATATTATTATTATACGATAATTTTACTTAATATAATATTTCTAACGTAAAATATTTATAAATTTTATGTTTAATGCATTATGTTTTATATGTGAACAATAAAACATAAAAAATTATGTAAACATATTATAATGAAATGATATAATTATTATTTTAATTACTAAATATAAGTCAAAGAAAATAATTTTATACTGAAATAGATTATATGTTTTCATATAAACTTTATTTATTAAATATGAAATATATATTTAATGTAAAATTATTTGATTTTATTGGTCAAGTACATAATTAAAATTAGATATTTTATGAATTAATAAATAACACGTATTTTAATTAGATTCTATAAGACATATCATAATTTTGTTATATAATAATGATAATGTATAAATTAATATAAGTGATAAAATGACATAATGATAGTATAAAAAATTTATCTAGTAAAATAAGCTTTTTTATTTAAGACATAAGAAACTTTTTAATGATAACTCTTCGGCATGATAGTTATGTAATAAATACATGACCTTAAAATTATTTATTTAAAATGATCCTCAAATTATAGGGATTGTAGAAGTAGTATTGAACCACTTGTATCAAAGTGGGTTGAAGCCCAAATTATAAAGTTGTATATTATCACCGAAAATTGATGCCTCACATCTCAAAACTGTAATCGATGGGTTAAAAAAGGTACAATACAATAAGTAAACAATGCGCCTCATGAGAATATTACACTATATAAAGAAGATTGAAATAGAGTAGAATAATAATTTAATATCTAAATTTCTAAAATACGATGGTGGATATGGAAAAAAATTTAAAAGAATTGAGTTGTTTTCTTTATGTAATTAAAGTATATGCTTATTTTTCGATTCCTTGTATAGAAAGATTTCTAACATTAAGGGAATCGGGAAAGCTAGGTAAGCTGGCCAAATCGAACGTCCGCGAGCTGATCAAGTTAGTCATTCAGAGTTTTCAAGTAACGATGTTTACAAATGAAGGGAAAATAAATAAGGTTTACATTCCCAGAACTTATGAAGAAATAGAACAAAAACTTTTATATTCCCGAACCAAACAATTTTGAGCTGGGCAAGCCGGAAGACTGCAAGCTAGCTAAGCCGACTAAACTAGATGTATGTGAGCTGGCCAAGCTAAACATTCAGAGTTTCCAAAAAACAACGTGTACAAGTAAAGGAAAAATAACTAAAACTTACACTCCCAGAACTTATGAAGAAAGAGAATAATGAGTTTCTTGTTCCCGAAATAAACAATCCTGACCTGGCCAAGGTGGACAACAGAAAAGTTAGCTACGCTGGCCAAGCTGAACGTTCACGAGCTGGCCAAGTTAGACATTCGGAGTTTCCGAGATACAATGTTTACAAGTAAAGGCAAAATAAGCAAATGTTACACTCCCGAAACTTACAAAAAAAGGAACAAATAGTTTGATGTTCCCAAATCAAACAATCCCGACCTGGCCAAGTCGGACGACAGCAAGCTAGCTAAGCTGGCTAAGCTGGACGTCCACGAGCTGCCCAAGCTAGACGCTCGGAATTTCCGAGAAACAACATTTACAAATGAAGAAAAATAAGCGAGGCTTACACTCGCGAAACTTAAAAGGAAAGGGAAATAAGCGAGGATTACACTCCCGAAACTTACAATGAAAGGAAAATAAACAAGGTTTATACTCCCAAAACACACAAAGAAAAGGAATAAGCAAGGCTTATATTCCCAAAACTTAAAAAAATGGCGGTACAAGTAAAGGGAATAAGCAAGGCATATATTCTTTAAGTTTCCGAAAAATGGCGTTACAAGCAAAGGAAATAAACAAAGCATATATTCCCGAAGCTTTAAAAAAAGGGCTTTATAAGCAAAGGGAATAAGCAGGGCTTATATTTACGAAACTTACAAAGAAAAGGGGACAAAGAAGGCTCATTTTCCCAAATCAGATGACCAAGAGCTGGCCAAACCGGACGACCATAAACTAACCAAGTTTGACAAGGTGACGTCGGTGAGCTGACCAAGCTAGACAACTTCTGAAGAAAGGAAACAAGGAAAGCTTAAGTTCCCGAATCTTCTGAAGAAAGAACCACACAAGTAAATGGAAAATAAGCAAGCCTTATATATCCAAAACTTAGGAAAAAAGGGAACGAGGAAGGCTTATGTTCCCGAGATGGCCGTATACCCAAGCTGTCCATTCATCTGAGCTAGCCATGCTTCAAGATGGTCATACCCCGGATGTTGAGCATTCTGGATTATCTGCATGTCCCGAGTTGGCAATCCTGAGCTGCATCAGTCTGCCCCAAGCTGACTCACCGTGCATCTCGAACTCACAGGCCATACGTCCCAAGCTTGAAGTCACCTTTCCCAGCAGGAAGTCATCTTCCCAAGCTTGAAATTATCCTCGAAGAAGGATGTATAGTTCGATCGTCTAAAGCTTGGCCATACCCATAGGGGATCATTCAAACTGATTACATATGTGAGCGGGAGAAGCAAGACACCAAAAACTTTCGAAGAGAAAAAACAAGCAAGTCCAACGTTCATGAAACTTCCAAAAATGGCATACAAAATCAATCTTAAGTATACAAAGTATAAAGCACAGATTATGTTTATCACTCTTAGGGGAGAGATTACATCATTGTGCTCTTTTTTCCTTGTCACGGTTTTTATCCTACTTCTTTTTTTTTCATTATAAGATTGTTAACAAGGTAGTGTCTAATACAAAATGAATAATTAAATAAGAGTCTTAAAAATAGATAATTATTCATATTTAATATTAAATTATTTTTTTCTAAGAATCTGTTTTCACCGCCTGTCAAAATCGGTAATATTTTACTATAAATATGTCATTTATGTTATTGTAAATGATAGTTAATGAAAAAGTAAAATTATCGTCTTCCATATTCTAACTCTCACTCTTACACAAAAGACAAAATTACATTATTTTCTATATTTTCATCTTTCTCTCACGTTTTTCCTCACATTTACACAAACAATAATATAATTTAATATAATATATTTTACAACAATTACATTTTTATCTGAAAAACATATAATTTAAAATGTTGATGGGGTCAGCTAACCTTCCTCTTTCTTTATTACTTTTACCCTTGATAAGATCACTTCTCCATGAAAAAAAAAAGATATGAATATATGATTTTTTGCTTTCTGTATTTTTGCATTGTTCGAAAACGCGGCCGCTGCGACTGATTATATGGTGGTTAGGCGTTCAATAGTATGAAACCATTGGATTTTGTTTTTAAATTGGATTTAAAATTGGAAAAGGTTAGATGTCAAGTTTCGTATTTTTTAGAGAAATAAACTCTTTTTTACTACACAAATGATAAAATACATTTAATATGTGTTGTATAAATTTAATTATGTAATCATATTAAAGATTCTTAGTTCAAAATTTTATATAATGATTTAGCCATTTCAATCTTCACATGTAGTTAATTCAAAAAAATAATATATTATATTTGGCTTATTAAAAAATATAATTCAGAATTTATCAATTAAGATTGTTAAATATTAATGATTATTCATAGTTTGAAAACTAAGAATAAGAAACAAACTCGTTTTTATTACAAAATGGTAAAATACATTTAATATTTAATATGTGTTGCATGTGAATAAATTAAGGTTAATTAAAAGTCATTAAATTAGATACAAATAAATAGAGAGACAAAAATAAAATAAAAGTTAAGATATTGGATGACACATGGCAACCTCTCGAGGCATTAAAAATATAATTCAGAATTTATCAATTAAGATTGTTAAATATTAATGATTGTTCATAGTTTGAAAACTAAGAATAAGAACCAAAATCATTTTTATTACAAAATGGTAAAATACATTTAATATGTGTTATATGTGAATAAATTAAGGTTAATTAAAAGTCAATAAATTAGACACAAATAAATAGAGAGAGAAAAATAAAATAAAAGTTAAGACTTTGGAGGACGCACGACAACCTCTTGAGGCTTTTCTTGAGAGAAACCTTACTATATTATATAAGATATGAACAATTAAACTCTTTACACATAAATGAATCCAAACATTTCTTAACACTCCATGAACCAATTTACTTTTAATAAGTTGGGTTCTAAATTAAAAGGAAAAATTATTGAATTGATCTCTTAAAGATTCTTAATTGATCTCCTTGTTTTGAAAATTATTAAACTAATTTTTCGTACTTATTTTATCCTTATGGTATATGTTGACAAAAACGGTAATAACGAAAATGCCATTAATGAATCCTGCTACATATGCAAAAAAAAAAAAAAAAAAAAAAAAACGCGTGAAAAACCGTAAGTATGTTTTTAAGTATACTAGTCAAGTGGTGGTAGACTTATTAAATCTATGTAGATTTATTGTCTGGCCGATAGACTTATTTTGGTAGACTTATATATTCGATACAGTAGCCTTTTTTTGGTGATAGATTTATGAGGTGGTTGTGGTAGATTTAATTTTGGGTGATAGACCTAGTATTCAGACGGTAGATTTATCTTTTACAGTACAATGTTACAATTGTTAGATTTATTGGTTATGTTGTGGTAGATTTAATGTGGTCAATTGTATTAGTGATGGTTGATTTGTATGTTACACATCCAATGATAATAGACTTATATGTTTATATTCAATGATGATAGATTTGTCTCTTACTTATAATATATACAACGAATTTTTAACGCAAACAGCGGTTTCAAACGCCGAACGACATAAGTTTATCATCATTTAGAAATATATATATAAGTGTACCATCATAAAACGAATATACTTAGTCTAAAACAATATATATATATATTTTTTGAAAAATTAAAAAATTATTTATCATTAATTTCAAACGCAAACGCCATCCGCAAACACTACTCAATTAAACTTAAATGTGAATCTTAAACACTAATCGTAAATGTTAGTCGTAAATGTCACCTACAATTACATATTACAAAACAATTGTTTTGATTTTTTTATTAAAAGTTTTGTTTTTTATAATTAATATTATTATTATGTTATTATTTATTTATTTTAATTATAATGACAATCTTGGAACGAGAACAAAAGTTCAAATCTTATGTGTGTTTTATCTTCAATTTATGGTTTTGAGATTTTGAAAAAAATCAGTTTTGTAATATACTTAAATAAAAAGTTGACTTTAGTAATTATCTCAAATTAAAATGATAAAGTCCGAGTTTGCCTTTTTAACAAAGGTGAGTGCAACCTTCACTATTTCATCGTATTTGAGTCTCTTGTTATAAGCTATGTGGCTTACCTCTCCTAACTTTCTCCGGACTTTTGCTTGTCTCTTGGTCGAATTAACTTGGTACAAGAGTGGGACTGATGATGGTGGTGCCCAGTATAGGTTTATGTCGTCGGCAGGGTAACATGAAGGGTACCGTGAAACGCACCATAAGTTTTGTAAAACACATTAACATGTAGTAACGACCTATTTTATTCTTTATCTATTGGTTTTAGGATTAAACTTATATACAAGAAACCATTGCTTCTCTATTTGTATTGGGATTAAGGTTCCCTGAGACAGCCTCCTGGAAGGAGAAACCGAAAGCGAGCAGCATTCTGAATCAAAAACGCGGGTAGATGTACAGCAGATGCAGAAGGGGGGATGGGTCCGATTTTGCTAATCAAATCTTTGAAGCTGTATTCCTCAGGAAGCATGTCAAAGAGGTCATATCCTTTACATATACGTCTTTGTATCCTCGAGTAATCAAGAAATTCCTTGCGCCTCACTCTATCCGCATGGCTATAACCTTTCATCTTGAAAACAAACTCGTTGAGACGCCTGAAACAGAAGCTACAATGCCAACCTGCGTCAGATAATATCAAGTCAGTTTGTCGTGAGTGACGGTACTGAGTCCATTTCCTGCTGTATATATGCACAGATGCTCTCCAGCTGCTGTAATCAACAGGGAACTCAAAGGAGTACATGTACTCCCTCATCTCCAGATGCATTACATCCGGAATCCCATCGCACCACTGAAGAAACTTCACAGTATGTGGACTCGGAATCTCGTCTGCATCTGACATAATCACCGCGTCTCCATCAGATACACCAGCTTCTTTGAGCAGCCAGTTCATTGCAACTCTTTGTTGCCCTTCAAGCAAGAAAGGGTCTTCTTGTTGTTTCCCCTGTAAACGCTTCTTCCCAGGAAACACTCCGTGTACTATCTTACCCTCAGCAAAGGCGAATCTCTCCTTGTTGGAATCGAAAAAGAGAGGCTTTGGGATTCCTGTGAATGTAGTGTTTGATTCCAAGATCACAAACTTTGTAACGTATGGTCCTAGCTCCTGCCATCTGAGTTCGAGAAGGTCGAGCTCGTTGCTGAAGATGATGGCATCAAAGACTCGCCTTGGTTCTGTCCGTGGCGTCCACCCATGGAGCTCACAGAGATGTGCCATGGAGACATTCTCGGCGTAGTAATGTGGTATTCGTTTGAAAGGTGGTGGTGGTTTGTCCCAAAGAGGACGGAAAAGATATGATATGGTTTGGAGATTTGTGAAGATACCAAACAAACATGTAAAGAAAATTATAAGAAGAGTGGGGAATACAAGTTTTGGTGGCGATTTACGCAACGATCGGATACTCATTTCATTCCTGCATAAAAAGAAAGACAATCAAATTAAGCTTCATTAAGCAAAATGAATCTGACAAAACTCAAACAAAAGCTCAAATGACAATTGAAATCTGACTAAAGGGTTTGGTCCTAAACAACGAACATCAAGTTCAGACAATCAATGGTCGGAATTTGCATACCCTTAAGAACGATTCCTTTCTTCAGATCAAACGGAAATAGTAAAGCAGAAAGGAAACGAATATAATCATAAGTTCTCAATTTAAATCATATCAAATTGAAAAGAAAAAGAAAAAAATTAAAAATTGAAATCTTTAATGGCAGAGTGAAACAATAAACCCAATAGAATCTCGAAATCCCGGGAAAATAAACACAATTCGATAGAAGGGAAAAAGTAAAGGGAAGATACCTTTTTTCCAGATTTCTCGAGTTTCAGATTTTCATAACGGAACAAAAATTAGCTCCGAAATTGAAGAAATTTTATAGGAGAGATGAGAGCCGAAGAAGCGTCGCTCGATGAATATTTAGCTTTGATTTCCCAAATCAAGAAATAAGGAATCTGATGGTGTTTCTTACAGCTCTCACGCTTGGAGAGTGTAAAAGGACACCTAAACCCTCCAATTTACGCCACAGCTAATATCGAATTGTAAAAAAGCAAGTAGTTAAAGTTAAAACTAATAATAGAATATCAAATTCGTATATAACGCTTGGCAACAAAAAGAATTCTCAAATAACCATGTTTTAAGAAATATTACTAAATTCAAACCTGCATGATCAATTTATAATATAAATTTTATTTGTTTTAGTATAATAAATTTAATGAGGTATTATAATTTAATTATAACATAGTAACAATTATGAGACTTTTTTTATACTAATTTTGTTTTTGAGATGAAAAGAATTTAGAAAATATATACAATAAAAGCTGTGGAGGATATAAAAAATCTATATTTTTGGCCCAAGACGATTAATAATTGATTAGATTCAAAAACGACAAAATTCTATAAAAAAAAAAACTAATGTCTTTTTCAGTGAAATTTTTATGGTTTTGTATTTTTAAACTATAAATTTAGTCGATTAAATTAATATATTCTCAACTTATAAGGAATATGATTATTGTTTTTTTGAAAAAAAAATTATAAAAGAGAAATGGAGATCTTTCAAAAAAAAACTTAATTTGCTTGAAATTTTTTTAATTATTTTACAGATATTTAGTTTCTTTCTGGACAAAATAGATTTATAAATGAGAAAGCTTAAGATATTAATGAATTATATATTTTATTAAATTTGTGTTGAAGGCAAATAGAATTTTTAGTTCATTTTCTTTTCTATTTTTTAAACAAAATCTTCAGATGTTCTGATATTCTGTTAATTTATTATTTTAACTCGTGTAAGACTGACATCTAAATGTTTTGACATAACAATTCAAAATAGAAATCAATCGTAAAACTCATCCACAATATAATCGAATAATAGATATTGAATAGTTTATAATATTTAACTTTTGATTACATTGAAAACTAATCAGTCCAATATTTAATATTATTAATTTTTATCAAAGTAAATCTTCATTTTTTAAATTAAAAAATAATTATTATTAATTTTAATATTAGTTTTATAATATTCACATTTAAAAAAATATATATGTTGAAAATTAATTGATGTATGTTTACTTAAATTTGATTTTATGATATAAAAAACAATTTTAAAGAAAAATATTCATTTTAAAGTAATTTTTTTAAACTAAAACTATAAAGTAAAATTTACTAATCTAATATATATAATCAAATTTTATTATATATATAATCAAATCTATTTGCATAAATTTTAAAATATAATATTTTAAAATAATTTTTATAAAAAGTTTTGATTTTGTTTGATTTAAAAATTTATTCTGCAATTTGATTTTGATTTAATTTTGATTAAATTTTTTATCATAATTTTCATATATCGTTTGACTAAAATACCCTTAATGAAAATTAGAAAAAAAAACATTAAAAGATAATTGCAGTTTCCGTAAATCTCATCTTGGGATAAGGTTTTTTCATATAATGATCATGTTTAATATAATGGATATCTAAAGATATTATAGTATTTTCATTTTTTTTCTAAATCAATATTTAATTTATTAATTTTTAATTATTATTTAAATTTTTTGTTGATTTAAAAAAAAGGTGAAAGAGATCAAAAAATATATTTTAAAAATTTTGTTGTAACTAAATATATATATATATATATATATATATATATATATATATATATATATATATATATAATGTGAAATAGATTGAAAGATATTAAAAAATATTATGAATAAATTAATTAATAATTGATTTGACTGTTTTGTCATTAAGTAAATCTTAAAATTTTTAGTAGTTTTATTGCCATTTTATATAATATAACACATGGCTAATGATACATTTCATATAATAATCTTATTTTAATATAATAAATTATTTATATGATGAGATATAAAGAATAACGAGTACAATATAATTTAATGTTCTTATTTTTAAATTATACAGTGAGAACAAGCGTATTTATATATATATATAGAGAAAATATGTCGGTTATGTTTAACCAACATAATGAAAATATTAAACAATATGGACAATTGTCCATTTTTAATACTCTTCCTTAATTATCTATTTTATATTAATTATTTTTTTTTTAAAAAAAATTATTATAGAAAAATCCATTTTGGAATAAAAAACCATAATAAGGGAAAAAAAGTGCAGTAATGCTCATTCTGTATTTTCATAAGTTTTGTAGATGACACATTCCGATACTTTGAACGTGTTTTCTGCATGTTGTAGTCGGAAGCGCTTTTGTGAATAAGTCTGCTGCATTATCATTTGAACGAATGCACTCAATGTCCACTTCTTGGTTCTTTTTAAGCTCTCGTATGTAAGAAAAATATCTTGGGGGAATATGCTTTGTTTTATCGCTCTTGATGTAACATTCTTTGAGTTGAGTGACACACACAAAATTATCTTCAAACATTTTTGTTGGCTCTTTCTTTGTGACTATTCCGCTTAATCTTGTATATGATGAGTCATTGATCTGAGTCATACACATTCTCTACATGCTTCGTGGAGAGCAATAGTTTCTACATGATTTGAGGAAGTTCCAACCAAAGTCTGCTTTTGGGAACGACAAGAGATTGCAGTTCCACCAATTGTAAACCATATCCGGCTTTTGTGATCGAGCTTTATTTGGAACTGATAAATATCATACATCTGCAAAACTACCTAAACGAAACTCGAGGTTTCTCTCATAAAATAATCCTAAATCAACTGTACCTTGGAGATAACAGAATATACGCTTTATTCCATTCCAATGTCTACGAGTGGGAGAAGAACTGTATATTGCAAGTAGATTGGTAGCAAAAACTATATCTAGTATGTAAAATTTGAAAGATACATAACCCATTGATAGAGCTTATATAATTAAGGTACTTCAAGACCTAATATTTCTTCGCTATCTTCACAAGGTCTAAATGGATCCTTGTCATTATTAAGCGAGCTAATAACCATTGGAGTACTCAAAATATTTTCTTTGTCCATATAAAAGCGTTTCAAAATCCTTTTAGTATAATTTGAATGATGCACAAATATTCCATCTTGGAGATACTCGATCTGGAGCCCAAGACAAATTTTTGTCTATCCAAGATCTTTCATTTCGAACTCTTCTTTCATATGAGCTCTTGCATCATCAATTACCTTTTGAGTTCCAATTATTTTGGTGATCACAAAACAGATAATGATTTCTTAATAAATACACAAGGGCATATCACATTGTTTACATTGTCTTTGCTTAGTAAAAAATCACTTTAGCGATTATACCACATGCGTCCGGATTGTTTTATTCTGTAAAGTGATCGCTGTAATTTGACCAAAACTATCTCTTTAGACTTTAAGCTTAATGCTTAATCTTTAGACTTTAAGCTTAATGATTCAGGTATTTTCAATCCTTTCTAGATTTTCATGTATATATTATTATCCAGTGATCTATATAGATACATTGTCACAGCATCCATAAGGTACATATCTAACTTTCTAGATGTCGTTAGACTCTTTAATTATCTGAATATGATTGCATCTATAACCGCAGAATATGTCTCTTTATAATCAATTTCTGGTCTCTGAAAAAAACCTTGAGCAACAAGTTAGACTTTATATCTTGTTATCTCATTTTTATCATTTCTCTTTCGTACAAACACCCTCTTGTACCCAACTGGTTTTACGTTTTTAGGTGTCGTGACAATATGTCCAAAAACGCTTCTTTTATTAAGGGAGAATAATTCAATTTGTATGGTCATCTTCCATTCTCCCAATCATGTATTTTCTGACATTCAGATATGGACCTTGGATTTGGATCATCACTTTCCTGATCAATTTCTTTAGATACAGAAGAAGAAAATATTTCATCAGTATCTTTTATTTTATTTATTATCCATAATTTTCCATTTTGGGCGTAGTTGATGGAAGAAGCATTGCTCACAAAGAACATCAGTGAAATTCTCTTGAAAGTGACAGTCTCAAAGAAAGAGAAGAAGGTATGATTCAGAGTAGAATTCCAGAGAAGCTTCCTGATCCAGGGAGCTTTGTGCTAGATTGCTCCATCTCAACATAAAGGTTCCCTCATTCTCTTTGTGATCTTGACTCAAGTATCAATTTAAAGCCTCACTCTGTTGTTGTAAGCCTTGGGATGACTAATTTCAAGCCAACTAGGATCTCTCATATCATAGCTGATCGATCCAAAAGGATTCCAGAAGGTGTCTTAGAGGATGTTCCACTCAAGATTGAAGGCTGCATGATTCCCACTGACTTTGTGGTTTTGGAGTATGATGAAGAACCTCGAGATCCTCTTCTTCTGAGAAGGTCTTTCTTAGCTACAGCTGGTGCCATCATTGATGTGAGAGAAGGGAAGATAGAACTGGAGTTAGGTGATGTGGTCATGTACTTTGACATGGATAAGGTAAGGAGGAGACCTACCATTTATGGACAGACCTTTTATATAGATATTTCCACGGATAATGGTCCACTCAAAGAGCATTCAAAAGACACTACTGTTGGGGTTATAAAACAGAAAGCTCCACATCTCACACTCCAAAAGCCTTCAACTAAGCAAATGTATAAACTTTATGTTCCCAATTCTAAACCTCCTGATCTTATCAATAAGAATTTTAAAAGTGCAAAAGCTGTCTCACAAAAAAGTAAGTCACAAGATTATCGTAGAGCGCTTATTTCTTCTTTTGATGATTCTGCAGGAAAACGAAGTGTCCCTCCCAGACATAAGTCCCGCCCTGCTGCTGTTCCTTCATCCCTTGGTCGATCTCATGCACCTACTACTTATACGTCACCTTGGATGATGAGATGTTCTTCACAAAGGCATTCACTGCCACTGTCTGATCCACCTGATGTCTGAGCCCCGACACAGTCAAACTAATGACTGAAAGAAACGCTTAGTGAGAGGCAACCCACTGTTATGTATGATTTCATTTACTTTTTGTTTTGTTTTCACTAATTTTTGGTTTTGGTTTTCTTATTCAAACAAAAAAAAAGTTTGCAAAGATACGAAGGAGCAAGGAGCCGATCTAGGTGTCCATTGACACCTTGTGTGAGTGTCGACACCCCTTTTTTAGGTAAGTATTATTTATTTTGTCTTTTTCGTTTGTTTTTACTTTGGTTTCTCTCCAATCCTATGGCTTGATAACAATGAGGACAATGTTACTTAAGTCTGGGGGAGGAAAGTACTGATGTATTTTGCTTTATTTTGTTTTAAGTCAGCTGTGTTAGTTTTATTAGTTTTATTGAGTCAAAATTGGTTGGAAACTGTGATCTCTGTCTTGGTTTATTGGGTTGACTATTTTATCTAAGTGACCACTGTTGTAGAATCGGTTCAGAGTTGACTAATGAAAAATCCAAAGGCTGATCAGTTAACTGTCCACCAAAGCCAGAGCTAATTTATGTTCTCTTTCTTTTACCTCATTGGTGTGATTGATGTTCATAGAGCTTGACTCCTTGTTCATATCTGACAAATGCAACCTGTGTGAGAAGGTATGGTAGTCTTCTCCCTTATTATAAGTAATAATATATAAAGGAAAAAGATTAAGATGATTTTCTGTGGAGTAAAAGGGTAGGATCATTTCTCATGACCTCATTATTTTATTTCGAATGGAATGATTACACAAATGTGGAAACGAGGGGTAGGAACATTTACCATGACCCCACTATTCGCCTACACCTTTGCCAAAACGAAAAAGACTAAAAAAAAAGTATGAGAAAAGAATAAGCTGAGGGAGAAAAAGAGTACCAAAAGTTGTTTGTATAGTTGCATTATCATGGTACTATACGGGAATAATTCTAGAAGGTTCTTGGCATTGGGATCATTGATGAGACCCAATGATGAAGGCTTATGGACAAAGTTGTGAAATTGTGGGTAGAATCTGGAAGGCTATGAATGTCTAAGGAGAAGTACATGGTGGTTCGATTTTGGATTGATTTCGCAGCATGTGGAATTTAGGTTGATATGGTCAATGTGATGGTCCAAGAAAAGGTGAGTTTATGTGTTTTCAAATTTCTTTCACAGGTTTAGTTCTTTATTTTGCTTGAGGGCAGACAAAGCCTAAGTCTGGGGGAGTTGATATATCATGGTTTAATGGTTTTTGACCATGATATAAGTTGTGTTTATATAGTATTTTTTTAGTGTTTTGTAGTCTTTTAGAGTCATTTGCAGGTTTATCTACTTTCGGGGCTTGATTGGAGATTACAAATCATTCTGGAGTTAACCGGGAAGCTGTGCTGAGAAATTCAAGTTGGAAACCATTTTTGGAGTTGGTGTCGGTCGACACCAACACCACTTTTTGTTGTCGATAAACACCAATCAGTCATATAATTTCCATGCCAGGTGTCAAGTCTTGAATAAAAGAAATTTCCCCATAAGTTTTTCTTATTTGCAAATAAGTCTTGTTCGTGTTTTTAGGCTATTTATAGGATTTTAAGGTCATTGTTTAGACCTAATATTTAATTTATTTGAGAAAGATTTTGATGTGACCCTCAGAACCAGTACCAGGCTATCCAACCCGGAGCCACCCATGGAGGAGAGAACATGAGGCTGAGGAGAGCTAAGGAGACCAATGATCTGAGTTCAGCTCAAATGGAGACCAAGACCAAATTTTCCAGCCCAAAAAGCACTTGGATCATACACTCAACCCATCTAGGAGATACCACGAAGAAGAATCAGCCCAAAAACGTTTCCCAAGAAAAAGTTATTGGGAATTCAATCCAGAAGATCATCAATGGGCCTGAAGAAGACCATCGAGCACTAAATGGAGCGGCCCAACCAAACCAAAAGGATTTAAGCAACAAACCCAATTTTTTGGATTCTCAACTCAAAAAGGAAGCAAGGAAACTTGGATTCACATTAAACCAAATTCAAACATGGAAGTTATGGATTTTACAAGTTGGCAAACTGGATTCGGACTGCACTGCGCGACCAGCCCAAAGATTGATCTGCACAGCCCAACTCACTCACAATCTAGACCTCAGACCACTTGGAGAATGTTAATGGGCTTCTCATGCTTCCAACAAGCCCAAGACCAGAAGGAACAACCAATGGAGGCCCAAGATATCATTCATTTCCCAAAACATGTCAACTTGGTCCCATTTAAGGAGATTTCTAGACCAGATCGGTTTAGGAGCAACCAGACCTATTTGTGGCGACCAGGAGAAGGATCAAACCAATCATTAGAGACACTTAACCAATCAGGAGAATTAGATAAAGTCTTACCATGCACCAGCAAGCACAAGATCAAGAGGATCAAATTCAAACACAATTTGCCATCTTTGGAGCAGATCTTCATCAAGATTCAACAGCCCCAAAGAGAGCCACGCCTATTATCAAGAACAAACCAATAAATGTGTTCTAGAGAAGCTCGCTTACCCCTTAAAGCCATCCAGATTCAAGTCAAACCAAGAATCCCATGACTCTAGCCCAATTCACCATCAAAGCCACAAAATACTTCATTCTCATTAATTTTGTGGATTTTATTTATTTCTTTTTATTTGTAATCTGAGCACTATATAAGCTCTTAGCTAGCCATTGTAAAAGGCACCTTTCAATCAACCAAGTAAAATATAAAGTTTGTTTCAGTTTATTTCGAAGTGAGTCTTTGTTTAAACATTTGTCTTTAGTTTCATTTGAGAGATTCATTTGATTCTCTAGATTATAGGATTAGGATTGCTTGTGTGATTCAAGCAAGACTAGTTCTCCAAGGATTGAGAGAGTCAATCATACCCAAGGATTGAGAGAGTCAATCACATCTATCCATCATCTATCCAACCGGCTTGAAAGAGAGTGACCTTAGTCCAGCTTTCAACCACCATCTTCCATCCCATTGTGAAACTCAGTTTTGAGGATCACATCAGATTTGTAGCAAAGTTTTGGAGAAAAGAATTCAGACTCCTTCAGAGAAGATTCAAAACTCATTTTATTATTTATTGATTTCTTTAATGGAATCTTATTCAATCATGTTTATTGTTTAATTTCCATGCCTGAGTAGTTTGCTAGTTAGGTTTAGGGTTTCTCATTAGGATTTCATGGATTGTTAGGTTGATTGGTTAGTTAAGGATTATGGAACAATGATTTTTTATCTAGGTTGTGATTAATGCTTGATCTGAACTGACCATTTAGATTATTGATCATAGATTGATTCACGCAACAAAAGTTAGTTAATTAGCTAGAAAGGACCTTAGGTGAACAAATTATCCGTCCGCAAAGGTATTTAGTTTGGAGAATTTGTGAACAAATCGAACCTGAATTTGTTGCATGTTTGGACTTTTGAATTCGCAAAGAAATTTGGTTTTCTAGGTTGTTAGACATAGATATTTTTCGCAGCGATGGTTGGTTCACTATATCATCGTGTTTCAAGTTCTATAACATAACAGAATCCTGATCATTCGATTTGCTTGCATTCCTGATTCCCTCAGAATTCCCCAAGTCTGGCGTTTTTTCCATCTGATTTAAACACTCTTTATTACTTACCTGCTTTCATTACATTCATTATTGTTTAGTTTAATTCAAAAACTAAAATCTATTGTGTGATCTTGAGTATCTGTGGATTCGACCCCTTATATACTACAATTGTACTTCTGTTCAATTGCATAATACCTTTTGGGTACTTTTGAGCATATCAATAAACCCGATATATATTCTCAATCTCCATTGTGGTCTCATTTTTGTTCTTTGTGGTGGTGTTATTGGTACAAAAACCGCACATCCAGAACACGAAGATGAGATATATCTGGCTCTTGGCCAGATGCTAATTGTACTGGAGAGTATGTGTGATAGGCATTTGGGTTTATTTGGAGCAGTGCCGCTGCATGCAAGATATCATGACCCCATATTGAAATTAGAAGTTTTGTCTCAATATTAATGGTCTTGCAATCAATTGCAACCGTTTAATCAAAGACTCAGCCATACCATTTTGTGTATGAACATGGGGAACATGGTGTTCAACATCAATCTCATTAACATACAATAATCATTAAATGTCGAAGAAGTGAATTCACAGTGTTATCAAGCCTTGCTTTCTTAATGCCATATTCTAGAAATTGTGCTTTCAACCTAATTATTGGGCAATGAATCTTGCAAAAGTCGTATTTCGTGTGGTCAAAAGACACACATATGACCATCTACTGGATGCATTAATTAATACCATAAAATATCAAAATGCCCTGCATGGTGGGTAGATCGGCTCACATATATCACCATGTATTCTTTCTAAAAATATTGGAGATTAATTCATAATTTTAGCTGGGAATGACCGAGTTATGAGTTTTTCTTATGAACATGCAATATATAAAAACTTGTCCGATTGCAAAATTTACTCGTTTTTCAATGGATGACCATTAGAATTTTGCATATGAACCAGGATGCCCTAGCCTTTCATGACAAACTTTAAACGTACTATTAAACTTCGGGTTTAGTGTAACATATGATTCAGTCGTATTTATTTTTTTTGCAATATAATCTGGAGGATAACATTTTCAATTCTTCCAACAATATATGTTTCCTCCGATGTAACGCAAAAATATTAAATGCTATATTTACTCACAGTCTCAATATGATATCCATTTAAGCGGATATCTTTAAAATTCAAAAAATTTATGTTAGATTTTGAGGAGTATAATGCCGCATTTATTTCAAAATTTTCTCTCCCTGTCATTGAAAAATTGACTCTTCCGGAGTCCATAATAATTTTGTGCATTACCAGATATTGTACTCACGTTTCTGTCGGAGTCATTTATTTTGAGATAGGAGAAATACTTTTTATTGTTATTAATCGTGTGCATATCTGCCAGACATATATCTTCATCCTAAAGCTCAAAATTTGATATTTTCTGGATTTAAACATTCATAAAGAATGCATTAATCAGCATATAAAAAATTCTTAGGTTATAAAAGTGCTTATATTACGAAAAAAATATTTTATAACAAAAACCTTAACAACAAAAAGTACATATCACATATAAAAAAACAATTGACTGTTGTTTTTATTTATCTTCTTTAAGAAGACAACCATATACTCTCGGGATAACCAGAACATTTGTAACATCAAATGAGTATCATCATTTAGGTCATAAAAAGAAAGTCCGGATTCACTGGATATGAAATTGGTTTAGTTTTTTTCTCTTTTCCCTTTTTTGAATTCCGCTACAGATCGGCTAAATGTTTTGACGTACGACAAGTACGTACTCAATGTCCCTTCATGTTGCATCTGTAGCAAACATTTTCAGTTTGCTTTTTCACTTCTTGAACATCATCTCTTCCTTGATATTGTTTTTGTTATTTCTTCTGTTGTTTGAATAATTAGGACGGAATCCTCCTCCTTGTCCTTGTTCACTTCCTCATCCATAGTTGTGACTTCGGTTTCTACCACGTCCACGACTTTGCCAATTATTGTAACTGGATGATGCAACATTCACTTATGGGAATGGAACTGATCCAGTGGGACGAGCTTTATGGTTCATCATCACGAGTTCATTATTCTGTTCTGCAACAAGGAGGGTTTGCATCAATTCCGAATAACGAGTGTATCCATTTACCTGTTATTGATGTTGCACGACTACATTCCCCGGATGAAACGTGGAGAGAGTTTTCTCTATCATATCATAATCACTTATGATTTCTCCATATAACACCATTCTCGAAATAATTTTAAACATCACAGAATTATATTCACTAACATTTTTGTAATCCTGAAACCGGAGATATGTATCTATTTATGTTTGCCTTTTGGTAAGATCACATACTTTGGTGATCAAACCTGTCTTTCAGTGATTGCCAAAGAAATGCAGGATTTTCTTTCGTGATATATTCAGCTTTAAACCATTATGGATGTGATGGAATAATAATATCATGTTTTTTGCCTTTTTCTCAGCCGATGTCATTTATGACTTATCGATGGTACCAAGAAGTCAGTTTCCTCTTAGGTGTATATTTGCACCTACTGCCCATGTCATGTAATTTTTCCCAGATCTATGAAGGGAAATAATTTTGAGCTTTGCAAAATTTGACAAAAGAACTGTATTTATAATATAGAAATTATAAAAATATGATGAAGACTAGTTTTAAATGCAGAATTTAGAAGGCAGAAATTTAAAAGTGGACATTAAAATCAGAAATTTATATGTGAAATTTAACTAGAGAAATTTGAATGTAGAATTTAAAGACAAAATTTTTAAAGCATAAATTTAAAATAATTGAGGAGGCATCGCCTGCCATAAAATTAAGGAGGAGGTATAACCTTCCATTCCATAAATATATGATCAGTGAGGAGGTTTTGACCATCAACTCCATAAAACATGATCAATGAGGATGCTTATCTTTCTACTCCAGAAATTATGTTAGGAGGAGACATAGTATGTCATGTGATCATGATCGTGAAAGCATTAGTTTACCATAACGATTGGTTCGGAGAAGGCAACACCTATCTTTCCGAAAAATATATAAACGGAGATTGAATAACTTATCTTTCTGTATAAACATAAAATAAAATGAACATAAATTAAAATTCATATTTTTGATATATCAATAGATCTGGAGACGATCGTGTTTGTAACGTGTTGAGAATTGTTTATATAATAAAATATATATTATATATTATATTATTTCTCATATTAGTTTGTACTTGTGAGAGTGAGAGAAGCGAGCAATAGAGTAAATTATTACTACATCTTCTCATTGTTAAATTTTATATTGAAAATAAACCTATTTAATAGACATAATATGTCGGTTATGTTTAAACAATATGGAGAATTATCCATTTTCAACAAGTCCCTCTATATCATAATTTATCTGATTTAAAAATTTTACTCACCAATTAATAAATTAGTTTTTAATTTTGGTTTTCTCTTAAAACCGAACCATCATTTATCATTTACATAAACACAATTCAGTCAAAACACATAACTTAAAAAATACAAATGGCCAAAATACATAAAATCTCAATTAATTTTGCATTAAAATTTTGAAACATCAACTAATTTAATACAAAAAATTCTCTTAAAACATCAGTTAATATTAATATGATACAAAAATACAAATTTTAATCTATTTTAAATAAAAAGTGCTCGATTACACATTTATTCAACCAAATTAAACTGGATAATCTATTCAAACCAACAAATAATTATTAAATTCAACAAAAAGATTCAACCCAAACTCATGTTTTTTCTTCCCTGTTATGATTCTTCCTTTTCTTGGTCATCTTCCTCTTCTTTTTTTTTCCTTTTTTCTTATAATTTCTTTTTCATTTTTTGTTTGTTAAAAAAATACTTCTATCTCTATGATATAAAATTATAATCCACTATAAAAAAATACATGATAAGAAAATCGGTGATTAAAAAGTTTCAATTTAGATCTCAAAATTTAGAAATATGATTGGTTGTTACCCAGTCGTTCATGATAACAATTAAATGTTGTTTGTTTAGCAGTTGTTAGCTATATCAATCATTCACACCAATACACGGTTAAAATTTTCGTTCAGTGATTTTTTTAGCAATTTGATTGAAAATTTTACCATTAGTCGCTGCAACTAATAGTACAACTGCAAAACGAATAAACATCAGGATTCATTACAATAAAAGATGACTTTAACAACAGACATAATCAATGTTAAATCATCACAATGAACCCTTCCAACCACATACCGATGAACGACATATCGACATAAACCAATTGATGTAACAGACCAGTCGATGTTAAATCGTCAGTAACTTACGACGGATTGATATATGTCGTTAAGTAGATGCTATATTTTTTCATAAAATCATTTTTATTTAACGATAGATTAATGACAAAAACAAGGTAGATGTTAAAACGGATAATTGTTGCAAATTTTTTTAATGTAGGTTGGTATTTAATAGATTGTAAATTTATCGTAAAATCATTGTTAAGTAACGACAATAACAGTTAAACCATTAAACAGTCGTTTAACGGATGCAACTGTCAATCGTATGTAAATCGTCGGTAAATTATAAATACGAAATAGCATCAGTTTAGCAATTTTTTGCTAATTTAATAATTTTAAATTTTAATTATTTAATTTTTGATTATATTTTTGTACGGAAATTATTTAGAATAGTTTTAAAATTATGAAATAAAAATTCAAAATTAATCATAATACTTTTAAAATTGTTACAAATTATAAATATTTGACAAAGAAAATAGTTTTGGCTGGTTCTATGTTCTCGGCTGGAGACTGATCTCGCGATTGGCTGGTCTCTCTACTAATTTATCCTCTAAACTGACGTCGAGCTTGTAAAGCAGCTGCTTACTTGAAATTATTTACGGCAACTATATCGAACGAACTGTTGTAGATTTGAATCTCCTATATATGCGCTTGTTGCCTTTTCCTATAAATCATTTACTTTGCTTCAAATTTGCGATAAAGGTGTGTGTGGCATGCAATTTGGTTCCTAACACCGCTGGATCATCATATGCATCATGATGGTCAAATGTAATCGAGACTATGGTAGCATACTGGACCGTGTCCATCCCTATAACCCATATTTATTTCTTCGGACCCACCTGTTAGGAATGTCCAGAAATCTTTTGTACTTACTCTTTGATAAGTCGTAACGTCGAGGTTCGACAATCGTATCACATTAGGTGTTTGTAATGTCTTGCTATAAACCACTTACAATCTATGGATTTAAAATTCATTACTAATATTGTACGATCCTACAGGGTCACACACCTAAGCAAATTGGATCAACAATATATTGGGTTTTTATCATAAAATAATATATATGTATAATGTGCACATTCATTAAGATGATTAATATATAATTATATATATGTTTACACGTGCTTCATGGACTAATGGGCTTAGCCCAAATGATCTAATTATACGAATTAGGTCAAGTGAAAGTAACAAGGTGTGTCTTATATAAGACAATTACACTTGATAACATTATTATGGAAATAAGCCTCTGACGGCAAACCTTAAACATAGAGGAGACGAATTGTTTGTCTCAGAGTTTGAGATTTGATCTCGACGGCACTAGCATCCCGTTCCGATCCAGTTTGTGTGCGTGTGGATACCGGTAGAGGCACGACGTTTGAAGTGCTCAATAACCTCCGTTTATTTTATTCTTATTCCGCTGCAGAATATCCAGGTATATTTGATACTTTAAGATCTAGATTTATTTCAGCATTTGCATGAGATTTTGACAATTGAGTTCATAGATTGATTTATAAAGTGTTATAAACGGGTATGAATTCCTTTACCACCTTAAAAAAAACAATTTGGAATTAGTAAGTTAAAAAATAAAACATTATACTTATAAAACGGAAAATTATATAATATAATTACCTCTATGTAAATCTGATCATTCTCTGGAGTAATCAAATGTAGTGGCGTCTCGTCTTGAGAGAGTTACTGAGACAGCTGTGTATGGTGTTCGGTGACCCGTGGCGTGACATCGTTGTAGATCTGCTCCGCTAAAAGATTCACAAAATCTTTATTTTGCTTCTTGTGAGTCTCAGCGAGAAGTTCCATCAGCAGAGGGAGTTCTACTCCATTAACATAAAAAAATATTAAAACATAATAGATTTTTTTAAAAAAAATTGTAAATGTTATCTATAAAGTAATTTAATTAGACACACCATCTATACACGTCTTACCGCAAAAGATGTTTAGCCAAAAGTATGCGGCATGGGAGGACGACCATCTGGACCGGGTGTATGCCGAGATGAAGAGCAGTTTTTCAAATTTGATCTGTGAACTGGGCTCTCTCCAAAATCAGAGTAAACCGTCCAAAACATTGGTGGACAAGTATGTTGGCCGAGCAGCATCACCAATCATTTTCCAGCTTTTCTTCCAATCCCACTGTGTTATTGAGCCCGAGTGTTGCCTTCTTCTTAAAAGCAGTATTCACCTGTTCGTTGTGGTAAACGTCGTAATTTCAATGCCACTTTTTTCTGCGGTTTTCAAATAAATTAGTAACGACAGAAAAAATTATATGCTTAGCAGTAAATTATTAATAAAGTAATCACTTACCGTGAATCATTTAAGCCATGTTTTGCAGACGTATGCTGATGCTTGGCTCCAGTTAGCATGCAGCTAAAAAAAATATCTTTTTATTCATTACAATAAAAATAGGTATTTGTAACGAGCTTTTGCCGCTATGTTATCTTTGCATAGCGGCAATTGGTGCATTGTATGCCCGTCATGTAAAATCCTGCACTATTGATAATGTTTTTACACACTGCTATTATATCATCAATTTAATATAACGCGCTGCCCTACGCGATAAATAATTTATTAATAGCGTAACTTTTTTGTTTGTTTTAAATGTTTTATATGTAGCATTATATATATATTATGATAGTTATACATTGTTTTAGATTTTGTGTTTTGATAGCTGTGAGGAGGATTATGCTACAATAGTGATTTTTTTTTTTTTTTTGAAAAAAAAATTGTATTGCTAAAAAACTGAAAGTTGAAATTTAAAAGATACATGTAAAGAAACCTGATAAGTATAAATTTATATTAACAATGAGCAGTTAAGTTCCATATCTCTAACAAGTTCCAACTAACATTGCAAAGACTTCACAAGTTTTTGCATCAGAATACTTTTAGTTTTTAAGTAGGCCAAACAACCGTCATACATATAGCATCATAAACATATTGGATTTCAGAATTTGGTCTCCATACTTCAACAGCTCCAATCTTGACCACCACTAACCTTGTTAGCATTAGGACCCAAAGGGGTGAAGTGTACTCGATCAACATGATCAGTTGAAAAGACACGGCCTTCCACAACAATTTTTCAAGAGCCGTTGCAATCATACAAGATGCACTTTTTTTTGGAACCTTTGCTGCTACCGGTGCTGGTACATGTACTCTGGCACTCACATTGTATAAAACATCCATCAGAAATCAATTAACACAACAAAATAAAAGTAATCAAGACCATAATGGAAAGACATTTACCCCGGATGATGGTTTTGGTGACACTTCTGGTGTATCAATGATAAAGTCAATCTTATCAATTGGCCACGCGATGGTCGCATTTACAGCATCACCCATCACTACCATTTCAACAGTTGGCTTTCATAGAAAAGCACCCTGCTCAATCACCTTATCAACCTTCATACATGCAGCATTAGGACCCAATGAAATTTGGTTGACCTTGTCTTTTGGGTCAGTAGAACAGAGTCGACCCACAACAACATTTTTATCAGCGGCATTCCAATCAAAGATCTTTCATTTTGTACATTATACATCAGAGGCCTAAAAGAGTCATGCATATATTAGATCTAACAGTCAACAATAAAAAGACAAGTTAAAAATTACTTACCGTGGATCCAGCTTGCTTATGTCCACTTGGCAATTTTGACTCCTACAGCTTCACTCATTGAGCAAATAGTTGTTGTTGGCCTCCATACATATGCATCTGGGTCTGAAGCAGACTTCATAGTAACTGCTGCCGCGTTAGGACCGAGTGAAATTTTTTCACTCACATAGGTTGGTTCAGTGGAACAGAATTCTCATTGAGCAAATTGTTGTTGTTGGTGTCCATACATATGCATCTTTTACAAGCGTTTAGAATATTAAATTGAGCAATCATATCTTCACATGATGACTAATAAGACTAAAAAGAATTGGTTAAAATTAATTTTAATTGTCAATCATCAAAAAAAGGGTCAAACTTACTCGCTTCCCAGGTATGCAACGAAGTTAATTCTGCAACTCTTCAATCTTGGTCATTAATTGTTCCTATGCAGCTTCTAGCTTCTGAACATGTGAGTCTCTAGAACTGAGGTATTCTAACTTCTGCAGATTAATCAATCTTCTGCCCCTCTAACTCTTCCAATTCGATATTTCCCTAGAAATTGACTGACAACATCATCTGTAATATTTTTTGCAGATGTGGAGGCCATTTCACTATCATTTTTTAAACCCTCTCCTAATACAAATATTTGAACACATTGTGGTTGATCCAAATTATGTATAAGTCTAAAGTAATAAAAACTGGATGAATTCTTACAATCGTATCTTCAAATTCCTTCATCACATGTCTCCCATCAGAGTGAGTGTGGCGTGCTATCCATACCTTACTTCTAGTCACTTTCTTTGCGTCAGAACTCTTATTTTTGTACAGGTAAAACATTGTTATTAACATAAGTATATAAAATTTCCAAAAACATCTTACAAAATTCAATACACGAGACAGCCACATACCATTTCAACAGACAAATTGTATATTCATTTTCGGTTTGCGGTGTGAGGAAACTGAGCCTTCCTCAGGCCACTGTATTTCTCACTATTTGCCTTACAAGTTGAGGAAGTCATACTCTTCACCCAATTGTTCCAGGCTGTAAGAGATTGAACGTTGCTTGGTTTTAACCTAAGCCTCTCAGCAACACTCTTAGTTTGGCCAAGTTGAGAAATAATCCTAGATTTAGAAGGTCTCCAGACAGTACCTATTTGTCTAAACACACACTCTCTTTGCCAACTATATTTGAATTAAACATTTGCCTGAGCTTTACCTTTCATAACAATATCCTTCTGACTAGGCATTAATTACATAACTCTTATAGCTCTGAGCAATATGCCTCGACCCCAATGCCAGCCATCTCAGTTTATCGAAATGACACTCAGAAATAGAAGGTATCTACACAAAAAGTTACAGAGTTAGTTGGTGATAATATGATAAAATAAATCTAAACTGAAACTAAAATATAGATGTAACTATGTCTTCACCTTGGCCTTTATCTAACCTGCAAACTTTTCGGTATATAGTGTCTAACAAAGAGTTGCGTTTCTTGCACATCAGACATCATTAGCTTGCAATTTTTCCAAATGCATACTATTTCACCAGATTTATAAGTTATTATTAATGCATTATCACTAATCAATGACAATATTATGAGAAACTAGTGTCATATAGAGTTGAACTTACTCAATGTAAGGATCCACGACTATCATGGTCATTAAAACATACCGATGACCAATGTCTCTATCTTAATCTGAGAGTGTAACTTCCGTCGACATCTGAAATGGTCGGCCTTCAAGGATGTATTCATCAGAAGGAACATCTTCATTACAGTTACGGGATTCTTGAATTTGTATATTATTCTTCAAAAAACTCTAAACAAAAATCAATACATTCTACAGCCAAGTACCCCTCAGCCATACATGCTTCTGGCCTTGCAAATTTTTTTACATATCCTGTCACTGTTTTCATGTACCTCTCAAAATGGATACATCCAGAGAAAATGGACCGGTCCACCCAAGCAGGCTCCCTAGCTAGATGAATACGAAGGTGGAGCATGATATCGAAAAATGATGGAAGAAAGTACCACTCCATTTGGCACATTGTCTCCACTAACCTAGACTCCATGGAAATAAGCTTCTCCTGATCAATAACACGTCGGCGCAACCTGTTGAAGTAGTTGTATAGGCGATTCACAGCAACTCTGAGTTCTTTTGGCAGCAATCCTCTCAAGGCCACATGCAATTTATTTTGCATGATATCAATGTTGTGGCGAACGGAAAATCTTAAGACAAAAAATCAAAAGAATGAGTGGATAGAATGTAGTATATATTACTAATACTATTAAATTTACTTATGCAAAAAAAATATTAACATTCCAATATGGTAAATCGAAAAAATATTGTTCGTTTCTTCCATCACCATGGATCATTGTCCTCATAATATTCTTCCTCTGAATCCACATCATCTTCACATAACTCAGCTCATTTTCTTTTAGCATCCTTATCCACATGCATCACATTGATATTGTGACGAACCGACAAATCCTAAGATAATAAATCAAAAGAATAAGTGGACATAATGTAGTAGATATTACTAATACTAACAAATTTACTTATGCAAAATATACTAATATTCCAATACGGTAAATCAAAAAAATATTGATCGTTTCTTCCATCACCATTGATCATTGTCCTCGTCATATTCTTCCTCTGAATCCACTTCATTTTCACATAATTCAGCTCTTCTTTAAGTATCCTTATGTAAAGGTTTCCCAAAGTCATTCATGAAATTCTTAACTACCTCATATATTTATGTCCTTGTTTGAATTCTACTAGCAGTGCGTTCCTCAATAGTGTTATCAAACTATCTTTTTCTGCGTTTATAAGGATGTCTATGTCTGAGTCGCTTTCTATTGCCCATATACACATACTTTCTACTGAACTTCAGCCATCTATTTGGTGTATCCTTCCCACATACGTTACAAGCTTGTTTCTCCATTATTTTACATCCAGATAAAGTCCCTAAAATTGGACAGTCACTGATACTCCACAACCACATAGCTTTAAGTGTGAATTTTTCTTTTAAAAACGAGTCTTATACCTCAATACCTATATTCTACAAGTCATTCAAGTCATGTATCAGTGGTTGTAGTTAAACATCAATGTTGTCTCGGTGCAGTTGGTCCACTGATCAACATAGCGAGCATGATATTTTCAGCCTTCATACACAATGTTAACACTGGCCAGGTGTTGTAATTGGTGTTCTGAATAGCGAAAGGATTCATACCATCAGTAGAAATACCTAGCCGAAGGTTTATAGGTTCATGAGAAAACTCTGGTCACTTGTCATTCACCTAAGTCCAAGTAATAGAGTCCACAGGGTGTCGCAATTGGTGACATACCAACCTAACTTTTCAGAAACCTTTTAGGTCTATACATCCTCCTAAATCTGTCATTGATCGGAAAATACCTAAGGAACTTAACATGAATTCACTTCTTCACCTCACCATTGTCCTAATCAATTCTCATCTTGAAGCAGTACATCTTAGGTAGCTTTCCATATTTTCAGACTGCTTCCTCTAAAGAACACAGTCATTCTTGCATTCGTGAATGTTATCATAACCAAAATCAAATACCTTCAAGAACCTCTTCATCGCATCTGTTGACTTTGGAAGCACATTACCTTCAGGTAGATGTCATGAACCATCGTCAGAAACTGATCAAAGTAGCTCTCTGACATCTCACTCTTCACTTTTAAATGGTAAAGGCCCATGATTGCAATGGCCTTAGTCGAATTGGGACACGACGAGTACAGTGGTGTTTCAGCATCATACAACTTTTTCCTAAACTCGGCTTCTTCTTCATTTTCACCATTTACAAACTGAAAGCCACTGGTCTGCAACCCATAAGACTGGCCATCATCCTTATTGTCTTCCCTTCTGTCCCCATGCACACTCCACAATGTTTTCTCTTGTACTTATGATTCATCCCCCTAATCATTAAATGGTCCAATACATCGACTGTCAAATCGTTAAAACTAACAACTCAAAGATTAAAGAACTAACTGTTCTTTATTAGATTTAGAAACTCTCTCAAATCTAAATCTTTTTTTCTAAGTCTTATGGAACATCTCTCTATAGGCTACCTATTTATACCTATAGAATTAAGCTTCTCCTTATTCTATTAGGAATATGAATATACAAAACTTATCTAAATTTTTTCCTAATCTTGATCTTATTTGTATCTTCTTATATCTATCTCTAAGATCATCCTTATCTTGAGATAACTTATTCCTTAAGACTTTTGGAATTATCCAACATTCTCCCCCTTAATTCCAACTTGAATTCTGGAAAGCTTATTACTTGAACTCCAACTAGACTCCTCATTTCTTTAAATTTGACTCGCCAACGGTTAGAAAATCTGCCTTTTGTTCCTCATCGTCTTTGGCATGAAAACACTTTGTATAGGATATTTCCATAGGTGTTTTGTAGAGCGGTTTGATGATCTGGTGACTCGTACAAGTAAGCTTCCGCGTGGATCCCTTAGTGTTAAAGTGTCTCATCTTATGTACACTTGACACCCATTCTCCGTCGCTTGTCCAAGGCTTATGATGTTGTGTTTTAAGTCGGGTTTGAAGTAGATATCCTTGAGTTCCCTGGACTCTCCAGTTTTACCCAGAAACATTAACGTACCCTTCTTGACAACATCAACATACGAGCCATCACCAAACTTCACTTTCCCTTTGATATTTTTATCTAAACTTTAGAAGTAACCCTTGTTCCATGTCATGTGATTTCTTGCTCCATTGTCAAGATACCAAATACTTGCATTGCCATTGTTGGTATCGTACTATTTTGGGAACGCTTTATCTTCATTCAAGAACACCACCTCATGAAAATAAAGAGCATCGGCTTCTTGTGTCTCATGTAGGTTTGTCTCTTGTTGCTTTGTCTGTTTCTCAGGACAAGTAGATGCAAAGTGACCCGGTTTGCCACATACCCAGCAAATCACTTTGGAACGGTCTTTCTACGCTTTTGATTACTATCTCCAGTTGTTTCTCTTTGGTTTTCGCAATTGAATCTCCCACGACCCCTGCCTCTACAACTGCCACTATGCATGAAAAGGGTCTCAATATCTATAAGGATGAGAGATTCTTTCATGGTTCCTAAATCGCGGAAAATAAAGAGCAGTAAAATAAATAAGACTTAAACAAATCCTAGATTAAGTACTTATATTCAAATTACATTAAAAAAACTTAAAAAAGGGTTAAGCTCCTAACAACTTTTAATGGTGGAAATAGAGTTCGGCAGAAATGGAAAACAAACAAGAGAAGAGAATTAAAAAAAATCTCAAGAGACGGCTTTTTGGCTGCGAGGATGACGTGACTTTGTAGGCACAGGTGGAAAACCTTACTGGGACCACTTTTGGTCGTATGATGAGCTGGATTCGTCGCGCAGTGGTGGGTGTGGTACAAAGAATGACGGCTGTTTGGATTTGCATCGCATCGGGGAGGAACATCGGGCGTAGTGTTGTTCAATGTGCAAACCTCGGGTTGTTTTGAACCATGTTGAGACCGTTGTGATTGGTCGATATACAAACTTGGGGTGCACTGCATTGGATTCTTCCTATTGTGTTTTAACCGATGTGTAAAATTAGGGAGTTTTGCACCGGGTTGATCATGTTGTGCGTGCCCGTTGCTTCGTGAGAGAACACTTTTCCTTGACCTACTTCCTCCAGAATTTTCCCTTATGTCTGGCTAGTCCCTCTCCACTTCTTGGTCACCTGAAAAATACCCCACAAATGCAAGAAAAAGCAGAGTCTTAGTCTAATGTAACCTAAGTCTAAAATTGGGTGAAACCCATACTTCCACTCTCCCTAGATCTCCAAGACCTAAATCGTATCGGGTTTGGACTAATATCGGGGTTTTCCTATTTTCAGGTTCGACGATCAATCTCTAATACTTGGAAACTTCCAGGTAAGAATACTTTCTTTCAAAAGCAGTTTACCGAAAATTACTTCCTAATGTGTGGCTTGTCAAAGGTTCCATGGTCTAGGTCAACCTATAGTCCCATAACACATAAACACTAACAAAATCATCACACAAGAGATTTGAGTTAGCACCCAAACATACCTTGACTTTGACACAGATTCCGGCATTGTCTTAATACTAATACCCGCTACTCTACTTCTGTCTGCTGCTCGCTCCTCTTCTCTCTGGCACGTTACCGAACGCGTGACTGGTCGGCGGGTGGGTTTTGGGTGTTGCCTTTGGCGTGTTGGACAGTCTTTCTTTTGGGCTTCCAGCTTTCTACAGTCGGAACACATCTTATGTTTTGGTGATGGTACTTTCTGATTTGGTATGTTGGGACATAAGTGAGTGAAGTGTCCGTGCTCACCACACTCGCTACATCTTAAGGTCATCCTTACTTTTTCTGGTGGTAAAACCCTCATGCGAGCGTTTCTCCTTGGTGGTCTCCCTCCTCGACTGGACTCTCCTTGTTTGTACACAGTGGTTGGTGTTTTGAGGCTCTCGTTTCTATTATTGCCAAGTCTCCTTCCGGTGTTTGGCTCATTCGGAATTATGTTCTCCGGTCCATGAAAATTGGCTTCGGGTATGTACGGCTGTCCAAAGAGTTCGATGATGTCATAAGAAATTCTAGGGTACGTTCCAGTGGTTATGCCGATCTCACTATGCTCATCTCCTAGGCTTTCAATGATTTCATCCGATGTTGTCCTGATCTGCGTATGTTCCTCCGTCCAAGGTGTTGGTGAATATCTTGGGTTTGCATGGCCGTCCTCACCATAGATTGGTTCTCCTTGCTCCACGTTTTCCATTTGGTCTCCCCAACTTACAATGTTCTGGTGAACAGTTGTTGTCATGTCTTCGGTACCATCTTCGGAGACAATAAATGGGTAGATATAGTCTGTTGGTTTGACTTATCTAGGTAGGTATGGGTATAGACAGTAACCAGACACGAATGCATGAGGCATTGGGATGCTGGGCAACACACTTGTCTAACTTCCCTGATCCCATGAGTTTGGGCTATCTTCACCAGATGAGATTTCAATAATCTATGTGGAGGGTACGAGGATTTCTTGTATTGGATTCTGTGTTTGCCCCACCATATAGCCATCATCTCCTCCGACTACTTCATCGTAAGTTGGTTGTCCGAACATTAATACCATTTGGTTGACAAGGTTATCTCCTTCTATAGTGTTGTGTCCCGTATAAGTGTTACAATCGGTGGTCTCGAGATAGTTTTCTGTAAAATCCGATACAGCTGGTGACTCCGGTTCTAACTTATCTGGCGAATCTGACCCGTCCGGCGCATAGGCATGCACATACCACGGTTTCTCCCTGTCCTCCACACCCGACCAATCTCTTGGTGCCATCTCTTTCTGTTATTAAACCAAAAGCTGAAAGGTTAGGTTTATCCTAATGGAAAAAGGTTTTTCCCCAACTCCCCACCTATTATACATGCGGACGTGTCCGGATTCCTAACGGTGCTTTTGCGACACCCTTTTGAAACGATAAAACCATTTTGGAAAACCATTTAAAAAAGTATCCCTTGCTTCCGAAAGCATGATGCGGAAACCATGCTCTGATACCACCATTTGTAATACTCCAGGTTTGTGATAAGACCCTTCCCGGCCGGAGACATCACAAAAGCCGAGGTTCGCCCGATAGATCAGCCCATCTTAGAACAAATCTTTTCTTAAGGACGTCCTGTCGAGTTAGCTCGACCCCCTCTACCAGAGCCTAAGGATTGCCAACCCGTACTCTAATAGAGATTTGTGTCCACTCGGACTAAGTAAAATACCAGCGGAAGACAACAAGGGTTTTGTATATATTTAAACGCCATTTTATTCCCTAAAACATATGTAGTTCAAGATCTTTATTTTACATATGATGGATCCATGGTTCGAATATAAGTTTACAAAACCACTTGCAAACCATACTTACTATAATTTTACAAAAGACACCAATTTCTACTCCGGAGGTCCAAACGTCCACGTCACGCACTACCCCGTTTGGTTTCTAAGGTTTCCTGCAAGGAAGAAAAAAGGGATGAGTAATCTAAGATTACTCAGTGAGTCCTAGGCCTAGTGAGTCCAGGACCCACTAACAATATAATAATCTCCAAACCCAAAGATAACCCCCAAACACAAGAAATAGTTTTCATGCAAACAATAGCCGAAACATGCAAGCCCTAAAAGACTATATGCTCTAATGCCAACACATCCTATTATGTTTCACAGAGGGTCGTGCTCCACCATGCGCTTGACTATCACAAAGACAAGTCAAGCTAAAACATCACTCTCAACTGAGCCCCAATTATGTGGTGAATCTCGGCCCGATTCCGCCTTGCCTCACGAAAGTCGTCTCGATATCCCGTCAGATATAACTCGGCCCTAGGCTACAATCCCATCTGTCCGAGTCTTCCCACCTAGACAGTCTTTCACTAGCAATGGGGTACACAGAGAACTCCAACCACACCGTCACTAAGTCATGAGGACATACCATCATGACCCCACCAGTCACGACAGACACACAGCCGTTGGACTACCTCACCATGGCGAACCGCACTCTGCTATGCTCAACACACCAGGATGTTAGCGTCCTAAAGTGTGCCGGCGTAACCGAGCGGTCTCTAGCCCTGACTCACGTTCATATACTGAGATGATAGCGCCCTAGCATGTCGATCTAACCATACAGCCGCTAGTCATGTCACTCTTTCATGGTTTAAGCCTCACCCCTTGAACCTCACTCATGCACATTTAATACCAACGCCACCTACATGACCATCCAACCATGTAATGGGTTTTTCTCTTAAATTGCACATCAGTCAATCCAGTGAAGGGTTATGCAAATGGATCTGAATATCACGGCAGCCCTTACACCTTTTCTTCTTAACCTGGTACGGATAGTAACACGGCCCGCGGCCATGTACCAACCATTACCTTACCCAACGGGGTTATAGAACGCGAATCCACACTCATCCGCGGCTTCCCTGCAAAACACGTTATCACACACACACATGCACAGATCTTATTCTACCGTGACCAATGCTGAGACACAACACTAATCCGCCCTCTTCGGGAACTCACGTCGCATCACAGACAATGATAAACGGTAGGCCACATCTACCGGGACTCACCTTGACGCAGGACCGAAACCAAACTGACTCAAGCCGCTATTCCTAATTCTCAACTCCACACGCCTTCACTCACTCTCTCTCACGATTTTTCTAAGGTTTTTGGAGTGATGAAGGAATTTGGAATGTATGGGAATATTTTTACGTGAAATTTTGTTGTTATTCTTCTAGGCTGTGTGGCAAGATCTGGGCCTCTCTGCCCTTGGATTTAAGCCACATCAACCTCAGCCAAAGGCCATCTCTAATAGCTCTATAGGCCTACCAGACCATCCTTATCTGTTTGGATGTGTTGCGCATGGTGATTGGTTGTGATTTCTTCTTTTACCTCATTTGTTTACTTCTAGCGCCTTATTCACCAGGGAACTGTTGTTTCTCTGACTTAATTCTCCTTGGCTCTCACATATTGATATATTGACGGTCATCTGATAAAACTAACGCAAGAACTCTCCGGATTATTATATCTGAGCGGTTTTGGCCGTTCGGACTCGATATAGGGTCTCACGAGTTATCTGTCGCTCCCTTCGGTATTTAAATAATTTTCTTGTACAGAAATGCTCATTTTGACTTCCTTAATTATTGCCCAGACCCTCTTAATGATTGAATTACTCCCGCCTGGATTTTTCCCTTGGTATAGATTGTTTCGCTTTTCGGAAGTATTTATCGGTTTCTTCAAATTTTACCTGTGTGGCCGAGTTTTACTTCGACCGAAACTTGTTGTATGGTCTTCAGTAGGTCCTTGGCTAGCTTCATGCCTATTCCTGAAATTTTTAAAATTGTGCCACTCCGTCTTCTCGACCAAAATTTGTCAAGGGGTATTTTTAGTGTTTGACAGGGTTATTACAATGACAACCACAGGAGAGAAAGAGATGGCCACATCAAGTTCCGATATGGGATCAACAACTACAAGATGAGCTTCATCAAACCTTAGAACTTTTTTGGGTTCCATAGCGGTTTGATGAGAGGAGACAGCCTGAACATACCAAAGGTAGAGTTGAGTGCACTTTGGGACACCAATGGTGTCGAAAAATACAAGCCTGGTGTGATGAAATGCCCAAAATCAGGCATCCAGCCTTGAGGTATGTGCATAAAGTTATAGCTCACACCTTTTTCGGTAGAAAAAAATCGAGCACGGTTAATCTCAAGGAGTTGAAAATGATTGATGATGGAATGGTGAAACATTTGAGAATGGCTAAAAATGGTACAGAGCTTAAGGGGAGTGGTAGAAGCACCGGTTTAACCACGGTTCTCCTTAAGGAGCTGCTGAGGTGTAAAGCTGCGTTAAGGTCCACCTCGAGTGAGAAGCGTTTTGTAGGCTGTGGGGAACTATTACAACCATCATCTCGGGAAGCAACATAAAAATCGAAGAGGCAACGCATGAGATCGATTGGCTGGACATCCTCTATTTGAAGAAGACTCAATATCTTAGGATGCAAGTGAATAATGGGTTCGAATACCGCTTCTACATGCGGAACAACATGGGAGCCTTGTTTTTTCTCCCTAATGTGAGCCTAGCCACGGTTAGGGAAGCCACCAATCTAGACTTTGAGCCCGCGTTTGAGCATCACTTGCCCTACGGAGCCGGTATCCAGGAAGAGGAACATATAGAAGGGGGGAATGAGTAGAGTGAACGGGAAGCAGAGGTAGAGGAGATGCAAACCGATGGCTCGACAACTCTATCTATGGAGCCAAGCGGTACTATCTCACTCCCAGCACATTACCCAAGGAAGCCAATCCTCCCTTAAAAAGAAAAACCAGCACATTAACCTCTTCCAAAGATGGAACAAGTTGCAAGACCACACCATCAAGAAGGTGGTGAAAGGCATGAAGGGAGTCAAGAGCAAGGTGAAAAGCCTTACTGCCAAGCTGAAGGGATCATCATTTCATAATAATGATGAGGAGGACAAAGGAGAGTGAGACTCAGAGGAAATTTGCACCGTGGAGCTGAGAAGGAGAAAATCAACAAGCTCCATCCCACGACAGCAACCATTGGCGCCGGAGGCAGAACCACCAACGACTTTGCACCATGGGACAACCTCCAGAAGCAGAAAGAGGAAGGCGGTTAGAACACCAACCCATGTCTCCAGAAACCCTTCCATCTCCACCAGTGGGGACACCACGTCCTCACCATCAGGTCAATTCTAAAGCACCCACAAAGTTTTTGTAAATATGCATGTTTAGAATTTAGCATAAGCATTTAGTTCAGGTTAGTGTGTACTCTTCCTCATTTTTATCACATAAGGGACAGTTTGTTTTAAGTTTGGAGAAGTATATACTCATGGCATAGCATTTAGATTAGGATTCATGCAATCATCCATGTGCATGAAAAATCAATAAGAAATTGAAAAAATTCGAAAAAATCACAATAAAGAAGAGCACATAGCCGCATTCAGCATAATTAGATTCGATTTTAGAATGCATTCATATATGTTCATAGCATGTTTGCATATGCGTACACTGAGAAGTCCTTATAGATAGCTGTTTTCAAGTTTTTAAACCTATGCATATACCTTGAATTGTCTAGTGCACCAAATGTCAAATTGAAATTAAGGCAGCACCAATTTTCAAAACTCATCTTTTGCTGATTTAGTCTTGGATGAAAACTTAAATATTTTCATTTTTTCCTTGCTGAACTTGAAATGAAAATTTTGCATTCGAATTATCACATTCTTGTCTTAAAACTCGGTTTTCACGAATTCTTGATTGGACTATCTTTTCCCAAGCAAATCTGCCGACACTAGCTAAGCTTTTTTTCTAAACCATAAACACTTTTGTGAGTGCATGACAGACCTTTGCATCGCTATTTTGAATCTTCCTTAGAAAAAAGTGTTGGGTTTAGGCTGACAAGGATAGGTTTTCATAAAGAAATGACTCGCACTTTGAGCCAATATAAGTTAGGAATGATCCTTGGGTAGTATAATAGGGAGTTTTGATCAACAAGTATTCTTGGAGGAGTCTATGATTCTGTGATGAAAGTGGTGAAGAAAAGCGGTTCTCAAGAAAGATGATTGGGTGCTAAACAAAAACAAGGCGGCATCATGGAAAGGCTCAGTACAAAGAAAATAAAAGGCGGTCCACAAACAGAAAAGAAGGCCAAAACAAATGAAGATCCGGCCATCAACAACAAAGGTGATTTCAAAAGACGCCACAAGAACGAGCCAAGTTCAAAAGCCAAAAAGCCAGTGAAAGGGTGAAGAAGAGACCCCCAAAAAAGAGTCAAGAAAGGTAAAGGTGGGAAAGCCTTAGAAAAGGGTAGACTATGATTGAAATCTTTGGTTTTATGCTAGAGTAGAAGCTGATTAGGTGGTTGGGTAGATGGAAATATGTAGTTGTATGCACCGGTTAGTTTTGCTCTTAGCATTTTTCATAGGGAAGATTCTTTTCTAGAGCGATCCCCGGTTAACTAATTAAGCCCTACCCTCACCCAAATGAATTCAAATGATAACTTGAATGTGATTCACGTTTTAAATAGTTATTAATGAATGTGAAATGGGATGATTAGTGGCTAATGCTTTTGAAGTAAGTAAAACCTTGGTTGCACTCTAAAATTCTAGGTATAGATACCGGGTTAAACTCTTTTAGATAGCATCTCGGACTTTACTTTGTGTTTTCTCATTTATTCTTTATCTCTTAGACTAGTTCATTTGTTTGAGGACAAGTAAAAAGGCAAGTTTAGGGGTGTTGATGTCTCTGCATTTTACATCTCACTCGTGTGCATTTGTCATGGTATTTAGGATGCATTTTCGCATATTTTTTATGATTTAGAGAGAATGGAAGGATGTGAATGGAATGGGGTACAGATCTGGGATGAGGCCAGGACCCGTATTATAGTTAATCATGGCCCAGCCGGATGAAGAAAAGCAAGACGAGATGATAGTCTCAAGAAGACCCAAAGAATAATAGCACTAGGGAAATTGTGATAGCAGACCACGATACCAGCAGATAATACCGAAGGGAAAAGTGGTGGCCTCAAGGGGAGAAATTCCCTTTGGACGCTGAGAATTTGAAGACGAATTCTATCTCGAATTCTATTAAGAGTGTGAGAATTTAATAACCCTGTCAAAAGTTAAAAGTACCCAGAGACGGATTTTGGTCGAGAAGACGGAGTGTCACAATTTTAAAAATTTCAGGAGCGGGCATGAAGTTAGCGAAGGACCTACTGAAGATCATACATAAGTTTCGGTCGAAGGAAAACTCGGTCACATGCGTAAGATTCGAAGAAACTGATAAATACATCCGAAAGGCGAAACAAACTATACCAAGGAAAAATTCAGGCGGGATTAATCCAATCACCAAGCGGGTCTGGAAAATAATTAAGAAAGTCAAAAGGAGTATTTATGTCCAATAAAATTGTAAAAATACCGAATCGAGCGACGGATAACTCGTGGGACCCGACATCGAGTCAGAACAGCCAAACCGGCTCAGATACAATAATCCGGAGAGTTCTTGCATAAGTTTTATCAAACGACCGTCAAGATATCAATATGTGAGGGCCAAAGAGAATTAATTAAGTTGGAGAGACCACAGTACCCTGGTGAAGAAGGCGTCCAGAAGTAAATGAATGAGGTAAAAGAAGAAATTTCAACTAATCACCATGCGTCACACATCCAAATAGATAAGGATGGTCTGGCAAGCCTATAGAGCTATTAGAGAAGGCCTGAGGCTTCGGTTGATGTGATGTAAATCTCCCAAGGATGATGCACTCTAAGGTGGTATGAGGATAAACTTTGCATCCAAGAAACCATGAAATCTCAATGATCAAAGGATGTGGAGCGAATGGTCGCACATAAGCTACGGAAGACTTCTGATATTTCGGTTGATCCCTTGGATATGACGCACCAAGACGGATCTAAATGGATCTAAGGGTCGCACAAGAGTTGCGGAAGGCTCTTGATATTCGCAACTCAATGCCCTAGGATATGACACACCTAGACAACAAAGAGAATTTGATCAATGGATATTACAAACCATGATCAGAAAATGAGATAACCTCTCATAAGGTTCCAAAAATAATAATCAAAGATTTATTATTCAATAAAGATTACATTAGTATTTATAGAAAATACTTGTGGTAAATACTAGACAAATTAATTGTCTTGAAGATGTAAAATACAACTAACAAGACAATGACCAACACTAAACTAAATAAATTGAGTTGAACAACTCTTGGCCTCAAATGATTCTTGAACTCCAATTTTCGTCACTTTTCTTATGCAGAAAATTAAGTGATTTATTTAGGCTCTTCTTGGACTTATAATAGCTTCAAAATGGGCTGGACTTGATACATAACATCATATATGGATTTCTGAGTACTCACCATGTCCAGAACTTCCTAGATTAGCCCATAATCACCCTCTTTGAATGTTGAAGATGTCATTTTGCTTTTGATCCATTAGAGTTGAGTCATGCCTTTTCTTGTACTCTCCATGATTCTATCAGGATGTGTCTTAAATCCAAGGGCAGAGAGGCCCAGATCTTGCCACACAGCCTAGGACAATAGCAACCAAATTTCACTTATAAATACTCCCATCCATTCCAACTTCCTTCGTCACTCCAAAAACCATAGAAAAACCGTGAGAGAGAGAGAGAGTGAGAGTGAAGGTGTGAGGAGTTTAGAATTAGGAGTTGCGGCTTGAGTCAGTTTGGTTCCGGTCTTGCGTCAAGGTGAGTCCCGGTAGATGTGGCCTATCGTTGATCATTGTCTGTGATGCAACGTGAGTTCGTGAAGAGGGCGGGTTAGCGTTGTGTCTCGGGACTGGTAACAGTAGAATAGGATTTGTGCATGTGTGTGTGCGCTAACGTGTTTTGCAAGGAAGCCGCGGATGAGTGTGAATTCACGTGTTATAAACCCGTTGGGTGAGGTAAAGGTTATTACATGGTTGCGGGCCAAGTTACTCTTCTTACCGGGTTAACAAGAAAAGGTGTAAAGGCTACTGTGATCTTTGGATCCATTTGCATGACCCTTCACCAGATTGACTGACGTGCAATTTAAGAGAAAAACCCGTTACAAGGCCGGATGGTCATGTAGGTGGCACTGGTATTAAACATGCATGAGTGAGATTCAAGCGGTGAGGCTTGGACCATGAACGAGTGATAGGACTATCGGCTTGGACCATGAACGAGTGATAGGACTCTCGGCTGTATAGTTATACCGACACACTAGGGTGATATCATCTTGGTATGTGAACGGGAGTTAGGACTAACGACTGCTCAGTTACGCCGGCACACGTTAGGACACTAACATCCCGGTGTGTTAAGCATGGAGGAGTGTGATTCGCCATAGTGAGGTAATCTGACAGCTGTGTGTCTGTCGTGATTGGCGGGGTCATGGTGGTATGTCCTCATAACTTAGTGACGGTGTGGTGGTAGTTCCCCGTTTACCCCATTGCTAGAGAATGACCGTCTATGTGGGAAGACTCGGAGAGACGGAATTGCAGTCTAGGGACGAATTATTTCCGACGGGATATCGAGATGACTTCCGCGAGGCAAGGCGGAGTCAGGCCGAGATGCCCCACGTAATCGGGGCTCGGTTGTGTGTGATGTTCCGGCTTAACTTGTCTTTGTGATACTGAATTGAAGGGTGTTCACGGAGGGGAGCATGTCCCACTATGAGATCTATGTGTCCACGCGTGTGTGAGCATTGTGAGAACGCGGTGATAATAGGATGTGTTGACATTAGAGCATATAGTCTTTTAGGGCCTACATGTTTCGACTATTGTTTGCATGAATACTATTGTGTGTGCTTGAGGGTTGTCTTTGGGGTTTGAGGATTATTATCTTGTTAGTGGGTCCTGGACTCATTGAGTAATCTTAAATTACTAATCCCTTTTTCTTTCCTTGTAAATAACCTTAGAAACCAAACAGGATAGTGAATGACGTGGGCGTTAGGACCTCCGAAGTAGAGTTCGGTGTCTTTTGTAAAATTATAGTAAGTATGGTTAGGAAGTGGTTTTGTAAACTTTTATTTGAACCATGGATCCATGATATACAAAATAAATATCTTGAACTACGTATGTTTTAAGGAATAAAATGGTGTTTGAATATACACACAACCGTTGTTGTATTCCGCTGGGCATTTTACTTAACCCGAGTGAACACAATTCTCTCTCAGAGTACGGGTTGGCAAGCCTTAGGCTCTGGTGGAGGAGATCGAGCTAACTTGACAGGACATCCTTAAGCTTAGATTCGTTATAAGACGGACTGCCTATCGGGCGAACTTCGGCTTTTGTGATGTCTCCGGCTGGGAAGGGTCCTATCCCAAACCAGGGGTGTTACAGTCATCCTCTTGGTCGTGCGCATAGAACTTCACATCTAAGATTGCGAGAAATTGGGAAAAGGCTTCATTGTGAGATAGGTAGGGAGTGTCCATGAACATTTTGAGACCCATCTCGTTGAACAAGATCTGGCCTTTAAGGATGCTGAATTCTTGCATAGTTTTCTCGTGAGGGTAGCGAGTGGTCCTGAACTCCATTCGGTGATAGGCAGCTCTCATCTCCTCCTGGGACATCATCTGTACACCTCCTCTTTGTGAGGAGCTTCCAACCTTCTTTTCCTTCTCACTTGTCAGCTCTCCCAGATCAGCTTTATCCAACTAGACCCCTTCCTGTTGCGGAAACCATTTTTGCTAACGGGTTGTTCTTGTTTTGGAGAGAAAACTTGAAGAAAATTTCTAAAGTGGGAGTTGCCTTGAAAATTATTAGAATAAGATGAGAGAAAGGAGAAGTTTTGCGCTTTTAAGAGTATAAAGTGAAGAGGGAGGCGTGAAAAAGAGAAGTATGCATTGGGTAATTATAAAGAAAGGAAGGGACAAGTAAGGTAAATCTTGTTGGCCGAAATATATGGTTCTCCCTAGCCACAAAATCCTTATCCCCTTGCGCGCACAGGTGGGCCTTAGGGGAGGCTTTTGTCAGGCCTAAATTATTTACTCAATTACCTTTTCGCGTTTACAATGGGGTGAAGCTGTTGTGGCTGCCGGTTGCTATCGTAGGGATGTTAACCTTATACAACACTCGATACGGGTCCTAGTGGTTCATGTTTGGTTTGGTGCAATGGTTTTATCCTGTTGCGGCTACCTGGCGCATACTAATTGTTCCATGCCCCCGAGCGAAGCTCGATGTGGGCAATACTTTGGTACAATGGTTGACTCATAATAAGGTCATCCCGTTGCAGGTTGACTGTTGTGCATCGCCCTGCATTTTCACAACAGGTTCTCCTTGTTGCGACTTCCTGGTGCGAAACCCAATCATCCTCAAACTCCTTCTCCTGTACCAGCAGCCTTCATCGCTGGCCTTGGCTCCTAAAACCGACTTATGAAAACTAGAAAAAGCATTATTATGTACAAGGATAAGCTTGGGGTGCCTCCCAAGAGCACTTATTTTAAGTAGATAAGCTTGATTTTTTCCTTGCTTCTTTATCAACTAGGGGATGTGCACTCATTGATCCTATAAGAGGTTAATTAGCTCCTTCAATGGTTGAAATGAAACTAGCTAGAGATTGGGGAAAGAGCCTCTCCATTGCTTACCTCATTTCCATTTTCAATGGTCAATGTGATATCTTGCTTAACCTTTGAGATAAGCGAATGGGTTAGTTCTCCCTTTGCATCTATACTTAACAGAGGTTCCCCACGAATTGAAAACTTGGGTTTGAGGGTCATACCTTTCAAAGACTCGTTGCGTGAGAGTCCTTGTTTCTCATATTCCATGCGGGAAATCTCCTTTAACGGCTTCTCCTCCATCTCCTCGGTCATGTCCTTAAACAGGTTGCTCAGGCAGCTTCCATCAAAGCTCTCTCCATCTTAACAAATAATCAGGGAGGGATCTTCCTTTTCTTGCTTGGGGTATGCAAACCTTAAGGAATGTGTGTAATCTTTATTATCATCTTTGTGATTGCTTGGTGTGAACCGCATTATCTTGTTCTTGTTTAGATGAAGCTTGGCTATGCCACTCTTGCAATCGTTCATACTACCGGTTGGTGCTAGAACAGGTCTTCCCACCAGAAGCATTTCCTTGGCATAATGTTTCATTTCCATCACTAGGAGCTCCGATGGGAATAGGACGTTGTCAATCCTTACTAGAATGTCTTCCAGAATCCCTATTGATCTCCTTACGCTTCCATCGGATAGGGCTAATGCTCTCTCGCTTTGTGTAAAGCTATTGTACTTAAGATGCCTTGCCGTGGAAAGGGACATTAGGTTGATGCTTGCTCCAATATTGCATAAACATTCTTTGAACTGGACATTTCCCACCTTGCATGGGAGATTGAAAGAGTCTGGATCTCCTAGCTTCCTTACTACAAAAGGCTCCTCTTTAGAGCTTCCTCTGAGCTCTGACATGTATCTCCCAATAACTGCATTTGCCTCGGTATATAGTTTGGCCTTGAAAATCATTAGGAATGTCGGGACTGCCTTATCCCTGGCCATGGTGGCCAGCTGATCTTCTACTTTCTTGAGGACCTCGATCAATTCTGCTTCCTTTTTTTCAATGTCAGCTCCTTTTCCAATGTAGATGAGGTATATGCGGTTTGTACCGTTGTGACATTTTTCCTCAGGCTACCTCTTCCAAAGTTTTCATAACGTGGGCCATATTTTACTTAAATCTCTCACCCCCACTTGAGACCTCGATGTCCTCATCAATTTGGGTGTGTGGTGTAAGCCGAGGGGTGGAGTGTGGCTCATGTGTGCTACGCAAGTTGATCATTTGAAAGTTCTCCTTTGGGTTCATAACTACTTTCCCAGGAAGGTTGTTTGGTTGAGAGGAAGATGTGCTTTCTTTGTTGTTCTCCAGAGTTTTGACTCGGGCAGCCAGAGCATCTATCTTCCCGGTGAACTCAATGTTTAGCCCATCGATTTTGTTGTGGACGTCAGCAAAGCGCTTGTGCATGTCTGATTGGATGTGGGTTTGGCCTTGAAGGAGTTGCTTGAGGCTGGCTTCTAAGTTCAAGCCTTGGTGCTGTGGTTGAGTGGCCTGAGGTTGCGGAAAACCGGGAGGAATGAAAGCTTGTTGTCGTGGTTGGAAACCTCCTTGTAAATGGTTGCATGGGGAAAACCCTTATTGGTTGTTTTGGTTGATAAACGGCTTTGGTCCATCAGTTTGATGAGGGTATGCTTGGTGTTGAGGGTTAGCAACATTTATAGGATATATTTTGATTTGGTCTCAAATTGTTGTATCCTCCTTAAGCATTAACATAGGCTAAGTCTTCATAGTGGATTTCCTCACCTTCTTGTGGCTGCATCATCTTGCCTACATAGTGGACTTCCTTTTCAGTGACTTGACCAATAAGTAGTTTGTCAAGCTTCTCGTTAAGTTCTTTGATATGTGTCTTGTTGGAGTCGCTGTCCTCTTTGGTTCCTCTATTAGAGTGGTCGTAGTCTTTGTTGTAAGAGAACTCACTCTGAGCCAGCTTTTCCACTAGTTGAAGACCTTCTTTAACGTCTTTGGCAAGGAAGTTGACATTGCTCACCGTGTCCAAAAGCATTCTGATCTTAGGCAGCTCACCACAGCAAAAAGTGCTAACTAAGGACTCTTGAGTGTGAGGACATTGCATCATGTACCCCTTAAATCTTTCTCATGCTTCACCAAATTTCTCATTAGTCTTTTGAGTAAATCTGCTTATCTCGTTGTGAAGCCTTGATATTCTTATTGTAGAGAAGAACTTAATGAGAAATGCTTTCTTGCAATCTGCCCATGAAATAATGCATCCTTGTGGTAATGCCTTCTCCCAAGCATGGGTTTTGTCTCCCAAGAAAAACGGAAAAAGCCTGAGCTTAAAGTCATCTTCACTGACTCCGTTTATCTTTGTCATGGAGCAGATTCGGTCGAAGTTATTCAAGTGGTCAGGAGGGTTTTCAAGAAGTAGGCCGAAGAAACGGTTCCGTTAAACCATGAAGACGAGACAGCTCTTAATTTCAATGTTATTGTTGGCGATCGGAGGTGGTTGACTACCGTGGCGGATAGTAGCCGTGTTCAGTGCGTCGCCAGCTTCGATCTGACGAACTCTCCTTTGTTGATGCTGAGCAGCAGCATTCTGCCTATTGTGGTGGTGGTAGTGCAGGAGTTTTTGGTGGTGGCTGGTCAGGAATGCAGCAAGACTCGGAAGAGGATGTCCGAGGTTGGTTTCGTGAAGATCTGATGTAAGCATCATTGTGGTGTTGGGATTTGTGCCTTTCTTTCTTAAGGATTGTCGAACCGATCGTTCAAGTCAGTCAATTTCTAAGACTGGTGGTAGGAGGTTATGGTTCTCGTGAGATCTGAAGTTCATCCAAGATCTACAAGCATGAAAATCATTATAAAAAAAAAGGCTGAAACTTTGTTAAAGAAATGCAAAGGTTTGTCCTTTAGATAGTTAAAAACCGAAATGATCATCTTTGATTTCCTAAGGGCAACAGCGTCAATTGATAATCTGGCTTTTTTCAGCCTGAGGTAATTAATACCCACTACTATGAACTGTGTAGTATATAATTGGTTTATCGAACCATTAGGGAAGTGATGATGCACTCCGATTGTTGTTAACTTTCTTAAGTCAAACCGATATAAGAGAAAAGAAGAATTTATCTTTGAAACTAATTAAAGCTAGAGTCATGTATCACTCAAGACTCAATGATGAGTTCGAATGAGAAAAACCCTTACTATAAACGAGTAAGGATTTAGACCTTAAAATGAGATGAACAAATCTAATAAAAATAGTTACTTTAGACTAAGAAAAACGATTAAGCTGTAAAAGAGTAAATTTTAAGATGAAATGAGGGTTATTGATGAGTTTTCCTTGGAGAATGGAGACTCCTGAACTCTATCTCACCAACTCAGAGTGAAAATCTCGACAAGTAGCAACTTGGAATTGGATTTGCTGGTAAGAGGTTTCTAAAAAAAGATTATCCCGTGGTTTGCAGGTAGAACCCCTTTGGTCCCTATGCCGCCAAAGCTAGATTTTGCCTAGTGACGGTGCAAAGGGCTAAGCTTTATCACCATACCTCATAGAACCGTGGAGCTCCTTATTCAACTAGTTTCCTAGGTAAAGGAAGCTCCATCTGCTCAAACGGTTCAGACTTAGACTCAAAGAGTGGTTCTCTCTTAGAGAAGCCTAAGAACTCGCTTTAAGTGATAAAGCTAATATAAGCACTAAGAAAAGTAAGAGAAAAATAATCTTAGTTCTAAGCTAGAAACTGAGTAGGATATTGATCAAGACACCTCATTTCTCCTCAAGCTATCAAGAACACCCTATATGAACTACTCATTATCCATGAAAAGGGTCTCAAAATCCATAAGGATAATTATTATTTCATGGTTCCTAAATCGCAGAAATAAAGAGCAGTAAAATAAATAAGATCTAAAAAAAATATAGATTAAGTACTTAGATTCAAATAGCATTAAAAACTTAAACAGGGTTAAGCTCCCAACAACTTTTAATGGCGGAAATAAAGTTCGACAGAAATGGAAAACAAAAAAGAGAAGACAATTTAAAAAAATTTCAACAGACAGCTCTTTGGTCTCGAGGATGAGGTGACTTTATAGGCGCGAGTGGAAACCCCTACCGGGACCACTTTTGGTAGTGTGATGAGCTGCATTCGTCGCGTATTGATGGGTGTGGAACGAATGAGGACGGCTGTACGGATTTGCATCGCATCGGGGAAGAACATCGGATGTGGTATTACTCAATGTGCAAACCTCGGGTTGTTCTGCACAAGGTTGAGCCAGTTGTTATTGGTTGATGTGCAAACTTGGGGAACATTGCATCGGGTTCTTCCTCTTTTGTTTTGGCTGATGTGCAAAAATCCCAGATTTTTGCACCGGGTTGAACTTGTTGTGCATGCCGGTTGCTTCCCGAGAGAACACATTTTCTTGACCTATTTCCTCAAGAATTTTTCCTTCTGCTTGGATAGTCTCTCTCTACTTATTGGTCACCTGAAAAAAAACCCCACAAATGCAATAAAATGTAGAATCCTAGTCTAATGTAACAAAGTCTAAAATGGGGTGAAACCTTAAAAAAATATGCAAAAATGCATCCTAACTACTATGAAAATACACAAGAGTGAGATGTAAAATGAAGAGATATCAGACCACCGTAATGGCAGGTATTAGTGATTTTTTTTTTTATGTGGCTGTATTTCGATGAAATTGGGGTAAGTTCAAACATCAATGATTCGGGTAGTCAGTATTGAGGGATTGAGATTTCAAATGCAGGATTGAGTGATTCTATCTTAAGAGGTCTATTTGATTTTAGTTTCAATTTTCAATTTTCTCTGGAAGTTCAGAAAATGCAGAATGAGATACTAATATACCAGATAGGTTGTTTATGATGGACAAATTTCCTAGCAGATGGTTAAATGTGTATTCGAAGGTGGACACTCTGCTTTTTGTGCGATAACAATTAGAAGGGACATAGGATTTAGAGGATTAGGAAGTCTTATTCTGGGAAGTCATTTGACCTGTCCGTGGGAAGATGTTCAATTTTGTGTAAGCTTATCTACACTTTGTTGACCAGACAGCTGGTCGTGAGAAAAATGTATGTTTTGTGGTCGGTCTTTGGTGGACACCCTTTAAGGTTCTCTCTCCATGAGTCTCGAGTTATAACTGGATTACCTTGTGGTTAGTTTGAAGAAGGATGCCATGAGTACCAGTTGCCAATCAGGGATGAATCGTATGGATACTGGAAAAAATTGATTGAACCTGATCGACAAACAACATTGAGCGACATAGCGAATATGTTGAATGTTGAACTAGACATGCCCAGTTGGAGACGAATTCATTTAGTGCTAATACTTATCATCGATGGAGTATTGATGGCATCAACACAGATGCATAGGCCAACGCTTAAGTATGTGAAGCATGTCGAAGATTTATATGCTTTCTCACATTCCCTTGTGGCTGGGAATCGTTTTTGTAGACCATTAGCTCAATAAGACCTGGTAGAAAAATAATGGGCAAGTGTGAAGATCTAGTGGGGACATATCAGGAGTAATTGCACCAATCATCTTTCCGCTTCTTTGGGTTCCCTCTCGTGCTACAACTGGTTGTATTGGAGGCAATATCTGGACTCCTTGGGAAGCTAGGTGGCAGAGGTTGTGAAGTGACCCTTCTTAACTATTCAAGGGAGAAGCTGCTGAAGAATTTCGGATGAGCGTTGATGGAAGTATTGGATGCTGAGTGGGACCGAAAGGTAAGAGAGAAAATCATACTTGTTTGTATTTATTTGTTTTTTTAGAGAACATATTGAATAAAAGTGTTGGCGGTAAATGGTGGTTAAATGTGGTGGATGCAATCGGACATGTCCACATTGTCGCAAACACGTGGATGGTGTATCTAATGCATATTATTCATGTGTTCACACACATGTGGATGAACATAAGTATAAGTATTTTATCTGACAACTAATTTTTTAAGAAAAAAATTGCAGTTGCTTATCTAACCTATAGTGGAATTTAATGCACAAGAGATTGAAGGTTGGGGTGAGTGGGATGACGAGGACAGAGACAAGAAGGTGGAGTACATGGAGAAACTAATAATGTATGGTCACACATTTAAAAAGAGTGAGTGGTGGAGGAGAAATGCTTATGTGGACATGCTCATACATAAGAGCAAGGAAAGTAAAGTGACACGCAAAAACCATATGTGCAAGAAAGGAAGACTACTGTGCAAAATAAGAAGCAATCGGGAGTGTAAATACAAAGGCGTTTGAGTATGTATTTTTCAAAGAAGGTAGAAGGTAGTGAGGCTAAGATTGAATCTTTAGTAGCACATATGGAAGAGCTGACTTAGGAGGTAAAGAAGTTGATAGAACGAGTTGTGGAGAGAGAAGGAAATATGGGAAGGAGAGGAACGCAAGCGCGTATGATAAACCTTTCAAGGCAGAAAATTGAAAGTAACCGCAGGAGAAAGCGGGATAAAGTAGTAGAACCAATGGCCTAAGAAAAGGATTATAGTTTGATAGAAGGTGAACACCCGAGGATAATTAGCCTTAAAGAAGGTGATGGGATGCTGCTCCAGTGGATTGGTTCTGATGGAGATTATATTAGTTCTCCAGGGTAGTCTAATGGGATATGTTTGTATGATCTTCCATTATCCATGTATGATCTTTCATTGTGATGTGGAAGACGATTTAATTGTGTTTTTGTGTTATTTCTTTTAGTGGAAAGTGGTAGCAAGGAATAGACAGGGGATGTTGAGGATTTATGTTTGTTTATTTAGTGTCCGTTATTTTGATCTGAACGAAAATCTTGTAAATATAGGTTGGTTGTTTTATAGGTATTTTGTGGACAAGTGGTTGAACACCCGAAATGCATGGCGAAGCTAGAGGATGGGAAGTGTGTGGTTATGCTGATGCACGGTTAATTTATTATCATTTTAGATTTATGAAAATGATATGACCATTGGTGTTGGGGTGTGTGTGTAGGATGTGTCATGTGGACAAGTTCTTGTAGATAATTGTAATTTTGAGGAGAAAAAAGTATGTATTGACAACTGTAATGAGAAAGTAGTAAATGTGGATGGGAGGAAGAAAGAGGATGAGGGGGATAAGGTTAGAATTTTGTTTAACTTCATATATAATTTGCATAGGAAAAAAAGTTAGTCTAATTCTTATTTTTGAATAGGGATTTGAGAATAATGAAGGACAGAATTCGAATATGGGAGCAGACGTAGTTTTTGATGTAAGTGAATTTCTTGCGAAGAAAAGGGCTAAGCATGCACCAATGGAAAGTGAGGTTGAGCTTGCTGTTTTATTGCAGCGTAAGCAACCATACACAATAAATAAGCTTGTGCCCTTAGTGGAAGATCCTGACTATGTGGTGTTTGAGAAGATCTTGTTGACAGCAAGAAAATTTTATGTTTTTTTAAGTGTCGTAGCCGATGTTACATTATGCGCATCATTAAGATGTTTATGTTTTTGAATGGTGTGTAGGGTACACCTCACAGCAGCAAAATTCGACATCTCCAACAAATTTTCTTGGATTTAGCGAAGCTTCAGAAATGGGTGTCCATCCTGGTATAGTTTTGTGGCTAACTTGAATGCAATTTATTTAATTTTTTGTTGTGAAGTAATGAATGCAAATTGTTTGCACTATATGAAAGTGTTAATGGAGTTCCTAGAGGTCCGACATGTTGGGATATTGGTCACTGAACGTCCATGTTTTGCTTCACCATAGTTAGTAAGTCACCTACAATGGAAAAAACGTTCATTCAACGCTACTATTAAGAAGGACCGTATGGTTTCTGATATGAGGTTGAAGCAGTTGGTGGTAGTGCTTGAAAAAATATGGGTAGAGGATGTGGATACGGTTTATGCGTCAATGATTTGGGATGGCAGCCATTGGGTAGGCTTATGCATTAACCCAAATTTGTGGACAATTGAGGTGCTGGACCCATTTCTGTTGCTGAAAGCAGAGAAGAAGGTAGCAGGGTTTAGGAAACTGCTTGTAAATATGTTGTGATACATTGTTCAGAAATTATACCCCCAAGGGCAACACAGTCCCATTGCTTGAAGCATTTTCTATGGCGCTGTTTGAGTGGTTTATATGAGAATTTTCGAAGTGGTGATTGTGGTCTAGTTTCTGTGAGTTAATGGAGTTGCATAACAATGGAGACGATAAACCAGGGATGACTGGTATAAATGATAACATGGTGTCTTTGTATTGTAGTTAGGGGAGTTGGTAGAAACATGTGGGTTTTTTGTTGGTGTTGTCCATATTAAGTATGAAAGGGATTAATGCGGATTGATTTTGATGTAAATCTAATGGTATGTTGTATATATAGATATATTATGTTGTGTGAGTTTTTTTTTTGTTATGTTTCTCCAATGTATTGGCTACTATGGATTTGTTTGGTTGTAAATATTTTGCATGATAATATAATGGTGATACGTTTGGTATATGAATATGGTAACGTTTGAAATGTACATATGGATATTCAGTATTTGTGATGTATATATGTCATATGGATGAGGTAACGTGGATATGTAGTGTACATGTCCATATAGAGTCGTCCATCGAAACGAATATTAAATGTCGATAGGCATGCATCATCCATGTGGACATGATACATGTTAGGGAATAGTAAACCTGTCCATATGTACATATGATGTGTGGTACATATTGTCAAAGAAAAGAGTAAACCTAAAAAACTGAGTATTGAATGCCAATAGTCATAGAAAATTCTGTTTCTGGGTACATAAGGGCATGTTCACATAATTGATATATGGGGCTATGTCCATACGGATAGGTCTGCGTAGAAGAGTATTGAATGTTAAAACCATATGTAGGAAGATCGGCGGATAAATCAGATATAGATTAAGATGAGTAGGCAGCATTTTACCTTACCTGAGTACAAAACGTGTCAGTTACAAAAGTAATCGTAGGAAGATAATATAGGTGCCCCAAATGTTTGACCAGATTAGGCAGCTAAAATGATTTCAAAAGAAGCCACTAACAATAACAAAATTACAAAAAACCTGTGTCATAAACTTTTTGAAAGATTATGAACAATCTATCCACAGATCATTCTCCATATAGATTGTGGATATAGCGTCCAACAGTTTCATATATGATTTTTGCAGGTAGTCCTATTGTGACCATGCTCGCTGCACCGAGTATACTTGTTAAGGACCGCTTTGGATTTCTTGGCGACCTGTGAGATTTAAAGATGTTCATGAAAAGAGATAAATAATGTAATGCTATCAATTATAGTATTTTGGTTGGAAGGCTTACATGGATATCTCCGGTTAAGGAGATTCGTTTCTCCTTAGGACGACCAGAAGGTTTCTGAATTTTTGGTGACATGAGGATAGTTTGTTGCACCTTTCTGGTACATCTTCATCATTGGTTGATGCTTCAGTGTTTATGACATCTTTTTAAGTATCTACTCACGTCTGGAATTTGTAGCAATCCCGAACCAACGGTCCATATGGCATATCCATATTGTCAGAAACTTGTAGAGCATGTCCACAAGGGATTTTCTATTTCGAGTACAATTGACAAGTACATATTTATTTGTCAAGTACAACGTGTTGAGACTGTCCAAATATCTTCGGGACTTGAGAGCTCTACCTGGAAATTGAGTTGATCTTGCTGCCCTTTGTGAATGTCATGTTAGCAGTCATGATTTTGTCAACTTCCAGAGTTACAAATCCTCTATGGGCAAAATATATTTTCCTTCTAGTAGAAAACCACATGGTAAGCATTCTTTGGATAAACACAAGAAGCTTCACAAAAAGAGAGGCCCTTGCCTTTCTTAGAGACTTGTTCAACTGCTCGGCTATGTTATTTGTCATCATATTGTAATGCTGACCTCCAAAATAAACTCTGGTCTAAGTTGTTACACCTATTTTCTCTAAGTTCTTGGTGCAAGCTGAGTTAGTAGAGCTGATTTTGCTGAAAATATCTATGTGGCCGCCAATACGGAAGGCAAAAGCAGCCTAACCAACCAGTTTTTAGAGGCCATTTTTCTTAAACCTTGTGTTAATATTATGCATCAAGTGAACAATGCACACACCATGGTGGGCTTTGGGGAAGATGAGGGTGTTGTCGGCAATGATTCGCCAATCACAATGTGGATCTGCTCAATTTAGCACAAAATAATTTTTTTTGGTCCAAGTTTTTTTTAAGTTGGACATGTTTTTGATAGCGTAAATTTGCTAAAGCAACCCAGAAGTCTTCTTTGCTAACAAACAACTTGCTAACAGAGATATCATCATCGGTTTCATCCACATCCAAATCAGATACTTCAGCCGCTGCATATTGTGTATGGGGGTATATCAAATTCCTCATTTGCCACGTATGCAAGCGTCCTGGGAGGGGCAGAAGATTGAGTTGAAAATTGAGGCATTGCAGGAGTTTATGGCATTCCATTAACAGTTGGAGGATATCCAAAAGGAGAAGTGTCCAGATGGAAGCGAATTGGTGGAGGGCATCATCTGGTCATATTTACGATATCCAAAAGAGAAATGTCCAGATGGATCCGAACTGGTGGATTGCATTCCTTGGTCAGATGGGTGATGTCTAGAAAAGAACTATCCAAATGGTGTTCCTTGATCCTCTGTCTTCCAATCTGTATTGGGTACACCACCTGTGAGAACGATTTGGTCAAAATGCATCATTGGTCGTGCAAAGGTCTTCAGAAGGTCCATTTGAGGTATCAGATGGGTGTGGTAGATCACATGTAATCTCATTTGCATTAGAAACAGCATAAACATCATCCAGCAATTGTCCCCAGAACTCATGGTCGTATCCACGTGGTTGTACATCATCTTCATTAATCTGCCGCGTAATGCCTTCTTCTAATACAATGTCGTCGTCACATAACTACAAATCTTTTGCGTGGTGACTCTCACTTTTAAGCCTTTCTTAATCTAACTCCACATGTTCGACGAGTCTTTCATCGTCCAACAGAAATGGTCTATCTTTAATCAAGCAGTTGATGCAGAACCATAACCATCTTATGTCCCCGTACCATATCTAGTGGAGCCGTCTCCTTGATCGAAGACGCAATCGTGCTCGTTTGGAGGAACTGGTGTTGTGTAGCCAACAACATTGTCGTCAACTTCACTTGCCAGGGTTTTTCTTACAACTCGGTCGAATCTGACAAACAGATTCATGGATTTATTGAGATAGGAATGCCTAGAAAAAAAAAACCAATGGCCCTGTCCTTGGTTAACGGAACGGGAGATGTTGTTAAACATGTTGTTAAATCCTTGGTGTTCGGTGGCCAGTAAGTTAACGAGACAGAGGTATCAACATCAAAGTAACTGAAGAACTCTGCTAGTACATTTTCATGAAGATAAATCAAAGTAATCTCGACTTGAACAGGAACAACCGTGGACATTTGTTGTTTGTTGATGACAATGTCCCGCTTCCCATCGACGGAGCAGCTCCAATCTTCAGAAATAACCAAGAAATTGTCGCCCTTGAATTCTTCAATTATTCATGCATTCGTTTGATAGGAAAATGAAAGGAGCCGGGGATTTTAGTAAGAAATTAAAGCTGGTGGTTAAAATAGAGATAGATGAAAAGATAAATCTTTAAAAAATTGAATATTATTAGTTTAATAATCGACATATCTGCCAAAATAAACATTTATGAGAAAATGGACGGCCAACGTTAAATCGAGTACATATCAATCTCATCAAACTACTTTCTTATCTCTCCATATGAACGGTCGAGATTGATCTTGTTTTAAGTTAACAATTACTTTTGTCCAACCAATTGCAAACTATATTCTACGTTACAACTAAGGATATAAAATCTTTATAAAAGAAATAATAACAAAAATGAGTTAAATATATATCTATAAATGTTATAAACTGAAAAAAATTAATAAAAATATGCCTGAAAATTTATATTTCTCCATTTATTTGTAATAATTGTTATACATAATATTTTCTCATTTACTTTTATTTATAAAAAAATTATATAACAAAAAATATTTTTTATTTAATTTCATAACAAATAATAAATAACAAATATTATTCTTTAATTTTTTTATATTTTTCATTTTCGGTTTTTTCTTACATTACAATTATTTTTTAATGATCACCAATTAAACCCTAAATTTTAGAAGTTATCAAAAAAAATGACCGCAATCTACATTGATGAATTCTCGAAAATAACACATTTTGATGTTTACGAATATACCACTACTTTTAGTTAATCTAAATTCTCATTTCTCATTAAATTTAAACTCTCATTTGTTTTCAATCCCGTAAATCTTAAACCCTAAATCTTAAATTCTAAATCATAAAGTCCAAAATATAAACCATAATTAATAATTAGAGTAATATACTCATATATATTTAAAATGATTATTCTAGTTGAATGTTATTTTTTTTTAAGTTTATAATTATCTTTAAACTCTTTAATGAATGCTTATTTGTGGCTTTCCCCCTTATGTGCTATTTTTGTATATAAATACCAAAATATGCTATTTTTTTTTTTTTTTGCATATATCACCAAAATATGCTTTTTTGACATAAACACCAAAATAATCTATTTGAAATTATTACTCATCTCCATTTGACAAATGTCCGGCATTTGCAAACCACAAAAAGAAATATCGCATGATTTATTTTCGAATTGTTACAAAAGTCAATACTCGAAGGAAAAATGTCTTCGACGAAACGTAACGCAATATGTATAATTAATTATGTGGAGTCCACTGTCACTATGCACGCATAGTAACTTTCTCTTTTTGCCTCTATATAAACGAACGAACTTTTCGTTTGAAATCACAATTCAGAAATAGAAAAGTTTCTTATAAAATAATTCTCTCTCTCGCTTCTTCTTTTAGTCTTGGTATCCCGAAATTCTGCGGGTATAAAAATCTTACTCTTATTTATATTTATTTACCATATAGATTATACTCATTATTATAACACTTTATCAGCACGATCACTCTATGATACGGCTATATAAATTTAATATATATACATACTCTATTATAATGGTCGGTATATCCGCCTGTATAATTTTATTTTATAATAGTTGTTCAATGCACCATTATTTACGTAATATTACAGTGAGCGGTTGGTCGCCTCGTTATTAATTTACCGATATTATATTATGGCTGCTAAATGCACCATAATTATCTATTTACTATTAATATTAAATTGGACAGCTAAGCCGCTATATAAATTTATTTATTGTTCTAATGTGGCCAACTCTGCTACCATAATATTATGTTTAGATATATGTTTATATTATAATTATTATAAAAGGAGGCTCGGCCACCTGTATAAACTTTATGTTTAAAAGTTAGGAAGTTTAATCAATTACTTATTGAAATTATATTTATTAATTTTAATTATTTTTAACCTCTCTTTCACCAACGGTCATAAAGAAAAAATTTCAAATTTTTACCTTTTTCAAACGGCTATGAACAGTGTTTTCAATCTATAAATATATCAATTCTTCATTCATTCACTTCATTCAACGATTTCACCTCCTCTCAAATATTTTCCAAACAACTTTCTTTAAGATTTTATTCTGTAAGAAAGATGATTCGTTTATTTTTGATTTTATGTTTGATTGTAATTTTCACTTCGATTTATGGTCTCTTCATTGGAGAATTTACTCCGGCAGAATTTACCATAACCGTTGCATTACTCTTTTATGCATTGTTTTTCCTTGTAATCGCTTGTATTATTCATGTAAACAGTTCATCTTAATATAAATTAATATTACCGTACTAATAAAAAATTTATGATTTTTGTTTTTAGAAAATCAAATGGCAAATATTGAGAAGCTTAAATTCCCGGCTCTCAAAATAACTGGAGCAAACTACATAGCATGGACAACTAATGTCGAGATTTATCTTGAGATAAAAAAGCTAACCGACACTGTCAAAAGTGGAAACAAATCGCCTGCTGAAAATAAAGCAGAAGCGATAATCTTTCTAAGGCAACACTTAGATGAAAATGTGACGCATGACTCTGCACACATAAAAGACCCAGCAGAACTGTGGCAAGCTCTAAAGGAACGGTTTGACAACCAGAGGGAAGTGAATCTACCTCATGCTCTTGAAGAGTAGAAGAACCTGAGGTTCCAGGATTTCCAAAAGGTTGCAGACTATAACTCTACTATACTGAGGATAGTTTCACAATTGAAATATTGTGGTCATCCTGTCACTGAAGCAGAATTGCTTGATAAAACATATCTCATATTTCATAAAGAGCAGGGTGTCTTGCCAGAAATATATAGAAAATGTGGGTATAAAAGGTTTTCTGAATTGGTAGTGATGCTCATTCTCGCAGAGAAGAATAACGAGCTTCTCATCAAAAACCACAATTCTCGACCCACGGGAGCCAAAGCACTCCCTGAAGTGAACTCTACGGCCGTGGAAAATTCTGAAAGGAAATTCCAATCTTATCGGGGTTGTGGCCATCGATTTAGTCGCGGACGTGGAAGAACTTACAATCCAAAGGGGAGAGGATCTAACAAATGGGTCCGATCTGAACAACATTCCAAGGGGATAGAAACCCAAGTGGATATCACCCAGAAGCGTGAGAATGTATGTTACAGATGTGGATCCAAAGGATATTGGTCTCGTACATGTCATACCTCACCACATCTTTGTAAGTTATACCAAGAGTCCACAAAAGGCAAAGGAAAAGAGGTGAACCTTACGGAGGATTTTGAGGGTACAACGTACCTCAACTCTCCAGACTTTGCAAATGATTTCGACGAGACCACCATTATGGAGAACTGAAATGCTTGTAGTGAGACTGCTGAATAGTCTCCAGAAATGCCATGTATAATTATCACGTTTTCAGTTTTTACAAAATAACGTTGTTTTCACAACAGACTAATGTATAATTATTATGTTTTCAGTTTCTATCTAATAATGTTGTTTTTACAACAACATAATGTATAATTATCGTATGTCCTTTCCTATGAATAAATTTCACATTATTTTTATTGATGTTTATGTTAATTACAGAAATGGATCACGGTATGGATGGAACAAAATCCAAGAAAAAGATTCGAGAAATTTGCATACCAGATAGTGGAACAACGCACACTATTCTAAGACAAAAGAGATATTTCTCTAATATAAAACCAAGAAGAATAATTGTCAATACAATATCAGGTCCTGCAGACGTGATTGAAGGAACTGGTAAAGCCAACTTTATGTTGCCTAATGGGACAAAGTTTTTCATAAATGATGCCTTGTATTCTCCAAATTCTAAAAGGAATTTGTTGAGTTTTAAAGACATATACCGTCAAGGATATGATACTCAGTCTGCAACTGAGAATGGAAAGAAGTATATGTATGTAACTTCTGATAAATCTGGCCAAAGGCATATATTGGAAAAGTTCCCAGAACTCCCTTCTGGTTTGCACCATACTTATATAGATGCAATTGAATCAAATCTAACGATTAAAATAAATCCATAAGATTTCACACTGTGGCATGATCGCCTTGGACACCCAGGCACTACAATGATGCGGAAAATCATAGAGAGCTCACATGGTCATTCACTGAAAATCCAAGAGATAAATCAGGGGAAGAAAATGACATGTGCAGCATGCTCTCTGGAAAAGTTGATCATAAGGTCATCACCAACTAAAATCGATAAAGAATCACCAAAATTCCTTGAACGAATTCAAGGCGATATTTGTGGACCAATACATCCACCATGTGGACCATTCCACTATTTTATGGTATTAATTGACGCATCCAGTAGATGGTCACACGTCTGTCTAACTCTCGAAATATGGCATTTGCGAGGTTTCTTACTCAGATAATCAAACTGCGAACTCAGTTTTCTGATTATCCCATTAAAAGAGTTAGATTAGACAACTCTGGTGAATTCACATCCCAAGCGTTTAATGATTATTGTATGGTAACAGGAATTGAAGTTGAACATTCTGTAGCACATATTCATACACAAAATGGTTTGGCTGAATCATTAATTAAACGTCTGCAATTGATTGCAAGACCATTGATCATGAGATCAAAACTCCCAACCTCTGTATGGGGACATGCTATTTTACATGCAGAAGCACTTATTCGGATAAGACCAAGTGCGTACCATAAGTATTCTCCACTACAATTAGCATTTGGTCGAAAACCAAATATCTCCCATTTTAGAATCTTTGGTTGTGCGGTATATGTGCCTGTAGCACCACCACAACGTACAAAGATGAGACCGCAGAGAAGGTTGGGAATATATGTTGGTTGTGATTCTCCATCAATTATAAGATACCTAGAACCACAGACTGGTGATGTCTTTACGGCACGTTTTGCCGATTGTCATTTCGATGAGAAGGTACTCCCAATTCTAGGGGGAGAAGCTAAACAAGTAGGAAAAGATATCAAATGGAGTGTACCATCCTTATTACACCTTGATCCACCTACTAAAGAGTCAGAACTAGAATTTCGCCGAATTGTGCATTTGCAAAGTATAGCAAATCAGCTACCAGATGCATTTGCAGACACCAAAACGGTAACTAAATCTCATATACCAGCTGCAAATGCTCCTGCTCGTGTTGAAATACCACATGAACATGGAAGAGCAGATAATACGGGTGAGTCCAAAACACGCTTGAAGCGTGGTAGACCTGTTGGCTCTAAAAAATAAAAATCCTAGAAAACAAAAGGAAGTTGAGATGGATAACATACCCAAAATAGCAGAAAATATTTTGGAGGAAACAAACGATGAGTCTACTGAAAAAGTAGAGGATCACGAGTCAGAAGAAAACCATGAGATTTCAATCAACTACATCCATAACAGAAAGATATAGAATAGAAATGAAAAGGATATCGTTGATGATGCTTTCTCATACCTTGTATCAGAGGAAATAAATGAAGAAAACGATGATCCAGAACCAATATCTGTTTATGAATGTCAAAAGAGAAATGACTGGAAAGAATGGAAATATGCAATACAAGTTGAACTAGATTCACTTAATAAACGCGAAGTGTTCGGATCTATTGTACTCACACCTGCAGATGTGAAACCAGTTGGATACAAATGGGTTTTCGTTCGGAAAAGAAATGAGAAAATTGAGATTATAAGATATAAGGCTCGTCTTGTTGCTCAAGGTTTTTCTCAAAGACCTGGAATAGATTATGAAGAAACATATTCTCCCGTTATGGATACAATCACGTTTAGATTCCTGATGAGTCTAGCGGCTGATGAAAATCTAGAGATGCGACTTATGGATGTTGTTACGGCATACTTATATGGATCACTAGATACTGACATATACATGAGAGTTCCCGATGGGTTTAGGATGCCGGTAGCATTAAAATCTAAACCAAAAGAGTTATGTGCAATCAAATTGCAAAGATCATTATATGGGTTAAAACAATCTTGACTTATGTGGTATAATCGTCTCAGTGAGCATTTAACGAAAGAAGGATATATAAATGATCTTATATGCCCATGTGTTTTTATCAAGAAAACAACATCTGGATTTGTGATAATCGCAGTATATGTTGATGATCTAAACATCATCGGAACTCATGAAGAAAAAGCATCAAATTATTTGAAAGGAGAATTTGAGATTGAAGATCTCGGACAAACAAAGTATTTTCTTGGCTTACAGATTGAGCATTCCCAAAAGGGTATATTTGTGCACCAATCCACATATACCAAAAGAGTGTTAAAACGCTTTAACATGGACAAGGCAACTCCACTCAGTACTCCTATGGTTGTTAGATCACTCAATGTTGAAAATGATCCATTCCGACCACATGAGGAAAACGAAGAGATACTTGGGCCTGAAGTACCATATCTAAGTGCAATCGGAGCCCTTATGTACCTTGCAAACTGTACACGACCTGATATATCATTTGTTGTTAATCTTTTGGCAAGATTCAGTTCGTCCCCTACACGGAGACACTGGAATGGGATTAAACACATCCTCCGTTACCTACAAGGGACTATTGATTTAGGTTTGTTTTATCCTAAAAATTCAAATGGTCAAATGATAGGCTTTGCAGATGCAGGATATTTATCAGATCCACATAAAGCCCGATCACAAACGGGATATGTTTTCACGATCAGAGGCACTGCTATATCTTGGCGTTCTCAGAAACAGACGGGTGGCTACTTCCTCGAATCATGCTGAACTCATTGCACTCCATGAAGCAAGTAGAGAATGTGTATCGTTAAGATCAATAAGCCGACACATCCCATCAATCAGTGGGATTCTCAGAAATACGGAGCCAACTATCTTGTATGAAGACAATGCTGCATGCGTTGCTCAAACGAAGGAAGGATATATCAAAAGTGACAGAACTAAACATATACATTCGAAGTTCTTCTCATATACTCAAGAACTTGAGAAGAATAAAGAGATTGAAGTAAGATATGTTCGATCATGCGACAATGCCGCTGATCTGTTCACAAAATCATTGTCCACCACAATGTTCAAGAAGCATGTCCATAACATTGGAATGCGACACCAGTAAGATCTATGAGATGATCTTTATTCGAGGGGGAGTTTGCACAGTTGTACTCTTTTTACCTTACTATGGTTTTTCCCACAGGATTTTCCTAAGAAGGTTTTTAACGAGGCAACAAAGACGCAACATACGAAATTGACATTGGTCTCCAAGGAGGAGTGTTACAAAAGTCAATACTCGAAGGAAAAATGTCTTCGACAAAACGTAACGCAATATGTATAATTAATTATGTGGAGTTCACTATCACTATGCACGCACATTAACTTTCTCTTTTTCCCTCTATATAAACGAACGAACATTTCATTTGAAATCACAATTCAAAAATACAAAAACTTTTTATAAAATAATTCTCTCTCTCGCTTCTTCTTTTAATCTTGGTATCCTGAAATTCTGCGGGTATAAAAATCTTACTCTTATTTATATTTATTTACCATATAGATTATACTCATTATTATAACACACGAATATATAAAACCATTGCGATCAAATTAGATTACGAGAGCTGACTTATCTAACTCTCTTTATTATTTTGAACTTAAAACATGAAAACAACAGTGTTTAAAACTGTTCAAATTCAAACGCGAAATAAGGAAAATACATACATAAAGTTCACAATGCTCATCATTTTTACGATGTTCTCTTGATGCAGCATTTGGATTTTCCACACAAAGGCACTATTAGCCTACTGCAAGAACTCTCTTGGGTCAGTGACATGGCCGGTTAGAGCCGAGGCTGCAGCGGTGTAAGGAGAAGCCAAGTAAATCTGCCCTTCTTTGTGTCCCATCCGACCCGGGAAGTTCCTGTTCGTTGTCGAGACACACACCTGGAATAGTAGAATAAATTGGGACAGAATGAGCATATCTTTGTCATCACTAAATTGAATATGAATCGCAATTACAAGACGCAAATCAGTTAATCAAGAGTGAATCACAAAATAATTAGACAAGTACGGTAAGAAAGAGGTGCGTACTTGAGGTTCATTCAAACGAGCGTAGGTGTCTGCTGGGCCACCAAGGCAGGCACCACAGCTAGGACTAGTTGGTGTGTCACAGCCAGCTTCTTCGAATATCTGCGCACATGTCTTTCCACCTGCTCCAGGCACAGGGAGGGCATACACATCCATCCACACCTGAAGACATGACCAGATAGATACAATGCATTGGAGTGTTTTTATTCTGTGATAGAACCAAGCAAAACCATTTGAGATGGTAAAATGTTAAAAATGTATTGCTAACCTTCTGAGTAGCCGGGACTAGGAAAGTTGGGACTTTGACTTGCTTTCCCTGCAAATACAGAAATAGATTTTTTCATGAGCCTAAAACGACAACCAGTAAGAGGTGATCGACAAGAGGAAAGAACCGTAGACAAATAATCAACAGCAAAACTGACTCATCCAGAGACAAACAAAGCGCATAACAATGCTTGCTAAAGGATTAAGAAAACTATTGCTGGCTTTTTTAAACATATCATCTTGATGAAGTCTTTGCTTCAGATCAAGAACACAGGATAACAGTTTGTTTTGTAAGTTCGAAGATTATAGCACCCAGAAATCGAGTAAAAGAGTTGTAAGCATGGCAACTAAGACGCAGAAAAACAAGTGGAACTTACTGCTGCATGGAAAAGTTTAGCTGCAGCCATAAAATCCTCCGTCTTCCCACCAGTACAAGAACCGATGTATACTCTGTCAATTTTCACATCTTTGCATTCTCTTGCTAGAGCACGGTTGTCAGGAGAATGAGGCTGAAAAAAAATCCACAATAGCAAATCAATTATTAATAACTTGAGGTGGCAACAATAATTCAATGTTTAAATTTGGAAATCATGATAAACCCACCTTAGCCACCACAGGCTCCAGCTTTGACACGTCAAATCTATAATCTGCCACAAAGCTATGGAAGAAAACAAAGAAAAAATTAATATAACACAAAAAAAGTTCAACTGCAGACGGCATTTCCCAACCAAAACACACGAAACAAAAATTACTTGAAGAAAGACCATTCTAACAAGTTGCAATACTCATATGAAAAGTATGTTTGAAACATGTGCTACATATCCAGAGTATTGAGGCATTTCCAGCTGCACTAGTATTTCAAATAGAGGTACCAGAAATCCATATTTACTCTGCTCACAGTTTATAAATTTAGGGTACCATGTGATTCTACCTTGCATTTCCATCACTATATACTGGCTCAAAGGGTACAGATGTCCTATTCTGCCAAAAGATCAGAAAAAGGGTACGCATACCTCAACATAAATTTTCCTTGAACAAGATGATTTACAAGAAAACAAGAAAGCATACATACCTCAACGTAATTAAATGTCGTCGCATCAGGAGGGATGACACCATTCTTTCCCCCAGCTTCCACAACCATGTTGCACAATGTCATTCGTTCTTCCATCTAGCAGCCAAAACAGATCGAAGCAAGGATTAATAAATCAGTGAAGTCATCACACGCCAAATTCTTTTTATATCTATCTCATAGGAGAAGCGGCCCATGATGTAGAAAACACAAATAATTTCTTACAGTCAGACTTTCAATAGTTGTGCCACTAAACTCCATCGTCTTGTAAGTTGCACCAGCAACAGATATTTCACCAATGATCTACAAAGATGGAAGCAAGTTGAAGATCTTAGAAGAAAGATACCACATAGAATACCAAAGGAAGAAAAAAATTATATTAAATGACTGAACATAATATGCAATTTGGTGAAGACATGACTAGAACACATCAAAAATTGCATTATTACCCTCATACTGTGAAAATTGATCTGTATGATATTTCAGTGTAGGAAAACAATAAATAAGTTCTGTAAGACATCACACTCACTTGCAGAATCAGATCCTTTGCTTGCAAATAACTGGGCATTTCACCATCCAAGATAAACCTCATTGTTGGTGGAACCTGCAGAATCAGGATACGAGCTTCAGAAACTACAGTTGGGTTATAACAAGCCTTTGCCAAGTTGAAAAACGCATCAGTGTTTCTATTTAGCACACTGAACAAAGTTTCAGCACAGAAAAGCAACAGAATCAGCGATTGTACAAACCTTAAGGAGGATTTTTCCAGTTCCTAACACAAAGCCTGCATCAGTGTTTCCAATCCCTGTAGCAAACTGACCAAATGCTCCAGCAGTACATGTGTGTGAGTCTGTTCCCAACAAAACCTATCAATCATAACAGAAACAAACAAATCCAATATCAAATAAAACCGGCCCAAACAAAGCCATTCATATCGAATGCAAGAGATTGTTACCTCTCCTGGCCTGCAATGACCTTCTTGTGCAAGCGCGACATGGCAAACACCTTTGTAGTCAGGATTAGCCTAGAGATGAGTAAAAAATACATGAAACTTCACTCACATGCAAGCAAGATAGAATTTCAATTTAAATAGGACTAACGCGATTCACAGTTTCACACTCCATGGAAAGTTCAAAACCACCATACCCTAAAATCTCCAAGGTCGGTAATATCATAGAAATATTTGATGTTCTGTTCCTTGCAATGTTCTCGCATAATGTCCACATTGCGATTCGCACGCTTATCAGTTGTGAATATGTAATGGTCTGGAATAACAACGATTTTCTCCGGGTCCCAAACCTTCAACGTACAATCACAATCACAATAAGCCCGTGCAAAAGTGATCAAGTGTATATCAAAATTTACAGAATCTTCTCAAGTATCCGGAAACACGATGCAACAAAGATAATATAATCATAGCAAGATTCAAAATATCAAAGCTCTTCTCAATTTTCATAGTAAAAAAACAAACAAACATCATTTCTATGATAAGACCGTAAGTAGCGTAAGAGTCACAAGACTAAGTCAAACACTCAACTTGAGGAAGAAGATGACGTGGGCATCTTCAAAAAAGACCTAGTAAGTTGTTTCAAGAGTTTTAGTTATTGCCGAATGGTTTCTATTAACTAGTGGGACTGTGTTTCCGTTATTATAGGGATGTGTTTCGCTGCCCACATTTCACGTAGTAGTAGTTAGTATAATCACTTTTAATTTTGTATTTAAGCATCAGTTAGAGATAAATGAAGGGAGAAGAGAAAATTGCAGTAAACTTGTGTTGTGTTTGAGAACCAAAGTGCTCTTGTGTTCTTGTCTCGATTAACATTAATTATTCTAAAACTGGGACCTATCATTCTAGATTAGAACTGCTACTACAACAAGAAACAAAGATCAAAGAAAGCAACAAAAGAGAGATCGCATGCATTACCTTAGCCTTTTCACCGAACTCTCTCTTGAAGATACCAAAGGCACCAGGGCCACAGACATCATGAGTCATAAGAACATCAACGTTAACCCAAATGTTATCACCAGGGACCACTTGTGACTTCTCTGCCGCCTTAGCCAGAATCTTCTCCGTCATCGTCATCCCAGTTTTCACCTAAAACAAAAACAAAAACAAAAAACAAAAAAAAAATCATGTAAGAAAACTGTAGGAGAAGAAACAACCACGAGAGATAAGGAAAATAAGCTTCAGACCGATCCCGAGGTGGTCGATGACCGTTGCGGAGCCATCACGGAGACGATCTTCCGAGAAATCGATTTCTTCTGACATCTATGAACCGAAATCTGCGATGATTTAGGGAACGAAGAAAAGCCCAAATCCTTCTGCAACCAACAAAAAAACAACAAAAAAGATCTCAAATTTCGAAGATTCCATAGAAAATGTGAAATCGAGAAATGAAAGTTGATATTAACCTTGGGGGGTTTGCAGACGAAGGGAGAGGAAGAGATTACAGAGGAAGCCATGGTTTCTTCTTTCTCCTTCTCAGTTCTCGCTGTGTTGTGGAAATGGGGGCGTGTGTTAAAAACCTAATAAGGTTATAAAAGTTCCTCTTCACAAGTGTAAGTATTCAAGGCTGCGTTGACTGACTTCGGAGAGATAAAGAGAGAGAGAGAGTCTATAGGTTGTTGGTGACCTTATGATTTTATAATCACGTGATATACACTAACCCTCTCTTGTTTGAACAGCATACACTCTCTCTCTTCTTTTTTTCTTTTTTGGACGGTGAAGAACTTTCATTAAAGGCCCAATTATAATGGGTATTATTACACTTCGTTTTTCCAAACCCAACATCTGATCGTTACAATATAAAGCCCAATTCGTTAAAACCCAACAAAGATATGGTAAGGATTAACAATACAATACACATGTTCTACACGTGGGAGACGAATAGGTGTTGAGGGAAACCTAACGCCACCACAGCTCATGCAATGTCGTCCCGTCGAATTTCAATGAAAACTCCGCCCATCTTGTGACATCTCAAATCTTGAATTAGAGTTTTTTTTTTTCGATTAAAACTTTAATATTTGCAAAGGAAGCAATCTTCCAGATTATTAAGTTTAAGTGTTAAAGTCATATGAATCGTGTTATAACTTATTCTAAGTTATGAAGAAAAAGATGTACTATAGAATAAAGGTAACTAAGACTAAAAACCCTAGTAGAAAAAGAATTTGTCAACTTTTTGGTTAAGGAAAAGATTAAGAGAGTAATGAGAGTTTATTAACTCTTAATTTCGCGATCATAATTATTAGAAGTGAAACCCATAATGATCAATGAATGTGCATGTGACCTTAAACCTTAAGCACCTTTCGCACTCTATAAATAAAAAGGTTAATCGTGGGAGTGAAGGCCAGAGAAGAAACAAATGGCCAAATCCTGCCAAAATTAATTCACAAACGGCCATTACAAGGGAGGAGTCACTACAACCACCTAAAAACAAGTTCGAAGAAAGTAGTTCTAACTTGTTTTGGAGGAGTGGAGAAGATGTAGGTACCATATTTATATAGAATAAGCAAATATGATAAATAAAATAAAATTATAAATAATATGAATAAAAAATATAATTAAATACTATGATGTTGTAATTGGATTGAAAACGAAAAGAAGTAAATTCGAGATTAAAATCTCTCTTCTTAAATTTTTAAAAGTTTGGAGTAGGCCTATTTTAATATGTTCTAGAATCCTAAGATATAATTGTTTATATCTTCAATCTCATAGTACTTGAGAATTGAAGTTTGTCCAACGTAAGACTATGTTATACTCTTGGATTAAAAATATACAAAAGAGGTGTAAGAGGAGATTATCTAATGGTGTTGTTCATTTTTCTACATTTTTTCTAACTTTCTAAAAAAGCCTTTTTATAGAAAAATAATGAGACGCAATGTCATAAATCACAACGTTATGGTTTTGAAAACCAAAATATACAAGTGATATAATGGAGATTTTGATCTATATATATAAAGTTGAATGATGGTCTCTTCTCATTAACCCACAATACCACTTCCTTCCATGACACCTCATTTCGGCCCTAACATCTCTTACTCGCTTTTTTAATATCTGTAAACCCACTATTTAACTCCTAACGATATTTAAAAATCCACACTACTATCACATCGCTTCTTGGGCCTAATCTCTTGTTAATCTTGTTGCCTCATCTTCTCAAGCATCACAACTTCCAAACTAAAATCCAAAGCTTAGCGTCCTCTCTTTTTCTCGACAAACTCTAAAACTTGTGTCGTCTTAAATGGTAGCTTTAATCTTCTCACACTATAATCCACTTCTCTTCCCTCTCGTTTCTTTTCTCTGCTGCTCTACCTTCGCATCTGTAACGTCTAAAGTAGGCCTTTACTAGTGGTGATTGAGATCCCCATAAACCGCTATTATCTCACACCTCCCACTTATTGACACTACAAAAAAACTCGGCTATATCCACGATATTTTTTTGTAGTTATAGTCCAATATTCGTGGCTATTTTTACATTAGCCACACAAAAAAAAAATCGTGGCTATGAGCTTGTTGATATTGTGTAACTGTAGCTATTCGTAGCTATCTGTGGTTTACCCATCCACAACATATCCACAACTTCGTTTGTGGCTCATATCCACGGATATCAACATACATTGTTTGTGGCGAACTGTGCCACATCTATCCACGCCTTTTGCCGTAGTTTACTCCACCAATAGCCACAACTTTTCTCGTGGCTTAGATAGACACGATTGGCCACATCATTATTTGTTGCTCTGATTCCCACAACTAGCCACAACCCTGGTTGTAGATTCGTCTACATATAGCCATGGTTTGTGTTGTGTCCTTCGAGGCACCAATTGCGACAATATGATTTGTGGCTTTGAGACCCACAACTAGCCACAAAGTTGGTCGTAGCTTCCTCCTCTACGTATAGCAATGGTTTCTATTGTGGCTTTGGGGACACCATTTGCCACAATGGTATTTGTGGCTGCTTGGTCCACAACTAGACACAAAGATACACAATTGATTTGCGGCTTTATAATCTACCAATCAATTACATCACTAATTGGTCATTGCAAAATGAAAATCAAAGCAAATGAAACCAAATAGATCATATCATTATAAAAGGTAGATACATGAGTCTTTAATTAGATGAAGAAGACATTTAATAATGTTCTTCAATTACACAAAACATCAGATCATTCCTTTGTTACAAAAAAACATCTATAGATGTTAGAACCACCACTACATTACCTTATAAAGCTGCCAGTACCATCAAAAGCTACAACTACTTAAACCATTCTAATCGGAAATGGAGAGTTACAGTGATTAGTGAAGCTGTTGGCTTGCCTCTGATCGTGGACTTGGAGCAGAAGCATCACTCTCACGAGCAAAAGGCTGGTATGTGACTGGATCTATGCCATTGATCCTCAACAACACTTCCATGGCTTGTTTCATCCCGGTTACATCCTGCTTCAGTTCGGTTATGTCTCCCTCCATCCTGGTGAACTTCCCATCAATTTTCACATTTTCTATGACTGAAGCGGCTGGGGATTGTTCAGCATCTGTTTGAATATACTGAAGGGAACCAAGTCCATAGACACGCCCTTTGGAGTTTTTTGCCTTCTGAAAAAAAAAAAAGATGTGAGAAAAGCGAGATAGTTACCAAAATACAAGTTTGCAAAACAATTCTCTATAGAGAAAGAGAATGTTACCTCAATATAGGCGGCACTGAGCTGTTCCTTAGAGGGTGCAGTGCTTACATCAGTGTCAGTTGATTCTTCTAACCGTTCAGCAGCCAAAGCCTCAACAGCGAGTAGAAGAGCCTCCGCCTTTTTTGTCAATGCAAGTGTCATCTTTCCTGGTGTGGGTCTTACGGACTACATCAATTATTGAGGGTGCTACTCCACCAGCTTCAATCGCCTAACAAAAACAAAAATCTCATAAACAATGACTAACCATCTCATAACTAACCATATCATAACTAACCATCTCAGAAGCAATTATCACAATTCACCTCATACTAAAAAGAAAATAATCAACTAATAGATAATCAGACACTCACCATCTCATAAGCCACTCGGCCATGGTTTTTTGCTCCTAAAGTGTGACGGTGAGAGCCATAGCCATCTGGATTTGAGACAGCATTCTCTAAATTTGTCTTGCTCTTCTTTTGTTGTGTGTCCTCCTCCCACAAATCAAGCATCGAGTTCCAGTTTGCCAAGCCAATGTAATCTGGCTTCTGTCCAGTTCGCTTTCTCTTGCTCACAAGGTCTCGGATTGAACTTTTCAGAATCCCTTCCCAACGATCACGAACCATATAACTTAATAAGTTAAGTATAAAACAAAGTAAAACATAAATTTTTTACCACAAAACTAGCTAAGTAATTATGTCATTGTCTATATAAACTAAAAATCAAACGAAACCATAAATTTTACCACAAAACTAGTCCACCATGCATCCTTCTTCTCCTCTGGCACCATTCCAAAGTTCCACCATAGACCCCAAAAGTTGGATTGATAAGCTGCGACTACATCTTTCCGGATGCAATCGTCGATGCCAAACCTAGGAGAAAGAAACATGAGTATATGAATGAAAGCAATTAAATTACTACTAAAGCCTAACCAAATACAGAAGAAAGCAAGCAAGTAATATTAATGCCAAACCAAGTAAATCAAATTGATTAATTTCTAAAAGATGCAAAGAAAGCAAATCGATTAGTGTCTTAACATTTTCTTGTTCATAATGTCTTAACATTGTTTTGAATAAGCAAATCTACAACTCTGAATAAGGAAATCGATTAAACAAGTTATGAAAAGAAACAAGTTGAAACCTAAGACTCTGAATAAACCAATCAATCAAAAGGAACAAGCAAACTAATAAACCAAACAATCTCACAATACCAAACAGTATGAATCTCAACTTAACAAAACTGTGAGTCATAACAGTATGAGTTAAACATAAATTGTGAGAGAAGTTTGTCTTACCATAACCCTCCATTTAGCCTTTGTGGATGCAGAATGGGCATGCTACGTCTCTCCGGCGCACACATAACAGCGGCTAAGCTAGGGAGTGGATGACGAGAAGCGGCGGAAGCAGCTGGTCCTAAAGATCCACGAGGAAGCCAAGTTTGACGGCTCCGTCTAGATCTCTCTGATGAACAGGAGGCAGCTAGGAGATTCATCTGCAAATGAGGACAAAGAATCAGTCACATGCAAATGTGGAGAAAGAGTCAGTCATACTTTTGGATCTACATATCTACAACGAAAATGAAAGGGAAACAAACTTACTGTCAAGAGAGAACTGAAGAGGATTCACAAGAGAGAACTGAAGCGGCTTCGTCGGAGACAACCGTCGATGAATCGAAGGAGTCTCGGACCTTGTACGATGGAGAGATTCGAAGAAGAGAGAATCAAAGGGAAAAACAAGAGAGAACTGAATGAATCGAAGAAGAGAGAATCGAATAACAGAGAATCGAAGAAGAGAGAATCGAAGAATATAATCGAAGAAGAGAGAATCGAGTGAGAGAGATGAGTGACTTCGGAGAAACGAGGTGAGAGATTTAACCAAATATAAACCGCGTAAACCAAAATAATCAGATTATTATTGCGAACCAAAATTTTCGGAGGTAACGTGAAAATTAAGCCGCGATCCAAGATTTTCATGGTTAAATTTTGGTTTATACATAGCCACGGGAATTTACGTCGATATTCGTGGCTATATGTAATAGTATGTGGCTATTCGTGTACATTATAATCTGAAATTTAATACAAATTTAGATGACATAATTTTAACATGATTGAAAATATTAACATAATTTTAAAATGATGGAAAATATGAACATAATTTTTAAATCATTGACAATATCAACATAATTTTAAATGATTTAAAAGGATAACATAATTTTAATGAGAACATTATTAAAAATGACAACATAATTTTAAATGATTAAAAAAGATTACATAATTTTAATGAGAACATTATTGAAATGATAACATAATTTTTATATAACATTGTTTATAAAAAAGAGTGAGTTATGCAATATTCTCATTCTGAATATGAATCTGAATATTCTCTATATTGATCATCTTCATTATTTTCAGAAACATATTCATCATCTGGATTAATCGGAATGGATTCATAATTCGAAGCATCTTGGACTGCATGTGCTTCGACTCGAATGGTATTTGTAGCTGGTATCACATGGTCAACATTGTCATTTTGTATTGCAATCTGAGAAACTTCATGAGTTTGGCAAAATCCTCTCGGCATAACCTTTATGGTTGTCCACCACTCTTCTTTGCTTGGTTGTAATCGAGGATAGGGAATATAACATACCTGATCATATTGTTTCAGTAATATAAAAGGATCGTACTTGTCATATTGCTTTTGTGGGCAAACATCAATAATACCAGATGGATTTCTTCGTATTCCTTGATTGGTATTGAACCAGTGGCATCTGAAAATCATGGCTTTTAACCCAACAACACCAATATACTCTATCATGAATAACTCCTCGATTAGTCAAAAATACTCACTTTGAGTGGTTCCACGCACACAAACACCATAATTCATTGTCTTCTTATTTTGTCTGTGGATTTGTATATGGTAGTGGTACGTATCCCCTCGTGTAATACATATGCCATCACGTGAATTGATGTTTTGGACCTTGTACAAATTCTAGCATCCACAATGGAAATTCATATGACTCGCTAGCATTGTTAATCTGCAAAAAATATATAAATTAATAGGTATGAGAAAACATGTTTATGATATATGTGTATATATTTTTAATACTTACATATTTTTTACACCATAATGTAAATTTTTTAGCTTTTGCTCTGGTCATTGTGTCCGGAGTAATATCTGAGATGTTAAGAGTCATATATTCTTCAAACATCCTACATATATATGTGGATTGGTTATATATATACATAATTACTAAATACAAATACCATAACATACATTTCATACGGTTCAACCGCTTCACAGTTCAACAATAAAAATGTCTGAAGCACATTATAATCCTCATCATTTAACCATGCCCTTGCTGATTTGCCACTAATTCTTCCTACTTTCTGGAACATGATAGGAACATTAGGAGAATTGTAGGTGAATCGAATTTCGTGGACATCTTCCGCGGGGTCAGGAACTTCTTGAGGTGCAGCATAATTGAATGTGAAGTATGAAATCTCTTCGTTCACACACTGGGCTACTATGGATCCTCCGATTCGGGCTTTGTTTTTGACTTTTTTTCAGGTGATACATGTATCGTTCGAACGAATACATGCATCTATAGTGGACCGGACCGCCTAAAGCAGCTTCATCTGGGAGATGCACAGGCAAATGTTCCATCACATCAAAATATGTCGGAGGAAAGATTTTCTCAAGATTGCAAAGCCTCAACGCAATATTTTCTTTCAAAATGGCAACATCTTCGGTCTTCAGGATTTTGGTAGATATATCTCGAAAGAAGAGTGCAATATCTACAAAAATTTGAAAACAAAATTAATAAACTTGTATGTATATTAATTTCAAAGTATATTTTTGGAAATATTAAATATATTTATAAGAATATTAATTTGAAATGTATATTTGTAATTTTAAATATTTAATACCTGAAATTGTTGCATGAACATTTTTTGGAAGTAGTTCCGTAAATGCAACTGGAAGAAGTCGTTGCATGATGACATGATAGTGATGACTTTTTAGACCTGTTATTTTCCAGCATTCACATTAACACAATGTGAAAATTTAGAAATATACCCATCTGGAAATTTGATCTCGGTCTTCAGCCACATGAGAAATTTTTCTTTGCCTGCTTCGATTATCTGAAGATTGGAATATGCATTTTTCCATCTTGGGTAACCTCCAAGTTAGCTCTTCTACAAAATAAAGGGAGATCCATCCTTGATTTTAAGTTATCTTTTGTCTTCCCGGGAACATTTAACACCGTTTTCAGCAGATTGTCGAATAAATTTTTTTCGATATGCATAAAATCAAGATTGTGTCGGAGAAGCAGTTGCTCCCTGTATGGTAGCTCCCAAAAGGTACTCTTCTTCACCCAATTATGGTCGACACCATACCCTTCAATTGTTCAACCAGGATTGTCATGTCCTTTGCCTCCACAATCAACCGTTTTATGCAGCCCTTGTATATTATTAATCATTTCTTGCAAAATTTCCTCTCCATTTAACTATGGCGGAGGATCATGCTGAGCTGTTTTTCCCTTTACGAAAGCTTTAACATTCCGTCTGTAAGGATGAGTTGTAGACAAAAACCTTCTGTGACAATCAAACCAGCTATGCTTTCTTCCATTTGGCAACCAAAACGATTTTTTTTCATCCATTCAATATGGACAAGCTAATCTTCCATGTGTCATCCATCCAGATAGCATCCCATATGCTGGAAAATCGCTGATTGTCCACATCAAAGCTGCTCGCATCGTGAATTTCTCTTTCCGTGAGACATCGTAAGTTTTCACGCCGTCACTCCGTAAATTATGTAGTTCTTCAATCAAGGGTTGTAGATAAATATCCAAGATTTTCTTCGGATGGTTTGGCCCTGGGACTAATATAGATAGGAAGAAAAACTCTCTTTTCATGCACATCCTGGGGGGTAAATTGTATGGTGTCACTATGACGAGCCAGACAGAATATGATTGCCCGTTCATACTAATTGGATTAAATCCATCGGTTGATAAACCTAGATAAACATTGTGACTCTCACGAGCGAATACATGATATACTTCTTGAAAATGCTTCCATGCTCTTCCATCTGAGGGATAATGCATTTCTCCTTCGGGGGATACATATTCAGCATGCCATCTCATTTGTGAAGTTGTCGCCTCTGACCGGTATAATCTCTTCGACCGATCCACAATTGGCAGATAAAACATCATCTGCTTCGGTATCTTCTTCCCTGATCGACCCACGTTTGGCTCGTACCGATCTTTTCGACAAAACCAACATTGTAACAACTCACGATCTTCTTCCTTCCATAATAGCATACAATTATCCTCGCACACATCAATTTTATGATAAGGCAATCCTAGAGACCGTTTCATCTTCTTCATCTCATAATACGATTTAGGTGCGGTATTAGGCTTCAGAAGAACATATTTGAAGGTTTGAACAATATCGTCCAAACATTCCTCCGGGAGATTGAAATTAATCTTCCAGCTCATAACCTTCGAGACTAGATACAATTGAGAAACTCTGTCAGCACACCCATCGTAAAGAGGTTTATTTGCTGCTTCCAAGGCCTCAACATCGGTATGATGGCTTTCCTCGTATATTAGTTCTTCAAAATTCTGGACAGCATCAGGTGACATGTTGAAATCAACATTGGAATCATGAAATTGATCGGCTGGAACTTGAGTATTGGAAAAGCCACTCCATGGATCGTGCCCCACAACTTGATGGCTTGTCGATGCTTTAACGTCGTATTGGCAATTTTCTCCGTGATACGTCCACACATAATAATTTTCCGTAAAGCCTTTCATCATTATGTGAGTCGTCACGGTATCAACGTTGTGATGCTTTTGATTCTTGCACTTCTTGCACGGACATAACAACTTTCTCCGCTCTAAATAAGAAATTTGATTACAAGCAAACGTAATAAAAGTGTTTAGTCCCTCAATGAATTTGTCACACACACTATGATCCGAACGTTTCAAACGTTTATACATCCATTCTCTCGAATTAAAAACAAATCTGTCATTCTTTAACACTCCTTTTTTTTTTAGGGACAATCTTTCAATACTTTTTTCATGGTTTCTCCAAAATAGGTGAGGGTGGTTTATATATAATTTCCTCAGCTACGGATAGCCACACATAATTCCGTAGCTAAGCGAATATATTCCCTGCCAAATCGATTTGATGGCATTACACCTTTTGCAGTGAATATTAAGTAGTTAACTGATCACCATAATCCACACGTGATTTTTTCGACCAAAAAATCTTATACTGCTACGGATAGCCACAAACAATTCCATGGCTATTGTAAATATATTAAATAGTTTACTTACCTTCTATTCGACACGTAGTTTATTTTTAAAAATATCTTATATATCCACGGATAGCCACGACCGTATTTGTTGCAATGTAAAATATCTCCATATCTACGGATAGCCACGACAAGGTCCGTGGCTACGCCGAATATATTGTCAGACAAAAAGACATGATTAGACGATACAGTATGCAGAGAATATCATTATAGTGATGTTGAAAAAAAAATGAATCTGTGATATTGATTTGTTTTCCTTAGCTACGGATAGCCACAAAACTTCTGTAGCTAAGTTGTTCTACGGTTTGGTTGTAGCTAACCGAGGAAATTTGGTTTCCACAATCCGGATTTGTCTCTAATCGTGGCAATTGACTCTTCGAATAGAGACGGACTGTGTTGTGACTTTTTAGCTACAAATATGTCGTGGCTCTTTGTAGATATTTATGTCCACGGATTTTTTGTAGCTAATGGTAAATAATGGTGCCACGATTAGCGACGAACTTGACTTCGTAGCTATTTTGCTACGAATAACCACGTTATGGCCACGACTTTAGTTTTTTCATTTTGTGGATAATGTTGTGTCTACTTGTGGCTATAAATTATAGCCACGGAAATTGTCGCGTTTATGTCGTAGCTATGGCCGAGTTTTCTTATAGTGTGAGATGAAGCATGAAAATACTGAAGAGCTAAGTCTACTAAAGAAAATAACAAGTTGGCTTAAGTATTGCTATCTTAGTACTGTAGCAATAAAAATAGATAAGGCTACTAACCACATCAATACAAGGCTTATTTCTTCACATCCACACAATGTTTCTCTCTTCGTTTTGTATAAATACCCCTTGTATGCAAAGAAATCAATCTAAGGAGAATGTTTTTCTCTCTTTCCTACTCTCTCTCTAATCTTGCCTACTCTCTCTCTTTTGTTCTTCAAAGAAGTAGAACCTGTCCAACCTTTGACAAGAAGTACAAGGGTCAGAAAGCAATTCCAAGTGGGTCAACACAAGAGTCTATTACAATGCACAAGCCGTAACTCATCATATTCAAGCGATCTACTCCCTTTCTCACTTCCCAATAGAGCATCAATAGTTCATTAGTAGTTTGGGTCAAGGACAAGTGTCAAGAATTTATGAAGAAGCTAAAGAGCATAAACTGTGGTGAGATGAAGTTGGTGATGAAACCGGTGCTTTGGAAAGAAACCACACTTGGGATGAGACAGACCTTCCCAAAGGCAAGAAGGTTATGAGTTCCAAGTGGGTGTTCACTATCAAGTACATAAGTGATGGGAAAATTGAGAGATATGTGAGAGTCGGAACTCGCACAATCAAAACTTATATTAAATGGGGGCCCGAAAATCCTATTTTAAAAGAACTCAAGGACCAAGATTGAAAGTTTTTTTTATATTAAGTGATCTTTTTGCCAAGTACAAGGAATTTCGTAAAAGCTCAATAGTCTAATACGAAGTCTAAGTACTCAGAATGGGATGAATTAAACATTAATACATGTTATCTATATATACTGAGCGACTTGGGATTCCGAGATGAGCTACTACCGATGTGGGACATCACTAAGTATAGCAATCCGTCGACTTCAACGGGTTTGGGCTTTATCTGCGGGCCGTCTTTCTAGAACCTCGTCGTTTGGTCTTGTCCCGCCCCAGCTCACCTCGGGTTTGGTCCGGTCCGATTTGAGTTTGGTTTTCTATCTTGTTCAGCTTCTTTCCCGGTCTTATGGTCGGTTTATGAACAGTGATCCGTGAATAGTATTTAATGAATAGTGTCTCGAACACTGTTCCGAGACCGAGTAACATGGAACGAAACTTTAAGCTCGTCGGTTCGGTATAGAAATACATAAAGATTGATTTTTTTTTTTTATATTAAGTGATCTTTTTGCCAAGTACAAGGAATTTCGTAAAAGCTCAATAGTCTAATACGAAGTCTAAGTACTCAGAATGGGATGAATTAAACATTAATACATGTTACCTATATATACTGAGCGATTTGGGATTCAGAGATGAGCTACTACCGATGTGGGACATCACAAAGTATAGCAATCCGCCGACTTCAACGGGTTTAGGCTTTATCTGCGGGCCGTCTTCCTAGAACCTCGTCGTTTGGTCTTGTCCCGCCCCAGCTCACCTCGGGTTCGGTCCGGTCCGATTTGAGTTTGGTTTTCTGTCTTGTTCAGCTTCTTTCCCGGTCTTATGGTCGGTTTATGAACAGTGATCTGTGAATAGTATTTCATGAATAGTGTCTCGAACACTGTTCCGAGACTGAGTAACATGGAACCAAACTTTAAGCTTGCCGGCGGTCTAGAAATACATAAAAATATCGTATGAAGGATCAGGTCGCCCAGAACCATTCTCGGTGAGGTTGGCGACCTGCCTTCGGGAGGACCAGGTCGCCAGTCTCACTGCCAGAAAAGCGGGCGACCTGCTCCTTCGTGTTCTGATTGTCTAAAGACTCTGATCAGGTCACCTGGAACCGTTCTCGGAGAGGTTGGCGACCTGCCTTTGGAATGTCCAGGTCGCCTCTTTCTCTCTCCCAGGGAAGAGAGTGGGCGACCTGCTTCTTCGTATTCTGATGTCTAGAGACTATGATCAGGTTGCCTGGAACCATTCTCGGAGAGGTTGGCGACCTACCTTCGGAATGACCAGGTCGCCTCCTTCTCTCTCCCTGGGGAGAGAATGGGTGACCTGCTTCTTTAAGTGACCAGGTCACTACTCTCTCTCTCTCTCTTGGGAGAGAGAGTGGGTGACCTGCCCCTTAAGGTGACCAAGTCGCCACTCTCTATCTCTCTCCCGGGAGAGAGAGTGGGCGACCTGCCCCTCCGGAGTGAGCAGGTCGCAAATCTCTCTACCGGGAGAGTGGGCGACCTGCCTTGGTCTTGGAGCAGGTCGTCCACATCCCGAGGAAGGTGAGTGGCGACCTGGTCTAGGTTATGACAGTCCTCGGACGAGTTTTCGGGTCTTCGGACGAGTTTGCGGGCTCTCGGAGAATCTTTCATGCCATTGGACAAGCAGCAGGTCGCTCACTCTTTGCTTAGAGGGAGATGGCAACCTGCTTTTGGTCTTCATAGTCCTCAGACAAGTTTTCGGGTCCTCGGACGAGTTACGGGTCCTCAGACCAGTTTTCATGCCTTTAGACAAACAGCAGGTCGCCCACTCTTTTCTTAGAGGTAGATGGCGACCTGCTCCTGGTCTTCATGATCCTCAGATAAGTTTTTGCGTCCTCAGACGAGTTTTTGGGTTCTCAGAGAAGTTTTCATACCTTTGGACAAGCAGCATGTCGCTCACTCTTTCCTTAGAAGGATATGGCGACCTGCTCTTGGTCTTCATGGTCCTCGAACAAGATTTCGGGTCCTTGAACGAGTTTTCGGGTCCTAAGACAAGTTTTCATGCCTTTGGACAAGCAGCAGGTCGCGCACTCTTTTCTTAAAGGTAGTTGGCGACCTGCTCTTGGTCTTCATGGTCTGCAGACAAGTTTTTGGTTCCTTGGACTAGTTTGCGGGTCCTCGGATGAGTTTTCGGGTCCTCGGATGAGTTTTCGGGTCCTCAGATGAGTTTTCGGGTCCTCGGACAAGTTTTCATGCCTTCAAACAAGTAGCAGGTCTCCCACTGTTTGCTTAGAGAGAGATGGCGACCTGCTCTTGGTCTTGGTGGTCGTCAGACAAGTTTTCGGGTCCTTGGACAAATTTTCTGGTCCTTGGACGAATTTTTGTGCAAATACTTAGACTTCTTGGCTCATCAATCTCCTTTGAGTGGGTTTTGACCCCAATAGTTAGCCCCCCTGCTCGTAACTTCCGTGTGCAAAAGTGAAGAGTTTTAAGTAAAGTGTTGATCGGGATTGATGAACCGGAATGGTAAGATGTATGCCAATGGGTGAACTGAAAATTTCTTGAATCTGAAATCGGTGATCTGGTATATACTTTTTGTTTCGGAAAGGAGGAAATGACGACCTGCTTAGAGGCAGATATAACGGCGACCTGCCATCTCTTATTGAGAATGTCGACCTGCCTTCCTTAAGTTGGCAACCAATTTCTTGCTAAGATGTAAACTGAATGAACGTCCATTGGTAGATGTCCGCAGGCGTTAGATGAATGCTTGATTCTTTCTTTTGAAAGTGCTTGGAATTTTCCAAACATGTTTGTTTCGGGAATTTTTCAACACTTGTGTGAGATTTTGACTTTTGTTTCTTCTGTTTAGTTTTTTTTTTCTTTGTCTTGTGTTAGTTTTTCATCCAAGGTTAGAGCTTGGAAGGCCAAGTACGAGAAACTCGATAAGAGGGCTACTCGATACAAATCGAGCAAGGAGAAACCCTCTTGAAGGTAGTATCCGTCAAGGAGAAACTTGAAAAGGAACTTGCCCTTTGTGAGAAACGCGTCCTAAAGGCTTGCAAGAGGCAAAGGTGGGATTCGGCGGAGAAGTATCGCCTTCGCTTGGATAAGGGAAAAGATTCACTCACCGAGTTGGCTGAGGCTAAAGAGACTAAGGCACACCTGTCCGAGTTCTCTGGGAACTTGCTCTTTACTGGTGACCTCGAGGGAGGTTCGACCCTTGCCGAGGAGAAGGCGAAGGTGCAAGGATGGGCTGATGAGAAGAAGGGTGATGTGGGCTACTTCCAGCGAGCCATATATGGTTTAATCAGGGAGTTATCGTTTTCTCCCGTTTCTCCGTATCTGTTGGAATGTGCTCTCAACGAGTGCTCGATTGGGGACGATGCTGCCGAGGTCGGAGTGGTGGACTTTAGTGGTTCCAACCATGACACTCTGGATGAGTGTTTCAGTGCTAGCTCTGATAAGAGGAGCCCTTGTAATTTGAACTTCTGTTGTTTGGTTTGGGTCATTTTGACCTTTGTTGCATTTATTGATTTCTCGGGATTTTTTAATCTTCTCTGTTGAACTTGAATCTTTTCGGAGTTATCCTTTGTGTTTTTCTTGGAATTTTTGATCGCCTTAAGTCTCGGGTGTTTTAAAGGGGATGCTTTGTCGGGCATTTCGATCTTTTGGTTTAGAGTATCATCGAGGATATTCTCTGGGTTTGTGAATGGTTGTTAACGTTGGACGCTGTCTTTGATGTGTAGGAGCTTTCACTACATTCGACCTATGAACTCCTTTCTTTGGTGATACACATTTACAATCTCATACCAGAGCCGGTTTGGTATTGTGTTTGCGAGATGTAATTGTACCAGTGTTCCTTGGATGGCGTTTACTGGGTTAACGAGCTTATTTCGCTATTTACGCTCCGCAATATTTCCAATCCACAAAACACTCGTGAAGATAAGCTAAGTCGAATATTGCTCAGGCGCTTCATGCATTCCTGATCAGGTTCCGCCCTTCGGACATTAGTCCAAATATATATATAGCACACAACTTTTATCCGTCTTTGGATGTCAAACGATCTATGGTTAAAGTCCTTGCTTGGACTACAACTGTCTTGTTGTGGCCAGCAACATACAGGTTTTCGAAAACTCGAGAGAGTTGTGGAAACATAGTCGGATTGCCCCGATGATTTTCGTCGTTCTTTCGGTGAAATCAGTCAACGGTTTTGGATCGGTTGTGAGATGCCAAGTGACATTGTTAATCCTCCAAACTGGTTTCTCAAAATATGAGCGTTCGTTGGTAATCGTTGTTCTTCCGGTGAAAACAGTCAACGATTTTGGATGGGTTGTAAGATGCCAAGACCCAGTGTTCATCCTCCAAACTGTTTCTCGGAATATGACGTACGCCAAATACAAAGAATTCTGTAAAAGTTGTAAAGTCTTACAATATGAAGTCTACGTACTCGGAATGGGATGGACTAAACTTTAATACATGTTATCTATATATACTAATAGACTTAGGGTTCCGAGATGAGCTACTATTGATGTGGGACGTCGCCAAACCTAGCAACCCGCCGACTTCAACAGGTTGGGCTTTATCCGCGAAAGGTCTTCTCAGCACATCGTCGTTTGGTCCTGTCCCGACCCAGCTCGCCCTAAGTTTGGTCCGGTCTAATTTAAGTTTGATTCGCTGTCTCGTTCGACTTCTATCCCGGTTTGATGTCCGGTTTGTGAACAGTGTTTCGTGAATAGTGTTTCGAGCACTGTTTTGAAACCGAATATCGTTTAACCAAGCTTTGAGCTCACCGGTTCGGACAAGAAATACGTAAAGAGATTGTTTGAAAGACCTGGTCGCCCGGAACCATTCTTGGTAAGGCCGGCGACCTGCCTTCGGGAAGACCAGGTCGCCTCTTTCTCTGTCCCGGGGGAGAGAATGGGCGACCTGCCCTGTCTAAGAAGGACCAGGTTGCCATCCTCTCTCTCTCGGGAGAGATTGGGAGACCTTCCCTGTCAAAGGAGGACCAGGTTGCCATCCTCTCTCTCCCGGGAGAGAGGATGGGCGACCTGCCCTGTCTATGCAGGACTAGGTCACCATCCTCTCTCTTCCGGGAGAGACAATGGGCGACCTGCCCTGTCCAAGGAGGACCAGGTCGCCATCCTCTCTCTCTCAGGAGAGAGAATGGGCGACCTACCCTGTCCAATGAGGACCAGGTTGCCACCCTCTCTCTCCCAGGAGAGAGAATGGGCGACCTACCCTGTCCAAGGATGACCAGGTCGCCATCCTCTCTCTCACGGGAGAGAGAATGGGTGACCTGCTCCTTCAGGAGACCAGGCCGCCATCCTCTATCTCCCAGGAGAGAGAATGGGTGACCTGCTCCTTCTGGAGACCAGGTCGCCATCCTTTCTCTCCCGGGAGAGAGAATGGGTGACCTGTTCTTCCATGTTATGATGTATAGAGACCGTGATCAAGTAGCCACATTTCGTAAAATGACTGGTGATCTGTTTCTTCATGTTCTGATGTCTAGAGACCGTGATCAGGTAGCCATGTTCCGTAAGATGGAATTGAGAGCTACTTTCAAGAAGACCAGGTCTCTCCCGGGAGAGAGAACGGGCGACCTGCCGTGTCCAAGGAGGACCAGTTCGCCATCCTCTCTGTCCCGGCAGAGAGAACGGGCGACATGCCCCTTGGGAGAACCAGGTCGCCACTCTCTCTCTCCCGGGAGAGAGAGTTGGCGACCTACCTCTTCGGAGTGAGCAAGTCGCCATCCTCTCTCCCGAGAGAGCGGGCGACCTTTGCGTCGATACTTAGGTTATTCAGCTTTTCAATCTCGAGGGGTGGGTTTGACCCCAACACTTAGCCCCCCAGCTCGTTGGTTCCGTGTGCGGGAGTGAAGAGTTTTAAGTCAAGTATCGATTGAGATTGATGAACTGATGTGTTTAGATGTATGCCAAGAGGCGAACTCATATATATATATATATATATTTTTTTTTTTTTTATTAACATATTCAAATTCCAAGCGAGCTGAAAAGAAAAATGTTATTTTCTATATGAATATGCTGAAAAATCCGGCTCGAGATACAGGAAAGTCCTATTCCTCCTCGAGTTTGGATTTGAGATGGTTCCGGTATATATATGTGCCCTCTTTTCTTCATCGTCTATTCACGATCCTTTCCCGAGAGCTGTTTTCCGGTTTTCCATCAAAGAAGTTTAAGGCTCGTTTTGTTTTTTAGTATCATGGTCGGATTGACGCTTCACGAGAAGAAAGAGAAAGAGAGGCGCAAAAAGGAGGTGAAGGAGCGATGCGAGAAGACAAGTGCGAGCTCTCCTACTAAGTCGGTGATCTCCTCTTCAGTGGTGAAATCTCTTAAAGGCGACCTCGCCCTTCCACCTTCTGAGTAGCCCGTGAACAAGCTGGCTTTGTCAACTGTCGTGGTTACTCCCTTGAAGAAAGAGGCGATCTTGGCGCGAAATGTTGCTAACAATTCAAAGAACTCTTCACAGTGTTCATCCGAGGACCACCCGTCAAACCAAAGCATTATTTGCGGCTTACCCGCGGTGAATTCCCTGTTACATCAGAAGTGGTGCGGATCAAATGCAAAGTAGGGGGCAGGATGTCCTGAAGGTCACAATATTAAGGGGCGAAAGAGTTCCTCCCTCGGAACACAGCCTTCTGAGGATTTGGCGGTGAATTCTCCGTGAGAGTCTGGTTCGACTAAGGCGATTTGCCGGAGCGATTGAGAATCGGGAAGATTTTTCTCTACGATCACGGATCCGGATTTTCACCTTCCCTCTTGTGATAGCTTGGAAGAATCCGAGAAGTATACAGATATGGCCCAGTTTGGGATGAAAGTACAGTTCTCTTGAACTCTCTTTTTGGGGCTTTGTTTGTCGTCCCCTCTTTTTTAAAAATAAAATAAAAACTCTTCTCGTTTTCCCTTGTAGTTTATCTCATCTGTGAAAAAATGCCATATGAAATGGGGATTTTCGGAATCCGAAAACGTGCTGAGGAGGCGCGGGCCGAGGCTCGGTCTATTAGGAGGAAGCTTGATGATGCTGAGGCTTCAAGTTTCCGTCAGATCAAGTCACTTGAAAAGCAGCTGAAGCAGGATAATGATTAATATGTATGTTTGCCTAACAGCAAAAGTGTCGTGCCAATCTGCTGATTTGAAGGTAATGGTGAATCAGCTTGAGAGATCGAAAGCTTCGCGTGAGGCGAAGCCCCAACGAGCTTATGCCGATGGTCAGAAGGCTTCTGCCGACAAGCATCGTGTTATTCTTGACGAACTGAGGCAGTTGCTTGGGTCGTCGTCCGACGCGAAGGCCAAAGAAGTCAACTTTGCTCAGGTGGTGGGCAATCTCGAACTCATTGCCTTGCTTTAGGGGAAAGAACCTCCGAGTTTTGATGAAGAAAAAAAACTTTGTCCAAGTAGAAAGAGGATTTAGCAGGAGCTACAGGTCAGTTTGACAAGGTAATGGCTCAGGTTCGAGAAAGGATCGGGTCACGGCTGATTTCTTCCTCTCGAGGTGAAATTGTTTCGACGTTTAGGGATGGATCGGTTGAAGATGAGGCTCCGGCGGTTGGAGTAGCTGACCCAGCCGGGTCGAATGATGGAATTCTTGGGATTTCGGATCCTACCCTCGTTGGGGTGTTCGGACCGGATTCTCCTTAGTTTTTTTGTAGGTTTTTGTTTTTAAGTTTTTGCTGATTTTATGTATCGACCTTTGCGCCTTTTATGTTCTGAAGGCGGTGTTTACTGGGTTTGCGAGCTTATTTCACGGTTTATGCTCCATAGTTTTTCCAATCTACGAAGTGCTCCTGAAGATAAGCTAAAACGAATATCGTTCGGATATTTCCTGCATTCTGTATCAAGTCGTTCCCTTCGGATATTAATCCGGGAATTTTTATAGTGTGTTTTTTATCCGTCTATGGATGTCTAAAGATCCATGGTTATTAATTCGTCTTGTTGTTATCAGCAACAGACGGTAAGATGTGTGCCGAGAGGCAAAACGAATTGGTGGGAGTATACCTATATACGGACCCATCATCCCCCCCCCTTCTTAAAGAATTTTTTTTTATAAAAAAAGGGCAGCTGAACTTATCGGAAGATAAGCTGCCTACGTACCCTAGAATGAGAGATCAAACCAGTCGTAGTTCATTTACAACATCTAGGTATGTCTAATGATGGTATTTCTTTAGAAACATTGCATTTCATGATCTTGGTACGGGTTTTCCTTATTTGTTTTTGAGTTCATATGCCCCTGGGCAAACCACTTTGTCACTTTGTATGGTCCTTCCAACCTGGTGCCCAGCTTTCCCGCGTTTGGTTCCGCCGTATTCTGAAAATTTTTTCGTAGGACGAAATCTCCTTCTTGAAATTTGCGGCTGCAGACATATGAGTTGTAGTATTTGGTGGCTGCTTGTTGATAGTTTTAGATACGGACGAGTGCATGATCTCGCCTTTCGTTGATCAGGCCCAGCTCGTCATGTAACATCAGATGGTTTAGGCCTTCTTGTCCGGAGAGGAGTCTGCTTCTGACTCCAGGGAGCTCGACCTCTGATGGGATGACGCATTCGGTGCCATAGACAAGTGCGAATGGTGTTTCTCCCGTGGCTCGCCTTGGAATTGTCCGATGAGACCATATAAATCCTTCGAGCTCGTCTGCCCACCAGCCCTTATTCTCTCATAAGCTTTTTTTTAAGTCCGTTGACAATGGACTTGTTGGCCGAATCGTATCTTCCACTTCTCGCAGAATCCTTCGAATCAGGCCGAGATGAACTGGGAGCCGTTATCGGTGACGATCTCGTATGACACTCCATGTCGGCAAATGATGTTTTTCCACACAAAGTGCTCTACCTAGGAAACTTTGATGCTAGCGTAAGATTTGGCCTTGACAGATTTTGAGAAGTAATCCGTAAGAACGAGTAGGAACCTCTTCTGCTTTGAGTTGTGCATCGGCCCCACAATGTCCATTGACCATCTCATGAACGGGTACGGCGCTGAAATGGATGACAGGACTTCAGCGGGCTGGTTGATCGTCGGCGCGCGTCTTTGGCATTTTTTGCACTTTAGGGAGAATTTTTCGCAGTCTTTTACCATGGTTGGCCAGAAGTGCCCGTGCCGCTTGATTTTGGTTGCAAGAGCTCTTCCTCCGGAGTGGTTTCTGCATGATCCGCTGTGGACTTCTTCCATGATTCTTCTTGCTTCTTTTCCTTCTACGCAAGCCATTAATGGTCATAATAGCTTCTACTTGAAGACGTTTCCATCTAGTAAAATGAAACGGGCCGCCTGTGCTCTCAGCTTTCGGGCCGCCCATTTTTCTAATGAGACCTCTCTGTCCATGATATAGGCTCGTATCGGGCCCACCAGTTGCGATCACAGCCGTACTCTTCATGTGGATCCGTTGCTATTTCTTCTTCTGGAGGGTCTTCTTCCTCTTCCCCTTCTGGTGATCTTATAAGGTTTGCAACTTGGGGCGGATCGATGCTTGGTTGCTCAATGAATTCCACAGGAATAAATCGCCTTTCTTCGGGGGTTGAAGTCGACACTAGGGCCGCCAATGCGTCGGCCGGGACATTCTCTCCGCGAGGAATCTGTGTGAGTTCAAAGTCCTTGAATTGCTTGGCCAAGCTTTGGACGATTTTGAGATAGGCTTCCATTCGGTCATCTCTTGTCTCATACTCTCCGCTGAATTGGTTTGCGACCAGCTGTGAATTGGAATATGCTTGTAGGTTTTGGATTTTAAGTCCGAGGGCTAATCTCAGACCCACAACCAGAGCTTCATACTCTGCTTCATTATTCAAGGCATTGAACAGCAGTCGGAATGATTGCTCTAGGATTTCTCCGGTGGGTGATGTTAATCGTACTCTGACTCCTGAACTTTACTTTGACGATGATCTGTCCACGTGAAGCGTCCAAACTAATTTGGAGTTGGTTCTTCGACGCCTGCAGTCGTGAGTTTGACTAGGAAATCTGCCAGCACTTGGGACTTGGCGCATGTTCTTGTGCGATACTCGATGTCGTACTCACTTAGTTCCACCGCCCATTTCGCTAATTGCCTTGACTAACTTGGACTATGCAAAATTGTTCTGAGGGGGAAAGTTGTAAGCACGATGATCGTACGTGACTGAAAATACGGTCGCAGCTTCCGGGCTGACATCACCACTGCCATCGCCACTTTCTCCATTAATGGGTACGAGTCTCCGCGTCTGTCAAAGTTTGGCTTACGTAAACGATCAGATTTTGCTCGTTGCGTTCCTCCCTTATGAGCACTCCGCTTACAGCCGTGGATGACACCGCGGTGTACAAGAACAAAGGCTCCCCTTTGACCGTTTTTTTAGGACAGGTGGACTCACCAAATATTTCTAACTCCTGGAACGCCTACTCACACTTCTCCGTCCATTCGAACTTTTTGTTTTTCCTGAAGGTGTCGTAGAATGGCAGACATTTGTCCGTTTAGCACCGCGACTCGTCCCGTCAATCTCTGGATTTCTCTTTTTTTTCTTTGGGGAGACCATCTCTATCATCGCGTTGATTTGTTTCGGGTTTGCCTCTATTCTTCGGTGTGTCACAAGGTAACCTAGGAACTCTCCCGATATTACTCCGAATCTACACTTCGTCAGGAGAAAGAGATCTAGCTGTGCAGTGGGTTATTGAACTCGACTTCACCAGCCTTGTAATTGCATCAGATTCAACAGCTAATCACAAAACCAACACGAAGACTCAAATGAAAGAGATCCACATAATTTTACGTGATATTCTTCAACTATCTACAACTTTTGATTCAATCATCTTTATATTTGTTAAGAAAGAAAAGTAATCATTCGGTTGATGCCATCGCGAAGAACTTTCTACTTTTTATTTGCATTGATATTCTCTTACTTAATGAATCAATCAATAATTTGCACACACAAAATATATATATCGCTCTACTCAGACATTATATTGTATCTCTAATTTGTTAAACCAAATAGCTCGTAATTTCTCAGGATGGTGACACTAAGAGTTTTTGACCACCTAAACGCCTTTGGTATGGTACCAAGCTATCAAAGAGAAATCTGATCACTTTGAACTTAATATATTATTTTAAATCATTTTTAAAAATATTTAAAATTATTCTATATATGTTAAACCTACTTTATATATTTATTAAAGTCTTAGAAACTCTTTCCTAAAACTATGTAAACTATTCATATATATTAGTATATCCTTTTTAAAATTTCAATAACATATTTTAACGTATTAAAGTATTAAAAACACTTTCTTAAAAATATGTAAACAATTTCTAAATATTACTATACCTTTTAAATTTTTTTAAGAACATACTTTTAGGTATGTTAAATCCATTTTTAAATATTTATTAAAAGTTTAGGAACCCTATCCAAAAACTATGTAAATCATTCCTAAGTATTAGTATACACTTCCTACAATTTTAAGAACATAGTTTTTTGTATGTTAAACCCATTTTTAAATGTTTATTTAAGTTCTATGAACATTTTCTTAAAATATGTAAAACATTCCTAAATATTTTAAGATTTTTTTTCGAAAACAGTTTTAGGAACCATTTGCTAAAAATATGTAAAACATTCATAAATATTAGTATACACTTCCTAAAATTGTAAGAACATATTTTTATTTATGTTAAACCCATTTTTAAATGTTTATTAAAGTTTTAGAAACACTTTCTTAAAAATATGTAATTAATTCCTAAATATTAGTATACATTTCCTAAAATATTAAGAACATAGTTGTATGTATGTTAAACCCACTTTAAAATGTTTATTTAATTTTTAGGAATATTTTCCTAAAAATATGTAAATCACTAAATATTTTAATATATTTTTTTCAAAAACCATTTTAGGAACCATTTCCTAAAAATATGTAAACTATTCCTAAATATTAGTATACATTTTCTAAAATTGTAAGAACATATTTTTATGTATTCTATTTTAAAATGTTTATTAAAATTTTAGGAAGCTTTTCCTAAAAATATGTAAACCATTCCTACAATTTTAAGGATATATTTTTTGTCTTCCAAACATTTCATAGTATCATTTTAACATGTGTATAGTCATATATTAGGTGTTTAAAATCATTTTATGTATGTTAAACTAATTATAAATGTTTATTAAGAGTTTATGAACTCATTCCTAAAAGTATGTAACTTATTCCTCAAAGTTATTATACATTTTTAAATGTTGGGAAAAAATTTTGAAAAAAGATTTAAAAAAAATCAGATAAAAATTTTCCATAAAAAACAAAATATTTTGAATTTACTGTTATTAATTTATTTTTTTTAATTATAAAAATATTTTTTACCTCTTTAATGAAACATATGAGAATGAGGGGTAAACTAGTCTTTTATTCTCTTTAATGAAACATTTTTGTCCATTTCTACACTTGTGTTCATTTTGGTCACATAAACTTGAAAATTGTTCATTTTAGGGTATTCCTCTTCTTAAAATATTTACAATGTTTTATAAAGAGCAATACCCTAAAATGAACAATTTTCAAGTTTATGTGACCAAAATGAACGCAAGGGGAGAAATTGACAAAAATGTTTCAGTAAAGGGAATAAAAGAGTAGTTTACCCCTTCTTCACATATGTTTCATTAAAGAGGCAAAAAACATAAAAATTTTAAAATAAATTAATAATAGTAAATTCAAAATATTTTTTTTTTATCGAATTTTTTTGTCTGATTTTTTTGGGGCAAAACTCTGATTTAATACAATTTCATGTTTATGTGGCCAAAATAGACTAAAAATGGAATAGGCATGGGCAAAATACATGAATCCAAAATACCGAACCGAATCCAAACCGAAAAAGAGGATCTAGACCCGAACCTGAATCAATGAAATATCTGAATGGATCATAGACTTCTATATCCAAAAAACTGAATTCGAACCCAAACCAAAAACCGAATGGATATCTGAAATACATGAAATACAATTATATACCTAAAATATTAATTATATTTAGACTTGATATAACATATTTATCCTAAATTGTAATTATAAATCCGCATATATTAATTAATTTTAGACCAAAATAACTAAAATTTCTAAAATACGTAAAATATATAATATTTGTCAAAATTAATTATTATTTTTCAAATTTAATCAAATTTTATTTTTTTAAATAAATTTTCGGGTATCCGAAATCGAACCGAACCCGAATGAAATCGAACCGAACCCAAACAGAAATTCTAAAATACCGAACGAGTTCTATATCTGTAAACAGAAGGGAACGTGGACAAAAATGTTTCATTAAACCAAATCATTGACAATTCTATCCCTCCTATTTATGATTAAAATAGAAAAACATTATTCAATCTCAATAATTTTTTTTCAAATTTTTTTTTTCGAAATCTTTTTTTTTTTCGAAATTTTTTTTTTCGAAATTTTTTTTTTCGAAATTTTTTTTTTCGAAATATTTTTTTTCGAAATTTTTTTTTGTTTCTAAATTTTTTTTTCTTAGAAAACCGTTTTAGATAGCTTTTCCTAACATATGTAGACCATTCCTAAAAATTATTATATATTTTCTACAGTTTTAAGAACATTTTTTTAATCTTCCAAACATTTCATATTTATTTAATATATCATTTTAAATCATTTTTAAAAACATTTAAAATTATTTTCTGTATGTTAAACCTATTTTTATATATTTATCAAAGTCTTAGAAACTCTTTCCTAAAACTATGTAACATATATAATAATATATATTTTCTAAAATTTCAATAACATATTTTTACGTATTAAAGTATTAAAAACATTTTCTTAAAAATATGTAATCAATTTCTAAATATTACTATACCTTTTATTTTTTTTTAAGAACATACTTTTAAGTATGTTAAATCCATTTTTAAATGTTTATTAAAATTTTAGGAGCCCTTTCCTAAAACTATGTAAATCATTCGTAAGTATTAGTATATTCTTCCTAAAATTTTAAGAATATAGTTTTAAGTATGTTAAACTCATTTTTAAATGTTTATTTAAGTTCTATGAACATTTTATAAAAAATATGTAAACCATTCCTAAATATTTTAAGATTTTTTTTCAAAAACCGTTTGATGAACCAGTTCCTAAAAATATGTTAAACATTTGCGAATATTAGTATACAACTTCCTAAAATTTTAAGAACATAGTTTTATTTATGTTAAACCCATTTTTAAATGTTTATTAAAGTTTTAGAAACTCTTTCTTAAAAATATGTAAATCATTCCTAAATAATAGTTTACATTTCCTAAAATAATAAGAACATAGTTTTATGTATGTTAAACCCACTTTTAGATTTTGATTTAAGTTTTAGGAATATTTTCGTAAAAATATGTAAACCATTCCTATATATTAGTATACATTTTCTAAAATTTTAAGAACATATTTTTATGTATTCTATTTTTAAATGTTTATTAAATTTTAGGAAGCTTTTCCTAAAAATATGCAAATCATTCCTAAAATTTTAAGTACATAATTTTTGTCTTCCAAAATATTTCATAGTATCATTTTAACATGTTTATAGTCATTATTTTAAGTGTTTAAAATCATTTTATGTATGTTAAAGCTATTTTTAAATGCTTATTAAGTGTTTAGGAATTCATTCCTAAAAGTATATAACTTATTCCTAAAAATTGTTATACATTTCTTAAATTTTGGGAAAAAACTTTTTGAAAAAAAAATGTTGAAAAAAAAAGATTCGAAAAGAAAAATTTTTTAAAAAAAAATTTGAAAAAAAAATTGGAAAAAAATCAGATAATTTTTTTTTTTTTGCATTTACTATTACTAATTTATTTATTTTTAATTTGATTTTTTTTTAATTAGAAAAATGTTTTTTAATTCTTTAATGAAACATATGGGAAGAATATGTAAACTAGTCTTTTATCCCTTTTGATGAAACATTTTTGTCCATTTCTCCTCTTGTGTTCATTTTAGGTATTCCTCATTTTTTTTTCCTCTTTTTCAATTTTTTTTTAAAATTTTTTTTTTCCTGATATTTAGGAAATGTATAATAACTTTTAAGAATAAGTTACATACTTTTAGGAATGAGTTCCTAAACTCTTAATAAACATTTAAGAAATAGTTTTAACATACATAAAATGATTTTAAACACCTAAAATGATACTATGAAATTTTTTAGAAGACAAAAATATGCCCTTAAAATTTTAGAAATGATTTACATATTTTTAGGAAATGCTTCCTAAAGTTTTAATAACCATTTAAAAGTAGAATACATAAAATATGTTCTTAAAATTTTAGAAAATTTATTCTAATATTTAAGAATGGTTTACATATTTTTAGGAAAGCGTTACTAAAACGGTTTTTGAAAGAAACAATTAAAATATTTAGGAAAGGTTTATATATTTTTAGAAAAATATTCCTAAAACTTAAATAAACATTTTAAAGTGGGTTTAACATACATAAAACTAAGTTCTTAATATTTTAGGAAATATATACTAATATTTAGGAATGATTTACATATTGTTAAGAAAGAGTTCCTAAAACTTTAATAAACATTTAAAAATGGGTTTAACATAAATAAAACTATGTTCTTAAAATTTTAGGAAGTGTATATTAATATTTATGAACGTTTTACATATTTTTAGGAAATGGTTCCTAAAACGGTTTTTTGAAAAAAAATCTTAAAATATTTAGGAATGATTTACATATTTTTAAGAAGATGTTCATAGAAGTTAAATAAACATTGAAAAATGGATTTATCATACATAAAACTATGTTCTTAAAATTTTAGGAATGATATACTAATACTTAAGAATAGGCTTGGGCATTTTACCCGGACCCGAAGACCCGACCCGAAACCGACCCAAAAATTTCGGTTCGGATCGGGTTCGGATCCTTGCCTTTTACCCTATTGGGTATTTTACTCATGTACGCACGGTTCTCGGGTCGGGTCCGGGTCTTACCCGAGACCCGATCGGGTACCCAAAAGACTCGAAAATATTATGCATTAGGTAGGATTTGAACCCAGGTCTATGGTTTAGCAGAGTGGTACTCTACCGCTAGACCACTAATATCATTTGTACTACTTGTTTCATTTTAATATTTATTACTAAAACAAATTTTCTGCTTTTTATTTCGGTTTGATGAATATTATTTTAAAATTTGGGGGTTTGTTATGGTTTGTTCCGGTTAAATTTCGGTTATCTTTTTAATTTTCGGATATATTTTTGGATTTTTGGGTAAAAAAATATCCAAATAGACTTGGAACCGACCCGGACCCGAAATTTTTTGGGTAAAAAAGAACCGAAATACCCGAAAATTTGAGATCCGAACCGAAAATAATTCGAATAAAAAAGTTACGGGTATTTTACAGGTATTAAAAATTTAGAACCGAACCGACCCGGAACCGAGAAGAACCGACCCGAACCCGAACCGAAAATTTGACAAGTACCTATTGGGTATAAAATTTCTATACCCGAAAGAACCGAACCCGAAAGGATCCGACCCGAACCCGACCCGAAGATCCGAATGCCTAGGCCTACTTAAGAATGATTTACATAGTTTTTGGAAATGGTTCCTAAAATTTTTATAAACATTTAACAATGGATTTAACATACATAAAAGTATGGTCTTAAAAAAATTTAAAAGGTATAGTAATATTTAGAAATTATTTCATATTTTTAAGACAGTGTTTTTAATACTTACGTAAAAATATGTTATTGAAATTTTAAAAAGGATATACTAATATATATGAATATTTTACATAGTTTTAGGAAAGAGTTTCTAAGACTTTAATAAATATATAAAAATAGGTTTAACATATACAAAATAATTTTAAATGTTTTTTAAAATGATAATATAAATGAAATGTTTGGAAGATTAAACAAATGTTCTTAAAACTGTAGGAAATGTATAATAATTTTTAGGAATGGTTTACATATGTTTAGGAAAGAGTACCTAAAACGGTTTTCTAAAATAAAATAAAGAATCGAAAAAAAAATTTTTATTGAGATTGAATAATGTTTTTCTATTTTAGTTATAAAAAGAGGGATATAATAGTCAATTATTTTGTTTAATGAAATATTTTTATCCATGTTCCCTTCCTTGTCTATTTTGGTCACATAAACATGAAATTGTTTTAAATAGGAGATTTGCAATTTTAAAAATATATCTTTAAATATTTTATAAATGATCATATTCTTTCATCCACTAAACATTATTTGAGAGCTGGTTTTCTTATATGTAATCACCACATCCATGAGAAAAAATTATGACATGACTTATTGAAAATATGACAGGAGTTCAAACTTATTATGACATGTACAATATTAATGATAAAATTTTCAATTCTTAAAATAAGGTAATAGCTTATTTAGGTATTGTCACAAGTGATGATGTAATAAGGTAATAGACTCTTCAAATAAGGTAATATCACAGGTTATGATGTTGAAGGGGTCAAACAGACCAAGGTGCTATTCAAATCTTCCTTTGACATGAAGAACTTTGAAGAGTTAAAGTATTTTCTTGGGATTGAGGTATGTAAGTTTGATGATGGCTTATTTATTTCTCAAATGAAGTACACTCTAAATCTACTATCTGAAACCGGGAAGCTTGGAGCTAAACCAGCTAAAACTTCCATTGAAGAACACTATAAGGATATTCCTGAAGGGGAGCAGATCATGGAAGTTAAACTATACCAAAAATTAGTTGGTAAGCTCATGTATCTCACAATTATAAAACCTGATATTTGTTTTGTTGTTAATCAAGTGAGTCAGCATATGCAAGCTCCAACCAAATATAATTGACAGATGGTTGAACGAATCCTTAAGTACATGAAAGGCACACCAGATAAAGGAATATGGATCGAGTGCAACTCTAGTATAGAGATTGTGGGCTATTGTGATGTAGATTGGGCAGGAGATAGAGTGGATAGAAAGTCGACAACTGGCTACTGCATTTTTGTTGAAGGTAAACCACAACTTTTTATATCTATGTTTATATTATTCGTCAAAATTAATAGTAAGTGTTGTCTTAACATATACAAAATTAAGATAATATTGTTCGAAAATCAAAATTTTATGGATGATTAAATATTCTCAATTTTGCTTAGATCTATTAATCATTGTAAAAAGATGACTAACTTAGTTTCTAAGTTCTTGACCAAATTTTCAAAATTTTGAATTTATTTGTGTTAAAGGAGATAGAGTGCCTTGATTGTGTGGTTGATATACAGTTAAAGATTTAAAATTATACTTAGATATAATAATTATTGTAAATAGACAACTAATTGAATTATCAAGTTCTTGACTTTATTTGAGTTAAAATAGGATAGAGTATAATTGATAATCGATTCATTAGAGTAAATAAAAAAAACTCCAAAACAATATAATATATTAGAATTTAGGACAAAACAAACTAAATTTATTAGAATATGTAATTTAGAATGAATATTTAAAACAAATATATTCATTAAATATAAATACAATACTAAAAAAATGAATGTTTTCAACTTAATTTTCACTAAATTCAAACGAAAGTACCAATTTAAAAAACTGTAAGTCCAAATTGAAAGAAAATCAAATTATAAATAATTATTCTGTGGTTTACTTTTTATTGTTTAAAAAAAGGAAAAAAGGAAAAAATTATAATAAATTCAAATTTTTTTTTTTGAAAAATTTTATATATGTTTTTTTTTTAATGTTATTCTGTGCATAGCTCATGAAACTACCTAATAAGCAAATATATGATCAATACTTTCGAAGATGAAACCAATTTAACTAAATTTAATAAGAAAGTTACGTCTATTTTGACTTCTTTTTAAAAATTTGTTTCAAAAGTAGAGCAACTTAAACGCAAATGGATTTCAATTAACAATTGTTTCGATTCAGAAAATTTACATGTACACCTTTTTGTAACTATTATATTTTATTCACAAAAGTAGTGCATCATATGGAATTTAAGTATTGTTTAATTTAAGAAAATTTACATGTACAACTTTTTGCTTAATGAAAAATGATTGACATAAGCATTTTGATATTTTGTGAGATGAAGACGGTTGAAATAAAGTTTCTTATTTACTATATAAATAATAATGAATAAAAGTACCTTTGTCCCTGTCTTACTATTATAAATTTGATTTTTGAGTAGCAAAATCGACAAGCTTGAGAAATAGAAACATAATGGGAAGAGAATCATTTATAATTGAAAGGAATAGAGTTTGAAATTTTCACTTCTTTTTCTTCTTCTTCTTGGATGCTTTTTGTCCACTAGATCCACCACAAACAATAGAACACTCGATGCCACAAATGTTACCAAAACATGAAAACAATCCATTATCTCCTCCTTTCTTGTTCCTCCCACCCTGCTTTTGAATAGGAGCTACAATCATCTGTTGATTTCGTGGGACGGTTTCATTGGGCTTGTAACTTGATTTCGGGTTGAAGTTAGAACTTGTTTTGTAGTCAGAACTTGGTTGATAACTTGAACCAACGTCTAAAACGACCGGTAAATTTGCTTGCCATCTTTCTAGCTTAGAACGGAGACCCTCAACGCTTCGTTCACCAACACTTATCACAGTACTCTCTGCATCTTTTCCTGTCAAAGCCTTCTCTTTTGCAATTTGAGCGGCGACCACTGAGGCTGAAGGTCCCAAATCAGACTCTGTAATCACGACCGGTCTCGACCTCATTGGTGTTCCATATTCAATATTGTTCCTTTTGGGAGTATATGCATTCGTGTTCCTTGGCCTCATCGGTGTCCCATACACGGTATGCTTTGTTTGCCTCAACATGGTATTTGGCGTTTTTCTTTGTGGCTCATACACAACCATTTGAGAATCAGATGAAAACTCATCTTTCTCAAAACCTGAGTTTGTCGTAGAACTCACACGGGTTTGTTGTGTCACCTTCCTTGGTGATTCCACCATTGAGCTTGTATCACTTTTGGACCTTCGAAGTCCTACCGGTTTTGAAGATATGTTTTTCTTGTGAAACATCAAATCTTCTTCAAACAAAAGAGGCATGCTTTGGCCCGAGTTATCGATGAGCCCTACGGCAATGTTTAGAAGGCCGTGAGGGCGGCCTGACGCACGAAGAACCTCAAGGGTAACGAATCTCATAGCGGAAGAAGGGTTCACAAGATCGCTGATCAACGTTTGTACCGTGCCAACATGAATATCTTTAAACCAATGCAAGGCATAGATTTCTACAACAACTATTGATGTCCCATCGTAGAGTGCTTCCTCATCTAGACGAAACACAAACTTGTCGTTCCATGTAGGGCTTGTTCCGCCCGTATTGTCTACCCGAGTCATTAGTTTACGCTCCGGGTCAATCCAAGCTATTGCATATGTTTTCATACACCGTGCCACTGGCGCCAATTCTTGGGCCGAAATAATATTCAGCTCCAAAATTTGACAAGGCGCAAGAAAGGACATTTTTTTTCTTGACAAAACTATATCTGTAAAACCAAAGGAAATGGAGAGGATGAAATTTGTTCTTTTGGTGGATACAAAGACAGATCCGTCGTCGTCCTTGGAGGGGACGACGAAGGAGAGCAATGCATGAAGGTGAAAATGGAAAAACAAATTGACAAAGACACCCAAAAATAATAATAAGCAAAAAAAGTTTTTTTTTTTTTTTTGTTTATTAATTTCTTGTTTTGGTTTTTTGTTATTTTAGAACACCGAATCAATTGCATCACTTTCCGTTGACTACTATTTTCTTTCATCAATCTTCTAGCGATATTTTTAGATCTTTCTTCTATTAGTTTTTTTAGGATGCTTTCTGTTATTTCTTTGATTAATTTTGGAGTTTTAGATATTTGTTATTTTTAAGACTAGAGATGGATGCAAGTCCAGAAAAAATAGAAATACTTTTTTCTTCTTTCTCGTGTTCTTAAAATATAAATAATTGCAAATCGAATAAAAGGGAACACAGATTTTACGAGTTCATATTCTTATATGAAATTTTAATTTTTTTGAGGTAAGAACTCCACAATATTGACAGTAAAAACGCTGCACTAACTTAAGATTCCACTACAATTTTTATTTTCCCAGCCCATAGACTAGTTATAGCCAATCAATAGCAAAATAAATAGCTACTATTGCGGCTATGAATATAGTGACAGAATAGGAAGGATGAGAAATGTAACACCTAGGCTCAAGGCTAAAAAAAAAGAGAAATCCACTTGCTGAAGTTCAGAAAAGAGTTAATTTATGGTTTTTTTTTCCAATAGATAAGCGGCAATTCTCTTTTGGATTTACAAATTAGAAAAGTAACGAAATTCTACAGAAATTTCGAACTACCTTTTCCACCAGTAGCTGACGAGTCTCGACTGCAAGAATACACGTCTGCCGCTATTGAACCACTATTGAGAAAGAATTGTCGAATCTTGAATCCTAGCCGTTGCTTTCTTGATTTTGTTATCTATCATCAATTCTAATATAAGCGGCTGTAATGATGTGATCCTGATAATCACTCTACAGTCTTAATTCAGTCTTAACTTATAAAGTGATCAATAAATGATCAAAAAGTTCGCGCAAAAGATGGAAGAAGGTAAAAATGCTGGTGAAGTTTTAAATGAGTCTCTTAATCTTTAGGGTGATTGACATCTAATAGCAAACTACCCATTCTCAGATTACCAGAATCGAAATTTAGTTCAAACGACCTTAATCTATTTGCAGATGATCTTAAATATGAGATTGCATTGCAGATTTCTAACACACTTAAATCTACTTCAGCCATTCCATCTCTCACAACCAAGTTAAACGATGTGTGCACTGCATCTCATATGTATAAATTCTCCATCTAACACTAAGGAGTCATCAGAAACTAACTTGCTATGAAACTTCTTCAAAGCCGAACTATTGCCTGTTGCATTATCTACAGATACACAAAAGACCTTCTCTATTCCCCAATCAGAAAAGCATTCTAAGAGAATAAGTTAGATTGTCGGACCTTTATGATATGTGATGTGTTTAACCCTATGATCAGCTTCTTCAACCGCCAACATACACCAATATAACGCACTACCACAACAATATAACTCGCACCTAATATAAATACATTAACAACTAAACAAAGAATCACAATCTCATATGTCAAATAATAATAACAAATAATCATTGATAAATGTGTTACCTATTTTCGGAATTGACCCAAATATTTGTGGTGAGAGAGACTCTTTGCTTGTTAACCGAGAAACATTTCTTTAGAGCTGCCTTCTTCTCCACATACATTTAAACGATATCTCTCGTTGATGTCCTCGTTGAAACAGGTTTGTACAGGTACACCTTGATGTATGTATAAAAATAAAAAAAATGTCAGACACAGAAAGAAGTAGCTAACGAGACACAACCAAAAAGTAAACAAATAGAGATTCTATTAACCTTATTGCGTAAGTATTTCCAAGCCACACTTTCGATGAAAGATAATAGCAACTCCCATAGCACAAGCATCTCATTTGATGCTTCTCTAAAAATATGCTCAGGCACTTTTGCATTCTTGAGATTTCTTTCTCTATTAATAATCGGCTGAATCTCAGCTTGACCCGCTGACCACACCCAGAATTACTTGCATACTGTAATATACTAATGCAGATTTGAAGTTCCTCACATTGTTACACATAAAAAAATCATTTGGCAATAGTTGCATATACATTTGTTATGATTATCCTTTTTCTTGGGAAATGCTCCCACATAGTAGATCTTGTAGGGAGTATCTGCTTAACTTTATTTGGTTGAGAAGTAGATGCACTTGCTCCTGTTGTTTGTTCCATTTAGCTTGCCTAGCTGGAGTCACAAACTCTTCTTGTTCATCTTCTACTCGTGCATTTTTGTCTTTGCTAAAGCTACCTGATGGTCAAGTTGCTCCTGACTACTTCAACAAACTTTTCAAATCTTCTAACCTTTGTAGCTTTGATAATTGCTTTCAAGGTTTCAATCCAAAGGTGACTGAGGCTATGAATGCTGAAGAGCAACTTGAAAAGTTGCACAAGGGATGCGGAAGACCCTTGATATTTCAAACCTCAGCAGTTCTAAGATATGACACACTTAGACGACCGAAGAGAGTTTTGTTGTTTGGATATGACTCACCAAGCAACAGGGGGTTTGTTCACAAGGAACAACAGAGATTCACTCTCAAAACAATCGCAATGATCAAACTTAACTTCTTATTGATTCAATGGTTTTCGAAATACATATATAGGAAGTGTTTGTGTTTCGAAAAACAAGACATAAGACAACACAGAAAACTATACATTAATGAAGGAAAGATTTGACTGAATTGATTCTATGTTGATTGACTCTTCAGGTGATGTACATACACGGCCTTGACTTTCCCTTGTTGCTATGCGGATCGCCACTTAGGAAGGTACGCCTAAATCTTCATTGATCCTTACTAAAAAGTCGATTTTAGGAAGGGGTTCCTGAATCCTTTTAAAACCTTACTAAAGTCATGTGTTGTACATCTCCCTTTTTAAGTTTGAACTGAACATTGGCAGAATTAAGTAAGGAACTTAGTGTTTGAGAAAGCTGTCTGGTGCATGCTCTGGGCATAGCTCCAGCTGGTACTTGCAAAGCATCCTCAGCTACAAGCTCAACAACTTCTGGTCCTTGCTCTTTCACGGCCTTAAACTCAGCTTACGGTTCTAGTTCAAGCTCTCTATCTTTAGCACCATCCATGATCACATCAATTTCCAACAACGGATCATAACATCCACAGAAGGACTCCCTCCGGACTAACCTCACACCAAATCTGTGTGAAAGAACTTAACAAGAGGGAGTGGTCGAGTTTGGATCCACTAGCATAATACCCATAAAAGTGTACGTGTTGAAGTAAAGCTATTTTGAATAAGAAATAAATTTGACCTTTTGTTTGATAAGTTTGTTGGGAATAATTGCACATAGAAAGATAGATAATTTAGTAATAAAAGAAGTGAAGAAAAGAGAAAACAAAGAGTTTTGTTATACATTGAGAGGGAGACAGAGAAAGACGGAGAAATAGGGATATGAATTAGATCCTAGAAGGAATGAGAGGGATGTGGTGCTGAAGATAAGTAGAAGCAGCTGCAACTCCACTTCCCAATACAATTGGGTACCCAACATCCTTCAGTATCATCTCCACTCCAGCCAAACACCCAAGAAGTTGCAACTGCGTGTTAATTTGTACTGTGATTAGAGTTTGATTAATTAAAAAACTGGATTACACACATATAGAGAAAACGTACCTCATTAAGGTGTCCAAGGTGCCCAATTCTGAAAACCTTTCCAGCCACTTTGTTGAGACCAAGACCAAGACTTAGGTTGTACCTCTTCCACGCCCTTTTCACAATCTCCGTACTGTCTATATTCGGCGGCACCACGACCGCTGTCACTGTGTTACTTATCCACTCCTCCTTCTGTGTACAGTTTTTCAGGCCCCACGCTTCCACCGCAAGCCTATGTATACAATATCATATTAACAAACAAACTCTAGTTGATATTTCCAGAGTCGTAGCTCAATTGGCGTACTAAAAGACTATTGTTAAAAATATATCACATGGGAATCAGAGATGACTTTTAACTATTACTAAATAAAATGAGATGAGTTTTTCCACTTATTTCCAATTGGCAAATTGGAAAGTCAACAGATTTTTCAAAATAATTGAAATGGAAGAGGACTACTTTTAATACAAAGTATATTTTGCAAAATGTTATTCATTTATGTATTTTAATTGATTTGAATTTCATATAGAATTTGCAAAATTTAATGATTTATAAATATAATAGGTGAATTTTAATTAATTTTTGTAAACCCGTAAGTGTTTTTTTTGTGTTTGTATATTAACATAGAAATTCTTTCAAATCAATTAAAATCCACTATAAAATCAAAAAAAAAAAAAAAAAAATTAGCATGATTGAATATCACCAGATTTTATTTAATATTTAGAAATTAGTGCTAAATAACCGGTGATTTTAACAATCAATCTAAATTCATTAATCCAACAACACTTCATTTTTAATATGTCACCGCATGTCTGAAGAGATTATGGATCAGAAAGCGCTGGTATGTGTAGTCAGTTAGTCACAAAGCTATATATAAACTTAATTACCTGGTGGCCTTTCCTAAACGAGCGTGACGGGCGATGACATTCTCGAGTCCTTCCTCAAAGATAAGATCAAGAGCAGCTCTCAGACCGTATAGGAGTTGAATGGAAGGTGTGTAAGGCCAATATGTTCCGAGCTTGTAAAACTTGAGGTAGTCATTCCAATCAAAGAAGACTTTGAGAGATTTTGAAGTTTTGGTTGCTTCCAAGGCTTTTGGACTGGCGCACACAATCCCAAGGCCTGTTGGAAGAGATAGGGCTTTTTGCGAGCCAGTCAAGGCCACGTCCACTCCCCACTCATCCATTCGGAAATCAAGCGCACAAATGGACGAGACACCGTCCACAAGCAACAAAGCCGGGTGCTTGTAGTGATCTGTGTGAAGACGTGTATGTATTTGTAAGTGAAATTAATAACAGAGAAAATTCTAAAGACAACGAGTTGTTTGTGAAGAAGTAATTACCAAGGAGGGTTCGGACAGCAGAGATGTCATTAGTGACTCCAGTCGCGGTCTCGTTGTGGACAATGCAAATGGCTTTGATGGAATGATTTTGGTCCTGTGAGAGCTTTGAGGCCAAGACTTGGAGATTAGCACCTTGTCCCCATTCACTCTCAACAACATCAACGTTGAAATTTAGCCTCTTCTGCTGGTCAATCCACAGCAAGCTAAATTGTCCGATCAGAAACGAGACGATCCTGTCTCCAGGAGATAGCGTGTTGGTCAAGGCACTCTCCCAAGCACCAGTTCCGGTCGTGGGAAACATGAACGGTGTCCCAGATGTCGTCTTGAATATCTTCTTCACGTCCTCCAACAACGTTTTTGTAAGTGCTGGGATGGCTGGTGACCGGTAATCCTCGTTGTTTCGGTTCATCGCCCGGATTACCTGTTCCGGTATGTTCACTGGTCCTGGTACGAACAGATGGTGCCTCCCTGGTCCATTCATGTAGTCCATTTTTCCCCCTTTTCTTGTTTCTCCTCCTGCTCCACATTACCGAAAATTTTACAAACGTTCCAAAATATACAAAATCGCAATACTAGGATAGAACTAAAACATGCGAGTATACGCATATATGACCATGGTGAATTAAAGTTATATGTATTATTGCTACTATCAAATCCAGTAAGCAATAGCATATATTAGCAAAAAGAAAAACCTCAAGTGATAACATAAACATATATATTATACCAACAAATACGTCACCGATGATCGGATTAAAGAGGTGTACACCAACAAGTATGAGTGATCGGTTCAAAAGAGTTATGAGATAACATACACAGAAAAATAAGCATCAAGCGGAGAAAACGAAGTAATAACTCTGTAAAATCAGGAAGGAGAGAAAAGTTAACCTCTGAATAAGGTGGAAGCTCCTGAGGGCCTTTTCTTCCCAGATGTCTTTAATATATCTTCCTTTCCGTTTTATTTTCAATTTCATTTCCATATTTATTAATATTTATTTTGTTATTTTGTTATTTTAGTTATTTTGTTTATCCCAATCAGGTAGCTTAGCTTATTGGAATCTCTAGACGCGTGGCGGATAAGAGCAAGGAGAAAAATCTTTGCCGTTACGTATGGCTCACAATATATTCGGGATACCTTTGCATATTTGCCCGTGTTTTTCCTATATTTTGATTTCTCCCTCATTTGTGTATATTTTATAATAAATGTTGAGAATCTTGAGATGGCGGGGAGGAAAGAGTTGACTTTCATAAAGTTAGGGAATAAAACAAAAGGTTACAAAAAATTGGAGGAGGGAGACTGTAATAGAAAAAAGTATTGAAGATTTGAGGTGGAAAAGGGAAGAGGAGAGATAAGAAGATAAATGGGAGTGAGCCACACAACTTGTTTCTGCAACAAAGGCCACACGAGTGAACCCGAATCCCTCGGGACTTCCTCACTATCTCTCGCTCTCTCGTTTTATGTTTTAGGATTATTGCACTAGATGACACAAAAAAGACAAGGTTAATAAAAACTATAAAATACAAATACAAAATCCCTTAACAAGAGGATTTTGGTCGTTTGGCCAATGGATCTTGATGTTTGAATTTAATTTTCATCAAAAACTTACCATTTAATAATTTAGCGTAGCATTTTGGTTACTTGACGTTGGAAAAAAACATAAAAACTAGTCTAAAAGGTCAATCATTTTATTTCAAAAAAGATTAAAAAAACAGAAAAAAAATAATATCTAAGCAAAACCATATTGCAATTTCAGTTTATTTCGAAAAAGATTAAAAAGACAGAAAAAATTAATATCTAAGCAAAACTATATTGCAATTTCAGTATTTTTGGCGATACTCTCGTCATAAAACATAATTAAATTCAACGGAGTGAAGTTACGAGTGAAATGACTGATGATATAAGCCGTTGATTTTTAGTTGACTTGGAAATATGAATACACTTCGTTCCAATTTCTAGAGGAAGAGCGGAATAGGAATGCATCCGATGAACAAGTTCTAACAGTCATGAGTGTGCAATCCAAAAAATCCTTAATCAGCCACGCTTAGACCAAGAAGAAGAGGAGCCACTTGTTCTTCTTCTTCCTTTCCACCCAAAAAATTCTAAGGGGAAAAAGAGTCAGTATCGTTAAAAGCTTCAGTCTATATCAGAGGTGTTGTTGCTACTTCATATACAAGCGCAGCTGAATGAGCTTGTGAGAGTTGAAACTCACACAATCAAAACTTATAATGAATGGAGGTTCGAAAATCCTATTTTATAAGAACTCAAGAATCAAGATCGAAAATTTGCTTTTATTAATGATCTTTTCGCCAAGTACAAGGGATTTCATAAAAAGTTTAATAGTCTTATAATACAAAGTCTAAGTACTCAGAATGAGATGTATCTAGAAACAAAGTCTATTGAAGTATCACAAAGGAATGATTGGCCAAATTGGATAGAAGCAATAGACACAAAAAAAATGAAAATCTCTAAGAACGAGAAAAGTATGTGGATCAATAGTCTATACAACTAAATGTGATAAACCAATGGAATTTGAATGTCCTTTTGTGATAAATTTAGTATGAATATGAGATTGATTATGAAGAGACATAGTCTCATGTGGTGGATGCAACTACTTTTAAATTCCTTAATAGTTTGGTAATAATGAAAGGACTTGATTTATACAATCCACTGAGTAATGATACTTATATGAAACTCCATATAGATATCCTAGAAGGATACAATCCCATTAGGATTAATGATATCAAAATTATGTTCCCGGGAACTCAAGATATTTCATCGAATTAAAACAAATTCATTACATGGAGTATAATCAAGAAAATGAATTTTGTAAGATGAGTCAATATGCTCATATGTGTTTGTGAAAGGGTTATGGATCACTAGAATCCTTAATTTAATCATCATTGAAACTCTTGCAGAATTATCACAAGTAGTTTGATGAAAACAATATGTGATCCTAGATTTGAACATGGTCAGAACTCTTGAAGAGTTATTGAAAACCATAGTTAAAAGAAAGATATTGGAAAGACAACATTGTCTCTATTGATTCCAAATTGAATATATAAGGAAAGAGATATTATCTCGAAAGATCCTTGCAAGATTTTATAAAGAGAATGCTCACATAAGTTTGGTCCTACAGTACCATATTTAAAATATTATTTGAGCAATTGAGTAATCTTTTCATTATTGAATGGTGAGATTTTGTATGAAAAGAGATAAAGTCATAATATTAAATTTTATAAGAAGAACATGAATAACTCGTATGTACAAGTATGTACAGTAAAATTGATGTATCCTCAGAAAATGAGGTTACGGTTGATGATGAATGTGTGGAAGACTGGCCGTATGGCTATTTCCTTAAGGTCCGGGTAGAAGTTGGTCGGTGAAAACGTTGGGAATGAGTGGATCCAAGGCTGCTGGTCGTATGGCTCTTTCAGACTGGACGAGGGGTGGTTGTACGAATCGCTGGTGGAACAAGGTCGCCACAAGACCGAGTGGAAATGATCTTGATAAGACAGAACTCTTGGCCAGAATCACACTAGCAAAGAACTCGGAAAGAAAGAGACAAACTCTTAAGAAAATTCGATTGTTTATTGATGAAAGTTAAAAGATATGAAGCTGTAAAGAGACCTTATATACTGGTCCTAGCAGCTGCTGCCTTCGAGGGACTTTGAAACAAAGATTACAAGTTTTAGATGAAACGAAATACTAGGTCAATCAAATCGAACTAATTTGGCCAACATGCCTTACACTACAAAATTCAACTGAATCATCACGACAAGAAAAAACACAATAAAAGGTCAGTCCAAAAATAACAAATGCATTTACTTCCCTAAAGCTGAACTTGGACTGATTCTCGGCTTAATGGTTTCATGCAGTGTGTATTCCAAATATGGTAAGTCTGAGTGCCCCTTTTAACCTATGTCCTTCATGTGAATGATTTGGTCTGACCTTCTCATCCTCATTCTTGGGTTTGGGCTCTCCTTTCTTGTTTGATTTTGGGTCTTGGTTTTGGTCTTGGTCTTGGTCGAATGCTTCTTTTGGGCCGTGTTGTGTTCCCTGCTTTTGGGCCGTGTTGTGTTCCCTGCTTGGTGATGCTCATTTGGTCGAGTTTGTGGGCTAAGTCTTCAACCTCATGTTCGGCTATCATGTTGTTTACGGCCTGTTCGAACTCCCTTTTGTAAGGCCCTAGGTCCTGAATGGGTCATGGGTCGGGTTCACATGGTGGGTATGGCCGGTACGGGCTTGGGTCGTGTTACAGGTTCCGGGTTGGTTCCAAGGGATACATCATCATCTCCCTCTTCAGAAGGTTCTGACCTTAGAACTATTTCATCTACATCAAAAGGAACCACGTCAGACACATTAAATGTTGATGATATCTTGAACTCACTTGGTAATTACCAATTATAAGTCTAGTTGGTAGGCGTTGTCATTGATCTTCTTCACGATCATGAATAGTCCCATCCTTCTTGGTGCTAACTTGTGCTTCTTTTCTTGTGGAAATTTATCCGATTGCATGTGCACCCAAACATAGTCTCCTGGTTCAAGAAGAACTTCTTTGCGGTTCTTGTCCGAGTTAGCTTTAGACTTCTCATTTTTTTTCCCTATGTTTTCTTATCTCTTTACATATAACTTCTTGACTGTCTCGGCCTTGGTTACTCCGTTCTAGTTGATCTAGTCCTCCTTTTGCATGGGTATTGGTACCAAGTCCAGATGGGTTTGCGGTTTGAATCCATACACAATCTCAAAAGGACAAAGCTTAGTAGTAGAATGGGGTATGCGATTATAAGCAAATTCTACTAAGGGTAAACATTCCAACCAATTACGTAAGTTGTTACTGACTGTGGCTCTTAAGAGAGTGGACAAAGTGTGGTTGGTGACTTCGGTCTGTCCATCAGTTTGAGGATGGCAGGTGGTGGAGAAAAGTAGTTTGGTTCCGAGCTTCCTCCACAAGGTCCTCCAAAAATGACTGAGGAACTTCGAGTCACGGTCCGAGAAAATGGTTATTGGGAGACCATGTAGTCTAACCACCTCTTTAAAGAATAGGTCCGCAGTTTGGGTGGCGTCATTCGTCTTGTTACATGGTATGAAATAGGCCGTCTTTCTGAACCGATCAACCACTACAAAGATCAAGTCTTTGTTCCAGATCTTTGGCAAACCTAACACAAAGTCCATAGACAAATCTACCCAAGGCATGTCAGGAATTGGTAAAGGTATGTAAAGACCGTGAGGATGCGACCTGGATTTTGCACTCAAGCAAGTGGTGCATTGGGCACAGAACTGTTCCACATCTCTCCTTTGGTGTGGCCAGAAGAAGTGTTCCGCAAGTATACTCTGGGTCTTGTTCATTCCGAAGTGCCCCATGAGGCCACCTCCCTGTGCTTCTCCGATTAGAAGCTCTCGCATTGAGCTGTGAGGGATGCATAGCCTTTTGTCCCTGAAAAGGAAACCATCATGTTTAAAGTAAGGACCGAAAGCACCTCAGTTGCACTGCTTATAGAGCTCTCCGAAGTCTGGATCATCGGTGTAAAGCTCCTTGAGATGGTCGAATCCCATGATCCTAGCCTCCATAGTCGAGATCAGTGCATGTCTTCTTGATAAGACATCGGCAACTATGTTCTCCTTTCCCTTCTTGTACTTGATCACGTAGGGAAATGTCTCCACGATTCAAGCCACCTTGAATGTCTCTTCTTTAGGTTGGTCTGGCCTCGTAGGTACTTGAGTGTCTCATGGTCGGTGTGGATCACGAAATCCTTGCTGAGTAAGTAGTGTTGCCATGTTTTCAATGACCTCACTAACATGTATAACTCCTTGTCATAGGTAAGGTAATTGAGGGTTGCTCCATGTAACTTCTCGCTGAAGTAGGCCACTGGTTTTCCTCCTTGTGTCAAGACTGCTCCAATGCCAGTACCTGAGGCATCCCATTCAACTTCAAAAGTTTGGTTAAAGTTAGGTAAGATCAAAACCGGGGCATTGGTGAGGCTGTCCTTGAGTTTTTGGAAGGCTTCATCTTGACTTGGACCCCATGCAAAAGCTACATCTTTCTTAATCACCGATGTCAGAGGTGTGGCTATAGTGCTGAAATCCTTGAAAAATCGTCGGTAGAAGCTGACCAAGCCATGGAAGCTCCGGACTTGTCCGATGGTGGTGGGTGTCAGCCAGTCCTGGATGGCCTTGATCTTCTCCTCATCGACCTTTAGTCCCTCTGAACTTACAAATGATCAGTGCAGAAACACATTTCTTGAGATTAGCATATAGTTGTTCTAATCACAATGTTTCAAGAACTTTCTCAAGGTGTTCTAAGTGATCTCCTAAGCTAGTGCTATATACCAAGATGTCATCAAAGTATACAACTACAAACTTACAGATGTAGGTTCCTAGAACATGGCTCATGAGCCACATGAAGGTGATGGGTGCATTGGTGAAACCGAATGGCATGACCAGCCACTCATACAAACCTCTCTTGGGTTTGAATGCGGTTTTCCACTCATCACCTTCCTTCATTCGGACTTGATGGCACCCACTCTTCATGTCAATCTTTGAAAAGATAGTGGCACCCCTTAGCTCGTCCAACATGTCATCAAGCCGTGGAATAGGGTGTCGGTATTTGACGGTGATGTTGTTGATGGCTCGGCAGTCCACATACATTCTCCATGTGACATCTTTCTTGGATATTAGGATGACAGGCACTGCACATGGACTAAGGCTTTCTTGGACATAGCCTTGTTCCATAAGCCCTTGGACTTGTCATTCCAATTCCTTGGCTTCCTCTGGGTTTACTCGGTACGCTGGCCAGTTTGGTAGGGGAGCTCCAGGCACCAAATCGATCTGGTGTTCTATCCCTCAGATAGGTGGAAATCCTTGTGGTATGTCTTCAGGGAGCTTGTCTTTAAAATCGGTTAACAAGCTTGAGTACTCCCTCCGGGTGGTTGACCTCTTCAGTTCCTACAAAATACCCTTCCTTAAAGATCATTAGTAGCACCTGCGTGTGGGATTCTAATGATTTAAGGATCTTACTAGGTGAAATATTGAGACTGGTCTTACTTACCTTATCGGCCTTAGCTCCTTTGGCCATGGCTCGCTGAAGTTCATGGACTTCTTGTGGTGTGAGGGAAGCAAGGTTATGCTTCTTGTGGTTGTGGGTGAACCTGTAGTAGTTGGTTCGACCGTTGTGGAGGGTTTCCTTGTTAAATTGCCAGGGCCATCCCAATAGGATGTGTCCGGTTTGCATGGGAACAACATCACAACGAACTTAGTCCTCGTATTTGCCTACACTGAATGACATGATGACTTATTATCCTATCTTGAGCTCCACCTTGTCGTCTAGCCATTTGAGTCGGTATGGACGTGGATGCTTGGTCGTTTGAAGACCTAACATGTCCACCAAGTACATGCTAGCTACATTAGTGCATGAACAACCATCAATGATAATGCTACATACCTTGGATTGTATGATACATCTTGAGTGGAAGATGCTTTCTCTCTGGATGGTCTCTGGCTCAAAGAGTGCACTTAAAGCTCTCCGTGTGACTAGGAGTTCCCCTGCATCAGGATAATCGACCACTTCTTCCTCAGACTCTAGTGGTTCCTCCTAGGCCTCATCTTGAGACTCGTATTCTCCATCTTCATGGATGATCATGACTCGTTGATTTAGACATTCTCGAGCATAATGGCCTTTGCCCTTGCACTTGAAGCAAGTGACATCTCGGGCTCGCTGGTTCTGAGCTTGATTTGGTCCGGCACCGACTCCTCTGTTAAGTTATGGTGCTGGCTTCTTGAACTTAGAAACTGGCTCGGTATACTTCCATTTATCTTGGTTGCGTGGAGTTGGTGAGGTCCATGTGTTCTTAGTTCAGCTGGTGGAGATATTCTTCCTCTTGATGAGTAGCTAAGTGTAGAAACTCATCTAGGTCGTTGTACTGCTGTCATTCCATCTTACGAACAATACGATTGTGAAAGCCATCAAGAAATTGAGCCATTAAAGTCTCTTGTGAGTCTTCAATCTCTAGCCGGTTCTTCAAGGTTTCAAATTCCTCAAAGTACTCATCTACGGTCCTTGATCCTTGGGATAGCTTTCTGAACCGTTTTTGTAAGTGCCGGTGATAGTAGGCTGTAACATATCTCTTATGGAGCTGATAGCTCATGTCTTCCCACGAGTTGACTGGTTGTAGCCGTCGTCTCCTTCGGTCGGAAACGTTTCGGTCCTACCATGCTAGGGCATTATCCATGAGTTGTGCTGCTGTCAGGGATACCTTCCTCACTTCTGAGTAGTTGTAGTACTCAATAATGTACTCCATGCGCCTTTCCCAGTCTAGATATGCTTCCGAGTTAACCTTGCCAGCAAACGTAGGTTAGGCTAATTTGAGGTCCTTGCCTCCTTGTCATTGCTCCTCATTACCATTATGGTGTGGGTGGTGGTTCTGCCCTCGGGCCTGGTTTTTATGTTGTTGTTGGGCCTGGTTCTGGTTCCCATTTCCAACTCCATCGGCTGCCTCACCACCTTGGTGGTTACCTTAGGCTTGGTTATGGCTACTCTCACCAGTGGTATCAGTAGTCTCATTGTCGTGTTGCCATTGCTCCATTTGAGCCATGCGGTTCTGGATTTGCGCAAACTGGTTGGGTTGACCAGTGTCTCCCATGGTTTGGTACCTACAATATCAAACACAAGCGTATGAAAATGTTCCAAATGTGATATGGACTGGCTGATAATGATATGGACTGAGAGTTGAATAATATGGACCGATTTAAACAATCTGCATGCAACTATATGATCAATGTCGAGTTCTAATATAGGAAACAAAATATGATGCTTTTAAAAAAAAAAAAAATCGAGCTTCGAATTCACACAGGTCAATCCAAGTTCTAAATTAGGAAACTAGTGTTGGATATGATTCGGATACAAGTTCGGATTAAGATGATTGATACAATTCTTTTTTTTTTAAATGATGAAAACTAGTCAAAAAAATCGAATGATGAACACAATGCTAAATGATTCTTTATGAATTTTGTTTTTTGTTTTTTGTTTTTGTTTTTAATGAGATAAGAACAAAAAATGAACAAAACGTAAACAAGGATTGATAGAACCTGACGTGGAGCCGTTATAGGCTCTGATACCAGATGATGTATCCTCAGAAACTGAGGTTATGGTGGATGATGAATGGGTCGAAGGCTGGCCGTATGGCTCTTTCCTTAAGGCCCCGGTAGAAGTTGGTCGGTGAAAACGTTGTGAATGAGTGGATCCAAGGCTGTTGGCCGTATGCCTCTTTCAGACTGGACGAGGGGTGGTTGTACGAATCGCTGGTGGAACAAGGTCGCCATAAGGCCGAGTGAAAGTGATCATGATAAGACAGAACTATTGGCCAGAATCACACTAGCAAAGAACTCACAAAGACAGAGACAACCTCTTAAGAAAATTTGATTGTTTATTGATGAAAGTTAAAAGATACAAAGCTGTAAATGGACCTTATATACTGGTCCTAGCAGCTGGTGCCTCCGAGGGACTTTGAAACAAAGATTACAAGTTTTAAATGAAACAAAATACTAGGTCAATCAAATCGAACTAATTTGGCCAACATGCCTTATACTACGAAATTCAACTCAATCATCACGACAAGAAAAAATACAATAAAAAGTCAGTCCAAAAATAACAAATGCATTTACTTACCTGAAGATGAACTTGGACTGATTCTCGGCTTAATGGTTTCATGCAGCGTGTATTCCAAATATGGTAAGTCCGAGTGCCCCTTTTAACCTATGCCCTTCATGTGAATGATTTGGTCCGACCTTCTCGTCCTCATTCTTGGGTTTGGGCTCTCCTTTCTTGTTTGATTTTGAATCTTGGTCTTGATCGAATACTTCTTTTGGGCCGTGTTGTGTTCCTTGCTTGGTGATGCTCATTTGGTCGAGTTTGTGGGCTAAGTCATCAACCTTATGTTAGGCCATCATGTTTTTTACGGCCTGGTCGAACTCCCTTTGTAAGGCCCTAGCTCCTGAACAGATCATGGGTCGGGTTCACATGGTGGGTATGGCAGGTACGGCCTTGGGTCGTGTACAGGTTCCGGGTTGGTTCCGAGGGATACATCAAAAATTTTTGAAGACAGTATGTTAAATAGATTTGGTCTGAAGTCCAAATAAACCAAGAAATAATTGTTTATGTCAAAAGGGTGTTATGGATCAGAAGTCTAATGACCCTAAATATTGTATGGAAATCAAATGAGTATTCAATAAGGTTATACTCAATTATCAAAAGATGATATATATGATCAGAATGCAAATCATGAAGATGTTGCTTCAAGGGAGAGAAATATAATGATATGTGTGGCTGTACTCTTTTTTCTTTTCATGGTTTTTATTCCACCGGGTTTTTCCATGCTAAGGTTTTAACGAGACAGTAATGAATACGTTAAAGATAGACTCCCAAAAGGGAATGTCATAATACAAAGAGTAAAAGTCTATCACTTCTCCAAAATTATTCTCATATATTAATGAGACTATGACAATCCAAGAGAATGATCAAGATGAATCATCAGCAAGACCAACACACTGCAGAAGAATTGTGATGTTTGTATTCTACAGATTGATTCAAGTGAAGATCTGACATATGCAAATGTGTATCGTCTCAGAAATCTCGACGTGTGTACTCATGAGGGGAGTAATTTCGTGTTGCACTCTTTTTTTCTTAACCATGGGTTTTCCCATTGAATTTTCCTGGTTAGATTTTTAATGAGACAACATATTAGGTGCATTATGAATTATTTATTATAATTGACATCTAAGGGGAAGTGTTGTGTATAATTTTGATGCTCATTATAAGGCCCATTAAGTTTTACCTTGTCACATGTCTTCTTGTACTCCTATATAAAAGATCTTTCATTCCTCGGAATAAATACATCAATTCTTCTCTCTTTCTCTTTTATTCATAACAGTTTTGACATATATTATTTTTCTAATAAATTTTTGAATAGGTTTCCTTTTATATTGCCTCTTCAACTCCCCTTCTCCCCTTATCCCCTTCCCTTACACCCACTCACTAGCTAAGGTTCAAAATTCTTTTTTTTTTTTTCATCTTTCTTAATGTTGTCAGATGAAATTTGTGTAGCTTAAATATTACATTAATTTTTTTTAAAAAATTCATTGTTGTTTTGTTTGAGTTCTTATATTTAATACATTGGGTTTACAAATTTAAATAAACATGATACATTGAGTTAAGAAACATAATTGTGTATAAATATTAATACAGTAACATGGTTGTTGTTTTGTGTATTTATATGTTATATTTTTTTATTAACATACTTAATTTTAATATAACTATTTTTAGCTGAATCAAATGGAAAATATTTTTGAAAAGAAAAGAGTCATCCTCATCTCAATGTGATTTTGATGATTTAGCATGGGATTCTGCAGATCGGAAAAAATATCCGAATATCACTCAATTCAAAGAGATGAGGTAATTCAGAGAGATTGGATTAGAGGTCCTTGCCAACCTCGTTGTCATCCTTGTAAACAAAAATCCATAGGAGACATAATGAAATGATTTAATCCTGTTTTGTTTGATCAATATAATAATTGATTAGAATATATTGTGAAGACAAGACACACCTTTTTGTCTATGTTGTTATATGTTCAGAGATACTTATGATATATGTGGAAAAAATGATGCATAGACTAATGAAGGTTTTTCTAGTTGATATAAATTTAGTAGACTTGCAGGTAAGTTAATATTTTTCATAACAATGCAGTTATGACAGTGTAAACTTAATAAAACAAACCCAGTCTATTGAGCATGGTTTGGATAGGCAGAATGATAATATGAGGAATGAGTATCGGATTCGGTTAAATGCTTCAGTTGATATTTTAGGATACTTATTGCGGCAATGTCTCTCTTTTCGTGGTCATAATGAGTCAAAAATATCTGATAGTAGAGAAAATTTTTTGGAACTTTTGAATTATACTCCTGAACAAAATAAAGTTGTGAGTAAGATTATCTAACAAATTGCTCCTAAAAATAATCATATTGTATCTTCAAAGATTCAGAAAGATATTGTGTGTTGATTTGCATAAGAGGTAATTAATCTATTATTGAAGAAATTAATCAGGATGCTTTTGGATTGTTTGGTGAATGAGTCTAATAATGTTTCTAATAAAGAACAAATGGCAGTAGTATTTCGGTTTATTGATAAAAATATGATAGTCAAAAGATTCATTAGCATTACAGAAGTGATTCATACATTTTCAGCATATCTAAAATCAGCTATTAATTATTTATGTACTAAACTTGGGTTGAGCATCAAAAAACTAATATGACAAGGTTATGACGGAGTAAGTAATATGAAAATTGATTTTAATAGACTTCACTGATTTTGAAGCAAAACATATCATTATATTATGTCTATTGTTTTGCTCATTATATTTTGATGCAGCACTGCCTCAACACACTTAACGACTTTTCTTTATTTAGATTTTCCTATTTTTAAGTGACTTTATAACTATTGTTGGTTTATTGTCTTCCTTTTCGCATTAGTTTTCCTTTTTGTTTTAAGCACCTCTTGGCTATGTAAGGTTTCGACTATGATCACATCTGCATCTTTTAGATGAATGCTAGGCATATTGGAATCACACAAGTCGTCAACAGCATGGCCAAGAGCTAAACACTCAATATACTTACTGATAGTTCTGCGGAAATGTTTTCACCCTATAAATGCTGAATTGCGCAACAGACATCTTCTTCCTGCTGGCTATGGGTGCAGCCTGCTTCAGCAACTGCGGAATCATCTTCGTATATGGCCTGCAGGTTTCAAAGACGTAGCAGTCGCTGTAAAGTACGTTTATGGAATCATATACTCTGACCCTGCGTTTAGGTAAGTCTACCACCACAGCAACCCAATGCTCATTGTTGATATTATGTGCAATGTACAGCATATCAACATCGTCACCCCATTTCTTGTTTGTAACAGAGAAATCAGGAAAACTGCCATTGATCACATTAAAGTATCCCGCAGGAAAAACCCAACTCTTCTCACTTGGTATGAACTCTCTTGCGTAGTAGCGACATCAAAGACCGTGAAGAATGGGTCAAGTAAAGCGATCCTATCGCTACAAAATGGATTAGGGTTTTGAGCCACTCGTTGTTGGAATATATTCATAGCTGCCACCATATGTTGTAAGTTTAAACCGTATAACAGTTATGTTAGTAACGTGTAGTAAGTCTACCATAAAGCATATTAAGTCTATCATAACGCGTAATAAGTTGTAATAAGTCTACCATAACGTGTAATAAGTCTATCGTGGTGTTATAGTAGTCAAGTAACTGGACAATAAGTCTGCAATGACAAGTAACTAAACATCAAAGCTCTGTAACGGTATTATTCAATGTTCTATTCCTAATATGTCTACCATCTTAAATATCAAAGATCTACTATAACCGGTGTTATAAGTCTTCTAAGTAACTAAGCAAGTCCATCAAAAATGAGTAAACTTACAATATCGCTTAGCCACCCGTATCTGGGGATTTCTTTTGGCCACATCTCTTGTGGTGTCATCAATGTCAAGTAGAACTCCACTCCTCCAAAGCTGGTATCCAAAGAATTCTCCCTAAAACATGAAAGGTCATTCGTTAAGATATGAAAAGTACATATCCTACCACGCTTAACAATTAAAGGGACAAATGACTTATAAATATGTCTTCCAATACTCAAGCAACCTATTTAACTTACGCGCATCCACATTTTCAAAAGGATCATAAATAGCATCAGAAGGGAATACACCAAACATGATTCGCCTTACTGTCGAGCTTCCAACATAAGGTGGATGTTGGTTGGGAGCAAGATTGCGAGCCCTCCAGTCAACGACATTGTCCTTCCTACAGAGATCTAGAAGCTTATCTAATGCATTGCCCACAGCATCCATCGCCGCATCCTCTACGGGGTCGGAAAAGGTTCGTGTGGATGACCATCCCTTTGATGGTTGGACATGTTGTAATCCTTCAGCTATATTTTCCTTCTGTTGCTTCTCCTCAGATTCCTTCATGACCTTCTGCTTCTTGTCCGGTTCTTGCATCTCCGGTTTCTTCTTCCCCGGTTGTTACATTCCCGCTTTCTTCTTTTCTGGAGTCCGAATCTCAAAATTTTTCATCTCCGGTTCTTCCTTCTCTGGTTTCTTCGCCTCTGGTTTTTTCATCTTCGGTTTCTTCGTGTCCGGTTTCTTCGTCTCCTGTTGTTTCTTCTCCGGTTGTTTCTTCTCTGGTTTTTGAGTTTTAGGTGTAGCTATTCCGGCTTTGTTGGTTTCTTTCTTCCCCGCTTTTTTCTTAGTGGGTGTTTTCTTCTCTGGTTTCTTTATATCGGGTTTGCTCTTCAGTTTACCGTCAGCCGGTTCTACTTTCACCTTTGGAACATGAACTTTTTTTACTTTCGGGTTTCTAAGGACCCCTTTATATGTAACCTCTGTCTAGGAAGTTTCCTCGTCCACCACTAGCCATGACTGTAACAAAATAAAACATGAATAGTCAGTAATCAAAAACCGTAATATAAGCCTACCACGACCTCCAAATATGTTATACTAACTCTACCACAACGGTACAACTAAGTATATTATCAGCAACCAAAAAAAGTCAACCGTTACCATTTCGGAATCATAGAACTCCCTAAATTAAAGTCTAAAACTAAAGGATACATGTTCTTTTATAGGAGAAGCATCTGACTTATCTCCGTCGCTACTATTCATGTTTGATTCCGCATCTGGCTCATTATTTTTCCCCTCTAAAGTAGCCATCCTATTTTCGATGGACTCAAACTTGTTCCCATATGTCTCAACAGTGGTCAGTAATGACTTCAGAACATTGACGGTGTTAGTACTATCTTCTGTACCCTTGTTCTTCACATTGGCACACTCATCAGGTTCAATCTCCGGTTTCTTGTGCTTCTTCTTCTTAGACTTCTTTCGGTCAGGCCTTTCAACCACCTCATCATTGGATTTGTAGCTTTCCTCAGCCATCACCTCCTGCTTCCTTATCCTATCCTTTCCAATAGGCTTTTCGACCTCCCAAAACGTTTCGTTCAACCTTCCATCAAGAATATCACAGATCATGCTGTCTAGCATCTTATTCTATTATGACATGTTGTTACAAGAGTGATCATCGTCGTCTGGCCAATAGGGAATATCTCCTCCATGGGCTGCTACACCAATAAGTGTTTCACGCGAACCTAGAAACAGAAATTTTAAAAATGGCAGTTAAAACTCTACCATAATGTCAATATAAGCCTACCATGTCATGTTATCCAATTAAACATACCTTCCCGTCCGCGGTTGTTTCTCTTTCCTTCTCCAACTCCGCCTCAACATCGTATCTTTTACGGCATATTGTCCACCGTAATTATGGAATTTGTGAACCTTCTCGTCGCTTTTTACGAATTTTTTCCCCCACAATTGGCACACACTCAAAAACCCAAATAAGCAACACCTGCACACAGCCGTGAACTGTATACGTGCCTCCCTCAAAATTCGGAATCTTCAGCGACTGTATCAGCTCCTTAAAACCTACCCGCCCCCACAGGTACCTCTCGAAAGCCTCCAGATCCAAGACTCTTTTAGCAGCCATCAACAGGGTCCTACAATTTCGTGATATACCATAAATCCCCACGGTCAAGATGAAAAGCAGTGCCAACATTCTTTTCTTCTCGTATGTCCATGTCTTGCATATGGAGAACAAACCACTGAGTTCATTCGACGAAGGTCCTTCTCCTGGACTCACGTTGAGTTCTTCCCAAAACTCATGGTGATCAATGTCCCATCCTTTGTTAACAACTATGGGTTCGCAATTTAGCCGGGTGATATTGCTGAATTCGTACAGGGAAAATCGTAATGACTGACAACCAATCAACAACTACATCTAGTACTACCGCTCGATTGCCAACTGATTGGTGATGAAATAGTGGACTGTCTTCGCACTCCACGTATACTTCAATGAAACTAGCTTCAGAAGGACTCCTACTTGCAATGTGTTCATCACGTCATTGAAGACTTGAGTACCAACAGCATCTAGCAGAACTCTGAAGTCAGTCAGCTTACACTTGTGGTGAAAACTTCTATTTTGAAGTGGAGACTTCCCTCCTGGATAGAGTCTCGCATGGTAACTTTTATAGGTCATATCTGCAGAAAACAAATACATTTTGGCGAATCATCAGTCCAGTAATAACTCTATTGTAACCTTACAATAGGGCTACCATCAAGTGAAATAAGTCTACCATAACTTCAAGTATACAAATCAACCATAACAGACAAGCTTTGACAAAAAATCTATCATCACCTACGGATTTCAATTTCACGCTCCACAATAACAATATAAACGAAAATTCTTCTACCGCGTTTTGAAAATCTATCATCACACACCAACAAAATCTACCCTAACTTGTTTTAACATCTACCATAACAAATTTTTTCTTTTTCATCTTAAATGGCAATGTCGTCGCCAGAATCTCTGCTATATATAACAAGATTTTCTGTAACAAAGTCAACTTACTTACTTGAACCAACTTACTTGTTCAACAAAATGCTGTTAAAAGCTTTCCGCTCCCATTCCAAACTACAAACTGTCGGAGAAGATGAACAGAAACTAACCGTATTATCCACAATCGAAGATAAAACCTTGTTCAAATCGGTTGGAAAGAGACGTAAACTCGGCGGAAGAAGAAAATGTACCCTTTCACCACCAGAATTTAGGTTTTTTGCACTGTTTTGGTTGTTCGTTTTGTCGTCTCCGTAGTTCGTCGTACTCGCCGCTGGAGATTAGGGTTTGTGTAAAAAGTAAAAGTTTGATGTTGTAAAAAGTGAAATGATTTTACAATTATCAAACGAAAACAAAATTGAAACAAAACAAAAGATTCATTTTATAAATATTATAAATTTTTTTCAGTGGCATCTATACTATTAAAACAGGAAACATTATAAAAAAACATTTTGTACCATGTTATATTACGATTTTTGCCATTGATCCTATTTGATATTTTAAGAGTCTCATTAAGGGCAAATGCAAATGTGAACAAATATGTAAGATATTGAAAAATACAAGTGATATTAAAACAAATCTATCAATAAAGGTACCTAATTTCAAAAACCAAAAATATATTCTTAAATTTAATTTTCAGAATCTAAATACTAACCATATATACAATCAAAATCTTTCAATAAAGATATTCTCTTGATTTCAAATCTTAAAATATATTATAAATCTAGAAATCTTAACAAAAAAAATGTAACTACAATTAATACATTTAAACATGTCTTAAATAATTATCAAAATTAAATTAAAAAAAAATATTTTTTCATGATATTTTCGATTATGCATTTTTGAAAAAAATTGTAATTAAAATTAATTATCAATTAATATTAATATATTGTAATAAATAAATTCATGATTTAATTTTGATCTTCTAAATTTACAAATATAAATTATTAAAAAATTAAAAAATATATAATAACAAATCCCGTCTTTAAGATGGGCCAGAATCTAGTTTTCATAGTAAAAATGAAAACTCAAATCTTCTGTCTTTCACCATGAGTTTGAGATTTTAGGAAGATTATTCTAGTAATATAGGTAAATAATGAGATCATTTTAGTAATTATCTCTATAAAAAATCTAATAAACACAAAAAAAAAGAGATAAGAAAGGGGTCCACAAATTTCTTTTTTTTTTTAAACGTGTTTAGAGCATAAAAATCGGTCCAAAAAAAATAAAAATCCAATAAACAAAAAAAAAGAGATAAGAAAGGGGTCCACAAATTTCTTTTTTTTCATAAAAATCGGTCCAAAAAAAATAAAAATCCAATAAACAAAAAAAAAATTAAAAATTCCAAGATTAATTAAAAAAAAAAAAAAAAAGAATTTGCCCAAGGGCCTACTTAACTTTGAGCCGGCACTGCCGATGATAGAGGAATTTTTCTGTGTGGCGATAATGTTATTGCTCTTCATGCATTCTCAGATGATGATTGGGCTGGTGATGGAGATAACTATACTACCACGGGACATATATCATATATCTTGCCTCTCATCCAGGTGCTTGGTCTTCCAAGAAGCAGAAAATGGTTGCAAGGTCGTCGACTGAGGCAGAGTATCGTGCAGTAGTGGACACAGCTTCTGCTTTGTGTTCGGTTGCTTCTCTTCTTCAAGCCTTTGGTATCAAATCTGCTATTCAACCAGTTATGTATTGTGATAACGTATGTGCTACATGCCATGCCTTAGCACAAACCTAATTTTCTATTTACGTATGAAGTATGTGGTTTTGGGCTATCATTTCATACGAGAATTGGTTCAATTTGGTACTCTTCGGGTGGCTCACGTTTCTACTAATGACCAGCTTGCTGATGCCTTAACGAAACCTGTCTCGATCTCTACTTAAAGCTAACTCATCCAAGATTGGACTCTCTTCCGTCATTCATCTTGTGGGAGGTATCGAGATAATATCGTATCTTAACATGTTATCTTATTAGCTTAGCTATTGTGAATATTAAATTCTCTTTGTCTGTCGTATATATATTATTGTACAACATATCATCTTCTTATCCAAAATATATCTATTAGACGTGTAAGATTGGATTACAAGATGCATATGCCAAGTTTTTAAATTATCAGATTTCTTACAAAATGTTTCTCTTAGTGCTTATAAGTTTGTCGTACTTGTTTTTCTTATACGACTATTGGGTTTGAAAAGTTGTCACTCATCAAATATCCCGACGGTCGATTTTAGATATGTACAGAACTTGTTTACAAAGATGGTCTTTTGTTTTCTTCAGCAAAAGCGAGAGAGAGAGAGACAAGTAGTAAATATACAAATTATGGCGGAAATGCTTCTTTTTCAAAGAACCTTTCGAAATGTGAAAAATAAGAAGAGAGGATCAAAGAAATTAAAATTAACAAAACTGGTGATGTACAGTTTGATATGGCTCTATTCCAAGTGTATAACATATATATATATATAAAGGAAATGGAGTTCAGCAGCTCGACTACATCCACAGCTATTTCACCTAAGCAAAGCACTTGATAAGCAAGTGGTATCCTTCTGCTCAATAACAAATTTATGACTTCACCGGTAATATATATATCACTCCGCATCAGCTGGTCGGGCATGCCAATCTCCAATTTGAGCAAGAAAACCGAACATTGCTGCTGTGTTTCCCGACACTTTTTTAAAAAAGAATTGAATCTTCCGGGTATCTATGTTGTTGAACTAGTGAGAATCCATGATCAAACCAGAGTTCACCGTCAAATGCATAAGCATATTGCATAGTTATCCAGCACAGAATAAACTTATCTTGGTGGAAATCCAGTTTGACGTGCCCGATGGCTTCTATCGGATGGTGCAGGGCCGAGTATTCCGAGTGAGTTAGAGTTGTTGGCTATCGGTGGTCGCTCAGGTTGAGCATCGTTATTCTCTGTTCTTCTTCTCCTTTTCCATGCTTCGAATTTCGCAGTGTCAATGCCCTTGTGAACTTGCTGCGTTCCTTGAGAGTTTCCAGGTGTTTTGAATCTTTGTTGCCTCTGGAAATTCCTACCGCCTGATGAGCCATTGAGGTGCGATGGTCCAACACCTTCTTCTTCCTCTCTCTCCTTCTTCAGTTTGGAGTAGATCTGATTGAGTCTATCCCCCGATAGATTTGAGAAAGTTGAAACGTAGTTCCATAATCTCATTGTCATTCCTGCATTTCGATTTCCCAACCATGAGCATCAAAATGGTTGTCTGAGTAAGCAAGTAGTTTGAGACTTAGAGCTAGCATGGTTTATTCCAACTGTCATCAACTTTTGATTCCGAATTTGTACTGAAAAAGAGAACTGGGGCTGAAATGTAAGCGCAGGTTAAGGTACTTACTATCTTGCTTGTATGAATCCTCTTCGTGTTCTAAAACAATATCATCTATTCTCCGCCCGAGGATTTGCAAATATCTCCGGATTTTGAAAAGCACCTATTTGTGGACACAGGAGAAATTTTTAAAAATATCAGATAAAGACGCCTAACACTATGAACGATGGAAGATGGAAGAAAAACAAAAAAAAAATGAAACCTTCTCCTTCGGCAGATCCGCACTCGTGGTTTGCAATCTTTGCAGACGTCCAAGAGTTTTAATTTCATCAGCCAAGACATCTTCACACCATTCCATCCATTTCTGCTCCTTGAACTGCTCGTACACTTCCTCATTATCAGACATTTCTCCTTCTTCCTTCACCAACGGCTCAGCCTTTTGGGTTCTCCGAGGTCCATCTTTTGTTGCTTTTAAACTTACATTGGCAGGACCAGATTTCCCTTTACGGTCTCTGGCAGGTACTTTAAATTGATTAATAAGATTATCTTTAACCTTTTTGGAATTTTTACGGGAAGCTTTCGCATTCGTGTTTTTCCCTCCTGCTGCTGCAAGTTCCTGCGAAAAGTTATTTTCATACTGTGAATCTGTTCTTCAAGAAAGATTAATGAATAAGGAATAAAGTCCCACAACAAATCAAAGCAAGTAATAGGCACCATTTCCAGAAGTGCAGTAGCACGCTCCTTTAAGTTTGGAGCACGAGGTAGAAAAGTCTCATGGTGTTGAAGTTCAACAGGAGCAATCTTCTTTGTAAGTCCAAGACTCTCATCTACTCTTATCTTCTCCCAGTTCCCAAAACCATGATATAGTATTCCCAGAAGCAATCTCGCATCATCAACTGAGAACACCAAACAATAAATAGATTTAGAATGAAAAACATGAGACGGACGCTGGATATAATCGTATTGAATAAGCTTAGCACGTACTCTGATTCCAACCGCAACCCTTAGACCAATTTGAAGGTTTAAGGTATGACAACACCCTGAATTGTGTAATTGGATCGTCATATCGACTAATGCGCTTTGATAAGAGCTGGAGTCCTTCCACACGTTTTAATAGTTCGTTTGCTTTTACTGGCACACCGAAGAAATCCAACACCGGACCCTGCATAGAATAACATACAGGAAAATTAGGAATATTTCAGTGAACCAGGAACACTTGGAACGAAAAATAGAGCCTCCAGTTCAGATGTTTTATTTCAGATTTTACCTTTGATTCAAAGTTTCCTGTTTCAACAGATTCCCGGCAACCGTCAATTAAAGCATCAAACAGCTCAACCTGTGCTTCCTCCGGGGCTGCTTCAACAACACCACCCACCTCTTCCGCAATACATGCAATTTGATTATGGTTACCAAACTTCATGACCTGAATTATAATGAGAAATGTAAAAAGCAGTACTTCAAATACGTCACAGAGTAAAACTAGATAAACCAGTCAATCAATCTTGGGACTATAAAATTTTACTTAGAAACTAGTGGACCCAAGGAACCCATTATTTGCGGGTGGACAGCCTTAAATTCAAACCTTTTGCCAGTACCTAGAAATATGCAGAAAGGAGCATTAGGTAAGAATAGTTTTGACGTACAGTTCGATAAAATCTTTGCGCATCTCTCTTAGGAAGATTTCCATAGGACCAGCCTCTCACTTGAGCAGTAGTCCCCTCTAACATTGGAGTTGAAGGAACAAAATATTCAGTTTTTCTGCGCTTTTGGCTTCTATCTGTATGTTCTGGAGGCTCAGATCCTTTCTTTTTTCTTTTACTAGCCCTGTCAGGATGGCTCCTGTCATGATGGCTAGGATCCACATAACTCTTCGTACTCCTAGCAGCCCGTGGTGCAAGAGCTTCCTATACAAAGGTAACACAAGTTTAGAAACTGACAAATCTAAACAGACAGTATGACATAGGATGCCATATTATTATTGCAGAGGGAATTTTTACTTCGGCCGTAACAACGGATTCAGGCTTTATCCAACGACTCCAGAATGACCCATCATCTTCAGCATTACAAAAGTTGGCAACCTGAATGCGCAGAAAAGTTAGCAGAGGAAGGCGTTTCACAGATATAAGCATTAAAAGAAATATTCAGAGATTTATGCCAAGGAGACTTCAAAGCAGACAATAGCTTTGGGCAGCTATGCTTTCCTACATCTCTATTAGGTTCACCTAAAACTTAAGAAAGGGAAAAAAAACATCAGAACTTGCCTTAAAAGCACCCAAAAGCTCATGTTCTGATTCACCAGCGTCCTTTTCCTCTACTTGCTCTGCCCTCTCTAGGATTTCGTCAATATCCATATTCAACAGCCGCTTCTTGCTTTCTTCATCATTTTTATCCTCTTTAAAAAGTTCTTCCGCTCCAAATCTCAATATTGCAGAAAGCTCGTTCTAGAATACAAGTAATGGTTCATTCTCACAGAAATTAAACCATTAAGGGAATCAAACAGCCACGATAAACATTCAAAAGATCTCTTACCTTGTCAAAATTAGTTCCCTTTTTAGTTTCTCGCTTTTCCAGCCTACCCTCCGCATTCAGTTTTTGAATAACCAAATGATCAAGAACCTAAAGAATGGTGAACCAAAAAAAGTTACTACCTGATATGACAAAAGCGATGTACAAAAATAATCTGGGTTTTGAATGTATCTCATCCCTAGGCGATTGATTTCCAAACATGGATCTTACAACATGAATAGATGACAGCAAAATTATGTATTAAGTATTCCCACCAAAGAAATGGTAACAGTGCTGAAGTGGAATCATTTCATGAAGGTTAGGATGAAGAAAAGAGAATCATTGTCGCTGCTAAAGAATTCATGCAAACATAATCTGAGAATGTATCCTTCTAAAGTTAATTTACCATTTTTCTTTTAGCACGCTCCAGGATTTCTTCCTCGACACTTTTGCTAGTGACAAATCTATAAATGTTCACGACCTCTTGTTGCCCAATTCTGTGCGCTCGACTCATGGCCTGATATAATAGTGTTGTGATTCCATTATCAGCAGATAGTGATAGAGAGTAAATTAAATCGAAAAGGAAGATAATTTTTGTTGGAGGGAGCACCTGCAGGTCATTCTGTGGATTCCAGTCAGAGTCAAATATAACGACTGTATCAGCAGTAGCAAGATTGATACCCAATCCACCAGCTCGGGTTGAAAGAAGAAAGCAGAAGTCGTCACTAGCAGGTGCGTTAAAATGATCCATTGCCTGCTGACGCAGTTCTGCCTTAGTACTACCATCCAGTCTCTGGAACTGGAAACCTCGTAGAGACAGGTACTCTGCCAGGATATCTAACATTCTTACCATCTGTAAATCAAAAAGAGCAAAATGATTAGTTCATAAAGTTCAAAACACGATGTAAGATATTTTATCAACAAGATGAAAGAAATTTAAGGGCCTATAGTTTAAAGGTGCTCCAGCTCTTTAAACGGTTGTCAAGAAAGCAATTTCTGTGTAACAGCTATAAAGGGTCTTATACATTCCCAATTTGTTTCCGGAGGTGCCTCTCGTACAACAAACAAAGCAGAACAACCACAAATAACGCAAAGTAATCATTATATATAAATGATGGACCCATGATATTATTCTGAACCATCTGGTAAGATATGGAAAGAACCATAACTGAAATGTTATCTAAAAATATTCATGTTAGTTAACATACATTTCAGATAATAAATTTCATTGAACCGCCGACCTGCGGGAGGATAGGCACACGGTGCTTAGTTTAAAACACCCTAACAAAGGAATAGCAGGAGAATAGTGGAACTGATATATTCATTTCAATAAAATAAAAACCACTAGAAGAAGAAAGTCAATGAACCACACCTGCGAAAAGATAAGCACACGATGCTTAGTCTCACGCAGTCTAACCAGTAGCTTATCTAGGATGACTAGCTTTCCGCTGCTTAGGATAATCTTATCCAGTTTAGTGTTATCGTTTATGTCACCCCCATATCCATGGTCTGCACTTTCGAATAAGAAAGGATGATTGCAGCACTTCTTCAACTCCACCACAATGTTTAAAAGTGAAACCTGTTGATTGTAACTAAGAGCTCGTTAGCTTCACAATTTAATACCTGCAAACTAAAGAAGTTAGGTGCAAATAAAAAAGATACACCTAATTTACAGTGGGGATGAGAAGAGAATAACTATTTCATAACCAACATGAGAACCTGGGTGCATCATAAAGTTACCCACCTGATTACCGCGCACCCCTTTATTTAAATCATGGAAGTTGCGCTCCAGTATCCACTTGTAATACCTAAAACAGACAATGGAATATTGTTTACAATGTTTAAAGATATCGAGTTAACAGGCATTGGCTGAAATAATGCTTACTGTTTTTGAAGAGGGGACATTTCAACCCTTAGTATACGCTCAATTTTTGGAGGTAAAGACTTCTCGACATCCTTAATCACTCGTCGTAGAATATGAGGTCTCAATTCTAAATGGAGATTGGCGAGCTAAATTCCAAAGAATAAATAATTAACTATATTTCATTAAGACAGCGTACGATTATGCAGTGAACAATGCTTACCTCGGATTCATTGAATGAGCTAAGGTTCTTGTAGTTTTGAACGAACTCATCCTTATTTCTAAACTTGGCAGGATCAAGGAAGTGAAGCAGAGCCCTGCAGAATATAGAAATAAGTCATTTATTATAATAGCAGAGTACAAAAGTATGAAAGTAGCATAAGCTACAAGGACGCAGTCCATGTAAAATGTCTTAGCAACGAATCATTATGTGTTATTACATTAGAAAGGAAAGAAAGAAATCAGATATAAGCTACAAAGTGACGATAGAAACGGATAGTCAGAATTCTCAATAGCATAGCATGCCTTAAAAAAAAAGTGAATCAACCACATAGAATACAATAATTAAAAACTATCAAAGATTCTAAACAAACAAAGAACATTAACTTGCAAGTTTCACAACTAATACGAATCCCAAATAATAAGTACGGCCATAAACAAGGAAAGAAAGCATACCACAGCTCTTCGACACTATTCTGTAGTGGAGTACCAGTTATAAGCAATTTATTCTTCGTGCTAAATTCCTGAAACAGATAAAGATACACTACCCATTCTGACCAACCAAACAAAAAAAGAACCGTCATAATAGATAAAAGTTCTTGGATAAGTCACATACCAAAAGGGCCGTGTACAGCTGTGCCTCACTATTTTTCAGTCTATGTGCCTCATCCACCATCAAGTAAATCCACTTAATCTTGGAGAGAACAGCTTTATCCTTGAGAACTACCTCATAAGTAGTCAACAGCGCATTGAATTTTATGGGCCGGCCGACTTTCTTTTCATTGTAAAATTCGTATTGCTGACATACCTGGAGCCAGGATATTACACAAATCATACTATATAACAGCGAGGGGCAGAGGGAGAGAGGAGTTTAAATGTCAATACTAAAACTAGGTGAAGACAAAAAATCAAAGCACTTAATATATAAAGCTAAAGCCACAGCACCTATCCAGTTTGGGGTAGAAAAAATGTTCAATAGAGCACCAAAGGAAAAGATTAGATAGACAACGGAGACGGGACACCAGAGGAACTCTTAACACCCTTTTTAAAAGCTATAACATGATCAACATTTTGTTTCTTACCTCTCGACTCGCCCGGGTGCCAACATATACTATTATATTCATGTCGGGAAGCCACTTTTTGAATTCTTTAGCCCAATTAGCTAATGTTGACAAAGGCACAACGACAAGAAATGGACCCGGGATTTGCTGAGTATTCTGCGAGAAAAAAGAAATAGAGAAATCTTAAGACGTGAAAAGTGGGATGCTGAGAACAATATTTTCAACTAATGAGCAAACTTGAGTGCTCACTTGAAAAGAAAAGTATTCTCACCTGCAAAAACCCGAGCATTGAAACGGATTGAACTGTTTTACCAAGACCCATTTCGTCAGCCAAAATAACATTAGTGTCATTAAGCCAGCTGGAAAATGAAAGGACGCGAAACATTAGTCCAAGCAAATAAGTATATCAACAACAATTATGAAGTGAGATAAGAAACACACCTGTTGACAAGAAAATTCAAACCCTGCAGCTGATAGTCCCGTAGCGTACCTCCGCTTAGCCACTCAGGCTGCTCCTCAAGCTTCCGCAAACTTGCTACATAGAACAGTAACCACGACTAAGCATTAGAAAAAGAATTTTCACTTACCCAATAACCTATGATATAAAATGGGAGAGTTGCCATAACTTTGCAACAATACACAAAACAGAAAACTACCACAATCAACATTAAGATAGCAAAAGTGATAAGAGCATACAACATCGAAGCGATGCATCTCTTAAGTATTTTGTTAATTTTATTATTACACGGTATCGTTCACATTCATGAGTTGGTTAGAAGAAATTAGTAAAACCGTCATGTAAACAGCAGAGGAATGCAGCATGAATGAAAGAAAAGATAACCCGCTAGTCAGTTTTAATAAAGCTTTACATGAGCATCCTTTACGGTTTCAGAAGGCAGTTTCTCAAATGTAGAGTACTTTTCCTATATGCTTTTCATAGAACGAGGGATTACAAATCTAATGATTCACGTAACAGACCTTTCCCTTTTGTACGCTGATGTTCCACCATTTTCCCTTGCACTGCAATTGAAACTTCACGAGCCTGAGTCATAGATAGAAATTACCTCAAGCATTAGAGCAACCTAGATGTTTCCAAGGATCTGATTTTGCAGAAATGGAGCAATATATACGCTAGTCCAGATATAATAGACGAGGGATAGACAAGTATAATAGAACATTTCAATAAGCTGTTCATTAAGACTTCTCAGACTGACTAAGAAAGTTACTTAATATTTTAAAAGCATGAGTCTATGTAAAATCTTCTTGTGCTATAAAACAAGAGGTAAACTGCATCTGTCCAAGAACTAACAGCTGTAACCTCATAGCTACAGTATTTTAACCCAATTGTCTAATTACTACTAAGCGGAGGGAAAAAGAAACATATTTGGACAAGAAAAAAAGCCAAATGGCAAAATTAAAGCAGAATTTTAACAGAGAAACAAACTCTACCTTGTACTCATCAATAGCAACCTGTGCAAATGATATATCGACATCCTTCTCCCTACATAAACACAAGAAGAGAATGATACTTGAGGGGATATAAGGATACAAAATTACAAATTCTAGGTCATCAATAGCATGCTTCTCAATTTATGAAACAAACTCTGTTGATATCTAGAAAAAAGGATCAAGATCCATCCAGAGTATTGACCAACCAACATTGGAAAGAGGAGAAGCCCCAGTTATTATCAAACTCTTCCCTTCCTCATTAGAGGGAAGAATCAATCGTTAAGTATTCAATTTTTCTTGAAGTGGCAAAGAATACCAACATGTAACCAAACGATCAGATTGCACTTCCTCTCATCAACAATCAATAAAATACAAAAACAATCAGAAGATAAAATGAAAGAAAATATACCAAGTTGCTTCAGCATAAGAAAGCCCTTTCCACTTTACTAGATACTCTGGCACCACATCTCCTAAACCATCTTTGCTTATTCGATCCGCAATTATTCTTTCTACCTAAATCACATTAACTAAATTAGCTCACAGGAGGAATACTCCAACGGAAATTGCAAAAACAATAGATGAAAACGGAGGGGGAGACACAAAATGCGATTACAAGTTTGATGTACTAAAAACACTTACCTGACAATTCTGCTTAATGATGTCCAGATCCATTTCTTTGCTCACATCATGGACTTCAATCTAAAAGGTTAAAAAAATAGAATTGGGAGCATTTCAGATTTATATACCATAACAACGTTTTTGACCGATCTATTTGACACACTCCAATACATACTATGGCAGCACATATTTAATACTATAGTGCCTAAATATAAACAAAAATTTATAATTTTACATGGCTTAACAAGAAAAACAAGAAATAGAACCATGATGTGGACCATCAGTGTTATCTTATCGGATTTTTTCTTGCACATTTAACGATCATAAAACTCAGAAAATGTTGCAGAAATTCAAACATTACCTCCTCTCGTGAAAGTGCTGTCCTGTACCTTATCTCCTCTGTCACTTTCTTCGTGTAGTTAAGAACCTTCTTGAAGCCACTAAGCTGCATGAACACAACATACACAACGAAAGAAAGATTTAGAAAAGACAAAAGCCTTTTTACAGATACAGATTTTTGAACCAGTCTATACAGAAGAAATTCCTAGCTGTAACAGGGGAGGGGGACATCGTGGATACATGTGTATGGATATCTATGCAATAGATTGATCAGATAAAAAGAAGTCATCAGGACATACATTTTGGAGATCGCTCAATGATTTCCACTGACAATGCAAGTGCGATTGACCTTTCCATTTTATTAGGAATTCCATTTCATTCCAATCTGGCTCACTATCAAACAGTTGGCTTACGAGAACAGGAACTGTTGATTTGTTATTCGTGTGAACATCTTCACCCATGCCCTTTGGCTGATGCCAAAGCACTTTTTCAATAGCATCACAATCCTCCTCTTCAATGTCATCCTAACCAACATATACCAGAAACAAAAAGGAAAAACAGAGAATATGAGTCCTTTAAAAATCTGGGCATGCTTCAAAGGGCCATAAGTTAAATCTATCTTGTCTCCAACAGAAAAAAATAATACCCTAAAAGTGCAGATTGTAATTATATCAATGATCCGCATTGGAAAAGGCTTATGACACTACTGCTAGCTTCTACTCAAATGTACCAGATTTAACGAAAGCAAAGCAAAATGAGGGAAAATCTATAACCTTGAAATGTAACAAGCTATCATACCTTTTGGGTCTTTCGATTTCTCCCATCATCTATATCTTCACTGTCTTCGCTCTCAACATAAGAGACTTTACGAACTGATCTGGTGGAGCTCCGAACTTCACTACTCTGTCCTATATTACTCGTAGACCTTCCGTTGTTTTGCCGGAGAGTTGTCCCTCTTCTGGGCATGCTTTTAAAACTCTCATCAATGTCATTGTCAGAATCCTCCTCTGAGCAATCCTCTTGATATGATGTTTTCCTTTTTTGTCGACTAGAGGCATGGACTGATTTCCGTTCGACAGCAGAACTTAATTTCCTGGAGCCTTTAACTTGTTGTCTAACCTTACGCTTTTTTGTGTCATAATCATCCTCGGAATCGGAAAGATCGATATCATCATCACTGTCAGGATCTTCATCAGAAACGTCCCAAGCTTGATCATGCTAAAATCAAACAACCACTCAGTTGGAAGAAATCCCATTAAAAGTGTAACAAGTTACAAGCTAGAACACAACATGTTAACTAAAATGAAGCTTTCTCCTCTCGAATAGCATACTTGGTTAATAAATGGCTTAAAAAGTATCAACATTTCTTTTGTTCAAATTTTAGCTTCATTGTGAAAAATCGGTATCCCTAAACAAGAATTGTAAGAAATCAAACCTTCTTTCTTGCATCACCACTAGGAACAGCATCATAGGGCTCAAAGTCGGCATCTTCAGGGTCATCTTCTGATGAGAAATAAGATTACAATGTTACTGAACCTAAAACCAAGTATTTGGCATGGGTAGTCAAAAAAAAAAAGGTAGCCGCAAGGTCCTAGTACCGTTACAAATAAACAATGCAGTCTGTCTATTTAAGGAATAAATATTACAAGAATTTACCATCTTCCTCCTCTTCGTAGTCAATATCAGCATCACCATTCTCGCCATGATTACTATCATCGAAGTGGATATTTTTGTGAATTGCTCTTGAGGCCCTCGACTTGCTATGGATAGCAGATCCGGTCTTTGGCAGTGATCTAGAATTTATGGAATTGCTATACCCTTTGTAGTGCACATGGTCACTTTGATGATCTTCATCCTGTTCGTAATATTCATCAGACAACATTTCATCTGCTGGAACATCAGCTTGACCACTTTGACGCTTGCTCAGTTCGTTATCCTCTTCATTTTCATTTTCATAATCTAATTTGTCGCTCCGATCATTTGAGAGATTATCCTCAGAATGTTCTGCGTCTTTGAAACCAGATCGTGAATCTTTGGCAGAATCAGAGCCCTCTCTCTGTCCCATTGGCTGACAGTCTTTCCAAAATGTGGAACCCCACTTCCCAGATACGCCCATTCTCCTTCCTGAAGGTTGGTATTGTGTATCTACAGGAGCAGCTAAATTATCCATCGTTGTCTGATTTTGTTGCCTAGTACTACATCCTGGTTCTGCGTCACTTTGATATTGTACGTCCATGTTCATGTCAAAGCCTCTTTCACTATAAGTGCCATCCATTTCTTCATTCAAAGGTGAACTGTGGAAAGTAGCAGCGTTTTGCCGCTCCTCATTTTCATCCAGAACATTATGTGATACAGTATCGTTGGAGTAGTTCCTAAAAAAAGCCATCTTCTCACATGAAGGCGAGCAATTCAAATCAGCTCTGAAAGTTGTTCTTGCAGTCGGCCACAACCAAAATCTTCTAGTCTCTCAGTAGTACTAAGAAAAGAAAAGAGGATTGAGTTATTAAAATGGTACTAAAATTTGAATAAAAGCCACAACACTTGACACTTAGTTATCATTGTCAGAAAATAAGAGCAGTAAGAAATGGAAGATAACATTCAAAGTTTCAAGGGAGATTAAGATTAATCCCAAATTTCAGGAGCACGTGACATGAATGGATATATCTCATGTCCAACTACGCCACAACAAAACAGATCTTCAAATTGAGCAAAACAAGAGAGGATAAAATGTCAAAGCAATCATGAGTTTCATGTCAATGGAAAGCAACGAATTCAAGGGCGCGAACGCAGATCCACCACGCGAAACGCGATTAGACTCCAAATCGAATCCTAAAGCCCTTCTAAATCTCGAAATATCAATCCAATTTACCGCTAAAAAAACGAACCCTAGAAATCGCGTAATCGAGTAGAGAGATTCAAAACGCTCTCAACAGAGACGAAGAAAGAAGGAAGCAAAGCAAAGTAATAGAGACGAGAATTGATTGCTATTCTATACACAGTCACATAAGAGGCGAAAACTCGGGAAAAAACAGAAAGCAACCAAGTAGCGGCATGATTTGGGAAATTCAAACCACGCCTTTTAGGAATCTCACCGGAATAATCTTAATCTAATCCTCGGGACCAAAGGAAAAAAAAAAAAGAGGTTCTCTATCCGAAACGTTTGTTTCCTTTAGATTGTTCGGAGTTTTGTATCCGACAGTTTTCACGTGATGGTAGATCGTAATTGAGAATACGGAGAGGTCGGCGGGAGGTTACGGTGGAGGTAAAAGACGATCACCGGTTATCGAGTTTTGGGTGGATCGTCGGCTGCGAGAAGGAGAGAGAGAGAGAGAGGGGGGATTTTGAAGTGAGAGAAAGCGTATATTTGTGTCTGGGGAGAGAGATTGGGGTTATCGGACGATAAATAATTTTATTGCTGACTGTCGTTGTTTCTTTTGTATTTAACCCTTCTCTAATCATCCTTATTGTTTTTATATATGGGGGACTTTGGTCTATTTCTTTTTTCCTTGGCTAAGGCAAGGATATTATTTTAGGGTTAGCCCGGAAACTCCCATTTACTCTATGTAATCATATCACCGGTTAGACTACAGTTTTCGAGTTTAGAATAAAACCACCTAAATCCCTTATATGACCGGACATACTAACCAAAACAAAAAAGAAAGGAGAAATTCTTGAGAAAACCGAAGAGAATCATGGATGTAGTTTAGGTTTTGTCCTAGCAGTGACATGGTATTATGGTTTTTCTGTCTGTTACTTAGTGATAATGAACCTAAGCTCGTCTCTGTTAAAGTTACGGTTATGGTCTCGATATTACCTGTAAGAAAAGTAGCATTTGCATGCGTTTAGGCCTTTGGTGGGGGTGCTTGTGCCGTGCTTTGAGTTACTGAGTCAGGAACACGTACTATTTTATTATCATGACTTAGTATTTATGTGTGATAAAGGCATTTGTTCACTGTTCACTTTGTTGATTTGTCAAGTAACTGTTATGATGTCCTCCTTAATTTTCTTCGTTCTCATCTGAATTGATGTTGTGCTGCTTTTCATGGAATTTGGAGATGGTTTCTTCGATGTTCTTATTGTTAGTCATTATTGATGTTCTTATTGTTACTCATTATTTCTACCATGTTGAAGTTTAAACTTTACAACCCCCTCCTTATAATACCAAATTGTTGTAGCATAAACTACAACAGTCAAAATTTGCAAATAGAAATAGTCTGAGGATTAAGATTGTTTCATGACACAAGGAAAAAAGTAAATGGCATTTAGGAAAATATTCAAGAGTTTGACACACGCAATGCAAAGAGCGAAGCGACGCAGACCAACAAGAAAAAATGAGAAAATATAGTTTTTAGTATTGATAATTTCATAGCCTTTCTACATGTTCAAGATAAAAGTACAAAAACAAAACATGTAGAGAATTGTGATGAAAGTGTGTGTAGAAAATGTTATGTCCTCCATGTGCTCGATCTTTCATCATGTTTTTATAACTTGAAATCATATATAATGTATCCATGTATTCCTCTAAATTGGTGTTTATTGGCTTTTATTTGATGAATTCAGTTGTTACGAATAAAAGCATATTATTACTCTTTTGAATAAGTCGTCGGCTCGTTCATGTGTTGACAGCAGGGCCGACTGCGTATTTTTGACCGCGTCATCCACTTTGTTTGAGCCTGGATTTGTGACTTGATTTTGCTTCATGCTTCTTCACTTCGACATTACCTTTCTCTCTTTTTCTAGATTTTCAAATGACTTCTTATTAAGCTTAATTTAATAGGTTGGAATTTATTTCCCAACATATACATTAAAAACTAAAATTAAGAGAAATATGTCACTGTTATATTCTCATCTATTTTTGTGGCGATTTTTTTCCTAAAACAAGTGTGTTGGATACAAGAAAGAGAGTAAAAATGGAGAAGGAATATAGTGTTTAGTTCGGGCAACTTAGCATGAAAGAAAGTGGATTCACAATTGGGCTTTTGGCTGGTGAGCTTTACGGTGAAAATAAAATATTGGTTGACATTTTGACTGGTTAAATACTGAAAATTATACTTAGATATATTAATCGGTGTAAATAGACAACTAATAGAGTTTCTCAATTGTTGACTAGTAATGATATAATATTTTGGTTAAACGGTCGATCATTAGGCTAAATACTAATTTTTTGAGTGATCTAATATATTTTAACTAAAACAAATCATATAAGCCAAAATTTATTAGAACTTGTAAATATTTAAAATAAAGATATTTATTAAACATAATGTAAACAAAATCATTATTTTAAACCTAATTTTCACTAAATCTTATTTAAACCCATATAATATCAAATTAAAATTTTGATTAATGAGAACGAAAGAAAAACAAACTACAATGAATAATATTTTAGTTTTTTTTTTTTTAACCGCTGAAGTGGAAATCTTTAAAAAAATTCTAATTTTTCATATTAATAATGTTCTTTTAATTGTTAACTCTATAACGAATATAATCACCTAACTACATATATGCCACGGATCTTCGATGGTGAGAGTTTTTTTTAACAAATTCCATATGTTCAATTAAGTTTGGCTGGTAAGATGATTGTTCCTAAGGGCAAACCATTTTTTATCTATGTGTCTTACATGAAAAACTAGATAATCTTGTACTCCCATTCTTTTTGCAAGAGAATTAACATGGACATTATTGAAGGCTTAATCATTTTTAGCTATTCCAAATGTACCATATACGTCAAGAGAAAAGTATCATATGTTTTCAAGTTACTCCTCCCTTAATATCCCAGTGCATGAGAGCAGTTTCTTTTGTCATATTCATAATGCAAAGACTATCCATACAGTTCAGTGACTGGGGTAACGTCTTCGGAAAATGCTCTACTTGTCACATACTAGAACACACATATTGCAAGAAAAATAAAATAAAGGTCTTTTCACTGTTTAATTATGTGGGGGTAGTCTTTTCTCCCTCTCAAGGTGCCTCTTGTTTGGGAATGTGTCTACCGATTCCAATAACAAGTCCTAACCTCGATCCTACAATCAGAAATGACACACTTCACTCATGAAACCAATGACTAGAGTGGTTACCTCATGTTATAAAACACCAAAAATCGTAATATGGGTCAATCTCTCCAGGGAGGACTCTCGTTTCCTCGTGGAAAATGGTCAATGTTGCCCTTGGAAATGCTTCAGTTCAACAATTGTAAGGGTCAAACCCTGTGTGGCCTGCCTCAGTCTCATGGGGTAAGTAATTTCCCATTCGATCGTCTTGATGGCAAGTCCAGCAAGGCAAACCGAATCCGCATATGCTATACCTTATGTAACTTATCATTTGCGGAAATTGGTCCAATTTCTCTGGGGAATCGCTTGTATAAGCGTCTTTCAGATACAATGGATAAAGGTTTTGAAAATGTTTTGTCCTTTAAGGATGCAGTGTAACAGATATGATCAGTGGAGGAGGTGAGATCCCTGTTGGAGTCAACTTTGGAATTTACTGGCTTTAAGTCATAAAGTTAAGGGCAATTTTTGGGCCCAAATTGTCTCAACTAACTCGAGTGAGACATGTGACCCGTGAGTACAATAACTCAGTATGGGCAGTCAAACCGTTATTGTTCCTGGAAATTCTGTCAACACCACGATGGAGAGCCCACAAGCCATTCGAAGTGTCGCCTCTAAAAATCTGAGATGAACATAAACAAATGTGAAGAAAAGATCAGTCCAAGATGTTTCTCACCTATAAAAGGTAAGATCATTGTTCCAAAATAGAGAGAGAGAGAGGGAGGGAGAGAGAGAGGTAAGGGAAATTGCAGGGACAAAAGTTAAGGTATATGATCTCTTTCCACAATTTGAAAAACTCTCGCTAGTCAGCCAGAACAAGTGGATGAGAGTTCCAACCACTCTTCCCACAATATAGCACATTCCAACACATTTTGACAAATAAGAGTCCCAATTCACATATGGGACTCCTCATGCAACTCTTACTTACTTCCTGAAACATTATTCTTAATTGATTGATGTTTAACTTAAGCATCAAAGAATCTTCAGAAGGAAATCCCTTTATTTATCTTTCGGATGACTTTTACGCCATTTCTTTAGCATGTAAGAAACTTCTCCCCAAGACGACACCAAAAAGCAAGTTCAAAGGGATGCCCAAACGTAATGCTCCTCATCTCCTTCAGTGCCCAACTTCTTGCCCTCCGGTCACCAGGTATTCCACTAAAAGGCAAACAATCCTAGTTTACGCAGAAACTACACCCGATGTATCAGACAAAAAAAACCATAACAAACAGTTAAAGCCAATGTGGGATATTTAACCCACACATATTTTTGTTCATATGTTGGATAATCCATGTTTGTTTTTAATTTTATAATCCTATTTACAATTAATTTTTATATGAATGCAATCATTCATCTATATGTCAAATCTATTATATAATAGTTGAATAACTCTGTCCAATTAAGTGACATATGAGTACTTTAGAAGTTGACATGTATCTTAACTAAATTATAACATTTAAAAACTTATATTATAATAAGTATATGCAAATAAATAAATAAATATACTTTATGAAAAAAAGAAAAAAATAATATATACAAATCCAACAGAACCGTAAATATTAATTTTCTTTAATTAATTTTTAGTAACTAAAATTTTAAATTATAGAAAAATATATAAATGTAATTTCTTAAAATAAAGTTTAAAAATAATATTGTCCGATTTTAAAAAAATTATAAATAAGGAAGTTAGAAAGAAGAAGAAGAGAAATTCAAAAAAAAAAATTATTTTAAAATTCATCATAAAATCCAAAGTTAAAGACAAATTTTAAAAAAATCAAATTGTCTGCGTGTAGCGCGGGTACTCACCTAGTTATGATAATCCGTTCATTTAATTCATTTTAAGTTACATTATGTTCATTTTTAAGTAATCATAATCTAAATGGATTAATACTTCTATTTAAGTTGTCTTGCATTGACCTCACATATTTTATATATTTTGATGGAACAATCTAAAAAATATCACAATCATTAAAAATTTAATCTTAATATGTTCCACCGTATGATCTTATAATATAAGTATTTACTAACTTTACTATTTTAACTTCTTATTAAGTAAAATAATTATTTATAATATTTCTATTGTGAGATTCAAATAAAAACCTGATTAAATCGCAGTAGCTTTTAAATTTGACTCAAATAACTATCAAAGATTGCAATTATAAAAATATTAATGTCTCACTATATAATCGAATAATATAAATATCCACTAAATTTTTATATTTTAATTTGATAACAAGTTAAAATAATTATTATAATATAAACAGCTACAAAACTGACTAAATATATAAAATAATTAAATTTCGATGCTAATTAAGTTATTTTTTGTTTCAGCTGGTTTTTATTTTTTACGTTAAGTTTTCAAAAATTGGAATCAAAACATATGTAAAAAATTAGATTTTTAATTGTATGGATGATGTAATTATATAGTTCTTATTTTCAAAAATAAGATGAGGCAACAATTAGAAAAATAATATAATAATTAAAAAGCAGTATGTTACTGAAACTATATGATTTGATCAATGTATATATTTTATGTGATTGGTAGAGCTATAAGCGATTATATATAAATTTTAAAAATATATTTTATATATTTATTTATATGTATTATATATATTTATACTTATAATACAATTATCAGAATAATTTATTAAATTATTAAATTGTCTTTATTAAATATTTATTTTTATAATTATAAATATAATAAAAATAATTTCATGAAATATTAATTTTAAAAGTATAAAATTTATATTTCAATATAAACATATTTTTTGATATTATTTAACAAAATAAATTAGTCATATATAATTATTTTTAAACTTTAAATATTTAAAGGGTGAATCTATACTAATAAAAGTAGCTATTTGAGGCTCCAGGATATGTCCATCAACAAAAAAAAACTCTGCTAAAATGTTGTCATGTCATCTCCAGATGCCAATCAATGATAAAACTTCAATTTTACACCTATTTAAGCACTAAATTATTGCTGAAAACAGAAAAAATCAATTACAAGTCTTCTTCTAAGACCACAATCATTTCCACTCCTCTCTTTAATTTCAATTATTTTTTTTGAGTTTTGAGTTTGATAACGCAAACTGCACAATTGATTTTCTTCTTTTTGGCTTTTCACATTCTGAACCTTCTCCTCCGATCGTAATTTATCACGATAACAATTCATCTTCCCTTAAACTTTTTCCTTCTGTTTTATATATCACCACTCTTTTTTTTTTTTTAAATCATGATTTTATCTTCTGAGTTTGGCGATTGGTGATCTACAACTTAACATTACAACTCCAGTTTTCGCTCTATCATCAACCCTTCTAAAGTCAAACAAATTTTTTCAAAACCCAGGTTTTATTTTACTCTCTTTCTACGTCTATTGTCTGATTTCGATAAGTGAGATCTAATTTTTCTTTTTCTTTTTTGTTATCAGATAAGGATCGAAAATTAGGAGAAGCACACGCTGAGATCAAAGCGTTTAGGCTATCTGAGAGGCAAATAGAGAAAGATGTTGAAGAGGTGTTGTAATGACCGATAATCTTTTATATAATGACCGAGTGTGCTCTCCATATAAGGGATCCACATAAGCACACTCATTTTGGACACGTGCTCATTTGATTTATTAGAAAAAACAAAATAACACACACAGGAACATGAGACCACTTTAATACCCACAATAATTCTCATATCAACATAGCTTCAACTTCAGACTAAACCCAACACTAAAAACCAGCCCATAACAACCCAAACAAAAACAAAGCCCAATTTCTATTAGGTCTATTTGAGGCTCCAAAAGCCATCCACATCAGCAGAGAAAATTCTCTAAAATCATGCCACATCAGCACATTAAAAATTTTCATAACCAGAATAAGATTATTATTGATAAAAAGAGTAATGTTATTTCCTGCGTAACCAAGTATTAAAGCTCAATAACATGATATTATATTAAGCCCATATCATAGCTTCATCTTCTTCCTTCTCACCCTTGCCGTAAACATAAACGTTTCACATTTTTTGTCTCTACCTTCACGGATTGCCTGATCACCTTCCTAAACAGTGACTTCTCTTTGTCTTCTACCATAATATTACCATCTCCAATCAATTTCCATTACTCCCCTACTACAATCATTCCTCCTCCCGTAACAGATTTTCAGATTACAAATGTTGCCAACTCCAAGACCCCAATTCTCACCAAAACCCCTTACCTCTTCTGCTTAATCCTCTTTTCCTTCTCTGCAACCTCCCAGCCAAAATGGCCTCCGTTGATTTCGTCACAATACCAGCTCAGACCAACTACATCACTTTTAAAGATCTTCATCTTGGTCGGTCAGGCTAATTAGATTTTGGGATTCCAAAAACGTCAAAGAGGATGGGATTCCAAAAACGACATAGAAGAAGACCAGGTACGGTTTCAAAAGAACAACATACTACACACTTAGAATTTATAGTTGATGGGAAATTCATAATTGAGGACAGGGAATCAAGACATCTTCTGAAGAGGCGGCGACTTAAGGATGTTAATATGGACGAAGCTCCGAGGCGCTGTCATGTTCGCGAATCCTTTAAAGATATTCAGCATAATCTCGATCATATCCTCTTCAAGGTAAACAAAAAAAAGTCCGAATTTTTTTTCCCGAATTACTAAAGATTTTGTTTTTGTTCATCCTTCGCAATCGAATTGGGTATAACCATATAAGAAAGCTTAAGACTTTAGACCAAATTTCTTCAGCTTTTGTCTGAATGTGTGGTGTTTTTTGATTAAAAGAGTTGCTATTTCGTGATGTTGCAGACACCAGGAGACGGAATTAAGACAAATGAGGTAAAAAAAAAAAAGATAAGGATTTGGTTTATGTTTTTTTCCATGAATCAAAGTTAGTTTGTTACAGCATGAAGCAACTTTTTTTGTTGTTGTTGGTTTTGATGAGATATGCTTAATGTAGTCTTATGAGGTGAATTCAAGAGTTGAGATATTCTCCAAAAGCTGGCTTCCTGAAGCTTCTAGGCCCAGAGCTCTGGTTTGTTTCTGCCATGGTTATGGAGATACTTGCACGTTTTTCTTCGAAGGCATGTTACAAAAAACTCCGTATGAAAGCATAGAGAGAAGATGAGCATTTGGAAAGCATTAGCAGCTACTAAATGTTTTCCTAAATATTTTATTTACAAAAATTGATTAGGTGATGAAAAACATAATGTTGTATCAATCAAGCCCCAAATAATAATTTGTGATTGGGTGTGATTAGGTGTATAACACTTGTTTTGTATTTGTCTAAAAAAATATTTTGACTAAATTTTTTTAAAAGAAATAACTAAATTTGTCTTATTTTTCAGCGACATAGTGTAAATTAAACATGAAATTAAAATGATATTATAAGAATAATTTTGTTTTAATATTATAGACATCTAATATTTTCCTCGAATCAATCACACATAATTCAAGGAAGTTCTTAACACTATAGAATGCAAATCATTTACAAGTTACAACTAAAGCGATTAGATAATATGTTAACTTGCCAAAATATTTTGAAATTTGGGATGTAAATAAAATTTGCAAAGAAAAGAATCTATTTTGTAGATTATCCCCAGAAAGTAATACAAATTTTTTACTGGTGTTATAAATTTATGAAAGACGAACAACACTCTAGAAATCAGATTCTGATTTTGGCCATAGCTTATTGGCGCAATATGCTTCACTTCCAACTCAGTTACACAAATATTTCAGTCTCATCTCTTGTAGGGCTCAAAAGGATATCTCTGAAACTCGGAGCCAAAGGTGATAGATTCCTCGTCGAGTTTCTTCTTCAATCTCCTCCAAGTCCTCATCTTATTAGATTGTATTAATCCTTTATACAAAGTCTCAAACGTTAGCTTTTGTGGCAAGAAACCTTTCTCTATCATCTCCACAAAATACCCACAAGCCTCCTTCCATTTCTCCTTGCTACACAACCCATGAACCAAAGAAGTATACGAATCCAAATCCGGACCCGTTTCGCTTCCTTTAAGATCATCCCAAATCTCTTTCACAATCTCCATCTTCCCCAAATTGATAAACGTACCCAAAAGAACATTATAAGTCTGCGTATTCGGCTTGCACAATCCATTCTTCATCTTCCTATACAGATTCATTGCCCTAACAGCATCTTTTCTTCCTTTGTACTCTTTGAAAAAGCAATTGTATGTTGTAGAAGAAGGACTTATCCCATCTTCCACCATCTTCTCAAGCAACTCCTCTGCTTCCTCCAATCTACCACAAGAACAGAGACATTTCACAACCGAAGTGTACGTTTCCATCGTAGGACTAATCCCTCTCGCTTTCATCAGTTTCAGCTTATCCAAAGTCAACTCAGATTTATGAGCTCGACTATACATATGAAGCACAATCGAAAAACTAGTGACGTCAGGCTCAATCCCTCTCTCACGCATTTCATCGAACACTTTCTCTGCATTCCTCACATTCCTCTCAAACCTCTCCTCCGGATGCAAACTCGCCGTCCTGCAAATCCCATTAAGCAAGACGTTATACGTCACAACGTTTGGTTCAATCCCAGATTCAATCATCTCCGTCATGAATCTCTCCGCCATGTCAATCCTCCGAAGCTTACACCAACCATCAATCAAAATCGTGTAAGTCTTCTCGTTACAACCAAACTCCATTTTCCGTTCGTTGAAAACCCCAACCGCCATTTTCGTGTATCCGTATTTACAAAGCGTATCAAGAAGAAACCCGAATTCTTCAACACCGAGACGATTCTCGAGGAAACAAGGAGCGTCGTCGAAAGCTCGCACGGCTTGGCGCGTGAGTCCGGCGGCGATTAAGCGTTTGACGAGAATGAGAAACGTTTCTGAAGAAGGTTTGAGGTTTTCTTGCTGCTCCATCTCGACGATTAGCTGTCTAACGACGTCGAATTGACGAACTTTTCCGAGGATGTCGATGATGAGGTTGAAGGAGGTGAGTGTTGTTGTGGTGGAAGGAGAGGGTAAGGTGCGTATATACTGGAAGAAGGAGAGGGCGATTTTGGAGTTGTGACGGAGACGGAGGAGTGTTTGGTTGACGATGTGAGGAGAGAGGGAGATTCCATGGAGTTGCAGAGATGATTCCGTGAAGTGGAATGGGTTGTGATTGGTGACGAGTATTTGGGAGATTAGCTCGGCGTCGTTTGAGGGTTCGAGTTTTGGGAGATGGAGAGAGAATCCGGCGGAGGAAACGGTGGAGAGACGGCGGAGGAGAAGGTGCAGAGGAAAGGTGGGTGAGATTTTTTGCTTCAGCATTTTTTATTTTTTTTACATCAATTTTAGACATTTCTGACTGTTTTATCATCTGTATAATATTAAAAAATATTTCTCTGGAAAATTTTATATAATGTTCTTTTGGGTATATTCTGGGCTCAGAACTGGGATGAAAATCTTATATAACCCTCGAAGAAACAATTCTGAAATAATCTCATCATTTTTTTATTTTTTTTTTTTCATTTTTGTTTTAATGAAAAAGAGATATAAATTCCTATTTTAGCTTTCATTTAACCTAAATTTAATGGATACATACCTAAATTCAAATCCGGCTCAAACCCAACTCAAACCCAAATGAAAAAATAATTGTTCTCTCATCGATATTTAGTCATACTAGTCGTATTAGTTTTACTAGTTGTACTAGTTTTACCACTTGTACAAAAACTTAGTTGTACTAGGTATACTAGTTGTACCAGACGTGTGTATTACTTGTAAATACTAAAACTAGCACAACTGGTATGACTTCTAAATTTTAATTAAAAACATGTGTTAACATCCTCGTAAATATTAAAAATGTGCGCCAGAAAGTTATTGCATGCACAATAAAAATTAATTTATTTAACACATGATTGTACTAAGTTTTTAGTTGTACTTTTTAAAAAAGAGTTGTACTTTGACAGTATAATCTACAATTAACATGTTCTCATACCATAAGATGTGTAAAAATACTTTGTTAGTGTGTTTTTCATATTAGTGTGTTAAGATTTTGAAACTAACATTATAAGTATAAGGTAGATTGTCTAAACATTACATAATCATGGATCAAGTTCAAATAACCCTCTTACGTTTTGCTTTTATTTCTTATTTTTGGTTTAATGAAAAAGAGATGAAAATCTCTATTATATCCTTCATTTAATCGGCTAAAGATGGTTGTACTCTACTTCTTAGCGACAGAGGTAAGAGGGAGAGTGTAACGTCCTCAAACCTAACTAAGACCCGAAACTTGGATCATAAAATCAAATGTTAAAAATTCTGTCGAATAAAATTGACCGTAAGGGTTATGGAGGCAGCCGCAGAGGAAAAGTCTGCTGTCGAAGGAGAGGCAGCCGCAGAGGAAAAGTCTGCTGCCGAATAGGAGGCAGCCGCGGAGGAAGTAGTCACGGCTGCCAAGGAGATGTCTACTGAAGAGAAGGCCGTCATGGAGGCTGAAGATAAGACAGTTGTAACACTTAGTTTTACCCCGAGGAAGTAGTTGTACTATAATTGTACAGAGTTGTACTTTGGCAGTAAAACCTTGTAATTGGTGATACTATTCTCTAAATAAAATTTTTTCAGTTGTACTTGCGTAATTAAATATATAAACAACATTTTACATGTTCCTATAGAATTACATGTGTGAAAATACTTTGCTAGTTAATTTTTCAAGTTAATGTGGTTAAGATTGTAAAAGTAATCTTAAAAGTATAAGGTAAATTATGGAAATATGAAATCTCCATCAAACCCCATCATGAAATTTGTCTTCAGTCCGATAATATAGATGTGTAAATATAAATATAAATGTTTTCATGGCATATTTAACATAGGAATATAAATATAAATACATTTTTAACGGTTTTATAATTACAAGTTGTACCTGTTGTACTCCAATAGAGTTGTATTCCAATAGAGTTGTATTTTTCGTACCAGTTGTACTTGACCAAGTCGTACCAGTTGTACTTGGTCAAGTTCTACAAGTTGTATCAGTTCTACTAGTTGTACCAGTTGTATCAGTTGTACCAGTTGTATCAGTTGTACCAGTCGTACAATCAGAAAGTTTTAATAAAAAACATGTGCACCGACATCGTGTAAAACATTAAAAACGTGATTTAAAAAATTGAATTTGTAACACTTAGTTGTACCCCGATGAATTAGTTGCACTATAATTGTACAGAATTGTACTTTGGCAGTAAAAACTTGTAATTGGTGGTACTATTCTCTAAATAGAATTTTTTCAGTTGTACTTGCGTAATTAAGTATATAAACAACATTTTACATGTTCCTATAGAATTACATGTATGAAAATACTTTGCTAGTTTGTTTTTCAAGTTAATATGGTTAAGATTGTAAAAGTAACCTTAAAAGTATAAGGTAGATTATGGAAATATGACATTTTCATCAAACCACATCATGAAATTTGTCGTCAATCCGATAATATAGATTTGTAAACATAAATATAAATGTTTTCATGGCATATTTAACATAGAAATATAAATATAAATGTATTTTTAATGGTTTTGTAATTACAAGTTGTACCAGTTGTTTTAGTTGTACTCCAATAGAGTTGTACTTGACCAAGTCGCACCAGTTGCACTTGGCCAAGTTGTACCAGTTGTACCTGTCATACCAGTCGTACAAATAGAAAATTTTAATAAAAAACATGTGCACCGACATCGTGTAAAACAATAAAAACGTGGTTTAAAAAAATTAAATTTGTAACACTTAGTGGTACCCCGAGGAAGTAGTTGTACTATAATTGTACATTGTATTTTGGCAGTAAAAACTTGTAATTGGTGGTACTATTCTCTAAATAGAATCTTTTCAGTTGTATTTGCCCAATTAAGTATATAAACAACATTTTACATGTTACTATAGAATTACATGTGCGAAAATACTTTGCTAGTTTGTTTTTCAAGTTAATGTGGTTAAGATTGTAAAACTTACCTTAAAAGTATAAGGTAAATTATGGAAAGATGTCATCTTCATCAAACCACATAATGAAATTTGTCTTCAGTCCGATAATATAGATGTGTAAATATAAATATAAATGTTTTCATTGCATATTTAGCATATGAATATAAATATAAATGTATTTTTAACGGTTTTGTAATTACAAGTTGTACTAGTTGTATTCCAATAGAGTTGTACTTGTCGTACCAGTTGTACTTGACCAAGTCGTACCAGTTGTACTTGGCCAAGTTGTACCACAAAAAATAGAGAGAGGAAGAGAGAGAGAGGGAGAGGGAGAGAGAGAGAGGAAGAGAGAGAGGGAGAGAGAGAGAGAGAGAGATAGAGAGAGAGAGAGAGAGAGAGAGAGGGAGAGAGAGAGAGAGAGGGAGAGAGAGAGAGTGAGAGAGAGAGAGAGAGAGAGAGAGAGAGAGAGAGAGAGAGAGAGAGAGAGAGAGAGAGAGAGAGAGAGAGAGAGAGAGAGAGAGAGAGAGAGAGAGAGAGAGAGAGAGTGAGAGAGAGAATTGATTTTTTAATTAAATCAGTTTCATTAAGGGCAATTTGGGTATTTCGTATTAAGAAGGTTATGTGAGATTTAAGATGGTTAGTTGAGACCTTCTTCTTTGTATGGAAAGTCTTATGAGATTTTGATCCCTCAAAACTGATACGAGAATTATTGGGGAGTCTAAAGCCAGATATACGAGAGTTATTTGGGTATCAAATTGATATGAGAGTTATTTGGATATCAAATTGGTACGAGAGTTATCTTGGAAAATGTCGAACAATACAAAACTGTTATAACATTGGACAAGTCTAACAAAAATAAAAGCCCGAAAGTTATTGGAGAGTCCAAAGCCAGAAAGATAGACGGGAGTTCAAAATCATCCACAGCCAAAACACGATGATGAGAAAATTTAAAATTTTTATAATTTTTACCAAATTTTTTAATACAATAAAAAATATATCTGCTTCTTTGATATAAATTTACATTTTTATATCATCAAATAAATAATGAATTCTGAAGATAATTTAACACTAAATCAATTAGATAAAAAAAACATCATTATCATTGTACAGTAGTTCATATTACTAGAAAGAAAGAAGTAAATTTTTTTTTTCATAATAACAAGTTCATAGAAATAATTTTCCTCTTTATTGATGAGAATGTACATAATTTTTTGTTTCAATCAATTTTTTTTACTCTAAAAATAATATTATATATTTTATTATAAAAATAAAATTATTTCAATACCCGAAAATATTAAGTTTCCTTATTATTGATGATATATTAAATAGAAGGAAAACAATAAACAATTATTAGTTTTTTTTTCTTAGATTAAAATGCAAAAACTATTAAAAAATAATAATTGAGTTTTCTTAATACATAAAAGAAAACTGAAATTTTATTAAAATTCACTAATTAACATGATTATGACGTATATTAAAAGAGTCGATCAGATCTTTATACGTGTAAATTTTGTTTGAGGAATACTTTAAAATGTACTATTTTCAAGTTTATGTGACGAAAATGAACACAAAGGGAAAAATGGATAAAAATGTTTTATTAAAAGGGATAAAAGACTATTTACACATCCTTTCATATGTAATTAAAAAAATTAATACTATATTCAGAATATTTTTTTTTTCAAAAATTTTTTTTTCAAATTTTTTTTTTTTATCAATTTTTTTTTTTAAATTTTTTCTTCCAAACTTAAAAAAAAAAAAAAGTTCAAATTGTTATGGGCAAATCTCCTATTTAATACAAATTTAAGTTTTGTTGACCAAAATAAACAAATAAGCTGAGTCAGACAAAAATGTTTCATTTAATGGAAAAGTTGACTGTTTTGCCTAGCCCTGGGCATATAAACTGAACCCGAAAACCCAAACCGGAACCGACCCGAAATAACCGGTTCGGATCGGGTTCGGTTATAAGCATTTTACCTGACGGTTTTGATCTTTGGACCCGTGGGTATCGGGTCGGTTCCGGTTCTGACCCGATACCCGATCGGTTACCCGAATTATTACTCACCAATATCACCATTATACTTATACATATGTATACAGCGACTCTTCGATTATATACATGTGACGATTGAGTTTCCAAAGGTAACACTTAATTACCCGATTCAGGAAAAAATCCCCAATTACAAACTGGAAACTCTTGCTTTCGTTGCTGGATCTCTCTCATCACCTCCGTCAGCTTCGTCGAGAAACCTATCGGAGGTATGTCTCTGCAACTCAATCTCTCTGGTTCTGTCAAGACTCAAGACTCTCAACCCCCGATTAAATTTGTTTTTGTGTTTCATCTTTCATCTTTCGTGTTTTTGTGTTTGTGTGTTTCTGTTTGAGATTTTGTATTTGTGTTTCGTGTCTTCGTGTTTCGTATCTTCGTGTCTTTGTGTCTTCGTGTCTTTGTGTCTTCGTGTCTTCGTAATGAGTATTTAACCATTAGCTGATTAGTATTTGAGTTTTATTCCAATGCAGATGGCGTCTTGCGATTCTCCTCCACGAAAAAATAAGTCTCCAGTGGATGCAGATGATTCTAGTGATTCAGACGAGAATGTTCACACAACTTCTGGAAGTAGAAATAAAGGGAAAAGGAAAGATAAAACGAGAGGTAGTGGTTTAGGATCAAGGAAGAAGACAAGGTCTTGGGTTTGGGATAACTACACACGAAAGGAAGACAATTACGACTTATGTAATTGTAATTATTGTGGGAAGGAGATGACTTGTCCAACCAAGTCTGGCACCTCTAACCTGAAGAAACATCTGCAAGTGTGCAAAGCTTACCAGGTATGGTTTGCAGCTAATAAGTTTACAACTCAAACTGTGTTAAATCCGGATGAGGAAGGGAATCTAGGTATGTGTAAGGTAAATGAGAAAGTGTTTAGAGATGCTACGAACGAGTTGGTGGTATTGGCAGAATTGCCATTAGCTTTCGTAGATAGCTTAGGTTGGAGACACTTTTGCTCAAGAGTGAAGCTTTATCAGCCTCATTCTCAGAGAACATGTACAAGAGACATAGTGGAGATGTTTGTTAGTAGGAAAGCAACTATGAAGAGTATTTTTGGCCAGAATAAGCAAAGGATGTCGCTCACTACAGACATATGGGTTGCTCCACATACTTCAGCTAGCTACATGGTAATAACCGCACATTTCATTGATTCTAGTTGGAAGTTAAGGAAGTTGATCATAGGATTCATTGATTCAAGAATATATCGGATCATAAAGGTTCAACAATCGCTAAAGTTCTTCTTGAGTGTTTAGCAGAGTGGGAAATAAAGAGAATCTTATGCATCACAGTAGACAATGCTACAGCTAACACTTCTTCGATGAAGAAGTTCAAAGAAGGATTCAGTCAAGTTGGTGATGATGCTATGATCTTAAAAGGTGATTTTTTGCATCTAAGGTGCTCGACTCACATATTAAACTTGATTGTGAAGGAGGGTTTGATGGAAATAGATGCCAGTATCGCTGCTGTTCGTAATGGCATTCAATATGTGAGGTCTTCAACAAATAGACTCAAGTCTTTTGAGTTCCGTGTAGAAAGTGGGAAGATGACACGAGGAAGTTTACCTTTAGATGTGCAGACTAGATGGAACTCAACATACCTGATGCTGAATCAAGCTATGAAAGTTCAAGTTAGCATTTGAGAGGATGAAGGATGAAGATAAATCTTATAATGATTACTTTATGGAATATGTCGAGAAGAAGAAAAGGATTGGACCACCATCTACATCTGATTGGGCTGAAATTGAGAGGTGAATTCAATTCCTTATCATCTTTTATAATTCTACTTTGAGTCTATCATCATCAACATCAGTCACGGCTCATAAGGTTTACGCAGAGATAGTCACCATCACTAGGAATGTTAGTACAATAAGCACTTGTGAAGGTCCTGATGAAGAGTTAAGGTGCAAAGCTCTACTTATGATGACAAAGTTAAAGAAGTATTGGAACCCTTTCTGGGAAGCTACGACTGAGACTGCTAAATCTCAAAACCGTGAGATGAACAAGTTGATGATAGTGGCCACAGTGTTTGACCCGAGAAAGAAGATGAAATTTGCTCACCTCTGCTTCGAGAAGCTTTATGGCAAAGAGAGCATCGAGTTCACTCTTCTTTCTAAGAATATTTTGGGGATCTTGAAGAATTTGTTTGATGAATACAATAGTGTTGCTACTGGTGGGTCTTCTCAGTCACAAGGAGCATCGTCTACTCAGTCTCAAGATCAAGCTACAGGTGAGGACCGTGAGGTGTTTGAGAGAAGAGTGCTAGTTAATGGTGTTAGTTATGAAAGAATGGACAGTCTTTACGAAGAGCATATGGAAGAGATTGGAGTTCCAGAATCAGGTAATGAGCTTGAATTGTACTTGAAAGAACCGATTGAGCGTCCAAAGATTATGAAAGGTATGGAGTACGATGTCTTAGATTGGTGGAGGAGAAATAGTCCTAAGTATCCGGTTCTGTCTATTGTAGCTAGGGATATACTCGCGATGCAAGTATCCTCAGCAGCATCAGAATCTGCATTTAGCACTAGTGGGAGAGTGTTAGACCCGTCTAGGAGTTGTTTAACACCCTATATGGTTGAGGTATTGATGTGTACAAAGCAGTGGTTAAAGTGTGAGATTAAAATGAATGAAAAAGGAGTGATTACAATCGAGCAACTTCTTTCGGAGGTGGAGGACCAAGACGATTTCATGAGAGGTAACTTTCTTATTTAACTCACTTCTTATATGATTTTACATAGGTTGTAACTGTTTTCATTAATTTTCTACAGAGTTGGAACCTGACTTCAACTTTCAAGGAATATGAGAATGGTTATATGTTTACATTCAATAAGGTAACATCGTAACAGTCTAACAGATTCCAAATTTTTAAGTAGTTACTTCTTTTGTTGTTCTCAATAATGTTTCTTTACTCCTTGTTATTTGTATTGAGCTTAGGGAGGATGGTAATTGGGAGTGTTTTGATGGCTAGAACCGCTTAAAGTTCAAAAGGAACATGTTCGAAAGTTTGAAGTGTTTTGATGGTTAGAACCGCTTGAGACTTGATGTTTCTAACTTTTTTTCAGTCAGAAGTACTTGCAGTTTGTACTTAAGTTATCTTTTGTGTTTTGGTCATGAACTTATGAGATGGAAACTCTTGTGTCTTATGTTAAAACTCTATGTGACTATGTCTTTGTTTCACTTTAAGATTTGTTTCATGTCTTTTGACAGTTTGATTATGTTTGAATCTCATTATATTTGCGATTATATGTGTTGTGTTGGTCTTTGGGTACTTGTTTGAAAGTTTGTTTCTTATTTTTAACTGTGTTTTGTTTTGAGTATGATTATATGTGATCATATGTGAGGGTCTGTTGTATTGGTCTTCAGGTTCTAAGTCGGGTTTCGAGTATATTTCACTCATTTCGGGTATGTTATTGAGTATTTCGGGTAGAATAGAGTAAAAAAACTGAACCGAACCAAAATCAGTACATACCCGATATTATTTCGGTATAAATCGGTTCTGAAATTTTCTACCCAAACCGACCCGGAACCGATAGGATCTGAACCGAACCCGACTTGAAATACACATAAGTACCTATTGAGTAAAATTTTGACCTACCCGATAGACCCGGAACCGATCGGGTCGGACCCGGAACCGACCCGAATACCCGAATGCCCAGGGCTAGTTTTGCCATTCCTTCTATTGCACATCACATTAAGCTAAAAATCTCAAAAACAATTAACTTTTTTTTTTCATTGAACGTCGTACATCGCCATCGTCATCGTTGTCGGTGTGAATTGCCGGTAATCTCACCGTCGTAACTAAGTCACTGAAGTCCGCTGTTATAGTGTCAAATCCCCGGCTCTGGTTTATGAATTGCAGACTGAGATTTCCGAATTGGATCAGAGATTGACCGGTCTGAATCGAAGGGAAGAGACGGAGGAGCAGAGTTAGGTGAGAGAGATCTCAACGTGGGAGAGAGATGAGAGCTGAGAGAGCAATTCAGGGTGGTGAGAGACGTCATCGTGACGGAGCTGCGAGTATAGGAGAGGTTCGATGGTGAATGCCGGAGATCCAGAAGCAAGTGCGGCGGAAGAGAAGAGATGCGGAGGAGAAGGAAGGAGAGAGAAATGGGGCGAGGATTGGGGGCGTTGGCGACTGAGTCTAACAGTGAAGATAACGGAGGGGAAGAAGTAGAGCGTGGTGGTGGTTGTGGTGGTGCTTGGGAGTGAGGAAAGAGGTTGATTCTTGAAGATGGAGAGACACTGAAGAGAAGGAGACGATGATGGAGATGAAGGAGGAAGTGCCCTCATCTCTCTCGGTAGTTTTTCTTTTTTTTCTTCAAGCTGGGTTCTTGAATATTTCTGGGGTTTTTATGAGATCCAATTAAAAAGCTGGAAACTTTGAGCAAAATTTACAAATATTAGAAGCTTTTCTTTTATATATTGAGAGGAATAAAATCAAATCGAAGCCCTTCAAATTGTTATTTGCGAGAAAAAAATTAAAATTTGTCATGTTTTGTGTTCTTCTTCCTAATTTTTGTTTGTGTTTGTTTTTTTTGTTGATAATGGCAAGTTGTTAATGAATGAAGAAATTCAAGCTGCTATGTATTTTAGGAAAGCTTTCTTAGATTACACTGTTTATTTCAGTATTCTTGGCTGAAGTCGGTATGCTCTAAGCTTCCACAAGCCATACATGTATGCAGTAAAAAAAACATAAACTTCTCTGTGCATATCGAAACTTGGATCAGTTAGTATTGCGCATATGCTAGAATCAATGGAGATTTAGACTTTACTTTCCTTTAGTTTTTAAACTTCCCACTCAACGTTAAGATCAAAGAAGTAAACTTTCCCATGGTTTTGTATCTATGGTTAATTGTCACGATGTGACATATCTAACCAAATTTTAGTTGATATATAAATGAGCATAAAACTTCTCATATGTACGTTTTATAAATTTCTTCCTAAATATATAAGAGAGCTTCCTAAATTTAAGTCTTTATTTGTATCAGCACAAAAATTCCATGTATATATTTTAAAATGAAACACTTGACCATTTCAAAACTTACTATATATAATACGATTTTAGTTGTCACATTGTGTTGAAATATTTGATCAAATTAGATTTGTTATATAAATGGAAAAAAATCATTTCTAAGTTTTATGAAAGTCTTCCTAAATGTATATGCTAATTTCATAAATTTGAGTTTGTTATAGAAAATTCACGAACCAATCAAATGTATTTATAAAGACTTTCCGAAAATGTATAAATTAATTTTTTTTTGTCTAATTATACTATAACTCAAATTTAGTAAAACATCTTACTCAAATTTAGTAAAACATCTTATATATTTTTAAAAATTTTCCTAAAGTATATAAATGAAACTTTTGTGTGAAACTAAAATTTAGGAAGCAATCATATGCAGTTATAAAGGCTTTCTAAAAACATATTAGAAATATCAGTATAATATGAACCAATGTTTGATTCAGTCTCTGTTGGACTGGAACCTTGAGCGTCTTAAAATATATGTATTGTTTAGTTACCAAACATCTTTGTTTATTTAAAAATTTATAAATGGTTTCATGAATCTTTTTTGAACCTTTGATTTTGAATGTCTTGGTAATTTAGAAAGTCCTTGTGAAACAATTATTAGTATTTAGTAAGGCCTTACTAAATCATTATTAAAATTAAAATACTTTTCTAAAAAATTTAGTAAGACAAGAAAGTCATCATAAGAAATTTTAATACAACTTTCATATAACATTTAGGAAGATATTCCTAAAACTTATAAAATACTATTAAAATGTTTACTACAAAGATTTTTTTTTAACTTTCGAAAAGCTAAAAACATTAAGAAAAAATCGTAAACTGTTTTTTAACTTTTAGACAAACTTTGAGAACCATGTAGACAAAAAAAAGTTGTATAGCTGAAACTTTTAGGAAAGCATTCAAAATATTCACGAAGGTTTTCTTAAAAAGTTTAGAAAAAAAAATCCTAAATGTGTAAAACGCTTAACATTAGTTGTAAAAAAAAAAAAGCTTAACATTATAAAAAGTTTCTAATACGTTAAAATTTTAATTCATTGCAAGAGAAATAAAAAAAGTCATTGATTAAATGAATCATTTTCTAAAGATGCCACTTATACAGTTTAAGAAAGCTCTCATAGATATGTATAATGGCTTTCTAAATTTATTTGTAGTATAAATGAATAAAATTCATATTTATGCGATTTAGGAAAGCTTTCCTAAATGTGTAAAATTATTTCCTAAATCCTTCGAGAAATCTTTCATACAAATTTTATCAAATTTGAATGGTATTGCAGTACACAAAATATCATGTATATGGTTTAGGAATGCTTTCCTAAATATGCATGATGAGTTTCTAAATTTGAGTTATTATCTATTGAGTTATTATCTAAATATGCACAACAATTATCATCTATATATTTTAAGATGAATTATTTGACCATTTATAAACTTACTAAACATTCAAGTAAACATAAAATAATTATTAATTGTCACAATGTGACCTATCTAACCAAATTTTAGTTGTTATATAAATAAACATAAAAAATCTCATTTGTACCATTGTATTAGGAATGTCTTCCTAAATATGTAGGAGAGCTTCATAAATTTGAGGTTTTGTTTATATTAGCACAAAAATTATGTTTATTGACCCGCAAGTTGAGCAATTGCAGCAGTGTTTTTAAGCATTATATTTGCATTTTTAAAATTTAGAAAAGCTTTTCTAAAAGTTTAGAAAAACTTCTTAAATTTGTATTTTATCAGCTAGTAATTAACATATAATTTAGCATGAGTATCCTAAATTATAATAATCTTTCCTATAAATTTTAAAATGCTTTATAAATTCCAAAAGTTATGAAACAGTTCTAGATACTAATAAGGTTTGAGAAAGCCTTTCTGAATGGTTACATTTTGAAGAGTTAGTACATTTCAAATAGTTGGTACATATTTTCCATAAAATAGTTCATATAATTATAAACTCATAACCAAGACCTTTGACCGGAGAAAAAAATTATTAACCAAGACTAAATCCAAAAAAAATAAAGTGAATAATCTGTTTTGAATGAATGAATATAAATTTAGAAAAGCCTTCCTAAAACATATGAAAAGCTTCCTAAAACATAAAAATAAAGTATCAAGTCGGAGAAAGCTTTTTTAATAGAATATAATCATGCTTGATCATTAGCATCATTTGATGGTGAAACATTTTTTTTTTTTCAAATGAAATGCCACACATTTGCTTTCTCTAACATTAATAAAACCACAAAATTCTCTCTCACGAATTTTGACAAACACTTGGTAGACCAATTTTTTATGTACGGACAGAGTATTTTTTCTTTTCCATAAACAATAAACTTCTCAATTTCTTCTCGATCCTTAGTGAAGAATCAACACCTTTGTGTCCAAAATCTGCAACAGCAAAAAGCCTTGAAATCTCTACCTGAGTGTTGGCTATTATTTCCGTCTGTTTCAAATCCATCTCTCATCTCTTCGCCACTACTTCAGCTCTCTCCAATCTCATCACCGCCTCTGCTCCTGGCAATCTCCTCCTTGTCTTCCTTTTATATCTTCTGTATGGAATCCATGACTATCCATATCACAGATAAAGATAAATCAAATCCAACAATCATAATGTTCTAGAGTAAGCAACTGAATACAAAACCTATACATCAAAGCAATCAAAAGGAAGGAAACAGTTGGTTATGATTTTACCAGGAAGAGAAGAGATTCTTGCACTAATCCTCTCTGATGCGAACTAAATGATAGTTGAGAGGTTAATTAAATTTATTCACCCTTCACGTCCTGCTTTTGTGCTGCTTCTAATTTGATTCTAGAAAAAACTCTCTTTAATTAGTATTACAAAGCAGCATTTTCTTTGTATCTTTCAAATTCTTAAGCAGTCTGCTACAATGAATAAAGAAATATCACTCATACTTCAGATTTGAGAAATAACTTCAAAGTAAAATCTGTAGAAAACTGTTACTTTAGCTAAAGATAGAACTCTCTAGTTAAAGACTTCGAGAATTTCAATTTCATATTCAAAAAGAAAAAAAAAAACTCAAACTAATCAAACACTATAATTTCAATCTCTCTAGTTTCATTACGTCGTGGTTGCTTAACAATATGAGCAATCTCTGGTTTTTTCACTCTCATTTCTCTTGTGAAATCACACAGTCCATACAGAAATTACTAAATCAGAGAAAAAACAAAAAAATGCTTAACCCAACCTTCAATCTCGACTACGTTGCTAACCCAACCTTCCTCATGGTGAATCATCTCGTCGATCGATCAGAAAAAGGAGAGCTGTGGCAATGTTGATCACGTCAACACGATCTGTAACTTTACGGGTACGATCGAATCGGAGCTAATCTGCAACGTAATGCTAAATCTGTTTGAATCTATCATCATCGCTTCATATACTTCTGAAGATCGTGAATCGTGACGGAGGAAACTAAGAAGAAGACTTTTCTTCATTTTTATTTATTTAATTAATTCATTTTTTAATGTTTTCATCCCTAAGTCGTGGAAGGAGGGATAGTATAGTCTTTTATTTTGTTTAATGAAATATATTGGTCCATTTTTTTCATTGAATACATTTTGGTCATATAAACCTCAATATAATATATTTTAGGGTATTTCTCAATTTTTTTTTTCAAAATTTTGTTGTTTCCAAAATTTAAGAAATGTATAATAATTTTTAGTAATAATTTACATACTTTTAGGAAAGGGTTACTAAACTTTTAATAAACATTTAAAAATAGAATACATAAAAATATATTCTTAAAATTTTAGAAAATGTATACTAATATTTAGGAATAGTTTACATTTTTTTAGGAAATAATTTCTAAACGATTTTTGAAAAAAGAAATTAAAATATTTAGGAATGGTTTACATATTTTAGGAAAATATTTCTAAAACATTTAAAAGTGTTTTTAACATACAATAAAACTACGTTCTTAAAAATATAGGAACTGTATTCTAATATTTATGAATGTTTTACATATTTTTAGGAAATGGTTCCAAAAACGGTTTTTGAAAAAAAAAAGCTTAAAATATTTTGGAATAGTTTACATATTTTTAAGAAAATATTCATAGAACTTAAACAAACATTTAAAAATGAGTTTAATATATAAAAAAATATGTTCATAAAATTTTAGAAAAGATATACTGATATTTAGGAATGATTTATATAGCTTTAGTAAGGGGTTCCTAAAAATTTAATAAAGATTTAAAAATAGATTTAACATACCTAAAAGTATGTTCTCTAATTTTTTAAAATGTATAGTAATATTTAGATTTTTTTTACATATTCTTAGGAAAGTGTTTTTAATACTTTAATACATAAAAATACCTCTTTCCTAAAAGTGTGTAAACTATTCATATATATTAGTATACCCTTTCTAAAATTTCAATAACATATTTTTATGTATTAAAGTATTAAAAACGCTTTCCTAAAAATATGTAAAAGAAATCTAAATATTACTATACCTTTTAAAAAATTAGAAGAACATATTTTTATGTATGTTAAATCTATTTTTAAATGTTTATTAAATTTTTAGGAACCCTTTACTAAAACTATATAAATCATTCATAAATATTAGTATACCCTTCCTAAAATTTAAAGAACATAGTTTTATATATGTTAAACCCATTTTTAAATGTTTATTTAAGTTCTAGGAACATTTTCTTAAAAATATGTAAATCATTCTTAAATATTTTAATTTTTTTCTTTTCAAAAACCGTTTTAGGAACCATTTCCTAAAAATATGTAAAACATTCATAAATATTAGTATACACTTCCTAAAATTTTAAGAACATAGTTTTATGTATGTGAAACCCATTTTTAAATGTTTATTAAAGTTTTAGGCATCATTTCATATAAATATGTAAATCATTCCTAAATATTTAGTATACATTTCCTAAAATATTAAGAACATAGTTTTATGTATGTTAAACCCACTTTTAAATGTTTTAGAAATATTTTCCTAAGATTTGTAAACAATTCCAAAATATTTTAATTTTTTTTTCAAAAATCTTTTTAGGAATTCTTTCCTAAAAAAATGTAAATCATTCCTAAATATTAGTATACATTTTCTAAAATTGTAAGAACATATTTTTATGTTTTTTTATTTTTAAATATTTATTAAAAGTTTAGTAATATTTTCCTAAAAGTATGTAAATTATTATTAAAAATTATTATACATTTCCTAAATTTTGAAAAAAACAAATTTTTGGGCAAAAAAAAAAATTTCGAATTTAGTATTAATTTATTTTTTGAATTTGAATTTTATTTTTTAATTACATATGGGAAGGAGGGGTAAATAGTCATTTATCCTCTTAAATGAAACATTTTTGTCCATTTCTCCTCTTGAAAATATTTTGGTCACATAAACTTGAAAACAGTACATTTTAGGGTATTCATTTTGTTTTTCTAATTAAATAAAAGGAAAATATAATCAATTTTCGTCGATAAAGAAAGATAAAATAATAATTGAGTTTTTTTAATTCACAATATAAAATAAAATTTTATTTTCTTAAAATTTGCAATTAACATGAGTATCACATATATTAAATCAGTCGATTAGATTTGACATCTGTAAATTTATTTTACTTATTAAATGAAGCAAAAAAAATTATTGAGATCTCTTCATTGTCTCAGGTACCTGAATTTCTTTCGTTGTCATGTTTAATGTCTCTTATTGAGATCATTCAAAAACATTTATTCTCTTGGTTTGACCATTTTGAACTTATGCTCCTTTTCTTTTCCCGAGAATTTTTAGAACCAATATATCTATCACACTTCATGCGATCTTTAGCAGTTTGATATTATCTTTCAAGGATATTATTGGAGCATTTACAGCTGGTATATGTGACTTTGTCACTATCTTAAGATCAGTAAATATGTCTGACAACTGAATTACTCAATTCTATAGATGAATTATCTTTAGGACTTTTATTTCACATTCTTTAGTCCGGGATCAATGATAATTCATTCCAAGTCATCTAATTTCCAGCTATTTATTTTTCTCCCCCTAATGTTGGAAAGACTGACTCATTTCAATTTCAATCTTCAGCTCGGGTCTTACTTAAATCCTTTGTGGATAGCTCTCAATTCTTCAGTATTAATGGAGATTCATATCCAACATATATTGTCAACCTCATTTGAGGATCCATCTTAAAGCTCTGTAGTGGAGCAAATGGAATGTATATTGTACATTAATATTTCTTAGATGAAATATATTTGGTTCCTGATCCAAAACCAATGACGGGGAAAACTATTTATTGTTTATTGGCTCAATACGAATAAATGTTGCTGCATTTTCTGTATAAACATATGCTACCAAATGTTCAACATTTATCCCAATATGTATGTTATAATCATCAAAGATTCATGAATTTTCACCAGTATTATTAAGATGCATGGTGGATGATCAGTCCACTAATGTTTTCTTATATATATATTAATAGATTCCATATCTATTTTGGTTGGTCAAAACTCTATTATCATATTATCTTATGATTAACCAGCATATTATAAATCTTTCAGGAGAATCTTCTAGTTTTTTAATGAATGTTCTCATGGATTATCATTCGCATCTTCATTGAACCGTAATGGTATAACCGGTTCATGCCAAATAATATATTACATGAATTTCTAGTTTACCAATATCTTTTATCTTCATTACACGAATTTTTGTGTAGTACAATCTAGTATGAATGCAAATAGTTATTTTGCTTCCTTAGGAAATACTTTTCATTTGAATGTATTTAACATTTCTTTCGCTTATTGCCTCAACATGATTTGTCTCAAAATTACATGAATTTATTTTATGAAAGATTCATCAATCTCAGTTTTAGTGATAACATAATCTTCTAGATGTTTCACTTATTATGGAATATGAGATTCTTCAACTCTCCCCCTCGAGATGATAACACTGCAAGTTAATCAATCAAGAATTGAAACTCATTTTAGAATCAATAACATACCCTACTTGGGTCATGTATTCTATATTTGATCCTTCTACATTTTGAAAGTTATAGAACATAATCCATCAAGTATTCAAAATACTTTAAAGATTAATCAATCTTACTTTGAGCGTAAATATCATCTTTTAGATTTTCTACTTACTGTAGATACGGATTTATTAATTCTCTCCCTCGAGATGATAAAACTACAAGTTCATCAATCTCAAACTGAATCTCACCTAAATTTATATGAGACTTAGAATAATACATAGAATCAATGAGTTTAAATTATATTTCATATGCATTCATATATATGCTTTTCTAGAGATTTCAATATGCTTTTATACTAAATTGTATTGTACTCACACTTATTTATTTCATCTTTAAATGATAGAAATATCTCTTTTTAATTATCATATTTATTTTCTCAATTCTTATGAGAATACGAGTTTTTTTTTATTTATTTATCTTTTCCAAAGAAGCTCTCTTTGATCCCGATCTTGACCTTGATCTTATCTATATCTACATCTGAAATAACTTTTATAGCAATTTCTCCGACCAATATTACTGATATGGTTTTTTCTTTTATAGTATAAGATGTCACATTCCCTTCATGGAATATAGCAGAATTAATTAGATGTGATTCATATTTTTCATCACTAGCTCATGCTTTTTCCGAGTTCCAATGAGACAAAAATATAAGTTACTTTATGTAATATGTCTACAAGACAACATTATTTTCATGAAAAGTAGAATATTTATTCTCTAATATATTTGCATCATTGATTTACATTCCACAGAATTTTAACTTGAAAATATAATTGAGATTTATTTACAGACTTCAAGTCTTCTAATCTTAAGATTCAAATAATCATAATGAGCTTTAAGTAATCACATTCTGGTGATCAAATATTTCTGTAGATCATTATAATAAAATAGAATCATGAAAATATATCAAATTACATTATATAAATCTATAATATTTCGTGATCATTTTATTTCTATCACATTCACTAATTATTATATTAAATCCAAATTATTTTGAAAATAATTAGACCATATTACTAATAACTTCAAAATATATTAACAAATGAATCTACAATTCATTGAATTAGAGTCTTAACAAATGAATCTCAATTTGAAATTATACTTTTTTTTTCATTAAAAAAATAAATTTATTATTTTTATATCTAAAATAAATGTGATTTTTAGAAATAACTTTTCCAAGACTTAATCCATTAATTTAGAATATTTAAGTATTTATTATATAATATTTAATAATAAAAATCAGCTATGCAAATATAATATATCTCTAATATTATACAATATTTAATGTTATGATATATTCATCAATCAAAATTTGGTAAGATAATATTATGAAAATGGTAATAAAATGCTGACATGATTGATGTGTATATATTCAACAACACTATTCAATATATATCATATTTATGTGTATATACATAATATTACGTAAATTTAAGATAAAAATAATGTATACCATATCAAAATAATAAACTATATCAATAAAATATTTGAATATCTTTAAAAAAACATATTAAGGTAATTATTTAATTCAAACCAAAGCTAATAAATATGCAATTTAAAATAAATCAAATGAGCAGTTTCAAATCTACAATTAATTGCATATCATCTAATTTAATTCTCTAATAATTAATAAATTTGAAAATATTAATTATTCCATAAGAATCAAAGCTTGATTTATTCTAACATTTTGATTTATAATCAAATCAAACTAAAGCAGAAACGGAGTAAACCATATTCAATCAAAAGAAAGTCAAGTGTTCAACAGAACAAGCTTTCAACAAACAACAGGTTCTTTAACTTATTTTTATGAACCAACGAAAAACTTTACAAAAATAATATATATTTCTTTTTTTTCAGAAATGTTTTTAGGAGTCGAAAACAAATTAATATCAACGTGAGAACAGTCACTAAAACATATCAATTCACGAATCTAATGCACACAAATTGCAAGATGATATATACTATTTAATTTTTATACAGATTTGTATAAACTGATTAACATAAAAAAATATTCTATGTTTATTTTGAAACATTGGTTTATTAACAAAACTCAAATTTCTTTTCATAAAAACTTAAACGATAATTTAGCAACATTCATTCACAAAGTCAAATATGGATCTGATAAATTATGCATGAAAATCAATGACATAAACAATATTTAACAATTAAAATTATGTTCTAATTTAATATACCATAAATAAATAGATAAATTCTATCAAATTATCAATAATATTTTGGTATATCACAATAAAATCAAACATAAACATATAATATTATATGAATGTTAAGCGAAATCAAATAATCAGTATAATAAAGTTCTCTTCTGGAGACTTTTAATTAGACTTTTAATTGTAAACTTTGAGTTTATAATAAAACATAAATGCAAAAGAATAATTAAATATTGCAAATGACTTCAGCGAACTAAATCGCACCGTAGTCTTTTATGCAGATTATAATTATTAAATACAAAACTCCAAAATATTCACGATCAAACAATAGTTATCATATCGATTGGAGTATCAATAATCCAATATAAAGTTGATAAATAATATTTTATTAAGTATCGATAAAAATTGGATCCACTTTGCAAACCATGAATTGATTATAAAGATGGTTTGAAACTGGATTTGAGAAAGTAATTATAATGATATATGACTAAAAAAATGAATACCTCTTAGCTCAGACGTCTAGGGTTTCATGCTGATAACATATTATGAAGAGAATAGAAGAAGAAAGGAGAATTGGTGTGTCTATTCCAAATGTATGAATGATACTTATATAGGAATACAAGTAGAGGTAATTACGTTAAACCTAATGAACCTTCTAATAAGCCTCTATACATAACAATAAATAAATTATGTAATAATAGTATTTTCTGAATGAATCATGAAAGCATGAAAGTACAAACATCAAAATAAACAAAGTGTCGTAAAATACCAATAGAGAAAGATGTGAAAGAAAATGTGTGATGTGAATTATTATTGTTTTTCTTGTGTAGAGTAAAATTGGAGAAGTTCTACTGTTAAAATTAAATGATGTGGACTCCACAACAAGATTTACACTCCATCTCAATTGACTTTTGTAACACTTCCCCTTGGAGTCCATCGTCATATGTGTCTTTAGTTGTCTCGTTAGAAAACCCTTCCAAGAAAACCCTGTGGGAAAAACCATAGTAAGGTAAAAAGAGTACAACTATGTAAGCTTCCCCTAGAATGACTTGATTTTATAGGTCCCGTTGATGGCACATTCCAATGTTATGGACATGCTTCTTGAACATTGTGGTGGGTAATGATTTCGTTCAGCCGCATTGTCGCATGATCGGACATATCTCACTTCAATCTCCTTATTCTTCTCGAGTTCTTGAATGTATGAGAATAACTTCGGAGGTATATGTTTAGTTGTGTCACTCTTGATATATCCTTCCTTTGTTTGAGCAACACATGCAGCATTGTCTTCATATAAAATGGTTGGCTCCGTATTTCCGTGAATTCCACTGCTTGATAGGATGTGTCTGCTTATTGACCTTAACCATACACATTCTCTACTTGCTTCATGGAGAGCAATAAGTTCAGCATTATTTGAGGAAGTAGCCACGAGTGTCTGCTTTTGAGAGCGCCAAGATATAGCGGTGCCTCCGATCGTAAAGACGTATCCCGTTTGTGAACGAGCTTTATGTGGATCTGATAAATATCCTGCATCTGCAAAACCAACCATTCGACCTTTTAATTTTTTTTTATGATAAAATAAACCTAAATCAGTAGTCCCTTGAAGGTAACAAAAAACATACTTAATTCCATTCCAATGTCTTCGCATAGGAGACGAACTGAATCTTGCCAAAAGATTAACTACAAATGATATAGCGGGTCGAGTGCAGTTTGCAAGATACATGAGTGCTCCGATTGCACTTAAATATGGTACTTATGGACCAAGTATTTCTTCATTTTTCTCATGTGATCTAAATGGATCACTTTCAACATTAAGTGATCTAACGATCATAGGAGCACTCAGAGGAGTTGCTTTATCCATGTTAAAGTGTTTTAACACTCTTTTGGTATATGTGCATTGGTGCACAAATATACCATTTTGAGAATGCTCAATTTAGACCAAGACAATACTTTTTCTGTCCAAGATCTTTCATCTCAAATTCTCCTTTTAAATATTTTGATACTTTCTGTATCTCTTCATGAGTTCCAATTATGTTTAGATCATCAACATATACTGCGATTATCACAAATCCATATTCTGTTTTCTTGATGAAAACACATGGGCATATAAGATCATTTACATATCCTTCTTTTGTTAAATGCTCGCTGAGTCGATTGTACCACATACGTTCAGATTGCTTTAGCCCATACAATGGTCTTTGAAATTTTATTGCACATAACTCTTTTGGTTTAGAACTTAATGCTTTTGGCATCTTAAAACCATCAGGGACTCTCATGTAGATATCAGTATCTAATGATCCATATAAGTATGCTGTAATGACATCCATAAGACGCATTTCTAGGCCTTTATCATCCGCTAGACTCATCAGAAATCTAAATGTGATTGCATCTATAACTGGCGAATACGTTTCCTCGTAGTCTATTCCAGATCTTTGTGGAAAATCTTGGGCCACAAGACGAGCTTTGTATCTCATGATCTCACTTTTTTCATTTCGTTTCCGAACGAAAACCCATTTATATTCAACTGGTCTCACATCTTCAGGTGTGAGTACAATAGGCCCAAACACCTCTCGTTGATTAAGCGAATCAAGTTCAGCTTGTATTGCATCTTTCCATTTTATCCAGTCATGCCTTTTTTTGACATTCATAAAAAGATTTTGGTTCTGGGTATTCGTTTATCTCATTTATTTCTTGTGACACAAGATATGAGAAGACATCACTGAGATCATCCATTTGTTTTCTTTTCCAAATCCTCCTATTATGGATGTACTTAATAGAAATCTCATGATTTTTCTCTGGCTCTTGAAGCTCTTCATTATCATGAGTCTCATGACTTCCCCCCATAAAAGTATTTTCAAGCATTTCAACTTCCTTTTGATTTTTAGGATTCTTATTCTTAGAACCGACGAGCCTGCCACGCTTCAGGTGTGTTCTAGACTCACATGTATCATCTGATTTTCCACGTTCTTGTGGTATTTCAATACGAGCAGGAGTATTTGCAGCTGGTATATGAGATTTAGTTATCATCTTGGTATCTACAAATGCATCGGGAAGCTGATTTGCTATACTTTGCAAATGCATAATTCGTCGAACTTCTAGTTCTGAATCTTTAGTAGGAGGATCAAGGTGTAGTAATGATGGTACATTCCATTTGATTTTCTATACTTATCATCAAAATGACAATCGGCAAAACATGCCGTAAAGACATCACCAGTCTGTGGCTCCAGGTATCGTATAATTGATGGAGAATCACCACCAATATATATTCCTAACCTTCTTTGTGGTCCCATCTTTGTATGTTGTGGTGGTGCTACAGACACATATACCGCACAACCAAAGATTTTTAGATGGGAGATATTTGGTTCTCGACCAAATGCTAATTGGAGTGGGGAATACTTGTGGTATGCACTTGATCTTATCCGCATCAGTGCTTCTGCATGCAAAATAGCATGTCCCCATACAAAGGTTGGAAGTTTTGATCTCATGATCAACGGTCTTGCAATTAATTGCAGACACTTAATTAATGATTCAGCCAAACCATTTTGAGTGTGAACATGAGCTACAAAATGTTCAACTTCAATTCCCATTACCATACAATAATCATTGAATGCTTGGGATGTGAATTCACCAGCGTTGTCTAATCTAACTCTTTTAATGGTATAATCAGGAAACTGAGCTTGCAGTTTGATTATCTGAGTTAGAAATCTCGCAAATGCCATATTTCGAGACGATAATAGACAAACGTGTAACTATCAACTGGATGCGTCAATTAATACCATAAAGTAGTGGAATGGTCCATATGATAGATGTATTGGTCCACAAATATCACCTTGAATTCTTTCAAGGAATTTTGACAACTCTTTATCAATTTTACTTGGTGATGACCTTATAATCAACTTTCCAAGAGAACACGCCACACATGTCATTTTATTTCCATGGTAAATATCTTGGGGTTTTAATAAATGCCCGTGTGAGTTCTCAATGATTTTTCACATCATAGTAGCACATGGATGGCCAAGGCGATCATGCCATGTGGTGAAATCATCAAGATTTCTTTTTATCATAAGATGTGATTCTATCTCATTAATGTATGTATGATGCAAATCAGAAGGGAGTTTTGGTAACCTTTCCAATACCTTCATTTTTTCCTGATTTTTCAGAAGTTATATACATATACTTCTTCCCATCTTCAGTTGCAGGCTGGGTATCAAATCCTTGTAGGTATATATCTTTAAAACTCAACAATTTTCTTTTAAAATTTAGAGAAAATAACATATTATTTATTGAGAACCTTGTCCCATTAGATAATGCAAAATTTGTGTTACCAGTCCCTTCAATCAAGTCTGCAGGACCTGAGATTGTATTGACAATAACCTTTGTTGGTTTTAAATTAGAAAAATATTTTCTATGTTTTAGTATAGTATGCGTTGTTCCACTATCCGGTATACATATATCTCCAGTATTCAGCTTGAATGTTTTTCCATTCGTATTGTAATCCATTTCTGAGATTAACAAAAAAATTAATAAGATAATTTTATTAGTGAAGCAAATATCACACAATAATTATACATTAATAGTTGAAGATTAAATTATACAATAATTATACAATAGTAAGGTAAGCAGCACACAATAATTATACATAAGTAGGTAATGCTAGTAATAATATTTCACATAAATGACAATTATTTATGTCACATTCATAGGGATTTCAAGAGTCACATGATGGATATTTCAGACTTCCGTAGGGGCGGTGTCATCGAAGTCATCTGCAAAGTCAGAAGCATCGAGGTGTGTTGTTCCCTCAGAATGTTCCGCGAGGTTTACTTCTTTTCCTTTGCCTTTGGCGGATTCTTTGTACAATGCACAAAGGTGTGCAGGAGTAAGGCATAACCGGGACCAATGTCCCTTAGTACCGCATCTGAAACAAACATCCTCTCGCTTCTGGGAGGTACTTCCTTGGATTTATTTTCCCTTCGAAGTTTGTTCAGAGCGATTCCATTGGAAAGACTTCCTGTTATGCGGGTTGTATCTCCCACGTCTGCGATTGTTTCGACCACCACGACCCCTGAAAGATTTGTTTTCTCTCACCGGTTTCTTAATATCTAATGCGTTCGCTTCAGGGAATGCTTTGGATCCGGCTGGTCGAGTCATGTGATTCTTTATGAGGATCTCATTATTCTTTTCCGCTATTAGGAGTGCCACAATCAAATCTGAAAATTTGGTGTATCCCCTCAATCTATAATGCTGTTGCAGGGTGATGTGGGTTTTGTGGAATGTGGTGTACGTTTTCTCAAGCATTTGAGATTCCGTTATGGTCTCGCCACAGTATCTCAGTTTGGCCACTGTTCCTAACATTACTCTATTGAAGTCTTGAAACCTCAAACTTTACCACTCATCCTGAGCAAGTGGAAGTGTTATGTCTTTATGATGATCAAATCGATCTTTCAGAGACTTCCAGAGGTCTTTGGGATCCCTCATGTGTGCATAATCGTATATGATGCTCTGATCTAGGTGTCTTCTAAGGAAGATCATCGATTTCGCCATTTCTTGGGCTGTCGAAGTGTTGATCTCTTTTATGGTTTCTGACAACGCTAGAGATTCCAAGTGAAGTTCGACATTAGTGGTCCAAGAAATGTAATTAGCACCAGTGATGTCCAAAGCCAGGAATTGGAGCTTCTCTATGTTTGCCATTAAACTTCAAAAAAAAAAATTGAAATAACACATAGCTTTATTAGAAAATGATTTTATTTAGTTTAAAATATGTGTGGTGCTGGAATAAACAAAGAGATTACAAGAAATACAATTGTATAAAACATCAAAATAAAAATCATCGTATATTCTTCGGGAGAATATTCTCCAACAAATAAAGTACAAATTACAACAAGTGTATAACTTATTACAAAAATAAAAAACGGATGAAAATTTTCTTTGAAAGAAATTTATGAAAGATGAAGATTTTGTTTTGAGTAGTATAAATGAGAGAAATATAAGTGTATTTATAGATTAGAAAATACCATTCATTAGCCGTTTAGTAGCCGTTACAAAGTAAAAAACTTTTTTAAAATTTGTCTTATGACCGTTGGAAATAACTATAAAATTTATAAAAATTTTAATATGATATCAGAAGATTAATTTACTAGTTCGAATGTAGAAACATAAATTTAATAATGGTTATGATATAAAAATAAATGATTATGATATAAATAGAAATTTAAAGATAAAAATATGGTGATTAAATCAATTATAAAAACAGAGCAAATAAATAGATATGGTGATTTAAAATCATCCATCTTAAAACAATAAATTAAAATATTTAGGTGGTTCTACCGTCCATTGTGGTGCATAATACAACCACTGAAAAAGCAGAATATTAATAAACATAAATTAATAATGGGGCGGCCGAGCCGCACTCCAGTAATATTAACTGTATTTTTTACGGATCATGATGGTAGATTGATCGTGCTGATAACGTGTTATAAATAAATTATGTAATAATAATATTTTCTGAATGAATCATGAAAGTATGAAAGTATAAACATCAAAATAAAGAAAGTGTCGTAAAATATCAATAAAGAAATATGTGAAGGAAAATGTGTGAAGTGAATTATTATTGTTTTTCTTGTGTATCTGATGAATGAACGAATACGTTCATTTTATAGATTAAAATTGGACAAGTTCTACTATTAAAATTAAATGATGTGGAATCCACAATAAGATTTACACTCCATCTCAATTGAGTTTTGTAACAAAAACAACAAAAAATAAATTCTATTTGGAAATGTGGATGACACATGTTGTTTATATAATTTCTACTGCATTCTGTTTTGTATGTATAATGCAAAAATTATAATTTCACTTAATAATATATTTAGAAAAATTTCAACAATATAAAATATTCAAATTTTAACAATAGAAAATATTTTTTACGATTTTATTTTTACTTAATAATTCAAATTTGTCAAAAATATAATATAATAGAATGTTATATCAGTCAAAAGTTAAATTTTAAAATATATTTCAAATTTTATAAATTTTAGTAGCTATTTGAGTTTAAATATTTTAATTTATTGGAAACAAAAATTATGATAGTCACATATTTAATCTTAGTTATGATCAAGTTCTTAAATTTAGATGTGAAAAGTTATATTCAAAATTACAATTAAACATACACATTTAATAACTCGATTGCATTAGACATGCTTTTCCCGATAAATAAAACTTTGCCCTGTAAGTTTTTGTAGTGTTAAATCACTTTCGCCAAATGTACACTACAACTAATCATATCAATTCTCACAATCAAGCATAACCTAACTCAATCAAGCCACACAAAAATCATCTTTAGATTTATATGTTTAACTCTTGAAATTCACATAGTATAAAATGAGAGAATTCTCAAATGGATTCAAAACTTATGTTAAAAACAACTTATACTTACGGCTTTATTATGCCATTCATATTCTTTTCTAGTTATTATGTATTTTTGATTTTTCTTTACCTGTGATTGAACCTATTCTTATATTAATTTTGTAATTTACATGTGATTTTAATCTTTATCATAAAGTGGTAACAATTCATCATAATTATGACCAAATGTAAAAACCATTAAAATAACGATTAATTGTGACAATACACTTACAAAACATTTGTAATTTTAAATGACTTAAATTTAGTCACAAAAATCGTATAACTTATTAATTACTAGATATTGTCACAAATCAGTAATAAAATTTGTTACTGTTACTAAATATTTTATAACATTTACGTTAGTGACACAAATTTGTTACTTTCAATTTTGTCACAATATTGTGATGAAATAGTGACATTTTTATGACTAAATAATTTTGTCACAATTTCATATATAAATCATCACAGTATTAAGACAAAATAATTAGTCACAAAATTTTGTAACAATATCTACTTTTTTTTTGTAGTGCAAGATTGTTAGAACCACACAAATATGAGGCGAAAGAGCAGCAAAACCTACAATACGGAAATACAGATCTACAAAAATCGGATGAAAAAGATCCAGCCAGATCGCCTTTAAAAAAGTTGAGGAAGCAAAACTAATACAAAAGGCACAATGCCTGGGAGAGAAAGCCACTTCTTTAATATTAATTAAAAAGTACATTTTGCAATATATCATAAAACTTAAAAAAAAAAATTTCTCAAATACTCACTCTCTCAAAAAATCTATTTTCAAATACTCTCGACAAATGATAAATTTTTTTCTTCTTTTAAAGTCGAAAAAGTAGTAAAAGACTCATAATTATGAGTAAAATTGTTATTTACAGACTCAATCACATATTTGGATCATCCAAACGGGTGAAACTCGGGATCCGTTACAAAATCCCGAAAATTAAAATATATTTTTCTTAGTAAACTAATCAAATTTTTTTTTTGAAATTTGCTTAGGGGCTCTTTTAATTCTCTTTGGGTATCCTGAACGGAAGGAACTCAAGAGCAAATTACACAGTGGATGATCCTAAACTTTGATTCTTCCGAGCCAGAGGATCCCGAAGGCGACTCCCACATGAGAGATGTCACTAATTTCGGAACTCTTGAATGGAAAGAACCCAAGAGCGAATCCCACAGGGGATGATCTTATACTTTGGGTCTTCCAAGCCGAATGATCTCGAAGGTGACTCCCACATGGGGGATGGTGCTAATTTTGAGTCTCCTGAACGTAAGGAAATCGAGAGTGAATCCCACAGTGGATGATTCTAGACTTTGGATATTTCGGTCCGAAGGATCCCGAAAATAATTCCCACATGGGAGATAGCTCTAATTTTGGGTCTCTTAACGGAAAGAACCCTAGAGCGAATCACACATGGGATGATCCTAGACTTTGGATCTTCTGAGCTGAAGGGTCTCGAAGGCCACTCCTACGGACACTAATTTTGGATCTCATGAATGGAAAGCACCAGATAGCGAATCCCATACAGATTGATCCTCAACTTTGGGGTTTTCGAGTGGAAAGATCCCATAGATAACTCCCACATGTGAGATGATACTAATTTCGGATCTCTAGAATGGAAAAAGCCGAGAGCGTATCACATAGGGGATCGATGACTCTGGTTTTAGGTCTTCCGAGTCGAAGGATTCCAAAGATGACTTCCACAGAAGAGACACCAGTAAATTTAGGTCTCATGGACGGAAGGAACCCGAGAGAGATTTCCAAAGGAGATGATCCTGGTCTTATAGAGAAGATTCCCGAAGACCCATGAACTGGGGAAAAAATTCACAAAATACTTCCCATACGGGTAGGTCAACTAACGGCTTAATGAGTGCATACACAGAAGGAGGAAATCCAAGACCAGGGTACAGTGGGAGTTCGAATGTATGTTCAACGCACGCTTTAGAGCGGTGGAGTGAACTCATTGAAGCTCTCATTGGTCCTCACAGGTGGAAGAAGGCTCACCTATAGAATGTAGGTTTGTAACTAAAAAGGATCACGAGGAGATGCAACAAAGAAAATACCCCTTAAGGATAAATGTAATCAGTCAGTTTGAGAATATGCCCCTGAAGGGTATGCAACAAGTAATCAGAAATTATAATAAGGACGATGAGGGGATGCAACCGAGAAAATGCCCTCGAAGGATATGTATCAAGCAACCAGAGAATATAAAAAGGAACATGAGGGGATGCAACCGAGAAAATTATCATGAACAGTAAATATAATTAATCAATCAGAGAATATTCCCATGACCCCGAGGGGATGCAACTAAGAAAATGTCCCCAAAAGATATGCAGTAAACAACCAGAGAAAATAATGAAGACTCCAAGATAATTCATACGCAACTAATCCTTCCTTGGACACAGATCTCGTTGTTCTTCAGCAGCATGGCTATACAGTCTTACTTGTTTTGTCCGTAGATTTCTTTGCTTCCGCGGGAATAAAATTTGCTAATGAGGCTCAGCTGCAATGCCCTTCTGCCTAGTTTATGTTCTTCTGGAGCTGGTGCTTCCAAGAAAAATATGACACCACCTTCTATTTAAATATTGGTTTATGTATCTTAATTTTCGTCGATTACTTAATTTCATTATTGTTCCACATAGTTGGTTTGAAGATTTGCTCTTGCCGATCTTCCCTAGATGTCATATTCACTCTTGCCTGCTCCTATCCTTTATTATTTGGTAATCTACTGTATAATAGGTGATCAACTTTCTCCATTCTTCTGTCACATTAGCATTTTCATTTTTAACACATGTCCTAAAAATATTTAATTTCTTCAAAACCTAAAAATTCTGAAACACTTTATGATATATTTTTAAATTGAATTTTAAATTTATTTAAATCAAAGACTTTGCTACATCGAGTGTTTCATGGAAAAGAATAACAAATCAAACAATGCTATCTACTTGTATTGAAACCAGCGAATCACTAATCTAAAGAGTTTGTCTAGAGGCAAACCAAATTTGAAGTCCATCGTTATATTTGCCTTCTCCCAGTCGAATTATCGAATTTCCGAATTCCGAGTTGCCTTTGACGAGAAAGTGTTTTTGTATGTAACTTCTTAGATTTCCATAGAAAAACATCCTCCTCTTGTATTTGTTTTTCTCTACACTTCTCAATTTTTTCTCCTAATATGTTCAAAAGCATCACTTGGTGTCTCCTTCTTCTATGGTGATGCATAACTTCTGTCATTGTTGTCTCGTCCGAGATGTCAAAATCCACCCGACCCTAACTACCACACTGTTCTATTAGACAACCTAAAGAGGACCATGAATCATGCTAGAAAGATGTTCTATTACCACATTATGATTATTTATTTATTTTTTTTTTTATCTTTGACACTCTTCTGAAACGTAAATATTCAATTTCTTCAAAATCTTTAATTCTTTCATTAACTTTTCAAACCTTTCTAATTTCAGTTTATAATCTTTACAACTTCCATAGGAATTAACTGTTAGGTGAACAACAAGATTGAAGAAGACGATAGTCATCGAGAAAAAAATATTATGTTATTCATCTTGTGAATTTGAAATACTGTGTAAAAGTCCTTTATATACTAGGACATAACCGATAATCAGAATTGAATTAAACCGGCTTTACACCAATACCAATTACAATTGGTTTATACTTCTATCTTTACTCTACCCTTCTCAAGATGGCGAGAAGATTGAAGTTAATGATATCTTGCCAATAAGACTTTGAAAATGACTTGGAAATGACTGCTTTGTAAATACGCTGGCCAATTGTTGATCAGTGCGAACATGCAACAACTTGTTCAAACCATCGTCCACTCTGTCTCAAACTTTATGGCAATCTATTTCCAGGTGCTTTGTTCACTCATTGAAGACAACATTAGACGCTATTTGAATAGCTGCTGTAGAATCACAGAAAAAAGCAATAAATTGAGTTTGAGGAGCATCAAATTCTATGAGAAGCTTCACCAAACCTTCTATTCCCCGAACACCAAAACCCACAGCTCTATATTCAAATTCTGCTGAAGTGTTAGAAATGGTGTCTTGTTTCTTGGATTTCCAAGAGATCAATGGGTTTTCAAGAAACATGCAATATCCTATGAGCTACGAGTATCCTTACAAGCACCCCAATCAGCATCTGTAAGTATAAGATCAGAGTCAGAGGCATAGAAGATACCTATTTCGAGAGTGGATTTGAGATAATGAACAACTTTGTATACAGCTTGGAGGTGATAATTAATTGGAGTTGAGCAACACTGACAAAGCTTGTTCACTGCACATGTAATTTCAGGTCTCGTAATGGTCAAATACATCATCTTCCCAACAAGACGATGATACAAGAGAAGATAATCAAGAACAGATTCAGGACTGTCTTGACATAGTTGAATACTCGGCTCCATTGAGATACTCGAAGGTTTGAACGCAAGAAGACCAGTTTCCTCTAGTAACTCCAAGGTATATTTGCGTTGGGAAACACTGATCCTTGAAGCAGAATGAGAAATCTCAAGTCCTAAAAAATATTTCAGAGGGCCAAAGTCACACAACTTGAAAGCATTCTTCATATCGGCTTTTAACTGCTCCACATCTTCATCACTATTAGAAGCAATTATGATGTCATCCACATAAACTAACACAGCCACATATTTTCCAACATCACGTCGAATGAATAGAGTATGATCGAAGTGAGATTTCTAAAACCCAAGAGCCATTGCTCGATGCCTGTTTTAAACCGTATAAGGACTTATAAAGTTTGAAAACAGAATTAGGAGGCGCTTCTCATTAGACTTAGGCGTGTATCTAGTCGGTAATGTCATGTAGATTTCCTAATTAAGATCTCCATTGAGGAAAGCCTTAGAGTTGTCTAACTGTGTCAAACTCCATTTCTTTGCTGCGGAAACATCAAGAAGAGTTTTCACGGTATTCATTTTGGCAACAGGAGAGAAAGTGTCAACAAAGTCAATGCCCTCTTTTGTGTATAACCCTTAGTGACAAGATGAGCTTTGTATCTATCCAAGCTCCCATCTGCATTGAGCTTGACTTTATACACCCATTTTCAACCGTTTGCGTGTTTGTTTGGAGGAAACGAGCAGATATCCCAAGTGTGCGTACTTTCTAAAGCAATGAGCTCCTCATTCATTTCCTTCAGCCATTCGTAAAACTTCTTGGCTTGAGAGAAAGAAGTGGGCTCGGGATGCAGAACAATGACACAAATATAGGATTTGTAAGCTTCTGCAAGCTTATCAACATATATGTACACAGTAAGTGGATAAGGAATGTCAGTCTCAGTCAGATTGCAGTAGTAATCATGTAGATAGGCTGCTAGCTTAGACTGACACTTTAAACCATCAACATTCTCAGGAGTAGACTTACAAGTATTCTCAGCCACAGTAGGTTCTGAATCAGATGAACCGGCAGAAGCATCTGAGGCATCAATCATCTAGAAGAAATCTAGAGACAAGACATAATTATTCATGAAGGGAAATATATCCTCATGAAACTCCACATTCCAAGAAATATGAGCGGTGTTAGTTTCCAAATCCATAAGTTTATACCCTTTATATCCTGCCGGATAACCAAGAAATACACAAGGACGTGAACGTTGCTGAAACTTGTGACGATGTTTAGATGATGTAGAGCAATAAACCAGATAGCCAAAGACTCTCAAATCACTGTAAGTAGATCTTGTATGAGTAAGAACCTGATATGGAGACTTGTCGAGAAGCGGCATAGCCAAGCGATTGATGAGAAAAACGGCCGTAAGAACACAATCTCCCCAATATTCCAATGGAGCATGATACTGAAACATCAGTGATCTTGCTACATTCAAAATATTTTGGTGTTTCTTTTCCACCACGGAGTTCTGTTCTGAAGTTTCAGGGCATGAATGATACACAATGATGCCTTTCTCACGATATAAAGCATCAAGCTTAACCTCTGGAGCATTATCTGAACGTACACTCTTGACATGGGTCTTGTACTGCTTTTTAACTATTGTCATAGAATCTGGAAAGACCTGAAGAACATCTGATTTTGTCTGCAACAAATAAACCTAAGTCACTCGAGTATGGTCATCAACTATTGTAAAAAAATACTTGTATCCTTCCACCATGGGAACAGAAAATGGCTCCTATATGTCATTGTGTAATAAATCAAAAGCATTTTCACGAATATGGTTATGTGAGATATAAAGAAGATGCTTTTGTTTGGTCAAAAGAAAAATGGGACAATGAAATATTCCTATATTTCTTTATTTAATGTCAAGTACATCATCGATCTTTGCAACAGAGGGATGACCTAGCCTATGATGCCATAAAGTTGTATCCAAAACAACATTAACAGAAACAAAAGACTCGAGACTTGAAGGTAGTGATAAGGAGGTTCCATCTAATATGTAGAGGTTAGAAATCTGTTCACCCTGACCAATCATCAACCCCTTGATATGATCCTGTACCAAACAAGTAGTCTCATCAAATGTTACTCGACGTTTCAAATCCTTAGTAAGCTGACTCATATTGAGTAAGTTTAACCGGAAATCAGGTATGTAGAGGAAATTAGTGAGAAGGATATACTCATTCAACTATATTGAACCAATCCCAGTAATGTTTATATTCAGACCTAAGAGTAACTGACTTATTCAGAGAATTAGAGAGACTGACAAACAAGCTCTTATCATGCGAAATATGATGAGTGGCGCCACTGTCCACTATCCAAGACTGAGATGACAAAGCATTACCTGAGAAAAACGAAAATCAGAAGCTCAAATCAAAGTTGTTGAATGTAGATTCAACGCTCTGATACCATGTTAGGTGAACAACAAGATCGAAGAAAACGATAGTCATCAAGAAGAAAAGATTCTGTTATTCATGTTGTGTAATTGAAATACAATGTAAAAGTCCTATACTAGGACATAACCAGTACTCAAAATTGAATTAAACCAGCTTTACACCAATACCAATTACAAATGGTTTACCCTTCTATCTTTACTCTAATATTTACGATGGAAAAATATCAAATTACATTTATTTATATTTTGAAAGAGACGCTTCAGCCGCAATTTGTCGTCTGCCTTATCTCGATGAAGACTGCTTCTTGACAAACCGCTTTCAAGAAGTAATTTGGATGATTTTCTTACTGGGCGAAGATGATATTGAACTTCATCGAGGATAACAATAGTCAAGATTCTGAAATTTGTAAGGTACGCTTCATCGATTCTTCGCAACTCTAGGTTTGTTAGATCAAGGGTATGCAAAAAGCTGCTATAAGGAAGATTAATTTTTAGAATTTGATTCTTTGTACGACTGTCTGTGAGTGGAATTTGACAACCGTTGCAACAAAGATTATGAAAACAATTAAGATTTGAAAGCGTTAAGATGAATCCTGCTTCAATATTGCAGCCAATCGTTTGGTAGTTTGGTAAGCTTACGCTATAATATGGCTCTATGTTAATCTATAAATCTCTCCTCTCAAAATTCAATTCCACTTTTTTCTGTTTTCTTCACATGGTATGACATAGTAACAATACGGTTTCCTTTTTTGTGTTATCTGCTTTACTCGATAGTTTAGTAATATAAAAGCTCTACTGACTTGTGTGGTTTCTGTAATGTAGGTTTGTGTAAAGGATTTTCTTAATAGTCAATCGAAAAATTGAGCAAATCCGAAAGCTTTTACTTTGTTGTGGTGCAGATGAGGCTTGAAGTAATGGACAAAAAAGGTAAAAAACACAAGCTACATTACAGGGACCAAAGGTAAGAAAAGCATATTTTGGAATTAAAAGTGCTCTCTCACAAACACTGTGTGGTTTGTAATGCTGATATTCTTCACTTAAGCACATATAACTTTATAATTATCTGTCTGTTAAAACTTACAAGTAATTGTTTCTAACTATATATCACATTTAATGCGCCAACTGTTGAGGGAAGATTGATGCTTGTTGATATGGTTGGTTCAGAAAATTCAATCCAGGTTGGACAAACTTAATTTGAAGAAAAGATGCAAGTAATGATTGTTTCTCTAACCTCTCACTTTCATTTAGTTCTATAAAAGCTGTTCTGTTACGGAAATGAATGACATATATATATATAATATAATTTTTTTTTTACCTAACTCAATGATCCTTCAATTAATCACAATTATTCCTCTTTTTGGATTAGTTAGAAAGCATCGTCAAAGCTTAATAAAGACTAAAGAGTCTCAAAGTGGTTGTTCTTCTCTATGATGTAGTGTCTTTGGTTTATATTCTCTTGGGACACGTGGAATCATCGCAAAGTCAGACATATCAACAACTAAAAATCTAGAAAGAAATTGCACATACTTCACAAGGAGAAAGGTTGATCGGTGCAAGTTACTTATATAGTCTCAAGGAGATTGATATAGCTTTATGCTAATCTCTGCACTCAATTCTACTTTGTTGTACGGAGGTTTCAGCTCTTGTTACTCTTATGTCATTAGATAGTTCTTGTAAACTTTATATAGGAAAAAGAAACTATTTTTTGCTTATATTCTATATCTTTTAACAAAACCAAAACATGGAACAAGTAGTTGTCTTGGTGATTCACACAGCAGACTAATGCATTTTCATGTTCATGTAATAAGATTTAACTAACAGAAGGTCTCTTTATAACAACTAATAAGGTTTTCTAACATTTACAATAAAAAATATAAACTAACATAAAAAAAAAAAAATAACAATCCAAACGGGATAAACTAGGATCAACATTCATTTTTTCCTCAATTTGGGCAGATACCTCCAAATGGAGTGATCAATGTTTCAAACAATGTAATAGTTGTAGAATGTAGAAGCCACTAAAGATATATATATTGTATAAAAAGAACCGCGTATAGCGCGGTTATTCATCTAGTATCAAGTAACACACTAATCATTTTGAGGTTAATATTTTGACTTTACTGTAGTAACCGCAACACTATATTAATCTCATATAGACACAAAAATCATCTATTAATATATAAAAGTTGAGGCTATAAGTCATTGAAGGTGTTCACATAAGATTTAAAACCACAAATTAAAATATGCAAAATCATCAATTTTTTTAATCACTTTTAGAGAAACTTTTAAAATGAAGAATGGAAATACAAACTAAAAAGTTACACTAACAAAAAAAAAAATTCTATTGATTTCCTTATAACCATTTAATAAAAAGAAATTACTTTCATATGTAGATGTGAAAATTTCATCTTTAACGTATTGCTCGACATTAAAAAAAATGGAAAAACAAACTGAAAAAGTTAAAGTAACCAAAAAAAAAAAATCCATTAATTTCCTTTTAACCATTAAGAAAAAAAATTAGTTTCATATGTAGATGTGAAAATTTCTTTTTTTAGCATATTGTTATTGCTTACAAATAAACACAACTATACTTTTTTAAAGTTATACGACTTTAAAATCAAACACATTCTTTTTTAACATGAAAATTATCAAAATTAAAAAATAATTAATTAATTGATATGAGATTATAATTTGAAACATAAAATCTATATTTAGAAAACATAAAAGTTTCTATTCTTGAAGTTTTAATTGATTTTTGTTTTCTATAACTTAAATTGAAATATTATTAATTTCTAACTTTTTAGTATCTCAAGGTAATTGACATGAGATTTTGAAATATATATTTCAAACGCTTTATATATATATATATTTTTTTTTTCTTTTTCTATAAGAATATATTTAATAGATAAGGAAGTATTATAATTTATTATGTAATTTATAGACAATTTTTTTAATTCACGTTTTTGGTGGTGAATTAATTTAGTTATTTTTTTTTTCATTTGATCTTAGATTAAATATAAAAATCAGCTTGAGATATTTTTAGTTATTGTTTATTTGATAATTTTTACTTTAGTAGTAAAGAATCAATAACTTTTGTTTAACTAATATAACAAGTTTTACGACAAGTTTCATGAAGAATTTAATGACTTGAGTTAAATAATTTAATAGTATTTTCAGCATTAGACTTTATAGTCACTTTACAAAAAAATATAATATATTTAGTTTGAAATATTTATTAAGAGATTTGATGGATTTCTGAAAACAAAAATAAAATAAAGACATGAGGGCTCATTCAGAGTTTGAGAGTAAAAAAATGGATTGATATAAAAAGGGACCATACAATATTTGAGAGAGTTTGTGTATGGTTTAACTGTTATATTATATACTAACAATTAATAATCATCAGTTACTTTTCAAGTTTAAAATTTGTCAACACTATTGGACTTATGGTAAAATCTAATGTTTTTTTATTAAGTTAATCTTCCATGAAAAACTAAAATTTTAAACCAAAAATCTAAATTGGATTCTTCTATTTTTCTTATATTTTGGAAAACTAATCTTAATATTTTTTAAAACTATAAAATTAGTAAGATATTGAGAATTATATATATTTTAATGTGAGTGAAAGTTATATTTTAATTAAATAATTATATTTAATTTTGGTTGTTTCATAAAAGATAAATAATTAAAAACAAGCTTCAAATAAGAAAATAGAATACTTTTCAAAACAACTATTATAGAAGTTAAAATGCTTTCAGAGGTTAAAATGTTTGAATTAAATCTAATCTGCATGTACATCTGAGAAGCAATGTATATGTAAAAAATAATTTATAAATAGAAGATAATTCATTCATTAAAAATAATGATGCAAATTTTTATAATTTTTTTCTTTTAAACCATAAGAAAAGAAAAAAATAGTTTATATGATGAAAATTATATGTGTATTTATGAATAGAAAATTATAATTTAGAATATAAAGTTGTTAAATATACAAAAATTAAAAATTATAAAATATTTACTAACGAAAATTATAATACTTTTAAGTGGAAATATGTCAAATAAAAATATTTGTTAATATCTATAGATTTTCTTATACATAGTATAAATAAAATGATTTTCAAGATATGCAAAAACTTACATACTAAAAAATAGCCAATGAATTGAGAGAATATTTTAAATGTACACAAATATATTATATAAAAATTAATGACTACGGTAATCAATTTATAATTGTAGAAAAATTTATTAATTACTTCAAATAATTGATTTAATGATTAAATGTATTAATAATATTATAATGCATGTAAAAATAACTATAATTTACCTATATGTATATATTATTACTATTATAAATATAAAAATAATATTTTAATAAATAATATTGATCATATATTTTTAATAAAAAATATATTAAGATAACTCTACGCATAGAGTGGGTGAAAAACCTAGTTTAAATACAAGACGACTGTAATTGCTAAAGTTTGCGGAAGCATATCATTTTGCAGTATATTAAAAATTTATGAAAAAAAAGGTGTGTTTGTGGAAAAATTAATTCATATTTAAACTAAACGACAGTAAAAACATATTTTTAATGAAAAAATATATTAAGATAATCCTACCTGTAACATGGGTGAAAAACGTAGTAGAAGATAAATACTCTAATAAAACTCTATATGTCTAGATCATCTTGTTTTAAACATTATTAAAATCGATAAAAATAAAAATTTGTGTTTTTGTTATGAATGATATATGTAATGTTCATTATAAACCCATAACCACATGTTTTAGAATATTATCCAGAATATTGTATTTCTATATATACTTATGATTATCAATGGAATAGATAATACCAATTCCTTCTATCCCTTTTCTCTTTATTTATAACATGTTATCAACACAAAAATCTAGCCGTCTCAACAAAATATAAACTGGTTAAAAAAAAAAAAAAAATTCTACAAGCGATATTGTGTCTATCACCGTCTCTGATCAATCTCGTTATGAGAGATAAGTATTACTTGTTTATGTTTTAATGCATTCTGTTATTAAAATCCATGTTGTATTATTTTATATTGATTTTATTAGAGAGATCAATTTCTCTAATGTTTTTAATTGTTTAGCATGAGGCACTGAATTGTTTATTATTTTATCGGTTTACAAGTATCAAATCATGCAATACTTTTTTTTTTTATCATGCAATACTCTTTATCTTATGCTTCGTGATGGGAATATTGCTGATTTATAATTTGATTTTTGTCTTTTACTTTAATTGAATTTTCATTCAATGATTAATGCTCTTTATGCTTTACGTGAGAGAATTATATATATATATGCACGCTCGCGGGAAAATGAGTATTTAATTCTCTAAGTATTTGCAAAATTCGGATTAATTCCCAAATTTTTGTGTGTGCAAATTAATTATTCAAGATTAGGCTGACTTTGCAAAATTAGACTCCAAAAAATTAAACGTTAACCAAAAAACGGAGAAGTTAACATTGACTTTTTCTGAATCCAAAATTTCAAAGTCAACGTAAACTTGAAGAACTAATTTGCACAGACAATAGTTTGAGAATTAATCTGCCAATTGAAAATACTTGAGGAATTGAATGAATAGTTTCAAAATATAATATATTTTTATATATAGGTGTTAAGGTAAAACAAATACACATATATTATTAAATTTTATTTGTATAAATCATATGAATTATCCTCTAACACCCAAAAATATTAAATGTGAAAAAAACAAATTTAATATATATACAACTATATGAATACTTAAGTGATAACTTTTAATATCTATATAAATTTTTGTTTTATTTTATGGTATTAATTAAACTGAACACTTGAAAAATAGAAATAAACCTGATCAATTTTTCGATTGTTTTTTTTAATGATTTATATTTTAAAAACTGAAAAGATAAAGATACATTCACTATTTTTAATTCAACATTGCCTTCGTATTTTTACAAATGTATATATAGTTTATTTGCTTTTATTTTTCAAATTTAGTTTTAGTGATATGAGATCAGTCTTATTATTGTTATAAATAAATTTTAATAACTGATGTCAATTTTAAAATATACATATTGATGTATCCTAAAAAACTGAGATTACGGTGGGATGATGGATTGAAAGCTGGCCGTACAGTGATCTCCTTCAAGCCGGTTGGATGGATGATGGATAGGTGTGATTGACTCTCTCAATCGTTGGGTTGATTGACTCTCTCAATCCTTGGCAGAACTAGGTTGTTTGAATCACACAAACAAACTGACCTGTGTTTTCTAAAGAACAAATGAATCACTCACTTGACCTAAAGAAAGAGAAATTTTAATCAAATACACTCTTTGATGAAAACAAGAAACTTTTATATAACTTTTTAATTGGTTGAAAGATATCTTTTACAATGGCTAACTATGAGCTTATATAGTGCTTAGATTACAAATAAAAAGAAATAAATTAAATTCACAAAATTGATGAGGATGGAGCCTTTTATGTCTTTGATGGTGAATTGGGCTAGAGTCATGGGTTTATGACATCTATAACATGTTGGTTCTTTGGAACTCAAGAAGTTAGAAGACTTACCTTGACTTGGTGTGTCTTGTAGCTTGGATATGGTGTTGAACTTAGATGTAGTTTCTTTAGGAGCTTCTTGTAATTCTTCTAAAATCTCCTTTGCTTGAGGAATCTTCTTAACTTCTGATATCCTTGGTGAAATCTTTGTAAAATCTTTCTGCTTTGGAGTAGACAACGGTCTTGTTGTAACAATGCTCTCCTTGGTGTTGCTTGGTATTGGAGCTTTACTTGGATGTTGCGGTTTTGATACTTCTTTACAAACTCTCTGTACATCATTCCCTTAAGTTCTCCCCAATCTAGTACTGGCTTGTTGTAAAAGTCTGGAGTACATTCTCTTAGCAACCATTTGTAAGCATCTCCAGTGAGTGCTTCAACAACATAAGACAGCTTCTCTTCTTTGGGAATGTTGTTGGATTTTAGCCATTGCTTCATGTTGGTATCCTACTTTAAGTATACCTCAGGGTCATTGCTTGATCCTAAGAAGACTAGAAAATTTGATGTATAAGTACATCTTTTGCTGACTTGCTTCTTGGGGTCGGTTGGTTTTGATTGAACTGGTACTCGGTATGGGAAAACTCCATAGCTAGTTGGCTTCTCTACTCTCTTAAGAGGTTTATATTCTTCATATGAATCCTCCTCTGAATCTTCATCACATCATGTCATATTTGACCAGCTTGTTTGGCGATGTGGAGGTTCTGGTTCTATCTCCTCCTTATGTAGCTCTTCTTCACTTTCTGAACTAGAGTAACTTCCATACTCTTCAGATAGGATTTGATCTTCTTGCTCCCATTCATCTTCACATGGATCTTCTTCTTCCATTTGTTTTGTACCTGAAATAAAAAAAAACACAAATGTATGAATGTATCCACAGTAATACAAATATATACTATTAAAATATGAAACATTATAGAAAAAACATTTAGTCATGTGTTATATTACATGTAATGCTACTGACTTTTTGTGTTTTTTTTTTCAAATGGTCATTAAAGATATTTTAGTCAAATGATATATTGCAATTATGATAAAAATTTAACTAAAAAATAAATCACTAAAAACTCTTAAGAAAATCCTTAAATATTTTTTTATTAAATAACCAGTAAAACTCTCTAAATAATTATGGAAATTAACATTATCTCTAATAAACATATTCTCAAAAATACAATAATTAAAAATGTATCTAACTAATTTAAAAATAATAGGTTTTACTTCCCTAATTAATATTGAAAAACGAAAAAAAACATATATGTTAAATTAAAAAATCAAATGATAAATATAATTAAATAATTTAGTAGTACATTAATTATTTACAAATCATAAAATCAAATTTGAAAAAAATACATATAAAACAACATGAGTAAATATATTTTTGAACATATTTCAACTAACAATAAAATGAAAAACAAATCAATACAAAAAAATCAAACTTAATATTAACAAATTTCTAATTTATAAATTGTAAATTTTAATTTGAAAAATAATTTAAAATATTTAAAATTAGGCTGATATTATTTTAAACTTTAGAAAATTGAAACATTAAAATTAGTCTATATATATATATATTAGTCAATCATATAGTAAAACAGGTTGATGTTTTTACAATTACGGATTTTTACATTTTGTTCCATCAAAATATGTAAAATATCTAGACAATGACAAAATGGGTTAAAAAATTAATTAACATGTTTTGATTATAAAAAATATTAAAATAACTAATAAAAGACATATTTGATAGAAGAATTATCATGATAATAATGTATATAATTATATAAAATATAAAATTAGTTATACAAATATTAAGACAAAAAATTAATATACTAATAGAATATATTATATAGTTTTATCATCTACTTTAAAATAAAACTATCAGCACTTCTCAAATTATATTTCACAAATTTATCTTTCATATAAAATCAAATTAAACAAAAATGAAAAATATCAAATAACATAATAAAAAAACAATTTTTGTGGATTTTGTTTTTCTAAATTAGAACTAACATAAACAAATAAACTCAAAACAAAATTAAAAAAAAAATTAAATTCATAAAATTGATGAGGATAGAACATTTTTTGCCTTTGATGGTGAATTGGGTTAGAGTCATGAGATTTTTGGCTTGACTTGAATCTGGATGGCTTTAAAGGGTAAGTGAGCTTCACTGGAACACATTTATTGGTTTGATCTTGATAATAGGTGTGGCCTTGTTCAGAGGAAAGAGCTGTTGAGTCTTGGTGAAGATCTGCTCCAAAGATGGTAAGTTGTGTTTGAATTTGATCGTCGTGATCATGTGGTTGCTGATGCATGGTAAGACTTTATCTGATTCTCCTGGTTGGTTTAGTGTCTCCAATGATTGGTTTGATTCTTCTCCTGGTCGACATAAATAGGTCTGGTTGCTCCTAAACCGACCTAGTCTAGATATTTCCTTAAAATGGGACCAAGTTGACATGTTTTGGGAAATTGATGATAACTTGGGGGTCCATTGGATGTTTCGTCTGGTCTTGGGTATGTTGGAACCATGAGAAGTCCATTAACATTCTCCAAGTGGTATGAGGTCGAGATTATGAGTGAGTTGGGCTATGCAGATCGATCTTTGTCCTGGTTGCGCAGTGCAATTGGAATCCGGTTTGCCAACTTTTAAAATTCATAACTTCCATGTCTGAATTTGTTTTGATGTGAATCCAGCTTTCCCTTCTTCCTTTTTGAGTTGAGAATCCAAAAAAATTGGGTTTGTTTCTTAATTCCTCTTTGTTTGGTCGGGGCGCTCCATTTAGTAGTTGTCGGTCTTTTTCGGGTCCATTGATGATCTTCTGGATTGAACCTCCAATAACTTCTTCTTGGGAAACGTTGTTGAGTGCGTGATGCAAGTGCTTGTTGAGATGGAATGTTGGTCTTGGTCTCCATTTGAGCTGAACTCAGCTCACTGGTCTCTTTAGCTCTCCTCAGCTTCATGTTTCTCTCCTCCATGGTTGGCTCCGGGTTGGATAGCCTTGGACTGGTTCTGAATGATACATCACATATCTTATAAACATTATCTCGTATCAGTGTAAACTATTAAATTTGAAAGAAAAATAAAATAAAATAAACTATATACATATATAAAAGTATGAAGATAGGATTCAGTTATAAATAATATGTATCTCTCTCAAGCCTTTCATGTATGAACAACAGAAATACAATCAAAATTGATTTATTAATATCGTTAAAAACCAAAAAAAATTATATAACTGTTAAAATTAATCAGTTAAGTGTTTACATAGCTATAAATATATTTGATTTATTTTCTTTGAATTTTATAATTTTAGTGTTATAGAAAAATTCTTTAAAATATTACAAATAAATTTTAATAATAAATGTGTATATTTATTATTTTTCACTTTAAATACCTATATATTAAAAACATATTATATTTGTAAATTAGCTATTTAATTCTTCAAGTATTTATAATTTTCAAATTTATTCTTTGACTATAACATGCACAAATTAATTCTTCATGTTTACATTGACTTTGCAAAATTAGATTGAGAAAAAGTCAACGGTAACTTCTCTGTTTTCTTGGTTAACATTGACTTTTTGGAGTCTAATTTTGCAAAGTCAACATAAATTTGAGAAATTAATTTGCAAATTCAATAATTAATCCGCATTTTTCAAATACTTGAAAATTAAATATTCATTTTTATGATTTTAATATTTAACTGATTCATATGCATATATTTGCATTTGGTGATTCTATGACACATGATGGTTTGGTTCGGTTAATTCTCTTCAACCGAGCACACTATTTTCTACATGTATTATCAATTTATTTGTCTATTTATCAATTAACCATGCACTTATAGACCACCAATTTGCTTGTTTGATTCAATGCGCTTTGGTCAAAATTATCATGTTAAATTGATTAGCGTAGAAATTATCAATTTAAATTGGTATATGATTTACTGGTTTGGTTTCTTAAGCATCCTGATATAAGATTATGTTTCGTTATTCGCTGAATCTTATTTTCTTATGAATTGGCACAAACATATAAAGCGATAATAGTTAGTTTATTAGAAAGAAAAATATTTTTAATAATTTTACAGTTTGAAATTTTGGCTTAATTATGTAGATATTACAGGTTTTATCTTTATTGAGATTTGATTATGATTTGATTATGATTTGATTATGTGAATTTGGAATTAACTATTTAATGTCTAATATTGAGTAATAGCCATGTTTTCATGACCAAAATTTTGAATATCTCAGAGTTTTATTATCATTTATAAAATAAAATATTTTCTATGAGACTGTACCCAGCTAAGAAACATGAAGTGTTTTTCATACTATTTCAATGTCAGATTTTCGGCTTTGGCTATACTTCTCCTTGTTAAGATAAGTATTTTTATATGTTATGGTTATATTAATACATGACCAATCAAAGTTTGATAAGAAAAACAAATTTGCATGAAAATTTGGCACATACGATTAGTTTTTTTTGTTTAGTAAATTGCTTGATTGGTTAAAAGAAATTATTTAATGGCATAATAAAAACAAACTAGTAAATAAAGTGATGCTTATAGAATATTATTTTGATTTCAGAGGATGCTTCATGAAAAAGTATTAATATATAAAGTATATTATGATTTAAAGTCATTCATATATTTTATTATCATCATATCTATGAATGTCTCAAGTTAAAATACTTGACATAAAATGATCTACAAGTTCTTTAAAGTAATATAAACAAATGAATGATCACCAGAATGTGACATTACCTAAAAGTTCATTATGAGTTTTTGAATCTAAAAATTACAAGACTTGAAATCTATAAATAAATCTCAATTATGTTGGAGATTATTTTCAAGTTGGACATATGTGGAATGAAAATGAATGATGCTGAGATGTTAGAGAAGACATACTCTATTTTCCACGAAAATAATGTTGTCTTCTAGACACAATACATAAAGTAACTTATATATTTGCATGATTGAGACTGAAAAAAAGAATGAGCTATTGATGAAAAATATGAATCACATCTAACTAATTCTGCTTTATTCCATGAAGGGAATGTGACAACTTATACTGGAAAAGAAAAAGACCATACCAATAATATTGGCCGAAGAAATTGCTATATAAGTGGTTGTAAATGTGAATGTGGATATTGTCAAAGTAAAGATTGAGACAAATATAACTCAGATTCTCACCATAAATGAGAAAATAAAGATGGTAATAAACAAGAGATATTTCTATCATCTAAAGATAAAAGAAACTAATGTGAGTACAATACAAAATAGTATAAAGCATATTGAAAGCTCCAGAAGAGCATATATATGAATGTCTGTGGAAATACAATATGAACTCATTAATGCAATTTACTATCCCAATTCTCAAAGAAATTTAGTGAGATTCAGTTCGAGATTGATGGATCTGTAGTCTCATCATCTCGAGGGGGAGATTTAATGAATCACATATCCACAGTAAATGGAAAATCTAAAAGATGATATTTATGCTCAATGTAAGATTAGTCATCTTTAAAGTATTTTGAATACTTGATGCATTATATTTTCTAACTCTCAAAATGTAGAAGGATCAAATATAGAATACATGATCTAAGTATGGTATGTTATTTATTTCAAAATAAGATTCAATTATAGATTGATGAACTTACAATGTGATCATCCCGAGGGGGAGAGTTATAGAATCTCATATTCCATAATAAGTGAAACATTCAGAAGATTATGTTATCACTAAAACTGAAATTGATGATTTGTAAAGTAAATTCATGGGACTTTGAGACAAATCATGTTGAACAATAAGCGAACGAAATGTTACATATATTTCAAATGAGACGTTTTTCCCAAAGAATTAAAATAACTACTTACATTTGTACTAGATTGTACTACACAAAGATTAATGTAATGGAGATAAAATATATTGGTAAAAAAGAAGTTTAGGTATTATATTACTGTTTGGCATGAACCGGTTAGACCATTACGGTTCAATGAAGATGCGAAAGATAATTCATGACAAAGCTTTAAGATGGATCTTCAAATAAGGTTTAGAATATATGTTTGATATGAATCTCCATTAATAGTTTAGAATCTAGAGCCATCCACGAATGATTAAAGTAAGGCTCGATTTGCACACTGAAATTTAAATGTGCCAATATTTCCAACATTAAAGGGAGAAAATAAACAGTTGGAGAAGTAAATGAATTGGAATGAATTATCATTGATCCTCAGACTAAAGAATGTGCACTAAAATTCCAAAAGATAATTCATCTATAGAGTTGAGTAATTCAGTCGCCAGACGTGTTTACAGATCCAAATATAGTGATAAAGTCACATATACTATCTGTAAATGCTCCAATAAGATTTGATGTCCTTGAAGGATAGTATCAAACTGCTAGTGAGTCTAAAGATAACATGAAGCGTGATACACATGTTGGTTCCAAAGATAAAAGTCCTCGAAAAGAAAGGAGTATAAATTGACAATGGTCATTCCGAGGAAACTAAGATTTTGAATGATCTTAAGAAGACACATTATACATGACAATGAAATAAATTCAGGTACCTGAGACAAGAAAGATATCTCATTAATTTATGTCATGTATGGAATAAAAAAATCAAAAAGCAAATCGACGTCGATGGTATTTTTGCATGCAATATAGCTGTTAATATAATAAATGAGAAAGAGGATTGTGAAACAAAGTCTATTGAAAAGTGAGCACAAAGAAATGATTGGCCAAATTCTAAAAGAAGCAATAGACAAAGAATTAAACTCTCGTAGAAAGAGAGAAGTATTTGGACCAATAGTCCATACACCAAAAGGTGTAAAACTGGTGGGACATAAATGAGCCTTTGTGCCAAAGAAAAATAATAACACAATTTATTATGAAGAGATATAGTCTCATATGGTGGATGAAACTATTTTCAAGTTCATTATTAGTCTCACAATACATGAAGAACTTGAATTATATGACACACTAGATAATGATACTTATGTGAACAACCCTGAAAGATAAAATATTTGAAGGATTGATGATATCAAATTTTTGTTCCTGGGAACTCTAGCAAATACGTTTTATAGGGTATGATCACAAAAATAAATATTATAAGATGAATCCATATACTCATGTGTATTTATTAAATAATTAGAGATCAAACTATCCTTAATTTAAAACTGTTGAAACTTTTGGAGAGTTATCACAACTAGTATGGTGAAAATAATATGAGATCATGGGTTTCAATATAATCGAAATTCATGAAGAGTTATAGCAAGTTGTAGTTTGGAAGAAATAATCTTGGAAATACATTATTGTCTTTATGCATTCAAAGTGGAACATCTAGAAAAAGAGATGTTATCTCAAAGATTCTTATATAAATTTTGCTAAATAATGATCAAATATGTTTGGTCATGAAATATCATACTTAAAATGTTATTTGATTAAGTTACTAATCTTTCATGATTGAAAGATGTGATCTCGTATGATAAGAAGGAAAGTCATAATAGTAAGTTTTATAAGAAGAGCATGAACAACTTGTATGTACAATTATGCACAATACAAAAGTGCAAAAGATTATCAATAAAGAGATTTGGCTTGAAGTCCAAATAGACTGATAAATGATTATCTATGTCAAAACGACATTATGGACCAGAAGTCAAATGTCGTTTGGTCATGTAAATATCATACTTAAAATGTTATTTGATTAAGTTACTAATCTTTCATGATTGAAAGATGTGATCTCGTATGATAAGAAGGAAAGTTATAATAGTAAGTTTTATAAGAAGAGCATGAACAACTTGTATGTACAATTATGCACAATACAAAAGTGCAAAAGATTATCAATAAAGAGATTTGGCTTGAAGTCCAAATAGACTGATAAATGATTATCTATGTCAAAACGACATTATGGACCAGAAGTCAAATGATCTGACACATTATATTTAAATCAAACGAGTATATTCACTAAAGTTATGCTCTATTTCTAAAAGTTGATATATATGATTAGAATGCATATCCTGAAGATGTTACTTCCAAATGGGAGAAATATGATGATTTGTGTGGCTGTACTCTTTTTTTTTTTTTCATGGTTTTTCTTCCATTGAATTTTTCCATGACAAGATTTTAACGAGGTAGTAAAAAAAACACAAATGATAGACACCCAAAAAGAATGCTATAACTTCGAAAATGAATATCTATCACCTTTCTAAAGTTTTTTTCACACATTAATAAAATCAAGAGAATCAAATAAACTGATCTAGATGAATCATCAACAAGTTAATGTGTGTTGCACTCTTTTTCTCTTATCAATGGTTTTTCCCATTGAGTTTTCCTAGTAAGGTTTTTAATGAGGCATCATCTTACGCGCTTTAGGATATATTCTGTTTAATGGACATCAACAGGGAGTGTTATGAATGATATATGTGATGTCTAGTATAAGTCCATAAGTCTATATTCTAGAATATTCTACAGAATATTGTATATCTATATATAATTATGATTATCAATGGAATAGACAATACATATTAGCTTTATCTCTTCTCTCTCTCTTTTTTTTTTTCATCTGAAAATCATTTCATTAAGACTTCAAAGGATACAGAGGAATACAAAAGATTACAACCAAACCTCCTTACAAAAACAAGCAACCCGCCAAGGATAAGAGACTACCAAACCTAGATAAGATTATAATTACACGAATGAAGGCAGACAAACATTAAAAGAACTAAGAAGAGGACAAGGTGCTTTAAACTGAAAAAAGCTTGTCCACCAAGAAGGAGGACCAGAAGTTACATATGACTGCATCAATTCAAAACTTGTCACACTTTGTGCAATGAAAGCAGCTCCTTTGTTAGCCTCTTTAGCTTCAACCATAATCCTCCAATCCAAAAAATGGTTAAGAACTATACCTAATTCCAACCCATAGAACATATACGCAGGCCATGCTGCAGGTTTCAATACTGCTCCAACCAACTCCCTCATCTCTGAGGCAAAAATAATCTTGTTGAGCTTATGATACGCCATGCTAGAGATCACTCAGCTTAGCGTGATGAAATTAGCTTCATCCCGCTAGGTGATATTTAAAAAAGCTCTCCGACTATGCAAGATCACAGAACAAAAATCATCACGCAACACCCAAGCTGCCCCAACTAAACTTTTTTGTTAAACCAGTCCATACCCACATTACACTTGACCCATCCTCCAAAAAGAGAAACCCACATACTATTCACTTCCTTAGACAGCACACCTTCAATCTCTTCAACCTCCTTATCCACAAATTGCGCCAAAAACTATTGATTTGCTTCTTCACCAATTCCACTGCCCCGAAACGTTTACCTTCAAATAAAAACTCATTTCTATCTTTCCAAAGGTACCAAATAATCTATGGCCACACTCTTCTAATACCTATAGGGATGCTAGACTTTCTACCCATCCGAAGTAAGTATTGCAGGTTCACAAAAATAGAAGAGACATGGAAACCAAATTCCGGCGTTGGAACATTCAAGTCTAGCAAATGGACACACAAACAGCAGGTGGTTAATCGATTCCCCATCAATGCCACAGGTTTGGCATCTCAAATCAATAGACATACCTCGAGCAGCAATCAAATCCGCCACCGGCAACACATCGCAGAGAGCTTTCCAGATGAAAACTTTAATCTTTGGTACAGAGAGAATCTTCCAAGATTGCTCTTTTAAACCATTTACTGATGGTAACATTTCAGCCTCCTGAATGCATTTCTTGTTGGATTCTCTGTTCGCCAGCCAGTAACCTGATTTGACCGAATACTGTCCACTTTTGTTGAAGCGCCATGCCCAAAAATCACTACGAGACACAATTGGTTGGTTGTGTAATAATTGAACATCCCTAGGTACAAACACCTCTTCAAGAGCAGCTTGATTCCACCTCCTACTCACAGAGTCAATGAGCTGAGATGCCATTAAATTGGCGTCAAATGTATAATTTTTGATTCAGGGAGATCTCAAATCTTCATCCTCCAGCCATCTATCAGCCCATACCTTTGTAGTCTGCCCATTACCAACTTTTTTCTTTAATAAGCTTCTCCAGGCATAAGACGGACACACTCCACAAACAGCATCCAATATTGTAGATGTGAGATAGTACATACTTTGCAAGAACCAAGCCACCAAACATTCATGGTTTTGAAAAAGTTTCCAAACTTGTTTAGCTTGTAAGGCTTGATTAAAATCCTCAATGTTTCGGAAACCCATTCCCTCTAGCTGCTTCGAAAGGCACAACTTATCCCAAGCCACCCAATGAGTTTTACGCTGATGATCACTCGATCTCCACCAGAAGTTCGCCATAGCACTCGTTAGATTTACACAGATAGTCTTTGGAAATTTGAAACATTACATAGCAAAAACCGGTAACGATGAAGCAGTAGCTTTTAGGAGAACTTCTTGACCACCTTGGGATAATTTTCGCATATGCCATCCAGAGAGCCTACCCTTCATACAATCTTTAAGGAAGCTAAACATTTTGACTTTAGATCCACTTAGACACTCTGGGAGACCCGAATATTTGCTTGCCCCACCTTTACTCGTGATCTCCAACTTTTCTTTAATATGAATTTTGATTTCTTCTTGAACTTTAGAGCCAAAGGTAATCGAAGACTTGAGGAGATTTACAGGTTGTCCTGTAACTTCATCATAACACTTGAGGATCTGTTGGAGGACCTCACATTGATTTTTATCCGCTTTGCACATAATTAAGCTGTCATCAGCAAACAAGAGGTGAAGGATCGCTGGGCCTTCCTCAGAAAATTTAATGCCTTCCAATTTTCTTTCGGCCTCTGCTTTATTGAGGAGATGAGTAAGCCCTTCAGTACAAAGCACAAAAAGAAATGGTGACAGAGGATCACCTTGTCTGATGCCTCTTTGCGGTATGCTCATCCCATAAGGCTGATCATTAATGAGAACAGAGAAGGTTACCGTCGAAACACACAGCATAACTCATTCAACCCATTTGATATGAAAGTCAAGCGCCAATAACAAACTCCTCAAATAGCTCCACACTACTTGGTCATAGGCTTTAGACATATCAGTCTTGACTGCCATATAATCCAGAGACACTTTCGGGTTCACATGGAGAGTGTGAACAGCCTCATGAGCAATGATTATGTTATCTGTAATGAGTCTCTCCGCCACAAAGGCTGACTGATTAACAAAGACGATGTCAGGAAGCAAGGGTTGCAGCCTTCTTACCAAGATTTTGGAAATCGTCTCGTAAAGAACAGAGCAAAGACTGATAGGTCGAAGGTCACTCATGATCTCCGGGTTTTTCGACTTTGGGTAAAAGGCATAAGTGCGTAAAATTCTACTCCCGCGGAAACACCCCATCACTGAAAAAGCTCTGGACTTCCTTGATCACTAGTTCTCCAACAGTCTCCCACTATTGTTGAAAGAAGAACCCTGTCATACCGTCGGGACCTGGTGCACTAAACGCTTTAAAAGAAAACACTGCTTCTTTGATCTGCTCAGCAGATACCGACTTGATCAGACTATCATTCATTAGATCAGACACTTTCGGCAGAATTCCTCTAAACAAGGGCTCATAAGATGTAGGGTTAGAGGAATTAAAAAGGTTTGAGAAATAATTCGCTGCCACTTCACCTTTTGTGCTTCCGACCACTGATTTCTTCCATTGCAATCAATAAGTTTTTTAATTCTCTTTCTTGATATGTTTCCTTTTACTGAAGCATGAAAAAATTTGGAGTTTCTATCCTCACCTCTGACCCATTTTTTCTCGACATTTTGTTTCCAAAAGATCTCTTCATCTCTGTAGGCTTTAATTAACTCAAGTCTCAGCATTTTCATCCTATGGACACACGGGTAATTCCTTGATTATGTCCATTCCAGCTTTTGTTGAAGTAACCACTCTATTTTTCTTCCATTGGTTTAAAGCTCTTCGACAATATCTCAGCCGCTCAGAAATCAAACACTCTCTCTCCTTTCCATGTTGAATCAAAGCACGTTGAATTTCTCTTTTCACAAGAGGTTGAAACAAGAAACGTTTGTTGAATCGAAAGTGTCCCCTGTAGGAGTCCTGCGATGCGATGAGCTTGACAAGAACAGGCCGGTGGTGAGACCTCTCTTTTCAAGAAAGGATTGAGTAGATGCTGGAAATTGAACAAACCAATCCTTGTTACCAAAGCATCTGTCGAGACAACACTGAATCCACTTTGTATGTCTCATCCCTCCCCATATAAATCTATTCCCCTGACTTGGTAATTATTCCATTCCACAAACATTCAACATCTCTTTAAAGGGAGTAAGAGAAGATTCCGCCCTTGAGGGTCCACCTATTTTTTCCTCATTACACAAGATCTCATTAAAGTCGCCAATTAAACACCAACTTGACAACCTTACTGTACCAATTCTACTGATTCGCTCCCATAACACACTCCACCCTCCTGGCTAGGAACACTGTAAATACACGAAATAGCAAAGGATACCTCTCCATACTACACTAAGCAAACCATGAGATTTTTATCCGCATACTTAATATTGATCTTGATATTATTCTTCCATAACAACGCTAGCCCTCCACTGAGACCTCTAGGCTCAACCGTAAAACACATATCATAACCCAGCCACTCTTGCATATCTACAACTACATCTCTACCATTTTTTGTTTCCATCAAGAACAAAATCTCAGGGAAATGTTTTTTACGCATTTCCTTGAGACGCTCAATTTTCAGGTCATGAGACCGCCCCAATCCCTGACAATTCCAGCTCAACAAGCTCATTGACACTTGGGCAGTCCCTCCTTTGGGACTACCTTTAGGATTTTGGACCGAACTAAGACATCAAGATCCTCAACTTTATCTCCCATCTTACGCTTTGCTCTATCTATCGCCTGCTGATCAACCACTACCTCCATACCTTTACCAGACTCCATGACCTCACTACCCCTTCCCCTGCAGTACGCTTTAAAGGGCCTCTTTCTTTGATTCTTCTTCTTCATGGCGGTTCCGGAAGAGCAAGATTTGGAGGAACCAAAGCTAAAACCGTTGAACCAGCCTGAGAAGTAGAAAAAGAGCCCATAAAGTTAGCTCCATCACACTCAACATGAAGACCTTGACTGTTAGAATCCTAATTTCTGGCCTTCCCGACAGTGATGGCAGCCTCAAGTAACTTTTCAGTTTGCAGATTTCCACCCTCTCCTTCCTTTTTGGACATGTCCTCTGCGTATCCAAACACAATCCCTTTCCCTTTATTAAGATCTTTCGTGATAGAGGGAACTGGTTCCAGACGTAGGATCGATCTTTGCTCCATAGGATCCAGTTCAACTTCTTGAATCAAACTTTTAATTCTTTCCTTCTTGACATTTAAATCCTCTCCATTCATTGCTAACAGATACATTCTCATTTCATCAAGTACTTCTTTAGCAATCTTAGGCCTCCCTTTAATCGGATTAATACCAACCTGAATTTCATCCAAGACTCCAAACAGGGGATCACCATCCTTAAAGATCACAGAAGAGACAGTCACTTTATCTTTTACTACACTTTTACGATTTGCCGCTTCTTCATCAAATTTTTTCAATAGTAAGGGACATTTACTCTTCTCATGGTTTAGACGCTGGCACGCAAACATCTCTTCTAGATTTTTTCATAATGATAGTGAATTGTAGTAGACAGGCCTCCAGGTAGTTTCACCACTTTCGACATTCTTAACGACTTAGAGACATGAAAACGAACTTTAACTCTAACAAAGTCTTGGCTCTGCGGTTTGGAGGGGTCAAATGCCACTTCCACAACTTTACCAATAATATCCCCTAGAGTTGTAATCGACTCCAAAGTATAATGATTTATAGTAATCTTACTTATTTGCACCCATAGCGGGATATACTGCATGAAATCTTCTGGAGGATGCTCTACCCATGTTTCCAAAACTAAAGTCCATTCATTGAATGTTTGAACTCCTCTTTCCAACACCTCAACCAGGTCATGCTCACTGTTGAAGAAAAATTGAAAATTTTCTTTTGAAAGAGCTACCCCTTTTATCATTTCCGCTTTCTATTTCTTCCTTGGCATATTCAGAATGAGGCTTGACATCTTTTGACATTCAAGGTTTAAAGCTCTTCCAACCAAACTGACAACGTTCTTTTCACATGAACTGAATTCCGGCCGATCCGGAAGCTCGAAAGGTTCATCTTCTTCCTCTAACGAAAGAGCCATAAAAGCTCTATCCATAGCAACAGACATCACAGAATAAGAGAAAATGAGTACAATAAACAGCGATCACCGACCAACTTCCAACCACCATCTTCAATTCTCAGATATGAAGAACAATAGTGAACAGAGCTTGGAATGAAAGATCACCACACGAAGACAAAATGCGCAAAAACAGAGAAAAACCAACGGTGGAATATAGAAAAACATAGTGTTTTTCTTACTTAATCGCTAATCTTAACAAGATAAGATCCTCTAATTCCAAAGGAGAGACTTAAGCCCATAAAAGGACTTTGTTGGTGATTTATTGTTTGTTGCGTTTGATTTTTACATGAGTGAAAATCACTTAGAGCATCTCCAATGCTAAGGGGTTCTTAGCATTATTTTTATTATTAATTTTGAAGGGAAGGAGAGAGAAAGAAATTGTGAGGGAAAAAGTCGAAAAAGAAATGAAAGAGAGAGAACAAAAATTTCGGAGAGAGAATCTAAAAAAGTGAAGGAGAGAGAAAGAGAGAGAAAGAGAGAGAAAGAGCTTGTGACACGTGCATTTAAGAACCGCTTCTTAAAACTCTAAAACAAAAACCGGTTCTTATTTTGTATATTTATTTTTATTTATTTTAATTGTATTTTATGTTTAGAAACTTGGTAAAGAAACATCGTTGGAGATGGTCTTATATTTTTTTTTATCACTTTTTTCTGTATTCATAATAACTTTTACTTATTGTTTTTGATTCGTTCACACAAAAACGAAAAAATTATATTCTTCAGGATATTCTACTTATCTAAATGAAAAAAGCCATAATCCTTTTTTTCTTGTTTTGTGTTGTTGCAATAGAAAACCCAACATAAATTTGTTTGTTTCTGCCTCGTGGTATTTAAGTGTTTAGACCGTCTTGCATCCATAAGAACCCTCGAAAACCATATCCCAAAATAGAATACTAGTTTATTTATCGTTAGCATTCACACTCAACTTTCCGATTCCTTTTGCACTTGATTTGTGTTGTTTGAGTTGAGAACTATAACTGTGCCATATACTCTGCTACTAAGCTATCAGCTTTTGATGTGCCATTCTAGAAGGGAGTGATACATCAACCACAACATCAAATACAATAGATCAAAATCACCTTCAAGGTTTTGCAATGTTAGAGGAGTTGATGCTGACTTAACTTATGAATCACTCTTTAACCAAGTGTGGATTGGATTCTGCCAAGGCATGCTCCAATATTTTCCCTCTCTTCACATCTTGACTTCTTCTTCGGTTCGATTCAAGTGTTATAAGCAGAGCTGTTATGTCAGCAGGACTGACTCCGCCCACTCTACTTGCCTGCCCGATCGTCTGCGGCCTCACCTGAGATTTTAATTGTTCATCACATCCGAAGATAAGCTATAAAATAAAACATACTCATTTATTCAAAATATTACTTACCTATTTCTGAAAGATAAAAGTTTTTTAAAAAAATTGTAAAAAAAAAAAAAATTTAAAATTTTGTATACATTTATATTGATTATTAATGATAAATTGTAAACTTCAGAAAAATAATTGAATTTTTAATTAATATTAGTTATTATTGAAAATTGTTAATGACAGAAAATGATGCATTAGTTGTATAATTTTAATGTCTTCTAATATATGTGAAAATACCAAAAAAATTATTATTGAGAAACATACATAATATTTTTTAACACACCTTTGAAAGTTTCTCACGCCCTTCATGAGAAAGAGTTCTCATCGCAAAGTAATCTAAATTCTCTGGAAGTCGTCTATGTTCTTGCAGGGCCATCTGTTAAAGGATTTCATATTTTAATTCATGTTTATATATATCCAAACAGGCAAGGAGCATTTAATGGACAAAACATACCTGTTGCAGTTGGTTTTTCTGGCGTAGAATGAAGCCTTCATATTTTATATCGATCTCTACACACTCTTTCTCCATTCTAGATAATGTCTCATTTCCAAAACCATGCTTTTCAAGAATCTTGTAGTGGACATGTGGTTTCTTCAGTAGACTCTCTAGTGTCGCTGATTCTTTGACTGGCTGAGAAGACACCTCTGTAACTTCAGCAGCCAAATCACCTCCTGCACCTGTAAGCAACACATCATCAACTTTTGAAGAAGCCAAAAGAATCAATCAAATCCAGTTTTGCCAAATCTTAATACGTTTGCTTAGAGAGAGAGTGAGCTATCTCATATGTTATAGTAGTCACCAGTCAAAAAAAAAAAACATGAGGGGTTGTAACAAAATTCTAGTGCGTAATACTCTTACACCACATAGCTTTCCTAAGAACTATCTCATGTTGAATGGATGCAACAATGTAAGTTCGTTTTCTAAAGATAACTTCAGTTAGGAGAGAACCTGGAATCTTGACAGTTTTCAGTCTCGTCTTCTCTTCTGAAATCCTTGCTTGCTTCTCTTGGTATAACTTCCAACGTCTATCATCTATCAATCCAAGTTCACGCCCTAGAGGCGTGAGTCGACTATCCGCGTTATCAAATCGAAGAAGAAGCCGATGTTCTGAACGGCTGTCATTGAGAAGAAAAACATATTTGAATATCCCGCGTTATCAAACACACATAAGCACTCATCAAGAACTTAGAAGGTAATAGACTTTAAGCACAGGCACAAAATAGTTCATATGAACAGAAAAGGAAGTTAAACAAGTCATCGCCATAGAGAAGCATCACGAAAAGATAAAGCGTTATGTTATATTCAAACTTCAAATGAAAACTATCTACAGCGATGGAGTACCAGATACATATTTTGATGCCAGACGAGATGCTTCTATAAAGCAGATAAATTGATGATAGCACCACTGTTATTACGATCAGGTGGACATAAATGGTTGCCACATATAAGGCGTAGTTAAAAAAAAAAAAAAAAAAACTTATTTTCTTTCTACAGATGTCTGGTTCTAAGGAAATTCATGATTCAGGAAGTAGAGTGGAGGATTGTTCTCGACGATATATATAATAAACAAGAGAAATGAAATGGAGCTTGCCTTGTTAGCATGCGGTATGGCTCTCTGAGGTCCTTTGTCACTAAATCGTCAATCAACGTACCAATATAACTGCTTTCCCTCTCAAGAACAACGTGTTTCTTACCGTCCGAATGTCTCGCAGCATTGATTCCAGATATAATACCCTAAATATAAAATAAATAACAGAGATTGGTTCCACTATACGCACTTACCTCTAAACTTTCATTGTAATTGAAGTAAACCTATTATCATGAATTAAGGTCCATCATTAAGGAAAGTAAAGTCTCGTACAGATCAGTCACCTGTGCAGCAGCCTCTTCATAACCAGTTGTGCCGTTGATCTGACCAGAGAAGAAAAGACCATCGATTTTCTTCGTCATAAGGGACCTTGAACACTGATGAGCTGGCAAATAATCATACTCAACAGCATAGGCAGGCCTTAGCATAGCGCAATTTTCGAGCCCTGGCAAGCTTCTTAGAAGTGGCAGCTGGAGATTCTCGGGTAGGCCAGTTGAAAATCCCTATGAAAAAGTACCAATCGATAAGAATGATGGTGACACCAAAGACATTGCATTCTAACAAATCACTTGTAAGAAAATATATACAAACGGCTTGATAGACTTAATTATCAACGCATAAGTTAGCTACTGAATACCTAACAAACAAGCTAACATATCTGCTCTAATCTTGAAAACTTAACTAACAGAGCCTCACATTAAACTACAGACAACTTCTGCGCAGTAACAAACTTTAGGCTTGCTCTAACTCCATAAAGAAAATTCCTGAACAAGCATATAGAAGCTAGATGCCTTTTCTCATCCTTAGGCTTCACACTTTTTCCTTACCAGAGACGTTTAACAGTTAGAGAAATCATATTCATAACTAAGAAATGCATCGACCTGCACGTAGATCTCAGGGACATCTCGGCCCTCTGGTTCGAGGAATATTTGATGCGACTCTTTGTCTTTAAACCTAACAATCTGAAACCAAATAAGATATAGAATTCATCAAAAGTAGTTTAAGAGAAAGATGATTCAACATTTTCTTTGTACCGACCGTAGAAACAGTGAATACAAGATGGCTTTCAGATATTAGAAGAACCACAGTCAACACTATAATAGACCTTCAGGACTTGCAAATGAAGGATGATGAAAAACATAGAGCAGTTTGCACGAAATCAGCATATATATAATTTGCTACCGTGACATCATCCAAGACAGAGACAAAAGAAAATATATGTATGGTAAGACTTAGAATGACTTCGAAATAATATGCGGTTTTATTACTCCTTCAGAAACAACGTACACTTGCTGAACCATGGAAACAAAAATCCAAGGAACAAGGGTTTGTTCTACAGTACTTAAACTCGCCCAATTCTTTTTCCTAATCTTTTTTGACAGAGATAATAAAAAGAAAAAGAGGTAAAACATATGGACAGAAAGTAATTTACCTTGTCTTCAATGGAAGGGCAGTACCTAGGACCTTTTGCTTCAACCCATCCACCATAAGTTGGGGTCTCATGCAAATTGTCCCTGATCAATTGGTGTGTAAACTCTGTCGTGCGAGTCAGGTAGCAGCACATTTGCTCTCTCTCAACATGGAAATCTGGGTCGAAACTAAACCAGCTGACCTGGGAAAAGAAAATTCATGTTCAGCATCTTCAAACACAGAAGGTTCATGAATCCCTTCAAGTTAGAAACCAGAGAAAAAAATGAAATATTGTTCCATTGGTGAGAAATATTTATAAAGCGCCAATGAATGGTTATAAAACTTTAGCTTGCTGCTACCTAACTGGCCGCTCACTGACTTTATTTCTTTATCCCATGTAACCATACAATAATGATCCTGAATATGTCATTTATAATATTTAACTGTATAGAGTAATACCTCTTCATCTCCATGTTGCGCCTCTAATAGGGAAAAATCTATGGTCCGGCGATCCACACGTGCAGGAGTGCCTGTCTTTAAGCGATCTGTTTCAAATCCAAGTTGCTGCAAATTCTCTGTCAATCCTTGTGAAGCTGACTCGCCAGCTCTTCCAGCTGGCATAGACTTTCTACCGACCCAAATCTTCCCACTCATAAAGGTTCCAGTGGTGAGAATTACAGAAGGTGCATAAAAGTTCATCCCGAAAAATGTGGCTACGCCTTCCACGTTATCATTCTTCCCAACTAGAATATCTGTTACCATTGCCTCTCTAATACAGAGATTTTCAGTGCTGGCATACCAAGGAAAAACTGCAGTGATTAGCCGAAATACAAGAACCAATTGAACATATACTCCTTGTCATTCAAGATTGTACTCCAAAACTTGTAATGAGTAAATTTGCCAGCGCAAACAAATAGATATGTAAGCAAGAGGTAAACTTTCAGCTAACCTTTCCACTATCTTTTTCATCTCCATGGCATATTCCCTTTTGTCGGTCTGAGCACGTAACGATCTTACAGCAGGTCCCCTCGAGACATTTAGGATACGCTTCTGTAAATAGCATCTGCACTTTAAAATTTTCCAGTGACAGTGACGAAGAAGAAACCATGATCAGAAACTATATTTACACGTATAAGTTCACAAAGTAAAGTAGCGTGAGTCTTCTTTACACTCAAAACTACATATATAACAATAGAAGACGATATATCATGCTACATAACCAAATAAGTTTGAGATGCTTGACAAAATATGGAAAACAATACTCGACCACTGCTCTAGAGAAGATATATCAGAGACACTGCAATGAGCTAAATCTATAAACAGTCTATTTGAAAAAAACTTAGTTGTCGGCAACCTTGCCAATATCACCTCCTAGTACAATTCGCTACATCTATAAACACTCAATTCGATCTATAAACACTCAATTCAATCTACAAACACTCAATTTGAATAAACTTACTTGTCAGCAACCTTGCCAATATCACCTACTAGTGCAATGAGCTAGATTTATAAACACTCAATTCGATCTACAAACACTCAATTTGACTACACTTACTTGTTAATATCACCTCCTAGTGCAATGAGCTAGATCTATAGACACTCAGTTCGATCTATAAACACTCAATTCGAATAAACTTACTTGTCAGCAACCTTGCCAATATCACCACCTAGTGCATCAACTTCATGTACTAACTGTGATTTTGCTGGTCCACCTACTGCTGGATTGCAAGGCTTCACGTAACAGTATAGTGATCGGAATTATTGTTTCACAGTTAATAACAAGTAAGCACAAGACAAAAGGTACAAACCTGCCAAGCAATTCGATCGAGGTTTAACGTGAGAAGCAGAGTACTAGCTCCCAATCGAGCAGAGGCTAAAGCCGCTTCGCATCCAGCGTGTCCCGCTCCAACCACAATAACATCGTACTTGGAACCAGACGTATAACCTATAAAGTAGATTACTCGTTCAAACAAGAATCACAAAAATTAGGAAATGGAAATGTGGTGGTTGTAACCTGGTGATGAACCGAAGCTTGCGGCGTGTGGACGGTTGAGGAAGAGTTGGCGACGGCGGAGGAATAAGCATGGACGAGGAGAGTGGAGAGGGAATGAGATGGAGGAATAGGATGAGAAGAGAAGAGACGGGACAACACAAGAGAAGGTGCGGAGATGACGGAGACTGAAAGAGGCGGAGGCGGAGACGGTGGCTCTCATCTCAAAAAGGAGCCCAAAACTTTGACGGAGGTTGTGAGTGTTCGAGCTAGCGATTTGAATTTCTCGAAGTCGGCAGCAACCACAATCTTCTAATCTCTCAACCGGACTAAGATAAAAATAAGACTTGATTAGACAAGAGCATTTTCTAAGAATTTTTTTCAAGAAAATGAGTTTTAATCTGGAATGTTTTTTTTTCTCTTATTTGAAAATCTGAAAAGGACACTTGGTTATTTGAATTTTAGTATGAATTAAATTAAACAGCCTCTGATTTATTTTCTCGCACATTCTTACTAAATTATAAAAAATTACATATTATACATAACCTTTATCCACCCACCCAACTTTATCATATCTAACCCGAGAAATTCAAAATCTCTAATCAAATTTAAACCAAACACGATTTATCGAGACACTCATTTCCTTAGACCGTTTTGTTCGTAAATTGAGAATAAGTCTCATCCTCTTATTCTTCATTTTCAAGAGAACTTTGCTCAATCGTGAATAACTAAGTAAGTCTTTAACGTAAGCGATGGCTCCTAGAAAACTCAAAAGCAAAGTTGCTCCTCCCGCGAGAACCCCATCTCCTCCTCCTGTAGAACTCATTCTCCTCCTCCCGCTGTAGTTAAGAATGAAGAGGTTGAAGAAAGACAAGATATCAATCTTTCTGTTAGAATGGTTGGTTATATTCCGGAAGTGGGAACGATTGCAGAAACAACGACTGCAGAACAAGTAAAAGAGGGTAGCCAAGAAACAGTTAACACGTCGGTTGCTAACGGTGTGAACGAGGCAAACACGGTAAGTAGTTTGAATTCGTAGAACTGGTAGAACTAGGGAAAATGTAGGTTTTATTTGGAATTTAAATTCGTAGAACTGGTAAAATTAGAGAAAATGTAGGTTTTATTTGAAATTTAAATTTGTAGAACTCTTAGAACTAGGAAAAATATTGAGGTTATATTTGGTTATCATTGTTTGTTGCAGGGATCCGAGGTGGAAACGACGATAATGCAACTTCTGCAAATGTACTTTCAGCCGTCGGAGTACAAGAAGAAAGTAAAGATATCGACTGTGTTTTATCCACCAAACTGTGGAAACGCTAGAGGGTTTGAATTCTCCGCTGAGTGATGAGGAATGGAGTTGGTTTAAAGATCATCCTCTGTTCAAACACATATTCCACCTGCCAAAGGACAAAAGCCATAAGCTTATGGGCATGTATGTAATAACCCTGTCAAAGGCTAAAAATACCCCAATATGGATTTTGGTCGAGAAGACGGAGTGGCACAATTTTAAAATTTTTGGAACTGAGCATGGAGGTAGCCAAGGACCTACGGAAGACTCTACAACAAGTTTCAGTCGAAGGAAAACTCGGCCACACGGGTAAAATTCGAAGAAACCGAATAATGCATCCGAAAGGCGAAACGAACTATATCAAGGGAAAAGTCCAGGCAGGAGTAATCCAATCACCAAGTGGGTCTGGCGAGTAATTAAAGAAGTCAAAAGGAGTATTTTTGTCTAAGAAAATTATCGAAATACCGAAAGGAGGAACAGACAAATTCGCTTAGATACATGGATCCAGAGAATTCTTGTACGCCAGTAAAAGTGTTAACACTTGAGGACCAAGAAAGGGTAATTTGGGCAGCCAAACCGCAATGCCTTGGTTGATAAGGCGGTCAGAAGTAAATAAATTTGGTAAAAGAACAAATTACAGCCAATCACCATGCGCCACACATCTAAGGAGATAAGGATGGTCTGGCAGGCCTATTGAGCTATTAGAGGAGGTCTTAGACTTAGGCTTGGTGTGGCTTAAATCCAAGGGCAGAGAGGCACAGATCTTGCCACACGGCCTAAGTGAATAGCAACCAGATTTCGCCTATAAATACCCCCTCCATTCGACAGTTCCTTTATCACTCCAAAAACCTTAGTAAACCGTGAGGGAGTGTGAGAGTGTAGGCGTGAGGAGTTGAGAGTGAAAAGTGGTGGCTCGAGTCATTTCAGTTCCAGTCTTGTGTCAAGGTGAGTCCTGGTAGATGTGGCTTACCGTTCACCACTGTCCGTAATGCAACACAAGTTTCCCGAAGATGGCGGGTTAGTGTTGTGTCTCAACACTGGTCACGGTACAATAAGATCTGTGCATGTGTGTGTGTACTAAAATATTTTGCAGGTAAGTCGTGGATGAGCGTAGATCCACGTGCTGTAAACCTGTTGGGTGAGGTGATGGTTGGTGCATGACTGCGGGTCATGTTACCATCCTTGCCGGTCTTGGAAGTGAAGGTGTAAGGGCTTCAATGATCCTTGGATCTATTTGCATGACTCTTCACCGGATAGACTTAAGAGAAAACCCGTTACATGGCCAGACGGTCATGTAGGCGGTGTTGGTATTAAACATACATGGGTAAGGTTCAAGCGGTGAGGCTTAGATCTTTAACGAGGGATAGGACTAGCGGCTGTATGGTTAGACCGACACGCTTAGGCACTATCATCTCGGTGTGTGAACGGGAGTTAGGACTTGCGGTCGCTCGGCTACGCCGGCACACGTTAGGACACTAAAATCCTGGAGTGTTGAGCATGGCGGAGTGTTGTCTCCTATGGTGAGGTAGTCCGTCTGCTGTGTGATCTGTCGTGACTGGCGAGGTCATGGTGGCATGTCCTCATGACTTAGTGACGGTGTGGTCGGAGTTCCCCGTGTTCTCCATTTCTAGGGAAGGACCGTCTAGGTGGGAAGACACGGAGAGACAAGATTGTAGTGTAGGGCCGAGTTATATCCGATGGGATATCGAGACGACTTTCGCAAGGCAAGGCGGAGTCGGGCCGAGATGCACCACGTAATCAAGGCTCGGTTATGAGTGATGTTCAGTCTTGACTTGTCATTGTGATAGTCAAGTGCAGGGTGTTCACGGAGGGGAGCATGACTCACTATGAGATCTTTATTTCCATGTGTGTGTGAGCACTATAATAAAGCGGTGATGATAGGATGTGTTGGTATTAGAGCATATAATCTTTTAGGGCTTGCATGATTCGGCTATTGTTTGCACGATATCATGCTTGTGTTTTGGGGTTATCTATGGGATTTGGAGATTATTATTTTATTAGTGGGTCATGGAATCACTTAGTAATCTTAGATTACTCATCCCTTTTCTTTCCTTGCAAGAAACCTTAAGAAATCTGAAACACCCCAACCCGGATACACGACCCGGATCGGTTGTTCCACTTTTTAGTCTCTGTGAGACTAAGGCCCTATCCAAACAACTTAACAATACTAATCCAGGAGGTTCCTCTATCTACCATTATGCAGAATTTAAAGGAGATAGATAAATAAAAGGAAACTCTTATTGATATAATAAGAATTCGATACATCATGCTAAAGTTTGCCCGAAGGCTTTACATGGACCGATCCTATTCTATCCAGAGCTCCTAACACACACCACACATCATCAGGAGGCCGCCGGACCGTGCACCTAGGCTTGGTCCATACTCGGACCAACCTCACGTCCTGAAAGAATATAAGTACGTCAGTATTCAGAATAATCCGTAACCGAACTACGAATATGCTTCCCAGAACCCTTATGCCCCGTTAGTATAGCCGAAGCATATCCTAACACATGCTAAGACTATCCCCGATTGTACTTAGTCATTCAACCAACCACCCCACATGACCAAGTAGCAACCATGTAGCCTTAGGGACAAACGGACAAGCCATTTGTCCGGAGGAACCAACGGCCAGAGACTGTGGCACTCCTTGGCACGTATCAGTCTTTCGGCCGACCGTGGCACTGCTCCGAGTACTCACAACCGGACCACTTGTACTGACCGTAGAGGTCTGGTCACCCTTAACCATGTTTCTGCACGGTCAAGGCATGCCAACACTCACACCGGCTCTTTGGGTCCAGGTCGGGACTCGACCGTGATGGCTTTTGACCCGAAAGGGTGCAACTCGCCGAACAGTCGCAATGGTCCACAGGTCGTGTCTATTTGACCTTAGGCTCCAACCGATTGTTCCGTCTGGATTTCTTTACGAACCAGACGATTCCCATAGGCATCCGGACGTGACCATACGGCCGAAGGTTCATTTATGGATTCAACCCAGATCGGCACATAGCCTTGATCCGGGCGCACTAAGCGACCCGACCCTCACAACCGTCCTTTGCACTCTAAGAAATGCCCAGAACCAATCGCGACACAAGATAACTGCTTTCACATGAGTCTGGCCGAGACCAAGACCCACAGATCAGCCGTATAAGAAAGGTAGAGAGGGAGACAAGACAAGGTAGCGAGACAGGGCCAAGTCAGTCCGGTTCCGGGATCACAACGGTTGCCACCGGCGGTCTAGGTTCGACGGTTAGACATGGGTTAGTCAAACATACCTTTTGGGCTTGATCAGGATCAACAAGGCCCTTGCCTTTGTCGATGGCCGGAACTTCCTCTTCCCCGGACATTTTTCCCGGCCGTAGCATCTCTCTTTCTCACTTTCCGATCGTACTCGGTTCTAACTCTCTTTACTTTCTTTCTTACGGTTTGCCTCTCCAGGAACTGATGCAAAACAAGGCGCAGGGGGTCTGGTATTTATAGGTGAGGCATTGGCCTGTTCGACAGGCACCAACGACCAGTAGCCTCCTTTCGGGAAGGGTTGCCCTGGTTCGAGGTGTCCCTACGAACAGGTACCTCTTCCCCATACCCTTTCGCACTCCTACCCCTTCCCCTGTTGCACCAGCTTACCTCCGGAGGTGACTGACACTCCCCGGCCACTAACTGACCCAGGTAGCTCACTAGGTCAGCAGCTGGTCCCAGCTGTGGGTCACTCCCTCCAGCTGGCCGAGCTGGCCGTGAGCTGAACCAGCTGACCCAGCTGACCCATCTGGAGTGTCACTGTCCATACTGGACCATGAGCTGCCCCAGCTGTCCTCAGCTGATGTTTTACTCGGGTCTTAGCTATTTCCATCGTTCCTAACTCGGATAAGGACCAACGTCCCTTCCAGCCATCTCCTTTACGGACCATGTCCCTTATGACCAAGGTCTTTCGACCCGGTCTTTCTTTCTGGCCCCATGGTCCGTACTCAGGCTTTAGTGGGAGTTCGGGACGTTACAAAATCAACTGGGATAGTGAGTGACGCAGACGTTAGGACCTCCGGAGTAGGGTTCAGTGTCTTTTTGTAAAATTATAGTAAGTATGGTTTGCAAATGGTTTTTTTAAATTATATTCGAACCATGGATCCATGATATGTAATAGAAATAATAAGATCTTGAACTACATATTTTTTAAGAAATAAAATGGCATTTGAATATATACAAAAACCTTGCTATCTTCCGCTGGTATTTTACTTAGTCCAAGTGAAAACAACTCTCTGTCAGAGTACGGGTCGGCAAGCCTTAGGCTCTGGTGGAGTGGGTCGAGCTAACTCGACATGACGGCCTTAAGCTTAGCTTTGTTCTAAGGCGGGCGAACCTCGACTTTTGTGATGTCTCCGGCCGGGAAGGGTCCTATCCCGAACCGAGGGTGGTACAATGTGGACTCCTTCTTCGAAATGCAAAGATCGAAAGGAAGAATGAAGTTTTGTTTGTTGTGAATGGCGTACCCATCCGCTATGGTCTAACTGAACACGCTTTGATATCCGGATTAGACTGCCGCAACTATCCACGTAATCATTTGGAAGCGGTCAATATAAATTTCGTGAAGAAGCATTTTAAGAAGCGACCAAAAATCCGACATCAAGACGTGAAAGAAAAGCTACTGAAAATGGAACCTGGTCGAGATAGGTTTAAGATGGCTCTCATCTACTTCCTATCGAGCATTGTTATAGGACATACAAAAGTTGGAGAAGATGCTACATCAGTGGAGCCCTTCTTCCTAAGAGCAGTGAGTGATCTCAAATTATGTGAGAAATTTCCTTGGGGGAGAATGTCATTCGAACACATGCTTAAAGAGATACGACACACGATGGATCATTTTGATGGGGAAGTGAAAGAGGGTTCAACGTGGCCGATTCTAGGATTCTATATTTCTCAGGAGGTAAAATTTATTAGAGGTATTAGTCATTGTTACTACTTATTATTGTCTCTAACTAAATGTGATTTGTGTAGCTTTTGGCATTTGAGGCAATTCCAAAAATGGGGGAGAAATTCCGAGAACATTATCCAGGCTCCCAGAAAACTTGTTCTAGGATGTGCATGACCAGGTTCAAGAAAAGAGAAATGAGAGGGTTTCCGCTTTCGAAAATAAATAGAACTTGGTACAACTAAGGTTAGTTGTCTTTCTTTGCATATGAAATTTTTTTGGGTATTTATGTATTTAATTTGTATTGGTTGTTTACATTCACAGGACATTGAGAGCATCCTGATTCCAATGGAGGAAGAAAAATCTAAAATCACAGAAGCAGATGATGACGTTGATTGAGAGTTGGATGCAGTGTCTTAATGAAGGGAAAAATATATGGTTTGAAGAGATGTACAAGGAAGATGTGGCTTCCAGAGTAGAAGAGGAACTCGAGAATGAGGAGATGGAGGAAATACCATCCAAGGAACAACCGGATAATGTGGCTTTAAGTGCAGTGTTGGAGCTGGTAAATAGCGTGAAAGATATGATGGAAGAGCTGAGGAAGGAAATAGAGGAGAAATTAGATGGGATGGGAAATAGACTGGCAACCGTGGAAGCATTTGTGAAGGACGAATTAAAAGTTAGAAAGGCGAGGGAAGATGGTGTTGAAGAGAACTCAAAGGTAACAATTTCTATTCGTAAATAGGAATATGAAAATGTCACAGTTGGAAATACTCCAACACTTATGTATAACTGTATTTAATTGCAAGAATGCAAGGAAGATGAAGCAGATGAGTCCATTGCGCAAGTCAGAGAAGAAATCAATGGCAACAAAGAGTGGAGTTCGACACCAAACGTACTGAAAAATGGTATTAAGAGGAATGAGAGGGGAGAATAAGGAGGGCAAGACGTGTACCCAAATAGGCCAATGACACGGTATAGGAAAAACTGAACTATTGTTGTTTATTTTGGTGTTAATTTATGTTAATTTATTTAGGTGATTGTTTGGAATGAATGACTTAATGATTTACCTAGTATTACTATAGTTGCCTAATTTTACTTGTTTTTCTTGGGTTTACTTGGTTTTTCTATATTTTACTTGGTTTTTTCTTGATTTACTTGGGTTTGAATGCTGGTAAGTGTTGACTCGAGTCGTTTGTTCTGTTAGTGTAAACAAAATTAGGCTTGTTTAAGCCCATTATGTGTGGTTCCAATGTTTTTAATAATTAGATGTCAAGTTGGAGTAAGTAAATTGATATGACGGTTCTTCAAAACTCTTCATTACTCCACTCTTTCATCATTTCTCTCATCTACTCACATTTTCTCTCTCTGAAATCCTCTGAAACTCTCTTCTAATCTCTGCAAATCCAGTGTTTTAAACTTTCTTATCTCTGCAAATCCAATGGAGTACTACCATAAACTATCCGAGGTGTGGCCCTGCATCAAGGGGTGTCATATAAAAGGGAAGGTAGAGCTGGTGTTTCCTCGAGCTAACAATGATGTCGGCTTCATCCTCATGGACATTCAGGTATGTGAAATTGATCAATCGTATATGCTTTTTATGGAGTTTTTGATTGAGAAAGCCTGACTGTAGGGAGTTTTGATTGTGAATAATTTAGGGTTGAAAGATAGAAGGACGAGTTAGGCATGATTTTGCGGTACACTATAAGAACCTTTTGAAAGAAAATGAGTGGTTTTTTATGATGACCTTCAGACTAGTTGGCAACGGACGTACGGTTTGAGCAACGAACCATGCTTACAAGATGTATTTACTTTACGATAGTGTCGTGAAAAAAGTTGATCCTCTGCTGGTTGAACCTTGCCAAAAATTTACTCAATTTACTTCAATACTCGATGGATCAGTGGACCTCACGGTTTTAGTAAGTAATTTGTAGAAATTTTATATATTTATGTATGATGCATTTTTCACTTAATAGTTTTGATACAAGATCACTTTTTTAAATGTGTAAGATCTAATTGGAGTGATGAATGTAGATGGTTACAAGCTGAATTTTAAAATCCGCTGCATAGAGTTTGTTTCTAAAACATTTATTACATAATATCATTTTGTTCTTTTGTTAACAATCTAAAACATTGTCGTTAACATTTTATAGGGGTGGCCTCTTGAACTGCAAGGTGTCCGGATAGCCAGCTAAAGATATTCATGAACATTACATGGTGTACAATGACGAACCTCTTATCATGAGTCTGAAGCATTGGAAAGTCGATAGATGGTTTGATGGACCAAAAAATGTGAGGATCGTTAACCATGGTGTCATGTCTAAAGTGTGGAGTGAACCGGATGCTCTCGAAGTTAAAGACCTGAAGATTATGTAAGTGTTTAGACATAACAATCATTTAGAGTTCTCTGTTTCTTACTTCTTAATGTATTCACTTTGTTTTTTCAGCTTGCTTCGATGACACATGAGTACGAGGAGGAAAAGATGTGAAAGGATATTGATATCGACAACTGAATGAATGTTTGTTTATAACTTCTTCTTAATGTATTCACTTTAAAGTCCCTCCTCTTTTTATGGTTATGTATTTAAGTATTTTTTTGAACTTAATTAATGTTTATAACTTAACGAATGTGTATAACTTTATAAGAGTAACTTAAGATAGGAAATTAGATTGTCTTAAGAAAGAAAACATAATAGAATAATGAAACACGTTAACTTCAAAAAAACAAATTTAAACGTTCTTTTATCCACATCTGGATCTCCACCCGCAACGAACTCCTTTAGCTTCTTCATCTCCTCACGCATAAGCTCCATCTCGTATCGAATGTTTGCAATTTTGGATGAAAAGTACTTTGTCTGCTCCTTATGCTCCTCAGTTATTTTACTCTGTTCCTCTTGAACACTGTTAACCCAATATTTGTGTCGGTGCAATCCATCATTCTACAGATAAAACAGTTAATAACTAATACATAGATCTCAACCAAGACACATAATTTATGATTTGGCCACCACATAAACTTACCTCATAAACTTTGCAGGTCAAGTATCTTTTTCCGACTTCGGTTTCGGTTTCGCAGATCTCCTTTATGATTGGGCCCCCACATGGACAACAGACTGGAATGCCATAGTCAGAGTCGGCTACAGCACAGATCATGTCGGACATCTTCCTATACCTCTTCTTGTCTACGTAAGCGGGGTCCACCTCACACAACCAGTCCATTATCTACAATCACAAATAGATGTCGATTAAAAATCAGACTCGAGGAGATTGAAATCAGATGAAATCAATCACATAACTGAGGAAATGAGAAAACTAAGGAAATGAGTATTCAATATAACTGAGAAATGAGTTAGAAATGAAAGAATATTCGAGAATAAAGGAGGAGAGATCAGGATTGCTAAATTGGAATGAGCCTGCGAAAGAGTACTGCCCGCAAAATGAAATTTTAGTTTTCCAGGTAAGCCCGGAAAAATTTGAAAACTTTGGTAACATTTTAAAATTTTCGTTCGTCATCTTCTGTTTATAAGTAGTTACACAGGAAATAGTAGTTATACCATATTTACAAATAGTTCTACTTTGGCTGTTTTCGAGTTTAATTAGTGTTACCCAACAATAATTAGTTTTTTTAGTTATACATTTGGTTAACGTCCATTAAAATATAATTCTAATATTTTTATGTGTAAATATGTTGAAAACTATATTTCTCTAAATTTTATATCATAGCTTGTTTATTATCTACAAATTGACATTTAAAGTACAAAGAAATAGAAAGAGTATGTTGTGATCATTATTTAGTTAATTACAAAAATATGTTTATTCAATCGTTTAACACTTGATTCACATCTATTAACATATTATTTATACAGTTTTACGCATCATTATGTTTTTAAAACTAGATTTTGTAGGTACTTAAAAAGCCAATGATTAATACGTAGTTTTCCAAAGTTTTTCTCAGTTGTCTTACATAGTTTTTCAAAACAAAACAACGCAAAACCGAGTTTATAAATCAAATAATAGAATCTCCAAATAACCACCATTGAAGTCTTTGTCTTGGCCGTCTTTTATTTTTTCGTCCTTGGACGCCTTTCCCCACCCGATGGCCACCTTTTTGTTTTCTTTTTTCCCTTCTTCGTGGGGGAGTCCGGAGGTAATATTTGCAATTTTTTGATGTCATTTGGAACATCCCATTCAGACCTATGCGGCACTAAATAAATTGTCATGTAATAAGCCATTGGCCACAGCTCCGTCCAATAATATTTTGTACACAAGTCATGTGCTTGTAGATCATGACATCTATCTCCACGAGCTAAGAGTTTTACGGAAGCCGCTATTCCGTGCGACAAGGATACCTTTCAATATCAAACACCCTGCAACTGCAACTTTTGGAGCTTAAGTTCACCAAATAAGCATTTCCATCACTACCGCTGACAATGTATTCGAGCTCGAAACTGTTTAGCTCTGTCACAATTAGTTTCTCAGCCTCACCCCAATTATCATGCAAGTAGTTCTCTACTAAAGGTACCATTTTGAACAGTCTGATCCGGAAACAGCCTCTTTCTGACATTCATGAAACTAATCAGATTTTTTTAATGATCATATCAAACAAGAGTGTTATGGAGTACCCCTTGCTTTTCTAAATAATCTGTTCAAAGATCCCACTCAATTGTTTGTGTCTAAGTTGAATCTATCTCCGGGAAAATAACACCTTGCCTATTTTTCTTTCCCGCAAGTGTCCTCAAGATAATTGGCCACAGAAAGATATCTCGTCTTAAAAGAACTATACGCAATGTCAAGCTCAGCCACTGTGTAAACCCTGCTGCACTCCATAAATCTCCAAGCCACTACATCCTTTTAAAGTTAAAAGCATGACCTTTCACATTTTGGGAATATGCCATATACAATACCCATGGTGAGCGGTCGGATATACATTAGCTATGGCGCTGATGCGGCTTGTATTTCGGTCACTCATAAATACCAATTCAGAAGAATCCGGCACAACCGTTTTGAGCATCTCGAAAAACCAGGTCCAACTTGCATTATTCTCACCATCAAGTACAGTAAACGCTATGGGATAATGGTGACGATTAGGATCCTGAGCTGAGGCAAAAACTAGTACACCACCAAATCCGTTCTTGAGAAAAGTCGTATCCACAATTATCACTTTCCTCATGACTTGAAATCCTTCGACGCTAGCCCCCAAAGCTATGAATAGGTACTTGAATTTTTTGTTAGCATCCAATTTCACACTTGTTACTGTACTGGGATTGACCTTCTCTAACATGTACAAATAGCAATACATCAACTTGTAGCTTTCTTCTGGACTATCACACATATCAGTAACAACTTTATGTTTACCTCTCAACGTTGTGGAATATGATATTGTCAGACCTAATTTTCTCTTCACGATATCCATGATAATTTTTGGGGTTAGATTTTCCATTTGGCCTGGATAATCATCATGCAAAAGACATGCAACTAAATCTGGTGTGCCTTTCCTCTTCTCGTTGCTTTCACTCTGACTAGCCCTAGAGCATGTATGCATCTTCGTGTGCCTTGATATGAAGAAAATTTCTGCTTTTCGAATGTATGCAGTTCTTATACACCATTTACACCTTTCATCACTACATCTTACCACCCATCACTTTGTATCAGACTTTTTTACAACATAACGAAAATATGTCACAAATGCGGCTCTATCCACAAGCTCTTTCAATGTCTTCTTATTTGGAAACTCGTCAAGTAGACTCACATCCAAACCGTCTTCCAATGCCTCTATAAACTTACTAGGTTCTACAACAGGTTGAGGCTCAAGATATTTATCACGTGTATACGGCGTATCCATCCCATTATCCACAGATTCACGTGATATATCCTCCTCTATAGCCTCATGTTGTTGGTCTGCTTGATCTTTATCAACGTACAATGTAACAACACTCTCTCCGATTTCAACTCCGTTGTTCGGCAACTCGTCATAGTTCATACCAAAATAACTTCATTTGCCTACCCTGGAAATTTGCTGCTCCGACACTTCAGCTTTATCAGTGAGATCCACATACAAAATACATCTACGGTTCTCTTTATCAATGGACGTTAGACAAACACACATATCCTCATCATCATAAATAGTAAACGGTTACTCAATTCCCACTAGCAGTGGAATGTAACTCAATTGCAATTTAACCTTACTTTCGTTTAACACAACCTTCTTGCATGTCCTAACTTCTACCATAGACAAAGTTATCTCCTCAACCGCTGTCTTCAACATTAAACTATACATACGACCCTCACATCTAAAATGTATGTTCACGTTGTTGCCCATTGTAACCTGCAAAAAGGCTCATTCACTTATACCAGTTATTACTAGTTGTACTACATTTTCCAGTATTACTAGTTGTACCCGGTTTTCCTGATTGAATGATTTCGGGTTCAGTTCCTTCTAATCTACTCAAAATTCAATACGATTCAACCATTAAATTCAATTTAAAACTCCGATTCGACCCATAAACCTTGGTAAAAACATAATGTTCGTAATTCAATCCAATTCAATCTCGAAATATGCAAGATGAAGATACTCTTGTTGAAGACGAACCCAGATATTGCTCCTTTCAGCTCGACGGCGGCTGAACGAGCTATGACAAGAGCTGTGGAGTCCTCAGAGCTGTGTGAACTGTGTCGAGAGGAGGAGAGAGGGAGTGAGAGGACCAGAGATGAGGAGAGAGAGAGATAGAGAGAGAGAGAGAGAGAGAGAGAGAGAGAGAGAGAGAGAGAGAGAGAGTGAGGAGAGAGAGTGATAGCCGAGGAGACGCGTTTTTAGACTTTTTGTTAGGTTTGCGCTTCCATTGAATTTTGCGTGAGTTTTCGTTCACGGTTTTTTTGAATTTTTTATTTCATTAATTACTTAAGGCCAATTTCGTAATCACTCACTCCTTTACTGAGCTGAAGGGTATGCCAGATTATTAAAAGGCATAGAAGATTATTTTTTCTCCATTTGGGGCACACCAGATTTTGCCTCCAAGAAAAGGCCACGGGCATGAGATTTTTTCTCATATCTATTAATATATATAAGTTGAGGTTATAGGCCATTGAGAGTGCCCATCTAGGATTTTAAATTTAAAACAACCAATAATATCATTCCACATCAACATTTAGATTCAAGAAATTTTCTAAATTTTATAATTGTAGTGTTAATAGAAAAATACATAAGATAAGAAAATGATCTATAAATTTATATTAAATAAAATCAACTTAATATTATATTAGGAAACTATCTAATTTAAAAGATAATATAAGGAAATTATCTATAAATTTCTATTTTAAAAATATCAACTTAATATTAGATTATGAAACTTTCTAGTTTAACTATATATAAAGTATAACATTTATTGGTGACAAAAAAATTTGAACAAATTGAATAAAAAAGTACATATAAAAATACTAAAAAAAAATAAAGAAGGTAAAAAATAAATCTATAAATTTATATTAATAAAAAAACAACTTAATATTATATTAATGTTTTTCCTAATTTAAGATAATTATCTCAATTATATAGTTCACCATATATAACTTTGAATAAGTATTGGTGATAAAAAAAAATGTAGATCAAATATAATAACAAAAAACTTTATGTATATGATTGTTTTTTAGTTAAAGATAATGGTTTTAATTAAATCTTATACTAATAAGATTGTCATTATATACATTTTAAGCATATTACATTAGTCAGTTAAATATTATACTAATAATATTGACATTAGATACATTTAAAATTATCTACATTAGCTTTTAAATGACTAATTAGATATTCCAAATTATCATCTTAAGTTAATTGTATTTTTGTATATATTTTTTTAGTTGTCCTTAAGTGTTACAAAACAATCTCACTACACCTCTAATAATCTCATTACCCCCATCTTATTCTTCTCTCACTTTTACCCTCCCTTAAACAACAACCAAAAATTATCCAAATTATTAAAGTCAGTTAATGCTCTCAACAATAAACTCAACTGTCAATGGGCTCCACAAACTAAATCTCTCTTTTGTCCCCCAATCTCCCTCCTTCCTCCTTCCTCCTTCATGTCCCCCAAAAGCGGACAGCTTCCGCCATTGTTCTCCATCTTCTCCAACGTTTAAGGAATCTCCGAAAGGTGAGTCTTTTGCTGATGTTATGATTCTATGCTTTGAATCTTAGTACAATCGTGTTTAGGAGAGTGTTACAATCCTCTTACATTGCGGCATAGTTTTACTTTTTTTTTGGATCATTGGGTAATTGAAATTCTTTGCTAAGTTGATTAGAAAGGGGTTTACATGTTAAACAAGAGCAGTTAGAATGGTTAAATGTGTATCGAATAATTCTGAATCATAGTAAATCATAGTAGTTTCGCAAATAAAAAGAAAAATTTATGGGTCAACGAAGTGGGTATTACTGAACTGCAACTGGTATTATTAAGACATCGGGTGTTACTTAGTTCAACATGTATTACTGAGTATGCTTCGAAAACTGGTATTACTGATAGAACCAGTATTACAGGAACAAATGGTATAACTAGGTTGTATTACTGACAGAACTCATATGATTGAGACATATGCTAATGGCATTTTTAATTTTTGTTCAAGAAAAAATGAATAATGGTAGATACACTTTTATTTGTTTTTACTATGGGGGATGTTATGAAAAGTACGGTGAGGAGATAAGATGAGTCTAGAGAGAAGATGAAAATCACACTTTAGTGATAAAGACCTCTGTTGAGGAGGTCATCTATGATGGGTTAGTTGAGGGAATTTGCAGGAAGATTTAGAAAGATGAAGGAGCGACGCAACTGAAAGTTAGTTAATTTCCATTGGTAGTGGATCCTAAGATACCATCATATATCTGGAATGATGATGAAGTTCTTGGCTACCTAATGCAAGTTAATAACCAAACATGTAGAAGTGTGTTGCATGTGGAGATCATGAAAAAGGTTGATGAAAACCAGGGAATTGGGCAACCAAATGATCATGAAGTTCTTGGCAACCTAATGCAAGTTAATAACCAAACATGTAGAAGTGTGTTGCATGTGGAGATCGTGAAAGAGGTTGATGAAACCCAGGGAATTGGGCAACCAAATGTTCATGAAAGTGATACTGGTGTAAGTAATGAAGAGTTGTTTGGTAGAGATGTTAATGATGGTAGAGTTGGTGATGAAGATAGAGATGGTAATGATGGTATGGTTACTCTCTACAAAGGCGAAGGATCGGAAGACCATGAAGGAAGAAATGTTTCAAGGAAAGAACTTGGTAATACTGACTGGGAAGATGAGGTTCCAGCTGGTATAAAAGAAGAATCAAATGTAAATACTGGTTGGGAAGATGGTATTGATATGACTTTAGGCCAAGAATTTTGAAGTAAGGAGACAGTGCAAGATTTAGTTCATAAAGTTTCACATCAGAATTGTTTTGAGGTTGAAACAATCAAGTCTGACAGAAAGTGATATGTGGTAAGATGTTGTGAAGCTAAAGCTGGTTGCAAGTGGTCATTAGAAGCTGCAAAGCTTATGAATTCAGATAGTTTCACGGTTAGAACTTACAACAAGATGCATAAATGCTCAAGAGCTACTTCAGTTACAAGCAGAAATAGAAGGAAATGCACACCACGACTAGTTGCATCTGTTTTGCATGAATATTATCTGGGTCAATTCGACACTCCTACTGCAAAAAAATTGATCGGTATGGTTCAAGGGAGACTTGGTGTTAAAGTATCATACTCTACTACGTTGAGGGGAAAACAACAAGCTGAGAATGATGTGCGGAGAAGTGCAGAGGAGAGTTACCAGATGTTGTATTGTTATATGTACATGGTAGAGTTGATGAATCCTGGTACACGAACTTATGTTGAATTGGATGAGGGGGAAAAGTAGTATCTATTAATTGCTTTGGGAGCTTCCATTGAGGGATTTCAAGCCATGAGAAAAGTCATTGTAGTGGATGGAACCCACCTTAAGACTAGTGATGGTGGTGTTTAAATTGTTGCTACAGCTCAAGATCTTAATCATCACTATTATCCAATTACTTTTGGTGTAGTTGACGGTGAGAAAGAGGCTAGCTGGATGTGGTTCTTGAATATGTTAAAATCAGTAATACCGGATGATCTTGGAATGATGTTTCTTTCTGATATAAACCTTAGTCTCATTAAGTCGATGGCTGCGGTGTTCCCGTTGTTTGATCATGGGTATTGAATACAACATTTGTCTAAAAAAGTGAAAGGAAGCGTTGATTACGTCAACAAAGATACATGTTTACATAAATTCAAAGAATGCGCTCATGCCTATACAAAGAGTGAGTTCTTGACTCTTTATGCTGCTTTTAGAACCAAGTATCATGCTGCAACATAATATGTGGACAATAGTGTTGCTTGTTAAACCATCCACAAATATTTTCAACAATCGCATCAATCATCAGTAAGAGTTAGTACTTTCCTACTTTCTTAATTAAGTATCGTTCTTGAACTCGAAACACAATATCTAAATCAATCAACTTTCGTTGCAGAGATTCCTATGCCTAGATCCTAGAATTCCAAATTTCTTTGCAAATTCAACAGTTTATACATGCAATAAACGCAAGTGCGATAAGTTCACAAAATCCTTAAACCAAATTCCTTTGCGAATAAGTATTTTGCTCATCTAAGATTCTTTTCCGGAAATCAATAACACTTTCATGTCTATCAATTATCCTATGATCTAAAGTCTAAGTGATCAATTCAGAACTAGCATTAGATTCATTCCAGATGAAGAAGTCATATGATTACCCTAACAATTCTATCTGATTCAACAATTTATCATTCACTTAGAAACACCCTAAATCTAACAAGCAGATTACTCATACATAGTTGATAAAACACAAATCATAGACTGAATAAATTGCATTAAGAAATCAAAAGAATAAGTAAGGGAGTTCAAAATCTTCTCTATAACAAAGTAAGTTCAGATTTGTCTCTCCAAAGCTCTCTTGCAAACTCTCTCAAAATCTCAAGATAAAATCAAAAGTAAAGATAAACATGGCTTTTAAAACCTAATTACAGTCTAAATCACGAAAATGACTTGTTTTGCAAATAGATAGAACTTCCGGGCCGTTTCCATTTTCTTCAAAACTTGTAAAACTTGTCAGAATGTGGAGTCGCGATTGGTGTCGACCGACACCAATCTCAAAGATGGTCACTGAGTTTCTCTTCTCAGCTATAAATTTCCACTTGCTGCATAAAGCTCAAATATCTTCAATCAAGCCCAAACCGTACCTAAACATGCAAATGACTCGAAAAGACCCGAAAACACCAAAAAGACTCTAAATACATAACTAATATCATGATTAAAAGCCATAAAAACCATGATATATCAATTATCACTTTCATCATTGCTCGAAATCCTTCAATGCTAGCACCCAAAGCGATGAACAGATACTTGAACTTCTTTTATGCATCGAGTTCTACACTTATTACTGCTCCCAGATTTACCTTCTCCAACATTTACAAATACAAATACAACATCTTGTAGTCTTTTTCACGATTGCCCCGAACATCACTAATAACTATTTTTCCCCTCTCAAAGCGGTAGAATAGGAAAAAATCACACTAACTCTACCTTGAATAAGAGTGACGATATTTTTAACACTAGGGGTGTCGAATTGACTGGGATAGTCTTCATGCAAAACAGATGCTACTAATCGTCGGGTGACTTTTCTTCAACTACTACTTATACTCAAAACAGCCCGAGAGCATGTATTCATCTTTTTGTATACTATAACACTGAAATAATATGATTTATTGATCTTTGCAACTCGTAAAAACCATTTACAGCCTTCTTGGTGGCATCATAGAATAAGTCGCTATGTATCCGACTTATAAGTTTGAACCACAAAAACAGTTCTTATGTGAAGCTCTGTCGATAAAATCTTATGCTGCCTCCTTAGAACAAAACTCTTGACATAATTCAAGACTCGTACTATCTTCATGCTTCCACATACTGACTTTCGTCTACAGGCCGTGACAGCTCAACATATTCATGCAGACCATCCAAACCATTATCTATCTGGTTATCAACATCTATAAATTCGTCACCCAATCCATCCCCACCATCTTCATTAACATCAATCTCCATCAGCTCTTCAATAATCGGTTCATTTATGATTTTCTCTTGTTGTGGCTGCTTTGTAAATAATCATAATACCACCATTAACTACAACATCATCAGCTCTGCCGTTTGAAACCAACTCCTCGTAGTTCCAATCAAATTAACTTCCTCCTTCCGCTTTTGAAAGTTGTTCGCTCCTCTGATTTATATCCATATCTCAGCTTACCTCCATGTGCAATACAGCACTAAGTTGCTCTTTATCCACTGTCATTAGATAGACATAAAGCACCTCTTCATCCATAATATATGACTCTATTTTAGGATTATTTACCTACAGAATGTAACTCAATTTCATATTTGATTTAGCTCCATCAATTACAATCTTTCTGCATATCTTATGTACTAACACCGAGTAAGTTATCTCATACAAAGATGAGGTCTTAAACGGTATAGTATAGGTTGGATTTATTGTAATCCATTCCAACTTCTCTCCATTCTTTGAATAGTATCCTCCATAATCAAAATGTATATTTATGTGGTTGATGCTCATTGTCACCTGAAAATAGAATAAAAATGTATTACATTTGTCCATTATACCTCAGTTTTACCATTTGTACTAGTTGTCCATTACATCTAAGTTGTACCATGTGTGCTATATCTCAATTGTACCATTTGTAGCAGTTGTCTCTAAACCTCAAATGGTTTAATGCCGTCTGAAATTCGTTGGAATTTTCTGATGGATGTCCGACAGAATTAAATATATATAAAAAATGTATACATTGTTGTCGGACATCCGTTGGTAATTTCTAATAAGTTTCCGACGGTATTATATATTTTCCAACTGATTTGCTCGATTTCCCAACTATTCAAAGTTTAAAGCACTAAATTTTCAACGATTTAAATTTTATAAACCTCAAATTTAACATTGTTAGAAAAAGTTTCATGAAAAATTACTAGTTACTTACTCAAAATGTTTTGTATTTGAAATTTTCAAAAGTAACTTAAATTGTAGTTTGTATACTAAACCCTACAATAATTTTATAAGTATAGATATAAGTTATATGCTTGTTTATGTTTGATGAATCTTGTTGTTAATTTGATTGATATAAAATGTGAAGTAATTTTTGTTTGTTTTGTTTTTCTTAGTTATGAGTTATTGTGATGATAAGTTTAAGTCTAATACATCCTGAATTATCGAAAATATTAAAATTTTATACCCTAAACCTCAAATGCTTTGTTGGCTAAGAGCATTGATGGGAAGCTGGGAAAAATGTTACAAACGAAGTATCTTATCAATTTTTAGTGCATATAATAGCAGTACAAAGGTTTTGGAAAAGAGAAAAAGAAACAGCTGCTACTAGTGGAAAAGTTAGATGTTTTAGTCGAAAATCAGGAAATTGTGGTCGCAAAAGAATTTCTCTCGAGCCAAATCAAGTTACTGATGTTCCATTACACAAACGAACAACTTTGAGGTCACTACAAGAAAATAATCTATTCCAGATGGTCGAATCCGTCGGAAATTCGTCAGAAATCGATCTTCCTGACCAATTTCCGTCGCAATTGGGTTGTCGGGAATAAGAATTCGCCAGAAATTCGTTAGGAAGTTCCAATAAATTCCTAGCGAAACAAATAATCCGACAGATTTCTAACGCCCTAATATCATACAAAAAATTCATCGGAAACCGTCAGTAACCATTTCCAACGAGATCCCAAAGAAAGATGTCGACGAAAACATCCCAACAGATTTCCAATGAATATTTCCCGACATATTTCCGAGGAAAATGTCCCAACGGATTGACGAGAGATATTAAAAAAAAAAATTTAGACGAATTTCCGACGGATTTATATAATTTTAATTAAAATTTAATTAAAATTATAAATTAATAATGATTTATTTAAAACTTATCTTTCTGCCAAGACTGCAAAATCTCGTTTTTCCGCCAAGACCGGAAAATCTTGTTTTTCCTCCAAAACCGCAAAATCTTGTTTTTCCGCCAAAATTGCAAAATCTCGTTTTTTCCGCAAAACCCGCAAAATCTCGTTTTTCGGCCAAAACTGAAAAATCTCGTTTTCCCGCCAAAACCACAAAATCTCGTTTTCCGTCAAAATCGCAAAACCTCTTTTTCCGTCAAAATCGCAAAAACTTGTTTTTCTGAAAAAATCGCATAATCTTATTTTTTTTGCCAAAACTGCAAAATCTTGTTTTCCGTCAAAACCGCAAATCTTGTTTTCCATCAAAACTGCAAAATCTTGATTTCTGTCAAAACCACAAATCCTCATTTTCCGCCCAAACCGCAAAATCTTGTTTTTCCATCCAAACCGCAAGTTCTTGTTTTCCCATCCAAACTGCAAAATCTTAGTGTTGATCAAAATTGTAAAATTTTGTTATCCTTTTCAAACCGCAAAATATCAGTGTTGTCCAAAACCGTAAAATTTCGTTTTCTCGCCCAAATCGCCAAAATCACACAATATCTTTAAAATATTTTAGGGATGCTGCATCTGCCAGTAGAGCTTGTGAATCCTCGTATTCGGTTATCGACGGAAGACAAACCAACATCAATCTTTTTCACATTGGTTTAACGAATAACACTAACCAAAACGGTTTAATCTTTAAAAATTCTTAAAATAATATTTCTCAAATTACCTTCTTTTTTATGATTTCCCATGTAAGTCTCATGCCCTATTGAGAGTTGTAGGTTTTCTACATCAGGCGGGACCATTGCACCGGTATCAGAACGGTTTAATCCCCAAATTTGTTTTTTTAGTTTTGTTATGCAACAAAACTTTCCACAAACAGCATATTAATCTTCATAAACTTTAAAATTGCAGGTTCATTTAATCAGCTGACATCACATTAGTATCTGCTAATTTCTACAAATCCACATTTTCCTCAAGCCCACTTGTTTAGATGGACGCTATGAATGTGAGTCTTACAACATTATTCAGACGTAAGAAGGAAGTGTAATTTTCGACGGCATACCAATAACATCAAACCTCATCTGAAAGAAAACAATATGAAAGGTAGACTACGATATCACAGTTCTATGTTAGATAAGATTACTTTACCTCAAGAGCCAAAGTTTGGTTATATGTACAATATTATGCATATCGATGAAAAATGGTTTTAAATGACGAAGAAGTCAGACAAATACTATCTACTTCCGATTAAAGAAGGGTCATTATGTACATGTCAAAGCATGAAATTTAATGGAAAATTAATGTTTCTAGCTGCTATGGCTTGTCCAAGAATTGATGAAGAAAGCAAAGAAATATTCTCTGGAAAATTTAGTTTCATTTGTTATTATGCAGCCATCAAAAAGGAGTAAAAACAGATATGCTGGACCTTTAGAACTCAAACCAGCAACATGTATCGAGAGAGAAGATATCAAAACATGTTTATACCCTAAACCTCAAATGGTTTAACGCCGTCGGAAATCCGTTGGAGATTTCAGACAGATGTTTGATGGAATTAAATATTTTGACAAAATATATACAATGTCGTGGAAATCATCGGAAATTGCCAACGGATTTCCAACAAATCATGTATCCATTGGGTATTCACCGGAAAATTCGTCGGAAAGTTCCGATAGACTCAAATTAGTCAGGAATTCTTGACGGATTTCCAACGATTTTTGTTTCGTTGGATTATTGTTAGAAATCCGGTAGAAATTTCTGACGAATATAAATATCTGATGCTATGAATGTGAGTCTTACAACATTATTCAGACGTAAGAAGGAAATGTATTTTCGACGGCATACCAATAGCATCAATCCTCATATTAAAGAAAACAATATGAAAAGTAGACTACGATTTCGCATTTCTATGTTAGATAAGACTACTTTACCTCATGGGTCAAAGTTTGTTGATATGTAAAATATTACGCATATCGATGAAAAATAGTTTTATATGACGAATATGTCGGACAAATACTATCTACTTCCGATTAAAGAAGAGTCATTGTGTACATGTTAAAGCATGAATTTTATTGGAAAAGTAATGTTTCTAGCTGCTATGGCTTGTCCAAGATTTGATGAAGAAAGAAAAAAAATATTTTTCTGAATTTTTTTGTTCCATTTGTTATTATACAGCCAGCTAAAAGAAAGAGTAAAAATAGATATGTTGGACCTTTAGAACTCAAAGCAGCAACTTGTATGAAGAGAAAATATATCAAAGCATGTTTATACCCTAAACTTAAATGGTTTAACGCTGTCGGAAATCCGTTGGAGATTTCCGACATATGTTTGACAGAATTAAATATTTAAACAAAATATATACAATGTCGTGGAAATCCGTCGGAAATTGCCAACGGATTTCCAACGAATCATGCATCCATTGGGTATTTGTCGGAAAATCCGCCAAAAAGTTTCGATTCAAATTCCTCGGGAATTCTTGACGGATTTCCAACGAATTTTGTTTCGTTTGATTATTGTTAGAAATTCGTTAGAAATCCGCCAGAAAATTCTGACGAATATAAATTTACGATGCTATGAATGTGAGTCTTACAACATTATTCAGACGTAAAAAGGAAGTGTATTTTCGACGGCATAGCAACAGCGTCAATCCTCATCTGAAAGAAAACAATATGAAAGGTAGACTACAATTTCACATTTCTATGTTAGATAAGACTATTTTACCTCAGGAGCCAAAGTTTGTTGATATGTACAATATTGTGCATATCGATGAAAAATGGTTTTATATGACGAAGAAGTATAACAAATACTATCTACTTCCGATTAAAGAAGAGTCATTGTGTACATGTCAAAGCATGAATTTTAATGGAAAAATAATGTTTCTAGCTACTATTGGTTGTCCAAGATTTGATGAAAAAAGAAAAGAAGTATTTTCTGGAAAATTTAGTTTCATTTGTTATTATGCAGCCAGCTAAAAGAATAAGTAAAAAATGATATGCTGGACCTTTATAATTCAAAGCAGCAACATGTATCAAGAGAGAAGATATCAAAGCATGTTTATATGTTAAACCTCAAATGGTTTTACACCATCGGAAATCCGTTGGAGATTTCCGACAGATGTTTGACGGAATTAAATATTTTGACAAAATATATACAATGTCATGGAAATCCGTCGGAAATTGCCAACGGATTTCCAACGAATCATGTATCCATTGGGTATTCGTCGGAAAATCCGTCAAAAAGTTCTGATGGACTTAAATTCGTCGGGAATTCTTGAGGTATTTCCAATGATTTTTTTTTCGTTGGATTATTGTTAGAAATCCTACGCCATAAATTTCTGACGAATGTAAATTTCCGATGCTATGAATGTGAGTCTTACAGCATTATTCAGACGTAAGAAAAAAGTGTTTTTTCGACGGCATACCAATAACATCAAGCCTCATCTGAAAGAAAACAATATGAAAGGTAGACTACAATTTTGCATTTTTTTGTTAGATAAAACTATTTTACCTCCTAAGACAAAGTTTGTTGATATGTACAATATTGTGCATATCGATGAAAAATAGTTTTATTTGACGAAGGAGTCTAACAAATAATATTTACTTCCGATTAAAGAAGAGTCATTGTGTACATGTCAAAGCATGAATTTTAATGGAAAAGTAATGTTTCTAGCGGCTATGGCGTGTCCAAGATTTGATGAAGAACGAAAAGAAGTATTTTTCTGAAAAATTTAGTTCCATTTGTTATTATGCAGCCGACTAAATGACGGAGTAAAAATAGATATGCTTGACCTTTAGAACTCAAAGCAGCAACATGTATCAAGAGAGATAATATAAAAGCATGCTTAATTTAAAAGGTTATTTTAGATATTCTTAAAAAGTGGTCAATGGAAGGTCGAGAAAAAATCATTTTTATTCATCAAGATAATGCAATAACATATGTTAAAAGTGGGGATAAATATTTTCAAGAAGCTGCATCAAAAAAGCCTAAGAGTCTGTTCGTTCCATCTTCTACACGCAATATATGGATGCAGTTACCAACTTTTGTTCGTTTATATCAAATTAAGAAATGCGTGTAGATGCAATAATTTGATGCAAAATGAAACTCATCCAAAATAATTGGATATTTTGGACGAGTTTAAACTATGCGTTTGGACGTACCAAATGCATATCAGATTGCAACAGTCCAAAACTCTCTTATCTAAAACTATAATTTATCTTTAAAATAATAAAACAATTTTTTTTACAAATCGTACAATATAAAAAAAAAATTTATCAAAGACACCATAATAATCTCGTTTTTCCGTCAAAGACACAATTTTTTTTATCAAAGACAATATGAAAGGTAGACAATAATTTTGATTTCTATGTTAGATAAGACTACTTTATCTCATAAGCAAGAGTTTGTTGATATGTACAATATTGTGCATATAATTAAAAATTTGTTTTATAAGACGAATAAGTCTGACAAATACTATCTACTTCCGATTAAAGAAGAGTCATTATGTACATGTCAAAGCAAGAATTTTAATGGAAAGTAATGTTTATAGCTGTTATAGATTGTCCAAAATTTGATAAAGAAAGAAAATAAATATTTTCTGAAAAATTTAGTTCCATTTGTTATTATGCAGCCAGCTAAAAGACGGACTAAAACTAGAGATGCTGGAACTTTAGAACTCAAAGAAGCAACATGTATCAAGAGCGGACTTAATTGAAAAGGTTATTCCAGCTATTCTTGAAAAGCGGCAAATGAAGGATTGAGAGAAAACCATTTGTATTCAACAAGATAATCCAATGCATGTTTGTCCACGGATTTGCGATAGATTAATTTCCAATAGAATCCCGACATACGACTTACCAACGGATTTCTGATAGATCCTTTTCCAACCAATTTCCAACGAATTGTAATTAAAAAAAAACAAATAATATAATTTTTATTTTTATTAACAAAATTGAAATTTGAAAGGAATTAAATTTCAAAAAGTAAAATTGGTTTTTGAAATTTTAATTATATTTAACAAGTTATAGATTTTTTTAAAAAATCTAGAAATTATAATAAAAAATGAATTCAAAAAGATGGACAATCGTCGAACTTATTTTTCATGAAGTTCATTACATTTTTGAGCGTTGTGTTTATGGTCTCGAGGGTTGTCTTTGTAGTGGTTAGCTTGTCTTGTGTCATGGCGAACCGCATTTTTTGTTTCTCCTTTTGTTGTCTCCAATGCATTCACTTTCTACTTCAGCTCTGCGTTGATTCAGATAACTTCTTCATTGTACTCGAAACCAGTAGAAAATGTTGCACTATCGCTAACCAAAAGTTTACCCAATCTCGGCCGACGACCCTTGCGGATGGACATTCCCTTAAAAAAGAAAAGACAAATTTAGAATTTAATAGATTCACAATGTAAAGTTGAATAAAAAAGTGAAAACAATATTACCTTGAGAATCAGTTTATTAATTAATTCCCGAGAAAAATCTTGAGACGACTAAGTTAAATATGTTAACAAAATATATTATGACCTCAACAAATTTCAACGGGTTTCCTACGGATTCCCAACCATTTTAAGGTTTAGTGCATGAAATTTTAATGTTTTCGATAATTCAGAATGTACATGACCTAAACTTATCATCCTAATAGTTAATAGCTTAGAAAAACAATACATTTTTTTTTTTTTGCATTTTTTACCAATCAAATTAACCGCAAGATTCATCATACATAAACAAACATATAACTTATACTTACCCTTATAAATTGACTGAAAGTTTTCTTTAAAAACTAGAATTAAAGTTTTTTGAAGATTTTAAACACAAAACATCTTGTATAAGTAATTTTTATTTTTATTTAAAGAATTATTTTTTGAAAATGTTAAAATTTGAAGTTTTTAAACTCTAAATCGTCATAATTTATAAGGCTGTCGGAAATCCGTTGGTAATTCCTGACGAAATTCTGACAGAATTAAATATTTTAACAAAATATATATAATTTTGTCGGAAAACCATTGGTAATTTGCAATGAGTTTCCAACGATATTATATATTTCCAACGGATTTGCGACGACTTCCCAACTATTTGAGGTTTAAAGCTCTAAATTTCCGACAACTTTCCAGCGATTTAAATCTTATAAACCTCAAATTTAACATTTTAAGAAATATTTTCATGAAAAATTACTAGTTACTTAATCTAGATGTTTCGTTTTTGAAATTTTCAAAAATAACTTAAATTGTAGCTTGTATACTGAATCTTACAATAATTTTATAAGTATAAGTATAAGTTATATGTTTCATGAATCTTGTTGTTAATTTAGTTGATATAAAATGTGAAGTAATGTTTGTTTGTTTTATTTTTCTCAGTTATGAGTTATTGGGATAATAAGTTTAAGTCTAATACATCCTGAATTATCGAAATTATTAAAATTTTATACCCTAAACCTCAAATGGATGATAAGACAGATCTTTGATGTAATTAAATATTTTGACAAAATATGTACAATGTCGTGGAAATCCATCGGAAATTGCCAACGGATTTCCAACGAATCATGTATCCATTGGGTATTCGTCGGAATATTCGTAGGAAAATCCGTCGGAAAGTTCTGATTGACTCAAATTCGTCGGGAATTCTTAACGGATTTCCAACGATTTTTGTTTCGTTGGATTATTGTTAGAAATCCGTTAAAAATCCGCCATAAATTTCTGACTAATATAAATGTGAGTTTTACAACATTATTCTGACGTAAATTTTCTAGCTGCTATGGTTTGTCCAAGATTTGATGAAGAAAGAAAAGAAGTATTTTTCTGAAAAATTTAGTTTCATATGTTATTATGCATCCAACAAAAAGACGGAGTAAAAATAGAGATGCTAGACATTTAGAACTCAAAGTAACAACATGTATCAAGAGAGAAGATATAAAAGCATGCTTAATTTAAAAGGTTATTCTAGATATTCTTGAAAAGTAGTCAATGAAAGATCGAGAGAAGATCATTTGTATTCAACAAGATAAAACAAGAACACATGTTAAAAGTGGAGATAAATATTAAAAAAATCTAAGAGCCTGTTTGTGTCATCTTCTAGACGCAATATCTGTATGCAGTTACCAACTTTTGTTCGTTTCTGTCAAATTAATAAATGCATCTAGATGCAATAATTGGATGCAAAATGAAACTCATAAAAAAAAATTGATATTTTGGATGAGTTTAAACCATGCGTTTGGACGCACCAAGTGCATCTCAAATTACAATAGTCTAAAACACCCTTATCTATAACTATAATTTTAACTTCAAAATAATAAAACAATTTTTTTTTTTACAAATAGTACAAAATAATAAATTTTTTTTTTATCAAAGACACCATAATAATCTCGTTTTCTGCCAAAACCGCCAAATCTTGTTTTCCCGCCAAAATCAAAATTTTTGTTTTCCCGCCAAAATCACAAAATCTCGTTTTTCCGCAAAAACCGCAAAATATTATTTTTCGTCAAAACTGTAAAATCTTGATTTTCGTCAAAACCACAAATCATCGCTTTCCGCCCAAACCGCAAAAATCTTGTATTTCCATCCAAACTGCAAAATCTCAGTATTGACCAAAACTGTAAAATTTCGTTTTCCCTTTCAAACCGTAAAATCTTAGTGTTGACCAAAACCGTAAAATTTCGTTTTCTCGCACAAACCGCCAAAATTACAAAATATCTTCAAAATTATTAATATTTATTTAGTTGAAATATAATTTATAACATAATTTAATTAACATAAAAGCATATCCTTTTTATTCATTTGTTATGAAATGCTTCTAGATACTGTTATAAAATCACAAACCAACAAAATTGCATCTAAATATAATATCAAGATGCAATAGTGCAGATTAGAAACGAACAACATCTGAATACTGTGTTTGGCAGCTGCATCTAGATATTATACGTAGATGCACAAACGAATATGACATTGAGATTCAGCTGATGTATCAACCACGAAACTCACCAGATCTAAATATATTAGATCTTGGATTTTTTTAGTGTCATTCAATCGCTGCAATATAAGGAGTGTCCGAAAACTATAGAAGATTTTGTCCTTGCTATAGAAAAGTATTTTGACTATTACTCTACCAAAAAGGTAAACAATATTTTTGTAACTCTTCAATTATGTTTGCATGAGATCATGAAAGTTGGAAGATTAAACAAGTACAAAATACCCCATATGAAAAACTTTATTTTGGAAAATGATGATTCCCTTCCTATACAAATTAGTCAAGTTGTGATATTATGTTATTCCAAAATATGATGAGTGCATTAAATTCGTTAGACTAGCAGGGTTGATTTGAATGTTGTATTGCTGTGTTTTTCTATTGTTGTTGTCTTTGTTATTATATCTGAATTATTTACACTTTATATGGATTTTTAGTATGTGGTGAGTGCATGGATTTATTATTACGTTTTTTTGTCAACATAATAAACAAAAACTATATAACTAAAAAGAAAAAACTAGCCAACCTTCTATCTCCATTTGTCAAGCCAAATCGGAGGTATATAGTCGACAAAAATAGAACTAGAAGATAGAAGATGAACTCCCCGCGTTCTGCTTTGGTGTTTCTTCCTCGTGGGATCATCTTGAAAGAGATCTTATGAAAAAACTCCTTACTATGCTTGAATTCTTCCAAATGAGTGTCAAATGCAGGCCACTTCTCTGGTGTAGACACTATCTTCACCAGTTCAGCACAATCTGTCGCAAACATCATCTGTAACTTTTTCAGAATCACCATACAATCCATGGCCCAGATAACTGCTTCAAATTCCGCATGCAAAGGAGAAAGACTCCGACGAATATTTTGTACCCCATCATTACATCATTGGACTCCTCATAGCTGCAATACCATCATTGTCCTGTAAACTTTTTAGGGCCTGACTGGTTTAACAAAGCGATTGCGGTTGCGGTTGCGGGAGTTTGCGGAAACGTGCGGTTGCGATTTCAAGCGTTATTAAGTGATTTATATGACTGATGCAGTGGTGGAAAACGGTGTGTTTGCAGGATACTTATGACTGGTTAATTAGCGGATACAGTAGCGGTTAAAAACTAAATTAACAGTATAATATATTATATATTTATATAAAACATCAAAAATATATATTATTATAATAAAATATAAAATTATTAGTTTATATAATTATTAATTCAAATTTATTTATATTTTTATAATTTGGATGAAGTTATGATTTCAGTGAAAAAATTATTCATTTTATGAAAATTAATGTTAGACTTTGAAAATTTTAGTTTATTATATATATATATATATATAATATATAACTTAATTTATTATATTTATATATACATCATATATATAGTGTCAAATTTATTCATATATTTCATAATTATAATATCCAATTTTTTTAAAAAATAATTTATAATACTTTTGTGGTTACTAACTTATTTTTATGTATATTTTTATTTTAAATGATTTTTATCATTTTTAAAATAAAAATTTTATTTTATTTTTATTTTATTAGTTTAATTTTATTAATTTTATATATTTACATTATATATATATATATATATATATATATCAAATATATTCATATCTTTCATAATTTTAGTATCCAAATTTTTAAACTTTAGTTTATCATATTTTTGTGACTAACTAAATTAGTTATATATATTTATATTCTTATTTTAAATGAATTTTTTATATTTTTAAAATATTTTTTTTATTACCCACCCGCAAACGCTAGAGGAAAGCAGCTTTTGATTTTGAGCGATACAGAGCGGTAGAATACGTTTTTTGTGATTTTTATAAAACGCTAACAACCACTACTACCCGCAAAATCTGCGTTTAATCCTTGCCATTCCTGCTTTTCCATATATACCAAATTATCCAATGAAAATTTGAACTTTTAATGTGTGGAGGAAGTCTCCAAAATAAGTAATCCATGTTATAATAAATCGAAGAGGAATGGAAAACTTTCGAATTGGATGGTACTTGTGATAATTCATATATTTGAACAGCCGGAGGGCATTCAAATAATTCTTGATTAATTGATTCTTCATCTGCCCCACAACAGGCACATTGTACCTCACATCTTATCCCTCGAGTCCTCAAATTCTTAGTAACCGCTAACCAACCCGTTAAAACCTGCCAAATAAAATGTTGTAATTTCGTTGGACACCTCAATTTCCAAGAAAAGCTTGTAAATGGGTGATATCTGGCCCCAACAACCGGTCACACTTGTCAGGCTCCATAACCATTTGGATTGTACAATAACCTAACTTCACTGTATATTTCCCTGATTTCGAATAATGCCATCCATATGTATCTGGAGTAAAAATCTACTAATTGGTATACCTAAAATGATTGTCGCGTCTTCATGATAAAAACCCGCCATAATCAAATTAGAATTCTAGGTCCTTGTTCCTTGATTAATTAAATGACTAACCTGCATAGGAGGATAATGGATAAAAAAATTAGAAATAGCTGGTCTCAAGTGAGGGGATGAAATCCAAGGATCATTCCAAACGGAAATAGTCTCCCCAGTTCCCACCCTTTTGATTCGTCATTTGTTTACTAGAGATCGAGCAAATACCATACTTCTCCATCCATAGGATGGGGAATAAGATCTAACTGGTTGAAGAGGGTCAGAATTTCGATAATATCGTCCCTTAAAAACTTTTACAAATAAAAAGTTAGGTTTTTCAATTAACTTCCTTAACTATTTAGCCAGAAGGGCTGTATTAAAAGCCTCCAAAATACAAAAACCAATTCCACCATTATTCTTATTTCGACAAAGTTTGTCCCAAGACATCCAATGCATTCCTGAATTCAACCAAAATCTTGCTACCACACTTGCAAGTTTTGTAATTACTTTTTTAGGTACCCTATAACAAGACATCACATGATTAGGTAATGAAGTTGCGACTGATTTAATTAAACCCTCTTTTCCACCTCTAGATAATAGTTTAGATGTCCATCAATTGACATGATTATGCATTCTTTCCTGGAGAAAACTGTAAATTTGAGTTTTTGCACCTCTTAAACTTTCCAGAATTCTCAGATAAGAGCTAGAGCTGAGAATCTGAATTATTATCCGCTTGATCCGCCCTGTTTAACCCGCGGTGGGGCGGGTGAGGGTCAAAAATTTTCAAATCCGAATATGTGCGGGGCGGGTGCGGGTTGAAATTTTCAGATACGGGGTGTGATAGACACCGAGGTACCGTACCAGGCCAAACGTCCATGGACTGTTCGGAGGATGAGGAACAGCACGTACCAGAGCAGGACGGACCGGGCAATCTTGCTGAGGAACATCTTGCTCGTGAAGAAACTGAGGTTCATCAACAGGAAACCAGGTCAGCCCAAGGAACAGGACATCCGGACGCTACGGCCGTGTTCCGTATAGACCCGGCCGGACACGGGAGCAAGCTGCAAAGGGACGGCCGACCTAAAAGTCATGAGGAAGCCAACGAACGAGCCAGAATTCAAATGGCCCGAGCCAATTCAGAGACCGGACGTGACACTCCAGTTCTAGCCCGGTACGGCCGTCCGGATATCGAGCCAACACGGGAAGAAGCGAGTTTCCAAGACTTAATGGATTTTTTCCATCGACCGAAACTTGAGGCAGCGTATTATGGGACTAAAGGAGATGATCAAACGTGGGAGTTTTCAGTTAGCACGAACCGAACCAGACTTGCCCCATGAAGATCTCCTTTGCTCCATCCGTGCCCGAGAAACACCCAGCTAAAATTCACCAGAAGCTCAAGGGTCAACTTTGATGGAAGCCCAAGGGACATCTTGGAACCAGCATGGACCTGAAGGGTCACTTTGACCAGACCTTTACTTCTGGTCTTCTACTATTTTCTATGCCTTAGTTTCTGTGTTTCAATTAAGTCATGTTGACTAAGTTCCTATATATTGTAAGAACTTCTAAGTTGAATGATAAGCTATTTTTTCGATTTGATTAATGAGAGAGTTTCTCTTTTGTTCTTTATGAACTTTTCTGTTGAATTGGTTAAGGGTCACTTCCATTCAGCAAACCTCCTTTGTGAAGGGTTACTTCCATCGGAGTAGGGTATACCAAAGGTCTTCCGCAGCCTTTGCCGCTCCCATCAATCCACATCACCTTGTTCTTTGGTGCTAGTAGCCCTTAGATCGAAGGCATATCCAAATCTACCAACATCAGAGTGATCATCCTTGGACAGGATTCTATCATTTGGTATCAGAGCCACTCTGAAGTTTGATATCTCTATCTCTATTTCATCTTCTCATCTTCCACAAAAAAAATTTTTTTTTCTTTCTATCTGTTTGCTAGTTGAGTCAGCCTCAATCCCAGATCAAAAAAAAAAAAAAAAAAAAAAAGCAAAAATCGAATTTAAAAAAAAAAAAGATATCTAAAAGAGGAAGGCTTGGTCAATCAACTAGCCAAGAAAATCTTGCAATCTGTCTATCTTCATCTTATCCCATTGTTGTTTGGAATCCCTTGCCAAGATCTGATTTGGTTTGCTTGGAACACTGGAAAAATCTTTGAGTGACAAAAAAATCAGAGAGCTAAACACTTGTGAGGGTGAGGAAACAAACACTTGAGAGTGAGAGATTTTTGATTTGCTAATTCGTGTGTTAAGTGACTTTTCAGGTTAAGATGTTTGGACTTCAAAAGAAATCTAGCCAGGAGAAAATTGCACAACAAGGAGTTTTCAAATCTCCATCTAAAACTTTGTTTGGTAAGAAGCAACCGGTTTTTAGAAATAAGAAACAGTTTGCTTTTGATGGGTTTGATTGTGTGCAGGAAAGGCCACACCTAAGGAGGTCACATGAAATGTCTAATTGGGGAGGCAGAGAAGAATCACAACCGGCCAGAGAAGGGGCAGAACACATTCTCAGCCTTGGTGATCAAATGAGTACCCTTAAAACCAAACAGCTTCAGGATAGGCTTAGGAGACAAGAGCAATTTGAAAAATTGCAAAACCAGTTTCTGGAAAAACTCATGGCCGTGGATAATAGTCAGAAGGAGAGTGCAAACCCACACCAATCAATCAGTACTGGAGCTGGCCAACCTTTCTTCATCAGTGCAAAACCTAAAGGTATCTCTGAATTCTCTGTTTTAGAGAATATTGCTGATCCATCTTGTTTGTGTCAAGACAGTGTATCAATCTCAAGAGGAAGCCCCAGCCAGGACATCAATGAGCTAGTGGACATTGACATGCCTATGGTGTTTGATGAAGAAGCTGATAGCATCACTGAAGAGAAGAAAGAATTTGCAGATGCTTTGCCAATCTTTGATGAGTATGAAGATGAGCAGTTGGAGTGTAAGATGTCTTGTGAGGATAGTAGTCTTATTCTTTCTTGTGAATTTGATCTTTTTCTTGAAAGTGAACAAGCCTGTGATGAACTAACCAGTTTAGAACCGGAGCAGCCGAGTTGTGTTGTTTCAATCTCACAGGTCCAAGAAGAAAACACAACAGAAAAAGCACAAAGGAGATTGCCATTGAATGAATTGGAGCAGCAACCTAGCCATGAACCAGGAACCGTCCTGAAGTCACTTCCTTGTGACTACCAAAAGCACTGTAAGGAATTTGATTTGGATAAGAGAAATCATAATTTGTTTGTGTTGGTCTCTGCTCTTGAAGAAAAACGATTTGGCTTATAAAATGTGAAAGAATTTTGTGTTTCTGGATTTGTTTTTGATAAACTGATCCAACATTTGAAGATACTTAAACATGAGAATTTCTTGATGCCAAAATGTGTTTTATTTGATAAATTTCGTGGCTTTGAATGTTCTTTAGGAGTTTTTTTGAATGAGAAAACATTTGAGCTGTTTAGAGCTAAAACCGAGTTAACACTTGTTGAAACTTTTCCTAAGTTTAAAACATCTGTTGAAAAACGTTTTGGGCTTGAAGGCATAAATGATTTTGTCTATGTCATTAGCACATATGATTTGGTTTTGCTAGTGTTTGTGAAAGAACAGGGAAAACAGGATCGGGAATCTGACTCTAAATTAAAGATGATCCAAGTTTCTGTCAAGCAAAACGTTTTTGAACCAAGAAGGAAGGACTTGATCCATGTTCAAATTCAAAAGACAGTAGGCAAAGAGAACCAACGAATGACTTATCACCCTGGAGATTGGAATTGGAAGTACTTGAGGAAAACTTTATTAGTTCAAGGAAGTTTCATTCTAAATCTTTACTTCAGCATTGCTCTTATGTCTATTTGTTTGGTGTTTGTGTCTCATTCTGATTTGTTTCCATTTGATTTAGGTGACACGGATTTGAGGACAAATCCTTTTCAAGAGGGGGAGAATGATAGACACCGAGGTACCGTACCAGGCCAAACGTCCATGGACTGTTCGGAGGATGAGGAACAGCACGTACCAGAGCAGGACGGACCGGTCAATCTTGCTGAGGAACATCTTGCTCGTGAAGAAACTGAGGTTCATCAACAGGAAACCAGCTCAGCCCAAGGAACAGGACATCCGGATGCTACGGCCGTGTTCCGTATAGACCCGGCCGGACGGGAGCAAGCTACGAAGGGACGGTCGACCTAAAGACCGAATCACCTGGCGCACTCGATCCTAATCTCGACCCAAAAGTCATGAGGAAGCCAACGAACGAGCCAGAATTCAAATGGCCCGAGCCAATTCAGAGACCGGACGTGACACTCCAGTTCTAGCCCAGTACGGCCGTCCGGATATCGAGCCAACACGGGAAGAAGCGAGTTTCCAAGACTTAATGGATTTTTTCCATCGACCGAAACTAGAGGCAGCGTATTATGGGACTAAAGGAGATGATCGAACGTGGGAGTTTTCAGTTAGCACAAACCGAACCAGACTTGCCCCATGAAGATCTCCTTTGCTCCATCCGTGCCCGAGAAACACCCAGCTAAAATTCACCAGAAGCTCAAGGGTCAACTTTGATGGAAGCCCAAGGGACATCTTGGAACTAGCATGGACCTGAAGGGTCACTTTGACCAGACCTTTACTTCTGGTCTTCTACTATTTTTTATGCCTTAGTTTCTGTGTTTCAATTAAGTCATGTTGACTAAGTTCCTATATATTGTAAACACTTCTAAGTTGAATGATAAGCTATTTTTTTTCGATTTGATTAATGAGAGAGTTTCTCTTTTGTTCTTTATGAACTTTTCTGTTGAATTGGTTAAGGGTCACTTCCATTCAGCAAACCTCCTTTGTGAAGGGTTACTTCCATCGGAGTAGGGTATACCAAAGGTCTTCCGCAGCCTTTGACGCTCCCATCAATCCACATCACCTTATTCTTTGGTGCTAGTAGCCCTTAGATCGAAGGCATATCCAAATCTACCAACATCAGAGTGATCATCCTTGGACAGGATTCTATCAGGGCGGATGCGGGTCGATACATTTTATTCTGTGGGTTTGCGGGTACCCACAATTTTTTAAAAAAAAAAATTAAAAAAAACTTAATTATAAATATTTCTTTAATTTTTAATAAAAAATTATATAATAAATAAAAAATTATTTTAATTTATAAAAGTATTCATAATTTTTTAAAAAAATTATTTTATATTATTAAATACAAAGTTATAACTAAAAACATAAAATTTTTTCTATTAATTTGAAAAATATTTGCGGGTTTTGCAGGTCCCGCGGATAACCTGCAAATTTAAGCTGGGTGTGTGCGGGTATAATATTTTTATGCGGGTTATGCAGGTACGAATTTTGCGGGTTGAGAATTTTTTCAATCCGCTGCGGGTTGGACCCGCTTCCCAGCACTAATAAGAACCTATCCCTCCTATTGTATGAATTCCTAAAGTTAATTTTATTTCTCCACTTATTGGTTCAGTTACATTGTGTCCAAATTGTAACGATGACTTAGCAAAATTAATTTGTTGACAAGAGACCATCTCATAATTTTTAAGGATCCTTAAAATGACCTGATATTCTTCCTGACACGCCTTACAGAAAAACAAGCTATCATCCGCAGATAAAAGATGAGAGATAGGAGGATTTGCTGAGGCAACTTTTAAGCCTGGTAATAATTTTTTCGTTCTGTTTTCCGTATATTAGCTGACAAGGATTCCGTGCAAAGTATAAAAAGATTAGGTGATAATATGAGTCCTCATTTTGGAGTAATGAGTCCACGGGGTTGTCCATTTAAAAGAACTTTATATTGAACAGAAGTAATACACTTCAATATCCAAGTAATCTACTGTTATGCAAAACCCATCTTTTTGAGTAACTATTTGATAAAGAAACAAAATAATTTTTTTTTCTACAAATTTAGTTCCATTTGTTATTATGCAGCCAGCTAAAAGACGGACTAAAAATAGAGATGCTGGAACTTTAGAACTCAAAGAAGCAACATGTATCAAGAGAGATGATATAAAAGCATGTTTAATGGAAAAGGTTATTTCAGCTATTCTTGAAAAGCGGCCAATGGAGGATTGAGAGAAAATCATTTGTATTCAACAAGATAATCCAACGTACGACTGTCCAACGGATTTGCGATAGATTAATTTCCAATAGATTCCCGCCATACGACTTACCAACGGATTTCCGATAGATCCTTTTCCAACCAATTTCCAACGAATTGTAATTTAAAAAAAATATAATTTTTATTTTTATTAACAAAATTGAAATTTGAAAGGAATTAAATTTCAAAAAGTAAAATTGGTTTTTGAAATTTTAATTATATTTAACAAGTTATAGAATTTTTTTTAAAAAATCTAAAAATTATCATAAAAAATGAATTCAAAAAGATGGACAATCGTCGAACTTATTTTTCATGAAGTTCATTACATTTTTGAGCGTTGTGTTTGTGGTCTCGAGGGTTGTCTTTGTAGTGGTTAGCTTGTTTTGTGTCATGGCAAACCGCTTTTGTTGTTTCTCCTTTTGCTGTCTCCAATGCATTCACTTTCTACTTCAGCTCTGCGTTGATTCTGATGACTTCTTCATTGTACTCGAAACCAGTAGAAAATGTTGCACCATCGTTAACCAAAAGTTTACTCAATCTCGGCCGACGACCCTTGCGGATGGACATTTCTTTAAAAGAGAAAAGACAAATTTAGAATTTAATAGAATCACAATGTAAACTTGAATAAAAATGTGAAAACAATATTACCTCGAGAATCAATTTATTAATTTATTCCCGAGACAAATCTTGAGACGACTAATATCGTCGGATATCCATTGGAAATTCTCAACGGAGTTCCGACGAAGTTAAATATGTTAACAAAATATATTATGGCATCAACAAATTTCAACGGGTTTCCTACGGATTCCCAACCATTTTAAGGTTTAGGGCATGAAATTTTAATGTTTTCGATAATTCGGGATGTACATGACCTAAGCTTATCATCCTAATAGTTAATAGCTTAGAAAAACAATACAATTTTTTATTTCTTTTTGCATTTTATACCAATCAAATTAACCACAAGATTCATCATACAGAAACAAACATATAAAATAAATTGACTGAAAGTTTATTTTAAAAAACTACAATTAAAGTTTTTTGAAGATTTTAAACACAAAACATCTTGTATAAGTAACTTTTATTTTTATTTAATGAAAAGTTTTTGAAAATGTTAAAATTTCAAAAATTTTAAACTCTAAATCGTCATAATTTATAAGGCTCCGTTGGTAATTCCTGACGAAATTCCTAACGAAATTCTGACAGAATTAAATATTTTAACAAAATATATACAATTTTTTCGGAAATCCATTGGTAATTTCCAATGAGTTTCCGACGATATTATATATTTCCAACGGATTTGCGATGACTTCCCAACTATTTCAAGTTTAAAGCTCTAAATTTCCGACGACTTTCCAGCAATTTAAATCTTATAAACCTCAAATTAACATTTTTAGAAATATTTTCATGAAAAATTACTAGTTAGTTAATCTAGATGTTTTGTATTTGAAATTTTCAAAAATAACTTAAATTGTAGATTGTATACTGAATCTTACACTAATTTTATAAGTATAAGTTATATGTTTGATGAATCTTGTTGTTAATTTAATTGATATAAAATGTGAAGTAATTTTTGTTTGTTTTATTTTTCTCAGTTATGAGTTATTGATATGATAAATTTAAGTCTAATACATCCTGAATTATCGAAATTATTAAAATTTTATACCCTAAACCTCAAATGGTTTAATGCTGTCGGAAATCCGTTGGAGATTTCCGACAGATCTTTGATGTAATTAAATATTTTGACAAAATATGTACAATATCGTGGAAATCCGTTGGAAATTGCCAACGGATTTCCAATGAATCATGTATCCATTGGGTATTTGTCGGAAAATCCGTCGGAAAGTTCCGATGGACTCAAATTCGTTGCGAATTCTTGACGGATTTCCAACGATTTTTGTTTCGTTGGATTATTGTTAGAAATCAGTTAAAAATCCACCAGAAATTTCTGACGAATATATATGTGAGTCTTACAACATTATTCAGACGTAATGTTTCTAGCTGCTATGGTTTGTCCAAGATTTGATGAAGAAAGAAAAGAAGTATTTTTCGGAAAAATTTAGTTACATTTGTTATTACGCATCCAGCCAAAAGACGGAGTAAAAATAGAGATGCTACACATTTAGAACTCAAAGTAACAACATGTATCAAGAGAGAAGATATAAAAGCATGCTTAATTTAAAAGGTTATTCTAGATATTTGAAAAGTAGCCAATGAAAGGTCGAGAGAAGATCATTTGTATTCAATAAGATAATGCAAGAACACATGTTAAAAGTGGGGATAAATATTGAAAAAAACTAAGAGCCTGTTCGTTTCATCTTCTAGACGCAATATCTGTATGCAGTTACCAACTTTTGTTCGTTTATGTCAAATTAAGAAATGCGTCTAGATGCAAAATGAAACTCATAAAAAAAGGATATTTTGGATGAGTTTAAACCATGCGTTTGGACGCAGCAAGTGCATCTCAGATTACAACAATCTAAAACACCCTTATCTATAACTATAATTTTAACTTCAAGATAATAAAACAATTTTCTTTTTTACAAATAGTACAAAATAATATTTTTTTTTATCAGAGACACCATAATAATCTCGTTTTCCATCAAAACCGCAAAATCTCGTTTTCTACCAAAACCGCAAAATCTTGTTTTCCCGCCAAAATCGCAAAATCTCGTTTTTCCGCAAAACCCGCAAAATATTATTTTCCGTCAAAACCGTAAAATCTTGGTTTTCGTCAAAACCACAAATCATCGCTTTCTGCCCAAACCGCAAAAATCTTGTATTTCCATCCAAACTGCAAAATCTCAGTATTGACCAAAACTGTAAAAAAAAAATTTTTCCCTTTCAAACCGTAAAATCTCAGTGTTGACCAAAACCGTAAAATTTCGTTTTCTCGCCCAAACCGCCAAAATCACAAAATATCTTCAAAATTATTAATATTTATTTAGTTGAAATATAATTTATAACATAATTTAATTAACATAAAATCATGTCCTTTTTATTCATTTGTTATGAAATGCTTCTAGATACTGTTATAAAATCACAAACCAACAAAATTGCATCTAAATATAATATCTAGATGCAATAGTGCAGATTAGAAACGAACAACATCTGAATACTGTGTTTAGCAGCTGCATCTAGATATACGTAAATGCACAAACGAATATGACATTGAGATTCAGCTGATGTATCAACCACCAAACTCACCAGATCTAAATATACTAGATCTTGGATTTTTTTAGTGTCATTCAATCGCTGCAATATAAGGAGTGTCCGAAAACTATAGAAGATTTTGTCATTGCTATAGAAAAGTATTTTGACTATTACTCTACCAAAAAGGTAAACAATATTTTTTAACTCTTCAATTATGTATGCATGAGATCATGAAAGTTGGAAGATTAAACAAGTACAAAATACCCCATATGAAAAACTTTATTTTGGAAAATGATGATTCCCTTCCTATACAAATTAGTCAAGTTGTGATATTATGTTATTCCAAAATATGATGAGTGCATTAAGTTCGTTAGACTAGCAGGGTTGATTTGAATGTTGTATTGCTGTGTTTTTCTATTGTTGTTCTCTTTGTTATTATATCTGAATTATTTACACTTTATATGGATTTTTAGTATGTGGTGAGTGTATGGATTTATTATTACGTTTTTTTTGTCAACATAATAAACGAAAACTATATAACTAAAAAAAAAAAAAAAAAAGAAAAAAACTAGCCAACCTTCTATCTCCATTTTTCAAACCAAATCGGAGGTATATAGTCGACAAAAATAGAACTAGAAGATAGAAGATGAACTCTCTGCGCTAATGCATCTGCTTTGGTTTTTCTTCCTCGTGGGATCATCTTGAAAGAGATCTTTTGGAAAAACTCCTTACTACGCTTGAATTCTTCCAAATGAGCGTCAAATTCAGGCCACTCCTCTGGTGTAGACACTATCTTCACCAGTTCAGCACAATCTGTCGCAAACATCATGTGTAACTTTTGCAGAATCACCATACAATCCATGGCCCATATAAGTGCTTCAAATTCCGCATGCAAAGGAGAAAGACTCCGACGAATATTTTGTGCCCCATCATTACATCATTGGACTCCTCATAGCTGCAATACCATCATTGTCGTGTAAACTTTTTAGACTCCTTTCATGAACCATCGATATAACACTAACACCCTTCTTGGGGGTTGGTCATCCTAATGGGTAAGGTCTCACATATAATATTATCAGTCAAAGACACTTGTGCTTCCTTTCCTCCCATAATAAGACCTCAGTTTCAGCAAGTCGGAGGGTTTCCTGAGGGTCACGATCTAAATTACTAAAATCCTTGTCATTCCTGCTTTTCCATATATACCAAGTTATCCAAGGAAAATTTGAACTTTTAATGTGTGGAGGAAGTCTCCAAAATAAGTAATCCATGTTATAATAAATCGAAGAGGAATGGAAAACTTTCGGATTGGTTGGTACTTGTGATAATGCCCATATTTGAACAGCCGGAGGGCATTCAAATAATACTTGATTAATTGATTCTTCATCTGCCCCACAACAGGCACATTGTACCTCACAACTTATCCCTCGAGTCCTCAAATTTTTCGTAACCGCTAACCAACTCAATAAAACCTGCCAAATAAAATGTTGTAATTTCGTTGGACACCTCAATTTCCAAGCAAAAGCTTGTAAAGGGGTGATATCTGGCCCCAAAAACCGGTCACACTTGTCAGGCTCCATAACCATTTGGATTGAACAATAACCTAACTTCACTGTATATTTCCCTGATTTCGAATAATGCTATCCATATGTATCCGGAGTAAAAATCTACTAATTGGTATACCTAAAATGATTGTCGCGTCTTCATGATAAAAAAATCGCCTGAATCAAATTAGAATTCTAGGTCCTTGTTCCTTGATTAATTAAATGACTAACCTGCATAGGAGGATCATGGATAAGAAATTTAGAAATAGCTGGTCTCAAGTGAGGGGATGAAATCCAAGGATCATTCCAAACGGAAATAGTCTCCCCAGTTCCCGCCCTTTTGATTTGTCCTTTGTTTACTAGAGATGGAGCAGATACGATACTTCTCCATCCATAGGATGGGGAATAAGATCTAATTGGTTGAAGAGGGTCAGAATTCCGATAATACCATCCCTTAAAAACTTTTACAAATAAGAGTTAGGTTTTTCAATTAACTTCCTTAACTATTTAGCTAGAAGGGCTGTATTAAAAGCCTCCAAAGTACAAAAACCAATTCCAACATTATTCTTATTTCGACAAAGTTTGCCCCAAGACATCCAATGCATTCCTGAATTCCACCAAAACCTTGCTACCACACTTGCAAGTTTTGTAATTACTTTTTTAGGTAGCCTATAACAAGACATCACATGATTAGGTAATGAAGTTGCGACTGATTTAATTAAAACCTCTTTTCCACCTATAGATAATAGTTTAGATGTCCATCCATTGACATGATTATGCATTCTTTCCTAGAGAAAACTGAAAATTTGAGTTTTTGCACCTCTTAAACTTTCCTAAATTCTCAGATAAGAACTAGAGCTGAGAATCTGAGTTATTATCCGTGGGATCCGCCCTGGTTAACCCGCGGTGGGGCGGGTGCGGGTCAAAAATTTTCAAATCCGAATCTGTGCGGGGCGGGTGCGGGTTGAAATTTTCAGATGCGGGGCGGATGCGGGTCGATACATTTTATTATGTGGGATTGCGGGTACCCGCAATTTAAAAAAAAAAACAAAAAAATCAAAAAAATTAATTATAAATATTTCTCTAATTTTTAATAAAAATATTATATAATATATATAAAAAATATTTTAATTTATAAAAGTATTCATAATTTTTTAAAAAAATTTATTTTATATTATTAAATACAAAGTTATAACTAAAAACATATAACTTTTTTCTATTAATTTGAAAAATATTTGTGGGTTTTGCGGGTCCCGCGGATAACCTGCAAACTTAAGCTGGGTGTGTGCGGGTATAGTATTTTTATGTGGGTTATTCGAGTACAAATTTTGCGGGTTGAGAATTTTTTCAATCCGCTGTTATGCGAGTCAAACGGGGCGGGTTGGACCCGCTTCCCAGCACTAATAAGAACCTATCCCTCTTATTGTATGAATTCCTAAAGTTAATTTTATTTCTTCCCTTATTGGTTCAGTTACATTGTGTCCAAATTGTAACGATGACTTAGCAAAATTAATTTGTTGACAAGAGACTATCTTATAATTGTTAAGGATCCTTAAAATGACCTGACATTCTTCCTGACTCGCCTTACAGAAAAATAAGCTATCATCCGCAGATAAAAGATGAGAGATAGGAGGATTTGCTCTCGCAACTTTTAAGCCTGGTAATAATTTTTTCATTCTGTTTTCCGTATATTAGCTGACAATGATTCCGTGCAAAGTATAAAAAGATTAGGTGATAACATTAGTCCTCATTTTGGAGTAATGAGTCCACGGGGTTGTCCATTTAAAAGAACTTTATATTGAACAAAAGTAATACACTTCAATATCCAAGTAATCCACTGTTGTGCAAAGCCCATCTTTTTGAGTAAAGATTCTATAAAAACTCATTTTTATCCTATCATAAGCCTTACTCATATCCATTTTTATAGCCATAAACTTTGTTTACAAGATTGATTTGTTTACAGACCATGGAACGTCTCTTAAGCAATCAAAATATTATCCGAAATCAACCTTCCCGACATAAAATCAGACTGAGTTTCTGAAATTTGAGCTGGTAACAAAACCTTTAACCTTTGACACAAAACCTTTGTTGTTGCGAGGTTTAACCAAGCCTACATCCGTCATTGCAAAGTCTGTCAGCACTGCAAATATGACACAACAGCGTCTCTGGGTCTGCTGCAGCCATTACCCATTTTTGAAATCATTTGGACTGACATTTCCATGGATTTCATTGATGGTCTCCTCCATCATTGGGCAAGACTGTTATCTTTGTTGTTGTTGACCATTTGAGCAAGGCTGCTCACTTTATGGTGTTATCCCATCCATATACAGGCTCATCAGTTGCTCAAACCTTCCGTGACAATGTCTTTGATCGAGATGATGTCCTTCTGAGTGAGCTTTGGAAGGAACTCTTCAGTTTTCACGGGGTTTTTCTCAATTACTCCTCTGCGTATCATCCCCACAGTGATGGTTAGACAGAAGTGGTGAACAGATGTTTGGAAACATATTTGCAGTGTATGTGTAGTGATCGACCTCAGTTGTGGAGCAAATGGTTAGATTTGGCTGAATATTGGTATAATACAAACTTTCATACCACTATTCAGATGACACCATTTGCAACTGTATATGGCCAACCACCTCCTCAACATTTACCATACTGATCGGGTGAAAGCAAAGTTACAGCTGTGGCGCACTCGTTGGAAGAGCGTGAAAAGATATAATTGTTGCTGAAATTTCATCTTCTCAGAGCTCAACAGCGGATGAAACAATTTGCGGACCAACACAGAACTGATTGAAGCTTTAATATTGAGGACTTTATCTTTGTCAAACTCCAACTGTCTTAGCAACAATTGATTGTACTGTGTTCGAACGAGAAGTTGGCTCCCAAATATTATTGTCCTTTTGAAATCATTGATTGTTGCGAAATTGTCGCCTACAAGTTGAGACTTCCTGATTCGTCACAAATCCATCTGATTTTCCACGTGTCCCAGCTAAAGATGGTGATTGGGGATGTTGCTTCCTCCTCAGCTTTACCAAATATTGTCTCAGATATCATGAGCAAGGTACCAGCTGTTGTTTTGGAAAGGAAGATGGTTAAATGTCAATGTTGAGCTGCTACGATAGCTTTGGTACAGTGGGAGAATCAGCTTTTAGAAGAAGCCACTTGAGAACTGTTATTGTTATTTGACATCGGCCGACGCTTTCTCGATCTCAACCTTAAGGACAAGATTGTTTCAGCGAGGGAGATTTGATACAAATATGTTATGGGAATAAAAAGCCACATCTACAGGACACATCAACAAGAGCCGTCTTTTCTTTTATTGTTTATATTGACTATTGCGTCAATATTAAACATTCATACGATTTGTAAAGTTGTTTATTATTTTACTTTCTTTTTTCTGTGTCGTTTCCAAGAAAGTGGAATCATGTAACTAGTGTTTGTAAAATATTGGATTATACTTTTTTTAAAGGAAAATCAATGATCAGTTCATTATTAATAACTAGGATCTTTCGGAGCTTAGGTTTATATATTTCCTAGGCCTGGGTAAAAAATCCGAATCCGAAATACCAAACCAAATCCGAACCCGCATTAATAAAATACCTGAACGGATCCTAGATTTTTATATCCAAAAAACGAATTCGAACCCGAACCGAACCAAACCAAACCGAAAATCGAATGGATACCCAAAATATCTGAAATACAATTATATACCTAAAATATTAATTATATATAGACTTAATATAACATATTTATCCAAAATTATAATTATAAATCTGAATATATTAATTAATTTTAGACTAAAATGACTAAAATATCCAAAATAAGTAAAATATACAAAAAAATTTAGTTATATATGACGAAATTTAATTATTTTTTTTTTCAAATTTAATCAATTTTCATTTTTTAAAATAATTTTTTGGGTATCCGAACCCAAACCGAACCCGAATGGAACCAAATCGAACCCGAACCAAAATTCTAAAATATGCAAATAGGTTTTATATCTCTAAACCTGAAAATACGAACCAAATCTAAAAGGATATCCAAACACCCAAACCTAATCTTTTATATAATGAGGGAGTTTCTCTCCCCCTCATGCATCCACCTCATCATCTTAAAATTGACACCTATCCCTTTTTTTTGGATTTTTTTGTCTCAAAAGCATCTTTTGTAATTTCAATTTCAATTGTTTCTTCATCTGGACCCATTTTCAATACATAAATACATTCCAATAAATACAAGTGGAAAACCATATTCTAAATGTTAACTATAAATATATCATAAAATATATAAAAATAATAATTTACTTCAAAATAAATAAATGTATCAAAATTATATTAAAAAAAAAATTAGTAGATGAAAAATATAATCCACATATACAATGAAAAAGTGTTATTTACATAAAATAAATGATACATGACATAAATAATATATGAACTGAAAAACTTAAATTATATATAAAAAAAATAACTCATGATAAGAAAAAACTATATGCTGTAAAAAAAAACTATATAGTAGATTATTGAAAAATCAAACAAAAAAAAATTATTTTTAACAAAACTAATCTCAACTTAAATATCATAATCCAAAATTATATATATATATATTTCTAAAAAAAATATCTAAAAACTTTTTTTAGAAAAAAAAAATGATCAGGGAAGAAAAAGTAACAAATTCGATCCACTAATGGATGTAAACCTAGATCATTTGATGAAAAATAAAAAGAGATGACATTTTACTTATCGAATGCACGAAAAATATAAAAATCAAAGGTCAAACACCTTTATATTCTAGATACAACAAATGATATGAGAAACAAAATCTAAGCTATAAAAACATAAAATGTTAGACGGATTCAAAACAACATTATTACATTTGATATAAAATAAAATTAAAAACTAATATTAACTGAAAGAAGATTATAAATGAACCAATTAGAAAAAATTAAAATCTATATAAATAATAATAAACAAAAAAATAATATAAAATTAACTAATTACTAAAGGAATAGAACTTTACAATTAATTATAACTAAAAAAATTAAAAAAAAAATAGAAAATCAAAATTATTGAAAATAAAGACATACTTCCGCGCATGCGGAGACTAAAAATTCCTAGTATTTCCAATGGCTAGTTTTGTATCAGCTCTTGTGTTATTCCTTGACTCTCCAGCCACGTGTTATTCCTTGACTCTCCAGCCACGTGTTATTCTAAGATTCGTTAATACAAAACCGGTCTCTGTTTAACAAAATCGCCGGTTCAGTCTCTTAAAAATGAGATTGATTGTTGTTGGTCGTTCGATCGTTTGACCGGTACACATCAGTAAAACTCTCCGAAGGACGAAAACAAAGAAATTCGTTTTAGGGCAGTGGCAGAGAGTGTGACACAAAAAGTCTGAAGAAAATCGAAAAACCCCAAAATCTCCAGCTGCGAAAGATGAGCAATTGGAAGACTCTTCTCCTTCGAATCGGCGAGAAGGGCCCCGAGTACGGCACTTCCTCCGACTACAAAGAACATATTGTCAGTACTCTCTCACTCTCTCTCGCATTCGCTCTTAAACCCTAATTTTCTCTGTCAAGTTGGTTTTTGTGCATATCGCTTAGTGTGTGTGTGTATTGTTCATCCTTTTCCTCTAATCAACTTCTCCGTTTTGTGTATACGCAGGAGACTTGTTTTGGTGTTATTCGGAGAGAAATCGAGCGTTCTGGGGACCAAGTTTCGCCTGTAAGTTTGACATGTTCTTGATTTTTTAACTTTATGAAATTTGTCACTGATTCTTTACACTAATTGCGTTATTTAGGATTTGCAATTTTTCATAAGCTCCAAGTTCATATCTGTTGAGAGGTTCAATGTAAAGAAAAAAAAATAGTTTTTTTTTTGTTACATTTTCATCACCATATAACAATGTGGTTAGCATTTATGTAAATATTATTTCATGTCTCAGTTCTTCACCCATATTTTTCTCACTATTTGTGATTTTCATCTTAACAGTTTCTACTGCAATGTGCTGAACAGTTGCCTCATAAGATTCCCTTGTATGGGACTTTGGTAAGTCTCTAATAAACTAAACCCTTGTTTCCGTTTCTGGGTATGTTTTGGATACTGGGCATGCGTGTAGATGTGTTTTAGGTAGATATTTCGATTAAGTCTTAAAATATATCTGTGGAGTGGATGTATATCAATGAAGAATTAGCTCAGAAGCAATTACCCAAGAATAACTTGAAAAAAATTACTTCATAAACCAATAAAGAAGGAAACTTTTTCCTTAAGGTGGATCATTTTGTGTGTTAACATATCATACATAGCATATTGTTGAAATTTTTATTGTCTTATATGATATGTGTGAATTGATGGATATCAAATAAGAATTAGCTCTGAAGCAATATCCCAAGGATAGCTTGGGAAAACCACTTCATCGACCAAAAACTATGGAAAAGCCTTATTGCGGATCATTTTGTGCCTAACATATCATAGATGACATATTGTAGTAATATACTTATTCATAGAACTGGCGGTCTTAGTTGGTGACATCGTAAAGAAACACATAGTAACGTTTCCTACTTCTGAGTAATGAAGAAAATGTTACATCATTGTTTTTTTCTGTATGAGGGAGTATGCAGTAACATATTTTCGGAATTTGGTTTTGTGTTCAGCATTTGGATCCCTACTGAACTGAGATATCCTGTTTCCTGTTATATATTACTTCAATTTAATTTGGTATATATGCTTTGAAATTTGATGGATGTCTTTGCACTGTTTAAGATTGGTTTGTTGAACTTGGAGAATGAAGACTTCGTCCAGAAGATAGTAGAAAGTATTCACGCTAATTTCCAGGTGACTAATAATGACCAAGAAGAGTTTTGTTTAATTGATAAATAAGTTTTTCCACTTACTTCTGTTTATAATGTAACTGCTTTTACTGGATTGAACATGACAGGTCGCTTTAGATTCTGGAAACTGCAACAATATCCGTATATTGCTACGTTTTATGACTTCCCTGGTATGGATACTAATCTTGTTACACAGTCGCTTCAATAATCTGATATGTAAGTTTATATTTTCTAATACACCAAAACCGTAGGAAAAATTAAAAGCATACATGAATATATACACTAGTTGCTCAAATTTCGAGATGTTTGTCTATTTTTCTAACATGTTCTCTTTGTTTTCTGTAGTTGTGTAGTAAGGTTATTCAACCTGCTTCTTTGATTGTCGTGTTCGAAACATTGTTATCATCTGCTGCCACCACTGTGGATGAAGAGAAGGGAAATCCATCATGGCAGGCACAAGCTGACTTTTACGTTATATGCATCTTGTCAAGCCTCCCGTGGGGAGGAGCAGAACTCGCTGAGGTACTGCTATTGGATTAAAGACATATCAGAAATTATCTTGTTATGATATTTGCATTGAAGGCTATTAGAATACAGGATGATGAATTTCCCTCTTTCTTGCAGCAAGTTCCTGATGAGATTGAAAGAGTGTTAGTCGGGATTCAAGCTTATTTGAGCATTCGAAAGCATTCTTCATCCTCTGGTTTAAACTTTTTTCACAACTGCGAATCAGAAAACAGTCTTGCTGAGAAGGTTTGATTTTAATGTTGAATTTTTGAAGTTGTTGAATTTTTCTCGGTAGATGTCTTGGCAGATGCATAAATCAGATGTGGTTGTATAAATCTGTGCAACGTTTCGTTCTCTGCCTTTATATATTTGTTCGAGATCGTAATTTGTTGAATTTTGTATCATCATTTAGTAACTTTTGGTTTGTCTTTGGTGTCTTTTAGGATTTCGTGGAGGATCTATGGGATCGAATACAGTCTCTGGCTGCCAATGGATGGAAAGTTGATAGTGGTATGCATGTCTTTGTAATGTTTTCATTATTCTATCTATCACTAAGACTGCAATCCACTTCAACCCTCTCCTTTAATTTCCCTGTCTACATTCTTCTATCCTACTAGAAATGTTTGTTGTATATCACCATTGATGAAAATTTAGCGCTTTTCCTATGTTCTAGTTCCTAGGCCTCATCTCTCGTTCGAAGCTCAGCTTGTTGCTGGAAAATTTCATGAGCTACGCCCCATTAAATGTATGGAACCACCGAGTCCACCTTCTGATCTTTCAAGAGCATACATTGGCAAGCAAAAGCATGATGCTTTGACGAGATATCCTCAGAGGATTCGCAGGTTGAATATATTTCCAGCTAATAAAATGGAGGTGATATTCTGCTTTGTGGTGTCTATGTTTATCTGGAATTTTATTACACTTCCTCCAATTTCAGTCATCAACATCTATTTTCTCCAATCTATCATAGCTGTAGATTGATATATAGGTTGTATGATGTCGGTTCATATTCCTTTCTTCTAATTCCGGAATTATTAAACTCACAGGATGTACAATCTATCGATCGCTTTGTCGTTGAGGAGTATTTACTGGATGTGCTCCTCTATTTAAATGGATGGTATGTATTTTGCAAAACAGGAGTGCTCTTGGTTTTCTATGTCCCTGTTATATTTTCCTTGCATAGTAGACTGTCGTCCATGTATGCTGATTTTCGTGTAGATATTTAGTCAAGTGCTATCTAAATATATAACCTGAGTTTGAGGTGCAATAAGCTAAGTTTAAGACTTACTCTGCGAACAATATAATCACTGAACAATTTATGAATTGTGCTGAATCGGCTTGGCGACTGATTTGCTACGGAGTATTGCTTTTGTGTTGAGTATCTAATTTAACCTCCCCCTCTTGTCCATCCTGATGGTTCTTGAATTACCTAGCATATAGTTGTTTCTTATTCTACATCTTAGCTTTTGCTGAGTCTTTTTTGTTTTTTGGTCACCTTTTAAATTTTGATTGCCTTCTTAAACCCTTTAGAATTTTATTTCACTAATTAATTTATTGCAAAGATAGTCGGAAGGAGTGCGCTTCCTACATGGCTAATCTTCCTGTCCCCTTTCGGTATGAGTATCTTATGGCAGAGACACTATTTTCTCAGGTGAAGTTCTGCTCTTTTATAAATTTGGAATTTATCTCTCTATTAAGTGTTTCCAATGTTTATGAAAGCATAATGATAGTCCTTTTCGGGCAGATTATACCATTTTTTTTCCAGGAAAGTTTCTCTTAGAACCGTGGTTTTTAGATATAACAATTGGATCTCCTTTTTATTTTTTATTTTTCCAGATACTGCTGCTACCACAGCCACCGTTCAAGACTCTTTATTATACACTCGTAATTATGGATCTTTGTAAGGTAGCAACAAAGGATTACTCTGATCATTCTATGTTTTTTAGATCACTGGTGTCATTTGTTTCTGCTACCTGATTAATTTCAAATATTCAATAATTTTAGGCTCTTCCGGGTGCCTTTCCTGCTGTTGTTGCTGGAGCTGTTCGTGCACTGTTTGAGAAAATTTCCGACTTAGACATGGAATCCAGGACACGTCTTATCCTCTGGTTTTCACACCACTTGTAAGTATAGGTTTTCATTTTTATTTACGTCTTGTTTTTAGTTATCAAGAAAAGGTGGTTCAGTGTATAACTTTTGTGGATAATACATGATAGAAAATTATCAGCTTTTTATTTAGCCAAGTTGATGATTGTAATTGGAGCATAAAATATGGATTTCTAATAGACATGAATTTGGGTCTATTTTACTTTATGCTTTCTAATATCAAGTTTTAGGGTGGGTTCAATATTTTTTTCAACTGACAATATGTTTACGTGATGAAATGTCCTGTTTGAGTCTTTGCTTAGTTGATTAATTGAGAAATCAGTTATTCATCACAGTATGTTGATTACATATTTTGTTTTGTTATCAATGAACCATGTTGAACAGATCCAACTTCCAATTCATTTGGCCGTGGGAAGAGTGGGCGTATGTGTTGGACCTTCCCAAATGGGCCCCTAAGCGTGTATTTGTTCAGGAGGTTCTGCAAAGAGAAGTACGCTTATCTTATTGGGATAAAATTAAGCAGGTATTAGATTTTTGGTATGACTTAAATATTCTGATATGTTAGAAAATCTGAGGCTATTAGGAACTGCCGAACTTAAGAAACTATCAGGCTGTTAGGACCTGTGTTTCATCTTCAGTTCCAAATGGCTTTAATTTTCCACTAAAGAAGTTATTTTGTTTTCTCTCTGTGTCAAATAGAGCATCGAGAATGCGAGTGCCCTAGAAGAGTTGCTTCCTGCAAAGGCTGGTCCGGCTTACAGGTATTCCTTGGAAGAGGGTAAAGAGAAAACAGAAGAACATCAATTGTCAGCTGAATTGAACAGGAAGGTTAAGGAAAAAAAATCTGCACGTGATATGATGTCGTGGATTGAAGAAACGATATATCCAGTTCATGGATTTGAAGTTACGCTTACAGTAGTTGTACAGACCTTACTCGACATCGGATCAAAAAGTTTCACTCATTTGGTCACTGTCCTGGAGCGATATGGCCAAGTATTTGCAAAACTTTGTCCTGACAATGATAAACAAGTGATGCTATTATCTCAAGTGAGTACATACTGGAAAAACAATGTACAAATGACGGCGGTGGCAATCGATAGGATGATGGGTTATAGACTCGTATCTAATCAGGCAATTGTTAGATGGGTCTTCTCCCCGGAAAATGTCGATCAATTTCATGTGTCTGATCAGCCATGGGAGGTATAAGTGGCATTCCAACTCATTCGTTTTTGCAGTGCATGTCCTGAGTTTTGTCTGCTTTCTAAAGAGCTTGTTTTTGTTTCTATCTATGCAGATACTTGGGAATGCACTTAACAAGACTCATAATCGTATCTCTGATTTGAGGAAAGAAATATCAAACATTACCAAAAATGTTTTGGTTGCTGAGAAAGCTTTAGCAAACGCACGAGTAGAGTTGGAGGCTGCTGAGAGCAAACTTTCCCTAGTGGACGGTGAGCCTGTTCTCGGTGAAAATCCAGCGAAGATGAAGCGTTTGAAATCAACGGTGGAGAAGACAGGGGAGGCAGAGGTATCTCTTCGGGAGTCCCTAGAGGCAAAAGAGGCCCTTCTTAACAGAGCTCTCTCTGAAACTGAGGTATCATTATATAAACTTTGTTCCCTGTTTTACTTTTTAGTGTACTGTTTCGCTTTGTATTCATTAATTACTTTCCTTGTGCATAGATTCTACTGCTCCAGCTGTTCCAGAGTTTTTCCGCAGTCCTGAAGGAACGGCTTCCAGAACCAACAAAAGCGAGATCATTGCAGGATCTAAAATCTATAGGTGCGGAAGATGAGAACTCATCTGCGATGGAGGTAGATAGTGAGAATGGAAACCCAAAGAAAAGGTCCGAAATCGGTGAGAGAGAACAGTGGTGCTTATCAACACTTGGCTATCTCACGGCGTTTACAAGACAATACGCGAACGAGGTAAAATAACATAAAAGAGTTAGTTGTGTGTTGTAAGAGGTTAAGATTTAATAAACTGACGAATCTTACTTGTTTCTCTGTCTTGTAGATATGGCCTCACATGGAGAAGCTGGAGTCGGAGGTGTTCTCTGGAGAAGATGTTCATCCTCTCTTTCTTCAAGCTATATTCTCTGCACTTCAATTCCCTTTACAATGATCTCTTCTTTTCATCCGAAACCTATGTCCTTTTTTGTTTTTGTTTTAATCAGATCTTTGACATTCAAGTTTCATTAGGAAGTCGATGAGAATCATAAAATTGGAAAACAAAGAAGAGAGTTAGTTCGTTTCGCAGTGTAATGTTGTCCTTTTCTCACTGAAAAAGAAAAAGAAATTGTTTCGTCAAAACGAGTTTTATTAGTTTAACATCATTGTTTGCTTGGATAAGCCTAATTTGCACAATGCGATTTGATAGTGGTGAGATCATTGTAGCTGGTTATAGAATTTGAATGGTAAATCGATGATTATCGATTGTTAGTTGTGGTTCAATAATTAAAAATTGTTTGTAAAATTGTCTGGTTACACAATAAAATGTGATTTTGTATGTGAATCGTAGAACCGAGTTTTTTTTCCTTTTAGTAACCATATGGAATCAAGATCTTCGATGTACGTACATAACCAATGGTAATTATGATTTGTTGTAAATTTGCAAAATTTAGGAATTGTTGTTGAAATATGGCCATGCCTAATTGCCTAGTTCAAATATAAGCTGTTGAAATTTGGGGCTTCTATAAAACCCATTATCTCTTTATGGATATTTATGGGTCCATAAATTTGTTGGCGACGTGGACATGAAGATATCTTCTGTTCCTTCGATTTCTCCCAACATTGGGCTCATTTTGTCTTTTCTATTTCTCTTAGCAACGAGGTAGTTCACTGGGGAATACAAAATGGACTTCAGCTACACAAGCATGGTGAAGAGCTAATACCCCCGTTTAGAGTAAAAAATTTTCTCATTAGCCTTCTCATAATCTCACTAGCTACCTCTCTCTTATTGTTTTTTATTTATTTTATCCTCATATTTCCTCTTTAATTTAATAATATCTTATTTCAATACAAAATAAAATAAATAAAAAAAAATAATCTAATTTTGAATCATTTACGGAATCCACATCTTCATCTTCTTCATGGTGGTAGCGAGAGGTTTGGGGTTTGGTATCTATCTTCATTTTTTTTGCTGCATTATCTCCATATTGAAGCTGTTTGGAAACTTCATAAGGTGAGCCATTTTGTTGCATTATCTCCTTTATATGTGCTTTGATTTTTTTAATGGTGGAGTGTTAGACATTGTTGTTCTTGGTCCTCCACCATAGTTCTGAAATTTTTGTGGATCATTGGGTAATTGAAATTCTTTGCTAATTTGATTGAAAAGGAGCTTGCATGTTTAACAAGAGCAGTTAGAATGGTTAAATGCGTATCGAATCATTCTGAATCATAGTAAATCATAGTAATTTTGTAGATAAAATAAAATTTATGGGTACACGAACTGGGTATTACTAAACCGCAACTGGTATTACTAAGACAACAGGTATTACTTAATGCAACTGGTATTACTGAGCATGCTTCGAAAACTGGTATTACTGATAAAACCAATATTACAAGAATAACATGTATAACTAGGTTACTTTTCATCGTGACTATAATAGTCATCTTGCGGCTAATCTTGGGTTCTCCTTAGTGGCAGTCTTTCCTCCCTTCTTGCCATAGGGTTTCTCCGTGCAGGGGAGATTTCTGTTTGGAGTTCATCCATCCGCAGATGTATAGTCTTCAATTCTTTCTTCAGCATTCGCTGAACCTCGGCGAGTAAAGGTTCCACCAAAAGTGTTTGGGGTCCAGTTTGAGGTTGGGTTCCTTCCGGCTCTTCTTCATTGTTGTTGTTGTTGTTCCTGCTGTTTTCAGACATGTTTAACTCTCTTTTAATCACTTAGCAAATATATATCATCCCGATTTCTGGTATATGTGGAGAGGTTAAAAGGAACAGATTTGGCTACCTATGTTACCAAAGTGCACTTACCTTTTCGGTTGCACATCCAGAGAAAACTCCAGAGTTAAGCGTGCTTAAGCTGGAGTAGTCAAAGGATGGGTGACCTACCGGGAAGTCATTCGCGGTACCGTGTGAGTGAGGCCAAAACACGGGGAACAGTCACGTGGTGATTGCAGGGTCAGTATATCATGACTTTAAACCTCTCGATTAACGTTCCGACCGTCGGACAGGGGTGGGCCGGCCCATGGGCCTAGTGAGAGGACATGGGGGCTCACTGGTAGGGACGGTTGGGGCGTTATAAGTGGTATCAGAGCTGGTTAGCAGTCCCAGTTCTGACCTGGGAGGCGTCTTAGGAACTGTCTTGGTGCGCAACGGGGATGTTGCGCTCTGTGAGTTGGGGTGAATTGTAGCATCCCGATTTCTGGTATATGTGGAGAGGTTAAAAGGAACAGATTTGGCTACCTATATCACCAAAGTACACTTACCTTTTTGGTTGCACATCCAGAGAAAACTCTAGAGTTAAGCGTGCTTAAGCTGGAGTAGTCAAAGGATGGGTGACCTACCGGGAAGTCATTCGTGGTACCGTGTGAGTGAGGCCAAAACACGGGGAACAGTCACGTGGTGATTGCAGGGTCAGTATATCATGACTTTCAAACCTCTCGGTTAATGTTCCGACCGTCGGACAGGCCAAGTTCGGTCCGATCGAAGGTATGAGTAGAAAGTTGTATCCTCGTTTCCAAATCGTGTCTGTGTTGTGCTGATCCGAGACCAGTCTGTTGAGATGTGAGTTTTGGTTAGGCAAATGTGGTCCGTTTGACCTGAATCTTTGCAGGAAGCTTCTGGAGTCGTAGATCTAGCTTCCGGTTGAAGTAGAACGTATTCGGAGCTTCAGAGCATAAGATTCCTATTGTTTATCGTGGTTAAGGCTAAGGTGAGGGCTTTCCGCAGAATTCCGCACTTTCGTCTAGGACGTTGTATATGGAATTTAGTACGAAATGTGATATGTTTCTCTGATCGAGTCTAGGTAGTTTTGCTTGTAAATTGGACTTAGGAATATAGATGATTCAACCCATTGTTTGTGCATTCAAATGTAAATTATTTTCTTGACATATGTTTATTTATTTGTTTAGTCCAGTAAGTTAGACGTTAGGGATTGCGGGGGAACAGAGACGGACTTCTGTACTTGCGCCACGTGTTGTGTGCGAGATGGTGCTGGGCAGGTTAGTCGATCTGTTGTCCAGTGCCTTCAGAGATCGATAATCGTCTATGGGCGGTGCCATTGGACACTTATTCCATGTTGTCTTCTTTGGGGGGTGCCGACGGTCACAAGATCCGTCAATAGGACCGTTGTTTGTTGTTTGGGTACTTTAGGTGTCGTGATTGCTCATGTTTAGTCTGTTTTTCATGTTTGGAGTGCTATGACCAGATTGCGTTTTCTGTGATTAACATCCCATACCTCACTGAGTAACTCCCCTGTTACTCACCCCTCTTTCTTCTCTTTTCAGTAGATTTATGCTATGACGATCGGGTGCTACTTTTGGGATTTTACGGTTTTTAATATTTTATTTTAAACATTATTTTAAGATTTTATTCGATTTATTGAATTTATGAGATTTATTAAATGATTTTCGAAAATAAAGTTGAAATTTTATTAATTGGAGTATTTGAGACATAAGTTAAGTTTGGTGGCACGCCGTTCTCGAGTGAGGATGAGACGGGTGCAGGGTCAGTATATCATGACTTTAAAACCTCTCGGTTAACATTCCGACCGTCGGACAGGGGTGGGCCGGCCCATGGGCCTAGTGAGAGGACATGGGGGCTCACTGGTAGGGGTGGTTGGGGTGTAATAAGTGGATCAGAGCTGGTTAGCCGTCCCAGTTCTGACCTGGGAGGCGTCTTAGGGACTGGTCTTGGTGTGCAGCGAGGACGTTGCACTCTTTGAGTGGGGGTAAATTGTAACATCCCGATTTCTGGTGTATGTGGAGAGGTTAAAAGAATTGATTTGACTACCTATGTCACCAAAGTGCACTTACCTTTTCGGTTGCACATCCATAGAAAACTCAAGAGTTAAGCGTGCTTAGGCTGGAGTAGTCAAAGGATGAGTGACCTACCGGGAAGTCATTCGCGGTACCCTGTGAGTGAGGCCAAAACACGGGGAACGGTCACGTGGTGATTGCAGGGTCAGTACGTATATCATGACTTTTAAACCTCTCGGTTAACATTCTTACCGTCGGACAGGGGTGGGCCGGCCCATTGGCCTAGTGAGAGGACATGGGGGCTCACTGGTAGGGACGGTTGGGGCGTTATAAGTGGTATCAGAGCTGGTTAGCCGTCCCAGTTCTGACCTGGGAGGCGTCTTAGGACATGTCTTGGTGCGCAACAGGGACGTTGCGGTCTGTTAGTCGGGGTGAATTGTAGCATCCCGATTTCTGGTATATGTGGAGAGGTTAAAAGGAACAGATTTGACTACCTATGTCACCAAAATGCACTTACCTTTTCGGTTGCACATCCAGAGAAAACTCCAGAGTTAAGCTTGCTTAAGCTGGAGTAGTCAAATGATGGGTGACCTACCGGGAAGGCATTTGCGGTACCGTGTGAGTGAGACCAAAACACGGGGAATGGTAACGTGGTGATTGCAGGGTCAGTATATCATGACTTTCAAACCTCTCTGTTAACGTTCCGACCGTTGGACAGGGGTGGACCGGCCCATGGGCCTAGTGAAAGGACATGGGGGCTCACTGATAGGGACGGTTGAGGCGTTATAAAACAAGTCAAAGATAACCGAAATCTCCCGCATATTTCTCTCCTTTTGATTGTTTTGATTGACACTCACAATGGTGATTCTCAGGGGTTCGTTTGAACATGTTCCAATCAAATCAGTGATCAATCTAAAAGGAAAGAGAAGATAGGTAGTTTAAAGATTTTTGTTGCTGATCAATTGACCAAATTTCCCTTTTGATGAGTTTTTACTTTGTTAGTTTAACTTATCTAATATTGATTTCTATTTTAATTAAAAAATTATAGGTTTTGAAAATTACTTTTTATGTTAATTTTCCAGAAAAAAATATTATATACATCAAGTTAATTTCCTTTTTAATGAGTTTTTTCTTTATTAATTTAACTTATCTAATATTGATTCAATGATTTTTATTTTAATTAGAAAATTATAGTTTTTAAATTTTTAGTACATTTAAAAATGTATAATTAAAATGCTGATTTGAAATATTCTTATTGGTTGTTTAAAATTTTAAGTGGACACTATTAGAGGTTTATAACCTCAACTTTTATATATTGATAGATATAGGGTATTATTTTATTTGTTTTCTATCAAGCCTCTTTTCTTTTATCAAAACAAAAACGGAAAAGGGAGATCATACTCACACATGCTTGTCTCTATGGGCTTTCAAGACATGTCAAGCTCGATGTATAGTCAGATTTAAGTAAATTTTGTGCGAAGTTAACTTTGGATTCTTGGAATGCTTCAGTGACAAGAACTTCCTAGTAGATTTGTCCACCTACGGTTTTCTACTTAGTAAGATCTGCAATCAACTGTTATGATGATGATCACTTAAGTGCTAGTGTAACATAATTTTCAACTTCAATAAAATGAATTAATTATCATAAGTTTAATATATATATATATATAGCATAAGAAAAGTGTCAGTTGTGAGTTTTTTCCTGACAACAACGCCTATTTCATTCTTATACTGACACATATGATAAGTAGAAAAGAAAGTAACGATCAAGAAAAGAAAACGACAAAGTAGAAGAGAAAATGACGAGCGGAGAGGAAAGAGTGCCGACAACGAGAAAAGAAAAATAGAGAAATTACCTTTGTATAAATAAGGGTTTTGTTCGACCTAGAAAACACACGGAAAAACCTTATCAAACACTTAAGACTTAGAGAGCAAAAGAGAGAAATTTGTTAATATTGATCGGCAGTTGGACGATCAAAATCCTTTTGTTCTTTAGTCCCTTTTATTCGATCAATAAGAAATCTCTTAAACCCATAACTGAATTCTTTCTTTAATAAAAGAGTTAGAGAATTCGAGTTCAACAAAAAGTAATGAAAAAGAAACACAAAAAGTGTGTTAACATAGTATAGAACCTCCCCCAAAGTTGCTTAAAACTTTCCTTACTCTGATAGTAATCAACTGATGGGATCGATAATATATAATCATAGAAGTAAAGATAAGAGTACGAGATAAGTGCAACAAATAGTAAATATAAAAAATTCATAGAAAGAGAGAGAATATGGTACTCTAATCAACACTCCTCTAGGTTCTAGCTCGGCTCGTGGATGTGGCTCCTGGTAGCTCGCTCGAGATGCTCATTTGAGTGAGTGTGTGTAGAGCTGGTGCCGGTCTCATAGACACTGGTTCTCAGTGGTAATGGGTCACCATGCTCCATTATGTCTAAGGTTCTCCTGTAGAAAATACTATGGGGAGCTCTGATCATGGAGAGAAATTTCCAAATCATGTGTAGTAGGCAACTGTTCTTCTCCTAGCTCTCCTGGCTCTCCATCGTATCCCTCTATTGGGAGCATGGTAACATGATCATACCCCTCTCGACCTACGAAGGCACATGCACAAGTCTTACCAATCTGGTAGATGTATATGAAGTGATATAAGTAGGTGATGTCCAGAGGATTTCTATTTTTGGCGCTGTTCTGCGGAAGAGGTTCAACACTATGAAGTCTGAAAAACGGATTAAAAAGACCTCCAATGCTCTCATTCCTCTCCGTACTCTTGCCCTTTGGCACACCACAGAACTTCTTATCCATAAGAACCTAAGCAAAAATGGTTCTCAAGTTCACCTCAGCAGGTGCTCAAAACTTGCCGGGGAGCGCTGCACTTATGACGTAATGGAATAATGCGATTTTCTCATGTTGCAAGTTATCAGATTCTTTTAGCACACAATGTGTTGCAAAGGATCTTCGCCATGATTATGAGTATCGGGATTCTGATTATTTCCTACTTGGCTGTAGTATCCTTGAATATGCGACTATAAGATCACATATTCTGGATATGCGAGTATAGGATCTTCGCCATGATCATGAGTATCATTGCCTACTTGGATATGCGACTATAAGATCACATATCCTGCTGTCAGAATCTTCTAAAGGAAATAGGTACCTTGAGATCTAAGATCAAACTATATACACCGCACATATTGGTAAGAGAGAACACATTATTTTTCCTAAGAAACAAGTAATGCAGTGTTTCTTGTCTGGCCAGTTCATTATTGCCATCCTCAAAAACCAAGGCGCTTGATGCTAAGTTGCGTGAGAATGGGATAGAAAGGGTAGTTAGTAGTAGCGATTATACCAATTATCATAACTAGACATGCACACTGGATCTCATTTTTTATCCCAAAATTCTCTAGATCTTCAGTGGTAATGTAGGTTCTTGTAATTCCGATTCACCGAGGAAGACTTTGACCTTGTCGAAGATGAAACCAAAACACCAAAGATCAACACGCGATTTAACGAGTTTACAGTCTATAAAGACAGCTACATCTCGTGGGAGACCGTCCTCCCAAATACTTCACTAAACTCAGAGAAAGGATCAGTAGTACACAACCCGTACCTTTGATCAAGGTTCGCGATACAAAGAACTCAAAAACCGAAACAAAGATTACACAATCTCTCAAGCTTATGATCGATCAACAAAAGCAAAAACGATAAGGTAACTCTTCATTGATCTTCGAAAAACCTTGCTTGATCACCTTGGATTGTATATGATGTATCCTCAAAAACTGAGGTTACGGTGGGATGATGGATTGAAAGCTGGCCATACAGCGCTCTCTTTCAAGCCGGTTGGATGGATGATGGATATGTGTGATTGACTCTATCAATCATTGGGTATGATTGCCTCTCTCAATCCTTGGGTATGATTGCCTCTCTCAATCCTTGGCAGAACTAGGTTGTTTGAATCACACAAACAAACTGATCCTGTGTTTTCTGAAGAACAATTGAATCACTCAATTGACCTAAAGAAAAGGAAATTTTAATCAAAGATACTCTTTGAAAAAAACAAAAAACTTTTATATAACTTTTTAATTGATTGAAAGGTGTTTTTTACAATGGTTAGCTATGAACTTGTATGGCAATCTGGAGGTTCTGGTTCCATCTCCTCCTCATGTGGCTCTTCTTCACTTTCTGAACTAGAATAATCTCCATACTCTTCTTCAGCAGATAGAATTTGATCTTCTTGCTCCCATTCATCTTCATATGGATCTTCTTCTTCCATTTGTTTTTTACCTGAAATAAAAGAAACACAAAATGTATGAATGTATCCAAAGTACTACAAATGGATATTAAAAGATTATGGACCTGACGAAAAATAATAGAAACTATTGGTCTGACTCTTTTTATATATACATTTTTCTGAAATGATATGAATTAAAATAATTGCTATGACCAAAATCTAAACTAAGAAACAGTTATTGGACACAACATATTCAAACTTAAACTCAGACTTAAATGCAAGTGCACACAGTTTCTAATTATGGAAACAAATAAATCTTGTGCCTAATATTTTTTTTCTTGACTTTAAGAAATGCAAATGATTTATGGAATGCAGACTAAATGATAATCACATATCAATGCAGCTAGTAATATTCACCAAAACTAATGCAAATGCTTAACTAGTGCAAATGACACAATTTTTTTATTTTTTCTTATAATTTTTAATTATAATGAAATGCAACAATTCTAACTAAAGAAACTAGATGCAAACAATGATCTAATGCTGTCAAACGAATTGGTGGTAATATGCAATGAATATGATTTTCCTCCTTTTTTAAAAAAAATGTCAATGAATGATTGCTATAAACGGGCTAAGCTTCTCTGGAACATATTTATTGGCTTGATCTTGATAATAGGTGTGACTTTGTTTAGGGGAATAGAGCTGTTGAGTCTTGATGAAGATCTGCTCTAAAGATGGTAAGTTGTGTTTGAATTTGATCCTCTTGGTCTTGTGGTTTCTGGTGCATGGTAAGACTTTATCTGATTCTCCTGGTTGGTTTAATGTCTCCAATGATTGGTTTGATTCTTCTCCTGGTCGCCATAAATAGGTCAGGTTGCTCCTAAACCGACCTGGTTTAGAGATTTCCTTAAATGGGACCAAGTTGACATGTTTTGGGAAATTAATGATAACTTGAGGCTCCATTAGATGCTTCGTCTAATCTTGGGCTTGTTGTAACCATGAGAATTTCATTAACAATCTCCAAGTGGTCTGAGGTCAAGATTGTGAGTGAGTTGGGCTGTGCAGATCGATCTTTGTCCTGGTTGCGCTGTGCAGTCGGAATCCGATTTGGCAACTTGTAAAATCCATAACTTCCATGTATGAATTATTTTTGATGTGAATCCAGTTTTTCCTGCTTCCTTTTTGAGCTTAGAATCCAAAACAATTGGATTTTTTGCTTAATTACTCTTGGTTTGGTCGGGCCGGTCCATTTAGTGGTCGTCGGTCTTCTTCGGGTCCATTGATGATCTTATGGATTGAACCTCCAATAACTTCTTCTTGGGAAGCGTTTTTGGGATGATTATTCTTCGTGGTGTCTCCTAGTTGGGTTGAGTGCGTGATACAAGTGCTTTTTGAGCTGGAATGTTTGGTCTTGGTATCCATTTGAGTTGAACTCAGCTCGCTAGTCTCTTTAGCTCTCCTCAGCTTCATGTTTCTCTCCTCCATGGTTGGCTCCGGGTAGGATAGCCTGGTACTAGTTCTGAGGGATACATCAGTCTACTGACTTGTATCTGTTTTCTTATCTTTTCGTATGACCCGATTGAACTCATCGGGGAAGAAGAAGACTCCTCTTTATACGATGACTTGATCAGCCGCTGGGTCGACTTGGGCTTAATCCACCATAAAATTGAATCAGGCCCAACCTGAATATTCATGAAGCCCAAAAGCAACCAATGGTATGTTGAAGGTAATCCGACAAAACTCCACCTTTGAGCATCAAATTTATCCTCAAAACATCCGCTGTAACCTTTGATCTCCTTTCTCTCTTGTGAAGCTGAACCGACAACTAAAACTTCAGTCGGCAACCGTGGCGATCGATTAGCGCCTCCGAGAAGATCTTCTTCTTCCTGTTTAAGAAAAGAAAGCGACTTTTCCCAAAAAAATCCACAAATGACGAAACACTAACCTTTCGCCTTCCTTGCATGTGAGCTCCACCTCAACCTGAGCATTTACTGGAGCTATAAACTTTGCTTCCTGGTCTGTTTCTTCCATCGTCGACCCCAACTATATGATTTGGCCTTTTGTGTGTACTTAAAAGACCACTACAAAATCAAAGTAGTATAGATAGTTCAAACCAAAGAAGATAAAGGTTACACTACAAATCTACGAGAGTAAAGTAGAGCTAAGACGAAAGTTTTGTTTGTTTGTTTTTCTAAAGCGAAGCAAAGATTTAAAATGTACAAGATTCAATGTATAAGCAAAGCGTTAGGTCAAAGGCAAATTCAAAGGAATTCAGAGATCGTGAACCAGAGAATCGAACAGGGAAATCATTAAGCGTTCTAGAACTTAAAACACTGATTTATAAGTAACCTAGTGTCGTAGTATCAATTACTATGTCTAACAACCTTAGATTCTAAACTTTCGTTTGAATTCAGGAAACTAATCATGCATTAATACCAGGTTTGATATGTTCACAAAATGCTCTAACATCAACTTTAGTTGGCTAAAGACGTTTTGCTCATATATGTTCTTTCAGGCATTTAAAAAATCACTTTTGGTGCATTAAACAACCTAATATCAGAAACTAGGTAGCTAATAAAGTTTTAGCATCAAGATCAACAATAGATGAAGAACTAAAAGATGATAGATCCCTATTCTAACATATATAACTCAACGATTCATTAATTCCCTTGAAACCCTTAACCTAACTACAAAACTAGTCATGCATGGAGAAGCAAATCACAACAAGAGATGAAGAGAAATTCATGAATGAAATAGAACATATACAAAAGGGGGTTCAGAATTCTTCTCAAAGTGTTGCAGAGATTCTTGTTTCAAATCTACAAGTCAAAACTCTCTAAAACTCAATAGAGATGTTGTCTAAATCCCAAAAACTCAGCAAAGTGACCCCCCCCCCCTCCTTTTTTCAAGAGAGGGCTGCCCTTTTATTCTCCTCCCTTGCGTCGAAAATTAGGTAAATTGACTTTTCTTAAATTTTCTCCTGCGTCTGGAGCGGGTGCTCCATTTGAAACTTAGATACTTTTCCTTCATTTCGACTTCCTTTTGCTCCACTTTGACTTCTTTTTGCTTCAGAGGCTTCAATTCCTTAAATCTTCGTTTGTAGCTTCCTAATGACCTGAAATGACTCGATAAAGACTAAAAAGACTCTATAAAGATTAGAAAAAAAAGGTTAGAATGAGGTAAAATCACCTCATATCAACTCCCCCAGACTTAGACCTTTGTTTGTCTTCAAACAAACTCAATCTTAAGCCGCGGAAAATAGGTTTGAAAACACGGGAACTCTCAAAATCTCAGCAACCGTAATTCAGCCACAATATACAGACCACATTCTTTAGAACAAGAGTAGAACATCCTTACCAAAACCAACCAACATCTTCTAAAACCCTATTCCATACTTGTAGTCACAAACACTTAAAACCTCAACATCCAGACCATAAACTCTCTACATTTAATTAAGTGTGGCGTGTACTTCTCATTATGCGCACTACCTAGGAGAGACAATGCTAGGGAATCAAGAGGCTAATCTAGCGGTGGAGTTTTAGTGTGTTTAGGGTTTACCAGAGTTATGTAGAGGATGCAGCATATTTCACAAAATGGAAAGAGAAAATGGATTCATTGAAGTTCCACAACCTCTAATCACTCTTCTTCTCTTGAAAATTCTAACTCCTTAAATCTCAGTTCCTAACTCCCCTCTCCTTATCATTGGTTTTTGTTTGTTTGTTTTTTTTTCTTTTAAGATGATAAGGAGGGTTTTTACATGATGTGTGTCTCTTGAGCATGAAAATTTTCAATCGATCTATCCATATACCCCAGCAGATCATGCGATTTAACTATTTTCTTTATTAGATAAAACGGAGCAGATGCTCTTATTTAGAGCAGGTACTCCTATAACTTTTTATAAACTTCTAACGGTTCTTCAGCAGGAGTGAGTTAGAGGTTGTGCCAATCTTTTTCTCTCCAACCCTTTTGGCACATATCTGCACATATAAAATTGAAAAACAAGAGTGCAAGTGGTCTATAAGGAGATTAGGCTCAAGGATGGTACTAGCTAAAGAAGAGCTAACTATTCAGCATCAGCAAGAGTGGTAAAAGTATAAAAAATTCTGAATATCATTTTGTTCCCCTAATCTAATGCCCATAACAAAAAGATTTTAAGTTCAGATTACGTCCAGATAAAATAGAGTTTAGTGTCTTTCCGATGAAACCTTAATGGAAAAGGATGTCCAGGAAAAAGAGAGATTCGAATGTGGCGGTCCAGCTCGTCTGTGCACTCAAAATTCTGCAGTAATGGTCACTAGAAAGATAGTCAAAATCACACAAGTGGTTTAAGATCATCATAGATTAGGGTCCTAATTCTTAGCAAGTTTTTGACTCAATAAAATGGACTGACGTAAATAAAAAAACTGACTCTAGACTGACTCGAAACAAAGAAAATTAAAGAAAATAAATGGAATCAGTAGCAACAAAACCATCCCCCCAGACTTACTTCACACTGGACAGTGAGAAAATAATACAGGAGGAAGGCTAGACACAAAATAAAATAAAAAGATGGATAGTACAATGGTGAAAGAGCAAGAAAACGTACCTGGAGACGTGCACATGTGTTAGGAATTTTTTTTTTTGGAGCATCTTGTCCGAGAAGGTGCTCATTTCTCGGCTGGGGTGCTCCATCCTCAAAGTTACGCCTAGAGCACCCCAGAGGAGCATCCTGAGTATTCGGAGCGGGTGGTCCGACCAGTTTTTTCATCTTTTTTCACATGCAGTTCTTCTCCACATCAAGAAAACCTGTCTACTCTTTTGTTTTTGTTTTTTTTTGTTTTTTTTTATGAAACAAAGTAAACAAAAACAAAAAATTAGAAGTAAAAACCAAACTAAAATGCAGTGTTTGTACACATACCGGTGGGTTGCCTCCCCCAAGCGCTTGGTTTAAGTCACTAGCTTGACTACGGAGGACAAGTGCTAGTCATGAGAATCAAACGGCTAAGCCAATACACCTTTGGTCCTCCTCTTATTAGGGTAAGAAACCAAATGTGCAAAAAGACACACAATAGTCCATACAAAATAGACATTATTCTCATCAAGGAAGTTAACTACAAATGTAGCATATATCTTGAGATAATCCTTGATAGTGGGATTTTCTTGAGAATCAAATGCATTTGATGGAACGATAAAGTCAGTTTCAGGTTCAAACGAGTTTGTCACATAATAGTCAACTTCATCTTCATCAATCATGTAAAATGCAACATTCTCATTCCTATCATCATTCTCAACCGTAGGATTCTCTATCTCATTCAAGATCTTATTTACATCAAATTCATAACCTAGGTCAGATTTTTCAAGAAGATATCTAGATACCTCTAGTATTGAAGAGTTAAACTCGAGTATATGATTATTTAAAGCACAAAGATAACTGATATCAAAACATACTTCATGATAATCTCTAGCAAACTTTTCTACTCTTAAGGTATCTAGTCTTTCAGTCTCACATATCAAATCATAACAGTCATCAATGAGCATGGAGAAAGGTAAATCATAAGCTATATTTCCAATACAAGGCATGTGAATCTCCTCATAATCCTGAAATGTAAAGGTTAAGTCACATGTACCTTGTAATTGGAATGGTGGAACCAAATATATTACTTCTTTAAGTTCTTGACCTACCATTATATCACAAAATGTAAGCTTTCTTCCTTCATGTGCTGCTCGATATGACATGAGGTTCAACCGGATCATTACTGCTAGGTTACTCCTTGTCAGCATTGGATTCTTCTTATAAAGCTCATTCAACTCCATTCTTTGTTCTGGTGTAAGTACATTTTCATCAAATGGCGGCTCCATATATGGCTAATCTTGAATGTATTCTATAAAAGTGTCTTCCTCTTCTTGTGGCCAATAATTGTAGTCCATGGCCATAAACTACAAAAACAAAAAGAATAAAATGCAAAGTTAGTAAAAATTAGTGTCTTAGACTAAACTCTAATCCTAGACTTGTAGGTAACGCAATTGGTCCACATCGCAATGGCACCAAGTTTGATATGGCCTTTTGTGTGCACTTAAAAGACCACTACAAATCAAAGTAGTATTGATAGTTCAAACCAAAGAAGACCAAGGTTACACTACAAATCTGCGAGACTAAAGTAGAGCTAAGATGAAAGTTTTGTTTGTTTGTTTTTCTAAAGCTAAGAAAAAATTGTAAATGTACAGGAAAATTCTATGTATAAGCAAAGCGTTAGGTCAAGGGAAAATTTACAGGAATTCAGAGATCGTGAACCAGAGAGTCGAACAGGGAACTCATTACGTGCGTTCTAGAACTCAAAACAATGATTTATAACCAACCTACTTTCGTAGTATCAATTACTATGTCTAACAACCTAAGATTCTAAACTGTCGTTTGAATTCAGGAAACTAAACATGCATTAAGACCAGGTTTGATATGTTCACAAAACGCCTTAACATCAACTTTCATTGGCTAAGGACGTTCTACTCATCTCTGTTCTTTCAGGCATTTAAACAATCATTTTTGGTGCATTAAAAACCTAATATCAGAAACTAGGTAGTTAATCAAGTTTCAGCATTAAGATCAACAATAGATGAAGAACTAAAAGACAGATCCATATTCTAACATATATAACTCAACGATTCATGAATTCCCTTGAAACCCTTAACCTAACTACAGAACTACTCAGATATGGAGAAGCAAATCACAGCAAGAGATGAAGAGAAATCCATGAATGAAATAGAAAATAGACAAAAGGGGTTCAAAGTTCTTCTTAAGTGTTGCAGAGATTCTTCTCCCAAATCCAAAAGGCAAAAAGTCTAAAAACTCTATAGAAAAGTGTCTAGGTCTCAAAGCTCTCAAAGTGTTCAATTAAAAAGATAGAAAAGAAGATAAATGTCTTCTGGTGACGGCTCCCCCTTTTTCTCTCTTTGGCCGCATCCTAAAACTAGGTAAGTGGAGTTTCCATATTTGTTTCGGCAGATGTGGAGCGGGTGCTCCGAAACGGAGCAGGTGCTCTGTAATGCTCTTTTCCTTCATTATGTTTTGCTCCACTTTGACTTACTTTTTCTCCAGAGGCTCCAATTCCCCAAATATTCGTTTATAACTTCTTAGTTACCTGAAATGACTCGATAAGGACTAAAAAGACGGGATAAAAACTAGAAAACAAATGTTAAAATGAGGTAAAATCGACTCATATCACGAGACACAATCTTTTGAGAACAGATCAACCATCTGCTTCATCTCTCAACCAGTAATCTAAGCTTTACCTCCATCTGTTTCTACTTACTCTTTCTGCAAAGAATTTAAGAGGAACACAAACAACAACTGTTCTAAACGAGAAAACTTAGAAGAGAGATGAAACCTTTCAAATTCTCCTTATGACTCCTTGATTTATTTCTTTCCCGGTAAGCTACACCTCAACCCTGGACTGGCGGAAGACAACTTTTGCATTTCCGATTACTTCGTAAGTGCGGCAACTCCCCAGGATAAAACCAATCAACCCGAGGAGTTGCTCTCTGCTCCTGTTAGGTAACACCCCTTTTTCGATTTGTATTTTCATTATTTGAAATAGTGTTTGACCTGAAAATACAGTCACGAACTAACACAAGACAAAAAAATTAATTTTGTATGTAGAGGGATTTTCATACCTTGGTGTTACCTGGAGCCGAAGGACGTTTTCAGCAAATGTTTAGGAGATCACAACACTGCTGAAACTTATTCCCAGGTACTGTCTTAGTTAGGAAATCAGCAGGATTAACAGATGTATGAATCTTGCTTAGGTAGATATCTCCTTGAGCTACAATATCCTGTATGAAATGAAATTGAGTATCCATGTGTTTAACTTCGAGATGTTCACTAAATAATCAGCGTTAGCGTTATAAGGATATAGTCTATCTAATTCAATTCAGGCCATCAACCATGTCGTATTCAAGAGATGGCTTTAGTTGTGTGAGTTTCAATTGCTACAAACGATAAAAGGGATTAAGAGACATGGAGATTCAGAATCAGAGAAGAAGATTCTCAAATACGGATAAAAAAAACTAAGATTGAATAAACTTAGAAGAGCGAAGAAATATACATATGGTGATTATAGAGTTTTGGTTTTTCGGTTAATCATTTGGTTTGGGTGAACTAAACCAAACCGAAAGTATTGTTTCGGTTTTAAATCACATGCCTAGTAAGAACTTCTGATCCAAAACCATTGACTTTTCTTAGGAGAAGATCAAACAAACTGAAATACGAAGCTTAAGTATAACATAAACAGCATGAACAGACATAAGTATAACAGGCAGATGAACAAAAGAGAAGAAGAAAAAGATCGACAGAGAATGAAAAGAGGGGAGCACAAATGCAAATTCGTCGATTTCACACTCATTTATAAGAGTTGTTACGTCACGCCTAGTCGATTCCCAGAATCCACCGGATTCAAGGATAGTGTTTACAGAAAGAAAACACAAGTGTCCCATTTTTTGCCCTTCATTAGCATTTAGAGCACACTCCAATACTACATCCATTTATACTTCTAGAGAACAAGTTATGAATAAAATTTATGTTTACAACATTTCTCTCTTACACACGATCTCTCAATATAATCTTATTTCTGATGATGCATTAGGGCTTCTCGTGCCATGCTGAAACGCCAAGCTGTCTAGATGCATTTTTCTATTTTACCATAACGAGAACTTTTACTTTTGAGAACAAGCGGACAAAATCTCATTTGTACGCATAAAAGCAGAACCTAATTTGTGGTTGTGTAGAAACACGATCTCTTGTTTGTTAATCTTGAATACACTCTGTTGAATCTTTATGAACAAGCTGAATTTGGTAACTCAGTTCACAACCTCAGTTGCTATGTCTGGGAAGAGACGGCACTTTTCAATACTCCACTATCGAAACCGGAAACAGCGTCAGGCATGGTGTGTACAAAGCTCGAGACAATTACAAGAAAGGTAATTCTCTAACCCTCTGCTATTAGCTTTCTCGCTCTCTCTCTCTCGTACTCTGTTTCTTTCGTTGATGTTGTTGCAGGTTGTTCGCGGGAAGAAGATGAAGACCTTTATACCCGGGCTGCTTGGGCTTGAGTCACGACTTCACTAAGACGCGACCCAATAAGCCCAACAGGCCCAACTGAAGATGACGATAGAAGACACTTAGCCCACAATCTCCACCTTGTCTTCATCGAACCTAAACACCTTTCCGACACAACTCCGAAAACCTAGCCACCAACACCGCGACACTGAAACTCTTCAGCTCCCTGTCTCTTCACCGTCTCTTCTTCTCAGTTTCACCACCTCAGGTGAAACTTCTCTTCGTTCTTCGCTTCTGATGAATGAATCTCAAGTGCATCTCCCCTGATGCAGTTCTTCCTTAGATATACGAACTCTCTTGTTCATCTTCCCGAGTTCTCCAGGTAACAACAGATCTTCTCTGAAACCTCAAATAACTTTACCGATTACTTTTGTTTTTTTTAAAAAAAAGAAGAAAACTAACCTCCGATTTCATCTTTTCCTTTTCCTTACGAGGTGACCGAATCGGCGACTCCACCTCGAGACCAAAAATGATGAACAGTCACTCGAGAACTTTGATTGAAGTCAAAGTCCTCTCCAAAGTCTTTCCAGGTACGCCTTTGGTTAGCATATCTGCTAGATTTAGAGTCGTATGAACCTAGATAACAGTAGTGTCTCCTTCTGCAATAACATCTCTAATAAAATTGAACCTAGTATGAATGTGTTTAGTTCTCTCATGAAAACCACCATTCTTAGCTAGGCAAATAGCTGATTGATTATTACAAAAAACTTTAACCACTCCTTGTTCATAACCTAAATCTTCACACATGCCTTTAAGCCATAAGGCTTCTCTATTTGCTTCTGCTAAGGCCATATACTCGGCCTCACTTGTAGAGAGCGAGCGCAAGAATAAGTTGGAGACCCGATCTCCAGCTTACTGTATTGCCTCCTACATGAAAAACGTAACCAGTAACTGATCTTTTACGATCAAGGTCAGTAGCGTAATCCGCATCACAATAACCTTCAACTTTAAAGTCTAAACCTTTAGTAAAAGTTAAACTGTAATCAATGGTACCTTGAATATACCTCATAATCCATTTTACTGCTTCCCAATGGTCTCGACCTGGGTTTCCCATAAACCTGCTTACCAGTCTCACTGCATGAGCAATATCTGGTCGAGAACCTACCATTGCATACATTAAACTACCAACTGCACTAGCATAGGGTACTCCAAACATTAACTCTTTTTCAGTTTCAAGCTCTTCTTCGCTTAAACGTTTCAGTTTAAAGTGAGAGCCAATTGGAGTTGAAACTGATTTACACAAAGACATCTCAAACGTTTTCAAAACTTGTTTCAAATATTTGCTCTGTGAAAGTTTAAGAACTCCCTTTTCTCTGTCTCGTGAAATATCCATCCCCAAAATATGAGTAGCAGCTCCCAGATCTTTCATTTCGAATTCGCTGTTCAACTTGTCTTTCAACAATTGAATTTCACATGTATCTTTAGAAGCTACTAACATATCGTCAAGATATATGAGAAGATAAACACAGTCAGACGTTTTTAAACCTTTAATGTAAACACATGGATCATAAGGACTTTGCCTAAAACCTGTATCTTTCATAAAACAATCAAACCTCTTGTTGCATTGTCTCGGTGACTGTTTCAGTCCATACAACAATCGTTTTAAGAGACACACCATATGCTCCTTTCCTTCCTCTTTGAAACCTTCTGGCTGTTCCATGAAAATTTCTTCATCTAATGTGCCATTTCGAAATGCTGTCTTGACATCTAACTGTTCCAAATCTAAATCTTCGTTAACAACTGAAGACAACATAAGTCTAATAGACACATGTTTAACAACAGGAGCAAAAACTTCATTATAATCGATCCCTTCAACCTGTGAACAACCTTTTGCCACAGTCTAGCTTTGAATCTTGGTTGTTCAACACCAGGAATTCCTGGTTTCCTTTTGTAGACCCATTTTGCATCCATTAACTTTCTTGTTATCTGGTCTTTCCACAAGGTTCCATGTCTCCTTCTTCTTTAATGAAATAATTTTTTCAACACTAGCCGAATTCCATCCATCTCTGTCAATACATCTCACAGACTCACTATAGGATTGTGGTTCATCAATTTCAATTTCTTGAGCTGCTGATAGAGCATATGCTGCCACATCGTAGTTGTCAAACATAGATGGAAATCTAGAATTCCTTCAAACTCTATCTCTTGCCAAAATGTAATCATCTAGACTCTCCTGATTTGCACTGTCAGTGATTTCTTGTTCAGCTCTTAGCTCCTCAGTATCTGATTCTGAACCTGATAGAGTAGCTCCACCTGAAGCTGATGACCTTGCTTGACCAGAATTCTCGGATGTAGATGGACCTTGAATTAGATTTGGATCGAAAGACACCTTCATTCGTTCCTTCTTCTTATTGTAGTATTCACTAGTATCTTCATGACTTTTCTCCTTCTTAGAGTCCTTAAATTTTTCTTCCTCATGAAACACCACATTTCTACTCACTGACACCTTCTTTCCTCTGGTAACCAAATCCGAAAACCTTTAGTTCCTTGTGGGTTGCCAACAAAGTATCCTTTTGAAGTTCTAGGACTTGTCTTTGCTTGTGAAACGTGAACATAGGCTACACAACCGAACCTTATGAGATGTGAAATAACCGGTTTGGAACCTGACCAAAGTTCTTCTGGCAGCTTGAAATCAATAGATGAACTAGGTGACCTGTTGATTAAGTACACTGCAGTTGACGCTGCTTCAGCCCAAAATTCCTCATCCATGCCACTCTCGAACAACATGCACCTCACCTTCTCCATTATAGTCCGATCCATCCTTTCAGAAACTCCATTTTTCTGTGGGGTATAGACATAAGTTCTATATCTTTTGATTCCCGATTCTTTACACAGCTCATCAAACTTCACATTATAGTATTCAAGGCCATTGTCGGTTCTTAAACACTTCACCTTTCTTTCAGTCTGATTTTCCACTTGCGATTTCCATTCCTTGAACTTTGAGAATGCCTCATCTTTAGTAAGGATGAAAATCCAAACTTTTCTTGAGTAATCATCGATGAATGTGATGAAGTACTGATTTCCTGCTAAACTAGGTGTTACTGAAGGTGCTCCCCATAAGTCTTAATGAACATACTCTAAAACCTCCTTAGATGTGTGTTTTCCTTTCTTGAAGCTTTTCTTATGTGATTTACCCATAACACAACTCTCGCAGAAATCTAAACTCTTGATGTCCTTAGACTGCAAATAACCTTGTTTGACTAAGCAGTCTAATCTTCTTTAACTCATATGCCCGAGTCTAGATTGCCATTTCTTAGTAGAGTCGTATATAGGTTTAGCAGAACACGATTCTCCTTGTAACGCAGTACCTTCAAGATAGTACAAGCCATCGTGGTAAACTCTTCTTATAACCTCCTTACCCTCCTTGAAGAACTTTATCTTGAAATCTTCTCCTGCATACTTGCAGCCAGATATTTCTAAACAACCATAAGATATTAAGCTTCTACCCATCTTTGGCATGTACTTAACATCGGTTAGGATCACGATTGATCCATCGGGTTTCTTGATTTTGATTTTCCCAATACCTTGAATCTCACAGATCGTGTCATTTCCCATTAACATGTTTCCCCCATTTGACTCTTGAAAATCAAACAAATGATCTCTGTTATGAGTAATATGGTAACTGCTTCCTGAATCCATGACCCATTGACCTTTGTTTCTCTTAGTACTAGCAATTAGAATCATAGGTTCCTCGATACGTTTTGCAACATTTATGGACTTTATGTTCTTATTCTTGCCTTTCTCTGGACAATCATTCTTCCAGTGACCTTCTTTGCCACAGATAAAACAACCTTTGTTTTGCTTGTTTGAACTTGCCTTAGACTTTCCTTTTCCTCGGCTCTTTGATCTGTTTCATGAAAAGTGATCACCTCTCTTATCTGACCTGCCTCTTTCACCTACATACAAGCCTTCTGCCTCTCCTCTTCTTCCTTGTAACTGATCTTTTTCTCTGAGTTCTGTCTCCTTTGAGTAAGCTGCTGTTACTACATCATTTACGGTAAGTGTATCCTTTCCACTACCATACTTCAAGGTATGAACTAAAGGATCAAACTTAGATGGCAGACCAGTGAGGATCTGAATGGCTTGATCCTCATCTGATATAGTGATGTTTAAACTTTCGGGATCATTTACAAGCTTAAGAAAGGTATCAAGATTCTGCTCTATGCTTCTTTGTTCGTCTATCCTGTAACTCGTGAATCTCTACTTGAGGTAGATTCGATTCGGCAAAGACTTGGTCTGGTAATCACTCTCCCGTGCCTTCCAGATTCCTAGCTAGGGTTTTTCTTTCATCACTTTCCTAATGATTTGATCACTAAGACTCATTTTGATCACACTCCTGACTCTCTTGTATTTTGCAGCCCATTTCGGATCAACTGACTCTGAAACTCCTTCCTCTAGTTTCTCAAATCCATCACCTGGTGTCGAGCTCTCCTCAAGAACTGAATCCAGACCCAAAACTTCCAAGGCGCACAACATCTTATGTTTCCAGATACCAAAATCTCTTTGTCCATCAAACTTCTCAACATTGAAACGTCCATGAGTAGGCTCCATACTGATCTGTATCGACTTGCTTTGATTTCAGGATACAGACTCGAAATCACAGCAGGAATGAGGACAGAAGACGCTACACGATCGCAGCAACACACCTGGAACTTCAAAAAATAAAAACAACAACCAAAGAGGCAACGCAAAACACACAGATTAATCAGATAAGTTTCAAACCTTAAAAGATCTATCTTACTTGCGATGCACGATTTGCAATTGAATTGAGCTTGGTTGCTTTGATCCTTTCTGATTCAAGATTTGCGGAATAGACTAGAAGACCATGGCTCTGATACCACTTGTAGAAACACGATCTCTTGTTTGTTAATCTTGAATACACTCTGTTGAATCTATATGAACAAGCTGAATTTGGTAACCCAGTTCACAACCTCAGTTGCTACGTCTAGGAAGAGACATCACTCTTCAATACTCCACTATCAAAGCCAGAAACAGCCTCCGGCGTGGCGCTTACAAAGCTCGAGACAATTACATGAAAGGTAATTCTCTAACCCTCTACTATTAGCTTTCTCTCTCTCGCTCTTACTCTGTTTCTTTCGTTGATGTTGTTGCATGTTGTTCACGGGAAGAAGATGAAAACCTTTATACCTGGGCTGCTTGGGCTTGAGTCACGACTTCACTAAGACGCGGCCCAATAAGCCCAACAGGCCCAACTAAAGATGACGATAGAAGACACTTAGCCCACAGGATGTTTCTTGATTGGTCATTTCCTTTATAGTGGTATCAAAAGCTTGCTTAACTCAAGTTCAATTTAAATCAATCCTTATTATACTTGAGTTATCAAGCTGGAAAATTCAAACTTCGGCTTGCTTATCACCTCAACAAATTCCACAATTAAAATTGTCAAATGTAAAGTTTTTGCCGATAGGATACATAAAATTTTCTCTAACAATTAATTACGTTGAATCCTTTACTTACAGTTTAGTTTTCAAATAAGTTTTAATTCTGAAATAAAATAAGATTGTACCTGTTTTTCAATAAGTTGGCAATATTAAAATATATTAATTGAAATATGAATTTACCCATTTAATATTTGGTTAATTTTAAAGTATGTAAACAATCTGTAAATATTTTTATATGTGTCACATACCTTTCGATTTATCATGTAGTAAGTTTTTACCACAAAATTTATCTCTAGTCAAAGTTTATGTTTATGGTAGATAATAAATTTTAGTCAAAACTCCTAAATTTTAGTCAAAACTCATAAATTTTTGTCAATTTTATATGAAAAATATAGAATATTCATTAATGATAAAATTAAAATAATAGAATGTGAAGTTAAAAACTGAAACTATACTCCAGAAATTTTTTTCTAAATAGAGCACTTTGTAAAGACTTAGTTAGTTATAGTAGTTATATTCTATTTTTTGAATAAAAATTAATTGTACAAAAATTATGAATATCACAAAACTATCTGTGACTATTTCTTTTGTATTAATATTGGCGATTTCCTTTTCTAACTACAACATTTTGGCCAAGCAAGGTATATTAATATTGTTAAATTATTTTTTATCATTTGAAGAGTAGTGGTTATACAATATCTATTTATAAGATATGTAATTGGTAATAATCATTTTGTATGTGTATAAATATATTTTTATTGAATATCTTATATAACCTATTGATTTATATACTTTCAGAAATTAAGCAAACCAGTTATCAATGTCTTGTGTCATGTTCAAAATTTTACGGAAATAGAATGTGTGACAACTACTGCATAAGTTATCACTATAGTGGAGGACAATGTGATGCTTCAAAAGGTGGAAAACTACCACAATGTTGTTGCTATAATAATAACAATTAACATTTTTCTAGAAATGATAATTTAAGTATTATGTTTGCATTCAAGTTTGTTGTGTTTAAACCAGTTATAAATTAAATATTATGAAACATGATCGTTCAAGTAAATAAGTTTTAGTCATATATTATATTATTAATAATACTATTGAGAATAAACAAGAAGTTTAAAATCTTATTAAGAATAATTTAGACCAATGGTATAATAAAACAATTATGGAGCAAAATAAATGTCACATACTTGATCATATATTATCATTTAGAGATTATCAATAATATTTTATACTTTATTATTATTATATTAATTTCATATTTTTATCTTATTTTTATTAATAAATAAGTAAATGCATTATATAGAATAAAAGGAAAGATGATAAATTTTTGTTAATAAGAATTACTAAATACATCTATAATGAAAAATACATTTTTCACATATATATGTTATGACTCACATCTTTAATATGATTTAATTAATATCCAAATTTTTAAATTATTATTAATCCAATCGATTTTTTTAGATTAATCTCATAATTAGATTGATATAAATATTATAATACATATTTTATTTTGATTGAAAGTTCAAGTATAAAAAGTTATTCAATATTTATATTATTCATTCATATATTGAGATACGTTAAGGTTGATGCTTTATAATTAACACTTTTATTGGTTGTTCCGTAAAAATATGCAAATGTTTAAAACTACTGTAAAGCTGGTTAAATAGACAGATTCTCTCATTTTAATTATAATAACGGAAAAATCACTATAAGACAAATTAAAAAGATATGGAAATAACTTATTATAATTACAAAAGCAAATTTATTTTAATGTGAGATAGGTCAAATGAACGAATTGCCCTATTTTAACTCCCATTCATATATAACGATAATTTTTTTTAAGAGCTAGATGAGTATCCGCTCTACACTTATGATTACATAAACTTAAAACATACATAAACAATAATGTATACAATTATAGATTAATATATTTTTTTGAAAAAAAAACCTTTTTCTTTTCATCATTGAAATGTCCCAAAGGCTACAATTGATGACAAAGATTAAAACGCAACTCAACACCATTTACGACTTGATAAAATTGGCCCAAAATCTCATTTGTACGCATAAAAGCAGAACCTAATTTGTGGTTGTGTCTTGATTCGCCATTTCCTTTATAGTGGTATGAAAAGCTTGCTTAACTCGAGTTCAATTTAAATCAATCCTTATTATACTTGAGTTATCTAGCTGGAAAATTCAAACTTCGGCTTGCTTATCACCTCAACAAATTCCACAATTAAAATTGTCAAATGTAAAGTTTTTGCCGATAGGATACATAAAAAATTTCTAACAATTAATTTCGTTGAATCCTTTACTAACAATTAGTTTTCAAATAAGTTTTAATTCCTAAATAAAATATTATTGTACCTGTTTTTCAATAAGTTGGCAATATTAAAATATATTAATTGAAATAGAAATTTACATATTTAATATTTGGTTAATTTTAAAGTATGTAAACAATCTGTAAATATTTTTATATGTGTCACATACCTTTCGATTTATCATGTAGTAAGTTTTATACCACAAAATGTATCTCTAGTCAAAGTTTATGTTTATGGTAGATAATAAATTTTAGTCAAAACTCATAAATTTTAGTCAAAACTCATCAATTTTTGTCAATCTTATATGAAAAATATAGAATATTCATTAATGGTAAAATTAAAATAATAGAATGTGAAGTTGAAAACTGAAACTTTACTCCAGAAAAAATTATATAAATAGAGCACTTTGTAAAGGCTTAGTTAGTTATAGCAGTTATATTCTATTTTTTGAATAAAAATTAATAGTAAAAAAATTATGAATATCACAAAACTATCTGTGACTATTTCTTTTGTATTAATATTGGCGATTTCCTTTTCTAACTACAACATTTTGGCCAAGCAAGGTATGTTAATATTGTTAAATTATTTTTTTTTTTTTATCATTTGAAGAGTAGTGGTTAAACAATATCTATTTATAAGATATGTAATTGGTAATAATCATTTTGTATGTGTATAAATATATTTTTATTGAACATTTTATATAACCTATTGATTTGTATACTTTCAGAAATTGAGCAAACCAGTTATCAATGTCTTGTGCCATGTTCAAAATTTTACGGAAATAGGATGTGTTACAACTACTGCATAAGTCATCACTATAATGGAGGACAATGTGATGCTTCAAAAGGTGGAAAACTACCACAATGTTGTTGCTATAATTATAACAATTAACATTTTTCTAGCAATGATAATTTAAGTATTATGTTTGCATTCAAGTTTGTTGTGTTTAAACCAATTATAAATTAAATATTATGAAACATGATTGTTCAAGTAAATAAGTTTTAGTCATATATTATATTATTAATAATACTATTGAGAATAAACAAAAAGTTTAAAATCTTATTAAGAATAATTCAGACCAATGGTATAATAAAACAATTATGGAGCAAAATAAATGTCACATACTTGATCATATATTATCATTTAGAGATTATCAATAATATTTTATACTTTATTATTATTATATTAATTTCATATTTTTATTTTTATTAGTAAATAAATAAATACGTTATATATAATAAAAGGAAAGATGATATATTTTTGTTATATTTTTGTTAATACGAATAAATAAGTACATATATAATGAAAGATACATTTTTCACATATATATGTTATGACTCACATCTTTAATATGATTTAATTAATATCCAAATTTTCAAATTATTATTAATCCAATCGAATTTTTTAGATTAATCTCATAATTAGATTGTTATAAATATTATAATACAGATTTTATTTTGATTGAAAGGTCAAGTATAAAAAGTTTGTCAATATTTATATTATTCATTTATATATTGAGATACGTTAAGGTTGATGCTTTATAATTAACAGTTTTATTGGTTGTTCCGTAAAAATATGCAAATTTTTAAAATTACTGTAAAACTGGTTAGATTGACAGATTCTCTCATTTTAATTATAATAATGGAAAAATCACTATAAGACAAATTAAAAAGATATGGAATAACCTATTATAATTATATAAAAAATATTTTAATGTGAGATAGGTTAAATGAACGAATTTCCCTATTTTAAATCTCATTTATATATAATTATAATTTTTTTTAAGAGTTAGTTGAGTATCCGCTTTACACTTATGATTACATAAACTTAAAACAAACATAAACAATAATGTATACAAATATAGATTAATATATATTTTTTTAACTTTTTCTTTTCATTATTGAAAGATCCAAAAGGCTACAACTCATGACAAAGATTAAAACCCAACTCAACACCATTTACGATTTGATAAAATTGGCCCAACTTAAGCCTTCTCAAATCCTGGAGAAAGAAAAGCGATCGAAGTGCGATGTTGCATTGTTACGACATAATGTGAAGAAATTGAAGCAAATAGTGTCAGTGTTCTCAAGGAACCTCCTTAGCGCCATCACCGAGTTCAGCCATCATTGCGATTGTGTACGTTCTTTGTATAGATTTCTTCACTACAAACCAATATAACTACATCGAAATCACCCATAATTAATCTTTATAGACATAACTTTTCTTCTAAACTCGAGAAAGCTCCGCCTTTGACCTAACACCGAGGCCAGCCAAATCATGACAGACGGTGAAGAAATAACTTCTACGTGCAAGAGAGATTAAGCTGACAATAAAATTGGGGAGAGTAAACAGCTGTAAATCAAGATATCACCTCCAAATCTTGTAGAAAATAAAGAAATAAAATAAAAAAACTCACCAAATATGAACTTAATCAAATAAAACAAACTAAGACAAAATTTTATTTGTCAATTGAATCAGAAACAACCCAATTTAGTCGAAGAATAAAAATCAAAAGAAGGTACAAGTCCGAGTATGATCGAAAACTAAATTCCGATACATCTGAAATCATTTTTTCTGATAAAGAAGAGAGAAGAGAGAGACGTAACTCTCTTTCCTTTTTCTCTATAGACTAACTATACATAAATAAACAAATAAACAGTTAATATCTGATCTATATATCTTATATAATAAAGTAAGGTTTCTCTTAAGAAGAGCTTTGAGAATGTGACATGTGTCCTCCAAAGTTTTAACACTTTATTATTTTTCTCACCCTATCTATTTGTATCTAATTTAATGACATTTAATTTATCTTAATTTATTCACATTTAACCCATATTAAATGTAGTTTATCATTTTTGTAATAAAAAATTGTTTTTATTCTTACTTTTTAAATTATGAACAATCATTAATATTTAACAATCTTAATTGATAAGTTTTGAATTAATTTTTTAATAGTCAAATATAATATATGAAAAAATTATCATATAAAAAAATAAATGACTTATTTAATATTAAAATTCAATACACAAATAAATATATATTACTCCATAATTGAATTCAAATTCATTCAAAAAAAAATTGTAAAACATAGTTTTAATTTTTTTTAAAATATTAGATTTAAGAATACGAGATGTTATTTTTTATTAATAAACTATATTTATTAATAGGAAAAATATGAAATTTTTATTAATGATAAAAATATATATATATATATATATATATTTACATGTAAAATATACATTCACTGTATACATATAATTTAAATAAAAAATATTTAATTTAAAAAAATCCACGTGCTTCTCCATAATCGAATTCAAATTCATTAAAAAGAAGAAAAAAAATCATAAAAACATATTTTTAAATGTTTTTGAAATATTAGATTTAAGAATGCGAGATGTTATTTTTTTATTAAAAAAACTATTTTTATTAGTAGAAAAATATAAAATTTTATATTATGATAAAATGTATATTTACATGTAAAATATAAAATGAAAAATAAAAAATATAAATTCATTGTATACATATAAATTAAATAAAAAATATTGAATTAAAAAAATCCACGCGTTGCGTGGACTACTCCTAGTTAATATATATAAAGAAAGTTGTTCTCTCTTCTCCTTACACCACCTCATCAGAAAAAAAAACCAACACACATTTTGATTGTTATATATTAAAACGAGACACCATTCAACAATAATACACATCAAAATGTTTCGTACCAAAACATAATAATTACATGCAGTTTGCTTGCGTCACCTCATGAAGACCATCATACATTTCGATTGTCACATATTAAAATGGGACACTGTTCAAAAACAATAAACAACAAAATGTTTAATATCAAAACATAATAACTACACACAGTTTTTTTAGTTTCTTCTTCTCTTGTATTTTTTCTTTAGTTTCATCTTCTATTTACTGTCCATTTCTCCGATTGTCGGTAAAAATTGGTAAATCACAATATAAATACAAGTGATTCAGTTGTCAATTACAAACATGACCACATAGAAAAATCACAAATACGACTACATCGAAAAATTAAGAAAACAAGAAATTCAATCTCACGACAAACTCATAATAGATGATATATTGTAAAGTCACCAACATACCAATTTCTGACTTTGACGTTCAATTTAAGAATCAACCAAACACAGAGGAAGATAAATAGAGGAGTAATAAAATTAAAAGCAAAAGAAAAAAACAAAAGAACAACATGGACCGAAAAGTAAAGAAACTCACATTTAGATAAAAGTTAGAAAATATAAAAAGAAAACAAGATTAGGGGGGGGGGGTATTTTAAGTAATGGAATTTGGGAGACTTGTTGGGATTTCAAAGTGTTTTGGTGAAATTTCTTAGTTAAAAAAAAATAAAAACTCAAATCACATGGCTTTACATAGAATTATAGAGTTTTTAAATTAAACTCACAACAATTTCTCTACTTCCCCCAAAATCATCTAAAAACTCATTAAAAATCAAATCATTTCAAATATTCTCAAATGTTATATTCAATACACCCTAGGTATATAAAGCTGATAAATAATATTCAATAAATAATAAAAAGAAAAACACAATAAATAATCAGACGTTAAATAAAATAAAAAATGAAGCGAAATAAAAAGGAAAACAAAGAGAAAAGAAAAAAACTGTACTACAACTAAAGAAAATAATATAATATTTAAAATAAATATGTAAATATCATAAAGAAAAACTGAAAAAATAAAAGTGATTATAAAAGCAAACATGAAAAGAAAAAAAAAATCAAAAGACAATAAATTATAAGTCATTTTATAACAAACAATTAGTAAAAATTTAGTGACATCTCAGTTCATAAATCGGATCACCCCTAGTTTAATATATAAAGACTCAGTTGTGTCTTACATTGGCGTGACACGTTAGCACACATCATTGTTACACATAAGCTTACAAAAATGAGTAAATAAAAAATTTAAAATTTAAACAATAAACGAAACAATTCCGTCTAGGCATTTGTAGATGCATTTACGTTCAAACAAGCCTGCAGATTTGCTAAGGAACATGCCTTGAAAAACGGACTGATAGTAAGTTTTTCGATATATTTGTATTCTCACATTTTCTATTGTTCCCTTTGTCATCTATCTCTTCGAATAGATATGCAGGCTACTCATTTAAGATTTCCAGCTTATGATGAACTCGATTTTTTCCTTACCTAAATTGTGTTGCTAAGACTTTTATGGTAACAAGAATTTGTTGCACCACTTATATTCTTATTCTTCTCAATAGTTGGATCATAGATGTTAAATATAATGCTCAAGAACCTATCACGTCTACTTTGCTTGTGTTATCTTAGTTACCACACTGTTTCATTGCACGACTTGGCTGCTGTGGGATACTTGGCGAAGCTTTTGGTGTAAAATAGTTGGGTTAGAGATTTTTCTCATGGTCAGTGATATTCTTATCAATTTCTGGTCATTTATCCCAAGCTATGTCTCTCTTCCATGTTGATAGTCACGTATATGGTGTTTTTGTGGACTTCTCAAAGGCCACAAAGAGAAAGTGAGGCTCAAGGCTCAAAGCTTTTTCGACTAAGGAAACAAAATGTATGGTTTGACTGTGTCTGCCTTCAACAGTGCTCTTGCAGATATGCTCTGGCGCTTTGGTCAGGTATAAGGCACTGATTTTATAGAGGGAAAATTTTGGAATCGATTTTTATGCGTAATTATTAGTGAAAAGGTTTACTTTGCCGACCCCTTTTAGAACTAGTGGTGCTTGAGGGAAAGTCAAGTCTCTATTGGAGAAATGCCCCACCAGCTACAAGCACTCCAAGCAACAAAAGAAGCAATTAAGACAGTGGATACATGCATCATGAAGGGACCAATACCGGCGGAACACACAACTACCAAATTGGTTTCGAACAACCATCGATGGGCTCGAGACGCAAATAAGGACTATGGAACACATGGAGCTGGAATCCCAGCACTTACAACAAAAAGCATACTGCAAAGCACCATCGTTCATATGAGCATTCAACTGCAAACTATCAAAACTTGAGTATGAGGCTCACCGCATAACTTATAGCTGACGAACTCGGAGATGCAATCAGCATGAGACACTTTGACCGTGAAAAACCAGAACATAACAACAAAAACCAGGCTGAGGAGGCAACTAGTGAATGCCCAACATGACAAATTGGTGATGCATATAAACGGCAAAAATAATCCGATGAAGGAACCCCTGGGAGTAATAGTAGAAAAATCAATATGATAGTGAGAAGATCCCAATTTTGTCGAGACACTGTGTCTTCAATCAAAAGCCTTCCAACAGAATGTCAATACCAGCACCAGTTGATCTGAACTCTATGATTATCAAAATGACATAATTGCATTCGAAGAAAACGATGCAATGGGAATCAACCAACTTCATAACGATCATCTCGTGGTCGACCTGATCGTGAACGATTTTAAGGTGGCCATAGTGCTAATTAATACTAGAAGTTCAATGTATGTCATTTTTCAAGAAACCCTCCAAAAAATGAACATCAGCCTATTCAGCATCAAGTCAGCTCCAAAGTCATTGACCAGGTCATGGGAAAAATAACAATCACTCTCAGAAAAAATCAGCCTTCCTATCCAGGCAGAAGCGGCAACCAAAATCGTGGAATTTTCAGTCGCCAATTGCCCCACAATTTTTTACAACATCATCAGGGGAATGCCTGGCTAACTTCGATGCGAGCTGTCCCATCGGTGTACCATTTGTGCATCAAATATGGAAAAATTAGAAGGAGTCACGAATCTGCTTTCTGACGGAGCATATTCTCTGAATAGAGCCAAAATATAAACCAAAACGTCAAAAGAAGAAGGGAAACGAGGATTTAAAAAAAAAAGAATAATTGCAGCTCTCTAAGGCCTGTGAAGATGAATATATATCAATTTGTGATCCTGTAACACCTAAAAGGAAGACGTAAGCGCTGCTTCAGAACTGGTAAAAAACTGATCTTCAGCAGCAATTGTTAGAAGCAAAAGCTTCTTCTTCACAAAGAACACAGATTTGTTCTGTTTCTTACAGAAAAAACAGAGTAAAAACTAAAAGTGATTTTTATTGAATCTGAAAACAATTTCTGTGTTTTTACATCACGACAACAATGTGTTTAAATAGTTTTACAACAGACACTACAACAGACACGACTTATATTAAGAAAGACATGACTCTTAACTGCACATTTGTAACTGTTGATGTATAACTAACTTAATACAAATCAACATTCCTAATCTTACTAACTATACGAATTAGAAACTCAATTATAACCAACACTCCTCCTTAATTGAGTTTCTCTTTCACTCCAAACTTCTGGAAACCAACGTGTACCAGTCTTTGGTGCCTTAGTTTGTTGACATTTTCTTCATGTGCAAATAATGCATTTGTCTCCAATTTATTCCATCTAAATGGAAAACTCCTGTGCTTCAGCTTGATATTCAATATCTTTCTTCCTTGAGGATCACCTATGAAACATTGAATTGCTTTAAACAAGACTCCATACCCATTTGATACCATTTGCGAAACACTTAACACATTATTTGCTAAGTCCGGCACTAGAAACACCTCTTTGATGATCTTCTCTCCTTGGCTTGTCATCACTTGGATATTCCCTTTCCCTGCCATGATTACTTGTTGACCATTCCCCACTTTAATTGGTATTTTGATACTCTTATCAAGAGTGATGAAGTATGAGACTTCCTTGGTCATGTGGTTAGTACATCCGCTGTCAACTAACCATGTTTCATGATCCACTCTTGATGATGTTTCTTCTTCAACTGCACTAAACAGCAGGTGACCTTCATCTTCTGAGTCATCTTCTGTTTCTTCAATACTTAGATCTGCACTCTCGGTCTTTCTAAGTTTGCAGTTCTTTGCTAGATGTCCCGGTTTGTTACACACGTAACACTTTCTCTCATTGTTTACAACCTTTTGCGAAGAGGCATCTTGGTTCTTCGTTTTCTTCCACCAGCATTCACTTTCATTGTGATTGTTTTGTTTGCAAACACCACACCATTTATCTGTCTTCTTGTGATGTTTATCTTCACTTTTGTTTCTTCCTTTTGAAACAAACTTTTCTCCATAGAACGCTCCTTCCATTGTGTTCTCACTTCGGGCTTCCACACGTTTCTCGTGTGCCTTCAGAGTTCCTATTAGCTCTGTTACCGATAACAAAGTTAGATCCTTCGTTTGCTCCATCACAGCCACTATGCAAACTTTGATTTTTTTACGAAATCATTTTGACTTTTCATCTTTATTATCGTTTTGATTTTTCAACCTTTTTGGTTTTCATCGATGCATTGGTTTCCAAATTTACTAGAAATAAACATTACAAATTCTCATCATATGATTTGTGCAAATCACTACAATACATCCAATATGAATTCTTCATCTTGTCTGTTGCTAGCCATAATAGACGAACCATTACATCCCTCAGCGGATTTAAACCACTACCTCTGCATAGGTGGGGGTCTACAACATCCGACCAAGAATATAAAAGCGCGTTATATAAATTCTGAGCGGGCATATCCTAGTCTAATATTCGAAAAGTATATCTGCAACGATACTTTTATAAGTTTACTTTTAAGACTCACAAGTCAAAAAATTGCAAGTCTTAAATCTCGAAAGAAACTCAGGAACCCAGTAGACATCATCCAGGTATTCTTGTCTACGACATCTCATAAATATAATACTAAGCCCACCAGCTATTATGAGATTGTAAATATGCTTCAGACTTGGCTTGGTTTCATCTGTCTTCTATCTGCTCTTCTGGGTTATGTCATAAGAGTTGTTGGAATTGATAAAATCAGCAGTCTATGCTAGATGGGGAGAAAGAAACATGAGATGCCATGGAAGAGACACCATCTCACCGAACTGTCTTGGCTGTAACATTGACAAATCCACCAGAAACCGGGTCAGCCTCATGAGAAGAGCAGAGGAACATAAATACGAAGAGATCATAATGCTTTGGTTTGCAACAAGAGTTTAATTAGAGTGAAATCTCATTGTAATATAAGAACATGATGCTCTATTTCTAGAGTTCAAACTGGATTTTAATGAATAAAATTTAAAATTCGTTAGAAAAAGATTGTAAATATGCTTCACCTTCGAAAAATAAGAATGTAAATAGGAACTCCGCACACCCTAGAATCAGACAACAAACATTTGAAACCTAGTACACACTTCTTAGTACTTTAGTCTACACATCTCAAAAAACATAATACAATACAAGATATTTTAATGCAACACCTAGTATGAATGGAGATTCTCTCACCAAGCTCGAACCATAGTTAAAATCTAGCAACCATACAAGCTGATCTCTAACACATCCAAACATAACATCAAAACAAGTACTATAAATCGAGCTATGCTCATTACACTCTTCTTAAAATTGAGCTGTAAATATTATATTTTGCGTCCATCTTAAAATTAAACTGTGGTTTTAATCTGCATGTTTGACCGTGAATATGTAGGCTAAGCGGAATTAACCTTCAACATACAAAATCCAAACACCATGCCTTGAAGAAATCCTTAAAAAATTTATCAAAGTATCTTTATGCATCGCTACATTAAAGCTTAACCTCTGATATGCTCAAATATACCCTAGAGCTACTCTCCAAATTAAGAGATCGATGTAATACTTAGTGGTCGAATTCCACAGAGACTCAAGATTCACACAATAAATTATTAGTTATCGAATTAAGCTAAACAAGAATGATTGTAATTAAAAGACAGAATGCAGTAAATCGGTTTGTAAGATCAATAGGAGAAAACGTCAAGCTCAGGGAATTCTCAGGAAATCAGGAATGCTAGCAAATCAGTAAATCAGGATTCTTCTAATGTTCTAGAACTTGAAACACAATGATAAAGTAAACCAGCCGTCGCTGCGAAAACTATCTATGTCTAAAACCTAGAAAACCAAATTTCTTTGCGAGTTCTAAAGTGTAAACATGCACTAATCTCAGGTTCAATCTGTTCATAAATTCCCTAAATCAAATTCCTTTGCAGATAGGTATTTTTCTCATCTAGGGTTCTTTTCTAGCTAATTAACCAACTGTCGTTGCGAGAATCAACCTATGATCAATAATCTAACCTTTTAGTTCAGATCAAGCATTAATCACAACCTAGATGAAGAACTAGTGTTTAGAATCCTTAATTAACCAATCAACTTAGCAATCCATGAAATCCCTAATGAGAAACCCTAAACCTAACTAGCAAACTACTCAGACATGGAGATTGAAACAATAAACATGATTGAATAGAATTGCATAAAAGAAATAAGAATAGAATTAATGGAGTTCTGAATCTTCTCTGAAAGAGTCTGAATTCTTCTCTCCAAAAGCTCTCTCTCTAGAATACTTGATAGGATAAAAGATAGGTCTAAACAATGACCTGAAAATAATATAAATCTCCTAACAACTTGAATAGGGACTTATTTTCAAATAAGGAAAAGTCTGGGAAAATTTCCTTTTCTTCAAAAATCTTCAAAACTTGCGCAGAAAACCATCTCCAAAAGTGGTTTCCAGCTTGAATTCTTCTGCACAACTTCCTGATTAACTCCAGAATGATCTATAATCTCCAAATAAGCTCCAAACGTACCTAAACCTGCAAATGACTCTAAAAGACTCCAAAAACACTAAAAAGACTCTATAAACAAGACTTATATCATGGTTAAAAACCATAAAAGCCATGATATATCAACTCCCCCAGACTTAGCTTTTGCTTGCCCTCAAGCAAAACAAAGAACTAAACCTGTGGAAGAGGTTTAAAAACATAGGAACTCACATATTCTTTAGAACACCAAATCAACCAACACTTTTGTAATCCACATCAAACAACACCAACTTTAGATAGAACATCAACTACTTCCCCCCAGACTTATCAACCATCCCAATTCCAGTCCACAATCAATAAGAGATCTAAATTCACCATCACTGACCTTTTTAAATTGTACAGCGTGCATTCTCATCAAGGGAGTATCGATCAAAGGACACATGGACTTTTACCTGTTCAAGTTCTGATTATTAGACAGATTTGCTTCAAGTTTTACCTCTCTCTTTTCTCACTTCCATTCAGTTGATTTTTCCCTACTAGGGTATCATTTTTTTTTTTTTTTATCAACTGAATGCTCTGAAATCAAGTCTTTAATGAAACAAAGAATATCAATGGGGTCACCATCAAAATCCTTGATCACCTTTTTTAGACCATTATATTTTTTTTTACTCTTTTTTTTTTAGAGAACTGAAGGGAAGAGAGAGGTGAACTATAATCACAAACCAGCTGTTTCAGACCTGAACAAGGAATCCGATCTAAAGTATACCAAGCCCCAAGATAAGAAAAATTAAGTTCATTAGATGTTAGGCCAGCTCAGGATCCTGCAAATACTCAAACAGATGTGGGGATAATGGTAGATCAAATCATCTTTGGGTTTTTATATCAGTAATACCTGCTGTCAATAGCTGTAAGAATGGTCACTATAATGGTAATCAAAGTGGTTAGTTCCAAGAAAAGCTCATAGTTCCTGACTGGTTTTGACTCAAATAAAATGACACAACTGACCCAAAACAGAACAAAGCAAAATACATTAGTATTTTTCTCCCCCAGACTTAAGTAACACTGTCCCCAGTGTTATCAAGCCATAGGATCAGAAAGAAACCAAGGTGAAAACAATTGAACAAGAAAAAATAAAAATAGGTACCTGGTCGGGTGGTGTCGGGCGACACTGGAAGTGGGTGTCGGTCGACACCAAATTTTTATTTTATTTTTTTTTTATTTTTTATTTTTTATTTTTTTTTTTTTTCTGACACAAGAAAAACAAAACTAAAAATTAGCAAAAACCAAACGAAATTCAAAGAAAATCCTACCTAAAAGTGGGTTGCCTCCCACTAAGCGCTTCTTTTCAGTCATTAGCTTGACTGTGTCAGGGCTCAGACATCTGGTGGATCAGAGAGTGGCAGGGAATGCTTCTGGGAAGAACATCTCATCATCCAAGGTGGTGTGTAAGCAGTTGGTGCATGATTTAAACAAGGAATGAATGAGGAACAGCAGCAGGGTGGGCTATGAGTTTGGGAGGGACACTTCTTGTTCCTGCAGAATCATCAAAAAAAGAAGCAAGTGTTCTACGATAATCTCGTGGCTTGGTTAGTTGTGAAACAACTTTTGCATCCTTAATCTTCTTTTTTATGATATCAGGGGGTTTGGAATTGAGAACAGGAAATGCATACCTTTGCTGTAATGGAGGTGTTTGTGGTCCGATGCATATCTTTGCACTTTTTCTGCAATTCAGCTCTGCAACTCTTGTCTCCATCACAAAGACATCATCCTCCAGCAAGTTGCATGTGTCTGGACCTTCATTTTCAAGTCTAGTTCTTACAAGACAATCTCCACTCCAATCTGCAAGCCCAACAGCTTTCTTGGAAGTTTCAACCAATGCCTCTTGAACACTCAGCATGTTTACTTGCTCAGCAACCTCCAACTCTTTGACATACCCAGCAGTAATGTCAACTGGATGCTCTGCTTCTGAGACCTCATCCATGGCAACCTCTACAGAAAAAGTTTGACCATCTATGGTAGCTTTTCTCCTCAGATTACCCATGTCAAAACTCATGGTCTTATCACCCAAATCAAGCTCAATCTGTCCTTCCCTGACATCAATGATTGCACCAGCTGTAGCTAAGAAGGATCTCCCAAGTAGAAGAGGATCCTGAGGCTCTTCACCATATTCCAAAACCACAAAGTCTGTAGGGATTGTGCAGCCAGCAATCTGAAGTGGAACATCTTCTAATACCCCTTCTGGAACTCTCTTTGACCTATCAGCGAGGATGAGATGGATCCTTGTAGGCTTGAAGTCAGTCAACCCAAGTCTTACAACAACAGAATAAGGCATCAAGTTAATGCTTGAGCCAAGGTCACAGAGAGAATGAGGAAACCTTCCTGTTGAGATGGAGCAGTCTAGCACAAAACTCCCTGGGTCAGGTAACTTTTTTGGAATGCTACTCTGAATCATAGCACTGACCTGTTCATAGACTTTCACCTTCCTCTCCTTCCTTGATACTGTTTTTTTCAAGAGGATTGCACTGATGTCCTTTGTGAGCAAAGCTGCTTCCTCAGGGCTTACACCAATCACAACCATCCTTTTAACATATCTCTTAAGTGCAGGTGAAAGCTTGACTGCATCAATCAATGGTATCTCAATCAGCACCTTGTCCATTATTGTCTTGCATCTGGCTTCCTCTATCTCATGTTTGGACTTTCTGGGCTTCGGGTAAGGTATCTTAGGTTTATGGACCCTCTCCTCAGGTGTTGGTGGTGATTTGGGACGATCAGCACGCTCTTCTGACGGCAATTGAAAAATACAGGTCGAGTGTCAATCGACACCCTCATCTGGTGTCGCTCGACACTCAAAAGTTTTGTTGAAGTGCGTCGATTTTTGTCCGTCAGAACTCGAGAAATCGCGATTTTTCGCTAGTGTCGAACGACACACCTCCTGGGTGTCGACCGACACCAGATTTGGTGTCGACCTCTTCAATTTGGTGTCGTGCATGGTCGACAACGGTTCGTCAGGACTCGATTTTTCGAGAATTTTGGTTGGTGTCGACCGACACCCCTCCTTGGTGTCGACCGACACCAGGTTTGTGGCTCCAAATTCTTCATCAAACTGCAGAACCCACAAAATTTTCTTCCCTTCTCACCATGATAGCATTAACATGATGCATTGGGTTGATATCAGTCTTTCCTGGAAGAAATCCTTCTTGTCTTTTTATGGAATCAGCAGTTTGAGCAACCTGAATATCCAGCTTCTTAACATGAGCACCCAAAGATTCTATCTTGTCTTTTTATGGAATCAGCAGTTTGAGCAACCTGAATATCCAGCTTCTTAACATGAGCACCCAAAGATTCTATCTTCCCATTCAGATCAGTATACAAAGCATCCAGTTTCCCATTGAAGTTCACAGTCATTTTGTCTGACCTTCCAAAACCTGCTCCAACATAGATTCCATCTTGCTATTCTGTTTAGGTTTCTGGTAAGAAGAAGAACCATAAGTTCTTGTGAAGTTATTGTTCTGAAAAGGCTTCTGGTAAGAAGAACCATAACCTTGCTGATTTCCAAATCTCTGACCTTGAAACCCAACACCATTGATGAAATTTACATCCTCTTCCTCTGGTTCAAAGGTTTCAACCTCTGCAGCAAACTGAACTTGTTTCTTACCCACAAGGAGATTGTGAACAGAATCAAGTTTGGTTTTAACCTCAGCAATCTGACTTTACTTCATATTTCCAGCTAACCTCTTTCTATCAGAGTCTGCATTCTTGGTACTGTTGCTAGATACCAAGTTCTCAATAAGCTTTTTGGCTTCTGCTGGACTCCTGGTGTTGAAGTTTCCTTCACTTGCAGCATCCAAAGCCATCTGATACCTCCAATCTATTACCCTGAAGAAGATTCCCAGCAGCTGAACATCACTAAACCCATGATGTGGACAGTCCCTCTGATAAGCTCTGAACCTCAACCAAGAAGCCTTGAATGCTTCAGCAGGTCCTTGGGAAAATGTAGAGATTTTTGTCCTCAGTTCTTCAGACCTTGCATCATCAAAGAAGTTGTTGAGGAAAGCATTCTTTGTATCAACCCAAGTGGTCAGAGATCCTGGTTGCAACTGCTTCAGCCAGTAGGAAGCATCCCCAGCAAGAGAGTAGGGGAAAAGCTTGCAGAAGAGATAGTCATAAGACACTCCATTGCACTTGATGCTAGACACCAAATCTTCAAACTTTTCTATATGGTCCATAGGATGCTCATGAGGAAGACCATAGAAAAGATGCTGACCCACAAGAGTGTAGTAGGCAGGTTTCAGCTCAAAATCAGCTCTCTGAAAACCTGGAGGGTTAATGGCAGACCTGTTTACATAGAACTGATCAGGTCTGTTGTAGTCAGCAAGGGTTCTTCCTCGGATAGGTGGTGCTCCGGCAACCTGGGCATCTCTGTTCTCAGCAGCTGCTACTTCTTGGACAACATTTCCCTGATCATCTATATGGTCACCATTGTCATTGTAAGCATGACCCTCTTGGTCTCGTAGGACTCCAGCAGCATCAGATCGAATGATTGTTCTCCTCATGTCTGCTGACCTCCTTCCTTGACGGTTCGTACGTTCTAACTCACTCAGCTCCTGATTCGTGAGATTCACAAGCTGAGTTCCCCTGTTACTTCTGGTACTGCGATTATGCATACACCTGAAACAAAAGAAAAAGAGAAAGAACAATGTAAGTAAATTAAAAGTAAAATGTTTAGACTAAATTCTATTCCAAATCTAATGGCGAATTCAATGAATCCCCGGCAACGGCGCCAAAATTTGATATGCTCAAATATACCCTAGAGCTACTCTCCAAATTAAGAGATCGATGTAATACTTAGGGGTCGAATTCCAAAGAGACTCAAGATTCACACAATAAATTATTAGTTATCGAATTAAGCTAAACAAGAATGATTGTAATTAAAAGACAGAATGCAGTAAATCGGTTTGTAAGATCAATAGGAGAAAACGTCAAGCTCAGGGAATTCTCAGGAAATCAGGAATGCTAGCAAATCAGTAAATCAGGATTCTTCTAATGTTCTAGAACTTGAAACACAATGATAAAGTAAACCAGCCGTCGCTGCGAAAACTATCTATGTCTAAAACCTAGAAAACCAAATTTCTTTGCGAGTTCTAAAGTGTAAACATGCAATAATCTCAGGTTCAATCTGTTCATAAATTCCCTAAATCAAATTCCTTTGCAGATAGGTATTTTGCTCATCTAGGGTTCTTTTATAGCTAATTAACCAACTGTCGTTGCGAGAATCAACCTATGATCAATAATCTACTAACCTTTCAGTTCAGATCAAGCATTAATCACAACCTAGATGAAGAACTAGTGTTTAGAATCCTTAATTAACCAATCAACTTAGCAATCCATGAAATCCCTAATGAGAAACCCTAAACCTAACTAGCAAACTACTCAGACATGGAGATTGAAACAATAAATATGATTGAATAGAATTGCATAAAAGAAATAAGAACATAATTAATGGAGTTCTGAATCTTCTCTGAAAGAGTCTGAATTCTTCTCTCCAAAAGCTCTCTCTCTAGAATACTTGATAGGATAAAAGATAGGTCTAAACAATGACCTGAAAATAATATAAATATCCTAAAAACTTGAATAGGGACTTATTTGCAAATAAGGAAAAGTCTGGGCAAATTTCATTTTCTTCAAAAATCTTCAAAACTTGCGCAGAAAATTGTCTGTCTGATGGGTGTCGACCGACACCAAGTGTGGTGTCGACCAACACTATCTCCAAAAGTGGTTTCCGGCTTGAATTCTTCTGCACAACTTCCTGATTAACTCCAGAATGATCCATAATCTCCAAATAAGCTCCAAACGTACATAAACCTGCAAATGACTCTAAAAGACTCCAAAAACACTAAAAAGACTCTATAAACAAGACTTATATCATGGTTAAAAACCATAAAAGCTATGATATATCAACCTCATACACGGTCGAAAATTAAGCAAGCACCACGTCAACGTCCATACGCCTCTTCAACTTCTAAATTCCTTGCTCACTTCCAACGAAACACCTCAATAACTTCTTAAAGTTATGCCTAAGCCATAAGTCCTACCAAAAACTAGCTCGCTAACATTTCTTCGAAAACTGGCTTCATCCATCTCCTGTCCAAGGAAATGGCTCGTCAAGCTTTACCCATCTCCTTTTTAAAAGAAACGGCTTGAAGCTCACCAAAAAATCTTATATGGGGAACTCGGAGATATGAACAACATGCGAGATCTCAACCAACGCGAACCTAATAACAAGAGCCAAGCTGACGAGCCAAATAACAAACGCCCAGCAGGAGAAACTGGCGATGCTAACTAATAGGAAGAAAACCAGATGAAGGAGCACCTCCAAGTAATCTTAGAAAACTCAAGATGATAATTGTAGAATCCCAAGACTGTTGGGATACAGTGTTCTTAATCAAAGCCTTCCAGCACAGAGCCAACACCAGCGTTAACTGGCCCGAACCATCCATGCGTCTAAACGACATGATAACATTCAAAGAAAACAACACAACATGAATCTGCCTATCTCACAATGACCCTAGCTGGTCATGAACGACTTCAAGGTAGCCATGGTATTAATCGATATCGGGAGTTTCGTAGAAGTCATCCACCTGGAAACTCTCCGAAGAATGAACATCAGCTTATCCAACATTGTGTAAACCCCAAAACCATTAAATGGATTCATGGGAGAGACAACAATGAGTCTTTGAATAATTAAGCTTCCTATCCAAGGGGAAGGAGTAACAAATATCGTAGAAATCTCAGTCGCTAACCACCCATTAAAATATCTTCATGGGGACACCCTAGATAACTCGATGTGAGCTGTCTTGTCCACATACCATATGTCTATCAAATTCCCCAGCTTTTCGAGGAACTAAAACAATTTGGTGAAACCAAAAAGAGTCACATATATGTTTCTTGGCCGAACATAAGCTTTGGAACGTGACTATGAAACTAAACATGAAAACAAAGCATAAAAAGATGGAGGCAAACCAAACCTCTGCAAAGGAAGCATCAGAACAATAATCGTCGACCACCAAAACTCACAAGAAAGATGACGAATCAACTTGCGATCCTATCACCTCAGCACAGATAGACACAAACATTGCTTCAGAGTTAGGAAAACGCTGATATACCTCACTAATGAACTGCAGGGCGGCTTGATCCCCTAAAAAGGTATGTAGGCAGATAATTCTAAGACGGTTCAGCTACCCCACTCTTAAAAGGGGGAGGGGAGTGGGTACATATACATGTATACTCCTATTTTTTTTGGATACATGATCTTTTACATAACACTTCTCGAACAAGCGAGCTTTCACAAAACTTTGATGTACGCAAACCTTAACATTACATAACTGAGTGGGTTAATAACTTTCATCTTCTCATCTATTGATGGCCACAACGGACAAACTACTACATCCCTAGCTAGCGGATTTAACAACTACCTCAATATGAGGGAAGGTTCTACAGCATCCGATTAAGAATATAAAAAGCTCTTTTTATAAATTCTTACTAGATATATCCTGGTATATTTTCAAATGTATATCATGAATGATATTCTAACAAGTTAACTTTTGAGAGGGATAAGTAAAAAACTTTGCAAGTTTTCAAACTCAAAATCAGCTCAGGAACCCAGTAAACACTATCAACGTACACTAGTCTTTGACATCTGGAAATATAACACTAAGCCCACCAGCTAGTGTGAGATAATAAATTTGTTTCACCGGCGAATACTGAGAACATAAGCCGGAACACCGCATACCCTAGAACCAACAACAAGTGTCACAAACCCAATAAATGTTTTCTAGCACGCTGGGGTATAACATATAAAACACATAACACAATATCATATAATTAAATATGCTTCTTCAAAACAAATACTGCGATTCGAGCTACTCTCATCACACTCATCATGCCTCACTTAAAACCCAACAGTCACACATTTCCTAACACAGTGGTCAACAATATGTCTAGACGCCACATCAAAACAACAAACAATAACCTTAACGACAAATAAACTAGCATGCAAGCAAACAACAAACTGAAAAAATCCAAAACATGAGCAAACCGTCGAAGGCACCACTCCTAGAAATGAAAATCAGAAGTTTCTTACAAGGCACGGGTCAAAAAGATCTCAAGAAACTGATGAGATAAAGACAGATCGAAAAGACCTTAAACAAAAATATACCATAAACATATCAAGAGAGATCCGAGCTTTGAATGGTCACAGTTTACTTCCCTCTCTGCTTTGTTGTCGTTAGTGGATGGTTGTTCCACTTCTTCATTCGTGGGCTTCTTTGCGTCGATCTTTTTTCGCTTTGGGCTCGTGTACGAATTCGCTCTTAGGTTCCGAAGCTTGTGTTCCACCAGAAAACAAATTCAGGGTTCCATTTGGTTTTCCTAAATTGTTTTGACTCTTCTAGAGGTTGGAAATTTTAGGCATATGTGGTAAATTGAAGGGATAATTCTCCTGGAATTTATCCACGGTGTTCCCATGATGACGTTTTACATCACGGGATGATTAGTGATGGAGAAATCAATTACTTTTGTGACTCCTCCTGCCTGAACTAGGAGCATGATTGTGCTGAGAGTCATTGCCATTTCTCTGGTAAATTCGTTCAATGGTTTTCGAGATGATACGATCTCGAAAAGTGTAACGTTCAACCTTCGGAGGGTTTCACGAAAAATGACGTCCACTGGAATTCCTGTGTCGACCAGAACTCTCTAGCGACATCGTAATCATTTACGATCACCTTGAGTAAGAGAGGGTCGTTATGAAGCTGATCAATTTCTGTTGTGTCGTTTTCCTTGAAGGCGATGATGCTATTATCTTCCAGCAAAAGGTGAGACTAGTTTGTGCTTACGTCAGCCTTTCTCTGAAAAGCTTTAATGGAGGACACTGTATCAAGACAATATTAATATCCGCCTATTATCATGTTAATTTTCTGGCGATTGCTTGCAGTGGTCCCCTCGTTGGTTCGTCACCCGCGTTTGGCAGTATCGTCAGATCGTCCAGCCAGTTTTTCTTCGACTGGCTTGTCATTTGCGGCATCGTCATTGGTATCTTGCTCATTTCGGACTAGGTCTTGAAGCCTAACCTAATCTTCGAGTTCTCCAGCTAGGAATTTTGCTGTGACCTTTATTCCCAAGCTGCAACAGTTTGCTGTTGAATGCCCGTAGGCATGACGATGTGTATCGTAGGCCTTCTCGTCAAAGTTACCGGAGTTTCTAGTCCATGTGTTCCATGGACCTCTGCCACGCCTTGACCCCATTTTCGGCTGTTCAGAGCTGGTGGAAGGCCACTCCTAACCAACTTGGTAGTTGTGGGCTCCTACCGAGTTGGCTTCCTCGTAGTGTACATGAACCGTTATTTTGGCTGCTCTTCCTATTTCTCAGAGTAGTCGGGGCAGGAGGTGCATTTCGGTTTGGTGGCTTTGAAGTATGATGCTTCTGGGCGAAAACCTTCATCTCTTCTCTGTGGGTGATAAAATCTGAGCCTCTATGAAGAGGATCTAGGATAGTTAGGGCATGTTCAACGATTTTTTCTCTCGAAAGCACAACTCAAACCAGAATGCCGTTCTTAGTGCTTCGAGTGCGGCTTCATCGCCAAGCCTGTTGAATTTGGATGCCACCATTTTGAACCGTCCTATAAATTTTCTCAGGCTTTCATTCTCGCCTTGGGATAAGGTGCAAAGATCTGCATCAGAAATTTTTTGACTCATAAACATCGAGTAATGTTTAAGGAAAGCTGCATAAAGCTGTCTGAAGTTAACGATGGAATCCCTCTCCAAGTGTGAAAACCATTCGAATGCGGCTCCCTTCAAATTCTCTACAGACATAAGGAAGAAACCGGCATCTCGCTTGTCATTCTTAAATAACCTCCAACCTGAAGAAAAATAGGAGTAGCAGTCAAAGTTTACACTAACACATTTTTCTTTTTAAAAAGAACTTAAGCAGCAAGGACCTAAGTATACCATAGCCTTGGTATGGACCAAATCACGATATCCATCCCCACTGAGCAGTCCATTTAATACTAGAAACTTTTTCGCCGCATTTTTAATTTTCGGAACAATTCGGCACACCCATCCTTCTCATTCATAAAAGGGAAGTCATTTTTGTATTGGAAGGAGAATGCATGAGGATAATGCTTTTTAGCTGCAGGCTCCTTAGCTTTAATCTGATAGTCTATCGCTCTCTTTTGTTGACCTTCATTAAGGACAACAGTAGAAGGCAGGACATTCTGGTCATCAACTGCAGTAGTTTGTCTTTCGACATCTTCATCGGTCGAAGTTGTAACCTTTTTTCCTTTTTTCTTTCAAAGCCTTGAGGCCTGGAGCTTGACTTCACTTACTGATGCGCTTGCGGAGGCCGGTTATTCACCACTTTGGTTGTCAAGTTAAGTTCGAAAGTCCTTTTGCGTCTCTACAGAATCTGAAGTTTTCTCAAGCTGCTCAACGTAGTTTGGGATGTACCTCTTAACCATTCTCATCTTATTGTGTCTTGGTGAATAAAAGGCAGCGGTATCGCATTCGACTGCAAAAAGGAATGATATATTATTTAGATCGACGATAAAATCATGAGAAATTCTTTGAGAAGAATTTTCAAACCTTCTTAATACGAGCAAGACTTATTTTAACACGAGCAAGACTGATGTCTGGCCAACGATAATGACTGCGTTGCCTGAGTATTGCGACCTTCTAAAAAATGTTTTCTGGGTAGGCGATGGAGAAAGGACGACAGAATGAAAATAAGAAAAAGAATTTTAAACACAATAAGTTAAAACTTGACTGTTGGAGTTTGACAGCTAAAAGCTATCAATAATTTAGTTTCATAAAGGTTTATAATCTCTATCTTCGTTCAGAACTGGCAAATAAGAAAATTAACACAAAAATAGTGTTGTTTGCAAGGAACTGACCTCGTGCATTCTTTTTCTTCTGATACTGGTGCAGATATATGCAAAAACGCTAGAGGAACGATACAATCTTCCAGTCATTGAAGATTCAGAATATGGAAAAATAAGGAGGAGGATATCAGATATTATCAGAAACAATTTTACTTGGTTCAACATTTAAGAAGGTAAAATATTTTGTGCCTTAAAAATACTCGCAATAAACTGTTTCCCCTTCCACATCTAAAAAAAAACAAGAAGATGAAAAACTCATAGGAACTTTAAACAAATGTAGAATGTGGGTTTGTTTTGTTTTTTTTTTTTTTAAAGTTGAAAAATATGAGTTAGGAGGGACTCGAACCACACTCCTAGAGCTTTCACGAACATTGTCTTTACCATTGGACTATTTGTCATTTTAATAAATCTAGTTTATCACAATAATATTTATAACATAAATCTAATAATATGTTATAAAATAAATATAATAATATATTTAATATTAATAAAATAATATATTATAACATAAATATAATAATGTGCTATAACAAAAAAAAATATTATTAATGATTTATGATTCATAATAATATTATTATAGTTATAATATAGATATAAACATAAACATATGATAATATGTTTTCCTTTAATATTAGTAACATAAATACTTATAAAAAACATGAATTTCAATTATTTTTATGTTATAAACATTATTATTGATGGATCATATTTCTATATCATTATTATTTTTGTTATAACAAATTATTATATTAATGTTATAGATATTATTATATTTATGTCATAACATATGATCATTATAAGTATTATTGTGTTGCACTATGTTTACTATTGTAAGTAGCCCAGTGGTATATACGTGAAAGGAAAGAGCTTGAACCCATATTTTTCAACTTTTAACAAAAACGACCAAAACGACGTCGTTTTAGTTTCATCAGTTTTTTTTTTCAAAGAAAAACATTGTCCACGTCAGCACTAGTTAACGGAAATCTAAACACTGTTTACTATTTGATGGAGTTGACCATATTTCAAAAGTTTATGTAGTAAATTCAAATATTTAAATAGTTCATGTGTTTTATAGCATTACTCGATAAGTCGTATATAAATTGACAGACGTTGATTAGTTCATATGGGAATAGGCCGTAAACCCTGTAGAATGTTAGTTGATTTAAATGCAAAGTTTCTGTAGATTTAGAGTTTGCATGATGCACCAAAGAATGAGAGAATGCAAGAGTATAATGAACATGCTTTAATGTGATCTTTGTTTAGTGTGGTCTGCAGGTCTTTGATTGATAAGCATAGTTTCTAAAGATATTATAGTTCCTACGTATTTGGAGCTTTTTTTTCTAAGGCTACATTCTTTGTTTTGTTTGAAAACAAATAAATATATAAGTCCGGGGAAATTGACACAAGTAACTTTTACATGTATTGGTTTTATAAAAAATCTCAAGAGGTTTTGGCATGGTTTTATGTATATAGAGGTAGTTTTCTTGTCTTTTAGGTATTTTGAGTCTAAGAAGGCAAATACATGAAGAAGATACAAAAAGCAGAAATCTAGTAGTACAACACAATCCAAACGTGATTTAAGGAAAAAAAAGAACCAACCAATACTTCAAAACCTTATGAAATACAATTTTCAGCAACATGACAAATATGATGTATCAGAAGTCCAGCTTCGAACGGAGCCCTTCCAAGATCCATTTCTGGACCATGTTTGGTGGGCATGAATCCCCTCGATTAGTCTTTTATATGCAAGTGGTTTCAAGCCATTTTAGTTCATGGTCAGAGAGACACACCCATTTTAGTAAATACATGTTCATGTGACCCTTAAGAGAAGACTATGGAGGAATAAGCCATTCACAACGGCCAATATCACCTCGACCTGTGCACTCCAAGTCTCTAGACCGAGGGCAAACTTTACCTTGGCCAAAAATCAAACTTCTTATTTTGTGTTCTACCTTGATTGGAAAGTCATAAGCTCGTAGTGTAAGTATCTGGTCTTGAGTGGACCGATTTCTACGTAATAGTATGATTGCTTATCCACTTATATACCTATTTCCACTATACCTATTTAAGGGATTAAAACTCTAAGCACATAATTTATCTGGCCAAAGAGACAAGTCAACATGGGCTAAGGGAGGATCTTATTACCATATGTAAAAATTTGGTTAATAAAATAATTTTTTTTTCCTCAAGCTGAATTTTGTTCTTATAGTTTTAGTTTTAAAATAAGTCTTAATTCTTATGTAAAGAAAAAGGTATTATAACTTTTGCAATAATTCAGCAATTGTAAAATAAATAATTATATATGAGATTTGAATATAAATTACACATTCAGTTCCTTTTCATATTTTACAAGTATATAACACATTGTAAATATTATCTATATGTGTCATGGATGCTGGGTTTATCAACTATTCAGTTTCATACAATAAAAGTAATCATTGGTTATATTTTATTTATGGTAAATAAGAAATTGTCGTCAAAATTCAAAAGTGTTAGTTAATCTTATTTAAGAGACACAATCAACTTTTGTATCAGGATAGTTCATCTCGGATAATATCTTAATTGTGCAGGAGGTCTTTTATGGTTTATGGATTAATTAGTTTTGTAAGAGTAAATTCATGGCAATAAAAACATATATGAAAAAGGCATATGATGGGTGGGATTGGCTTTCATTGAGAATCTTCTCAGGAAAAATGGGGTTTTTGGAAGTTTGGATTACATGGATAATGCAATGTATTATGTCAGTTCAATATAAGGTACTCATGAATGGTCAACCACGAGGTAGTATTATCTCCAAAAGAGATATTTAAAGGATATCCGTTAGCTTTGTATCTCTTCATTTTATAAATGGAAGCTTTAATTGAAATGTAACACCTTAGTTTATAATCGTAAAATAAATAAATTATATGAGATTATAATATAAATTACATATTCAGCTCCTTTTCTTATTTTAGAAGTACATAAAACATAGTAAATATTATATATGTGTCATGGATGCTGGGTTTATCAACATACAATAAAAATAATCTTTGGTCATATCTTATACGTATGGTAAATAATAAATTGTTGTCAAAATTCAAAAGTTTTAGTCAAACTCATTTAAAAATACAGAATATTTATTAATGGTAAAAATAAAAATGAAAAATTGGGTTGAACTTTGATATTTTACTCAACAACAATTATACAAATAGAGTGTTTTGGAAAATGTATAAAATTGTAGTAACACTATTTTTCTGAATAAAAACTAATAGTACAAAGATATAATGAGTATCATAAAAAACATCTGTAACTATTCTCTTTGCATTGACAATTTTGTTTTCTAGCTCCACTATTTATGCCAAGCAAGGTAAACTGTTTTTAATCAGATATCTTTGATAATTTACAGAATAATGATTAAATATTTCTTTTTTCTTAAACATTTAATATCCATACAAATAAATATATCGTATAATTATATTTTTCAAGTGTCTATATATATATATATGTGTGTGTATGTGTCTGTGTGTGTATATATTTACTAGGTTTGTATATTTACATATATCAAACAAGCAAGTTATCAATGCATTCTACCATGTTCAGAATCATAAATAAAATATGTAGCGATTACATCATAAGTCATCACTATGTTGTAGGACAATGTGACACTTTAAGAGGTGACAAACTACCACAATGTTGTTGCTTTAATTGATGATTTAAATATTAAAATTTTTATTATATTTTAATAGATGAACTGATACTATTATTCAAAAAAAAATATTATCTTTATACGAGGAATATATTTGAAATTTATGACAACTAATAAGAAATTTGGCCAAATACAATTATTTAATAAATATTGCAATGAAAGAATATTTTTCAAAATATTATGGTTTGAGAATAAAAACTAAAATAATAGTTTATCAAAACAAAACAATTTTTTTTTGCATATATATATAAAAGAGATCATCACATAGATTAAAAAACGCTTATCATGATGCAGAATTGTATTGGCAGAAGAAGAGTGGTAATATGTGACATCAGGTAAGGGAAAAAGATACAAAATTTATAATGCTTAAAGTAAACAGCACAGAGTCGAGCATATGGTTATTAGTCTACATAATGCAAGGGGAGCTTGGGTTTCTTCGTCTTCAAGAGATAGAGTAAGTAACAGTACACTATTTTTAAGATTTGTTTACTTCCACCACTCCTACTGACCTGGAGGAGTTTCTAAGTGAAGTTTTGGCTTCAATTACGGGTCGAATAAAAGAGGAACTTATTGTGATAGCTACAGAAGAATAAATACGGTCAAGTTTATTTATGATGATGCATCAGGAAAAAATGCCAGCCCAGATGGTATTAATGCCTTATTTTTCAATATGAATGGTCTATTATAAATATATATATATTGGAGTTGGTTAATTATTTTTTTTTGCTAACAGGGGATTTTGATAAACGGTTAAATATGATGAATATTTCTCTGATTCTAAAAACAGAATGTTCAAGTAGAATGACAGCCTGAGACCTATCAGCTTATGTAACGTTGGGTATAAGATCATATCAAAGCTACTGTGTCAGAGGCTTAAAAGGGTTCTGCGGGAGCTAGTTTCAGATTAGTTTCAGAAACTATATCAACTTTTGTGTCAGGATTGCTCATCTCGGATAATATCTTACTTGTGCAGGAGGTATTTCATGGTTTAAGGACAAATTATTCATGAAAGACTAAATTCATGGAAATTAAAGAAGATATGAGTCGGGTTTACGATGGGTGGAATTGGCTTTCATTGAGAATCTTCTCAGGAAAAATGGGTTTTTCGGGGATGGGTAATGCAATATATTACGTCAGTTCAATACAAGGTACTAATCAATAGTCAACCACAAGGTAATATTATCCCCCAAAGAAGTATTCGTAAGGGAGATTCGTTATCTTTGTATCTCTTCATTTTATGAATGGAAGTTTTAATCGAAATATAACACCTTATTTTACAATCGTAAAATAAATAAATTATATGAGATTTGAGTATAAATTACATATTCAGTTACTTTTCTTATTTTACAAGTATATAAAACATTGGAAATAATATATATGTGTCATGGATGCTGGATTTGTCAACCATTCAGTTTTCTTCAACATAAATAATTTTTGGTCATATTTTGTATTGATGGCAAATAATAAATTGTAGTCAAAATTCAAAATTTTTTAGTCAAACTCATTGAAAAATACAGAATATATATTTATGGTAAAAATAAAAATAAATGATTGGGTTGAACATTGATATTTTACTCAACGAAAACAATATAAATAGAGTGTTTTGGCAAACATATAAAATTGTAATAACACTATTTTTCTGAATAAAAAACTAATAGTACAATGATATAATGGGTATCATAAAAACATCTTTAACTATTTTCTTTGCATTGACATTATTGTTTACTAACTCCAATATTTTGGCCAAGCAAGATAAACTGTTTTTAATCAGTTATCTTTGATCATTTAAAGAGTAATGGTTAAATATTTCTTTTTCGTAAACATTTAATATGCATACAAAATAAATATATACATATAATTATATTTGTCAAGTGTCTATATATATATATATGTGTGTGTGTGTGAGTGTGTGTATATTAACTAGGTTTGTATATTTACATATATCATGCAAGCGAGTTATCAATGCACTGTACCATGTTCAGAATCTTACGGAAGTAAATTATGTAGCGATTACTGTATAAGTCATCATTATGCTGGAGGACAATATGCTGGAGGACAATGTGACACTTTAAGAGGTGGAAAACTACCACAATGTTGTTGCTTTAATTGATGATTTAAATCTTAAACTTTTTATTATATTTTAATAGATCAACTCATTCTATTATTTTTTAAAAAAAATATTATCTTTATACAAAGAAAATATTTGAAATTTTAGACAACTAATAAGAAATTTGGCCCAATACTCTTTTTCAAACTTCAATACAATTTTATAAATTCAGAATTAACTATATTACTTTTGTATTATTGTTGTTAATTTTATATATGTATTCATATCCATTATGTTAAAAACCAATAATAAAATTTTGATACTAAAAACTTTAAATCATAGAAAGTAAATGTCTTCGTATTGAAATGAACAAATACAATTATTTAATAAATATTGCAATGGATGAATATTTCTCAAAATAATATGGTTTGAGAATAAAAAGAAAAACAGTAGTTGATTAAAACAAAACAACTTTTTTCATATATATATATATATAAAAGAGATCATAGATATTAAGCTTAGATTAAAAGAAGCTTATAGTGATGTGGAATTGTATTGGCAGAAGAAGAGTTGTTATATGAAGCGTCAGTTAAGTGATAATTGTACAATATTTTATAATGTTTTAAATAAACAGCGCAGAGTCGAAAATATGATTATTGGTTTAGATAACGCAAAGGTAGATTGAGTTTCTTCCGATCAAGAGATAGAGCAAGTAGCAGTACACTATTTTTATGATTTGATTACTTCCACCACTCCTATCGTACAGACTTTGAGGATTTCTAATCGAAGTTTCAGCTTTAATTATGGACCAGATGAAAGAGGAAATTATTGTGATGGCTACAGAAGAATAAAAACAGTCCAATTTATTTACGATAAATCAGGAAAAACTGCCCAGCCCAGATGGTATTAATTCCTTATTTTTCACTATGCGTGGTTTCTTATTAAAAAGTATAAATTGGACTTGGTTAATAAATTTTTGCGAAAAGGGTATTCTGATAAACGGTTAAATATAATGTATATTTGTTTGATTCTAAAAATGGAACGTCCGAGTCGAATGAAAGAGCTGAGATCTACTGCCGCAAGCAGTTTATCATTCGGATCTGTATATTGAAAGTTATGGTTGTTTCTTTGAGCATGTTTGGCGCAGTTGCGGATTCGCGTCATCATTCCGCCGTCACCTTGTGAGGCGAGTCTCCGGCGAACCATGAGGATCCACGGAACGATCAACCTATTGTTAGAAAGTCCCGAATATCTTCTTTCTAGAGAGGCCGAGTTCGTTCCGGTCGGAGGTATGAGTAGAAAGTTGTATCCTCGTTTCCAAATCGTGTCTGTGTTGTGCTGATCCGAGACCAGTCTGTTGAGATGTGTGTTTTGGTTAGACAAACGTGGTCCGTTTGATCTGAATCTTTGCAGGGAGTTTCTGGAGTCGTAGATCTAGCTTTTGGTTGAAGGAGAACCGATTTGGGGCTCTAGGGCATAGGAATCCTATTGTTCTTCGTGGTTAAGGCTAAGGTGAGGGCTTTCCGCAGAATTCCGCACTTTCGTCTAGGATGCCGTATATGGAATTTAGTACTAAATGTGTTCCGTTTTTCTTGATCGAGTCTAGGTAGTTTTGCTTGTAAATTGGACCTAGGAATATAGATGATTCAACCCATTGATTATGCATTAAATTGTTAATTGAGTCTTTTAAACTTGTTAGAGCTAGGATTAGGCGACAATGTGAGTCGTTAGGGATTACGGGGGTATAGAGACGGACTTCTGTACTTGTGTCGCGTGTTGTATGAGGAAATGGTGTTGGGCAGCTTAGTCGACCTGTTGTCCAGTACCTTCAGAGGTCGATAATCGTCTACGGGCGGTGTGATTGGGCACTATCCCATAAGTTGTCCTTCTGGGAGGAGGGTGCCGCCGGTCACTGGATCCGGTAGTAGGACATTGACTGTTCTTTGGGTACTTTAGGTACCGTGTTTGTGCATGTTTAGTCTGTTTTCCGTGTTTGGAGTGCTATGACCAGATTGCGTTTTCTGTGATTAGCATCCCATACCTCACTGAGTAACTCCCCTGTTACTCACCCCTCTTTCTTCCCTTTTCAGGTGAGACCAACGAGTAGATTTATGGTATGACGATCGGGTGCTATTTTGGGATTTTACAGTTTTCAGTATTTTATTTTAAACATTATTTTAAGATTTTATTCGATTTACTGAATTTATTCGATTTATTTAATGATTTCCGAAAATAAAGTTGAGATTTTATTAGTTGGAGTATTTGAGACATAAATTAAGTTTGGTGGCACGCCGTTCTCGAGTGAGGATGAGACGGGTGTTACACAACCATGAATAGTGAACCACGAGGTAATATTATCCCCAAAAGAGATATTCGTAAGGGAGATCCTTTATCTTTGTATCTTTTCATTTTATGAATGGAAGCATTAATCGAAATGTAACACCTTATTTTACAATCGTAAAATAAATAAATTAGATGAGATTTGAATATAAATTACATATTCAGTTATTTTTTCTTATTTTACAAACAAATAAAACATTGAAAATATTATATATGTGTCATGGATGCCGGATTGATCAACCATTCAGTTTTGTTCAACAAAAATAATCTTTGGTCATATTTTATATTTATGGTAAATAATAAATTGTAGTCAAAATTCAAAAGTTTTAGTCAAGCTCATTTAAATATACAGAATATTTATTTATGGTAAAAATAAAAATGAAAGATTGGGTTGAACATTGGTATTTTACTCAAAGAAAAAAATATAAATAGAGTGTTTTAGAAAACATATAAATTTGTAGTAACACTATTTTTCTGAATAAAAAACTAATAGTACAAAGAGATAATGGGTATCATAAAAACATCAGTAACTATTTTCTTTGCATTGACAATTTTGTTCTCTTGCTCCAATATTTTGGCCAAGCAAGGTAAACTGTTTTTAATCAGCTATCTTTGATCATTTAAAGAATAATGGCTAAATATTTCTTTTTCGAAAACATTTAATATGCATACAAATAAATATATACATATAATAATATTTTTTAAATATTTGTTTTCCCTAAACATTTAATATGCATACAAATATATATACATATAATTATATTTTCAACTGTCTAATATATATATGTGTGTGTATATATTAACTAGGTTTGTATATTTACAGATATTAAGCAACAGACTTACCAATGTATTGTACCATGTTCAGAATTTTACGGAAATAAAGTATGTGATGATTACTGTATAAGTCATCACTATGCTGGAGGACAATGTGACACCTTAAGAGGTGGCAGACTACCTCAATGTTGTTGCTTTAATTGATGATTTAAATGTTAAATTTTTTTTTGTATTTAATAAATGAACTGATACTAGTATTATTTTTAAAAATAATATTATATTTATACAAGGAATATATTTGAAATTTAAGACAACTAATAAGAAATTTGGCCAAATACTCTTTTTCAAACTTCTATGCATCTTAATAAATTCAGCATTAACTATATTACTTTTGTATTATTGTCGTCAATTTCATATATGCATTGCTATCCATTATGTTAAAAACCAATAATAAAATTTTGATACTAATTACTTTCAGGAAATGTCTTCTTTTAGATATGAAAAAGTACGACTACTCTTACTCACCTGGGCTACAAATTATGTAATATGACGGGAACCATCTAAAACTTTTTTTTATTACTGTCATATTTCGCCTATATTTTTCATACCCAGCGTGCCCCTGTTACATGTTATAAGAAAAAACGTAATTACAAGGAATGTCATTACTTTTCAGAAAAAACGCGCTGCCACGTCAGATTCCGCTGACGTGTATTAATGAACTCAGCCGCAGCATCAAATGACGGTAGAGTTACATTATGTTACGGCTGGTTTAAATAAAATGGCTGAGTTGTGAGTAAACGGCTGAGTTACACGTATAACCCATCCAGTGGTTTCGGCTGACTTATTAAAATCTGTCTGAGTTATAGGACATCGGCTGACTTACGAGCACAACCCAGCTATACATCATAGCTGATTTATATCCAGATGGTTGAGTTGTCAACATTTCGCTGAGTCATTGTCTGGTTACAGCTGAGTTAACTTTGGCTGGTTGGCTGAGTTTTCTCTTCCTCACGGCTGACTTACTTTATTAATGAAAACTCGGCCAGTTTACGACTGACTTATTAGTGAAAGATTAATTACTATCATAGTATGCTTCAACGGCTGACTTACTTACATCACGGCTGAGTTAAAGTGTAACATCCCGATTTCTGGTATATGAGGAGAGGTTAAAATAATTGATTTGGCTACCTATGTCACCAAAATGCACTTACCTTTTCGGTTGCACATGCAGAGAAAACTCCAGGGTTAAGCATGCTTGAGCTGGAGTAGTCAAAGGATGGGTGACCTACCGGGAAGTCATTCGCGGTACCGTGTGAGTGAGGACAAAACACGGGGAATGGTCATGTGGTGATTGCAGGGTTAGTATATCATGACTTTCAAACCTCCCGGTTAACGCACCGACCGTCAGACAGGGGTGGGGCCCACGAGCCCGATAGAGGGATGGGTGACTCACTGGTAGGGGCGGTTGGGGCGTTATAAGTGGTATCAGAGCTGGTTAGCCGTCCCAGTTCTGACCTGGGAGGCGTCTTAGGACCTGTTGTGGTGCGCAACGAGGGCGTTGCGCTCTGTGAGTGGGGGTGAATTGTAACATCCCGATTTCTGGTATATGAGGAGAGGTTAAAATAATTGATTTGGCTACCTATGTCATCAAAGTGCACTTACCTTTTCGGTTGCACATTCAAAGAAAACTCCAGGGTTAAGCGTGCTTGAGCTGGAGTAGTCAAATGATGGATGACCTACCGGGAAGTCATTCGCGGTACCGTGTGAGTGAGGACAAAACACGGGGAACGGTCATGTGGTGATTGCAGGGTCAGTATATCATGACTTTCAAACCTCCCGGTTAACGCACCGACCGTCGGACAGGGGTGGGGCCCACGAGCCCGATAGAGGGATGGGTGACTCACCGGTAGGGGCGGTTGGGGCGTTATATAAAGTTTTGTGGTCTGAGTTACGACATGAAACGGCTGAATTTGGCAGCGGATTTTTCCTTTATTAATTACTGAAATAGCATTCATGTTACCGCTGATTTAATATTTATTTGATGGCTGTTTTAAGACAATTTATTTACTTGTTCGTTTGGTGGCTGACTTGCACATGACATCAGTGACGTGGATGCATATTTCCACGTCATCATCATCAAGATAAATACGAAACGTCGTCTTCTTGCAATCTCATATATGTTGTTCCTTCACTCTGTTCTTTACATCGACAGAGATCCAATTCGTCATCCTCTTCCTCTTCCTTCTTGATTTTCGTTCACCCTTTTCCGATATATGATGGATTTGGTTCCGGTAATGGTAGTCTCGGGTAATTGGGTAAAGAAACACAAATTTGTATTTAATGCCGATCATCGAGGGTCTAGATTTGTGCAGCTACATGCAACAAGAAAGCTAGGCGAGCTTGAAAATTTGGTTCTCGATGACTACGAACTCAATGAGTTGAGCCATTGGGTAAAGCTGAGCTACATGTTGTCGAACAAGGCTATGAAAAATATGTCTCCTGGTACTCCACCAATTTATTTATCCAACCATCGGCAGCTGAAATCTTTTATAAGCCTAGTCAAAGTCGAGAGACTACAACTCTGTGCGGAGTTTACGGATCTGTGCGAAATTAGTCAGACGGACGGATCGAGAGGGGATATGAAACGACAAATCAGTCCTGACTCAACATCAGACGGATCGAGAGGGAAGATGAAACGACAAATCAGTCCCGACTCAACATTAGACTCAAGCTTTCATGGTGTATGCATTGATTATAGTGAAAATATCGAAGTAGCATATGAAGCTGCCGAGAAAGAGAATGTAGCTGATGGAGAAGCAGACGACGAAGAAGAAGATGATGAATTTTCAAGCCAATTTGATGTTTTCGACGATTCCGATGGTGGATGACAAAAATTTCACTGTATACGGCAAGCCGCTGGAAAAAAACGAGGATTCACCAAATCTGACTCCAAAGAAGAGTCCTCACAAGAGTGAGACGACCGGATCAATAGGGAATTCGGCAGCTGTAACGACCGGATCAATAGGGAATTCGGCAGCTGTAACGACCGGCGCAAAAGGGACTTTGGAAGCTTTAAGTTTGCAGATGTCTTCCCTACACCTAGCTGTAGGACAACGATACAGGAGCAAAGACGCGTTGGAGCTTGTAGTAAAACTTCTTGCAGTAAGGGATGGATTTGATTTTAGGGTACCAAAATAAAATAAGAATGTAACGACCCTAACCCTGAGGCCCATTCAGGCCCAACTTGTCTAAATAAAACCCTAAGTTCCTTTCCCTATAAATAGCCCCCTTCCTCTTTTATATTCCCTGCAAAGCCTAACCACACCGAAACTCTGGCGACATCTAGCTGTCAACCTTGAAGGAGAAGCCACTGGAGCCACATAGAAAGTCCTATAGGGCAGATTCGACTAGTTCTGGGAGAAGGGAGAACTGAACTAGCAAATCTAATCCAATCAACCTGAAACTTGGTAGGTATACTCTTGACTCGTTTATTGATCTACTGCCGCAAGCGGTTTATCATTCGGATCTGTATACTGAAAGTTATGGTTGTTTCTTTGAGCATGTGCGGCGCAGTGCCAGATTCGCGTCATCATTCCGCCGCCACCTTGCGAGGCGATTTCCCGGCGAACCGTGTGGATCCACGGAACGATCAACCTATTGTTCCGGTCGGAGGTATGAGTAGAGAGTTATATCCTCGTTTCCAACTCGTGTCTGTGTTGTGCTGATCCGAGACCAGTCTGTTGAGATATGTGTTTTGGTTAGGAAAACGTGGTCTGTTTGACCTGAATCTTTGCAGGGAGCTTCTAGAATCGTGGATCTAGATCTCTGTTGAAGGAGAACCGATCTGGAGCTTTAGAGCATAGGAACCCTATTCTTCTTCATGGTTAAGGCTAAGGTGAGGGCTTTTCCGCAGACTACCGTGTTTTTCGTCAAGAATCACCATAGATGGAATCTAGTACTAAATGTGTTCCGTTTTTCTTGATCGAGTCTAGGTAGTTTTGCTTGTAAATTGGACCTAGGAATATAGATGATTCAACCCATTGATTGTGCATTAAATTGTTAATTGAGTCTTTTAAACTTGCTAGAGCTAGGATTAGTCGACTATGTGAGTAGTTAGGGATTCGGGGGTATAGAGACGGACTTCTGTACTTGCGTTGCGTGTTGTATGAGGAGATGGTGTTGGACAGCTTAGTCGACCTGTTGTCCAGTACCTTCAGAGGTCGATAATCGTCTACGGGCGGTGCGATTGGGCACTATCCCATAAGTTGTCCTTCTGGGAGGAGGGTGCCGCCGGTCACTGGATCCGGTAGTAGGACATTGATTGTTCTTTGGGTACTTTAGGTACCGTGTTTGTGCATGTTTAGTCTGTTTTCTGTGTTTGGAGTGCTATGACCAGATTGCGTTTTCTGTGATTAGCATCCCATACCTCACTGAGTAACTCCCCTGTTACTCACCCCTCTTTCTTCTCTTTTCAGGTGAGACCGACGAGTAGATTTACGCTATGACGATCGGGTGCTATTTTTGGGATTTTACAGTTTTCAGTATTTTATTTTTAACATTATTTTAAGATTTTATTCGATTTATTGGATTTATGAGATTTATTTAATGATTTCTGAAAATAAAGTTGAGTTTAGTGGCACACCGTTCTCGAGTGAGGATGAGACGGGTGTTACAAAGAATGTAGTGGTTATCAAGTGCTGGTTGGATGATTGTCTTTGGAAAGTTCATGCATCTACAAAGGATATTGATGAACCAGATTTTTATGTTCGTATATACGATTCGGCACACACATGTTCTGTGACGGAACGTTCTCGTCGATCGCGATAATCAACATATAAAATTCTGGGAGATCTTTACAGAGACTATCTTGGTGACGTTGGTCCGTCCGTTAAACCTAAAAGCGTCGGAGTACTCATAAATAAGATATTTGGTAGAAAGGTAAGATATTGTATGCGGCCGACTTATATAGTGTTTTATGGTTGACTTATTGCTGTATTATAGTTACATTATGGTGGATTTATTATATATACATATGGCTGACTTATAGTTACTTTATGGTGGAGTTAGGTATATATTTCGGCTGATTTATTACTATGCTGGTTTCAACAGATGGATTACTGGAAGTCATATAGGACGCTAAGGCACACAAGGCTGCTCGATCAGGGGACTCCTGAGAGTAGTTTCCACGAATTGCCTTCTTATTTATACATGATAAAACGGGCAAATCCGGGTACAATCGCAAAACTCCAAATTGATGAGTGTGCAAGATTCAGATATGTGTTCCTTTCTTTTGGTGCGAGTGTTGCTGGGTTTGAATTCATGCGCAAAGTTATTGTTGTCGACGGTACGTTTCTACATGGTAGTTACAAACGGACGCTCCTAACAGCGCTAGCTCCGGATGGTAATTTTCAGATTTTCCCGATAGCTTTCGGTGTTGTTGACACCGAAAATGATGAGTCTTGGCGTTGTTTTTTACGCAACTCAAAGTTGTTATTCCTGACGATCGTAATCTTGCTAAAATATCGGACAGACATAAGTCAATAGGGAAAGCAATTGGCGAGGTGTATCCGTCGGCTTCTCGTGGAATTTGCACTTACCATCTGTATAAGAATATTGTGGTGAAATTCAAAGGAAAACATATGTTCCGCCTGGTGAAACAGGCGGCAAGGTGTTTTAGGACTGCTGATTTCAATGCTGCGTTCAATGAAATTGCAGAGAAACATCCTGAACTGCATGGATACCTCCAAAGAGCTGATGTCAAACTGTGGGCGCGTGTTCATTTCCCGGGTAACAGATACAATTTAATGACTTCGAATATAGCAGAATCAATGAACAATGCACTGTCAGGTGCTAGAAGTATTCCCATAGTTCGACTGTTAGAAGCGATTCGGCTTATGATGACTAGATGGTTTGCTGAACGCAGAGAGGATGCAAACTCGCAGCACACAATGCTCTCACGCGGTGTTGAAAAACTGTTACAGGTAACTCAGCTTTAATCGTTTACATAAGTCAGACATTATTTTCATAAATCAGCCTTAACGGCATTTGTTTATTTTTTCTCTACTAGCACCGTGTCTCCGCAGGAAGACTTTTGGATGTACAACCGATTGATGCTTCACGTGTAGAGGTCACAAATGGAACTCATACTTTGGTGGAGGTTGTAAATGTGCATACAAATAGATGCACTTGCCGTCGTTTCAACCACGAAAAAATACCATGCATCCATGCAATCGCAGCTGCAGAGCATATGGGTGTGTCTCGTATAGGCCTGTGCAGTCCTCACTACACGACCGACCATTTGGTTAGAGCATACGCTGATCCAATCATGCCTTCAGATACGGCGATACCTGTTCCTCAACATATAATTAACCAACTGTGCCTACCTCCGATTGTTTTAAACCCGCCAGGAAGGCCCAAGAAAATTAGGATGAAATCATCGTTGGAAGTTGCTATTGGAAATAAACGCCCTAGGAAGCAACACGCATGTTCAAGATGTAATCAAGTTGGACATAATTCAACGACTTGTCGAGCGTAGTATTGTTGGGATGTTCATGTTGTAATCGTGACATATCATGTCAAAATGTGTTTCAATTGTGTTACAAATCAGTCTTCCATAAATCAGCCGTGACGTGTGTTATAACTAATTTGGAAAATATAATGATCGGTTTATTTGGTTGAGTTATTATAACGACTTGGCCGACTTAACATAACTTGTAACTTTCTATTAGATAACGGAAATTCATTTGTAGTTTGGCTGAGTTATTTATCGATTTGGCTGAGTTAACACATTTACCGGCTGAGTTATTTGTTAAATTACAACCACGAAACCATTGCAAAACTAATAACAAATAACTTAGAAATAACTTATGAAGACAACATCAGAATACATAAACTACAAGGAAATTCAAAAACATTAAACTACGTAATAGCGTTCTTCATTCATCATCTGAGCTCGTATCCTCCGAGACCCCAAATTCATCCCAATCGAACTCTGTCACCTTGCATGCGCCCATCACCATACCCGCCATATTGTACTCCTCCTCCACCATACGGATCTCTTCGTCGATGTTAAATCCAGGCTTCTTCACACTCTCTAACATATTTCGTTCCGCTAGCTTCTGGATGAATTTTTTATTCAACTCGTATGCTTCTTCTCTCTCTCTAATTATGGCCTTTATGATATCGATTACCTTTTTCAACATTTGTGCTCCGCTCATCACCTTCACACGATAATCATCTGCAACAGACTTGCTCTTCTTTGAACCAGAACCGGAACCGGATGCGTCCATTTACCACAGTTGATGTATTGCTTGAAACGAAAATGGGTTTGTAAAAGGGTTTGATACACGAAAGAGAGAAAAAATCAGAAGTAATTATGTAGAGTGCGAAAAAGTCGCTTCTAGAACGACACGACGTTTCGGATGCTTCGCTTGGAAAAAGAAAAAACTTAAGAACTTTGGAAGTGCATATATTACTTTTTCGTAAATCGTGTTTCCAATTTAGTCAATATTTTCGTTATTATTTATTGTAATAATCAATTTTTATTTAATCGAGTTATTATTTTGACAATAATGAAGTTTTACAAATATATCTTTCTAATATGATTTCAATTTTCTCATATACATCATCGTCAAATGAATTAGTTATATTTTATTTGGATGCGACGTTTTTATTTTAACATAATAATTAAATATATTTATTTTCATAACTCATCATATACATTACTTCAATAAACAACCGTCAAGGTGTTATAACTCAGCCGGAAGAATTATAACTCATCCGTAATATATACTTTTGACATAAAACAGTCCATAAAACTTCAATATACGAACAAATAACATATAAAGCAAAATAGCCTATAGAAATCTATTGGTGTTTTTTTATGTTTAAAAAAGAAAATTGAAGTAAGATATATGGTTAAGCAGTGTGATATGAAAGGTTGTATGCGACTCATTTATTTACAATGAAAATGTGTATATGGATACAGATATATGTAACTTCCATAATGAGTCTATAAGTCTATTCGCTATAATTACTGAGGATTTGCATCGCTTAGGGAATATTTTCAATATTCTCATTAATATATTCTCAATGTTAAAGTCATTTTTTATTTAATCGCGTTATTATTTCGACACTAATAAAGTTTTACGAATACTTCAATAAATTATAACTCAGCCACAATACTTAAATAAAACAGTCACAAATGTGTGTAATATAAGTCAGCCGAAACTATCATAACTCAGCCGTACTACTACTGTTACGGTACCAAAATACAACAACCGAATTAAAAAGCAATAAAAACTCGATTTGCGTTAACACAGTAGTAGTACTACTGATACAGTACCAAAATACAACAACCGAATTAAAAAGCAATAAAAACTCGATCTGCGTTAACACATTAGTAATCCGCAGATCAATACCCTAATTTCTCCCAATTCATCTCTGTCACCTTGAAAGCTTCCTTCCTCCTACCCGCCAACTTCACCTCCTCACGCGCAAGACGGATCTCTTCCTTCAGGTTTAATCCACGTTTATCCATCGTCTCTAACAGATCAAGTTCCACTATCTTCTCATGGTATATGATATCTAACCGGTGTGCTTCTTCTGTCTCCCTCATTGTTAATTTCACCATATTGATTATGGCTTTGAACCTTGTTTCTCGTTCAAACATCTCCTTCCTCGCATCATGTTCACCATACTTTCTTTTCTTCGAACCAGAACCAGAACCGGATCCTGCCATCGATGGCACTTGATAAATGGGATGAAACGAAAAATAGATTGATAAAAGGGTTTTAATGTATGGGAGATAGAAGATAAGAGAGATGATAACGTTGTTACTATCAAGTACTATTATATAAGTAGAGTATGTAGTGTTTCGGCTTCTAAGTCCAACCGTAATTATTACTGAAGATTTGCATCGCTTGGGAAACGAGAAAATCAATAGCTTTAACCGCCTATAATACTTTTCGTATATCGTGTATATAACACTTTGTCTCTATTCTCATTAAAATATTTTTAATATTATAATCAATTTTTATTTAATCGGGTTATTATTTTGTTCACGATAGCTCAGAACGGAAATTATTATAACGAAAGGCTGAGTTAAATCATAATAATTTGTGGTATTATTGATTTACTTTGCTCCGTTTTACGGTTGCTGAGTTACTCTGTTTTCACGGTTGAGTACTCTGTTTTACGGCCGAGATATTTTTTTAAATTACAACCCATTTTGTTAAGAAACAACATAAACATAAGAAAGATTGACTTAAAACAAACCCTAAACATAAACATAAACTGCAACCGATGTAAACAAGTTTAACAAACATTGAAACACTAATAGCCAAGAAACAACATTGAATTTGTTTCCTTTGCTTTACCAGCTAGTAGGTAACCAATGCCAATCGTCAGAAAACAAAGCCAGACAAAGCACACTTTCAACCACACTTTGCACTTGCCGATTTCACGTTTACTCAACTTTACCTCATATCACAGTTCTTGTAAAACAACACTTACCTCTGACTTAACGTTTGTGATATCATTTACCAAAATTTCCAGTGTTGGTAATGCATCTTCAACCTCTTCATACACCGCATCCTCAACCCACTTAAATAAGTGACCCTATTTTATAACAAATAAACGAGATTGAATAAAGCAACAATAACACACATAAACATCAAGAACCAAAATAATCTACTTACATCTTTTTTATTTGTCCACGAGTTTGCATCTTTCTTACTTTCGCAACGGAAGAATGGTCTGCCAGGATTGTCTTGAGTTTTCGCTGTAAAAATCGTAACACCTAATCCACACACACACTTCGACGGCAATCCACAGTCACTGAGTACGACTGATGACTCGGAACAAGAACTCATTTTTTAGTTGAGACGAATAGAGAAATCAAAAAATTAATCGACGAAATTGAGAGTATTTTTTCTTAGGTTTTGAATTGGGATTTTTTTTTCTTTTTTTTGAGTGGGTATTGAATATTTGTTTGGGGATGAGTCGATTTATTTTTGTTGTTTCTTTGCAGTAAAAGCGTGTATATTGGGAAACACAATCCATCATTAAGTGTCTATCCGCATAGTCAATTCAGTAATTATCACGTTTGAACAGTGGTTAAGTAAAAAGTTTATTTCAAAAAATTCAAAAACATTCAAAATTTCAAATTCAGCGGCATACACCTACATACACATACGTTACGACTGAATTATGTTCTCGTCACGACTGAATTGTTAGAATAAAATAAGATAAAAAGTTTAATTCAGAATAATAAAAAGAAAAAATTCAAAATTTATTGAATTTGTGGTCTGGCTGAGTTATTATCTTAAGTCGGCTGAGTTATTATTTCAAAATAATAATCAATTAAGTTTTATTTTAAATTTTTAAATACAATTTTTATATTCATGTTCATTATACTATTGACAATAGATGTACAGTCATTCACTACCAAGAAAATATCATGAAAGAAAGTATAATTCGTGAAGCTGTCCAAGTAAAGCACAAAAGGGTTTGACAATGTAAGGGTTTATGGTTTAGGGTTAGGATATGTGTTATATCGTTTTGCTGGATATGTTTGAAAATGCACAAACATGAGGTAACTTAGTGATATTTGTCAGGTAAACTTCATAGAAATGGCAATTCTAACTTAGTTTGTACATCAAAGTGTAAAATACTCACATTTACTGAATTCGTGGTTTGGCTGAGTTATTGTAACGAGACGGCTGAGTTAACCTTTGTCGAAGGAATCGACTAACATGCGTTATATTGAGAGAATCTGTTGGTCAATATTGTTCAGAGAACAAAAGTTCTTATTGGGATTTGTGAAGCGGATCGAGTTTTCGTTTGAGGAATAGGGGAATTTTTTGAATTTTTATTTTCTTTGCAGGAAAAGCGTGTTTATGGGGAACAACAACACCAAGATCATTAAGTGTCCACACGCATAATAAACTCACTGCAGTGGAGTACTTATTACATCGTTGTAGAATAACATAAAATAAAAAGTTTAATTCAGAATAATAAAATGAAAAAATTCAAAATTTATTGAATTTGTGGTCTGGCTGAGTTATTATCTTAAGTCGAAGGAATCGAGTAACATACGTTATATTGAGAGAATCTGTTGGTGTGGTTGAGTTATCACAATTATACGGCTGCGGTCTAATTTGGTAATTCCACAATGAACCTTCCCCTTATCGATGACGTGGCATCCGTCTACAATGTTTGAAAACGTAATCGTTGTCAAAACGACATCGTTTACTCTGAATAAAAAACGAATTATATTTATAATAATTAGTTTACACGAACGTATCAAATATTTTCTCATATATTGAATTTGTGTTTTGACTGAGTTATCATTACGACACGGCTGAGATATAATTAATTTAATAAACCAATATTGTTTAATGGCTTAATTATCAAAACATTACGGCTGAGTGAACTACCACAAATGTTAATTTAATAAACCAATAGTCATTTGTGGAAAGACATGTGTGAATTAACACATATGTTTATTTTCAGATACATTCCCTTAAATTGTCAAAAATAAAAATAACCTAATTCACTAAACATGTCTGACAAATCTTTCCACACTATCATATTCATCCATTCGGGCTTATCGCCCAAACGACACAATTTGTACTTGATATCTTGAATTTCTATTACTTATACTTGTCGAGCCGTCAAGTTAAACTGCGTCCACACCGTTAATGTATGTCTCGGATCCCACGTGTATTTACGCTACACAGAAAAAAAAAATATTGATTCATAAGAGTCAAAATAAGTTTTTAGTTTGCTAATTATCAAGGGAAATATCGGTGCTTACCGCGAGTGTGAAAAACCCTTTTTTCTTATAATGAAACGGAATGTTACGATAAGTCAGCCACGCATGCACCCAATTGTTTTTCAGGATCTCCTTGAAGGCGACAGATAATGTGACCTCGAACTCTTCATACGTGTTAGAGGTCTTGTCAACATTGAAATTAAACCGACTACCAGGGTTTAGAACGGGAAGATTCTCACGACCAGCAGCGTTTAGGATCGCTTCAACCTCTTTCTCAAACTGATTCTTGATGGAAGGAACAACGTCCATGTCGAGAAGAAGTTGTAACACAGATAAAAATAGAGAAAATGAGATACAATATGAGACAGGGAGAATAAGATCCGAATATGAGATGAAAAGTTAGGGTAATCTAATATAAATAGAGAACTAACAGAGAGGAAGGCGAAAGGTTACGTTTGTAAATTATGTTTACGAGGCAAATTTCTTTTTCACAGAATACGAAAGGTTGTGTATATATCATATGGTGATTATTATCATGTCTGATTTCTCATAATCATTTGAGAAAGTACATGGGTGAACTAACACATATGATTATTTTCAGATCATTACAATAAAATTTCATTTTCAATAACCTAAATCCAAAAAAGGTACAAGAAATCTTTCCACACTTTTTTATCCATCCAGTCGGGCTTATCGACAAAGGAGTATCTTCTACGCCTCCAAATGAGGCTTCTAATCTCTTCTCTGTATACTTCTCGAGCTACCAAGTTAAACTGCGTCCACACCGTAAAATTATGTCTCGGATCCCACGTGTATTGACGCTACACATCAAATAATTAAACAATTTATAAATAAATAAAAATATACTATTATTCATAAGAGATAAAATAAGTTTTTAGTTTGCTTAATATCAAGGGAAATCTTGGTGCTTACCGCGAGTGTTAAAAACCATTGTTTCCTATAATGGAATGGAATGAACCGATAAGTCGGCCACACATGCACCCAATTGTCTTTCAGGATATTTGGGATGGCGCAATATTGTTTGAAATCAAACTCTTTAAGCGTGTCAGAGGTTTTGTCAAGATTGATACCAAAACCACCACCAGGGTTTAGAAGGGGGAGATTCTCACGATCAGCAGCGTATAGGGTCGCTTTAACATGTCCGTGAAACTGACTTCTGATTTGGGGAACAACTTCCATGTCAATAAGAAGATGTAACAGAAAGATATAGTGAAATGGACAAACAATATGAGGGTAATCTGATATAAATAGAGAAAATACGGAGAGGAATGCGAAAGGTTACGTTTGTTAACCGATGGTTTCGCACCAAAGTTTGTTAACATTTGTTTTCACGGCAAATATCTGAGTTATATTGTTAACTAATGTACTACTAATGCTTGATGGCTAATTTATCGATTCATTGTGGCTGAGTTATATTGTTAACTAATGTTCATTGATTTATTAATAATACTTAATGGCTGATTCATAAATGCATTACTGCTGATTTATATTGTTAATTGAAGTACCAATAATACATACTGGCTGAGTTAAATATAAGGGACTCTTAATAAACATTCCTAGAAATAAAACATAAAATTACATATTGTCTGCCTCCTTATTTAATAAATCGCTCGTATAATTTAGGTTCCTCCGCCAGTATATCTGCTCCCATCTTAACCCGTAAACCCTGAATGTTCCCATCACAGAGGTCATCGAATGTAACACCAAGCGCGAGACATTCAATGTATTTTAGCGCATACACACCGCAGTCTCCGGGACACTCGTTTTGAGGCACATTCTTTGGGCTCTTCCATCTGAGAGTAAACTGCTTGTAGCTATAATGTCGTAAGGGGAGAGGAATTACATCGTTCAGCATGTACGGAATCATTTCCCTAAACGGCCTACAAGCTTCATGAATTTGTGATTCCTTCTCCGGATCCACAATGCTATCGTAGCAATCAATGTGGCCACGAATCAGGTCCACGTCCAGCGCCAACCAATGATTACCTCCGGTTTGTACAACGAAATACACATGCCAAACATCAGTCAGCCACATCTTATGAGACTGTTGATCTTCCGGATACAAACCTCTGGCTACAGCTTCATAGTTGGTCCCGTTAAACTTGAAGTGCTTAGGTCTCATTTTGAACTGAGGGTAAATGGACTATGGCAGCTGTTAAGTACTGATCTATAAACGCAATGCCGTTGGTATGATATGGGCAGGGTTCTGTAATCAACCTACGTCTGAGTACTCTCAGGTACACACTGATATGCTGGAATAAAAAAAGCATAACTCAGTCATAATGTATAATACGTCTATCTCAGCCGTAACGTATAAAAATTATTAGTATAACTCAGCCGAAATAAATCATAAGTCCTATATTATTTCAAAAAATTATAACTCAGCCATAATGTATAATAAGTCATATAATAACTCAGCCATAAAACTTACAGATTCGTTCAGCCATCCATACGTTGTCTCTGGCCACGCCTTTTGCGGGGAAATGATGACCCTATAGAACTCACGATGGTCTTTAGTCTTTCCCAATTTGATGCCCCTGACAGACAAACACAAGTCAATATGTTAAAACATTGTTAACAAGAAGCTGTAATTAACAAATTAATGAACAAGATCATACTTCATTGGTGCTAGGTGTTCCGTCAGTTTCAGTAATCTATCTAGGTGCCATAGGATCATATATTGCGGATGAAGGTTCACAGTTCTTCCTCATGCATTTCAGTCCGTCGTCTCTAATATGAGGAAAAACACTTGTTGGCTTATCTTTTAGTTTACTCGTATCTTTCCCTTTAATGGACAGCTTAACACTCTGATTCCTGAGATCACTTATCAATTTAAGCCTTAGCTGTTCATCCTCATCATTCTCAGACTCAGGTATCATGCGCATGTCGTCCTCCATAACATCAAGTGTGGTATCTCCTACTTCTTCATCATTATTGTCTTTTTCATCATCATCACCAGCTTTTTCATCAAGTATCTTCTGCGGTTCATCATCACCAGCTGTTACATCAGTTATCTCAGCCACACCATCATCTTTAGTAGAAACGGTTTCACCAGCTATTTTAGAAACTGATTCAGAAACTGCTTCAGCAGCTAAACTATGCAGCACATCATCAGCTGATGTAAACTCTTCTTCATTCCGCTTTGTAATGACAGTTAACTTGTTCACATTTTCAGTCTTTCTAGGTCTTCCCCTACCCTTTTTTTCGGTTTCCCCTCCAATGCTTGCTTATCCTTTAAAGCTTTATTGGCCTCTGCTTTTGCTTTCTTTTCCTGTGCTGCTGTCTTTGTCTTCTTATTTCTCAAATTTACAGGAGACCGCACAAAACCATCATGCTTCTTACCATCATCTTTCGCAACAGCCACCTCAATGAGATTATCAGTATCAGCCACTTCCATATTCGTAGTCAGGTTCTTCTGAACATTCTTAATAGTTTTGGCATCCTTCCCCTGTATAACATTTACAAATAAAATAAGATAACTCAGTCATAATGGCTTTTTAATTCAGCCGATATAATGATAAATCAGTCGTAGGTCTGACACTGTCAGCTTACCAGAGGACGACTACTTGCAGATTTCATAGGTGGCGGTGGAAAGGTAGACGGGGATGGGTCGACGGGATCTTTTCCCGGAGTGGATGCGTCGACGGGTACGGCTGATTTTTTAACCACAGTGGATGGGTCGACGGGTGTGGATGAATTAACAGCCAACAGATCCTGGAGACGGAAAAGGTTTGAATCTTTCCACTATTTAAACTCTTTCAATTCACTCTCCACCTTCTCTATCTGTGAAGATATGCCGTTCATGCTTGTAGCAAGATTATCAATTCTTGAGCTGAAATTAGCCTCCATATCCATAATGAGTTTTCTAAGCGACACATTATCTGCCTCCTCATTAAAATCCTGCAACACATTATACACAAAAATACTCATAACCAAGCTAACCAAACTAACCAAACATTAAATATCAACACAATATACCATATCAATTACCTTTGCTTCATCATTCTTATTCCCAACAGATTCATCAAAATCAACATCCTTCTCCTTCAAGCCTTTATGCTTCTTTGCGATATGATGAGAATCATCCAAATCACCTGTTTTTTTCTTCTTCTTCTTATTATTCTCAATCATCTTTTCAGGCATCTTCTGATCCCAGAAGCCTGGGACAAACCTCTCATCATATATGTCTTCGATCAGATTATCAAGTTCTTGGTCTTCTGGTTGATCAGGCCACTCAGGATATAGTTCTCTATCATTTCTAATAATCATATGCATCACATGCACCTACAACATAAGATATAATAAACAATAATCATCGTAAACCATAACTCAGCCATCAATTGTGATACAACTCAGTCTTTTATGGTTCATAACTCAGTCACAGTTAATTATAACTCAGCTATCAATTAACAATAACTCAACCGCCAATGACTCATAATAATATATAACTCAGTTTAAATCTTACCTTTTCATTTTTTTCGATTTCTTCATCAATGACAGGACCCAAATCTCTTCGTGTGCGGTTTCCCTTCCATCGCAATAGAGGACTCATGTCCCCGTTGGATGGGTTACCAAAAAGTGCTCCAAAGTATGTGATAGATTCATAAGCCCATGCTTGTAACGCGTACACCAGACCGTTGACGGTGTACGTCCTTCCGGTAGGTCTAATGGTCTTGATAGACCCAACAAGAGACTGAAATGCTACCCGACCCCATGGATAATTATTCAAGGCTTCATCATCAAAAACTTTTTTAGCAGATTCCAACGGTATTCTAGAGTTGTGATGAAGTCCATGGATACCAATTGCTAACAGGAACAACCACCCCATCCATTTACGCCTAATGTCTTGTGGTGGCCATGCCCGAGATTTACCTAATCCATTAATAAGCTCATCTAAAGTGGGACCTTCTCCAGCAGGCACATTCAACTCTACGAAAAACGCTCTGTAAGCAGCTTTAGGTTCAAATGGCTCTGTAGGCAACGGATGTATGGTCAACCCCGTGACTTACTCAAACTCATTCAACCCAAATCTGATAGGTTGACCACCAATGAGAAACCAAATCTCCTTCTTCCTTACTCTTAACTGTCTGCATAGAAGGTAGTGGACAGTTTTACCAGACCATATAATGGTTCTCTCAAAGATTTTGGCTGCTATTCCAGTTTGGTGCTCCTTAATTTCATTCCACACAGTTTCACCTACAGATTCTCTGATTGTATCTATATGTTTGAGTAGAACACTGTGGTTAATATCTTTATTATCCGGATTAGACTGCCCTTCCGCATACAGTCTTGGTGGGTAATTTATTGGTTCATCCATCTGATAAGAAGATTACATAAAACAGAGTATAGTTATATCAAACAGAGTATAAATCACAACCGAAACATTGGGATAGTATAACTCAACCGTATACTAAATATTAACTCAGCTGAAACATAAACAAATTCAGCCACAGATGCATTGATAAAATCAGGAGATATAAAGAAACTCATCGACATATACCAATACAAACCATAAATTAGCCCTAACACAACCCGTAACTCAGTCGTAATAAACCAGACACCAAATCCAGTAGATCTATCAAACCAGCCACAACGACGGCGGAAATCAGCCGTAATAATCACCGATAAAAAGCCACATATTGGTATATCAACCATAAATTATCCCTAACACAACCCGTAACAGTCGTAATAAACCAGACACCAAATCTAGTAGATCTATCAAATCAGCCACAACGAGGGCAGAAAACAGCCGTAATAATCACCGATTTCAACTCTTAGTATCACCGCTAGATGTTTCATATAACGGTTTAAACTCAAAGAGAGATATTCAAACTTACCGAGTGATGAAAGCAGAGATTTTTACGCAATTTTAGGAACATGAAGAAACCCAGTTGAAACTGAGACGAAATGCGACGGAGATACGGCCAGAAAAGATGAAATTTCGGTCGACTTAGGGTTTAAGGTTCGTCGCTGGAAAGAAAAAGAGAGAAATTTTTTCCCCTCCGTCGAGTGAACAGTTGCTAAAAGTGATGGACACTTCAGTTTCCCCTGTGATTACGACGTATTAGTGATGTGGATATTAATTTCTACTTAATTTTATTTTGTAGTTCAAACAAAAAAATTTTAAACAAGGGTGTTAATAGTAATTTTACAGGGACGAGAAACATACGAGTTATTTTCAAAAAATGTATCCCACGATAGCAATAAACGAACTTTTGTAGCCCATCTAAGTCAATATTTCTTTAATAAATAATGCAATGGATGAATATTGCTCAAAATATTATCTTTTGAGAATAAAAAGAAAAACAATAGTTGATCAAAACAATACAAATTTTTCATATATATATATAAGAGATCATAGATATTAAGCATAGATTCAAAGAAGCTTATCATGATGTTGAATTGTATTGGTAGAAGATGACTCATAATATGTGGAATCAATTAAGGGATCATTATGCAAAATTTTATAAAGCTTTAAATAAACTGCGCAGAGTCGAGAATATGATTATTGGTTAACATGATGCAAGGGGAGATTGGGTTTTTTTCAGATCAAGAGATAGAGCAAGTAGTAGTACACGTTTTTATAGGATTTGATTACTTCCACCACTCCTACTGACTTTGAGGAGTTTCTAAGCGAAGTTTTGGCTTCAATTATGGGCCGGATAAAAGAAAAACTTATTGTGATGGCTAAATAAAATGAAAATGATAAAATTTATTTACGATAAATCAGGAAAAAATGCTCAGTCCAAATGGTATTAATGCCTAATTTTTTACTCTTCATGGTCTATTATTAAAAAAATATATATTGGAGTTGGTTAATATTTTTTTGGGAACAGGGAATTTTGATTAACGGTTAAATATGACGAATATTTGTCTAATTCTAAAAACGGAACGTCCGTGTAGACTGAAAGATCTGAGACCTATCAGCCTATGTAACGTTGGGTATAAGATTATATCAAAGCTACTGTGTCTGAGGCATAAAAGGTTTCAGAGGGAGCTAGTTTCAGTCTAGTTTCGGAAAGTATATCAACTTTTGTGTCAGGATGGCTAATCTCGGATAATATATTAATTGTGAGGTATTTCATGGTTTAAGGACAAATTACTCATGTAAGAGTAAATTCATCGCAATTAAAGAAGACGTGAGTAAGGTTTACGATGGGTGGAATTGGCTTTCATTGAAAATCTTCTCAGGAAAAATGAGTTTTTCGGGGATGGATAATACAATGTATTACTTCAGTTCAATATAAGGTAATCATAAATAGTGAACCACGAGTTAATATTATCCCCAAAAGAGGTATCCATAAGGAAGATCCTTTATCTTTGTATCTTTTCATTTTATGAATGGAAGCTTTAATCGAAATGTAACACCTTATTTTACAATCGTAAAAATAAATAAATATGAGATTTGAATATAAATTACATCTTCAGTTACTTTTCTTAGTTTACAAGTATATAAAACATTGAAAATATTATATATGTGCCATGAATGCTGGATTGATCAACCAATCAGTTTTATTCAACAAAAATATTCTTTGGTCATATTTTATATTTATGGTAAATACTAAATTATAGTCAAAATTCAAAAGTTTTAGTCAATCTCATTTATATATACAGAATATTTATTTATGGTAAAAATAAAAATGAAAGATTGGGTTGACCATTGATATTTTACACAACAAATATCATATAAATAGAGTGTATTGACAAACATATAAAATTGTAGTAACACTATTTTTTCTGAATAAAAGCTAATAGCACAAAGAGATAATGTGTATCATAAAAACATCTGTAACTATTTTCTTTGCATTGACAGTTTTGTTCTCTAGCTCCAATATTTTGGCCAAGCAAGGTAAACTGTTTTTAATCAGCTATCTTTGATCATTTAAAGAATAATGGTTAAATATTTCTTTTTCAAAAACATTTCATATGCATACAAATATATATATACATATAATAATATTTTTTAAATATTTGTTTTTCTTAAACATTTAATATGCATACAAATATATATACATATAATTATATTTTTCAACAGTCTAATATATATATGTGTGTGTATATATTAACTAGGTTTGTATATTTACAGATATTAAGCAACAGACTTACCAATGTACTGTACCATGTTCAGAATCTTACGGAAATAAAAAATGTGATGATTACTGTATAAGTCATCACTATGCTGGAGGACAATGTGACACTTTAAGAGGCGGCAAACTACCACAATGTTGTTGCTTTAATTGATGATTTAAATGTTAAACTTTTTTTTTGTATTTTAATAGATTAACTGATACTATAATTTTTAAAAATAATATTATCTTTATAGAAGGAATATATTTGAAATTTAAGACAACTAATAAAAAATTTGGCCAAATACTCTTTTTCAAACCTCTATACATCTTAATAAATTCAGCATTAACTATATTACTTTTGTATTATTGTCGTCAATTTCATATATGCATTGCTATCCATTATGTTAAAAACTAATAATATTTTGATACTAATAACTTTAAATCATAGAACAGTAAATGTCTTCCTTTAGATATGAAAAAATACATTATTTTAATAAATAATTCAATGGATGAATATTGTTCAAAATATTATTTTTTTGAGAATAAAAAAAATACAATACTTGTTCAAAACAATACAATCTTTTTCATATATATATATATATATATATATATATATATATATATATATATATAAGAGATCGTAGATATTAAGCATAGATTAAAAGAAGCTTATCATGATGTTGAATTGTATTGGTAGAAGAAGACTCATAATATGTGGAATCGATTAAGGGATCATTATGCAAAATTTTATAAAGCTTTAAATAAACAGCGCAGAGTCGAGAATATGATTATTGGTTAACATGATGCAAGGGGAGATTGGGTTTTTTCGGATCAAGAGATAGAGCAAGTAACAGTACACTTTTTTTTAGGATTTGATTACTTCCACCACTCCTACGGACTTTGAGGAGTTTCTAAGCGAAGTTTTGGCTTCAATTATGGACCGGATAAAAGAGAAACTTATTGTGATGGCTAAAGAAAATAAAAAGATTTTACAATAAATCAGGAAAAAATGACCAGTCCAAATGGTATTAATGCCTTATTTTTTGACTATGCACGGTCTATTATTAAAAAATTTATATTGGAGTTGGTTAATAATTTTTTGTGAACAGGGAATTTTGATTAACGGTTAAATATGACGTATATTTGTCTAATTCTAAAAACGGAACGTCCGAATAGACAGACAGAGCTGAGACCTATCAGCCTATGTAACGTTGGGTATAAGATTATATCAAAGCTACTGTGTCTGAGGCATAAAAGGTTTCTGAGGGAGCTAGTTTCAGTCTAGTTTCGGAAAGTATATCAACTTTTGTGTCAGGATGGCTAATCTCGGATAATATATTAATTGTGAGGTATTTCATGGTTTAAGGATAAATTACTCATGTAAGAGTAAATTCATCGCAATTAAAGAAGACGTGAGTAAGGTTTACGATGGGTGGAATTGGCTTTCATTGAAAATCTTCTCAGGAAAAATGAGCTTTTCGGGGATGGATAATACAATGTATTACTTCAGTTCAATATAAGGTAATCATGAATAGTGAACCAAGAGTTAATATTATCCCCAAAAGAGGAATCCGTAAGGGAGATCCTTTATCTTTGTATCTTTTCATTTTATGAATGGAAGCTTTAATCGAAATGTAACACCTTATCTTACAATCGTAAAATAAATAAATTATATGAGATTTGAATATAAATTACATATTCAGTTACTTTTCTTAGTTTACAAGTATATAAAACATTGAAAATATTATATATGTGCCATGAATGCTGGCTTGATCAACCAATCAGTTTTATTCAACAAAAATAATCTTTGGTCATATTTTATATTTATGGTAAATACTAAATTATAGTCAAAATTCAAAAGTTTTAGTCAATCTCATTTATATATACAGAATATTTATTTATGGTAAAAATAAAAATGAAAGATTGGGTTGACCATTGATATTTTACACAACAAATATCATATAAATAGAGTGTATTGACAAACATATAAAATTGTAGTAACACTATTTTTTCTGAATAAAAGCTAATAGCACAAAGAGATAATGTGTATCATAAAAACATCTGTAACGATTTTCTTTGCATTGATAGTTTTGTTCTCTAGCTCCAATATTTTGGCCAAGCAAGGTAAACTGTTTTTAATCAGCTATCTTTGATCATTTAAAGAATAATGGTTAAATATTTCTTTTTCAAAAACATTTCATATGCATACAAATAAATATATACAAATAATAATATTTTTTAAATATTTTTTTCTCAAACATTTAATATGCATACAAATATATATACATATAATTACATTTTTTAACTGTCTACTATTTATATGTCTGTGTATATATTAACTAGGTTTGTATATTTACAGATATTAAGCAACAGACTTACCAATGTACTGTACCATGTTCAGAATCTTACGGAAATAAAGAATGTGATGATTACTGTATAAGTCATCACTATGCTGGAGGACAATGTGACACTTTAAGAGGTTGCAAACTACCACAATGTTGTTGCTTTAATTGATGATTTAAATGTTAAACTTTTTTTTTTGTATTTTAATAGATTAACTGATACTATAATTTTAAAAAATAATATTATCTTTATACAAGGAATATATTTGAAATTTAAGATAACTAATAAGAAATTTGGCCAAATACTCTTTTTCAAACCTCTATACATCTTAATAAATTCAGCATTAACTATAGTACTTTTGTATTATTGTCGTCAATTTCATATATGCATTGCTTTCCATTATGTTAAAAACTAATAATAAAATTTTGATACTAATAACTTTATATCATAGAACAGTAAATGTCTTCCTTTAGATATGAAAAATACGATTATTTTAACAAATATTGCAATGGATGAATATTGCTCAAAATATTAATTTTGAGAATAAAAAGAAAAATAATACTTGATCAAAACAATACAATCTTTTTCATATATATATATATATATAAAAGAGATCATAGATATTAAGCATAAATTCAAAGAAGCTTATCATGATGTTGAATTGTATTGGTAGAAGAAGACTCATAATATGTGGAATCAATTAAGGGATCATTATGCAAAATTTTATAAAGATTTAAATAAACAGTGCAGAGTCGAGAATATGACTATTGGTTAACATTATGCAAGGGGAGATTGGGTTTCTTCGGATCAAGAGATAGAGCAAATAGCAGTACACGGTTTTTTTAGGATTTGATTACTTCCACCACTCCTATAGACTCTGAGGAGTTTCTAAGAGAAGTTTTGGCTTCAATTATGGGCCGGATAAAAGGGAAACTTATTGTGATGGTTAAAGAAAATAAAAAAAGATAAAATTTATTTACAATAAATCAGGAAAAAATGCCCAGTCCAAATGGTATTAATGCATTATTTTTTGACTATGCATGGTCTATTATTAAAAAATATGTATTGGAGTTGGTTAATAATTTTTTGCGAACAGGGAATTTTGATTAAGGGTTAAATATGACGAATATTTGTCTAATTCTAAAAACGGAACGTCCGAGTAGACAGACAGAGCTGAGACCTATCAGCATATGTAACGTTGGGTATAAGATTATATCAAAGCTACTGTGTCTGAGGCATAAAAGGTTTATGAGGTAGCTAGTTTCAGTCTAGTTTAGGAAAGTATATCAACTTTTGTGTCAGGATGGCTAATCTCGGATAATATATTAATTGTGAGGTATTTCATGGTTTAAGGACAAATTACTCATGTAAGAGTAAATTCATCGCAATTAAAGAAGACGTGAGTAAGGTTTACGATGGGTGGAATTGGCTTTCATTGAAAATCTTCTCAGGAAAAATGAGCTTTTCGGGGATGGATAATACAATGTATTACTTCGGTTCAATATAAGGTAATCATGAATAGTGAACCACGAGTTAATATTATCCCCAAAAGAGGTATCTGTAAGGGAGATCCTTTATCTTTGTATCTTTTCATTTTGTGAATGGAAGCTTTAATTGAAATGTAACACCTTATTTTACAATCGTAAAATAAACAAATTATATGAGATTTGAATATAAATTACATATTCAGTTACTTTTCTTAGTTTACAAGTATATAAAACATTGAAAATATTATATATGTGCCATGAATGCTGGATTGATCAACCAATCAGTTTTATTCAACAAAAATAATCTTTGGTCATATTTTATATTTATGGTAAATAATAAATTGTAGTCAAAATTCAAAAGTTTTAGTCAATCTCATTTATATATACAGAATATTTATTTATGGTAAAAATAAAATGAAAGATTGGGATGAACATTGACATTTTACACAACAAAAATCATATAAATAGAGTGTATTGACAAACATATAAAATTGTAGTAACACTATTTTTTCTGAATAAAAACTAATAGCACAAAGAGATAATGGATATCATAAAAACATCTGTAACTATTTTCTTTGCATTGACAATTTTGTTCTCTAGCTCCAATATTTTGGCCAAGCAAGGTAAACTGTTTTTAATCAGCTATCTTTGATCATTTAAAGAATAATGGTTAAATATTTCTTTTTCGAAAACATTTAATATGCATACAAATAAATATATACATATAATAATATTTTTTAAATATTTGCTTTTCCTAAGCATTTAATATGCATACAAATATATATACATATAATTATATTTTTCAACTGTCTAATATATATATGTGTGTATATATTAACTAGGTTTGTATATTTACAGATATTAAGCAACAGACTTACCAATGTACTGTACCATGTTCAGAATCTTACGGAAATAAAGAATGTGATGATTACTGTATAAGTCATTACTATGCTGGAGGACAATGTGACACTTTAAGAGGTGGCAAACTACCACAATGTTGTTGCTTTAATTGATGATTTAAATGTTAAACTTTTTTTGTATTTTAATAGATTAACTGATACTATAATTTTTAAAAATAATATTATCTTTATACAAGGAATATATTTGAAATTTAAGACAACTAATAAAAAATTTGTCCAAATACTCTTTTTCAAACCTCTATACATCTTAATAAATTCAGCATTAACTATATTACTTTTGTATTATTGTCTTCAATTTCATATATGCATTGCTATCCATTATGTTAAAAACTAATAGTAAAATTTTGATACTAATAACTTTAAATCATAGAACAGTAAATGTCTTCCTTTAGATATGAAAAAATACGATTATTTTAATAAATATCGCAATGGATGAATATTGCTCAAAATATTATTTTTTGAGAATAAAAAGGAAAACAATATTTGGTCAAAACAATACAATTTTTTCATATATATATAAAAGAGATCATAGATATTAAGCATATATTCAAAGAAGCTTATCATGATGTTGAATTGTATCATATATTCAAAGAAGCTTATCATGATGTTGAATTGTATTGGTAGAAGAAGACTCATAATATGTGGAATCAATTAAGGGATCATTATGCAAAATTTTATAAAGCTTAAATAAACAGCGCAGAGTCGAGAATATGATTATTGGTTAACATGATGCAAGGGGAGATTGGGTTTCTTTGGATCAAGAGATAGAGCAAGTAGCAGTACACTTTTTGTTAGGATTTGATTACTTCCACCACTCCTACGGACTTTGAGGAGTTTCTAAGCGAAGTTTTGGCTTCAATTATGGGCCGGATAAAAGAGAAACTTATTGTGATGGCTAAAGAAAATAAAAAAAGATAAAATTTATTTACAATAAATGAGGAAAAAATGCCCAGTCCAAATTGTATTAATGCCTTATTTTTTGACTATGCATCGTCTATTATTAAAAAATATATATTGGAGTTGGTTAATAAATTTTTGCGAACAGGGAATTTTGATTAACGGTTAAATATGACGAATATTTGTCTAATTCTAAAAACAAAACGTCCGAGTAGACTAACAGAGCTGAGACCTATCAGCCTATGTAACGTTGGGTATAAGATTATATCAAAGCTACTGTGTCTGAGGCATAAAAGGTTTCTGAGGGAGCTAGTTTCAGTCTAGTTTCGGAAGGTATATCAACTTTTGTGTCAGGATGGCTAATCTCGGATAATATATTAATTGTGAGGTATTTCATGGTGTAAGGACAAATTACTCATGTAAGAGTAAATTCATCGCAATTAAAGAAGACTTGAGTAAGGTTTACAATGGGTGGATTTGGTTTTCATTGAAAATCTTTTCAGGAAAAATGCGTTTTTGGGGGATGGATAATACAATGTATTACTTCAGTTCAATATAAGGTAATCATGAATAGTGAACCACGAGTTAATATTATCCCCAAAAGAGGTATTCGTAAGGGAGATCCTTTATCTTTGTATCTTTTCATTTTAAGAATGAAAGCTTTAATCGAAATGTAACACCTTAGTTTACAATCGTAAAATGATTAAACATCTAGCGGTGATACTAAAAGTTGAAATCGGTGATTATTACGGCTGTTTTCCGCCGTCGTTGTGGCTGATTTGATAGATCTACTGAATTTGGTGTCTGGTTTATTACGACTGTTACGGGTTGTGTTAGGGATAATTTATGGTTGATATACCAATATGTGGCTTTTTATCGGTGATTATTACGGCTGATTTCCGCCGTCGTTGTGGCTGATTTGATAGATCTACTGGATTTGGTGTCTGGTTTATTATGACTGAGTTACGGGTTGTGTTAGGGCTAATTTATGGTTTATATTGGTATATGTCGATGAGTTTCTTTATATGTCCTGATTTTATCGGTGCATCTGTGGCTGAATTTGTTTATGTTTCGACTGAGTTAATATTTAGTATACGGTTGAGTTATACTATCCCAATGTTTCGGTTGTGATTTATACTCTGTTTGATATAACTATACTCTGTTTTATGTAATCTTCTTATCAGATGGATGAACCAATGAATTACCCACCAAGACTGTATGCGGAAGGGCAGTCTAATCTGGATAATATAGATATTAACCACAGTGTTCTACTCAAACATATAGATACAATCAGAGAGTCCGTAGGTGAAACTGTGTGGAATGAAATTAAGGAGCACCCAACTGGAATAGCAGCCAAAATCTTTGAGAGAACTATTATATGGTCTGGTAAAACTGTCCACTACCTTCTATGCAGACAGTTAAGAGTAAGGAAGAAGGAGGTTTGGTTTCTCATTGGTAGTCAACCTATCAGATTTGGGTTGAATGAGTTTGAGCATGTCACGGGTTTGACCATACATCTGTTGCCTACAGAGCCATTTGAACCTGAAGCTGCTTACAGAGCGTTTTTCGTAGAGTTGAATGTGCCTGCTGGAGAAGGTCCCACTTTAGATGAGCTTATTAATGGATTAGGTAATTGCCGGGAATGGCCACCACAAGACATTAGGCGTAAATGGATGGGGCGGTTGTTCCTGTTAGCAATTGGTATCCATGGACTTCATCACAACTCTAGAATACCGTTGGAATCTGCTAACAGAGTTTTTGATGATGAAGCCTTGAATAATTATCCATGGGGTCGGGTAGCATTTCAGTCTCTTGTTGGGTCTATCAAGACCATTAGTCCTACCGGAAGGACGTACACCGTCAACGGTCTGGTGTACGCGTTACAAGCATGAGCTTATGAATCTATCACATGCTTTGGAGCACTTTTTGTATTCCATCCGACGGGGACATGAGTCCTCTATTGCGATGGAAGGGAAACCGAACACGAAGAGATTTGGGTCCTTTCATTGATGAAGAAATCGAAAAAAATGAAATGGTAAGATTTAAACTGAGTTATATATTATTATGAGTCATTGACGGTTGAGTTATTGTTAATTGATAGCTGAGTTATAATTAACTGTGTCTGAGTTATGGACCATAAATGACTGAGTTGTATCACAATTGATGGCTGAGTTATGGTTTACGATGATTATTGTTTATTATATCTTATGTTGTAGGTGCGTGTGATGCATATGATTATTAGAAATGATAGAGATCTATATCCTGAGTGGCCTGATCAACCAGAAGACCAAGAACTTGATAATCTGATCGAAGACATATATGATGAGAGGTTTGTCTCAGGCTTCTGGGATCAGAAGATGCCTGAAAAGATGATTAAGAATAAGAAGAAGAAGAAGAAAAAACCAGCTGATTTGGATGATTCTCATCATATCGCAAAGAAGCATAAAGGCTTGAAGGAGAAGGATGTTGATTTTGATGAATCTGTCGGGAATAAGAATGATGAAGCAAACGTAATTCATATGGTAAATTGTGTTGATATTTAATGTTTGGTTAGTTTGGTTAGCTTGGTTATGAGTTTTTTGTGTATCATATGTTGCAGGATTTTAATGAGGAGGCAGATAATATGTTGCTTAGAAAACTCATTATGGATATGGAGGCTAATTTCAGCTCAAGAATTGATAATCTTGCTACAAGCATGAACAGCATATCTTCACAGCTAGAGAAGGTGGAGAGTGAATTGAAAGAGTTTAACAAGTGGAAAGATTTAAACCTTTTTTGTCTCCAGGATCTGTTGGCTGTTAATTCATCCACACCCGTCGACCCATCCACTGTGGTTAAAAAATCAGCCGTACCCGTCGACGCATCCACTCAGGGAAAAGATCCCGTCGACCCATCCCCGTCTACCTTTCCACCGCCACCTATGAAATCTGCAAGTAGTCATCCTCTGGTAAGCTGACAGTGCCATTACCTACGACTGATTTATCATTATATCGGCTGAATTAAAAAACCATTATGACTGAGTTATCTTATTTTATTTGTAAATGTTATACAGGGGAAGGATGCCAAAACTATTAAGAATGTTCAGAAGAACCTGACTACGAATATGGAAGTGGCAGATACTGATAATCCATTGAGGTGGCTGTTGCGAAAGATGATGGTAAGAAGCATGATGGTTTTGTGCGGTCTCCTGTAAATTTGAGAAATAAGAAAAAGACAACAGCACAGGAAAAAAAAGCAAAAGCAGATGCCAATAAAGCTTTAAAGGATAAGCAAGCATTGGAGGGGAAACCGAAAAAAGGGTAGGGGAAGACCTAAAAAGACTGAAAATGTGAGCAAGTTAACTGTCATTACAGAGCGGAATGAAGAAGAGTTTACATCAGCTGATGATGTGCTGCATAGTCTAGCTGCTGAAGCAGTTTCTGAATCAGTTTCTAAAATAGCTGGTGAAACCGTTTCTACTAAAGATGATGGTGTGGCTGAGATAACTGATGTAAAAGCTGGTGATGATGAACCGCAGAAGATACTTGATGAAAAAGCTGGTGATGATGATGTAAAAGACAATAATGATGAAGATGTAGGAGATACCACACTTGATGTTATGGAGGACGACATGCGCATGATACCTGAGTCTGAGGATGATGAGGATGAACAGCTAAGGCTTAAATTGATAAGTGATCTCAGGAATCAGAGTGTTAAGCTGTCCATTAGGGGAAAGATACGAGTAAACTAAAAGATAAGCCAACAAGTGTTTTTCCTCATATTAGAGACGACGGACTGAAATGCATGAGGAAGAACTGTAAACCTTCATCCGCAATATATGATCCTATAGCACCTGCTGATCCGAATAGATTACTGAAACTGACGGAACACCTAGCACAAATGAAGTATGATCTTGTTCATTAATTTGTTAATTACAGCTTCTTGTTAACAATGTTTTAACATATTGACTTGTGTTTGTCTGTCAGGGGCATCAAATTGGGAAAGACTAAAGACCCTCGTGAATTCTATAGGATCATCATTTGCCCGCGAAAGGCGTGGCCAGAGACAACGTATGGATGGCTGAACGAATCTGTAAGTTTTATGGCTGAGTTATTATATGACTTATTATACATTATGGCTGAGTTATAATTTTTCGAAGTAATATAGGACTTGTGATTTATTTCGGCTGAGTTATACTAATAATTTTTATACGTTACGGCTGAGATAAACGTATTATACATTATGACTGAGTTATGCTTTTTTTTATTCCAGCATATCAGTGCATACCTGAGAGTACTCAGACGTAGGTTGATTACAGAACCCTGCCCATATCATACCAACGGCATTGCGTTTATAGATCAGTACTTCACAGCTGCCATGGTCCATGATTACCCTCAGTTCAAAATGAGACCTAAGCACTTCAAGTTTAACGGGACCAACTATGAAGCTGTAGCCAGAGGTTTGTATCCTGAAGATCAACAGTCTCATAAGATGTGGCTGACTGATGTTTGGCATGTATATTTCGTTGTACAAACCGGAGGTAATCATTGGTTGGCGCTGGACGTGGACCTGATTCGTGGCCACATTGATTTCTACGATAGCATTGTGGATCCGGAGAAGGAATCACAAATTCGTGAAGCTTGTAGGCCGTTTAGGGAAATGATTCCGTACATGCTGAACGATGTAATTCCTCTCCCCTTACGACGTTATAGCTACAAGCAGTTTACTCTCAGATGGAAGAGCCCAAAGAATGTGCCTCAAAATGAGTGTCTCGGAGACTGCGGTGTGTATGCGCTAAAATACATTGAATGTCTCGCGCTTGGTGTTACATTCGATGGCCTCTGTGATGGGAACATTCAGGGTTTACGGGTTAAGATGGGAGCAGATATACTTGCGGAGGAACCTAAATTATACGAGGGATTTATTAAATAAGGAGGCAGACAATATGTAATTTTATGTTTTATTTCTAGGAATGTTTATAAAGAGTCCCTTATATTTAACTCAGCCAGTATGCATTATTGGTACTTCAATTAACAATATAAATCAGCAGTAATGCATTTATGACTCAGCCATTAAGTATTATTAATAAATCAATGAACATTAGTTAACAATATAACTCAACCACAATGAATCGATAAATTAGCAATGAAGCATTAGTAGTACATTAGTTAACAATATAACTCAGATATTTGCCGCGAAAACATCGGTTAACAAACGTAACCTTTCGCATTCCTCTCCGTATTTTCTCTATTTATATCAGATTACCCTCATATTGTTTGTCATTTTCACTATTTCTTTCTGTTACATCTTCTTATTGACATGGAAGTTGTTCCTCAAATCAGAAGTCAGTTTCACGGAGATGTTAAAGCGATCCTATACGCTGCTGATCGTGAGAATCTCCCCCTTCTAAACCCTGGTGGTGGTTTTGGTATCAATCTTGAGAAAACCTCTGACACGTTTAAAGAGTTCGATTTCAAACTATATTGCGCCATCCCAAATATCCTGAAAGACAATTGGGTGCATGCGTGGCCGACTTATCGCTTCATTCCATTCTATTATAGGAAACAATGGTTTTTAACACTCGCGGTAAGCACCGAGATTTCCCTTGATATTAAGCAAACTAAAAACTTATTTTATCTCTTATGAATAATAGTATATTTTTATTTATTTATAAATTGTTTAATTATTTGATGTGTAGCGTCAATACACGTGGGATCCGAGACATACTTTTACGGTGTGGACGAAGTTTAACTTGGTAGCTCGAGAAGTATACAGAGAAGAGATCAGAAGCCTCATTTGGAGGCGTAGAAGATACTCCTTTGTCGATAAGCCCGACTGGATGGATAAAAAAGTGTGGAAAGATTTCTTGTACCTTTTTTGGATTTAGGTTATTGAAAATGAAATTTTATTGTAATGATCTGAAAATAATCATATGTGTTAGTTCACCCATGTACTTTCTCAAATGATTATGAGAAATCAGACATGATAATAATCACCATGTGATATATACGCAACCTTTCGTATTCTGTGAAACGGAAATTTGCCTCGTAAACGTAATTTACAAACGTAACCTTTCGCCTTCCTCTCCGTTAGTTCTCTATTTATATTAGATTACCCTAACTTTTCATCTCATTCGGATCTTATTCTCCCTGTCTCATATTGTATCTCATTTTCTCTATGTTTATCTGTGTTACAACTTCTTCTCGACATGGACGTTGTTCCTTCCATCAACAGTCAGTTTGAGAAAGAGGTTGAAGCGATCCTAAACACTGCTGGTCGTGAGCATCTTCCCGTTCTAAACCCTGGTAGTGGGTTTAATTTCAATTTTGACAAGACCTCTAACACGTATGAAGAGTTCGAGGTCATATTATCTGTCGCCTTCAAGGAGATCCTGAAAAACAATTGGGTGCATGCGTGGCCGACTTATCGTAACATTCCATTCCATTATAAGAAAAAAAGGTTTTCACACTCTCGGTAAGCACCGATATTTCCCTTGATAATTAGCAAACTAAAAACTTATTTTGACTCTTATAAAACAATATATTTTTTTCTGTGTAGCGTAAATACACGTGGGATCCGAGACATACATTAACGGTGTGGACCCAGTTTAACTTGACGGCTCGACAAGTATACGTAATAGAAATTCAAGATATCAATTACAAATTGCGTCGTTTGGGCGATAAGCCCGAATGGATGAATATGATAGTGTGGAAAGATTTGTCAGACATGTTTAGTGAATTAGGTTATTTTTATTTTTGACAATTTAAGGGAATGTATCTGAAAACAAACATATGTGTTAGTTCACCCATGTCTTTCCACAAATGACTATTGGTTTATTAAATTAACATTTGTGGTAGTTCACTCAGCCGTAATGCTTTGATAATTAAGCCATTAAACAATATTGGTTTATTAAATTAATTATATCTCAGCCGTGTCGTAATGATAACTCAGTCAAAACACAAATTCAATATATGAGAAAATATTTGATACGTTCGTGTAAACTAATTATTATAAATATAATTCATTTTTTATTCAGAGTAAACGATGTCGTTTTGACAACGATTACGTTTTCAAACGTTGTAGACGGATGCCACGTCATCGATAAGGGGAAGGTTCATTGTGGAATTACCAAATTAGACCGCAGCCGTATAGTTGTGATAACTCAACCACGCCAACATATTCTCTCAACATAACGTATGTTACTCGGTTCCTTCGACTTAAGATAATAACTCAGTCAGACCACAAATTCAATAAATTTTGAATTTTTTCTTTTTATTATTCTGAATTAAACTTTTTTATCTTATTTTATTCTAACAATTCAGTCGTGACGAGAACATAATTCAGTCTTAACGTATGTGTATGTAGGTGTATGCCGCTGAATTTGAAATTTTGAATGTTTTTGAATTTTTTGAAATAAACTTTTTACATAACCACTGTTCAAACGTGATAATTACTGAATTGACTATGCGGATAGACACGTAATGATGGATTGCGTTTCCCAATATACACGCTTTTACTGCAAAGAAACGACAAAAATAAATCGACTCATCCCCAAACAAATATTCAATACCCACTCAAAAAAAAAGTCCCAATTCAAAACCTAAGAAAAAATACTCTCAATTTCGTCGATTAATTTTTTTTGATTTCTCTATTCGTCTCAACTAAAAAATGAGTTCTTGTTCCGAGTCATCAGTCGTACTCAGTGACCGTGGATTGACGTCGAAGTGTGTGTGTGGATTAGGTGTTACGATTTTTACAGCGAAAACTCAAGACAATCCTGGTAGACCGTTCTTCCGTTGCGAAAGTAAGAAAGATGCAAACTCGTGGACAAATAAAAAAGATGTAAGTAGATTATTTTGGTTCTTGATGTTTATGTGTGTTATTGTTGCTTTAGTCAATCTCGTTTATTTGTTATGAAATAGGGTCACTTATTTAAGTGGGTTGAGGATGCGGTGTATGAAGAGGTTGAAGATGCATTACCAAAACTGGAAATTTTGGTAAATGATATCACAAACGTTAAGTCAGAGGTAAGTGCTGTTTTACAAGAACTGCGATATGATGTAAAGTTGAGTAAACGTGAAATCGGCAAGTGCAAAGTGTGGTTGAAAGTGTGCTTTGTCTGGCTTTGTTTTCTGACGATTGGCATTGGTTACCTATTAGCTGGTAAAGCAAAGGAAACAAATTCAATGTTGCTTCTTGGCTATTAGTGTTTCAATGTTTGCTAAACTTGTTTACATCGGTTGCAGTTTATGTTTATGTTTAGGGTTTGTTTTAAGTCAATCTTTCTTATGTTTATGTTGTTTCTTAACAAAATGGGTTGTAATTTAAAAAAATATCTCGGCCGTAAAACAGAGTACTCAACCGTGAAAACAGAGTAACTCAGCAACCGTAAAACGGAGCAGAGTAAATCAATAATACCACAAATTATTATGATTTAACTCAGCCTTTCGTTATAATAATTTCCGGTCTGAGCTATCGTGAACAAAATAATAACCCGATTAAATAAAAATTGATTATAATATTGAAAATATTTGAATCAGAATAGAGACAAAGTGTTATATACACTATATACAGAAAGTATTATAGGCGGTTAAAGCTATTGATTTTCTCGTTTCCCAAGCGATGCAAATCTTCAGTAATAATTACCGTTGGACTTAGAAGCCGAAACGCTACATACTCTACTTATGTAATAGTACTCGATAGTAACAACGCTATCACCTCTCTTATCTTCTATCTCCCATACATTAAAACCCTTTTATCAATCTATTTTCGTTTCATCCCATTTATCAAGTGCCATCGATGGCAGGATCCGGTTCTGGTTCTGGTTCGAAGAAAAGAAAGTATGGTGAACATGATGCGAGGGTGGAGATGTTTGAACGAGAAACAAGGTTCGAAGCGATAATCAATATGGTGAAATCAACAATGAGGGAGACAGAAGAAGCACACTGGTTAGATATCATATACCATGAGAAGATAGCGGAACTTGATCTGTTAGAGACGATGGATAAACGTGTATTAAACCTGAAGGAAGAGATCCGTCTGGCATGTGATGAGGTGAAGTTGGCGGGTAGGAAGAAGGAAGCTTTCAAGGTGACAGAGATGAATTGGGAGAAATTGGGGTATTGATCTGCGGATTACTAATGTGTTAACGCAGATTGAGTTTTTATTGCTTTTTAATTCGGTTGTTGTATTTTGGTACCGTATCAGTAGTACTACTACTGTGTTAACACAGATCGAGTATTTATTGCTTTTTAATTCGGTTGTTGTATTTTGGTACCGTAACAGTAGTACTACGGCTGAGTTATGATAGTTTCGGTTGACTTATATTACACCCATTTGTGACTGTTTTATTTAAGTATTGTGGCTGAGTTATAATTTATTGAAGTATTCATAAAACTTTATTAGTGTCGAAATAATAACGCGATTAAATAAAAAAATGACTTTAACATTGAGAATATATTAATGAGAATATTGAAAATATTCCCTAAGCGATGCAAATCCTCAGTAATTATAGCGAATAGACTTATAGACTCATGATGGAAGTTACATATATCTGTACCCATATACACCTTTTCGTGGTAAATAAATGAGTCGCATACAACCTTTCATATCACACTGCTTAACCATATCTCTTACTTCAATTTTTTTTTTAAACATAAAAAACACCAATGGATTTCTATAGGCTATTTTGCTTTATATGTTATTTGTTCGTATATTGAAGTTTTATGGACTGTTTTATGTCAAAAGTATATATTACGGATGAGTTATAATTCTTTCGGCTGAGTTATAACACCTTGACGGCTGTTTATTGAACTAATGTATATGATGAGTTATGAAAATAAATATATTTAATAATTATGTTAAAATAAAAACGTCGCATCCGAATAAAATATAACTAATTCATTTGACGATGATGTATATGAGAAAATTGAAATCATATTAGAAAGATATATTTGCAAAACTTCATTATTGTCAAAATAATAACCCGATTAAATAAAAATTGATTATTATAGTAAATAATAATGAGAATATTGACTAAATTGGAAACACGATTTACGAAAAGGTAATATATGCACTTCCAAAGTTCTTAATTTTTCTTTTCCCAAGCGAAGCATCCGAAACGCCGTGTCGTTCTAGAAGCGACTTATTCGCACTCTACATAATTACTTCTGATTTTTTCTCTCTCTCGTGCACCAAACCCTTTTACAAACCCATTTTCGTTTCAGGCAATACATCAACTGTGGTAAATGGATGCATCCGGTTCCGATTCTGGTTCAAAGAAGAGCAAGTCTGTTGCAGATGATTATCGTGTGAAGGTGATGAGCGGAGTACAAATGTTGAAAAAGGTAATCGATATCATAAATGCCATAATTAGAGAGAGACAAGAAGCACACGAGTTGGATAAAAAATTCATCCAGAAGCTAGCGGAACGAAATATGTTAGAGAGAGTGAAGAAGCCTGGATTTAACATCGACGAAGAGATCCGTATGGTGGATGAGGAGTACAATATGGCGGGTATGGCGATGAGTGCATGCAAGGTGACAGAGTTCGATTGGGATGAATTTGGGGTCTCAGAGGATACGAGCTCAGATGATGAATGAAGAACGCTATTACGTAGTTTAATGTTTTTGAATTTCCTAGTAGTTTATGTATTATGATGTTATCTTCATAAGTTATTTCTAAGTTATTTGTTATTAGTTTTGCAATGGTTTCGTGGCTGTAATTTAACAAATAACTCAGACGGTAAATGCGTTAACTCAGCCAAATCGATAAATAACTCAGCCAAACCACAAATGAATTTCCGTTATCTAATGGAAAATTACAATTATGTTAAGTCGGCCAGGTCGTTATAATAACTCAACCAAATAAACCGATCATTATATTTTTCGAATTAGTTATAACACACGTCACGGCTGATTTATGGAAGGCTGATTTATGGAAGACTGATTTGTAACACAATTAAAAAACATTTTGACATGATATGTCACGATTACAACATGAACATCCCAACAATACTACGCTCGACAAGTCGTTGAATTATGCCCAACTTGATTACATCTTGAACATGCGTGTTGCTTCCTAGGGCGTTTATTTCCAATAGCAACTTCCAACGATGATTTAATCCTAATTTTCTTGGGCCTTCCTGGCGGGTTTACAACAATCGGAGGTAGGCACGGTTGGTTAATTATAGGTTGAGGAAACAGGTATCACCGTATCTAAAGGCATGATTGGATCAGCGTATGCTCTAACCAAATGACCGGTCATGTAGTGAGAACTGCACAGGCCTATACGAGACACACCCATATGCTCTGCAGCTGCGATTGCATGGATGCATGGTATTTTTTTGTGGTTGAAACGACGGCAAGTGCAGCTATTTGTATGCACATTTACAACCTCCACCAAAGTATGAGTTCCATTTGTGACCTCTACACGTGAAGCATCAATCGGTTGTACATCCAAAAGTCTTGCTGCGGAGACACGACACTATTAGAGAAAAAATAAACAAATGCCGTTAAGGCTGATTTATGAAAATAATGTCTGACTTATGTAAACGATTAAAGCTGAGTTACCTGTAACAGTTTTTCAACACTGCGTGAGAGCGTTGTGTGCTGCGAGTTTGCATCCTCTCTGCATTCAGCAAACCATCTAGTCATCATAAGCCGAATCGCTTCTAACAGTCGAACTATGGGAAGACTTCTAGCACCTGACAGTGCATTGTTCATTGATTCCACTATATTCGAAGTCATTAAATTGTATCTGTTACCCGGGAAATGAACACGCACCCACAGTTTGACATCAGCTCTTTGGAGGTATCCATGCAGTTCAGGATGTTTCTCTGCAATTTCATTGAACGCAGCATTGAAATCAGCAGTCCTAAAACACCTTGCCGCCTGTTTCACCAGACGGAACATATGTTTTCCTTTGAATTTCACCACAATATTCTTATACAGATGGTAAGTGCAAATTCCACGAGAAGCCGACGGATACACCTCGCCAATTGCTTTCCCTATTGACTTATGTCTGTCTAATATTATAGCAAGATTCCGATCGTCAGGAACAACAACTTTGAGTTGCGTAAAAAACCACCGCCAAAACTCATCATTTTCGGTGTCAACAACACCGAAAGCTATCGGGAAAATCTGAAAATTGCCATCCTGAGCTAGCGCTGTTAGGAGCGTCCCTTTGTAACTACCATGTAGAAACGTACCGTCGACAACAATAACTTTGCGCATGAATTCAAACCCAGTAACACTCGCACCAAAAGAAACGAACACATATCTGAATCTTGCACACTCATCAATTTGGAGTTTTGCGACTATACCCGGATTTGCCTGTTTTATCATGTATATATAAGAAGACAATTCTTGGAAACTACTCTCAGGAGTCCCCTGATCGAGCAGCCTTGCGTGCCTTAGCGTCCTATATGACTTCCAGTAATCCATCTGTTGAAACCAGCATAGTAATAAATCAGCCGAAATATATACCTAACTCCACCATAAAGTAACTATAAGTCAGCACTATGTATATATAATAAATCCACCATAATGTAACTATAATACAGCAATAAGTCAACCATAAAACACTATATAAGTCGGCCGCATACAATCTCTTACCTTTATACCAAATATCTTATTTATGAGTACTCCGACGCTTTTAGGTTTAACGGACGGACCAACGTCACCAAGATAGTCTCTGTAAAGATCTCCCAGAATTTTATATGTTGATTGTCGCGATCGACGAGAACGTTCCGTCTAGAACATGTGTGTTCCGAATCGTATATACGAACATAAAAATCTGGCTCATCAACATCCTTTGTAGATGCACGAACTTTCCAAAGACAATCATCCAACCAGCACTTGATAACCACTACATTCGTATTTGATTTTAGTACCCTAAAATCAAATCCATCCCTTACTGCAAGAAGTTTTACTACAAGCTCAAACGCGTCTTTGCTCCTATATCGTTGTCCTACAGCTAGGTGTAGGGAAGACATCTGCAAACTTAAAGCTTCCGAAGTCCCTTTTGTGTCGGTCGTTACAGCTGCCGAATTCCCTATTGATCCAGTCGTCTCACTCTTGTGAGGACTCTTCTTTGGAGTCAGATTTGGTGAATCCTCGTTTTTTTCCAGCGGCTTGCCGTATACAGTGAAATTTTCGTCATCCGATGACTCACCATCGGAATCGTCGAAAACATCAAATCGGCTTGAAAATTCATCATCTTCTTCTTCGTCGTCTGCTTCTCCGTCAGCTACATTCGCTTTCTTGGCAGCTTCATATGCTACTTCGATATTTTCACTATAATCAATGCATACACCATGAATGCTTGAGTCTAATGTTGAGTCGGGACTGATTTGTCATTTCATCTTCCCTCTCGATCCATCTGATGTTGAGTCAGGACTGATTTGTCGTTTCATATCCCCTCTCGATCCGTCCGTCCGACTAATTTTACACAGATCCGTAAACTCCGCACAGAGTTGTAGTCTCTCGACTTTGACTAGGCTTATAAAAGATTCCAGCTGCCAATGGTTGGATAAATAAATTGGTGGATTACCAGGAGACATATTTTTCATAGCCTTGTTCGACAACATGTCGCTCAGATTTACCCGATGGCTCAACTCATTGAGTTCGTAATCATCGAGAACCAAATTTTCAACCTCGCCTAGTTTTGTTGTCGCATGTAGCTGCACAAATCTAGACCCTCGATGATCGGCGTTAAATACAAATTTGTGTTTCTTTACCCAATTACCCGAGACTACCATTATCGGAACCAAATCCATCATATATCGGAAAAGGGTGAACGAAAATCAAGAAGAAAGAGGAAGAGGATGACGAATTGGATCTCTGTCGATGTAAAGAACAGAGTGAAGGAACAACATATATGAGATTGTAAGAAGACGACGTTTCGTATTTATCTTGATGATGATGACGTGGAAATATGCATCCACGTCACTGATGTCATGTGCAAGTCAGCCACCAAACGAACAAGTAAATAAATTGTCTTAAAACAGCCATCAAATAAATAGTAAATCAGCCGTAACATGAATGCTATTTCAGTAATTAATAAAGGAAAAAACCGCTGCCAAATTCAGCCGTTTCATGTCGTAACTCAGACCACAAAACTTTAACTCAGCCGTGACGTAAGTAAGCCAGCCGTCGAAGCATACTATGGTATTATTTAATCTTTCACTAATAAGTCAGTCGTAAACTGGCCGAGTTTTCATTAATAAAGTAAGTCAGCCGTGAGGAAGAGAAAACTCAGCCAACCAGCCAAAGTTAACTCAGCCGTAACCAGACAATGACTCAGCGAAATGTTGACAACTCAACCATCTGGATATAAATCAGCCATGATGTATAGCTGGGTTATGCTCGTAAGTCAGCCGATGTCCTATAACTCAGACAGATTTTAATAAGTCAGCCGAAACCACTGGATGGGTTATACGTGTAAGTCAGCCGTTTACTCACAACTCAGCCATTTTATTTAAACCAGCCGTAACATAACGTAACTCTGCCGTCATTTGATGCTGCGGCTGAGTTCATTAATACTTGTCAGCAGTATCTGACGTGGCAGCGCACTTTTTCTGAAAAGTAATGGCATTTATTGTAATTACGTTTTTTTCTTATAACATGTAACAGGGGCATGCTGGGTATGAAAAATATGGGTGAAATATGACAGTAATAAAAAAAAGTTTTGGATGGTTCCCGTCATATTACATAATTTGTAGCCCAAGTGAATAAGAGTCCCTATTTTAAAATCTGTATCTTAGCTCCCTCCCTCCGCCCATTTTGGCGATACATAGTGTAGATTAATTTCCTCCCCGTACTGAGAGATCAACTTTGTGTCCAAATTGAAAAAATGATTTTGAAAAATTAATTTGTTGATCCAAAACTATGTCGAAATATTTTAAGATGACTTTAATCTTATTACCTTCATATTTGATATATTTGATTCGTACACTCTACGTTAGAATTCAATTAATTTTTTTTTGAGTTTAAAATTTTTAAATCATGGAATGGTAAACATTGTGTTATCTGATGTGGACAATAATAAATTTTTAATGAATATTATAATACATGCATATTTTTCAAAATATTTTGTTAATGTTTCTGCTTGAGAAGAGAAAAAAAAAAAGTCAAACGTTAAGCACAACAAACACAATTGTTTTCATATATATAGGAGATTTTATTTTAGGAATACCTAATCCTATTAAATCGAGGGAAGAAAAAGAAAAAAAGAAAAGAGATTCTTTATAAGAAAAAAAGAGAGAAAACAAAAAGGGAAATTACGTGAATTGCCTTTTAAAAATATCAAAAATACTAGATTAATACTGTGTAAGTTAAAACAGACTAAATTAGCTCTAATTTATTTGGCTAAAGACAAATTAACCAGCTAAGTTCATCATATTTGCGAACATACCATTAATGAATAATAATTTAGTTTTTAAAAATTTAAAATTCAAAAACATTGATTTAGAAACATAAACACTTTTATTTAAAAAAAGAAAAAAAGACTTCTTACCTTATTTACCTGAATTGCGAGTTAATAGAAGCAAGAAAATAAAATAAATAAAAAGAAAAACATTCTCTTTTCTTTAACCTACATCTCCTCTGTCACCAAAACTATCGCCACCGTCGCCTCACTACTTTTGCTACCGTCACCTCGCAGCCGCTGTTACCCTCTTTTCATCAGCGGTTACATCTCTTTCGGTCGTCATCCTGCTTGCCGTGAGGTGTGAATCCAATGTCCACTGCACCACAGTGAGTTATTCGTTTATAGGCTTCTCGATTTCTCCGCTTTAGGAGACAAAATCCCTAATCGTCATCGGATGTCCGGCGGATTCATTGTGCTTCAGCCTCCTCTAAAGTAATCCTAAGCCAATCCTAAGGTATTTGCTATCAAACTTTTGATTATATCTTCTTTTCTAAAGTAGTCGAGTTTTGATTTTTGATTACGAAAATTGAACTTCAAATGCCTTTCATCGAGTCTACTTCTTCTTTTCTGTAGCATCCCCAAACCTGACTAAGACCTAAGACTTTGACCATAAGACTAAAGGTTAAAGATTCGGTCGAGTAAAAATCAACCGTAAGGGTTATGGTCCATGTGGTGCTAGTCGGCAAGGTTACGAGCCTTGGCCGAACTAGTCGGTCCAGTTAGGACAGTGACACTCCAGCTCGGCCAACTCAGTCAGCTCACGGTCCAGCTCGGTCAGCTGGAGGGAGCGACCTATAGCTCAGAACAGCTGGTGGCCGGGTGACCTAGCTGGGCCAGCTAGTGGCCGGGGAGTGACGGTTACCCCCGGAGGTGAGCTGGTGTGACAGGGGAACAGGTCTAAGTGTGAAGAGGCATGAGGAAAGGGTGTCTGGTCGAAGGGCTATCATCGAACCAAGACAACCCTTCCCGACGCATTGCGATTGTTCCTTTTGTGCCTGTTAGACAGGCCAGACAACACCTATAAATACCAGACTCCCACGCCTAGTTTCATCATCAGTTCTCTGTCTAAAAAGAAGATAAAAACAATGAGATAAAGAGAGAAATAGAGAGAGAGAAACCTAGAAGACAAAGAGAGTTTCTTTCTCGGAATAAGGGAGAGACTTAGGCTGGAAGGTAATCTGGAATGGAAGAAGATCAGGCCAGGGAAAAGGGGAAAGATACAATCTCCCCTGATCATGTCTCTAAGGTATGTCTTGACTCTTCCTTTCTAACCGTAGTCTAGGATCACCCGATTGCAACCATTTCGATCCAAAAGCCGGTGATGACTGGACAGAGTCTCACAACCTTTTCTTGCTCTCCTTCTCTACCTTTCTCGTACGGCTGGTCCATTAGTCTATGGTCTCGGCCAAACTCATGGATATGCGTTTGTTCTGGTATTGCGATCGATTCATATCATAAAGAGAGGTGCGTGTGAACGGTTGCAAGGGTCGGCTCGCGTAATGCATCCAAATCAAGGCTCTGGGCCGGATCAAGGCTATGGGCCGATCCGGGAAAAATGGCCTGTTGGGCCGTAAGGGGTGTTTGTCTCAATGCATGTAGACAAACGTACCATGGTTGGAACCGATCCACGGTTGGTGACCAACGCATGGCCGATAAAGTCACATGGTCGAACAGGCACGACTTGTGATCCATTGTGTCTGTACGGTGAATTGCACCCTTTGGGTCAATAGCCATCACAATAGGTAGTAATCGGACATGATGAACCGGTGCGAGTGTGTAAGCATGCCATGGACATGTTGATTTATGTCCATGGCTGGTAAAACCTCTTCAGTCGGAAAACATGGTCCGATTGTGTAACCGAAGTAGTGATGCAGTCGACCGGAAGGTCGATAGGTGTCAAGGAGTGCCGCGGTCATTGGCCGTTGGTTCCTCCGGATAAACGGCTAGTCCGTTTATCCCTAAGGCTTCCTTGTTGGTTACTTAGTCAGTGGGGTGGTTAGTTGAATGACTAAGTAACAATGGGGAAGGTCTTAGGTAGGGTTAGTTAGGATTCAGTTATACTAACGGGGTATTGGGTTCTGGGGAGCATATGTATAGATCAGTTACAGGAATAAACTAAAAACTTATATGATTATCTCTTTTCAGGACAAGAGGTTGGTCCGGATATGGACAAGAGGTTGGTCCGAATATGGACCAAGCATAGGTTCACGGTCTGACGGCCCCCTGACGATCTGTGGTGCTTGTTATGAGTTCTGATAGAATTGGATCGGTCCATGTAAAGCCTACGGGAAAACTATAGCATGTTGTATCGAATCCTTATTATATCAATAAAGATCTCGAGTTCTCCTTGTGTCTATCTCCTTTAGTTCCACATAATGGTAGACAGGGGAACCTCCTGTAATAGATTTGTTAAGTTGTTGGCTAGGGCCTTAGTCTTAAGGAGACTAAGAAGGAAACGGTCGCCTCAGGTCGTAGAACCCGAGTCAGGGGGCTTCAGGTTGGAATCAGAGCATCCTTGATTCTAGGACAGTGAGGTTATTGGAGAACACACACACACGTCAGGCGCCAAAGGACCAGTGTTAGGTTTTTGCTTGTCTTACTTGGTTCATTAGGATATTAGAAGGAAGTTCTAACATATATTGGACATAGAGGACGTAAAAAGTAAACCCTCGAGAAGGAGAAAGAATAAGGGAAAGGAAGTGGATACTACTCCGTCAGGAGTGGGGGTATCCACGCTTATGGAAGTAGACCCGACTAGACCAGTGTTCGGGAATGGGACAACCGCACAGGTTAACACTATCCTGCCCACTTAGAACAAGACGGGGTGAACGAGGATGGTCAAGAGTGAGATGAAGAAATGGTCCGGTCCTCCCACAAAGACCGGGATCTTGTGGGGGTAGACTCACGGGCTGATGGTGCAAACCATCCCGCATTTCCTTCTACGGAAGAGATATGGAAGGTCCTGAAAACGGTCATGACCCAAGTAGCTTCGTTGACTCAAACCCTCACACCGGCCGAGAATCCTTCCGTGGGTCAATCCACGAGAAAGTATACTGAGTTGGTTCTGAAAGAAGGCCAACAGTCGAGGGCGAGGATGTGGTTGAAGTTGACCCACCTCGTGTGGTCCGTAGAGTAGACTATTTGAGTATGCTGGACCATATTTCCCGTTTGGGACTAAACACTTCAAAGGGAGCATAGATCCCATTGAAGCGGATGAGAGGAGGAGCCGTCTAGTACGGAACTTCTGCTCAAACTGATGTCCTGAGGACTACAGGAAGGACATAGCAGTCCATTTCTTGGAAGGGGATGCCTATAACTGGTGGCTTATAGTGGATAAGCGCACTGGGGGTAATATAATGTCTGTTGCGGAATTTGAGACGGAATTCAACTGAAAATACTTTCCGATCAAGGCATGAGACCGGTTGGAAAGTAAATCCCTGGAACTCACCGAAAGCCGGAGAACGGTACGGGAATATGAGGATGAATTGAACCATCTACGTAAATACGTAGGACGGGAGTTAGAGGAGGAGTTTACCCAGGTTCAGCGGTTTTTCCGTGGACTAAAGGTTGAAATCCGGATCCAATGTTTGGTTCAGAAGTTTGCTTCCGTATCAGAACTAGTGGAAAGGGCTGCTTAGTTGGATGCCAACCTGGCCGAGGAGAGCCGGGTTAGGGCCCAAACAAAGAACAGCCAGGGTAATAAGACTGGTGGCCACAAAAGAAAGTGGGACCAGGAAAAGGATGCCCCAAGGCCATCCGATTGCCCTATTTGCGGCAGAAGGCACAGTGGAAAGTGCTGGAAGGCAATGGGTGCGAGTGCCAAGTGCGGCATGATGGACCATAATGTCTTGAACTGCCCTAGGCTAAGAGAAGGGATGACCAGTGAATCGGGTAAGACCTGCTACCACTGTGGTAAGACTGGGCATTTCGCAAGGGTGTGTCCCAGGCAGTAAGAGGGTAGGCAGGGAAACCCAAGAAGTAATCCCCGTGGAGCAGGTCCAGCGGCTAATGCCGGAAAGCAAGCCAGGATGCCGGAAAGCAAGCTGGGACGCCACAGGTTTACGAGCTTTCTAAGGATATTGGGGAAGCGAGTACCTTCAATGCAATCACTGATACATCATGACCCGAGCCTAGTCTTGAAGATTCAATGCATTGCATTAGAATAATAGGGGCTAGAAATCCTTAGCATTCTAGGAATATGTAGGGACCTTAAGTGTAGGCGGTGTCAAAGCACACACCTTATTTGATTTCGGGGCTACATATAGTTTTGTGAGTCCGGGATTGGTATTAAGAGGAAAGCTAAGGACGGAGGCCACCATGGAAGGCAGAATAGTAAATGCGGCCGGTGGTCAAGTCATGCTTCCTCTGGGGATGATAAGTAAGGTCCCGGTCCTTGTTAAAGGAACCAAAATTCCTGTTGACTTGATAGTAATCGAACTCAAGAATCACAATGTGATCTTGGGGATGGACTGGTTGTGAAGAAACAAGGCGACTCTCTACTGCCACAGGGGGCGTGTGCGGTTTGAGGGGGAAAGAGAGACGTTGGAATTACAAGGAATCCGACTGATCTGCGGGAGATTGTTGGTCTTGACCATACAAGCGGAGAGGATGTTGATGAAGGGGTGCGAGGCATACTTTGCTACCATCAACATCCCGAGAATGAAAAAAGGGGCAGAGATGGATACCATACCAGTTGCCAGGGAGTTTGGAGATGTGTTCCAGTCCTTGACCAACTTACCACCTGATAAGGCGAATCCATTCACCATTGAACTGAAAGAAGGTACGGTAGCACTCTCTAAGGTACCTTTTAGAATGGCTCCGGCCGAAATGGCCGAGCTTAAGAAGCTGTTAGAGGAACTGCTTGAGAAAAGCTTTATAAGGCTGATTAGTTCCGCATGGGAGCGCCGGTTTTATTTGTCAAAAAGAAAGATGGGACCGGGTTACTGTGAAGAATAAGTACATGTTACCGCGGATAGATGAACTGTTGGACCAACTCAAGGAGGCGGCCTGGTTCTCTAAAACAAATCTAGCATCTGGATACCATCAGATTCCTAATGCCCCCAAGGATATCAGGAAGACCACATGCAGGACAAGGTATGGCCATTATGAATTCGGTGTGATGCCATTTGGCATAAATGCTCATGCGGCCTTCATGAAAATGTTGAATGAGGTGTTTCGAGATTGTCTCGACAAGTCAGTTATCATCTTTAGTGATCATCACCTGATAAAACGGAAGCCGATCATCAGAAACATCGGAGGGTGGTACTGGAAAGGTTAAGAGAGCATAAAGTCTATGCCAAGCTGAGTAAATGCAGCTTATTGCAGAGATCCATCGGATTCCTGGGAAATATAGGCTCAGAACATGGGGTCTCTATAAATCCGGACAAGGTTAAAGCCATTAAGGAAGCCTAGACCTAAGAGTGCCACAGAAGTGAGAAGCTTCCTAGGGCTGGCCCGATACTACATGAAGTTTGTGAACGGTTTTGCGAGTATGGCGAAGGCCATGACTGTGCTAACCGGACAGGGAGTTAAATTCGTGTGGTCGGAAGCATGTGAGAAGAGTTTTACGAAACTCAAAGACATGCTGACCAGTGCACCGGTCTTGGCTCTTCCAGAGGCCAATGAACTGTATACGGTGTACACGGATGCTTCTACCACAGGCTTGGGATGTGTCCTGATGCAGTAAGGGCGAGTAATTGCCTATGCATCAAGACAAATTCGGAAACATGAGGGAAACTATTCCACACATGACTTGGAGGTGGCATCAGTGGTGTTTTCCTTAAAGATTTGGCGATCTTATCTCTACGGAGCTAAGGTACAAATACTTACCGACCATAAGAGTTTGAAATATGTGTTCACAAGCCCAAACTCAATTTAAGGCAAAGGAGATTGATGGAATTGGTGGCTGACTATTATCTAGACATAGCTTACCATCTGGGGAAAGACAACTCTGTGGCCGATGTGTTAAACAGGAGGAGAATAGAAATGGAAGTCAGGAAAGATGCAGAAGTTCTAGTCAATATGATTGGGACTCTCCATATGAATGCCTTGTCCACCGATGTTGAACCTCTAGGCCTAAGAGTGGCTGACCAGGCTGACTTACTCACACGAATTAAGATTGTTGAAGAAAAAGATGAGAATCTTAAGAAAATATTCAACAATGAAAAGACAGAATACCAAACTTCTGACAACAGGAACATAATGGCCAACGGAAGGATTTAGGTACCAGATGATAAACTATTGCAAGAAGAGATTCTTAAGGAAGCATATCAATCCAAATTCTCCATAAATCCCGGACTCAATAAGATATACCGTGACCTGAAACGGTACCATCATTAGGTTGGAATGAAATGGGATGTAGCTGAGTGGGTTTCACGTTGTCCAACATGTCAACTGGTTAAGGCAGAACACCAAGTGCCGAGTGGTCTGCTACAAAGCCTGCCCATCCCGGAAAGGAAATGGGACCACATAAATTGTGACCGGGTTACCCAAAACCGAAACCAGAAAGGATGCGGTCTGGGTTGTTGTAGACAGACTCACTAAATCCTCTCTTTTCATGGATATAAGGGAAACTGATGGGGTGTAAAATTTGGCCGGGAAGTACATCAGTGAAATCATGAGACTTCATGGTGTACCGGCTAGTATTGTCTCGGATAGGGATGGTCGATTCAATTCACACTTCTGGCAAGCAGTACATAAGGCTTTGGGAACAAAGGTGAAGAAGAGTACGGCCTATAATCCACAAACCGACGGTCAGTCAGAGAGGACAATACAAACCTTGGAAGACATGATAAGAGCCTGTATCCTGGTGACCTACCTGTGGTTGAATTTACCAATAATAATAGCTTTCAGTCAAGTATAGACATGTCCCCATACGAGGCATTGTATGGGAGGTCGTGTCAAATCCCATTATGTTGGACCCAAGTTGGGGAAAGAAGCATAATCGGTCTGGCCATTGTGGATGAGACTACCGAGAAGATTAAGTTCCTCAAGAAAAAGATGAACGAGGCACAAGATCGGCAGAAAAGCTTTGTGGATCGGAAGAGGAAAGACATCGAGTTTCATGAAGGGGACTGGGTCTACCTCAAGATGATCACCTTCAAGAGCCGGGCTAAAGTATCGAAACGGGGCAAGTGAGCCCTAGATACCTAGGACCATTTAAGTTCTAGAAGAAGATCAAAGTGGTGGCTTACAAGTTTGACGTACTGGGGGAGATAGAAGCATTTCATGATGTGTTTCATGTATCCCAGCTCCGCAAATGCTTGTCTGAGGTTTGAATCCAATGTCCACTGCACCGCGGTGAGTTCTTCGTTTGTAGGCTTCTCGATTTCTCCGCTCTAGGAGCCAAAATCCCTAATCATCATCAGAAGTGTTGGATACGGGCTGTGCACCTCCTAAAAAGCCCATCAAGAATTCGCCTTGGCCCTTTATACATTAGAAGGCCTGATAATTGTCGACGAGGTGATTAGAATAACGTAGTTTATCCACTCCGGATAAGGATTAAACCCGCAACAGACTTAAGGAATATTGGAGGGAATATCCACTTCCCAGGAAATATCGGTCTCGGCGCGGCAAATAAGGAAGAGATAGGCATCAGCTCTTTTCAAGGATTGAGGTCGGCGCCTAAAGATTATAAATAAGAAGGAGTTTGCATCGAAAAGGGGATCCGCAAATAGAGAGAGATGAGCTAAGTTATAGAAATTCTAGGACCTAAAACAAGTTTTCTAAGAGGAGCTTTATACTTTCTCTGTAATTCAGAAGACCATCTTTTAAATTAAAAAAACTCCTTTGATCTTTCTCAAAAACCCACAAACTTTACTTTGATCATTAATATACAAAGTAACAGTTCAACAATTGGCGCCGTCTGTGGGGACCGTGAGAAAGAAAAATAAAAACTTTAAAAGATGGTTGACACACCGCCTCCAGGAAATACCAACGAGGCCGATCCCGTAGGGACACCAGTTGCACCTACTCCATCCGATCCAATCACGGACATACAAAAAATGGTGAAAGATCTCACCAAGAGACTTGACCAGCGTCTTGACGGATTCGAGGCAAATCAGGCAGCTCAACGTGCCGAGCTGGAGAAACTAGGAGCATCTCGGATGGATACAGAGGGACCTTATACCCCGGGACGGCGAAGAACCCTCGTCAATAACTTGTTTGGAGTTACCCCGCAAATTGATCACACAGAACCTAACGCCGCGGCGAATACAACTACTGAACAAACCGATCCAGCCGTGACGGCAGCAATACGACGAATCAGGTCGGAAATCAGAATTCCGGAAACTGTTCCGAACAGAAGCACCAAGCTCGAGTTGGTGTATAAACGGCTCAACGATATTGGATCCCAAATTCATCGGGCTACCAGCTCGGCGCCTGAGTTTGACCGAGTCCTGGAGCAGATGAGGAAAACACCTTTCTCTTCAAAAGTTACGAGCTTACCTTTGCGCGACCATGGGAAAATAAAAGTCACGTCTACCTTTTGCGGGAACGCGGATCCTCAACGTCATCTCCTGGCATTCGGGATCGCTATGGCCAGGGCACATTTTTCCGAGAATGAACGAGATGCAGCTTTCTGTCAATACTTCGTCGAAACCCTCGGAGGAGCAGCTCTAAACTGGTTTTATCGCCTCGCTCCCGGATCAATAGACAGTTTCGACGAGCTCTCTGCGGCCTTCCTAAAGCATTATTCGATGTTCATCGTCCAAGGAGCAACCAGAGCCGACCTCTGGGCGTGTGTTCAAGATGAAAATGAGACCCTCCGCTCTTACATAGATCGTTTCAGAGTCGTGATCTCCCGCATCGATGTTCCAGAAATGATCTCTTTAGTCACCCTCCGACGCGGGATGAAACCTGGCATCAAACTATGGAAGGATTTAAAACTTAATGAACCTCACAATTTGGAAGATGCCCTCCATCACTCAGTCTTATACGCCGAGCTTGATGAAGAACGAGCAGTATACTCCAAGAAGAAAACCTCGGTCACAAAAGAAAAGACGCGCGAAGTTCATCAAGAACCACAACAACATTATGATCAAGAAGACAAAAGAGCGTCGAATTACTACGTGGTGGACCGTCCAAAAAATTGGAACAAGTACGTTCGCGCAGAAGAAAAACAGGTCTTTCGAAAGGAAGAACCACATAATCCGGAGCTTTGTTGTATCTATCATAAACGGACGGGTCATGATATATACACGTGCCAACATTTGCAAAGGCATCTCTTTGCAGAATATATAAAAAGAAACATCGATCTTTCGGGGCGAAATCGGGAAACGACGGACAAGCCCGCCGAGGTCAAGAAGCAAGAGACCAGACCAAAAGAAGATGACGGTCGAGAACAAAGATCTGAAAGAAAGGATCGCCGAGCCGGCGACGATTCAAATAAACAAAATCGCGACCCCGACGAAAACCTTCCGCTCCCGGAAGCGCCACGGTGAAATATAAATATGATCATGGGAGGACTCATCAACTGCAACGATTCCGTCTGATCAGTCCAACGCCACGAACGACGGGCAGCAAGCGCTACGAAGTGGAAAGAACCCGTCGAAGATGGAGAACAAATCACGTTCAATTCAAAAGATACGATCGGGCTAGATATGCCTCACAATGATCCATTGGTCGTCGAACTATAAATCAACAACAGCACCGATGTCAGTCGAATTCTCATAGATACTGGCAACTCGGTCGACTTAATTTTCAAAGAAACTCTCCGGCGAATGAAGATCAGAGATGATCAAATCAAGATATCACCTAAGCTACTCACCGGGTTCACCAGCGAATCCACGACAACAATTGGGACGATCAAACTACCAGTCCAGGTCGGCGGAATAACAAAGTTGGTAAGATTCGATGTAATCGATCGACCGGCCATCTACAACGCCATCCTTGGGACTCCATGGATTCATTCAATGAAGGCCATCGCGTAGACGTATCACCAGTGCATCAAGTTCCCAAACAGAGATGGGATCTATACACTACGAGGTAGTCAAAAGATCGCCAGATCTTGTTTCATCACTGAGTTAAAAATGCGCAGATTGACCACTTGTATTATCGGCGAAAGCAGCTCCGAGTTACCGCCATCACCATACGAGAAGTCGAAGCGTGACCTCGCCGTCCAGATCAATATTAATGATCCTCACCCAGAACGATGTGTTGGAATAGGGCATGATCTCTCGGCAACTTTTATAGAAGAGCTCGTACAATTTTTGTGCGACAACAAAGCGACATTTACGTGGAGTATAAGTGACATGAAGGGAATCGACCCAAAGATAATCAGCCATGAGCTCAATTTCAACCCTACGTTTAAACCCATTAAGAAAAAAAGGCGAAAACTCGGCGTAGAACGAGCTCATACAGTAAACGACGAGGTGGAGAAGCTTCTTCAAGCAGGATCCATTTCCGAGGTGAAATATCCAGACTGGCTAGCAAACCCGGTAGTAGTCAAAAAGAAGAACGACAAGTGGCGCGTATGCATCGATTTCACCGATCTCAACAAAGCTTGTCCTAAGAATAGTTTTCCTCTACCGCATATCGATCACCTCGTCGAAGCAACCGCAGGAAACCAACTCCTATCATTCATGGACGCTTTCTCCGGCTACAACCAGATCTTCATGCATCCCAACGATCGAGAGAAAACGGCATTCATAACGGACTGCGGCACATACTGCTACAAAGTAATGCCGTTTGGACTCAAGAATGCCGGTGCCACTTATCAACGGTTAGTAAACCGAATGTTTTCGGATCAGCTCGGCCATACGATGGAGGTTTACATAGACGACATGCTAGTCAAATCAACGGTCGCTGCTTCTCACATCAACGATTTACGACAACGCTTTGACATCTTGAATTCCTACGGCATGAAACTCAATCCAACAAAGTGCACCTTCGCGGTAATTTCTGGAGAATTCCTGGGCTATTTGGTTACTCAGCGAGGGATCGAAGCAAACCCAAAGCAAATTTCCGCGATCCTAGATCTACCATCTCCAAAAAATACTCGTGAAGTTCAACGCCTCACCGGTCGGATTGCCGCCCTCAGCTGTTTCATATCACGATCAACAGACAAATGTCTTCCTTTCTATCAGCTCCTCCGCGGCAACAAACGATTTGAATGGGACGAAAAATGCGAATCCGCCTTCCAGGAACTGAAGGTGTATTTATCGACGCCCCCGATTCTTGCTAAACCAGAAGACGGCGAAAGTCTTTATTTGTACATCGCTATATCATCAACAGCGGTAAGCGGAGTCCTTGTACGAGAAGACCGAGGTGAGCAAAAGCCGATATTTTATGTCAGTAAAACATTAGACGGTGCAGAAACCCGATATCCCACTCTGGAGAAGTTAGCAGTCGCCGTCACCGTAGCAGCAAGAAAACTTCATCCTTATTTCCAGTCGCATACAATTCACGTCCTCAGCAATCAACCTCTTCGGACTATCCTACACAGTCCGAGTCAATCCGGACGAATGGCGCGTTGGGCCGTCAAACTCTCTGATTATGACATCGAATACAAAATTCGTGTCAGCGTGAAGGCTCAGGTTCTCGCCGATTTTCTTATCGAACTACCTCCGGAGCTCGTCGATCAAAGTCTTCAGCCTCCACCAAAATGGAACCTTCACGTTGATGGATCTTCATGCCGGCAAGGTTCTGGTGTCGGTATCAAACTTGAGTCGCCGACTGGAGAAATTCTCGAGCAATCGTTTCGCCTAGATTTCCCTGCCTCCAACAACGAGGCCGAGTACGAAGCATTAATCGCGGGACTTCGCCTCGCGAAAAGCATCAACGTCCAGCATCTCCAAGCATACTGTGATTCTCAGGTCGTCAGAAATCAATTTGACGGCACATACGAGGCACGGAACGAACGAATGGATGCTTATCTCAAGGTCGTCAAAGACCTCGCCAAAGAATTCGAAACCTTCGACCTTAAAAGGATACCTCGGAAGGAAAACATGACAGCAGATGCCTTGGCAACCATTGGCTTGGCCACGGACTCGGATCTCAGGCGATTGATTCCGATTGCTAGTATTCCAACGCCAAGTATCGAACTATCTAAAGGTATCTGCGGAGTGATCCAAGACGAAGAAGAACCAGCTGAACAAATGGATGCGATGGAAGACGGGCCGGACTGGCCTCAAGAGTTGCGCCTTTATATTGCCGATGGAGAAACTCCAGAAGACAGATGGGCGACTCGTCGTCTCAAAACTCGAGCTGCATGTTACATTTTAGTCGACGAAAATTTATTTCGATGGAGAGCAACAGGAGCACTTCTCACCTGCCTTGGCGGAGATGAAACACATCGCGTTATAGCAGAAACACATGATGGCGCAGGAGGGAATCACTCTGGAGGACGGGCTCTAGCACTCAAAATCAAGAAGCACGGTTTCTATTGGCCAACGATGATCGCCGATTGCGAACAGTACACACTGAAGTGTGAAAAATGTCAACGACATGGGCCGATGATCAACATGCCAACCGAACTCCTTACGACATCCTCACCGCCGTATCCGTTCATGCGTTGGGCAATGGACATCGTTGGTCTTCTTCCCGCTTCACGACCATTTAAAAATTGAAATTCACAACGCACGAACTTCAACAGGAAAAACAAAAGATGAACAATAAAAAAAATCCTAAGAAGCTGCCTCGACGTTTTCCTGTTCCTGATCTTCAGCCAGATCAGCTCGTTCACTTCCCTCCTCTGTACGCACACCAGTGGTTTCCGAATCCGGTCTAGATGATGAAGGACCCGCCGTGGTATAGCGGGTAAGATATGCATCCAGTTCACCCTCAGCAAAGGTGATCTCGTCGATCTTCTCTGCCTCATTTTCCCAGATCCCTTCGTCGATCTTGAGCTTGGAGATCATTTCTTCCGGGACTTTCCAACCCTTGTTCTGAAGAACTTCCAGAGAAGCAAGCGTCCCTTGCACCTGCGCGGTCATCGAAAGTATCTTCTCAACCTTCGTGCGCTGCGCCACGAAGCCTTTAACCTTATGACTTTCACACGTTCATTTAAGACCTTTTCGTCTCGAGATTTCCTAAGCCTTTTCTTCTCAGAGGAGAGGCGCTTCTCGGTTTTCCTCTTCCTGGCAATCACACTCTCTGCCTTAGCCTCGGCAAAAATAAGCTGGCCTCGCAGCCCGTTTATTTCTTTATCTTTCGCCTCGACGATTTTCTTCTTGTCATCCTCAAATTTAAGTTTTTCAGCTCGAAGAGCTTCCACCTCGGCCCACTTCTCCTGGAAAAGCTGAGGCGGAACATTCGACTTAGCAAATCGACTCATCGATACCCCCAAGGAAATGGACAAGCGGAGGCGACCAACAAGACTATCTTGAACGTTCTCAAAAACCGGCTCGAAGCAAAGAAGGGACTTTGGGCTGACGAGCTCGATGGCATCTTATGGTCACATCGCACAACACCACGACGAGCTACTGGAAAAACACCATTTTCATTGGCGTATGGGTGCGAAGCCATGGTTCCTGCCGAGGTTAACGTTCCAAGTCTACGCCGCACCATGATGCCTTAACATCCTGAAATTAAAGATGCAATGCTCATCCACAACCTCGACACTGTCGAAGAAACGCGGAATCAAGCTCTCCTCCGGATGCAGAATTATCAGCAACAAGCGGCTCGTTACTACAACAAAAAAGTTCGGCACCGACATTTTGATGAAGGTGACCTCGTCCTTTGCAAAGTCTTTGAGAACACCAAAGAATGGCGTGCTGGAAAGCTTGGAGCCTCTTGGGAAGGACCTTATATCATCTCCAAAGTTGTACGACCTGGAGTCTATGAACTAACCACTATGGAAGGTGAAGCAGTCCCGCGTTCTTGGAACGCCCACAACCTTAAGAGGTTTTATTACTAGTTTATTGCTTAGCGGTTTATCTGCTTAAGTAATCACTAAAAAAAAAAAAAAAAAAAAAAGATAGTTACTCATACTATGTAATCGAACTACGGATGGTTTGATTCTCCTCTCTGGGGTACGTAGGCAGCCTGTAAAAGGGTTCAGCTTTACATCAATAAAATTTTTTTTCCTTAAGCTCTTCGTTTCAAAGCTCTTTGCTATCTGTTACATCGGCGTCCTGGCCAGACGACTGATAATATACTCATAAAGTGAGAATTCCTAAAAGCCGGGTTCGCCCGCAATCCTCGAAGTTATACAGCTCCGAACTAAGTTCGCATCGGTATTCAACTTAGAGCGTAGATTTCATCGATTGGAACGCTCCATGCTGAGTTGATCTCATGGACTATCTTTCGATTATAAGCCGAGCTGACATAAGCCTTCACGGCAAGCAGACGTAAGCCTCGCAACTCAGACTTTCGATCGATCTTCAAATTTCAGGACTGACTCGCTATCAAACGCATTACTTGGTTCGAAGAATCCAAACTCTGAAGAATCCAAACGCAGGACTGACTATTGTTTATGCAAGAATATTCTGAAGAAAAAAAGTCTCATTGATTTTCGTTACAAGATAAAAATAGAAATTCACAACGCACGAACTTCAACAGGAAAAACAAATGATGAACAATAAAAAAAATCCTAAGAAGCTGCCTCGACGTTTTCCTGTTCCTGATCTTCAGCCAGATCAGCTCGTTCACTTCCCTCCTCTGTACGCACACCAGTGGTTTCCGAATCCGGTCTAGATGATGAAGGACCCGCCGTGGTATAGCGGGTAAGATATGCATCCAGTTCACCCTCAACAAAGGTGATCTCGTCCATCTTCTCTGCCTCATTTTCCCAGATCCCTTCGTCGATCTTGAGCTTGGAGATCATTTCTTCCAGGACTTTCCAACCCTTGTTCTGAAGAACTTCCAGAGAAGCAAGCGTCCCTTGCACCTGCGCGGTCATCGAAAGTATCTTCTCAACCTTCGTGCGCTGCGCCACGAAGCCTTTAACCTTATGACTTTCACACGTTCATTTAAGACCTTTTCGTCTCGAGATTTCCTAAGCCTTTTCTTCTCAGAGGAGAGGCGCTTCTCGGTTTTCCTCTTCCTGGCAATCACACTCTCTGCCTTAGCCTCGGCAAAAATAAGCTGGCCTCGCAGCCCGTTTATTTCTTTATCTTTCGCCTCGACGATTTTCTTCTTGTCATCCTCAAATTTAAGTTTTTCAGCTCGAAGAGCTTCCACCTCGGCCCACTTCTCCTGGACAAGCTGAGGCGGAACATTCGACTTAGCAAATCGACTCATCGATACCCCCAAGGAAATGGACAAGCCGAGGCGACCAACAAGAATATCTTGGACGTTCTCAAAAACCGGCTCGAAGCAAAGAAGGGACTTTGGGCTGACGAGCTCGATGGCATCTTATGGTCACATCGCACAACACCACGACGAGCTACTGGAAAAACACCATTTTCATTGGCGTATGGGTGCGAAGCCATGGTTCCTGCCGAGGTCAACGTTCCAAGTCTACGCCGCACAATGATGCCTCAACATCCTGAAATTAACGATGCAATGCTTATCCACAACCTCGACACTGTCGAAGAAACGCGGAATCAAGCTCTCCTCCGGATGCAGAATTATCAGCAACAAGCGGCTCGTTACTACAACAAAAAAGTTCGGCACCGACATTTTGATGAAGGTGACCTCGTCCTTCGCAAAGTCTTTGAGAACACCAAAGAATGGCGTGCTGGAAAGCTTGGAGCCTCTTGGGAAGGACCTTATATCATCTCCAAAGTTGTACGACCTGGAGTCTATGAACTAACCACTATGGAAGGTGAAGCAGTCCCGCGTTCTTGGAACGCCCACAACCTTAAGAGGTTTTATTACTAGTTTATTGCTTAGCGGTTTATCTGCTTAAGTAATCACTAAAAAAAAAAAAAAAAGATAGTTACTCATACTATGTAATCGAACTACGGATGGTTTGGTTCTCCTCTCTGGGGTACGTAGGCAGCCTGTAAAAGGGTTCAGCTATACATCAATAAAAAATTTTTTCCTTAAGCTCTTCGTTTCAAAGCTCTTTGCTATCTGTTACATCGGCATCCTGGCCAGACGACTGATAATATACTCATAAAGTGAGAATTCCTAAAAGCCAGGTTCGCCCGCAATCCTCGAAGTTATACAGCTCCGAACTAAGTTCGCATCGGTATTCAACTTATAGCGTAGATTTCATCGATTGGAACGCTCCATGCTGAGTTGATCTCATGGACTATCTTTCGATTATAAGCCGAGCTGACATAAGCCTTCACGGCAAGCAGACGTAAGCCTCGCAACTCAGACTTTCGATCGATCTTCAAATTTCAGGACTGACTTGCTATCAAACGCATTACTTGGTTCGAAGAATCCAAACTCTGAAGAATCCAAACGCAGGACTGACTATTGTTTATGCAAGAATATTCTGAAGAAAAAAAGTCTCATTGATTTTCGTTACAAGACAAAAATTGAAATTCACAACGCACGAACTTCAACAGGAAAAACAAAAGATGAACAATAAAAAAAATCCTAAGAAGCTGCATCGACGTTTTCCTGTTCCTGATCTTTAGCCAGATCAGCTCGTTCACTTCCCTCCTCTGTACGCACACCAGTGGTTTCCGAATCCGGTCTAGATGATGAAGGACCCGCCGTGGTATAGCGGGTAAGATATGCATCCAGTTCACCCTCAGCAAAGGTGATCTCGTCGATCTTCTCTGCCTCATTTTCCCAGATCCCTTCGTCGATCTTGAGCTTGGAGATCATTTCTTCCGGGACTTTCCAACCCTTGTTCTGAAGAACTTCCAGAGAAGCAAGCGTCCCTTGCACCTGCGCGGTCATCGAAAGTATCTTCTCAACCTTCGTGCGCTGCGCCACGAAGCCTTTAACCTTATGACTTTCACACGTTCATTTAAGACCTTTTCGTCTCGAGATTTCCTAAGCCTTTTCTTCTCAGAGGAGAGGCGCTTCTCGGTTTTCCTCTTCCTGGCAATCACACTCTCTGCCTTAGCCTCGGCAAAAGTAAGCTGGCCCCGCAGCCCGTTTATTTCTTTATCTTTCGCCTCGACGATTTTCTTCTTGTCATCCTCAAATTTAAGTTTTTCAGCTCGAAGAGCTTCCACCTCGGCCCACTTCTCCTGTTCAGCTCTTTGAGTCTTCTTCAGCTAATGATCGTATTTTCCAATCAGGAAAGTAGCCCCATTCATGGCACGGACTTGCTCGGTGGCATAGTTCTCATACCAGTCATAGAAGAAGAACTCTTCTGGTTCCGGTTTCGCCATAGGCCTCGATTTAGTTCTCCACACGAAGCTAGCACAGGAGTTCGGGTCAGTCGCCATGGGCTCAAGGCCATTATAGTGGAACTCGAACCCAGAGGGGTTTGGCCTAGTAACTTTTCTGATTTTCTCAGGTTGACCCTCGACCTGCTCTTCCTCTGCACCAGCATCATGAGCATAAGTTTCAGCCTCGTCCTTATTGGCTTGGTCGTCAGCCGTGGCGTCATTTCTAGCAGGTGGATTGTTTCCAAGTGCCTCGATCTCGGTCTGCTCTTCAGCTGAATCATCTCCTCTGTTCTCGCCGAGGTCAGTCGTGACGTTCTCTGCACTAACAAAAACAGGAGATCCTGTTGTTTCAAAATGACGGACCTCGGCCTCCCTAACAGTCTCTTCCGGAGTCGTTAAAGCATCACTCGGCCCGGTACCAACAGAATCCTGAAGAACGTTGGCGTAGCTTTCAAACTTTCTCTTCTGAAGACCCATCTTCGATTTAGACGACGATATGGAAGTTCTTTGATTTCGTCTGATCGCTGCGGCTACTCGTTCCGCGGAAATGTCTTGCCACGTCTGATGACTGATCCTAGTGAAAGCCTTAACAATATCGGAAAAGTCTTCTGTAAGAGGAGCGCCGAAGAATGGTTTATCTGCAGAAGAATCCAGGTGTTAGAAACAACAACAAAAGACTGAAGAAACTGAATTTGCAAAAGTACCAATAGCCAAGCTCCAGTCGCTTTGAATCTCAATTTCCGGGTCGGCCACCGAGAACTCATTTTTCTTCACAAAGAAGTATCGTTCCCTCCAGTCGTACACTTTTCTCTTCACTCCGCCAGTAATGATGCTGAGCTTAGGCTTCACCTGTAGATAGAAGCAACCATAGCCCAAAGAACCTTTCTTCCCGGCACCTTTAATCGAAGTCATCTCTTCGAAAATCCTACAGTTGAATGGAAGCCCATTTTCCGAAGCCAAAGTCATCAGCCCGACCATGTGACGAACCGCGGCATGAGTCAACTGCGTCGGCGCCATTCTTCTCCTAGAGCAATACTCCAAAAAGAGACGAGGAAGAGGAAACCACAGGTGACATTCCGAGAAGAAACATTTGTAAATGCAGAAGTATCCAGGCGGGCGTCCCACGGTCTTTCATCTGGCCCAGGAACTTGAAAAGTCACCTTCGGGCTGATCCCACAGAGACGCTTCAGGTCGGCCAATTTATTTTTCGTTAACTTTGAGAGATGAACTCCAAAATCATTCCCAGCCTCTCGCGGAAGTTTGGGAGCCCCTCTTTTACGACTTCTACGAGCAGACTGTGTAACTCTGTGAGGGTCGAAATCAAATCTTCCTCGTCCAAATCGTCGGAATCTTCACCTCGGCCATATTCATCATTTACTGAAACTTCGTCGCCCGAATTGCTCGCCCCAGCTTCCATGTTCCCCTGAACATCTTCGGGGTCTTCGTCTCTCAGATGAGGAATCTCAAAAGGACTCCTTGGCTCAGCGCGTCCTCCCAGGACGGAAAAATGTTTTCCCATGAATGAACAGTCTTAGTTGAACTAGCATTTGAGAATGGAGAATCCATTTGATCGGAGTTCTCGATGGCGATGGAAAAACACGACGGAGGTGGCAAATCGGAAAAATATTAAAAAGAAGAGAGAGGTGAGAGCTCTACCTTTCGAGGAATTAGAGAAGTGAGAAAATGAGTAGAAGAGGGGAAATTTCAAATTTATAGAAGAAATTTGAAGAATTCGAGGTCAATCATTTCAAAACGACTCCTCGTCGTCCACCTTCATCATTAAGTCAGGGAAGGTGCCGTTCCACGCGCTCCACTTCGCACCACTTCACTTCGAAAAACTCAAAATTTGTGGCATGGTTGACACGTGTCACCATCTGCAAGAAATCGAAAATCGTGAAACGTGTGACGGCTCCTGCACACTTCCACTCCTTATCTTTTCTCACTCTGAAAAAGTAATGGGAGGGATGCATTTAATTCGCGATTTTTCAAAATTCGAAAGCTTTGAATACTATTTTAAAAGGAAAAAGAAGTATAAAGGAGCAACTCAAGATGACGTACGTCATGTTTGAATTTCACATTATCTTCACTAGAAAAGACCGAGCCGAATTCATGCCGAACCAACTCGAATTTCAAATTCGCTGAGCTCAAAATATTCATCTCACGACGAACTGGAGGGGGGGGGGCTAATTGTTAGATACGGGCTGCACACCTCCTAAAAAGCCCATCAAGAATTCGCCTCGGCCCTTTATACATTAGAAGGCCTGATAATTGTCGACGAGGTGATTAGAATAACGTAGTTTATCCACTCCGGATAAGGATTAAACCCGCAACAGACTTAAGGAATATTGGAGGGAATATCCACTTCCCCGGAAATATCGGTCTCGGCGCGACAAATATGGAAGAGATAGGCATCAGCTCTTTTCAAGGATTGAGGTCGGAGATTATAAATATGGAGTTTGCATCGAAAAGGGGATCCGCAAATAGAGAGAGATGAGCTAAGTTATAGAAATTCTAGGACCTAAAACTAGTTTTCTAAGAAGAGCTTTATACTTTCTCTGTAATTCAGAAGACCATCTTTTAAATTAATAAAACTCCTTTGATCTTTCTCAAAAACCCACAAACTTTACTTTGATCATTAATATACAAAGTAACAGTTCAACAAGAAGCCCGGCAGATTCATTGTGCTTTAGCCTCCTCTAAAGCAATCATAAGGTAATTTCTCTCGAACTTTCGATTATATCTTCTTCTCCAAAGTAGTTGGGTTTTGGTTTTTGATTACGAAAATTGAACTTCATGTTCATTTCATCGAGTCTCACTTCTTCTTTTCTGTAAAGTCCCCAAATCTGACTAAGACTCGAGACTTGGACCATAAGACCAAAGGTTCAAGATTCAGTCGAGTAAAAATAGACTGTAAGGGTTATGTTTCAGGTGTGTGCAAGCCGGAAAGGTTACGAGCTTTGGCCGAGTTAGGAAAGGGTTGAGGATGGGAAAAGGTAGCTGGAATTAGCTCAAGGTCTAGTTAAGGCAGTGACACTCCAGCTCGGCCAGCTCAGTCAGCTCACGGTCCATCTCGCTCAGCTGTAGGGAGTTACGTTCAGCTCAGGCCAGCTGGTGCCCGGGTGAGGTAGCATGGCAAGTTAGTGGCCGGGGAGTGACGGTTACCCCTGGAGGTGAGCTGGTGCGACAGGGGAACATGTATAAGCGTGGAGGGGCATGAGGAAAGGGTGTCTGGTTGAAGAGCTACCATCAAACCAAGACAACCCTTCCCGAAGCATTGCGATTGTTTCTTTTGTGCCTGTTAGACAGGCTAGGCCACGACTATAAATACCAGAACCCCTAAGCCCAGTTTCATCATCAGTTCTCTGTCTAAGAAGAAGAGAAAAACCTTGAGAGAAAGAGAGAAATAGAGAGAGAAAAACCAAGAAGAGAAAGAGAGTTTCTTTCTCAGAATAAGGGAGAGACTTAGGCTGGAATGTAATCCAGAATGGAAGAAAATCCAGCCTGAGAAAAGGGGGAAGACACCGTCTCCCCTGATCATGTCTCTAAGGTATGTCTTGACTCTTCCTTTATAACTGTAGTCTAGGATCACTGGATTGCAACCATAGCGATCCAAGAACCGGTGGTGACTAGACCGAGTCTGACAACCTTTTCTTGCTCTCCTTATATACCTTTCTTGTACGGCTGGTTCATGAGTCTATGGTCTCGGCCAGACTCATGTATATGCGTTTGCTCTGGTTTTGCGATCGATTTATATTATACCGAGAGGTGCGTGTGAACGGTTGCGAGGGTCGGCTCGCGTAATGCGTCTGGATCAAGGCTATGTGCCGATCCGGGATGAATCCATAAAAGAACCCTTGGGTGCACATGTTATGAATATGTGCTATGAATAGGTGAAATCCATAAACTGTTGGTTGCCTATTGGAAATCCTTGATCGGAAACGATCTAAGGAAGAATGGCCAGTTGGGCCATAAGGGGTGTTTGTCTTGATGAATGTAGACAAACGTACCATGGTTGGAACCGATCCGCGGTTGGTGACCAACGCATGGCCAGTAAAGTCATGTGGTCGAACAGGCACGACTTATGTACTACTGTGTCCGTTTGGCGAATTACACCCTTTGAGTCAATAGCCATTACCTTCGGTAGTAATAGGACATGATGAACCTGTGCTAGTGTGTAAGCATACCATGGATATGTTGATTCATGTCCATGGCCTATAAAACCTCTTCGGTCAGAAACCATGGTCCGGTTGTGTAACCGAAGCAGTGCCACGGTCGACCGGAAGGTCGATACGTGCCAAGGAGTGCTGCGGTCATTGGCCGTTGGTTCCTCTGGATAAATGGCTAGTCCATTTATCCATAAGGCTACCTTGTTGGTTACTTAGTCAGTAGGGCAGTTGCTTGAATGACTAAGTAACAATGGGGAAGGTCTTATGTAGGGTTAGTTAGGCTTCAGCTATACTAACGGGGTATTGGGTTCTAGGGAGCATATGCATAGATCAGTTACATGAAAGACCAAATATTGATATGCTTATCTCTTGTCAGGATAAGAGGTTGGTCCGGATATGGACCACACCTAAGTGCACGGTCCGATGGCCCCCTGACGATGTGTGGTGTGTGTTAGGAGTTCTTTGATAGAATAGGATCGGTCCATGTAAAGCTTACGGGTAAACTATGGTTTGTTGTATCGAATCCTTATTATATCAATAGAGATCTCGAGTTCTCCTTGTGTCTATCTCCTTTAGTTCCGCATAATGTTAGATAGGGGAACCTCCTGGAATAGATTTGTTAAGTTGTTGGCTAGGGCCTTAGTCTCAAAGAGACTAAGAAGGAAACGGCCGCCTCGGGTTGTAAAACCCGGGTCGGGTGTTTCATTTTTATACTTCATCTCTAGTGTCTAGTAGAGATGCTGTGTCGAACTTGGAAATGAACTGGTTTGCTCTTTTCTTCGTTTTTGTTTTTCGAAATATTGGGTTCAAAACCTACTCTTCAGATTTTGATGAGTCGGGAAGTGTAAGTACTTACACGAAAGACTTGTCTAAGGATCATCGGAACACGAGAGCAGGTCGCCAACTCCCCTCCGAGAAAAGATGGTGACCTGGTTCAGAAAGAGGGAGGTCGCCGAATCCGTCTTACGAAAGAGGGTGACGCGGTCATTATCTAGGAACATCAGTACACAAGAGCAGGTCGCCCATTCTCCCCCGAGAGAAGGTGGCGACCTGCAAGCATGCAGAGTATGAAACGTCCCCAACATCCATATGGCCCAATGATAAGGACCGGGTCGAGCGAGATCGGTCATAAGGGAAATGGTCCATAAGGGAGATAGCCGGCAAGGACGTAGGTCTTGTATGAGCTAGATTAGAAGGGAAAGAGCTAAACCCAAGTGTAACAATAACTGAGGACAGTTGGGGCAGCTCACGGTCCAGTATGGACAGTGAGGCTCCAGCTGGCCCATCTGGATCAGCTCACGGCCAGCTCGGCCAGGTGGAGGGAGTGACCCGCAGCTGGGGTTAGCTGGTGACATAGTAAGCTAGCTGGGTCAGATAGTCGCCGAGGAGTGACGGTTACCCCCAGAGGTGAGCTGGTGTGACAGGATAAGGGGTGGGAGCGTGAAAGGGCATTGGGAAAGGATGCCAGGTCGAAGGGTCACATTGAACCAAGGCAACCCTTCCCGAATGGATGCAACCATTCGCTTTTGCCTGTTAGACAGACCAAGCCCTCGCCTATAAATACCAGACCCCCCATGCCTGGTTCATTATCAGTTCCTGCAGAGGAAAACCGTGAGAAAGAAAGAAAGAGAGAAACCGATTTTGATCGGAAAAATGAGAAAGAGATAGACTGCGACCGGGAATATGTCCGGTGTGGAAGGAGTTCCGGGCATAGACAAGGGACAGGACCTTGTCGACCCTGATCATGTCTCAAAGGTATGACAATGATGAATGAGGCTTTCTGGTATTGTCTCGACGAGTTAGTGATCATCTTCATTGATGACATACTCGTCTATGCAAAGACGAAAGCCGATCATCAGAAACATCTGAGGGTGGTACTGGAAAGGTTAAGAGAGCATCGGGTTCTTAGGACATATAGTCTCGGAACAAGGTGTGACGGTGGATCCGGATAAGTTTAAGGCGATTAAGGAATGGCCCAGACCGAAAAATACCACGGAAGTAAGGAGCATCCTAGGGCTGGCCGGATACTACAGAAAGTTTGTGAATGGTTTTGCAAGTATGACAAAGGCCATGACTGTGCTAGCCGGAAAGGGAGTTAAATTCGTGTGGTCGGAAGTATGTGAGAAGAGTTTTACGAAACTCAACGACATGCTGACCAGAGCACTGGTCTTGGCCCTACCTGAGGCCAATGAACCGTATATGGTGTACACGGATGCTTCCGTCACATGCTTGGGGTGCGTCTTAATGCAGAAGGATCAAGTGATTGCTTATGCATCAAAGCAACTCCGGAAACATGAGAGAAACTACCCCACACTTGACTTGGAAATGGCGGCAGTTGTGTTTGCCTTACAGATTTGGTGATCTACCTCTACGGGGCCAATGTACAAATCTTTACCGACCATAAAAGTTTGAAATATGTGTTCATGCAGCCCGAACTCAGTGTAAGACAGAGGAGATGGGTGGAGTTGGTGGCTCACTATGATCTAGATATAGCCTATCATCCGGGGAAAGCCAACTCTGTGGCCGATGCGTTAAGCAGGAGGAGAACAGAGGTGGAAGTCAGGAAAGATGTGGAAGTTCTAGTCAATATGATTATGACTCTCAATCTGAATGCTTTGTCCACCGATGTTGAACCTCTAGGCCTACGAGGGGCTGACCAGGCCGATTTGCTCACACGAATTAAGATTGCTCATGAGAAAGATGAGAATCTTAAGATGGTGATGAGCAATGACAAGGCAGAGTACCAATCTTCTAACAACGGGACTATAATGGTCCATGGGAGAGTTTGTGTATCGGCTGATAAGCTATTGAAAGAAGAGATCTTAAAGGAGGCACACCAATCCAAATTCTCCATACATCTCAGACTCAATAAGATGTACCGTGATCTGAAACGGTATTATCATTGGGTTGGTATGAAACGGGATGTTGCCGAGTGGGTTCCGCGTTGTCCAATATTCAACTGGTCAAGGCAGAACACCAAGTGCCAAGTGGGTTGCTACAAAGCCTACCCATCCCAGAATGGAAGTGAGACCATATCACAATGGGCTTTGTGACTGGGTTTCCCACAACTAAAAAGGATGTGGTCTGGGTTGTTGTAGATAGACTCACTAAGTCTGCTCATTTCATGGCCATCAAGAAAACTGATGGAGTGGAGAAGTTGGTGAGAAAGTACATCAATGAAATCGTGAGACTTCATGGTGTATTGGCTAGTATCGTGTTTCACTTCACAGTTCTGGCAAGCAGTCCAGAGAGCGTTGGGAACAAAAGTGAAGATGACTACAGCCTATCATCCACAGACAGATGGTCAGTCAGAAAGGACCATACAAACCTTGGAGGACATGTTGAGAGCCTGCATCCTAGAGTGGGGAGACTCGTGAGCAAGGTACTTACCTCTGGCCGAACCCCATTATGCTGGACCCAAGTTGAGGAACGAAGCATAATCGGTCCGGCCATTGTCGATGAGACTACCGAGAAGATTAAGTTCCTTAAAAAGAAAATGAAAGAGGCACAGGACCGGCAGAAAAGCTATGCGGATTGAAAGAGGAAAGACATCGAGTTCCAAGAAGGGGACTGGGTCTACCTCAAGATGATCACCTTCAAGGGCCGGGCTAGAGTATCGCAACGGGGCAAGTTGGACCCGAGATACCTAGGACCATTAAAGGTCTTGAAGAGGATCGGATCAGTGGCCTACAAGTTAGCCCTACCGGTGGATATGGAAGCATTTTGTAATGTATTCCATGTGTCTCAACTCCGCAAGTGTTTGTCTGACCGGGATTTTTTCGAACCTGAGTTGCCTTCGGACTTGAGACCAAAGTTGACCTTGGAAACAAGGCCAGTGAGGATTGAGGACAGGATGGAGAAACCAACTAGGAAGAAAACCGTTCCTATTGTAAGGGTAGTGTGGACTTGCAATGGGAAGGAAGAAATAACTAGGGAAACAGAGGATAAGATGAAGGCTGATTTCCCGGGATGGTTTGAGATTGCCATGCGGGTATACTAGTCGGATTTGGGGATGAATCCCTCATCGGTAGGGGAGACCTGTAACGTCCCCAACTCCCACTAAGGTCCTGAGTATGGACAATATGGCCCAAAGATAAGGACCGGGTCGAGCGAGATCGGTCATAAGGGAAATGGTCCACAAGGGAGATAGCCGGCAAGGATGTGGGTCTTGTATGAGCTAGATTAGAAGGGAAAGAGCTGAACCCAAGTGAAACATCAGATGAGGACAGCTGGGGCAGCTCACGGTCCAGTATGGACAGTGACACTCCAGCTGGGTCATCTGGATCAGCTCACGGCCAGCTCGGCCAGCTGGAGGGAGTGACCGGCAGTTGGGGTCAGCTGGTGATCTAGTGAATTAGCTGGGTGAGATAGTGGCCAGGGAGTGACGGTTACCCCCGGAGGTGAGCTGGTGCGACAGGGGAAGGGGTGGGAGCGTGAAAGGACATGGGGAAAGGGTGCCTGGTCGAAGGATCACCACTAACGAAGGCAACCCTTCCCGAATGGATGCAACCATTCGCTTGTGCCTGTTAGACATTAGACAGGCCAAGCCCTCGCCTATAAATAGCAGACCCCCCCCCCACGCATGTTTAATCATCAGTTCCGGCAGAGGAAAACCGTGAGAAAGAAAGAAAGAGAGATAAACCGATTTTGATCGGAAAATTGAGAAAGAGAGAGACTGCGACCGGGAATATGTCCGGTGTGGAAGAAGTTCCGGCCATATACAAGGGAAAGGACCCTGTTGACCCCGATCATGTCTCAAAGGTATGTCCTGGCTAACCTGTGTCTAACGGTGGTCCAGGATTGCCGGTGGCAACCATTGCCATCCCGGAACCGGAGTGACTGGACAGTGTCTCGCAACCTTTGTCTGTTCTCCCTTTGTACCTTTCTCGTACGGCTGATCCCTGAATCTATGGCTTCAGCCTAGATTCATGTGAAAGCGAATGTCCTGGGTTTAGCAATCGATTCTGGGTACACCTTAGGGTGAAAGTGAACGGGTGTGAGGGTCGGGTCGGGTAATGCTCTCTAATCATGCCCATGGGCTGATCCGGGATGAATCCTTAAAGGACCCCTCGACCACACGAGTCACATCCGGGTACCATGAATGGTTGTGAACCGGTTTCGCTGGTTACCTATGGGACTAGTCTGGATCGGAATCGGTTCCAGATAGAATAGTCAGTTGGGCCATGAGTGGTGCTGGTTCAATGCACGGTGACAACCCTCTTCGGTCGGTAACCATGGTCCGGTTGTGTAACCTTCATGACTGTTTAGCGAATTACACCCTCTGGGTCAATAAGCCTTCACGGCCGGATTTCCAACTGGGACCCAAAGAACCGGTGTGAGTGTTGGCATGCCATGGCCGTGTTAGAACATGGTTATGGGTGACCAGACCTCTACGGTCACTGGTCCAGTTGAGTTAATCCGTAGCAGTGCTGCGGTCGGCCGAAAGGCTGATACGTGACAAGGAGTACCACAGTCATTGGCCGATGGTTCCTCTGGATAAACTGTTTGTCCGTTTATCCATAAGGCTACCTAGTTGTTACTTGGTCAGTGGGGTGGTTGGTTGAATGACTAAGTACAACTGGGGAAAGTCTCAGGACCAGTTAGGATAGGTTTCGGCTACACTAAAAGGGTATAAGGGTTCTGGGAAGCATATGCATAACTCGGTTACGGACTAGTCCGGATATGATATGCTTATCTCTTTTCAGGACATGAGGTTGGTCCGAGTACGGACCAATCCTAGGTGCACGGTCCGGCGGCCCCTTATAATGTGTGGTGTGTGTTAGGAGTTCTGGATATAATAGGATCGGTCCATGTAAACCCTACGGGCAAACTTTAGCATGTTCTATCGAATCCTTATTATATCAATAAGAGTCTCCTTTTATCTATCACTTTTAGCTCCACATAAATAGTAGATAGAGGAACCTCTTGGAATATTTTTTATTAGGATTTTGGATATGTCCTTAGTCTCATGGAGACTAAGAAGTGAAACAACCGTCTCTGGTCATAGTATCCGGGTCGGGGTGTCAGAGTAGGTCGCCAACTCTCCTCCTGGAGAAAGTGGTGACCTGGTCTTGCAATGATCAGGTTGCCATTTACTCACACGAGAGAGTGGCAACCAGGTCACTCGAAGGGCAAGTCGGCAAGCCTATCTTACGGCAAGTGGTGACCTGATCCTTTGCATATGCTCTTTACGTTTTTCTTGACCGAACTGGTGAGCTAAATGTTTGGCTCAGCATCACTCGGCTTCGGAACAGCATTCACGATATTATTCACGAAACACTATTCAGAGAACACTGTTCATGAACCGAGCAGAAATCCGTTGACCAGAAGATTTGGTCTAGTGTATTCAGGTTCGGGACACTATTCACAACAATGTTCACAAACCGACCATAAGACTGGGAAAAAGCCAAACAAGACGACAAACCAAACTCAAATCAGACCTGACCAAACGATGACGTGCTGATAAGTTGGGCCGCGGATCAAGCCCGACCCCATCAAATTCGGTGGATTACTAAACTTAACAATGTCCCACATTGATAGCAGGTATTCTGAGCATCCCAGGTCGTCCAATATATATATGGCAGCATGTACGAGGTTTAATCTATCCCATTCCGAGTACTTTGCACTTTGTATTGTAAGACTACACAACTTTCTGAAATCCTTTGTATTTGGCAAAAAGAACATTCAATAAAAATAAACATTCAATCTTGGTCTTTAAGTTCTTATAAAATAGGATTTTCAAGCCCCTATTTATTATAAGTTGTAATTATGTGAGTTTCTACTCTCACATTGTTGGGGTCAAAACCCACCCCTCGGGATTGGTAAGACGAAGAATCTAAGTATCAATGCAAATGACTAGTCTCAAGATATCAGAACGTGAGAGCCAGGTCGCCACGTCCGTCTTACAGAACATGGCGACCTGGTCCTTAAAAAGAGGCTCTCCATGGTTACCGCGTCTCACAATCCCTCCAAAAACCATTGACTGTATTCACTAGAAGAATGACGATTACTAGCGGATGCTCATATTTCGTGAAAAACAGTTCGGAGGATGAACACTGAGACCTGGCATCTCACAACCCATCCAAAACCGCTAACTGATCTCACCTGAAGAACAAAGAAAAATCATCAAAGCAATCCGACTATATTTCCACAACACTCTCTCTCTCTCGAGTTTTCGAAAACTTGTCTGTTGCTGGCCACAACAACACACCTGTAGTCCAAGCAAGGACTTTAACATCCAGAGACAGATAGAAGTAGCGTACTATAGAAATTTCGAGACTAATATCCGAAGGGCGTAACCTGATCGGGAATGCGGGAAGCGTCTAGACGAAGTTCGATTTAGCTTATCTTTAGGAGTGTTTCGTGAATTGGAAATACCACGGATTGTAAACCGCGAAATAAGCTCGCTAACCCAGTAAACGCCATCCAAGGAACACTGGTACAATTGCATCTCGCAAACACAGTACCAAACCGGCTCTGGTACGAGATTATAAATGTGTAGCTTCGATACATCAAAGACAACACTCAGCGTTAACAACCATTCACAAACCCATAACGTATCTTCAACGATGCTCTCGTCCAAAAAAGCGGAATGCCCGACAACGCATCCTCCTTTAAGCACCCTAGAATCAAGTCAATCAAAAGTATAAGGCAAACGCAAAAGAGATCCAAGTTCAACACAAAAGAGTTCGTTAAATCCCAAAGAATCGGTAATACAACGAGGGCCTAAACGATCCGAACCAAACAGAAAAAGTACAAATTACAAGGGGTACTCTAATCAGAGCTAGCCCCGAAACACTCATTCAGAGCGCCGTGGTTGGAACCACCAAAGTCCACCACTCCGACCTCAGCAGCCTTATCACCATTCGGACCCTCACAGAAAGCACATTCCAACACATACGGGGCAACAGTTGAAAACGCCAACTCCATGATGAGATCATCAATGGCTCATTGGAAGCAGCCTACGTCACCCTTGTGCTCATTCTCCCATCCTTGAACCCTTGCTTTCTCCGCAGCATGGCTCGAACCTCCCTCGAGATCACTAATCAAGAGCAAGTTCCTGGAGAACTCGGATAGATGCGCCTCTGCGTCTTTCGCCTCAGCCAACTTGATAAGGGAAGCTTTTGCCTTGGCTAGACGAGTGCGGTACTTTTCTGCCAAATCCCACCGTTGCTGCTTACGCGCCTTCGAGACGTGCCACTCACAGTGAGACTTCTCCTTCTCGAGCTCTTCCTGGAGAGCCGACATCTTCAAGGAAGCTTTTTCCTTGCCGCCTTATACCGATCAGCCTTCTTCTCGGCTTTCTTGTAATTGGCGACAGACTTCTCATACTTGATCCTCCAAGATACAGCCTCACGCGTGGCCTCTTACGCTTTACGCTGAAATTCTCAAACATCGGCTTCATGAGCCACCTTGGATATGTTCATTGACGAACATAGTTAAAACCAGACAAAACAGAGAAACTCAACAAGAGAAATAAAAATCAAAAACACAAACAAGTGTTAAGAAAGATCTAAATGATACCATCATCGTGTGAATGGCCATGTTCCCGAATGAATCCGAATAAGCCCAAGGTTCGGAAACAGCAGAAGAAGAGTCGCTAATCATGGCCAAAGGTCTTGCCAACTTGGAACGATCTCCGCGAGCCGCCTTGGCCACATCAAACATAAAACCAGATCTTGGAGACCCGGCTGGCTAGGAGTTAGCGATCCGAGCGCTCCTTGATTCACCTTCGGCGCCGGCCGTCCCTTTTCCCTTCTCGGACGCAGAGGCACGTTTTCCTCGAGAGGGACTGGCCGGAGGAAGGGAGGAAGAAGATCAAAGCACGACTCATGTGGACGCTTGAGGAACAGGTGAACTGGTCCCGACGGCCTCGGGCATGTGGACCGACATGCTCTCGGCTTGGCTCGCGCAATCTCCGGGCGTGTTAAGTTTGAACTCATTTTATTCTGGGAAAGTCAGCAGCGGATCGCAGAAATCAGAAGTACTGACTGGAGCGATTCCAAGGGATATGAGTTGAGATTCCTTAAAAGATTCTCGTCTTTCCAATCAATTTTCTCTATGCAGATGATCTCGACCTCCTCTGCAAAATTGCTCGGCCAACTCGGAAAACGATAAGAAGCTGCAAAAAAAAGGACAAAAGCTAAACGTGTTAGGAAAAGTTTCGAGCATTTTAAAGAAAGACATACCAATCAAGCAATGTCCATTCTGGCGGCATCTACCAATAAGTGTCCACTTGGACTGCATCTTGCTGCAAAATTCAAGGCCAACCAAAGCCCAACTTTCAGCAACATGAAAAGGTATCTTTCGGAGACTTACAATTTATCTCGAACCCAACAGAGCTTTTGGCGAGAGGAGGCCTGACGGATATATAATAAAAAAAGGCTATCCGTATTATATCTTTTAATCTGGAAGTAGTTGAACAAACAAACCAACTTCAGATTCAATCCACACTCCATGTTGCGGACTGCAATTCCCACCAGGTGCCGTAGTGCTTGCGGAAAAAGCTGAGAGATCGAGATTTAATAATAATCCAAATACTCGAGAAACAGCCTTGGGATCGGGAACCACAAGTAAGTCTTCGAAAGAAAAGCCTCGTACATAGGAAAGTATCCCGACGGACATCTGTCAATGTGGTCTTCATCTCCGGGAAGCTTGAATATAACGTTGTCAGGAACGTTACATGCACACCTTAAATCAAGCAAGGACAATTTAGTGCATCGTGTAGCGCCCAAAGGAATGTCCTTCTTTGGGCCCGTCCTAGTTTGCCTAGGCCTCGGATTCTTGCTCTTAAAAATCGACAGTTCAAAGCCATAGTAGACCGCACATTCACCAGGAGAAGCAGGTTCTGGTTTGATGAAATCATCTTCCGGAAAGAGTAAGTTCGACACTCTGGCATTTGGCTCACTCCTACTATCGCCTCTACGCAGATCACCATTGTCTCCTACCAAGGGCAGCACGCCACCGTCTCCGCCTATAGTCAGGTCGCCTATACCATAAAAGGAAGGCCGCTCGCCTCCTTCAACGTCGCTAGGCAGCTCGCCTCCTTCAATGTCGCTAGGCAGCTCGCCATTGTCACAAAAAGAAGGCAGGTCGCCCCTTCCTCCGGGACTGGGCAGATCGCCATTTCATACCCTCCAGAGTAGCTCGCCGTCTTCCCCAACCAGGGGCAGGTTGCCATATTCGTCTCTCCAAGGCAGGTCGTCGTGATCGCCCGCTTCATCCTGAATCAGTTCCGCAGCTATCCTGTCGAAGCTTGTATCGAGGCATGGATTGTAGTCAAATGGAAGATCAAGTTTGAACGGAACACAGGGAAAGTCGAAGTCAAACTCGTAGGAACCGAGTGTCGAGCTTGGGGTCCTAACGTGATCGCCATAAGGGGTAGACATCTAACACTCAACAAGAAATCAAAGGACATAGAGAGAGAAACTACCTTCAAGACTTGGAGAAAAAATGAAGTTGTGAAAAATGAAAAAGGAGAGAGCTCTTCTTATAGAAAAGAAGGCACAGTTTCCTATGGAAACATAGTGGGACCGTACTCATTCCCAAAAGAAGCAAACAGATATATGTATACAACAACAGAAAACCCGAAATACGCCTCTTGGCAGACGTCTTACCCATCCCGATAAACACCTTACTTAAAGCTCATTGCTTCACGGAACGAAAGCGAGGAGCTGGGGGGGGGGGCTAACAGTTGGGGTCAAAACCCACCCTTTGGGATTGGTAAGCCGAAGAATCTAAGTATTGATACGAAGGATGATGAGGACACAGGAACACAAGCTCCACCCGTACCAGCCGTGAGGCAAGGACCAAGGACCAGATCAGGGACTAGAGTGCTACGAGAAGAATTCAACCCGGCCATCGAAGCTCTACTAAGTATTCAAGACCAGGAGGATTCATTACATCAGCACCACAACTTCAGGACCGTAGTCAAAGAGCAAGGGAGCACGGAAGAAGAAGAAGCTTATATTATAAAACTCGGACCAACCCGCGAGCTCCCTTCTCGACCACAACTAGGAGGTTTCCTTATTCACAATATCATCCACTTAAGAGGCGCCAAGCCATCTCAGCCATCTAATGCATCAACGGCCACCAAGACAACACACCAAGGTAAGCAATGAACACATTTAATACTTGACTAACTTGGTTTTCTGTCTTTGGTTTGTTTTGAAGGTTCGATTCATAGCAATAAGTTTTGTAATCTTTTCTTTTCCTTTTAGCTTTAAGGTCGAGTCTGTACTTGCTTCTTTAGAGTCCCAGAATCGTGTCAATTAATGTAGTTGCTTCAAGTCCCCTAAAAGGGCAAAGCTGCATTGGACTCCTTATAAAGTCCCCTCTAAGCAGCCGTGTAATTTTCACCTTCCTGGTCCTCCTGGTCCTCCCTAAGGGGCAGGTCGCCAGCTCTCTCTCCCGGGAGAGAGAGAGTGGTGACTTAGTCCTCCCTAAGTGGCAGGTCGCCCATTCTCTCTCCTGGGAGAGAGAAAATGGCGGCCTGGTCTCCCAAGGGAGCAGGTCACCCGCTCTCTTTCCCTAGGAGAGGGGAAGAGGCAACCTGGTCTTCCTAAAAATAGATCGCAAATCCGTCTTACAGTGTATGGCTACGTGATCACGGTCTCTAGACATCATGACACAAAGAAGGAGATCACCAGTCCGTTTTATGGAATATGGCTACCTGATTACGGTCTCTAAAAATCAGATCACAGAGAAGCAGGTCTTCCCCTCTCTCTCTTGGAAGAGAGAGTGACGACCTGGTCTCATGAATGAGCAGGTTACCCATTCTCTCTCTCGAGAGTGAGATAATGGCGACCTGGTCTCCTGAAGGAGCATGTCACCCATTCTCTCTTCAGGGAGAGAGAGAATAATGACCTGGTCTCACAAGGGAGCTCCGGGATTGAAGCTTTGGCCACCTCCGCACAACCTACTTCCTGCGGCGGCGGGATTGCTCTGAGAGCTTCCGCCGTCTCTGTGCGCCCATCCCCGTCGACAGTCATCTCTTTCGATCTTGTAATTTCTTGCTCTTAAGAGTAAGAAAATTTTTGAGTTCCCACAGACGACACCAATTTGTGAGAGTCGAAACTCGCACAACTAAATTTATAAAGTTAAATTGAGGGATTCAAAATTTTTCGGGAAGAACTTGAAGAAAGATATCGTAAAAAGAACTTTATTGACTTGTGTCCGAATAATCTTTTCGTACAATATTTGTAAGCAAAAAGTGTCTAATTCCTAAGCCGTAAAGTACAAGAAGTATGGATGACTTAAAAGTGAATAGAAATGTGTTTATATATACTAAGAGGTCTAAATCCTCAAAAAGAAATCTAAGCGATGTGGGACGTTGCACCCTCTCCTTTGCCGCCGACTTTGATCTATGCGGCACGAATCACAGGGTGCAACGTCCTCGTTGCACACCAAGACCAGTCCCTAAGACGCCTCCCAGATCAGCACTGGGAAGGCTAACCTGGATCTGATACCACTTATAACACTCCAACCGCCCTTACCAGTGGGCCCCCACGTCCTCTCACTAGGTCCATAGCCCGGCCCACCCCTGTCCGAATGTCGGAATGTTAATTGAGAGGTTTGAAAGTCATGATATACTGATCCTGCAATCACCAAGTGATCGTTTCCCGTGTTTCGGCCTCACTCACACGATACCACGAATGACTTCCCGGTAGGTCACCCATCCTTTGACTACTCTAGCTCAAACACGCTTAACCATGGAGTTCTGTCCGGATATATGACCGAAAAGGTAAGTGCACTTTGGTGACATAGGTAGCCAAATCAATTCTTTTAACCTTTCACATAAGTTTTCATATATATCACAACGGATGTTACAATTCACCCCCCACTCACAAAGTGTAATGTCCTCATTGCACACAAAGACTAGTCCTTAAGACGCCTCCCAGATCAGCACTGGGACGGCTAACCGGCTCTGATACCACTTATAGCGCCCAACCGCTCCAACCAGTGGGCCCCCATGTCCTCTAACTAGGCCCATGGGCCGGCCCACCTGTTGAGATCAAAACCAACCCCACGAAGATTGACGGATCGAGAAGTCTAAATATTTATATGAAATGATTAAGCGAGGACCAAGCCAGCTAGCCAACTTCCTCAAGGAATGGTTGAGCTATCTGGAAACTCATACGAAGACATTTAAACTCATATGAATACATTTAAACTCATATGAATACAGAAAACTCGTACTAAGGCAGGAAAACTTATAAGAAAACATGAAAACTCATACGAAAACACGAAAAACTCATACGAAGATACGAAAACTCATATGAAAGCCTCTCAGGCTGCCAGTATGCCTCCTAGGCCGCCAGTTAGCCTCCCAGGGCGCCAGTTTGCCTCCTAGGCAGCCAGTTTACCTCCCAGGCCCTCGTGTCTTCCCCTTGGGCAGCCTGCCATACTCTCTCTCAAGGACCAGGCCGCCTGTTTCTTCTCCTCGGACCAAGCACCCAGTCTCTTCTCCTCAGACCAGGCCGCCAGTTTCCCTTCCTCGGACCAGGCCGCACGTTTTCTTCTCCTCGAACCTGGCAGCCAGCTTCCCCTCCTCAGAATAGGCCGCCCGTTTCTTCTTACACCAGCCTGCCAATTAGTTTTCAGCTCGGTGTTCATCCCTTCCAAAGAAACGGGCAGGCTGAAAGTTCAAACGAAAGAAATGGGCGGGCTGAAAGTTCATACGAGAAAAATGGGCGGGCTGAAAGTTCATACGAGAGAAATGGGCGAGCTGACAGTTCATATGAGAGAAATTGGCGGGCTGAAAGTTCATACGAGAGAAATAGGCGGGCTGAAAGTTCATATGAGCGAAATGGGCGGGCTGAAAGTTCATACGAACATTTTATGGCGAGCTGAAAGCTTGACTCGGAATCGCTTAGGTCGGAACACTGTTCATTCGGGATTATCCGTAAAACACTATTCACGAAACACTGTTCATAAACCAAATAAAATCGGAAAGACGAAGATTCGGTTTAACGTAAGATGGATCTGGGTTACTGTTCCCGGGAGTGGTTCACGGTACTGTTCACGTACTGATCCAAAAACCGGGAAAAGAGTCCAAGCAAGGCGGAAGACCGAGTCAGGGCAGACCAAACCAGAGTCCATGCAAGCATTTAAACTTTTACGAGATTTCTTGTACTTTGGCAAAAAAGATCACCTAATAAAACAAACTTTCGATCTTGGTCCTTGAGTTCTTTTACAATAGGATTTTCGAAGGCCCACTTTTTTAGTATTAATTGTGTGACTTTCGACTCTCAGAGTTTGGCGCCGTCTGTGGGGACGAGAAATATTATAAACCCTAAGGACAAAAAGATTAGAAAAAGAAAGCTATGTCAAAACAAACGATGGACTGGAGCTATACGGAAGAAGTCTGGGGCAGTACTATCTTATTCAGAGGAAATGAAGCCGCCGGAATCGACCACCCTCACGATGATCCTCTTGTCATTAGCCTTTCAATCGGAGACCATGACGTGCCAAGAGTTCTAATCGACACGGGAAGTTCGGTGAACACCGTATTCCAAAAAATCTTCGGAGGATGAACACTTGGACTTGGCATCTCACAGCCCATCCAAAGCCATTGACTGGTTTCACCGGAAAGACAACAATGACAATCGGAACGATCCAACTCCACGTAAGAGCAAAAGGAATGAAGAAACACATAGAATTCTTGGTGGTGGATCACCCGGAAATTTACGATGCTATCATGGGAACGCCATGGCTAAACATAATGAATGCTATTCTGTCGATCTATCACTTTTGCCTCAAGTTCCCGACCCCAGCTAGAATTGAGACAATCTGGGGACGACAAAGAGATTCGCGAGCTTGTTTTCTAACGGAGCACAAACTATGAGGACCAGTGACCGAATCAGATGCTCAGACAAAACCTAGAAGGACGAAGGAGGAACAGCAACTCACAAAGCTGGAACAAAAACTACTAATCGAGAAAGTCCGAAAGACGGAGAAAGATCCCCTATACGAACCAGTGATCTCGGTATGCATAGTCGAAGAGCGAATAAATCGGAGTTGAATTCTCTCTGAAAGGAAAACATAGGCGTGTTCGCATGGGCGGCCGAGGATATGCCCAGGATCGAAATCGGCGTCACAAGCTACGATCTCAACGTAGATCCGACCTTTAAACCAGTTAAGCAGAAAATACGGAAACTCGGCCCAGAACGGCCCCAAGTGGTGAACGACGAGGTAGACAGGTTGTCTCACCAACCCGGTGGTAGTAAAAAAGATGAACAGAAAATGGCGAGTCTGCGTCAACTTCATATATCTAAACAAGGCGTGCCCAAAATATAGGTTTCCACTCCCGCATATTGACTCGTTAGTCGAGGCAATGACCGGGAATAAATTATTATCCTTCATGGATGCATTCTCCAGATATAAACATATCATGATGAGCCCAGACTATCGAGAGAAGACCGCATTCATAATAGATCGTGGGATATACTGTTATAAGGTGATGCCGTTCGGACTTAAAAACGCATGAGCAACGTACCAAAAACTCGTCAACAATATGTTCGCTGAACAGCTTGGAAAGACGATGGAGGTTTACATCGACGACATGCTGGATAAATCTCTAGAAGAAAAAAATCACGTGAAACATTTGCGAGAATGTTTCAAACAGCTCAACCGGCACGACATGAAGCTGAACCCAACAAAGTGCAGATTCGGATTAACATCAGGAGAATTCCTCGGCTACCTTGTGACGCATCGAGGAATAGAGGCAAACCCGAAGCAAATCAACGCTTTGATAGAGATGGTTTGGTCAAAGACAAAAAGCAAAATCCAGAGGCTAACCGGACGAGTCGCGGCGCTGAACCGATTCATCTCAAGATCAACGGACAAATGTCTGCCCTTCTACGACACACTTAGAGGAAATAAAAAATTCGAATCGATGGAGAAGTGCGAGCAGGGATTCCAAGAATTAAAGAAATATCTGGCGAGTCCGCCCGTCCTAAGCGGAATACTTGTAAGGGAGGATCGCAACAATAAAAAATGATCTTTAACGTACGCCAAACTCTGACGGACATGGAGACTCGGTACCCATTAATGGAAAAAGCGGCATTGGCGGTGGTGATGACAGCCCGGAAGTTGCGACCGTATTTCCAGTCGCACACGATCATCATACTTACAACTTACACCTTCAAAACAATCTTGCATAGCCCAAGTTAATCAGGGCGACTAGTAAAATGGGCGGTAGAGCTAAGTGAGTACGACATCGAATATCGGATCAGAACATGCGCCAAATCCCAAGTTCTGGCGGACTTTATAGTCGAACTACTAACGCGAGTGTCGAAGAGCCAACTCCAAACTATGTTTGGACACTTCACGCATACGGGTCATCGTCAAAGCAAGGTTCGGGATTCGGAGTGCGATTAATATCACCCACCGGAGAAATCCTGGAACAATCACTCCAACTACTGTTCAATACTTCCAACAATGAAGCAGAGTACGAAGATCTGATCGCAGGATTAAGACTCGTCCTTGGCCTTAAAATCCAGAACCTCCAAGCATACTGCGACTCCCAACCGGTCGCAAACCAGTTCAGCGGATGATAGAAGGTCGAAACCAGGATTGGCACTTCGGGCGGTACTACGTTGGATAGTTCTTGGTCCGAAGGCTACTAGCACTTACGGATTGCGATGGATTGTTAGGGACCGTTAGACGATGCGGAAGGCCTCTAGTATTCCCTCTCCTTTGGACCGTGGATATGACTCACCACGTCGCCCTTGGGAGGTTCACTGTGGAAGTAACCCTTACCAACACTTAGACTGTCCGAAAGAACAGAGAGAATTGCGGCGGAATTCTCACAAGATCGAAAGTTCGATAAAAGATCAAAAAGGTTCTTATTCCATTCGAAGAGTTTTATACTTATAGAGTTTTTGAGTCAAAGAGATTAGGTAAGAAAATACAGAAAACTAGACTTAGAAAACTCGCAAGCAATTAAGGAGTTGACTAGGCCGGATTGACCCTTCGGCTACTCCAGATGTGACCCTTCGGCTACTCGGCCGCGCTAGCTCGGATCAGGGTCAACCAGGTTGGTCCAATTGAGTGGTCTGACTGTTCTGGCCTAAGTCCACGGCCTTGAACCATGGCTTGGACTTGAGTCTGAAGTCCCTTGAGCTTGGTCTTGGTGAATGGCCCTCGTAGTACGTCCGTTCCTTGGTCCGGCTGTACTTCACGTCTGAGAAAGGGGGTCTCTCGTCGTTCTTCCGTTTTTCCCCGTACCAAAGCCATTCTGACTCGACTGTTCTCATTTTCTTGGTCACTTGGGTGTGAGTTTTGAATTCTAGGACGAAGAATTCGGTCATTCGGTCGTTGATCTTTCCTCAGCTCAGTCCCGGGTCGTTTTGGGTCGATACGGTAGACGACACCGTCGTGAGTTCCCGTACCACGGTCCATGGTTCCCGTACCACGGTCGTTGGTTTCCGTACCACGGTCGTTGTTTCCCGTACTGCTCTGGCCAACTTCCATCCGTGAACCCATTGCTTCAGTGTCTGGTCCAAAAGTGCTGTCCGCATCCTGATTCACATCATTCCCCTCCTCTTGAAAAGGATTTGTCCACGAATCCGGATCATCTGCCACAAAAAGAGATAGGTCAGAGACGTTAAAGCTTGTAGATACGTCGTACTTACCTCGGAGGTCTATCTGGTAGGCATTGTCATGTAGTCGCTTGAGGACTGTGAATGGCCCATCCTTCCGGGGCATAAGCTTCGACTTTCTTTCTTCAGGAAATCGTTCCTTTCTAAGATGAATCCATACTTGGTCTCCAGGTTGAAAGACCACCTTGCTTCTTCCTCTGTTGGCATACTTCTCGTACTGCCTGGTTTTTGCTTCTATGTTTGCTTTAACCTGCTAATGAGTCTTCTTGACTATTTCTGCTTTCTTTCTACCATCAACACTTTCATGGTCGTTAATATACAGAGGTAAAAGATCAAGAGGAGACAGAGGATTAAAACCATAGAGTATTTGGTTGCTGAGTGCACCAAATGGTTATAGGCAAACTCTACATGGGACAGGTGTTCTTCCCAAGTTCCTAAGTTTTTGCTAACCAATGTTCTAAGCATAGCCGAGAGGGTCCTATTGACTACCTCAGTCTGCCCATCAGTCTGCGGATGGCAGGTAGTAGAAAACAATAGCCTGGTTCCTAGCTTAGCCCACAGGATTTTCCAGAAATAGCTAAGGAATTTGGCATCACAGTCAGATACAATGTTCCGAGGTATACCATGCAGCCTAACTATCTCCCTAAAGAACAACACAGCTACATGCGATGCATCATTGGATTTCAAACAAGGAATGAAATGTGCCATTTTAGAGAACCTATCTACCACTACGAAAATAGAGTCCCTTCCGGTCCTAGACTTAGGCAATCCTAGTACGAAGTCCATGGACAAGTCAGTCCAGGGATGCGAAGGTATTGGCAGGGGAGAGTACAGACCTTGGGTGGAGTTTTTGGACTTAGCTTCCTTGCAGGTAACGCATCTGCTGCAAATGCGATCCACGTCCTTCTGCAGGCCCGGCCAATAAAAGTGGTCTTGTAGGACCTTGAGAGTCTTGACTGGACCGAAATGTCCCATCAGTCCACCTCCATGGGCTTCCCTACAGAACAATTCCCTCAAAGAGCAATTAGATACACACAGCCGGTTATCATAGAACAGAAATCCCTCCATTTGATGGTACTTACCAACCGCATGCCTAGCACTGGCCAAATAAGGAATTTTAAAGTCCAGGTCGGTATCATACAAGTTTTTAATGAACTCAAATCCCAGAAGTTTGGTTCCAAGTGTAGAGAGAAGGGTATACCTGCGGGACAGAGCGTCGGCCACGACATTGTCCTTACCTTGCTTGTATTTGATGACATATGGAAAGGTTTCTATAAACTCTACCCACCAGGCATAACGCTTGCTAAGTTTCTGCTGGCCCTTGAGATGCTTCAGTGACTCGTGGTCAGTGTGAATGATGAACTCCTTCGGCCAGAGGTAGTGCTGTCACGTCTGGAGAGCCCTCATAAGTGCGTATAGTTCCCTGTCGTAGGTCACGTAGTTGAGGGTAGCTCCACCCAGCTTCTCACTAAAATAAGCAACTGGCTTTCCTTCCTGCATAAGAACAGCACCAATTCCAACGCCTGAGGCGTCGCATTCTATTTCGAAAGCCTTAAGGAAATCTGGTAAAACTAGTAAGGGAGCGTTAGTTAACTTCCCTTTTAGAGTCTAGAAAACTTCTTCCTGTGCAGGACCCCATTTAAACCCAACGTTCTTTTAGATAACCTCAGTCAGGGGTGCGGTGATGGTGCTAAAGTCCTGTACGAATCTCCTGTAGAACCCGGCTAGGCCATGGAAGCTCCTGACCTCTCCCACCGTCTTGGGACTTGGCCAGTCTCGAATGGCCTGGACCTTGGCTTCATCCACGCGGATGCCTTCTGCTCCTACAACAAATCCTAAGAAGACCAAGTTATCCGTTCCAAAAGTACATTTGGCCATGTTAGCATACAGACGTTCCTTTCTAAGGACCTCTAAGACCTGGCCTAAATGTTGTACATGATCGATGAGGCTTCGGCTATATATCAGGATGTCATCAAAATAGACCACTACGAATTCACCAATAAATGACCTAAGCACATGGTTCATCAGTCGCATATAGGTACTAGGTGCATTAGTCAAACCAAATGGCATGACTAGCCATTCATAAAGCCCCTGCTTTGTTTTAAAAGCCGTCTTCCACTCATCCCCCTCTTTCATCCTAATCTGATGATACCCACTCCTAAGATCTATTTTAGAAAAGACTCTAGACCCATACAACTCATCTAGCCTAGGGATGGGGTGGCGGTACTTAACTGTAATGTTATTGATGGCGCGGCAGTCCACAAACATCCTCCAGGAGCCGTCTTTCTTCGGGACCAACAGAACTGGCACGGCACACGGGCTCAAACTCTCCCGTATGAAGCCCTTGTCCAAGAGTTTCTCGACCTGCCTTTGCAGTTCCTTGGTTTCTACGGGATTAGTCCTGTAGGCCGGTCGGTTCGGCAGTGATGCTCCCGGGACTAAGTCTATCTGATGCTCAATCCGTCGAAGGGGTGGTAGTCCACTGGGGTTCTCTTCGGGAAATACATCGTTAAACCTGTCCAACAATTTCTTCAGCTCACTCGGAATCTCCTGTGGAGGGTTAGTGGTCGTTAGTTTATCTTGATAGGCTAGCAAGATGTATTGAGTCTCTGCAGTATGGGACTTCCTTACCTGGTTAGGTTTGATCAGAAGGCTGGTTTCTTTAACCGGGGCCTTCCCTTTCTTGTCTAGCTCTCGGCTAACTCGCAGTTCAAGTTGGTCTTGGTGCACCTCAGTGGGAGTAAGAGGAACCAAGGTAATCTTCTTCCCGACATGGTCAAAAGAGTGTCGGTTGGCAAAGCCATCATGAATGGCTTTCTTGTCGAACTGCCAAGGTCGTCCAAGAAGTATGTGACTCGAGGCCATGGGCAGTACGTTGCATTCCACTTCGTCGGTGTACCTCCCAATGGTCAAAGGAATCGTAACCTACTCCCTGACCTGAAGTTCCCCATCCTCGTTCAGCCATTCCAACTTGAAGGGTCGAGGGTGTTGTCGCGTGGGTAGTCCGAGCTTCCTGACAAGGGAAACACTAGCTACATTTGTGCAACTTCCTCCGTCTATAGTTAGAGAACATACCTTGCCTTGTACGACACACCGTGTGTGGAAAAGATTTTCTCTTTGCTCTGAATCTTTGGTTCGTGTTTGTAGGCTGAGGGTGCGCCTAGTGACCAGCAGCTGGCCCTGGGCCTGGAGATCGAGTGGCCCTTCTTCCTCATCAAAAATTGGCCCGGTGTCCTCTTTCTCTTCTTCCGATTCGACCTCGCCATTCTCAAGGAGAATCATCACCCTCTGATTCGGACACTTGTTCGCGTAATGTCCCAAACTCTGACACTTAAAACAGCGAATGTCTCTAGCCCTGCTCGTGGAGTCCATGGCTTTTCCTTTGTCAAACTGAGAGGAAGGGTTAGTTTTAAAAATGGAAACTTGGTTTTGATTCGAAGCTGTACCCTTTTCTTGCGGAACAGGCTTGGTGGAGGCCGCGGCCTGATAGGTCGCCCTGGGAAGGTAAGCCGGTTTGGAGTATCCCCTCCTCTTGACCTGTTGTTCAATGAGGATAGCCTTATGGAGCATTTTTTCCACGCTTTCAAATTCTTGTAGCTCCATCCGGTTCATGATCTCGCGGTTGAGGCCGGACAGGAACCTGGCCATGGTCGCCTCATCATCTTCTTCAACATCAGCTTTCAGCATCAATGTTTCCATCTCCTGGAAATAGTCCTCCACGTTCCTGGTTCCCTGGGTCACGCGTCTCAGCTTCTGATGAAGTTCCCTGTGATAGTGACTAGGAACAAAACGTTTTCGCATTAGTAATGTTAGTTCATCCCAAGTAGCTACAGGAGGCTCTGCTGCCCTTCTTCTCAAAGCTACTACCTGGTCATAACAGTTAATCGCGTAGCCCCCAAACTTAGAGGCGGCTAATCTTACCTTCTTAATTTCTGAAAAGTTTTGGCAATCGAAGGTAAGCTCTACCTTCCTTTCCCATTCAAGGTAGGCATCGGGATCATTTTTGCCTAAAAATGATGGAATCTCCAACCGGAGTCCCCCAAGATTATCATCGGTCGTTCTTCTAGCAAAGGGGTTTTCCTCCTCTCGCACCCTCCGGCCTCTCCTAGGCTGAATGGAATGAGTTTCAAACCGTTCGTCTTCTTCATCTTCCTCATCAGAAGGTTGTGTTCGTCCTCTCGTCCGGTTTCTCCTTGTAGTGTGAGCTTGTCGGCCCTGTTGATTCCCTTGTACTCTGTCCTAGCCTTTTGTGTATTCCTTCCAACCCAGCATTCATAACCTGAATAAAATGCTCATTGAGATGGGTCCGTTGTTCGTTGGTCAGGCCAACTTCGGTCAGGTCTCTCTCATTTCTGGACATCTGGTTTACCTATAGCACTGAGCAAACAAGTTAGATAAACAAGGGTGTTTACTCTCGGGTGTTTGGTTCTCACTCAGGGTCACTCGCAGCCTAGTTTCTCAAAGTTCTGAGCAGACAGTCCAAACCAATCGGTAGGTAGTTCCAGCCAAGAAAGAGATAGACAGATTGCAAGATTTTGTTTGGCTAGCTGATTGGCCTATCCCCTAGAACCGATTTCTCCTGGTTCTATTTCACACACTTTTTTTTTCTTTTTTTTTTTTTTTTTTTGAATCAAACTGGATGGGAATAAACTCAGCTAGCAGGATAGATAGACAGAAAAGGATTTTTTTTTTTTTTTTTTTTTTTTACTAAAGAAATTTGGAGGAGATGAGAAGATGGAATTGATGTACCAACCAGAAACGGCTCTGATACCACTTGATAGAAGGTCGAAACCAGGATTGGCACTTCGGGCGGTACTACGTTGGATAGTTCTTGGTCCGAAGGCTACTAGCACTTACGGATTGCGATGGATTGTTAGGGACCGTTAGAGGATGCGGAAGGCCTCTAGTATTCCCTCTCCTTTAGACTGTGGATATGACTCACCACGTCGCCCTTGGGAGGTTCACTGTGGAAGTAACCCTTACCAACAGTTAGACTGTCTGAAAGAACAGAGAGAACTGCGGCGGAATTCTCACAAGATCGAAAGTTCGATAAAAGATCAAAAAGGTTCTTATTCCATTCGAAGAGTTTGATACTTATAGAGTTTTTGAGTCAAAGAGATTAGGTAAGAAAATACAGAAAACTAGACTTAGAAAACTCGCAAGCAATTAAGGAGTTGACTAGGCCGGATTGACCCTTCGGCTACTCCAGATGTGACCCTTCGGCTACTCGGCCGCGCTAGCTCGGATCAGGGTCAACCAGGTTGGTCCAATTGAGTGGTCTGACTGTTCTGGCCTAAGTCCACGGCCTTGAACCATGGCTTGGAGTTGAGTCTGAAGTCTCTTGACCTTGGTCTTGGTGAATGGCCCTCGTAGTACGTCCGTTCCTTGGTCCTGCTGTACTTCACGTCCGAGAAAGGGGGTCTCTCGTCCATCTTCCGTTTTTCCCCGTACCAAAGCCATTCTGACTCGACTGTTCTCATTTTCTTGGTCACTTGGGTGTGAGTTTTGAATTCTAGGACGAAGAATTCGGTCATTTGGTCGTTGATCTTTCCTCAGCTCAGCCCTGGGTCGTTTTGGGTCGATACGGTAGACGACACGGTCGTGAGTTCCCGTATCACGGTCGATGGTTCCTGTACCACGGTCGTTGGTTTCCGTACCACGGTCGTTGTTTCCCGTACTGCTCTGGCCAACCTCCATCCGTGAACCCATTGCTTCAGTGTCTGGTCCAAAAGTGCTGTCCGCATCCTGATTCCCATCAGCGGAGAATATGAGACGAGGGACGATCGGATGGAAGCATATATCAAGATCGTCCAGAGCCTAGACAAACAGTTCAAGGAGTTCGAACTCACAAGAATTCCCCGAGGAGAGAATGCCTCAGCCGACGCATTGGCAGCTCTAGCATCAACCTCAACCCGGGAGAAAGTCGAGTGATTCCCGTAGATTTCATCGAACAACCAAGCATCGATCCGCCCCAAATCGCAAACCTTATACGACAACCGGAAGGTGGCGAAGAAGGAGAGGAGGAACCTTCGAAAGAAGAGCTGGCGACCGACCCGCAAGAGGAATACGCCTGCGATCAAAAATGGATGGGTCCAATACAAACCTACATCATGCACGGAGAGGTCCCGACAGAGAAATAGGCGGCACACAAGCTGAGAGCTCAGGCCACCCGTTTTATCCTGATTGAGGGGAACGTCTTTAGGTGGAGGCTATCCGGACCATTGATGGCATGCATAGAAGGCGAAGAAGCAAGAAAAATCATGGTATAAGTCCATAGTGGATCATGTGGAACCATTCTGGAGGAAGAGCTCTCGCAATCAAAATCAAGCAGCACGGATATTACTGGCCGACAATGGTGAAACACTGTGAGAAATTCTCCCCTCAAGTGTGAGAAGTGCCAGAGGCATGCACCGATAATCCACCATCCCGCAGAAGTCCTTCCATTGATCTTCGTGCCTTATCCATTCATGAGGTGGTCAGTGGACATTGTGGGACCGATGCACAACTCGAAGCAGAAAATATTTCTACTGGTCCCAACAGATTATTTCTCAAAGTGGGTCGATGCAGATTCTTACGCTAGTATCAAGGACGCTCAAGTAGAACACTTCATGTGGAAGAACATCATCTGCAGGCACGGTCTACCGTACGAAATCGTCACCGACAACGTCTCTCAATTTATCTCAGCTCGTTTGGAAGGATTCTACGAGAAATGGAATATACGGCTAAGTCAATCAACACCATGTTATCCACAGAGCAATGTCCAGGCCGAAGCAGCCAACAAAACCATCGTTGACGGACTTAAAAAGTGCCTCAGAGAGAAGAAAGGACGGTGGGCAGACGAGCTCGAAGGAGTCTTATGATCTCACCGATCGCGCTAGTTTACAGTGCCGAATGCGTCATCCCATTGGAAGTTGTTCTTCCCAGAATTAGGCAAAGACTCCTTCTCAGACAAGAAAGCCTAAACCACATGATGCTGCTCGACGAACTAGATCTAGTTAACGAAAGGCGAGACTAAGCACTTGTCCGAATTCAGAACTATCAGCAGGCGGCCGCAAAGTATTACAATTCCAACATCTGAAGCCACAAATTCAAAGAAGGAGAGCTTGTCCTCCACATTTTTCCAGAACACGGCGAGCCAAACGCAAGAAAACTAGGCGCTAAGAGGGAAGGACCATACAAAGTAACAAAGGTGGTTCACCCGGGACCATACGAACTCGCAAACAAGGAAGGAAAACCCGTACGAAGGACATGCAACGCAATGCACAAACCCGTACGAAGGACATGGAACGAAATGCACTTAAAGAAATATTATCACTAGATATCCTTGACTATTGTAAAATGAACTACAAATTGGCTTGATCCCTAATTCCAGGGTACGTTGGCAGCCTATCATTCGATGAGTTCAGCTACCTCCACATCTAAAAAAACAAGATGATGAAAAACTCATAGAAACTTCGAACCAAAAGCATTAGTTGATTTGAATGCAAAGTTTATGTAGATCTACAGTATGCATGATGGACCAAGCAATAAGAGATTGCTAAAGTATAATGAACATGCTTTAGTGTGATCTTTATTTAGTGTGGTCTGCAGGTCTTGGATTGGTAAGCATAGTTTCTAAAGATATTAGAGTTCATATGTTTTTCAAACCTCTTTTCTAAGGTTACATATTTTATTTTGTTTGAGAACAATTATATATATAAGTCTAGGAGAATTGATGTAAGTAACTTTTACACGTATTGGTTTTATATAATAACTCTAAATGTTTTGGCATGGCTTTCTCGTCTTTTAGATATTTCAAATCTTAAAACTTAAATACATCAAAAGGATACAAAAAGCAGAAAAATAGGAATACAACACAATCCAGACATGATTTTTAAAAAAAAACCTCATACAATGGCAGATACGATGTACCAGCAGTCCAGCTTCGGACGAAGCCCTTCCAACACCCGTTTTTGGATGATATTTGTTGGGCATGAATCCCCTTGACTAATCTTTCATATTCAAGTGGGTTCAAAACATTTTAGTTAATGGTCAGAGAGAGACACCTGTTTTAATACATATATGTTCATCTGACCCTTAAGAGAAGAGTATGGAGGAATAAACTATTCACACCTCGGCCTGTGCACTCCAAGTCTCTAGACCGAGGGCATACTTTACCTAGGCCAAGAAGTCATTTTCCTCGGTCTGCATTTGTTTGCCCGAGGGAAATACTAGTTTTGGAATAATTTCCCTGTTTATCCATTAATAACCCTAACTGAGTTAAATACCTATATATACATTTTAGAATCTTGTTTAAAATCAGTGATATAGGCTGGGTAAGATGGAACCAGTTACTGGTCGTATGACTCTCTCAACATGATGATTGAATGAATGATAGAATCGAGACAATTGATCGTATGAATCTCTTTGTCAAGATCGATGGATGGAGATGGAACCACTGGATGGAATGAAGGTCGCCAAAAAGCTTGTGATAAAGGCTTTGATAAGACAGATGAGCCAGAATCACACAAGCTCAGACAGTAGCAAACTCGAAGTAGGCTAGGGTTTTTATACACGGCTATGAGGGGACCTTAATAAAGGGGTCCGAAAAGCTTTTGCCCTTCTAGGGTACTTGAAACAGATTACAAATCTCGACACTAAAAGAAAAAGAAACAAAATACTAAAACAAAATATTATAACTAATGCGACAACTTGACCTGCAAGACACAAGATACGTTAGTCGAAATAGGAAATAATAAATAAGTACTCACCTTGGGTCAGAAGTTTGGTGCACGCACAATGATCTTGTGGCTTGGTCACAGCTGGGCCTGAAGTGGGCAATATTGTGAAGATGGTTCAGGCTTGGTCCGTTGAGGTGAAAGGCAATTGCTCTGCCAGTTCAATTTGAGTGAGGTGAACCAATTCTAGTGGGATCTGATTGTCTAGATTGGGCCTAACCTCAATTGAGATGTCCGGGTCCACAGTTTGAATTGGAGCAACGGCTAGGAGTTGTAACTGGGCCGTGTGGTCCTCGTGAGCTTGAAGACTCAAGAGCTGGTCAATGACCTTGTTGAATTGTTCTTGAAGCATATTGGTACCGGAACGAGTGTGTTGACCTTGACGGACGACTGGTACTTGGGCCTCTTAGGTTGGTGCTGGCTCTATGTCCTCATCATCCTCGCCCTCTTGAGAAGGTTCTGACCTCATAACAGAATCATCTGCATGGAAATGAGCTAAGACAGTAACATTAAAGGTAAAAGAAATGGTTAGCTCACCTGACAGCTCCAGCTTATAGGCATTTTTGTTGATCTTCTCGAGAACTTTGAATGGACCGTCGCCTCAGGGCGGAAGTTTAGACTTCCGTTGGGTTGGGAAACGATTGTGCCTCATGTGCAGTCACACCCAATCTCTGGGTTCAAATGTGATCGCCTTCCGTCCCTTGTCGGCTTTGAGCTTATACTTCTCTGTTTTCTTCTCTATATTCTCTTTGACTCGTTGGTATAGCTTAATAACAAAGTCGGCCTTAGTTTCCCCTTCAGTGCTGGTGTAGATAGCTTGCGGCAGTTGTGCATATCTAAACGAGTCAATGGGTTAAACCTGTACACAATCTCAAATGGCAAATGGTTAGTAGCAGAGTGGGTAGCATGGTTGTAAGCAAATTCGATAAATGGTAAACATATTAACCCAGTTCTTTACGTTCTTACCGACAGTAGCCCTCAGTAAAGTCGAAAGTCTCCGGTTTACTACCTCGGTCTACCATTGGTCTGGGGATGACAATTTGTGGAAAAGAAAAGTTTTGTCCCGATTTTCTTCCATAATGTTTTACAGAAGTGACTGAGGAATTTGGTGTCGCGGTCTGAGACTATGATTCTTGAAATCCCATGTAAACGGACCACTTCTTTGAAGAAGAGATCAGCAGTCTGGGTCGCGTCATTGGACTTGCTGAACGGAATGAAATGTGCCATCTTGGAAAACCTGTGAACTACAAAAAAAATGGAATCCTTGTGTTTGATCTTACGTAAGCCCAGTACAAAGTCCATAGAAATGTCCACGCATGGTGCGTTAGGAATAGGTAATGGTATGTATAAACCGTGTGGATGTAACCTGGATTTTTCCTTAAGGCAAGTGATGCATTTGGCTCATAATCTGTCCACATCTCTCTTCATGTGCGGCCAGTACAAATGCTCAGTTAGGACACTTAGAGTTTTGTCTCGGCTGAAATGTCCCATTAGGCCTCTTCTGTGGGCCTCTCTAGCGATCAGTTCGCGCATGGAACCTTGCGAAATGCAAAGCCTCTTATCTTTGAACAAGAACCCATTGTGTTGATAGTAAGATCCAAATTGTGGCCTTGGTTGTATCTTTGTAGAAGTCCTGAAAGTTTGGATCGTGTGAGTAATGGTCCTGGATGTACTCAAAGCACATGACTTTGGCATCTATAGTGGAAATGAGGGTGTATCTCCAGGAAAAGGCATCCACAACTACATTCTCCTTCCCCTTTTTGTATTTGATCACGTAGGGAAAGGTCTCCACGAACTCTAACCATCTGGTGTGCCTCTTCTTGATTGTGGTCTGAGCCCGCAAATGTTTGAGCGTCTCGTGAATGGTAGGGATGATGAACTCCTTAGATAGAAGGTAGTGCTGCCAAGTCTCAAGCGATCGCACCAAAGCAAAGAGATCATTTTTGTAAGTGGGATAGTTGAGTGAAGCTCCGCTTAACTTCTCACTAAAGTAAGCCACTGGTCGGCCTCCTTTAGTCAAAAGCGCTTCAATCCCAGTTCCTGATGCATCACATTCAATCTCAAACGTTGTGTCAAAATCCGGAAGTACTTATTCTGGTGCATGTGTGAGGCTCTCCTTGAGCTGGTTGAATGTGGTTTCCTGAGTTGGGCCCCAAGCGAATGTGGGTTTTTTTTATCACTGCGGTCAATGGTGCAGCTATGGTACTGAAGTCTTTGAAAAACTGTCAGTAGAAACTAGGCAGCCCATGAAAACTCCTTACATGGCCGATTGTTGACGGTGTGGGCCATTCCTGGAAAGCTTTGATTTTCTGCTCGCCAACATTAAGTCCCTATGAACTTACAACAAATCAAAGGAAACCCAACTGATCAGTGCAAAACATAATTTCTTAAGGTTCACATACAATCCTTCCAACCTGAGTGTTTCTAACACTTGTCCCAAATGCCTAACATGATTGTCTAAACTATGACTATATACAAGAATATCATCAAAATATACCACGACAAACTTACAGATATAAGACCTGAGGACGTGGTTCATGAAGCGCATGAAAGTGGATGATGCATTGGTAAAGCCCGAAAGGCATAACCAACCACTCTTAAAGACCCTGCTTGGTCTTGAAGGGAGTCTTCCACTCGTCTCCTTCCTTCCTTCTTACCTGGTGGTAACCACTCTTCAAGTCGGTTTTGGAGAAGATGGTGGAACCACTGTGCTCATCAAACATGTCGTCGAGCCTCGGGATCGGATGCCGGTACTTGATGGTGATGTTGTTGATAACTCGGCAATCTCCACACATTCGCCAAGTGTCATCTTTCTTGGGCATGAGTAGGAATGACACGGCACAAGGGCTGAGACTCTCCCTTTTGTATCTGTTAGTCATGAGATCCTAAACTTGGCTCTCCAACTCCTTAGCATCCTTCGGGTTGACACCGTATGCGGGTCGGTTTGGTAATGGGGCGCCCGGAATGAGATCAATCTGGTGTTCGATGCCTCGGATCGGTGGCAGACCGGCTGGGATGTCCTCTGGGAATACATCTTTGAATCCGTTTAAGAGCTTAAGAATCTCGGCTGAGAATTCCTTGTTTTTCTCACCTGAACACAAACTGTCTCCAAAGATCATGAGTAGCACCTGTCCATGATGATCTAAAGTCTTAAAAACCATGCTCAGTGTAATATATAGGTTAGTCTTACTTACCTGACCTCCTTTTTCCATGGCTCGTTGCATTTCATGAACTTCGGTTAGGGTGAGAGATGCCAAATTATGTTTGCGGTTGTTGTGCGTGAAAGAATAGAAGTTGGTGCGTCTGTTGTGCAAGGTCTCCTTGTCAAACTACCACGGTCTTCACACCAGAAGGTGTCAGGCTTGCATGGGTAGTACGTCACACTTCACCTGATCAATGTACTTATCGATGCTGAACAGCACAACAACTTGATCCACAATCCTCAGCTCGGTCTCGTTGTTGAGCCACATCTTAAACGGTACGGCCTCGGATGTTTGGTCTTCTTTAAACCTAGCTTATCAACGAGATACTTTCTGGCTACATTAGTGCAAAAACTACCATCTATGATAAGGCTAGATACCGTAGCCTCTATGCTACATCTTGTATGAAAGTTGGTTTCCTGTTGAATGGTTTTCGGGTGGTAAAGTGCACTAAAGACTCGTCAGGTCACCAGTATCTCTCAGACCTCGGGATAGTCGGTTACTTCTTCTTCGGATTCAACTTGGTCAGGTGCAGCCTCATCTTGTGACTCGTACTCTCCATCGTCTCGTAGGATCTTGACCCGTTGGTTCGGGCATTCTCGCGTATAATATCCTTTAACCTGACACTTAAAAACATGATATATCTCAAGAGCTTGGGTTTTGGAAACTTACCTTGCTCTTGGGCTGGTTTGGTAGTCCCTGGGTTTTGTTTCTTGGACCAGTTGTCCGTTTCAATCACCTTACCCTTATCGAAGTTCCTTTGTGGTTCAGAGTTCCAGTTGGGCTTGGCTCGGTTGGTGGAAACACCTTTGCGTTTGATGTGCTGCTCGGCCTGGATAACTACATGGAGTAACTCATCCAAATTGTTGTACCTCTTCCTCTCCACCTTGCGGACAATGCAGTCCTGAAGCCCATCTATAAATTGGGCCATGAGAGTCTCGGGAGAGTATGTGATGTCCAACCGGTTCTTGAGGGTCTCGAACTCCTCGAAGTACTCCTCTATGGACTTGGTGCCCTGACTGAGGTTACAGAACATCTTATGTAGATCCCTGTGGAAATAAGCTGGTACACACCTCTTTCGGAGATGGAAACTCATGTCGGCCCATGAGTTGATCGGATGTAAGTGGTGCCTCCTTTGGTCAGCTACTTCTCGATCCCACCATACCAAAGCGTTGTCTGTGAGTTGGGCCGCGGCTTAGGTCACTTTCCGGGTATCCGAGTAGCTGTAGTATTCGAAGATGTACTCTATTCGCCTTTCCCAGTCCATATAGGCATCGTGATTGATTTTTCCTGCAAAGGTAAGTGGAGAAAGATTAAGGTTTTTAAATTGCCAAGGTGGTTCATCCTCTTGGCCTTGTCCACAGTCATTTGTACTTTCTCGGCCACGCGCCTGACCAGCCAGTTGTTGTCCGTTTCGCATTTGGTCAGGAGCTGGTGGTGGTGGGACATCATGGTTGTTCCCACCAGTGCTGCTGGTATCACATGTGTCGTCCTCAGCTTAGCGTTGTTCCAGTTTGTCTAAACGAGTTTGGATGGTCTGGAGATTGGCAAGTATCTGCGTCAAGACCTCATTGCTGGTCTCTCCTATGATGACCTGAAAACACCTTTTAAAATCAAGTGTTTAATTGGCTCTTAAGAGAAGTTACAAATTAAAACAAGAAGATTTGAGAAAATTTTTGATCACAAACAATAAGGCAGAAAGCAATACTTGATGGGATGCAAATAAAACAAGAAAGCAAATATGCTAATATTTTTTTTTTAAAGAAACAAATATGGGCAAGTTCGATGGTATGCAACTAAATCTAACCTTGACCTAGATGAATGATTCGATAAGGTTTGATGGCTCTTATGATTAATGCAACAGAACAACCAAGATGCAAACTTAAGCAACAAGGACTAGCGAATGCAAGTAAAACACCCTAATGATCACAGAAGCACAAATGATTGCAATAATCTTAAGGATGACCACAACTAGCAACTTAAACAAGATTCAAACTAACAACACACGATTTTTATATGGTTTTTTTTTTGAAACAACTTAAGCAAATAAAACTAGCAAGGTGAGATTTTTTTTTTAACTAAAAAACAGAAAGAAACAACAAAAAAATACAAGAAAAAGAAATCGATCAACCTGATTTAGGAGCCTTAAGCTCTGATACCAAAGATGATACATGCCGGGTAGGATGGAACCAGTTACTGGTCGTATGACTCTCTCAATGTGGTCAAGGGATGATCGAATGAATGATGGAACCTAGCAATTGGTCGTATGACTCTACTTGTCAAAATCGATGGATGGAAGATGGAATCGCTGGATGGAATGAAGGTCGCCACAAATCTTGTGACGAAGGCTTTGATAAGACAGATAAGCCGGACTCACACCAAATCAGAAGGTAGAAAACTCTAGGGTTTTTCTTTGCTAAAAAAGTTTGGTTTCTTTATTGATAAGTTGTAAAAAATGCATGATTATGAGGAGACCTTAATAAAAGGGTCCGAACAACTTTTTCCCTTCTAGGGGACTTGAAACAGATTACAAATCTCGACACTAAAAAAAAGGAAACAAAATACTAATACAAAATATTATAACTAATGGCAAGAACTTGACCTGCAAGACACAAAATACATTAGTCGAAATAGGAAATAATAAATAACTATTCACCTTGGGTCAGAAGTTTGGTGCACGCGCAATGATCTTGTGGCTTGGTCACAGCTGGGCCTGAAGTGGGCAATATTGTGAAGATGGTTCAGGCTTGGTCCATTGAGGTGAAAGTCAATTTCTCAGCTAGTTCAATTTGAGTGAGGTGAACTGATTCTGGTTTGATCTGATTGTCTAGATCGGGCATAACCTCAATTGAGATGTCCGGGTCCACAGTTTGAATTGGAGCAATGGCTAGGAGTTGTAACTGGGCTGAGTGGTCCTCGTGAGCTTGAAGACTTAATAGCTGGTCCATAGCCTTGTTGAATTGTTCTCAAACCATCTTGGGTCTGGAACGAGTGTGTGGACCTTGACGAACGACTGGTACTTGGGCATCTTGAGTTGGTGCTGATTATATATCCTCATCAAATAGCCACCAGGGGCAACACCTCTTAACATCAGAAACATCCCTTTCTATATTTTAATCTTTTATAGTTTATCATTCAAGAGCTTCAGAAGAGCAAAATCACGTTTTGTATTTGACATATATAGAGAAAAAAATTTGAACTGTTTATCTCTTGTATTGATTTGTGATAAAAAAATCACTCTATTACATTTTTTGTTTGTTCACCATGTCCATCCATGATTAAGTAGTTACTTTGCTAGGTTATTGGTAATCAATTATTTCATGAATTTGTTATTGGATTCTTCATCGTTACTTATTTTCATTGCTGCATGTTTTTATGGCCAACTAGCATATGATCTTAGGTTAATAGACTCTCTGAAAGCATGATATATTACATGAACTAGTATTTGATGAGTGATGCATTGTAACTAATGAAAGTTGAGTTGTAGAGTATTGTGAACAATTAAATCATGAATGAATGAATCATGGCTCTGTTTTTTTACATGTTGCAGCAACTTGCGACTGCGACTGCGACTGCGATTAAATTTCGTAAGCTGTTGTTCGTTTTGTTATCGCAGCGACTGGTCGAAGGGTTTTTAAATGAGTCGCTAAAATTTTTAGCAACCAGTCGCATGTGGTTGCGACATGTAAACAAACAAAAAACCAGTTGCAGATTTAATCGCTGCGACATGTAAACGAACAAAGCCCGTTTTCAACTTGTAATAGCCAACAAAAATCAAGTCTATTAAATTGTTAAAATATAGTGATTGGAGCTACAACAATAATAAGATTATGCATTTATATTTCAAGTTCAAGAATTGGTTTTCCTGCATATCAATTTTGTTTGCTTTTCTGAATCTCTGTGATTTGCTATTGACCTAGTGTTCCCTTATTTTCTTGTGTTGGTTATTTTCTTTTTTAGTCTAATTTAGTTTTTCACATTCAGTTACAAAAACCAAAATTCTTAATTTTTTTGTTCTACCTTGATTCGAAACTCAGAAACTTGTAGTGTTATTATCTGGTCTTTAGTGGACCGATCTATAAGTACAATTATGATGTATAACTATTTAAGGGATTAAAACTCTAAACAGATCACTTATCTGGCCAAAGAGACAAGTGGATATGGGTTTTCCTCTCTAGTAAGGCGGATCTTATTGCCATATGTAAAATATTAATTAACATATTAAAAATTTGCTTGATGCTGAACTTTGTTCTTATAGTTTTAGTTTTCAAATAAATTTTAATTCTTATGTAAAAACAAAGGTTCTACAACTTTTGCAATAATTTGGCAATTGTAAAATAATTAAATTATGTATGAGATTTGAATATCAAATTACATATTCAGATCATTTTCTTATTTTACAAGTATATAAATAATTGTAAATATTATATATGTGTCATAGATACTCGATTTATCAATTATTCAGTTTTATACCATAAAAATAATCTTTGGTCACATTTTATATTTATGGTAAATAAAATTTGCAGTCAAAATCAAAAAGTTTTAGTCAATCTCATTTGAAAATACGTAATATTTATTAATGGTAAAAATAAAATAAGAAATGGGGTTAACATTGATATTTTACTCAACAAAAATCAAGTAGAGTCTTTTGGCAAATATATTGAATTATAGTAATACTATTTTTATTAACAGAAACTAATAGTAAAATGATATAATGGATTTCGTAAAAATATATAAAACTATTTTCTTTGCATTGACAATTTTGTTTTCTAGTTCCAATATTTTGGCCAAGCTAGGTAAATTGTTATTAATCAGCTATTATTTGTCTTTTAAAGAATAAATATTTTATTTTCATAAATATTTAATATGTATATATTTATATATATATTTATTTTTTTCTCAAGTGTCTTATATGTATATATGTGTGTATATACATATTAACTTGGTTTATAAATTTACGAAAATCAAGCAAGCTAATTATCAATGTGTTGTATCATGTTCATAATCTTACAAAAATATAATATGTAGCAATTACTACATAAGTCATCACTATGATGGAGGACAATGTGACACCACTACAATGTTTTTGCTTTAATTATGAAAACTATATTCAAACCCGCGCTAAGCGCAGGATCAGTTTATAATATAAATTTTATTTGTCAAATATATAACTAAACAAAATAGTATTATAATTTAATTATAATATAGTTATAATATCAGACTTTAAACATTACTTTTGGGTATTTTTATATTAGTGTTTTTTAAGATAAAATAATTAGAATATATATATATATATATAAAAAAATCTGAAGAGAATATGAAAATTATCATCTTTTTTCCCAATACGACTAATAATCGATTAGATTCAAAAACGACAAAATTCAATAAAAAATTTCCAGTAATTTTTTATTGGTGTTTGTACTTTTAAACTATCAATTTAGTTGATTAAACTTAATATCTTCTCATCTTTCAAAGGAGATGACTATTTTTGACAAAGTTTTCGTTTAAGAGAAATAAAAATATTTTTTAAAATTTTTAATTTGCTTGAAATTTTTTAATTTGTTTTTTAATATTTAGCATTTTCCTGGATAAAATATATTTATAAATGAGAAAGTTTGAGATAATAATTAATTAAATAGTTTATTAAATTTTAACTTGTGCTGAAGGCGAAAAATATTTTAAATTTATTTTCGTTTTTATGTTTTTAATATAAAGTCAAATTTTCGTATGTCTTAAATTTAGTCGAAACTTACTTTACTCGGATCGTGATAGTAATATGCGCTATAGTGCGGTATCATGATTCTTAAAGTAATGTTATGATATTTTATTTTTAATAGAATAGTCTTTATAAGTTTATATACTTTAACTTAAATCTATATTGTGTTGATCCATAATATTTTGTTTTTAATATTCTCATAATTAAATTTTTAATTATATATATATATATATATATAATGAAAAATTTATATGTATCATTTTGCATTAGTTTAGCTTTATTTTCAATGTTTATAATCAAAATAGTTGATTAATTCTTTTAATCCAACTTATAGAGTTCGAAATTTCTTTGTAATGGTTTTATAATCAAAATATGCTAATTTGTTATTTTAATCCATCTCACAATGGTGTAAATTTTTGCATGTTTGACAAAACGATCCAAAATAGATATCAATCGCAACAAATATTAATCCCAACCTGTTCACAATATAATCGAATAATATAAAGAATGAATAATTTCTAATATTTAATTTTTATTAAATTGAACATATATAAGTTTAATTTCTAATATTCTTAATTTTTATTAAAGTAAAATCTTCATTTTGTAAACTAAAAATAATTACTATCAATTTGAATATTATTTTATAATATTCATATTTAAAAAAATAAAATATGTGAAAAGTAGTAGGTGTATGTTTACTTAAAATTTGATTTTTTGAATTTTTAAAAATATGTTAAACAAAATTTTTCATTTTAAAGTAAAATCTTAATTTTTAAACTAAAATTCTATAAATTTTAAAGTAAAATCTTAATTTTTAAAATTAAAACTAGAAATTGTAATTTAGTAATCTATATATATATATACATATATACATATTTAATCAAACTTTCTTGCATAAAATCTTATTATATAAAATATAAAATCTAATATTTTAAAATATGTTTAAAATGAAGTTTTGATTCAGTTTGATTGAAAAACAAAATTCTTATATTTGGTTTGATTTAATTTATTTAAATTTTAATCATAATTTACATATATTATTTGACTAAAATATGATTAATAAAGATTTGATAAAAATCTATTAAAAGACAATGACATTTTCTGTAAACCACACGTAGGGATAATGTTTTTTTCACATAATGATACTGCTTTAATATAATAGATATACTCGTCTAGTAATTAGTAATTGATGATTTAAACAATACAACTTTTATTTTATTTTAATAGATGAATTGATATTACAATTATTTAAAAAATATTATAATCTTTATACAAGAAATATTATTGAAATTTAAGACAACTGATAATAGTAATTTGGCCAAATACTCTTTTTCAAACATCTACACGATTTTATAAATTAAGCATTAATTATATTAATTTTGATTTTAATTTGGATAATTTCATATCTGTATTCATATTTACTATGTTAAAAACCAATAGTAAAAATTTGATATTAAGAACTTTAAATTATAGAACAGTATGGTAAAGTATTTGTATTTGATATGAACAAATACTATTATTTTATAAATATTGCGATGAATGTATATTTCTCAAAATATTTTGGTTAATGTGGCTGTTGAGAAGATAAAGAAAAATAATAGTTGATCAAAACAAAACAATTGTTTTTCATATATATATATATATATAGAAGAGATTTTATTTTAGGAAAATTTTATCTGGGGAAGAAAATGAGAAAAGAAAAAGAAAAAAGAAATGAGAATCTTTGGAACAATAATAAAAACGAAGTGAAGACTCAAATAATCATCATCGCATTCACACACACATATGAGAAAAGTCGAAAAAACACAGTGTGTAAGCCAGATCGGTACGATTTTCCGACCGGAGAACCCGAAGCAATGGGCATAGGCAACAAACTCCGACTGAGTTCTTCTCTCAGCTGTATGCTCCACCGGAGAATACTCTACTCATCTGCTAGATCTTTCACCACGATGGAAGGTCACCGTCCCACCATTTTCCCTAAACGAAGCCTTGATATCCTCCATGACCCTTGGTTCAATAAGGTATGAAATAGAGCTTCTGATTTCTGAATCTGAATCTGATTGACCCTTTTAACCCGAAATCAAACTCTCTCTCTTAGGAAACTGTGTTCACGATGTCGGAGAGATAATGTCTTAATCTTAAGGGACTACTTCCAGCGTTTCAATAAGTTACTACTTCGGTGTTTTTTGTTTCTTGAACTTATTGAAATGATCATTTTTTTTTCTTTTTATAACCGTCTTTTGCCTTCTTGAAATGATCCACTTTTTCTTTTTGTAAAACAGTGACTGACCTGACGAGGCTGGAGCCTGGAGGAGCAAGCAAGAGATGGACATTCTGATCGAAATACTCTCGCTAAATGGTGAATTCTTAATCGTTTGCATAAATTTGGTGAAGATATAAATAACACAAATCTAAAGCAGCCATCAAACCAAAGTGGTGCATGTAAACTCTTCATCTATTGTTTTCATGGTGGCTCTTCCATGCATGAACACAGTCTCTTTCACTTCTACAACGGAGTTTACAACCGTATAATAGTCGGAGAATTTGAAAATCCAAAGAAATAAAATTATCACTGAGATCTGACAACAATCCATTTTCTCTTCCTTATTATTCTCAAAACGGCTCTTCCGTCCACAAACTCCAGTTCATTTTACTTTTACGGCAGAATTTATGATGGTGTAATAGTCGGAGAATTGGAAAATAAATAAATACATTACACAACATTTTCTTTTTTTTTTTTTTTTAAAAAAGGTGTTCTATTTAAATTGAAAAAGAGAGAAAAATAAACAGGCTAGGCACAATTGTTTTGGCTCAGCCCAATATTAAATACACAACCAGGAAAGTTATCAAAGGACCCAATAAGACTTTTGAACCAAATTGTTAACCAAAGGAGAAGAATTCGAAAGGATGATCTGAGTTGCATGTGTCAGTTCGATCAAAGTCAGAAGAGGAGGAGATTGATGGCGCCTTGATTATCAAGATAGAGAAGAGCAGGGCAGTAGATGTGATCAAAGCAGTGGAAGTGAGTGACAACATTTAGGAGGTGGGAGAGGAGAACCAAATGTTGAAGAGGGCAGAGCAAAACGTAGGTGAGGAACCCCTGAAGCTGGAGATTTTGTTTCGAATCAAAGAGTCAATCATCCGGAGAAGCGAATCAGTTGATCGAAATTGTTGTCGGTGAAGCCGGTTGTTTCTCTCTGCCCATAGTTGATAGATTCTGCATTGCCAGGCAAGAATCTCAAAAGCTTTGCAGGTCGAGATGCAGTGTGATTCTGCATATGAGTAAGGATAGTATCCCAGGACCGTAAATGAGAACCTCCAACTCAGGAAGATTGTCGCTCCCATAAGGAACCAGTAAACGAGCATTCAAAGAAGATATGATTACGGCTTTCCGGGGCTGCGTCGCAGAGAAGACAGTTCGGTGAAGTGGGGAGTCCCCAAGTTAGCAAGCAATCTCTTGTCGGGCAACGGTTGAAGACGAAGAGCCAAGTGAGGAAACTATGCTTGGAATACCTCTAGCAGTCCAAACCACATCAGCCCAAGGTACGATTGCATGATGGTCTTTAAGCAGCTTGTAAATTGTACCAATTGAGTAGTTATTTGTGATTACAACATCCAGACACCATTCATAGTGGTCAGCAACATCTGATAGAGTAATTGTTGATATATAGGCATACAACGATACATGACTGTCAGTACACGCCGGAGAAAGGGACCAATTTCCATACATATGGAGGTCAGCCAATGTTGTGGTTGTTGAAATCCCCAATCTCGAATTCCCGTGAGGAGATAAAAACACGTGAAAGTCACCAAAAGGGCTCCAATTATCCGACCAGAAAAGGCATTCCCTACCATTTCCTATTCATAGTTTTATCCAATTAAAACCACTGATCTCAGACGAATAAGTTATGTACTAACCATGATTGATTTTGCTTTTCTTTCAGGGTCCAGAAGTTGTTGAGACAGTTGGATAGGAGCTCCTTGCAAAACCAGGCCACCCATATCGATCCAGAACGAAAGAAGAGCAGCCAGAGCAACTTAAGGGTACATGCTTTGTTCCAACTCTTTAGATCTCTTATTCCCAGACCTCCTTCTTCTTTTGCATGAGTGACAGTTGACCATGAAACTCTAGCCGAATGATGTCCCTCAAGTGTGCCTCTCCATAGGTAGGTATCACAAATAGAATTTACCTTCTTAAGAACACATGTAGGGAGCGTAAATGTTGAACACCAGAAGTTTGAGATACCATCAATGACTGTATTGATCAGAAACAACTGACCTGCAAAACTTAGAGACCGAGCACTCCATAAACTAACCTTCCTTTGAACTTGTTGGAGAAGGGGTTCACAATTTGCCATTACCAGTTTTTTTAATGCAAAGGGGATTCCTAGATTGCACATGGAGAGAAATCAATGAGTTAGTCCTGTGGCCGCTTTAATGTGATCAATTTCCGTTTGTGGTAAACTGCAGGTAAAGAAGCAGGTTTTTGCAATACTCACTCCTAGACCAGAGAGAAGTTCAAATTGCCGCAGGACAGCTAGAACATTCTGGATAGACTGAAGAGAGCCGTTAGTAAAAGTGAGGAGATTGATATGCTCAAATTAACCCTAGAGCTACTCCACAAAATTCAGAGGCACAAAAGTAGTATTTAGGGATCGAATCCATAGAGATTCTGGATCACACAATAGATTGCATTATTTTATTTAAGCTAGACGAAATCAAGTAAATTAAAAGACAGAAAGCAGTAAACAATTGGTTCTAAGATAATCAAGAAAAGTGCTAAGCCTAGGGAAATTCTCGGGTGAATCCAAATTGCAGATCTAAATAGAATGCTAGGAATGATTAAGCACTGTTCTTGAACTTGAAACACTAATGTAAAATCAATCAACTTTCGCTGCAGAGATTATCTATGTCTAAATCCTAGAATCCCAAATTTCTTCAGCAATCTGGTTCCCACTCATTCCAGCCAATTTATTCCTTTCAAAATCTGCATTCTTGGTGCTACTGCTAACTGTCAAGTTCTCAATGAGTAGAATTGCATCTTCTGGATATCTTGTCTTGAAGTTTCCATTGCTTGCAGAATCTAGAGCCATCTAAAATCTCCAATCAATGCCTCTGTAGAAGATTCCAAGCAGCTGAAAATCATTGAACCCATGATGTAGGCAGTTCCTTTGGTATCCTTTGAATCTCAGCCAACAAGCTTTGAAAGACTATGTTGGTCATTTGGAGAAAGTAGAGATCTGATTTGTCAGCTCCTCAGATCTTGCATCATCAAAGAAATGGTTGAGGAATGCATTTTTGGTGTCCTTCCAGTTAGTCAAAGATCCTGGTTCCAGCTGCTTCAACCAGTATGATGCATCACCAACAAGAGAGTAGGGAAACAATTTTCAGAATATGTAGTCTTCAGAGACTCCATTGGCCTTGATACTGGTTTCTAGATCTTCGAACTTCTCCACATGATCCATAGGATGCTCATGAGGAAGTCCATGAAATTGATGTTGACCCACCAAAGCGTAATAAGGAGGTTTCAACTCAAGATCCTTCTTCTGGAAGGCTGGAGGACGAATGGCAGACCTGTTAGCATATAACTCATCAGGTTTGTTGAATTCAGCTAAGGTCCTCCCTCGTGCTACGACCTGATTCAGCTCATCTGCAATGACATTGCCTTGATAGTTGATTTTTCGGCCATGTTCATCTCTCAAGTGACCTTGTTGGTCTCGTAAGGTTTCATCAGCTTCTTGCATTATAATGACCGGATTGACTATCTCTGCTAAAACTGATGTTCTTGCTTTTTTTTTCGTTTGTTCCAAATTCCTAAGCTCATGATTTGTAAGGCACAAAAGCTGTGTGTTTTTCTTGTTCCTAGTTTCGCGATCAGACATACACCTGAAAACAAAAACGAAGAAACGAGAGAAAACGTGTGAGTAAAAGCGAAAAGAAAAATCAAGTCAAAAACAAATACTTAAATCTAATGGTGAATCGTAGAATCCCCGGCAACTGCGTCAAAATTTGATATGCTCAAATTAACCCTAGAGTTACTCCGAAAAATTCAGAGGCACAAAAATAGTATTAAGAAATTTGGACAACTACTCTTTTTCAAACTTCTATATGTTTTAATTAATTCAGCAATAACTATATTACTTTTGTATTATTGTCGTCAATTCATATATGCATTGCTCTCCATTATGTTAAAACCCAATGATAAAATTTGGATACTAATAACTTTAAATCATAGAATAGTAAATGTATTCCTTTAGATATGAAAAATATGATTATTTTAATAAATATTGCAATGGATGAATATTGCTCAAAATATTATATTTTTAGAATAAAAAGAAAAACAATAGTTGATCAAAACAATACAATTTTTCCATATATATATAAAAGAGATCATAGATATTAAGCATAGATTCAAAGAAGCTTATCAAGATGTTGAATTGTATTGGTAGAAGAAGACTAATAATATGTGAAATCAATTAAAGGATCATTATGAAATTTTTTTTAAAGCTTTAAATAAACAGCGCAGAGTCGAGAATACGATTATTGGTTAACATGATGCAAGGGGAGATTGGGTTTCTTCGGATCAAGAGATAGAGCAAGTAGCATAACACTTTTTTTTAGGATTTGATTACTTCCACCACTCCTACTGACTTTGAGGAGTTTCTAAGCGAAGTTTTGGCTTCAATTATTGGCCGGATAAAAGAGAAATTATTGTGATGGCTAAAGAAAATAAAAACGGTAAAATTTATTTACGATAAATCAGGAAAAAATGCCCAGTCCAGATGGTATCAATGCCTTATTTTTTTGACTATATGTGGTCTATTATTAAAAAATATATATTGGAGTTGGTTAATAATTTTTTGTGAACCGGGAATTTTGATAAACGGTTAAATATGACGAATATTTGTCTAATTCTAAAAACAGAACATCCGAGTAGAATGACAGAGCTGAGACCTATCAGCCTATGTAATGTTGGGTATAAGATTATATCAAAGCTATTGCGTCTGAGGCATAAAAGGTTTCTGAAGGAGCTAGTTTCAGTCTAGTTTCGGAAACTATATCAACTTTTGTGTCAGGATGGCTTATCTCGGATAATATATTAATTGTGAAGTATTTCATGGTTTAAGGACAAATTACTCATGTAAGAGTAAATTCATCGCGATTAAAGAAGACGTGAGTAAGGTTTACGATGGGTGGAATTGGCTTTCATTGAAAATCTGCTCAGGAAAAATGAGTTTTTCGGGGATGGATAATACAATGTATTACTTCAGTTCAATATAAGGTAATCATGAATACTGAACGAGGAGTTAATATTATCCCCAAAAGAGGTATTCGTAAGGGAGATCTTTTATCTTTATATCTTTTGATTTTATGAATGGAAGCTTTAATCGAAATGTAACACCTTATTTTACAATTGTAAAATAAATAATATATATGAGATTTGAATATAAATTACATATTCAGTTACTTTTCTTATTTTACAAGTATACAAAACATTGAAAATATTATATATGTGTCATGGATGCTTGATTGATCAACCAATCCGTTTTATTCAACAAAAAAAACTTTTGGTCATATTTTATATTTATGGTATATAATATATTGTAGTCAAAATTCAAAAGTTTTAGTCACACTCACTTAAAAATACAGAATATTTATTTATGATAAAAATAAAAATGAAAGATTGGGTTAAACATTGACATTTTGCTCAACAAAAATCATATAAATAAAGTGTATTGGCAAACATATAAAATTGTAGTAACACTATTTTTATGAATAAAAACTAATAGTACAAAAAGATAATGGGTATCATAAAAACATCTGCAACTATTTTCTTTGCATTGACAATTTTGTTTTCTAGCTCCAATATTTTGGCCAAGCAAGGTAAACCATTTTTAATCAGCTATCTTTGTTCATTTAAAGAATAATGGTTAAATATTTCTTTTTCGTAAACATTTAATATGCATACAAATAAATATATACATATAGTTATATTTGTCAAGTATCTGATATATATATATGTGTGTATTAACTAGGTTTGTATATTTACAAATATCAGGCAAACGAGTTATCAATGCACTGTATCATATTCAGAATCTTACGGAAATAAAATATGTAATGATTACTGCATAAGTCATCACTATGCTCGAGCACAAAGTGACACTTTAAAAGGTGGCAAACTACTATATTTTTGTTGTTTTAATTGATGATTTAAATATTAAACTTTTTAGTATATTTTAATAGACATATCGATACTATTAAAAAATTATCTTTATAGATGGAATATATTTGAAATTTAAGACAAATTATAATAGAAATTTGGCCAAATACTCTTTTTCAAACTTATATACATTTTTATAAATTCAGCATTAACTATATTACTTTTGTATGATTGTAGTTAATTTCTTATATGTATTCATATCCATTATGTTGAAAATTAATAATAAAATTTTTGATACTAAAAACTGTAAATCATAGAAATATAAATGTCTTTGTTTTAATATGAACAAATACAATTAGTTAATGAATATTGCAATGGATGAATATTTCTCAAAATATTATGGTTTGAGAATAGAAAGAAAAACAATAGTTGATCGAAACAAAACAATTTTTTTCCATATATATATACAAGTGATCATAGGTATTACACATAGATTAAAAGAAGCTTATCATGATGCGGAATTGTTTTGGCAGAAGAAGAGTCGAAATATGTGGCATGGTGTCAGTTAAGGGATCATAATACAAAATTTTATAATGCTTCAAATAAACAGCGCAGAGTCGGAAATATGATTATTGGTTTACATAATGTAAAGGAGATTGGGTTTCTTCGGATCAAGAGATAGAGCAAGTAGCAGTACACTATTTTGAGAATTTGTTTACTTCCACCTCTCCTACTGACTTTGAGGAGTTTCTAAGCGAAGTTTTGGATTCAATTACGGGTAGGATGAAAGAGGAAGTTATTGTGATGGCTACAGAAGAAAAAATATGGTCAAGTTTATATATGATGTATCAGGAAAAAGTGCCCAGCACAGACGGTATGAATACCTTATTTTTTTCAGTATTATTAAAAAGATATATTGAAGTTGGATAATAATTTTTTGCGAACAAGTCATTTTGATAAACCGTTAAATATGACGAATATTTGTCTGATTCTAAAAACGGAACGTCCGAGTAGAATGACAGAGCTGAGACCCATCAGCCTATGTAACCTTCGGTATAAGATCATATCAAAGCTACTGTGTCAGAGGCTTAAATGGTTTCTGAGGGAGCTAGTGTCAGACTAGTTTCGGAGACACAATTAACTTTTGTGTCAGGATGGCTCATCTCGGATAATATCTTAATTGTGCAGGAGGTCTTTCATTGTTTAAAACCAAGTTATTCTTGTAAGAGTAAATTCATGGCAATTGAAACAGATATGAATAAGGCTTACAATCAGTGGAATTGACTTTCATTGAGAATATTCTCAGGAAAAATTGGGTTTTCGGGGATGGATAATGCAATCTATTATGTCAGTTCAATATAATGTACTAATGAATGGTCAACTACGAGGTAATAGTATCCTCAAAATAGGTATTCGACAGGGAGATCCGTTATCTCTGTATCTCTTCATTTTATGCATCAAAATGTAACAACTTATTTTACAATCGTAAAATAAATAAATTTTATATGAGATTTGAATATTTATAACATATTCGGTTCATTTTCTTATTTTACAAGTATATAAAAAATTGTAAATATTATATATGTGTCTTGAATGCTGGATTGATCAAATATGAGTTTTATACAATAAAAATAATCTTTGTCATATTTTATATGTATGGTATATAATAAATTGTAGTCAAAATTCAAAAGTTTTAGTCAATCTCATTTAAAAATATAGAATATTTATTAATGGTAAAAATAAAAATGAAAGATTGGGTTGAACATTGATATTTTACTTAATAAAAATCATATAAATAGAGTTTTTCCGCAAATATATAAAATTATAGTTACACTATTTTTCTTAAAAAAAAAATATTAGTACAAGGATATAATGGATATTATAAAAACATCTGTAACTATTTTCTTTGCATTGAAAATTTTGTTTTCTAACTCCAATATTTTGGCCAAGCGATAAAAACTGTTTTTAATCAGTTATCTTTGATAATTTAAAGAATAATGGTTAAATATTTCTGTTTCATAAACATTTAATATGCATAGAAATATATATATTTGTCAAGTGTCTTATATATATATATATATATATGTGTGTGTATATATATTAACTAGTTTTGTATGTTTATAAAATCAAGCAAGGAGTTATCAATGTACTGTACAACGTTCACAATCTTACGGAAATAAAATATGTACTGCATAAGTCATCATTATGCTTATGCTGAAGGAGAATGTGACACTACAAGAGGTGGCAAAGTACCACTATGCTGTTGTTTTAATTAATGATTTAAATATTAAAATTTTTAATTATATTTTAATAGATGAACTGATACAATTAGTTTTTTAAAAAATATTATATTTATACAAGGAATATCTTGAAAATTTAAGACAACTAATAATAGTAATTTGGCCCTCTTTTTTCAAACTTTATACATTTTTATGAATTCAACATTAATTATATTACTTTTGTATTATTATTGTTAACTTCATATCTGTATTCATATCATTATGTTAAAATTCGATAATAACAATTTGACGTTAAAAACTTAAAATCATAGAACAGTAAATGTCTTCGTTTTGATATGAACATATACAATTAATAATTTAATTTTGCAATGGATGAATATTTCTCAAAATATTATGGTTTGAGAAGAGAAAGAAAAACAATAGTTGATCAAAACAAAACAATTTTTTCCATATATATATATATATAAGCAATCAGATATTACTCAGAAATTAAAAGAAGCTTATCATGATGAAGATTTGTATTGGCAGAAGAAGAGTTGTAATATGTGGCATCAGTTAAGGGATTATAAGTGAAAAAATTTATTTTGCTTTAAATAGACAGCGCAGAGTCCAGAATATGATTATTGGTTTACATAATGCAGGGGGAGATTGCATTTCTTCGGATCAAGAGATACAGCAAGTAGCAGTACACTATTTTGAGGATTTGTTTACTTCCACCTCTCCTACTGACTTTGAAGTGTTTCTAAGTGAAGTTCCAACTTCAATTATGGGTCGGATGAATGAGAAATTTATTGTGATGGCTACAGAAGAATAAATACGGTCAAGTTATTTATGTTGCATCCGGAAAAAGTGTCCAGCCCAGAATCACACTAGTGAATTTGGTAGTTACTTTTTTTGGATAAGCTAAAAGGAGACATAATATGTAAGCCAGTTGCTACTGACTTTAACAACATCTATTTTACTATTTTTGATAATAATTTTGGTTTTCTACAATATTTAAAATCTGCGTTTTAGCTCCCCCCTCCACCCATTTTGGTAGCGTAGATTCATTTCTTCCTCCATACTGAAAGATCAACTTTGTGTCCAAATTGTAAAGATAATTTTGAAAAATTAATTTGTTGATCCAAAACTATGTCGAAATATTTTTAGATGACTTTAATCTTATTAGCTTCATATTTGATTTGTACACTCTACGTTATAATCCAATTAAATTTCTTTGAGAAAAAAATTTTAAAATCATGGAATGGTAAACATTGTGTTATCTGATGTGAACAATGACAGATTTTCAATGAATATTATAATACATGTATATTTTTCCAAATATTTTGTTAATGTTTCTGCTCGAGAAGAGAAAATTGAAAGTCAAACGTGAAGCACAACAAAACAATATTTTTTCATATATATATAAAGGAGATTTTATTTTAGGAATACTTCATCCTATTAAATCGAGGGAAGAAAAAGAAAAAAAGAATAAAAAAAGAGAGAAAACAAAAAAGGGAAATTACCTGAATTGCCTCTTAAAAATATCAAAAATACTACATTAGCACTGTGTAAGTTAAAACAGACTAAATTAGCTCTAATTTATTTGGCTAAAGAAAAATTAACCAGCTAAGTTCATCATATTTATGAACATACCATTAATGAATAATAATTTAGATTTTAAAAATTGAAAATTCAAAAACATTGATTTAGAAACATAAACACTTTTATTAAAAAAAAAAAAAAATTACTTCTTACCTTATTTACCTGAATTGCGAGTTAATAGAAGCAAGAACATAAAAAATAAAAAAAATTATCTTTTCTTTAACCTACATATCCTCACCAAAACTATTGCCACCGTCGCCTCACTACTTTTGCTACCGTCATCTCGCAGCTGCTGTTACCCTCTTTACATCAGCGGTTACATCTCTTTCGGTCGCCATCCTGCTCGTAGTGAGGTGTGAATCCAATGTCCACTGCACCGCATTGAGTTATTCGTTTATAGGCTTCTCGATTTCTCCGCTTTAGGAGACAAAATCCCTAATCGTCATCGGATGTCCGGCGGATTCATCGTGCTTCAGCCTCCTCTAAAGTAATCCTAAGGTATTTGCTATCAAACTTTCGATTATATCTTCTTTTCTAGAGTAGTCGAGTTTTGATTTTTGATTACGAAAATTGAACTTCAAATGCCTTTCATCGAGTCTACTTCTTCTTTTCTGTAGCATCCCCAAACCTGACTAAGACCAAAGACTTGGACCATAAGACCAAAGGTTAAAAATTCGGTCGAGTAAAAATCGACCGTAAGGGTTATGGTCCAGGTGGGTGCTAGTCAGCAAGGTTACGAGCCTTGGCCGAACTAGTCGGTCCAGTTAGGACAGTGACACTCCAGCTCGGCCAGCTCAGTCAGCTCACGGTCCAGCTCGGTCAGCTAGAGGGAGCGACCTACAGCTCGGACCAGATGGTAGCCGGGTGACCTAGCTGGGCCAGCTAGGGGCCGGGGGGTGACGGTTACCCCAGGAGGTGAGCTGGTGTCACAGGGGAACAGGTATAAGTGTGAAGAGGCATGAGGAAAGGGTGTCTGGTCGAAGGGCTACCATCGAACCAAGACAACCCTTCCCGACGCATTGCGATTGTTCCTTTTGTGTCTGTTAGACAGGCCAGACAACACCTATAAATACCAGACTCCCACGCCTAGTTTCATCATCAGTTCTCTGTCTAAAAAGAAGAGAAAAACAATGAGAGAAAGAGAGAAATAGAGAGAGAGAGAGAAACCTAGAAGACAAAGAGAGTTTCTTTCTCGTAATAAGGGAGAGACTTAGGCCGGAAGGTAATCCGGAATGGAAGAAGATCAGGCCAGGGAAAAGGGGAAAGACACAATCTCCCCTGATCATGTCTCTAAGGTATGTCTTGACTCTTCCTTTCTAACCGTAGTCTAGGATCACCCGATTGCAACCCTAACGATCCAAATGCCGGTGATGACTGGACAGAGTCTCACAACCTTTTCTTGCTCTCCTTCTCTACCTTTCTTGTACGGCTGGTCCATGAGTCTATGGTCTCGGACAGACTCATGGATATGTGTTTTTTCTGGTTTTGCGATTGATTCATATCATAACGAGAGGTGCGTGTGAACGGTTGCAAGGGCTGGCTCGCGTAATGCGTCTGGATCAAGGCTATGGGCCGATCCGGGAAGAATGGCATGTTGGGCCGTAAAGGGTGTTTATCTCAATGCATGTAGACAAACATACCATGGTTGGAACCGATCCACGGTTGGTGACCAACGCATGGCCGATAAAGTCACATGGTCGAACAGGCACAACTTGTGATCCATTGCGTCCGTACGGCGAATTGCACCCTTTGGGTCAATAGCCATCACGATAGGTAGCAATCGGACATGATGAACCGGTGCGAGTGTGTAACCGAAGTAGTGATGCGGTCGACCGGAAGGTCGATACGTGTCAAGGAGTGCTGCGGTCATTGGCCGTTGGTTCCTCCGGATAAATGGCTAGTCCGTTTATCCCTAAGGCTTCCTTGTTGGTTACTTAGTCAGTGGGGTGGTTGGTTGAATGACTAAGTAACAATGGGGAAGGTCTTAGGTAGGGTTAGTTAAGCTTCGGTTATACTAACGGGGTATTGGGTTCTGGGGAGCATATGCATAGATCATTTACAGGAATAAACTAAATACTTATATGATTATCTCAGGACAAGAGGTTGGTCCGGATATGGACAAGAGGTTGGTTCGAATATGGACCAAGCATAGGTTCATGGTCTGACGTCCCCCTGACGATGTGTGGTGCTTGTTATGAGTTCTAATAGAATAGGATCGGTCCATGTAAAGCCTACGGGAAAACTATAGCATGTTGTATCGAATCCATATTAATCAATAAAGATCTAGAGTTCTCCTTGTGTCTATCTCCTTTAGTTCCGCATAATGGTAGATAGGGGAACCTCCTGGAATAGATTTGTTAAGTTGTTGGCTAGGGCCTTAGTCTTAAGGAGACTAAGAAGGAAACGGCCGCCTCGGGTCGTAGAACCCGAGTCAGGGTGTTTCAGGTTGGAATCAGAGCATCCTTGATTCTAGGACAGTGAGGTTATAGGAGAACACACACACGTCAGGCGCCAAAGGACCAGAGTTAGGTTTTTGCTTGTCTTACTTGGTTCATTAGGATATTAGAAGGAAGTTCTAACATATATTGGACATATCGGATGGAAAAAGTAAAACATCGAGAAGGAGAAAGAATAAGGGAAAGGAAGTGGATACTACTCCGTCAGGAGTGGGGGTATCCACGCTTATGGAAGTAGACCCGACTAGACCAGTGTTCGGGAATGGGACAACTGCACATGTTAACACTATCCTGCCCACTTAGAACAAGACGGGGTGAACGAGGATGGTCAAAAGCGAGATGAAGAAATGGTCGGTCCTCCCACAAAGAGCGGGATCTTGTGGGAGTAGACTCATGGGCTGATGGCGCAATTCATCCCACGTTTCCTTCTACGGAAGAGATATGGAAGGTCCTGAGAACTGTCGTGACCCAGGTAGCTTCGTTGACTAAAACCCTCACACCGGCCGAGAATCCTACCGTGGGTCAATCCACGAGAAAGGAAACTGAGTTGGTTCTGAAAGAAGGCCAGCAGTCGAGGATGAGGATGTGGTTGAAGTTGACTCACCTCGTGTGGTCGGTAGAGTAGACTATTTGAGTATGCTAGACCATATTTCCCGTTTGGGAACTAAACACTTTAAAGGGAGCATAAATCCCATTGAAGCGGATGAGTGGAGGAGCCGTCTAGTACTGAACTTCTGCTCAAACTGATGTCCTGAGGACTACAGGAAGAACATAGCAGTCCATTTCGTGGATGCCTATAACTGGTGGCTTATAGTGGATAAGCGCACTGGGGGCAATATAATGTCTTTTGCGGAATTTGAGACGGAATTCAACCGTAAATACTTTCCGATCGAGGCATGAGACCGGTTGGAAAGTAAATGCCTGGAACTCACCCAAGGCCGGAGAACGGTACGGGAATATGAGGAGAAATTTAACCATCTACAAAATACGTAGGACGGGAGTTTGAAGAAGAGTCTACCCAGGTTCAGCGGTTTTTCCGTGGACTAAAGGTTGAATTTCGGATCCAATGTTTGGTTCGGAAGTTTGCTTCCGTATCGGAACTAGTGGAAAGGGCTGCTTAGTTGGAGGCCAACCTGGCCGAGGAGAGCAGGGTTAGGGCCCAAACAAGAACAGCCAGGGTAATAAGACTGGTGGCCACAAAAGAAAGTGGGACCAGGAAAAGGATGCCCCAGGGCCATCTGATTGACCCATTTGCGACAGAAGGCACAATGGAAATTTCTGAAAGGCAATGGGTGCGAGTGCCAAGTGCGGCAGGATGGACCATAGTGTCTTGAACTGCCCTAGGCTGAGAGAAGGGATGACCAGTGAATCGGGTAAGACCTGCTACCACTGTGGTAAGACTGGGCATTTCACAAGGGTGTGTCCCTTGCAGTAAGGGGGTAGGCAGGGAAACCCGAGAAGTAATCCCCGTGGGGCAGGTCCAACGGCTGATGCCGGAAAGCAAGCCGGGACGCCACAGGTTTACGAGCTTTCTAAGGATATTGGGGAAGACAGTACCTTCAATGCAATCACTGGTACATTATGACCCGAGCCTAGTCTTGAAGATTTAATGCATTGCATTAGAATAATAGGGGATAGAAATCCTTAACATTCTAGGAATATGTAGGGACCTTAAGTGTAGGCGGTGTCGAAGCACACACCTTATTTGATTCTGGGGCTACATATAGTTTTGTGAGTCCGGAATTGGTATAAAGAGGAAAGCTAAGGACGGAGGCCACCATGGAAGGCAGAATAGTAAATGCGGCCGGTGGTCAAGTCATGCTTCCTCTGGGGCTGATAAGTAAGGTCCCGGTCCTTGTTAAAGGAACCGAAATTCCTGTTGACCTGATAGTAATCGAACTCAAGATTCACAATGTGATCTTGGGGATGGACTGGTTGTGAAGAAACAAGGCGACTCTCTACTGCCACCGGGGGCGTGTGCGGTTTGAGGGGGAACAAGAGACGTTGGAATTCTAAGGAATCCGACTGATCTCCGGAAGCTTGTTGGTCTTGACCATACAATCTGAGAGGATATTGATGAAGGGGTGCAAGGCATACTTGGCTACCATCAACATCCCGAGAATGAAAAAAGGGGCAGAGATGGATACCATACCAGTTGTCAGGGAGTTTGGGGATGTGTTCCAATCCTTGACCGGCTTACCACCTGATAAGGCGGATCCATTCACCATTGAACTCAAACAAGGTACGGTACCACTCTCTAAGGTACCTTTTAGAATGGCTCCGGCCGAAATGGCCGAGCTTAAGAAGTTGTAAGAGGAACTGCTTGAGAAAGGCTTTATAAGGCTGATTAGTTCCCCATGGGAGCGCCGGTCTTATTTGTAAAAAAAAAAAAAGAAGGGAGTTTCTGGTTGTGCATAGACTACTATTGGATAAACCGGGTTACTGTGAAGAATAAGTACCTGTTACCACGGATAGATGAACTGTTGGACCAACTCAAGGAGGCGGCCTGGTTCTCTAAAACAAATTTAGCATCCGGATACCATCAGACTCCTATTGCCCCCAAGGATATCAGGAAGACTGCATTCAGGACAAGCTATGGCCATTATGAATTCGTTGTTGGCCTTACCAATGCTCATGCGGCCTTCATGAAAATGTTGAATGAGGTGTTCGAGATTGTCTCGAAAAGTCAGTGATTATCTTTAGTAATCATCACCTGATATGATGGAAGCCGATCATCAGAAACATCTGAGGGTGGTACTGGAAAGGTTAAGAGAGCGTAAGCTCTATGCCAAGCTGAGTAAATGCAGCTTATCGCAGAGATCCATCGGATTCCTGGAACATATAGGCTCAGAACATGGGGTCTCGGTAAATCCGGACAAGGTTAAAGCCATTAAGGAATGGCCTAGGCCTAAGAATGCCACAGAAGTGAGAAGCTTCCTAGGGCTGGCCCGATACTACAGGAAGTTTGTGAACGGTTTTGCGAGTATGGCGTAGGCCATGACTGTGCTAACCGGAAAGGGAGTTAAATTCGTGTGGTCGGAAGCATGTGAGAATAGTTTTACGAAACTCATAGACATGCTGACCAGTGCACCGGTCTTGGCTCTTCCAGAGGCCAATGAACTGTATACGGTGTACACGGATGCTTCTACCACAGGCTTGGGATGCGTCCTGATGCAGTAAGGGCGAGTAATTGCCTATGCATCAAGACAAATTTGGAAACATGAGGGAAACAATTCCACACATGACTTGGAGGTGGCGGCAGTGGTGTTTGCCTTAAATATTTGGCGATCTTATCTCTACGGGGTAAGGTACAAATCTTTACCGATCGTAAGAGTTTGAAATATCTGTTCATGCAGCCCGAACTCAATTTAAGGCAAAGGAGATGGATGGAGTTGGTGGCTGACTATGATCTAGACATAGCTTACCACCTGGGGAAAGCCAACTCTGTGGCCGATGTGTTAAACAGGAGGAGAACAGAAATGGAAGTCAGGAAAGATGCAGAAGTTCTAGTCAATGCCTTGTCCACCGATGTCGAACCTCTAGGCCTAAGAGTGGCTGACCAGGCTGACTTGCTCACGCGAATTAGATTGCTAAAGAAAAAGATGAGAATCTTAAGAAAGTATTCATCAATGGAAAGACAGAATACCAAACTTTTAACAACAGGACCATAATGGTAAACGGAAGGATTTGTGTACCAGATGATAAACTATTGAAAGAAGAGATTCTTAAGGAAGCATATCAATCTAAATTCTCCATACATCCCGGACTCAATAAGATATACCGCGACCTGAAACGGTACTATCATTAGGTTGGAATGAAATGGGATGAAGCTGAGTGGGTTTCGCATTGTCCAACATGTCAACTGGTTAAGGCAGAACACCAAGTGCCGAGTGGTCTGTTTCAAAGCCTGCCCATCCCGGAATGGAAATGGGACCACATAAATTGTGACCGGGTTACCCAAAACCGAAACCAGAAAGGATGCGGTCTGCGTTGTTGTAGACAGACTCACTAAATCCTCTCTTTTCATGGACATAAAGGAAACTGATGGGTGCAAAATTTGGCCGGGAAGTACATCAGTGAAATCGTGAGACTACATGGTGTGCTGGCTAGTATTGTCTCGGATAGGGATGGTCGATTCAATTCACACTTCTGGCAAGCAGTACATAAGCTTTGGGAACAAAGGTGAAGAGGAGTACGGCCTATAATCCACAAACCGATGGTCAGTCAGAAAGGACCATACAAACCTTGGAGGACATGTTAAGAGCCTGTATCCTGGAGTGGGGAAACTCTTGGGAAAGGTACCTGTGGTTGAATTTGCCTATAATAATAGCTTTCAGTCAAGTATAGACATGTCCCCATACGAGGCATTGTATGGGTGGTCGTGTCAAATCCCATTATGTTGGACCCAAGTTGGGGAAAGAAGCATAATCGGTCCGGCCATTGTGGATGACACTACCGAGAAGATTAAGTTCCTCAAGAAAAAGATGAAGCAGGCACAGGATTGGCAGAAAAGCTTTGTGGATCGGAAGAGGAAAGACATTGAGTTTCATGAAGGGGACTGGGTCTACCTCAAGATGATCACCTTCAAGGGCCGGGCTAAAGTATCGAAACGGGGCAAGTTGGACCCTAAACACCTAGGACCATTTAAGGTCTTGAAGAAGATCAAAGTGGTGGCTTACAAGTTAGACGTACTTGGGGAGATAGAAGCATTTCATGATGTGTTTCATGTATCCCAGCTCCGCAAATGCTTGTCTGAGGTTTGAATCCAATGTCCACTTCACCGCGGTGAGTTCTTCGTTTGTAGGCTTCTCGATTTCTCCGCTCTAGGAGACAAAGTCCCTAATCATCATCAGAAGCCCGACAGATTCATTGTGCTTTAGCCTCCTCTAAAGCAATCCTAAGGTAACTTCTTTTGAACTTTGGATTATATCTTCTTCTCCAAAGTAGTTGGGTTTTGGTTTTTGATTATGAAAATTGAACTTCATGTTCATTTCATCAAGTCTTACTTCTTCTTTTCTGTAAAGTCCCTAAACCTGACTAAGACCCGAGACTTGGACCATAAGACCAAAGGCTCAAGATTCAGTCGAGTAAAAATAGACCATAAGGGTTATGGTCCAGGTGTGTGCTAGCCAGAAATGTTACGAGTCTTGGCCGAGTTAGGAAAGGGTTGAGGATGGGAAAAGGTAGCTGGAATGAGCTCAAGGTCTAGTTAGGGCAGTGACACTCCAGCTCAGCCAGCTCAGTCAGCTCACCATCGGGGGTAACCGTCACTCCCCGGCCACTAGCTTGCCCAGCTACCACACCCGGCCACCAGCTGATCTGAGCTGAACGTCACTCCCTCCAGCTGCGACAGGGGAACATGTATAAGCGTGGAGGGGCATGAGGAAAGGGTGTCTGGTCGAAGAGCTACCATCAAACCAAGACAACCCTTCCCGAAGCATTGCGATTGTTTCTTTTGTGCCTGTTAGACAGGCTAGGCCACGACTATAAATACCAGAACCCCCAAGCCCAGTTTCATCATCAGTTCTCTGTCTAAGAAGAAGATAAAAACCTTGAGAGAAAGAGAGAAATAGAGAGAGAGAAACCAAGAAGAGAGAGAGAAACCAAGAAGAGAGAGAGAGTTTCTTCTCGGAATAAGGGAGAGACTTAGGCTGGAATGTAATCCAGAATGGAAGAAAATCCAGGCTGAGAAAAGGGGGAAGACACCGTCTCCCCTGATCATGTCTCTATGGTATGTCTTGACTCTTCCTTTCTAACCGTAGTCTAGGATCGATGGATTGCAACCATAGCGATCCAAGAACCGGTGGTGACTGGACCGGGTCTGACAACCTTTTCTTGCTCTCCTTCTCTACCTTCTCATACGGCTGGTTCATGAGTCTATGGTCTCGGCCAGACTCATGTATATGCGTTTGATCTGGTTTGGCGATCGATTTACATCGTACTGAGAGGTGCGTGTGAACGGTTGCGAGGGTCGGCTCACGTAATGCGCCTGGATCAAGGCTATGGGCCGATCTGGGATGAATCCATAAAAGAACCCTTGGCCGCACATGTTATGAATATGTGCTATGAATAGGTGAAATCTAGAAACTGTTGGTTGCCTATTGGAAATCCTTGATCGGAAACAATCTAAGGAAGAATGGACAGTTGGGCCGTAAGGGCTGTTTGTCTTGATGAATGTAGACAAACGTACCATGGTTGAAACCGATCCGCGGTTGGTGACCAACACATGGCCAGTAAAGTCATGTGGTCGAGCAGGCACGACTTATAAACTACTGCGTCCGTTTGGCGAATTACACCCTTTGAGTCAATAGCCATTACATTCGGTAGTAATAGGACATGATGAACCTGTGCGAGTGTGTAAGCATACCATGGATATTTAGATTCATGTCCATGGCCTATAAAACCTCTTCGGTCAGAAACCATTGTCCGGTTGTGTAACCGAAGCAGTGCCACGGTCGACCGGAAGGTCGATACGTGCGCAGGAGTCCTGCGGTCATTGGCCGTTGGTTCCTCTGGATAAATGGCTAGTCCATTTATCCCTAAGGCTTCCTTGTTGGTTACTTAGTCAGTAGGGCAGTTGCTTGAATGACTAAGTAACAATGGGGAAGGTCTTATGTTGGGTTAGTTAGGCTTCGGCTATACTAACAGGGTATTGGGTTCTGGGGAGCATATGCATAGATCAGTTACATGAAAGACCAAATATTGATATGCTTATCTCTTTTCAGGATAAGAGGTTGGTCCGGATATGGACCAAGCCTAAGTGCACGGCCCCCTGACGATGTGTGTTGTGTGTTAGGAGTTCTTGATCGAATAGGATCGGTCCATGTAAAGCTTACAGGTAAACTATGGCTTGTTGTATCGAATCCTTATTAAATCAATAGAGATCTAGAGTTCTTCTTGTGTCTATCTCCTTTAGTTCCACATAATATTAGATAGGGGAACCTCCTGGAATAGATTTGTTAAGTTGTTGGCTAGGGCCTTAGTCTCAAGGAGACTAAGAAGGAAACGGCCGCCTCGGGTTGTAAAAACCGGGTCGGGGTGTTTCATTTTTATACTTCATCTCTAGTGACTAGTAGAGATGCTGTAATCGAACTTGGCAATGAGCTAGTGTGCTCTTTTCTTTGTTTTTCTTTACAAAATATTGGGTTCAAAACCTACCATTCGGAGATTGATGAGTCGGAACGTGTAAGTACTTACACAAAAGACTTGTCTAAGGATCGTCAGAACACGAGAGCAGGTCGCCAACTCCCCTACGAGAAAATATGGCGACCTGGTTCAGAAAGAGGCAGGTCGCCGACTCCGTCTTACGAAAGATGGTGACCTGGTCCGCCAAGAGGCAGGTTGCCAACTCCGTCTTATGGAAGATGGCGACCTGGTTCAGCAAGAGGCAGGTCGCCAGCTCCATCTTACAGTATATGTCAACCTGGTCCAGAAAGAGGCAGGTCGCCAGCTCCATCTTACGGAAAATGGCGACCTGATCATAGTCTCAAGATATCAGAACACGAGAGCAGGTCGCCAACTATCTTCCAGAAGAAGATGGTGATCTGATCATAGTATCAAGACATCAGAACATGAGGGTAGGTCGCTAACTATCTTCCAAAAGAAGATGGTGACCTGATTATAGTTTGAAGACATCGGAACACGAGAGCAGGTTGCCAACCATCCTCCGAGAGAAGATGGCGACATGGTCATTATCTAGAAACATCAGTACACAAGAGCAGGTCGCCCATTCTCCCCCGAGAGAAGGTGGCGACCTGCAAGCATGCAGAGTATGAAACATCCCCAACTCCCACTAAGGCTCTGAGTATGGACCATATGACCTAAAGATAAGGACCGGGTCGAGCGAGATCAGTAATAAGGGAAATTGTCCATAAGGGAGATAGCCGGGAAGGATGTGGGTCTTGTATGAGCTAGATTAGAAGGGAAAGAGCTAAACCCAAGTGTAACAATAGCTGAGGACAGTTGGGGCAGCTCACAGTCCAGTATGGATAGTGAGACTCCAGCTGGGTCATCTGAATCAGCTCACGGCCAGCTCAGCCAGCTGGAGGGAGTGACCCGCAGCTGGGGTTAGCTGGTGACATAATAACCTAGGTGGGTCAGGTAGTGGCCGAGGAGTCACAGGAAAGGGCATTGGGAAAGGATGCGTGGTCGAAGGGTCACCACGAACCAAGGCAACCCTTCCCGAATGGATGCAACCATTCGCTTGTTCCTGTTAGACAGGCTAAGCCCTCGCTTATAAAAACCAGACCCCCCGTGCTTGTTTCATCATCAGTTCCTGCAGAGGAAAACCGTGAGAAAGAAAGAAAGAGAGATAAACCGATTTTGATCGGAAAAGTGAGAAAGAGAAAGACTGCGACGAGGAATATGTCCGGTGTGGAAGGAGTTCCAGGCATAGACAAGGGAAAGGACCATGTCGAACCTGATCATGTCTCAAAGGTATGAAAATGATGAATGAGGTTTTCCGGTATTGTCTTGACGAGTTAGTGATCATCTTCATTGATGACATACTCGTCTATGCAAAGACAAAAGTCGATCGTCAGAAAGATCTGAGGGCGGTACTCGAAAGGTTAAGAGAGCATAAACTCTATGCCAAGCTGAGTTAATACAGGTTCTGGCAAAGGACCATCGGGTTCTTGGGGCATATAGTCTCGGAAGAAGGTGTGACGGTGGATCCGGATAAGGTTAAGGCCATTAAGGAATGACCCAGACTGAAGTAAGGAGCATCCTAGGGCTGGCCGGATACTACAGAAAGTTTGTTAATGACTTTGCAAGTATGACAAAGGTCATGACTTTGCTAACCGGAAAGGGAGTAAAATTTGTGTGGTCGGAAGCATGTGAGAAGAGCACTGGTCTTGGCCCTACCCACCTGAGGCCAATGAACCGTATACGGTGTACACGGATGCTTCCATCACATGCTTGGGGTGTGTCTTAATACAGAAGGATCGAGTGATTGCCTATGCATCAAGGCAACTCCAGAAACATGAGGGAAACTACCCCACACATGACATGGAAATGGCGGCAGTGGTGTTTGCCTTAAAGATTTGGTGATCTACCTCTACTTGGCCAATGTACAAATCTTTACCGACCACAAAAGTTTGAAATATGTGTTCACGCAGCCCGAACTCAGTGTAAGGCAGAGGAGATGGGTGGAGTTGGTGGCTCACTATGATCTAGATATAGCCTATCATCCGAGGGAAGCCAACTCTGTGGCCGATGCATTAAGCAGGAGGAGAACAGAGGTGGAAGTCAGGAAAGATGCGGAAGTTCTAGTCAATATGATTGGGACTCTCAATCTGAATGCCTTGTCCGCCGATGTTGAACCTCTAGGCCTACGAGCGGCTGACCAGGCCGATTTGCTCACACGAATTAAGATTGCTCATGAGAAAGATGAGAATCTTAAGATGGTGATCAGCAATGACAAGGCCGAGTACCAAACTTCTAACAACGGGACTATAGTGGTCCATGGGAGAGTTTGTGTACCGGCTGATAAGCTATTGAAAGAAGAAATCTTAAAGGAGGCACACCAATCCAAATTCTCCATACATCTCAGACTCAAAAAGATGTACCGTGATCTGAAACGGTATTATCATTGGGTTGGTATGAAACGGGATGTTGCCGAGTGCGTTTCGCGTTGTCCAATATGTCAACTGGTCAAGGCAGAACACAAAGTGCCAAGTGGGTTGCTACAAAGCCTACCCATCCCGGGATGGAAGTGGGACCATATCACAATGGACTTTGGGACTGGGTTGCCCACAACCAAAAAGGATGCGGTCTGGGTTGTTGTAGATAAACTCACTAAGTCCACTCATTTCATGGCCATCAAAAATATTGATGGAGTGGAGAAGTTCGCCGGAAAGTACATCAATGAAATCGTGAGACTTCATGGTGTATCGGCTAGTATCGTCTCGGATAGAGATGGCCGTTTCACTTCACACTACTGGCAAGCAGTCCAGAAAGCTTTGGGAACAAAAGTGAAGATGAGTACGGCCTATCATCCACAGACTGAAGGTCAGTCAGAAAGGACCACACAAACCTTGGAGGACATGTTGAGAGCCTGCATCCTAGAGTGGGGAGATTCATGAGAAAGGTACTTGCCTCTGGCTGAGTTTACTTATAATTATAGCTTTCAGTCAAGTATAGACATGTCCCCCTGCGAGTTAGTGATCATCTTCATTGATGACATACTCGTATATGAAAAGACGAAAGCCGATCATCAGAAACATCTGAGGGTGGTACTCGAAAGGTTAAGTGAGGATAAACTCTATGCCAAGATGAGTAAATGCAGCTTCTGGCAAAGGACCATCGGGTTCTTGGGGCATATAGTCTCGGAACAAGGTGTGACGGTGGATCTGGATAAGGTTAAGGCCATTAAGGAATGACCCAGACCGAAAAATACCACGGAAGTAAGAACCATCCTAGGTCTGGCCGGATACTACAAAAAGTTTGTTAATGGTTTTGCAAGTATGACAAAGGTCATGACTGTGCTAACCGGAAAGGGAGTTAAATTCGTGTGGTCGGAAGCATGTGAGAAGAGTTTTACGAAACTCAAGGACATGCTGACCAGAGCACTGGTCTTGGCCCTACCCACCCGAGGCCAATGAACCGTATACGGTGTACACGGATGCTTCCATCACATGCTTGGGGTGTGTCTTAATGCAGAAGGATCGAGTGATTGCTTATGCATCAAGGAAACTCTGGAAACATGAGGGAAACTACCCCACACATGACTTGGAAATGGCGGCAGTGGTGTTTGCCTTAAAGATTTGGTGATCTACCTCTACTGGGCCAATGTACAAATATTTACCGACCATAAAAGTTTGAAATATGTGTTCACGGAGCCCGAATTCAGTGTAAGGCAGAGGAGATGGGTGGAGTTGGTGGCTCACTATTATATAGATATAGCCTATCATATGGGGAAAGCTTACTCTGTGGCCGATGCGTTAAGCAGGAGGAGAACAGAGGTGGAAGTCAGGAAAGATACGGATGTTCTAGTCAATATGATTGGGACTCTCAATCTGAATGCCTTGTCCACCGATATTGAACCTCTAGGGCTACGAGCGGCTGACCAGGCCGATTTGCTCACACGAATTAAGATTGCTCATGAGAAATATGAGAATCTTAAGATTGTGATGAGCAATGACAAGGCCGAGTACCAAACTTCTAACAACGGGACTATAGTGGTCCATGGGAGAGTTTGTGAGAGTTTGTGTACCGGATGATAAGCTATTGAAAGAAGAGATCTTAAAGGAGGCACACCAATCCAAATTCTCCATACATCTCGGACTCAAAAAGATGTACCGTGATCTGAAACAGTATTATCATTGGGTTGGTATGAAACGGGATGTTGCCGAGTGCGTTTCGCGTTGTCCAATATGTCAACTGGTCAAGGCAGAACACCAAGTTCCAAGTGGGTTGCTACAAAGCCTACCCATCCCGGAATGGAAGTGGTACCATATCACAATGGACTTTGTAACTGGGTTGCCCACGACCAAAAAGGATGCGGTCTGGGTTGTTGTAGATAGACTCACTAAGTCCCCTCATTTCATGGCCATCAAGAAAACTGATGGAGTGGAGAAGTTGGCCGGAAAGTACATCAATGAAATCGTGAGACTTCATGGTGTATCGGCTAGTATCGTCTCAGATAGAGATGGCCGTTTCACTTCACACTTCTTGCAAGCAATGCAGAGAGCTTTGGGAACAAAAGTGAAGATGAGTACGGCCTATCACCCACAGACAGACGGTCAGTCAGAAAGGACCATACAAACCTTGGAGGACATGTTGAGAGCATGCATCCTAGAGTGGGGAGACTCGTGAGAAAGGTACTTACCTCTGGCCACCCCATTATGCTGGACCCAAGTTGTGGAACAAAGCATAATCGGTCCGGCCATAGTCGATGAGACTACCGAGAAGATTAAGTTCCTCAAAAAGAAAATGAAAGAGGCACAGGACCGGTAGAAAAGCTATGCGGATAGAAAGAGGAAAGACATCGAGTTCCAAGAAGGGGACTGTGTCTACCTCAAGATGATCACCTTCAAGGGCCGGGCTAGAGTATCGAAACGGGGCAAGTTTGTCCCGAGATACTTAGGACCATTTAAGACCTTGAAGAGGATTGGATCGGTGGCCTACAAGTTAGACCTACCGGTGGAAATGGAAGCATTTCGTAATGTATTCCATGTGTCCCAACTCCGCAATTGTTTGTCTGACCGGGATTTGTTCGAACCTGAGTTGCCATCGGACTTGAGACCAAAGTTGACCTTGGAAACAAGGCCAGTGAGGATTGAGGACAGGATGGAGAAAGTAACCAGGAAGAAAACCGTTCCTATTGTAAGAGTAGTGTGGACTTGCAATGGGAAGGAAGAAATAACTAGGGAAACTGAGGATAAGATGAAGGCTGATTTCCCAGGATGGTTTGAGATGGCCATGCGGGAATACTAGTCGGATTTGGGGATATATCCCTCATCGGTGGGGGAGACCTGTAACGTCCCCAACTCCCACTAAGGTCCTGAGTATGGACCATATGGCCCAAAGATAAGGACCGGGTCGAGCGAGATCGGTCATAAGGGAAATGGTCTATAAGGGAGATAGCCGGCAAGGACGTGGGTCTTGTATGAGCTAGATTAGAAGGGAAAGAGCTGAACCCAAGTGAAACACCAGATGAGGACAGCTGGGGCAGTTCACGGTCCAGTATGGACAGTGACACTCCAGCTGGGTCATCTGGATCTGCTCAAGGCCAGCTCGGCCAGCTGGAGGGAGTGACCCGCAGTTGGGGCTAGCTGGTGACCTAGTGAGTTAGCTGGGTCAGATAGTGGCCGGGGAGTGACGGTTACCCCCGGAGGTGAGCTGGTGCGACAGGGGGAAGGGGTGGGAGAGTGAAAGGGCATGGGGAAAGGGTGCCTGGTCGAAGGGTTACCACGAACCAAGGCAACCCTTCCCGAATGGATGCAGCCATTCGCTTGTGCCTGTTAGACAGGCAAAACCCTCGCCTATAAATATCAGACCCCCCCCCCCCACGCCTGTTTCTTCATCAGTTCCGACAGAGGAAAACCGTGAAAAAGAAAGAAAGAGAGATAAACAGATTTTGATTGGTAAATTGAGAAAGAGAGAGACTGCAACCGGGAATATGTCCGATGTGGAAGAAGTTCCGGCCATAGACAAGGGAAAGGACCCTGTTGACCCCGATTATGTCTCAAATGTATGTCCTGGCTAACCCGTGTCTAACGGTCGTCCAGGATCACCGGTGGCAACCGTTGCGATCCCGGAACCGGAGTGACTGGGAAGTGTCTCGCCAGCTTTGTCTGTTCTCCCTCTCTACCTTTCTCGTACGGCTGATCGCTGAATCTATGGCTTCAGCCTAGATTCATGTGAAAGCGAATGTCCTGGGTTTAGGAATCAATTTTGGGTACACCTTAGAGTGAAAGTGAATGGGTGCGAGGGTCGGGTCGGGTAATGCTCTCCAATCATGGTCGTGGGCTGATCCGGGATTAATCCTTAAAGGACCCCTCGACCACACGAGTCATGTCCGGGTACCATGAATGGTTGTGAACCGGTTTCGCTGGTTACCTATGGGACTAGTCTGGATCGGAATCGATTTCAGATAGAATAGTCAGTTGGGCCGTGAGTGGTGCTGGTTCAATGCACGGTGACAACCCTCTTCGGTCGGTAACCATGGTTTGGTTGTGTAACCTTCATGACCGTTCAGCGAATTGCACCCTTTGGGTCAATAAGCCTTCACGGCCGAATTTCCAACTAGGACCCAAAGAACCGGTGTGAGTGTTGGCATGCCATGGCCGTGCTAGAACATGGCTATGGGTGACCAGACCTCTACGGTCACTGGTCCGGTTGAGTTAATCCGTAGCAGTGCTGCGGTCGGCCGAAAGGCTGATACGTGACAAGGAGTACCACAGTCATTGGCCGATGGTTCCTCTGGATAAACTGTTCGTCCGTTTATCTATAACGCTACCTAGTTGTTACTTGGTCAGTGGGGTGGTTGGTTCAATGACTAAGTACAACTGGGGAAAGTCTTAGGACCAGTTAGGATAGGCTTCAGCTACACTAACAGGGTATAAGGGTTCTGGGAAGCATATTCATAATTCGGTTACGAACTAGTCTGGATACTGATATGCTTATCACTTTTCAGGACATGAGGTTGGTCCGAGTACGGACCAATCCTTGGTGCATGGTCTGGCGGCCCCCTGATGATGTGTGGTATGTGTTAGGAGTTCTGGATAGAATAGGATCAGTCCATGGAAAGCATACGGGCAAACTTTAGCATGTTGTATCGAATCCTTATTATATCAATAAGAGTCTCCTTTTATCTATCTCTTTTAGTTCCGCATAAATGGTAGATAGAGGAACCTCCTGGAATATTTTTTGTTAGGATTTTGGATATGTCCTTAGTCTCATGGAGACTAAGAAGTGAAACAACCGTCTCTGGTCGTAGTATCCGGGTCGGGGTGTCAGAGTAGGTGGCGACCTGGTCTTGCAATGATCAGGTTGCCATTTCCTCACACGAGAGAGTGGCAACCAGGTCACTCGAAGGGCAGGTCGGCAAGCTTATCGTACGGCAAGTGGTGACCTGATCATTCACATATGCTCTTTACATTTTTCTTGACCGAACCGGTGAGCTAAATGTTTGGCTCAGCATCACTCGGCTTCGGAACAGCATTCACGATACTATTCACGAAACACTATTCACAGAACACTGTTCATGAACTGAACAGAAAACCGATGACCAGAAGATTTGTTCTAGTGTATTCAGGTTCGGAACACTATTCACAACAATATTCACAAACCGACCATAAGACTGGGAAAAACCCGAACAAGACAACGAACCAAACTCAAATCAGACTTGACCAAACGATGACGTGCTGAGAAGTTGGGCCGCGGATAAAGCCCGACCCCATCAAATTCGGCGGATTTCTAAACTTAACAATGTCCCACATTGATAGCAGGTATTCTCAGCATCCCAAGTAGTCCAATATATATATGGCAGCATGTATGAGGTTTAATCTATCCCATTCCGAGTACTTTGCACTTTGTATTGTAAGACTACACAACTTTCTGAAATCCTTTGCATTTGGCAAAAAGAACTTTCAATAAAAATAAACATTCAATCTTGGTCTTTGAGTTTTTATAAAATAGGATTTTCAAGCCCCTATTTATTATAAGTTATAATTATGTGAGTTTCCACTCTCATATTGTTGGGGTCAAAATCGACCCCTCGGGATTGGTAAGACGAAGAATCTAAGTATCGATGCAAAGGACTAGTCTCAAGATATCAGAACAGGATGACAGGTCGCCGGTCTGCCTTACGGGACATGGTGACCTGGTCCCGAAGAGAGGCAGGTCGCCACGTCCGTCTTACAGAACATGGCGACCTGGCGGACGTGGCGACCTGGTCCTTAAAAAGAGGCTCTCCATGGTTACTGCGTCTCACAATCCATCCAAAAACCATTGACTGTATTCACCAGAAGAATGACGATTACCAACGGATGCTCATATTTCGAGAAAAACAGTTCGGAGGATGAACACTAAGACCTGGCATCTCACAACCCATCCACAGCCGCTAACTGATCTCACCTGAAGAACAACTCTCTCTCTCTCTCTCTCGTGTTTTCGAAAACTTGTCTATTGCTGGCCACAACAAGACACCTGTAGTCCAAGCAAGGACTTTAACATCCAGAGACAGATAAAAGTAGCGCACTATAGAAATTTCCTGACTAATATCCGAAGGGTGTAACCTGATCGGGAATGCGGGAAGCGTCTGGATGATATTCGACTTAGCTTATCTTCCAAAAAAAGCGGAATGCCCGACAAAGCATCCTCCTTCAAGGACCCAAGAATCAAGTCAATCAAAAAGTATAAGGCAAACACAAAAGAGATCCAAGTTCAACACAAAAGAGTTCGTTAAATCCCAAAGAATCGGTAATACAACAAGGGCCTAAACGACCCAAACCAAACAGATAAAGTACAAATTACAAGGGGTGCTCTAATCAGAGCTAGCCCCGAAACACTCATTCAGAGCGCCGTGGTTGGAACCGCCAAAGTCCACCACTTCGACCTCAGCAGTCTCATCACTAATCGGGCCCTCGCAGAAAGCACATTCCGACACATACGGGGAAATGGGAGAAAACGCCAACTCCTTAATGAAATCATTAATGGCTCACTGGAAGCAGCCTACGTCACCCTTGTGCTTGTCATCCCATCCTTGAACCCTTGCCTTTTCCACAGCATGGCTCGAACCTCCCTCGAGATCACTAATCAAGAGCAAGTTCCCGGAGAACTCGGATAGATGCGCCTCTGCGTCTTGCGCCTCAGCCAACTTGATAAGGGAAGCTTTCGCCTTGTCTAGACAAGTGCGGTACTTTTCCGCCAAATCCCACCGTTGCTGCTTACGCGCCTTCGAGACGCGCCACCCACAGTGAGACTTCTCTTTCTCGAGCTCTTCCTGGAGAGCCGCCATCTTCAAGGAAGCTTTTTCCTTGCCCGCTTATACCATTCGGCCTTCTTCTCGGCTTTCTCGTATTTGGCCACAGACTTCTCATACTTGATCCTCCAAGATACTGGTCCCGACGGCATCGGGCATGTGGACCGACATGCTCTCGGCTTGGCTCGCGGAATCTCTCCGGCCGTGTTAAGTTTGGACTCCTTTTTTCTGGGAAAGTCAGCAGCGGATCACAAAAATCAGAAGTATTGACTGGAGCGATTCCAAGGGATATGAGTTGAGATTCCTCAAAAGACCCTCGTCTTTCCAATCAATTTTCTTTATGCAGATGATCTCGACCTCCTCTGGAAAATTGCTCGGCCAACTCGGAAGACGATAAGAAGCTGCAAAAAAAGGACAAAAGATAAACGTGTTAGGAAAAGTTTCGAGCATTTTAAAGAAAAACATAACAATCAAGCAATGTCCACTCTGGTGGCATCTACCAATAAGTGTCTGCTTGGACTGCATCTTGCTGCAAAATTCAAGGCCAACCGAAGCCCGACTTTCAGCAACATAAAAAGGTATCTTTCGGAGACTTGCAATTTATCTCGAACCTAACAGAGCTTTTGGCGAGAGGAGGCCTGACGGAGATATAGTAAAAACGGCTCTCTGTATTATATATTTTAATCTGGAAGTAGTTGAACAAACGAACCAACTTCAGATTCAATCCACACTCCATGTCGTGGACTGCGATTCCCACCAGGTGCCGTAGTGCTTGTGGAAAAAGCTGAGAGATCGAGATTTTGTAATAATCCAAATACTCGAGAAACAGCCTCGGGATTGGGAACCACAAGTAAGTCTTCCAAAGAAAAGCCTCGTACATAGGAAAGTATCCCGACGGACATCTGTCAATGTGGTCTTCATCTCTGGGAAGCTTGAATATAACGTTGTCAGGAACGTTACATCCACACCTTAAATCAAGCAAGGAATATTTAGTGCATCGTGTAGCGCCCAAAGGAACGTCCTTCTTTGGCCCCGCCCAAGTTTGCCTAGGTCTCGGATTCTTGCTCTTAAAAATCGACGGTTCAAAGCCCTAGTAGACCGCACATTCGCCAGGAGAAGCAGGTTCTAGTTTGATGAAATCATCTTCCGGAAAGAGTAAGTCTGACACTCTGGCATTTGGCTCACTCCTACTCTCGCCTCTAGGCAGATCACCATTGTCTCCTACCAAGGGCAGCACGCCACCGTCTCCGCCTATAGGCAGGTCGCCTATACCATAAAAGGAAGGCCGCTCGCCTTGTTCAACGTCGATAGGCAGCTCGCCTCCTTTAACATCGCTAGGCAGCTCGCCATTGTCACAAAAGGAAGGCAGGTCGCCCCTTCCTCTGGGACTGGGCAGATCGCCATTTCATACCCTCCAGAGCAGCTCGCCATCTTCCCCAACCAGGGGCAGGTCGCCATATTCGTCTCTCCAAGGCAGGTAGCCGTGATCGCCTGCTTCATCCTGAATCAGTTCCGCAGCTATCCTGTTGAAGCTTGTATCGAGGCATGGATTGTAGTCAAACAGAAGATCAAGTTTGAACGGAACACAGGGAAAGTTGAAGTCAAACTCGTAGGAACCGAGTGACGAGCTTGGGTTCCTAACGTGATCGCCATAAGGGGTAGACATCTAACACTCAACAAGAAATCAAAGGACATAGAGAGAGAAACTATCTTAAAGACTTGGAGAAAAAGTGAAGTTGTAAAAAATGAAAAAGGAGAGAGCTCTTCTTATAGAAAAGAAGGCACAGTTTCCTGTGGAAACATAGTGGGACCGTACTCATTCGCAAAAGAAGTAAACAGATATATGTATACAACAACAGATAAAAACCCACCCTTTGGGATTGGTACGAAGGATGATGAGGACACAGGAACACAAGCTCCACCCGTACCAGCCGTGAGGCAAGGACCAAGGACCAGATCAGGGACTAGAGTGCTACGAGAAGAATTCAACCCGGCCATCAAAGCTCTACTAAGTATTCAAGACCTGGAGGATTCATTACATCAGCACCACAACTTCAGGACCGTAGTCAAAGAGCAAAGGAGCACCGAAGAAGAAGAAGCTTATATTATACAACTCGGACCAACCCGCGAGCTCCCCCTTCTCGACCACAACAAGGAGGTTTCCTTATTCACAATATCATCCACTTAAGAGGCGCCAAGCCATCTCAGCCGTCTAATGCATCAACGGCCACCTAGACAACACACCAAGGTAAGCAATGAACACATTTAATACTTGACTAACTTGGTTTTCTGTCTTTGGTTTGTTTTGAAGGTTCGATTCATAGCAATAAGTTTTGTAATCTTATCTTTTCCTTTTAGCTTTAAGGTCGAGTCTGTACTTGCTTCTTTAGAGTCCCAGAATCGTGTCAATTAATGTAGTTACTTCAAGTCCCCTAGAAGGGCAAAGCTGCATTGAACTCCTTATAAAGTCCCCTCTAAGCAGCCGTGTATTTTTCACCTTCATTCTAATAAACATCAAACTTTCTTCAAGAAAACTCGCTTGTGAAAACCCTTGAGAGCTTGGTGAGAAGCCGACCTCTTGTTCAGTCTTATCAAAGCTTGCCCCATAGAGCTTTGTGGGGACCGTCCTTATCCCCGCGTTACTCTACCGTTCCCATCGATCGCTTAGCCAGGGAGAGTTACACAACCAACTGGCCGAGTCCCATCCTCCTACACTTTGACCCATCCTCTTGCTCCGCTACAAATTACTCCTATCTTGGCTTCTCGGATGTCTTGATCACGTACTCACTGCCCAGGTCGTTGTTTCATTAAAGTGGGAGCTCTAGTAGATGATAGATTGGCTGCCTTGTGCGGAAAATTGTAACTTTGGAGGATAATGTCAAGTATCTCACAAAATGCCTACAACAATATGAGAATAAAGAAGCTGCAAACTCGAAGGAGGAAGGGAGCAATGGAGCGACAAGAAATGATATGGTAAGTTAGCACTTTTTTCTATCACGTAGAAGTTAATTAATTAGTGTGAACTAGAACATATTGTAGTAATGCTGGTTTATGTGTGTATGTTTATAATGGCTAGTAATGTTTTATTGCTCCTTTATGTGTTGTATCTTCTAGTGGTTTGTAATTAATTTCTATAACTCTCATATTTTGTATTAATGTTGGAATGTGTTGAACTTGTGTTCATTTAAAAGTTTCGTTATATGATGAGTTTTTGCTATACAATGAGGTAGTAGCTTTTTGTTACAGGATGAGTTTTTTGTTAATGATATATTGGTTCATTTTTTGGTACAGTCGTTGCTGGTTCAATCCAAGGCTACATCTAATGATGATGCTCCCATACATTGTGTTGTGAAAAATGCAAAACCGAGTCAAAATAGAAGTAAGAAGGTTCAAGGACTGAAGAGACCAAGGAAAGAACCAGGTGTAGCCAAAGTTGTGATACCACAGCTTCAAGATGAAGATCTTTCAGATAGGGAACATGGTCCAACGCAAGATTTAAAAATGTTGGTCTGGAATTAGATGCTATAATGGAGTCTATAAGGATGCTGGACAATACACCTTTACAGAAACAAGACCATAATTGGCACAAACCCAACAGCCACCCTTTGTAGGAAATTCCACTGTGAAGCGCATCATCTCTGGCATAACCTTGTCAACCGATGCTTATGACCCCTTTCCTGTTGTTGAGAAAAGAACAAAGGACCAGCTCTTGGACTTCCTGCAAGTGGATAAGTAATCTCATACCCTTTTACTTCTGTTTTTAAATCGTTTCTAATTGAGTTTTGTTTCTCAAATCGTCTCTATATTTTTTGTTTTCTAGTATGAAACCATACTCAGCTTCGGATTCAAGTGTGGACTTCTATAAACAAATCATCACACCGCGATCAAACTGGCCCACAAAAACTTGTGGGTGGTTGAATGTCGTGGTGACTACTAGTTTGTAATCCATATGTTTCTATTAATAAATTTTCTTTTCTTTTACAACAAATATTTGCTGGAATGCATATGTGTCACAAGAGGTCAATGCGTGAACCATCACCCTATCACTCATCAAGGATAGCTTTCTTAGACCAGTGGTTTGTAAGCAAAGGAGTTTCATTAAAGATTGGTGGGATTTCCCAGAGTATTACAAGAAAGCCATCAACGGTATACATCCTGATGATGTAGTTACTAATAAGAAATGACTTATTGAAGTTGACAACTTCTATGCTTGTCATTTCGTTAACGATAACCATTCAGTTGCACTGGACATTGACTTGGTGAAGGGGGAGATACACGTTTATGACAACATCTTGTCATTTGTGAAGGATGACAAGGCAATACTCAACAGCTGCAGGCCATTCACAAATATGATCCCAGCTTTGTTTAACAACATGGTTCCGGACACAATCAGGAAGACGTCAAACAAGAAATTCACTGTAAAAAGACTTCGCAACGTGCCACAAAATAAAGATCCAAGAGATTGTGGTGTTTACGCTTTGAACTACATAAAATGCCTTGCTATTGGCTGTACTTTTGAAGGCCAATTGGATAGAAGCAATCAACATCTAAGATTTAAGTTAGCGGCTGAAATATATAATGAGTGTGGGAGTCGAAACTCACAACTAAATTTAGAAAGTTAAATTTTAGGGATTCTGAAATTTTTAGAAAGAATTCGAAAATAATATCGTAAAAAGAACTTTATTTCCTTGTTGTCGAATAATCTTTTCGTACAATATTCATAAGAAAAAGTGGTATAATGCCTAAGCCGTAAAGTACGAGAAATAGAAATGATTTAAAAGTGAATACAACTGTGTTTATATATACTAAGAAGTCTAAATCCTCAAAAATAAATCTAAGCGATATGAGACGTTGCACCCTTCTCCTTTGCTGCTGTTTTGACCTAATGCGGCACGGTCACCGAGTTTCCTCTCTTCCAGTTCGGCCTATATGCCTAATTCGGCCCAATCCAATCTTATGTCTTCGGTTTGATCATTCCTTCGGTTTAGTCGTTGTTTAATGTCTCGACAGTTTTGTGATATTAGAACAGCATGTAGTTTTCCGTAAAACAACATGATGTTTTACGAAAATGACATGATGTTTCCGAAGAAATCTTCGAAGACAAAAGACTTAGTTTTAGATTTGAACACTTATATGAAACGTGTTTTCCACTCAGGCGATACGAAGAAAGTGACTCGGAAAATTCACGAAGCCAGTTTGGAAATGTTGATAATTCATCTCGGAAGATAAGCTCCAGCTATGAAATAATCAACATTTCTTCTCGGCCAAAAGTCTTGCTAGGAGAATACGCGAAGATTTGATTTTTCCAAAACATTGTCTATGTTCGTTTCGAAAACTAGACAATATCGTATTTGTCATGGAAAGGACAGTTTTCTTGTAAAGCTTTTGAAGTGATGTTTTCCCGAAAGGGAGATGGGCATAAGTTTTGAAAATTGTTGTTGTCGAATAAAAGTTATCGAAAACACTTTTTTTGGAGAAAGGTTGTCGAAACAGTTTTTGGAGAAAAGTTCCAGAAAACAGTTTTCAGAGAAAAGTTGTCGAAAAAATTTTCGGAGAAAAGTTGTCGAAAACGGTGTGTTCGGAGAAAAGTTGTCGAAAACCGTTTACGGAGAAAAGTTGTCGAAAACAGTTTACGGAGAAAAGTTGCCGAAAACAGTTTCCAAAGAAAAGTTGTCGAAAACAGTTCTCGGAGATTCAGCCATGTTCAGCTTGGTAGTATGTGTTGTTCAGCACTGCCGAGATGAATTCATCTCGGCATGGTTCATCTCGCTAGGAGTGTTGCTTGACTTGGCTGAGATTAATTGCATCCCGGCAAGGAGTGTTTCTTGCCTCGGCCGAAATGAATTTGATCTCGGCAAGTAGTGTTGTTTCACTTGGCCGATATAATTTTCATCCTGGGAAGGATTGTTTCTCGACTTGGCCAAAATAAATTTCATCTCGGCAAGGAGTGTTTCTCGATTTGGCCAAGATGAATTTCATCTCGGCGAGGGTTTCTCGACTTAGCCGAGATTAATTTCATCTCAGCAAGGAGTGTTTCTGGACTTGGCCGTGATGAATTTCATCTTGGCAATGAACGTTTCTGAACTTTGTCGAGATGAATTTCATCTTGGCAAGGAGTGTTTCTGGACTTGGCCGAGATGAAATTTGTCTCGGCAAGGAGTATTTCTGAACTTACCCGAGATGAATTTCATCTCATCAAGGAGTATTTCTCGACTTGGTCGAGATGAATTTCATCTCGGCAAGGAGTGTTTCTCAACTTAGCCGACATGAATTTCATCTCTGTAAGGAGTGTTGCTCAACTTTGGCCGAGATAAACTCATCTCAGCATATTAAGTCGAGAGGTGGACGCAACTCATGGTTTCTTCGTATCTGAAGTTGACTCGGATATACTTATCTTCCGACTCTTGGATTTCTTCCGATGTTTAGGCTTTTTTAATCGTTAATCTCGAGAGTGTGGATTTTGACCCTAACAGTTAGTTTAGTGGAACCAGTTTTTGGTGAATATGAGATCGAGCCTTTTCCTCTAGGAGGAATTGGGTGTAACATGTTGAGTTATTTTCTTGGAGAGGAGATAAGGGAAGTTTGAGGAGCTGTTTTTCTCAGAAAGGTTTGGCATAGTGTTTTGCGTAAAGTGCCACATAGTGTGTGTTTTGCGTGAAGAGCCACATGGTGTCTTCGTTGAAAGTCGTTGACATGTTGTGTTTGCTTAATTCACGACTGAGTACGAGGTTGGCTTTTGTTGAAGCAATGCATAAGTATCCTTTTTGGACAGGTTTTGTTGGGTGTGCTTTGCAGCCTTTATGCTTTGTATGACCCTTATTTGGCCTTTATTTCCGAACTTGACCGGGTTTCGCCTGGGTTTATGTATGATCTTTTTTGCTTTCATTTTACTCTCCGCGTTTTAAGAGTTGAATGACTTGTCATGATTTGATATGTCTATCAAGGGGCGCTTTGATTAATGGTGTAGTTGTCGGTTAGGGTTTGTGATCATTTCGTCTTATAATCATGTCTTTTAAGCGTTGAAACATGTTTATAATCTCATGCTAGCTGGTGGCCGTAGTATTATGTTTCTGAGATGTCGTAGACCAGTGTATCACGAGGTCTCTGCAAGGTTCCAGAGTTTTCTTCGAGTTTCAATAGTTGCGAGCTTTCGACTTACGGTCACTCTCTAGGATAACCTAATACGAATACCGTTCAGGATATACCGTTCGGATATTAGATAAGGATATACCTGACCTTTATTTATATAACACACGTTTTAGATTTGTGGGATCCCTTTCTTTGGTCCGTTACGGGATGCTCAGAGTTTGCTTGTTGTGGCCAGCAACAAATGATATGTGACAATGTGACATGACGAGAACTACTTATTTCGTTGTCTGAGATTCACAAGTTTTGTGGTAAAGTGTTCCTTTTTTTGGGAACTGATGGCAAGTTTTGTTATTTCGCTGATAATTTTAATCACACGAATTCTTTCCGAGAAAAATGTAAGTATAATTTCATATTTCTGGAGTTGACTCAACAAATATTTTCAGAAAGTTCCAAAGACAGAATTTTTCTTCCTTGATAATTTTGATCCCTTGTTTTGCGATCTTGTGGCCGTCACTGGCTTGGATTGTCTATGTTGGGTGTTTTGTCGGTTTTGATGGTTGACCTGTCTGTGTTGCTTAATTGACAGAATTCAGATTGTAAAGGTGTTGTCATAAGTTGCAGCCGTTTGGTGTGTAGTTCCTATCTTACGGTCTACCCATGGCCAGCAAGCTCAGAGGCTCAATTAAACCGTCTAGTTTGGACGACTTGTTTCGTCTCGGGAGTATCTTGGTTCCTGCGAGTATCTTGGTTCCTGCTCGGGATCTTGGCTAACTTCAGCTTAGAGCGCGAGCAACTCCATCTCGGCACTTGAATGATTTCATCTTTGCCACGTCGAAGCTTGATTCCATTTTCGGCCGAGATGAATTTTCATCTCGGCCAAGGCTTGATTTCTTCTTCAGCAGAGATGGATTTTCATCTCGGCCAAGGCTCGACTTCATCTCAGCCAAGTCAAAGCTTGGCTTCGTCTTTGTCAAGATGGATTTTCATCTCAGCTAAGTCTTGATTTCTTCTTCGTTAGAGATGGATCTTCATCTTGGGCAAGGCTTGACTTCGTCGTCGCCCAAGATGGATTTTCATCTCAACCAAGTCAAGGCTTGGTTTTGTCCCTAGCCGAGATGGATTTTCATCTCGGCCAAGTCTTGATTTCGTCTTCGGCCGAGAAGGGTCTTCCTCTCGGCTAAGGTTTAATTTCGTTTTCAGCCGAGATGGATTTCCATCTCAGCCAAGTCAAAGCTTGGTTTCGTCTTTGGCCGAGAAGGATTTTCATCTCGGCCTTCTCTTGATTTCGTCTACGGTCGAGATGGATTTTCATCTCGGTCAAGGTTTTACTTCATCTCAGCCAAGTTAAAGATTGGTTTCGTCTTCGGCTGAGATGGATTTTCATCTCGACCAAGTCTTGATTTCGTCTTCGGTCGAGATGGATCATCTCTTTCATTTTCAAAGCTTTGGTTCAGATCCTCATTGAAGGTTCTTGAACAAGCTTGTAGGAGAGAGGGTGGCTGTAAAGGCTTCACCTTTGTGTTTGATTTTAAATCAGTTTTGGTTTTAAAAGGTGAAGATCCTGATTTCGGTTTTGTTCTCAAACACTCTTAGTCTCATCTTTCATTTACTCTCACTTTAAAGCTTGGTTGAAAGATTCAAAGTCTGAAGAAGCCAATGCTTGAGGGAGGGAGAGAGATTAAAGGTTGTTTGAAGAACTTTGGTTTTAAACCTTTAAAGAAAACGTTTTGCAAAAGTTTCTTTTCAAAAGTGTTTTAAATGGCTTTGCAAAATCGATTTGAAAATGTTCTTGAAAGGTTTTAAAAGTTGTTTTGGTTGTCAAACTCCTCAGCCTCATCTACCCATTTTCTCTCATTAAAGCTTGGATGAAAGATGCCTTGCTTGAGGGAGGGATAAAGGAGGTTTGAAGACATGTTTGTTTAGCATTGGGCTGGTGGACAAATTTTTTTAATCCATCAGTCCCATTGATCTTAAGACCAGCAAACAATGATTGTTTTGCTTTGTCCATCTTGTTCAGTCCTTGTAGCACCATGGTTGTGAGATTTGTGGTGTTCTTGGCTGTCATTTGCTTCCGCTCAACTCAAGAAAACAGAGAGCAAAACTCTGTCCATAAGAACTCTTGAGCAAACTCTTATTCTCCATTCTGGTTACTCATTCTCCATTCTGGTTACTCATTCTCCAATCTGGTGACTCATTCTCTTACTCTCCATTATTCTCTTAAACTCATGTTACTTATTCTGCATTATTCTCTATACTCTTGTTGCTTATTCTCATATTCTCTTGGTTACTCATTCTCCATTATTCTGGTTACTTATTCTCTTATTGTCTTGTTATTCTCTATGATCTCTCACCATCTCTTGTGAAGAACTGTTTCAGGTACAGTCTTAAAGATGGTGTTGAGCTTGCTTGCTATCTCAAAGAAAAAGGCAGCAAGATTGATGGCTTAAGAAGGCGCAGCACAAAAGTTTGGGAGTTAGAACCAATGGCCTCAGCTTCAAGAAAAGACTGAAGGAAGGTGCTGAATCAACTCGCCAAACCCATGCTTGGAGAATAGAACCAATGACCATTAGCTTCAATGAAGGCAATGGAAAGTGTTGAATCAGCTCAAGCATGATGTGGGCGTCCAAGCCTAAATCACTTGCGGTTCCAAGATGGAGTTCAAACCGCTTGTGATCAGATTGTTTTGGCGGTTCCAAGATGGAGTTCAAACCGCAGACATTCAAGGAAGTGGAATCCGCTTCCCATTCAGCCCATTTCAGACCTCTTCTTCAATGCAAAGGCTGTACTCTAAACTTTACTCTCATTCCATTATGTTAAACTCATTACCTTAGTTCAGATAGCTTGTTTATTCTCTCATTTGAATTCTTAACTTGTGGCATTTAAACCTTTGATATTCCTCATGGCATATACTTAATCTTTTTTTCTTTATCTCTTGTTTAAGGGAAAAGGAGACCATGAGAGCCTCAAAGAAGTTCAAGATTCCAAGAAAAAGGATTCAAAGGAAGAAGAAGTCAAGCCATGAAAGGAGTGAGCACTTGAGAAGAAGGAGCCGGTATCATTTCATGCCAAGGTCGATGCTATCCCAATGCACTGCATTGGCTATATCTTTTTCCCTCATCATGGTTTTATCCCAAGTGGTTTTCCATGATGAGGTTTTTAATGAGGTAGTTCTTTGCGGGTTGCAAGCTCGGCCTTTGGTCCTTTAAGGCGTCCCGACGACCAAGCTTGAGGGAGGGTGTTAGAGTAAATAAAGAAGAGAGGTCGGAGAGGCCGGAGAGGCCGAGTCCGGGCGTGCAAAGTCCGGGCGTGACTTCCGGAGAGGCCGTGCAAAGTCCGGGAAAGACTTCCAGAGAGGCCGGCCGTGCAAAGTCCGGGCGAGACTTCCGGAGAGGCCGTGCAAAGTCTGGGCGTGCAAAACTCGGGCAAGGCCGTACATGTCCGTAAATGCCGTACATAAGCCGTACAATTCGTACAAGGAGGCCGTACAATCAAGACTTGGTGTGACCAATGTCCGGAATATCAAATGGAGGGTCCGTGCAAAGTCCGGGCGTGCAAAACCCGGGATGTGCAAACCCCGGGACATGCACAGACAAAAGGAAGAAGATAAGGAAGGAGTTAGCTGGCGACAATGAGCTGTCCATAGTCAAAGATGCCTTATGCTTTTACTTTAGCATATTCCTTATGTTTTGAATAGATCCTATGTCTAGGTTCAATGAATCTCTCTTATGTCTTTCTCTATATAAACAAGCTGTAATCACTTGTAATCTATCAATGAAATAAGAGGCAAACTTCTGTCCATTTCATATAGCTTCATCTTCTTTACTTGCTTAATCAAACTTGTTGCAATGTAGAGAGAGGAGGTTATGCGATTTGGGGTCTGCCTTAATGGCAGACCTTTGTTTGTCCATTCAATCATTTACTCACCAAAACTCTTCTCTCTTTATCTAAGCTAATCTCTCTCTTTCCCCATCACACAGCCGGTTCTATCATGTTCCCTAAGCTGTTGTGAGTGGCGGATTCAAGGGGAGTTCATCACAAGTTGATGTTCTCCTCCATTTGTGAAGATTGTGAGCTCATGTCTTCCTAAAATCTCTCAGCCTTGTCAGGGAGCTATTCGTCTTCTCCTATTCCTCTGTCTTCTTCCGCACAGCTTCCATCATGGTCTTTAGCTCCGGGATTGAAGCTTTGGCCACCTCCGCACAGCCTACCTCCTGCGGCCGTGGGATTGCTCTGAGAGCTTACGCCGTCTCTGTGCGCTCATCCCCGTGGAGAGTCATCTCTTTCGATCTCGTAATTTCTTGCTCTTAAGAGTAAGAAAATTTTTGAGTTCACACAGACGGAACCAGTTTGTGAGAGTCGAAACTCACACAACTAAATTTATAAAGTTAAATTTAGGGATTCAAAATTTTCCGGGAAGAACTTGTAGAAAGAGATCGTAAAACGAACTTTATTGACTTGTTGCCGAATAACCTTTTTGTACAATATTTGTAAGCAAAAATTGTCTAATGCCTAAGCCGTAAAGTACAAGAAGTATGGATGACTTAAAAGTGAATACAAATGTGTTTATATATACTAAGAGGTCTAAATCCTCAAAAACAAATGTAAGCGATGTGAGACGTTGCACCCTCTCCTTTGCCGCCGACTTTGATCTATGTGGCACGACTCACAGGGTGCAACGTCCTCGTTGCACACCAAGACCAGTCCCTAAGACGCCTCCCAGGTCAGCACTGGGAAGGCTAACCTGTCTCTGATACCACTTATAACACTACAACTGCCCTTACCAGTGGGCCCCCACGTCCTCTCACTAGGTCCATGGACCGGCCCACCCCTGTCCGACGGTCGGAATATTAATCGGGAGGTTTGAAAGTCATGATATACTGATTCTGCAATCACCACGTGATCGTTTCCCGTGTTTCGGCCTCACTCACACGATACCACGAATGACTTCGCGGTAGGTCACCCATCCTTTGACTACTCCAGCTCAAGCACGCTTAACCATGGAGTTCTCTCCGGATATATGACCGAAAAGGGAAGTGCACTTTGGTGACATAGGTAGCCAAATCAATTCTTTTAACCTTCCACATAAGTTTTCATATATATCACAAATCGGGATGTTACAATTCACCCCCACTCACAAAGTGCAATGTCCTCATTGCACACCAATACTAGTCCTTAAGACGCCTCCCAGATCAGCACTGGGACGGCTAACCGCCTCTGATACCACTTATAGCGCCCAACCGCTCCAACCAGTGGGCCCCCATGTCCTCTCACTAGGCCCATGGGCCGGCCCACCTGTTGAGGTCAAAACCCAACCCTCGTAGATTGACGGATCGAGAAGTCCAAATATTTATATGAAATGATTAAGCGAGGACCAAGCCAGCTAGCCAACTTCCTCCAGGAATGGCTGAGCTATCTGGAAACTCATACGAAGACATTTAAACTCATACAAATACAGAAAACTCGTACGAAGGCAGGAAAACTCATACGAAAACACACAAAAAAAACTCATACGAAGATATGAAAACTCATATGAAAGCCTCTCAGGCCGCCAGTTTGCCTCCTAGGCCGCCAGTTAGCCTCCCAGGGCGCCAGTTTGCCTCCCAGGCAGCCAGTTTGCCTCCCAGGCCCCCCGAGTCTTCCCCTTGGGCAGTCTGGCATACTCTCTCTCAAGGACCAGGCCGCCCGTTTCTTTTCCTCGGACCAAGCTGCCAGTCTCTTCTCCTCAGGCCAGGCCGTCAGTTTCCCTTCCTCGGACCAGGCCGCCCGTTTTCTTCTCCTCGAACCTGGCAGCCAGCTTCCCCTCCTCGAACCAGGCCGCCCGTTTCTTCTTACACCAGCCCGCCAATTAGCTTTCAGCTCGGTGTTCATCCCTTCCAAAGAAACGGGCAGGCTGAAAGTTCATACGAAAGAAATGGGCGGGCTGAAAGTTCATACGAGAGAAATGGGCGGGCTGAAAGTTCATACGAGAGAAATGGGCGGGCTGAAAGTTCATACGAGAGAAATAGGCGGGCTGAAAGTTCATATGAGCGAAATGGGCAGGCTGAAAGTTCATACGAACATTTTATGGCGAGCTGAAAGCTTGACTCAGAATCGCTTAGGTCGGAACACTGTTCATTTGGGATTATCCGTAAAACACGATTCACGAAACACTGTTCACAAACCAAATAAAATCGGAAAGACGAAGATTCGAATTAACGTAAGATGGATCTGGGTTACTGTTCACGGGAGTGGTTCACGGTACTGTTCACGTACTGATCCAAAAACCGGGAAAAGAGTCCAAGCAAGCATTTGAACGTTTACGAGATTTCTTGTACTTTGGCAAAAAAGATCACCTAATAAAACAAACTTTCTATCTGGGTCCTTGAGTTCTTTTACAATAGGATTTTCGAAGCCCCATTTTCTTAAGTTTTGATTGTGTGACTTTCGACTCTCACAGTTTGGCGCTTCTGTGGGGACGAGAAATATTATAAACCCTAAGGACAAAATGATTAGAAAAAGAAAGCCATGTCAAAACAAACGATGGACTGGAGCTATACGGAAGAAGTCTGGGGCAGTACTATCTCATTCAGAGGAAGTGAAGCCGCCGGAATCGACCACCCTCACGATGATCCTCTTCTCATTAGCCTTTCAATCGGAGACCATGACTTGCCAAGAGTTCTAATCGACACGGGAAGTTCGGTGAACATTGTATTCCAAAAAACTCTTCAGAGGATGAACACTGGGACTTGGCATCTCACAACCCATCCAAAGCCATTGACTGGTTTCACAGGAAAGACGACAATGACAATCGGAATGATCCAACTCCACGTAAGAGCAAAAGGAATGAAGAAACAAATAGAATTCTCGGTGGTGGATCACCCAGAAATTTGCGATGCTATCATAGGAACACCATGGCTAAACTTAATGAATGCTATTCCGCCGACCTAGCACCTTTGCCTCAAGTTCCCGACCCCAACTAGAATTGAGACAATCTGGGGACGACAAAGAGATTCGCGAGCTTGTTTTCTAACGGAGCACAAACTAAGAGGACCAGTGACCGATCAGATGCTCAGACAAAACGCAGAAGGACGAAGGAGGAACAGCAAATCACAAAGCTGGAACAAAAACTGCTAATCGAGAAAGTCCGAAAGACGGAGAAAGATCCCCGGTGCGAACCAGTGATCTCAGTATGCATAGTTGAAGAGCCAATAAAATCGGAGTTGATTTCTCTCTGAAAGGAAAACATAGGCGTGTTTGCATGGGCGGCCGAGGATATGCCTGGGATCGAAATCGGCAACACAAGCCACGATCTCAACGTAGATCCGACCTTCAAACCAGTTAAGCAAAAAAGGCGGAAACTCGGCCCAGAACGACCCCAAGCGGTGAACAACGAGGTATAGAGATTGCTGAAAGTCATATCCATCATGGAAGTAAAGTACCCCTATTGGCTCGCCAACCCGGTGGTAGTAAAAAAGATGAACGAGAAATGGCGAGTCTGCGTCAACTTCATATATCTAAACAAGGTGTGCCCAAAAGATAGGTTCCCACTCCCGCATATTGACTCGTTAGTCGAGGAAACGACCGGGAATAAAGTATTATCCTTCATGGATGCATTCTCCGGATATAAACAAATCATGATCAGCCCAGATGATCGAGAAAAGACCGCATTCATAATAGATCACGGGATATACTGTTATAAGGTGATGCCGTTCGGACTTAAAAACGCATGAGCAACGTACCAAAAACTCGTCAACAATATGTTTGCTGAACAGCTTGGAAAGACGATGGAGGTTTACATCGACGACATGCTGGATAAATCTGTAGAAGAAAAAGATCACGTGAAACATTTGCGAGAATGTTTCGAACAGCTCAACCGGCACGACATGAAGCTGAACCCAACAAAGTGCAGGTTCGGAGTAACATCGGGAGAATTCCTCGGCTACCTTGTGACGCATCGAGGAACAGAGGCAAACCCAAAGCAAATCAACGCTTTGATAGAGATGGTTTCGTCGAAGACAAAAAGCAAAATCCAGAGGCTAACTGGACGAGTCGCGGCGCTGAACCGATTCATCTCAAGATCAACGGACAAATGTCTACCCTTCTACGACACACTTAAAGGAAATAAAAAATTCGAATGGACGGAGAAGTGCGAGCAGGGATTCCAAGAGTTAAAGAAATATCTGGCGAGTCCGCCCGTCCTAGCGAAACCGGTCGAAGGAGAGCCCTTATTCTTGTACACGGCAGTGTCATCAACAGGAGTAAGCGGAGTACTTGTAAGGGAGGATCGCAACAAACAAAAAATGATCTTTTACGTACGCCAAACTCTGACGGACATGGAGACTCGGTACCCATTAATGGAAAAAGCGACGTTGGTGGTGGTGATGACAGCCCAGAAGTTGCGACTCTATATTCTGTCGCACACGATCATCATACTTACAACTTACCCCCTCAAAACAATCTTGCATAGCCCAAGTCATTCAGGGCGACTAGTAAAATGAGTGGTAGAGCTAAGTGAGTACGACATGGAATATCAGATCAGAACATGCGCCAAATCCCAAGTTCTGGTGAACTTCATAGTCGAACTACCAACCGCGGGTGTCGAAGAGCCAACTCCAAACTATGTTTGGACACTTCACGCATACGAGTCATCGTCAAAGCAAGGTTCGGGAGTTGGAGTGCGATTAACAACACCCACCGGAGAAATCCTGGAACAATCATTCCGACTACTGTTCAATGCTTCCAACAATGAAGCAGAGTACGAAGCGCTGATCGCAGGATTAAGACTCGCCCTTGGCCTTAAAATCCAGAACCTCCAAGCATACTGTGACTCCCAGCTGGTCGCAAACCAGTTCAGCGGAGAATATGAGACAAGGGACGATCGGATAGAAGCATATCTCAAGATCGTCCAGAGCCTAGCCAAACAGTTCAAGGAGTTCGAACTCACAAGAATTCCCCGAGGAGAGAATGCCCCAGCCGACGGATTGGCAGCCGTAGCATCAACCTCAACATGGGAGAAAGACGAGTCATTCCCGTAGATTTCATCGAACAACCAAGCATCGATCCACCCCAAATCGCAAACCTTATACGACAACCGGAAGGTGGCGAAGAAGGAGAGGAGGAACCTTCGGAAGAAGAGATGGCGACCGACCCGCAAGAGGAATACGGCTGCTATCGAAAATGGACGGGTCCAATACAAACCTACATCATGCACGGAGAGGTCCCGGCAGAGAAATGGGCGGCACACAAGCTGAGAGCTCAGGCCACCCGTTTTATCCTGATTGATGGGAATGTCTTTAGGTGGAGGCTATCCGGACCATTGATGGCATGCATAGAAGGCGAAGAAGCAAGAAAAATCATGGTATAAGTCAATAGTGGATCATGTGGAACCATTCTACAGGAAGAGCTCTCACAATCAAAATCAAGCAGCACGGATATTACTGGCCGACAATGGTGAAACGCTGCGAGAAATTCTCCCTCAAGTGCGAGAAGTGCCAGAGGCATGCACCGATAATCCACCAGCCCGCAGAAGTCCTTTCGTCGATCTTCGCACCTTATCCATTCATGAGGTGGTCGGTGGACATCGTGAGACCGATGCACAACTCGAAGCAGAAAAGATTCCTACTGGTCCTAACAGATTATTTCTCAAACTGGGTCGAGGCAGATTCTTACGCTAGTATCAAGGACGCTCAAGTAGAACACTTCGTGCAGAAGAATATCATCTGCAGGCACGGAGTACCGTACAAAATCGTCACCGACAACGTCTCTCAACTTATCTCAGCCCGTTTCGAAGGATTCTGCGAGAAATGGAAGATACGGCTAAGTCAATCAACACCACGTTATCCACAGGGCAATGGCCAGGCCGAAGCAGCCAACAAGAGCATCGTCGACGGACTTAAAAAGTGTCTCAGAGAGAAGAAACGACGGTGGGAAGACGAGCTCGAAGGAGTCTTATGGTCTCACCGATCGCGCTAGTTTACGGCGCCGAATGCGTCGACGATGTATACTTCCACAAATTATTGCCTCTTGGCACACATCTTACCGTCTGTTACTGATCACAATAAGAAAAAAAATGTAACCATGGTTCTTTAAACATCCATAGACGGATAAAATAAACGCGCTATACAAATTTCCGGATTAATATCCGAAAGGCACAACTTGATCGGGAATGCAGGATGCTTCTGGACGATATTCATTTTAGCTTATCTTCGGGAGAGTTTCGTAGATGGGAAATACTGCGGAGCGTAAACCGCGAAATGAGCTCGCTATACCCAGTAAACACCATCCTTGGAACACTGGTCTTACCACATCTCGCGAACAAAACACAAAACCGGCCCTGGTATGAGATTGTAAACACGTTAACTGTCAAAAACCGGGTACATGAGTGGAAAAGCCGCAAACCCTATAACTAGACAAAAATTTAAACCCAGCAAGCCACTTTACGCTGGTCAAACGATGCATTCGACCCAGTAAGGAAGACTTTCCTAAACATGCTGATACTCGGATCACAGCGCCCGGTAAAGAATTATCATCAAACCAACTCGGAATTAATAAAACGCCTCTCGGCAAACTGCGAGTGTATACAAAAGGGTTCGGAGCAAGCCGCTAACTTCTTTCGAAAGAGGACCGGCGACCTGCTCGGATCTCAGAGCAAGCCGCCATTTGATGGATTGACCAGCCCGCAGAACACCCAGGCCGCCACTTGCTGCATGATATGTGCCAGACCACCACTTGCTCCGAAGACCAGCACAACATCCTATCCATGGTCTTGTTATGACAAACCAAGCCATAAAAACGGCAACCGAAAGAATCAAAGCATTTTCGTGTTAAAATCTTTAAGTAAGAACAAATCCAAACCAAAATCAGTTCGGAACATTGATGAGAAAAGCGCGAAAGCCAAAAAAATGAACTCAGAAAAAGCCCAACAAAGCTAAAAGCTCAAAGAAAACAAAAGCCAATAAAACTAAGAATGACTCAGACCGAACGCCTTAGCAAGGGCAAGATCCGAAATCCCGGAAACTCCATCATTCGATCCAGCAAGATCAGCTACTCCAACCGCCACAACCTCTTCTTCGACTGATTGTGTGAGTTTCGACTCTCACACCACCCCTATTCGACGGTCGGAACGTTAACCAGGAGGTTTAAAAGTCATGATACACTGACCCTGCAATCACCACGTGACCGTTTCCCGTGGTCACCCATCCTTTGACTACTCCAACTCAAGCACGCTTAACCTTGGAGTTCTCTCTGGATCTGCAACCGAAAAGGTAAGTGCACTTTGGTGACATAGGTAGCCAAATCAAATTTTTAACCTCTCCACATTTCATATATACCAGAAATCGGGATGTTATAGATATACTGAAAAAGCCTCCTCGGGCTATATCTCTTGATTGGAAATAGTTCAGCAAGTAACTCAGCTCCAAATCTAATCCGCATTCTATGCTGCGGATCGTCATTCCCACCAAGTGTCGTAATGCTTGTCGAACAAGCTGACAAATTGAAATCTCATAGTAATCCAAGTACTCGGGAATCAGCTTCGGAATCGGGAACCAGAAGAAAGACTTGCAGAGCAAAGCCTATTACATGGCAAAGTAACCCGACAGACATTTATTGATCTGATCTTCATCACCGGGAAGCTTAAACACAACCCCGTCGAGAACGTTACATCTATACCTTTGATCAAGCAAGGAATCTTTCGAACATCGTGTGGCTCCCAAAGGGACATCCTTCTTCAGGTCTGTCTTCGTCCACCTAGGTTTCGGACATTTACTCTTAAAACTGGGCAACTCGAAGTGACAGCGGGCTGTACACTCTCCAGGAGAAGCAGGTTCCAGCTTGACTAAATCATCTTCCAAAACAAAAAAAATCGGGCACTACGGCGTTCAGCTCGCCCCATTTTCCACCTCTAGGCTGTTCACCGTCATCTCCGACCAAGGGCAGCTTGCCCCTTTCTCCGCCCCTAGGCAGGTCGCCATCATCTCCAAAGGGATGCAGCTCACCCCTTTCTCCGCCTCTAGGCAGGTCGCAATTATATCTGGAGGAAGGCAACTCGCCCCTCTACCCGCCTCTAGGCAGGTCGCCGTTATCCTCAAAAAAGGGCAGCTCGCCGTCTACTCTTCTCCACAGCAGCCCGCCATCTTCTCCAAGTGGAGGCAGATCGCCATGCTCCCCCTCCCAGGCAGGTCGCCACTCTCGGGTGTGCTAGCTAAATTGAACTCTGCAGCTATCCCGTCAAAGCTTGTATCAAAGCGCGGGTCAAAGTCGAAAGGAAGATCTATCTCGGACGGGACGCAAGGAAAGAACACTTATGAAATAAACTACGAACTTGGAGTCCTAACTTACTCACTATGAGGGCTAGACATCTTACACTAAGAACAAGAAACCGAAGGACATAGAGAGAGAAAGTAGAGAGAAGGAACTATCATAGAAACTTGGAGAAGAAATGAAGTTATGAGAAATGAAGAAGAGGAGGACTCTTCTTATAGAGAAGGGGCCCGGTTTTTGATGAAGACATAGCGGGGTCATACCTCCTATTCCAAAAATATATACAAAAATGACAATAAAAGCTCACCAGCCTCGTATTTGGAAAAACCCAAAGCTCGCATGTTCGCATACATCTTACCATCTCGGTTCGTCAATCTCAATTAACGCTTTGCTTAAAGCTCATTACTCCGACAAACGGAAGCAACGAGCTGGGGCTAACTGTTGGGGTCAAGACCTACCCTTCAGAGATTGATGAGCCGAGAAGTCTAACTACTTACACGAAAGACCTTTCCAAAGACCATCGGAACGTGAGAGCAGGTCGCCAGCCCCGTCTTACGGAATATAGCGACCTGGTCCAGCGAGAGCAAGTTGCCAGTGATGTCTTACGTAAGATGGCGACCTAGTTCAGGAAGAGGCAGGTCGCCAGGTCCGTCTTTTGGAAGATGGCGACCTGGTCCAGAAAGAGGCAGGTCGCCAGCTCTGTCTTACGGAAGATTGCAACCTGTTCCAGCAAGAGGCAGGTCGCTAGTGCCATCTTACGGAAGATTGCAACCTGATCATAGTCACAATACATCAGAACACGAGAGCTAATCGCCAATTATCCTCCGAAAGAAGATGGTGACCTGATCATAGTCTCAAGACATCAAAACACAAGAGCAGATCGCCAACTATCCTCCGAGAGAAGATGGCAACCTTGTCATTTTCTGCAAACATCAGTACACAAGAGCAAGTCGCCCTCTCTTCCCCAAGGGAAGATGGTGACCTGCTAGCATGCAGAGAAGGTCGCCTACTCTTTCCCAAGAGAAGGTAGCAACCTGCTAGCATGTAAAGCAGGTCGCCATTTCCTCACACAAGAGAGTGGCGACCTGGTCACTCGAAAGGCAGGTTGCCAACCTCATCTTACTGCAAGTGGTGACCTGATCCATCGCACATGCTCTTTACGTTTTTCTTACCCTAACCGGCAAGCTGAAAGTTTGGTCTAGTGTTACTCGATTCTGGGACACTGTTCATGGCACTGTTCGCGAAACACTATTCACGAAATACTTTTCACAGAGTTGTTCGTGAGCCAAAAAATTGATCTAGTGTGGTTCACTTTCAGAATTTTGTTCATTGAACTGTTCACAAAACTTTGTTCACAAAACCGTTCGTGAACAGACCACAAAACCTGGAAAGAAGCCAAACAAGATGAACCAAAATCAAATCGGACTGGACAAAACCCGAGACAAGCTGGGTCAGGACAAGACCAAAATGACGACGTGCTGAGAAGTTGGGCCGGGGATTAAGCCTGAACCAGTCAAAGTCAGCGGACTACTAAACTTATCAATATCTCACATCGGAAGCAGCTCTTCTCAGCATCCCAAGTCATCCAGTATATATAGGGTAACATGTACTAGGTTTAATGCATCTCATTCTGAGTACTTTGGATTTTGTATTGTAAGACTATACAGCTTTTACGAAATCCTTTGTATTTGGCAAAAATATCATTCAATAAAAATAAACTTTTTTTCTTGGTCCCCCATTTATTATAAGTTTTGATTGTGTGAGTCTCGATTCTCACAATTGTATCGAAATCTGAGATTATGTAGGCATTGGGTGCTCTCTTAACCAAATGAATGCATCACCACCTCCAAATCGTACAAGTATATTATTGTATAGATGATATGTGCAAATTTCCCTACTGGTTGTGAGATACACCTATGCAATGGCATTCCCAATAGATATATGCATGTCTGAAATAATCGTAAGCCCCTCGACATCTGGATCACGTAGTTTAACTGCCTGAAAAACCATTCTCAAGATTTTTCATTTTCGGTGTCAACTACAGCGAATGCTATTCGAAATAATTGAAAGTTCTCATCTTGTGTTGAAGCAGTTAGTAGAGTTCCTTTATATTTCCCCTTTAGAAATGTTTCATCAACAACGATCACCTTTCTCATGAAAGGAAAACCATTCATGCTACCACTGAATGCCATTATCAACTTCTAATCGTGTTAGTGTTCCAGGATTGGCTCTTAGAATCATGTAGATACACTTAGTCAAATCTGCATACCCACTCTCTGGAGAACCCTCTAACCAAAATGTGCATGTAATAATGTTCAACGAGCCTTTCAGTAATCCATATATTTTAAAATAAAACAACAATTTTCCCATTAGTACCAAAATAATGAGCATTAAGAATGTCAGCAAAATGAAAAGATACACTCACCATGATACCAAACCGCATGGTCATAGCCTTCCCAACATGTACTGGCAAAACCTTTGGCCCTGCACCACCAACGTAATCCTTATACAAAATTCCAAGTATCTCTGGAGTTGTTTGCTGGGGACGGGTCGAACTCTCAGTTATGGAACAAGTATATTCTGCAACATACACACAAACATAAAACTGAGGAGAGTCACCAACTGGTGAACCTCGAGTCTCCATGTGCATCCTTCCAACCAACACTTAACTACAAGAAGATAGGATATGAGGACGCTCCTTTGTCCTTAAACCTTCTCTCCTTCAGTTCAACACAAAGTCGAATTTGTTCCGATTTGAGTAACGTAAAAAACCTTCAAACTGTCTACTACTATCAAACTTAACCAAAGGAGTATTTTGAGGTAATTTAGCCAAGACCTTCTTCGGAAACCTTAACACAATTCAACATCATACAATCTCCATTCCACATTATAATTATCAATGACCATACGGATGAAATCTTTATAACCAAAACCATCGTTTGTAAGCATAATTCTACTTTGTCATTTCTGATCAACATGGAATATCCATCTGTTCTTCTCGAAAATCCACTTACCACATACAATAATAATTGGTTCCATAGAAAAAGTAGTTAAGAGGAGAAAATTAGTGAGAAAATAGATTTGGATGATATCTATCTAGAAACCCATATTACAAGTGTTGCACATAGTTGTCGAGTTTTAGGGAAAGGAAGAGTTAGAAAAAGTCGAGAGTCCCAAGTTAGAAGACGTGGTACCGTACTTTTTTTAGGGAAAATTCATGTTTTAAATTAAAAACAAAAAATTGCCACCACATAAACACATAAATATACTACCAAAGAAAAATAAAAATATGCCAAAAATTTCAAAAGTTAACCATGCCAGCGGCTGACCAAATTAATATACTCGATATTTTCCTTTTATTTTAGGGTGAAATCTGTTTTTTTTTCAAAAAATTGAAAATTCAAAACTGAAAAAACTGCCATCACATTAGTAGGATAAATATGTTGTCAAAACAAATAAATAAATAAATAATAAAAAAAAATGTCAGCAAAATCTGTTGTCAAAAGAAAAAATGAGAAAATGCAATTCTAGTAAAAATAAAACCTGCTGTCAAACGATTTATAAATCTGTCATAAAATTAAAAACATGTCGTTAAACTAAATTTGCTATCAAGTGAAAACAAAAATTTGTCAGAAAAGTTAAATTTGTGTGATTAATCTGTCACAAATTTTAAATTTGTTGTAATGATACTGCAGACTTTTTATAAAACTGTCATAGAAAAAAAAAACATGTTCCTCGTGCCATAAATTTTCGAAAAAAATATGTCACTCTAATAAAATCTGCCACTTCATTCCGCAGATTCTGTAGACAAATCTGTTGTTAAAAATAGTCTGTCAATTCATAAAAATCTGTCATCAAAGCAGTTTTTTTTTTTTGAAATTTTGGTGGTAATTTTCGTAAATATTGATTTTTTTTTGCTGAATTGGAAAAAAAAGGTAATTATATGACTGTAATTATTTTTTTCTGTCAAAGCTTATGAGGGTATTGTAGCTATTTATACTTCTTTATTTGTAGTCAATAATTTAAATAAAAATAAAACTACTAGTAATTAACATCAATTTTAAAATTAATCTAGTTTTTCCTCCAACGAAAAAGAAAAATAATGAGACTTTGATAATCATCATCATATTCACAAATACGGAAGAAACAAAAAACATAGTTTGTAGCCAGATCTTCTTTCGTTGCTGTGAAAGATTTAGCGGATGAGTAAAGTATCATCCGTTGGATTCTTCATCTTCCACATTAAAAAACAAGATGACGAAAAACTCTTAGAAACTTTGAAAAAAATGTAGAGATTTGAATCAAATTTTCTGTAGATTTCGAGTTTGCATGACGTACAAAGCAATGAGATAATACAAAAGTATAATGAACATGGTTTAATGTGATCTTTGTTTAGTGTGGGCTGCAGTTCTTGGATTGATAAGCATGTGATCTTATGTTTGTCAAGCTTTTTTTCTAAGGCTACATTCTTTGTTTTGTTTGAAAACAAATAAATATATTAAGTACGGGGGAATCGATAGAAGTAACTTTTACATGTATTGGTTTTATATAATATCTCAAGAGGTTTTGGCATGGTTTTATGTATGTAGAGGTAGTTTTCTCGTCTTTTTTGTATTTTGAATCTAAGAAGATAAATACATCAAAAGGATATAAAAAGCAGAAATATAGGAGCACAACACAATCCAAACTTGATTTAAAAAAAGAACCAACTAATACTTCAAAACCACACAAAATACAATTTTCAGCAACATGATAGATACAATGTACCAAAAGTCCAGCTTCGGACGGAGCTCTTCCAATATCCGGTTTTGGACGACGTTTGGTGGCCATGAATCCCCTCGAGTAGTCTTTTATATGCAAATTGATTCAAGTCATTTTAGTTTGTGGTCAGAGAGACACCTGTTTTAGTAAATACATGTTAATGTGACCCTTAAGAGAAGACTGTGGAGGAATAAGCCATTCACATTAGCCAATAACACCTCGGCCTGTGCACTCCAAGTCTCCAGAACGAGGGCACACTTTACCTTGGCCAAAAATCAAACTTCTTATTTTTCTGTTCTACCTTGATTGGAAAGTCATAAGCTGATAGAGTTGTTATCTGGTCTTGAGTGGACCGATCTCCAAGTTCTATTATGATTGCTTATACACTTATATAAGTATTTAAGGGATTAAAACTCTAAACACATCACTTATCTGACCAAAGAGACAAGTGAATATTGGTTTTGATCTTTTAGTAGGACATATCTTATTGCCATGTGTAAAAATTTGATTAATAGAATAAACTTTTTCGTTAGCTTGTTCTTATAGTTTTAGTTTTAAAATAAGTCTTAATTTTTATGTAAAGACAAAAGTTTTACAACTTTGGCAATAGTTAAGCAATTGTAAAATAAATAATTTATATATTAGATTTGAATATAAGTTACATATTCAGTTCTTTTTCTTATTTTACAAGTATATAAAACATTGTAAATATTATATATATATATATTTGTCATGGATGCTGAATTTATCAACTATTCAGTTTTATACAATAAAAATAATCTTTGGTCATATTTTATATTTTATATTTATGGTAAATAATAAATTGTAGTCAAAATTTAAAAGTTTTAGTCAACCTCATTTGGACATACAGAATATTTATTAATGATAAATAGAAAAAGAGAGGTTGGGTTGAATATTGATATTTTACTCAACAAAACTCATATAAATAGAGTCTTTTTGCAAATATATAAAATTATTGTAACACCATTTTTCTCAATAAAAACATCTTTAACTATTTTCTTTGCATTGAAAATTTTGTTTTCTAGCTCCAATATTTTGGCCAAGCAGGGTAAATTATTTTTAATCAGTTATATATCTTTGATAATTTAAAGAATAATGGTTAAATATTTTCTTTTCATAAACATTTAGTATATATACAATGTCTCTATATATATTGACCTGGTTTGTAAATATACAAAAATCAAGCAAGCAAAATATCAATGTATTGTATCATGTTTACGATCTTACGGAAATAGAATATGTAACAATTACTGCATAAGCCATTATTATTATAGTAGACAATGTGACATTACAAAAGGTGGCAAATAACCACAATGTTGTTGTTTTAATTATAGAAGTATACTCGTCTAGTAATTGATAATTAAAACATTATGCTTTTTGTACTATTTTAATAGATGAACTGATACTCTTATTTTTTTTTAAAAATTATTATCTTTATACAAAGAATATCTTTGAAATCTAAAACAACTTATAAAAGTAATTTGGCCAAGTACTCTTTTTCAAACTTCTATAAAGTTTTTAAATTAATCATTAATTGTATTACTTCCAATTCTATTATTGTTAATTCCATATATGTATTCATATCCATTATGTTAAAAACTAATAATAAAATTTGGATATTAAGAACTTTAAATCATAGAACAGTAAACTTTTTTGTTTTGATTTGAACAAATACAATTATTTATTAAATATTGCAATGGATTAATATTTCTCAAAAAAAAATCGCCTTGAGAAGAGCAAGAAAAACAATAGTTGGTCAAAAAAGAAAATTACATATATATAAGAAATTATAGATATTATGCAGAAATTAAAAGAAGCTTATCATGATGGGGATTGTATTGGCAGAAGAAGATTCATAATATGTGGTATCAGTTAAGAGATCGTAATAAAAGAAATTTCATGCTTTAACTAAACAGTGCAGAGTTCAGAATAAGATTATTGGTTTACATAATGCAGGGAGAGATTGGGTTTCTTCGGATCCTAAGATAGAGCAGGTAGCAGTACACTATTTTGAAGATTTGTTTACTTACACTTCTCCTACTGACTTTCAAGAGTTCATAATCGAAGTTTCAGCTTCAATTACGGGTCGGATGAATGAAGAACTTATTTTGATGGCTACGGAAGAAAAAATACAGTCAGTTTTATTTATGATGTATCCAGAAAAAGCGCCTGGTCAAGATGAGATGACAGCCTTATTTTTTCAGCATGCATGGCCTATTATTAAAAAAGATATATTGGAGTGGGTTAATAATTTGTTGCGGACAGGGAATTTTGATAAAAGGTTTAATGTAACGAATATTTGTCTGATTCCAAACTCGGAACATCTGAGTAGAATGACAGAGCTGAGACATATCAGCCTATGTAATGTGGGGTATTAGATTATATCAAAACTACTTTTTCAGTGGCTTAAAAGGTTTCCGCAGAGCTATTTCTGGAGACGTAATCCGCTTTTGTGTCAGGACGGCTCATCTCGGATAATATCTTAATTGTGCAGGAGATATTTCATGGTTTAAGGACTAATCAGTCTTGTAAAAGCAAATTCATGGCAATTAAAACAGACATGAGTAAGGGTTATGCTCGGGTGAAATTGGCTTACATTGAGAATCTTCTCAAGAAAAGTGGATTTTTCAGAGCTTTGGATAATATGGATAATGCAATTTAATATAAGATATTCATGAATGGTCAACCACAAAGTAATATTATCCCCGAAAGAGGTATTGTCAGGGAGATCCATTATCTATGTATCTCTTTATTTTATGCACGGAGGCTTTAATAACAAATATCCGAAAAGCAGAAAGGATTAAGTTAATTACAAGTTTAAGGAAAGCACAGAAGCTTTATTCCTTTCTGCATACCTCTTTGACTGTTACCAGAACCCCACCAAAATTGGACAATTACACTAGTGCGTTTGGTAGTTTCTTTTTTGGGTAGCCTAAAACTAAACATAATATGTATAGTGTTGCCACTGACTTTATCAACACCTCTTTTTCTCCTTTTGATAATAATTTTGATGTCCAACCATTTACCTTATTAAATTATGGTGATACCAAGTGTAGATTTGATTTCCTTGCATAACGAAAGATCAACTTTATGTGCAAATTGCAAAAATGATTTTGAAACATTAATCTATTGATCCGAAACTCTTTCACATTAACTTCATATTCGATTCGTACTAACTATATTAAAATCCAATTATAAAAATGTGAGTAAAAAGTTTTTATATCAAAGAATTGGGAAACATTGTGCTATCAGAAATGGACAATCACAAATATTCATTGAATACTAAAATAGATGAATATTTCTCAAAATATTTTGTTGATGTTCCTGCTCGAGAAGGGGGGAAAAAATCAATCATTGAACACAACAAAACTATTGTTTTCATATATATATATATATATATAAAGGAGATTTTATTTTAGGAATATATAATCTGATTAAATTGGAGGAAGAGAAAGAAAAAAAAAGATTATTTAGATCAAAAACAAAAAGACAACAAAAAAGATATTTTGATAATCATTCACAAATACGGAAGAAAAAACGATAATGGGTCTAATTGGTAAACTCTTTAGCAATTGTAAAATTTATATTTTAAAAAATGTTACTAATTACATAAACTGTTAAACAGTTATAATTACTCACTAACAGTTTTTTTCTCACATTTTTTTCTCACATTTTTGCACTATTCACTAATAGCTTACTGCTTCCGATAACAGCTAAAATAACCGTTCTACTTTTGTTTACCAATCCGACTCAATAGTTTGTAGCCAGATCGGTATAATTTTCCACCCAAAAACCTAAAGCGATGGCCATAGGTAACAAACTTCGGTTGGGTTCTTCTCTTAACCTTATTATCATCCGCTAAATCTTTCACAACAACAGAATGTCACCGTCCCACCATTGTCCACAAACTAAGCCTCAATATATTTCATGACCTTTGGTTCAACAAGGTACGAAATCGAGCTTGATTTTGAATCTGAACACCACCTGGATCTGATTGTTCTTTATAATTGAAATTAAACTCTCTTTTAGGGAACTATGTTTTGATGACAGAGAGAGATTGTCTTAATCTTAAGGGACTACTTCCACCTAATTGCATATATTCTGAACAGTAAATTTAGTGTTTCGGTAAGTTACGACTGGTGTTTCTTGTTTATTAACTAATAAGCGTCTTTTGCCTTATTGACATTATCAGTTTTAGGAAACAGAAACTGACTTGAAGAAAGTAGAGGAGCAAGCGAGAGATGAACCTTATGATCTCAAATGCTCTTTCAAAATGGTGAATTCTTAATCGTTTGCATGACCCAAATGAGACCATGTACTATAATGTGAACTCCACTTCCTCTCTTTGTCAGAAGTTAAGAGAATGTCTACGATTTGGTTTGTTTGATGCTAAGATTTGTGCAAGATTTGCTTACATATCTTGTTTGGTTCTATCAAGAGGCTATTTTCCTTCATTTTGTATTGTTTTATGTTATGCTTATTTACCGCTAAAATTGATTGGCTACTTATTACTTAAAAACCAAAATCATAGGTTTTCTTTCGTTTTAGTTTGATTCAACTTCCATAAATTTCAAGTGCACCTTTTCGATTATAAGATTTAGATTCGATAGCCATATTATACTTACCTCATTTCTATATGTTTGCAGGTAATAAATTTGGGTGATAATCACAACCCATCAGCCCCCAGATTGATCGCCCCACGCTTGCTTGAGTTTATGATTGTACTAATCGATTATCTGGTTTGAATAAACTCCAACCTGAAGAAAAATGAGGATTAGCGATCAAAGTTTACACTAACACATTTTTATTTTTAAAAGAACTTAAGCAGCAAGGAACTAAGTATATCATAGTCTCGGCATGGGCCAAATCACAATATCCCTCCGCATCGAGCATTTCATTTAATATTGGAAATTCTCTTGTCGCACCTCTAATTTTCTGAAACAACTCGTCACACTCATCCTTGTATTGAAAGGAGAAAGCGTGAGGATTGTGTGTTTGTCGCTTTTTAGCTGCAGGCTCCTGAACTTGGATCCGGTTTTCCAACGCTCTCTTTTGTTCACCTTCATCAATGACGACAATAGAAGACAGAACATTATGGTAATCAACTGCAGAAGTATTAAACAGCCACCAGGGACTGCGCCTCTCAACACCAGACACATCCCTTTCCGTATTTTAATATATTATGTTATAGTTTTCAATTCAAGAGCTTCATAAGAGCAAATCTTGTTTTGTATTTGACATATAGAGAAGATTTTGTAAACCCTTATAACTTTTGTATTGATTTTTTTATTATAAATTACTGTATGTATTACATCTCTCATTTGTTCATCACATCCATGATTGAGAAGTTACTTTGCTATATTGTTGTTAATCAATTAGTTCATGAGTTGTTAGTTTTATCCGCTTGAATTATGATTTTTTATTGGATTTTTTTCATCTGTATTTATTTTCATTGCTGGATTCTTTTCTGGAAAACCAGCATCTGAATTAGGTTAATATACTCTCTAAAAGTTGTGTATATTGCATAGACTTATATTTGATGAGCAATGTGTCATAACTAACTAAAACTGAGTTGCAGAGTATTATGAACAATTAAATGATGTATGAATGAATGCATGTTTTGAACTTGTAATAAGCAATAAAATTAGAGTCTATTAAGTTATTAAAATATAATGTTTGGATCCAAGATAGAGGGAAGATTATGCATTCATCTCTCACGCTCAAGGACAAGTTTTCCTGCATATTTATATTGCTTACTTTATGAATCTCGACAATTTGCCATGGGTGTAGTGTTCTCTTATTTTCTTTAATTGTTTATTTGCTATTTTTTTACTCTAATTTAGTTTTTCACATTCATTTACAAAAACCAAAACTTCTTATTTTCTGCTTTAACTTGATTCAAAATTCGTAAACTCTTAGCATAGCTATCTGGTGTTCAGTGAACTGACTCTTTAAGTATTATTATGATTGCTTATGCACTGATAAAACTATTTAAGGGATTAAAACTTTCAATATGTCACTTATCCGGAAGAAGAGACAAGTGGATATGGGTTTTACTCTCTTAGCAAGGCACATCTTATTGTCATATGCAAAAAAAAATTGTTCAAAGAATAATTTCTCATATGCTTAATTTTGTTCTTATAGTTTTAGTTTCCCAATAAGTCTTAATTCTTAAATAAAAAGATATATTTTTGCACGAATTTGGCAATCGTAAAATAAAAAATTATATATGAAATTTGAATATAAAATTTCATATTCACTTATTTTCAAATATATAAAACATTTGTAAATATTTTATATGTGTCATGTGTCATGCATGCATGGTTTATCAACTATTTATTTTTATACCATGAAAGTTATCTAAGGTCTTGTTTTATGTTTATGGTAGATAATAAATTTTAGTCAAAATTCGAAAAGATTAGTCAATTTCATATGAGAAATACATAATATTTATTAATGGTAAAAATAAAAAATGACAGATTCGGATATTTTACTTAACAAGAATCATATAAATAGAGTTTTTTATAATGATCTCAAATTATGTTAATACAATTATTCTCAATAATAATTAATAGTTAAATATAATGAATATCACAACAAAATCTGTAACTATGTTCTCTGTGTTGATATTGACAATTTGGTTTTGAACCTACAATATTTTGGCCAATCCAGGTAAATTGTTATTAGTCAGTTATTATTCATCGTTCAGAGAATAATGGTTAAACATTTTCTTCTCATAAAATATGAAAATTGTAATAACCATTTTTATGTATATAAATATTTTTACATATAGAATTCTTGTTTTTTCAAATGTCTTAAATATATATACATTTTAACTTTGTTTGTATATTTCCAGTAGGCTTGGGTGTTTGGGTATCCGTTGGGGTATCCGTTCGGGTTTGGTCGGGTTTTTCAGACTTTCAAATTTTTGGATTTAGCCTCATAGGATCCATTCGGGTTTTATAAATTTTCGGGTCGGGAATGGTTAGTAATTTTTCGGGTTCGGGTCTATTTTAGAATACCATACAAATCCCATTTTATATCCAAACTCAATTCGGATTCGGATAATACTACTTCAGATTCGGATACCCATTTAAAAAATAACATATTTTAATTAAAACACAGATAAAACTAAACAATAGAACTAATAAAAATTTCTGAAACATTATAAAAATATGCCCGAACTCATTCATCTTGAACATAACAGTAAAAATAAGTCATAAATTTGAGTTTTCAAAATATTTGAAAATAACCAAATTATACAAACTAGGTAAAAATGGTTAATTTTGGATGTTCTGGGATACTCGTTCGGGTTTTGGTTCGGTTCGGGTATTATCCAAAACCCGAAATACCTAGTTCTAAGTTTCATTTGAGAATTTTTCTAGATCCGGTTCGGATCGGATTCAGATATTTTGAATCGGATCCGGATATAGGTTCGGGTCTCGGGTATTATGCCCAGGTCTAATTTACAGAATTCAAGATGATGAATTATCAGTACACCGTACCATGTTCACAATCTTACGGAAATAGGATATGCGACAATTATTGCATAAGTCATCACTATAATGGAGGGCAATGTGATACTACAAGAGGTTGATATGTGACAACCTACAATATAATGGAAAGCTTCCACAATGTTGTTGCTTTAATTATGGAAGTATACTCGTCTAATAATATTGAAAATTATTTTTTTTATCTTATTTTAAAATACTAATCTATATTATTTTTAAGTATTTTCAGGAAAATAGTATTATCTTGATACTAGAAATGGGAATGAAATTAAATTTAATACACCTAATAAGAACAATTTAGCCAAATATTTCTTTTTAAACTTCTTTACATTTTTAAAATTAGGCATTAGTTATTTTACTTTGACTTTAATCTTGTTAACTTCATATTTGATTCATACTCACTACGTTAAAATCCAGTTACACAAAAATCATGGAATGGTAAACATTGTGCTATCCTATATAGACAATGACAATTATGTGAATTTGCGAAATGATAGTATTGGGGCGAAAATATAAAAAAGTAACAATATAATGAATCGAGTAAAGTATATGATTTTTTAGCTTAAATTGTGCCGATCTTACCCCTCTCGCGTGTGGCTGTGTTATCCACGTGATATGTCAACCTCGCAGAAGTGCAACTTTCACCCGTAAGATTTTCAAGTAAGTCAACCTATGGTATCACATTTCCACCCTAACAAAACCATCCCTAATTAATTGAATTTTTGATTTTCCTCATATTTCGTTACTGCTTTATTTGAATATGAAGCATATAGTATGGAATATGAGAGATTACCAAAATAATTGTCATTTGCAGAGGAGTGCGACGAAGTCATCCAGGAAATACACTCGTTGTCGTCTTGAAGGGCACAATAGGGTGTTCTCCTGCAACCCAATATGATAATCTACATATGGACTACAGGCAATAGGCGGTGTGGTCAAGGAAATTTTTTTTTGAGACCTGGCTGAATAAGGATTCTACACATCGAAAAACGATTGTGTGATGTTTATGTTCTGCATTGTGGGTGTATGTAGGACCCTTAATACGGTAGTATATCGAAGAATGTAGATATACTACACTATTTAGGGAGCCAACCCCATTTACTTTTCTTGTATCCCTAAATATGTTGTCGATGCATCTATAAAATATGGTAGCCTCGGAAAACCTTCTATTTTGTGATAAATATATGGAATTCCCGTTTCCACACTATGAATTTTATGCACCAAAATATTTCACATTTGTACCATACTATAAATGCATACATAAAATAGAACAAAATGTAATGTAATTGTATTTAATTGTACTCTTGAATAATTAAGGAGGAGAGAAACTTAAATAAAGTTCCCAAAATGAAAGACATATTTCTACTGAGATAGAAGAACCTAACCCCAACTCGAACTGTTATAATACACAATCGGCCTTTCTATTAAAAAGGGAAAGATCTAAACAGGAAAACAAGACAAAATTAGATATGAAATATAACCATTATACTTAATTGACATAATTTATGTCTTTACTATATCGGTTTCATATAAATTTTTCAATTATCGGCTATTGAAGGCATACTAATAGCCGAGCTCTAAAATCCGGAACCGGTTTTATATCGGAAAAACCAAAAATCGAACAATCGAGAAATCCGAGGAAAACTCAAAGTCGTGCCGTGACAATGAAGTATATAAATTAATATGTTCATAATTAGTTATAAGGCCACATACTATTCCATGCATATAAAATAGAAAGGTGAACGTTTAGAGGAAAATACACCATAGAGAGCAGTTAACTGTGGGTACTTAGAATATTATGTCTCTGACATACAAGAAAGGAAATCCAAGCGTAAAATATAGAAACAGGCTGGTTACATTAACGTGGCCGAGTCCGCTAAACAAAATTATCGACCTACAACTGTGCGGAGACGAAGAGAACAAATCATGGAGAACCAGCCACTGTGGGACGTCCGGAGTGGCAAAGGTCTCAAATCCGTCGATGGCGTAGTTCTTTGCTGCCACTGGGACTAGGTCAACTGTTAGGTATTTGCACCGCCGCAGTTCCCCAATTGCATGGAGTTCCATCAGTAACATCAAACCAACACATGATACAGTGAATGTGACAAAAGTCACACAGTGTCCTGAAAAATACATAACATAGAATAAACCAATCAATAGTATAGTATCTACAATCCCCCTACATTCCATCTATTCTACAGATACACACACAAATAGAATCGTAATACGATAACAATACATATGCTCAACAGTATAGCACATGCAGTCCTTAATATGTTCCATAAATTGAACACAAATAAAATAGTTGCCAATCAACAATATACTCCCGTTTATAGTCTAACATATAACATATATAGTAAAGTATCAGTCGATACAGGCAGATCATACTATATCTCAATTGTGAACCAATATCAATATAGATATCCTACTATTTTACTCTAAACAACCCAATCAACTTTCATATATTTCTATATCTCAATTTTGAACACAACATCATAACACATAACAATATTAAGCATAATCTTTGACAAAAGTCACAGAGTATCGTGACAAATACAAAATAAACCAATAAGTAGTATAGTAATTGCAATCCACCTATATCTTATCCATTCTACAAATACACACATAAATAGAATAGTAATACGTCAACCATACCCTTTCTTATACACAATACTATTTATATTCATCCTACTGTTATCATTACAAACCGGACTGTTAATCGAATTCCAACCTTAATCCCCACCTCTGCAGTACAGTAAATTGTTACCCTTCACCATCTATAATAGTATACTCAAATGACCCACCCCAACAAACAACACAAACAATTATCTTTACATGTGTCGCCTCTGTGATCGTCGTCCCTAAATCGTCTGCAATATCGACAACAACTGTTAGAAATAGACAAACAAAATTGCAGATCTGACCTATACGCAACTACAAAAATCTCCTAGCCAAACCCTTAAAATCGACTTAAAATCTCCTACACACCCACGCGCCGGCGACACCCTTTTCTTCTTTTTCGGACATACTCGTTTTCTCTCCACTCTTTCTTCTTACAGAAACGCTTTGATTTCGAAAAATGTTTTTCCCCTTTAAAACCAGTGATTTTTCGCTTATAGTATATTAAATTAATAAAATTAATTTTCATCGGCCTCCTCTCAACCTTCGCATTGGTCCAATCAGACGTTCTTATTGGCTACACATGGTAAGGAAAGTTTCGACATTTATACATAACATATAGTAAATATCTTAACCACACGTTATTAAAGTCAAACAGTACATTAAATTTTTTGTTTGTGTTACTTTTGCCAATTTCTCTTTTCATATATATATATAAGAGATTTTATTTTAAGAATATTTAATCTGATTAAATTGGGGGAAAAAAATAAGAAAAAAAAAGACAGAAAATGAGACTCTATAATCATCATCACATTCACACATACGAGAGAGACGAAAAACACAGTATACTTTACTCATCTGCCAGATCTCCTCCATGAACAAAGCCTCGATCTCCTCCATGACCCTTAGTTCAACAAGTTACGAAATCCAGGTTGTTTATAATTGAAATTGAACTCTCTCTAAAGGAACTGTGTTTACGATGGGAGAGAGAGAGATCGTCTTGATCTTAAGGGACTACTTCCACCTAATTTCATGGATTCTGAACATAAAATCAGTGTTTCAGTAAGTTACTACTGGAGTTCCTTGTTTATGAACTAATAAGCATATTTTGCCTTATTGACATTATCAGTTTTAGGAAACAGAGACTGACCTGAAGAGGCTGGAGGAGCAAGCAAGAGATGGACCTTATGATCTCAATGCTCTTGCTAAATGGTGAATTCTTAATTGTTTGTATGACCGAAATGAGACCATGTACTATAAGGTGAACTCCACTTCCTCTCTTTGTCAAAAATTAAGAGAATGTCCTCAAATCGGTATGTTTGATGCTAAATTTTGTGCAAGATTTGCTTACATATCTTTTTTAATTCTACGAAGAGGCTTTACTTTGTTATTGTTTTATGTAATGTTTATTTACCGCTTAATTTGGTGCCTACCAATTACTTAAAAACTAAAATCATAGATTTTCTTTTGTTCTAGTTTAATTCAACTCCTATAAATTTCCAGTACCTCTTCTTTATTATAAGATCTATGTGGATTTGATAACCATACTATATTTACCTCATTTCTATATGTTTGCAAGTAATAAATTTGGGTGATAATCACAACTCATCAAGCCGCAGATAGATCGACCCACACTTGCTTAAGTTTCTGATCATACTAATCGATTAGTTTAACCTCCAACCTGAAGAAAAATGAGAAGTAGCAGTCAAAGGTTACACTAACACTTTTTTTTAAAAAAAAAAAAAAAGAATTTAAGCAGCATGGAACTAAGTATACCATGGCCTCGACATGGGCCAAATCACAATATCCCTCTAGGACGTTATATTTCTAATCATTGAAGATTCAGAAAATGGAAAAACAAAGAGGAGGATATTAATGATTGCCAGAGACAATTTTGTTTGGTTCTACACTTAAGAAGGTAAAAAGTCTCGTGCCTTCCAGAGATACTTAAGCAATAAACTGTTTCCCTTTCCACATCTGAAAAACAAGATGATGAAAAACTCATAGAAACTTCGAACAAACGTAGAGCATTAGTTGATTTGAATGCAAAGTTTATGTAGATCTACAGTATGCATGACGGACCAAGCAATAAGAGATTGCTAAAGTATAATGAACATGCTTTAGTGTGATCTTTATTTAGTGTGGTCTGCAGGTCTTGGATTGGTAAGCATAGTTTCTAAAGATATTAGAGTTCATATGTTTTTCAAACCTCTTTTCTAAGGTTACATATTTTATTTTGTTTGAGAACAAATATATATATATATATAAGTCTAGGAGAATTGATGTAAGCAACTTTTACACGTATTGGTTTTATATAATAACTCTAAATGTTTTGGCATGGTTTTCTCGTCTTTTAGATATTTCAAATCTTAAAAGTTAATTACATCAAAAGGATACAAAAAGCAGAAAAATAGGAATACAACACAATCCAGACATGATTTAAAAAAAAATAACCTCATAAAATGGCAGATACGATGTACCAGCAGTCCAGCTTCGGACGAAGCCCTTCCAACACCGTTTTTGGATGATATTTGGTGGGCATGAATCCCCTTGACTAATCTTTCATATTCAAGTGGGTTCAAATCATTTTAGTTAATGGTCAGAGAGAGACACCTGTTTTAATACATATATGTTCATCTGACCCTTAAGAGAAGAGTATGGAGGAATAAACTATTCACACCTCGGCAAGTGCACTCCAAGTCTCTAGACCGAGGGCATACTTTACCTTGGCCAAGAAGTCATTTTCCTCGGTCTGCATTTGTTTGCCCGAGGGAAATACTAGTTTTGGAATAATTTCCCTGTTTATCCATTAATAACCCTAACCGAGTTAAATACCTATATATACAGTTTAGAATCTTGTTTAAAATCAGTGATATAGGCTGGGTAAGATGGAACCAGTTACTGGTCGTATGACTCTCTCAACATGATCAAGGGATGATTGAATGAATGATAGAATCGAGACAATTGATTGTATGACTCTCTTTGTCAAGATCGATGGATGGAGATGGAACCGCTGGATGGAATGAAGGTCACCACAAAGCTTGTGATAAAGGCTTTGATAAGACAGATGAGGCGGAATCACACAAGCTCAGACGGTAGCAAACTCGAAGTAGGCTAGGGTTTTTTTACACGGCTATGAGAGGACCTTAATAAAGGGGTCCGAAAAGCTTTTGCCCTTCTAAGGTACTTGAAACAGATTACAAATCTCGACACTAAAAGAAAAAGAAACAAAATACTAAAACAAAATATTATAACTAATGCGACAACTTGACCTGCAAGACACAAGATACGTTAGTCGAAATAGGAAATAATAAATAAGTACTCACCTTGGGTCAGAAGTTTGGTGCACGCACAATGATCTTGTGGCTTGGTCACAGCTGGGCCTGAAGTGGGCAATATTGTGAAGATGGTTCGGACTTGGTCCGTTGAGGTGAAAGGCAATTGCTCTGCCAGTTCAATTTGAGTGAGGTGAACCAATTCTAGTGGGATCTGATTGTCTAGATTGGGCCTAACCTCAATTGAGATGTCCGGGTCCACAGTTTGAATTGGAGCAACGGCTAGGAGTTGTAACTGGGCCGTGTGGTCCTCGTGAGCTTGAAGACTCAAGAGCTGGTCCACGACCTTGTTGAATTGTTCTCGAAGCATATTGGTACCGGAACGAGTGTGTGGACCTTGACGGACGACTGGTACTTGGGCCTCTTGGGTTGGTGCTGGCTCTATGTCCTCATCATCCTCGCCCTCTTGAGAAGGTTCTGACCTCATAACAGAATCATCTGCATGAAAATGAGCTAAGACAGTAACATTAAAGGTAAAAGAAATGGTTAACTCACCTGACAGCTCCAGCTTATAGGCATTTTTGTTGATCTTCTCCAGGACTTTGAATGGACCGTCGCCTCAGGGTGGAAGTTTAGACTTCCGTTGGGTTGGGAAACGATTGTGCCTCATGTGCAGTCACACCTAATCTCTGGGTTCAAATGTGATCGCCTTCCATCCCTTGTCGGCTTGGAGCTTATACTTCTCCGTTTTCTTCTCTATATTCTCTTTGACTCGTTGGTGTAGCTTAATAACAAAGTCGGCCTTAGTTTCCCTTCAGTGCTGGTGTAGATAGCTTGCGGCAGTTGTGCATATCTAAAGGAGTCATTGGGTTAAACCTGTACACAATCTCAAACGGCAAATGGTTAGTAGCAGAGTGGGTAGCATGGTTGTAAGCAAATTCGATAAATGGTAAACATATTAACCCAGTTCTTTACGTTCTTACCAACAGTAGCCCTCAGTAAAGTCGAAAGTCTCCAGTTTACTACCTTGGTCTACCATTGGTCTGGGGATGACAAGTTGTGGAAAAGAAAAGTTTTGTCCCGATTTTCTTCCATAATGTTTTACAGAAGTGACTGAGGAATTTGGTGTCGCGGTCTGAGACTATGATTCTCGAAATCCCATGTAAACGGACCACTTCTTTGAAGAAGAGATCAGCGGTCTGGGTCGCGTCATTGGACTTGCTGAACGGAATGAAATGTGCCATCTTGGAAAACCTGTCAACTACAACAAAAATGGAATCCTTGTGTTTGATCTTACGTAAGCCCAGTACAAAGTCCATAGAAATGTCCACGCATGGTGCGTTAGGAATAGGTAATGGCATGTATAAACCGTGTGGATGTAACCTGGATTTTTCCTTAAGGCAAGTGATGCATTTGGCTCATAATCTGTCCACATCTCTCTTCATGTGCGGCCAGTACAAATGCTCAGTTAGGATACTTAGAGTTTTGTCTCGGCTGAAATGTCCCATTAGGCCTCTTCTGTGGGCCTCTCTAGCGATCAGTTCGCGCATGGAACCTTGCGAAATGCAAAGCCTCTTATCTTTGAACAAGAACCCATCGTGTTGATAGTAATATCAAAATTGTGGCCTTGGTTGTATCTTTGTAGAAGTCCTGAAAGTTTGGATCGTGTGAGTAATGGTCCTTGATGTACTCAAAGCACATGACTTTGGCATCCATAGTGGAAATGAGGGTGTATCTCCGGGAAAAGGCATCCACAACTACATTCTCCTTCCCCTTTTTGTATTTGATCACATAGGGAAAGGTCTCCACGAACTCTAACCATCTGGTGTGCCTCTTCTTGATTGTGGTCTGAGCCCGCAAATGTTTGAGCGTCTCGTGAACGGTAGGGATGATGAACTCCTTAGATAGAAGGTAGTGCTGCCAAGTCTCAAGCGATCGCACCAAAGCAAAGAGATCATTTTCGTAAGTGGGATAGTTGAGTGAAGCTCCGCTTAACTTCTCACTAAAGTAAGCCACTGGTAGGCCTCCTTTAGTCAAAACCGCTTCAATCCCAGTTCCTGATGCATCACATTCAATCTCAAACGTTGTGTCAAAATCCGGAAGTACTTATACTGGTGCATGTGTGAGGCTCTCCTCTATGGACTTGGTGCCCTGACTGAGGTTACAGAACATCTTATGTAGATCCCTGTGGAAATAAGCTGGTACACACCTCTTTCGGAGATAGAAACTCATGTCGGCCCATGAGTTGATCGGATGTAAGTGGTGCCTCCTTTGGTCAGCTACTTCTCGATCCCACCATGCACAAGCGTTGTCTGTGAGTTGGTCCGCGGCTTAGGTCACTTTCCGGGTATCCGAGTAGTTGTAGTATTCGAAAATGTACTCTATTCGCCTTACCCAGTCCATATAGGCATCGTGATTGATTTTTCCTGCAAAGGTAAGTGAAGAAAGATTAAGGTTTTTACATTGCCAAGGCGGTTCATCCTCTTGGCCTCGTCCACAGTCATTTGTACTTTCTCGGCCACGGGACTGACCAGCCAGTTGTTGTCCGTTTTGCATTTGGTCAGGAGCTGGTGGTGGGGGGACATCATGGTTGTTCCCACCAGTGCTGCTGGTATCAGATGTGTCGTCCTCAGCTTAGCATTGTTCCAGTTTGTCTAAACGAGTTTGGATGGTCTGGAGATTGGCAAGTATCTGCGTCAAGACGTCGTTGCTGGTATCTCCTATGATGACCTGAAAACACCTTTTAAAATCAAGTGTTTAATAGGCTCTTAAGAGAGGTTACAAATTAAAACAAGAAGATTTGAGAAAATTTTTGATCACAAACAATAAGGCAGTAAGCAATACTTGATGGGATGCAAATAAAACAAGAAAGCAAATATGCTAATATTTTTCTTTTTTAAAGAAACAAATATGGCAAGTTCGATGGTATGCAACTAAATCTAACCTTGACCTAGATGAATGATTTGATAAGGTTTGATGGCTCTTTTGATTAATGCAACAGAACAACCAAGATGCAACCTTAAGCAACAAGGACTAGCGAATGCAAGTAAAACACACTAATGATCACAGAAGCACAAATGATTGCAATAATCTTAAGGATGACCAGAACTAGCAACTTAAACAAGATTCAAACTAACGACACACGATTTTTATATGGTTTTTTTTTTTTGAAACAACTTAAGCAAATAAAACTAGCAAGGTGAGATTTTTTTTTTAACTAAAAAACAGAAACAAACAAAAAAAATACAAGAAAAAGAAATTGATCAACCTGATTTAGGAGCCTTAAGCTCTGATACCAAAGATGATACAGGCCGGGTAGGATGGAACCAGTTACTGGTCGTATGACTCTCTTAATGTGGTCAAGGGATGATCGAATGAATGATGGAACCTAGCAATTGGTCGTATGACTCTACTTGTCAAAATCGATGGATGGAAGATGGAATCGCTGGATGGAATGAAGGTCGCCACAAATCTTGTGACGAAGGCTTTGATAAGACAGATAAGCCGGACTCACACCAAATCAGAAGGTAGCAAACTCTAGGGTTTTTCTTTGCTAAAAAAGTTTGGTTTCTTTATTGATAAGTTGTAAAAAATGCATTGCTATGAGGAGACCTTAATAAAGGGGTCCGAACAATTTTTTCCCTTCTAGGGGACTTGAAACAGATTACAAATCTCGACACTAAAAAAAAGGAAACAAAATACTAATACAAAATCTTATAACTAATGGCGAGAACTTGACCTGCAAGACACAAAATACATTAGTCGAAATAGGAAATAATAAATAACTATTCACCTTGGGTCAGAAGTTTGGTGCACTCGCAATGATCTTGTGGCTTGGTCACAGCTGGGCCTTAAGTGGGCAATATTGTGAAGATGGTTCAGGCTTGGTCCATTGAGATGAAAGTCAATTTCTCAGCCAGTTCAATTTGAGTGAGGTGAACTGATTCTGGTTTGATCTGATTGTCTAGATCGGGAATAACCTCAATTGAGATGTCCGAGTCCACAGTTTGAATTGGAGCAATGGCTAGGAGTTGTAACTGGGCTGAGTGGTCCTCGTGAGCTTGAAGACTTAATAGTTGGTCCATGGCCTTGTTGAATTGTTCTCAAAGCATCTTGGGTCTGGAACGAGTGCGTGGACCTTGACGAACGAGTGCGTGGACCTTGATGAACGACTGGTACTTGGGCATCTTGAGTTGGTGCTGATTATATATCCTCATCAAATAGCCACCAGGGGCAACACCTCTTAACATCAGAAACATCCCTTTCTATATTTTAATCTTTTATAGTTTTTCATTCAAGAGCTTCAGAAGAGCAAAATCACGTTTTGTATTTGACATATATAGAGAAAAAAATTTGAACTGTTTATCTCTTGTATTGATTTGTGATAAAAAAATCACTCTATTACATCTTTTTTTTGTTCACCACGTCCATCCATGATTAAGTAGTTACTTTGCTAGGTTATTGGTAATCAATTATTTCATGAATTTGTTATTGGATTCTTCATCGTTACTTATTTTCATTCCTGCATGTTCTTATGGCCAACTAGCATATGATCTTAGGTTAATAGACTCTCTGAAAGCATGATATATTACATGAACTAGTATTTGATGAGTGATGCGTTGTAACTAATGAAAGTTGAGTTGTAGAGTATTGTGAACAATTAAATCATGAGTGAATGAATTATGGCCCTGTTTTTTACATGTCGCAGCAACTTGCGACTGCGACTGCGACTGCGATTAAATTTCGTAAGCTGTTGTTCGTTTTGTTATCGCAGCGACTGGTGAAGGGTTTTTAAATGAGTCACTAAAATTTTTAGCAACCAGTCGCATGTGGTTACGATATGTAAACAAACAAAAAACCAGTTGCAGATTTAATCGCTGCGACATGTAAACGAACAGGGCCCGTTTTCAACTGATAACAGCCAACAAAAAGTCTATTAAATTGTTAAAATATAGTGATTGGAGCCACGACAATAATAAGATTATGCATTCATATTTCAAGTTCAAGAATTGGTTTTCCTGCATATCAATTCTGTTTGCTTTTCTGAATCTCTATGATTTGCTATTGACCTAGTGTTCTCTTATTTTCTAGTGTTGGTTATTTATTTTTTTTAGTCTAATTTAGTTTTTCACATTCAGTTACAAAAACCAAAATTCTTAAATTTTTTGTTCTACCTTGATTCGAAACTCATAAACTTGTAGTGTTATTATCTGGTCTTTAGTGGACCGATCTATAAGTACAATTATGATTGATTATGCACTTGTATAACTATTTAAGGGATTAAAACTCTAAACAGATCACTTATATGGCCAAAGAGACATGTGGATATGGGCTTTCCTCTCTAGTAAGGCGGATCTTATTGCCATATGTAAAATATTAGTTAATATATTAAAAATTTGCTTTATGCTGAACTTTGTTCTTATAGTTTTAGTTTTCAAATAAATTTTAATTCTTATGTAAAAACAAAGGTTCTACAACTTTTGCAATAATTTGGCAATTGTAAAATAAATAAATTATGTATGAGATTTGAATATCAAATTACATATTCAGATAATTTTCTTATTTTACAAGTATATAAATAATTGTAAATATTATATATGTGTCATAGATACTCGATTTATCAATTATTCAATTTTCTACCATAAAAATAATCTTTGGTCATATTTTATATTTATGGTAAATAAAATTTGCAGTCAAAATGAAAAAGTTTTAGTCAATCTCATTTGAAAATACGTAATATTTATTAATGGTAAAAATAAAATGAGAAATGGGGTTAACATTGATATTTTACTCAACAAAAATCAAGTAGAGTCTTTTGGCAAATATTTTGAATTATAGTAATACTATTTTTTATTAACAGATACTAATAGTAAAATGATATAATGGATATCATAAAAATATATGTAACTATTTTCTTTGCATTGACAATTTTGTTTTCTAGTTCCAATATTTTGGCCAAGCTAGGTAAATTGTTATTAATCAGCTATTATTTGTCTTTTAAAGAATAAATATTTTATTTTCATAAATATTTAATATGTCTATATATATAATTTTTTTTTTTCAAGTGTCTTATATGTATATATGTGTGTATATATATATTAACTTGGTTTATAAATTTACAAAAATCGAGGAAGCTAATTATCAATGTGTTGTATCATGTTCATAATCTTACAAAAATATAATAAGTAGCAATTACTGCATAAGTCATCACTATGATGGAGTACAATGTGACACCACTACAATGTTTTTGCTTTAATTATGAAAACTATATTCAAACCCGCGCTAACCGCAGGATCAGTTTATAATAGAAATTTTATTTGTCAAATATATAACTGTAACACCCGTCTCATCGACACTCGAGAACGGCGTGCCACTAACCATATCACATAACTCTAATACTCTAATCCTCAATGTCTCATAGCTCAAATACCTTAAATACTTAATTTATAAAATAAAATACGAAGAAAACGTAAAATCCCAAAGAAGCACCCGTATCGTCATAAGCATATATCTACTCGTCGGTCTCACCTGAAAAGGGAAGAAAGAGGGGTGAGTAACAGGGGAGTTACTCAGTGAGGTATGGGATGCTAATCACAGAAAACGCAATCTGGTCATAGCATTCCAAACACGGAAAACAGACTAAACATGCACAAACACGGTACCTAAAGTACCCAAAGAACAGTCAATGTCCTACTACCGGATCCAGTGACCGGCGGCGCCCTCCTCCCAGAAGGAGAACTTATGGGATAGTGCCCAATCACACCACCTGAAGACGATTTATCGATCTCTAATGGTACTAGACAACAGATCGACTGAGCTGCCAGCACCACTACGTACACAACACGCGACGCAAGTACAGAAGTCACGTCTCTGTACCCCCGCAATTCTATCGACTCACATAGTCGACTAATTCTAGCTCTAGCAAGTTTAACAAGTTTAAAAGACTCAATTAACAATTTAATGCACAATCAATGGGTTGAATCATCTATATTTCTAGGTCCAATTTACAAGCAAAACTACCTAGACTCGATCAAGAAAACGGAACACATTTAGTACTAGATTCCATCTATGGCGCTTCTTGACGAAAAACACGGTAGTCTGCGGAAAAGCCCTCACCTTGGCCAAAACGGATGATAATTGCGGCTTCTGAACTCCGAATGCTCAAACGGATGCTAAAACTGAAATCATCACGAAAAATCGAGTGAGAACAGCCTTTGAACAGCAGTCATTGGTTAAATAGTCAACTTGTCAAAGTCAACGGTCAAAGTCAACGGTTAAACCGATCAAACCAGTCAAACCGTACCCGACCCGACCCAGACCCAGACTCGGAAACCTGAACCTATTCAATCTACCTAAACCGACCTAGACTAAACTAAAACCGAGCAAATCTAGATAAGGACAAGAACAGAAAGAGGAAGGAGACGAAAAACTTACTAAAAGGCTCGCAAGAACTTTCCGGAAACTTGACTGGAAGCTCGCCGGAAACTTAGCAGAACTCGCCGGAAAAAAATCACTAAAAAGATTTATCAGTGATTGGTCGTCGGATGATCCGACAACAACTGATCACTGGGCAAAACACTGCTTTGACTTGGTGAAGAAAAAGAGAAGGGATGAAGCTCCTTATATAGGGAAGGAAGAGAGAGGTAAAAATCATAAACTTCCAATGTGGGACGTTGTTAAAAAAAGGTTTTTGGGCTTTTTATTTTAATTGGGCTTGAATTGAGCAAAAGAAATAATTAAAATGAGATGAGCTGGGATAGGGATGTTACAATTCTTCCCCACTAACGAGGAATTCGTCCTCGAATTCAAGTTCTGATCCGACCGGCTGATCTGCTCCTCAAAGCTCTAGGTATAAAACCCTCATCTGAGTCTTGGTCTCATATACTTCCTCCTGAGTTCCGACTCTCTCCCAACAAACTCTGATCATCAAGTCATTTTCTCCTCAATTTTCATTTCCTGACGCTCCATAACCGCCACTGGTTGGCTAGACACAAATAATTTTTTTCTGACATCACTTGGCGGCTGCTGAAAAATTGGCTCTGGCCCTCTAACAATCTTCTTGAATGCAACACGAATATAAAGAAGACTCTCATGCAACACGATAATTCCATCGGCCCTTGGGATATGCACTCTTGCTCTCCAACTCCACTCAATTTCATGGTAATCGTCCCGTCCTTAAAGTTACAACATGGTGGTTTATCTCCATTACTACTAAGTTTCTGATAGAAAAAACAACTCCCATGAATACGACAGATACAATTCGATGAATGCTTCAAGCTCCCTGTGTAAATCGACTGCCTGACTCTGACTACTCTTCGGCTCGAACACATCCTGGATAACCAATACTCGAATAGGCCCAACATACGAAACTATAAGTAGCTCCAATATCCAATAGGGTATAAGCTGCCCCACCCCAAGCGACAAACGACCAACACAAGTACTAAATCTATGGCTCCCACATAAGCGACATGCTCAAAACCACAAACTCAAATCCACAATCTCAACATAAACAATCTCAGCTCTCTCGTGATCTCCAATAACAAATACTCGCGACAATAGCTTAGCGCTTGGGTGGTGGCCGAAGCAACCCTGAACTCACTACGAACAATCCCTGAAGAAAAAAAAATATGAACCTGCTGACCACAACTGAAACAACTCTTGGTCCAACTACTGGCGCTTCAACCTGACTGTCAAACGACACATCCATTGACATAAACTGACAGTTAATTATGACACGGCCCAATCGTCCGAGTGAAAAACACTGCACAGACCCTCCTAAAATGATAATGGTGATAACAAAAACGATAAGACGTAAGTCCCGACAGCTCCGATGCCATCCTATGTCTCGAATAAGTCTTCTCAAGCTTTGACTGAGCACTTTGTAGAACTTCTATTTCTCCACTATCCTTGTCTCCTGAACAAAAGTCTTCTCAAACAAGTTTATCAGGTCGGTGTAGTCTGGCGCTACATAACACTTGCAAATATCCACTCGCAGACCATTCAAAAACCTCCTGACCAAGTCTTTATCGGCTGTGAAACCCCCAACAAATCTGTGCAGACGACTAAACTCTTACTCGAACTCCCTGATGGTCCCAGTTCCTTAGGAAATGTGATCAAAAGAATTGGCATTCATGTGCCTGACTTCACGAGGAAATAACGTCCTATCGAACTCCCTTTAGAAGTTATTTCCGCTCAACAGATAATGGTCGTGCGCTGCATCTTCATCTCCCTCCCACCTGGATAAGGTGTCATCTCTCAAATACTGGGTGGCAAGTCTAAATAGTACTCCGCTGGGCATCTCGTATGTTCCAAGTCAAGGTTCAGTTGCTTCCTCCAATCGTCTACGGTGGTGGTATCCAGCGTCCTCCCAAATTGATCCCAACCCAAGTCCTGCATCTTTCTCATTAGCTTCCAATACGCAGGTCCCTCTCTTTCTCTTGCAGATACTGGCGGTGCCGGTGCTGGCGGAAGATCAACAACCTGGAGCATACTGCTTTCCGCGCCTCTCATGGTACCTCTGAAGATCCATCCACATTTCTGCATTACTAATATCGGCTGTACTCCCTGAACCTCAACCAATGGTGCATCAAGTAGTGTCGGTGGAACAGCGGTAGATGCTTACGCTGCTTGAAGAGCTAACCGGCGAGCAATACACGGTGCAGCTATCCGAACAGCCTTTTGTGCAACTGCTGCATTGCATCCTGAACAACTTACTTAACTGTCTCTTTAGCGATCTGACTGATGAAATCCTGATTAATCTGTTGAACTTTGATCTCCTCGGCCATAAGCTACTGCACAACGAGCTGACAAACTTGGCGCAAACAATTAACTTTCTTCGATGGCAATTGAAAAGGAACAACCTGGTTAAACTGCGGCTGAAATGAGACCAACTTATAATAAATTAATACGAGACAGAATGGGTGCCCCTTTGTTTTTTTTAAATAGTCAAGTCCCGAGAAATTTTTTTTTTTTTTTTGAAAACCGTTGAAAACCGAATATGCAATCATGCTTCCTACTACCGTCTCTCGGGTCAGAACCGAGACGACAAAACCTAGGCTCTGATACCAAAATGTAACACCCGTCTCATCAACACTCGAGAACGGCGTGCCACTAACCACATCACATAACTCAAATACTCTAATCCTCAATGTCTCATAGCTCAAATACCTCAAATGCTTAATGCATAAAATAAAATACGAAGAAAACGTAAAATCCCAAAGAAGCACCCGTATCGTCATAAGCATATATCTACTCGTCGGTCTCACCTGAAAATGGAAGAAAGAGGGGTGAGTAACAGGGGAGTTACTCAGTGAGGTATGGGATGCTAATCACAGAAAACACAATCTGGTCATAGCACTCCAAACACGGAAAACAGACTAAACATGCACAAACACGGTACCTAAAGTACCCAAAGAACAGTCAATGTCCTACTACCGGATCCAGTGACCGGCGGCACCCTCCTCCCAGAAGGACAACTTATGGGATAATGCACAATTACACCACCCGAAGACGATTTATCGATCTCTAATGGTACTAGACAACAGATCGACTAAGCTGCCAGCACCACTACGCACACAACACGCGACGCAAGTACAGAAGTCACGTCTCTGTACCCCCGCAATCCTATCGACTCACATAGTCGACTAATCCTAGCTCTAGCAAGTTTAAAAGACTCAATTAACAATTTAATGCACAATCAATGGGTTGAATCATCTATATTCCTAGGTCCAATTTACAAGCAAAACTACATAGACTCGATCAAGAAAACGGAACACATTTAGTACTAGATTCCATCTATGGCGCTTCTTGACGAAAAACACAGTAGTCTGCGGAGAAGCCCTCACCTTGGCCAAAACGGATGATAATTGCGGCTTCTGAACTCCGAATGCTCAAACGGATGCTAAAACTGAAATCATCACGAAAATTCGAGTGAGAACACCCTTTGAACAGCGGTCATTGGTTAACTAGTCAACTGGTCAAAGTCAACGGTCAAAGTCAACGGTTAAACCGGTCAAACCAGTCAAACCGGACCCGACCCGACCCAGACCCAGACTCGGAAACCTGAACCTATTCAATCTACCTAAACCGACCTAGACTAAACTAAAACCGAGCAAATCTAGATAAGGACAAGAACAGAAAGAGAGGAAGGAGATGTAAAACTTACTAAAATGCTCGCAAGAACTTTCCGGAAACTTGACTGGAAGCTCGCCGGAAACTTAGCAAAACTCGCCAGAAAAAATCACTAAAAAGATTTATCAGTGATTGGTCGTCGGATGATCCGACAACAACTGATCACTGGGAAAAGCACTGTTTTGACTTGGTGAAGAAAAAGAGAAGGGATGAAGCTCCTTATATAGGGAAGGAAGAGAGAAGTAAAAATCATAAACTTCCAATGTGGGACGTTGTTAAAAAAGGTTTTTAGGCTTTATATTTTAATTGGGTTTGAATTGAGTAAAAGAAATAATTAAAATGAGATGAGCTGGGATAGGGATGTTACAATAACTAAACAAAATAGTATTATAATTTAATTATAATATAGTAATAATATCAGACTTTAAACATTACTTTTGGGTATTTTTATATTAGTGTTTTTTTAAGATAAAATAATTAGAATATATATATATATAATAAAATCTGAAGAGAATATGAAAAATCATCATCTTTTCCCCCAATACGACTAATAATCGATTAGATTCAAAAACGACATAATTCAATAGAAAATTTCCAGTAATTTTTTATTGGTGTTTGTACTTTTAAACTATAAATTTAGTTGATTAAACTTAATATCTTCTCATCTTTCAAAGGAGATGACTATTTTTGACAAAATTTTCATTTAAGAGAAATACAAATATTTTTTAAAATTTTTAATTTGCTTGAAATTTTTTAATTTGTTTTTTAATATTTTGCTTTTCCCTGGATAAAATATATTTATAAATGAGAAAGTTTGAGATAAAAATTAATTAAATAGTTTATTAAATTTTAACTTGTTCTGAAGGCGAAAAATATTTTAAATTTATTTTCGTTTTTATGTTTTTAATATAAAGTCAAAATTTCGTATGTCTTAAATTTAGTCGAAACTTCTTTTACTCGGATCGTGATACTAACATGCGCTATAGTGCGGTATCATGATTATTTTAAGTAATGTTATGATATTTTATTTTTAATAGAATAGTCTTTATAAATTTATATACTTTAACTTAAATCTATATTGTGTTGATCCATAATATTTTGTTTTTAATACTCTCATAATTAAATTTTTAATTATATATATATAATTAAAAATCTATATGTATCATTTTGCATTGGTTTAGCTTTATTTTTAATGTTTATAATCAAAATGAGTTGATCAATTCTTTTAATCCAACTTATAGAATTCAAAATTTCTTTGTAATGGTTTTATAATCAAAATATGCTAATTTGTTATTTTAATCCATCTCACAGTGGTGTAAATTTTTGCATGTTTGACAAAACGATCCAAAATAGATATCAATCGCAACAAATATTAATCCCAACCCGTTCACAATATAAACAAATAATATAAAGAATGAATAATTTCTAATATTTGATTTTTATTAAATTGAACATATATAAGTCTAATTTCTAATATTCTTAATTTTTATTAAAGTAAAATCTTCATTTTGTAAACTAAAAATAATTACTATCAATTTGAATATTATTTTATAATATTCACATTTAAAAAATCAAATATGTGAAAAGTAGTTGGTGTATGTTTACTTAAAATTTGATTTTTTGAATTTTTAAAAATATGTTAAACAAAAATTTCATTTTAAACTAAAATTTTAATTTTTTAAACTAAAACTATATAAATTTTAAAGTAAAATCTTAATTTTTCAAATTAAAACTATAAATTGTAATTTAGTAATCTAATATATATATATATATATATATATATATATATATATATATACATATTTAATCAAACTTTCTTGCATAAAATCTTTTTATATAAAATCTAAAATATAATATTTTAAATTTTGTTTAAAATGAAGTTTTGATTCAGTTTGATTGAAAAACAAAATTCTTATATTTGGTTTTGATTTAATTTATTTAAATTTTAATCATAATTTACATATATTATTTGACTAAAATATGATTAATGAAGATTTGATAAAAATCTATTAAAAGACAATGACATTTTTCTGTAAACCACACGTATGGATAATGTTTTTTTTCACATAATGATACTCCTTTAATATAATAGATATACTCGTCTAGTAATTAGTATTTGATGATTTAAACAATACACCTTTTTATTTCATTTTAATAGATGAATTGATATTACAATTATTTAAAAAATATTATAATCTTTATACAAGAAATATTATTGAAATTTAAGACAACTGATAATAGTAATTTGGCCAAATACTCTTTTTCAAACATCTACACGATTTTATAAATTAAGCATTAATTATATTAATTTTGATTTTAATTTTGATAATTTCATATCTGTATTCATATTTACTATGTTAAAAACCAATAGTAAAAATTTGATATTAAGAACTTTAAATCATAGAACAGTATGGTAAAGTATTTGTATTTGATATGAACAAATACTATTATTTTATAAATATTGCGATGAATGTATATTTCTCAAAATATTTTGGTTAATGTGGCTGTTGAGAAGATAAAGAAAAACAATAGTTGATCAAAACAAAACAATTGTTTTTCATATATATATATATATATATAGAAGAGATTTTATTTTAGGAAAATTTTATCTGGGGAAGAAAATGAGAAAAGAAAAAGAAAAAAGAAATGAGAATCTTTGGAACAATAATAAAAACAAAGTGAAGACTCAAATAATCATCATCTCATTCACACACACATATGAGGAGAGTCGAAAAAACACAGTGTGTAAGCCAGATCAGTACGATTTTCCGACTAGAGAACCCGAAGCAATGGGCATAGGCAACAAACTCCGACTGAGTTCTTCTCTCAGCTGTATGCTCCACCGGAGAATACTCTACTCCTCTGCTAGATCTTTCACCACGATGGAAGGTCACCGTCCCACCATTTTCCCTAAACGAAGCCTTGATATCCTCCATGACCCTTGGTTCAATAAGGTATGAAATAGAGCTTCTGATTTCTGAATCTGAATTTGATTGACCCTTTTAACCCGAAATCAAACTCTCTCTTTTAGGAAACTGTGTTCACGATGTCGGAGAGATAATGTCTTGATCTTAGGGGACTACTTCCAGCGTTTCAATAAGTTACTACTTCGGTGTTTTTTGTTTCTTGAACTTATTGAAATGATCATTTTTTTTTCTTTTTATAACCGTCTTTTGCCTTCTTGAAATGATCCACTTTTTCTTTTTGTAAAACAGTGACTGACCTGACGAGGCTGGAGCCTGGAGGAGCAAGCAAGAGATGGACATTCTGATCGAAATACTCTCACTAAATGGTGAATTCTTAATCGTTTGCATAAATTTGGTGAAGATATAAATAACACAAATCTAAAGCAGCCATCAAACCCAAGTGGTGCATGTAAACTCTTCATCTATTGTTTTCATGGTGGCTCTTCCATGCATGAACACAGTCTCTTTCACTTGTACAACGGAGCTTACAACCGTATAATAGTCGGAAAATTTGAAAATCCAAAGAAATAAAATTATCACTGAGATCTGACAACAATCCATTTTCTCTTCCTTATTATTCTCACAACGGCTCTTCCGTCCACAAACTCCAGTTCATTTTACTTTTACGGCAGAATTTATGATGGTGTAATAGTCGGAGAACTGGAAAATAAATAAATACATTACACAACTTTTTCTTTTTTTTTTTTTTTTTTAAAAAAAAGGGTGTTCTATTTAAATTGAAAAAGAGAGAAAAATAAACAGCCTAGGCACAATTGTTTTGGCTCAGTCCAATATTAAATACACAACCAGGAAAGTTATCAAAAGACCCAATAAGACTTTTGAACCAAATTGTTAACCAAAGGAGAAGAATTCGAAAGGATGATCTGAGTTGCATGCGTCGGTTCAATCAAAGTCAGAAGAGGAGGAGATTGATGGCGCCTTGATTATCAAGATAGAGAAGAGCAGGGCAGTAGATGTGATCAAAGCAGTGGAAGCGAGTGACAACATTTAGGAGGTGGGAGAGGAGAACCAAATGTTGAAGAGGGCAGAGCAAAACGTAGGCGAGGAACCCCAGAAGCTGGAGATTTTGTTTCGAATCAAAGAGTCAATCATCCGGAGAAGCGAATCAGTTGATCGAACTTGTTGTCGGTGAAGCCGGTTGTTTCTCTCTGTCCATAGTTAATAGATTCTGCATTGCCAGGCAAGAATCTCAAAAGCTTTGCAGGTCGAGATGCAGTGTTATTCTGCATATGAGTAAGGATAGTATCCCAGGACCGTAAATGAGAAGCTCCAACTCTGGAAGATTGTCGCTCCCATAGGGAACCAGTAAACGAGCATTCAAAGAAGATATGATTACGGCTTTCTGGGGCTGCGTCGCAGAGAAGACAGTTCGGTGAAGTGGGGAGTCCCCAAGTTAGCAAGCAATCTCTTGTCAGGCAACAGTTGAAGACGAAGAGCCAAGTGAGGAAACTATGCTTGGAATACCTCTAGCAGTCCAAACCACATCAGCCCAAGGTACGATTGCATGATGGTCTTTAAGCAGCTTGTAAATTGTACCAATTGAGTAGTTATTTGTGATTACAACATCCAGACACCATTCATACTGGTCAGCAACATCTGATAGAGTAATTGTTGATATATAGGCATACAACGATACATGACTGTCAGTACGCCCCAGAGAAAGGGACCACTTTCCATACATATGGAGGTCAGCCAATGTTGTGGTTGTTGAAATCCCCAATCTCGAATTCCCGTGAGGAGATAAAAACACGTGAAGGTCACCAAAAGGGCTCCAATTATCCGACCATAAAAGGCATTCCCTACCATTTCCTATTCATAGTTTTATCCAATTAATCACCACTGATCTCAGACGAATAAGTTATGTACTTACCATGATTGATTTTGCTTTTCTTTGTTGGATAGGAGCTCCTTGCAAAACCAGGCCACCCATATCGATCCAGAATGAAAGAAGAGCAGCCAGAGAAACTTAAGGGTACATGCTTTGTTCCAACTCTTTAGATCTCTTATTCCCAGACCTCCCTCTTCTTTTGCATGAGTGACAGTTGACCATGAGACTCTAGCCGAATGATGTCCCTCAAGTGTGCCTCTGCATAGGTAGGTATCACAAATAGAATTTACCTTCTTAAGAACACATGCAGGGAGCGTAAATGTTGAACACCAGAAGTTTGAGATACCATCAATGACTGTATTGATCATAAACAACTGACCTGCAAAACTTAGAGACCGAGCACTCCATAAACTAACCTTCCTTTGAACTTGTTGGAGAAGGGGTTCACAATTTGCCATTGTCAGTTTTTTTAATGCAAAGGGGATTTCTAGATTGCACATGGAGAGAAATCAATGAGTTAGTCCTGTGGCCGCTTTAATGTGATCAATTTCCGTTTGTGGTAAACTGTAGGTAAAGAAGCAGGTTTTTGCAATACTCACTCCTAGACCAGAGAGAAGTTCAAATTGCCGCAGGACAGCTAGAACATTCTGGATAGACTGAAGAGAGCCGTTAGTAAAAATGAGGAGATTGATATGCTAAAATTAACCCTAGAGCTACTCCGCAAAATTCAGAGGCACAAAAGTAGTATTTAGGGATCGAATCCACAGAGATTCTGGATCGCACAATAGATTGCATTATTTTATTTAAGCTAGACGAAATCAAGTAAATTAAAAGACAGAAAACAGTACACAATTGGTTCTAAGGTAATCAAGAAAAGTGCTAAGCCTAGGGAAATTCTCGGGTGAATCCAAATTGCAGATCTAAATAGAATGCTAGCAATTATTAAGCACTGTTCTTGAACTTGAAACACTAATGTAAAATCAATCAACTTTCGCTGCAGAGATTATCTATGTCTAAATCCTAGAATCCCAAATTTCTTCAGCAATCTGGTTCCCACTCATTCCAGCCAATTTATTCCTTTCAAAATCTGCATTCTTTGTGCTACTGCTAACTGTCAAGTTCTCAATGAGTAGAATTACATCCTCTGGATATCTTGTCTCAAAGTTTCCATTGCTTGCAGAATCTAGAGCCATCTGAAACCTCCAATCAATGTCTCTGTAGAAGATTCCAAGCAGCTGAAAATCATTGAACCCATGATGTAGGCAGTTCCTTTGGTATCCTTTGAATCTCAGCCAACAACCTTTGGAAGACTATTTTGGTCCTTGGGAGAAAGTAGAGATCTGATTTGTCAGCTCCTCAGATCTTGCATCATCAAAGAAATGGTTGAGGAATGCATTTTTGGTGTCCTTCCAGTTAGTCAAAGATCCTGGTTCCAGCTGCTTCAACCAGTATGATGCATCACCAACAAGAGAGTAGGGAAACAATTTTCAGAATATGTAGTCTTCAGAGACTCCATTGGCCTTGATACTGGTTTTTAAATCTTCGAACTTCTCCACATGATCCATAGGATGCTCATGAGGAAGTCCATAAAATTGATGTTGACCCACCAAAGCGTAATAAGGAGGTTTCAACTCAAGATCCTTCTTCTGGAAGGCTGGAGGACGAATGGCAGACCTGTTAGCATAGAACTCATCAGGTTTGTTGAATTCAGCTAAGGTCCTCCCTCGTGCTACGACCTGATTCAGCTCATCTGCAATGACATTGCCTTGATAGTTGATTTTTCGGCCATGTTCATCTCTCAAGTGACCTTGTTGGTCTCGTGCTTCTTGCCTTATAATGACCGGATTGACTATCTCTGCTAAAACTGATGTTCTTGCTTTGTTTTTCGATTGTTCCAAATTCTTAAGCTCATGATTTGTAAGGCAAAAAAGCTGTGTGTTTTTCTTGCTCCTAGTTTCGCGATCAGACATACACCTGAAAACAAAAACGAAGAAACGAGAGAAAACGCGTGAGTAAAAGCGAAAAGAAAAATCAAGCCAAAAACAAATACTTAAATCTAATGGTGAATCGTAGAATCCCCGGCAACTGCGTCAAAATTTGATATGCTCAAATTAACCCTAGAGCTACTCCGAAAAATTCAGAGGCACAAAAATAGTATTTAGGGATCGAATCCACATAGATTCTGGATCGCACAATAGATTGCAGTATTTTATTTAAGCTAGACGAAATCAAGTAAATTAAAAGACAGAAAGCAGTAAACAATTGGTTCTAAGATAATCAGAAAAAGCGCTAAGCCTAAGGAAATTCTCGGGTGAATCCAAATTGCAGATCTAAATAGAATGCTAGGAATTATTAAGTACTGTTCTTGAACTTGAAACACTAATGTGAAATCAATCAACTTTCGCTGCAGAGATTATCTATGTCTAAATCGTAGAATTCCGAATTTATTTGTAAATCCTATCAATTCAAACAAGCATTAAGTGTAGGTTCAATTGTTCACAAAATTCTAAACCAAATTTCTTTGCATATAGGTATTTTGCTCATCTAAGATTAGTTCAGGAAATTAATCACACTTTCGTGTCAACCAATTAACCTAAGATCAGATTCTAGGTCATGAAGGTAGAATAAGCATGAAACACAAATCTAGATGAAGAACTCTAAAGATTTTATCCTAACAATTTAATTCAACCTAGCAATTCATCAATCACCTTTGAATAACCATAAACCTAACAAGGAAAGTACTCAGACATGGTGAATAAAACAAACATCATGAATAAATAAGATTGCATAAAAGAGAGGAGTAAAGAATCAAAGGAGTTCAAAATCTTCTTTAAAGGAGTTCAGATTCTTCTCTCCAAAGTTCTACTACAAATCTCTATAGAATAAGATTTTGGTCTCAACAATGACCATAAAATCCTATTTATAATAGTATAAACCTAAAAAAATATGGAAAAATACGTATGGGGCTTCTTTGCAAATATTGGAAACTTTGGGTAACTTCTGTAATTTATCAGAAGTTCTTGAAGATAAACAAAGAATCTGTCTGTGTGATGGGTGTCGTGCGACACCAGCGGCTGATTTGTCTCTGACTTCAAGTTTTTTTGCATCTTCTGCAAATTAACTCCAAAATGCTCCAAAATCTTCAAATGTACTCCAAACGTACCTAGTCCTAAAAAGACTCTAAAAGGGCTCCAAAAGCACATAAAAGACTCTACTAATAAGACTTATATCATGGCTAAAAACACTAAAAACCATGATATATTAACTCCCCCAGACTTGGCATTTGCTTGTCCTCAAGCAAAACAAAAAACTGAAACCTATGAAAGAGGTTTGAAAACAGGGATCTCACATTCTCAATCAGAATAATTGCACCAACTGCTTAAACTTGTAATCCACATTCTTTAAGAACCAACTCAAAAATGTACCACCATGTACTTCTCTTTAGCCACATTGCAGTCTTTCCAGATTAACTCCACAAATTCCAACATCATTCACTATCCTTCATTGCATAGATAAATCACCAATGCACCCAATATTAAGAACTTTATAGACTCTTTCTCATACAATACAAGAGCCACCGTACGTAGACAGGAGGAATGTCCGTACCAGTCAGGCAATTGAAAATAAAGTCCCAGCTGACCGTATCAAAGGCCTTAGCAATGTCCACCTTGATGGCAACCCTTTTTGGGTGATTATTTCTATGATATCCATGGACAACTTCACACGATAAGATTGTGTTTTCAATAAGCAGTCTTCCTTGAACAAACGCGGTCTGATTAGGTAATATTAGATCCGGCAGAATAGGCTTCAGATGGGAGACGAGGATTTTTTATATGACCTTGTAGATGGTTGTACTGCACGAGATTGGCCTGTAGTCAGAAATAAAAGATGCTCCTGGCCTCTTAGGGACAAGCGCAAGGATGGTGAAGTTAGCAGAGGATGGCATGAAACCTGAGATGAAGAAGGACTCAACTGAGGATAGAACTTCGGGACCAATAATAGTTCAGGCGGCTTTATAGAACCCTGAAGTTAATCCATCCGGACCTGGTGCCTTTTTTGCATTTAACTTGAACATACCCCTAGTAATTTCTTCCTTGTTAGGAAGCTTCTGCATAGAGCAATGTAACGGAGGACAGCGGAAAGTAGTCAGGCTTTGAAACCATATAGTGATGAAGTGGAGAGAGGCCTGGTAGAAGAGGCAAGGACAGCCATGAAGTGAGAGATCGCCAGTGCACTAATCGCACCAGGATCAGTGATCACAGCACCAGATGGGAGAGAAAAGGACCGGATAGAGTTAAACAACGACCGGACTTGACACAGACGATGAAAAAATGAGGTATTATGATCTCCCTCCTTGAGCCAATTTATTATATATTTTTGCCTAAAATAGCTTCCCTCGATAGACCTCAAGAAGGCCCACTTGTCGTGAAGGTCTTTCTCTTGTTGGAAAATGAGGGGTGACGGGTTGGACAGAGGTTGTACCTACACAGCTTGCAACAAACTGTTAGTTTCTCTCACCCTCACTTGAATATTTGAGAAATTATCTTTGTTTAGAGTTTTTAGAGCCCTTTTGATTTCTTTCAGTTTCGCACAAAGATGAGTAAGATCTGACGCATAACCACCGGCCTGACTCCATGCTTCTCCCAAAGTTGAATGGAAGTGGGGATGCTTGGTTAGATAATTAGGAAACAGTTATTGGGAGGAGAACAGCGAGATCAACGAGGCAAGGGCAATAGTCTGATAGATAAGGGGGAAGGAAAGTGGCAAGGCTTTGAGGGTAAGTGGCAATCTAATGATCATTTACAAGAAGCCGATCATGTTTTTCAGACACCGGCAAAACTGAATTTTTATTACTCCAAGTAAACAATGGACCCTGAAATCTGAGATCATCCACACCAAATTGCAGCAAAGAATTCCTGAAGTCAACCATTAGGGGATCAAAACTATTCACTGAGGGATGAGAATGCTCAGACGGGTGGCCAATTTGGTTGAAATCTCCACCCAAGATTCAGGGACATGTCTCAAGAGAGAGGGAGAGTTGGAGATTACAGAGATCAACCCAGAGGTTATTTCTCTCCTCCCTATTGTTTGAAGTGTAGATAGCCGTGAATATAAACCTGATACCATTGGATACTTGAATTTGGCAGGTAAGTGATTGACGGTTCTGGTGGAGTACTGTAACAGAGGCAGGGGCCTTTCAAATGATCACAATTCGTCCGCCCGGATCAGATGCATGATTCGAGGTAAATGACCAATCCTGACATGTTTTACTCATAACATGGTTCAACTGGGGTTCCTTGATATGTGTTTCCAAAAGCGCACCAAAAATGGGTTGTGTATTTAGAAGCCATTGGCTAAATGGCATGTGCTTATCCGGGTTATTAAGTCCACGGACATTCCAAAAATAGAGTTTAGTACTCATATAGACTTTTTAGAAGACACACCTTGGGTAAGGGGCCCAGTGCTACTGGTAACCAAAAGGGAATTTGCAGGTGGAAGAATAAGTGATTTAGAGGGGAGGGTTAATGAGTTAGAATACAGAAATATGGATGGGTGGTTAGAGGACAAATTAGTAGGCTCTTTTGAGGTAAAAATTAGAGGTGGAAGGGCAGAGGAGAGTTTAGAGGTTCGTTTTGGTGGTGGTTTATGTTTAAAGGCTAAGGGTCTTCTTTTAGTTAAAGGGTTTGCTGGAATTGCAATAACTATAGAGGCATGGGAGGGGATTGTGGTGAGGGAGAGGGGAAGGGGGTCAAATGACATTTCGATAGATGAAGAGGTAGATGATGGCAAAACAGATGCAGGAACTGGTAAGGACGAGGGTTCGGCAGTGGTTGGGTGGGGCAAGGCAATCTTATCCGGCACCGAAGGAAAAACCTGAGTATTGGGGGTAGCAACCAAGGAATCCGCCAAACTACAATAAATCTGGGCAGAATCAACAGAAGGATCAGCAGCTGATGCCTCTTTTTTTGTTTTTTGCAAGAATCTTTGTAGCTTCAGACGATTCATGATTGACAGTCAGACAGACTTTCAAAATATGGCCAATACACTTGCAGTTGGAGAATATTGGTGAGATCCAAGGGTATTCAACTATGACCGGTATTACTTCACTATTAGTTCGCTTTAGTTCAATCCTTGTCGTTAATGGTTTGGAGAGATCAGCTTCAAGTTTTACATGAGAAATGTGGATGTTGATGAGATTTTTTGTGTATTCATCAGTCTCCTTAGGGTCTCCAATTAACCCAGCTGCAAAACTTAACCCTTCCAACGTTCACAGGTCAAGCAGGAGTCCTTTGAGGTGGGCCCAGAGAGGGATAGAGTCAAGCTCCGGAGTGATTGTTGGCTGGTTTCCGTAATCGCTTCTCAAGTACTTTCTCTCTGATGAACTCATTAGGGATTCACACTAACATTGATCGGTTAATGGGATTAGTGTGGATTTCCCGCTTAATTAGTACATTTTCCCCAGAGGTAATCGAGAACACTTTGGATAGCCTGGACAGAGGACATCTTTGCAAAGAAGGAACCAACAATGAAATCTTTGTGAAGTTACGCACCACGAAGGAGGACTTCATCTGGGACGATAACTTGAGGGAGACCAGCTTCAAAGAAGGAGGTAGGAGCCAAACGCTTCAGAGTTCGGTCAGTAGACTATTTAGTCTTTTGAGCTCTTGAATGTTGTGGGACAGAAGAGGATGAAGGGTTTTTTGGGTTGAGGTTTGGAATAGGAGCTGGTGTATCCGCTAAAGGTGGAGAGATAACAGAACAGGGGTGTATTCTTTGCGGCTACAGATGGTACTTTAACAGTAGCTTTATTGGTGAGCAGTGGAGATGAAGGTTTCAGCGAGAGAACAATAAACCTCTAGGAAATATCTTCAACAGTACATTTTGCAACAGTAGATATGTGCTCAGATCCAGAAAATACACTAGAATTGAGAGCAGTACATGGTGAAACCTTAGTTACAGAAGCAGAAAGAGGAGTCCTATCAGATTTGGTACCTACGAAAGCAGGCTCCTTAGACGGAGAAATTTGCATTCAGAGATACATAAGAAAGAGAGGTAGTAGGAAAAGCTAAAGGAGGGAAATGGGAAGGAGAAAGAGAGTCAGGTGGGTCCGGCGGGTCCGGCGGGTCAGGGTGAGGATGGGCAATGGGACTACCAGATGTAGACAGCGGTGGACTCAGGGTGGTTGCATGGTCAGGTGAGAACCAGGAATTTTCAATTGCACTCATTTTTTTCACAAAATCTGCATTACATAACTTTGACGACAATCATTTTTTCTTATACCTCATTTTCTTTTCCTTATTATTTTATATAAGAAAATGAGATTTCATTTGATGTATATATAAATATATTTATAACTATTTGCAGGAGTTATGAACTTAATTTTAGTTTTGATCTTGTTCCCATCTTAATTTCATCCAGATTGTACATTAGTTAACAAATATACATATGATTTTAATTTTTTTTAATGATTTATGAATAAAAATATTTAATATATATATAACTGTTATAAAATTAGTCTCCAAATATTTTCCAATTTATCTCCAATTTTTTGGTAACTCGCTAGGTCCGGACCAACTGCCCGACCGCCCGACCGCCCGACCGCCCGACTCACGCCTAATGTAATTTTGAACACTGGTTATAACTAACGAAAGTTGAGTTAGAGTGTATTTTGAACAATTGAATCATGAATGAATGAATCATGTTTTCAACTTGTAATAACCACCAAAATTCAAGTCTATTAAGTTTTAAAAATATAGTAACTAAAGTCACGAAAGTAGAAAGATTATGCATTCATATCTCAAGTTCAAGAATAGGTTTTCCTGCATATCATTATTGTTTGCTTTTATGAATCTCTGTGATTTAGTACTGACCTAATGTTTCCTTATTTTCTTGTGTTGCTTATTTACTTCTTTTAGTCTAATTTAGTTTTTCATATTCAGTTACAAAAACCAAACTTCTTATTTTCTGTTCTACCTTGATTCAAAACTCATAAACTTGTATTGTTACTATCTAGTCTTCAATGGACCTATCTCTAAGTACAATTATGATTGCTTATATACTTGTAAAACTATTTTTTTTTGTCAACAGTCTCCATATATTAAATCAAGTTTGGTCGGTTTTCCGTATTCCTAAGCGGAACCGTTATATCCGACAGGTTATGACTTACATGGGAAAAGAAGGCCCTCTGTGATCGTGCACCTTTAGCAAGAGCGTCAGCATGGATATTAAGAGATCTCGGGATAAAATCTAGGCTAAAGACATCAAAATGATTACGAAGATTACAAAAGAGTTCTAACTCAGCCTTGAAAAGGGGCCACTCCATAGGATCCGCCGTCATCTTGAGTAAATCCGAACAGTCCGTCTCAAATCTCACCGAAGATATTGTGTTCTCGTGGAGGGCAGACATTGCCCAAAGAAGACTGTCAAGCTCCGCGTGCAGAGCCGAGAGACTCCTGCGGATCCCACGTGCTCCTCGCATGAACCACCTTGTACCATCCCAGAGACACCATCCTAAGCCGCTAACTAGCCCATTGTCTACCCATGAGGTGTCAAATTGGCAAGTTAGGATGGCTCAAAACACATCACTTATTGGCTCAAGAGACAAGTGAATATGAGCTTTGCTCTCTTAGTAAGACAGATCTTATTGTTATATATAAAAAATTTGTTAATAAAATAATATTTTCTTTTAGGTCGAACTTTGTTCTTACAGTTTTATATAAGTTTCAAATAAATCTTAATTTTTATGTAAAAACAAAGTTTCTACAACTTTTGCAATAATCTGGAAATTGTAAAATAAATAAATTATATATGAGATTTGAATATAAAGTTACATATCCAGGTCATCTTCTTCTATTACAAGTATATAAATCATTGTAAATATTATATACATATCATAGATACTCGATCTATCAACTATTCAGTTTTATACCATAAAAATAATTGTTGGTCATATTTTATATTTATGGTAAATAATAAAGTGTAGTCAAAATTCAAAATTTTTTTGTCAACCTCATATAAAAATACAAAATATTTATTATGGTAAAAATAAAAATGAGAGATGGGTTGAACATTGATGTTTTACTCACCAAAACAACCTATAAGTAGAGTCTTTTTGAAAATATATAAAATTATAGTAAAACTATTTTTCTCAATAGAAACTAATACTAAAAGGATACGATGGATATCATAAAAACATCTGTAACTTTTTTCTTTGCACTGATAGTTTTGTTTTCTAGCTCCAATATATTGGCTAAGCAAAGTGAATTGTTATTAATCAGATATCTTTGATCATTTAAAGAATAATGGTTAAAATAAAAATTTCATAAAAAATTAATATGTTTATAAATACATATATATATATATATATATATATATATATATATATATATATATATATATATATATATATATATATTTGGTTTGTATATTTATAGAAATCAAGCAAACGAGTTATCAATGCCTTGTACCATGTTCACAATCTTACGGAAATAGAGTATGTAGCAATTACTGCATAAGTCATCACTACGATGGAGGACAATGTGATACTACAAGAGGTGGCAACCTACCACAGTGTTGTTGTTTTAAGTTTGATAGTATACTTGTCTAGTAATTAATGATTTAAATATTGCACTTTTTATTCTATTTTAATAGATAAATTGATATTATTATATAAAAATATTATTATCTTTATACAAGGAATATAATTAAAATTTAAGACAACAAATAATAGTAATTTGGCCAAATACTCTTTCTAAAAACTCCTATACATATTAATCAATTAAACATTAACTATATTACTTTTGATTGTAATCTTGTTAACTTTATATTTTCATTCATATTCATTATGTTAAAAAACCAATAATAAATTTTGATATTAGAAGTTTTAATCATAGAACTGTAAATGTTTTCATATTTGATAAATTTGATACGAACAAATACAATTGTTTAACAAAATTGCAATGAATATTTCTCAAAATATTTTTGTTAATGCATAGTGACAGTAGGCTCCACACAATTAATTATATACATTATGTTACGCTTCGTCGAAGATTTTTTCTGCGTGTATTGACTTTTGTAACACTCCCCCTTGGAGACCAATGTCAATATCGTATGTTGCGTCTTTGTTGTCTCGTTAAAAGCCTTCTTAGGAAAACCCTGTGGGAAAAACCATAGTAAGGTAAAAAGAGTACAACTGCGCAAACTCCCCCTCGAATAAGATCATCTCATAGATTTTGCTGGTGTCGCATTCCAATGTTATGGACATGCTTCTTGAACATAGTGGTGGGCAATGATTTTGTGAACAGATCAGCGACATTGTCACATGATCGGACATTTCTTACTTCAATCTCTTTATTCTTCTCAAGTTCTTGAGTATATGAGAAGAACTTCGGATGTATAGGTTTAGTTCTGTCACTTTTGATATATCCTTCCTTCGTTTGAGCAACACATGCAGCATTGTCTTCATACAAGATAGTTGGCTCCGTATTTCTGAGAATCCCGCTGCTTGATCGGATGTGTCGGCTTATTGATCTTAGTGATACACATTCTCTACTTGCTTCATGGAGTGCAATGAGTTCAGCATGATTCGAGGAAGTAGCCACCAGCGTCTGTTTCTGAGAACACCAAGATATAGCGGTGCCTCCGATCGTGAAAACATATCCCGCTTGTGATCGGGCTTTATGTGGATCTGATAAATATCCTGCATCTGCAAAGCCTATCATTTGACCATTTGAATCTTTAGGATAAAAAAACCTAAATCAATAGTCCCTTGTAGGTAACGGAGGATGTGTTTAATCCCATTCCAGTGTCTCCGCGTAGGGGACGAACTGAATCTTGCCAAAAGATTAACAACAAATGATATATCAGGTCGTGTACAGTTTGCAAGGTACATAAGGGCTCCGATTGCACTTAGATATGGTACTTCATGCCCAAGTATCTCTTCGTTTTCCTCATGTGGTCGAAATGGATCATTTCCAACATTGAGTGATCTAACGACCATAGGAGTACTAAGTGGAGTTGCCTTGTCCATGTTAAAGCGTTTTAACACTCTTTTGGTATATGTGGATTGGTGCACAAATATACCCTTTTGGGAATGCTCAATCTGTAAGCCAAGACAATACTTTGTTTGTCCGAGATCTTTCATCTCAAATTCTCCTTATAAATAATTTGATGCTTTTTCTATCTCTTCATGAGTTCCGATGATGTTTAGATCATCAACATATACTGCGATTATCACAAATCCAGATGTTGTTTTCTTGAGAAAAACACATGGGCATATAGGATCATTTATATATCCTTCTTTCGTTAAATGCTCACTGAGACGATTATACCACATACGTCCAGATTGTTTTAACCCATATAATGATTTTTGCAATTTGATTGCACATAACTCTTTTGGTTTAGATTTTAATGCTACCGACATCCTAAACCCATCGGGAACTCTCATGTATATATCAGTATCTAGTGATCCATATAAGTATGCCGTAACGGCATCCATAAGTCGCATCTCTAGATTTTCATCAGCCACTAGACTCATCAGGAATCTAAACGTGATTGCATCCATAACGGGAGAATATGTTTCTTCATAATCTATTCCAGGTCTTTGAGAAAAACCTTGAGCCACAAAACGAGCATTATATCTCATAATCTCATTTTTCTCATTTCTTTTCTGAACGAAACCCCATTTGTATCCAACTGGCCTCACATCTGCAGGTGTGAGTACAATAGATCCAACCACTTCTCGTTTATTAAGTGAATCTAGTTCAACTTGTATTGCATCTTTCCATTCTTTTCAGTCATTTCTCTTTTGTCATTCATAAACAGATTTTGGTTCTGGATCATCGTTTTCTTCATTTATTTCCTCTGATACAAGGTATGGGAAAGCATCATCAACGATATCCCTTTGATTTCTATTCCATATCTTTCTGTTATGAATGTAGTTGATAGAAATCTCATGGTTTTCTTCTGACTCGTGATCCTCTACTTTTTCAGTAGACTCATCGTTTGTTTCCTCCAAAATATTTTCTGCTATTTTGGGTATGCTATCCATCTCAACTTCCTTTTGTTTTCTAGGATTTTTATTTTTAGAGCCAACAGGTCTACCACGCTTCAAGCGTGTTTTGGACTCACACGTATTATCTGCTCTTCCATGTTCCTATGGTATTTCAACACGAGCAGGAGCATTTGCAGCTGGTATATGAGATTTAGTTACCGTTTTGGTGTCTGCAAATGCATCTGGTAGCTGATTTGCTATACTTTGCAAATGCACAATTCGACGAACTTCTAGTTCTGACTCTTTAGTAAGTGGATCAAGGTGTAATAAGGATGGTACACTCCATTTGATATATTTTCCTACTTGTTTAGCTTCTCCCCCTATAATTGGGAATACCTTCTCATCGAAATGACAATCGGCAAAACGTGCCGTAAAGACATCACCAGTCTGTGGTTCTAGGTATCTTATAATTGATAGAGAATCACAACCAACATATATTCCCAATCTTCTCTGCGGTCCCATCTTTGTACGTTGTGGTGGTGCTACAGGCACATAAACCGCACAACCAAAGATTCTAAGATGGGAGATATTTGGTTCTCGACCAAATGCTAATTGTAGGGGAGAATACTTATGGTACACACTTGGTCTTATCCGAATAAGTCCTTCTGCATGCAAAATAGCATGTCCCCATACAGAGGTTGGGAGTTTTGATCTCATGATCAATGGTCTTGCAATCAATTGCAGACGTTTAATTAATGATTAAGCCAAACCATTTTGTGTATGGACATGTGCTACAGAATGTTCAACTTCAATTCCTGTTAACATACAATAATCATTAAACGCTTGGGATGTGAATTCACCAGCGTTATCTAATCTAACTCTTTTAATGGGATAATCAGATAACTGAGTTCACAGTTTGATTATCTGAGTAAGAAATCTCGCAAATGTCATATTTCGAGATGATAATAGACAGACCTATGACCATCTACTGGATGCTTCAATTAATACCATAAAATAGTGGAATGATCCACATGGTGGTGTATTGGTCCACAAATATCACCTTGAATTCGTTCAAGGAATTTTGGTGATTCTTTATCGATTTTAGTTGGTGATGGCCTTATGATCAACTTTCCCAGAGAGAATGCTGCACATCTCACTTTATTCCCCTGATTTATCTCTTGGATTTTCAGTGCATGACCATGTGAGCTCTCTATGATTTTTCGCATCATTGTAGTGCCTGGGTGTCCAAGGCGATCATGCCACAGTGTGAAATCTTCTGGATTTCTTTTAATCATTAGATTTGATTCAATTGCATCTATATAAGTATGATGTAAACCAGAAGGGAGTTCTTGGAACTTTTCCAATATATGCCTTTGGCCAGATCTATTAGAAAACATACATATACTTCTTTCCATTCTCAGTTGCAGACTGAGTATCATATCCTTGACGGTATATGCCTTTAAAACTCAACAAACTCCTTTTAGAATTTGGAGAATACAAGGCATCATTTATGGAAAACTTTGTTCCATTAGGTAACATAAAGTTGGCTTTACCTGTTCCTTCAATCACGTCTGCAGGACCTGATATTGTATTGACAATTATTCTTCTTGGTTTTATATTAGAGAAATATCTCTTTTGTCTCAGAATAGTGTGCGTTGTTCCACTATCTGGTATGCAAATTTCTCAAATCCTTTTCTTGGATTTTGTTCCATCCATATCGTGATCCATTTCTGTAATTAACATAAACATCAATAAAGATAATGTGAAATTTATTCATAGGAAATGACGTACGATAATTATACATTATGTTGTTGTAAAAACAATATTATTAGATAAAGCATAATAATTATACATAAGCCTGTTGTGAAAACAACGTTATTGGGTAAAAACTGAAAGACGTAATAATTATACATGGCATTTCCGGAGACTATTCAGCAGTCTCACTACAAGCATTTCAGTTCTCCATAATGGTGGTCTCGTCGAAATCATTTGCAAAGTCTGGAGAGTCGAGGTATGTTGTACCCTCAAAATCCTCCGTAAGGTTCACCTCTTTTCCTTTGCCTTTTGTGGACTCTTGGTATAACTTACAAAGATGTGGTGAGGTACGACATGTACGAGACCAATGTCCTTTGGATCCACATCTGTAACATACATTCTCACGCTTCTGTGTGATATCCACTTGGGTTTCTTTCCCCTTGGGATGTTGTTCAGATCGGACCCATTTGTTAGATCCTCTCCCCTTTGGATTGTAAGTTGTTCCACGTCCGCGACTAAATTGACGGCCACGTCCCCGATAAGATTGGAATTTCCTTTCAGAATTTTCCACGGCCGTAGCATTCACTTCAGGGAGTGCTTTGGCTCCCGTGGGTCGAGAATTGTGGTTTTTGATGAGAAGCTCGTTATTCTTCTCTGCGAGAATGAGCGTCACTACCAATTCAGAAAACCTTTTATACCAACATTTTCTATATATTTCTGGCAATACACCCTGCTCTTTATGAAATATAAGATATGTTTTCTCAAGCGTTTCTGCTTTCAGAGACAGGATGACCACAATATTTCAATTGTGAAACTATCCTCAGTATAGCAGAGTTATAGTCTGCAACCTTTTGGAATCATGAAACCTCAGGTTCTTCCACTCTTCAAGAGCATGAGGGAGATTCACTTCCCTCTGGTTGTCAAACCGTTCTTTTAGAGCTTGCCACAGTTCTGCTGGGTCTTTTATGTGTGCATAGTCATGTGTCACATTTTCATCTAAGTGTTGCCTTAGAAAGATTATCACTTCTGCTTTATTTTCAGCAGGCGATTTGTTTCCACTTTTGACAGCGTCGGTTAGCTTTTTCATCTCAAGATAAAGCTCGACATTAGTTGTCTATGCTATGTAGTTTTCTCCAGTTATTTTGAGAGCTGGGAACTTAAGCTTCTCAATATTTGCCATTTGATTTTCTGAAAACAAAAATCATAAATTTTTTATTAGTACGGTAATATTAATCTATATTAAGATAAACTGTTTACATGAATAATACAAGCGATTACAAGGAAAAACAATGCATAAAAGAGTAATGCAACGGTTATGGTAAATTCTGCCGTAGTAAATTCTCCAATGAAGAGACCATAAATCAAAGTGAAAATTACAATCGAACATAAAATCAAAAATAAACGAATCATCTTTCTTACAAAATAAAGTCTAAAGAAAGTTGTTTGGAAAATATTTGAGAGGAGGTGAAATCATTGAATGAAGGATTGATATATTTATAGATTGAAAACACTGTTCATAGCCATTTGAAAAAGGTAAAAAATTTGAAATTTTTTCTTTGTGACCATTGGTGAAAGAGAGGTTAAAAATAATTATAATCAATAAATGTAATTTTAATAAGTAATTGATTAAACTTCCTAAACTTTAAACATAAAATTTATACAGGTGGTCGAGCCTCCATTTATAATAATTATAATATAAAAAATTTTCTAAACATAATATTATAGTAACAGAATTAGCCACATTAGAACAATAAATAAATTATACAGCGGCTTAGCCGTCCATTGTAATATTAATAGTAAATAAATAATTATGGTGCATTTAGCAGCCATGATATAATATCGGTAAATTAATAACGAGGCGACCAACCGCTCACTGTAATATTACGTAAATAATGGTGCATTGAACATCTATTATAAAATAAAATTATACAGGCGGATATACCGGCCATTATAATAGAGTATGCATATATATTAAATTTATATTGCCGTATCATAGAGTGATCGTGCTGATAACGTGTTATAATAATGAGTATAATCTATATAGTAAATAAATATAAATAAGAGCAAAATTTTATACCCGCAGAATTTCGGGATACTAAGAATAAAAGAAGAAGCGAGAGAGAAAATAATTTTATAAGAAGCTTTTGTATTTCTGAATTGTGATTTCAAACGAAACGTTCGTTCGTTTATATAGAGGTAAAAAGATAAATTAATGTGCATGCATAGTGACAGTGAATTCCACACAATTAATTATATACATTACGTTACGCTTCGTCGAAGATGTTTTCTGCGTGTATTGACTTTTGTAACAGGGTATCATAAAAACATCTGTAACTATTTTCTTTGCATTGACAATTTTGTTCTCTAGCTCCAATATTTTGGCCAAGCAAGGTAAATTGTTTTTAATCAGCTATCTTTGATCATTTAAAGAATATTGGTTTATTTCTTTTTCGTAAACATTTAATATGCATACAAATAAATATATACTTATAATTATATTTTTTAAATATTTGTTTTTCCTAAACATTTAATATGCATACAAATATATATACATATAATTATATTTCTCAACTGTCTAATATATATATGTGTGTGTGTGTATATATTAACTAGGTTTGTATATTTACAGATATCAAGCAACAGACTCACCAATGCACTGTACCATGTTCAGAATATTACGGAAATAAAGTATGTGATGATTACTGTATAAGTCATCACTATGCTGGAGGACAATGTGACACTTTAAGAGGTGGCAAACTACCACAATGTTGTTGCTTTAATTGATGATTTAAATATTATGCTTTTTTGTATTTTAATAGATGAACTGATACTATTATTTTTTAAAATAATATTATCTTTATACAAGGAATATATTTGAAATTTAAGACAATTAATAAGAAATTTAGCCAAATACTCTTTTTCAAACTTCTATACATTTTAATTAATTCAGCGTTAACTATATTACTTTTGTGTTATTGTCGTCAATTTCCTATATATATTTCTATCCGTTATGTTAAAAATAAATAATAAATTTTAAATACTAATAACTTTAAATCATAGAACAGTAAATTTCTTCCTTTAGATATGAACAAATACGATTTTTTAATAATTATTGCAATGGATGAATATTGCTCAAAAAATTATAGTATGAAAATAAAAATAAAAACAATAGTTCATCAAAACAATAGAATTTTTTTTTCATATAAATGTAAAAGATATCATAGATATTAAGCATAGATTCAAAGAAGCTTATCATGATGTGGCATTGTATTAGCAGAAGAAGAGTCGTAACATGTAGAATCAATTAAGGCATCATTATACAGAATTTTATAATGCTTTAAATAAACAGCGCAGAGTGGAGAATATGATTATTGGTTAACATAACACAAGGGGAGATTGAGTTTCTTCGGATCAAGAGATAGAGCAAGTAGCAGTACACTATTTTTAGGATTTGATTACTTCCACCACTCCTACTGACGTTGTGGAGTTCCTAAGCAAAGTTTCGGCTTTAATTATGGGCCAGATGAAAGAGAAACTTATTGTGATGGCTACAGAAGAATAAAAACGGTCAAATTTATTTACGATAAATCAGGAAAAAGTGCCCAGCCCAGATGATATTAGTGTCTTATTTTTTCAATATGCATGGTCAATTAATAAATAATATATATTGTAGTTGGTTAATAATTTTTTGCGAACAGAGCATTTTGATACACGGTTAAATATGACATATATTTGTCTGATTCTAAAAAAGGAACGTCCGAGTAGAATGACAGAACTGAGACCAATTAGCCTATGTAACATTGGGTATAGGATTATATCAAAGCTACTGTGTCAGAGGCATAAAAGGTTTATGCGGGAGCTAGTTTCAGACTAGTTTCGGAAACTATATCAACTTTTGTGTCTGGATAGCTCATCTCGGATAATATCGTAATTGTGCAGGAGGTATTTCATGGTTTAAGGACAAATTACTCATCTAAGAGTAAATTCATCGCAATTAAAGAAGACATGAGTGAGGTTTACGATTGGTGGAATTAGCTTTCATTGAGAATCTTCTTAGGAAAAATATGTTTTCGGGGATGGATAATACAATGTATTACCTAAGTTCAATATACGGCAATCATGAATAGTGAACCACGGGATAATATTATCCCCAAAAGAGGTATTCGTAAGGGAGATCATTTATCTTTATATCTTTTCATTTTATGAATGGAAGCTTTTATCAAAATGTAACATCTTATTTTACAATCATAAAATAAATTAATTATATGAGATTTGAATATAAATTACTTATTCAGTTGCCTTTCTTATTTTACAAGTATATAAAACATTAAAAATATTATTTATGTGTCATGGATGCAGAATTGATCAACCAATCAGTTTTTTATTCAACAAAAATAATTTTTGGTCATATTTATATTTATGGTAAATAATAAATTGTAGACAAAATTCAAAAGTTTTAGTCAAACTCATTTAAAAATACAGAATATTTGTTTATGGTAAAAATAAAAATGAAAGATTGGGTTGAACATTGATATTTTACTCAACAAAAATATTATAAATAGAGCGTATTGACAAACATATAAAATTGCAGTAACACAATTTTTTCTGAATAAAAACTAATAGTACAAAGAGATAATGGGTATCATAAAAACATCTGTAACTATTTTCTTTGCATTGATAATTTTGTTCTCTAGCTCCAATATTTTGGCCAAGCAAGGTAAATTGTTTTTAATCAGCTATCTTTGATCATTTAAAGAATATTGGTTTATTTCTTTTTCGTAAACATTTAATATGCATACAAATAAATATATACATATAATTATATTTTTTAAATATTTGTTTTTCCTAAACATTTAATATGCATACAAATATATATACATATAATTATATTTCTCAACTGTCTAATATATATATATATATATATATATATATATGTGTGTGTGTGTGCGTATATTAACTAGGTTTGTATATTTACAGATATCAAGCAACAGACTTACCAATGCACTGTACCATGTTCAGAATCTTACGGAAATAAAGTATGTGATGATTACTGTACAAGTCATCACTATGCTGGAGGACAATGTGATACTTCAAAAGGTGGCAAACTACCACAATGTTGTTGCTTTAATTGATGATTTAAATGTTAAACTTTTTTAGTATTTTAATAGATGAACTGATACTATTATGTTAAAAAAATAATATTATCTTTATACAAGGAATATATTTGAAATTTAAGACAACTAATAAGAAATTTGGCCAACTACTCTTTTTCAAACTTCTATATGTTTTAATTAATTCAGCATTAACTATATTACTTTTGTATTATTGTCGTCAATTCATATATGCATTGCTCTCCATTATGTTAAAACCCAATGATAATATTTTGATACTAATAACTTTAAATCATAGAATAGTAAATGTCTTCCTTTAGATATGAAAAATATGATTATTTTAATAAATATTGGAATGGATGAATATTGCTCAAAATATTATTTTTTAGAATAAAAAGAAAAACAATAGTTGATCAAAACAATACAATTTTTTCATATATATATAAAAGAGATCATAGATATTAAGCATAGATTCAAAGAAGCTTATCAAGATGTTGAATTGTATTGGTAGAAGAAGACTAATAATATGTGAAATCAATTAAAGGATCATTATGAAATTTTTTATAAAGCTTTAAATAAACAGCGCAGAGTCGAGAATATGATTATTGGTTAACATGATGCAAGGGGAGATTGGGTTTCTTCGGATCAAGAGATAGAGCAAGTAGCAGTACACTTTTTTTTAGGATTTGATTACTTCCACCACTCCTACTGACTTTGAGGAGTTTCTAAGCGAAGTTTTGGCTTCAATTATGGGCCGGATAAAAGAGAAACTTATTGTGATGGCTAAAGAAAATAAAAACAGTAAAATTTATTTACGATAAATCAGGAAAAAATGCCCAGTCCAGATGGTATCAATGCCTTATTTTTTGACTATACGTGGTCTATTATTAAAAAATATATATTGGAGTTGGTTAATAATTTTTGCGAACCGTGAATTTTTGATTAACGGTTAAATATGACAAATATTTGTCTAATTCTAAAAACGGAACGTCCGAGTAGAATGACAGAGCTGAGACCTATCAGCCTATGTAACGTTGGGTATAAGATTATATCAAAGCTATTGCGTCTGAGGCATAAAAGGTTTCTGAGGGAGCTAGTTTCAGTCTAGTTTCAGAAACTATATCAACTTTTGTGTCAGGATGGCTAATCTCGGATAATATATTAATTGTGAGGTATTTCATGGTTTAAGGACAAATTACTCATGTAAGAGTAAATTCATCGCAATTAAAGAAGACGTGAGTAAGGTTTACGATGGGTGGAATTGGCTTTCATTGAAAATCTGCTCAGGAAAAATGAGTTTTTCGGGGATGGATAATACAATGTATTACTTTAGTTCAATATAAAGTAATCATGAATAGTGAACAAGGAGTTAATATTATCCCCAAAAGAGGTATTCGTAAGGGAGATCTTTTATCTTTATATTTTTTCATTTTATGAATGGAAGCTTTAATCGAAATGTAACACCTTATTTTACAATCGTAAAATAAATAAAATATATGAGATTTGAATATAAATTACATATTCAGTTACTTTTCTTATTTTACAAGTATATAAAACATTGAAAATATTATATATGTGTCATGGATGCTTGATTGATCAACCAATCCGTTTTATTCAATAAAAAAAACTTTTGGTCATATTTTATATTTATGGTAAATAATATATTGTAGTCAAAATTCAAAAGTTTTAGTCAAACTCACTTAAAAATACAGAATATTTATTTATGATAAAAATAAAAATGAAAGATTGGGTTGAACATTGACATTTTGCTCAACAAAAATCATATAAATAAAGTGTATTAGCAAACATATAAAATTATATAGTAACACTATTTTTCTGAATAAAAACTAATAGTACAAAGAGATAATGGGTATCATAAAAACATCTGTAACTATCTTCTTTGCATTGACAATTTTGTTTTCTAGCTCCAATATTTTGGGCAAGCAAGGTAAACCGTTTTTAATCAGCTATCTTTGTTCATTTAAAGAATAATGGTTAAATATTTCTTTTTTTGTAAACATTTAATATGCATACAAATAAATATATACATATAATTGTATTTGTCAAGTATCTGATATATATATATATATGTGTGTGTATTAACTAGGTTTGTATATTTACAAATATCAGGCAAGCGAGTTATCAATGCACTGTATCATGTTCAGAATCTTACGGAAATAAAATATGTAAGGATTACTGCATAAGTCATCACTATGCTCGAGCACAAAGTGACACTTTAAAAGGTGGCAAACTACCACATGGTTGTTGCTTTAATTGATGATTTAAATATTAAACTTTTTAGTATATTTTAATAGACGTATCCATACTATTAAAAAAATTATCTTTATAGAAGGAATATATTTGAAGTTTAAGACAACTAATAATAGAAATTTGGCCAAATACTTTTTTTCAAACTTATATATATTTTTATAAATTCAGCATTAACTATATTACTTTTGTATGATTGTTGTTAATTTCTTATATGTATTCATATCCATTATGTTGAAAATTAATAATAAAATTTTTGATACTTAAAACTGTAAATCATAGAAATTTAAATGTCTTTGTTTTAATATGAACAAATACAATTAGTTAATGAATATTGCAATGGATGAATATTTCTCAAAATATTATGGTTTGAGAATAGAAAGAAAAACAATAGTTGATCGAAACAAAACAATTTTTTTTTCCATATATATATACAAGTGATCACAGGTATTACACATAGATTAAAAGAAGCTTATCATGATGCGGAATTGTTTTGGCAGAAGAAGAGTCGAAATATGTGGCATGGCGTCAGTTAAGGGATCATAATACAAAATTTTATATTGCTTCAAATAAACAGCGCAGAGTCGGAAATATGATTATTGGTTTACATAATGCAAAGGAGATTGTGTTTCTTCGGATCAAGAGATAGAGCAAGTAGCAGTACACTATTTTGAGAATTTGTTTACTTCCACCTCTCCTACTGACTTTGAGGAGTTTCTAAGCGAAGTTTTGGATTCAATTACGGGTAGGATGAAAGAGGAAGTTATTGTGATGGCTACAGAAGAAAAAATATGGTCAAGTTTATTTATGATGTATCAGGAAAAAGTGCCCAGCACAGACAGTATGAATACCTTATTTTTTCAGTATGCATTTTCTATTATTAAAAAGATATATTGAAGTTGGCTAATAATTTTTTGCGAACAAGTTATTTTGATAAACGGTTAAATATGACGAATATTTGTCTGATTCTAAAAACGGAACGTCCGAGTAGAATGACAGAGCTGAGACCCATCAGCCTGTGTAACCTTCGGTATAAGATCATATCAAAGCTACTGTGTCAGAGGCTTAAATGGTTTCTGAGGGAGCTAGTGTCAGACTAGTTTCGGAGACACAATTAACTTTTGTGTCAGGATGGCTCATCTCTGATAATATCTTAATTGTGCAGGAGGTCTTTCATTGTTTAAAACCAAGTTATTCTTGTAAGAGTAAATTCATGGCAATTGAAACAGATATGAATAAGGCTTACGATCAGTGGAATTGACTTTCATTGAGAATATTCTCAGGAAAAATTGGGTTTTCGGGGATGGATAATGCAATCTATTATGTCAGTTCAATATAATGTACTAATGAATGGTCAACTACGAGGTAATATTATCCTCAAAATAGGTATTCGACAGGGAGAACCATTATCTCTGTATCTCTTCATTTTATGCCTCGAAATGTAACAACTTATTTTACCATCGTAAAATAAATAAATTTTATATGAGATTTGAATATAAATAACATATTCGGTTTATTTTCTTATTTTACAAGTATATAAAAAATTGTAAATATTATATATGTGTCCTGAATGCTGGATTGATCAAATATGAGTTTTATACAATAAAAATAATCTTTGTCATATTTTATATATATGGTATATAATAAATTGTAGTCAAAATTCAAAAGTTTTAGTCAATCTCATTTAAAAATACAGAATATTTATTAATGGTAAAAATAAAAATGAAAGATTGGGATGAACATTGATATTTTACTCAATAAAAATCATATAAATAGAGTCTTTCGGCAAATATATAAAATTATAGTTACACTATTTTTCTAAAAAAAAACTATTAGTACAAGGATATAATGGATATTATAAAAACATCTGTAACTATTTTCTTTGCATTGAAAATTTTGTTTTCTAATTCCAATATTTTGGCCAAGCGATAAAAACTGTTTTTAATCAGTTATCTTTGATAATTTAAAGAATAATGGTTAAATATTTCTGTTTCATAAACATTTAATATGCATAGAAATATATATATTTGTCAAGTGTCTTATATATATATGTGTATATATATTAACTAGGTTTGTATATTTATAAAATCAAGCAAGGAGTTATCAATGTACTGTACAACGTTCAAAATCTTACGGAAATAAAATATGTACTGCATAAGTCATCATTATGCTGAAGGAGAATGTGACACTACAAGAGGTGGCAAAGTACCACTATGCTGTTGCTTTGATTGATGATTTAAATATTAAAATTTTTAATTATATTTTAATAGATGAACTGATACAATTAGTGTTTTAAAAAATATTATATTTATACAAGGAATATCTTGGAAATTTAAGATAACTAATAATAGTAATTTAGCCCTCTTTTTTCAAACTTATATACATTTTTATGAATTCAACATTAATTATATTACTTTTGTATTATTATTGTTAACTTCATATCTGTATTCCTATCATTATGTTAAAATTCGATAATAAAAATTTGACGTTAAAAACTTAAAATCGTAGAACAGTAAATATCTTCGTTTTGATATGAACAAATACAATTATTTATTTAATTTTGCAATGGATGAATATGTCTCAAAATATTATGGTTTGAGAAGAGAAAGAAAAACAATAGTTGATCAAAACAAAACAATTTTTTCCATATATATATATATATATATAAGAAATCAGATATTACTCAGAAATTAAAAGAAGCTTATCATGATGAAGATTTGTATTGGCAGAAGAAGAGTTGTAATATGTGGCATCAGTTAAGGGATTATAAGAAAAAAATTTATTTTGCTTTAAATAAACAGCGTAGAGTCCAGAAAATGATTATTGGTTTACATAATGCAGGGGGAGATTGCATTTCTTCGGATCAAGAGATACAGCAAGTAGCAGTACACTATTTTGAGGATTTGTTTACTTCCACCTCTCCTACTGACTTTGAGGTGTTTCTAAGTGAAGTTCCGACTTCAATTACGGGTCGGATGAATGAGAAATTTATTGTGATGGCTACAGAAGAATAAATATGGTCAAGTTATTTATGTTGCATCCGGAAAAAGTGTCCAGCCCAGAATCACTCTAGTGAATTTGGTAGTTACTTTTTTTGGATAAGCTAAAAGGAGGCATAATATGTAAGCCAGTTGCTACTGACTTTAACAACAACTATTTTACTATTTTTGATAATAATTTTGGTTTTCAACCATATTTAAAATCTGCGTTTTAGCTCCCCCCGCCCCCTCTGCCCATTTTGGTAGTGTAGATTCATTTCTTCCTCCATACTGAAAGATCAACTTTTTGTCCAAATTGAAAAGATGATTTTGAAAAATTATTTTGTTGATCCAAAACTATGTCGAAATATTTTTAGATGACTTTAATCTTATTAACTTCATATTTGATTTGTACACTCTACGTTATAATCCAATTAAACTTTTTGAGATAAAAATTTTAAATTTATGGAATGGTAAACATTGTGTTATCTGATGTGGACAATAACAGATTTTCAATGAATATTATAATACATGCATATTTTTCCAAATATTTTGTTAATGTTTCTGCTCGAGAAGAGAAAAAAAAAAGTCAAACGTGAAGCATAACAAAACAATTGTTTTTCATATATATAAAGGAGATTTTATTTTAGGAATACTTAATCCTATTAAATCGAGGGAAGAAAAAGAAAAAAAAATAAAAAAAAGAGAGAAAACAAAAAGGGAAATTACGTGAATTGCCTTTTAAAAATATCAAAATACTACATTAGCACTATGTAAATTAAAACAGACTAAATTAGTTCTAATTTATTTGGCTAAAGACAAATTAACCAGCTAAGTTCATCATATTTGCGAACATACCATTAATGAATAATAATTTAGTTTTTAAAAATTGAAAATTCAAAAACATTGATTTAGAAACATAAACGCTTTTATTAAAAAAAAAAGAAAAATTATTTCTTACCTTATTTACCTGAATTGCGAGTTAATAAAAGCAAGAACATAAAAAATAAAAAAATTCTCTTTTCTTTAATCTACATATCTTCACCAAAACTATCGCCACCGTCGCCTCAATACTTTTGCTACCGTCACCTCGCAGCTGCTGTTACCCTCTTTTCATCAGCGGTTACATCTCTTTCGGTCGCCATCCTGCTCGCAGTGAGGTGTGAATCCAATGTCCACTACACCGCATTGAGTTATTCGTTTATAGGCTTCTCGATTTATCTGCTTTAGGAGACAAAATCCCTAATCGTCATCGGATGTCCGGCGGATTCATCGTGCTTCAGCTTCCTCTAAAGTAATCCTAAGGTATTTGCTATCAAACTTTCGATTATATCTTCTTTTCTAGAGTAGTCGAGTTTTGATTTTTGATTACGAAAATTGAACTTCGAATGCCTTCCATCGAGTCTACTTCTTCTTTTCTGTAGCATCCCCAAACCTGACTAAGCCCCAAGACTTGGACCATAAGACCAAAGGTTAAAGATTTGGTCGAGTAAAAATCAACCGTAAGGGTTATGGTCCAGGTGGGTGCTAGTCGGCAAGGTTACGAGCCTTGGCCGAACTAGTCGGTCCAGTTAGGACAGTGACACTCCAGCTCGGCCAGCTCAGTCAGCTTACGGTCCAGCTCGGTCAGCTGGAGGGTGCGACCTACAGCTCGGACCAGCTGGTGGCCGGATGACCTAGCTGGGCCAAATAGGGGCCAGGGAGTGACGGTTACCCCAGGAGGTGAGCTGGTGTCACAGGGGAACAGGTATAAGTGTGAAGAGGCATGAGGAAAGGGTGTCTGGTAGAAGGGCTACCATCGAACCAAGACAACTTTTCCCGATGCATTGCGATTGTTCCTTTTGTGTCTGTTAGACAGGCCAGACAACACCTATAAATACCAGACTCCCACGCCTAGTTTCAACATCAGTTCTCTGTCTAAAAAGAAGAGAAAAACAATGAGAGAAAGAGAGAAATAGAGAGAGAGAAGCCTAGAAGACAAAGAGAGTTTCTTTCTCGGAATAAGGGAGAGACTTAGGCCGGAAGGTAATCCGGAATGCAAGAAGATCAGGCCAGGGAAAAGGGGAAAGACACAATCTCCCCTGATCATGTCTCTAAGGTATGTCTTGACTCTTCCTTTCTAACCGTAGTCTAGGATCACCTGATTGCAACCCTAACGATCCAAATGCCGGTGATGACTGGACAGAGTCTCACAACCTTTTCTTGCTCTCCTTCTCTACCTTTCTTGTACGGCTGGTCCATGAGTCTATGGTCTCGGCCAGACTCATGGATATGTGTTTTTCTGGTTTTGCGATCGATTCATATAATAACGAGAGGTGCCTGTGAACGGTTGCAAGGGCCGGCTCGCGTAATGCGTCTGGATCAAGGCTATGGCCCGGATCAAGGCTATGGGCCGATCCGGGAAGAATGGCATGTTGGGCCATAAGGGGTGTTTGTTTCAATGCATGTAGACAAACATACCATGGTTGGAACCGATCCACGGTTGGTGACCAACGCATGGCCGATAAAGTCACATGGTCGAACAGGCACGACTTGTGATCCATTGCGTCCGTACGACGAATTGCACCCTTTGGGTCAATAGCCATCACTATACGTAGCAATCAGACATGATGAACCGGTGGGAGTGTGTAAGTGTGCCATGGATATGTTGATTTATGTACATGGCCGGTAAAACCTCTTCAGTCGGAAAACATGGTCCGGTTGTGTAACCGAAGTAGTGATGCGGTCGACCGGAAGGTCGATACGTGTCAAGGAGTGCCACGGTCATTGGCCGTTGGTTCCTCCGGATAAATGGCTAGTCCGTTTATCCCTAAGGCTTCCTTGTTGGTTACTTAGTCAGTGGGGTGGTTGGTTGAATGACTAAGTAACAATGGGGAAGGTCTTAGGTAGGGTTAGTTAAGCTTCGATTATACTAACGGGGTATTGGGTTCTGGGGAGCATATGCATAGATCATTTACAGGAATAAACTAAATACTTATATGATTATCTCAGGACAAGAGGTTGGTCCGGATATGGACAAGAGGTTGGTCCGAATATGGACCAAGCATAGGTTCACGGTCTGACGGCCCCCTGACGATGTGTGGTGCTTGTTATGAGTTCTGATAGAATAGGATCGGTCCATGTAAAGCCTACGGGAAAACTATAGCATGTTGTATCGAATCCATATTATATCAATAAAGATCTCGAGTTCTCCTTGTGTCTATCTCCTTTAGTTCCGCATAATGGTAGATAGGGGAACCTCCTGGAATAGATTTGTTAAGTTGTTGGCTAGGGCCTTAGTCTTAAGGAGACTAAGAAGGAAACGGTCGCCTCGGGTCGTAGAACCCGAGTCAGGGTGTTTCAGGTTGGAATCAGAGCATCCTTGATTCTAGGACAGTGAGGTTATGGGAGAACACACACACACACGTCCGGCGCCAAAGGACCAGTGTTAGGTATTTGCTTGTCTTACTTGGTTCATTAGGATATTATAAGGAAGTTCTAACATATATTGGACATAAAGGATGGAAAAACTAAAACATCGAGAAGGAGAAAGAATAAGGGAAAGGAAGTGGATACTACTCCGTCAGGAGTGGGGGTATCCACGCTTATAGAAGTAGACCCGACTAGACCAGTGTTCGGGAATGGGACAACTGCACATGTTAACACTATCCTGCCCACTTAGAACAAGACGGGGTGAACGAGGATGGTCAAAAGCGAGATGAAGAAATGGTCGGTCCTCCACAAAGAGCAGGATCTTGTGGGAGTAGACTCACGGGCTGATGGCGCAATTCATCCCGCGTTTCCTTCTACGGAAGAGATATGGAAGGTCCTGAAAACTGTCGTGACCCAGGTAGCTTCGTTGACTCAAACCCTCACACCGGCCGAGAATCCTACCGTGGGTCAATCCACGAGAAAGGAAACTGAGTTGGTTCTGAAAGAAGGCCAGCAGTCGAGGACGAGGATGTGGTTGAAGTTGACTCACCTCGTGTGGTCGGTAGAGTAGACTATTTGAGTATGCTAGACCATATTTCCCGTTTGGGAACTAAACACTTCAAAGGGAGCATAAATCCCATTGAAGCGGATGAGTGGAGGAGCCGTCTAGTACTGAACTTCTGCTCAAACTGATGTCCTGAGGACTACAGGAAGAACATAGCAGTCCATTTCGTGGAAGGGGATGCCTATAACTGGTGGCTTATAGTGGATAAGCGCATTGGGGGCAATATAATGTCTTTTGCGGAATTTGAGACGGAATTCAACCGTAAATACTTTCCGATCGAGGCATGAGACCGGTTGGAAAGTAAATGCCTGGAACTCACCCAAGGCCGGAGAACGGTACGGGAATATGAGGAGAAATTTAACCATCTACAAAATATGTAGGATGGGAGTTTGAAGAAGAGTCTACCCAGGTTCAGCGGTTTTTCCGTGGACTAAAGGTTGAATTTCGGATCCAATGTTTGGTTCGGAAGTTTGCTTCCGTATCGGAACTAGTGGAAAGGGCTGCTTAGTTGGAGGCCAACCTGGCCGAGGAGAGCAGGGTTAGGGCCCAAACAAAGAACAGCCAGGGTAATAAGACTGGTGGCCACAAAAGAAAGTGGGACCAGGAAAAAGATGCCCCAGGGCCATCTGATTGACCCATTTGCGACAGAAGGCACAATGGAAATTTCTGAAAGGCAATGGGTGCGAGTGCCAAGTGCGGCAGGATGGACCATAGTGTCTTGAACTGCCCTAGGCTGAGAGAAGGGATGACCAGTGAATCGGGTAAGACCTGCTACCACTGTGGTAAGACTGGGCATTTCGCAAGGGTGTGTCCCATGCAGTAAGGGGGTAGGCAAGGAAACCCGAGAAGTAATCCCCGTGGGGCAGGTCCAACGGCTGATGCCGGAAAGCAAGCCGGGACGCCACAGGTTTACGAGCTTTCTAAGGATATTGGGGAAGACAGTACCTTCAATGCAATCACTGGTACATTATGACCCGAGCCTAGTCTTGAAGATTTAATGCATTGCATTAGAATAATAGGGGCTAGAAATCCTTAGCATTCTAGGAATATGTAGGGACCTTAAGTGTAGGCGGTGTCGAAGCACACACCTTATTTGATTCTGGGGTTACATATAGTTTTGTGAGTCCGGAATTGGTATAAAGAGGAAAGCTAAGGACAGAGGCCACCATGGAAGGCAGAATAGTTAATGCGGCCGGTGGTCAAGTCATGCTTCCTCTGGGGCTGATAAGTAAGGTCCCGGTCCTTGTTAAAGGAACCGAAATTCCTGTTGACCTGATAGTAATCGAACTCAAGATTCACAATGTGATCTTGGGGATGGACTGGTTGTGAAGAAACAAGGCGACTCTCTACTGCCACCGGGGGTGTGTGCGGTTTGAGGGGGAACAAGAGACGTTGGAATTCTAAGGAATCCGACTGATCTCCGGAAGCTTGTTGGTCTTGACCATACAAGCTGAGAGGATATTGATGAAGGGGTGCAAGGCATACTTGGCTACCATCAACATCCCGAGAATTAAAAAAGGGGCAGAGATGGATACCATACCAGTTGTCAGGGAGTTTGGGGATGTGTTCCAGTCCTTGACCGGCTTACCACCTGATAAGGCGGATCCATTCACCATTGAACTCAAACAAGGTACGGTACCACTCTCTAAGGTACCTTTTAGAATGGCTCCGGCCGAAATGGCCGAGCTTAAGAAGTTGTAAGAGGAACTGCTTGAGAAAGGCTTTATAAGGCTGATTAGTTCCCCATGGGAGCGCCGGTCTTATTTGTAAAAAAAAAAAAGAAGGGAGTTTCTGGTTGTGCATAGACTACTATTGGATAAACCGGGTTACTGTGAATAATAAGTACCTGTTACCACGGATAGATGAACTGTTGGACCAACTCAAGGAGGCGGCCTGGTTCTCTAAAATAAATTTAGCATCCGGATACCATCAGACTCCTATTGCCCCCAAGGATATCAGGAAGACTGCATTCAGGACAAGCTATGGCCATTATGAATTCGTTGTGATGCCATTTGGCCTTACCAATGCTCATGCGGCCTTCATGAAAATGTTGAATGAGGTGTTCGAGATTGTCTCGACAAGTCAGTGATTATCTTTAGTGATCATCACCTGATATGATGGAAGCCGATCATCAGAAACATCTGAGGGTGGTACTGGAAAGGTTAAGAGAGCGTAAGCTCTATGCCAAGCTGAGTAAATGCAGCTTATCGCAGAGATCCATCGGATTCCTGGAACATATAGGCTCAGAACATGGGGTCTCGGTAAATCCGGACAAGGTTAAAGCCATTAAGGAATGGCCTAGACCTAAGAATGCCACAGAAGTGAGAAGCTTCCTAGGGCTGGCCCGATACTACAGGAAGTTTGTGAACGGTTTTGCGAGTATGGCGTAGGCCATGACTGTGCTAACCAGAAAGGGAGTTAAATTCATGTGGTCGGAAGCATGTGAGAATAGTTTTACGAAACTCATAGACATTCTGACCAGTGCACCGGTCTTGGCTCTTCCAGAGGCCAATGAACTGTATACGGTGTACACGGATGCTTCTATCACAGGCTTGGGATGCGTCCTGATGCAGTAAGGGCGAGTAATTGCCTATGCATCAAGACAAATTTGGAAACATGAGGGAAACAATTCCACACATGACTTGGAGGTGGCAGCAGTGGTGTTTGCCTTAAATATTTGGCGGATCTTATCTCTACGGGGCTAAGGTACAAATCTTTACCGATCGTAAGAGTTTGAAATATCTGTTCATGCAGCCCGAACTCAATTTAAGGCAAAGGAGATGGATGGAGTTGGTGGCTGACTATGATCTAGACATAGCTTACCACCTGGGGAAAGCCAACTCTGTGGCCGATGTGTTAAACAGGAGGAGAACAGAAATGGAAGTCAGGAAAGATGCAGAAGTTCTAGTCAATATGATTGGGACTCTCCATATGAATGCCTTGTCCACCGATGTCGAACCTCTAGGCCTAAGAGTGGCTGACCAGGCTGACTTGCTCACGCGAATTAAGATTGCTAAAGAAAATGATGAGAATCTTAAGAAAGTATTCATCAATGAAAAGACAGAATACCAAACTTTTAACAACAGGACCATAATGGTAAACGGAAGGATTTGTGTACCAGATGATAAACTATTGAAAGAAGAGATTCTTAAGGAAGCATATCAATCCAAATTCTCCATACATCCCGGACTCAATAAGATATACCGCGACCTGAAACGGTACTATCATTAGGTTGGAATGAAATGGGATGAAGCTGAGTGGGTTTCGCATTGTCCAACATGTCAACTGGTTAAGGCAGAACACCAAGTGCCGAGTGGTCTGTTACAAAGCCTGCCCATCCCGGAATGGAAATGGGACCACATAAATTGTGACCGGGTTACCCAAAACCGAAACCAGAAAGGATGCGGTCTGCGTTGTTGTAGACAGACTCACTAAATCCTCTCTTTTCATGGACATAAAGGAAACTGATGGGTGTAAAATTTGGCCGGGAAGTACATCAGTGAAATCGTGAGACTTCATGGTGTGCTGGCTAGTATTGTCTCGGATAGGGATGGTTGATTCAATTCACACTTCTGGCAAGCAGTACATAAGCTTTGGGAACAAAGGTGAAGAGGAGTACGGCCTATAATCCACAAACCGATGGTCAGTCAGAAAGGACCATACAAACCTTGGAGGACATGTTAAGAGCCTGTATCCTGGAGTGGGGAAACTCTTGGGAAAGTTACCTGTGGTTGAATTTGCCTATAATAATAGCTTTCAGTCAAGTATAGACATGTCCCCATACGAGGCATTGTATGGGTGGTCGTGTCAAATCCCATTATGTTGGACCCAAGTTGGGGAAAGAAGCATAATCGGTCCGGCCATTGTGGATGACACTACCGAGAAGATTAAGTTCCTCAAGAAAAAGATGAAGGAGGCACAGGATTGGCAGAAAAGCTTTGTGGATCGGAAGAGGAAAGATATCGAGTTTCATGAAGAGGACTGGGTCTACCTCAAGATGATCACCTTCAAGGGCCGGACTAAAGTATCGAAACGGGGCAAGTTGGACCCTAGACACCTAGGACCATTTAAGGTCTTGAAGAAGATCAAAGTGGTGGCTTACAAGTTAGACGTACTTGGGGAGATAGAAGCATTTCATGATGTGTTTCATGTATCCCAGCTCCGCAAATGCTTGTCTGAGGTTTGAATCCAATGTACACTTCACCGCGGTGAGTTCTTCGTTTGTAGGCTTCTCGATTTCTCTGCTCTAGGAGACAAAGTCCCTAATCATCATCAGAAGCCCGACAGATTCATTGTGCTTTAGCCTCCTCTAAAGCAATCCTAAGGTAATTTCTTTTGAACTTTGGATTATATCTTCTTCTCCAAAGTAGTTGGGTTTTGGTTTTTGATTACGAAAATTGAACTTCATGTTCATTTCATCGAGTCTTACTTCTTCTTTTCTGTAAAGTCCCTAAACCTGACTAAGACCCGATACTTGGACCATAAGACCAAAGGCTCAAGATTCAGTCGAGTAAAAATAGACCATAAGGGTTATGGTCCAGGTGTGTGCTAGCCAGAAATGTTACGAGTCTTGGCCGAGTTAGGAAAGGGTTGAGGATGGGAAAAGGTAGCTGGAATGAGCTCAAGGTCTAGTTAGGGCAGTGACACTCCAGCTCAGCCAGCTCAGTCAGCTCACCATCGATCTCGGTCAGCTGGAGGGAGTGACGTTCAGCTCAGATCAGCTAGTGGCCGGGTGAGGTAGCTGGGCAAGCTAGTGGCCGGGGAGTGACGGTTACCCCCGGAGGTGAGCTGGTGCGACAGGGGAACATGTATAAGCGTGGAGGGGCATGAGGAAAGGGTGTCTGGTCGAAGAGCTACCATCAAACCAAGACAACCCTTCCCGAAGCATTGCAATTGTTTCTTTTGTGCCTGTTAGACAGGCTAGGCCACGACTATAAATACCAGAACCCCCAAGCCCAGTTTCATCATCAGTTCTCTGTCTAAGAAGAAGATAAAAACCTTGAGAGAAAGAGAGAAATAGAGAGAGAGAAACCAAGAAGAGAGAGAGAGTTTCTTCTCGGAATAAGGGAGAGACTTAGGCTGGAATGTAATCCAGAATGGAAGAAAATCCAGCCTGAGAAAAGGGGGAAGACACCGTCTCCCCTGATCATGTCTCTATGGTATGTCTTGACTCTTCCTTTCTAACCGTAGTCTAGGATCGATGGATTGCAACCATAGCGATCCAAGAACCGGTGGTGACTGGACCGGGTCTGACAACCTTTTCTTGCTCTCCTTCTCTACCTTCTCATACGGCTGGTTCATGAGTCTATGGTCTTGGCCAGACTCATGTATATGCGTTTGATCTGGTTTGGCGATCGATTTACATCATACTGAGAGGTGCGTGTGAACGGTTGCGAGGGTCGGCTCACGTAATGCGCCTGGATCAAGGCTATGGGCCGATCTGGGATGAATCCATAAAAGAACCCTTGGCCGCACATGTTATGAATATGTGCTATGAATAGGTGAAATCTAGAAACTGTTGGTTGCCTATTGGAAATCCTTGATCAGAAACAATCTAAGGAAGAATGGCCAGTTGGGCCGTAAGGGCTATTTGTCTTGATGAATGTAGACAAACGTACCATGGTTGAAACCGATCCGCGGTTGGTGACCATCACATGGCCAGTAAAGTCATGTGGTCGAGCAGGAACGACTTATAAACTACTGCATCCGTTTGGCGAATTACACCCTTTGAGTCAATAGCCATTACATTCGGTAGTAATAGGACATGATGAACCTGTGCGAGTGTGTAAGCATACCATGGATATTTAGATTCATGTCCATGGCCTATAAAACCTCTTCGGTCAGAAACAATTGTCCGGTTGTGTAACCGAAGAAGTGCCACGGTCGACCGGAAGGTCGATACGTGCGCAGGAGTCCTGCGGTCATTGGCCGTTGGTTCCTCTGGATAAATGGCTAGTCCATTTATCCCTAAGGCTTCCTTGTTGGTTACTTAGTCAGTAGGGCAGTTGCTTGAATGACTAAGTAACAATGGGGAAGGTCTTATGTTGGGTTAGTTAGGCTTCGGCTATACTAATAGGGTATTGGGTTCTGGGGAGCATATGCATAGATCAGTTACATGAAAGACCAAATATTGATATGCTTATCTCTTTTCAGGATAAGAGGTTGGTCCGGATATGGACCAAGCCTAAGTGCACGGTCCGATGGCCCCCTGACGATGTGTGTTGTGTGTTAGGAGTTCTTGATCGAATAGGATCGGTCCATGTAAAGCTTACGGGTAAACTATGGCTTGTTGTATCGAATCCTTATTAAATCAATAGAGATCTAGAGTTCTCCTTGTGTCTATCTCCTTTAGTTCCACATAATATTAGATAGGGGAACCTCCTGGATTAGATTTGTTAAGTTGTTGGCTAGGGCCTTAGTCTCAAGGAGACTAAGAAAGAAACGGCCGCCTCGGGTTGTAAAAACCGGGTCGGGGTGTTTCATTTTTATACTTCATCTCTAGTGACTAGTAGAGATGCTGTAATCGAACTTGGCAATGAACTAGTTTGCTCTTTTCTTCGTTTTTGTTTACAAAATATTGGGTTCAAAACCTACCATTCGGAGATTGATGAGTCGGAAAGTGTAAGTACTTACACAAAAGACTTGTCTAAGGATCGTCAGAACACGAGAGCAGGTCGCCAACTCCCCTACGAGAAAATATGGCGACCTTGTTCAGAAAGAGGCAGGTCGCCGACTCCGTCTTACGAAAGATGGTGACCTGGTCCGCCAAGAGGCAGGTTGCCAACTCCGTCTTATGGAAGATGGCGACCTGGTTCAGCAAGAGGCAGGTCGCCAGCTCCGTCTTACAGTATATGTCAACCTGGTCCAGAAAGAGGCAGGTCGCCAGCTCCATCTTACGGAAGATGGCGACATGGTCTAGCAAGAGGGCAGGTCGCCAATGTCGTCTTACGGAAAATGGAGACCTGATCATAGTCTCAAGATATCAGAACACGAGAGCAGGTCGCCAACTATCTTCCAGAAGAAGATGGTGATCTGATCATAGTATCAAGACATCAGAACATGAGGGTAGGTCGCTAACTATCGTCCAAAAGAAGATGGTGACCTGATCATCGTTTGAAGACATCGGAACACGAGAGCAGGTTGCCAACCATCCTCCGAGAGAAGATGGCGACATGGTCATTATCTAGAAACATCAGTACACAAGAGCAGGTCGCCCATTCTCCCCCGAGAGAAGGTGGCGACCTGCAAGCATGCAGAGTATGAAACATCCCCAACTCCCACTAAGGCTCTGAGTATGGACCATATGACCTAAAGATAAGGACCGGGTCGAGCGAGATCGGTAATAAGGGAAATTGTCCATAAGGGAGATAGCCGGGAAGGACGTGGGTCTTGTATGAGCTAGATTAGAAGGGAAAGAGCTAAACCCAAGTGTAACAATAGCTGAGGACAGTTGGGGCAGCTCACAGTCCAGTATGGATAGTGAGACTCCAGCTGGGTCATCTGGATCAGCTCACGGCCAGCCAGCTGGAGGGAGTGACCCGCAGCTGGGGTTAGCTGGTGACATAATAACCTAGGTGGGTCAGGTAGTGGCCGAGGAGTCACAGGAAAGGGCATTGGGAAAGGATGCGTGGTCGAAGGGTCACCACGAACCAAGGCAACCCTTCCCGAATGGATGCAACCATTCGCTTGTTCCTGTTAGACAGGCCAAGCCCTCGCTAATAAAAACCAGACCCCCCGTGCTTGTTTTATCATCAGTTCCTGCAGAGGAAAACCGTGAGAAAGAAAGAAAGAGAGATAAACCGATTTTGATCGGAAAAGTGAGAAAGAGAAAGACTGCGACGAGGAATATGTCCGGTGTGGAAGGAGTTCCAGGCATAGACAAGGGAAAGGACCATGTCGAACCTGATCATGTCTCAAAGGTATGAAAATGATGAATGAGGTTTTCCGGTATTGTCTTGACGAGTTAGTGATCATCTTCATTGATGACATACTCGTCTATGCAAAGACAAAAGTCGATCGTCAGAAAGATCTGAGGGCGGTACTCGAAAGGTTAAGAGAGCATAAACTCTATGCCAAGCTGAGTTAATGCAGGTTCTGGCAAAGGACCATCGGGTTCTTGGGGCATATAGTCTCGGAAGAAGGTGTGACGGTGGATCCGGATAAGGTTAAGGCCATTAAGGAATGACCCAGACCGAAAAATACCACGGAAGTTAGGAGCATCCTAGGGCTGGCCGGATACTACAGAAAGTTTGTTAATGACTTTGCAAGTATGACAAAGGTCATGACTTTGCTAACCGGAAAGGGAGTTAAATTTGTGTAGTCGGAAGCATGTGAGAAGAGCCCTGGTCTTGGCCCTACCCACCCGAGGCCAATGAACCGTATACGGTGTACACGGATGCTTCCATCACATGCTTGGGGTGTGTCTTAATACAGAAGGATCGAGTGATTGCTTATGCATCAAGGCAACTCCAGAAACATGAGGGAAACTACCCCACACATGACTTGGAAATGGCGGCAGTGGTGTTTGCCTTAAAGATTTGGTGATCTACCTCTACTGGGCCAATGTACAAATCTTTACCGACCACAAAAGTTTGAAATATGTGTTCACGCAGCCCGAACTCAGTGTAAGGCAGAGGAGATGGGTGGAGTTGGTGGCTCACTATGATCTAGATATAGCCTATCATCCGAGGGAAGCCAACTCTGTGGCCGATGCATTAAGCAGGAGGAGAACAGAGGTGGAAGTCAGGAAAGATGCAGAAGTTCTAGTCAATATGATTGGGACTATCATCTGAATGCCTTGTCCACCGATGTTGAACCTCTAGGGCTACGAGCGGCTGACCAGGCCGATTTGCTCACACGAATTAAGATTGCTCATGAGAAAGATGAGAATCTTAAGATGGTGATCAGCAATGGCAAGGCCGAGTACCAAACTTCTAACAACGGGACTATAGTGGTCCATGGGAGAGTTTGTGTACCGGCTGATAAGCTATTGAAAGAAGAAATCTAAAAGGAGGCACACCAATCCAAATTCTCCATACATCTCAGACTCAAAAAGATGTACCGTGATCTGAAACGGTATTATCATTGGGTTGGTATGAAACGGGATGTTGCCGAGTGGGTTTCGCGTTGTCCAATATGTCAACTGGTCAAGGCAGAACACAAAGTGCCAAGTGGGTTGCTACAAAGCCTACCCATCCCGGGATGGAAGTGGGACCATATCACAATGGACTTTGGGACTGGGTTGCCCACGACCAAAAAGGATGCGGTCTGGGTTGTTGTAGATAGACTCACTAAGTCCGCTCATTTCATGGCCATAAAAAAAACTGATGGAGTGGAGAAGTTGGCCGGAAAGTACATCAATGAAATCGTGAGACTTCATGGTGTATCGGCTAGTATCGTCTCGGATAGAGATGGCCGTTTCACTTCACACTACTGGCAAGCAGTCCAGAAAGCTTTGGGATCAAAAGTGAAGATGAGTACGGCCTATCATCCACAGACTGACGGTCAGTCAGAAAGGACCACACAAACCTTGGAGGACATGTTGAGAGCCTGCATCCTAGAGTGGGGAGATTCATGAGAAAGGTACTTGCCTCTGGCTGAGTTTACTTATAATTATAGCTTTCAGTCAAGTATAGACATGTCCCCCTGCGAGTTAGTGATCATCTTCATTGATGACATACTCGTATATGAAAAGACGAAAGCCGATCATCAGAAACATCTGAGGGTGGTACTCGAAAGGTTAAGTGAGCATAAACTCTATGCCAAGATGAGAAAATGCAGCTTCTGGCAAAGGACCATCGGGTTCTTGGGGCACATAGTCTCGGAACAAGGTGTGACGGTGGATCTGGATAAGGTTAAGGCCATTAAGGAATGACCCAGACCGAAAAATACCACGGAAGTAAGGAGCATCCTAGGGCTGGCCGGATACTACAGAAAGTTTGTTAATGGTTTTGCAAGTATGACAAAGGTCATGACTGTGCTAACCGGAAAGGGAGTTAAATTCGTGTGGTCGGAAGCATGTGAGAAGAGTTTTACGAAACTCAAGGACATGCTGACCAGAGCACTGGTCTTGGCCCTACCCACCCGAGGCCAATGAACCGTATACGGTGTACACGGATGCTTCCATCACATGCTTGGGGTGTGTCTTAATGCAGAAGGATCGAGTGATTGCTTATGCATCAAGGCAACTCTGGAAACATGAGGGAAACTACCCCACACATGACTTGGAAATGGCGGCAGTGGTGTTTGCCTTAAAGATTTGGTGATCTACCTCTACTGGGCCAATGTACAAATATTTACCGACCATAAAAGTTTGAAATATGTGTTCACGGAGCCCGAATTCAGTGTAAGGCAGAGGAGATGGGTGGAGTTGGTGGCTCACTATTATATAGATATAGCCTATCATATGGGGAAAGCTTACTCTGTGGCCGATGCGTTAAGCAGGAGGAGAACAGAGGTGGAAGTCAGGAAAGATACGGATGTTCTAGTCAATATGATTGGGACTCTCAATCTGAATGCCTTGTCCACCGATATTGAACCTCTAGGGCTACGAGCGGCTGACCAGGCCGATTTGCTCACACGAATTAAGATTGCTCATGAGAAATATGAGAATCTTAAGATTGTGATGAGCAATGACAAGGCCGAGTACCAAACTTCTAACAACGGGACTATAGTGGTCCATGGGAGAGTTTGTGAGAGTTTGTGTACCGGATGATAAGCTATTGAAAGAAGAGATCTTAAAGGAGGCACACCAATCCAAATTCTCCATACATCTCGGACTCAAAAAGATGTACCGTGATCTGAAACAGTATTATCATTGGGTTGGTATGAAACGGGATGTTGCCGAGTGCGTTTCGCGTTGTCCAATATGTCAACTGGTCAAGGCAGAACACCAAGTTCCAAGTGGGTTGCTACAAAGCCTACCCATCCCGGAATGGAAGTGGTACCATATCACAATGGACTTTGTAACTGGGTTGCCCACGACCAAAAAGGATGCGGTCTGGGTTGTTGTAGATAGACTCACTAAGTCCCCTCATTTCATGGCCATCAAGAAAACTGATGGAGTGGAGAAGTTCGCCGGAAAGTACATCAATGAAATCGTGAGACTTCATGGTGTATCGGCTAGTATCGTCTCAGATAGAGATGGCCGTTTCACTTCACACTTCTTGCAAGCAATGCAGAGAGCTTTGGGAACAAAAGTGAAGATGAGTACGGCCTATCACCCACAGACAGACGGTCAGTCAGAAAGGACCATACAAACCTTGGAGGACATGTTGAGAGCCTGCATCCTAGAGTGGGGAGACTCGTGAGAAAGGTACTTACCTCTGGCCACCCCATTATGCTGGACCCAAGTTGTGGAACAAAGCATAATCGGTCCGGCCATAGTCGATGAGACTACCGAGAAGATTAAGTTCCTCAAAAAGAAAATGAAAGAGGCACAGGACCGGTAGAAAAGCTATGCGGATAGAAAGAGGAAAGACATCGAGTTCCAAGAAGGGGACTGTGTCTACCTCAAGATGATCACCTTCAAGGGCCGGGCTAGAGTATCGAAACGGGGCAAGTTTGTCCCGAGATACTTAGGACCATTTAAGACCTTGAAGAGGATTGGATCGGTGGCCTACAAGTTAGACCTACCGGTGGAAATGGAAGCATTTCGTAATGTATTCCATGTGTCCCAACTCCGCAATTGTTTGTCTGACCGGGATTTGTTCGAACCTGAGTTGCCATCAGACTTGAGACCAAAGTTGACCTTGGAAACAAGGCCAGTGAGGATTGAGGACAGGATGGAGAAAGCAACCAGGAAGAAAACCGTTCCTATTGTAAGAGTAGTGTGGACTTGCAATGGGAAGGAAGAAATAACTAGGGAAACTGAGGATAAGATGAAGGCTGATTTCCCAGGATGGTTTGAGATGGCCATGCGGGAATACTAGTCGGATTTGGGGATATATCCCTCATCGGTGGGGGAGACCTGTAACGTCCCCAACTCCCACTAAGGTCCTGAGTATGGACCATATGGCCCAAAGATAAGGACCGGGTCGAGCGAGATCGGTCATAAGGGAAATGGTCTATAAGGGAGATAGCCGGCAAGGACGTGGGTCTTGTATGAGCTAGATTAGAAGGGAAAGAGCTGAACCCAAGTGAAACACCAGATGAGGACAGCTGGGGCAGTTCACGGTCCAGTATGGACAGTGACACTCCAGCTGGGTAATCTGGATCTGCTCAAGGCCAGCTCGGCCAGCTGGAGGGAGTGACCCGCAGTTGGGGTTAGCTGGTGACCTAGTGAGTTATCTGGGTCAGATAGTGGCCGGGGAGTGACGGTTACCCCCGGAGGTGAGCTGGTGCGACAGGGGAAGGGGTGGGAGAGTGAAAGGGCATGGGGAAAGGGTGCCTGGTCGAAGGGTTACCACGAACCAAGGCAACCCTTCCCGAATGGATGCAGCCATTTGCTTGTGCCTGTTAGACAGGCAAAACCCTCGCCTATAAATATCAGACCCCCCCCCCCCACGCCTGTTTCTTCATCAGTTCCGACAGAGGAAAACCGTGAGAAAGAAAGAGAGATAAACCGATTTTGATTGGAAAATTAAGAAAGAGAGAGACTGCTACCGGGAATATGTCCGATGTGGAAGAAGTTCCGGCCATAGACAAGGGAAAGGACCCTGTTGACCCCGATTATGTCTCAAAGGTATGTCCTGGCAAACCCGTGTCTAACGGTGGTCCAGGATCTCCGGTGGGAACCGTTGCGATCCCGGAACCGGAGTGACTGGGCAGTGTCTCGTCAGCTTTGTCTGTTCTCCCTCTCTACCTTTCTCGTACGGCTGATCCCTGAATCTATGGCTTCAGCCTATATTCATGTGAAAGCGAATGTCCTGGGTTTAGGAATCGATTTTGGGTACACCTTAGAGTGAAAGTGAATGGGTGCGAGGGTCGGGTCGGGTAATGCTCTCCAATCATGGTCGTGGGCTGATTCGGGATTAATCCTTAAAGGACCCCTCGACCACACGAGTCATGTCCGGGTACCATGAATGGTTGTGAACCGGTTTCGCTGGTTACCTATGGGACTAGTCTGGATCGGAATCGATTTCAGATAGAATAGTCAGTTGGGCCATGAGTGGTGCTGGTTCAATGCACGGTGACAACCCTCTTCGGTCGATAACCATGGTTTGGTTGTGTAACCTTCATGACCGTTCAGCGAATTGCACCCTTTGGGTCAATAAGCCTTCACGGCCGAATTTCCAACTAGGACCCAAAGAACCGGTGTGAGTGTTGGCATGCCATGGCCGTGCTAGAACATGGCTATGGGTGACCAGACCTCTATGGTCACTGGTCCGGTTGAGTTAATCCGTAGCAGTGCCGCGGTCGGCCGAAAGGCTGATACGTGACAAGGAGTACCACAGTCATTGCCCGATGGTTCCTCTGGATAAACTGTTCGTCCGTTTATCTATAACGCTACCTAGTTGTTACTTGGTCAGTGGGGTGGTTGGTTCAATGACTAAGTACAACTGGGGAAAGTCTTAGGACCAGTTAGGATAGGCTTCAGCTACACTAACAGGGTATAAGGGTTCTGGGAAGCATATGCATAATTCGGTTACGAACTAGTCTGGATACTGATATGCTTATCTCTTTTCAGGACATGAGGTTGGTCCGAGTACGGACCAATCCTTGGTGCACGGTCTGGCGGCCCCCTGATGATGTGTGGTATGTGTTAGGAGTTCTGGATAGAATAGGATCAGTCCATGTAAAGCATACGGGCAAACTTTAGCATGTTGTATCGAATCCTTATTATATCAATAAGAGTCTCCTTTTATCTATCTGTTTTAGTTCCGCATAAATGGTAGATAGAGGAACCTCCTGGAATACTTTTTGTTAGGATTTTGGATATGTCCTTAGTCTCATGGAGACTAAGGAGTGAAACAACCGTCTCTGGTCGTAGTATCCGGGTCGGGGTGTCAGAGTAGGTCGCCAACTCTCCTCCTGGAGAAAGTGGCGACCTGGTCTTGCAATGATCAGGTTGCCATTTCCTCACACGAGAGAGTGGCAACCAGGTCAGTCGAAGGGCAGGTCGGCAAGCTTATCTTACGGCAAGTGGTGACCTGATCATTCACATATGCTCTTTACATTTTTCTTGACCGAACCGGTGAGCTAAATGTTTGGCTCAGCATCACTCGGCTTCGGAACAGCATTCACGATACTATTCACGAAACACTATTCACAGAACACTGTTCATGAACTGAACAGAAAACCGATGACCAGAAGATTTGTTCTAGTGTATTCAGGTTCGGAACACTATTCACAACAATGTTCACAAACCGACCATAAGACTGGGAAAAACCCGAACAAGACGACAAACCAAACTCAAATCAGACTTGACCAAACAATGACGTGCTGAGAAGTTGGGCCGCGGATAAAGCCCGACCCCATCAAATTCGGCTGATTACTAAACTTAACAATGTCCCACATTGATAGCAGGTATTCTCTGCATCCCAAGTAGTCCAATATATATATGGCAGCATGTATGAGGTTTAATCTATCCCATTCCGAGTACTTTGCACTTTGTATTGTAAGACTACACAACTTTCTGAAATCCTTTGCATTTGGCAAAAAGAACTTTCAATAAAAATAAACATTCAATCTTGGTCTTTGAGTTTTTATAAAATAGGATTTTCAAGCCCCTATTTATTATAAGTTATAATTATGTGAGTTTCCACTCTCATATTGTTGGGGTCAAAACCCACCCGTCGGGATTGGTAAGACGAAGAATCTAAGTATCGATGCAAAGGACTAGTCTCAAGATATCAGAACAGGAGGACAGGTCGCCGGTCTGCCTTACGGGACATGGTGACCTGGTCCCGAAGAGAGGCAGGTCGCCACGTCCGTCTTACAGAACATGGCGACCTGGCGGACGTGGCGACCTGGTCCTTAAAAAGAGGCTCTCCATGGTTACTGCGTCTCACAATCCATCCAAAAACCATTGACTGTATTCACCAGAAGAATGACGATTACCAACGGGTGCTCATATTTCGAGAAAAACAGTTCGGAGGATGAACACTAAGACCTGGCATCTCACAACCCATCCAAAACCGCTAACTGATCTCTCCTGAAGAACAACTCTCTCTCTCTCTCGTGTTTTCGAAAACTTGTCTGTTGCTGGCCACAACAAGACACCTGTAGTCCAAGCAAGGACTTTAACATCCAGAGACAGATAAAAGTAGCGCACTATAGAAATTTCCAGACTAATATCCGAAGGGTGTAACCTGATCGGGAATGCGGGAAGCGTCTGGATGATATTCGACTTAGCTTATCTTCCATAAAAAGCGGAATGCCCGACAAAGTATCCTCCTTCAAGCACCCAAGAATCAAGTCAATCAAAAAGTATAAGGCAAACACAAAAGAGATCCAAGTTCAACACAAAAGAGTTCGTTAAATCCCAAAGAATCGGTAATACAACAAGGGCCTAAACGACCCAAACCAAACAGAAAAAGTACAAATTACAAGGGGTGCTCTAATCAGAGCTAGCCCCGAAACACTCATTCAGAGCGCCGTGGTTGGAACCGCCAAAGTCCACCACTTCGACCTCAGCAGTCTCATCACTAATCGGGCCCTCGCAGAAAGCACATTCCGACACATACGGGGAAATGGGAGAAAACGCCAACTCCTTGATGAAATCATTAATGGCTCACTGGAAGCAGCCTACGTCACCCTTGTGCTTGTCATCCCATCCTTGAACCCTTGCCTTTTCCACAGCATGGCTCGAACCTCCCTCGAAATCACTAATCAAGAGCAAGTTCCCGGAGAACTCGGATAGATGCGCCTCTGCGTCTTGCGCCTCAGCCAACTTGATAAGGGAAGCTTTCGCCTTGTCTAGACAAGTGCGGTACTTTTCCGCCAAATCCCACCGTTGCTGCTTACGCGCCTTCGAGACGCGCCACCCACAGTGAGACTTCTCTTTCTCGAGCTCTTCCTGGAGAGCCGCCATCTTCAAGGAAGCTTTTTCCTTGCCCGCTTATACCAATCGGCCTTCTTCTCGGCTTTCTCGTATTTGGCCACAGACTTCTCATACTTGATCCTCCAAGATACAGCCTCACGCTCGGCCTCTTACGCTTTACGCTGAAATTCTCAAACATCGGCTTCATGACCCACCTTGGATGTGTTCATTGACGAACAAAGTTAAAACCAGACAAAACAGAGAAACTCAATGAGAGAAATAAAAATCAAAATCACAAAAAGTGTTAAGAAAGATCTAAACGTTACCATCATCGTGTGAATGGCCATGTTCCCGAACGAATCCGAATAAGCCCAAGGTCTGGAAACAGCAGAAGAAGAGTCGCTAATCATGGCCAAAGGCCTCGCCAACTTGGAACGATCTCCGCGAGCCGCCTTGGCCACATCAAACATAAAGCCGGATCTTGGAGACCCGGCCGGCTAGTTGTTAGCGCTCTGAGCGCTCCTCGATTCACCTTCGGCGTCGGCCGCCCCTTTTCCCTTCTCGGATGCAGAGGCACATTTTCCTCGAGAGGGACTGGCCGGAGGAAGGGAGGAAGAAGGTCAAAGCACGACTCATGCGGATGCTTGAGGAACAGGTGAACTGGTCCCGACGGCATCGGGCATGTGGACCGACATGCTCTCGGCTTGGCTCGCGGAATCTCTCCGGCCGTGTTAAGTTTGGACTCCTTTTTTCTGGGAAAGTCAGCAGCGGATCACAAAAATCAGAAGTATTGACTGGAGCGATTCCAAGGGATATGAGTTGAGATTCCTCAAAAGACCCTCGTCTTTCCAATCAATTTTCTTTATGCAGATGATCTCGACCTCCTCTGGAAAATTGCTCGGCCAACTCGGACGACGATAAGAAGCTGCAAAAAAAGGACAAAAGATAAACGTGTTAGGAAAAGTTTCGAGCATTTTAAAGAAAAACATAACAATCAAGCAATGTCCACTCTGGTGGCATCTACCAATAAGTGTCCACTTGGACTGCATCTTGCTGCAAAATTCAAGGCTAACCGAAGCCCGACTTTCAGCGACATAAAAAGGTATCTTTCGGAGACTTGCAATTTATCTCGAACCCAACAGAGCTTTTGGTGAGAGGAGGCCTGACGGAGATATAGTAAAAACGGCTCTCTGTATTATATATTTTAATCTGGAAGTAGTTGAACAAACGAACCAACTTCAGATTCAATCCACACTCCATGTCGCGGACTGCGATTCCCACCAGGTGCTGTAGTGCTTGTGGAAAAAGCTGAGAGATCGAGATTTTGTAATAATCCAAATACTCGAGAAACAGCCTCGGGATTGGGAACCACAAGTAAGTCTTCCAAAGAAAAGCCTCGTACATAGGAAAGTATCCCGACGGACATCTGTCAATGTGGTCTTCATCTCCGGGAAGCTTGAATATAACGTTGTCAGGAACGTTACATCCACACCTTAAATCAAGCAAGGAATATTTAGTGCATCGTGTAGCGCCCAAAAGAACGTCCTTCTTTGGCCCCGCCCAAGTTTGCCTAGGTCTCGGATTCTTGCTCTTAAAAATTGACGGTTCAAAGCCCTAGTAGACCGCACATTCGCCAGGAGAAGCAGGTTCTAGTTTGATGAAATCATCTTCCGGAAAGAGTAAGTCTGACACTCTGGCATTTGGCTCACTCCTACTCTCGCCTCTAGGCAGATCACCATTGTCTCCTACCAAGGGCAGCACGCCACCGTCTCCGCCTATAGGCAGGTCGCCTATACCATAAAAGGAAGGCCGCTCGCCTTGTTCAACGTCGATAGGCAGCTCGCCTCCTTAAACATCGCTAGGCAGCTCGCCATTGTCACAAAAGGAAGGCAGGTCGCCCCTTCCTCTGGGACTGGGCAGATCGCCATTTCATACCCTCCAGAGCAGCTCGCCATCTTCCCCAACCAGGGGCAGGTCGCCATATTCGTCTCTCCAAGGCAGGTAGCCGTGATCGCCTGCTTCATCCTGAATCAGTTCCGCAGCTATCCTGTTGAAGCTTGTATCAAGGCATGGATTGTAGTCAAACAGAAGATCAAGTTTGAACGGAACACAGGGAAAGTCGAAGTCAAACTCGTAGGAACCGAGTGACGAGCTTGGGTTCCTAACGTGATCGCCATAAGGGGTAGACATCTAACACTCAACAAGAAATCAAAGGACATAGAGAGAGAAACTACCTTAAAGACTTGGAGAAAAAAGTGAAGTTGTAAAAAATGAAAAAGGAGAGAGCTCTTCTTATAGAAAAGAAGGCACAGTTTCCTATGGAAACATAGTGGGACCGTACTCATTCGCAAAAGAAGTAAACAGATATATGTATACAACAACAGAAACCCCGAAATACACCTCTTGGCATACGTCTTACCCATCCCGATAAACACCTTACTTAAACCTCATTGCTTCACGGAATGAAAGCGACGAGCTGGGGGGCTAACAGTTGGGGTCAAAACCCACCCTTTGGGATTGGTAAGCCGAAGAATTTAAGTATTGATACGAAGGATGATGAGGACACAGGAACACAAGCTCCACCCGTACCAGCCGTGAGGCAAGGACCAAGGACCAGATCAGGGACTAGAGTGCTACGAGAAGAATTCAACCCGGCCATCAAAGCTCTACTAAGTATTCAAGACCTGGAGGATTCATTACATCAGCACCACAACTTCAGGACCGTAGTCAAAGAGCAAAGGAGCACCGAAGAAGAAGAAGCTTATATTATACAACTCGGACCAACCCGCGAGCTCCCCCTTCTCGACCACAACAAGGAGGTTTCCTTATTCACAATATCATCCACTTAAGAGGCGCCAAGCCATCTCAGCCGTCTAATGCATCAACGGCCACCTAGACAACACACCAAGGTAAGCAATGAACACATTTAATACTTGACTAACTTGGTTTTCTGTCTTTGGTTTGTTTTGAAGGTTCGATTCATAGCAATAAGTTTTGTAATCTTATCTTTTCCTGTTAGCTTTAAGGTCGAGTCTGTACTTGCTTCTTTAGAGTCCCAGAATCATGTCAATTAATGTAGTTGCTTCAAGTCCCCTAGAAGGGCAAAGCTGCATTGGACTCCTTATAAAGTCCCCTCTAAGCAGCCGTGTATTTTTCACCTTCATTCTAATAAACATCAAACTTTCTTCAAGAAAACTCGCTTGTGAAAACCCTTGAGAGCTTGGTGAGAAGCCGACCTCTTGTTCAGTCTTATCAAAGCTTGCCCCATAGAGCTTTGTGGGGACCGTCCTTATCCCCGCGTTACTCTACCGTTCCCATCGATCGCTTAGCCAGGGAGAGTTACACAACCAACTGGCCGAGTCCCATCCTCCTACACTTTGACCCATCCATCGCTCTTGTTGAGAGTGTTACACAACCAGCAACAAGGAACCATCTCTATCCCTTAGGCCGTGCCTATATCATCTGGTATCAGAGCCGAAAGGTTCTATATCAGATTGCTTATACTCCTATTGCATTCGTTTCATCTTACTAGCTTTGTCTTTCATTAGATAGTTATATAAAACTTTAAAATAATAATAATAATAATAATAAGAGTCATATTATCTACAAATCCTGTCGCATACATTCGTGTAGCTGTTTGCATAATATTTTCATCCCTAGCTTTGCTAAGTTTGTGTTAGCTTATCTACATGAAAGTCATGGAGCTGCCACAAACACTAAACCCTAGGTTAAAGATTGCATATTTCTTTTCCTTACTTGCACTTGCCATTTCTTTGCATTTACCTTCACGAGAATTGCATAATTTCCATTTTTTTTTGCACTTGATTATTCTTTTGTTATTGGACACAGTCTACTATGGGAGATGAATCCCCCAACCAGCAGCTTCAACTGAACCAGCTTTTGGAAGCTATGAGAGGCATCAGTGAGTGCTTGACCCAAGTGGAACAAAGGCAACAACCACCCCCGCCAAACCAACGTCGAGCCAGGAACAACCACCAGCCAAGACAGCAGGAGGAAGGAGAGGAAACGGATGAAGACATGCCTGACATTGAAGACGACCAACCACCCGATCCAAACTACCGGCAAGGGAGGCAAAACCACCGTGGTCGAGACCAAGGCCGCGGGCGGGGAGAAAGCCGGGAAAGGGCTAGAGGAGACGAGGGGCATGGAGGAAAAGACCTCAAACTCACGCCACCCACCTTTGCTGGAAAGGTCAACCCGAGGCATACATTGATTGGGAGAAAAGAATGGACCATATCTTCGACTACTATCAATATTTCGAGGCTAAGAAAGTGTCCCTAGAAGCGGCCCAGCTCACGGACAACACACTTACGTGGTGGGACAGAGAAGTCTCCGAGAGGAGATGGCTAAGGCGTGGACAGATCACTACCTGGGAGGACATGACCTTCCACCTTAGAAAGAGGTATGTACCCGCTTATTACTTCAGTGACTTACAAAAACGTTTTCGGAAGCTTTCACAGGGTACCAGGATTGTGGAAGACTACTTTGAAGAGCTTGAAACCATCAAGAACCGGTTTGAGCTACAAGATTCAGAGGAGACATTGATGGCCCAGTTCGTAGATGGCCTTCAGGATAGAATTGCGAGGAAGGTGGAATGGCAGAACTATGAGCACATGGAGGAATTGTTCTACTACGCCATTCAAGCTGAGCAACACTTCAAGAGGAAAGCCGCCGCCACCAAAGGAAAGCCCACCTAGACTCCACCCTACTCCAAGCCGCCGACAAGGGCAAGGCTATCAAGGTGGATAACCAGTTCAAGAAACCAGCACCGGGGCTGTCCAAACCAGGCCCACTTGAGCAATATAAGGCTCAGAACCCACGGTCTAGAGACATAACCTGTTTTAAGTGTCAGGGGAAAGGCCAATATGCCAGGGAACGCCCAAACCGGAGAGTGATGATTCTAAGAGACAATGGGGAGTATGAATCTCAAGATGAGGCCGAGCAAGAAGCAGCTGACTCCGAAGAAGAGGTAATCAACTTTCCTGAAGTTGGTGAGATCCTAGTGACCAGGAGAGCACTCAGCGCATTGTATGACCCCGAGACAATCCAAACGGAAAAAATCTTTCATACAAGATGTAACATCGAAAGGAAGGTATGTAGTCTTATCATAGATGGTGGTTCTTGCACTAACGTGGCCAGCAAGTATCTTGTAGATAAGCTAGGTCTCAAAAAATCGAAACATCCAAGGCCATATCGTTTAAGGTGGCTCAATGATACCACCGAGTTGAGGATTGCGGAGCAAGTTGTTGTCCCCTTCAGCATAGGGAAGTATAGTGACCAAGTCACATGTGATGTGGTGCCGATGCAAGCCGGCCACCTCCTCCTTGGAAGGCCGTGGCAGTTTGACAAAGAGACTATACACAATGGACACACCAACTATTATTCCTTTACTCACCGGGGCAAGAGGCACAACTTAGCCCCTCTCACGCCCACTGAACTCTGTTAAATGCAAAAGACCATGGAAAAAGACCACCAGATAAGTAAAACCAGTTTATATGTTTCACCGAGAACTCTCATCAAGGCTGTTGATCATAAGCAACCAGTATAACTCATGATCTTTAGAGAAACCTTGTTTTCAGGCACTGATGAGACTCAAGACCTACCCACCGAGATGCTTCCACTATTGGAGAAGTTCAAAGATGTCTTTCCCGAAGAACTACCAGTCAGGCTCCCCCCTATAAGAGGTATTGAACATCAAATTGATCTCGCTCCAGGGGCACCATTGCCTAGCCGCCCTGCCTACGGAGTCAACCCGGAGGAAGCAAAGGAGCTGGAGGCCCAGGTCCAAGAACTGATGTCCAAAGGAACATAAGGGAGAGCCTCAGCCCTTGTGCGCTACCCGTCTTGTTGGTACCAAAGAAAGACGGCACCTAGATGATGTGTGTGGACTGTCGAGCCATCAACAAATCACCATCAAGTATAGGCACCCAATTCCGAGGTTAGATGATATGCTGGACGAGTTGAGTGGAGCTACCATCTTCTCAAAGGTGGACCTGAAAAGCGGCTATCATCAAGTCAGGATGAAGGAGGGAGATGAATGGAAGACTGCCTTCTAGACCAAGCAAGGCCTGTACGAGTGGCTTGTAATGCCCTTTGGCCTTACTAACGCACCGAGCACGTTCATGAGACTCATGAACCACGTCCTAAGGCTGTATATCTGTAAGCTTGTGGTAGTTTACTTCGATGATAACCTTATATAGAGCCAATGTTTAAGTGATCATATTAGGCATCTAGAACTGGTTCTAGAAACGCTTAGGGTAGAAGGACTTTATGCAAACCTTAAGAAATGTACCTTCTGCACTGATCAATTGGTAATCCTAGGATTTGTCGTAAGTTCTCAGGGTCTTAAGGTGGACGAGGAGAAGATGAGAGCTATCCAAGAATGGCCAACCCCACCCACGATCGGACATGTTAGGAGTTTTCATGGGCTAGCCAGTTTCTACCGACGCATTGTCAAAGATTATAGCACCATAGCATCCCCACTGACGTTTGTGATCAAGAAGGACACCAACTTTACATGGGGACCAGCTCAATAGGCTGCATTCAATCAATTCAAGGAGAGCCTCACACGGGCGCCAGTTCTGGTACTTCCTAACTTTGATAAAATGTTTGAGATTGAATGTGATGCGTCAGGTACTGGCATAGGAGCTATCTTGACACAAGGAGGGAGGTCAGTGGCCTATTTCGGTGAGAAACTAAGCGGAGCAACTCTCAACTACCCAACCTATGACAAGGAGCTCTACGCTTTGGTGAGATCACTCCAAACATGGCAACATTACCTACTTTCAAAGGAGTTTGTTATACACACGGACCATGAGACTCTCAAGCACCTTAGGGGCCAAACAACACTCAAGAAAAGGCATGCTAGGTGGCTGGAGTTCATAGAGACATTTCCTTACGTAATCAAGTACAAGAAGGGCAAGGACAACATTGTGGCAGACGCACTTTCACGGCGCTATACCCTCATCTCCACAATGGAAGCCAAGATCATGGGGTTTGAACACATTATATATGGTTATCCAGACGACCCTGATTTCCAAGAAACCTACAAAGACACTACTACGGCCGCCTTCGGGACATTTTTATCAGCAAGATGGATTCCTATTCAAGGACAAGCGCCTGTGCATCCCACAAGGGTCCATGAGGGAGCTGATCACAAGAGAGGCTCACGGTGGCGGGTTAATGGGACATTTTGGCCGAGACAAGACACTGAGCATGCTGATGGAACATTTCTACTGGCCGCATATGAGAAGAGATGTGGAGAAGTTATGTGCCAAATGCATTACATGTCTCAAAGCTAAGTCCAGGTTACACCCCAATGGTTTATACATGCCTTTACCTATCCCTAACGCACCATGGGTGGATATCTCTATGGACTTTGTTCTAGGCTTGCCTAAGATACTCAACAAACACTCCATTTTTGTAGTGGTAGACAGGTTCTGCAAGATGGTGCACTTCATACCATGCAACAAAACAATTGACGCCACTCAGACGGCTGACCTTTTCTTCAAAGAAGTCGTACGCTTGCATGGAGTGCCGAGGACCATCGTGTCGGATCGTGACACCAAGTTTCTTAGCCACATTTGGAAGACATTGTGGAAGAAGTTCGGGACCAAACTTTTATTCTCCACCACTTGTCACCCACAGACTGATGGGCAAACAGAGGTAGTAAATCACACACTCTCAACCTTGTTGAGAGCCACGGTCGGTAAGAACCTTAGGAATTGGTTAGCTTGTCTTCCTTTCATTGAGTTTGCGTATAATCATGCCCACCACTCTTCTACTAACCATTCTCCTTTTGAAGTTCTGTACGGGTTCAACCCTATTACCCCTTTTGATCTTATTACACTGCCCCCAGCTATCTACTCAAACACAGAAGGAGAAACCAAAGCCAACTTTGTGAAGAAGCTTCATCAAAAGGTTAAGGAGAACCTGGAGAAGAAGACAGAGAAGTACAAGCTCAAGGCCGGCCAAGGACGCAAGGAGGTCACATTTGAACCAGGGGACTGGGTGTGGTTGCACATGAGACAAGAAAGGTTCCCCACACAAAGGAAATCCAAGCTCGCACCGAGAGGAGATGGGCCATTCCGGGTCTTAGAGAAGATCAATGAAAACGCCTATAAGCTGGAACTACCAGTTGAGTTTAACGTGTCTCCTACCTTCAATGTTTCTGACTTAGCTCCTTATGATGCAGATGAACCTGTTCTGAGGACAGAACCTTCTCAAGAGGGAGGGAATGATGAGGACAAAGGAAAACAAGCTCCACCCATACCGGCCGTGAGGCAAGGACCAAGGACCAGATCAGGGACTAGAGTGCTACGAGAAGAATTCAACCAGGCCATCGAAGCTCTACTGAGTATTCAAGACCAGGAGGATTCATTACATCAGCACCACAACTTCAGGACCGTAGTCAAAGAGCAAGGGAGCACCGAAGAAGAAGAAGCTTATATTATACAAGTCGGACCAACCCGCGAGCTCCCCCTTCTCGACCACAACAAGGAGGTTTCCTTATTCACAATATTGTGCCATCTCAGCCGTCCAATTTATCAACGGCCACCAAGACAACACACCAAGGTAAGCAATGAACACATTTAATACTTGACTAACTTGGTTTTCTGTCTTTAGTTTGTTTTGAAGGTTCGATTCATAGCAATAAGTTTTGTAATCTTTTCTTTTCCTTTTAGCTTTAAGGTCGAGTCTGTACTTGCTTCTTTAGAGTCCCAGAATCGTGTCAATTAATGTAGTTGCTCCAAGTCCCCTAGAAGGGCAAAGCTGAATTGGACTCCTTATAAAGTCCCATCTAAGCAGCCGTGTATTTTTCACCTTCATTCTAATAAACATCGAACTTTCTTCAAGTAAACTCGCTTGTGAAATCCCTTGAGAGCTTGGTGAGAAGCCGACCTCTTGTTCAGTCTTATCAAAGCTTGCCCCATAGAGCTTTGTGGTGACTGTCCTTATCCCTGTGTTACTCCCCTGTTCCCATCGATCACTTAGAAAGGGAGGGTTACACAACCAACTGGCCGAGTCCCATCCTCCTCCATTTCGACCCATCCATCGTTCTTGTTGAGAGTGTTACACAACCAGTACACAACCAGCAACATGGAACCATCTCTATCCCTTAGGCCGTGCCTATATCAAAGGAATAGTCTCAAGATATCAGAACGTGAGGAAAGCTCGCCGGTCCGCCTTACGAGACGTGGCAACCTGGTCCCGAAGAGAGGCAGGTCGCCACGTCCGTCTTACGGAATGGCGACCTGGTCGTTAAAAAGAGGCAGGTCGTCGGTCCGTCTTATGTAACATGGCGACCTGGCCCCAAAAAGAGGCAGGTTGTCAGTCCATCTTGCGGGACATGGCGACCTGATCACAGTCTCTAGACATCAGAATACGAAGAAGCAGGTCACCCGCTCTCCCGAAAGAGAGGATAGTGACCTGCTCATTCGGAAGAGGCAGGTCGCCAGCTCTCTCACGGGAGAGATAGAGTGGTGACCTGGTGTTTCCTAAGGGGCACGACGCCAGCTATCTTTCCCATGATAGAGACACAATTGCGACCTGGTCCTCCTTAAGGGTCAGGTCGCCCATTCTCTCTCCCGGGAGAGAGAGAGTGGCGACCTGGTCCTCCCTAAGGGACAGGTCACCAGCTCTCTCTCCCGGGTGAGAGAGAGTGGCGACCTAGTCCTCCCCAAGTGGCAGGTCTCCCATTCTCTCTCCTGGGAGAGAGAAAATGGCAGCCTGGTCTCCCAAGGGATCAGGTCACCCGCTCTCTTTCCCTAGGAGAGGGGAAGAGGCGACCTGGTCTTCTTAAAAATAGATCGCAAGTCCATCTTACAGAATATGGCTACGTGATCACGGTCTCTAAACATCATGACACAAAGAAGGAGATCACCAGTCCGTTTTATGGAATATGGCTACCTGATTACGGTCTCTAGAAATCAGAACACGGAGAAGCAGGTCTTCCACTCTCTCTCTTGGAAGAGAGAGTGACGACCTGGTCTCCTGAAGGAGCAGGTTGCCCATTCTCTCTCCAGAGAGTGAGATATTGGCGACCTGGTCTCTTGAAGGAGCAGGTCACCCATTCTCTCTTCAGGGAGAGAGAGAATGGTGACCTGGTCTCACAAGGGAGCAGGTCGCCTGCCATATCCAGAATGGTTCCGGGCGATCTGGTCTTTCAAACAATCTCGTTATGTATTTCTTGTCCGAACCGGGGAGCTTAAAGTTTGGTTTGACAATACTCAGTTTCGGAACAGTGTTCCAAAACATTATTCACGATTCACGGAACACTGTTCAAGAACCGGATATAAGATATCCAATACGAAGATTTGGTCTAGTGTAACTCGGATTCGGCACACTGTTCACAAAACACTGTTCATGACACTGTTCAGACTGTTCAGGAACCGAAAACCAGACCGGGACAGAAGCTGAACAAGACAGCAAAGAAAATTTAAATTAGACAAGACCAAACCTAAGGCGAGCTGGGTCAGGACAGGACCAAACGACGACGTGTTGAGAAGACCGGTCGCGGATAAAGCCCAAACCCGTTGAAGTCGGTGGATTGCTATGCTTAGCGACGTCCCTCATAGGTAGTAGCTCATCTCGGAACCGTAAGTTGCTCAGTATAAATAGATAACATGTATTAAGGTTAAAATCATCCCGTTCCAAGTACTTGGGCTTCGTATTGTAAGACTATTAAGCTTTTACGAAATTCTTTGTATTTGAAAAAAGATCGTTAATAAAATAAACTTTTGATCTTGGTCTTTGAGTTCTTCTAAAATATGATTTTTGAGCCCCCATTTAATATAAGTGTTGATTGTGTGAATTCCGACTCTCACACACATCAAATATCCTTGTTCTGGTAATAACCATACGAATTTTACAGCCAAAGGAACACCAAAATCAGAACTTCTCTGGTGATCTGACAGACAAGATACAATTTTTTTTTAATTTGCTTATTCCTATGAATGATTTCAGACATGGGTTTGAGTTTTTTTGTTTCTTTTGTGTTGGGTTAGTGACTGAACTTATGAAGTGTTCTTGTATCTACTTTAAAGTCGTTTATAGTTTGATATTTGAACTATATTTGCTTTTCATATATTCTCACTTGTTTCTCTCTATTTTGAATCAATTATTCTATTTTTTTCTATTCTTCGGTCCAATTATATTTGTATGGTGAAGATATCATATATCATATGTGATTAGACGATGTATATTGTGATATTAAATTTTTCTTTTTGAAACATCATCATCATCTTCTTTATTTGGTCGATTTTGGATTAAGTTTGTTTTTTTTTTGTTTTTACTTAATTCTACCTTCTTCTTTTAATTACTTGATGTAGTGTTTCATCATGGTCTCTTCTTCTTCATATCATTTTGCTATTCTAATTTATATCACTTCCTATAATTCAAACTTTTGTATTATCGGTTTACAACTTATCAAGTTTCATTCGATATAATCTCTTGTTTGGTTTATCTTTTTGTTTCTTCTTTTAGCCGATTACATTTTGATTCACAGTTTTAGTTCTTATGATTGAATCAATTCGGTTCTACTCATGTCACGGTTTTATTGTTTCTTGTAGACATGGCTTCATCAAGTAGCAACAATAGATATCCACCAAGGCTATCTGCGGATTGAAAGGCTCCAAAGAATTCAAAGAGCATGAATCACAACTGTTTCATGTCCAATTTGAAAATTTTCAAAGTCGATATTAGAGTGGATGCATGGGAAATGGTGAAGAATTCTTCAGTTGGAGTTATTGCTAAGTTTCAAGAGCTTCGCTTCATATGGCCGACAGAAACCGTCCATCATTTGCTTACAAACCAATTGCTTGTTGGAAGGCCTTACGAGTTATGGTCCTTGGTTGATGATCAACCTATCAGATTCTCTTTGCATGAGCTTGAGGTGATTACAGGTTTGAATTATGCTTCTTTTGGAGAGAATGACACATGGGTTTTTTTATCACAAAGACTTTTAGAGAGAAATAGGAATTGGTACTTTCAAAGGTCCTTCGTTAAAATGAGTTAGAGTTGGTTTTGGATAGGTGTGAAGATTGGGATTTTGAGAAGAAGAGAATGATTGGATGGTTGACTATTTTGTCTGTTGGAATCCTTGGCATTTCTCCTTTTATTAGGATCCCGTTGGAACTGGCTAAAAGAATACTTGATCCTCAAGTATTTTAGGCATATCCGTGTGGTAGAGTGGCATGTAAAAGCCTCGTTGAGTCGGTGAAGATGTTGAAATATGAGGGTAAGCTACCTTACACAATTCGAGGGTGTGTCCATGTGCTTCTTATATGGATGTTCGAGTCAATACATGTTTTTGGTAAGCTTTTCAGTAATAGATTAGACGGTTTTTATTTCTCTTCTCTCTTACGCTTCATCTCGGCCACGTGATATATGTGTATAGGTAATCGAAGAAGATAAGCAAGCTCATGGCAACGAGGTAAAATTTTGAACTAAAATTACTGACACGTTATATGTATTTCATTGTACACTATGATTAATTCAATTGTATTTTTGTTTAAGTTTCAGGCTCGTGTTAAGCATTTTTTGCATAGAGAGGATCAAATCTTAGATCCTGTGTGGAATGATAATTGCTTCGATAGGCTGGTGAAAAAACATTATTGAAGATATTCTTCACAACTGTTTGGACTCATCAGCTTGGAGTGTTGGTTAAGTGCCAATTACCAACAAACGAAGAGCAAATGTTCAGCGTGATACAAAGACGAATATGAAGAAGAGGAAAGTTGGTACTACACCAGTTTTAGCAGCAGTAATGCCAATTGTAGGTACTCAATATCTCAACTATTAAAACTGCTAAATGTTCAAGGTTTGTATTTGTGTTTATTCAGTTGGAGAGTATAACGTTATCCTAGTTTATAACCTTTTTTTGCAGAGTTGGAAGAATCTTGATCGTGACTTATGGTGTTTGGTTGCTAATGTGTATTTTATTTTTCTGACACTTTTTGTAGTCCTCAGATGATGGTGATGAGATGGAACAGATAGACATTGGTCAGAATATTAAATTCCTCATGGCGACAGTGGAGCTGCTGACAGAGAAAGTAAATAGTCTTGATCACGTACTCACTGCCCAGGTCGTTGTTTCATTAAAGTGGGAGCTCTAGTAGATGATAGATTGACTGCCTTGTGCGGAAAATTGTAACTTTGGAGGATAATGTCAAGTATCTCACAAAATGCCTACAACAATATGAGAATAAAGAAGCTGCAAACTCGAAGGAGGATGGGAGCAATGGAGCGACAAGAAATGATATGGTAAGTTAGCATTTTTTTCTATCACGTAGAAGTTAATTAATTAGTGTGAACTAGAACATATTGTATGCTGGTTTATGTGTGTATGTTTATAATGGCTAGTAATTTTTTATTGCTCCTTTATGTGTTGTATCTTCTAGTGGTTTGTAATTAATTTCTATAACTCTCATATTTTGTATTAATGTTGGAATGTGTTGAACTTGTGTTCATTTAAAAGTTTCGTTATATGATGAGTTTTTGCTATACAATGAGGTAGTAGCTTTTTGTTACAGGATGAGTTTTTTGTTAATGATATATTGGTTCATTTTTTGCTACAGTCGTTGCTGGTTCAATCCAAGGCTACATCTAATGCTGATGCTCTCATACATTGTGTTGTGAAAAATGCAAAACCGAGTCGAAATAGAAGTGAGAAGGTTCAAGGACTGAAGAGACCAAGGAAAGAACCAGGTGTAGCCAAAGTTGTGATACCACAGCTTCAAGATGAAGATCTTTCAGATAGGGAACATGGTCCAACGCAAGATTTAAAAATGTTGGTCTGGAATTAGATGCTATAATGGAGTCTATAAGGATGCTGGACGATACACCTTTACAGAAACAAGACCACAATTGGCACAAACCCAACAGCCACCCTTTGTAGGAAATTCCACTGTGAAGCGCATCATCTCTGGCATAACCTTGTCATCCGATGCTTATGACCCCTTTCCTGTTGTTGAGAAAAGAACAAAGGACCAGCTCTTGGACTTCCTGCAAGTGGATAAGTAATCTCATACCCTTTTACTTCTGTTTTTAAATCGTTTCTAATTGAGTTTTGTTTCTCAAATCGTCTTTATATTTTTTGTTTTCTAGTATGAAACCATACTCAGCTTCGGATTCAAGTGTGGACTTCTATAAACAAATCACCACACCGCGATCAAACTGGCCCACAAAAACTTGTGGGTGGTTGAATGTCGTGGTGACTACTAGTTTGTAATCCATATGTTTATATTAATAAATTTTCTTTTCTTTTACAACAAATATTTGCTGGAATGCATATGTGTCACAAGAGGTCAATGCGTGAACCATCACCCTATCACTCATCAAGGATAGCTTTCTTAGACCAGTGGTTTGTAAGCAAAGGCGTTTCATTAAAGATGGGTGCGATTTCCCAGAGTATTACAAGAAAGCCATCAACGGTATACATCCTGATGATGTAGTTACTAATAAGAAATGACTTATTGAAGTTGACAACTTCTATGCTTGTCATTTCGTTAACGATAACCATTCAGTTGCACTGGACATTGACTTGGTGAAGGGGGAGATACACGTTTATGACAACATCTTGTCATTTGTGAAGGATGACAAGGCAATACTATACAGCTGCAGGCCATTCACAAATATGATCCCAGCTTTGTTTAACAACATGGTTCCGGACACAATCAGGAAGACGTCAAACAAGAAATTCACTGTAAAAAGACTTCGCAACGTGCCACAAAATAAAGATCCAAGAGATTGTGGTGTTTACGCTTTGAACTACATAAAATGCCTTGCTATTGGCTGTACTTTTGAAGGCCAATTGGATAGAAGCAATCAACATCTAAGATTTAAGTTAGCGGCTGAAATATATAATGAGCGTGGGAGTCGAAACTCACAACTAAATTTAGAAAGTTAAATTTTAGGGATTCCGAAATTTTTAGAAAGAATTCGAAAATAATATCGTAAAAAGAACTTTATTTCCTTGTTGTCGAATAATCTTTTCGTACAATATTCATAAGAAAAAGTGGTATAATGCCTAGGCCGTAAAGTACGAGAAATAGAGATGATTTAAAAGTGAATACAACTGTGTTTATATATACTAAGAAGTCTAAATCCTCAAAAATAAATCTAAGCGATATGAGACGTTGCACCCTTCTCCTTTGCTGCTGTTTTGACCTAATGCGGCACGGTCACCGAGTTTCCTCTCTTCCAGTTCGGCCCATATGCCTAATTCGGCCCAATCCAATCTTATATCTTCGGTTTGATCATTCCTTCGGTTTAGTCATTGTTTAATGTCTCGACAGTTTTGTGATATTAGAACAGAATGTAGTTTTCCGTAAAACAACACGATGTTTTACGAAAATGACATGATGTTTCCGAAGAAATCTTCGAAGACAAAAGACTTAGTTTTAGATTTGAACACTTATATGAAACGAGTTTTCCACTCAGGCGATACGAAGAAAGTGACTCGGAAAATTCACGAAGCCAGTTTGGGAATGTTGATAATTCATCTCGGAAGATAAGCTCCAGCTATGAAATGATCAACATTTCTTCTCGGCCAAAAGTCTTGCTAGGAGAATACGCGAAGATTTGATTTTTCCAAAACATTGTCTATGTTCGTTTCGAAAACTAGACAATATCGTATTTGTCATGGAAAGGACAGTTTTCTTGTAAAGCTTTTGAAGTGATGTTTTCCCGAAAGGGAGATGGGCATAAGTTTTGAAAATTGTTGTTGTCGAATAAAAGTTATCGAAAACACTTTTTTTGGAGAAAGGTTGTCGAAACAGTTTTTGGAGAAAAGTTGCAGAAAACAGTTTTCAGAGAAAAGTTGTCGAAAAAATTTTCGGAGAAAAGTTGTCGGAAACGGTGTGTTCGGAGAAAAGTTGTCGAAAACCGTTTACGGAGAAAAGTTGTCGAAAACAGTTTACGGAGAAAAGTTGCCGAAAACAGTTTCCAAAGAAAAGTTGTCGAAAACAGTTCTCGGAGATTCAGCCATGTTCAGCTCGGTAGTATGTGTTATTCAGCACTGCCGAGATGAATTCATCTCGGCATGGTTCATCTCGCTAGGAGTGTTGCTTGACTTGGCTGAGATTAATTGCATCCCGAGAAGGAGTGTTTCTTGCCTTGGCCGAAATGAATTTGATCTCGGCAAGTAGTGTTGTTTCACTTGGCTGATATAATTTTCATCCTGGGAAGGAGTGTTTCTCGACTTGGCCAAAATAAATTTCATCTCGGCAAGGAGTGTTTCTCGATTTGGCCAAGATGAATTTCATCTCGGCAAGGAGGGTTTCTCGACTTGGCCGAGATTAATTTCATCTCAGCAAGGAGTGTTTCTGGACTTGGCCGTGATGAATTTCATCTTGGCAAGGAACGTTTCTGAACTTTGTCGAGATGAATTTCATCTGGGCAAGGACTGTTTCTGGACTTGGCCGAGATGAAATTTGTCTCGGCAAGGAGTATTTCTGAACTTGCCCGACATGAATTTCATCTCTGCAAGGAGTGTTGCTCAACTTTGGCCGAGATAAACTCATCTCAGCATATTAAGTCGAGAGGTGGACGCAACTCATGGTTTCTTCGTATCAGAAGTTGACTCGGATATACTTATCTTCCGACTCTTGGATTTCTTCCGATGTTTAGGCTTTTTTAGTCGTTAATCTCGAGAGTGTGGATTTTGACCCTAACAGTTAGTTTAGTGGAACCAGTTTTTGGTGAATATGAGATCGAGCCTTTTCCTCTAGGAGGAATTGGGTGTATCATGTTGAGTTATTTTCTTGGAGAGGAGATAAGGGAAGTTTGAGGAGCTGTTTTTCTCAGAAAGGTTTGGCATAGTGTTTTGCGTAAAGTGCCACATAGTGTGTGTTTTGCGTGAAGAGCCACATGGTGTCTTCGTCGAAAGTCGTTGACATGTTGTGTTTGCTCAATTCACGACTGAGTACGAGGTTGGCTTTTGTTGAAGCAATGCATAAGTATCCTTTTTGGACAGGTTTTGTTGGGTGTGCTTTGCAGCCTTTATGCTTTGTATGACCCTTATTTGGCCTTTATTTCCGAACTTGACCGGGTTTCGCCTGGGTTTATGTATGATCTTTTTTGCTTTCATTTTACTCTCCGCGTTTTAAGAGTTGAATGACTTGTCATGATTTGATATGTCTATCAAGGGGCGCTTTGATTAATGGTGTAGTTGTCGGTTAGGGTTTGTGATCATTTCGTCTTATAATCATGTCTTTTAAGCGTTGAAACATGTTTATAATCTCATGCTAGCTGGTGGCCATAGTATTATGTTTCTGAGATGTCGTAGACCAGTGTATCACGAGGTCTCTGCCAGGTTCCAGAGTTTACTTCGAGTTTCAATAGTTGCGAGCTTTCGACTTACGGTCACTCTCTAGGATAACCTAATATGAATACCGTTCAGGATATACCGTTCAGGATATACCGTTCGGATATTAGATAAGGATATACCTGACCTTTATTTATATAACGCGCGTTTTAGATTTGTGGGATCCCTTTCTTTGGTCCGTTACGGGATGCTCAGAGGTTGCTTGTTGTGGCCAGCAACAAATGATATGTGACGATGTGACATGACGAGAACTACTTATTTCGTTGTCTGAGATTCACAAGTTTTGTGGTAAAGTGTTCCTTTTTTCGGGAACTGATGGCAAGTTTTGTTATTTCGCTGATAATTTTAATCACACGAATTCTTTCCGAGAAAACTGTAAGTATAATTTCATATTTCTGGAGTTGACTCAACAAATATTTTCAGAAAGTTCCAAAGACAGAATTTTTCTTCCTTGATAATTTTGATCCCTTGTTTTGCGATCTTGTTGCCGTCACTGTCTTGGATTGTCTATGTTGGGTGTTTTGTCGGTTTTGATGGTTGACCTGTCCGTGTTGCTTAATTGACAGAATTCAGATTGTAAAGGTGTTGTCATAAGTTGCAGCCGTTTGGTGAATAGTTCCTACCTTACGGTCTACCCATGGCCAGCAAGCTCAGAGGCTAAATTAAACCGTCTAGTTTGGACGACTTGTTTCGTCTCGGGAGTATCTTGGTTCCTGCTCGGGATCTTGGCTAACTTCAGCTTGGAGCGCGAGCAACTCCATCTCGGCACTTGAATGATTTCATCTTTGCCACGTCGAAGCTTGATTCCATTTTCGGCCGAGATGAATTTTCATCTCGGCCAAGGCTTGATTTCTTCTTCAGCAGAGATGGATTTTCATCTCGGCCAAGGCTCGACTTCATCTCAGCCAAGTCAAAGCTTGGCTTCGTCTTTGTCAAGATGGATTTTCATCTCAGCTAAGTCTTGATTTCTTCTTCGTTCGAGATGGATCTTCATCTTGGGCAAGGCTTGACTTCGTCGTCGCCCAAGATGGATTTTCATCTCAACCAAGTCAAGGCTTGGTTTTGTCCCTAGCCGAGATGGATTTTCATCTCGGCCAAGTCTTGATTTCGTCTTCGGCCGAGAAGGGTCTTCATCTCGGCTAAGGTTTAATTTCGTTTTCAGCCGAGATGGATTTCCATCTCAGCCAAGTCAAAGCTTGGTTTCGTCTTTGGCCAAGAAGGATTTTCATCTCGGCCTTCTCTTGATTTCGTCTACGGTCGAGATGGATTTTCATCTTGGTCAAGGTTTTACTTCATCTCAGCCAAGATAAAGATTGGTTTCGTCTTCGGCTGAGATGGATTTTCATCTCGACCAAGTCTTGATTTCGTCTTCGGTCGAGATGGATCATCTCTTTCATTTTCCAAGTTTTGGTTCAGATCCTCATTGAAGGTTCTTGAACAAGCTTGTAGGAGAGAGGGTGGCTGTAAAGGCTTCACCTTTGTGTTTGATTTTAAATCGGTTTTGGTTTTAAAAGGTGAAGATCCTGATTTCGGTTTTGTTCTCAAACACTCTTAGTCTCATCTTCCATTTACTCTCACTTTAAAGCTTGGTTGAAAGATTCAAAGTCTGAAGAAGCCAATGCTTGAGGGAGGGAGAGAGATTAAAGGTTGTTTGAAGAACTTTGGTTTTAAACCTTTAAGGAAAACGTTTTGCAAAAGTTTCTTTTCAAAAGTGTTTTAAATGGCTTTGCAAAATCGATTTGAAAATGTTCTTGAAAGGTTTTAAAAGTTGTTTTGGTTGTCAAACTCCTCAGCCTCATCTACCCATTTTCTCTGATTAAAGCTTGGATGAAAGATGCCTTGCTTGAGGGAGGGAGAGAGATTAAAGGAGGTTTGAAGCCATGTTTGTTTAGCCTTGGGCTGGTGGACAAATTGTTTTGATCCATCAGTCCCATTGATCTTAAGACCAGCAAACAATGATTGTTTTGCTTTGTCCATCTTGTTCAGTCCTTGTAGCACCATGGTTGTAAGATTTGTGGTGTTTTTGGCTGTCATTTGCTTCCGCTCAACTCAAGAAAACAGAGAGCAAAACTCTGTCCATAAGAACTCTTGAGCAAACTCTTATTCTCCATTCTGGTTACTCATTCTCCATTCTGGTTACTCATTCTCCAATCTGGTGACTCATTCTCTTACTCTCCATTATTCTCTTAAACTCATGTTACTTATTCTGCATTATTCTCTATACTCTTGTTGCTTATTCTCATATTCTCTTGGTTACTCATTCTCCATTATTCTGGTTACTTATTCTCTTATTCTCTTATTCTCTTATTGTCTTGTTATTCTCTATGATCTCTCACCATCTCTTGTGAAGAACTGTTTCAGGTACAGTCTTAAAGATGGTGTTGAGCTTGCTTGCTATCTCAAAGAAAGAGGCAGCGAGATTGATGGCTTAAGAAGGCGCAGCACAAAAGTTTGGGAGTTAGAACCAATGGCCTCAGCTTCAAGAAAAGACTGAAGGAAGGTGCTGAATCAACTCGCCAAACCCATGCTTGGAGAATAGAACCAATGACCATTAGCTTCAATGAAGGCAATGGAAAGTGTTGAATCAGCTCAAGCATGATGTGGGCGTCCAAGCCTAAATCACTTGCGGTTCCAAGATGGAGTTCAAACCGCTTGTGATCAGATTGTTTTGGCGGTTCCAAGATGGAGTTCAAACCGCAGTCATTCAAGGAAGTGGAATCCGCTTCCCATTCAGCCCATTTCAGACCTCTTCTTCAATGCAAAGGCTGTACTCTAAACTTTACTCTCATTCCATTATGTTAAACTCATTACCTTAGTTCATATAGCTTGTTTATTCTCTCATTTGAATTCTTAACTTGTGGCATTTAAACCTTTGATATTCCTCATGGCATATACTTAATCTATTTTTCTTTATCTCTTGTTTAAGGGAAAAGGAGACCATGAGAGCCTCAAAGAAGTTCAAGATTCCAAGAAAAAGGATTCAAAGGAAGAAGAAGTCAAGCCATGAAAGGAGTGAGCACTTGAGAAGAAGGAGCCGGTATCATTTCATGCCAAGGTCGATGCTATCCCAATGCACTGCATTGGCTATACTCTTTTTCCCTCATCATGGTTTTATCCCAAGTGGTTTTCCATGATGAGGTTCTTAATGAGGTAGTTCTTTGGGGGTTGCAAGCTCGGCCTTTGGTCCTTTAAGGCGTCCCGACGACCAAGCTTGAGGGAGGGTGTTAGAGTAAATAAAGAAGAGAGGTCGGAGAGGCCGGAGATGCCGAGTCCGGGCGTGCAAAGTCCGGGCGTGACTTCCGGAGAGGCCGTGCAAAGTCCGGGAAAGACTTCCAGAGAGGCCGGCCGTGCAAAGTCCGGGCGAGACTTTCGGAGAGGCCGTGCAAAGTCCGGGCGTGCAAAACCCGGGCAAGGCCGTACATGTCCGTACATGCCATACATGTCCGTACATGCCATACATGTCCGTACATGCCGTACATAAGCCGTACAATCCGTACAAGGAGGCCGTACAATCAAGACTTGGTGTGACCAATGTCCGGAATATCAAATGGAGGGTCCGTGCAAAGTCCGGGCGTGCAAAACCCGGGATGTGCAAACCCCGGGACATGCACAGACAAAAGGAAGAAGATAAGGAAGGAGTTAGCTGGCGACAATGAGGTGTCCATAGTCAAAGATGCCTTATGCTTTTACTTTAGCATATTCCTTATGTTTTGAATAGATCCTATGTCTATGTTCAATGAATCTCTCTTATGTCTTTCTCTATATAAACAAGCTGTAATCACTTGTAATCTATCAATGAAATAAGAGGCAAACTTCTGTCCATTTCATATAGCTTCATCTTCTTTACTTGCTTAATCAAACTTGTTGCAATGTAGAGAGAGGAGGTTATGCGATTTGGGGTCTGCCTTAATGGCAGACCTTTGTTTGTCCATTCAATCATTTACTAACCAAAACTCTTCTCTCTTTATCTAAGCTAATCTCTCTCTTTCCCCATCACACAGCCGGTTCTATCAAGTTCCCTAAGCTGTTGTGAGTGGTGGATTCAAGGGGAGTTCATCACAAGTTGATGTTCTCCTCCATTTGTGAAGATTGTGAGCTCATGTCTTCCTAAAATCTCACAGCCTTGTTAGGGAGCTATTCGTCTTCTCCTATTCCTCTGTCTTCTTCCGCAGAGCTTCCATCATGGTCTTTAGCTCCGGGATTGAAGCTTTGGCCACCTCCGCACAGCCTACCTCCTGTGGCCGTGGGATTGCTCTGAGAGCTTACGCCGTCTCTGTGCGCTCATCCCCGTCGAGAGTCATCTCTTTCGATCTCGTAATTTCTTGCTCTTAAGAGTAAGAAAATTTTTGAGTTCCCACAGACAGCACCAGTTTGTGAGAGTCGAAACTCACACAATTAAATTTATAAAGTTAAATTTAGGGATTGAAAATTTTTCGGGAAGAACTTGAAGAAAGAGATCGTAAAAAGAACTTTATTGACTTGTTGCCGAATAATCTTTTTGTACAATATTTGTAAGCAAAAATTGTCTAATGCCTAAGCCGTAAAGTACAAGAAGTATGGATGACTTAAAAGTGAATACAAATGTGTTTATATATACTAAGAGGTCTAAATCCTCAAAAAGAAATGTAAGCGATGTGAGACGTTGCACCCTCTCCTTTGCCGCCGACTTTGATCTATGTGGCACGACTCACAGGGTGCAACGTCCTCGTTGCACACCAAGACCAGTCCCTAAGACGCCTCCCAGGTCAGCACTGGGAAGGCTAACCTGTCTCTGATACCACTTATAACACTACAACTGCCCTTACCAGTGGGCCCCCACATCCTCTCACTAGGTCCATGGGCCGGCCCACCCCTGTCCGACGGTCAGAATATTAATCGGGAGGTTTGAAAGTCATGATATACTGATTCTGCAATCACCACGTGATCGTTTCCCGTGTTTCGGCCTCACTCACACGATACCACGAATGACTTCCCGGTAGGTCACCCATCCTTTGACTACTCCAGCTCAAGCACGCTTAACCATGGAGTTCTCTCCGGATATATGACCGAAAAGGGAAGTGCACTTTGGTGACATAGGTAGCCAAATCAATTCTTTTAACCTTCCACATAAGTTTTCATATATATCACAAATCGGGATGTTACAATTCACCCCCACTCACAAAGTGCAATGTCCTCATTGCACACCAATACTAGTCCTTAAGACGCCTCTCAGATCAGCACTGGGACGGCTAACCGCCTCTGATACCACTTATAGCGCCCAACCGCTCCAACCAGTGGGCCCCCATGTCCTCTCACTAGGCCCATGGGCCGGCCCACCTGTTGAGGTCAAAACCCAACCCTCGTAGATTGACGGATCGAGAAGTCCAAATATTTATATGAAATGATTAAGCGAGGACCAAGCCAGCTAGCCAACTTCCTCCAGGAATGGCTGAGCTATCTGGAAACTCGTACGAAGACATTTAAACTCATACGAATACAGAAAACTCGTACGAAGGCAGGAAAACTCATACGAAAACATGAAAACTCATACGAAAACACACACAAAAAAACTCATACGAAGATACGAAAACTCATATGAAAGCCTCTCAGGCCGCCAGTTTGCCTCCTAGGCCGCCAGTTAGTCTCCCAGGGCGCCAGTTTGCCTCCCAGGCAGCCAGTTTACCTCCCAGGCCCCCCGAGTCTTCCCCTTAGGCAGTCTGCCATACTCTCTCTCAAGGACCAGGCCGCCCGTTTCTTTTCCTCGGACCAAGCTGCCAGTCTCTTCTCCTCAGGCCAGGCCGTCAGTTTCCCTTCCTCGGACCAGGCCGCCCGTTTTCTTCTCCTCGGACCTGGCAGCCAGCTTCCCCTCCTCGAACCAGGCCGCCCGTTTCTTCTTACACCAGCCCGCCAATTAGCTTTCAGCTCGGTGTTCATCCCTTCCAAAGAAACGGGCAGGCTGAAAGTTCATACGAAAGAAATGGGCGGGCTGAAAGTTCATACGAGAGAAATGGGCGGGCTGAAAGTTCATACGAGAGAAATGGGCGGGCTGAAAGTTCATACGAGAGAAATAGGTGGGCTGAAAATTCATATGAGCGAAATGGGCAGGTTGAAAGTTCATACGAACATTTTATGGCGAGCTGAAAGCTTGACTCAGAATCGCTTAGGTCGGAACACTGTTCATTCGGGATTATCCGTAAAACACGATTCACGAAATACTGTTTACAAACCAAATAAAATCGGAAAGACGAAGATTCGAATTAACGTAAGATGGATCTGGGTTACTGTTCACGGGAGTGGTTCACGGTACTGTTCACGTACTGATCCAAAAACCGGGAAAAGAGTCCAAGCAAGCATTTGAACGTTTATGAGATTTCTTGTACTTTGGCAAAAAAGATCACCTAATAAAACAAACTTTCGATCTGGGTCCTTGAGTTCTTTTACAATAGGATTTTCGAAGCCCCATTTTCTTAAGTTTTGATTGTGTGACTTTCGACTCTCACAGTTTGGCGCTTCTGTGGGGACGAGAAATATTATAAACCCTAAGGACAAAATGATTAGAAAAAGAAAGCCATGTCAAAACAAACGATGGACTGGAGCTATACGGAAGAAGTCTGGGGCAGTACTATCTCATTCAGAGGAAGTGAAGCCGCCGGAATCGACCACCCTCACGATGATCCTCTTCTCATTAGCCTTTCAATCGGAGACCATGACTTGCCAAGAGTTCTAATCGACACGGGAAGTTCGGTGAACATTGTATTCCAAAAAACTCTTCAGAGGATGAACACTGGGACTTGGCATCTCACAACCCATCCAAAGCCATTGACTGGTTTTACAGGAAAGACGACAATGACAATCGGAATGATCCAACTCCACGTAAGAGCAAAAGGAATGAAGAAACAAATAGAATTCTCGGTGGTGGATCACCCAGAAATTTGCGATGCTATCATGGGAACGCCATGGCTAAACTTAATGAATGCTATTCCGCCGACCTATCACCTTTGCCTCAAGTTCCCGACCCCAACTAGAATTGAGACAATCTGGGGACGACAAAGAGATTCGCGAGCTTGTTTTCTAACGGAGCACAAACTAAGAGGACCAGTGACCGATCAGATGCTCAGACAAAACCCAGAAGGACGAAGGAGGAACAGCAAATCACAAAGCTGGAACAAAAACTGCTAATCGAGAAAGACCGAAAGACGGAGAAAGATCCCCGGTGGGAACCAGTGATCTCAGTATGCATAGTCGAAGAGCCAATAAAATCGGAGTTGATTTCTCTCTGAAAGGAAAACATAGGCGTGTTTGCATGGGCGGCCGAGGATATGCCTGGGATCGAAATCGGCAACACAAGCCACGATCTCAACGTAGATCCGACCTTCAAACCAGTTAAGCAAAAAAGGCGGAAACTCGGCCCAGAACGACCCCAAGCGGTGAACAACGAGGTATAGAGATTTCTGAAAGTCATATCCATCATGGAAGTAAAGTACCCCTATTGGCTCACCAACCCGGTGGTAGTAAAAAAGATGAACGAGAAATGGCGAGTCTGCGTCAACTTCATATATCTAAACAAGGTGTGCCCAAAAGATAGGTTCCCACTCCCGCATATTGACTCGTTAGTCGAGGAAACGACCGGGAATAAATTATTATCCTTCATGGATGCATTCTCCAAATATAAACAAATCATGATCAGCCCAGATGATCGAGAAAAGACCGCATTCATAATAGATCACGGGATATACTGTTATAAGGTGATGCCGTTCGGACTTAAAAACGCATGAGCAACGTACCAAAAGCTCGTCAACAATATGTTTGCTGAACAGCTTGGAAAGACGATGGAGGTTTACATCGGCGACATGCTGGATAAATATGTAGAAGAAAAAGATCACGTGAAACATTTGCGAGAATGTTTCGAACAGCTCAACCGGCACGACATGAAGCTGAACCCAACAAAGTGCAGGTTCGGAGTAACATCGGGAGAATTCCTCGGCTACCTTGTGACGCATCGAGGAACAGAGGCAAACCCAAAGCAAATCAACGCTTTGATAGAGATGGTTTTGTCGAAGACAAAAAGCAAAATCCAGAGGCTAACTGGACGAGTCGCGGCGCTGAACCAATTCATCTCAAGATCAACGGACAAATGTCTACCCTTCTACGACACACTTAAAGGAAATAAAAAATTCGAATGGACGGAGAAGTGCGAGCAGGGATTCCAAGAGTTAAAGAAATATCTGGCGAGTCCGCCCGTCCTAGCGAAACCGGTCGAAGCAGAGCCCTTATTCTTGTACACGGCAGTGTCATCAACAGGAGTAAGCGGAGTACTTGTAAGGGAGGATCGCAACAAGCAAAAAAATGATCTTTTAGCCAAACTCTGACGGACATGGAGACTCGGTACCCATTAATGGAAAAAGCGACGTTGGTGGTGGTGATGACAGCCCGGAAGTTGCGACTCTATATTCAGTCGCACACGATCATCATACTTACAACTTACCCCCTCAAAACAATCTTGCATAGCCCAAGTCATTCAGGGCGACTAGTAAAATGAGTGGTAGAGCTAAGTGAGTACGACATGGAATATCAGATCAGAACATGCGCCAAATCCCAAGTTCTGGCGAACTTCATAGTCGAACTACCAACCGCGGGTGTCGAAGAGCCAACTCCAAACTATGTTTGGACACTTCACGCATACAAGTCATCATCAAAGCAAGGTTCGGGAGTTGGAGTGCGATTAACAACACCCACCGGAGAAATCCTGGAACAATCATTCCGACTACTGTTCAATGCTTCCAACAATGAAGCAGAGTACGAAGCGCTGATCGCAGGGTTAAGACTCGCCCTTGGCCTTAAAATCCAGAACCTCCAAGCATACTGTGACTCCCAGCTGGTCGCAAACCAGTTCAGCGGAGAATATGAGACAAGGGACGATCGGATAGAAGCATATCTCAAGATCGTCCAGAGCCTAGCCAAACAGTTCAAGGAGTTCGAACTCACAAGAATTCCCCGAGGAGAGAATGCCCCAGCCGACGGATTGGCAGCCGTAGCATCAACCTCAACATGGGAGAAAGACGAGTCATTCCCGTAGATTTCATCGAACAACCAACCATCGATCCACCCCAAATCGCAAACCTTATACGACAACCGGAAGGTGGCGAAGAAGGAGAGGAGGAACCTTCGGAAGAAGAGATGGCGACCGACCCGCAAGAGGAATACGGCTGCTATCGAAAATGGACGGGTCCAATACAAACCTACATCATGCACGGAGAGGTCCCGGCAGAGAAATGGGCGGCACACAAGCTGAGAGCTCAGGCCACCCGTTTTATCCTGATTGATGGGAATGTCTTTAGGTGGAGGCTATCCGGACCATTGATGGCATGCATAGAAGGCGAAGAAGCAAGAAAAATCATGGTATAAGTCAATAGTGGATCATGTGGAACCATTCTACAGGAAGAGCTCTCACAATCAAAATCAAGCAGCACGGATATTACTGGCCGACAATGGTGAAACGCTGCGAGAAATTCTCCCTCAAGTGCGAGAAGTGCCAGAGGCATGCACCGATAATCCCCCAGCCCGCATAAGTCCTTTCGTTGATCTTCGCGCCTTATCCATTCATGAGGTGGTCGGTGGACATCGTGAGACCGATGCACAACTCGAAGCAGAAAAGATTCCTACTGGTCCTAACAGATTATTTCTCAAACTGGGTCGAGGCAGATTCTTACGCTAGTATCAAGGACGCTCAATTAGAACACTTCGTGCGGAAGAATATCATCTGCAGGCACGGAGTACCGTACAAAATCGTCACCAACAACGTCTCTCAATTTATCTCGGCCCGTTTCGAAGGATTCTGCGAGAAATGGAAGATACGGCTAAGTCAATCAACACCACGTTATCCACAGGGCAATGGCCAGGCCGAAGCAGCCAACAAGACCATCGTCGACGGACTTAAAAAGTGCCTCAGAGAGAAGAAACGACGGTGGGAAGACGAGCTCGAAGGAGTCTTATGGTCTCACCGATCGCGCTAGTTTACGGCGCCGAATGCGTCGACGATGTATACTTCCACAAATTATTGCCTCTTGGCACACATCTTACCGTCTGTTACTGATCACAATAAGAAAAAAAATGTAACCATGGTTCTTTAAACATCCATAGACGGATAAAATAAGCGCTCTATACAAATTTCCGGATTAATATCCGAAAGGCACAACTTGATCGGGAATGCAGGATGCTTCTGGACGATATTCATTTTAGCTTATCTTCAGGAGAGTTTCGTAGATGGGAAATACTGCGGAGCGTAAACCGCGAAATGAGCTCGCTATACCCAGTAAACACCATCCTTGGAACACTGGTCTTACCACATCTCGCGAACAAAACACAAAACCGGCCCTGGTATGAGATTGTAAACACGTTAACTGTCAAAACCCGGGTACATGAGTGGAAAAGCCGCAAACCCTATAACTAGACAAAAATTTAAACCCAGCAAGCCACTTTACGCTGGTCAAACGATGCATTCGACCCAGTAAGGAAGACTTTCCTAAACATGCTGATACTCGGATCACAGCGCCCGGTAAAGAATTATCATCAAACCAACTCGGAACTAATAAAACGCCTCTCGGCAAACTGAGAGTGTATACAAAAGGGTTCGGAGCAAGCCGCCAACTTCTTTCGAAAGAGGACTGGCGACCTGCTCGGATCTCAGAGCAAGCCACCATTTGATGGATTGACCAGCCCGCCACTTGACGTGGAGAACACCCAGGCCGCCACTTGCTGCATGATATGTGCCAGACCACCACTTGCTCCGAAGACCAGCACAACATCCTATCCATGGTCTTTTTATGATAAACCAAGCCATAAAAACGGCAACCGAAAGAATCAAAGCATTTTCGTGTTAAAATCTTTATGTAAGAACAAATCCAAACCAAAATCAGTTCGGAACATTGACGAGAAAAGCGCGAAAGCCAAAAAAATGAACTCAGAAAAAGCCCAACAAAGCTAAAAGCTCAAAGAAAACAAAAGCCAATAAAACTAAGAATGACTCAGACCGAACGCCTTAGCAAGGGCAAGATCCGAAATCCCGGAAACTCCATCATTCGATCCAGCAAGATCAGCTACTCCAACCGCCACGGCCTCTTCTTCGACTGATTGTGTGAGTTTCGACTCTCACACCACCCCTATTCGACGGTCGGAACGTTAACCAGGAGGTTTAAAAGTCATGATACACTGACCCTGCAATCACCACGTGACCGTTTCCCGTGGTCACCCATCCTTTGACTACTCCAACTCAAGCATGCTTAACCTTGGAGTTCTCTCTGGATCTGCAACCGAAAAGGTAAGTGCACTTTGGTGACATAGGTAGCCAAATCAAATTTTTAACCTCTCCACATTTCATATATACCAGAAATCGGGATGTTATAGATATACTGAAAAAGCCTCCTCGGGCTATATCTCTTGATTGGAAATAGTTCAGCAAGTAACTCAGCTCCAAATCTAATCCGCATTCTATGCTGCGGATCGTCATTCCCACCAAGTGTCGTAATGCTTGTCGAACAAGCTGACAAATTGAAATCTCATAGTAATCCAAGTACTCGGGAATCAGCTTCGGAATCGAGAACCAGAAGAAAGACTTGCAGAGCAAAGCCTATTACATGGCAAAGTAACCCGACAGACATTTATTGATCTGATCTTCATCACCGGGAAGCTTAAACACAACCCCGTCGAGAACGTTACATCTATACCTTTGATCAAGCAAGGAACCTTTCGAACATCGGGTGGCTCCCAAAGGGACATCCTTCTTCGGGTCTGTCTTCGTCCACCTAGGTTTCGGACATTTACTCTTAAAACTGCGCAACTCGAAGTGACAGCGGGCTGTACACTCTCCAGGACAAGCAGGTTCCAGCTTGACTAAATCATCTTCCAAAACAAAAAAAAAATCGGGCACTCCGGCGTTCAGCTCGCCCCATTTTCCACCTCTAGGTTGTTCACCGTCATCACCGACCAAGGGCAGCTTGCCCCTTTCTCCGCCCCTAGGCAGGTCGCCATCATCTCCAAAGGGATGCAGCTCACCCCTTTCTCCGCCTCTAGGCAGGTCGCAATTATATCTGGAGGAAGGCAACTCGCCCCTCTACCCGCCTCTAGGCAGGTCGCCGTTATCCTCAAACAAGGGCAGCTCGCCGTCTACTCTTCTCCACAGCAGCCCGCCATCTTCTCCAAATGGAGGCAGATCGCCATGCTCCCCCTCCCAGGCAGGTCGCCACTCTCGGGTGTGCTAGCTAAATTGAACTCTGCAGCTATCCCGTCAAAGCTTGTATCAAAGCGCGGGTCAAAGTCGAAAGGAAGATCTATCTCGGACGGGACGCAAGGAAAGAACACTTATGAAATAAACTACGAACTTGGAGTCCTAACTTACTCACTATGAGGGCTAGACATCTTACACTAAGAACAAGAAACCGAAGGACATAGAGAGAGAAAGTAGAGAGAAGGAACTATCATAGAAACTTGGAGAAGAAATGAAGTTATGAGAAATGAAGAAGAGGAGGACTCTTCTTATAGAGAAGGGGCCCGGTTTTTGATGAAGACATAGCGGGGTCATACCTCCTATTCCAAAAATATATACAAAAATGACAATAAAAGCTCACCAGCCTCGGATTTGGAAAAACCCAAAGCTCGCATGTTCGCATACATCTTACCGTCTCGGTTCGTCAATCTCAATTAACGCTTTGCTTAAAGCTCATTACTCCGACAAACGGAAGCAACGAGCTGGGGCTAACTGTTGGGGTCAAGACCTACTCTTCAGAGATTGATGAGCCGAGAAGTCTAACTACTTACACGAAAGACCTTTCCAAAGACCATCGGAACGTGAGAGCAGGTCGCCAGCCCCGTCTTACGGAATATAGCGACCTGGTCCAGCGAGAGCAGGTTGCTAGTGATGTCTTACGTAAGATGGCGACCTAGTTCAGGAAGAAGCAGGTCGCCAGCTCCGTCTTTTGGAAGATGGCGACCTGGTCCAGCAAGAGGCAGGTCGTCAGCTCTGTCTTACGGAAGATTGCAACCTGTTCCAGCAAGAGGCAGGTCGCTAGTGCCATCTTACGGAAGATTGCAACCTGATCATAGTCACAATACATCAGAACACGAGAGCTAATCGCCAATTATCCTCCGAAAGAAGATGGTGACCTGATCATAGTCTCAAGACATCAAAACACAAGAGCAGATCGCCAACTATCCTCCGAGAGAAGATGGCAACCTGGTCATTTTATGCAAACATCAGTACACAAGACCAGGTCGCCCTCTCTTCCCCAAGGGAAGATGGTGACCTGCTAGCATGCAGAGAAGGTCGCCTACTCTTTCCCAAGAGAAGGTAGCAACCTGCTAGCATGTAAAGCAGGTCGCCATTTCCTCACACAAGAGAGTGGCGACCTGGTCACTCGAAAGGCAGGTTGCCAACCTCATCTTACTGCAAGTGGTGACCTGATCCATCGCACATGCTCTTTACGTTTTTCTTACCCTAACCGGCAAGCTGAAAGTTTGGTCTAGTGTTACTCGATTCTGGGACACTGTTCATGGCACTGTTCGCGAAACACTATTCACGAAATACTTTTCACAGAGTTGTTCGTGAGCCAAAAAATTGATCTAGTGTGGTTCACTTTCAGAATTTTGTTCATTGAACTGTTCACAAAACTTTGTTCACAAAACCGTTCGTGAACAGACCACAAAACCTGGAAAGAAGCCAAACAAGATGAACCAAAATCAAATCGGACTGGACAAAACCCGAGACGAGCTGGGTCAGGACAAGACCAAAATGACGACGTGCTGAGAAGTTGGGCCGGGGATTAATCCTGAACCAGTCAAAGTCGGCGGACTACTAAACTTATCAATGTCTCACATTGGAAGCAGCTCTTCTCAGCATCCCAAGTCATCCAGTATATATAGGGTAGCATGTACTAGGTTTAATGCATCTCATTCTGAGTACTTTGGATTTTGTATTGTAAGACTATACAGCTTTTACGAAATCCTTTGTATTTGGCAAAAATATCATTCAATAAAAATAAACTTTTTTTCTTGGTCCCCCATTTATTATAAGTTTTGATTGTGTGAGTCTCGATTCTCACAATTGTATCAAAATCTGAGATTATGTAGGCATTGGGTGCTCTCTTAACCAAATGAATGCATCACCACCTCCAAATCGTACAAGTATATTCTTGTATAGATGATATGTGCAAATTTCCCTACTGGTTGTGGGATACACCTATGCAATGGCATTCCCAATAGATATATGCATGTCTGAAATAATCGTAAGCCCCTCGACATCTGGATCACGTAGTTTAACTGTCTGAAAAACCATTCTCAAGATTTTTCATTTTCGGTGTCAACTACAGCGAATGCTATTCGAAATAATTGAAAGTTCTCATCTTGTGTTGAAGCAGTTAGTAGAGTTCCTTTATATTTCCCTTTTAGAAATGTTTCATCAACAACGATCACCTTTCTCATGAAAGGAAAACCATTCATGCTACCACTGAATGCCATGAAGGTATATTTAAATCGCCCCCATTATCAACTTCTAATCGTGTTAGTGTTCCAGGATTGGCTCTTATAATCATGTAGATATACTTAGTCAAATCTGCATACCCACTCTCTGGAGAACCCTCTAACCAAAATGTGCATGTAATAATGTTCAACGAGCCTTTCAGTAATCCATCTATTTTAAAATAAAACAACAATTTTCCCATTAGTACAGAAATAATGAGCATTAAGAATGTCAGCAAAATGAAAAGATACACTCACCATGATACCAAACCGCATGGTCATAGCCTTCCCAACATGTACTGGCAAAACCTTTGGCCCTGCACCACCAACGTAATCCTTATACAAAATTCCAAGTATCTCTGGAGTTGTTTGCTGGGGACGGGTCGAACTCTCAGTAATGGAACAAGTATATTCTGCAACATACACACAAACATAAAACTGAGGAGAGTCACCAACTGGTGAACCTCGAGTCTCCATGTGCATCCTTCCAACCAACACTTAACTACAAGAAGATAGGATATGAGGACGCCCCTTTGTCCTTAAACCTTCTCTCCTTCAGTTCAACACAAAGTCGAATTTGTTCCGATTTGAGTAACGTAAAAAACCTTCAAACTGTCTACTACTATCAAACTTAACCAAAGGAGTATTTTGAGGTAATTTAGCCAAGACCTTCTTCGGAAACCTTAACACAATTCAACATCATACAATCTCCATTCCACATTGTAATTATCAATGACCATACGGATGAAATCTTTATAACCAAAACCATCGTTTGTAAGCATAATTCTACTTTGTCATTTCTGATCAACATGGAATATCCATCTGTTCTTCTCGAAAATCCACTTACCACATACAATAATAATTGGTTCCATAGAAAAAGTAGTTAAGAGGAGAAAATTAGTGAGAAAATAGATTTGGATGATATCTATCTAGAAACCCATGTTGCAAGTGTTGCACATAGTTGTCGAGTTTTAGGGAAAGGAAGACTTAGAAAAAGTCGAGAGTCCCAAGTTAGAAGACGTGGTACCGTTTTTTGTTTAGGGAAAATTCATTTTTTAAATTAAAAACAAAAAATTGTCACCACATAAACACATAAATATACTACCAAAGAAAAATAAAAATATGCCAAAAATTTCAAAAGTTAACCATGCCAGCGGCTGACCAAATTAATATACTCGATATTTTCCTTTTATTTTAGGGTGAAATCTGTTTTTTTTTTCAAAAAATTAAAAATTCAAAACTGAAAAAACTGCCATCACATTAGTAGGATAAATATGTTGTCAAAACAAATAAATAAATAAATAATAAAAAAAACTGTCAGCAAAATCTGTTGTCAAAAGAAAAAAATGAGAAAATGCAATTCTAGTAAAAATAAAACCTGCTGTCAAACGATTTATAAATCTGTCATAAAATTAAAAACATGTTGTTAAACTAAATTTGCTATCAAGTGAAAACAAAAATTTGTCAGAAAAGTTAAATTTGTGTGATTAATCTGTCACAAATTTTAAATTTGTTATAATGATACTGCAGACTTTTTATAAAACTGTCATAGAAAAAAAAAACATGTTCCTCGTGCCATAAATTTTCGAAAAATAATATGTCACTCTAATAAAATCTGCTACTTCATTCCACAGACAAATCTGTTTGCTCAAATAAACCTACGGCAAAAATCTGTCATTCCCAATAAATCTGCTACCTCATTCCAAAGACATTAAGTAAAAATCTGTCATAGTAAAAAAGTCTGTGTTAGAAAAATCTGTTGTTAAAAATAGTCTGTCAATTCATAAAAATCTGTCATCAAAGCAGTTTTTTTTTTATTGAAATTTTGGTGGTAATTTTCGTAAATATTGATTTTTTTTTTGCTGAATTGGAAAAAAAGGTAATTATATGACTGTAATTATTTTTTTCTGTCAAAGCTTATGAGGGTATTGTAGCTATTTATACTTCTTTATTTGTAGTCAATAATTTAAATAAAAATAAAACTACTAGTAATTAACATCAATTTAAAATTAATCTAGTTTTTCCTCCAACGAAAAAGAAAAATAATGAGACTTTGATAATCATCATCATATTCACAAATACGGAAGAAAAAAAAAACATAGTTTGTAGCCAGATCTTCTTTCGTTGCTGTGAAAGATTTAGCGGATGAGTAAAGTATCATCCGTTGGATTCTTCATCTTCCACATCTAAAAAACAAGATGATGAAAAACTATTAGAAACTTTGAAAAAAATGTAGAGATTTGAATCAAACTTTCTGTAGATTTCGAGTTTGCACGACGTACAAAGCAATGAGATAATACAAAAGTATAATGAACATGGTTTAATGTGATCTTTGTTTAGTGTGGGCTGCAGTTCTTGGATTGATAAGCATGTGATCTTATGTTTGTCAAGCTTTTTTTCTAAGGCTACATTCTTTGTTTTGTTTGAAAACAAATAAATATATTAAGTACGGGGGAATCGATAGAAGTAACTTTTACATGTATTGGTTTTATATAATATCTCAAGAGGTTTTGGAATGGTTTTATGTATGTAGAGGTAGTTTTCTCGTCTTTTTTGTATTTTGAATCTAAGAAGATAAATACATCAAAAGGATATAAAAAGCAGAAATATAGGAGCACAACACAATCCAAACTTGATTTAAAAAAAGAACCAACTAATACTTCAAAACCACACAAAGTACAATTTTCAGCAACATGATAGATACAGTGTACCAAAAGTCCAGCTTCGGACGGAGCTCTTCCAATATCCGGTTTTGGACGACGTTTGGTGGCCATGAATCCCCTCGAGTAGTCTTTTATATGCAAATTGATTCAAGTCATTTTAGTTTGTGGTCAGAGAGACACCTGTTTTAGTAAATACATGTTAATGTGACCCTTAAGAGAAGACTGTGGAGGAATAAGCCATTCACATTAGCCAATAACACCTCGGCCTGTGCACTCCAAGTCTCCAGAACGAGGGCACACTTTACCTTGGCCAAAAATCAAATTTCTTATTTTTCTGTTCTACCTTGATTGGAAAGTCATAAGCTGATAGAGTTGTTATCTGGTCTTGAGTGGACCGATCTCCAAGTTCTATTATGATTGCTTATACACTTATATAAGTATTTAAGGGATTAAAACTCTAAACACATCACTTATCTGACCAAAGAGACAAGTGAACATGGGTTTTGATCTTTTAGTAGGACATATCTTATTGCCATGTGTAAAAATTTGATTAATAGAATAAACTTTTTCGTTAGGTTGTTCTTATAGTTTTAGTTTTAAAATAAGTCTTAATTTTTATGTAAAGACAAAAGTTTTACAACTTTGGCAATAGTTAAGCAATTGTAAAATAAATAATTTATATATTAGATTTTAATATAAGTTACATATTCAGTTCTTTTTCTTATTTTACAAGTATATAAAACACTGTAAATATTATATATATATATATATATATATATATATAAATATTTGTCATGGATGCTGAATTTATCAACTATTCAGTTTTATACAATAAAAATAATCTTTGGTCATATTTTATATTTTATATTTATGGTAAATAATAAATTGTAGTCAAAATTTAAAAGTTTTAGTCAACCTCATTTGGACATACAGAATATTTATTAATGATAAATAGAAAAAGAGAGGTTGGGTTGAATATTGATATTTTACTCAACAAAACTCATATAAATGGAGTCTTTTTGCAAATATATAAAATTATTGTAACACCATTTTTCTTAATAAAAACTAATAGTACAAAGATATAATGGATATCATAAAAACATCTTTAACTATTTTCTTTGCATTGAAAATTTTGTTTTCTAGCTCCAATATTTTGGCCAAGCAGGGTAAATTATTTTTAATCAGTTATATATCTTTGATAATTTAAAGAATAATGGTTAAATATTTTCTTTTCATAAACATTTAGTATATATACACTTATATATATATATATATATAAATATATATATATATATATATATATATATATAAGCATATTTGTCAAGTGTCTCTATATATATTGACCTGGTTTGTAAATATACAAAAATCAAGCAAGCAAAATATCAATGTATTGTATCATGTTTACGATCTTACGGAAATAGAATATGTAGCAATTACTGCATAAGCCATTATTATTATAGTAGACAATGTGACATTACAAAAGGTGGCAAATAACCACAATGTTGTTGTTTTAATTATAGAAGTATACTCGTCTAGTAATTGATAATTAAAACATTATGCTTTTTGTACTATTTTAATAGATGAACTGATACTCTTATTTTTTTAAAAAAAAATTATTATCTTTATACAAAGAATATCTTTGAAATCTAAAACAACTTATAAAAGTAATTTGGCCAAGTACTCTTTTTCAAACTTCTATAAAGTTTTTAAATTAATCATTAATTGTATTACTTCCAATTCTATTATTGTTAATTCCATATATGTATTCATATCCATTATGTTAAAAACTAATAATAAAATTTTGATATTAAGAACTTTAAATCATAGAACAGTAAACTTTTTTGTTTTGATTTGAACAAATACAATTATTTATTAAATATTGCAATGGATTAATATTTCTCAAAAAAAAATCGCCTTCAGAAGAGCAAAACAATAGTTGGTCAAAAAAGAAAATTACATATATATAAGAGATTATAGATATTATGCAGAAATTAAAAGAAGCTTATCATGATGGGGGATTGTATTGACAGAAGAAGATTCATAATATGTGGTATCAGTTAAGAGATTGTAATAAAAGAAATTTCATGCTTTAACTAAACAGTGCAGAGTTCAGAATAAGATTATTGGTTTACATAATGCAGGGAGAGATTGGGTTTCTTCGGATCCTAAGATAGAGCAGGTAGCAGTACACTATTTTGAAGATTTGTTTACTTACACTTCTCCTACTGACTTTCAAGAGTTCATAATCGAAGTTTCAGCTTCAATTACGGGTCGGATGAATGAAGAACTTATTTTGATGGCTACGGAAGAAAAAATACAGTCAGTTTTATTTATGATGTATCCAGAAAAAGCGCCTGGTCCAGATGAGATGACAGCCTTATTTTTTCAGCATGCATGGCCTATTATTAAAAAAGATATATTGGAGTGGGTTAATAATTTGTTGCGGACAGGGAATTTTGATAAAAGGTTTAATGTAACGAATATTTGTCTGATTCCAAACACGGAACATCTGAGTAGAATGACAGAGCTGAGACATATCAGCCTATGTAATGTGGGGTATTAGATTATATCAAAACTATTTTTTCAGTGGCTTCAAAGGTTTCCGCAGAGCTATTTCTGGAGACATAATCCGCTTTTGCGTCAGGACGGCTCATCTCGGATAATATCTTAATTGTGCAGGAGATATTTCATGGTTTAAGGACTAATCAGTCTTGTAAAGCAAATTCATGGCAATTAAAACAGACATGAGTAAGGGTTATGCTCGGGTGAAATTGGCTTTCATTGAGAATCTTCTCAAGAAAAGTGGATTTTTCGGAGGTTTGGATAATATGGATAATGCAATTTAATATAAGATATTCATGAATGGTCAACCACAAAGTAATATTATCCCCGAAAGAGGTATTATCAGGGAGATCCATTATCTATGTATCTCTTTATTTTATGCACGGAGGCTTTAATAACAAATATCCGAAAAGCAGAAAGGAATAAGTTAATTACAAGTTTAAGGAAAGCACAGAAGCTTTATTCCTTTCTGCATACCTCTTTGACTGTTGAACCCCACCAAAATTGGGCAATTACACTAGTGCGTTTGGTAGTCTCTTTTTTGGGTAGCCTAAAACTAAACATAATATGTATAGTGTTGCCACTGACTTTATCAACACCTCTTTTTCTCCTTTTGATAATAATTTTGATGTCCAACCATTTACCTTATTGAATAAATGTTCTTGTAAGAAATTCAAAATCTATGTTGTAGCTCCCTCAAATTTTCTGGTATCCATAAATATGAACTTTCCGGTATCCCTAACTATGAACCTACACCCCCCACCCCCCCCCCCCAAATTTTCCAGTATCCCTAAATATGAACCTACCCACCCCCCCCCCCGTCTTTAAATTATGGTGATACCAAGTGTAGATTTGATTTCCTTGCATAACGAAAAATCAACTTTATGTGCAAATTGCAAAAATGATTTTGAAACATTAATCTATTGATCCGAAACCCTTTCACATTAACTTCATATTTGATTCGTACTAACTATATTAAAATCCAATTATAAAAATGTGAGTAAAAAGTTTTTATATCAAAGAAATGGGAAACATTGTGCTATCAGATATGGACAATCACAAATATTCATTGAATACTAAAATAGATGAATATTTCTCAAATTATTTTGTTGATGTTCCTGCTCGAGAAGGGGGGGAAAAAATCAATCATTGAACACAACAAAACTATTGTTTTCATATATATATATATATATATATAAAGGAGATTTTATTTTAGGAATATATAATCTGATTAAATTGGAGGAAGAGAAAGAAAAAAAAAGAGTATTTAGATCAAAAACAAAAACGATAATGGATCTAATTGGTAAACTCTTTAGCAATTGTAAAATTTATATTTTAAAAAATGTTACTAATCACACAAACTGTTAAACAGTTATAATTACTCACTAACAGTTTTTTTCTCACATTTTTTCTCACATTTTTGCACTATTCACTAACAGCTTACTGCTTCCGATAACAGCTAAAATAACCGTTCTACTTTTGTTTACCAATCCGACTCAATAGTTTGTAGCCAGATCGGTATAATTTTCCACCCAAAAACCTAAAGCGATGGCCATAGGTAACAAACTTCGGTTGGGTTCTTCTCTTAACCTTATTACTCATCCGCTAAATCTTTCACAACAACAGAATGTCACCGTCCCACCATTGTCCACAAACTAAGCCTCAATATATTTCATGACCTTTGGTTCAACAAGGTACGAAATCGAGCTTGATTTTGAATCTGAACACCACCTGGATCTGATTGTTCTTTATAATTGAAATTGAACTCTCTTTTAGGGAACTATGTTTTGATGACAGAGAGAGATTGTCTTAATCTTAAGGGACTACTTCCACCTAATTGCATATATTCTGAACAGTAAATTCAGTGTTTCGGTAAGTTACGACTGGTGTTTCTTGTTTATTAACTAATAAGCGTCTTTTGCCTTATTGACATTATCAGTTTTAGGAAACAGAAACTGACTTGAAGAAAGTAGAGGAGCAAGCGAGAGATGAACCTTATGATCTCAAATGCTCTTTCAAAATGGTGAATTCTTAATCGTTTGCATGACCCAAATGAGACCATGTACTATAATGTGAACTCCACTTCCTCTCTTTGTCAGAAGTTAAGAGAATGTCTACGATTTGGTTTGTTTGATGCTAAGATTTGTGCAAGATTTGCTTACATATCTTGTTTGGTTCTATCAAGAGGCTATTTTCCTTCATTTTGTATTGTTTTATGTTATGCTTATTTACCGCTAAAATTGATTGGCTACTTATTACTTAAAAACCAAAATCATAGGGTTTCTTTCGTTTTAGTTTGATTCAACTTCCATAAATTTCAAGTGCACCTTTTCGATTATAAGATCTAGATTCGATAGCCATATTATACTTACCTCATTTCTATATGTTTGCAGGTAATAAATTTGGGTGATAATCACAACCCATCAGCCCCCAGATTGATCGCCCCACGCTTGCTTGAGTTTATGATTGTACTAATCGATTATCTGGTTTGAATAAACTCCAACCTGAAGAAAAATGAGGATTAGTGATCAAAGTTTACACTAACACATTTTTATTTTTAAAAGAACTTAAGCAGCAAGGAACTAAGTATATCATAGTCTCGGCATGGGCCAAATCACAATATCCCTCCGCATCGAGCATTTCATTTAATATTGGAAATTCTCTTGTCGCACCTCTAATTTTCTGAAACAACTCGTCACACTCATCCTTGTATTGAAAGGAGAAAGCGTGAGGATTGTGTGTTTGTCGCTTTTTAGCTGCAGGCTCCTGAACTTGGATCCGGTTTTCCAACGCTCTCTTTTGTTCACCTTCATCAATGACGACAATAGAAGACAGAACATTATGGTAATCAACTGCAGAAGTATTAAACAGCCACCAGGGACTGCGCCTCTCAACACCAGACACATCCCTTTCCGTATTTTAATATATTATGTTATAGTTTTCAATTCAAGAGCTTCATAAGAGCAAATCTTGTTTTGTATTTGACATATAGAGAAGATTTTGTAAACCCTTATAACTTTTGTATTGATTTTTTTATTATAAATTACTGTATTCCATCTCTCATTTGTTCATCACATCCATGATTGAGAAGTTACTTTGCCATATTGTTGTTAATCAATTAGTTCATGAGTTGTTAGTTTTATCCGCTTGAATTATGATTTTTTAATTGGATTTTTTCATCTGTATTTATTTTCATTTTTGGATTCTTTTATGGAAAACCAGCATCTGAATTTTGATGAGCAATGTGTCATAACTAACTAAAACTGAGTTGCAGGTATTATGAACAATTAAATCATGTATGAATGAATGCATGTTTTGAACTTGTAATAAGCAATAAAATTAGAGTCTATTAAGTTATTAAAATATAATGTTTGGATCCAAGATAGTGGGAAGATTATGCATTCATCTCTCACGCTCAAGGACTAGTTTTCCTGCATATTTATATTGCTTACTTTATGAATCTCGACAATTTGCCATGGGTGTAGTGTTCTCTTATTTTCTTTAATTGTTTATTTGCTATTTTTTTACTCTAATTTAGTTTTTCACATTCATTTACAAAAACCAAAACTTCTTATTTTCTGCTTTAACTTGATTCAAAATTCGTAAACTCTTAGCATAGCTATCTGGTGTTCAGTGAACTGATTCTTTAAGTATTATTATGATTGCTTATGCACTGATAAAACTATTTAAGGGATTAAAACTTTCAATATGTCACTTATCCGGAAGAAGAGACAAGTGGATATGGGTTTTACTCTCTTAGCAAGGCGCATCTTATTGTCATATGCAAAAAAAATTGTTCAAAGAATAATTTCTCATATGCTTAATTTTGTTCTTATAGTTTTTTTAGTTTTCCAATAAATCTTAATTCTTAAATAAAAAGATATATTTTTGCACGAATTTGGCAATCGTAAAATAAAAAATTATATATGAAATTTGAATATAAAATTTCATATTCACTTATTTTCAAATATATAAACATTTGTAAATATTTTATATGTGTCATGTGTCATGCATACACGGTTTATCAACTATTTATTTTTATACCATGAAAGTTATCTAAGGTCTTGTTTTATGCTTATAGTAGATAATAAATTTTAGTCAAAATTCGAAAAGATTAGTCAATTTCATATGAAAAATACATAATATTTATTAATGGTAAAAATAAAAAATGACAGATTCGGATATTTTACTTAACAAGAATCATATAAATAGAGTTTTTTATAATGATCTCAAATTATGTTAATACAATTATTCTCAATAATAATTAATAGTTAAATATAATGAATATCACAACAAAATCTGTAACTATGTTCTCTGTGTTGATATTGACAATTTGGTTTTGAACCTACAATATTTTGGCCAATCCAGGTAAATTGTTATTAGTCAGTTATTATTCATCGTTCAGAGAATAATGGTTAAACATTTTCTTCTCATAAAATATGAAAATTGTAATAACCATTTTTATGTATATAAATATTTTTACATATAGAATTCTTGTTTTTTCAAATGTCTTAAATATATATACATTTTAACTTTGTTTGTATATTTCCAGTAGCTTTGGACGTTCGGGTATCCGTTTGGGTTTGGTCGGGTTTTTCAGACTTTCAAATTTTTGGATTTAGCCTCATAGGATCCATTCGGGTTTTATAAATTTTCGGGTCGGGAATGGTTAGTAATTTTTCGGGTTCGGGTCTATTTTAGAATACCATACAAATCTCATTTTATATCCATACTCAATTCGGATTCGGATAATACTACTTCGGATCCGGATACCCATTTAAAAAATAGCATATCTTAATTAAAACACAGATAAAACTAAAAAATAGAACTAATAAAAATTTCTGAAACATTATAAAAATATGCCCGTACTCATTCATCTTGAACATAACAGTAAAAATAAGTCATAAATTTGAGTTTTCAAAATATTTGAAAATAACCAAATTATACAAACTAGGTAAAAATGGTTAATTTTGGATGTTCTGGGATACTCGTTCGGGTTTTGGTTCGGTTCGGGTATTATCCAAAACCCGAAATACCTAGTTCTAAGTTTCATTTGAGAATTTTTCTGGATCCGGTTCGGATCGGATTCAGATATTTTGAATCGGATCCGGATATAGGTTCGGGTCTCGAGTATTATGCCCAGGTCTAATTTACAGAATTCAAGATGACGAATTATCAGTACACCGTACCATGTTCACAATCTTACAGAAATAGGATATGCGACAATTATTGCATAAGTCATCACTATAATGGAGGGCAATGTGATACTACAAGAGGTTGATATGTGACAACCTACAATATAATGGAAAGCTTCCACAATGTTGTTGCTTTAATTATGGAAGTATACTCGTCTAATAATATTGAAAATTATTTTTTTTATCTTATTTTAAAATACTAATCTATATTATTTTTAAGTATTTTCAGGAAAATAGTATTATCTTGATACTAGAAATGGGAATGAAATTAAATTTAATACACCTAATAAGAATAATTTAGCCAAATATTTCTTTTTAAACTTCTTTACATTTTTAAAATTAGGCATTAGTTATTTTACTTTGACTTTAATCTTGTTAACTTCATATTTGATTCATACTCACTACGTTAAAATCCAGTTACACAAAAATAATGGAATGGTAAACATTGTGCTATCCTATATAGACAATGAAAATTATGTGAATTTGCGAAATGATAGTATTGGGGCGAAAATATAAAAAAGTAACAATATAATGAATCGAGTAAAGTATATGACTTTTTAGCTTAAATTGTGTGATCTTACCCCTCTCGCGTGTGGCTGTGTTATCCACGTGATATGTCAACCTGGCAGAAGCGCAACTTTCACCCGTAAGATTTTCAAGTAAGTCAACCTACAGTATCACATTTCCACCCTAACAAAACCATCCCTAATTAATTGAATTTTTGATTTTCCTCATATTTCGTTACTGCTCTATTTGAATATGAAGCATATAGTATGGAATATGAGAGATTACCAAAACAATTGTCATTTGCAGAGGAGTGCAACGAAGTCATCTAGGAAATACACTCGTTGTCGTCTTGAAGGGCACAATAGGGCGTTTTCCTGCAATCCAATATTATAATCTACATATGGACTACAGGCAATAGGCGGTGGTCAAGGAAATTTTTTTTTGAGACCTGGCTGAATAAGGATTCTACACATCGAAAAACGATTGTGTGATGTTTATGTTCTGCATTGTGGGTGTATGTAGGACCCTTAATACGGTAGTATATCGAAGAATGTAGATATACTACACTATTTAGGGAGCCAACCCCATTTACTTTTCTCGTATCCCTAAATATGTTGTCGATGCATCTATAAATATGGTAGCCTCGGAAAACCTTCTATTTTGTGATAAATATATGGAATTCCCGATTTTCCACACTATGGATTTTATGCACCAAAATATTTCACATTTGTACCATACTATAAATGCATACATAAAATAGAACAAAAAATAATGTAATTGTATTTAATTGTACTCTTGAATAAGTAAAGAGGAGAGAAACTTAAATAAAGTTCCCAAAATGAAAGACATATTTCTACTAAGATAGAAGAACCTAACCCCAACTCGAACTGTTATAATACACAATCGGCCTTTCTATTAAAAAGGGAAAGATCTAAACAGGAAAACAAGACAAAATTAGATATGAAATATAACCATTATACTTAATTGACATAATTTATGTCTTTACTATATCGATTTCATATAATTTTTTCAATTATCGGCTATCGAAGACATACTAATAGCTGAGCTCTAAAATCCGGAACCGGTTTTATATCGGAAAAACCAAAAATCAAACAATCGAGAAATCCAAGGAAAACTCAAAGTCGTGTCGTGACAATGAAGTATATAAATTAATATGTTCATAATTAGTTATAAGGCCACATACTATTCCATGCATATAAAATAGAAAGGTGAACGTTTAGAGGAAAATACACCATAGAGAGCAGTTAACTGTGGGTACTTAGAATATTATGTCTCGACATACAAGAAAGGAAATCCAAGCGTAAAACATAGAAACAGGCTGGTTACATTAACGTGGCCGAGTCCGCTAAACAAAATTATCGACCTACAACTGTGCAGAGACGAAGAGAACGAATCATGGAGAACCAGCCACTGTGGGACGTCCGGAGTGGCGAAGGTCTCAAATCCGTCGATGGCGTAGTTCTTTGCTGCCACCGGGACTAGGTCAACTGTTAGGTATTTGCACCGCCGCAGTTCCCCAATTGCATGGAGTTCCATCAGTAACATCGAACAAACACACGATACAGTGAACATGACAAAAGTCACACAGTGTCCTGAAAAATACATAACATAGAATAAACCAATCAATAGTATAGTATCTACAATCCCCCTACATTCCATCTATTCTACAGATACACACATAAATAGAATCGTAATACGATAACAATACATATGCTCAATAGTATAGCACATGCAATCCATAATATGTTCCAAAAATTGAACACAAATAAAATAGTTGCTAATCAACAATATACTCCCGTATATAGTCTAACATATAACATATATAGTAAAGTATCAGTCGATACAGGCAGATCATACTATATCTCAATTGTGAACCAATGTCAATATAGATATCCTACTATTTTACTCTAAACAACCCAATCAACTTTCATATATTTCTATATCTCAATTTTGAACACAATATCACAAAACACATAACAATATCAAGCATAATCTTTGACAAAAGTCACAGAGTATCGTGACAAATACAAAATAAACCAATAAGTAGTATAGTATTTGCAATCCACCTATATCTCATCCATTCTACAAATACGCACATAAATAGAATAGTAATACGTCAACCATACCCTTTCTTATACACAATACTATTTATATTCATCCTACTGTTATGATTACAAACCGGACTGTTAATCGAATTCCAACCTTAATCCCCACCTCCGCAGTACAGTAAATTGTTACCCTTCACCATCTATAATAGTATACTCAAATGACCCACCCCAACAAACAATTATCTTTACACGCGTCGCCTCTGTGATCATCGTCCCTAAATCGTCTGCAATATCGACAACAACTGTTAGAAATAGACAAACAAAATTGCAGATCTTACCTATACGCAACTACAAAAATCTCCTAGCCAAACCCTTAAAATCGACTTAAAATCTCCTACACACCCACGCGCCGGCGACACCCTTTTCTTCTTTTTCGGACATACTCGTTTTCTCTCCACTCTTTCTTCTTACAGAAACGCTTTGATTTCGAAAAATGTTTTTCTCCTTTAAAACCAGTGATTTTCCGCTTATAGTATATTAAATTAATAAAATTAATTTTCATTAGCCTCCTCTCAACCTTCGCATTGGTCCAATCAGACGTTCTTATTGGCTACACATTGTAAGGACAGTTTCGACATTTATACATAACATATAGTAAATATCTTAACACACGTTATTAAAGTCATACAGTACATTAATTTTTTTGTTTGTGTTACTTTTGCCAATTTCTCTTTTCATATATATATAGGAGATTTTATTTTAAGAATATTTAATCTGATTAAATTGGGGGAAGAAAATGAGAAGAAAAAAAAAGACAGAAAATGAGACTCTATAATCATCATCACATTCACACATACGAGAGAGACGAAAAACACAGTATACTTTACTCATCTGCCAGATCTCCTCCATGAACAAAGCCTCGATCTCCTCCATGACCCTTAGTTCAACAAGTTATGAAATCCAGGTTGTTTATAATTGAAATTGAACTCTCTCTAAAGGAACTGTGTTTACGATGAGAGAGAGAGAGATCGTCTTGATCTTAAGGGACTACTTCCACCTAATTTCATGGATTCTGAACAGAAAATTCAGTGCTTCAGTAAGTTACTACTGGAGTTCCTTGTTTATGAACTAATAAGCATCTTTTGCCTTATTGACATTATCAGTTCTAGGAAACAGAGACTGACCTGAAGAGGCTGGAGGAGCAAGCAAGAGATGGACCTTATGATCTCAATGCTCTTGCTAAATGATGAATTCTTAATTGTTTGTATGACCGAAATGAGACCATGTACTATAAGGTGAACTCCACTTCCTCTCTTTGTCAAAAATTAAGAGAATGTCCTCAAATCAGTATGTTTGATGCTAAATTTTGTGCAAGATTTGCTTACATATCTTTTTTAATTCTACGAAGAGGCTTTACTTTGTTATTGTTTTATGTAATGTTTATTTACCGCTTAATTTGGTGCTTACCAATTACTTAAAAACTAAAATCATAGATTTTCTTTGTTCTAGTTCAATTCAACTCCTATAAATTTCCAGTACCTCTTTTTCATTATAAGATCTATGTGGATTTGATAACCATACTATATTTGCCTCATTTCTATATGTTTGCAAGTAATAAATTTGGGTGATAATCACAACTCATCAAGCCGCAGATAGATCGACCCACAATTGCTTAAGTTTCTGATCATACTAATCGATTAGTTTAACCTCCAACCTGAAGAAAAATGAGAAGTAGCAGTCAAAGGTTACACTAACACTTTTAAAAACAAAAAGAATTTAAGCAGCATGGAACTAAGTATACCATGGCCTCGACATGGGCCAAATCACAATATCCCTCTAGGACGTTATATTTCTAATCATTGAAGATTCAGAAAATGGAAAAACAAAGAGGAGGATATTAATGATTGCCAGAGACAATTTTGTTTGGTTCTAAACTTAAGAAGGTAAAAAATCTCGTGCCTTCAGAGATACTTAAGCAATAAACTGTTTCCCTTTCCACATCTAAAAAAACAAGATGATGAAAAACTCATAGAAGCTTCGAACCAACGTAGAGCATTAGTTGATTTGAATGCAAAGTTTCTGTAGATCTACAGAATGCATGACGGACCAACCAATAAGAGAATGCAAAAGTATAATGAACATGCTTTAGTGTGATTTTTATTTAGTGTGGTCTGCAGGTCTTGGATTGATAAGCATAGTTTCTAAAGATATTAGAGTTCATATGTTTTTCAAACCTCTTTCCTAAGGTTACATATTTTATTTTGTTTGAGAACAAATAGATATATAAGTCCAGGAGAATTTGTAAGTGACTTTTACACGTATTGGTTTTATATAATAACTCTAATTGTTTTGGCATGGTTTTATGCATATAGAGATAGTTTTCTCGTCTTTTAGATTTTTCGAGTCTAAAAAGGTAAATACATCAAAAGGATACAAAAAACAGAAAAGTAGGAGTACAACACAATCCAGACATGATTTTTTTTTTTTTTTTTTAAAAGAATCAACTAGTACTTCAAAGCCTCATACAATGGCAGATACGATGTACCAGCAGTCCAGCTTCGACGAAGCCCTTTCAAGACCCGTTTTTGGATGATATTTGGTGGGCATGAATCCCCTTGACTAATCTTTCATATCTAAGTGGGTTCAAATCATTTTAGTTAATGGTCAGACAGAGACACCTGTTTTAATAAATATATGTTCATCTTACCCTTAAGAGAAAGAGTATGGTGGAATAAACTATTCACACAGGCCAATATCACCTCGGCCTGTGCACTCCAAGTCTCTAGACCGAGGGCACACATTACCTTGGCCAAGAAGTCATTTTCCTCGCTCTGCATTTGTTTGCCTGAGGAAAATACTAGTTTTGGAAAAATTTCCTTGTTTATCCATTAATAATTCTAACCGAGTCAAATACCTATATATACATTTTAGATTTTTGTTTAAAAACAGTGATACAGGCAGGGTAGGATGGACCAGTTACTGGTCGTATGACTCTTTCAACGTGGTCAAGGGATGACAGGATGAATGATAGAACCGAGACAATTGGTCGTATGACTCTCCTTGTCAAGATCGATGGATGGAAGATGGAATCGCTGGAAGGAATGAAGGTCGCCACAAAGCTTGTGATGAAGGCTTTGATAAGACAGATGAGCCGAAGTCACACTAACTCAGATGGTAGCAAACTCGAAGTAGATTAGGGTTTTTCTTTGCTAAAAAAGTTTGGTTTTTTATTGATAAGTTGTAAAAAATACACGGCTATGAGGGGACCTCAATAAAGGGGTCCGAAAAGTTTTTGCCCTTCTAGGGTACTTGAAATAGATTACAAATCTCGACACTAAAACAAAAAGGAAACAAAATACTAAAACAAAATATTATAATTAATGGCGAGAACTTGACCTGCAAAACACAAGATACGTTAGAAGTTTAGTCGAAATAGGAAATAATAAATAAGTACTCACCTTGGGTCAGAAGTTTGGTGCACGCGCAATGATCTTGTGGCTTGGTCACAGCTGGGCCTGAAGTGGGCAATATTGTGAAGATGGTTCGGGCTTGGTCCGTTGAGGTGAAAGGCAATTGCTCAGCCAGTTCAATTTGAGTGAGGTGAACAGATTCTGGTTAGATCTGATTGTCTAGATCGAGCCTAACCTCAATTGAGATGTCCGGGTCCACGATTTGAATTGGAGCAATGGCTAGGAGTTGTAACTGGGCCACGTGGTCCTCGTGAGTTGAAGACTTAAGAGCTGGTCCACAGCCTTGTTGAATTGTTCTCGAAGCATATTGATTCTGGAACGAGTGTGTGGACCTTGACGGATGACTGATACTTGGGCCTCTTGGGTTGGTGCTGGCTCTATGTCTCATCATCATCTCTCTCTTGAGAAGGTTCTGACCTCATAACAGAATCATCTGCATGGAAATGACCTAAGACAGTAACATTAAAGGTAGAAGAAATGGTTAACTCACCTGGCAGCTCCAGCTTGTAGGCATTTTTGTTGATCTTCTCCAAGACTTTGAATGGACCGTCGCCTAGGGGTGGAAGTTTAGACTTCCATTGGGTTGGGAAACGATTGTGCCTCATGTGCAGCCACACCCAATCTCTGGGCTCAAATGTGATCGCCTTCCGTCCCTTGTTGGCTTTGAGCTTATACTTCTCCGTTTTCTTCTCTATGTTCTCTTTGACTCATTGGTGTAGCTTATTAACGAAGTCGGCCTTAGTTTCCCCTTCATTGCTGGTGTAGATAGCTTGCGGCAGTTGTGCATATCTAAAGGAGTCAATGGGTTAAACCCGTACACAATCTCAAACGGCAAATGGTTGGTAGTAGAGTGGGTAGCATGGTTGTAAGCAAATTTGATAAATGGTAAACAAGTTCTTACCGACCGTAGCTCTCAGTAAAGTCGAGAGTCTCCGGTTTACTACCTCGGCATGCCATCGGTCTGGGGATGAAAAGTTGTGGAAAAGAAAAGTTTTGTCCCGAGTTTCTTACATAATGTTTTCAAGAAGTGATGAGGAATTTGGTGTCGCGGTCTGAGACTATGGTTCTCGGAACCCCATGTAAACGGACCACTTCCTTGAAGAAGAGATCAGCGGTCTGGTTCGCGTCATTGGACTTGCTGAACGGAATGAAATGTGCCATCTTGGAAAACCTGTCAACTACAACAAAAATGGAATCCTTGTGTTTGATCTTGGGCAAGCCCAGCACAAAGTCCATAGAAATGTCCACACATGGTGCGTTAGGAATAGGTAATGGCATGTATAAACCGTGTGGATGTAACTTGGATTTTTCCTTAAGGTAAGTGATGCATTTGGCTTATAGTCTGTCCACATCTCTCTTCATGTGTGGCCAGTAGAAATTCTCAGTTAGGACACTTAGAGTTTTGTCTCGGCCGAAATGTCCCATTAGACCTCTTCTGTGGGCCTCTCTAGCGATCAGTTCGCGCATGGAACCTTGTGAAATGCAAAGCCTCTTACCTTTGAACAAGAACCCATCGTGCTGATAGTGACATCCAAATGTGGCCTTGGTTGTATCTTTGTAGATGTCTTGAAAGTCTGGATCGTCTGAGTAATGGTCCTTGATGTACTCAAAGCCCATGAATTTGGCCTCCATTGTGGAAATGAGGGTGTATCTGCGGGAAAGGGCATCCGCAACTACGTTCTCCTTGCCCTTTTTGTATTTGATCATGTAGGGGAAGGTCTCCACGAACTCTAACCATCTGGTTTGCCTCTTTTTGAGTGTGGTCTGACCCCGCAAATGTTTGAGCTCTCGTGAATGGTATGGATGATGAACTCCTTAGATAGAAGGTAGTGCTGCCAAGTCTCAAGCGATCGCACCAAAGCAAAGAGCTCCTTTTCGTAGTTGGGATAGTTGAGTAAAGTTCTGCTTAAATTCTCACTAAAGTAAGCCACCGGTCGGCCTCCTTCAGCCAAAACCGCTTCAATCCCAGTTCCTGATGCATCACATTCAATCTCAAACGTTTTGTCAAAATCCGAAAGTACTAATACCGGTGCATGTGTGAGGCTCTCCTTGAGCTGGTTGAATGTGGTTTCCTGAGTTTGTCCCCATGCGAATGTGGTGTTTTTTTTATCACTGGGGTTAATGATGCAGCTACGGTACTGAACTCTTTGACAAACCGTCAGTAGAAACTAGGCAGCCCATGAAAACTCCTTACATGGCCGATTGTTGATGGTGTGGGCCATTCCTGGATAGTTTTGATTTTCTTCTCACCAACCTTAAGTCCCTGCGAACTTACAACAAATCCTAGGAAAACCAACTGATCAGTGCAAAACACGCATTTCTTAAGGTTCACATACATACCTTCCAACCTAAGTGTTTCTAACACTTGTCCCAAATGCCTAACATGATCGTCTAAACTATGACTATAGACAAGAATATCATCAAAATATACCACGACAAACTTACAGATGTAAGACCTGAGTATGTGGTTCATGAGGCACATGAAAGTGGATGATGCATTGGTAAAGCCCGAAAGGCATAACCAACCACCGTAAAGACCCTGCTTGGTCTTGAAGGCAGTCTTCTACTCGTCTCCTTCCATCATTCTTACATGGTAGTAACCACTCTTCAAGTCGATTCTGGAGAAGATGGTGGAACCACTGTGCTCATCTAACATGTCGTCGAGTGATGTGATTATGGAAGACACCAAGGAAGGAGAGCTTGAACCAGAACCGGAAGCTGAGCTTAAGGCTGTGGAAGAGCATGGACCAGAAGGTGTGGAGCTTTAGCTGAGGATGCTTTGCAAGTACCAGCTGGAGCTATGACCAGGGCAAGGACCATGCAGCTTTCTCAAACACTAAGTTCTTTAGTGAGTTCTGTCAATGTTCAGTTCAACCTTAAGGAGGAAGATGTGCAACACATGACTTTAGTACGGTTTAAAGAGGATTCAGGAACCCCTTCCTAAAATCGATTTTTTAGTATAGGTTTCATGAAGATTTAGGCATACCTTCCTAAGTGGCGATTCGCATAGCAACAAGGGAAAGTCAAGGCCGCGTGTTCACATCAGTTGAAGAATCAGTCAATATGGAATCAATTCAGTCAAGTCTTTACTTCATTAATGTATTGTTTTCCGTGTTGTCTTGTCTTGTTTTCTGAAACACAAACACTACATAAGTATTTCGAAAACAATTGAATCAATAAGAAGTTAAGTTTGATCATTGTGATTGTCTTGAGAGTGAATCTATGTTGTTCCTTGTGAACAAAACCCCTGTTGCTTGGTGAGTCATATCCAAACAACAAAACCCTCGTTGGTCGTCTAAGTGATTCATATCTTAGGACTGCTGAGGTTTGGAATATCAAGGGCCTTCCGCATCCCTTGTGCGATCTATCGATCCATTCCTTTGTTCTTGAGAGCTAGTAGCTCAATTGAGTTCAAAGTTTATTCAGACCAACTTCTAAGTGCAATATGTGGGATAGGATCCTCGTATCAAGTGGTATCAGAGCCCACTTTGAAGTTTGGTATCTATTCATGTTCTTCTTTCTCACCTCTTCAACTTCTTCAATCAAAAAAAAAGCACAATCTTTTCTGTCTATCTGTTTTCTGGGTGAGCCGCCTATTATTCAAAATATAAAAAAAAAAAAGAGAAAAAGAAAAAAAGTGTTCAAGGAACCAGGAGAAATCGGTTTCAAGGGTTGGTTAATCATCCAGAACCAAAAATCTTGCAATCTATCTATCTACCCTTTCATCTACTTTGGTTGTTTGGACAGATTCATTGGGTTTGACAGATTTGTTCTATTGGAACTCTTGAGATTTCACCGAGGGAAACATTTCTTGAGAAAGAAACAACTACGAGGGATAAACACCTGTGAGGAAGAGGGTTTTGATTAACTCGTTTATTCAAGTGCTTGCAGGAAAGTTCACTAATGAGAATCGGCAGTTGAAGAGTTTCTGTTTCTTTAACTTGTTTGTTCTTGAATGTAGGGAAGATGTCTGATCCAAGCAATGATGAACATGAGAGGAATCAGAAACGCTGGCCTTTCTAAAATTCAAATGAGGGCCTTGGTGGGAGAAATGAAAAGAATGATGAGGTCAGAATTTGAGGAGATCAACGCTAGACTTGATCGGGTCCAAGAAGACACCCAAACTAGACCACCACCTGAGGGAGAAACAGGTAGATCACGAACCGCACAAAGGCGTTCCTGAGCCAGTGAAGAAGAGTTCTATAAACACTCCTCTAGCTATAGCCAAAGAAGGACCAGACGGCCAAGAGAGACCCGGGGAAGACAAGATGATAACCTAGGAGGCCTTAAGTTGAAAATCCCATCATTCTATGATAAAAATGATCCATATTCTTACCTAGAGTGGGAGAAGAAGATCGAACTGATCTTTGATTGCCAGAACTATTCTGAACTGAAAAAGGTAAGGTTGGCCGCAACTGAGTTCTATGGTTATGTTATTAATTGGTGGGATCAACTTGTGACCAACAGGAGGAGAACAGGTGAAAGACCTGTAGCTACATACATGGGATGAGTGGTCACTCTCATCAGAAAGTGTTTTGTGCCCAGTCATTACAACCGGGATTTGCATCAGAGACTTAGGAGATTAGTTCAAGGAACTAAGAGCGTTGAGGATTACATTCAAGAGATGGAGACGCTAATGATCAAAGCAGATGTTGATGAAGATCCGGAGGCTACAATGGCTAGATTTCTAGGAGGACTCAACCGTGACATCCAAGATAGATTGGAGATGCAAGAGTACGAGTGCCTAGAAGAGATGCTACACAAAGCGATATTGGTTGAGAAGCAGGTTAAGAGAAGGGTATAGCTCTAACCAAACCTATTTTCTATTTTAAAACTAATCCATCTTCTAGTAGTGTCAGGGAAAAGGCGGAAGCTCCTATTGCACGAGCCTGGGATATGAGGTGCTTCAAATGCCAGGGGCTTGGACACTATGCTAAGGACTGCACCAACAAGAGGGTCATTATTGTTCTGGAGAATGGTGACAGAATCTGAGGAAGAAAAGCCGCAAACAGATTCTGAGGAAGAGAAGGTAGATTATCCTGCTCACGGGGAACTTTTGGTTACCAGGAGGACATTGAGTGTGCAACTCAAACCTAAGGAGAATGAGCAGAGAGATAACCTCTTTCACACTATATGCAATGTGACAAAGTATGTAGCTTGATTGTGGATGGAGGCAGTTGTACCAACATGGCTAGCGCGACAATGGTTAAGAAACTCGGCTTGAGTATGAGGAAACACCCTCGACTATATTCTCTTCAGTGGCTTAATGAAACAGGAGAGATGAAGGTGAGAAACCAAGTCCTAGTTCCAATCACCATTAGAAGATGCAAGGATGAGATCATTTGCGATGTTCTTCCTATTGAGGCCAGTCACATTCTTTTGGGAAGGCCTTGGCAGTATTACAAAAGAGTCACACATGATGGGTACACAAACCGTCACACCTTTGAACACCAAGGAAAGAAGATTATGTTGGCACCACTGTCATCACAAGAGGTACATCAGGATCAAAAGCTTTTAAAAGAAAAAAGAGAACAAGCCAAGCGAGATCAAGAATCCAAATCATCAAAGGAGAGTGATTCCAAACAAGTAAGACATTCCAATTTCTTTGCTAAAACTAGTGAGATCAAGAAAGCATTGTTTTCTAATCAACCAATGATTTTGCTAGTTTTTAAAGAAACACTAATGTCTCCTTCTAACGATGCACTGGAGCTTCCAAGTGAGATTGAATATCTTTTGCAAGGTTTTAGGGATGTGCTTCCTGATGAAAACCCAGATGGTCTACCTCCAATCAGAGGCATTGAGCACCAGATTGATTTCATACCAGGCGCTTCTCTTCCAAACAGACCAGCATACAGGACCAATCCTGTTGAAACAAAAGAACTGCAAAAACAAATCAATGAGCTCTTGGAGAAAGGATACATCAGAGAGAGCATGAGTTCATGCGCAGTTCCAGTTCTCCTTGTGCCCAAGAAAGATGGCAGTTGGCGTATGTGTGTGGATTGTAGAGCAATCAACAACATAATAGTTAAGTACAGACATCCCATCCCTAGATTAGATGATATGTTGGATGAACTTCATGGATCATGCATCTTTTCTAAAATTGATTTGAAAAGTGGATATCATCAAATTAGGATGAAAGAAGGGGATGAATGGAAAACCGCTTTCAAAACTAAGCAAGGTTTGTATGAATGGTTAGTTATGCCTTTTGGTTTAACCAATGCACCTAGTACTTTCATGAGATTGATGAATCATGTCCTGAGAGCTTTCATAGGAGTTTTTGTTGTAGTGTACTTCAATGACATTCTTGTCTACAGCAAAACACTTAATGAGCACATTGATCATCTAAAATCAGTTTTAGAAGTGCTTAGGAAGGAAACGCTATATGCTAACTTGAAGAAATGCACTTTTGAGACAGATAATCTCGTGTTTTTGGGTTTTGTTTTGAGTGCAGATGGCATTAAAGTGGATGAGGAAAAGGTTAAAACTATTAGAGAATGGCCAAGTCCAAAAACCATAGGAGAGGTCAGAACTTTCATGGCCTTGCGGGGTTCTACAGAAGGTTTGTGAAGGACTTCAGCACAATACCAGCCCCTCTTACAGAAGTCATCAAGAAGAATGTAGGATTCAAGTGGGAGCAAGCACAAGAAGACTCATTTCAGACATTGAAAGGGAAGCTTACGAATGCACCTCTTCTTTTTTTTCCTGATTTCCTGAAAACTTTTGAGATTGAGTGTGATGCCTCAGGAGTTGGAATTAGTGCTGTCTTGATGCAGGATAGGAAACCGATTGCTTACTTCAGTGAGATGCTTGGTGGAGCCACTCTCAATTACCCAATATATGACAAGGAGCTCTATGCACTGGTGAGAGCTTTGCAAACTTGGCAACATTATCTTCGACCTAAGGGTTTACTTGAGGAAGGACAGATTCCAGCTGAAAGGAAGTCCAAACTTATGCCTAGGGTTGATGGACCATTCAAGATAGTCAAGCGGATCAACAACAATGCCAATCAAGTTGATTTGCAACGTAAGTACAAAGTTAGTTCAAGCTTTAATGTTTCTGACTTAATTCCTTTTGTGGCAGATGATCAAGATTTGAGGTCAAATCCTTTTCAACCGAGAGGGGATGATGTGATCATGGAAGGCACCAAGGAAGGAGAGTTTGAACCAGAACCGGACGCTGAGCTTAAGGCCGTGGGAGCGCATGGACCAGAAGGTGTGGAGCTTGTAGCTGAGGATGCTTTGCGAGTACCAGCTGGAGCTATGACCAGGGCAAGGACCAGGCAACTTTCTCAAACACTAAATTCTTTAGTGATTTCTGCCAATGTTCAGTTCAACCATAAGGAGGAAGATGTACAACACATGACTTTTGTACGGTTTAAAGAGGATTCAGGAACCCCTTCCTAAAATCGACTTTTTAGTAAGGTTTCATGAAGATTTAGGCGTACCTTCCTAAGTGGCGATTCGCATAGCAACAAGGGAAAGTTAAGGCTGCGTGTTCACATCAGTTGAAGAGTCAGTCAATAAGGAATCAATTCAGTCAAGTCTTTACTTCATTAATGTATTGTTTTCCGTCTTGTCTTGTCTTGTTTTCTGAAACACAAACACTATATTAGTATTTCAAAAACAACTGAATCAATAAGAAGTTAAGTTTGATCATTGTGATTGTCTTGAGAGTGAATCTCTGTTGTTCCTTGTGAACAAAACCCCTGTTGTTTGGTGAGTCATATCCAAACAACAAAACCCTCTTCGGTCGTCTAAGTGAGTGATATCTTAGGACTGCTGAGGTTTGGAATATCAAGGGCCTTCCGCATCCCTTGTGCGACATATCAATCCATTCCTTTGTTCTTGAGAGCTAGTAGCTCAATTGAGTCAAAGTTTATCCAGACCAACTTCGAAGTGCAGTCCGTGGGATAGGATCCTCGTATCAAGCCTCGGGATCAGATGTCGGTACTTGATGGTGATGTTGTTGATAGCTCGGTAATCTCCACACATTCGCCAAGTGTCGTCTTTCTTGGGCACGAGTAGGAATGACACGACACAAGGGCTAAGACTCTCCCTTATGTATCCTTTAGTCATGAGATCCTAAACTTGGCTCTCCAACTCCTTCGCATCCTTCGGGTTGACACGGTATGCGGGTCGGCTTGGTAATGGGGCTCCCGCAATGAGATCAATCTGGTATTCGATGCTTCAGATCGGTGGCAGACCGGCTGAGATGTCCTCCGGGAATACGTCTTTGAATCCGTCTAAGACCTTAAGAATCTCGGCTGAGAATTTCTTCTTTTTCTCACCTGAAAACAAACTCTCTCGGAAGATCATGAGTAGCACCTTTCCATGATGATCTTAAGTCTTAAAAACCATGCTCGGTATAACATATATGTTAGTCTTACTTATCTGACCTCCTTTGTCCATGTCTCGTTGCATTTCATGCACTTCGGTTGGGGTGAGAGAAGCCAAATTATGTTTGCGGTTGTTGTGTGTGAAAGAATAAAAGTTGGTGTGTCTGTTGTGCAAGGTCTCCTTGTCAAACTACCATGGTCTTCACACCAGAAGGTGTCTGGCTTGTATGGGCACTACATCACACTTCACCTGATCAATGTACTTATTGATGCTGAAAGGCACAACAACTTTACTCACAATCCTCAGTTCGGTCTCGTCGTTGAGCCATCTTAAACGGTATGACCTCGGATGTTTGGTCTTCTTTAAATCTAGCTTATCAACAAGATACATGCTGGGTACATTAGTGCAAAAACCACCATCTATGATAAGACTAGATACCTTAGCTTTTATGCTACATCTTGTATGAAAGATGTTTTCCCGTTGAATGGTTTCTGGGTTGTAAAGTGCACTAAGGGCTCGTCAGGTCACCAGTATCTCTCCGACCTCGGGATAGTCGGTTACTTCCTCCTCAGAATCAACTTGGTCAGGTGCGGCCTCATCTAGTGACTCGTACTCTCCACCTTCTCGTAGGATCATGACCCGTTGGTTCGGGCATTCTCGCGCATAATATCCTTTACCCTGACACTTAAAAACAAGATATATCTCAAGAGCTTGGGTTTTGGAAACTTACCTTGCTCTTGGGCTAGTTTGGTAGTCCCCGGGTTTGGTTTCTTGGACCAATTGTCCATTTCAATCACCTTACCCTTATCGAAGTTCCTTTGCGGTTCAGAGTTCCAGTTAGACTTGGCTCGGTTGGTGGAAACACCTTTGTGTTTGATGTGCTGCTCGGCCTGGATAGCTACATGGAGTAACTCATCCAAATTCTTATAAGTATGCCTCTGCACCTTGCGGACAATACAGTCCTGGAGCCCATCTATAAATTGGGCCATGAGAGTTTCAGGAGAGTCTGTGACGTCCAACGGGTTCTTGAGGGTCTCGAACTCCTCAAAGTACTCCTCTATAGACTTGGTGCCCTGAATGAGCTTACAGAACATCTTCTGTAGATCCTTGTAGAAATAAGCTGGTACACACCTCTTTCGGAGATGGAAACTCATATTGGCCCATGAGTTGATCGGATATAAGTGGCGCCTCCTTTGGTCAGCTACTTCTTGATCCCACCATGCCAAAGCGTTGTCTGTGAGTTGGGCCGCAGCTAAGGTCACTTTTCGGGTGTCCGAGTAGTTGTAGTACTCGAAGATGAACTCCATTCGCCTATCCCAGTCCATATAGGCCTCGTGATTGATTTTTCCTACAATGGTAAGTGGAGAAAGATTAAGTTCTTTACCTTGCCAAGGTGGTTCATCCTCTTTGGCCTCGTCCACAGTCATTTGTACTTTCTCGGCCACGGGCCTGACCAGCCTGTTGTTGTCCATTACAAATAAATTTTGAATTCTATAAGTTTGGATTAAAAGAATTGATCAACTGATTTTGATTATAAACATTGAAAATAAAGTTAAAACAATGCAAAATGATATCTATACATTTGTAATTATATATATAATTTAAAATTTTATTATGAGAATATTAAAAACAAAATATTATAGATCAACACAAAATAAATTTAATTAAAGTATATAATTTTTATAATGACTATTCTATTAAAAATAAAATATCATAACAATACTTTAAAAATCATGATACCGCACTATAGCGCATGTTAGTATATTAAAGCAAAAAAATTTTAGTAGTGTCACATTGTCCTCCATCATATGATGACTTATGCAGTAATTGCTACATATTATATTTGTGTAAGATCATGAACATGATACAGCACATTGATAACTAGCTTGCTTGATTTTTGTAAATATATAAACCAAGTTAATATATATATAGACACATATATATATATAAGACACTTAGACAAAAAAATAATTATATATACATATTAAATGTTTATGAAAATATAATATTTAACCATTGTTTTATTTGCTTAAGTTGTTTCAAGAAAAAAAACCATATAAAAATCGTGTGTTGTTAGTTTGAATCTTGTTTAAGTTGCTAATTCTGGTCATCATTAAGATTATTGCAATCATTTGTGCTTGTGTGGTCATTAGGGTGTTTTACTTGCAGTTGCTAGTCCTTGTTGCTTAGGTTTGCATCTTAGTTGTTATGTTGCATTAATCATAAGAGCCGTCAAACCTTATTGAATCATTCATCTAGGTCAATGTTAGATTTAGTTGCATACCATCGAACTTGCCATATTTGTTTCTTTATAAAAAAATATTAGCATATTTCCTTTCTTATTTTATTTGCATCCAATCAAGTATTGTTATGCTGCAGGTATCGGATGTGTCGTCCTCAGCTTAGCGTTGTTCCAGTTTGTCCAAACGAATTTGGATGGTCTGGAGATTAGCAAGTATCTGCGCCAAGGCGTCGTTGCTGGTCTCTCATATGCTAATTTCTTCTTTTTAACCCGTCTCACAGTGGTATAAATATTTTGCATATTTGACAAAATGATCTGTAACATCCGTCTCATCCTCACTCGAGAACGGCGTGCCACTAATCACAACGTCTATCTCAACCAAATCCAATTAATAAAATCTCCACTTAATTTCCATAAATAAAAAAAATCCAACAAATCCAATAAATGAAATTAACCAAAATAACTCAATAAAGTCGAAAAAAGTAATCTTTTTTTCTTAAATGCAGAAAATCATAAAAGTTCCAAAACATAGCACCCGATCTGATATGCATCTATCTACTCGCTTATCTCACCTGAAAAGGGAAGAAAGAGGGGTGAGTAACAATGGAGTTACTCAGTGAGGTAAGGGATGTTAATCACAAAAAAGCAGTTTCGATCATAGCACTCCAAAAACAGAAACAAGACTAAACATGAGAAAATACGGCACCTAAAGTACCCAAACAACAAACAACGGTCCTATTGACGGCTTCAGTGACCGCCGGCACCCCCCCCCGGAAGAGGACAATATGGAATCAGTGTCCAACGGCACCGCCGGAAGACGATTTATCGATCTCTAATGGTACTAGACAACAGATCGACTGGGCTGCCAGCACCACTACGCACACAACACGCGACGCAAATACAGAAGTCACGTCTCTGTTACCCCGCAATCATATTGTCTAACAACTCAGCTAACTATATAAATAAACATGTTTAAAAGAGAAATTAACATTTTAATGCACATACAGTGGGTTGAATCATCTATAATCATAAGTCCAATTTACAATAAACACTACCTAGACTCGATCAGAGAAAACATATCACATTTAATACTTGATTCCATCTAAGGCGTACTAGAAGGAAGTACGGAATTCTGCGGAAAACCCTCACCTTAGCCTTAACCACGTTGAACAATAGGATTCTTATGCTCTGAAACTCCAGATCGGTTCTCCTTCAACTAAAAGCTAGATCTACAATTCCAGAAGCTCTCTGCAAAGATTTAGGTCAAACGGACCATGTTTGCCTCCGATCGCAATGACCTTGGTCTCTATGGAAAGAAGACATTCAGGGCTTTCTAACAATAGGTTGATCGTTCTGTGGATCCTCACGGTTTGCCGGGAAATTGCCTCGCAATATGGCGGCGGACTGATGATGCGAATCCAACACAAGTTTCAGATCCATTAGATTAGATTTACTAGTTCGATTCTCCCTTCTCCGAGAACTAGCCGAATCTGCCTTCTAGGTCTTTCTAGGTGGCTCCAGTGGTTTTTCCTCCAAGGTCGCTAATCGGCGGTTAGAAAACCTAGGGTTTTGACCTAATGGAATTGGGCCTTAGGGTTTGGGTCGTTACATGATCCAAAATAGATATTAATCGTAACAAATATAAATCCCAACCCGTTCACAATATAACCGAATAATATATAAATATTGAATAATTTCTAATATTTAATTTTTTATTAAATTGAAAATATATCAGTCTAAGTTCTAATATTCTTAATTTTTATTAAAGTAAAATCTTCATTTTGTATATTAAAAATAATCACTATCAATTTGAATATTATTTTATAATATTCACATTTGAAAAATTAAAATATGTGAAAAAGTAGTTGGTGTATGTTTACTTAAATTTGATTTTATGATTTTTTAAATAAATTAAACAAACATATTCAGTTTAAAGTAAAATCTTAATTTTTTAAACAAAAACTATATACATTTTTTTTGTAGAATCTTAAATTTTTAAATTAAAACTATAAATTGTAATTTAGTAATCTAATATATATATATATATAATATTTTAAAATATTAGATCAGTTTAAAGTAATATATATATATATATATATATATATATATATCTAATCAAACTTTCTTGCATAAGATCTTTGTAACATCCCGATTTCTGGTACATGTGGAGAGGGTAAAAGAATTGATTTGACTACTTATGTCACCAAAGTGCACTTACCATTTCGGTTGCACATCCATAGAAAACTTCAGGGTTAAGCGTGCTTGAGCTGGAGTAGTCAAATGATGGGTGACCTACCGGGAAGTCATTCGCGGTATCGTGTGAGTGAGGCCAAAACATGGGGAACGGTCACGTGGTGATTGCAGGGTCAGTATATCATGACTTTCAAACCTCCCGGTTAACGTTCCGACCGTCGGACAGGGGTGAGCCGGGCCATGGGCCTAGTGAGAGGACATGGGGGCCCACTGGTAGGGGTGGTTGGAGCGTTGTAAGTGGTATCAGAGCTGGTTAGCCGTCCCAGTTCTGACCTGGGCGGCGGTTTGGGATCTGTCGTGGTGCGCAACGGGGACGTTGCGCTCTGTGAGTGGGGGTGAACTGTAACATCTCGATTTCTGGTATATGTGGAGAGGGTAAAAGAATTGATTTGACTACTTATGTCACCAAAGTGCACTTACCTTTTCGGTTGCACATCCAGAGAAAACTTCAGGGTTAAGCGTGCTTGAGCTGGAGTAGTCAAAGGATGGGTGACCTACCCGGAAGTCTTTCGCGGTACCGTGTGAGTGAGGCCAAAACACGGGAAACAGTCACGTTATGATTGCAGGGTCAGTATATCATGACTTTCAAACCTCCCGGTTAACGTTCCGACCGTCGGACAGGGGTGGGCCGGCCCATGGGCCTAGTGAAAGGACATGGGGGCTCACTGGTAGAGGCGGTTGGAGCGTTATAATCTTATTATATAAAATCTAAAATCTAATATTTTAAAATATATTGAAAAGGAAGCTTTGATTCAGTTTGATTGAAAAAAGATTTCTTATATTTGGTTTTGATTTAATTTATTTAAATTTTAATCATAATTTACATATATCATTTGACTAAAATACAATTAATGAAGATTTGAAAAAAACTATTAAAAGATAATGCCATTTTTCATAAATCACTTGTAGGGATAATGCTTTTTTCACATGATGATATTGTTTTAATATAAGAGATATACTCGTCTAGTAATTAGTAATTGATGATTTAAACAATACATCTTTTTATTTTATTTTAATAGATGAATTGATATTACAATTATTTTAAAAATATTATTATCTTTATATAAGAAATATCATTGAAATTTAAGACAACAAATAATAGTAATTTGGTCAAATACTCTTTCAAAAAAATCTTATATGTTTTAATAAATTAAACATTAACTATATTACTTTTGATTTTAATCTTGTTAATTTCATATTTTTATTCATATTAATTATGTTAAAAACCAATAATAAAAATTTGATATTAAGAACTTTATATCATAGAACAGAATGGTAAAGTATTTGTATTCCATATGAACAAATACTATAATTTTATAAACATTGTGATGAATGTATATTTCTCAAAAAAATTTGGTTAATGTGGCTGTTGGACAAGAGAAAGAAAAACAATAGTTGATAAAAAAAAATTGTTTTTCATATATATATAGAGAGGAGATTTTAATTTAGGAAAATTTTATCTCGGGAAGAAAATGAGAAAAGAAATAAGAAATAAGAAATAAGAATCTTTGGAACAATAATAAAAAAGAGAGAAAAAAAAGAAAAAGACAGGAAAGTGAAGACTCAAATAATCATCATCGCATTCACACACACATACGAGGAGAGTCGAAAAAACACAGTGCAAGCCAGATCGGTACGATTTTCCGACTGGAGAACCCAAAGCGATGGGCATAGGTAACAAACTCTGGCTGAGTTCTTCTCTCAGCCGTATTCTCCACTGGAGAATACTCTACTCAACCGCTAGATCTTTCACCACGACGGAAGGTCACCATCCCACCATCATTCATAAACAAAGCCTTGATATCCTCCATGACCCTTGGTTCAATAAGGTATGAAATCGAGCTTCTGATTTCTGAATCTGGATCTGATTGACCCTTTTAACCTGAAATCGAATTATCTCTCTTAAGGAACTGTGTTCACGATGTCGGAGAGAGAATGTCTTGATCTTAGGGAACTACTTCCGGTGTTTCAGTAAGTTACTACTTCGGTTTCTTGTTTTTTTTTCTTGAACTTATTAAAATGATCATTTTTCTTTTCTTATAACCGTCTTTTGCCTTCTTGAAATGATCCGTTTTTTCTTTTTCTAAAACTGCGACTGACCTGACGAGGCTGGAGCCTGGAGGAGCAATCAAGAGATGGACCTTCAGATCCAAATGCTTTCGCTAAATGGTGAATTCTTAATCGTTTGCATAAATTCGGTGAAGATAGAAATAACACAACTCTAAAGCGGCCATCAAACCAAAGTGTCACATTAAACTCTTCATCTATTGTTTTCATGGTGGCTCTTCCATGCATGAACACAGTTTCTTTCACTTCTACAACAAAGCTTACAACCGTATAATAGTCGGAGAATTTGAAAATCCAAACAAATAAAACTATCACTGAGATCTGACAACAATCCATTTTCTCTTCCTTATTATTCTTACAGGGGCTCTTCCGTTCACAAACCCCAGTTCATTTACTTTTACCACAGAATTTATGATGGAGTAATAGTCGGAGAATTGAAAAAGAAATAAATGTATTACACAACTTTGACGACAATCTTTTTTCTTATACCCCATTTTCTTTTCCTTATTATTTTATATAAAAAATGCGATTTCATTTGATGTATATACAAATATATTTATAACTATTTGCAGGAGTTATGAATTTAATTTTACTTTTTATCTTGTTCCTATCTTAATTTCATCCAGATTGTACATTAGTTAACAAATATACATATGACTTTTAAAAAAAAAATTAGTGATTTATGAATAAAAGTACTTAATATATATAATTGTTATAAAATTAGTCTCCAAATATTTTCCAGTTTATCTCCAATTTTTTGGTAACTCGCTAGGTCCGGACCAACCGCCCGACCGCCCGATTCGTACATAATGTAATTTTGAACACTGGTTATAACTAACGAAAGTTGAGTTAGAGTGTATTGTGAACAATTGAATCATGAATGAATGAATCATATTTTCAACTTGTAATAACCAAGAAAATTCAAGTCTATTAAGTTTTTAAAATATAGTAACTCGAGTTACGAAAGTAGAAAGATTATGCATTCATATTTCAAGTTCAAGAATCGGTTTTCCTGCATATCATTATTGTTTACTTTTATGAATCTCTGCGATTTACTATTGACCTAGTGTTCCCTTATTTTTTGTGTTGGTTATTTACTTCTTTTATCTAATTTAGTTTTTTTTATATTCAGTTACAAAAACCTAACTTCTTATTTTTTTGTTTTACCTTGATTCAAAACTCATAAACTTGTATTGTTACTATCTGGTCTTCAATGGACCGATCTCTAAGTACAATTATGATTGCTTATGCACTTGTAAAACTATTTAAGGGATTAAAACTCTAAACACATCACTTATTGGCCAAAGAAACAAGTGTATATGAGCTTTGCTCTCTTAGGCCGATCTTATTGTTATATGTAAAAAGTTTGTTAATAAAATAATATTTTCTTTTAGGTCGAATTTTGTTCTTACAGTTTCAAATAAATCTTAATTTTTATGTAAAAACAAAAATTTTACAACTTTTGCAATAATCTGGAAATTGTAAAATAAATAAATTATATATGAGATTTGAATATAAAGTTACATATTCTGGTCATTTTCTTATTTTACTAGTATATAAATCATTGTAAATATTATATATGTATTATAGATAATCGACCTATCAACTATTCAGTTATACCATAAAATTAATTGTTGGTCATATTTTATATTTATGGTAAATAATAAACTGTAGTTAAAATTCAAATTTTTTTGTCAACCTCATATGAAAATACAAAATATTTATTATGGTAAAAATAAAAATGAGAGATGGGTTGCACATTGATGTTTTACTCAACAAAAAATCTTATAAGTAGAGTCTTCTTGCAAAGATATAAAATTATAGTAATACTATTTTTCTCAATAGAAACTAATAGTAAAAGGATACAATGGATATCAGAAAAACATCTGTAACTTTTTTCTTTGCACTGATAATTTTGTTTTCTAGCTCCAATATTTTGGCTAAGCAAGGAAAATTGTTATTAATCATATATCTTTGATCATTTAAAGAATAATGATTAAATATTTTATTTTCATACAATTTAATATATATATTAACTTGGTTTGTATATTTACAGAAATCAAGCAAACGAGTTATCAATGCATTGTACCATGTTCACGATCTTACGGAAATAGAGTATGTAGCAATTACTGCATAAATCATTACTATGATGGAGGACAATGTGATACTACAAGAGGTGGCAACCTACCACAATGTTGTTGCTTTAAGTTTGAAATTATACTTGTCTAGTAATTAATAATTTAAATATTGCGCTTTTTATTCTATTTTAATATATAGATAAATTGATATTATTATATAAAAATATTATTATCTTTATACAAGGAATATCATTGAAATTTAAGACAACAAATATCCGATGGTGTTTTTCGTAGTAATCCAAGGATTGGTTTACTTTTGGGCATTCGTTTGCTAACCTTTTCTTCTTTGGACTCATTTGACATGGTTCTAGAACCCTCTTCAGAGATGTTTTTCCTGGTATTGATCCAAATTTAGATGCTTAGGTGGAATTTGGGACAAATACTCTTTTTTTAAACTCTTATACGTTTTAATAAATTAAACATTAACTATATTACTTTTGATTTTAATTTTGTTAGTTTTATATTTTTATTCATATTCATTATATTCAAAAACCAATAATAAAATTTGATATTAAATGCTTTAATCATAGAACGGTAAATGTTTTAATATTTGATATAAACAAATACAATTATTTAATAAAATTGCAATGAATATTTCTCAAAATATTTTTGTTAATGTGGCCGTTTGAGAAGAGAACGAAAAATAAAAGTTGGTCAAAACAAAACCTATATATAAATGAGTTTTTATTCTAGGAAAATTTTATCTGACTAAGAAAGGAGAATCTTTGAAACAATAATTAAATAAAAGAGAAAAAGGAAAAAGACAGGAAAGTGAAGACTCCGATAATCATCATCACATTCACACACATACACATACGGGTAGAGTCGAAAATACACAGTGCGTAGCCAGATCGGTACGATTTTCCGACCGGAGAACCCGAAGCGATGGGCATAGGCAACAAACTCCGGCTGAGTTCTTCTCTCAGCCGTATGCTCCACCGGAGAATACTTTACTCATCAGCCAGATCTTTCACCACGACGGAAGGTCACCGTCCCACCATCGTCCATAAACGAAGCCTCGATATCCTCCATGACCCTTGGTTCAACAAGGTATGAATCTGACTTTCGAATCTGAATCTGATCGACCCTTTTTAACCCGAAATCGAACTCTCTCTCTCTTAGGGAACTGCGTTCACGATGACGGAGAGAGATCGTCTTGATCTCAGGGGACTACTTCCACCTAATGTCATGGATTCTGAGCAGCAAATTCAGCGTTTCAGTAAGTTATTACTGTAGTTTATTGTTTCTTCAACTTATTGAAATGATCAATTTTATTTTCTTGTAAGCGTCTTTTGCCTTCTTGAGATGATCCGTTTTTTTTTTTTTTTTTCTAAAACAGTGACTGACCTGAAGAGGCTGGAGGAGCAAGCAAGAGATGGACCTTCTGATCCAAATGCTCTCGCTAAATGGCGAATTCTTAATCGTTTGCATGATCGAAATGAGACTATGTACTATAAGGTGAACTATTTGATGCTAAGTTCCGTGCAAGATTTTCTTACATCGCTTGCTTTGGTCTATGAAGAGGCTTATTTACCTTAACTTTACATTGTTTTGTTTAAATGTGGTTTAGGTTTTGATTGCCAATATTGAGGAATATGCGCCAATAGTTTACACGCCTACGGTGGGTCTTGTCTGCCAGAACTACAGTGGGTTGTTTAGGAGGCCAAGAGGAATGTACTTCAGCGCTGAAGATCGTGGTGAAATGATGTCCATGGTTTACAACTGGCCAGCTGAACAGGTCTTTGATTTATCTGATACTATGCTTGAGATATCTCAATTGTGGTTAGCTTACTAATCAAACAAACTCATACTAAACTTCTATATCTTTTAGTGATCCTTAGTTTTCTGATGTAACGTTTTTAGGTTGATATGATTGTTGTTACCGATGGAAGCCGGATTTTGGGTCTTGGAGATCTAGGGATTCATGGAATTGGAATTTCTGTAGGGAAGCTTGATTTATATGTCGCTGCAGCTGGAATAAATCCTCAACGGGTACTTGCAGCATCCTATGTTCTTAGTTTTTTCCACCTTCCTACTTTTCTTAGTGATGATGTGATATAATACTTGTGTGGACATGCTGGTTTAGGTACTTCCTGTCATGATTGATATTGGAACAAACAATGAAAAGCTACTCAAGGATCCCATGTGTAAGATTCATTTGCGCCTCTTGCCACTTATAGTGCTTATAATTTGAAGATGAATGTGATATATTAGTAATGGTCTTCTGCTTTCCGAGTACATATACTATAACTGTTTGCTGGTGTACGGTGAAGCATTTTGATTATCTATCTCTTTACATAAAGAGGTAGCGGATGGGTATTTGACATTATTGTATGCCTACATATATACATTTATCAAAATGTAAAAGGTTTTTAGTATCGTGTAAGAGTCTGTTATGTTATTCTTTCTTTCTTTTTTTTTTCCGTTAAAGTAAAGTAACTTGGTTGTATGGTTTAGGGGTTCCCAATAGTACATAGACATGTTTAAGATTAGCTTATTATCTGTCATGTTATCATTCTTTCTGTGGTTTTCTTTGTCGACAGACTTGGGTCTGCAGCAACATCGTTTAGAGAATGAGGAATATATAGAAGTAATCGATGAATTTATGGAGGCAGTGTTTACTAGGTGGCCAAATGTTATTGTGCAGGTAACTGATCCTTCATAGATCTCTGGTATATCAAATGTTTCTTAATATGAAACTTCTATCATTTTCCTACCCACAGTTTGAAGATTTCCAGAGCAAGTGGGCTTTCAAATTACTGCAGAGATATAGAAACCACTACCGAATGTTTAATGATGATGTCCAGGTAATGAGCCTCCCGCCTTAGTTTGATTCTTGTGAAGATGAATTGCCATTATTTGCTTTTGTAGTACTTATATTACGCCAAGTCGTCAATGTGTTAGTTAACTTTGCATCACATTTGTCAGGGGATACTATGTTTCAAATAGTTAGCCGTGGATATGTTTCAAATATTGTATTGCATGTGATCAAACCAACATCTTATCGTTTAGTAGTTATTCTTAACCTTTTCTATATGACTAGATGCATTAAAGGGACAATAGGAAGGGAACTGAAAATCAGAATGGTGAAACCTAAATCTTGGTTTTCATATTGTTTCGTCTTTATGATCTGGCTTAGGGGACAGCAGGAGTTGCGATCGCTGGTCTTCTTGGAGCAGTTAGAGCACAGGGGCGGCCTATGCTTGATTTTCCAAAGATGAAGATCGTTGTTGCTGGCGCTGGAAGGTAAGCCGTTCTCTGTTGCTATTTTCTTGTCTTTCTAGTTCCTAGTTTACCGGAGATTTGTACTGGTTAAAATGGTGTTGGACGTATTTTTTATTTATTTATTGGTGGATTTTCTTTTTCTTTTATTGTTCGAAGCTATTTAATCGATGGAAACTTCCAGTTGCATCACTGCATTAGTTTAGGTTGATGTGATTGCATATATGCAAAGAATCATGAAGTAGCTAAACTGGTTATATCAGAATACTGAGCTTCGTTATGATATTTGTAGTGCGGGAATTGGTGTTCTAAATGCTGCAAGGAAGACAATGGCACGGATGTTGGGAAATACTGAAACTGCGTTTGATAGTGCACAAAGTCAATTTTGGGTGGTTGATGCTCAGGTATGTTATGCGGACTTAAGGAGTTCATGAGACGTTTCCCCCCATTCAAGGGCTGGTTTTCTATTACTAGCCAGATCACTTCATCACCTGTTTTTTGACGTGTGTTTTGTGCAATAGCTCGAGGAGCTGAAGTTGTTAACTCTTTTTGTTGCATATAATCAGGGCCTTATCACCGAAGGACGAGATAATATTGACCCCGAGGCTCTGCCATTTGCTAGGAAGACTAAAGAAATGGAGCGTCAAGGATTAAAAGAAGGAGCAAGTCTTGTTGAAGTGGTCTGTGATTCGTTTTATCAATATGTTTGTCAAGTATACTAAATCTAAGTTGGCAATGAGTTCGGTGGTTGATAGAAATTCGCTCTCACTGAAAGTCCTGCTTAATACTAGCAAGAAATTAACAGTTTTCTGTTTCATCTGGCTAGGTTCGAGAAGTTAAACCTGATGTGCTTCTGGGTTTATCTGCAGTTGGAGGGTTGTTCTCAAAAGAGGTAAACAAAGTTGCCAAAAGCCTAAACATACTGGAATAAGTATAATTTAGTGCTATGCTCGAGAATCAGTGATCTAAGCTATGTGGTCTATTTTGATAATTTCTTCAGTGACCATTGTTTTTCATTCTCTGATATCTATGGTTACTGCTAGTTAGATGAGCTAGCAAATACCATCTAGCATAGCTCATAACTCTTAGTGAGGCTTTGGTGCCTCTTGCTTCCATGATTCTGACATATGGATGTGTTTAAGGTTTTAGAAGCCATGAAAGGTTCAACCTCGACCAGACCAGCTATTTTCGCAATGTCAAACCCCACCAAAAATGGTAATTTGTCTCCTTCATTTGCGGTGAAATGTGGTTTGCAATTATCTGTGAATCTTTTTGGAATTGATGTAGTAGTTCCTTGTGCTTCGAAATAACAGCTGAATGCACGGCTCAAGAGGCATTTTCTATATTAGGCGACAACATCATCTTTGCAAGTGGAAGCCCATTCAAGAATGTAGATCTTGGTATGGATGAGTGCCACTACATCACTTATACGCATTTTTATATGAGAAGAAAAACCAAAGTGATCCTATAACTTCAGTTATGCTGTAAATTGACCGCAGTAGATGTTTAATTACTCGGAGGCTTTTGTTTGATATATTGGTACCTTTCCTTGTTGCAGGGAATGGTCATGTTGGACATTGCAACCAGGGAAACAACATGTACCTATTTCCCGGGTTAGTTCTGCTTATTTATCGTTAGAAGAAATTTCACACACTCTTCACCAGATCAGTAAATGATATTCGAATTCTGTAAATTCTTTTATGTAGTATTGGACTTGGCATACTTCTATCTGGTACTCCCATTGTCTCAGATGGGATGCTTCAGGCAGCAGCTGAGTGGTAAGCTCTTATCTGTACCTACTTCATTTATCTTTCCTGTTTTAATTTCATCTGACGTTGAAGTGGGTGACATGATATATAACTAACGGGCCAAATTAAAATAACGTTAAAGATTGTGTGCGTATTACCAATCACAAACATACCTCCATCTAAGGGACAGCGACCACACTAGTTCGGCATGTTCTCTCCGAATAGTATTTGCACAAAGTAGGTTTAGGGTTTCATAGACTAGTCGATGGTATTTAAAGAGACCATGAAATCAAAACAAGTCCCGTGTTTTATGGATGTGTGATCATGACATTGTCTTGTGCTTAAACAACTGCAGCCTAGCAGCGTACATGAGCGAGGAAGAAGTTCTAAAGGGGATTATCTACCCTCCAATATCAAGGTAACAGGATAGAAGAACATATCGAGTGTTGCATAAGGTTTGAGAGAGATGTTATATCTTTGGCGTTGGATTGAAATTGCAGGATACGAGACATAACAACAAGAATAGCAGCTGCTGTGATTAAGGAAGCTATTGAGGAGGATTTGGTTGGTGGATATAGAGAAATGGACGCTCGAGAGCTCCAAAAGCTTAATGAGGTATCTTCAGCTCATGACTGGCTTTAGTATTGTTAGAAATGATGGTAAAAAAGAAAAGATATCGAAATAACGTCTCTGATTTGTTTGGTTTAGATGTTTGCCTGATTTCTCCAGTAGAGAATAGTAACAACAAATAAGACCAAAATAAAATAAAATTACGACCTCTCTTTTATAATGAAATATCGTATTGGGACTTTTTGATTGTTTCATAAATAATGAAAGAGAGGCCTGTTCCTTGTGTTGTCTTCCGCAGGAGGAGCTGATGGCATACGTGGAAAACAACATGTGGAGTCCAGAGTACCCGACTTTAGTCTACAAAGACGACTAAATAAGTTTGGTTCACCAAGATGAATAAGTCTGCTTTCTCGTATTTATGTGTAAAAATTTATAATTCGGTTACTCATATTTAATCGAAGTCATAGCTGCTGCTTGCTCATGTTTTTGTGTAAAAAGAAAAACGGAATTGGGTTATTTCTTATCCAATCAGATTCATAGTTGCTTGCTGTTTTCTCTTTTTTTTTATGTAAAAAAATAACTTATTGGTGGGTTGCTTCATATCCAATCAGATTCGTAGAAGCAACCCTTAAGTTAATAATTATCAATATAACTGCATGTCGTATTTCAAATGCATTTTTTTAATATCTTGTTTCGTGATCAATCTTCCTTTTCAGTAATGTGAGTAAAAATGAGCGAGGAATAAAAAAACACCTAGCTGCAGTGACCAGTTTCGCTTATCGAGTAAACAGTATATATATATATATATATATATATTTATTGATAAGTTCAGCAAAAATCAGACCAAGAAAACGACTAAAAATGCACTTACAATTGAAGATTGCTTTGTGTTATCTGACTTGCAATTCAACGTAATCCGAAAATAAATCAAGAACTATTCTGTTACACAAGATCATAACATGGACATACTGAAAATATCAAGATGTACATATCTAATGTATCTATATAGTAACAATATAAGCATCAAGATGTACTCACAATGGAAACAAAACATATAATATATAAAAACAAAAGGGGAAAGTAAACAAGGTCTCACACTGACCACTGTCCAATGGAATCAATGTTATCATGCTGCTGCGGGAACTGTTTCTGCAATGATTTAGGAGAGAAAGGGAGATTTGGAAAAGGTTGATGATCGGCGGGCAAGAATGGAGAAGGATGATGATGAGAGATGTAACTAGTACATGAAATGTTGTTATGGTCTTGTTCTTGGAACTGGAAATGATGATTCTGTTGTAGTGGTTGTTGCGGTTGTTGTTGTTGTCTTTGTTTTGGGCTGTTGATTTTCTCTCCTTCGGTTTCTCGGTATTTGCCGAGATAGACCTTTAACGGAGCCACGTAGTCTTCGAAACCGAGAGTTGTAATGGCCCAAATGATATCATCTCCATTGATGGTTTTCCTCTTCTCTCTTTGACACTTGTCAGAAGCTTCACCAGTAACGAAACTGATGAACTCTGATACACATTCTTGAACGGTTTCTTTGGCGTCTTTCGAGATCTTACCATTACCAGGAAGAACTTTTTTCATGATTCTTCCGACATTAGCAATTGGAAGAAACCGGTCTTGTTCTTTATTGTTGTTGTGGTTGTTCTTTGAAGAAGGGCTTCCTGGATTTGTTTCAGCTACTCCAGGAGATTCATGATCCTCCTCTGGGCTCTCCTCAGTCATCTCTCTTGTTTTTTCCTGAGATGTAATGACATGTGATGGATCTGATTTTATGGTTAAGCTTAGTGCATGAAACTAGGTAAGTTGTCTATTTATGGATGTCTTACCAAATTTGGAACTCCCTGTGACTCGCTCTTATCATTATTATTTTTCATTTTTACAGGTGTATTGCATAGGCGTGTCAAACCAGGCTTAACCGGCTCCATTTAATATGTCTGCAATAAGCTTTACGGGTTTTGGTGCGAAGTGTTCCCAAAGCGTACGGTCCTAGAAACACAAACTCGATTCCCTTTCGGCTCATGACTGCAGTTTTGCAAGATGACTCAAGATAATTGAAAAATATGATAGATTTGTTGTAAACTATAATTTTTATATAGGCATATATATATATATATATATTTATGTTTATTTATATCATATGAAATGTTTGCTGTAAAAGGATGTGAGAGAGAGATAAAGGTGAAAGACTAATGACTTTTCATTTCTTTTCGATCTTACACACTTATGTCTTTCTTTATTCAAGGAGTACATATTTATACTAGTGCAAGAATACCTAAAATATTATGATATGGTCCGTGGAAAAGTAAGTCAGCAAATATGGATAATCATCAATACTATTAAAACAAAAATACACATATCTATTAACATTTACTTATTTATTATATTATATGAAAAACTTATTAAAATTTACAAATTTCATTAATGATAAAATGGTTAAACAAATTATTAACTAATTTATTCACAATATCTTTAAGTATTTTTTAAGATTTAATTACAAAGATGTATCTTTTTATTTATAACATAATCTAAAATAAATATTTTTTATATCTTTCATAATTTAATAATTATGAAAATAGTAAAATAAGTTATTAAACTAAATTTTGATCTATAAAACAAAAAAATAGAAATCCTATAATATTTATATATATATATATATTTCATAAGCATTGTTAAATCAAATTGTAAATGTAAGTAAAATAACTTAGTAAACAAATTATTTTCAATATAAAGTTAGATGGAAATACTTTCAATTTAATAAAATTTAAAGATTTATAAATTACTTAACATTTATGTTATTTGATAATATGATAGACTGGTTGGGATTAATTATTTTTTACGAAATAATGTCTATTGCGAGGTTAACTATCAAACATGCAAAATAAAAATCTTGTTCGCTAACGGGTTAAAATATAGTAATTGTATGATACATCTATATTAAAAATAAAACTGTTAACACATCTAAAAATTTCAAATCTATAAATATATTATCTAAAATAAATAAATATCAGAAAACAAATTAAAAAGAATTAAGCAAATAAAAATTACAGAAAATGTTATTTTCTATTAAATTAAAATTTTATAAAAAATTATATTCCCGCGAAGCGCGGGTCAAAATCTAGTTAACTATTAATTTAAACACTCCCCCTTGATTATCTATTTTGTATTAGGTACTGCCTCATTAAAAACTTTATTACGGAAAACCCCGTTTTGAATAAAAACCACAACAAGTAAAAAAGAGTGCAGTAACACTTCCTTTGGAGAAGACATATTCGTTTTTTCATAAGTTTTGTAGATGACGCATTCGGATTCTTTGAACATGTATTTTGAATGTTGTAGTCAGAAACATTTTTATGAATAAGTCTGCTGCATTATCGCTTGAATACATATACTGATGTCCACTACTTGATTCTTCTCAAGTTCTCGTATGGAAGAGAAAAATCTTGGGGGAACATGCTTTGATCTGTTGCTCTTGAACATACACATTCTCTTCATGCTTCGTGAAGCGCAATAGTTTCTGCATGATTTGAAGAAGTTGCAACCAAAATCTGCTTTTGGGAACACCATGAGATTGTAGTTCCGTCAATTGTAAAAACATATCCAGCCTGCGATCGTGCTTTATGAGGATGAGGATTTGATAATTATCCTGCATCTGCAAAACCAACTAGACTAAACTCGGGGTTTCTCTGATAAAATAATCTTAAATCAACTGTACCTTAGAGATACGGAATATATGTTTTATTCTGTTCCAATGTCTACGAGTAGAAAATGAGATGTATCTCGCAAGTAGATTAGTAGCAAAAGCTATATCTGGTCGTGTACAATTTGCAAGTTACATAAGCCCAGTGATAGTGCTCATATAAGGTACTTGAAAACCTAATATTTCTTTGCTATCTCTACAAGATCTAAATGGGTCCTTGTCAACATTAAGCGATCTATAAACCATTGGAGTTCTCAAATAATTTGCTTTGTCCACATAAAAGCGTTTCAAAATTCTTTTGGTATAATTTGAGTGATGCACAAATATTCCATCTTGAAGATGCTCAATCTGGAGCCTAGGACAAAATTTTATCTGTCCAGGATCTTTCATTTCGAACTCTTCTTCCATGTCTTGCATCATCAATTTCCTTTTGAGTTGAAATTATATTTAGGTCATCACCATATACAGAAATGATCACAAAACCAGATGATGATTTCTTAATAAATACACAAGGGCATATCACATTGTTTACATAGGCTTTGCTTAGTAAAAATTCACTTGAGCGGTTATACCACATGCGTTCGGATTGTTTTATTCAGTAAAGTGATCGCTGTAATTTGACCGAACATATCTCTTTAGACTTTGAGCTTAATGCTTTTGGCATTTTTAATCCTTCCGAGGTTTTTGCTTATATATCATTATCAAGTGACCATATAGATATGTTGTCACAACATCCATAAGGTATATATCTAGCTTTGTAGATGCCGATAGGCTCATTAGGTACCTGAATGTGATTACATCCATAAGCGGAGAATATGTCTCTTCATAATCAATTCCCGGTCTTTGACATAAACCTTGAGCATTAGGTCGGGCTTTATATCTTGTTATCTCATATTTCTCAATTCTCTTTCGTACAAACACCCACGTGTACCCAACTGGTTCTACATTTTCATGTGTTGTGACAATAGGTCTTAAAGCGCTACTTTTATTGAGAGAGAGTAATTCTGTTTGTATGGTCATCTTCCATTTTTCCCAATCATGTCTTTTCTGACATTCTGATATAGACCTTGGATCTGGATCATCACTTTCATGATCAATTTCTTTAGATACAAAAAGAGAATATTCCATCAATATCTTTCATTTTATTTATAAGCCATAACTTTCCATTTTGGACGTAGTTGATGGAAATCTTATATTGTTTCATTTTCATCATCTAGATTTTCTTCTTTCTACGGTTCTTCCGGAACCTATTCATTTATGTCTTCTGGACATTTTTGTCCAACTAGTTCTTCCGAACCTTTTTACTTTGTTCTCCCAATTTATTTTTCTTCCGGGGATTTTTATCTTTAGAGCTCATCGGTCTCCCTCTCTTCAACTGAACCTTAGGTTCATTTGCTACGTTCCCATCAGTCTGTTCTCCAGGAACAGTAATTCTTGATGGAACATTAACGGCAGGTATATATGACTTTGTCACTCTTTTAGTTTATGTGAATGCATCTGGTAATTGAATTGCCAAATTTTGCAAATGTTCAATTTTTTAAACTTCAAGTTCGCGTTGTTTTGTAGGGGGATCAAGATGAAACAATGATGGTGTACACCATGTAACATCTTTTGAAACTTCTCTAATCCCTCCCCCTAATGCTCGAAATTCATCTTCATTAAAATGACAATCGACAAACCATGTCGTAAACATATCACCAGTTGCCGGTTCAAGATACCGAATTATACTTGGTGACGTATACCCCATATATATTTCCAATCTCTTTTGTGACCCAATTTTTGTTCTTTGCGGTGGTGTTACTGGCACAAAACCCCACATCCAAAAACATGGAGATGTGATATATCTGGCTCTTGGCCAGATAATAATTGTATTGGGGAGTATGTGTGATATGTGAAGTAGTGCCTTTGCATGCAAGATAGCATATCCCCATATAGAAATTGGAAGCTTTGTTCTCAACATTAACGGTCTTGCAATCAATTGCAATTGTTTAATCAAAGATTCAACCATACAATTTTGTGTATGAAAATGGGGAATTGAGTATTCAACATCAATCCCCATTGACATACAATAGTCATTAAACGTCAATGAAGTGAACTCACTAGCATTATCAAACCTTACTTTCTTAACAAAATATCAAGGAAATTAAGCCTTCAACCTGATTATTTGGGCAATTAATTTTGCGGAAGTCGTATTTCGTGTGGTCAAAAGACTCACATGTGACTATATACTAGATGCGTCAATTAGTACCATAATATATCGAAATGACCCACACGGTGGATGGATCGGCTCACATATATCTCCATGTATTCTTTCTAGAAATACAGGGGGTTCATTCCCAATTTTAGTTGGTGATAGTCGAGTTATGAGTTTTCATTGAGAACATGCATTATATAAAAATTCGCCCAGTTGCAAAATTTTCTTGTTCTTCAAATTGGCCATTAGAATTTTGCACAATTTTACTCATCAAGACTGAACCAGAATGTCCTAGCCTTTCATGCCATACTATAAATATATTAGTAAACTTCAGGTTTACTATAACATATATTCAGACGTATTTATTTTTGTGCAATATAATCCAGAAGACAACATTTTCAATTCTTCCAATATATGTTTCCTCTCCGATGTAATGCAAAGATATTCAATGTCATTTTTACGCATAGTCTCAATATGATATCCATTTCTGCGGATATCCTTACAACTCAACAAATTTTTCTGAAACTTTGAGGAGTATAATGCATCATCTATTTTAAATTTTGTTCCCCTTGACATTGAAAAACTGACTTTTCGAGAGCTCATAATGATTTTTGCATTACCAAATATTGTAACCACGCTTCTGGCAGAGTCATTTATTTTGAAACATTGTGAGAGTCGAAACTCACACAAACAAAACTTATAATAAATGGGTTCAAAAATCCTATTTTAAAAGAACTCAAGGACCAAGATCGAAAGTTTGTTTTATTTAGTGATCTTCTAGCCAACGTACAAGAAATCTCGTAAAAGCTTAATGTCTTACAATACGAGAAGTCTAATACACGGAACTGGATGCCTTTAAACTTGGTACATGCTATCATATATATAGTGGGCGACCTAGGGTGCTTAGGGAGTTTAGTAGCAATGTTGGACGCCTGTTAATCTTCCATCCGCAGACTTTGGACCTGATCCGCGGCCCATATCCTTAGCAGGTTGCTACTAGGTCTAGTCTTGATCCAGCCCGCCTACGGTTTGGTTCGGCTCACCCTGATTTCAGTCTTCCGCTTTGCTTGGACTCTTTCCCGGTTTTCGGATCGGTATGTGAACAGTACAGTGAACAGTGTTTTATGAATAGTAACCCGAATCCGTCTTATGTCAAACTGAATCTTCGTCTTTCTGATTTTATCCGGTTTGTAAACAGTGTTCTGTGAATAGTATTTTTGCGGATAATCCCAGATGAACAATGTTCCGAACCGAGTGATTCCGAGTCAAGCTTTCAGCCCACCCGTTTTTTTCGTATGAGCTTTCAGCCCATCCGTTTCTCTCGTATGAACTTTCAGCACGCCCGGTCTTTGGACTGGACTGGCAGGCTGGTCGAAGAGGAGTAAATCGGCGGGCTTGCCAAACTGGCGGCCTGGTCGGCGGGCTGGCCAAACTGGCGGCATGGTCGGTGGGCTGGCCAAACTGGCGGCCTGGTCCGAACTGGCGGCCTGGTGGCCTGGTCCGGCCTGGTGGCCTGGTCCGGCCTGGTGGTCTTGTCCGGCCTGGCGGCCTGGTCCGAACTGGCGGCATGGTCCGAGCTGGTGGCCTTATCTGAGGGATCCAAAGGTGGCGGGCTGTCCAAGAGGAAAAGATGGCGGGCTGGCAAAGAGGGGGAAGATCGGACGTTCTGGGATAGTAAACCGGCGGCCTGGTCCAATACTTGGCGGACTGGTCCAGAAACTGGCGGCCTGGTTCAAGAACTGGCAGCCAGGGAGTCGTTCGTATGAGTTTAAATGTCTTCGTATGAGTTTTCGTGTCTTCATATGAGTTTAAATGTGTTCGTATGAGTTTTCGTGTCTTCATATGAGTTTCCAGCTAGCCCAATTATTTTTCAAGGAAGTTGGCTAGCTAATTCGATCCTCGGATAAGCATTCCTTATAAGTATTTAGACTTGTCGATCCGTCAATCTTCGAGGGGTGCGTTTTGACCCCAACAGTTAGCCCCCCAGCTTGTTGCTTTCGTTTGCCGAAGTAATGAGTTTTGAGTAAAGGGTTATCAGGATTGATGGATTGACAAGGTAGGTCATATGCCAAGAGGCTAGTTCTGAGTGTTCGTTTCTTTCTTTCTCTTTGTTCCAAGATAAGTACAGTCCCGCTATGTTTTTTACAGGAATCCGTGGCCCTTTCCTATATCCTGAGTTCTCTTCTTCTTTATTATTCAAACTCTTTATTTTCTTATTTGCAATTTCTGGCTCTCCTTATGAATGTTACAGAACCTGTGGCCTGTCATCAAACTCATTTGAGATTACTTTTGGTGATCTTCTGGACATCCCGATTGAGTTCGACTACGTTCCGTATGCACACTTTGATGAGGCACTACTGGATGAGTTCTTTCCAACCAGTGTGACCGGAAGTGGCGGGCAGCATTGGAGTGCTGGTTTCGGCGACATGCCATTGGCATATGATGATGGCGGCCTGTTTTTCGAGGCAAATGGCGACCTGCCTTCATGCAGTTCGAATGGTGGCCTGGCCTTTGGCGAAAACAGAGGGATGCATCCACGTAATGGTGGCGGCTGCCTTCTCCATATCATGGTGGCGAGCAGTGCGATCGGAGTGGAGATATGTCTTGTTCGGGTGATGAACTGTGTCAGGGAGATGGCGGTCAGCCATGCTTTAGCGGAAGGGGTGTGCTTCCTTTAGTTGGCGATGATTGTTGTTTGCCTAGAGGTGAGGGGGAGTGCGAGCAAGACAGCAGGGTCCCCGATTTACAGTCTCTGGAAGACCACCCAGTTAAGTGGGAGCCTTGTTCTCCGGGCGAGGTAGATGCGTATTGGGGTGCACCAATCTCAAGTTATTGGGTTTCACAACTGAAACCCAACAAAAGAAGTTCGAGGTTGAGGAAATATGCTCATTTGGGCGCTACTCGGAGCACCAAAGAGTTCTTGAATGATCTGAGGTATCATTTCTGGATTCCGAATGATGTTTCGTTCCTTCTGCCTAACGTTGACGATCGGATAGACAGAAGCCCGCCGAGACATTTCACTTTGTACGAAAGTTTATTTTATGAATCATTTCTTTGGTTCCCGGTTCCGAAACCGATACGAGTTCTTGGATTACTTCGAGGTCGCGATCTAACAGCTTGTTCCGCAAGCAATGCGACAATTGATGGGCGCAGTGGTCTGCAGCATTGAATGCGGGATAAAGTTAAAGTTGGGTCACTTGTTGAACCTATTATATGTCAGGAAGGTTCATTTGGGGTCTTCGTTTGTTTATGTCTGATATATCATGGTTTTTTATGGTTTTTAACCATGATATAAGTTGTGTTTATAGAGTCTTTTTAGTGTTTTTGGAGTCTTTTAGAGTCATTTGCAAGTTTAGGTACGTCCGAGGCTAAAATTGGAGATTATAGATCATTCTGGAGTTAATCAGGAAGTTGTGCTGAAGGTTCAAGTTAGAGACCACTTTTAGAGTTGGTGTCGGTCGACACCAATCAGATAGACAAATTTCACGCCAGTTTTTAAGTTTTGAAGAAAAAGGAAATTTACCCTTGAAGTTTGCATTATTTGAAAATAAGTCTCAGTTCGAGTTTTTGGGCTATTTATAGTATTTTAAGGTCATTGTTTAGACCTAAGCTTTTTTTTTATTTGAGAAAGATTTGTAGCATAGTTTTGGAGAGAAGAATTCAGACTCCTCGAGAGAAGATTCAGAACTCCTTTTATTCTATATTGATTTCTTTTATGCAATCTTATTCAATCATGTTTATTGTTTCAATCTCCATGTCTGAGTAGTTTCCTAGTTAGGTTTAGGGTTTCTCAATAGGGGTTTGATGGATTGTTAAGTTGATTGGTTAGTTAAGGATTCTGGAACACTAGTTCTTCATCTAGGTCGTGATTAATGCTTGATCCGAACTGGCCAGTTAGATTATTGATAATAGGTCGATTCTTGCAACGAAACTTGGTTAATTAGCCAGAAAATATCTCAGGTGAGCAAATTGTCCATTCACAAAGAAATTTGGCTTTCTAGGTTGCTAGACATAGATTGTTTTCGCAGCGATGGCTGGTTTACTTTATCTTCGTGTTTCGAGTTGTAGAACATAGCAGAATATTGATTGACTGATTAGCTTGCATTCCTGATTTCCTGAGAATTCCTTGAGCCTGACGTTTATCTCATCTGATTTACAACCGAATTTACTGCATTGCTTTTATTACATTACTTCGTGTTTAGCTTAATTCCAAAACCAATAATCTATTGTATTTTGTCCTCCTCCTTTCCAAAGGAATGACTTTGACCTGAAACCGGCATACTACACTCTTGTGGGCCAGCATCTCTTTCATGAGCTTTGTCATGAGCGTCTCATGGATCACATTGAGAAGTTTGAGGATTTGGTGACAAGCATCAAGTTAAATGGTGTTTCTGAGGGCTATCTGTTCTGCAAGTTGTTCCCATACTCTCTTGCTGGGGATGCAGGTTATTGGCTCAAGCAATTGCAGCCAGATTCTTTGACCTCTTGGAAGGATACTAAGAATTTATTCCTCAATAATTTCTTTGATGATGCAAGGTATGAGGAGTTGAGGATAAATATTTCTACATTCTCTCAGGGACCTGCTGAATCATTCAAAATTTCTTGGTTGAGGTTCAGAGCATATCAGAGGGATTGTCTACACCATGGCTTCAGTGATGTTCAGCTGCTGAATATTTTCTTCAAAGGCATAGATTGGAGATACCAGATGGCTTTGGATGCTGCAAGTGAAGGAAAATTCAATACCAGAAACCCAGAGAAAAATTCATCATTTTCTTGATCATCATCCGCTACATTTGTAGCATTTTCTTGTCGTCACACTCCAGTGATATTCCATTCTCCTTAGTCTCATATTGTCTTTCTTTATTCAGTCCAATAATGATAGCAAACAACAACTTATAGAATCATAACAAGCACAAGCAATTAAGAAAGAGTTGGGATTTCAGTACCATAACCGAATATCACTTCTGTTGGGTCTGAAAAAGTTCTCTCGCAAAGCCAAACAAGCATAAAGGAACAAAAGCTACCTCTAATAAAAGTTTAAAAGTCAATGGAAGATCTGAAACACATAACAGTGAATTAATTCAAAATAAAAAAACTTCAACGCTAAAATATTTCGTAGAGCTGAACAGGGAATGCAGGCAAACATCCATCTCACACATAAAATCTTAGAGTCAAAATATTGTAGGGAAAACAGGAAAAAAAAGAGAATTTTTCTATCCTGTTTTAATAGAAAGACAAGCAATTTGACATTATTCGATAGTTAAACTCTACATTGAAGACATTAATTGGGGAAAGCAATACTAACTGCATAGCTATTGTATCCATCTTTGAGTTTAAGTTGTATATCTTTTCTTCAGGCTCGACCGTTAACAGGCCCCAGAAACAAACTTACAAAGCGTCCCAACGAGATAAAAAATACTTAATTGACGCATCCAAAAAGTGACATAAATTAAATCATATACAATGGATTAAATCTAAATCTTATCCGAGATTTGATTCGTGATCACGAGGGAGGAACAAACTTTGGGGTTTGAAGGGAAGAAAAGAGGAAGTGTCCCATCGGCGAGCAAGCATCTAGCCCATTGCAGATCAAAGTCAAAGTGCTATAATACCCAAATGAAGAGCAAAGTGATGGATTTCTCCATAGGTATTGATGACAGTGTGAAGCAAAAAGAAAACATGAATTTGTAACCAAGAATTGGACGGATAGAAAGAGAGGAAGTTATAAAGGTCTGTAATGAATTTGTAACTCTTGCACCAGAGGAGAAGAAATCGTTAATTTACAAAAAAAAATATATATATATATATATATGTATATATATATTTTTTTGTAGAACGATAGGTGTCACTTTCTCCGGTGATGATGTCGTAAAGAAAGTTATCCTTCTATTGTATAGTAGAAATTACATTTATACATTTTTCTATATTTAAAACTTTAGTTACTAAAAATTAATTAACTGAAACGAATGTTTACAGTTTTATTAGATTTGTATATATTATTTATTTATTTTTGTATAGAATATACATTTATTATAATCAAAGCTTTTAAATACTATAATTCAGTTTATACATATGTCAACTTCTAAAACATCCATGTGTCACTCAATTGGAGAGAGTTATTCAACTATTATGTAATAGATACCTATGCTAAAACATAAATAGGTTTCGAATGGAAAATTATAGCTCTGAATAGAAATGGAGTACAGCGGAGCATACAAAATAGGCTTCGAATAGAAAAAATGGATCATGAGGTGCGGATCTAGAGGTACAAATGTGGATTAAGCAGATCTAGCGGTCCAAAATATATGTTTAAATGGTGAAAGTGGACAAAAATAGTCTACAGTACTGTAAAAATAAAAATAAAAATTATATAAAATTTTATATTGTTGTGTAATTTTTTATAATACATAAATTCTTTATTTGTATCTATGTCATTAATTTATATATAAGTATATAGCTTTTAATTAGTATCATTAATGTATATTTAACAACTAAGTTAGCATATATATACTATACTACTTTAAAATGAGATAATTAAATTTAGAAATCAAATAATATAAAAATAAAATAAATACTTGAAACACTTTAAGGCTTTGAATGGATGGTGTAAAAAAAGTGGTTCACTCACCTTGGCGTATGGACCATTTTTGCCACTCAGAATTTGTTCTGTTTTAGTAAAGCGTGTAAGATTTTTAATAATAAAAAATGAATCAATCACTAGTGGTCGAATACTTTGAAAGATTTCAGTTTCACTCTGAACAGTTAGTAATGTTTCTTTTTAGGAGTAGATGACACACAATGCTAGTGGATGAAACACAGTTCAAAACCTTTATAAAAGATAAATTAATTAAATAATAAAAATAGTAAAATTTTGCTCATAAATTCATTAGATCATATTGGTTATTGACAGAATAAAAGAGCAAGGAAAAAAAAGTCAACATTCTCTCCGAAGTTTTTTTATATTATGCTATTAAATTAAGTTAAAAGTTATATTTTTGTTAATTTTTAAATTATTTGAAAGATATATTAGTAACATAACTTTAGAGTATCATATTTTTGTTATTATAATTTCATTTTATAACATATAATTTTAATTTAGGTAAGAAAATAATTTTATGAATTAAAAAGTAACAACAAAGAAATTATTAAGTTTTCTACTAACATCTCTTTCACATAATTCAAGTTTATCTTATAAAAGTATTCATTTATGTGTATACATATGATTAATAAAAAATATATTATTAAATTAAGTTAATAGTTATGCGTTTCTTATTTATTAAATTATGTGAAAGTTATATTAGTAATATAATTTTGGAGCATAATATTTTTGTAATTATAAATTTATTTTATAGCATAGAATTTCAATTTACTTTTAACAAAGAAGTTATTCAGTTTGCTACTAACATTTCTTTCACATAATTCAAGTATATGTTATAAAAGTATTCATTTATGTGTTTATGTATGATTAAAAAAATATGTTATTTATTTAAGTTAATAGTTATATTTGTTAAATTATGAAATAAATATTAGTAACATAACTTTGGAATATTATATTTTTGAAATTATGATTTTAGTTTATAACATAGAACTGTAATTTAGGTAATAAAATACTTTTATGACTTAAAAAGTATTAATAAATAAATTATTCAGTTTGCTACTAACATTTCTTTCACATAATTCAAGTATATGTTATAAAAGTATTCATTTCTCTTTTTATGTATGATTAATAAAATATGTTATTAAATTAATTTAATACTTATGATTTTCTTATTTTTAAATTATGTGAAAGATATATTAGTAACATAATCTTGGAGTATCATATTTTTGTAATTATGATTTTATTTTATAACATAGAATTTTAATTTAGTTTAGAAAATAATTTAATGAATAAAAAGTAATTACAAAGATATTATTCAGTTTTGTACTAACATCTCTTTCACATAATTCAAGAATGTGTTATAAAATATCTAGTATTTATTTTTGTCCGCTCTTGATACGCTAGATCCGCACCGCCTGATCCACTGTGAATGGAAAATGGTTTTTAAGTGATTATCACGCTGAGCAAATGGTTGGCAAAAATATTTCTCCATTCAACATAACTATCAAATATATTGCATTAGTAAATTATAATAATAAAAAATATAACAGTTAGTGGTATTTCCAGTGGTGCCTTTATGTAAAGAAAAATGAAGAACATATCAATTTTCCATGAATTTTTATACATCAAATCACCTGCCCTACCCTATTATATACTCTCTTCATTCAGAATCTGTAGGTAATTTTTAGATGAAAATCATAGTAAGTTGAATCTAAAAAAAAATCATAAATATGTATATTTAACAATTAATATTGATCTTTTAAATTAAACTATCATACCAGTGGACCTCTTCCGCAAATGCACGAGGTATGATTGCATATTGTTGTTTTAAAAAAAAAATTATCTTATAATTTATTTTTGTTTATATTTACATGCATAGTTTATTACTTTGGTGTTTAATCAGTTTCATCTTCTTCTTTTTTAACTTTTTGTGATCTTTTTATCATGTTTTTAAATGTATTACCACTATTATGTCTTTTTGTTTATTTCTCATTTCGTTTGGCTCAATATTAGTTTAAGAAGTATTTTAATTTTTATTCTTAGATTGTAAATTTTGTGTCTCACCAAATCTTTTTTTTTTTTACTTTTTCATTTGACTTTTTCATTTGACTAATTAATTTTCTTAATCCAATTTTTTTTATCTGCATTTTTTTCTTTGAATTTGTTTTCTATGTTGTTTCCCGCTTGAAACTTCTCATATCCATAGATTATATATTTTTATTATTATTTTAAGCTTCCCATAATTCCTTTATCAATAACGTCACCTCATCAATGTAATTTACCAATTAATGTTGACAATCAGATATTGAGAGAGAATTTTAATATAATATTTGTTCTTTATTATAATTAGATAATTTGTTTCTTAGTTATAATTAGAAGGTAGCTTTTTCTTTTGGTAGGATTGTTTTTTATTTGTTGATATAATATTTATTTTTCATTTTTTTCCATACTGCATTTGTTGGTTCTGCATTTTGTTTTTGTTTTATTGTGGATAAAAGTGATAAAGGGTTTGTGTTTTCCTCCTAGGATTCACGAAAAAACTCTTTGGTTTCAAAATCCTTAAGTTATACGTAATATATATAGATTTCTTAAACAATGAGTTAATTATAAGCGTAATGGGCTTATACAAACATAATGGCGCGAAGGCTTCCCAAAACGTACAGTCCTAGAAATACAAACCCTAAACCATCTCTTCTTATGACTGGCAATTTAGAAGATGACCTATGGACAAAGGCGGATCTATTAAAGATAATGTAGGCTCAGCTTCTGCCATAGTAAACCCAGTCTAAATATTGTACTGATCTCATAAACACTATCCCAGTTCTATATTTCATTTGAGACAATTACTAGAATGATCTCCCTTTTAGCCTATATTACTAGATTGATCTTTATCTCAATCGAACAATCAAAAACTCATGATAAAAGACCTGTAACATTTGAGTTTTTGTTTTTACTACGAAAATACCACTATAAAAAAATTATAATATTTTAGAATATTTTTCAATCTCTTTTTTCTTTCGTTCGATAACAGTAAAATCATCTCAGTTTTTACAAATAGAAATTTTACTTTTTACACAAACCCTAATTTCGGCGGCGACTACGACGAAGGACGGAGACGATGAAACGAACGACGGAACTTGTACGAGAAACCTCAATTCCGATGGTGAAAGGGTACGTTTTTAACTTCCACCGAGTTTACGAGTCTTTCAAATCGATTTGAAGAAGTTTTATAGCGATTTGTCGTGGATAGGACGGGTATTAACTGTTCATCTTCTCTAACATTTTGTAGTTTCGAACGGGTGCAGACAGCTTTTTATAGCATTTTCTATAACAAGTAAGTTGGTTATGGCTTTCGTTGAGTTTGTTTGTGAAAGCCGAGACCCTGTTAATAGTAAGCGGAGATTCCGACGAGGACAAGATTGTCGTTTTAGTTGAAAAAGGCGAAAAATTGTTATGGTAGATATGAAATCAAGTTATGGTAGATTTTGTTGATATATTGTCTAATCGCGGTGGAAGGATTTTTGTCGGGCGGTAGATTTTGTTTTGTCTAAACGTTATGGTAGACTTATTGAAGACGATTACGGTAGACTTGATGGTTGATTATTTTGTCATAGTTTGTGTGTATTGGTAGACTTATGTAACACATGTTAGATATTAATTAGTTATCGAAGACCATTTGCTTACACTTGATGGTAGATTTTTTGTCTGTATGTTATGGTAGATTTATTTAACAAATACTAGATATTCATTAGTAATGATAGACTTATTTAACACATTTACGGTATACTTATTTTATTTTGGTGTATTATTGATGTAATTTGCTTTATGCAGATATGGCCTCTAAAAGTTACCCCCTCGACACTCTATCCAGTAGGGAAGTCTCCACTTTAGAACAGGAGCTTCCACCACAATTGTAAGCTCACAGACTTCAGAGTTCTAGAAGAAGCGGTTGGTTCTGAAGTCTTCAACGACGTGATGAACACGTCTCAAGTAGGAGTCTTATTGAAGCTCAGTACGTTGAAGTATACGTGGAGTGCGAAGACGGTGCACTATCTCATAACCAATCAGCTTCCTATCCACCACCCGTACAAGATGTGGTCATTGGTTGGTGGTCGGCCAATCCGGTTTTCCCTGTACGAGTTCGCATATATCACCGGGCTGAACTGTGACACCCTAGATGATGGGGAAGTATGGGACGCTGATCACGAAGATTTTTGGAAAGTTCTGAAGGTCAGTCCAGGAGAAGGACCTTTGTGGTATCAACTCAGTGTTGTGTTAGCCAGATGCAAGACATGGACAGAGGAGAAGAAAAGAATGGTTGCACTGCTCTTCGTTTTGTCCGTGGGATATACGGTGTATCCCGGAATAATAGGATCCCCTTGATGGCCGCTAAAAGAGTCCTCGATCCAGAGGCATTCGAGAGGTACCCATGGGGGCGGGTAGCTTTTAAGGAGTTGATCCTCTCTTTGAAGATGGGAAATTTTGGAGGAGACACGTACACAGTTCACAGTTGTGTACATGCGTTACTTATTTGGATTTTTGAGAGTGTGCCAATTGTGGGGGAAATTTTTGGCAACAAGTAAGGAATACGTTCAGATATTCCGCTATTACGGTGGGAAGCAGGCCGTAAAAGATACGATCTTGATGTGGTGTTGGATAAGGAAAGAGAAACAACTGCAGACGGGAAGGTATGTACACTTATGGTAAACTTATTGTCCGGTTTTTGAATGATGGTAGACTTATTCTCGATAGGAACATATGTTACTAACTTGTTGACGGTAGACTTATTGTCCAGTTAAGTTCTACGTGGTGGTAGACTTCATGTTAACGGAGCAGCACTGACTCCTATTATCTAAATTTATGTTTTTGGTCCGCGTTCAACACATTTTGATGCGACGTTCCATTGAAGAGATCTATCCGTATTGGATAGTCACACTTGGGAGACCATGTCACACCAGAACAAAAAACTTCACAGCATGATCAATGATATTTTCGCCAGAACGTTAGACGAAACGTTTTGGGAGGTCAATAAGCCTATTCAAAATGATAGGAAAAGGAAGGTGGTGGCAGAGGGAAGCCACCAATCAGATGATGAATTCATAGAAAAGCCTGACCGAAAGAAGTCAAAGAACAAGAAGGGTGACAATGTGAAGAAGAAGGGTACGAATCCAGAAGAGAATCCGGCGGTCGTCAATATGTTGAAGTCTTTGATGACCTCTGTTTCGACATTAGGGAAGCAGATTGCGGGCTTCGACAATAGGCTTGCTGTTTTAGAGGGCAGACATGATGAGCCAGATGTGTACTCCAACATGAAAAGTGGCGACGGAGATAATGCTGATGGTTATCCTCCCAAACAACAGGTATCTGTTTGTTTTAGATTTCAGTGTAGGGAGTTGCATGCTTTCTCTATCGTGAAGATAGTGATTAGAGCACTGACTATGTATGTTTTATTTTGTTACAGTCATGGGTTGTGGAGGATGATCAAACTTCCCAGGGTGAGGGTACATATAAGCGGTGCTTTAGAAACCCGAAACTAAAGCAACCGGTGAAAAAACAACATGAAAACAAACAAGCGGAGAAGAATAAGCCGCACACAAAGAAACGGGGCACCAAGAAACTGGAGAAGAAATCTCCGGAGGTAAATGAATCGGAGATGCGGAGGTCGGCATCTCAGACTCCGGCAACGGCCATGCCACCTCCTCCATGGGAAATGGCATCACCGACTCCGGCATCGGCCATGCAAGGTCCTGCATGGGAGAGGTCTCCGTCAAGGGAGATGGGGACTCCGGCTTCGGGGAAGAAGAAACCGGAGACGCAAGAACCACATAAGAATGATACCGGGATGCAAAAAGCGGAGAAGAAACAACCTGAGAAAAACTGCACACAATGAAACCGGACACGAAGAAACCAGAGAAGAAAGCTCCGGAGGTAAATGAATCGGCCATGCAAGGTCCTGCATGGGAGAGTCTCTGCCAAGGGAGATGCGGACTCCGGCTTCGGGGAAACCGGATATGCAGCTACCAGCGAAGAAGAAGGTAATGAAGAATTCAGATGAGATGAAAAAGAAGGAAAACATAGGTGAATGGGACGCATAAGATAAAGAGGATGCCAGAGCGAGAGATGTGAACACTGCATTAGATAAGCTTCTGGAACTCTATACTAAGGAAGATTTCCACGGCCCGAGGGCTCACAATCTTGCTCCCAACCAACGTTCGCCTTACGTTGGAAGCTCTGCAGTCAAGTGAATTATGTTTGGCAAATTCCCTCCTGACGCTATCTATAATCCTTTTGAGAAGCCGGAAGCTTCAAAAGTAGAGCGGTTTCTTGCCTATGTGAGGACTGATTTGTAAGTGATTTCCCCTTTTCATTGTTAAGCGTGATATGATGGGTAGTATTCATATCTCATCGTAGGACCTTTCATGTTTTAGGGAGAATCTGTTGGATACCAGCTTAGGAGGAGAGGAGTTTTACCTAACGTTGATGACACCAAAAGAGGACTGGCCAGAAGAAGACTCCATATACGGGTGGTTAAACGATAATGTAAGTTTACTCATTTTGATGGACTTTCTTGGCAATTTGTTAGATTTACAGAATGATAGATAAGTTATGGTAGACTTATAGTCCGGTTAAGTAGACTGCTTTTAAATTATGGTAGACTTATTGTCCACTTAAGTAGTTTTCTAGCTACGTGGTCGTAGGCTTATTATCAATGGAGCAGATGTTAGTTATTTGTTGATGGTATAGAGTTTTTGTCCAGTTTAATACATGAGATTATTGACTTATTTTATTGCATTTTGGTAGACTTATTACCGTTTAAACATGCAGCATATGGTGGCAGCTATGAATATGTTTCAACGAAGAGCGGCTAAACACCCTAACCCATTCCGTAGCGATAAAATCGCTTTCATTGATTCAACTTTCACAGCTATTTAGTATCGGGACTACGCAATGGAGTTTATACCACGAGAGAAGAGCTGGGATTTTTTCTAAGGGATATTTTAATCTTTACAATGGCACTATTCCTCACGCCTATGCTACAAAGAAGAAATGGGTCGAGGATGTTGATACGCGCGGCCGGCCGGAAGAATATGTCTGCTGCTCAGTTCAGCATTTACAGGGTCAAAACATTTCCACAGAGCATTCAGACGGGTGACTGTGGGGTGTATACGCTGAAGTTTATCGAGTATTTAGCTCTTGGCCATTTTGTTGATGAGTTGTGTGATGCCGGGATGCGTACCATCCATAAAATATGGAGCTGAGGTCATGGATGAGCTGCCCCCCGAAGATTTGGTTCATCTATCAGACCATAACGCTCGGATATCAGCTTATACTGACTGGTTCCCCCTACAGACGGATTCGCTTAACTGATGGTAGATTTTTGTATATCGTAGTTGTACACTTTTGTAAAGGAACAGACACATGTTTACCTTTGTACTGAACATGTGGTGGTAGAGTTATGTAATTAACATGTGCCTTCTGTAATGAACATGTCATGGTACGCTTTTGTATAATTTTGTAGTCACTTATTGAACATGTTGCGGTAGACTTATGTAAGGGACGTATTGCGGTAGACTTACGTAAGGGATGTGTTTGCGGTAGACTTACGTAATGGACTTGTTGCGGTTGACTTACGTAATGGACTTGTTGCGGTAGACTTATGGAAGGAAAGACTTATATAAGGGACATGTTGTGGTAGACTTATGTGCCTTGTACTCTTACTAACAAGTTGCGGGACACTGCGTAACGGTAGATTTTTATTTAGTTCAGAATGACAGAAAACCTTACAACAACACGACAATCTGTGGTTATTATTACAATCTATAAACGGCACCACACCATGATGATCAATGTAATATATGAGAACTATATTATATAGAGTAAAGTAGGGAGTTCATTTGCGTGAGACACATTTTTTTAGGTTATGTCTCATTTGTTGACAGATTAAACATTTGTGACCTGTCCGCTGATGCTTCCGCTCCATAGCAATTTCCAGGGCACCTTTAATTCGTGAGATTTTAGATCTTCCCGGTGGTTGACAGACCAAAGAAGGGTTACAAACTTTGTTAGCCACATCTTCTGGTACAGGGAGCGCAATATCTCTTGGCATGACAACTCCCGAGTAAGCATTGTACAGGTACTCTGTATGAAAGTATGGATGGCAAAGAGATATCCGAGAAACCATATATGCTTCTGCTGCTGCAATGGCATGGACACACGGTATTTTATCCAAGTCCCACCGACGTCACGTAAATTGTCTTGTTGTCAAATTGACGACATGCAATATTGAGCCACATGTTACTTGTGACCAACCCGCATCTATCGCTCCCACGGTCCATAACCTCGAATTTGCCACCATTTCCTGTTCACGTAATATATGCTATGAACCCAACATTAAACAGAAAAGCCTTACCAATATTTCTATCATATCATACCTCAAGTAGGTTCTCTACACCATCTGTCAGGGTTGTGGTCATCACACTTGCGTTCTGTCACCTCGTAGCGAACCATCTCGTCAACATCGATCTTATAGCATCCAAAAGTTGCACAATTGGATATCCTCGTGCATGGGAGATGACCTTATTTATGGATTCTGCTATGTTGGTTGTGGTAAAGTTATACCTGTTACCCAGGAAATGAACCCGACTCCACATATGAATATCAGCGGCTTGTAAATATGCATGGAGTGCAGGATGAGAAGCTTCAATTTGGCCAAAGTATGCATTGAACTCTGCAACCCTATATGCAGTTGCTGCTTTCTTAACCAGTCTAAAATATTCTCCAGCTTTGAATTTCGACAAAATGTTCTTATGCAAATGATATGTGCAAATACCACGACTAGCAAACAGATATATACTCTATACCGCGTTTCCGATTAACCTATGTCTATCGGAGATAATGGCAAGTTCTTCGTCGTCTGGGATAACCGGTGTAGTTGAAAACTTATGTTGTTAATAACATAACATAAGAACCTAAATATTTGATATATCTTTAACTTCCATATCATATTGCTGTCAAGTTTGCAATTTACGAGTTTATTTCGTGTTCCTTTGAAGGATCTGTGTATGATAATAAGTGTACCATCATTAACCATAAGTTTACCGTCACAAGCCTGTAAATCTACGACAACATACCACTAAGTCTACCACCTCTAGTACACTTTAAAGCAGTATAGTATTATAGAACTTTTTAAACAATTACAATGGCATTTTTTCATAATAAATAAATAAAAAAATAAGGAAAGACCATATATAACACAACTTACATTGTTTGTAAGGGCACGTAAACCTAAATTTTCTCCTTGCGGCAGCGAGTACGACCGAGCGACAGAGAATTTGCGAGAAACGACTTCTCGGGTGCTGAACTGGTCAGGTATCTACGCCACCCAAGTTATGTGTTTCAGATGAGTTCGATTTCTGTTTGTTTTCGTCCTCGTTGTTCGTTTTGAATTAACTCTTCATCTTCTCCCACGTTTTTTACAGATTCGAACGGTGGAGGAAACTCTTTACGGGTATGAGTACGGGTTAGTAAAACATTAAAATACGGATCTGAACATACTTTCCTTTCCTATGTTCTCAACTTAGATTTACTTTCTGTGTTTGTCATGGTAGATATGTGGTAATAACGGTAGATCTATTTAACCGACGGCAGACTTATTCAAATTTTTTGTTCTTTGAAATCAGAGAAAATGGTTTACAATTACAGTGGACCATCCTCATCTTCTGCGGCAACTGGGCGCACCTTGCGAAATGATGCATTTGATCCTCTAAATACCTTAGGAGTCCCCAATAAAATTATGTGTGGTGCTGGACCAATGATTGTTCGGCGTTCTCAATCTTCTACATATCCGGGGTGGCATTTCTTCGTTTGTGAAAACGAAAATGAGAAAGAGCTATATACGTTCAAGTGGTGGGATGAGGGGATAGTGGAAGACGTGCGCAGGCTAAAGTTCAATGAGTTCCCAACCATGAAAACAACATTGAAATTTGTACGGGATGATCTAATGCAATTGTGGGTTCACTGAGCGACGACATTACAACACTCAGCATTGGCATTGATAAGCTGGAGACGTTACAACTTCAGACTGAGGAGAAGATAGCAAAGCTGGAGAAGGCCGTTGGAGAGAAGACAATTGCCATGTATTATGGTTGCTGTCCTTGTATTTGGTATTGTCTCCATGTATTTTAAGTACTAAGTCTCTTCATTTGCTTTCCTATGCTAAGAACCTATCTATAACGCGGCTCTATCTCTAAATTTCATCGTTGTAATGGCTTCCTCTCCTATATAAGGATATATTTTGCTGTGTAACTAACTATAGGAAATCTACTTGTACTGTAACAATAATTTTACCATCATCTACCAATATGGTATAATATATCTACTCTATACCACAATAAACCTACCACCGACCATTCTTAATTATAGATAATTGGAAGGTTATGAGTATTAACAAACGCTTAGCGAATGGTCCCATACTTTCGGAGGCAACGGTTCAAGTTTTACTCTCTATCGATTCAACTTTATCCAAGTTAAGCAACGGTTCATTTCTGTATAAAAGGCCATCATCTCTCTCTCATCGCAAAATCACGTCACTTTGAAGGATCAGTTATGGACAACTATCACGAACTTGCTGATTTGCGGACTTGTATCGGAGGATGACATATCCGAGATAGAGTTCTGCGTAAATTCATTGTTCCTTTGCCTAACAATAATGCGATTGGTTTAATCTTGGTGGATGATAAAGTTGGTGCTTACTCGTCTGTTTAAACTGGCTTATTCGTGGTTTTGTATATGGTAGGGTGTAAGGATTGAATGTTCCATAAGCAGTCAGTTCGTGGAACATTATCACAATTAATTGGAAGAGAACAATTGGATATCAATTCTCATCTTCCATGTTGGAGAGAATACTGCTGTGATTCGGGCAACTGACAATCGTTACAAGATACATTTCCATGACATCAATGTCGTGAAGAATGTTGATCCGCCTCTGATAGAACCGTGCAACAAATTTACACACTTCTCTTCAGTACTTGATGAAACTGTTAACACAACTGTTTTAGTTGGTAAGTGTTTAATAGATGACATAAAAGCATATTTTGAAGGCTTGTCGTATGATTCATTTGCTGTTGGTTTTGACAAGATTTTCTCGGAGTTATATTCAATGTTGGTGAATTGAAGAATAAAGGGTCTGATCCGAACAATATCGATAATCTCAGGCTTTCGTTTTCTATCTGTGGTGTATGGTATGTCCTCATTTATTTGTTTAAAACAAGAAAGACTTCTTCAGTGTATAGTTTTGCAGAAGTTCATTTCTAACATTTCTCTGTAAAATTTGTAGCGCTTCGGTGTTGAATTGTAAAGTCTACAGACACACAACTATGGAATTTCATCAGAACTATCTACCATATGATGGTAAGCCTTTAATCGCCATTCTTCAAATGTGGAGAGCAAACAGGTGGTTTAGTGGTCCCAAGAATGTAAGGATTCAAAATCATGGTCGGATATCCAAGATTATACTGAATCCTGATGTTTCCGAAGTTGACGATGTGCAAATGATGTACGTCTATGATGTTTACCCTCGTTAATGTTTCAAAATGAGTTCTAATCCATAATTTTTTTGTTGCAAACTGTCTTCGTATGTTGATGAAGTATGTGTGGCTAATTGAATTGTAACTTCCACATTTTATTTCACACTTATTGTTTCTGCTTGTAAAAATTGTATATTTACTTTGGATTTTTCAGAATATTAAGAATATTAAATGTGTAGTTAATGTTAAAATTTCGTTCACATTTAAGTTTGCTAAGTACCATAAAACTACCACAACAAATATAATAAATCTACCAGCTTTAATTTGAATTGTAAATCGTAAACATAATATTAAATCTACTGTCACAGAAGATAAGTCTACCAATCGCTTATAAATCTACCATCATCACAAACAAATCTGTTGTCACTTCATATCCTCTGAAAACCTACCGACAAAGATAATAAATCTACCGATCTACCACCAATAGAGTAAATCTATTGTTGCTGTATATCTGCCACCACACTCGATAAATCTACCAACGCCAAAATAAATCTACCGTTACTTATAAAGAAGTCAACAAATCTATCGTCCAATTAATAAGTCTACGGCACTAATAAGTCTACCGTACAAAATAAGTCTACCACTACACAACAAGTCTAACGTATCGCATAAAAAGTCTACCAACCACTCATTAAGTCTACGTAGATTTATTAACTTTACCACCACTCATATGGTAGACTTTCTGTTTCGCGCGCATAATTTCGCGGGATTCATAAATGGCATAATCGTTATTACCGTTTTTGTTAACACATGCCAAAAGGGTAAAATAGGTACGAAATATTATTCTAGTAATTTCCAAAATAATGAGATCAAACAAGTCATTTTTAGTCTTTATGAGGTTAGTTTAGCAATTCTCCCTTTATTATAAGTGAAACAATTGAAAAATAAATAAAAAATATTCACTATAATTGTGATTCTGAATAGTTTGGTTGTGATTTTAATTATAGGTGATAACTATCTATACTATTAAAACAGGAAACATTATAGAAAAAACCTTTTGTACTGTGTTATATTACGATTTTTGCCATTAATCCTATTTGATTTTTAAGAGTCTCATTAGGGGAAAAATTGTCATTTGCAAATGTGAACAAATATGCAATATATTGAAAAATACAAGTGATATTAAAAAGATCTATCACTAAAGCTACAAAATTTCAAAAACCAAAAAATATTCTTAAATATAATTTTCATAATCTAAATACTAACAATATATACGATCAAAATCTTTCAATAAATATATTCTTTTGATTTCAAATCTTAAGATATATAATAAATCTAGAAATCTTAACAAAAATATTTTAAGTACAATTAATATATTTAAACACATCTTAAATAATTATAAAAAAATATATTTTTAATGATATTTTCGATTATGCTTTTTAAAAAAAATTGTAATTAACATTAATTAAAAAATTATCAATTAATATTAATATATTGTAATAAATTAATGATTTAATTTTGATCTTATAAATTTACAAATATAAATTATTAAAAAATTAAAAAATATTTAATAACAAATCCCGTCCTTAGGACGGACAAAAATCTAGTTGATATTTTAAATGGCCACAATACTCAGTTTACATTCAACCAAAGTTTCTTTTTCTTTATGGTATACATTCCAAAACTTAGTATTTTGTATATCTGAAATTTTTACTAAGAATATCAATGTTTTCTTCTTTATATTAAAATATGACGAAAATATTATGAAGAAATTATTGTGAACAGCAAAGGTAAGATATAAAAATAACTTATATCATTAAAATTTATTGTCTATTCTCTTTAACTGCTTCTGAGAAGTAAAAAAACGAGCGTTAATAATTTTGCTGAGGTTCCTCTGATGTCAGATTTAGAATACAAGGGTAGATCAGTCTTTTACATAAATGTCAAAAGAAAAGTCAGAGAAAGAGAATCTACCTCCGAAGTTTAGAAGTACTTCGTAGGATTCCAACGACGTCTAGACGAGAAGGAGATGCCAAGTCTTCTCTCCAAAGATTCCAAAATATTAAAAAAAGTCCACAATTTTTGGGACGCATGGAATATTCACAAATTAATCAATTGTTAAGTATTCGAGTTTGATTTTTATTACTAGTCCAAATAAACGGCTTACTTTTAAAAATATCTGAGTGTTCCAATGGTCATGTTCAAAAACATTGTGGTTACTGGTGAACCATATGAATAAGTTTGAACGAACCACTAACGCTAGAAAATATGCTAAGATCTATGAAAAGGAACATGCGAATATTTGAGGTTAATAAATTAGCTCTTTTTTTAAGGTAATACATATGTATTCTTCTTTAATTGTATCGTATTGTGAAACATTCATCACACATACAAACTGCAAAAACATTGTAGTTTATGAAACTTAGTGAATAAGTTTAACTCGACCAGATAAAACCATAAGATATACGAAAAGGAAGATACCGATATTTGAAGTTTGTAAATTAACTTTTTTCTTAAAATAATATCATGTCTTCTTCTTTAATTGTACTAGGTGAATATCCATGCGCGGGTAGTTTTATTTTAAAAATTTGTAGAAGTTGAAAAATTTCTCCAATTTTCAACTTGTTTTAAAAGTTGATATGTTTCAATAGTTAAAAAAAAACATTTGAATTTCTTGTCTTTGTCTTTTTGTTTACTATATATAAAATTTTCAAAATATGAAAATATTATTTTTAAGCTTTATTTTAAGAGATTATATTTATATATTCTTCTTTAATTTCAAATTTTAGTAACTAAAAATTTAATTAAATGAAACTAGTATTTACAGTTATCTTGTATTTGTATATATTATTTACTTCTCTTTTTTTGTAGAATATATATTTATTTGTTTGTATTTATTATAATAGAAGTTTTTAAATGTTATAATTCAGTTTAGACATAAAAAACCTTTGAATTTCTCTTCTTTGTCTTTCTAAGTTCTCTATATATAAAATTTTCAAACTCTGAAAATATTATTTATAAATTTTATTTTAAGATATTACATTTATATATTTTTCTATAATTTGAAAATTTGGTTACGAGAAATTTAATTAAGTGAAATACAGTTATGCTAAATTTGTATATATTGTTAAATTTGTATTCAGGAAGAAAAGAAAATCAGGAGAAAATGAGATTAAAACTACGAGTCATCCACTAAACTCAATTATTTAGTAGTGGCATACACACGTAAATAATGTCAATGCTACTCCCCTTATTTGTAAAAACCTCCTCCACAATATTTCTTTATCATTTTAAATTTTTTATTATATGACATATGTCAAATTTTGAAGTGCTGATGTGTCTTCTCATGGAGAGAGGATTCTACTTTCATATAGTAGATTAGCTATTTAGCTTATTTTCTAAGCTATTTTTCACTATAGTAAAACTGAAGGGTTAGCTTATATATGAAACATCCATTAAACACACACAAAGTTACAAAACAAAGGTCATGCTTTAAATATTAGTTTATGTAAATTTCAACTAGTGCAAATCGACACAAATATATTAACTCTAAAATCAATTTTATCTAACAAGAGGTAAAAAATACTACAACTAAATTTTCAATCACACATGAATAAATTTACAAAAGAAGTATAACAATATTTGCATAGTTTGTAGTAGGTTTTTTCATATATAATAAGTTACGTAATGACAAGAAAGAAATGATAACGAAAACATATATATATATATATATATATATATATATATATATATCTAAATTTCATCTTTCAATGAACATTTAACATAAAACTATTTTTACTGATCACATCAGATTTGTTATTTACTTTATAATTGTTATTCTATAAATAAAAAGACATAATATTTAAGTTGAGTAACTATCTAACTCGGTGGAAAAGATAAATTTAAAAATGAATTTTTTTGGTTTTGCAAATCTTTAAGCTAATCTCTCTTTTATTTGATATAAGTTATACTAGTTTTATGTTTTTTAGAGTCTTCAATAAACCTCTCAAATCTAATTAATGTTTTTTTGACACTCTTAAATCGATCAAAGTAATAAAACTCAGTTTCTATTTCTATAAAAAACATTACATACAAGAGACAAGAAAAAAAACAAATTGAGAAGTGTTGTAACACTTTGTTGTAATTGGTTGCCTTTTAAATGATAGTTTAAGTGAATTTCAACTAGTGAAAATCAAGACAAAATGTATTAACAATAAAATAATTTTTATCTAACAAGAAAAAAAACACTACAATCAAATTTTCAATCATCCATATGAATAAACTAGGTGAATACCCATGTTTCTTTTTGTTAAATTGTTGTTTTTTTAGCTTAATCAGAAGCACGAACTCTTTCTTTTCTTTGACCCTCCATGGTAAAGTACCAAAACCTTTAGCATTTTCCTCGATCTAAATAGAAATAAACACTCTGTTCTTCACCTCTCCTCTCCTCTGTGTTTTTTAGATGGAGTTGGAGTCCCAAACTTACCATTAACCCCTAAACCATTTCTTCTGTTTTTAATTTCAAGGTTACTCATCCCATTACACAACTTCTTCACCGAGGAACTAAGCTTCACAGATCTCTTCAGTTTCACCAACGTCTTTGGAGATTGAAACACCAAATCATTTGCAACAACACTGTTTTCAAAAGCCTAGAGAGATCTCATTGTATTCACAAACTAAAAACAAATAAAAAAATCAATTGTGAATCTCAATTGCCATAACCACTAAAACCTGTATCGGTATTTTCTTGGAAACTTGAGAAAAAGGAAATAAATAGAGCTGAAGCAGACTTGTTTTTTGCCATCTCTCTACTTTAAAATGCCTACTAACGAGTTAACTTAAAAAAAATGGGATCGTATTTAAAACCTTGAAAATTAGATTTATGACTGATTATGAATACTTTAGGTAAATTATGGAACGACAAACATGAAAATTGGCAAGTGAGATTACGATAATGCAAGAACATGTAATAAGTGCAATTATGAATGTTGCTTAAAACAGATTGGTCTGAACACAAATAATTTGAGCTCAGCAGATTTTAAGTTCACTGTATTTCCTGTGAACAAACACTTCATCATAAGAAGTTTTAGCTCTCATTTAATACTTTTAAATAAGTAAAGAAAACATAAGAAGCCACCATTGTACTACTTTTACCATCGGGACCAAGTTGCCATATATATATATTAATTTTTACCATCGGTACTCACTTCCAGATGCAGCGACTGTTATAATGCTCAGTAACTATACCCATTTCAACAGCCACTAAATCTTCATTCAGACAAGAATTATACCTTGTTGCGCTCCGAAAATGTTTTCAGAGGATAACTCGCAAGCCTAAACATGAGACAATGAATAAGAGAGCGCTATTGATTTGGTCAATACAAAACTAACTATATTTATCCTTTAACTGTTACAATATGTTAAAACACACTATAACTGTCTCTTATAACTCACAGCCAATTGTGTCTCAGGCTGTATTAATTGCAGAAGAAGCAGCAACAGCAATAAAAATAAGACAACGGTATTACCAAATGTGAATGAAGAACACCCTTGAATTGAATGTAAACTTCTTTCTTCCCTGAAACCTCTTTCTTTGACAAGATTAGCTCATTGTGGCATAGGCTTGACATATAAGCTGAAAAACAAAAGTTGATAGATTATTTTTTCAGCAAAGCAAGGAAAGTCAAACACTATCGAAGAGGGCATACACATCTAGATATTTCCCTTGGAAAGTTTGAATAATAATAGTTAACATTTGGTCCTAAAGATCTTTTCTTGCACATGGTTGATTGTTTCACATACCTCACCATTTCTCTCGGTGTCCTTGAGCAAGTGAAGGATGACTTGGCGGGCCACCAACCTTGACCAATGGAATTTCTATCTTTAGCTTGAGCAGGTCGTCCGACACGACAATAAAAACGTGTGAAAGGGATAGTTTGCTTGTGAGCTTTAACATCTTTAAGGTAGATTTTCTCCTTAAAAATGGCAACTTCCTAATGGCATGCATTTTTTTCTCTAGTGGATTGTTAGAATATAATTCCAAATAAATCAGAATGACACTGAGATGGCTCTGAACTTGAAACATTACTAACAGAAACAGGAAACATATACTGAACAGCAGAAGGCTATTTTAGCCAGCAATTCCATTAATGACATTAATGAGGACAAACAAATCAAAAATGTTATTCTAAGGGGTTCGAATGAGTCAAAAGAATACCAAATTTTCTCAATTTTCTTTATCACAAACATTTACAAAAATATCACGATTTCTAGCTATCACATCAGAAACAGTGAAGACGTAATAAATACCTTGAAAGGAGCCTGAGATCAGTACCTCTAGCCTTGTGTTACTCATTGACTTCAGTCATACCTGAGCTGGGCCAAATGATTGGGCTGATCCGAATTAGGCCCAACTAGAAGCAAGCTGGCCCAAGACACCATCGCACGAGGTATAAAAAGAGCTGGCTTCAAGTCGTCTTCTTCGCGAGGAAAGTCCTGAAACCAGAGCAAGAAGGCCGAGAATTTAGAGTCCACAGGAAGAGAGAGATAGAGAGAATACATAGAGTTTACCCATTGTTTTTGCTTTCTTCTTCTCCTTTTTCTTCATCGATTCTATAGTTTTCTTCTTGGGTGTTCAGATCCTCGGGTTTGTCGAGATCGAACCAGAACCTTGTATCTTTTCTTCATTAGTGGAGTTTGGCAGGTTAAGTCTCCCACGAGATGTAGCTGTTTGAGGCCGTGAACTCGTTAAAGGTTTGATGTTGTTCGATTCTGTATACTGCAATTCAGAAGAGTCAAGTTCGTGGTTATTCAATTGAAAATCGAAAGTATCAACAAGTGGTATCAGAGCATCCAGGTTCCTACTTCGATAGAAAAGAGAAAGGAACTTATCTGTTTGGTGCAGTGATCGTCTAAAAGAAAGGATCTCAATCTTCCAGTATCGTCATTAGGTTCAAGATGGAACCTACTCAAGGAAGATTCAAGATGGACAAGTTCGATGGAAAAAGAAACTTCGGGATGTGGAAGTATAAACTTCTTGGACAATTGGAGATACAGGGTTTGGCCTCGGTTCTTGATGAGAACGCAACCCTGTACAAGGAATCAACAAAAATAGAAGAAGGAGCTGAACCTGAGCTGGATCCTATAAAAGTCGCAAGAGATACAAGAGTCAAGAATCTAATTGGCACATGTCTTTCTGACCTGATACTACGAAAAGTAATGCATGAAACCACTGCGTATGGCATGTGGAAAGCCCTGGAACGAGATTATCAGACTAAGTCCCTGCCAAATAGGATCTATCTTAAACAGCAATTCGCAAGTTAGAAAATGGAAGAAGGAAAGAGTATAGATGAAAACCTGGACTGTTTTCTTAGACTAGTCGCTGATCTTGCGAGTTTAAACATAAACGTGAGTAACGAGGATCAGGCCATCCAAATCCTCACAGGTTTGCCACCACAATATTAACCATTAGTTCATACTCTCAAGTATGGTGCGGCAAAAGAAACTTTGACAGTCAGAGATGTGATAACCTCTGCTTACTTAAAGGAGATCGAGCTCAAGCAGAAAGGGTTATTGAACAAATCTCGTCAGAATTCTGAAGGGTTATATGTTGAGTCTAGAGGAAGATCAAAGGATAGATCTGATAAACGAAATGGCAAAAAGAGGTCTAAGTCACAGGACAACAGATCAAACTCAAAACCTAGATTCAACAAGAACAACAAGAGCGAGTGCTTCATATGTGGAAAGAATGATCATTGGAAAAAGGAGTGTCCGCAAAGAAATCAAAAGAAAACCACTGATTCAGCGAATGTTGCAGAGGAATCTAAACAACCATTGGTTCTGACAGCAAGCGTTCAAGGCACGAATGGAAAGTGGGTTTTAGACTCAGGTTGTACTTACCATGTTACACCTGACAGAGAAGCTTTGTTTGACTTCGAAGAAACAAGTGAAGGAAGAGTACTAATGGCCGATGACAATGCTACTGAAGTAAAAGGAATTGGAAAGATCAGGATTCATACTCCAGATGGAAGAACTGTGATACTAACAGGTGTCAGGTACATACCTACACTAAGGAGAAATCTTATTTTGTATGGCATGCTTGAGAAATCGGGTTGTAAATACGAAGGCGAAGATTTTGTAATCACTTTTTACAAGAATGGTCAGAAGGTCATTGAAGGAAAATACAACGATGGTCTGTACTATCTTCAAGGAACAGTGATAAAAGGAGAGGCAAACATAGTAAGGACTGAGAAGAACATGACCGATGTATGGCATACAAGACTTGGACACATGAGTCTCGGAAATATGAATGCATTGGTCAAACAAGGATACTTAGCACTAAGAGAAGGTGATCAACTAGGATTCTGCGAAAGCTGTGTTCTAGGGAAATCCACAAGCAAAGTTTTCCATCAGCAAAACACACCACGAAAGGTACTCTAGACTATATTCACTCTGATCTATGGGGTTCTCCTTCTACCCCAGAAAGTCTAGGAGGATGCAAATACTTTGTGAGTTTTATAGACGACTACTCTAAGAAAGTATGGGTCTACTTCCTGAGATCTAAGGATGAGGCGTTTGATAGATTTAAACAGTGGAAGCAGTCTGTTGAAACTCAAACGGGGAAAAAGATAAAGTGTTTGAGAACTGATAATGGCCTAGAGTTCTGTAACACTAAGTTTGATGAATTGTGCAAAACGTCTGGAGTTAAACGACATAGAACCTGTACCTATACTCCACAACAGAATGGTGTATCTGAGAGGATGAACCGTACTTGATAAAGTAAGAAGCATGTTAGCAGAGACAGGTTTGGGTCAAGAGTTTTGGGAAGAAGCAACATCAACAGCAGTCTACCTGATTAATCGGACACCTAACTCATCTATAGATTTTAAACTACCTGAGGAGATGTGGTCAGGATCTAAACCAGATTTATCACATCTGAGGAGGTTCGGATGTTCTGCATATGTACACATGATTCAGGATAAGACAAGTCGTAGGGCTGTAAAAGGAATCTTTATGGGTTATCCATTTGGTGTCAAAGGATATCGTGTGTGGATTTCAGAAGATGGAAAGTGCACTACGAGCCGGAATGTAGTATTCCAAGAAGAAGAAGTGTACAAAGACACTCTAAAGAATACCAAAGATACTAAAGATATATCAGCAGAAGTTAAAAACAAGTTGAAAAAGATAGGAAGAAAAGTTACATTCAGAACAGACTTGATAGAGGGACCTACATCTAGTGTTTATGAACACGGAGAGCCATCAGGTCAAGGTGGAGTAGATTCAAGTGAAGAAAACACAAGTGATTCAGAAGTTGGAGAAACCGATGATTCAGATGAGGAGTCTACAGATCTGAATGCAAATTCTCAATCTTTGGATAACTACATGCTAGCGAGAGATAGAGACAGAAGAGAAAATTTCAGGCCCCCTTCTAGATATGAAGATGCAAATCTGGTGGCTTATGCCCTATCAGTCTCCGATGACCTAGAGGTTCATGAACCTAAATCCTACTCAGAAGCTATGAGATGCAGAAAGCGAAAGCACTGGGAAAATGCAGCTAAGAAGGAAATGTCATCATTAAGTAAGAATGAGACATGGATCCTAATCGAGAAACCAGAAAATCAAAAACTAGTAGGTTGTAAGTGGATCTTCAAGATAAAACCAGGGATTCCAGGAGTAGAAAAACAGAGATACAAGGCAAGGCTAGTGGCAAAGGGGTTCTCACAGAAAGAAGGAATTGATTACAATGAAGTGTTTTCACCAGTGGTTAAACACGTATCAATTCGGATTATGTTATCCATAGTGGTAAACAAGGACTATGAGCTAGAACAGATGGATGTGAAGACAGCTTTTCTACATGGAAAGCTAGAGGAGAGAATTCTCATGGAACAACCAGAAAGTTTCATTAAGAGAGGAAATGAAAAGAAAGTCTGTCTCCAATAGAAATCTCTCTACGGGTTGAAACAATCTCCTAGACAGTGAAGTCTTAGATTTGATGAGTTCATGAAGAGAAAGTTTTATCCGAAGTAACTTTGATTCATGCGTGTACTTGAAGGATGTTCAGACTGAGAAAGAAATCTATCTTCTACTGTATGTGGATGATATGCTAATCGCGTCTGGAAACAAGCAGGTCATAAAATCTTTGAAAGAGAGTCTAAGCAGAGAGTTTGAAATGAAAGATCTCGGTCAAGCATCAAGGATTATAGGAATGGATATTTCTCGTGATCGTGAAAAATGAATTATAATTTTGTCTCAGGAATGATACCTAGGAAAGGTTCTAAGAACATTTGGAATGTTTGAGGCAAATCCAGTTGTTATTCCTACATCATCTCAATTCAAGCTAAAGAGTTTGACTAAAGATGAGATCGTGGAAGAGTCAGAACACATGAAGAATGTTCCCTATGCGAGTGTAGTAGGAAGCCTAATGTACGCTATGGTGGGTTCTAGACCTGATCTAGGGTTCGCTGTAGGATTGATAAGCCGGTTCATGACTAATCCTAATAGAGAACATTGGGAAGCAGTAAAATGGGTTCTGAGATATGTAACTGGATCATACAAGCAGATTTTGACATTTCAGAAATGTTCAGAATTCAGAATTGAAGGCTACTCAGACTCAGATTATGCAACTGACTTAGATAAACGAAGATCAGTCTCAGGTATCGTGTTTCAGGTTGGTGGAAATACAGTGTCATGGAAATCTTGTCTACAGTCAGTAGTGGCTCTTTCAACTACCAAAGCAGAGTACATGGCCCTTACTTTGGCAGCGAAAGAAGCCCTATGGTTAAAAAGTTTTTGCACAAAGTTAGGAATTCCACAAAACAGTGTTAAGATTCGTTGTGATTCTCAGAGTGCTATCGCCCTAGCAAAGAATGCAGTTCATCACGAACGAACAAAGCACATGGACACTCAATATCATTTCATCAGGGATGTGGTAGCTCAAGGCGATATTGTCCTGTTTAAGATTCATACGTCTAAGAACCCAACAGACGTCTTAACGAAAACCGTACCTGGTTCAATGTTCCAATTCTGCCGTGACGCCGTGAACGTCATCTGACTGGACACTCAGCACCAGGTAACTCTCATACACCTCACATGAATAAAAATTTATTTGTTAGCAACAGGACTAATAAATTACATATAGATGAGTGTGTGGATAAACAAGGATGGTGTTACCTGTGTGCATAAATCGCTTGAGGGAAGATGAAGCGTTTCTTCATAGATCTCTCAAGCGTGTGTGTTTAGTTTAACAAGTTGGATCTGCATAGTTTTGTTTCCAGACTCCAGGTTTTGCAGATCCTCAGGTGTTTGTACCAGAAACAAACAAAGAAAAAGGGAATCAGTCATTTCTCAAGGAAAACAGATTCAAGAAGGAGATCTATCACTTACATGCAAAGCGATTACAGGTCAAGAAGAGTCTTACCGGTACATGCATGAGTAATGGTGACAGATCTCCAGGTGGAGTTCGGCGAAACTCAGTACCGGAAAAGGAGAAAACTCAAGTCGGTTAGTTTTCTCAGAGTAACCTTATTTCTAACGAAGCTGTGTATGAGTGATGATACTACAGGTTAGAAGTAAAAGAAAAGCTTACCGGAGAGAATCATACATGACGATGTAGAGAGGATGCTCATCAAGATCTCACCGGAGTTGGGAGACTCCATCGTTTCACCTTCGGCGACTCTAGAGAGAGAAAAGAAGGTGAAAGGTCTGACGCGTACAACTAGGGTTCTGTTTGAAGTCAAAGGTGGAGGTTTGTTACTCATTGACTTCATTCATACCTGAGCTGGGCCAAACGATTGGGCTGATCCGAATTAGGCCCAACTAGAAGCAAGCTGGCCCAAGACACCATCGCACGAGGTATAAAAAGAGCTGGCTTCAAGTCGTCTTCTTCGCGAGGAAAGTCCTGAAACCTGAGCAAGAAGGCCGAGAATTTAGAGTCCACAGGAAGAGAGAGATAGAGAGAATACAGAGAGTTTACCCATTGTTTTTGCTTTCTTCTTCTCCTTTGTTCTTCATCGATTCTATAGTTTTCTTCTTGGGTGTTCAAATCCTCGGGTTTGTCGAGATCGAACCAGAACCTTGTATCTTTTCTTCATTAGTGGAGTTTGGGAGGATGAGTCACCCACGAGATGTAGCAGTTTGAGGCCGTGAACTCGTTAAAGGCTTGGTGTTGTTCGATTCTGTATACTGCAATTCAGAAGAGTCAAGTTTGTGGTTATTCAATTGAAGATCGAAAATATCAACACCTTGAAAGCTGCATAATCAATAACACGAAGGTCAACATATAATACGGGGATATGGAATTATAAGAAGAAAGCGAAGAACTTAAACACAAGATAGCTCGCAATGATGCATAATATTAGTTGAGAAACACAAAAAAGCATTATGCTTCGTAGAATTGTCGGATTCTTGAGAGTACTACGCCTAAAGTGGAGAGAATCGTACCAGAAGAAGAAATAGAAACTTAAATTAGTTAAATTACATTCTACAAGCTGTAGAATGTGGACATGAAATCAATCAAATGCTCCAGGGAAACGAAAATCTCAATAAAAGCGTCTCAACTTGAAAATTCTTGATCCAATTAATAATAGAATATAAACCCATTTACATTAAATTGTACTGATGAGTGATGACCACATCGCGCGTGCTTCTAAACTCAGTGGTCTTGTTTCCACTGGCTCGAGTAGATGAGGATGACATGCAAAGTTCGTTTGATATTGTTTTGTGGTATCAGATGGTCGAATCTGGTAAAGAAACTCGGTAGAGTCGTTGGATACGACGTGGCCCACTAGAGAAAGATAGGACGGTCTAGAACTGGGTACAAAGAACTGGAAGGTGATTGCATATGTATTATTTGCATTAGCAAAACTCAAACTAAATGGCAGAGATATTACCAGAAATTGAGACACGAAAATGGATTGTTCAGAATATATTTGGGCGAAATGGAGAATGAGGCTTTTGTGTTGGGATCCGTCTAAAGACTCGAAACGATTTCAATGGGTTGAGGAATAGAAAAGATCGGGAGAGCGGAAAGGAGTGAGATAAGTACTTTACGATTATTTGTGTTTTAAAAAATTAAAATAGAGGACACGTGTTTCTTTCTTCTCTGTCGACGTGTCACAAAGATGGAGAGGTATTCATCTTTCATATAGTAGATTTACATAAGAAGTATAAAAATATTTACGTAATGAGTAGAAAGAAATGATAACAAAGTCATATATATCTAAAGTTTCATCTTTCAATGAACATTTAACATAAAATCATTTCTACTGATCACATCAGATTTGTTCTTTTATTTATAATTGTTGTTCTATAAAATAAAAAGACATAATATTTAAGTTGGCTAACTATCTAACTCGGTGAAAAAAGATAAATTATAAAATGAAATTTTTTGGTTTTTTTAAATCTTTAATCTATCTCTCTTTTCTTTGATATAAAAAATACTAGTTTTATGATTTTTAGAATCCTCAATAAACCTCTCAAATCTAATTATGATTTTTTTACACTCTTAAATCGATCAAACTAATAAAATTCTGTTTTTATTTCTATAAAAAAAAGTCATTACATACAAGACACATAGAGAAGAAAAAACAACAAGTTGAGAAGTTTTGTAACACTTTGTTGTAATTGGTTGCCCTTTAAATGATAGTTTATATGAATTTCAACTAGTGCAAATCAATGCAAAATGTACTAACAATAAAATCAATTTTATCTAACAAGGGGAAAACACACTGCAATCAAATTTTCAATCATCCATACGAATATATTTACAAAAGAAGTATATTTTTTTTACATAGTTTGTAGTAGGTTTTTTCATATATAATAAATTACGTAATGACAAAAAGAAATGATAATGAAAACATATATATCTAAATTTTCATCTTTCAATGAACATTTAATATAAAACAATTTTTACTCATCACATCAGATTTATTATTTTCTTTATAATTGTTGTTCTATAAAATAAAAGATATAATATTTAAGTTGGCTAATATGACTCGTTGTAAAAGATAAATTTAAAAATGAAAATTTTTGGTTTTGCAAATCTTTAAGCTAATCTCTCTTTTCTTTGATATATACACTTATACAGTACTAGTTTTATGCTTTTTAAATTCTTCAATAAACCTCTCACATCTGATTATGGTTTTTTTACACTCTTAAATTGATCAAACTCATAAAATTCAGTTTTTATTTCTATAAAACAATCATTACATACAAGTGACATAGATAAAAAATTATGAAAAAAACAAGTTGAGAAGTTTTCTAACACTTTTTTTTTGTAATTGGTCACCCTTTAAATGATAGTTTACGTGAATTTGAACTAGTGCAAATCAAGGCAAAATGTATTAACACTAAAATAAAAAATTTCTAAAAAGGGGAAAAAACACTGCAATCAAATTTTCAATCATACATATAACTAATTTTACAAAAGAAGTATAAAAATATTTACATAGTTTGTAGCAGACATTTTCTTATATAATAAATAACGTAATTGCAAGAAAGAAATGATAACAAAAACATATATATCTAAATTTTCATCTTTCAATGAACATTTAAAATAAAACAATTTTTACTGATCACATCAGATTTGTTCTTTTCTTTATAATTGTTGTTTTATAAAATAAAATGACAGAATATTTCAGTTGACTAACTATCTGCGGTGGTAAAGATAAATTTAAAAATGAAAATTTTTGATTTTGCAAATCTGTAAGTTAATCTCTCTTTTCTTTGATATATACAGTACTAGTTTTATGTTTTTTAAGAGTCTTCAATAACCTCTCAAATTTTATTCTGATTTTTTTACACTCTTTAATTGATCAAACTCATAAAATTCAGTTTTTATTTCTATAAAAAAAGCATTACATACAAGAGACACAGAGAGAATAAAAAATTAAGAAAAAAACAAACAAGTTGAGAAGTTTTGTAACACTTTGTTGTAATTGGTTGTCCTTTAAATGATAGTTTTTGTGAATTTCAACTAGTGCAAATCAAGACAAAATGTATTAACACTAAAATCAATTTTCTCTATCAAGTGGAAAAACACTGCAATTAAATTTTCAATCATACATATGAGTAAATTTACAAAAGAAGTGTAAAAATATTTACATAGTTTGTAGCAGGATTTTTCATATATAATAAATTACGTAATGACAAGAAAGAAATGATAACAAATACATATTTATCTAAATTTTCACCTTTCAATGAACATCTAAAATAAAACCATTTTTACTGATCACATCAGATTTTTTATTTTCTTTATAATTTTTTTTTTATAAAATAAAAAGACATAATATTTAAGTTGGCTAACTATCTGACTCAGTGGAAAAGATAAATTTAAAAATGAGAAATTTTGGTTTTGCAAATATTTAAACTAATCTCTCTTTTCTTTGATATATACAATACTAGTTTTATGCATTTTAGAGTCTTCAATAAACCTCTCAGATATGATTATGATTTTTTACATTCTTAAATTGATCAAACTCATAAAATTCAGCTTTTATTCAGATGATTTTTTACAAGATCTATAAAAAGAAAGATATGGATATTTGAAGTTAGTAAATTAACATTTTTTCTTCAAAATAGTATCATATGTCTTCTTCTTTAATTGTATTAGCTATTTAGTGTATTTCTTAAACTATCTTTTACTATAGTAAAACTGAAAAATTAGCTCATGAAACATTCATTAAACACACACACAAAGTTACAACCAGTGGTATGATAGTTTCTTTGAATTTTCAACTAGTGCAATCAAGGCAAAATGTAATAACACTACAAGCAAATTCTTATTCATACATATGAATAATTTACAAAATAAGTATTAAAATATTTACATACTTTATAGCAAGTTTTTTTCATATATAATAAATTACGTAATGGCAAAAACAAAAATGATAACGTAAACATGTATATTTAAATTTTCATATTTCAATGAACATTTAACTTAAAACTATTTTTCACTGATTGCATCAAATTCATTCTTTTCTTTATAATTGTTGTTTTATGAAATAAAATAAAAGCATAATATCTAAGTTGACTAATTATCTGACTCTGTGGGAAAGATAAATTTAAAAATGAAAATTTTTGGGTTTGCAAATCTTTAAACTAGTCTCTCTTTTCTTTGATATGTACAATATTAGTTTCATGCTTTTAGAGTCTTCAATAAACCTCTCAAATCTGATTATGATTTTTTTGACAGTCTTAAATTAATCAAAATCATAAAATTCAGCTTTTATTTCTATAAAAAAATCATTACATACAAGAGACATATAGAAAAAAAAATTAAGAAAAAAACAGTTGATAAATTTTGTAACACTTTGTTGTAATTAAGATTTTGCCAAATTTAGTGCCTCGAAGACTTTACCTTTGCCATGGTTAAAGTTAGTAAATAAACATTTTTCTCAAACTAATATCATATGTCTTCTTCTTTAATTGTATTAGCTATTTAGCCTATTTTCTAAGCTTTTTTTACTATAGTAAAACTGAATAGTTAGCTTATGAAACATTCATTACAAACATTGGTGGCACTTTAAATGATAGTTTATGTAAATTTCAACTAATGCAAATGAAGGTAAAATGTATTAACAATAAAATCAATTTTATCTAACAAAGAGAAAAAGCACTAGAACCAAATTTTCAATCATACATATGAATTAGTTTACAAAAGAAGTATACAAATATTTACTTAGTTTGTAACAGGCTTTTTCATATATAATAAATTACGTATTGACAAGAAAAAAAATGATAACAAAAACAAATATATCTAAATTATTATCTTTCAATGAACATTTAACAAAAAAACCATTTTACTGATCACATCAGATTTGTTCTTTTCTTTATAATTGTCGTTTTATACACGAGACATAGAGAAAAAAATAAAGAAAAAAAGCAAGTTGAAAAGTTTTGTAACCCTTTGTTAAGACTTTGCCAAAGTTAATACCTAGAAGAAAATGTCAAGGTCATCAGAGACTGGCCAAGTCCCAAGACCGTAGGAGAGGTTAGGAGTTTCCATGGATTAGCTGGATTCTACAGTAGATTTGTACATGACTTCAGTACGATAGCAGCTCCTCTAACAGAGATGATCAAAAAAGACATAGGGTTCAAGTGGGAAACTGCACAGGAGGAAGCCTTCCATACCCTGGAAGGGAAGTTGACCAACACTCCCTTACTTGTCCTTCCTAATTTCCTTAAAGCATTTGAAATAGAATGTGATGCCTTAGGCATTGGAATCGGTGCTGTTCTTATGCAGGAAGGAAAGCCTGTCGCCTACTTCAGTGAGAAGCTAGGAGGAGCCACCCTTAACTATGCGACTTATGAAAAAGAGCTCTATGCTCTTGTGATGGCCCTTCAGACCAACATTACCTTTGGCCAAAAGAGTTCATCATCCATTCAGACCACGAGTCCTTGAAACATCTTGAGGGACAGCAAAAGCTCATCAAGCGACATGCCAAGTGGGTAGAATTCATCGAAACTTTTCCATATGTCATTAAGTATAAACAGGGTAAGGAAAATGTGGTGGCAGATGCCTTGTCACACATGTATACTCTACTCTCTACCCTTGGAACAAAGCTCTTAGGATTTGAGTTCATTAAAAATCTGTATGAGCATGGCATGGACTTCAAGATCCCTTATTTGGCTAGTGCTAGACATGCAGTAGGCAAGTTTCATAGGCTGGAAGGGTTTCTCTTTTATGACGACCAACTTTGTGTGTCTCACTGTTCTTTGAGGGAGCTGTTTTGTAGGGAAGCCCATGGAGGGGGTCTAATGGGGCACTTCAGTCCGGTTAAGACACTCAAGGTCATACAAGACCTGGCCTGGCCTGCGAAAGGATGTGGACCGAGTTTGCAGCCGATGTGTCACCTGCAAGAAAGCTAAGTCCAAAAACTCAACACAAGGTCTGTACTCTCATTTACCTATTCCCTCACATCCCTGGACTGATTTGTCAACTGATTTCGTTCTAGGTATGCCTAAATCTATGACTGGTAGGGATTCAATTTTTGTAGTAGTTGATAGATTTGCCAAAATGGCACACTTCATTCCTTGCTTAAAGTCGAATGATGCCTCGCATGTAGCTGAACTGTTCTTTAGAGAAATAGCTAGGTTACATGGAATGCCTAGAAATATTGTCTGATCGGGATTCCAAATTCCTTAGTTACTTTTGGAAAACCTTGTGGGCCAAGCTAGGAACTAGACTCCTGTTCTCAACTACTTGCCATCCGCAGACTGATGGACAGACTGAGGTAGTGAATAGGACCCTTTCAGCTTTACTTAGAACTCTGGTTAGCAAGAACCTAGGAACTTGGGAAGAACATCTACCACATGTGGAGTTTGCTTATAACCATTCGGTACATTCAACAACCAAGTTTTCTCCCTTCGAAATTGTCTATGGGTTTAACCCTCTGTCGCCTTTGGATCTATTACCTTTGCCTATAAACGATCGTGTGAGTGTTGATGGTAGAAAGAGAATCGAGGCTGTCAAGAAGGTTCATGAACAGGTTAAAGCAAACATCGAAGCTAATACAAGGCAATATGAGAAGTATGCAAACAAATGCAGGAGCAAGGTGGTCTTTCAACTGTGGGACCAAGTGTGGATACATTTGAGGAAGGAACGGTTTCATGAGGAGAGAAAATCGAAGCTCATGCCAAGAAAAGATGGACCATTCACCGCTGTCAAGCGTCTGCATGACAGCGCCTACCAGATTGATCTTCGAGGTAAGTATGATGTGTCATCAAGTTTTAATGTTTCTGATTTATCTTCTTTTGTGGCAGATGATCCATCGTGGAAAAATTCTTTTCAAGAGGAGGGGAATGATGGGAATCAGGACATGGACCACACCACTGGATTAGGAACAGGAACACTGGGCCAAGAAATGGAGGTTGATCGAGAAGGATAGGTGGTCGACCATGGGATGGGAGCTATTGACCGTGGGACGGGAGCCATCGATCGTGGGACGGGAGTCATCGAACATGGGACGGGAGCCATCGACTGTGGGATGGGAGCCATCGACTGTGGGATGGGAGCCATTGACCGTGGGACGGGAGCCATCAACCATGGGACGGGTTCTAACGACGCGTTGTCTACCGTATCGACCCAATACGGCCCGAGAATGAACTGAAGAAGGATCAACGACCGAATGACCGAATCCTTCAACCATGAGCTCAAAATCAACACACAAGTGGCCAAGAGAGTGAGAACAGTCAAGTCACATTGGCCTTGGTACGAGAGGAATCAGAAGATGATCAAGAAACCACCTTTCTCGACCACGGAGTACAGCTGGAGCAGTTGGGCCGAGAGTTGGATTTGTGCCAAGGGCCATTCACCAAGGGCCGGACCAAGGAACTCCAGACTCAAGTCCAGGCAATAGTTCAATGATACAATCTCGGCCTGGAACAATCAGTTGACCCTCATGGACCGATCTGGTGGACCATGATCCAGACCCTCGTGACCGAGTAGCTCAAGGGACATTTTCTGGGTATCTTAGGGATCACTTTTGACCAGTCAACTTGCCAGCTGTTTGAGCTGATTTCTAAATTCAGATTTCACCATTATCATTTATTCTTTTGATTAAGAACTCTATAAGTACTAAGCATTTCATATTGAATAAAAAACTGTTGATCTTTTTATGAACTTTGTTTTTCCTTAGAGAATTCTAGTTTCTCTTTGTTCTGCAAGAACAGTCCTACTGTCGGTAAGGGTCACTTCCGCAGTAAACCTTCCAAGGGTGTCGTGGTGAGTCATATCCACGGCCCAAAGGAGTGGGAATACTAGAGGAATTATGTAGCCTCTAACGGTCTCATTCGATCCACTTCAGGCTGTGTGTGCTAGTAGCCTCCGGTCCAAGAAACTATCCATCATCGGTACCACAGCGAGGGAAAATCCGGACAAGGGTTCTATCAGGGCTGGCCAAGAGGATGAAGATCGGGCGTCCTGGGATAGTAAACTGATGGCCTGGTCCAATTCTTGGCGGATTGGTCCAGAAACAGGCGGCTTGGTCCAAGAACTGGCGGCCGGAGAGTCTTTTGTATGAGTTTAAATATCTTCGTATGAGTTTTCGTGTCTTCGTATGAGTTTAAATGTCTTCGTATGAATTTTCGTATCTTCGTATGAGTTGCCAGGTAGCCCAGTCCTTTTTCGAGGAAATTGGCTAAATGGTTCGATCCTCGGATATGCATTGTGTATAAGTATTTAGACTTCTCGATCCGTCAATCTTCGAGGGGTGGGTTTTGACCCCAACAGACATGTTAAATACTTTTCATTGTTAAGAATTGTGTATGTTGTAGCACTGTCTACGAGACATATATCTCTACTCTAAATCTCAAAATCTGATATTTTCTGGATTTAGACATTCATAAAGCATGCATTTATAATAATTTAAACATACATAAATAGAAACAAGCTTATGTTATAATATTTATATTTTATATAATTAATATTAATTTTATACAATTTAGTGGTTATATATTTAATCTCTGTAATTATTTCTGAAAATTGAGATAGCTCAGTTGGTAAAAATACGTTGGGTGCTAGAGCACATGTCACAAGTTTGATGCCCCAAAAATCTGTTATGTGCATTATTTTGTTAATTCTAATAGTGAGGGCAAAATTGTCATTCAAAGTCATATTTTTCAAGTGATTTCAATGGCCTCAAGACATTTTTTAACTTATTTTCACTAATTTCACCTCCGATTCAACTAGTTTTCATAAATAAATGGTAGATCTGACATCTAGCATCCTATTTTAAGGAGAAAAAAAACTCAAATTTTTTGGTTTTTCTGATTTTATCTCCAATTTAGGTAAAATTCCCACCGACCTCCGCCGCCCAGCGTTTAACCGGCGCCTAAGCGGACTCCACGGCCGCGTTTTTGAATAAGGGGTGCATCTTTTCACCTACTACCCATGTCATATAATCTTTTTAAGATATATCAATAGCAGTACTTTTGGGCTTTCCCAAATTTGGAATGATAACTGTATTTATAATATAAGAATTATGAAAATATGATAAAAACTGAATTTAAATTCATAATTTAAAAGGAAAAATTCAAAAGCGGAATTTATAAGCAGAAATTTAATGCAGAATTTAATTGCATATATTTAAATACAGAATTTAAAGGCAAATTTTTAAAAGCAGACATTTAAAATAATTGATGAGACATAACCTACTATAAATTCAAGGAGGCATAGCCTTTCACTCCATAATTATCTGATCAAGGAAGAGGTTTTAACCATCAACTCCATAAATATGATCAAGTAGGAGGCTTATCATTCCAGTCCATAAACTATGATATGAGGAGACATAGTCTGTCATGTGATCATGATTTTGAAGGCATATCCTATCCTATTGATCAGTTCGGAGGAGGCAGTACCTATCTTTATGAAACAATATATAAACGGAGAAGTCATAGCTAATCTTTCCGTATAAACATCCATCTCACACATAAAATCTTAGAGTCAAAGTATTTAGGGAAAGCAAGAAAAAGAAGAGTTGTTCTATCCTGTTTTAATAGAAAGACAAGCAATTTAACATTATTCGATAGCTAGACCCTACACTGAAGACATTAATTGGGGAAAGCAATACTAACTCCATAGCTATTGTATTCTTCTTTGAGTTTAAGTTGTATGTCTTTTCTTCAGGCTCGACCGTTAACAGGCCCCACAAACAAACTTACAAAGCATCCTGACGAGATAAAAAAAGACTTAATTGATGCATCAAAAAAGTGACAGAAATTAAATCATATACAATTGATTAAATCTAAATCTTATCCGAGATTTGATTCGTGATCTCGAGGGAGGAATAAACTTTGGGGTTTGAAGGGAAGAAAAGAGGAAGTGTCCCATCAGCGAGCAAGCATCTAGCCCATTGCAGATCGAAGTCAGTGCTATAATACCCAAATGAAGAGAAAAGTGATGGATTTTTCCATAGGTATTGATGACAGTGTGAAGCAAAAAGGAAAACATGAGTTTCTAACAAAGAATTGAACGGATAGAAAGAGAGGAAGTTATAAAGGTCTGTAATGAATTTGTAACTCTTGAACCGGAGGAGAAGAAATCGTTAATTTACAAAATATATATATATATATAAATTTTTTTTTTTTAGAAAGATAGGTGTCACTTTCTCCGGTGATGATTTGGCAAAGAAAGATATTCTTCTACTGTATAGTAGAAATTACATTTATATATTTTTCTATATTTAAAACTTTAATTACTAAAAATTAATTAAATGAAATGAATGTTTACAGTTTTATTAGATTTGTATATATTATTTATTTATTTTTGTATAGAATATATATTTATTATAATCAAAGTTTTTAAATACTATAATTCAGTTTAGACATATGTCAACTTCTAAAACATCCATGTGTCACTCAATTGGAGAGAGTTATTCAACTATTATGTAATAGATACCTATGGTAAAACATAAATAGGCTTCGAATGGAAAATTATAGCTCTGAATCGAAATGGAGCAGAGCGGAGCATACAAAATATGCTTCGAATGGAAAAATGGATCATGAGGTGCGGATCTTGAGGTACAAGTGTGGATTAAGCAGATCTAGCGGTCCAAAATATATTTTTAAATGGTGAAAGTGGACAAAGATAGTCTACAGTAAAGTAGAAAAAAAAATTATATAAAATTTTATATTGTTGTGTAATTTTTTATAATACATAGATTCTTTATTTGTATGTATGTCATTAATTTATATATAAGTATATAGCTTTTAATTAGTATCATTACTGTATATTTAACAACTGAATTAATAGATAATTGAATTTAAAATACAAAAATAGTTTTTAAAAGTAACAACAGATAAATTATAGACTCCAAAGTTAGTCTTTAAGAATAACAATAAATTATAAATTTTATCAGTAGAAAAATAAATAAATATTCTTAAATAGATAAATATACAGTCTATAATTTTTTTAAAAAGAATATCAATAAAAGAAAATATAGAAACTGTATCAATAAATAAGTTAGCATATATATACTATACTACTTTAAAAGTGAGATAATTGAATTTAGAATTCAAATAATATAAAAATAAAATAACTGCTTGAAACACTTTAAGGCTTTGAATGGGTGGTGTAAAAAAATCGGTTCACTCACCTTGGCGTACAGACCATTTTAATTTTGCCACTCAGAACTTTTTCTGTTTTAGTAAAACGTGTAAGATTTTTAATAAAAAAATAAATAAATCAATCACTAGTGGTCGAATACTTTGAAAGATTTCAGTTTCACTCTGAACAGTTCGTAATGCTTCTTTGTAGGAGTAGATGACACACAATGCTAGTGGATGAAACACAGTTCAAAACCTTTATAAAAGATAAATTAATTAAACAACGAAAATAGTAAAATTTTGCTCATAAATTCATTAGATTATATTGGTTATTGACAGAATAAAAAAGATCAAGGAAAAAAAAGTCAACATTCTCTCCAACGTTTTTTTTTTATGTTATTAAATTAAGTTAATAGTTATACTTTTGTTATTTTTAAATTATGTGAAAGATATATTAGTAAAATAACTTTGGAATTGTTGAGATAAGCTTGAAGAACAAGCAAACCTAATGAGATTAGAATTAGAGAAATAAGAAAAATATCCTTTTAGAGAAAATGAAGTTTGTTGAGAGGATCCTTATATAAAGAGTTGTCGAGTTGTGACATCTTTTAAGAGAATTAAGAGAGAAAGAACTTTAGGTTTTTGAGTCAAGTTTTTCCTAAAGCAATAAGAGAGATTTCTTATTCAGTTCTGTGTGTTATTCTTTCTTAAGTCTCTAGATTTGGTATCAGAGCGTTACGACATCCTAGGGAGCCATGACGGAAGTTGCAGTCGTTACAGCTAAACCAAAAGAAGGAGGAGGATCTTCTTCAATCATCTGTCCTATGTTAAACTCTACCAACTACACCGTATGGGCCCTACGAATGAAGGCTGCGTTGAGAGTTCATAAGGTGTGGGAAGCAATCGATTCAGAAACAGAGGCTGTTGATGCAGAAAAAGACAATATGGCTATAGCCTTGTTGTTTCAGTCAATACCGGAGGTCCTTCTTCTGCAAATAGGTGACCTAAATACGGCAAAAAAGGTCTGGGATGCTATTAAAACAAGACACGTAGGAGCAGAGCGAGTCAAAGAAGCACGCCTACAAACACTTATGGCCGATTTCGAATGCCTTAAGATGAAAGACACAGAGAAAATAGATGAGTTTGCAGGAAAATTGTCAGAAATAGCATCACAATCGGCCTCTCTCGGAGTTAACATCGAGGAACCTAAGTTAGTCAAGAAATTCCTTCACTGTCTCCCTCACAAAAAGTTCATTCATATTGTAGCCTCGTTAGAACAAGTATTAGATCTCAATACTACTACTTTCGAGGACATAATAGGACGGCTTAAAGCATACGAAGAAAGAATCCTTGCTGTGGACGATACACATGAAGATCAATCTAAACTCATGTATGCAAATATGGAGACACCAAACAACCGAGACTACACAAACGACTATCGAAACAGAAGCAGAGGAGGTCGTTCATACAGAGGGAGAGGAAGAGGACGACATAATAGAGTAAGAGATGCTTCCCGAATCATCTGTTTCAGGTGTGACAAGCCAGGACATTTTGCTTATGATTGTCCTGATCGCCTTCTGAAATTACAAGAAGCTCAAGAAACAGATGTGAAGGACACACAAGATGCTGACGAACTTATGATGCATGAAGTGGTTTTTCTCAATGAGAAAAAATGCATACCAAGTAAGTTTGAAACAAACACGGGAGAGGAGAATATATGGTATCTTGACAACGGCGCCAGTAACCACATGACAGGAGATAGAAGATACTTTGAGAAGATTAATGAAACAGTTACTGGTAAAGTAAGATTTGGAGACGATTCCCGTGTTGACATAAAAGGAAAAGGGACAATATCTCTTATTGACATGAATGGTGAGCCACGAGTCATGACGGAAGTTTATTACATTCCGGATCTCAAAAGCAACATCATCAGCTTAGGACAAGCAACTGAAGCTGGTTGTGATATCAGACTAAGAGGAGTGTATCTTACCATGAGAGATGCACAAGGGAAGCTACTTGCAAAGGCGCTAAGATAAAAAAATAGACTATACAAGGTGCGTATGGGTTTTCATAACAAGGCTTATCTAAATCTGGCATCCATCAGTGAAGCAAATCGTTGGCATGCACGCTTTGGGCATATAAATTCAGAAACTATCAAGTCTATGAAACAAAAGGAGCTTGTACAAGGACTTCCGCACGTTGTCTTTAACAAGGAAATCTGCAGCTCTTGTCTCTTAGGGAAACAGACGAGACAAACATTCCCACAAGCCACTTCTTACAGAGCATCTACGAACCTGGAGTTAGTACATGGAGATCTTTGTGGGCCCATAACACCAAGTACAGCCAGTGGTAATCGATTTATCTTCGTTCTCATTGACGATCATTCCCGATATATGTGGACAGTTTTGCTTAAAGAGAAGAGCTCTGCATTTGAAAAATTCAAGATCTTTAAGACCCGTGTAGAGATGGATTCAGGAGCACGTATCAAAACCTTTAGAACAGACAGGGGAGGCGAGTTTGTCTCACAAGAGTTCAACGAGTTCTGTGATAATGCTGGAATACAGAGACACCTCACTGCTCCATATACGCCACAGAAGAATGGTGTGGTAGAACGCAGAAACAGAACAATGATGGAGATGACTAGGAGCATTTTAAAACACATGAAGGTGCCAAATTATTTTTGGGGGGAAGCAGTCAGGCATTCAACGTACCTCCTAAATAGAATAGCTACACGGGCTCTAAAGGACAAAACTCCCTATGAAGTTTTCAGAAACCAGAAACCTCGTATTGATCATCTACGTATCTTCGGCTGTATCTGTTATGCTAAAATTGACCAACACTTACTCAGAAAATTAGACGACCGCTCAAAGATGTTAGTCAATTTGGGAACAGAACCAGGATCTAAAGCATATCGATTACTTGATCCACAGACAAGGAAAATTGTTGTAAGTCGAGATGTTGTTTTCGATGAAACAAAAGGATGGAACTGGAGAAAAATCCAATCAGAGCAAGATGGTGATGGAAGCTTTAACATCATCCTTGGCGAATTTGGAAACCACGGTATCGTGACTGAGAAAGAGGCGGATGAAAATAATTCAGAAGTTGCAGAAAACAACAGTCATAGAAACGATAACAATGAAGCAGAAACGGGGAACGATGGTGACATAACAGATAATGCAGAACACGAAGAAGAAGTAGAAGATGGAATCCCCATAAATGCTTCACCAGTCCTCAGAAGAAGTCAGAGACAAACCACCACACCAAAGTACCTTGAATACTATGTCCTACTTGCTGAAGAAGAAGGAGAGACGCTTCTTTTGTGTCTGAATAATGAGCCAAGAAACTTCAATGAAGCAAAAGAATCTGATAAGTGGCTCAACGCTTGCAAAAACGAAATCAGATCGATCGAAAACCTGAACACTTGGGATCTAGTCGATTTACCCATTGGAACAACGCCAATCGGACTTAAATGGGTTTTTAAACTGAAAAGAAACTCTGACGGAAGCATCAACAAGCATAAAGCTCGACTCGTAGCGAAAGGTTACGTACAGCAATATGGGATCGATTTTGAGGAAGTCTTTGCCCCTGTAGCACGACTTGAAACCATAAGACTTCTCATCAATATTGCAGCATCAAACGGGTGGGAGATCCATCACTTAGACGTCAAAACAGCGTTCTTACATGGAGAACTCAAGGAGACCGTCTATGTTACACAACCAGAGGGGTTTGAGAAAAGAGGAAGTGAAAGCAAAGTGTATAAGTTGCACAAAGCCTTGTATGGATTAAGACAAGCTCCACGAGCTTGGAACAATAAGCTAAATCAGATTCTCGAGGAGCTACAATTCGAGAAGTGTTCAAAAGAGCCAACTGTGTATCGTAAGATAGAACACGAACACCTGTTAGTCATCGCGGTGTACGTCGATGATCTATTTGTTACTGGAACAGATATGGCAATCATTTACAAATTTAAGGAGGAGATGGCTGCTAAATTTGAAATGAGCGACCTTGGCAAGTTGACTTACCATCTTGGAATAGAAGTTATTCAACATGAAGCTGGAATCGTGTTAAGTCAAAGAAGATATGCTTAGAAAATATTGGAGGAAACAGGAATGGCGGATTGCAACTCCGTACATACACCAATGGAGGTAGGACTCCAATTGTCAAGAGCAGAGAATGAACAAGAGATTGATGCTACAGATTTCAGAAGAAAGATTGGTTGCTTTCGTTATCTAATTCACACAAGGCCTGACTTGTCATACTGCGTGGGAGTTTTCAGTAGATATATGCATAGTCCGAGAGAATCACATGGAGCTGCAATGAGACAATGTTTAAGATATCTAAAAGGAACAACATCTCTCGGCTTAACTTTTGAAAGAAGTTCAGGGGTACCAAGACTAGTTGGGTATAGCGACAGCAGCCTTAACATCGATCCAGATGACGGGAGAAGCACGACAGGACATATTTTCTACTTAGGAAACAGTCCTATTTCTTGGTGCTCGCAGAAACAGGACGTAGTGGCTCTATCCTCGTGTGAAGCAGAATTTATGGCAGGAACTGAAGCAACTAAACAGGCTATTTGGCTGCGGGATTTACTCAGTGAAATCACTGGAGTTGAAGCCAAGAAAGTTGTCGTTCGAATTGACAATAAATCTGCTATAGCTCTTACAAAAAATCCTGTTTTCCATGGTAGAAGCAAACACATACAGAGGAGATTCCATTTCATTAGAGAATGTGTCGAGAATGGGGAAATAGAAGTTGAACATGTTCCTGGAGTTGAGCAGAAGGCTGATATTCTCACTAAGGCATTGGGAAAGATCAGATTCAGGGAGATAAGAGAGCTTATGGGAGTTCAAGACTTAGAGAAGAAGGGATTCAAGCTTAAGGAGGAGAATGTTGAGATAAGCTTGAAGAACAAGCAAACCTAATGAGATTAGAATTAGAGAAATAAGGAAAATATCCTTTTAGAGAAAAGGAAGTTTGTTGAGAGAATCCTTATATAAAGAGTTGTCAAGTTGTGACATCCTTTAAGAGAATTAAGAGAGAAAGAACTTTAGGTTTTTGAGTCAAGTTTTTCCTAAAGCAATAAGAGAGATTTCTTATTCAGTTCTGTGTGTTATTCTTTCTTAAGTCTCTAGAGGAATATCATATTTTTGTAATTATAATTTTATTTTATAACATAGAATTTTAATTTAGGTAAGAAAATAATTTTATGAATAAAAAAGTAACAACAAAGAAATTATTAAGTTTGCTACTAACATCTCTTTCACATAACTCAAGTTTATCTTATAAAAGTATTCATTTATGTGTTTACATATGATTAATAAAAATATGTTATTAAATTAAGTTAATAGTTATGCTTTTCCTATTTGTTAAATTATGTGAAAGTTATATTAGTAATATAATTTTGGAGTATCATATTTTTGTAATTATAATTTTATTTTATAGCATAGAATTTTAATTTAGTTACAAATATAATTTTAAGAATTAAAAATTAATAACAAAGAAGTTATTCAGTTTGCTACTAACATCTCTTTCACATAATTCAAGTATGTGTTATAAAAGTATTCATTTATGTGTTTATGTATGATTAAAAAAATATGTTATTTATTTAAGTTAATAGTTATGCTTTTCTTATTTGTTAAATTATGTGAAAGATATATTAGTAACATAACTTTGGAGTATCATATTTTTGAAATTATGATTTTAGTTTATAACATAGAATTGTAATTTAAGTAATAAAATAATTTTATGACTTAAAAGTAATAAAAAATAAATTATTCAGTTTGCTACTAACATTTCTTTCACATAATGCAAGTATATTTTATAAAAGTATTCATTTCTCTTTTTAAGTATGATTAATAAACTATGTTATTAAATTAAATTAATAGTTATGATTTTTTATTTGTTAAATTATGTGAAAGATATATTAGTGACATAATCTTGGAGTATCGTATTTTTGTAATTATGATTTTATTTTATAACATAGAATTTTAATTTAGTTTAGAAAATAATTTTATGAATAAAAATTAATTACAAAGAAATTATTCAGTTTTGTACTAACATCTCTTTCACATAATTCAATGATATGTTATCAAAATATCTAGTATTCATTTTTGTCCGCTTTTGATACGCTAGATCCGCACCGCCTGATAAAAATATATAGTATCATATTTTTGTGAATGGAAAGCGGTTTTTAAATGATTATCACGCTGAGCATATGGTCGGCAAAAAATTTCTCCATTCAACATAACTATCAAATATATTGCATTAGTAAATTAGAATAATATAAAAATATAACAATTAGTGGTTTCTCCAGTGGTGTCTTTATGTAAAGAAAAATGAAGAACCATTAGTGGAGTATAATATCAATTTTCCATGAATTTTTATACAAAAAATCACTACCCCATTATATACTGTCTTCATTCGGAATCTGTGGGTAATTTTCAGATGAAAATCATAGTAAGTTGAATCTAAAAAAAATCATAAATATGTATATTTAACAATTAATATTGATATTTTAAATTAAACTATCATACTAGTGGACCTCCTCCGCATACGCGCGAGGTATGATTGCATTTTGTTGTTTTAAAAAAAAATGTTATAATTTATTTTTGTTTATACTTACATGTATGGTTTATTACTTTGGTGTTTAATTAGTTTCATCTTCTTCTTTTTTAAAAACTTTTTTGTGATCTTTTTATCATGTTTTTAAGTGTATTACCACTATTATGTTTTTTTGTTTATTTCTCATTTTGTTTGGCTCAATATTAGTTTAAGAAGTATTTTTATTTTTTTTTCTGTCATTGTAAATTTTGTGTCTCGCCAAATCTTTTTTCTTTTTTTTTTACTTCTTCATTTGATTAATTCATTTTCTTAATCCAATTTTTCTTATCTACGTTTTTTTGCTTTGAAATTTTTTTTCTAAGTTTTTTTTTTTAAATTGGTTCCCGCTTGAAACTTCTCATATCTGTAAATTATGTATTTATATTATTTTTTTAAGCTTCCCATAATTCCTTTATCAATAACGTCATTGTCTTTTATTGTTCTTAAGCATGTTAAGTGTATATACCTCATCAATATAATTTACCAATTAATGTTGACAATCAGATATCGAGAAAGAATTTTAATATAATAGTTGTTCTTTATTATAGTTAGATAATTTGTTTCTTAGTTATAATTAGAAGGTAACTTTTTTTTTTTGGTAGGAGTGTTTTTTATTTGTTTATATAATATTTATTTTTCATTTTTTTCATATTGCATTTGTTAGTTCTGCATTTTGCTTTTGTTTTATTCTGGATAAAAATGATAAAGGGTTTGTGTTTTTCTCTTAGGATTCACGAAAAAAACTATTTGGTTTCGAAATCCCTAAGTTATATGTAATATATATATATATATATAGATTTCTTAAACATTGAGTTAGTTATAAGCGTAATGAGCTTATACAAACATAATGGCGCGAAGGCTTCCCAAAACATATGGTCTTAGAAATACAAACCCTAAACCATCTCTTCTTATGACGACCATTTTAGAAGATGACCTATGGACAAAGACGTGGGCTCAGCTTCTGCTATAGTAAACCCAGTCTAAATATTGTACTGATCCCATAAACACTATCCCAGTTTTATTTTTCATTTTAATTATGTGGAAAAAATTATAATTTCAGTTCATATATAGGAAAGTCCAATTTTTGTTTTTTCACGATAAACATTTACAAAAATTCAGTTTAGTTTTATTAATTTAAAAAAAAAGATCTAATTGCCTTCTCTACTAAGAGATATTTTTCTTTATTAAACCTAATATGACTCTTCAGCTTCTGTTTAATTTTGATAATCTTCCACACTTTCACTAAGTAACCGAGTAACAGAGTAAATACAGATTTTAATTCATAATTCTTGTTTGTGCTTTATTTTCGATGATTATAATTTAATTATATACACTTTATAAGATTATTAATATATGTAAAACTGTTTATGTTTTTTTGAGATTTTGGTTTACAATTTTTACAAAATATAAACTACTCTACATGACTCCTTCACTAATTGTTATAAAATTTATGTTGTTTGATCTATGTTTTCATTCAATAATTTTAACCACCGAGGAGCTATGAAGATAATAATAATAATTTATTTACTTTATTTCTATTACGACGAAGATGAACGATAATTTAATTTTTTAATTTATCAACTAATTATTTATGTCTTTTTGTTTATTTAATTTAATAATATTGCTTTTTTTTCATTTCAAACAAAGTAATGGATAGATTTGCAATAAAAAAATATTTTATCTTCACCTCCAAAAGATTTAGATGATCTACCATATGATCAGGCTTATCGGACAAAAATATCAGAATATCATCCAAATCAAAGAAGTGAGGTAATTCACAGTTATTTGTTTAGAGGTCCTTGTCAACCTCGTGGTCATATTTTTAAACAGAAACCGATTGAAGGCATAATGAGGTGATTTAACCCTGCTTGGTTTGATAATAATGAAAATTGGTTAAAGTATAGTGTGAAGAAATAAACAGTTTATTTTTTATTTTTTTGGTCTATATTGTTATCTGTTTAGAAATAATGCTATGAAGGGTGGACAAAATGATTCATTTACCATTGAAGATTTATCTAGTTGGAATAAGTTTAAAAGACTTGATCATGTGATAGGTCATAATAGTTTTTATAATAATGTAGTCATGAAATGTGAAAACTTGATAATAAGAGCAGTCTATCAAGCATGCTTTTCATAGTATTTGATTCGGTTGAATGTTTCAGTTGATGCTTCTCGATACTTATTGAGACAAGACTTACCTTTCTGTGGTCATGATGAGTCATAATTATCTGCTAATAGAGGAAACTTTGTGGAAATATTGAGATACACTACATAATAAAACGAAACTGTAAATAAGGTTTTGTAAGAAAATGCTCCTAGAGATAATCAGATGATGTCTCCAAAGATTCAATAAGATATTGTGCATTGTTTTGCTGAAAAACTTGTCAAATCTATTATTGAAGAAATCGACAATGATGTATTTGGTTTGTTGGTGGATCAGTCTGCTGATATTTCTGATAAAGAACAAATGGCGGTAGTTTTTCGTTTTTTTGGACAAAAGTGAGATAGTCAAAGAGAGATTTGTGAATACTACACATGTGAGCGAAACATCTTCAGTATCTTTGAAATCTGTTATTGATTATTTGTTTGTTAATTATGGATTGAGCATCAAAATGGTGAGAGGATAAGGATATGATGGAGCAAGTAGTATGAAGGGTGAATTCAATGGGTTAAGATCATTTATCTCTAGGGAAAGTACATCAGCATATTACACTTATTGATTTGCTCAATAACTTCAATTAGTTGTTGTGTTAGTTGCAAAAAACATTTTGATGTTGAAGATTTTTTCGATATGATTTCTCTGTTCTTTGTTGGTGAATGTGGTGGGAGCTTCATGCAAAAAGAAAAACATTGTACGAAAGAACTATAAGAAAGTGATTGAGGAAGAAATTAATAGAAATCAATATTGGAAGAGGGTTAAATCAAGAGGTAACTCTCCAAAGACCAGGAAATACTCAACGAGTTCTCACTAGCGTACTCTATTGCGTTTGATTGAGTTTTTTTCTTCTATCATCGAAGTGCTTGAGTATGTTCATAATGAAGGCGTAGAAGACTTAAAAAGACATCAAACATATGGTCTCATTAGATACTTTCATAGCTTTGATTTTGCATTATATTTGCAAATAATGATACATCTTTTGGGACTCAAAGATAGCTAATCTATAGCTCTACAAAAAAAGAGATCAAGATATTTTGAATGCTATGTCTTTGATAAAATTAACTAAGAGACAAGTGCAGAAGTTTAGGAATGATGGATTGAGTTCTCTCATGACAATTTTTTTTTCTTTGTGAGAAACATGATATTGAAAACGTTAAAATGGAAGAAAATTTTGTTGACTTAAGGAAACCAAGAAAAAAACCAGGAATAACAAATCTGCATCTTAAGAGATTGTGTCAGTTTTTAAAAAATAGAATGCAGTTGTCTTCAAAAATATCTATCTTGTGCATATGCAATCTTAGAGACCGTGTCAGCTTTATCATCTCAAAGTATGACTATGAGATATATTATTTTATGGCAGATAATCGGTGAAAACCTCACAAATTGCATCCAAGAACACCTCAGCCAAATCATGATCGGTCTTAATAGTCATGAGTCGTGAAGACAACAATAGTCCAGAAAGCTCTTCTGCACAATTCTCCTATATTGGTTTTTGTGCATCCTTTAATCCCCTAAAAAATATGCTCGCATCTTCAAATGGCTCCTCAAAAATGTTTTCATCAGATCCAGTGTATTGTATACTCATTTGAAGTGGGAGATAGCAAAGGTGTCAATCGCAGTTGGATCAGATATTAGCTCTCCAGAAGGAAGGCAGAAACACCTGATGGTATTGAAGGAGTTCCTGATTTGGGAGAGTCTGTGGAATAAGGTAGTGTTGTGATCACCCTCCTTTAGCCAATTGATCTTTGATTTTTCTTAAAGTAACTTTCCTATATTTTCCGCAGAAAGTACCATTTGTCATGAAGTTCCTTTTCTTGTTCAAATAGGAGGGGGAAGGATGAGAAAGAGTCTCGACCTGCACAACTTGTAACAAATGGTTAGCCTCTTTCACTCTCACTTGAATCTTGTTGAAATTCTCTATATTTAGTGTTTTTAATGCCTTTTTTTATGGTTTTAAGTTTCACACATAGATGAGTAAGAGTAGACGCATACCTACTGACCTGAGTCCAAGCATCCCCAATGGTGGGTAGGAAGTTGTGATGCTAGATGAGATAGTTAAAAAATTTAAAAGGCTTGGTGCTAGCTTTAGGTAGGTCGACAACAAAGTCAAGCAGGCAAGGAAAATGGTCTGAAATGTTTTGTGGAAGAAAAGTGGCAAGACTATAAGGATAGAGATTAACCAATGCTGGTTGATTAAAAGCATATCAAGCTTTTCTACAATTGGGGAGGAGGGGTTCTTATTGCTCTATGTAAATAGGGGGCCATTGTATCTGAGATCACATAAACCCAACTGAGATACAGTGTTCTTGAAGTCAAGCATATGGCGATCAAAGCTGTTGACTTAGGGGAGAGAGTGCTATGAGAAGTGGGAAATTTGGTGAAAATCACCCCTAAAAAATCTAGGGGCACATCTAATGAGAACGCAAGCTGAATGTTAAAGAGATCCACCCAGAGGTTCACTCTTTCCTCTTTGTTATTCGACGCATAGACGACAACAAAGATGAACCTTATACTGCTTGTAATACTTATTACACAGGTGAAAGCTTGCCAAGACTGATGGTGAGCAGTAAGAGTAGTCGGGGCCTTCCAGATAATCACGATCCTACGTCATAGATCAGAAACATGGTTCGAGGTAAACAACCAATCTCAACATATTTTAGACATAACATGGTTCAGTTGGAGTTCTTTGATATGAGTTTTCAAAAGACCACCAAAAATAGGCTAATGAAGATGAAAGCCATTTGCTGAAAGGCTAATGCTTATCCGGGTCATTTAGGCCACAAGAATTACAAAAGAAATATTTTAGTACTCATAGGAAAAATTGATGAGTCGCTCCTTGGAGTAGGAAGGATCCTTTAAAAGGAGTAACTAAAAAAGAATCAGAGAAGACTATGGATAAATGACCTTTTGGGTGAAGTGGTAACTGTTTAAATGAGTGAGTTTGGTATTTCGGGCCAGATAATATATTTGAGATTTATAAGGATCAAAAGAGGGAGAAGGCATGAATAGGGAAGGAGAAGAGGTATATAGTTCTGGAGGATGTTGGAGGGTGGTTTGTGTTTGAATGGTGAAGACCTTCTTTAAGAATATGTAATGACTGGGAGGGCAATCACCAAGCAGTGTTCTGAAGGTTAATAGGTAAGAACCAGGGTGTCAGGGTTGGGAGAAGGATTTACAAAGGCCAGGGAAGAACAATATTTAGACAAGAGGTCAGAAGTAACCTTAGGATTAGTAGTGGTGGCATGCATAGGGGATGGGGATATAGTGTCAGCAGTGGGGAATTAACCACAAGATCAGTAGCATTTGGCTGGTCAAAAGACCATTGCATAACATGGAACATTGAGGTACCAACATAACAAAGTCGCTTCTCTAAGATTTTTCTTCTAATGAACTCATTCGGAATTCTGACCAACATCGATCTGTTTTTGGGATTATTGTGTGATACGAGGATCACTCTCCCACGGATTGCACTTCGAAGTTGGACAGGATAAACTTTGAACTCAATTGAGCTACTAGCTCTCAAGAACTCAACAAAGTTGACAAAGCCCTATTAAATACTTCTGTTTGTCCATCAGTTTGCGGATGACAAGTAGTTGAAAACAACAACTTAGTACATAACTTAGACCAAAGAGTTTTCCATAAGTAACTCAAGAACTTAGTGTCCCTATCAGAAACAATTGTTCTAGGCATGCCATGAAAATGAATGATCTCTCTAAAGAACAAATCAGCAACGTGCAATGCATCATCAATTTTATGACATGGAATAAAATGAGCCATCTTAGAAAATCTATCTACAACCACAAAGATAGAATCCTTTCCTGTCCTAGTTCTAGGAAATCCAAGCACAAAATTCATAGATATGTCATTCCACGGATGAGTAGGAATAGGCAAGGCAGTATACATATCATTAGGCTGCACCTTGGACTTAGCCTGTTTACAAGTAACACACCTGCCACAGATCCTTTCAAAATCCCTTTGCAAATGCGGCCAATAGAAATGTTCTTGAACTACCTTCAGTGTCTTTGCTATCCCAAAATGCCCCATCAATCCTCCTCCATGAGCTTCCCTTATAAGCAATTCTCTCAAAGAACAGTTAGGAATGCATAAGCGATTTGCATAAAATAAGTAACCATCATTCCTATAGAACTTGCCACTTGCGGCTCTAGAACAAGGAAGAAATGGTTCTTGGAAGTCTAGATCAGACTCATATAACTCCTTAACTTGCTCAAATCCGAGAAACTTAGCATCCAGAGTAGAGATGAGTACATACCTTCGAGACAAAGCATCAGCCACAACATTTTCTTTACCTTTCTTATACCGAATGACATAGGGAAAGGTTTCAATGAATTCAATCCATCTGGCATGTCTTTTGTTGAGCTTGTGCTGTCCTTTCAAGTGCTTGAGTGTCTCATGATCAGTATGCACTACAAACTCCTTAGGCCAAAGATAATATTGCACCAATTCCAACTCCTGAGGCATCACACTCAATCTCAAAAGTTTTTAGGAAATCAGGCAAAACAAGAAGAGGCGCATTCGTAAGCTTCCCTTTCAAAGTTTGAAATGATTTGATGCGATCATGGATGGCACCAAGGATGGAGAGCTTGAACCAGAACCAGAAGCTGAGCTTAAGGCCGTGGAAGAGCATGGACCAGAAGGTGGGGAGCTTCAAGTTGAGGACGCTTTGCGAGTACCGACCGGAGCTATGACCAGGGCGCGGACCAGACAGCTTTCTCAAGCACTAAGTTCTTTACTTAGTTCTGCCAATGTTCAGTTCAACATTAAGGAGGAAGATGTGCAACACACGACTTTAGTAAGGTTCAAAGAAGATTCGGGAACCCCTTTCTAAAATCGACTTTTTAGTAAGGTTTCATGAAGATTTAGGTGGACCTTCCTAAATAGGTGATTCGGATAGCATCAAGAGGCCGCGTGTTCACATCTATTGAAGAGTCAGTCAACATGGAATCAATTCAGTCAAGTCTTTACTTCAATTAATGTAATGATTTCCGTGTTGTCTTGTCTTGTTTTCTGAAACACAAACACTATATATGTATTTCGGAAACCTTTGAATAAATAAGAAGTTAAGTTTGATCATTGCGATTGTCTTGGAGAGTGAATATCTGTTGTTCCTTGTGAACAAACCCCTGTTGCTTGGTGAGTCATATCCAAACAACAATCCCTCTTCGGTCGTCTAAGTGAGTCATATCTTAGGACTGCTGAGGTTTGGAATATCAAGGGCCTTCCGCATCCCTTGTGTGACCTAACGATCCATTCCTTTGTTCTTGAGAGCTAGTAGCTCAATTGAGTTCAAAGTCTATCCAGACCAACTTCAGAGTGTAATCCGTGGGAGGGAGTTGATCCCCGTATCAAGTTGTATCAAAGCCCACTTTGAAGTTTGGTATCTATTTCGATTCATCCTTCTCACCTCTTCATCTTCTTCAATCAAAAAAAAAAAGTTCTTATCTATCTATCTGTTCTCTGGGTGAGCCGCCTGATATTCGAAAAAAAAAAAAAAAGAGTACACAAACGAAAAGTGTTTAAGGAACCAGGAGAAATCGGTTTCAAGGGTTGGTCAATCATCCAGAACCAAAAATCTTGCAATCTGTCTATCTACCTCTTCATCTACTCGAGTTGTTTGGATAGATTCATTGGGTTTGACAGAATTTGTTCTATTGGAACTCTTGAGATTTCACTGTGAGAGATAAACACTTGTGAGGCAGAGGGTTTTGATTAACTCGTTTGTCTAAGTGTTTGCAGGAAAATCCTCCCAGGAGAACCGGCCGTTGAATAGTTTGGACCGGCCGTTGAAGAGTTTCTGTTGCTTTAACTTGTTTGTTCTTGTTTGTAGGAAAGATGTCCAATCCAAGTAATGATGAACAGGAGGACAACCAGAACGTTGGCCTTTCTAGAATACAAATGAGAGCTTTGATGGGAGAAATGAAAAGAATGATGAGATCAGAACTTGAGGAGATCAACGTTCGACTTGATCGAGTTCAAGAGGACACCCAAACTAGACCACCACCAGAGGAAGCAACCGGAAGGTCACGAACCAAACAAAGGCGTACCAGGACCAATGAAGAGTTATATGAACACTCCTCTAGTGACAGCCAAAGAAGGACAAGACGGCCTAGAGAGACCCGGGGAAGACAAGATGATAACCTAGGTGGCCTGAAGTTAAAAATCTCATCCTTCCATGGTAAAAACGATCCAGATGCTTACCTAGAGTGGGAGAAAAAGATAAAACTGGTCTTTGACTGCCAGAACTATTCCGAACTTAAAAAGGTAAGGTTGGCCGCAACTGAGTTCTATGGTTATGCTATTAACTGGTGGGATCAAATTGTGACCAACAGGAGGAGAACAAGTGAAAGACCCGTAGCCACATGGGATGAGATGATCACTCTCATGAGGAAGCGTTTTGTGCCCAGCCACTACAACCGAGACTTGCATCAGAGGCTAAGGAGATTAGTTCAAGGAACTAAGAGCGTTGAGGATTACTTCCAAGAGATGGAGACGCTAATGATCAAAGCAGATGCTGATGAAGATCTGGAGGCAACAATGGCTAGATTTCTAGGAGGACTCAACCGTGACATCCAAGACAGGTTGGAGATGCAAGAGTACGAGTGCCTAGAAGAGATGCTACACAAGGCGATCTTGGTTGAGCAGCAGGTTAAGAGAAAGAGTCTACCTAAGTCTACCTACACACCGGTTGCTAAACTTAGCTACCAAGACAAGGGTAAAGCTCTAACCAAACCTATTTCTGATTTTAAAACTAATCCATCTTCTAGTAGTGTCAAGGAAAAGGCAGAAGCTCCTACTGCACGAGCCAGGGATATGAGGTGTTTCAAATGCCAGGGGCTTGGACACTATGCTAAGGATTGTACCAACAAGAGAGTCATGATTGTTCTGGAGAACGGTGATATAGAATCTGAGGACGAGAAGCCGCAAACAGATTCTGAGGAAGAGCCAATAGACTATCCTGCTCAGGGGGAACTTATGGTTACTAGAAGGACATTGAGTGCACAACTCAAACCTAAGGAGCATGAGCAGAGAGAGAACCTCTTTCACACTAGATGCTATGTCAATGACAAAGTATGTAGCCTGATCGTGGATGGAGGCAGCTGTACCAACGTGGCTAGCGATACAATGGTTAAGAAACTCGGCTTGAGTAAGAGGAAACACCCTCGGCCATACTCTCTTCAGTGGCTTAATGAAACAGGAGAAATTAAGGTGAGCAACCAAATCCTAGTTCCAATCACCATTGGAAGATACAAGGATGAGATCCTTTGTGACGTTCTACATATGGAGGCCGGTCACATCCTTTTAGGAAGGCCTTGGCAATATGACAAAAGGGTCATACATGATGGGTACACAAACCGTCATACCTTTGAACACCAAGGGAAGAAGATTATGTTGGCACCACTGTCACCACAAGAGGTACATCAGGATCAAAAGCTTTTAAAGGAAAGAAGAGAACAAGCCAAACGAGATCAAGAATCCAAATCATCCAAGGAAAGCGAATCCAAATTAGTAAGGCATTCCGATTTCTTTGCTAAAACTAGTGAGATCAAGAAAGCTTTGTTTTCTGATCAACCAATGCTTTTGCTAGTTTTTAAAGAAACACTAATGTCTTCTTCTAACAATGCACTGGAGCTTCCAAGTGAGTTTAAATCTCTTTTGCAAGGTTTTAGGGATGTGTTTCCGGATGAAAACCCGAATGGTCTACCCCCAATCAGAGGCATTGAGCACCAGATTGATTTCATACCAGGCGCTTCTCTTCCAAACAGACCAGCATACAGGACCAATCCTGTTGAAACTAAAGAGCTGCAAAAACAAATCAATGAGCTCATGGAGAAAGGATACATCAGAGAAAGCATGAGTCCATGCGCAGTTCCAGTTCTCCTTGTGCCCAAGAAAGATGGCAGTTGGCATATGTGTGTGGATTGTAGAGCAATCAACAACATCACAGTTAAGTACAGACATCCCATCCCTAGATTAGATGATATGTTAGATGAACTTCATGGATCATGCATCTTTTCTAAAATTGATTTGAAAAGTGGATATCATCAAATTAGGATGAAGGAAGAGGATGAATGGAAAACCGCTTTCAAAACTAAGCTAGGGTTGTATGAATGGTTAGTTATGCTTTTTGGTTTAACCAATGCACCTAGTACTTTCATGAGGTTGATGAATCATGTCTTGGGAGCTTTCATAGGAATCTTTGTTGTAGTATACTTCGATGACATTCTTGTCTACAGAAAAACACTTAGTGAGCACATTGATCATCTAAAATCGGTTTTAGGAGTGCTTAGGAGGGAAAAGCTTTAAGCTAACTTGAAGAAATGCACTTTTGGGACAGATAATCTCGTGTTTTTGGGTTTTGTTTTGAGTGCAGATGACATTAAAGTGGATGAGGAAAAGGTTAAAGCTATTAGGGAATGGCCAAGTTCGAAAACCGTAGGAGAGGTCAGAAGCTTTCATGGCCTTGCGGGATTCTACAGAAGGTTTGTGAAGGACTTTAGCACAATAGCAGCCCCTCTTACCGAAGTCATCAAGAAGAATGTGGGATTCAAGTGGGAGCAAGCACAAGAAGAATCATTTCAAACTTTGAAAGGGAAGCTTACGAATGCACCTCTTCTTGTTTTGCCTGATTTCCTGAAAACTTTTGAGATTGAGTGTGATGCCTCAGGAGTTGGAATTGGTGCTGTCTTGATGCAGGATAGGAAACCAATTGCTTACTTCAGTGAGAAGCTAGGAGGAGCCACTCTCAATTACCCAATGTATGACAAGGAGCTTTATGCACTGGTGAGAGCTTTGCAAACTTGGCAACATTATCTATGGCCTAAGGAGTTCGTGGTGCATACTGATCATGAGACTCTCAAGCACTTGAAAGGACAGCACAAGCTCAACAAAAGACATGCCAGATGGATTGAATTCATTGAAACATTTCCCTATGTCATTCGGTACAAGAAAGATAAAGAAAATGTTGTGGCTGATGCTTTGTCTCGAAGGTATGTGCTAATAACTACTCTGGATGCTAAGTTTCTCGGATTTGAGTGAGTTAAGGAGTTATATGAGTCTGATCTAGACTTCAGAGAACCATTTCTTGCTTGTTCTAGAACCGCAAGTGGCAAGTTTTATAGGAATGATGGTTACCTGTTTTATGCATTCCTAACTGTTCTTTAAGAGAGTTACTTGTAATGGAAGCCCATGGAGGAGGATTGATGGGGCATTTTGGGATAGAAAAGACTATGAAGGTAGTGCAAGAACACTTCTTTTGGCCACATCTCCAAAGGGATGTTGAAAGGATCTGTGGCAGGTGTGTTACTTGTAAACAGTCTAAGTCCAAAGTGCAGCCTAATAGTATGTATACTCCCTTGCCTATTCCTACTCATCCGTGGAATGACATATCAATGGATTTTGTGCTTGGATTGCCTAGAACTAGGACAGGAAAGGATTCTATCTTTGTGGTTGTAGATAGATTTTCTAAGATGGCTCATTTTATTCCATGTCATAAGACTGATGATGCACAGCACGTTGCTGATTTGTTCTTTAGAAAGATCATTCGTTTGTGTGGCATGCCTAGAACAATTGTTTCTGATAGGGACACTAAGTTCTTGAGTTACTTCTGGAAAACTCTTTGGTCTATGTTGGGAACTAAGTTGTTGTTTTCAACTACTTGTCATCCGCAAACTGATGGACAAACAGAAGTAGTTAATAGGACTTTGTCAACTTTGTTGAGGGCTGTCATTAAAAAGAACCTTAGAACTTGGGAAGAGTGCTTACCACATGTTGAGTTTGCATATAATCATGCAGTTCATTCAGCTACAAAGTACTCTCCATTTGAGATTGTTTATAGTTTCAATCCTTTGACTCCTTTGGATTTAATCTCTTTGCCTTTGAGTGAAAGAACTAGTTTAGATGGCGAGAAGAAAGCTAAACTTGTTAAACAGATCCATGAGAAAGTAAGGATCAACATTGAGGAGAAGACTAAGCAGTATGCTAAGAAAGCCAACAAGGTCGACGCGAGCTAGTCTTTGATGTTGGAGATCAAGTTTGGGTTTACTTAAGGAAGGACCGATTTCCGGCTGAAATGAAGTCCAAACTTATGCCAAGGGTTGATGGACCATTCAAGATAGTCAAGCGGATCAAAAACAATGCCTATCAAGTTGATTTGCAAGGTAAGTATCAAGTTAGTTCAAGCTTTAATGTTTCTGACTTAATTCCTTTTGTGGCAGATGATCAAGATTGGAGGTCAAATCCTTCTCAACCGGGAGGGGATGATGCGATCATGGATGGCACCAAGGATGGAGAGCTTGAACCAGAACCAGAAGCTGAGCTTAAGGCCGTGGCAGAGTATGGACCAGAAGGTGGGGAGCTTCAAGTTGAGGACGCTTTGCGAGTACCGGCCGGAGCTATGACCAGGGCGCGGACCAGACAGCTCTCTCAAGCACTAAGTTCTTTACTTATTTCTGCCAATGTTCAGTTCAACCTTAAGGAGGAAGATGTGCAACACACGACTTTAGTAAGGTTCAAAGAAGATTCGGAAACCCCTTCCTAAAATCGACTTTTTAGTAAGGTTTCATGAAGATTTAGGTGGACCTTCCTAAATGGGCGATTCAGATAGCATCAAGAGGCCGCGTGTTCACATATGTTGAAGAGTCAGTCAACATGGAATCAATTCAGTCAAGTCTTTACTTCAATTAATGTAATGATTTCCGTGTTGTCTTGTCTTGTTTTCTGAAACACAAACACTATATATGTATTTCGGAAACCTTTGAATGAATAAGAGGGGCTGCTATTGTGCCGAAGTCCTTCACAAGCCTTCTGTAGAATCCTGAAAGGCCATGAAAACTTCTGACCTCTCCTACGGTTTTTGGACTTGGTCATTCTCTAATAGCTTTAACCTTTTCCTCATCCACTTTAATGCCATCTGCACTCAAAACAAAACCCAAAAACACGAGATTATCTGTCCCAAAAGTGCATTTCTTCAAGTTAGCATAGAGCTTTTCTTTCCTAAGCACTCCTAAAACCGATTCTAGATGATCAATGTGCTCACTAAGTGTTTTGCTGTAAACAAGTATGTCATCAAAATATACTACAACAAAAACTCCTATAAAAGCTCTCAAGACATGATTCATCAATCTCATGAAAGTACTAGGTGCATTGGTTAAACCAAAAGGCATAACTAACCATTCAAACAAACCTAGCTTAGTTTTGAAAGCGGTTTTCCACTCATCCCCTTCCTTCCACCTAATTTGATGATATCCACTTTTCACATCGATCTTAGAAAAGATGCATGATCCATGAAGTTCATCCAACATATCATCTAATCTAGGGATGGGATGTCTGTACTTAATTGTGATGTTGTTGATTGCTCTACAATCCACACACATACACCAACTGCCATCTTTCTTGGGCACAAGGAGAACTGGAACTGCGCATGGACTCATGCTTTCTCTGATGTATCCTTTCTCCATGAGCTCATTGATTTGTTTTTGCAGCTCTTTGTCTCAACAAGATTGGTCCTGTATGCTGGTCTGTTTGGAAGAGAAGCACCTGGTATGAAATCAATGTGGTGCTCAATGCCTATGATTGGAGGTAGACCATCCGGGTTTTCATCAGGAAACACATCCCTAAAACCTTGCAAAAGAGATTCAAAATCACTTGGAAGCTCCAGTGCATTGTTAGAAGAAGACATTAGTGTTTCTTTAAAAACTAGCAAAAGCATTGGTTGATTAGAAAACAAAGCTTTCTTGATCTCACTAGTTTTAGCAAACAAATTGGAATGCCTTACTTGCTTGGAATCGCTTTCCTTGGATGATTTTAATTCTTGATCTCGCTTGGCTTGTTCTCTTCTTTCCTTTAAAAGCTTTTGATCCTGATGTACCTCTTGTGATAACAGTGGTGCCAACATGATCTTATTCCCTTGATGTTCAAAGGTGTGGCGGTTGGTGTACCCATCATGTATGGCTCTTTTGTCATACTGCCAAGGCCTTCCCAAAAGAATGTGACCAGCCTCCATAGGAAGAACATCGCAAAGGATCTCATCCTTGTATCTTCCAATGGTGATTGGAACTAGGACTTGGTTGCTTACCTTCATCTCCCCGGTTTCATTAAGCCACTGAAGAGAATATGGCTGAAGGTGTTTCCTCATACTCAAGCTGAGTTTCTTAACCATTGTCTCGCTAGCCACGTTGGTACAACTGCCTCCATCTACAATCAGGCTACATACTTTGTCATTGACACAGCATCTAGTGTGAAAGAGGTTTTCTCTCTGCTCATGCTCCTTAGGTTTGAGTTGTGCACTCAGTGTCCTCCTGGTAACCAAAAGTTCCCCGTGAGCAAGAATAATCTATTCGCTCTTCCTCAGAATCTGTTTGCGGCTTCTCGTCCTCAGATTCTTTGTCACCGTTCTCTGGAACAATCATGACCTTCTTGTTGGTGCAGTCCTTAGCATAGTGTCCAAGCCCCTGGCATTTGAAGCACCTCATATCCCTGGCTCGTGCAATAGGAGCTTCCGCCTTTTCCTAGACACTACTAGAAGATGGATTAGTTTTAAAGTCAGAAATAGGTTTGATTAGAGCTTTACCCTTGTCTTGGTAGCTAGTCTTAGCAACCGGTGTATAAGTTGACTTAGGGAGATTCCTCCTCTTAACCTGCTGTTCAACCAAGATCGCCTTGTGTAGCATCTCTTCTAGACACTCATACTCTTGCATCTCCAACCTATCTTGGATGTCACGGTTGAGTCCTCCTTGAACTAACCTTCTAAGTCTCTGATGCAAATCCCGGTTGTAGTGGCTGGGCACAAATTGCTTCCTCATGAGAGTGACCATCTCATCCCATGTAGCTACGGGTCTTTCACCTGTTCTCCTCCTGTTGGTCACAATTTGATTCCACCAGTTAATAGCATAACCGTAGAACTCAGTTGTGGCCAACCTTACCTTTTTTAAGTTCAGAATAATTCTGGCAATCAAAAACTAGTTCGAGCTTTTTCTCCCACTCTAGGTAAGCATCTAGATCGTTTTTACCATGGAAGGACAGAATTTTTAACTTAAGGCTATCATCTTGTTTTCATCGGGTCTCTCTAGGCCGTCTGGTTCTTTTTTGGCTATCACTAGAGGAGTGTTCATAGAACTCTTCATTGGCTCTGGAACGCCTTTGTGCGGTTCGTGATCTACCAGAGTCTCCCTCAGGTGGTGGTCTGGTTTGGGTGTCCTCTTGGACCCGATCAAGTCTAGCGTTGATCTCCTCAAATTATGTCCTCATCATTCTTTTCATTTCTCTCATCAAGGCCCTCATTTGTATTTTAGAAAGGCCAGCGTTCTCATTGCCCTCCCGTTCATCATTACTTGAGTCGGACATCTTTCCTACATACAAGAACAAACAAGTCAAAGAAACAAAAACTCTTCAACGGCCGGTTCAAACTCTTCAACGGTCGGTTCTCCCTTGGATTTTCCTGCAAACACTTAAACAAACGAGTCAATTAAAATCCTCTGCCTCACAAGTGTTTATCCCTCGGTAAGATCTCAAGAGTTCCAATAGAACAAATCTGTCAAACCCAATGAATCTATCCAAACAACCAAAGTAGATGAACAGGTAGATAGATAAATTGCAAGAGTTTTGGTTCTGGATGATTAAGCAACCCTTGAAACCGATTTCTCCTGGTTCCCTAAACACTTTTCTTTGGTTTTTTTTCTCTTTTTTTTTTGAATATCAGGCGGCTCACCTAGAGAACAGATAGACAAAAAAGATTTTAGTTTTTTTTTTTTTTTGATTGACGAAGATGAAGAGGTGAGAAAGATGAATCGAAATAAAAACCAAACTTCAAAGTGGGCTCTGATACCACTTGATACGAGGATCACTCTCCCATGGATTGCACTTCGAAGTTGGACAGGATCAATTGAGCTACTAGCTCTCAAGAACAAAGGAATGGATCGTTAGGTCTCACAAGGGATGTGGAAGGCCCTTGAGATTCCAAACCTCAGCAGTCCTAAGATATGACTCACTTAGATGACCGAAGAGAGGGTTCTCAGTGCTATTTGTAGTTGACTTTACAGCTGCAGTGTCGGTGTTCAGGAGAGAAGAAGCTTTACAGGGGCAGAACAGTATAACTCTTGAAAGTAGGGATGGGATTTAAAACCGAACCGAACTTTCCGACTTTTCGGTTTTCGGTTCAAGTTCGGTTATGGGTGGTAAACCGATCGGCAGATTTATAAAATAAATTCAGTAATTGGTTTAGTTTGGTTATTGGTTAGTTCGGTTCGGTTCATTTTTTAAAAAAATAACCAATTTATACCGATTTATACCAAACTAAACCCAAATCATATTTATAATTTCAACCGAACTAACCGAATTTAACTGAAATAACCGAAATAAACCAAAATTTAACCCAAAAAAAATCCGTTCAATTCGGCATAATTTTTGTTAACCTAACTAACCGAGAACCAAACCGAACCGAACCTAATTTTTATTTGGTTCAATTCAGAACAAAATTATGCGAACCGAATGAACCGAAAACTGAACTACCCGAACCGAACTAACCGAACTCATAGCCCTACTTGAAAGTATTTTATATAATACCTTTTTCAACAATAGTCAGATTCTCAGATCCGGATGAGACATTAAGATCTAGAGCAGTGGCCTTCTCCGCAACGGAAGCAGGAATACCAGAAGAATCCATACCAGATCCATTATCTTCATTAACAGTCTCCTTTATCGGATAAATTTTCATTGAAGATAGCGGAGACTGAGCAGTAGAAGAAGCCGAAAGAGGCGGAAAGTGAACAAGGGAAGCAGCAAAAAGGGGGTTAGGAGGGTAAGGGGGTCAAGGGGGATGGGGCAGATGGCTCAAGCCGGTGGCACAGCTAGGAGAAAACCAGCGGTTTTCTTTCGAACTAATCTTGTTTATATTAGGAAAGACGATCTATTTCCCTACGAGAAGTATCATATAACATCAGATGTAGCCCAAACTAAGGTCTCGTACTATATCTCTTTGAAAAAAAAGTTTGAAACTTAATTATACCCAAATTAAAACTTCGAGATCTAATTACACATAATTATTGATTTTATCGATCTAAATTTTATATAGATACCAAACTACCTAAAACCAAATTAAATCAATACCAACCACCTAAAACTCTAAACCAATACCAATTTCATACAAATACACAGACTTACGTGTGTGTGTGTCTCTGTCTCTCCCCCTTATCTTCCTCTCTGGTCTAATCCTAATCTCAGTCACACACATTCTCTCTCTCTCCTTATCTCCCTCTATCCTCCAATCAAAATCTAAGTCACAAACATACATTACAAAGAACTTTATCTCTTTAGAAGTGGATCCACTATTACCTCTCTCAACACGATACCATTAGTTAAATACATTAAAATAAAAAGCGAAAAAAAAAAAAGAGATGATGCTCACTTGAGCATAGTACAAGAGCTGCTACAGTCATCAAATGTATGTTGATTAGATTTCTGACGCCTTCCACTGCCGCTCCGAGACCGTTGCATTTGGTGTTCTTCGCCGAAAGAGAGGGATCTTCCATAACATTAAACATATCATTCATATGCCAACATTTAGATACAAATTTTTTTATATATAGAATTGAGAGCATTATAATTCCTAAATCTCTATCAATTTATTTGTCTTATCCTCCACTATCTCTCTCTAGCCTTTTACAATAAAGAGAAGTTCCACTTTACTCATCATCCTCTGCGATCTCATCTTCCCAACGTCTCGAAAAATATACTCATTGGGCTGGTCACACCCAATGCCATATGGCCTTTCAGGTCGAGACCCAAGCTCAAATTTTCCATCTTAACCTCTCCGATAAGCTACTCGGTAGAATCAATGAAGCTTGTGGGATAAACCTTGATTGGAGCTGGTTTTGCCCTGGTCTAGCCGAGTGGCTGTTCGCAACTCACGCTTTCTCTGCTCTACAGTTAATTAACTCCTGCCCCGATGCTGGCATCCTACAAACCCATGACACCCAAACCCAGGAAACCCGATGACTCTCAAAAAGTGTTTTTGGCCCAAAACGTCAAAATGAATTGAAGAAAGTAGATCTGGAAAATATGATTTGGTTTAGGGATTTTATGATTGTAATTGGTTTAAATTTGGTTCAACATTATATTTAGATGGTTAATGATTGTTTGGTAAACAGTAAACCAAAGTTTGAGAGTTTTTAGATTTTGAACTATTATTTTGGGTAGATATAAGATTTTAATTTTTAACTCAGGTGTAAGTAGATATAGTACGAGATCTTAGTTTGGGTTACATCTGACGTTATATGATACTTCTCATGAGGAAATATATATATTTCTCATAAGATAGTTCATGTCGAGAATTGGCACCTTGCAAACTTTTGTTTTTTCTTCTTGTGAACCATTTGATAATAAATCTTGAATTTGTTTTTCTCTAAGAATTATTTTTCTTGTCAACTAGGGTGCATTATTTTGGGATGGAATATATAAATGTTTGCTATGAGAAAGGTGAGAGGAGAACTAAATTTGATTTCATTATATAAACTCATGATGATACTAATTAATATTTACTTCAAAGCAAAACCTTTCAAAGCTATATAGTGGTTGCCACAAATTAAATTAAATCTTTGATAGATAACTAAGTGATTGGACTTAAACAAACACGGCCTATTTATATTTACACACTAATATATTAAACTATAATTATTTAATATATATAAATTAATTAAAACTTATCTTAAAACTTGTTTTGTTAATAATACAGTATGTGCATTGTAAAACTAATCCATTATCTAACATTCTAAGTAAATAGATATACTAAATTTTATAATTTTTTTGGTGATTTTTTAGTGGCCACATTAAAAAATATGAAATATATAATTTAGAATCTATGACCATATATATTGACAAATATTGGCATTATAAATAAATATAAAGTGATATAATTAAATTATTTAGAATTAATGTTGATATATATTATTAATTAATAATAAAGTTAAAAATTATTAGCTTTTTTAAAAAAAACTCTTCAAAAACTAAACATATACATATTATATATAATGATATAATCATTTTTTATAACTATGACGGGAACGAAATTTCATAGCAACACTAAAGAACTTAGCTAAGTCAATTCTATTATTATGTTATTGTTATGTGTGTGACAGATTAGTGGGGCATATACACTGTCACTATTTGGCAACATAAATATATGTAGTTATCTGTTGCTAGATTGAAAATTATTGGTGACAACATATCTCTAGCTAGTATGTAGCTGTTTAGCTACAGAACACCTACAAAATCAGTTTTTAGCTATATAGCTACATATTGCTACAAATTTGCCCTTGATTTGGATACAAAAGCAACACTATTTGTTCCCTCGCTATCCTTCGCCAACTGTGTAGCTAATATTCTTAACTATGGAATTGTCTTCGCCAATCCCAGCTAATTCACTAAATTCTTGTACTGCAATTGTAATTTTTTTTTCGAACTTAAATGTATCAATTATTACATTTTCCTTCTCTCCTTCCATTGCTTCCTTCTCTACTTCTTTATCAATGCTACTTTCTGCTCATTTGGTATTCAAGGCTTCTTTAATAGTTTTTTCCATAAAGCCACACCTCTCTTGTCATTCAATTCAAATATAATTGTACTTAATATTACCTAGTGTGACTTTTTAGTTTTTGAATTTAAAATCACCAATTTTTATATTTTTCTTCTCTCCTTTTTCTCATGCTTCCTTCTCTCCTTCCTTATCAACACCACCTTTTAATCATTTGGTAGACAAGACTTCTTCAATAACATGTTCCACAGAAGCATCCCTTTCCTTTTTCTTGCAATTCACATAAAGATGTACTTAGTATTATGAAATGTGACTTTTTGTTTTTGAATATAAAAATACCAAGTGTTACCTTTTCCTTTTCTCCTTCATTCTTTCCTTCTTCTGCTTCCTTCTCTTTTTGTTCCTCTGCTTCGTTCTCTCCTTCCTTCTCTGTTTATTCTGCATCCATGCCATCAAAAGACTGATAATTCAGGCCGTCAAACGATCTCCTAAAATTTAATGTATTCTTCACATAAGCTTCCACCAATGTAGTTTTTATCCAAGCCGACAAACTCGTCATCAAACTTTTCATTTAGTTTCTTGTACCCTTCCTCCATGGTTTTCTTGAACCATTTTTTCATCAAATTTCAAACAAAGAATTCTTTGGAGGGATGGCTGTATTTTCCTCACCAACATTCTTGTTCTCTTCCTCATTTTCAGTTTTTTTCCACGGGAAGCCACATCTTGGATGTACGTTTCTTCGAACCATATCGGCTTTTCTTCTGTGATAAGACGTTGCATCCAACCGTCAACAATGACGTCATCGACATCATCGACATCATGGGCATCCTCTTCTTCCATGATCTTTTCCAAATTAGATTGTGCAGCATCGGAAGGGATCAATATTCTTTGATGTTATGTCAATATAAAGGAGTACAGTTTAACCACAATCAAATCATTATAATGAATATGGAAAAGATAACTAGTTTAGATTAATATGATTTCTAACTTTGATTGTACCAAATACTTCATATATTATTTAAAAAGAAAATCATGTCATAGCATTTGGTTTGAGCTTTGTCTTGCACATCCTATGATATTTTTGCGCCCACAAAATCTTCTCGGATTTTTCTCTTTAATTATGGAATTGGCTCAAATTTAAGAACCTGCACATCACATATATTATTAAGAGTTAGAAAATATATTAAATGATAATAATTAGGAATATTGATATTAATAGAGAATATTTATATTTATGTCCAAAGAAGTACATAAATTTGGAAACATGAATCTAGCTTTCCTGACAATCCCACCAAAATGATCTATTGCATGCTTGATGTCTCTTATATTCTAATCAAGTGACAATTTTCTCCAATAAAATGTCTTACACATCTCAAGATTATCCATCGCTCTTATAAAACATGACTACACAAAGGGTGCTCCTTTTCTAGTCTTTATCTTCCCTGTAAGTATGCTCAATAAGAAGTAGAAGACACACATCTTCAACCTCTCTTGACTTGTTTTCATTTTCAGCAGTTTTTCTTCCACATCTCCAAATGCTATTCCTGCTCATTTGGGAAAATGCCTTCCTGTGAAGCCTAAACCGCCAAGTGTTCATAGTTTTTTTTTTGGAGATCTATGAGAGTTTAATCTAGACACTATGGTATGGTCTCTGATAGAATATCGAATGGGAAAACCATTCATATCGAACAAAGCTTCTCTTCTCTTCTCAGTAACACCGTTCGAAGCAGGAGCATCCCCATGCCCATAACTTTGTGGTTTTTGTTCAGATACATGTGGAAGAAGTGTTTGAAATGCAGATGAGTCGTAAACCATCTCATCTCGTCTTTTTAAGCTTCAAACTATTTAGTGTCTTCACCAACTTTGTGATTCATAATTTCCGGACATAGAAAATCAAATAGTTTTACTAAGTTCTATCTTGTTGTTCAAAAACAAAAAAAAATCGAACTACATACCGTTGCATGCGCAAGAAGTGGTTTGCTCATGCTTTGGCTGCTATCTTCTCTGTTTCTCCTTTCTCATTGTGGATTCTGAGAATCTATAACTTTCCGTATAATCCTAACCCGTGAAAGTTTGCTCTGATCTGGTCCAGTCTCATCTCCTATTATATGATGCACTCTTTGTATGAGCCATTGCAATTTCTAGGGAATATTGATTCGATTAGTGCATGAAAAAAGAAGACTCTTACAATAAAACAATACAATTCTGAGATTAAATCGATAACCTAAAGCCCATTTCAACATACTTTCTTTCGATTTGCTTAAATCTTAATCCGATTGCTCAGTTTTTCTTAGATTTTCCCTGTTTATCTCGAAATCGAAATGAGGGAATATATCGATTTCAAAATTTAGTGGAGGTTTATGGGAAATAGATGTTTTTTTTTAATTTAGGTTTGCTTGTGCTATTTTAATCAAATTCGCTATGTGTCGGATCTAGTTAATCGGGTCGAATCCGATAATTAGTTGGTTAAACTGTAATTTGTGTAACTCTTGATGAATATAAATGTCATTAACCAATTTTTCTATTTAAAATAAAAATGAAAAAGTTGTGCTTTATGTTGTAAAAGTCATAAAATAATGTGTACACCAAAGTCAGAAAAATACGAAAGAATCGCGTATAATAACTGTGTAGAGCCCACTGTCACTATGTATGCACTGTAATATTTATTTTTTACTTCTATATAAACGAACGAACGAATTCGTTCTAAACAAAATTCACAATAGAATCTTCACATAATATAATAAAATCCCTTTCTCTCTCGCCTCTTCTTTTGTTCTCAGTATCCCAAATTATGTGGATATAAAATCACCCTTATTTATATTTATCTATCTTATAAATTAAACTAATTATTATAACATATTATCAGCACAATCACTCTATGATATATCTATATATATTTAACATGTATATATTTAATATATATATTCTATTATAATGGCTGATATACCCACATGTATAATATACTATTTTATAGTGGTTGTTTAATGCATCACTATTTACTTAATATTATAGTAGGTGGTTTGTCGCCTCATTATTAATTTATAGAAATTATATCATGGCTGCTAAATGCACCATAATTATTTACTTACTATTAGTATTATAATGGACGGCTCAACCGCTGTATAATTTATTTATTGTTCTAACGTGGATGACTTTGTCACCATGATATTATGACCATATATCTGTTTATATTTTAATTATTATAAATGGTGGTTTGGCCACCTGTATAAATTTTATGTCTGAAAATTAATTGTTGTAAATGGAGGCTTGACCACCTGTACAAATTTTATGTCTGAAAATTAATAAATTTAATTGATTGCTATGAAAAATTATATTACAATGGATTTTAATTATTTTTAACATTTTTTCTCACCAATGGTCACAAAGAAAATTTTCAAAATTTTTATATTTTCAAACGGTTATGAAGAGTGTTTTCAATCTATAAATACACTTATCTTTCTTTCATTCACTTAACTCAACGATTTCATCTCCTCTCGATTATTTATCAAATAATTTTCTTTAAATTTTCATTTTGTAAGAAAATGATTAGTTTATTATTGATTTTAAGTGTGGTTGTAATCTTTGCTTCGATTTATGGTCTCTCCATTGAAGAGTTTACTCCTAAAAAGATCACCTATTGCATTACTTTTTAATGGATTATTTTTCTTTGTAATCGTTTGTATTATTCATGTAAAGAATTCATTTTAATATAAAATAATATTATCGTATTAATAAAAATTTCATGATTTATGTTTTAGAAAATTAAATGGTAACTATCGAGAAGCTTAAGTTCCCAGCTTTCAAAATAACTGGATCAAACTAAATAGTATGGATAACCAATGTCGAACTTTATCTAAAGATGAAAAATGTTAGCCAACACTATCAAAAGTAGAAATATAAATTGTCTGATGAAAATAAAGCATAAACGATAATTTTCTAAGGCAACATCTAAATAAAAATGTCATGCATGACTATTCACACATAAAAGACCCAGCATAATTTTGGCAAGTTCTAAAAGAAAAGTTTGACAACTACAGGAAAGTAAATCTCCCGCATGCTCTAGAAGAGTGGAAGAACCTGAGGTTTCAAGATTTTCAAAAGGTTGAAAATTATAACCCTCCTATGTTGAGGATAGTTTCACAATTAAAATTTTGTGATTATCCTGTTACAAAAGCATAAATGCTTAAGAAGACATACCTCACTTTCCATAAAGAGCAGCATGTCTTGCAACAAATATATAAAAATGTGGGTACACAAAGTTTCCTGAATTGATAGTGACGCTCATTCTTGCAGAGAAGAATAATGAGCTTCTCATAAAAAATCACAATTCCTGACTTACGGTAGCCAAAACATTTCCTGAAGGGAATGTTACGGCCGTGAAAAATTCAGAAAGAAAATTTCAAACCTATCGGGGTCGTGGCCGTCGATTTAATCACGAACGTGGAAAAACTTACAATCCAAAGGGGATGTGATCTAAAAAATGTGTCCGATCTGACTAACATCCCAAGGGGAAAGAAACCCAAGTGGATATCATCCAGAAGTGTGAGAGTGTATGTTACAGATGTGATCCAAAGGACATTGGTCTCGTACATGCCATACATCTCCACATCTTTGTAAGTTATACCAAGAATTCATGAAAGACAAACGAAAAGAGGTTAACCTCACAAAGCATTTTGAGGGTATATCGTACCTCGATTCTCCGGACTTTGCAAATGATTTCGACGAGAACGCTCTTACGAAGAACTGAAATGTTTGTAGTGAGACTGCTGAATAGTCTCCAGAAAGACCATGTATAATTTTTGTGTTTTCAGTTTTATCTAATAAGTTGCTTTTTACAACAAACTAATGTATAATTGTTACGTTTTCAGTTTTTACAACAAACTAATGTATAATTATTGTGCATCTCTTTCTATAAATGAGCTTTACTCTCTCTTTATTGATGTTTATATCAATTACAAAGTTAGATCACAATACAGATGAAACAAAATCCAAGAAAATAATTTCATAAATTTGCATACCAGATAGTTGAACAACCCAAACTATTCTGAGACAAAAATATATTTTCTAATATAAAATCAACAAGAATAATTGTCAATATAATATCGAGTCTTGCAGACTTGATTGAATGAACTAGTAAAACCAACTTTACATTACCTAATGGAACAAAATTTTCCATAAATGATGTTTTGTATTCTCCAAATTCTAAAAAGAATTTGTTGAGTTTTAAAGGCATATACTTTCAAGAATATGGTACTCAGTCTACAACTGAGAATGAAATGAAATATATGTATGTATCTTCTGATAAATCTTGTCAAATGCATATATTGGAAAAATTACCATAACTCCCTTCTGGTTTATACCATACTTATATAGATGCAATCAAATTAAATCTCACGATTAAAAAAAATCCAGAAGATTTCACAATATGGCATGATAGCCTTGGACACCCAGACACCATAATGATGCAAAAAGTCATAAAGAGCTCACATGGCCATTCACTGAAAATCCAGGAGATATATTAGGGGAATAAAATGACATGTGCAGCATGTTCTCTTGGAAAGTTGATTATAAAGCCATCACCAACTAAAATTTATAAAGAATCACCCAAATTTCTTTAACGAATTCAAGGCGATATTTGTGGACCAATACATGTACAATGTGGATCATTCCACTATTTTATGGTAATAATTGATTCATCCAGTGGATGGTCACACTTTTATATATTATCATCTCGAAATATGACATTTGCAATATTTATAACTTAGATAATCAAACTGTGAACTCAGTTATGTTTATCCCATTAAAAGAGCTATATTAGACAACGCTGGCGAATTCACATCCGAAACGTTTAATGATTATTGTACGGTAACTGAACTGAAGTTGAACATTATGTAGCTCATGTTCATACACAGTATGGTTTGGTTGAATCATTAACTAAAAATCTGCAATTGGTTGCAAGACCATTGATCTTTAGATCAAAACTTCAAACCTCTGTATGGGGACATGCTATTTTGCATGCAGAATCACTCATTCGGATAAGACCAAGTGCATACCACAAGTATTCTCAACTACAATTAACATTTGGTCGAGAACCAAATATCTCTCATCTTAGAATCTGTGTTTGTGCGGTGTATGGGCCTAGCACCACCACAATGTCCAAATATGGGATCAAAGAGAAGGTTGAGAATATATATTGGTTGTGATTCTTCATCAGTTATACGATACCTAGGACCACAAGCTGGTGATGTTTTTACGGCACATTTTGCCGATTAAAATTTTGGAGAGAAAGTATTTCGAACTCTAAGGGGAGAAGCTAAGCAAGTAGGAAAATATATCAAATGGAGTGTACCATCCTTGTTACACCTTGATCATCCTACTTAAGAGTCAAAACTAGAAGTTCGACGAATTATGCATTTGCAAAGTATAACAAATCAGCTACCATATGCATTTGCAGACACCAAAAAGATAACTACATCTCATATACCAGCTGCAAATACTCCTGCTCGTATTGAATACCACATGAACATGGAAGAACATATAATATATGTGAGTCTAAAACACGTCTGAAGCGTGGTAAACCCGTTGGCTCTAAAAATAAAAATCCTAGAAAATAAAAGCAAGCTGAGATGCATAACATACCCAAAATAGTTTAAATTATTTTGGAGGAAACAAATGATGAGACTACTAAAAAAGTAGCATCAAGAGCCAGAAGAAAACCGTTAGATTTTTATCAACTACATCCATAATAGAAAGATATGGAAAAGAAATAAAAAAAGATGTTGTTGACGATGCTTTCTCATACCTTGTATCGAAAGAAATAAATGAGAAATTCGAAGATCCAAAACTAAATTCTGTATATGAATGTCAACAGAGACATGACTGAAAAAAATGGAAAGATGCACTACAAGTTGAACTGGATTCACTTAATAAACGAGAAGTATACGGATCTATCGTACTCACACCTTCAGATGTGAGACCAGTTGGATACAAATGAGTTTTCTTGCAGAAAAGAAATGAGAAAAATGAGATTATGAGATATAAAGCTCGGCTTGTGGCTCAAAGATTTTCTCAAATAGATGGAATAAATAATGAAGGAACATTTTCTCCTGTTATGGATGCAATCACGTTTAGATTCCTGATGAGTCTAGATGTTGATGAAAATCTAGAGATGCAACTTATGGATATCGTTACAGCATACTTATATGGATCATTAGATTCTGATGTCTACATGAGAGTTCCTGATGGGTTTAAGATGCCAGTAGCATTAAAATCTAAACCAAAAGAATTATGTGTAATCAAATTGCAAATATCATTATATGGGTTAAAACAATCTGGACGTATGTAGTACAATCGTCTCAGTGAGTATTTAACGAAAGAAGCATATATAAATGATCATATATGCCCATGTGTTTTCATCAAGAAACACAACATCTGGATTTGTGATAATCGCGATATATGTTGATGCTTTAAATATTATCAGAATTTATGAAAAGATACAGAAAACATCAAATTATTTAAGAGGATAATTTTAATGAAGATCTCGGACAAACAAAATATTGCCTTGACCTACAAACTGAGCATTCTCAAATGGTATATTTCTGCTCAATCCACATATACCAAAAGAGTGTTAAAACACTTTAACATGGACAAAGCAACTCCGCTCAATACTCATATATGGTCGTTAAATCACTCAATGTTGAAAATGATCCATTATGATCACATGAGGAAAACGAAGAGATACTTGGTCCTGAAGTACCATATGTAAGAGCATTCAGAGCCCTTATATACCTTGCAAATTGTACATGACTTGATATATCATTTGTTGTTAACTTTTTGGCAAGATTCAGTTTATTCCCTATACGAAGATCTTGGAATGGGATTAAACATATCTTCTACCTTCAAGGGACTATTGACTTATGTTTGTTTTATCCTAAAAGTTCAAATAAAGCCCGATCACAAACGGGATATGTTTTCACGAGTGGAGGCACCACTATATCCTGGCATTCTCAGAAACAGACACTTGTGGCTACTTCCTCGAATCATGCTGAGCTCATTGCACTCCAATAAGCAAGTAGAGAGTGTGTCTCGTTAAGGTCAATAAGTCGACACATCCAATCAAGCAGTGGGATTCACAGAAATACGGAGCCAATTATCTTAAACGAAATGTTGCATGTGTTGCTTAAACGAAAGAATGATATATCAAAAGTGGCAAGACTAAACATATACATCCGAAATTCTTCTCATATACTAAGGAGCTCGAGAAGAATAAAGAGATTGAAGTGAGATATTTTCGATCATGCGACAATGCGGTTGATCTTTTCATAAAATCATTATCCACCACTATGTTCAAGAAGCATATATATAACATTGGAATGCATCATCAACAAGATCTATGAGATGACATCATTCGAGGGGGAGCTTGTGGAGTTGTACTATTTTTACCTTATTATGATTTTTCCCATTTGGTTTTCCTAGAGAGGCTTTTAACGAGACATCAAAAACGCAACTTATGATAATAAAACTGGTCTCAAAGGGGAGTGTTGTAACAATCATAAAACAATGCGCACACCAAAATTTAAAAAAATACGAATAAATCACATATAATTCACTGTGTGTAGCATACTGTCACGATGCATACACAATAATATTTAGTTTTCATTTTTATATAAATAAACGTTTGAAACACAATTCTTAATACAATATTCATATAACTTAATAAAATTCCTTTCTTTCTAACCTCTTCTTTTATTCTCAGTAATTTTAATTATGCAATTATAAAATTTTCGCCTTTATTTATGTTTATCTATCATATAAATTACACTTTAGAAGGAAAGCAGTAGAGAATGTCTTTGGAGATGGAAGGACATTTGAGCTATTGTTACTTAAAACCCCGCCAATGCTCTTGAATAGTCTATTAAAATCCCGCACACAAAGATGACCCTTGATTGCTCGAGAAATCCAAATTCATGTTAACCAATTTCAGAATTTCTCCAACAATAATGGAATGGCAAGAAAATCAATTCTCAAACTCGCCAGTGATCTCTCTTTCACAAACTCTTCACCATTCTCAAATCTTCTGGATTCATGCATCAGATCCAAATCATCACCAAATGATGTCCGTAGTGTCCATGCTTCCATCATCAAATCCCCTTTCTTCAACGAAGTCTACATACATAATCGTGTCATCGATGCCTATGCGAAATCTGGGTCACTCGACGATGCACGCAAAGTGTTCGACAAAATGCCTCAACGAAACGTTTACACTTGGAACACTTTCGTGACGGCTTTGTCCAAGTTAGGGTTTTTGGATGAAGCTGTTTCTCTGTTTCGTTCAATGCCTGAGCGTGACCAATGTACTTGGAACTCGATGGTCTCGGGGTTTGCACAGCGTGATAGGTGTGAAGAGGCTTTGGATTACCTTGCTATGATGCATAAAGAAGGCTTTTTGCTGAATGAATATGCTTGTGCTAGTGGTCTCAGTGCTTGCTCTAGTTTAAATGATATGAACAGAGGTGTACAGATACATTCTTTGATTGCGAAATCGCCTGGTTTGTTGTCAGATGTTCATATAGGTTCTGCTCTTGTTGACATGTATTCCAAATGTGGAGACGTGGATGATGCTCAGCAGGTTTTTGATGAGATGGGTCATAGAAATGTTGTCACTTGGAATAGTTTGATTACTTGTTATGAACAAAACGGTCCTGTGGTGGAAGCTCTCAATGTATTTCATTTGATGTTAAGAGCTAGTGTTGAGGCAGATGAGGTTACATTAGCAAGTGTGATTAGTGCATGCGCTAGCTTGTCGGCGATTAAGGTTGGCCGGGAAGTTCACGGTCGTGTTGCTAAAGACAAGAAGTTAAGGAATGATATAATTCTAAGCAATGCTTTTGTGGATATGTATGCAAAGTGTGGGAGAATAAAAGAAGCTAGGTTCATATTTGACAGCTTGCCTATAAGAAGCGTCATCGCAGAAACCTCTATGATCAGTGGGTACGCAATGGCTGCGAGCACTAAGGCGGCTAGACTAATGTTCACCAAGATGACTGAGAGGAATGTTGTTTCATGGAATGCGCTTATTGCTGGCTATACGCAAAACGGGGAGAACGAAGAAGCTCTTAATCTCTTTTGTCTCTTAAAGAGGGAATCAGTATGTCCAACCCACTATACCTTTGCGAATATTCTCAAGGCATGTGCAGATCTTGCAGAGTTACATCTCGGGATGCAGGCTCATGTGCATGTGTTGAAACATGGGTTTAAGTTTCAATCTGGTGAAGAAGCTGATATATTTGTTGGCAATTCTTTGATAGATATGTATGTAAAATGTGGCTGTGTAGAAGATGGTTATCTTGTGTTTAGGAAGATGATGGAAAGAGATCGCGTCTCTTGGAACGCAATGATTATTGGATTCGCGCAAAATGGTTATGGAAATGAGGCTCTTGATTTGTTCAGAGAGATGCTTGGTTCTGGAGAAAAACCAGATCACATTACCATGATTGGTGTTCTGTCTGCGTGCGGACATGCTGGATTAGTTGACGAAGGGCGACATTACTTTTCTTCCATGACCAAAGATTTCGGCGTGGCTCCGCATAGAGATCACTATACGTGCATGGTCGATTTACTCGGCCGAGCTGGATTTTTTGAAGAAGCAAAGAGCATGATTGAGGAGATGCCAGTGCAACCCGATTCTGTTATATGGGGTTCTTTGCTTGCTGCTTGTAAAGTTCATAGGAACATCACGTTAGGAAAATACGTTGCGGAGAAGCTTCTAGAAGTAGAGGCGTCAAATTCAGGACCGTATGTTCTTCTTTCTAACATGTACGCTGAGCTCGGACAATGGGAGGATGTGATGAACGTACGAAAGTCGATGAGGAAAGAAGGAGTCACAAAGCAGCCTGGGTTTAGTTGGATAGAGATACAAGGTCACGCTCATGTTTTCATGGTTAAAGATAAAAGACATCCTTGTAAAAAGCAGATACACTCACTTCTTGATATACTAGCAGCAGAGACGAGACAGGAACAAGATCATGCGGAAACAGGATCATTCTCGTCTAAGGAAACGGTTTATTCATCTAGTCTTCTTTGGGACAATGCCTTGTAAGTCCCTTTGCTGGATATGTTATTTGTTGTTGAGAATCTTTTTTTTTTCCTTGAAAACTTAAGGAAATAGAAATATGTAGTTTATTGGAGATGATAGAATCAATGGAATATTCATTTTGCAGAAACATCACTTTATTTCACATCTTCAGCTGCTGTACGAAGTAAATAATTGAACATTTGAACAAACTTGTTATTTGATGATTTGCGTAAGAGAACTTAATGTAACCACATGTATCAAACAAGAGTGCTCTTGAAACTTCTCTGTGAACATCTACACCTCAGAATCACATAGGAAATGAACCTGTAGAGCAAGACAAAACATAGCATGATCACAACATTTCTCCATCTGTTTTCTTCTCCATACCTTTCTTCTCTTAGTAGATCCTCCTCAGTCATCAAGCATTTCCCGAATCCATACTCCAAACACTTGCTTGACTTGGAGAACTCGTTTATCAGAAAGCCTTCAAAAGGGTACTTGAACAAAGAGATGTAGTGCATGAAAATCCAGTAACCAGGGATCTCGTGCTTCGATATGAAGTAGCCGGAGAACAGAAAGAAGGAACCCATCACACCCGAAATCACCGAGTTCCCAACAATGAAATTAGGAACCAGTGCACTAAAGCACACAACCACTGAGTTTGCTGTGTAAAGGATCAACCAAATTAGTAGTAAGAAGTGCAGAAACGCCATGAAGTTAGGGTTCAGTCCCACGAGCCAGTACACTGGGATAGAGAATAGAATAGCTAGGATGAGAAGAAATGGCAAGTAAACAAGTCCATTAGCGACGGCATATGAAGAGACTCTGTAGCTTCCACTTGAGGTCTCCTTCATCAGAATCTCTCTTTCTTGCAGAAATATAGGGAGTGCCTCTATTGTAGAAGTTAGCAGGAAAGTCAATATGAATGCAAAGAGGCCGACTCTTTCTCGTGCGCCTTTCAAATCGTCTTTAAGATTGTGGAAAATCAGACCTAGAACAATTCCTGAACCTAACATCTGAACCGTCCTGCACGCAAAAAGCTCCTTGGTTCTGAAAATGTTCTTGGAGAATCTATGAGTGAGTATCATAGTTTCTCCTAGTCTCGAATTTGCGAAATCTCTGGTGAACTCTGCACCTATGCTCATCGTTTCTACATCAGCAACCTTTGATTGTTGAAACAGCTGTTGTAGTGTGAAATTGCCACTTCTGCTCTCCCCTTGACTATCCTCTGATCTCTTCTCTTGCGATGTCGTCTGTGATGTTAGGACATGAGCTACTCTTGTGCTTTGCTGTTGCCTTTGGTGCTTAGTGATGGCTTCGATTGACTCAATGGCGAATTCAACGATGTTTACATGAAGAGGAGGCTCCAAACCATTTGACCTTAAGTACGCGCCAAGCTGATCAACAGAGCCTTGGTTCAAGGTCGAGCCATTAGCCAACAAAAGAACAGAATTGAACAGTTTGACTATACGAAAACCAGGTTGGTGAATACTCAGAATTATGGTCCGGCCACGTGTTTCAGCCATGAGCTTGAGCATGTCTATGATCTGCAAAGCCGAAGTACTATCAAGACCAGAGGTTGGCTCATCAAGAATGAGAACTTTGGGATCATGAATAACTTCAACTCCTATAGAGACACGGCGTCTCTCTCCACCTGATATCCCTCTGACGCTATCATCGCCAACACGAGCCGTAGCTACAGCTTCAAGGCCAAGCTCACACACCAATGACTTAACTCGTGATCTCAGTTCCTCTGCAGGGAGCTTCAAACGCAGCTTGGCACTAAACAGAAGGGTTTCCTCCACTGTAAGCAGAGGAAACAGAGTGTCCTTCTGAGTGACATAACCAGAGATTTTCTTGAAATTGGCTCTATTAACCGGTCTCTGATTGAAAAAGACCGATCCGGTTTGAGGGATGACTCTAGCAGCTAGAATTTCAAGCAAAGAAGACTTCCCTGCACCACTTGGACCAACAATGGCGAGAATCTCCCAAGGTTTGGCTCTGCAGGTCACACCTTTAAGTACATGCTTGACTTTGTTGCAGGTTCCATTCTCGAGCTCTTCTGCTTTAACCGGCTGGTCAACTTCAGGCACCGGTTTCCTTGTAAAGATTCCGAAAGGATTGACATTAATCTTCCGTTCAAAGATTTTGTAGTCAACATCTAAAGCTTCGATCTCACATCCTTCCTTCTCCATTGATGAAGGTTTTGCTCTCTCTCTTTCTCTTTCTCTTTCACTTTTTCTGTAACTCCCCTATGCTTCAGAAAAAGGACAAGTGATAGTACAATACCAGTTATTTGTCTTATGTAGTTTTTCTTTTAATTGTATTATTACCATTATATACTTGTAATAAGTATTGTATTGGACCTATTGGTCATATGGTTCAAAAGACTTAAGGAGACAGCTTGGTTTTCTGTAGCTTCTATTGGATTTAAGTGAAGTTTAAGTTTTGGTTCACGGGCCATTTGTTTTCTTATATCATAGAGAGAGAAAGAGAGAGGTTCACATGCAATTGTTCTTCTCACTTCGCTGTAACTTTCCCAAGAAATGAAGCGTCACGTGTTGCTTAACGCAAATTTTCATTTCCTCTTTTCATTTGTGTCCAATCTTTTTATTTGTAATAATTTAAAATTTTTAAAAATCACTAAAAAAACTATAAATATGTATTGCTACGAGAGTCATATTGTTAAAGTTGGATATAATTATCCATCCGTTTAGAATAAACTATATTTAATTATCTAAAACTTATGTTTTGTAAATCAGAATGAAGAAAATATTACACAAATTCCTCAAAATCAATCTCTCTATATGGGTAAGAAGGTTTAAACAAAAAAAAAATCAAAATTTGTAGGACCTCAAACTGAATCGAATTGATGAATAAATATTAATTTGCTTAGAAAAGTATTTATGCTGTAATACTGAATTATTTTTACATCATATTATATAAGATTTGGACCTTGATTGTTTGCATGTTTTTATTTTATTTTTAAAATTTATATTTTTGGTTTTTATATTTTAATTTTAAAATTTTCATTTTTTGATTTTCATATAGATTTTGGTTTTTCTAAATCAAAAGTGATTTAATTTGCATTTTGGTTTTTCTATATGTTTATTTTTAAAAAATTTGACTTATAAGTTGAGTTTTTAATAAAATAATATTACTAAAATAGTAATTTACAAATTTTTATACATAATATCGAAACAAATTCAATAACAAGACATAAATGATTTTTTTTTTTGTTTCGAAACAATTAAGTTAATTGTATTGATAAGTTTTAAAAATATTTCTAACAATATCAATTTTTTTGTAATTTTTATATTAAATTTTTTAGATGCTAAAAACATTATTTTTATTGATCTTAAATAATTTGGAATTGTTTTTCTCCTTAATTTTCTCTTATTTAGTTTGTTTTCAATTATTTAGTTTTGGTCTGTCAATAATTGTACTTTAAAAAAATAAAAGTTATCATTTTAATGTGTTTAAAATTAGTAAATTATTAACTCACAAAACTTCATAAATAATACAAAAACTATTTATCAATAAAAAGATGCAAGATAAATGTTTCCTGAATTTATTTTTCAAATAATTAATTTTAAACAGTAAAATTAATTTAATGTTTAGAAAGAAAAAAATTTGTTATGGGGTTTATTTTAAATTTTTGACACTAGATTTTAATGCTAATTAAAATGATAATTGGTAATTATAATTTTTCATTTTTGTCTTTTACATATTAATGTTTAAAATTAGCAGTATTTGTAGTAAAAAAAGAAAAAAAGGAAAAAAAAAGCATCTATCCTATTAAAATAGGAAACATTATAGAAAAACCCTTTAGTCATGTGTTATATTACATCTAATACCACTGTTTTTAGTGATTTTTTAAATATTCATTAAGGATATTTTAGTCAAATGATATATACCAATTATGATTAAAATTTAAATCAAAACTAAATCGAAATCAAATCATATCATATCTTTTTAAATATCTTTTTAAATCGTAGAATATTTTTTTTAATTAACCATTAAATCTCTCTAAATAATTATGGAAATAACTTATATCTATTAAACATATTTCCAAACAATACAATAATAAAATATGTATCCAAATAATCTAAAAATATTAGGTTTCACTTTCCTAATTAATGAAAACGAAAATAAAAACAAAAACATATATATTAAATTAAAAAAATCAAATGATAAGTATAATTGATTATTTTTACAAATCATAAAATCAAATTTAATAAACATACATATAAAATAACATGAGTAAATATATTTTTAAACATATTTAAATTAAAAAAATACAAAAAAATTAATACAAAAAAATCAAACTTAATATTAATAAGTGTCTAATTTATAAAATGTAAATTTAAAAATTTGAAAGTAATTTAAAATAGACTGATATATTTTTAGCTCAATAAAATTTAAACATTAAAAATTAGTCAATATATATATAGAGAGAGTAAAACGAGTGTAAATATTTAAAATTAGGTTGATATATTTTATTTTTACATTTTGTTTCATCAGAATATGTAAAATATAGACAATTGCAAAATGGGTTAAAAGATATATTTTAATTATAATGGGTGAAGAAGAAAATTCCCGTCCTTATGGACGGGCTGGAATCTAGTTAGCATTTAAGAGAAAAACCAACAAACATGGATTTTGGTTTTGTTTGAAAATGAGAATTTATAAAAAAAATCTGGTTTCCTTATACTTTAGGAAATCTATTTTTCCGAATTTTTTATTGGATTAAAATGATTTTTGGAAAAATAAAAACCAAATAATCAACCTCTCGATTTCTCAAAGTTGTTCTTACGTATTAGTTCACGTTCAACACACTTTATATAATAAAATATTTTATAACCATGTAAAGTAACAAGAAACAATAAAATCAGATCACATGTGAAAGAAAATAAAATAAAATAAAATTATTTTCATTATTTTTATTTGATTTTCAGTTAACTTTTATCATAGTTTTTAGGTTTTCATATTCCTATTTAAACTATGTGTGATTTTATTAGTTAATTTCTCCCTATAATTTTCATAATCATGACCAGTCAGATTATAATACTTTTATGCTAATTAAATTTAGTCTTGTATCATATATGTTTTTTTTATATAATTGATAAAAATATAAGTTTACCTGTATCAATATTATTTGGTTGACTGACAAGTGATATGTTCAAAAGATTTGATTATTTTTGTTTGTTGTTGATGTCATCTTAGATTAAAGATTCTAAGAAATAAATATGTTAGCTGGTTAACGTAATTAATAGTTAATACCAATTTATGCATCAGTGTTGTATAATTGCCTTAAATAATGAATAACCACCAATTTCTTCGAGTTTGAATACACAAAAGATAATACATTTTATAGATAAGAAGAAATTTATATTGTTGAATACTAAACATCCATGTCTAACAATTTTAATGTTTCGTTAATATTGTCCACTACAAGATCTCATTACTTGGATAATCTGAACATCAACTCATGTGAGATGAGTACATATTCACAGATATATATAAGAATAATTAGACTGTGATGCTGTATTGTAACATCCCGATTTCTGGTATATGTGGAGAGGTTAAAAGAATTGATTTGGGCTACCTATGTTACCAAAGTGCACTTACCTTTTCGGTTGCACATCCAGAGAAAACTCCAAGATTAAGCGTGCTTGAGCTGGAGTAGTCAAAGGATCGGTGACCTACCGGGAAGTCATTCGCGGTTCCGTGTGAGTGAGGCCAAAACACGGGAAACGGTCACGTGGTGATTGCAGGGTCAGTATATCATGATTTTCAAACCTCCCGGTTAACGTTCCGACCGTCGGACAGGGGTGGGCCAGCCCATGGGCCTAGTGAGAGGACATGGGGGCTCACTGGTAGGGGCGGTTGGGACGTTATAAGTGGTATCAGAGCTGGTTAGCCGTCCCAGTGCTGACCTGTGAGGCGTCTTAGGGCCTGTCGTGGTGCGCAACGAGGACGTTGCGCTCTGTGAGTGGGGGTGAATTGTAACATCCCGATTTCTGGTATATGTGGAGAGGTTAAAAGAATTAATTTGGCTACCTATGTTACCAAAGTGCACTTACCTTTTCGGTTGCACATCCAGAGAAAACTCCAGGGTTAAGCGTGCTTAGGCTGGAGTAGTCAAAGGATGGGTGATCTACCGGGAAGTCATTCGCGGTACCGTGTGAGTGAGGACAAAACACGGGGAACGGTCACGTGGTGATTGCAGGGACAGTATATCATGACTTTTGAGCCTTCCGGAATAACGCACCGAGCGTCGGACAGGGGTGGGGCCCACGAGCTGCACCGTGTATTGCTCGTCGGTTAGCTCTTCAAGCAGCGTAAGCATCTACCGCTGTTCCACCATCACTACTTGATGCACCATCGGTTCAGGTTCAGGGAGTACAGCCGAAATTAGTAATGCAGAAATGTGGATGGAGCTTCAGAGGTACCATGAGAGGCGCGGAAAGCAGCATGCTCCAGGTTGTTGATCTTACGCCGCCGCCACCGCCAGATTCTGCCAAAGACAGAAAGAGACTCACGTATTGGAAGCTAATGAGAAAGATGCGGGACATGGGTTTGGATTAGTTTGGAAGGACAGTGGACACCACCATCACAAACAATTAAGGGGAAGTTGGACCATAACTTGGAGCATAAGAAGTGTACAACAGAGTTTCAGTTGGATTGGACTACTCAATTTATGAGGGATGTTGCCTTTCACTTGCTAGAGGAAGTTATTGAGAGTAGTCGCAGCTGTTATGAGTTATCATACGATCACTACTAGAGGGAGTTCCACATGGCGTTCTTCCTCGTGAAGCCAGGCACAAGAATGCTAATGCTTTCTAGCACATTTCCTAAGGCACTAGGACTATCAGGGAGTATGAGGGAGATTTTAGTTGCCTGCGCAGATTTGTTGGGGTTTCATAACCGATGAGGATTTAATCTGGAAGTTCTTGAATAGGCTGTGAGTGGATATTTGTAACCGTTATGCCGTATAAGACTACATCAGCCTGATCGATTTCGTTGAGGAGACTTTTATTAAGGAGGCAAAGATAGTGGAGAAACATAAGTTCTGCAGGGCGACTCAGTCAAAGCTTAACAAGACTTATTCAGGATATAAAGGGTGTCAGAGCTGTCGGGACTTCCGCTGTATTATTTTTATGTTGTCACCGTCACCATTTTAGGAGAGTGCATGCAGTGTTTTTTACCCGGATGGTTGGACCATTTCATAAGTAACTGTCAGTGGATAAGACGTCAGTCAGGTTGCAGCACCAGCAGTTAGACCGAGAGTTGTTCAGTTTTGGTTAGCATGTTCTCTTTTGCAGAGATTGTTCGCAGTGAGTTCAGGGTTCCTTCTGCCACCACCCAAACGTCAAGCTATTGTCGCGAATATTTGTTTTTGGAGACCACGAGAGTGCTGAGGTTGTTTATGTTGAGTTTGTGGATTTGAGTTTGTGGTTTTGGGTATGTCGCTTATGTGGGAACCATTGATTTAGTACTTGTGTTGGTCGTTTGTCGTTGGGGGTGGGGCAGCTTATATCCTATTGGATATTGGAGCTACGCGTTCGTATGTCGGGCTTAGTCGAGTATTGGTCATCCAGTGTTTATTTGAGCCGAAAAGTAAACAGATACATTCAGTCGGTTAAAAAAAAAAAAAAAAAAAAAAAAAACTGAGAGCTTCAGGCATTCATCGAGACGTACTAGTCGTACTTATCAGGGTTGATTTTATCGGAGACTTATCAGTGATAGAGTTAAACCACCATGGTGTGACTTTAAAGACGGGTTGGATTACCATGTCATTGAGTGGAGTTTGAGAATGAGAGTGTATCAGTCCTACTCAGTAGAGTTGATACTATAGAAAGCTTAGCTGTGATGGAGATAAACCACCAAGAAGTTATTTTAAGGATGAGATGGTTACCATGATATTGAGTGGTGTTGGAGAGCGAGATTGCATATCTTAGGAGCCGCAGGGATTACCATCTTTTCAGGATATTCAGACGAACATGAGAAGTCTTATTTAAATTCGTGTTGCATCTAGGAAGATTGTTAGAGGGCCAGAGCGGATTTTGAAGAAGTCACCAAAGTGAGGTCAGTAAATTTTGTTTTGCGTCTAGTTAACCAGTGGCGGGAGCGTTAGGATGTGGAAGTTCGGAAAAAAAAAAAAGAGAAGCGACATGCCAACCCGTAGAGGTTCAAGAAAAAGAGACTTGATGGTCATAGTCAGTTGGGAGAGACGGAATTCAGGAGGAAGTATGTGAGACCGAGACTTTATTGAGGACTTGATTACTTGGAACTTTTGAGTTGTAGATCAGACAGTCTGATCAAGACTTGAATTCGGAAATGAATTCCTCGTAAGTGGTGGAGAATTGTAACGACCCTAACCCACCAACGGGCCCATTTTGAATTATTCCTCCCAAGACCCATTAAAAGCCCATCTCCCCTTGACAAATCGTGCTATGTGTGTGTATGCACGTAAGCATCTCCATCTTCATCATGTAACCTAGCCGCCTTGATTCAGATCGAGAGAGAGAGAGAGAGAGAGGAAGAAGATCAGAAGGATTCCTGCACCAACCATCACCGGAGAAGTCCACCAGAGTCAGCGCAAGTCACCACGGATTTAACCGAGAAGAAAATGTTGTGATCCGGCAGTTGCTTTCGGAGCAAGCAGTCTCTTCTCCACCATCTCCGGTCTTCTGCGTTGCTCCAAACTGATCTCCACCTCCTTCTCCTCCTTGCCATCGTCGTCTCACCACCTTCGTCGTCGCCCGCCTCCGACTCCAGCACAAGCTCCATTGATGCACGAGAGTTTAGGCTGCAACACCATCACACTCTCGATCTCCACCGCCGATGAGTAGTTTAGGTTCAATTAGATTAATTAGGTTAATTAGATTAATTCTGGATTAGTTAGTTTAATTCTGGTTTAGTTAATTAATTCTAGTTTGGTTTAATAACCGGTTTGGTTCAATTTAATTTGGTTTAGGATTTTAATCCGGTTTAATTCAACTTCGGTTCAATTAAATTTGATTCCGGTTTGGTCCGGTCTGGTTCGGTTTAATCCGGTTTAAGTTCAGTTTGACTTTGACTAATATGACCGTTGACTTTGACCCGTTTGACCCGTTAACCGTTTTTCGCTGTTCGAGAGCCGTTCTCACTCGATTTTTCGCCCTGGTTTCAGTTTTGGCATCCGTTCTAGCATCCAGAGTTCAGAAGCTGCAATTATCATCCGTTTTGGCCAAGGTGAGGGCTTTTCCGCAGACTACCGTGTTTTTCGTCAAGAAGCGCCATAGATGGAATCTAGTACTAAATGTGTTCCGTTTTCTTGATCGAGTCTAGGTAATTTTGCTTGTATATTGGACCTAGGAATATAGATGATTCAACCCATTGATTGTGCATTAAATTGTTAATTGAGTCTTTTAAACTTGCTAGAGCTAGGATTAGTCGACTATGTGAGTCGATAGGATTGCGGGGGTACAGAGACGTGACTTCTGTACTTGCGTCGCGTGTTGTGTGCGTAGTGGTGCTGGCAGCTCAGTCGATCTGTTGTCTAGTACCATTAGATCTTGATAAATCGTCTTCGGGCGGTGTGATTGTGCACTATCCCATAAGTTGTCCTTCTGGGAGGAGGGTGCCGCCGGTCACTGGATCCGGTAGTAGGACATTGACTGTTCTTTGGGTACTTTAGGTACCGTGTTTGTGCATGTTTAGTCTGTTTTCCGTGTTTGGAGTGCTATGACCAGATTGTGTTTTCTGTGATTAGCATCCCATACCCACTGAGTAACTCCCCTGTTACTCACCCCTCTTTCTTCCCTTTTCAGGTGAGATCGACGAGTAGATATATTCTTATGACGATACGGGTGTTTCTTTGGGATTTTACGTTTTCTTCGTATTTTATTTTATACATTAAGCATTTGAGGTAATTGAGCTATGAGACATTGAGGATTAGAGTATTTGAGTTATGTGATGTGGTTAGTGGCACGCCGTTCTCGAGTGTCGATGAGACGGGTGTTACATTTTGGTATCAGAGCTTACGTTTTGTCATCTCGGTTCTGACCCGAGAGACGGTAATAGGAAGCATGATTGCATATTCGGTTTTCAACGGTTTTCAAAAAAAAAAAAAAAACCCCGGGACTTGACTATTTAAAAAAAAAAAAAACAAAGGGGCACCCATTCTGTCTCGTATTAATTTATCATAAGTTGGTCTCATTTCAGCCGCAGTTTAACCAGGTTGTTCCTTTTCAATTGCCATCGAGGAAAGTTAATTGTTTGCGCCAAGTTTGTCAGCTCGTTGTGCAGTAGGTTATGGCCGAGGAGGCCAAAGTTCAACAGATTAATCAGGATGTCATCAGTCAGATCGCTCAAGAGACAGTTAAGTAAGTTCCTCAGGATGCAATGCAGCAGTTGCACAAAAGAAATGTAACACCCGTCTCATCGACACTCGAGAACGGCGTGCCACTAACCACATCACATAACTCAAATACTCTAATCCTCAATGTCTCATAGCTCAATTACCTCAAATGCTTAATGTATAAAATAAAATACGAAGAAAACGTAAAATCCCAAAGAAACACCCGTATCGTCATAAGAATATATCTACTCGTCGATATCACCTGAAAAGGGAAGAAAGAGGGGTGAGTAACAGGGGAGTTACTCAGTGGGTATGGGATGTTAATCACAGAAAACACAATCTGGTCATAGCACTCCAAACACGGAAAACAGACTAAACATGCACAAACACGGTACCTAAAGTACCCAAAGAACAGTCAATGTCCTACTACCGGATCCAGTGACCGGTGGCACCCTCCTCCCAGAAGGATAACTTATGGGATAGTGCCCAATCACACCGTCCGAAGACGATTTATCGATCTCTAATGGTACTAGACAACAGATCGACTGAGCTGCCAGCACCACTACGCACACAACACGCGACGCAAGTACAGAAGTCACGTCTCTGTACCCCCGCAATCCTATCGACTCACATAGTCGACTAATCCTAGCTCTAGCAAGTTTAAAAGACTCAATTAACAATTTAATGCACAATCAATGGGTTGAATCATCTATATTCCTAGGTCCAATTTACAAGCAAAATTACCTAGACTCGATCAAGAAAACGGAACACATTTAGTACTAGATTCCATCTATGGCGCTTCTTGACGAAAAACACGGTAGTCTGCGGAAAAGCCCTCACCTTGGCCAAAACGGATGATAATTGCAGCTTTTGAACTCTGGATGCTAGAACGGATGCCAAAACTGAAACCAGGGCGAAAAATCGAGTGAGAACGGCTCTCGAACAGCGAAAAACGGTTAACGGGTCAAACGGGTCAAAGTCAACGGTCATATTAGTCAAAGTCAAACTGAACTTAAACCGGATTAAACCAAACCAGACCGGACCAAACCGGACTCAAATTTAATTGAACCGAAGTTGAATTAAAACGGATTAAAATCCTAAACCAAATTAAATTGAACCAAACCGGTTATTAAACCAAACTATAATTAATTAACTAAACCAGAATTAAACTAACTAATCCAGAATTAATCTAATTAACCTAATTAATCTAATTGAACCTAAACTACTCATCGGCGGTGGAGATCGAGAGTGTGATGGTGTTGTAGCCTAAACTCTCGTGCATCAATGGAGCTTGTGCTGGAGTCGGAGGCGGGCGACGACGAAGGTGGTGAGACGACGATGGCAAGGAGGAGAAGGAGGTGGAGATCAGATTGGAGCAACGCAGAAGACCGGAGATGGTGTAAAAGAGACGGCTTGCTCCAAAAGCAACTGCCGGATCACAACATTTTCTTCTCGGTTAAATCCGTGGTGACTTGCGCTGACTCTGGTGGACTTCTCCGGTGATGGTTGGTGCAGGAATCCTTCTGATCTTCTTCCTCTCTCTCTCTCTCTCTCGATCTGAATCAAGGCGGCTAGGTTACATGATGAAGATGGAGATGCTTACGTGCATACACACACATAGCACGATTTGTCAAGGGGGGATGGGCTTTTAATGGGTCTTGGGAGGAATAATTCAATACATGGTGCAGCTATAACGCCCCAACCGCCCCTACCGGTGAGTCACCCATCCCTCTATCGGGCTTGTGGGCCCCACCCCTGTCCGACGGTTGGTGCGTTATTACGGAAGGCTCGAAAGTCATGATATACTGTCCCTGCAATCACCACATGACCGTTCCCCGTGTTTAGGCCTCACTCACACGGTACCGCGAATGACTTCCCGGTAGGTGCGGTTGGGGCGTTATAAGTGGTATCAGAGCCGGTTAGCCGTCCCAGTGCTGACCTGGGAGGCGTTTTAGGGACTGGTCTTGGTGTGCAACGGGGACGTTGCACTCTGTGAATGGGGGTGAATTGTAACATCCCGATTTCTGGTATATGTGGAGAGGTTAAAAGAATTGATTTGGCTACCTATGTTACCAAAGTGCACTTACCTTTTCGGTTGCACATCCAGAGAAAACTCCAGGGTTAAACGTGCTTAGGCTGGAGTAGTCAAAGGATGGGTGACCTACCGGGAAGTCATTCGCGGTACCGTGTGGGTGAGGACAAAACACGGAGAACGGTCACGTGGTGATTGCAGGGACAGTATATCATGACTTTCGAGCCTTCCGGAATAACGCACCGACCGTCGGACAGGGGTGGGGCCCACGAACCCGATAGAGGAGTGGGTGACTCACCGGTAGGGGCGGTTGGGACGTTATATGTATATTATACGGATAAGTTAAAATATATAGCATTTAACAAAAACAATAAACCATAGGTAATGCAGTTGGTAGACTACTAACATATGTAACCGGATAATATAACCATCAACTCATGTAAGTTTAGAAAATATTAAGTGATACATATATTCATGGATAAAGTAATAGTTAGACATTGATGTTGCATATCGTAGGGGTAAGTTAAAGTATATAGCATATAACCAATAGATTAACCATAGATAAAGAAAATGTTAGACCACTAACATATGTAATAGCAGATAATAATTACATTTATTTGTAATATCTAATGTTAGATATTTATTCATTATGCATACAATCAATGTATAGTAAGTTTCAAATAAAAGTAATATTAATAATGACCAGCCAATTGAACACATGCGACCCAACAAATAAGTTACCTAGTTAAAAAACGAGTCAAACGTGTGAAGCAGTAAGTTATAAGTAAATACAATTATGTAATAAATAGTTTAACATTTTACACAATAGTTTAGCGTGTTACACAATAATGTAGCTAGCATGTTATAATTAGTTTAACATCTCTCTATAATATTGATAAAAGATTAGGATATAAGAATAATTGTCTATAAAGATATCTGTTAAAAAACCATTATATTGTCACTTAACTTTGAAGTTATTGATTGTCATAGGATGCAATTTCTATATTAAATATTTTAATTTTACATGAAATATGTTATTATTAGATCATATAAATTTATTTCTAGTAGTTATGTTGTCAGTGCTAACTAGACGGTGATTATGTTTTTATTTTGATTTATATATTTATTGTCAATGCATGTGTCTATGTTTTTTTATTAGAGTCAATGAATTGAAAAACTAAATATCATATTAAATTTAGGTAACTAACCAAAAAAATTAGAAAATATATATTTTTTATGCAAAGTGGATGGTTGTTTATGTTTCATTTCTCATTTTCTCTTTCTTACATTTAGTTTAGCTTATAATATATTAATTATCGTGCTAATTTAATTATATATTTATTTTTTTATTTGTTATGTGCAATTCAGTTTCTTCTTTAATTCTCTTTCTATCATTAGAACAAAATCAGAGTTTTAAAATAATTTATATATACTTATATCTTATATGGCATATAGCCAATAACACAAATATTTTAATTATAATTGATGTTGATGCTGACATAATTTGGAATCAAGTCCAACAAATTACAATAAGAGTAAAACACGGATCACATATACATCAGTGTTACAATAATGGTGATGTTGGTTATGTCTATTTTAATTATATATTTATTTTCTATTTGTTATGTGCAATTCAATTTCTTCTAGAATTCTCTTTCTATCACTAGAATAAAATCAAAGTTTTAAAATAATTTATATATACTTATATAATATATATGGCATACAGTCAATAACACAAATGTTTTAATTATAGTTAATGTTGATACTGACACAATTTGGAATCAAGTCCAACAAACTACAATAAGAGTAAAACACAGATCACATATACATCAATGTTACAGTAATGGTGGTGTTGGTTATGTTTTTATTTAATGTTCTTGAAGATGAATGACACAGATCTGATGAAGCAAAAAAAAAATTAATGCTGGCAATAACATCAGAAATAAAAGGAGGCTGTCGAGTTTATCAAATGAGTTGGGTTCGAGTTAACTCAAAAGTACCCCGAGCTGAGTCAGTGAATTTTTTCAAGTTTACCAACTCATTATCTTTTAGATGTTATTGATAAATAGTTCGTTATCTACTAAAAGACATGTTATTTGTTTATTTTATTACCACTAAATATTACATATTAATGTTAGTACATTAAAGGACTATGTGAGGCAATATACATAGATGTTGGTTTAATTAAGTGTCTAACAATGTCAAATGGTATTTCAATATCCTCAACATTTAGTCCACTAAATATCCGATTCTAACCATACGTCAACAGTAGCAAGTAAAGATAGCCTCATTAAATCTTGGCTAGATTATAAAATCTGTAGTTCAACAATGTATGTTAACATTATTAACAATCTGTGTATGTTAACACGTTATCTGTGTATGTTAAAACGCTAAATATTCTAATACAATAGTAATGTTAAGTTTGAATTAGTGAAACAGTGCAAACGCTAAAGTTGTTATCTTCTCCATGTGAGTAATATTTTAACATAGCAAAAATTAGCATGCTAACATGTGATTAGAACAATATGTGACTATTAGCATGCTAATGGGGTGTCTGTTGACATGCTAAATGTGATTCCGTTAACACGCTAAATGAGTGTGTGTTGTTAGTTCAAGTAATGTTTTCAAGCAGTAAAAGTTAGCAAGCTAACATGTTCTTATAACAATGTAGAAGTTATCAGACCATGCTACTTGATTATAATGAGAAATGTTATCATGGCTATAGCAATAATATGCTAACTATTCTAATACAAAATGTTAGTACTGTTAAGTTGGAATTAGTCAAAAAAATGTTAAAGCTAATGTAGTTATCTTCTGCATGTCACTAATATTTATACATTGCAAAAGTTAGCATGCTTACACATGATTAGAAAAATGTGTGTCTATTAACACGCTAACTGAGTGTTTTAACAGGCTAACTATTCTAACACGAGATTGTTAGTAATGTTAAGTTAGAATTGGTGAAACAGTGTTAAAGCTAATGTAGTTATCTTCTGCATGTGAATAATATTTAACGTTACAAAAGTTAGCATGCTAATAGGTGATTAGAACAATATGTGATTGTTAGCATACTAACAGGGTGTCTGTTGACACGCTAAATGTGAGTCCGTTAACACGCTAAATGGGTGTCTGTTAATACGCTAACAATTATAACACAAGATTATTAGTAATGTTAAGTTAAATTAGTGAAACACGAGATTGTTAGTAATGTTAACATGCTAACTTAACACGAGATTGTTAGTCATGTTAAGACGCTAAATGTAAGTCTGTTATAACGCTAAGTGGATGTCTGTTAACACACTAATTATTCTAACACGACATTCTTAGTAATGTTAAGTTAAATATCTTATGCAAACTGTGTTAACGCTAATATAGTTTTTTTTATTCATGTTATCTTCTACAAATAATATCCAGATAATAGAACTAACATCTAAACAAACATAACTGATAATACAAGATATTTAAAAGAATTTATGCAAAGAGTTCCATTCACGGGCAGCCGACGTAGGTATCGATTAGAGTTCCCACAAGTTATTTGCACTCAGACCCAAACCACTAACATTGAACTCTTTGCATTCATCCATTCTGTCTGTCGCATATACACTTGTATAAGAAAAATGGTCAAGAGGGCAGACTCGACAGTTGTTGTTTTGTGAGGGATATGAATTACCCTCTTGATGAATAACGGTTTCGTATCCACCTCAACAATTATAATCTTTGTGGCAACCTGTCGTAAGAGAAATGGAAGCATGTTGACAATAGGTTGAAGGTCCCTCACCACAGCAAAGTCATTGTGTAACGACATGTAGCAATCGAGAACATCCAGTGTGCCGCTTTTGAGGTCGAAGGAAAATGCAACCTAGTGGTTCTTGTCGAAGAGAAATTCTGCATACAGTAGATCAGTGTGGGTGTAGAACCAAAGTCCCTTGGCTCTTCGCCGGAGGCGATTACCCGAGGAGGTAGATCTAAATCTTCCATCTGTGAAAATTACTAAAACTCACATCTCAGTCAATTAAAATCTCTCCAAAACAGAAAATATAGGGAATGAAACCGATACTACTCACATTATTCGTTGCCTGTGGTTTTTCTTGATAATCATTAGCGCCGATTTTGATTTTTTTAGATGAATTGTCATTTTCCCCCCCTTTTAACCTAGAAAACTCACAACTCTTGTCATTCCACTCTTTTCCTCTCTCTTCCTCTCTCTAGAAAGCTCATGTCTGTTGCCTTTCTAGCCTTTTCCTCTCTCTCTCGACAAAATATTGTTTTTTAGTAATTGATTCTCTGACATAATACCATTATTACAATTTATCTAAACTTCTCATATCCCTAGAGGTCTTACCATCTTTTCATTGTAAGCAGTTAGCACCTAAATAGTTAATTTCCATTCACTTAATTTTATCATCTTCTATTGCCATAAGTTGTTATTACTCTACATACAATAGTAAGGTCATATGTGTTTAATATTAAAACACAAATACAAAGTTTAGCATTCTCCATATTGTGTATGCAGTGCAAATTCTCTTTTCATCATTGATAATAGTAGACATGTCAATTAGGGCAAAGCTCATAGCCTGACCTGGAAAAATAATGGATCTGAGCTTAGATATATATGCCCAAAAATTGGGCTTTTTGGGTAAGCCCATTTGGGCTATAGATTTTTTGGGCTTTGTTGAGCTAGGGCCGGCCCGAAAAGTCAAGCATTTTATATTTTAAACTAAATTTTGTTTATTAATCATTTTATTTAAATTTTTAATTTTATAAAAATAATGATTTAAGATACTTTTTATATCTTAACCGAAAACCCTAATCTTTTAATTGTATGTCTTCCAAAAAATCTCAAACAAATGTATGTTTGACGTGCAATGTTTAAAGCATATTGATAACTACAATGGTATCAGAATCTAGATTTTGTTAAAATGAAGTAAGCTTAGTTCACAATTTAGAAATTCTCCTACACTCTGGATTGATCGATCCAGGTTTCTGAAGTGGTCAAGGATGGTGTATATCCTTCTGTACACAGGTTGGTGTACAACCTTCTATACACAAGTTGGTGTACAGCCTACTGGTGTACACCTATTTGTACACTTCATACAAATGTGAACAGTACCCGCAGATGAACAGTAAATTCAGATTAATCAAAGTGAATATTTATGGGTTAGCTTCCCTTGTAAGCTAAATTTATGTTATATATAATTTGTAAGTGGCTGTAAAGAAATAATCAATAAAGTAGTATTCTTCTTTTTCTTTTACTCTCTCTTTCTCAAAGATTTAGATTTGTTCTTCATCTGTTCTTGGTTAAATATCTCAAATCTACATATTCTTGAGTGATTTATTATCTCTGTTCTTTCTTTTGTTTTTATCTGATCTTGGGAAAATTGTTGAGATGAAGAATCAAAAGCAGATGGTCTTGTTGGTTGTTCTTAAGGAGGACAACTACTTGTTGTGGTTCAGGACCACAGAGACAGCCCTCAGAAGTCGTGGGTTGTGGGAGCATGTTGTGAGCTCTCAAGATTTGTCTGTTGACAAAGATTAAGCTGAAGGGGATGAAGGGGCTGTGGAGAGTCCAATCAAACAGGTTACAGCTAAGAGGATTCTTAATGGATACAAGAGGACCAGCTTGTTATGGCGGTTCTTCAGAGCTCCTTGCAGCATATTCCTTTGTTGAGACTGCTAATGAGTCATGGGATACAATCATATAAATGTGTATGGTAATACCTCTAATCTTAGTAGGATATTGGAGGTGAAGAAAGCTTTGGAATCTCTCCAACAAGAGGTGACACCTTTTAAGAGCTTATTTGGAGACTTCAGAACCTTGTGGGATGAGCTTGAAATGCTTAGACCATTTACTACCAATGTGAAGGTGCTTATGGAGAGAAGGGAGGAAGATCAAGTCTTTGAGTTTCTTCTCACTCTCAATGAATAATTTTAGGGATTGATCCACCACATTTTTAAGGTTTGAAAATTTATCAACCTTGAATGAAGCATGTGCAATGATCCAGAAGGAAGAAAGATTAAAGTCTCTTTAATGGACAAGTGAAACTGCTCATTTGAGCAAGGGAGCCTATCAATAGGCAAAGAGGAAACCTCACCCAGAGAGGTGGAGCAGCATTGTGTGCAATCATTGCAAGAAGCTAAGACACATCAAAGCCAAATGTTACCTTCTCCATCCACATTTAAAGCCCAAGTGGTCTAAAGAAGAGGGTCAAGCATCCAAGGAAAATGCTGAAGTTGCTAGTACTGGTAATAGTGGTGATGAGATGGTGAGGAAGTCGGATTTGGATGCATTCATAAAAAGCATCACAAAACTGAATCTGGTAAGTTTTTTCTAGCTTCTAAAAAGCTTAAACCCATTATCGATTCTGGTGCCTCCCACCATATTATTAGTGGTTCAGAGCTTTTATCCAATGTTAAACCTCATTTTGGAAGGTTACCATAACCAATGGTCAGGATGTATCTATTAGAGGAATTTGAGAGTTAGAGTTGTTAAAGAGAAACACTAATGCTCTGTTTATGCCTGAGTTTACTTCTAACATGTTTTCAGTTCAGAAAAAAACTAAGGACCTTGATTGTGTGGCTGTGTTTAGTCCTGATGATGTGTGGTTTCAGGATACTAAATCAGGGGAGACCATTAGCGAAGGTTACGCCAAGGATGGTCTTTATGTGTTGAATGTTTTGGACAACAAGCAACCAGATAATACTGATGCGGTTACCTATTATGCTTTAAACTCAAGCTGTACAAGCTCTGTTTGGCATGCATGCCTAGGTCATCCTCACACTAAGGCTCTCAACTTATTTTTTTCAAATCTGACTTAAGATCATCATCATCAATGCGAAGCTTGTATTCTAGGATAGCATTGTAGAACAGTTTTCCAAGATTCATCCACTATTTATGATAAATGTTTCCATCTTGTTCATTCAGATGTATGGACTGCTCCTTGTATCTCAAGGGATGAATATAAGTACTTTGTATGCTTTGTTGATGAGAAGTCCAAGTATACATGGGTTACTATCCTACCATTAAAGAGCCATGTTCTTGATGCTTTTACCAAGTGTTAAAAATACGTATCTACTCAATTTGGAACAAAGATCAAAGTATTGAGAAGTGACAACAGAGGAGAGTACATGAGCAGTCAGTTTAAAGAGTTTGTGGGGAAACATGGAATCATTCATCAAACCTCTTGCCTTTACACACCTCAGCAAAATGGAGCAGTTGAGCAGAAAAATAGACACTTAATGGAGGTTGCAAGAACCATGATGTTTGATAAATGTGTTCCAAGAAGTATTGGGGTGACGCAGTAATGACTGCATGCAACGTAATCAACAAATTTCCTACTAAGCATCTAGGGGATATGTCCCCATTTGAGGTATTGAATAAGATGAAGTCGAGTATTGATCATCTTCATGTATTTGGTTGTATTTGCTATGTGTTTGTCCCTGAAGCTCAAAAGAATAAACTAGAGACCAAGATCATGAAGTGTAGGTTTGTTGGATACTCAGATACTCATAAGGGTTTTAAGTGCTATAATCCTGACACTCAGCGTGTGTATGTGTCTTGTGAAGTCAAGTTTGATGAGAGCAGGGGATTCTTTGGCGACAAAAATTGGGAAAGCTTGAAAGACTTGACATTCTCTAATGCTAAAGCCTCCACTCTTAGGTTCATTATTGAGGGGCTAACTATACTAGCTGATACAGATACTCAACCTAGGGTTGGTGAAAAAACTAGACAAGACACTTTAGTCAATGAGCATGACAACAATGAAGCTTAAGCTACTGAAAGAAATGGCAGTGATAAGATCGCTACAAATAACACTACTCTTGTGATAAGATGGCCTCGTGAAAGTACGATTTCGAGGTTAGAAGGAGAACAAAGGAGAACGAAGGAGAACGAAGAAGAACGAAGGAGAACGAAGAAGAACGAAAATAGCAGAACGAAGGAAAACAAACATGTCAATGAGGTACGTATCTTGCTACTTGTTAATTTTTATAATTTTTTATTGTTAGATTGTTAAATTATAATCTCTCACTGCTGCTGCATGTACGAATCTTGTTGTCACTTAGGAAACAACATGTTTGAATCTGTATGGGCCTGGCTATAGTGGATTCATTAATTTTCATAGTTCTTTTACAGTTTCGATCTGTTCATTTATGTTGGTGGGACTGGTCTTCAGATGATTTATATCATGGAGGTGAAGCACATGCAGTTGGGAAGATATTTGATGAATCGTTTAAGCTGAGCACTGTTATCATGTATGTGAATGAGCTTTACGGGTATGATGATAACATGTGTAAAGTCTCATGGTTTCCACCAGAAATGCCTAACACGAAAGAAGAGATTGAGAATGACGAGCTATTAATAAAAGTGGTGCACTATTCGGTTGAATCAGGAGCTATGACATTGTATGTTGTCCGAGAAGATGATCCTTATCTTGATAAACGTATAGATACTGATCTTGGGTACCTGTCAGATGACACTCTTTCTGATGGTGAAAGTAGTAGTTCAGAGTTGGATGCTGCAGATGGTGGTATTGAGAGTGAGGCTAGTGATGGCGATGAGGAGGAGGAGCATGATAGCAGTAGCAGTGAAAGTGATGTAGCCCAACCTGAAATAAATGAGAGTAAGTATCGGAAGTTTAGGTTGTGACAAGAATATAGGAAAATAAAATTTTTCAAGAGTGCTATTATGCAATATGCCGTGAAGAAGAGGAGAGTCATTAAATATGAGAAGTCTGATAGCAAGCGTGTAGTTGCTATATGTTCAGATAAGAGATGTCCTTGGAGGCTTTCTGGTTGCACTTGGCAAGGCAAAGTCTCACTTCTTACCAATGCTCGTATTACTGAAATCTACATTGAGGAATTCATGATCAATCTGGCAATCTCTGCAAGGCAATTGCAGAAGAAGCTTATGAAACGCAACATATACGTAGCATAAACAATTTGTGAGAAGACTCGACTCAGGTGTCTTCAAATGTTTGATGATGAGCAAGCAGAGTCGTTTGCAAGGCAGTTCGATTATGTTGCTAAGTTGAACAAGACTAATCCCGGATTAAATGTTGAATGTGAGGTAAGCAATCAAAATTCCATAGATTTTATGTTTGTTTTCATAGTCTCAAAGATGGGGGGAAGACAGCATGTAGGAGAATTATTCATATTGATGGAACATTTTTGAAGTGGAGGATGACTGGTATTTTGTTAGTGGCTTGTGGAAGAGATCCTAACGATCAGATGTTTCCCATAGCTTGGGATATTGTTGATGTTGAGAATAAGCCGAATTGAGAGTGGTTTTTTGAACATTTGAGTGAAGACTTGGACCTGAGAACTAGGAATGGGTTGACTATAGCTAGTGACAAGTGTAAAGGGTTGATTGCAGCCGTGAAAGATGACTTCCCATATGCAGAACATAGGTTATGTGCACGACATGTTTATGCTAATTAGAAAAAGAAGCATTTAGGAGCAGATTTCGAAGACTTGTTTTGGGGTGCTACAGATTCATATTATCCACCTGCATTTAACAAGAAGATGAAAAAAACTCCAGAACCTGTCTATGACTGCATATAATGACCTGAAGCTACATATCTATATTTTCTGTCCTTGGTCTAGGTATGTAGAATTTACTTTTTAGTAAATCTTATTATTTTGGTCATTATTAACCTATTATCTAATTGAGTGAAACCTTATTGTTTTGTCCAGGGCAATTTTCAGTGAGTACTCTAAGTGTGATTTCGTTGACAACAATCTAGAAGAGTCGTTTAATGCAGCAATTCGCATTGCAAGAACCAAACCAGTGGTTGAGATGCTTGAAGAAATTAGGAGAAGTTTAATGACTAGTAATGACAAGAAACAGTCCCAGGCAGAGAAATTTAAAAGGGATTATACTCCCAGGTCGAGGCATTGTTAGACTAACAGATTCACAGAACAAATGATTGTAGCCCGTTAAGTTGCGGTTTGAGGGATTATGAGGTTGGCTACTTTAATGATAGGTTTGTGGTGAAGATGAGATGTGAATTCAGCTGTAGTTTTAGGATGTATAAAATAAGTGGTATTCCTTGTTGTCATATTCTGTCTGCCCTGCGGCTAGAGAAGAAAGCGAACTAAGACCCAAAGAATTTGATTTCCTCTTGTTTCACCGTGGAGAAGCTAAGAAGATGTTATGTTGAAGGCTTGAGACCTGTGGGAGGCATGAACATGTGGAAGAGGACTACTACGGTGATGGCAAATCTACCTCCATATAAGAAACCTTCTGGGAAGGAAAAGAAAAAGAGAGAAAGGTGAACCAAGACTAGGAAAAGTTGCCAAAAGAGGAACCAAAATCGTAACCATCTTTTATTTTATCTTTGTTTTATAGACTTATATTACTTCATGAAACTGATTTTCTGTTTGTTATTTACACAGAATTGTAGCCTCTGTGGACAAGAAGGACACTACAAGCTTTATTGAAGAATATACCTGCTTTCAAGCCACCTTTACCAGGTAGGCCAAGGAAAACACCTCTTCCTCCCGCGTCAACTTCTGAACTGGTTATACTAAGTCAACCAATGGAAGATCTTCCAAGCCTTTCATCTGCACTACCAAAAAAATTTCGGGAAGACCTCGTAAAAGTCAGTTTGAAGATGGTTCATCCTCTCAACTGAATCCTATCTCTCGACAAGAACGAATTTATGATACAAGACCAACACATATGTCAAGGGTAAGTTATATACATAGAGTGTTTATTTCTATAAAATTTATATGCTAATATGATTAGTAGTGGTTGCAGGAAGGACATGGTATCTTTACAAGCTTTTTTACTAGTGATGACTACGTTCAGGTTGGAAGATCAGTCATTAAAACAAGCAACAATACAGTCATCCCAAATAGCTTGTATAGAGCTAGAGAACGCAAGAAACTGAAGGTATCTCGAGGACGTCCTTCTGGTGTGTGAGATTGTATGGTTATATTTTTCTGTCAACAAGAAACTTGGTCTTACTGTCTATCTTAACTATTATATTGGTCTTAAAATTGGTTTTGTTTTGGTAGCTGTCGACAAGAAAATTGTCTTCTTGTCTCTATTTCAGTTATTGTGTTGATCTGTTTTGGTAGTTGTCAACAATAAACTTGGTCTTGTTGTCTCTATTTCACTTATTGTGTAGTTTTTAAACTTGATTATGTATTGGTATAGAACTTTTTATGTTTTAAAACTTTTTTTGTTATGCTTATATTTGTGATGAATTGAGACAAAATTTTACGTAGAACTCATACATACTAATTAGTCCATTAAAATTGAAATAAAATATTACAACATAGTTAAAAAAAAGGTAAACGATTACAACATAATTAGAAGATTCCTTGTAACAGAGAAAACTAAAGATCTTCAGACGCATAAATTCTAGAAAAAAACATAAATTTTTAAACATTCTTGTCAGCATCCACTCCTACTTCCACTCTCTACTTCAGAATATAGATAAGTGACACAAAACCAATGATACAAGCAAACATAACATACTTAACATCCACTCATTCACTTCTCTTAGCAAGTACCTCCTTGAGTCTCCTAATCTCTCCCTCATTCTCGGCTAAGAGCTTCTTAAACTGCTCAATTTCATCATTCAACTTCTTGTCCGCTGGATCAGCGACATTGGTACGGTCACCTCCAATTCTTCTAAATATTGCTTCATACGTCTCACTCTGCTTTTGAATTTCTAACCTAACAATAGGTAGTTCCTTCAAAATTTCCTCATCCACCCATTTCCAACTGCTGTGACAACCTCCATCCTACACATTAAACCAAATTTTGGGATGTCTTAAAATTCATAAAGATGACTTAATACAACAAAACTCATTACTTTTAAAATTCATATCTTTACCTCGTTCTTACAGCATGTGAAAAATATCCTTCCAAGGTTATTCACGGTGCAAGCTGTCTGAATTATGGCTGCTCTCCCACAGAACTGAATTATGGCTGCTCCACCACAAAAACAATGAATTGGGATGCCATACTCCGGAGAAGCATCTCTTCGAACGCGAACCCCACTATTCACAATTCCTTGTGACACAGAGCTGTGACTGTGACTCATCTTCCCTGAACATAAATTATTACAAGCTCAAACACAAACAAAGACAAGCTCAAACCCAGACGCTAAATTGCAACAGCTATTTTAACACACATTCAACTTAATTACAATAAAAAATCAGACAAGAAAAAAGACCCACACTAACCAGATAAGCAGATTCAGAACAGACAAGCTTCAATTTTGTCGGCAATGGATAAGAGAAGCGCAGTTAGAAACCTTAATAAAAGTTTCTCTCGATCCCCAAATGCCAAATCTGTCAAATCCACACCCTTAATAAAGCCACAAATACAAACTTCTTGCCATTTTTCCTCATACTAAAACACTGCATTTTATGTTGTGAGTGCATTTTGAAGGGAGATCGACTATTGCCACGTCGTCGATATAGGGAAGGGTTATATTGCGATTTAAATGAAACTTCATAAATTTGATTTGCATTTTCACCGAGTCAAGGTTAAAATTGCATTAAAAAAAACTGAGTCAAAGTTTTTTTTTTGCAGAAAACCTTTATATTTTATTATGCTAAATATGTTATTGATTTTGACTCCCCAACACATCAAATTTTAAAAATATCTAATATATGATTGTATTTTAAACATTTTACAAAAATTCTATAAAAGTTTAAATTTTAAGTTTTTATGATTTATAATATAATTTTAATATAAAATTGACAAAATAATTAACAAATATCTATTTTTTACCCTATCCAAGACACAGGTTATCACATAGTTATTCTTGTAAAATGAGGAGTTTTAAAAATGTGTTTGAGGAAATCTGTGGAGCTAACACATCAGTATGACAATGATGTAATAAACACCTAATAAAAATGTTATTATTTTAAAATGATTGTCAAATAATATATAGAGGATATGATTAATTTAAAATATTTTAAAGTTTGAATAAATTGAATATTTATATTATTTCAACTTGTTATCAAGGTAAATAAATTCATATTATTATATATTTTTGATCAAATTAAAATAATTATGAAATTATTTTGATTGATTTAATTACAAACCCATAAATCTATCATTGGTGAGTTCGTACAACCTGCTGCTAACCGCGATGGGTCAATTTGCAAGGTGTGCTATATACATTATTTATTTGTATATTTTTGATCAATTTAAAATGTTTGTAATTTTTTTTCTCATCAGTTGGACTAGAACCGGTCCATTAGCCTATTAACCTCATTATAGAGGAGAAGATTCGATACGGAGTGAGGTGGTGTCAGCTCTTTTGTGGAGTTACACCTGCCACTAGACGGATCCAAATCTGAGATGACCTTCCGTACGGGAAGGTCAATCTCAAATAACTCTCACCAATCTAAATAACTCTCTCACTATAGAAATACTCATAATACCCTTAATGAATTTGATTCATTTAATTAAAAAAATCATTTTAAATCATTTTTTATCTTTCTCTTTTTTTACCTGCGACTCTCTCTCTCTCTCTCTCTCTCTCTCTCTCTCTCTCTCTCTCTCTCTCTCTCTCTCTCTCTTCTCTCTCTCTCCATTGAATTCTGAATCTTTAAAAACTAGTAACAATTCATAATATAATTGATACAACTCGTGTAAATGGTATAATTAGTATAACTAGTCAAATTAGTAGAATTGACAAAACAAATATTATGTGATAAAACAATGAGCATTAATGTATTATGTAAAATATTTAAATTCATCGCAAACAAATTTTAGTTAAAAAACGTGCACCAACATCGTGTAAAACATTAAAAAATGTGCTTAAAATTTTGAATCTTTAACACTAAGTTGTACCAAGGAACCAGTTGTATTTTAATTGTAAAGAGTTGTACAGAGTTGTACTTTGACCCTAAAAACTTGTAATTGGTGGTACTATTCTCTAAATAGAATTTATTTAGTTGTACTTGTGAAGTCAAGTATATAAACTACATTCTACATATTCCTATATAATTTAATGTGTTAAATACTTTGCTAGTTTGTTTTCAATGTTAATGTGGTTAAGATTGTAAAAGTAACCTTAGAAGTATAAGGTAGATTATGCAAAGATAGCATCTTCATCAAACCAAATAATGAAATTTATATTCAGTTCACAAATATAGTTGTGGAAATATATTTGCAATGTTTTGATGGCCTATTTAATATGTGAATATTTTTCAAAATGTATTTTCATAAATATAATTATAAGCTGCACTAGTTATACTATTTGAACTAAAATGTAGTTGTAAAATTGTACCAGTTGAAATAAAATGTAGTTTTACTAGTCGTACTCAAGTAGAGTTGTACGAGTCGTACCAGTTGTACCAGACATATTAGACATGGAATATAGAGTTGTACTAATTGTACCTTGTCATATCTGATAGAAAAAACATGCAAACATTTTATACATAGTCATACCTGATAAAAATAACATGCATATAAGTCTCAGTCATACTAAGTTACACAAATACAACTCGTGTAAATGGTACAACTAGTATAACTAGTCAAACTAGTTGAATTGGCAAAAAGAAAATTATGCTATAAACCAGTGAGCATTAACGTATCATATAATACTTAAATTCATCGCAAGCAAATTTTAGTTAAAAACGTGCACTGACATCATGTAAAACAATAAAAATATGCTTAAAAAATTGAATCTTTAACACTGAGTTGTACCAAGGAATCAGTTATAATTTAATTGTAAAGGGTTGTAAAGAGTTGTACTTTGACCCTAAAAATTTGTAATTGGTGTTACTATTCGCTAAATGGAATTTCTTTAGTTGTACTTGCGAAATTAAGTATATAAATTACATTTTACATATTTCTATATAATTAAATGTGTTAAATACTTTGCTAGTTTGTTTTTCCATGTTAATGTGGTTAAGATTGTAAAAGTAACCTTATAAGTATAAAGTAGATTATGCAAATGTAACATCTTCATAAAACCAAATCATTAAATTTGTATTCAGGTCACTAGTATAGTTGTGGAAATATGTTTGCAATGTTTTGATGGCCTATTTAACATGGAAATAAATTTATAAATGTCTTTCATAAATGTAATTACAAGTTGCACTAGTTGTACCAGTTGAACTAAAATGTAGTTGTACTAGTTGTACTCAAGTAGAATTGTACTAGTCGTATCAGTTGTGCCAGACATATTAGACACGTAATATAGAGTTGTATTAGTTATACCTTATCATACCTGATAGAAAAAACATGCATACATTTTATAATTAGTCATACCTGATAGAAATAATATACATACAAGTCTCAGTCATACAAAGTTACACAAATACAAAAGATGTTACAAACCAAACACGATTAACATCCTGAATTTCCCCCGACTCAAACCAACTTTGAAATGGCACGTGGTGTTTCTTCTTCCTTCGAGGTTCTTCAACCCCTGGATGACAGGTCACTTGTTTTCTTCCTTCGGAATTTGGTAAGACACGCTGAGATTGTATTTCTTCAAGAACATTCCAAGTAGAATGATGAGGCTAGCATGCAAACATGGATACTATCGTATCCTCTATATGGGTTGTCCCTTGCGGGTCCGTCGTCTCTTATGGCTTTGTCGTCTCCTCTGCCTCATCCGGTTCCGTCGTCTCCTCTGCTGGAGGAGGCATTTCCACTTCCACTTCCATATAACCAATTCCTAAAATTTTAATTCAGTTAACTAATATAATTTTTAATATGTTTACAAATGTTTTATAGCATATTCATATGGAAATATGTTTATAAATGGTGTTATTTACATTTTTGTATATAAATATAGTCGTATTAGTTTTACCAGTTGTATATATGTATGGTCGTACTAGTTTTACAAGTTGTACAAAACATAGTTGTACTAGATATACTAGTTGTATTAGACATGTAAGACGAGGAAACTCATATTACTTGTAAAAAGTTGAACCTGTTGTACCAAGTCGTACCTGATAAAACAAACATACATTAGAGACATGATAAGCGGAGACGATGTCTTTTCCCTTTTCCTGGCCGGACCTTCTTCCATTCCGGATTATCTTCCGGCCTAAGTTTCTCCTTTAATCTGAGAAAGAACTCTCTCTCTCTTCTTGGTTTCCTCTCTCTCACGATATTTATCTTCCTTATTTTTAGATAGAGAAACTGATGATGAAACTTGGCATGAGGGTCTGCTATTTATAGGCATGAGGGTCTGGACCGTGAGCTGTCTGATGATGAAACTTGGCATGAGGGTCTGGACCTTGAGCTGTCTGATCTAGCTGAGCTGGAGTATCACTGTCCTAGCCAGACTGTGAGTTCATTCCAGCTACCTTTTCCAGTCCTTAAGCCTTTCCTAACTCAGCCAATGATTGTACATTGTCGGGTAGCACCCACATGGACCATAACCCTTACAATCGATTTTATTCGACCAAATTTTTAACCTTTGGTCTTATGGGCCAAGTCTCGGGTCTTAGTTAGGTTTGGGGATGTTAAACTCTCCCTCTTACCTCTGTCACTAAGAAGTAGAGTACAACCATTTTTAATCGATTCTGACTGCCATAATACCCATTCCCTCAAATGCGGCTAACATGTCTTTAGCTGAAATTTCTTTGCCTTTCCCAAAATGGTTATCAATAAATCTCATGCTACCCAACTTCTAGTAATTCGCTGGGTACTCGTGGCAGTTTCGTCCCAATAGGAGGGCATGTTCTCTGATGGAGTATCGAATGAGAACTCTATTTACCACAAACCAAACTTGTCTACCCTTCTCCGTTTTGCTGTGCGTAGAAGCAACATCCACAATCCCATCATTTTTTTCGTTGAATGAGTAACAATGTGGAATATGTGCTTGAATTGAGGGTGCTTTTGAAACCATCTCTTCTCGCAATCTTCCAATTTCGTAAAGGCCTTCATGAATTTGTGTTGAAATCCATTTGTAACTAGCTTACATCCATTTCCATATGCGGTGGGATGGAATAAACATCAGAGGTGGCATTGGTTCTACAACCTCTTCATCATGCTGAAAAATTAATGAAACTGATTTAGTATAGTATTACTTTGTCAAGACTAGGGCAAGTAGTACGTCTAATATGAACAATTAGTACGATTAATACAACTTAGACGATTAGTACGATTAATACAACTAGTATGATTAGTATGATTATAACAACTAGTACGATTAGTATGACTAGGACAACTAGTACGATTAGTATAACTAGGACAACTAGTATGATTAGTATAATTAGGACAACTAGTACGATTAGTAGAATTAGGACAACTAGTATGATTAATATAACTAGGACAACTAGTATGATTAATATAACTAGGACAACTAGTATGATTAGTATAATTAGGATAACTAGTACGATTAATATAATTAGGATAACTAATACGATTAATATAATTAGGATAACTATTACGATTAGTATGAATAGATATCGAGGGAAGAGATAATTGTTTTTTCGTTTGGGTTTGAGCTGGGGTTGGGCTAGGTTTGAATTTATATTTGGATCCATTAAGTTGTAGTTAAATGAAGGATATAATAGAGATTTCTATCTCTTTTTCACTAAAACAAAAATAAAAAATAAAAGCAAAACATAAAGAGGGTTATTTGAGATTGATTTTGGTAGGAGAAGGTCATTGGGGATTTTGATCCGCCACTAGACCACAGTCATTTCTCTAAAAAAATTATTTTATTTTGTCAAATTATACATATTTCAATTAAAAATCTATATTAAACAAAATATAAACTTTTAAATTTAGATACCTAGAAAATGAGACTTACTGGTGATCACCTAGATTTTGTTTATAACAGATTTTTGAACCATCATTCACAATAACAGATTTTTGAACCATCATTCACAAAGTTTCTAATTAGAACTTTTAATAAATTTAGTAATTTACGTTCGTTTTCAAAAATTTAAATAATAATATATGCAAAAATATTATTTTATTATGTATTCGATAGGATGATTTAATTCATATTAAATAGAGTTAGATAAAGATGTTAGAAAAAATAAAATATTTAAGAACAATTAAGATGATACCATTAGGTATCAAATATTTATTCAATTTGACTAGTTGATAAATATTTTTCAAATTATTTAATAATTTATGTGGCAACCATATAAATAAATGGGATAAGTGGTTATTTTTTAAATTAATACTTAATTATAGAGAGGGTTAGTTTAGTATGAAGTATTTGATTATTCTAATAATTTTAACTTCTTAAATGAGTCTAAAATTGTTTTTAGTAATGACACATCATGGCATACATATAAATAATATATGGAAATAAAGTTTATCTCGAAAACTGTTTGTTAAATAATATATAGGGAATTTGTATTATGGGCAGTGGTGTTAGCTGACCTCATTCTTACGTGAATGGGTTCGTCTTTGTTTTGTGCTATACAATTTTTGGAGGTTAGTTCGTAATTTGGCTTGTGATCGTCTCATTATCAAAAAGAAAAATTACGTTAGTTGCATAAGTGAAAACAAAATTCAATATAATATCTATTTAATTTTTAGAAATTAAAAACAGTTAGCAAAACACCTGAAAAAAAATTGATCTAATAAAAGAAAGAAGACCAAAAATAGAGATGAAATGATGTTGTTTGACTCGTTGAGCAGAGAGGATGATACGGAATACCACCAACTTTGAATCCACTTTCTTTCCAACATATGATTATGTATGTATTCCTGCAAATTTAACAGAACAAACCTTTCAAACAATTCAAGTTTTGCTACGAGTTGCAGAAAAATGGCTGAAGAAAACAGTACGGACACTTCCATAATATGTTACGCGCCAAGCATGATCACCACCAATGGAGTTTGGCAAGGCGACAATCCTCTCGATTTCTCCCTGCCTCTCTTTGTTCTTCAGCTTACATTGGTCGTTGTCGTCACTCGTTTTTTTGTCTTTATACTCAAACCCTTTCGTCAACCTCGTGTTATCTCCGAGATCCTTGTGAGTAAGCCAAAACTTATGTTTTCTTAGAATATCTCATATAGTAAAATCTTTGAAGTACAAGATTATCCTAAAACATATCATTGATCTTAATTTACAGGGCGGAATCGTGCTCGGGCCATCGGTTCTTGGGCGCTATGCTAAATTTGCAAACACTATATTCCCTCAGAGAAGTGTGATGGTACTTGAAACAATGGCTAATGTTGGTTTACTTTACTTCCTTTTCTTGGTGGGAGTAGAGATGGACATTATGGTGGTACGTAAGACAGGGAAGAGAGCACTAACAATTGCTATTGGTGGTATGATATTACCATTCCTCATTGGTGCTGCTTTCTCTTTCTCTATGCATAGATCAGATGACCATTTAGGGCAAGGCACATACATACTCTTCCTCGGTGTAGCTCTCTCTGTTACCGCATTTCCGGTTCTTGCAAGGATTCTTGCTGAGCTCAAGCTCATTAATACCGATATTGGTCGGATATCTATGTCTGCAGCCTTGGTCAACGACATGTTTGCTTGGATTCTCCTGGCCTTAGCCATTGCATTGGCCGAGAGTGATAAAACTTCATTTGCCTCCCTCTGGGTCATGATCTCTAGTGCAGCTTTCATTGCCATTTGTGTCTTTGTTGTGAGACCAGGCATTTCTTGGATTATACGGAAAACCCCTGAAGGAGAGAACTTTAGTGAGTTCTACATATGTCTCATCCTAACAGGAGTCATGATCTCGGGTTTCATTACCGATGCAATCGGAACACATTCAGTCTTTGGGGCTTTTGTGTTTGGTCTTGTGATTCCCAATGGACCTCTTGGTCTTACCCTCATCGAGAAACTTGAAGATTTTGTCTCTGGACTTCTCCTACCTCTCTTCTTTGCCATAAGTGGTCTTAAGACTAATATAGCTTCCATCCAAGGCCCTGCCACGTGGTTAACTCTAATGCTTGTCATCTTCCTCGCATGTGCTGGAAAAGTCATCGGTACTGTTATTGTTGCATTCTTTCATGGAATGCCACTTCGTGAAGGGATAACTCTCGGACTACTACTAAACACCAAAGGTCTTGTTGAAATGATAGTCCTTAACGTTGGAAAAGACCAAAAGGTTTTAGATGATGAGACATTTGCTACCATGGTACTTGTAGCCTTGGTTATGACTGGAGTCATAACTCCTATTGTAACTGTCCTTTACAGACCAGTAAAACGTTCGGTCTCCTACAAGAGACGAACAATCCAACAAACAAAACCAGACAGTGAGCTTCGAGTTCTGGTATGTGTTCACACACCGCGTAATGTTCCTACTATAATCAACCTTCTTGAAGCTTCACATCCTACAAAGAGATCTCCCATATGCATCTATGTTCTCCATCTCGTTGAGCTCACAGGTAGAGCATCAGCGATGCTGATTGTCCACAACACTCGAAAATCTGGACGACCAGCGCTTAACAGAACACAAGCTCAATCAGATCACATCATTAATGCCTTTGAGAACTATGAACAACATGCTACATTTGTTGCTGTTCAACCTTTAACAGCGATTTCTCCTTATTCGACGATGCACGAAGACGTTTGTAGCTTAGCAGAAGACAAACGTGTCTCCTTTATAATCATACCATTTCACAAGCAACAAACGGTGGATGGTGGAATGGAAGCAACCAACCCAGCTTATCGTTTAGTTAACCAAAACCTACTCGAAAACTCGCCTTGTTCCGTTGGAATACTTGTAGACAGAGGACTCAATGGTGCCACAAGATTGTCCTCAAACACTATCTCTCTCCAAGTTGCTGTTCTGTTTTTTGGTGGTCCAGACGATAGAGAAGCCTTAGCTTATGCTTGGAGAATGGCTGAACATCCAGGCATTACTTTATCCGTGTTACGGTTTATTCCTGATGAAGATGTAACAGAAGCTGCTTCCACTCGCACAACAAATGAGTCTGATCGAGACATGAATGTGGACCTGAAGAAGCAAAGACAGCTTGATGATGAGTACATCAATACCTTCAGAGCAGCAAATGCAGAATACGAGTCAATTATTTATGTCGAGAAAGTAGTGAGTAACGGAGAGGAGACGGTTGTTGTAGTGAGATCAATGGATAGTTCTCATGATCTGTTTATAGTAGGAAGAGGAGAAGGAATGTTTTCTCCTCTCACCGCAGGTTTAACTGATTGGAGTGAGTGTCCTGAGCTTGGTGCCATAGGAGATTTGCTTGCCTCATCAGACTTTGCAGCCACTGTCTCGGTCCTTGTGGTTCAGCAATATGTTGGGTCATGGACACAAGAAGAAGATATGGATTTGCCTGATAGTCCTGTAAACTCACATGATCAATCAAAGGCCACATATGGTTTAGAGAATCCACGTTAGCTAACTTTGAGATTTTGTGTATTCTTGTTCGTTTTCTAATTTTTTTTTTCTTATACTTCCCACCTTACAAATGTATTTTAGCAATCTATAAGTTGTCTGACACCCTAAATTTTGGGTGTTTACCGAAACTGATAGATTTTACAGTAATTTATTTTAGATATTTTCATGTAATTTATGTTAAGTTGCATGTGCTTCTAACTCAAAACCAATTGACAATGAGTAGATTGACCCATGTCTCTTATATACTAGTTAATATCCCTTCCAACTTACTATGTGGGATAATATTCCCTAATACGCCCCCTCGAGATAATGGCTTCTTGACCATTAATCTTAATATGTTTGGGCATGGATCGATGACACCCGGTTACGGGCCTGGGTTGTCGATAATTGGACCAACTTTGGATCAGATCGGGTTGGATAGCGTGGATCGGGCTCTGATACGATATTAAGTTACATGGGCTTCCAACTCAAAACCAATTGGCAATGAGTGGATTGGCTCATGTCCCTTATATACTAGTTAAAATTCTTTCTAACTTCTGATGTGGGATAATATTCCCTAATAATTTATATATCCAAGCGACACTCAAAAATATATCGTTTTTGTTAGCGTAAAATTGAAATCTTTTAAAATTGGTTGTGTTTCGTAGGAGAAGAAATTATTTATTGAACGGTAGTATTATACATTCGTTATGGTGATAGAAATTCAATTGATGCTTACTGTATCAAGCCTTATAAGTTGAAAACTTTGTATTGCTATTTTTCCTTCCTTTCTTTAACCTTTATCAATTCTATAATTTCTTATAAAAACTTTGTATTGCTATATTTTCTTCCTTTCTTTAAACTTTGTATTAATCACGTATAGGTTACTCTCCACTTCAAATAAGTTTTTCCAAATGTTTTTTAAAATTACTATATTAATATTTAGTCAAACAACTTTGATCCAACCAAATGGATTAAACCGATCCAATTCTGAAACCATTATTTTATAAAATTGTAACTCATGAGTGGGTTTTCAAAAAATTATTGGCTGATTCGTTAAACAGATATAAGCAAACCAACATGACTTCAATAATATAAACATAATTTATCAATTTTAAATTATAATTTTATTTTTATTAGAAAATATAAACTGCAAAACTAATATATTACTTATAAGAAAATTAAAAAAAAATATATTATATATATATTAATATTTTAAAAATCTTGAAAACAGCTTAAAATTTAATTATTTATAAACTTAAATCTAAAATTTAAGGTTATTAAAATTTTAATTAATAACTTTTAAATAAAGACACCCTTTCAACATAAATGTCCATATCTAGTATTCTATAATTTTTAATTTTACTTAGATATTATAATTTTTATTTTTTTCTTTTACTTTGTTATTTTTCTATGTTATTGTTTCAGTTGTATAAAACCAATATGTTTTTCTTTTTTTTTATATAGATTTTTTTTTCATTTTTAACAAAATAAAATTGGTAATTACTTTAAATTTGGTAATTATTTTCAACAAAATAAAAATTGGTAATTACTTAAATTAATGACAAATGCCATGATTTACCATTCACATATGTCAACATCTATTGAGTTTTAATTTTCCATTCAATTATTTGATTCTCTATCATTATCGTTGTAGATTTCCTGAGCATATAAACATAAACTATAAATCAGGATGAGTGCTTGTCTAAGGACCCGAAAATTCGTGAAGGACCCGAAAACTCGTCCAAAGACCCAAAAACTTGTATAGGACCATGAAGACCAATAGTCGGTTGCCATCTACCTCTAAGAAAATAATGGGCCACCTTCTGCTTGCCCAAAGGTATGAAAACTTGTCCAAGTACCTGAAAATTCATCCGAGGACCCAAAAAATTCATCCGAGGACCCGCAAACTCGTCCGATGACCATGAAGACCAAGATCAGGTTGCCATCTCCCTATAATCAAAGAGTGGGCGACCTGCTGCTTACCCAAAGACATGAAAACTTATTCAAAGACCCGCAAACTCGTCTGAGGACCCGAAAACTCGTCTGAGTACCCGAAAACTAGTCCGGGGACCATGAAGACCAAGAGCAGGTCACCATCTACCTCGATGAAAAGAGTGGACGACCTGCTGCTTTCCTAAAGGCATGAAAACTTGTCCAAGGACCCGAAAATTCGTCCGAGGACCCGAAAATTCATCTGAAGACCCGAAAACTTGTCCAAAGACCCGAAAACTTGTCCGAGGACCATGGAGACCAAGAGCAGGTCGCCATCTCCATCTAAGAAAAGAGTGGGCGACCTGCTGCTTGTCCAAATGCATAAACACTTCTCCGAGAACCCAAAAATTCGTCCGAGGAGCCGAAAACTCATCCGAGGACCGTCAGGACCAGGAGCAGGAACCACTCACCTTCCCCAGGATGTTAGCGACCTGCTCCAACATCAAGGCAGGACGCCCACTCTCCTGGAAGAGAGTGAGTGGCGACCTGGTCTCGTGAAGGAGCAGGTCGCCCATTCTATCTCCAGGGAGAGAGAGAATGGCGACCTGGTCTCCCAACTGAACACGATGCTAGCCACGCTCCTGAAACTCAACTGAACAGTGACTCAACAATTGGATACAATCCGGGAAGAAAGCCGAACCAGGAACGTTCCTCCGCGAGGAGTCTCGGAGAAAACCCGCCGAACCTTCAGAGCAAGGCATCTCAGATTCTCGCCGCAAGCAGTAGCACCGCGAGGGCAGACCTCAAGTGAAAAAACCCCAATCGGGACATGGGTGGACCCATCCGGGCCACCACCACTGCAATGAAAGAACACCACCGGACAAAATGCCGATCGACCTATATGGACGGTAACTGAGGAAAAGAACGGAGGACAAACCAGAACCGCCGAGGACGAAACCGGCCAAGATGGAGATGAGACTGAAGATGAGTTACGGGAGCTCACTGAAGATGAGAAAACATACTCTGGGTAGAGAAACAACGACATGCCGAGGAGCAGAGAAGAATAGGCCGACCAGACAGAATGCCATTCTCCGCGAGCCAGAAAAGCGAAATAGCCGAGCTCATACCCCAGCTCGCCCTCGCGAAAAGCGAGATGAAGATAGTGCGTTCCGAGGTCCACCAGACCATCAGTAGTACAGCCTCAGAAATTGATCAGGTCTTGGAGGAAACCCAGAAGATCCCGTTAAAATCATGGATGTGAAGCCTTCCGATCCCAGAAAAATCTGGATTCCATTCTACGACAGGACGTCAGATCCAACGGCTCACATGACGGCTTTTCGGATCGCCATGGGTTGAGCCCGGTTCAAAAACGAAGAAAGAGACGCTGGCTTCTGCCTCCTTTTCGTCGAGCATTTGAAAGGACAGACTTTCATGTGGTTCTCCCGCTTAGAAAAAGATTTAATCGATAATTATGATCAACTATCTGCGGCTTTACTGAAACATTACTCGCTGTTCATAAGCCAATCGATGTCTGACGTAGACCTCTACTCGCTGTTCATTAGCCAATCGACATATGACGTAGACCTCTACTCGCTGTCTTAATATCCAACATAAAGTCTCGAAGACTTCATCGAGAGATTTAAGGTGATAGTGTCTAAGGTCGAAGGTTTAAGCGAAAAAGCCGCGCTAGACGCCCCTGAAGAAGTCCATGTGGTTCGAGTCTCGCTTCTGCGAAGAAATTTGTCTGAACAAATATCTTACCAATCCAGGATGCCCTTCACCACACCTCGAATTTCGTAGTCCACACAGAGGAGATGAAGGTCCTGACGAAAATGCATCGCCCACCAAAGCCAATGACCAGAGTGTCGACCCAACCATGCAACACCCCGACCGAAAGCCGAAGCGGACATAGTAGCGGGTACATCAACCATGAAGGATCAAACGCCGGAGGAGTGCATAACTACCAAGTAAGCACAGAGAGATCACCCGAGGAAGCCGGACGCGGACAGGGATCATGGAACACCTGGACTCGCAACACTGGCTACGACGAAAAAGCTTTTTGCGACTTCCACCAAGCCAATGGTCACTGGACCACAAACTGCAAAACTATTCCAAGATTAACTTGCAGTCAAGTTCTTGGCGGGAGGTTTCGGAGACGCAGTAACGATGGAAAGCCTCAGAGCGACATAAAGAAACGCCGAGACGCAGGGCAACCAGTCCGACGAGGAGCGCCCTCAAAAGCCGGCAGGAGAAGCCCCAAACGGGGTAGGAGATCAAATGAAGAAGCCAGCAAAAACAACCGAAGAAAGATCAACATGATCATGGGAGGTTCTCAATACTGCCGAGACACGGTCGCTTCCATCAAGGCCTTTCAGCAAAGAGGAGCTAAAAATTCAAACCCGCAAGAACCGATCACTATAGATGACAACCTGATCAGTTTCGAGGAAAGCGACGCCGAAGGGCTTGACCAACCTCACGACAACCTCCTGGTGTTGAAATTATTCATCAATGATTGTGATGTATCCCGAATCTTAATCGACCCAGGAAGTTTGGTGGATGTGATATTCCGAGAAACACTCCGAAGGATATGCGTCATTATATCTGACGTCTAACCCAACCCTAGATCGTTAACCGGATTCACTGGCGAGGTAACCATGACGGACGAAATTATCCGACTTCGGTCCATGTCGGTGGAATCACGAAGATTGTAGATTTCTGTGTGGCCAACCATCCCGCAATCTACAACGCCATAATGGAAACCCCGTGGATCAACTCGATGCGTGCCATCCCGACGACATACCATTTGTGTCTTAAATTCCCTTCCCATACGGAATTAACACGATCTGGGGAAACTATAACGAATTGCGGATCTGCTTCTTGGCCGAGCACAAGCTCCGAAGCCTAACTACCCCATCAAAAGATAACCTGAAGCGCAAGAAGTCGGACACGAGCATTGAGCCGCACCCCAAGGACTCTAAAACCGACATAGACGAGAAATCAGAAGAAGAACAACCCAGAAAGGAGGAAGTCATTCCCGAGGATACAGCGACGACAACTGCCAAAAAGGACACCCTCAGAACGACGGAACTTACTAAGGATGAAGTCCTTTCCTAAGACTAGTAAGGATAACTAAAAAGAAAAAGAAAAAAAATGAAACTACGGGTGGCTTGATCCCTTTCTCAACGGGGTACGTAGGCAGCTCATTTAGAAAACGAGTTCAATTGCCCCCCTCCAAAAAGGGGGGGGGGGAGAGTGGATCCGTATATATCTATATACTCCCGCAACTCTTTCGAGTTTCCTATTCTGAGAAACAGTTTGGATGATGAACACTGGGACTTGGCATCTCACAACCCATCCAAATACCACTGACTGTTCTCACTGGAAGAACGACGATTACCAACAAACTCTCATATTTCGAGAAAACAGTTCGGAGGATGACCACTGAGACCTGGCATCTCACAACTCATCCAAAAACCGTTTACTGTTCTCACCAGAAAAACGTCGATTACCAACTAACGCTCATATTTCGAAGAAAACAGTTCAGAGGATGAACACTGAGACCTGGCATCTCACAACCCATACAAAAACCATTGATTGTTTTCACCGGAAGAACGATGATTGCCAATGAACGCTCATATTTCGAGAAAAAAGTTTGGAGGATGAACACTGAGACCTGGTATCTCACAACCCATCCAAAACCGCTAACTGATCTCACCAGAAGAACGACGAAAATTATCAAGGCAATCCGACTACGTTTCCACAACTCTCTCGAGTTTTTGAAAACTTGTCTGTTTCTGGCCACAACAAGACACATGTAGTCCAAGCAAGGACCTTAACCATGGTTCGTTTGACATCCAGAGAAGGATAAAAGTAGTGCGCTATATAAATTTCCGGACTAAGATTCGAAGGGTGTAACCTGAGCAGGAATGCGGGAAGCATCTGGACGATATTTGACTTAACTTATCTTCAGGAGCGTTTTGTAGATTGGAAATACTACGGAGCGTAAACTGCAAAACTCGCTAACCCAGTAAACGCCATCCAAGGGAACACTGGTACGATTACATCTCGCAAACACAATACCAAACACCATCTTAGCTCGCTAGCTTTCATATACACGTGGTTTCAAGGCTATTGAACAGTTAGATATAAAGAAATGTACAAACTACTACTGAAGAATGATTTGACTTGCGTCAAAATGGAGCAAGCTGAAGAAACTGATGGCGGCCGATCGACCAACCGAGCTAGACAGATCAATTGAGAGGTCAATCACATACACCGGATCCTCCCCAATGATTCTATCTAACTGTTAAATCGACCAAAGAGCCTTAGTGATCGACCGATTCAGAGGAGCCGGTCGATCAATCACCTAAGTTAGCCAATCCAAAAATTTGGGACAGTTTCTAAAGCTCCAAAGATTTTCTCCAAACCATCACCAATTTGTCATACCTGCTTCCTTGAGATTCCATCAACCATGAATGCTTTAATAATGTATTGTCAGTTAGGTTTAGTGTTTTCAATGTTATTTTTATTTTTTTGGGTTTAGAAAATAAATCTCATTCCACATCAAGCTATAATTATTTTCGGTTCGATTTGAGTTTTTTCAGGTATATGGGTTTTCATGTTCTAGACAATAATTTTTATTCAGAATTAAATTATAACTTTTTTGGTTTTTGACAAACAATTATAGTCAAAATGAAATAAGTTATTGGTTTTAGTTAACATTATTATTTAACATTATTGATTAAAATATTAAGTATAAAATTAATTTTGGTTTAGTTTAATATGGTTTGATTTAGTTTGATTTAGGATCAGTTAGTTCAATATATATATATATATATATTTATATTCCACTCCAGTTTTTAATTCTGTTTGTTTCGAGTTTGAAGATTTTGGTTCAAGTTCAGAAATTTTAGCTCTTTTCTGAAAATTTTCCCAACCCTATATATGTAGGATAATATGAAAAATGTTTTCTTCAAAAGTATCTTAACTGATATAATTGAAGAGTTTAAGAAATCATGATACTAATGATTTTTAATATTTTCTTTTTGTATTCTGTCAAGTTGATTATCTTAGGTTCTTAATAATTAGCAGGAACGACATGAATGAAGTGATAATATCTTCATGCTTTCAGTAAATATCGATTCTTACTGAAACTTTTTATAACGTCTCAACCGTCTTTAGTAGTGGGCTCCCATGTTTTCTTACTAGACCCATGGGCCGGTCCATCCCTCTCCGATGGTCGGAACGTTAACCGGGAGAAAGTCATGATATACTGACCCTGTAATCACCACGTGACCGTTCCCCGTGTTTTGGCCTCAGTCACACGGTACCGCAAATGATTTCCTGGTAGGTCACCCATCATTTGAATACTTCAGCTCAAGCACACTTAACCCTGGAGTTCTCTCTGGATGTGCAACAGAAAAGGTAAGTGCACTTTGGTGACATAGGTAGCCAAATCAATTTTTTTAACCTCTCCACATATACCAGAAATCGGGATGTTACAATTCACACCCACTCACAGAGGGGAACGTCCTCGTTGCGCACCACGACAGGTCCCAAACCGCCTCCCAGATCAGAACTGAGACAGCTAACCAGCTCTGATACCAATTATAACGCCCCAACCGTCCCTACCAGTGGGCCCCATGCACTAGGCCCATGGGCCGGCCCACCCCTATCCGACAGTCGGAATGTTAACCGCGAGGTTTGAAAGTTATGATGTACTGATCCTCCAATCACCACATGACCATTCTCCGTGTTTTGGCCTCACTCACACGGTACCGCAAATGACTTCCCGGTAGATCACCCAACCTTTGATTACTCCAGCTCAAGCACGTTTAACCCTGGAGTTCTCTCATGATGTGCGACCGAAATGGTAAGTGCACTTTGGTGACATAGGTAGCCAAATCAATTCTATTTAACCTCTTCACATATACCAGAAATCGGGATGTTACAATTTATAACGCCTGAACCACCTCTACCAGTGGGCCCCAATGTCCTCTCACTAGGTTTATGAGCCGACCCACCCCTATCCGACGGTCGGAACATTAACTGGGAGGTTTGAAAGTCATAATATACTGACTATGCAATCACCACGTGGCTGTTTCCCGTGTTTTGACCTTACTCACACGATACCGTGAATGACTTCTCGGTAGGTTACCCATCCTTTGACTACTCCAGCTCAAATACGCTTAACCATGGAGTTCTCTCTGGATGTGCAATCAAAAAGGTAAGTGCACTTTGGTGACATATGTAACCAAATTAATTCTTTTAACCTCTCCACATAAGTTTCCATATACCAGAAATCGGAATGTTACACTTTTTCTAGCTGGTTCCTCCTAAACAGTTTCTACAGTTTATCTCATATATTTTATAGATGTCTCATATATTTTATAGATACTTTAACGAATTTTGCATATTAAATTTGCTGTTTTTTAGATTATTAAACTTATTTTGAATGAAAATAATATCTTGGATAATCATACTCATCTTATCCATTGTTTACATATAAGATACCTCATTAAGATCCAAATCGGTTTTTTTACATCTTATCTTATGTTATCTTGGACCAAAAAAATTAAAATTCATTACTTTAAAGGTTTCGTTCCAAGATGGCATTAACAAAAGATTGCTAGTATATTGCGAAAGATTTTCATGATTGAGAAATTTGAGGATATAAAATATGTACCAAGAGAGAGCACGCGATGGAAATGATGCAGAAGAGATGAAATAACATTTTGGTTAAGATTTAATTTTTGGCCCGAGTAAACTAGAAGATAAAAGTGTCGACATATCCATACATAATCAACTGGACACACAAAAGCATATCCATGAAGCATAGACCAATCTGTCCGCAAAAAAAAGCCATAAAATATCACAAACAAATTCAAAGCATGAAGTTGGTCAAATTTTTTTTTTTTTTCAGATTTTTCATGAGAATATTCACGGTTTAAGTTGTTATCAATCAGACCTCATAAATTCGACCATATCAATCCATATCTGACCAGTGATAAAACCAAAGAAATTCACGCCAGGACCTTGACATTCACATGACATTCAATCCATATCTGACCAGTGATAAGCTTCGAAGTGATATGCATGTACAACATATTTTATAATTTTTAATAGGATTATCATACGATTTTAATAAAGAAACCATTGAAATTTGGTGCATTTTAAATGTTTTTCGTGTATCTGGAGTTTTTAAATACTTTCAAAGAAAATTTGGACGTTTTGAGCAAAAAAGAAGCTGACAACAAGAATTTTGAAAATTGGACAGCTTCCACGGACCAAATGCTCTGCATCGGATGGAGAACTTCTCAGAGATATATGTTTCTAAAATTTGGACACAAGATTACTGATGATGCTAGCTTTCATATACACATGGTTTGAAGAATATCCAATGGTTATATATATATAATGTTCAAACTACTTCTGAAGAAAGATTTGTTTGGCGTCAAAATGAAGGGAATTGACCAACCAACCGACCTAAAGGGATCCATTAGGAGGTCAAACACATCCATCAGATTCTCCCCAAAGATTTTAACAAACCGTTAAATCGACATAAGAGCCTTAATGATATACCAATTCGGACGAGACTGTCAATCGATCACCTTAGTTCGACAATCAATTGCTAATCCATGATTTTGTGAAACTTTCAAATCTCCAAATATTTTCTTCAAATCATCACCAATTTGACACACCCACACTTAATCAAATAGATCAATCTGTCCGGGAAAAAGTCGTAAAACATCACCAAACAAACTCAAAACATGAAGTTGGTCGATTTTTTTTTCAGATAGTTCATGAGATTATTCACGGTTTAAGTTGTTGTCAACCAGACCTCATCAAAGACCATATCAATCCATATCTGACCATTGATCATACCAAGGCAATTCACGTCAGGACCTTGACATTCCATCAACCATGAATACTTTAAAAATGTCATGAATAATCTTATTTTTTCCTTGTATGAAAATAATAAATCCGACACAAGCTTTGAAGAGGTATTAATAGACATCATATTTTATTATATTTTAATAGTATTATCATGCTTTTTTAATAAAGAAACCATTAAGATTTGGTGTATTTTAATGTATTTTGTGTATCTCGAGTTTTTAAATGCCTTTAGAGGAAATTTGGACGTTTTGGGGGAAAAAAATAAGAAGCTGACAACATGAATTTTGAAGATTGGATAGCTTCTAAGGACAAAATGTTCTGCATCGGATGGAAAACTTCTCCGCGATATATACTTCTCTAATTTGGACACAAGATTACTGATGACGCTAGCTTTCATATACATGTGATTTGAAGGCTATCCAATAGTTATATATAAAGAAATGTCCAGACTATTACTTAAAAAAGATTTGTCTAGCGTCAAAATGGAGAAAGCTGAAAAAACTGAAGGGAACCAACCGACTAACCGACTTAAACAGATCGATTAAGATGTCAAACACATCCATCGGATTCTCCTAATGGATTCTAACCAAATGTTGAATCGACCTAATAGCCTTAGTGATCGACCAATTCAAAGGAGCTAGTCAATCGATCACCTTAGTTCAAAAATAAATTGCTAATCTAGAAATTGTGAAACTTTCTAATCTCCAAATATTTTCTCCAAATCATCACCAATTCAACGTACTCATACATAATCAACTAGACCAATCTTTCCGGGAAAAAATCCATAAAACATCACCAACAAACTCAAAACATGAAGTTGGTCAACCAGGCCCCATCAAATCGGCCATATCAATCCATATCTGACCATTGATCAGACCAACCCAATTCACGCCAGGACCTTGAAGTTCCATCAACCATGAATGCCTTCAAAATGTCTTAACACTCTTATTTACCCCTCGTATCAGCAGAATAATTCCGAGACAAGCTTTCAAGATGTATTAATATACATCATATTTTAATATTTTTAATAGGATTATCATGCGTTTTAAATAAAGTAACCATTGAGATTTGGTGCATTATAAAAGTTTTTTTTGTGTATATGGAATGTTTAAATGCCTTTAGAAGAATTGTGTACGTTTTGGGAAAAAAAGAAGCTGACTGTTGGGGTCAAAACCCAACCCTCTGAGATTGATTAGCCGAGAAGTCTAAATATTTACACAAAACCTCGTCCGAGGACCTAGAACTTGTCCGTGTACCCGAAAACTCGTCCGAGGACCCGAAAACTCGTCCAAGGACCCGAAAACTTGTCTGAGGACCATGAAGACCAATAGCAGATCACCATCTACCTCTAATAAAAGAGTGGGCGACCTGCTGCTTGTCCAAAGACATGAAAACTTGTCCAAGGACCCGAAAACTCATCCGAAGACCCGAAAACTCGTCCAAGGACCAGAAAATTTGTCCGAGGACCATGAAGACCAAGAGCAGGTCACCATATCCCTCTAAGCAAAGAGTGGGTGGCCTGCTGCTTGTCCAAAGGCATAAAAACTTCTCCGAGAACCAGAAAACTCGTCCGTGGACCCGAAAACTCGTCTGAGGGCCCAAAAACTTGTCTGAGAACCATGAAGACCATGAGCAGGGCAACATCACCCTCTAAGCAAAGAGTGGGCGACCTGCTGCTTGCCCAAAGGCATGAAAACTTGTCCAAGGACCCGAAGACTTGTCCGAAGACCCGAAAAATCGTCAGAGGACCCGAAAACTTGTCCTAGGACAATGAAGACCAAGAGCAGGTTGCCATCTCCCTATAAGAAAAGAGTGGGCGACCTGCTGCTTGTCGAAAGGAATAAAAACTTCTCCGAGAACCCAAAAACTCGTCCGAGGACCCCAAAACTCATCTGAAGACCGTCAAGACCAAGAGCAGGTCGCCACTCAGCTTCCTATGGATGTGGGGGACCTACTCCAGGACCAAGGCAGGTTGCCCACTCTCTTGGGAGAGATAGTGGCGAAAACTCGTCCGAGGACCCGAAAATTTGTCAGAGGACCCGAAAACTCGTGCGAGGACCCAAAAACTTGTATTAATACCATGAAGACCAAGAACAGGTTGCCATCTACCTCTAAGAAAAGAGTGGGTGGCCTGCTGCTTGCCCAAAGGTATGAAAACTTGTCCAAAGACCCGCAAACTCGTCTGAGGACCCGATGACTCGTCCAGAGACCCAAAAATTTGTCCGAGGACCATGAAGACAAAGAGCAGGTCACCATCTCCCTATAAGCAAAGAGTGGGCGACCTTCTACTTGTCCAAAGGCATAAAAACCTCTCTGAGAACCCGCAAACCCGTCCGAGGACCGTCAGGACCAAGATCAGGTCGCCACTCACCTTCCCTAAGATGTGGGCGACCTGCTCCAAGACAAAGGCATGTCGCCCACTCTCCCGAGAGAGAGAGAGTGGCAACCTGGTCCTCCCTAAGGGGCAGGTCACCCACTGATACAATCTTGCCCGAAACATGCACTTGAATAATGGTATTATTGAATTAGATATGGACCGAGAAGTGGATGAACACTTCAAGGAACTGGGTGGAATGAACTGGACCACCAGAAGATGCAGAAGTCTTCTGGTATTCCAAACCCTTGGCCATCCTTGGATATGACTCACCAAGACGCTAGATAAGGGGGTGTTAAATGGATGTGGCACATCAGAGAAAAGTTTGCTCACGAAGAACAAAAGTGAGAATAGAAATTCACGAAAAATAGTTTTTAATTAGAAAAATTATCAAAAGATTCTTATAAAATGAAACCAAGTACATATTTAAAGAGAACCAAGTCAAAAGACTTAATTTTGGTATAGAAAAACTAGACATTGTTTTTAGCAAAGTCGAAAATTAAGTTTGGTCAAAGTGACCCCTTCGGCTACTCGGTCACACGGCCGTGGTCGTGTTCAACGACCCGGATCATGGCCGTGACGGCTGTCTCGAAGGTTCACAGACACAAGTGAGGTTAAGGAGAACGATCTCCAAGTTGGTCCTCAGCTAATCAGATTGTATTGATCAAGAAGGAATAAAAGAAGGAGATGCACCGAGTGGGCTAAGTGACCGATAGTCCAAGCGCACAAGAGGGCCGACCGTACAACTTGGTCGTCCGTACAAGCATGTGTACGGCCTAACGTGGAGTGGAAGGCAAGACAACTCCCTTATGTCGCAAAGCATGAGAGAAGGGCATCTTGGAGGATTCTGTTCACACCTTGGCCAAGTGGCCGTTGTAGCGTCTGGTCGCTAGAGTCACGTGTGGCCTTAAGGCCACACAACCGTTGGGTCAGGTCACTATCGACCACAGACCTCGTTTCTCTCCTTCCCCTTTGTTTATTCTTTGTGTCACTTTCATGTATCTCTGTGTCGGTATATTTAAAGAATTGACCAAACCTTTGTAACTCTTAACTTAAGGAAATACAATCTTCCTTGTTCATCTGTTGTCGAATCTCTCTCTCTCTTTCATTCTATTCCGCAAATCAACATGGTATCAGAGCAAGGAACTTCAATCTATTCCTTGTAATCTTCTTTAATCATCTTAATCTCTCGTTTCAACATGACCACTTTGTTAATCCCTTCACCATTTTCCTTTGACCGGTGGATAAAACCTTTATCCAACGGTCCATAGACTCTTTCCTCTTCTCTCTTGTTTCTCTTCACGAAACCAGTGCCTAAATCCTCAAATCCTCTTCTTAATCATCCATGTTCATTCTCTCTACTATCACCTAAAGTACCATTCTAGGTACCACGCTTTGTCCAGAGGTCCATAGCCATTCTGCCATGGAGAACTCAAAGCCAGTGCCGGTTCCTGTGATTCTCAAAGGAGTGAACTACCTCCTTTGGTCACGAACCACAAAAACAGCCTTGTGCAGTCGCGGGCTTTGGAGTCACATCTTGAAGAGTGAAGCTTCCAAAGAGACGACTACAAGAGATGGAACCGAAATGGTTCTCATGGATGAAGACAAATGGTTTCAAGAAGACTAGACGGTCTTGTCTATTCTCCAGAACTCCCTTGATGCAAACATCCTTGAGGCTTACTCGTTTTGCGAAACCGCCAAGGAACTATGGGAGACACTCCAGAAGGTGTTTGGGAACATATCTAACTTGAGCAGAGTCTTTGAAGTAAATAAGGCTATCAACGACTTGAGCCAAGGAGATGAGGACTTCACCAAGCACTTTGGGAAGTTCAGGGCCTTATGGGCCGAGTTAGAGATGCTTCGACCATGCTCGGTGGATCCTCTTATACTCAACGAACGGCGAGAACAAGACAAGGTCTTTGGCCTTCTTCTGACTTTGAACTCAAGCTACAATGATCTCATCAAGAATCTCCTGAGAGCTGACAAACTACCAAGCTTGGAGGAGGTGTGTGCACAAATTCAGAAGGAGCAAGGCTCACATGACCTCTTTGGTAACAAAGGCGAATTGGTAACAGCTAACAAAGGTGAACTGGTGGTAGCCAACAAAGCTTATCGCCAAGATGAAAAGAAAGTATGGGTCTGTGACCATTGCAAGAAGAGAGGGCATAGCAAGGATAAGTGCTGGATTCTTCATCCTCATCTCAAACCAAGCAAATGGAGGGAGCCACGTGCAAACCAGGCCAGTGAAGCGGCCGATCAATCAGGCCCTTCAGCCCGGTCCACAAGTGAGGATGGTGTGGCCATGATTGCAATCTCTCAATTCGTGATGAAGTCTGATCTAGATGCTCTCATCAAAGCTCTCAAAGAATCATCTGGTAACTCCTTTCATGCTCTTAGCTATCATAGGCCCCTGGTTGTTGATTCTGGTGCCTCACACCACATGATTAGGGATAAGCACCTGATTAGTAACATAACACCAGCCTTAGGACATGTTAGTATAGCGAATGGAGAACAGGTTCCAATTAAGGGAATAGGCGAATTAAAGCTGTATGATAAGAAATCTAAATGCTTTTACATGCCTACCTTTACTTCTAATCTCCTATCTGTTAAGAAAGCAACCACTGATTTAAATTGTTATGCTATCTTTGGACCTAATGAAGTGTTCTTTCAGGATATTGACTCTAGTAAGGTCATTGGACAAGGAGTTACCAAGGGTGATCTCTATGTTCTTGAAGACATCAAACCAACTGCTTCATCATCTTGTTCTTTTAATGCTGTTTCTGATTCTAAGAATAATGTTCTATGACATGCTATATTAGGACATCCCCATTTTCGAGCTTTGAACTTATTGCTTCATAGTATTTCTTTTCTGAATAATGATTGTGAGGCTTGTATCTTAGGAAAACATTGCAAGTCAGTTTTTCCCAAATCCTCTAGCATTTATGAAAAATGTTTTGATTTGATTCATTCGGATGTGTGGACATCACCTGCTTTGTCAAGAGAAAACCATAAGTATTTTGTGACTTTTATTGATGAAAAATCAAAATACACCTGGATAACTCTCTTACCTTCAAAGGATCGTGTGTTAGAAGCCTTCACTAACTTCCATAAATATGTGCTTAACCATTGTGATTCAAAAGTGAAAATTTTAAGGTCAGACAATGGAGGTGAATAGACAAGTAGTGCCTTCAAACAATACCTTGCAACACACGGTATTGTTCACCAAACAAGCTGTCCATATACTCCACAACAGAATGGTGTGGCAGAAAGGAAGAATCACCATTTGATGGAAGTTGCGCGATCCATGATGTTCCACACCAATGTTCCTAAAAGATTTTGGGGGGGATGCAGTGATCACTGCCTGTTATCTGATCAACCGAACTCCAACCAGAGTGTTACATGATAGCACTCCTTTTGAGGTACTAAACCACTCTCAACCATCCATTGAACATTTGCGTGTGTTTGGTTGCGTTTGTTTTGTCTTGGTTCCAGGAGATCAACGCAACAAACTTGAAGCCAAGAGTGTTAAAGGGATGTTCCTTGGCTATTCCATCACACAGAAAGGGTACAAGTGTTTCATTCCAGAAACCGGGAAGGTGGTTGTCTCCAGAGATGTGAAGTTCTTGGAAGAAAGAGGGTACTACTCTGAGAAGAACTGGGAGGATCTACGCGACCTTAATGTCTCTAACTCAGATAGAGCCCACAATCTAAGGCAGCTCTTGGAAAATCTTGGAGTTTCCCTTCCAACGGATCAACCAGCTCAACCGGCCGCTCACCCACAAATGGGAACTCCGTCCGGCCATGCTGACCGATCACCATCTCCGGCCGCTCCTAGTCCTCACCATGATCCTGAGGGGGGGGGGAATGAAGAAGTACATGTCCCAGACACTGAGCTAGGGTCACATGATCATGCCGAGGAAGCACAGGAACCAGAGCCGGCCGCTCAGGTCAACTGGAACGAATCCATTCCAGCGGCAATTGTTCCATTGAGAAGGAGCCAACGGCTGAGGAAAGTGGCTAGAGTCCACTACAACAGCAATGCAGTGGCACATCCAAGCCAAGTGATGTGTTCCTTTGCGTACTTTCCTGAGGAACATCAAGCCTTCATAGGTATCTTGGATCAAGAGGAGATCCCTAAGACCTATGAAGACGCCAAAGACCACAAAGTCTGGCGTGATGCGGTCAGAGAGGAAACAAGTGCCATGGAAAGGAATCACACATGGGACTAAGCCGCCTTGCCAAAGGGAAAGAAACCGGTCAGCTCTGGATGGGTTTTCACGATAAAATATAAGAGCAATGGAGAGATAGAAAGACACAAGGCAAGACTAGTGGCAAGAGGGTTTACACAAACATATGGAGAAGACTATGGAGACACTTTTGCTCCTGTGGCCAAACTTCATACTGTACGAGTGGTCCTCTCATTAGCTACCAATATGGAATGGGAGTTGTGGCAGATGGATGTCAAGAATGCTTTCTTGCAAGGGGAACTAGAAGAGGAGGTTTACATGACACCACCACCAGGCCTCAAAGATAGTGTCACTCCAGGGAAGGTCTTGAGGCTAAGAAAGGCTATTTATGGTCTGAAGCAATCACCTAGAGCGTGGTACCACAAGCTGAGTAGAGTTCTGCTGGATAGAGGGTTCAGGCGATCAGAGGCAGATCATACATTGTTCACCCTTACCAGCCAAGAAGGTATAGCTGTCATTCTCATCTATATAGATGATATAATCATCTCTGGGAATGACAAGGTAAGTATCCAGGCTACCAAAACCTATTTAAAATCGGTATTTGATATCAAAGACCTAGGAGAGTTGAAATACTTCTTAGGAATCGAGGTGTGTAGGTCTAAAGAAGGTCTGTTCTTATCTCAAAGGAAATATACACTTGACCTCTTAAGTGAAGCAGGTGACCTTGGAGCTAAGATAGTCAAGACACCCTTAGAAGAGGACTACAAGGTGGATCGCAAGGGGGAGCCAGAGGATGAGCCCTACAGAGATGTCACACAATATCGCAGAATGGTTGGTAAGCTGATCTATCTTACTATCACAAGACCTGATCTGTGCTTTGCTGTGAATCAGGTGAGCCAATACATGAAAGCTCCCAAGATCTATCATTGGAACATGGTGAATCGCATCCTCAAGTACCTTAAGGGAACAACTGGTCAAGGAATCTGGATGGGATGCAACAAAAGTACAGAGATTGTTGGGTATTGTGATACAGACTGGGCGGGAGATCGTGTGGACAGAAGATCAACCACAGGCTACTGCACCTTCATAGGTGGCAACTTAGTAACTTGGAAAAGCAAGAATCAAAAGGTTGTGGCATGTTCAAGCGCTGAAGCTGAGTATAGAGCAATGAGGAGACTGACCACTGAACTTATGTGGCTTAAGAACCTTCTCATGGATCTTGGTTTTGAGACACAAGCTCCAATCACCATGCACTGCGACAATCAGGCAGCCATGCACATTGCCTCAAACTCAGTGTTTCATGAAAGGACAAAACACATCGAAGTTGATTGCCACAAAGTCAGGGAGCAAGTACAGCTAGGTGCTATCCCTCCTTGCTACACAAGAAGTTCAGATCAACTAGCAGACATCTTCACTAAAGCGGCTAGTTTAAAGACCTGTGAGTTCATCCATTCCAAGCTTGGGCTCATAGACATTTCTCAGGCCTGATCACCTCCAACTGTTAGAATCACACTCTTTTTCCCTCAGTATAGTTTTGTCCCATGAGGTTTTCTATACTGAGGGTTTAATTAGGTGATCTCTCACGGTTTCAAGCTTTACCATAGACACTTGTTATGGATAAAGCTTGAGGGGGAGTATTGATCAAGAAGGAATAAAAGAAGGAGATGCACCGAGTGGGCTGAGTGACCGATCGTCCAAGTGCACAGGAGGGCTGACCGTACAACTTGGTCGTCCGTACAAGCATGTGTACGGCCTAACGTGGAGTGGAAGGCAAGACAACTCCCTTATGTCGCAAAGCATGAGAGAATGGCATCTTGGAGGATTCTGTTCACACCTTGGCCAAGTGGCCGTTGTAGCGTCTGGTCGCTAGAGTCACGTGTGGCCTTAAGGACACACAACCGTTGGGTCAGGTCACTATTGACCACAGACCTCGTTTCTCTCCTCCCCCTTTGTTTATTCTTTGTGTCACTTTCATGTATCTCTGTGTCGGTCTATTTAAAAACTTGACCAAACCTTTGTAACTCTTAACTTAAGGAAATACAATCTTCCTTGTTCATCTGTTGTCGAATCTCTCTCTCTCTTTCATTCTATTCCGCAAATCAACAGATTGCACTCGGGTGATTGATCCACACGGAAAGTCCACCACTTGGTTAAGAAAGGAAGATTCTTGACAAATTCTAAGGTCCGATTGAGCTAAGGCAATACGGTCTCGATCCGAAGCTTCAGAATGCCCTCGTGGTCGAAGTCCTTCACGGTTGGTCGATGAATTGTCACTTCAGGTCGAGTTTCCATCCTTACTTCGCTTCCCGGTCGAGTCGAGTCGGGTCGATACGGAACACAGTCCGGTCGTTGGGCCTCGTCCTGCGGTTGATCTTAGGGTCACCTCGGCCAACCTCCATCATGGTTTCCTCAGCAACCGTCTGTGGGTCGTGAATGCGTCCCATCACATCGTTTGGAGGTCCATCCTGATCCATGATTGTATCATACCCTCCCCGTTGAAAAGGATTTGCTCTAAAATCCGCTTCATTTGCAAGAAACAGAATTATATCAGAAGTATTAAAACTTGAGCCAACGTTATACTTACCTTGAATGTCAACTTGATACGCATTGTCATTAATCCTTTTGGTAATGGAAAATGGTCCGTCAACTCTTAACACAAGATCACAGGGGCGAGATCTCGTATGGAGGATGGGATTGAAGCTGCTGGTTGTTCAACTCTATCAACTTCAATCAGTGAGTGGACCATGGACAGTTGTGGAGCGAGTGTGGAGTCAAACAGAGGGTTGTTCAACTCTCTCTGGCTTGACGGTTGAAGGGGGAATACGGTTTAGTCACCAGGGAAAATAGATGCCACCACAAAGCTTTATGGACTAAGCTTTGATAAGACAACTCTCAAGCTCAAGTGAATCACACACAGGAACCAAAGAGGGCTAGCCAACGGCTAAGAGGGCTTTCTTGCTTGAAGAAAGTTTGTTTGCTTTATTGATCTAGGGTAAATGATACAAGGCTGTGAGAGGGGACTTTATAAGAGTCCAAACAGTTGTGCCCTTCTAGAGGTCTTCGAAGCAAAATTCATAGGTTACATTAAAATATAATTCGGTCAACATGTGCCTTACTCTAAGAATAAAAATGTAAATGAAATGGCAAACATATGCCTTATATAATGAAATGAAATAACTAAGCTGGAAAAAAAAAAAAACCAAAGTGTTAGTACAATAATCGAATGGAAATGTGAATAAAACCTTACCTTGGCCGGTTGAAGTGATTGTGGCCGGTTTAGATTGGGATGCGCTCAATGCTGAATAAGGTAAGTCCCTTCTTGTCTTGTATGATTGACCATTCTTTGATATAACCCATGGTATTGATGGTTGGACCGTTGTTGGTGTGGAGAGCTCCTTCTTGGGGATCCTTAGTTCCTTCTTTAGTGTCATTGAGGCAGTGATCTTCAAGCTCGACATTGGCTATGGCCGCCTCTCGTGTTATGCTGAGCTGGTTGAGCTGAGAAGCAATATCTTGAAGCTCTTTGTTGGTGAGGAGTGCTTCCACGGCCTGGTTGAAGCTCTTGGTCAAGTCCTTGGTTCCCGGCCATGTTCTTGGTGCACATCTCATTACTGGAATCGCAGTTGCTTGGTAGTTGTTGGTGCTTAGGTTTGTATCAACTCTGGGCATGAGCTTGGATTTCCTCTCGTTTGGAAACCGATCTTTCCTTAGGTAGATCCACACAAGGTCTCCTTCCTCAAAAATTTGATCACGCCGGTGCTTATTGGCTTTTTCCGCGTATTGCTTGGTCCTTTTCTCGATGTTTTCCTTTGCCTTCTCATGAATTTTTTTTTACTTTTTCAGCTTTCTTTTTCCCATCCAAACTGACCCTTTCATTCAAAGGTAAGGAAATCAAACCTATGGGAGACAATGTGTTGAACCCTTAAACAATTTCAAAAGGTGAGAACTTAGTAACTGAATGCATAACACTATTGTAGGCAAATTCAACATGAGGCAAACAATCTTCCCAAGTTCTCAAGTTCATTTTCACTACAGCCCTAAGCAAAGTAGACAATGTCATATTCACTACTTCTGTCTGACCATCAGTTTACGGATTACGAGTGGTTGAAAACAAGAGTTTTGTGCCTAACTTTGCCCACAAGTTCTTCCAAAAGGGCTCAAAAACTTGGTGTCTCTATCAGACACAATAAACTTAGGCATACCATGCAAACGTACTACTTCCCTAAAGAACATGTCAGCAATGTGCACAGCATCATCAGTAGTGTGACAGAGAATGAAATGAGTTATCTTAGAAAACCTATCAACAACTACAAAAATCGAATCCCTACCAGATCTAGTTCGAGGTAGTCGTAACACAAAGTCCATCGAAATGTCTGTCCATGGTTGATCAGGAATGGGTAAAGCAACATATTTACTTGCCGATTGTGCTTTGGCCTTTGCACGCTTACAAGTCTCACAACGAGTACATACCTTGATCACATCTTTCTTCAACCCTAGCCAGTAAAAGTGATCCTGCAAAGTCTTAATTGTTTTTTCAATGCCAAAATGGCCCATCAAGCCACCACCATGTGCTTCCCTGACCAGCAAGTTTCTCAAAGAACAGTTATGAACGCAAATCAGGTTAGAAAATAACAGGTTCCCATCATTCCTAAAATACTTTCCTGAAGCAAACCTAGAGATAGCATGATACAGTTCCTTAAATTCTAATTCTGAGGCATACATTTCCTTAATCTGTTAAAGCCCAAAAGACTTTAGCATCCATAAATGTGATCAAAGCATATCTCCTAGACAAAGCATCAACAACAACATTCTTTTTTCCTTTCTTATACTTAATCACATAAGGAAAGGTTTCGATAAACTCTACCCATCTGGCATGTCCTTTATTGAGCTTTTGTTGTCTTTTCAAGTGTTTGAGGATGTCATGGTCTTTTTGCGCCACAAATTGCTTTGGCCATATGTAGTGCTGCCAAGTCTGCAAGGTCCTCACCAACGCGTACAACTCCTTGTCATAAGTGGGATAGTTCTGTGTTGCTCCTCCCAAAATCTCGCTAAAGAAAGCAATTGGTCTTCCTTCCTGCATCAATACATCACCAATACCAACTCCTGAAGCATCACATTCAATCTCAAAAGTCTTAGAGAAATCAGGCAGAATAAGTAAAGGAGCATTGGTCAACTTAGCTTTGAGTTCTTGAAACGATTTTTTCTTGGGCTTGTTCCCATTTGAAACCCACACTTTTCTTGATAACCTCTGTAAGTGGTGCAGCCAAAGTGCTAAAGTCCTTTACAAACCTCTGGTAGAAACCGGCAAGACCGTGAAAGCTTCGGACTTCACCAATGGTCTTAGAAGTGGGCCAGTCCCGAATGGCCTTCACCTTTTCCTCAACCACTCTAACGCCATCAGCCCCTACAAAAAAAAGCCAAGACACACAAGATTATCTGTAGCAAATGTGCATTCCTTAAAGTTAGCATAGAGCTGTTCTTTCCTTAGCACTTCTAGAACCGATTTCAGATGTGCTAAGTGCCCTTGCAAACTTTTACTATAGACCAATATATCATCGAAGTAAATAGCTACAAAGATGCCTATAAATGACCTAAGTACATGGTTCATCAACCTCATAAACGTGCCAGGTGCATTGGTAAGCCGAAATGGCATAACCAACCATTCATACAGTCCTAGTTTCGTTTTAAAGGAAGTTTTCCACTCATCTCATTCCTTCATCATAATCTGATGATATCCACTCTTCAAATCAATTTTTAAAGAATACACTAGAACCTTGGGGTTCACTAAGCATGTCATCAAGACAAGGGATAAGATGTCTATACTTAACTGTTATTTGGTTGATTGCCCGGCAGTCAACACACATTTGCCAGCTTCCATCTTTCTTGGGCACCAAGAGGACAGGTACGACACAAGGGCTCATGCTCTCATGAATGTACCCATTTTCCATGAGTTCAATGCTCTGTTTTTGCCGCTCCTTGGTTTCCACTGTATTGGTTCGATAAGCTGGTCGGTTTGGCAATGAAGCTCCCGACACAAAGTCAATCTGGTGCTCAATGCCGCATATGGGAGGCAATCCACTCGGATTTTCTTCTGAAAACACATCGCCAAAATCCTGCAACAGTTGCTTGAGTTCACTCGGAAGCTCCGGTATTTGATCAGACTTAGCCATTAGTGTCTCTTTAAATAATAGAAGAATCATAGGTTGTTGAGAACAAAGGGTTTTTCTTACCTGGCTTACCTTGACAAAGAAGTTGGACTTCTTACCTTTAGCCTCAGTATTGGCCTGATCTTGCTTGCGGCTTTCCTTGAGCTGAAGTTGATCTTGATCGTGAGGAGTTAGGGGTGCAAGCAAAATCTTCTTGCCTTGATGGTCAAACAAATGGCGGTTGGAGAAGCCATCATGCATCACTTGGTTGTCATACTGCCATGGTCGTCCAAGAAGTATATGGCTGATGTCCATGAGCATCACATCACAAAGGATGTTGTCCTCATAACGACCAATGGTAAGAGTCATTTCCACCTGTTCTTTGACTTGCATCTCACCATCATCATTCAGCCATTCCAACTTGTAAGGCCGTGTGATATGCTCAAAAATACCCTAGAGCTACTCTCCAAATTAAAAGATCGATGCAATACTTAGGGGTCGAATTCCACAGAGACTCAAGATCACACAATAAATTATTGGTTTTCAAATTACGATAAACAAGAAATAGTGTAATGAAAAAAATAGAGCAAAATCGGTTGTAAATCAGATGGAAAAAACGTCAGGCTCAGGGAATTCTCAGAAAATCAGGAATGTAAGCTAATCAGCCAATCAAGGTTCTGCTATGTTCTAGAACTCGAAACACAATGATAAAGTTAACCAGCCGTCGCTGCGAAAACTATCTATGTCTAGAAACCTAGAAACCAAATTATTTTGTGAATTTAAAAGTCTAAACATGCAATAATTCCATGTTCGATTTGTTCACAAATTCTCCAAACCAATTTTTTTTGCGAATGGACAATTTTCTCACCTAGAGTTCTTTCTAGCTAATTAACCAACTTTCGTTGCGAGAATCACCCTATGATCAATAATCAAACTGGCCAGTTCAGATCAAGCATTAATCTCACCCTAGATAAAGAAGTAGTGTTCCAGAATCCTTAACTAATCAATCAACTTAACAATCTGTCAAATCCCTATTGAGAAACCCTAAACCTAACTAGCAAACTACTCAGACATGTAGATTGAAACAATAAACATGATTGAATAAGATTGCATAAAAGAAATCTATATAGAATAAAAAGAGTTCTGAATCTTCTCTGAAAGAGTCTGAATTCTTCTCTCCAAAATTCTGCTACAAATATCTCTCAAATAAAATAAATTTTAGATCTAAACAATTATCTTAAAATCTTATTTATAACCTAAAACACACAAAAAGACTTATTTGCAAATAATAGAAACTTCTGGGTAAATTTTATTTTTCTCCAAACCTTGAAAACTAACGTGGAATGTGTCTGTTTGATTGGTGTCGACCGACACTAACTCCAAAAGTAGTTTCTGACTTTAATTTTTCAGCACAACTTCCTGATTCACTCCAGAATGATCCATAATCTCCAATTAAGCCCCCAAACGTACATAAACCTGTAAATGACTCTAAAAGACTCCAAAAACACTAAAACACTCTATAAGCACAACTTATATCATGGTTAAAAAAACATAAAAACCATGATATATCAACTCCCCCAAACTTAGATTTTGCTTGCCCTCAAGCAAAACATAGACCTAAACCTGTGAAAGACGTTTGAAAACATAGGAACTCACATACCCTTTAGAATACTGAATGAACCAACACATTTGTAACCCACATCAAACAACACCAACTTTAGACAAAATCTCCATTACTTTTCTGCAAGCTTACCAACCATCCCCATATCAACCCACAATCCATAAGAGGTATCCAAAATCACCATTGCTGACCTTATTAAATTTTAAGTGCAGTCTCACCGAGGGAATATCGATCAAAGGACACATGGACTCTTACTCATCCAAGTATTCGATTTTGTAGACAGTCTGCTTCTGGTTTCTTTCCTCTCCTTTTTCTCACTTCCAGTCAGCCGATTTCTCCCTACTAGGGTATCATTTTTGTTTTCTTTTTTTTATTTGAAGGGAAGAGAGAGTGAGACCATAATCACAGACTAATCCTATCAGACATAAATAAGGATTCTGATTCAAAGTATGCCAAGCCCCAAGATGAGAACCATTAAATTTATTATGTGTAGGGCAACTTTGGATCATTCAAACACTCAAACAAATATGGGGATATTGGCAGATCAATTTACCTTCGGAATTTCCTTTTAATAAGATCTACTGTCAATGGCTGTAAGAATGGTCACTAAAGTGGTTGCTAAAACAGCTTATTCCAAGAATAATTCATAGTTCCGAACTAAATTTTGACTCAATAAAACGACACAACTGACTCAAAACAAAACAAAGCAAAATACATCAGTATTTTCCTCCCCCGGACTTAAGTAACACTGTCCACAGTGTTATCAAGCCGTAGGATTGAAAAGAAATCAAAGTAAAAACAAATGAACAACACACAAGGTCAAGAATACTTACCTACAGAGGAGGTGTCGACCAACACTCACACAGGGTGTCGATCGACGCGAAGGTCGGCTCCTTTCTCCTTCGACATCTTTGCATTATTATTAGTATTATTATTTTTTAACACAATAAAAACAAAAATAAGAGTTAGTAAAAACCAAATGAAATTTAAATAAAATCCTACCTCAAATTAGGTTGCCTTCCACTAAGCGCTTCTTTTCAGTCATTAACTTAACTGTCTTGGGGCTTATAAATCAGGTGGATCAGACAGTGGCAGTGAATGCCTACGAGAAGAACATCTCATCATCCAAGGTGGTGTATAGGCAGTGAGTGCATCCGAATCATCAAAAGAAACACCAAGCTTTCTACGAAAATCTTGTGGCTTCAATAAGTGTGAAACAGCTTTTGCTCTATTAAAGTTCTTACTGATGAGATTAGGAGGTTTATAATTTGTAACAGGAAGTGCATACCTTTGCTTTGTTGGAGGCTTCTTGGGTAGGAGAGGTGGAACATTCTGTTTAACAACAGTTGACAGTCCTGTAGGACTAGAACCCTCTCGAAAACTATGTATTTTGGTCGTTTCTGGGATGGTTTGTGGGGGGGGGGGGTGTCGACCGACAGCAGTAATGTTGTAGTGTTGTAGACCGACACCATATCTTCATTTATCGGGGTCGTGCTGAGAAGGGTGTCGACCGACACTGAACCTGGAACTCGGATTTCTGTCGACCGACAGCAGTAATGTTGTAGTGTTGTCGACCGACACCATATCTTCATTTATCGGGGTCGTGCTGAGAAGGGTGTCGACCGACACTGAACCTGTAACTCGGATTTCTGCACTTTTTCTCTAGTTTAGCTCTGCAATATTTACCTCCATCACAAAAACATCTTCTTCCAGCAACTTGTCTTTGACTGGACCCACATCTCTGAGCCTAGTCATGAATAGATGATCTCCACTCAAATCCTTAAGCCTAACAGCTTTCTCAGAAGTTTCAGACAATTTCTATTGAACAACCAGCTTGTTTTATTGCCCACTAGCCTCTAGCTCTTTGGCATACTCAGCAGTAATGTCATCTGGATGTTCTCTGATTGGATCCTCATCCATGGTAGTCTGGATAGAATATGTTTCTCCATCAATGGTAGGTTTCCTCCTTAGCTTCTGCATGTCAACATCCATTATTACATCTCCCAAATCCAACTTTATCTTTCCTTCTCTCACATCAATAATGACACCAGCTGTAGCTAAGAAGGATCTTCCTAGTAGAAGAGGTTCATGAGGTTCTTCACCATACTCCAAAACCACAAAGTCAGTGGGAATCATGCAGTCTGCAATCTTGAGTGGAACATCCTCTAAGACAAGATGGATCTTTGCTGGCTTAAAATCAGTTATTCGAAGACTTACAGCAACATAATGAGGCATTAAATTGATACTTGAGCCAAGATCACAAAGAGAATGAGGGAATCTTCCTGTTGAGATTGAACAATCTAGTACAAGGTCTCTGAATCAGGCAGATTCTCTGGAATTCTACTCTGAATCATAGTACTGGCATGTTCAGAGACCCTCACCTTCTTTTCTTTTCTTGAGACTGTCCTTTTCAAGAGAACTGGACTGATGTCTTCCTCGAGCAATGCTGCTTCCTCAGGACTCACACCAATCACAACCATCCTCTTAACATATCTCTTAAGTGCAGCTGAAAGCTTGACTGCATGAACCAATGATATCTCAATCAGCACCTTGTCCATTATTGTCTTGCACCTTTCCTTCTCTATCTCCTATTTGGACTTCCTATGATTCTTTGGGAAGGGAATCTTAGGTTTGTACACTCTTTTCTCAGCTAGTTTGGGAGTTTCAGGAAGGTATATTTTTGCTCGGGCCGGGTGTCGACCGACACCAGATGGGTGTCGCCCGACACCGACTTCTGGTGTCGACTCTTTTCTATCGAGCTGGCTTGATTTATCTTCGTCAGAACTCAATTTTTCGAGAATTTTGGCTGGTGTCGACCAACACCAACGGAAGAGCTCCAAAATTCTCAATTTCCAACTCCTGAGGTTCCACAAATTCCTCTGCACTTCTCACCATGATGGCACTGACATGATACCTTGGGTTGGTGTCAGTCTTTCCAGGAAGAAATCCTTCTTGCCTTTTGACAGCAACAGCAGTTTGAGCAACCTGAATATCCAGCTTCTTAACATGAGCACCCAAAGACTCAATCTTCTCATTCAGGTCAGTATACAAAGCATCTAGCTTCCCATTGAAGTTCACAGTCATCTTTGTTTGAACTTCTAAAACCTGCTCCAACATAGATTCCACCTTGTTATTCTGTTCAGGTTTCTGGTAATAAGAAGAACTATAAGTTCTTGTGAAGTTGTTGTTCTGAAAAGGCTTCTGGTAAGAAGAACCATAATGTTGCTAATTTCCAAATCTCTGACCTTAACCCAACTCCATTGATGAAATTTACATCATCTTCCTCTGATTCAAAGGTTTCAACCTCTGCAGAAAACTAAACTTGCTTCTTTCCCACAAGCAGATTGTGGATAGAATCAAGTTTTGCTTTCACTTCAGCACTCTGAGCACCTTCCATGCTTCCAGCAAGACTCTTCCTATCATAGTCTGCATTCTTGGTACTATTGTTAGATGCCAAGTTATCAATAAGATTTTTAGCTTCCTCTGGGCTTCTGGTATTGAAGTTTCCTTCACTTGCAGCATCCAAAACCATCTGGTACCTCCAATCTACGCCTCTAAAGAAAATACCCAGCAGCTGAACATCACTAAAGCCATGGTGTGGACAATTCCTCTGATATGCTCTGAATCTCAACCAAGAAGCTTTGAATGCTTCAGCAGGTCCTTGAGAAAATGTAGAAATCTTTGTCCTCAGCTCCTCAGCTCTTGCATCATCAAATAAATTATTGAGGAATGCATTTGTAGTATCCTTTCAAGAGGTCAAATAATCTGGCTGCAATTGCTTGAGCCAATAAGCTGCATCCCCAACAAGAGAGTATGGGAACAACTTACAGAACAGATAGCCCTCGGAAACACCATTTAACTTGATGCTTCTCACAAAATCCTCAAACTTATCAATGTGATCCATGGGATGCTCATGAGGAAGACCATGAAAGAGATGCTGGCCCACAAGAGTGTAGTATGCAAGTTTCAGCTCAAAGTCATTCCTTTGGAAAGAGGAGGACGAATTGCAGACCTGTTAGCATAGAACTGATCAGGCTTGTTGAAATCAGCAAGTGTCCTTCCTCGAGCAGGTGGCACAACAGCTGCAGCCACATGTTGCCCAACAGCAACAAGTCGGGTGTCCTGTCCATCCACAGTAACTTCCTCTGGGATGACATTCCCTTGATCGTCGATTTGGTCCCCATCGTCATTGTAAGTGTGACCCTCTTGGTCTCGTAAGACTCCAGCAGCATCAGGTCGAATGATTGTTCTCCTCATGTCTGCTGACTTCTTTGCTTTACGGTTTGTACGTTCTAACTCTCTCAACTCCTGATTCGTGAGATTCACAAACTGAGTTTCTTTGTTGATTCTGGTGTTGCGATTATGCATGCACCTAAAACACAAGAAAATAAAAAGGAAAGAACAATGTAAGTAAACAGAAAATAAAGTGTATAGACTAAATTATATACCTAATCTAATGGCGAATCGATGAGTCCCTGACAACGGCGCCAAAATTTGATATGCTCAAAAATACCATAGAGTTACTCCCCAAATTAAAAGATCGATGCAGTACTTAGGGGTCGAATTTCACAGAGACTCAAGATCACACAATAGATTATTGGTTTTCGAATTAAGGTAAACAAGAAATAGTGTAATGAAAATAATACTGTAAAATCGGTTGTAAATCAGATGAGAAAAATGTTGGGGTCAAAACCCACCCCTCGAAAATTGACGGATCGAGAAGTCTAAATACTTATACGAAATGCTTATCCGAGGATCGAAAACCAGCTAGCCAACATCCTCGAAAAAGGATTGGGCTAGCTGGAAACTCATACGAAGACACGAAAACTCATACGAGGACACAAAGACATTTAAACTCATACGAAGACATTTAAACACGTACGAAAGACATTTGAAATCATACAAAGACATTTAAACTGGTACGAAAGACTCCCCGGACAGACCAGCCCGCCAGGTCTCTGCTCCAGGCCGCCCTCGGACAGACCAGCCCGCCAGGTCTCTGCTCCAGGCCGACCCCAGACAGACCAGCGCGCCAGGTCTCTGCTCCAGGCTGCCCTCGGATAGACCAGTCCGCCCTTTGACAATCCAGGCCGCCATCGGGCAGACCAGCCCACCCTCGGACAATCCAGGCCGCCCTTGAGAGACAAGCCCACCAGGTCTCTGCTCCAAGCCGCCCTCGGACAGACCAGCCCGCCAGGTTTCTCTCCACGAAGCAGGCGGCCAGGTCTCTACTCCAATCTAGTCCGCCCTCGGACAATCCAGGCCGCCCTACTCCAGTCCGCCCTCGGACAGTCCATTCCGCCCTGCTCTAGTCCACCCTGAACCAGTCCGCCGATTTACTCTCCTCGGACCAGTCAACCAGTCCAGTCCAAAGACCGGGCGGGCTGATAGTTGCTACGAGAAATGGGCGGGCTGAAAGTTCATACGAGAAACAGGCGGGCTGAAAGTCATACGAGAAAAATGAGCGGGCTGAAAGTTCATACGAGAAACGGGCGGGCTGAAAGTTTAGACGAGAAATGGGCGGGCTGAAAGTCATACGAGAAAAACGGGCTGGCTGAAAGTTCATACGAAACAAACGGGCGGGCTGAAAGCTTGATTCGGAATCGTTCGGTTCGGAACACTGATCATCTGGGATTATCAGTGAAAACACTATTCACAGAACACTGTTCACGAACCAGATAAAATCCGAAAGACAAAAGTTTGGTTTAACGAAAGACGGATCCGGGTTATTTTTTATAAAACACTGTTCACGGATTTACTTTTCACGGCACTGTTCACATACCGTTCCGAAAACCGGGAAGGGAATCCAAGAAAAGGTGGAAGACCAGGAATAGTGAGGACCGAATCGAACCGGAGGCGGGCTGGATCAGGACTAGACCTAGCAGTGGCCTGCTAAAAATATGGGACGCGGATCAGGCCCAAAGTCCGTTTAAATCGGCAGATGAAATATTAACATGCGTCCCGCATCGGAAATAAACTCCCGGGGCACCCTAGGTCACCACTGTATATATGATAGCATGTACCAAGTTTAAGGCATCCCAGTTCCGAGTATTAGACTTTTCATATTGTAAGACATTAAGCTTTTACGAATTTTCTTGTACTTTGGCAAAAAACATCACTTAATAAAATCAGCTTTCGATCTTGGTCCTTGAGTTCTTTTAAAATAGGATTTTCGAGCCCCCATTTATTATAAGTTTTGATTGTGTGAGTTTCGACTCTCACAAAAAACGTCAGGCTCAGGGAATTCTCAGAAAATCAGGAATGTAAGCTAATCAGTCAATCAAGGTTCTGTTATGTTCTAGAACTCGAAACACAATGATAAGGTTAACAGTCGTCGCTGCGAAAACTATCTATGTCTAGCAACCTAGAAAATCAAATTTCTTTGTGAATTCAAAAGTCTAAACATGCAATAATTTCATGTTCGATTTATTCACAAATTCTCTAAACCAGATTCCTTTGTGATGGACAATTTGTGCACCAATAGTTCTTTCAAGCTAATTAACCAACTTTCGATGCGAGAATCAACCTATGAACAATAATCTAATTGGCCAGTTCAGATCAAGCATTAATCATACCCTAGATAAGGAACTAGTGTTCGAGAATCCTTAACTAACCAATCAACTTAACAATCCATCAAATCCCTATTGAGAAACCGTAAACCTAACTAACAAACAACTCAGACATGGAGATTGAAACAATAAACATAATTGAATAAGATTGCATAAAAGAAATCAATATAGAATAAAAGGAGTTCTAAATCTTCTCTGAAGGAGTCTGAATTATTCTCTCCAAAACTCTGCTACAAATCTCTCTCAAATAAAATAAAATAAAGCTTAGGTATAAACAATTAGTGTAAAATCCTATTTATAATCTAAAATACAAGAAAATGACTTATTTTCAAATAATAGAAACTTCTGGGTAAATTTCTTTTTTCTTCAAAACTTGAAAACTGGCGTGGAATTTGTCTGTTTGATTGGTGTCGGTCGACAAATTCTGGATCATTCTAGACTTAATCAGGAAGTTGTGCTGAAGAATTCAAGTCAGAAACCACTTTTGGAGTTGGTGTCGGTCGACACCACCCCCTGGTGTCAGTCGACACCAATCAGACAGACAAATTCCAAGCCAATTTTCACCATCGCCTGAAACACCCCAACCCGGATACACGACCCATATCGGTTGTCCCACTTCTTAGTCTCCGAGAGACTAAGGCCCTATTCAAACAACTTAACATTTCTAATCCAGGAGGTTCCTCTATCTACCATTATTCGGAATTTAAAGGAGATAGATAATTAAAAGGAAACTCCTATTGATATAATAAGGATTCGATACAACATGCTAAAGTTTGCCCGAAGGCTTTACATGGACCGATCACATCCTATCCAGAGCTCCTAACACACACCACACATCATCAAGGGCCCGCCGGACCGTGCACCTAGGCTTGGTCCATACTCGGACCAACCTCACGTCCTGAAAAGATATAAGCATGTCAGAAACCGGACTAATCCGTAACCGAACTATGCATATGCTTCCCAGAACCCTTATGCCCTGTTAGTATAGCTGAAGCCTATCCTAACACATCCTAAGACTTTCCCTAATTGTACTTAGTCATTCAACCAACCGCCCCACATGACCAAGTAGCAACTAGGTAGCCTTAGGGACAAACGGACGAGCCATTTGTCCGGAGGAACCAACGGCCGGAGACCGTGGCACTCCTTGGTACGTATCGGTTCCGGCCGACCGTGGCACTGCTCCGAATTCCCAGAACCAGACCACTTGTAATTACCGTAGAGGTCTGGTCACCCTTAGCCATGTCTCTGCACGGCCAAGGCATGCCAACACTCACACCGGTTATTTGGATCCCAGTACGAATTCGGCCGTGAAGGCAAATGACCCAAAGGGTGCGATTCGCCGAACAGTCACGATGGTTCACAGGCAGTGTCTGTTCACCCATGCGGCCTGTCCCCTGTCCATTCGCACCTTTTAGTGCGTGGCAGTTTCTCATGGGTCGCAAAGGATGGTGATTCCCGTGCCCCAGTCTATGGACTAGGCCCGGTTGTACACACGAACATGGCACTTATCGGATCCGGCATCAAGCCTGAGTCCGATCGCATTACACGGCCATAACGCAGTACTCTGACCCACCCAGTACAATACACAGACGCATGAACCGCGACCTTACACAGACCACACGTGTGTCTGTCTGGTCCAAGACCATTGGATCACGCGCGAGTTCCTAGCCATCAGCGGAGCCCTTCCTTAGCCCTTAGGCACACAGCCGAGTACTAAGGTGGTTTCTTCGGCCAATCCGGACATTCATCCAGATCAATCCTGATCGGGATGAGTTTCCCAGGCAACCAGCGAGTTTCTGGTTCGTGTCCGCAAGTGGCACCTGTTCGTTCCATGTATTGCCTGGACCGTGAGCTGCCCCCAACTGTCCTCAGCTGATTTCTTACTCGGGTGTAGCTGTTTTCCCCCGTTCCTAGCTCGGATTAGGACCATCGTCCCCTCCGGCCATCACCCTTACGGACCGTGGCCTTAATGACCAAGGTCTTTCGACCCGGCCTCTCTTTCTGGCCCCCATGGTCCGAACTCGGGCCTTAGTGTGGATTCGGGACGTTACATCGCCAATTAAGCTACATACCTTGTCTTGAATAAGGCATCAGTGTGAAAAAGGTTTTCACGCTGAGCTAGGTCATCAATTTTGGTCTGGACGTTCAAAGCTCTTCTGGTCACCAACAACTTCCCTTTACTGGTAAGTCCAAGTCATCCTCCTCTTCCTCTTCCTCATTAAATACTGGTCTGGTATCCTCCCGATCAGATTCTGACTTGATCTCTCCATTGTCTTGTAGGATCATCACTTAGTTGTTTGGAAACTTGTTGGAATAGTGGCCTAATCCATGGCCCTTAAAGCACTTGATTTCTCTATCTCGGGTTGGAGCTGTTTCCTGCTTGTGCTTGTCAGCAACAGCAACCGGATTAGTTGTAAAATCAGTATTTGTTCGGAAAGGAGCCTTACCTTTGTCTTGTTGATTCGGTTTTGAAAAGGTTTGGTAGGAAGGTCGTGTAAAGCTCTTTCTCTTGACTTGTTATTCCACTAGAATGGCCGTGTGCAACTTTTCAGCTAAACTTTCATACTCTTACAACTCCATGCAATCTTGAATCTCACAGTTGAGTCCACTGAGGAATCGTGCCATAGTACCTTCAGGATCCTCATCAACATCGTCTTTCAGCATTAAAATCTCCATTTCCTGAAAACAATCATCAACACACTTTGTTCCTTGTGTTAGACATCTTAGTTTCTGATGAAGTTCCCTCAAGTAATGGCTGCGCACGAATAATTTCCTCATGAGTGTGAGAAGCTCATCCCAATCCGCCAATGGTTCTTCTCCTTGTCTCCTCCTGTTTGTCACAAGTTGATCCCAACAGTTTAGTGTATAACCATAAAATTCAATGGCAGCAAGTCTTACCTTTTTACGGTCTGAAATGTTTTGGGAATCAAAAACAAGTTCCATTTTTCTTTCCAACTCAAGTAAGGCATCCGGATCATTCTTGCAATGGAATGAAGGGTTGAGCTTCAATCCACCAAGGCTGTCTTCCGAATGTCTGGCCTCTGCAAAAGGATTATTAGATTCTCTTCCACGTATTGGTTGCCTCCTAGGTGGTCTCCTATGGCTGTGTTCAAAAAATGATCCACCATCATCCTCTTGATCCGTCCTGGTCTGAGTTCTGATCCTTCTTCTATGTGCGGCTGCCTGTCCTGTTAGTTTATCCAATTGGATCCTATCGAGCCGTGCATGAAAATCCTCCATACATGTGGTCATATAAAACTTTTAAGCTCACTATTTAGTGCTCTCATTTTAATGTTCGATTTTCTCACAAGTGTTTCACTCCAAAAGCTTCACTCATATGTTCTAGGTAAGAAATCCGATCAAATCCAATGCTTCACAACCCAAATCACCCAAAGAAAAGAGATAGAAGGTTAAAAATTATATTTTTTTTTCGAATCCGACTTAACTACCTCCAGGCTGGCTTTCTCCTCAGCCAACTGGATTTTTATTCAGTCACCCCAACCGGTTTTCTCCTCGGTTGAAATACAAAATCTTTTTTTATTTAAAATCAAGTCTTAAAAAATGGTAAGATAGTGGTCCGGATTCTAGATAGATAGAGAGAAGAAGTGTTTCAGAATTTTAGAAGATGAAGAGATGAGAAGATGAAAATATCCTTTCAAGTGTACTTTGATACCACTTGATACAATCTTTCCCAAGACATGCACTTGAATAATGGTATTGTTGAATTAGATATGGACTGAGAAGTGGATGAACACTTCAAGGAACTGGCTGGAACAAATTGGACCGCCAGAAGATGCAGAAGTTTTCTAGTATTCCAAACACTTGGCCAACCTTGGATATGACTCATCAAGACGCTGTATCAGGGGGTGTTGAATGGATGTGACGCACCAGACAACAGTTTGCTCACGAAGAACAAAAGAGAGAACATAAATTCTCGAAAAGTAGTTTTCAATAAGAAAAATGATCAAAAGGTTCTTACAAAGTGAAACCAAGTACATATTTAAAGAGAACCAAGTCAAAAGACTTAATTTTAGTACATAAAACTACACATTATTTTTAGCAAACTCAAAAATTAAGTTTGGTCAAAGTGACCCTTTCGGCTACTCGGTCACACGGCCGTGGTCGTGTTCAACGACCCGGATCATGGTTGTGACGACTGTCTCCGTTGAAGGCTCACGGACACAAGTGAGGTTAAGGAGAACTATCCCCAAGTTGGTCCTGAGCTGATCGGAATGCACTCGGGTGAGTGATCCACACGGAAAGTCCACCACTTGGTCGAGAAAGGACGATTCTCTACCAACTCCAAGGTCCGATTGGGCTAAGGCAATACGGTCTCGATCCGAAGCTTCAGAATGCTCTCTTAGTCGAAGTCCATAGATGTTGGGTCGAGGAATTCTCACTTCAGGTCGAGTTTCCATCCTAAGTTCGCCTCCCGGTTGAGTCGGGTCGATACGGAACACAGTCCGATCGTTGGGCCTCGTGCTCCCGTCGTTGAGCCTCGTTCTGCGGTCGATCCTAGGGTCACCTCGGCCAACCTCCATCCTGGTTTCCTCAGCTACCGTCCGCGGGTCGTGAATGCGTCCCATCATACCGTCTGTGGGTCCATCCTGGTCCATGATTGTATCACCCACTCTCTCTCCTGGGAAAGAGAGATTGGTGACTTGGTCCCCTGAAGGAGCAGGTCACCCATTCTATATCCCGGGAGAGAGAGAATGGTGACCTGGTCTCCAAGGGAGCAGGTCGCCCGCTCTCTCCCTCGAGAGAGATAAAGAGGTGACCTGGTCTTTCCGAAGGCAGGTCACCAACCTTATCAGGAACGGTTCTGGGTGACCTGATTATGGTCTCTAGACATCAGAATATGAAGATGCAGATCACCAGTCCATCTTACAGAATAAGGCTAACTGATCACAGTCTCTAGACATCAGAACACTAAGAAGCAGGTCGCTCGCTCTCTCGGGAGAGAGGATGGCGACCTGCTCACTTCGAAAAGGCAGGTCGCCAACTCTCTCTCCCAGGAGAGAGAGTGGTGACTTCGTCCTCCCTAAGGGGCAGGTCGCCCACTCTCTCTCCCGGGAGAGAGAGGCTGGCGACCTGGTCTCCTGAAGGAGCAGGTTGCCCATTCTCTCTCCTGTGAGAGAGAGAGAGAGAGTGGTGACCTGGTCTCCTGAAGGAGCAGGTCTCCCGCTCTCTCCCCGGTAGAGAGAGAAAGAGGCGACCCGGTTCTCCCAAAGACAGGTCGCCAACCTTATCAAGAACAGTTTCGGGCAACCTGGTCTTTCAAACGATCTCTTTACGTATTTCTTGACCGAACCGGCGAGCTTAAAGTTTGGTTCAACGTTACTCGGGTTCGGAACAGTGTTCGAAACACTATTCACGAAATACTATTCTTGGAACGCTGTTCGTGAACCAGACATAAAATCTCCAACCCGAAGATTTAGTCCAGTATAACTCGGGTTCGAAACACTCTTCACAAAACATTGTGCATGAATCACTGTTCATGACACTGTTCACAAACCGGAAATAAGACCAGGATAGAAGCCGAACAAGACAGAAAATCGAACTCGAATCAGACCGGACCAAACCTGAGGCGAGCTGGGTTGGGACAAGACCTAACGACGACGTGCTGAGAAGACGGGCCCCGTATAAAGCCCAAACCCGTTGAAGTCGGCGGATTGCTATGCTTAGACATCCCACATCGGTAGTTGCTCATCTCGGAACCCCAAGTCATCAGTATATATAGATAACATGTATTTAAGTTTAAATCATCCCGTTCTAAGTACTTAGGCTTTATATGGTAAGACTATTAAGCTTTTATGAAATTCTTTGTATTTGACAAAAATATCACTTAATAAAATAAAATTTTTGATCTTGGTCCTTGAGTTCTTTTAAAATAGGATTTTCGAGCCTCCATTTAATATAAGTTTTGATTGTGTGAGTTCGGAATCTCACATTGTAAAAGTAAAAACAAAAGAAAATACAAAGAAAAGACCCCAAAAATGACCAAAGTAAGTAAAAGTGAAGAGATGTATCTAGAAAGAAAAGAAGAGCTAAGTAAAAAAAGTTTCAATTCATGCCATTCACTTCAAAAGATTGAAAAATAACATTTCCCTAAGAGCTTAGAAATATAAGTAAAATGAAGAGATTGTTTAGGGATGCAAGGCAAGGAAAAAAGCCTTAAAGAAAGGGTAAACTTAAGAGAACTTTGATTGGGTTTAGAGGTTAGGGTTAAGTTGAAAATGGGGCATTTGGGTAGATGAAAGTCTAGTCTTGTATGCATCACTTGTTCTTTACCTTTAGCATTATGTCAAAGTTCAATTCTTCATGAGAGATCCCTTGTTTGGAGTACCCCATGATTGAGATCATTTTTATCTTAAAACCTTATCCCTTATCGAAATGAGTATTTTCTAACTTGCATATGTATGATCCATGGTTTGAGCTTAATGAATATTAAAGGTTGGGGTTCTTGGAATGCTTGTGTAAATTGAGTCCTGATTTGAATTTCATTATGTGATGAGTATGGCTAAATCTTTTGGAATATGATTGGTATAAATGCATCATTGAATTTTTGTGTTTTGTGGTTTTCAAGATGATTTGTGAATAGTTACCTTATAAGCTTTTGGGTTAGGTAGATTAGGGTGATTAGGTGTTGATTAGTGATGCTTTGGGCTTAATCTAAGGAATCCTTGCTTATTGGTTGTGTTTAGTGCTAGATTTGACTTAATCTTTCATAATCTAAACTTTAAGCTTTTTCATGCATTGAAAGTGTTTGATGAAATGCTTGAATGAAAACTTTAAGTATTTAGTATGCTTAGCCAATGAAAGTTGATGTTTATGGTACTTAGTGGCTATTGAGACTTATTTAAATGCATGTTATTCTTGTGACTCGCCAATGAGAATTGATTTAATTACTTGATTAGCATAGGGCTAATGCAATGAAAGTAGATTAGCTTAAATTAGTGATCTTAGGCCTATGGATTATGATGTTAATGATTGAATTAGCATCAATGATCATTACTGCATCACCCAAAGTCAATAACCTTAACCCAAAGGCTTAGCTTCCTCTTATTTTATCAAATCTTGTTCTTTATTTGCTCTTGCTTTACATTTGTTTTGATCATTCTTATTTTGTTTTCTTTAGTTATTTGCCAGGGTGTTAGATTGTAGCTAGTATTAATATCTTTGAATTGTCTTGATTGCACTTATATTTAGTGAATGCTTGCATTTTCTAGTGTGTTAATCATCCAAATTGGATTGATCCTCAAGTGCTACAATGACATGAGTAGGTTTGAGTTATTGAAATAGATTGACAAAATCCTATTATTAGTCACCGAGGTGAAGTCATCTCACCCTTGAACCTTGTTTATAAAACCTTCCCTCCACTTTCATCAGAGTTTGCCACTTCCCCCTTTGTGGTGCTCCACACGAGCTGTATGACGATCAGGATTACTCAGCAGTGATCCCTGCAGGTTTGCGACCATGCTGGCCTGTTCCTTAACCCTTGTCGAAATGCCACTATAATGACTCTTGTTTAACCGCCTTAGTACTGGCTTCAGCAGCTTCATGGAGCGCATAAGCTTAAACTGGCTTGACCCAGTTACAGCATCAAAATTCCAAGCGTCCTTCACCAAACTCTGATAATTTGGATGGTCGATAACATGGTGGAAGAACTTAAAAGGTTTTATCACCTTCCTGATAAGAGCTGGAACCCTGAACAGGCAGGGGGCATGATCCGATTGTTGAGGCTCTAAGTATTGAGCATAAGCTTCTGGATAGGTGACCGACCATGACTGATTGATTAAAGCATGGCCTATTTTCTTTGAAATCAGGTTTTCCTCCTGACTATTCCACCATAAGAAAGGAAGCCCTTTTATTTGAGCCTCAAACAGCTCTGCATCCTGAAGCGCAAGATTTAGATCGTCAATGCCCGTTGTGTCCACAGCATTTCCATCCCACAAAGAATGCTGAGAACCCCATAGTATCTGGTTGAAGTCTCCAAAAACAGTCTAAAGGTGCACATTGACTGGAGTGGTAGCATTGAGAAGACGCAGTTCATCCCAAAGGTGCCTGCATTCATCAACATCATTGAAACCATACACAAAAGAAACCATGATATTTACTTTTTCCATAGGTATAAAAATAGCACATGTAATGGCCTGCATGGAGACCTGATAATTTACAACTGATACGCTAAGATCTCAAACGACGACGATTCTTGCCGTGTTGTGGTGATCAAAATTCCACCGTGTGGGTAGTAGCGCTTTGAATCCTCCTTTTATTTATTTTTTGAATGTGTTTCCAAAAATGTTCTAAAAAGCGGCATATGGATATTAATCCAATCCTTGGTCATACTGTGGCGTTGTACACTGTTAAGCCCTCTTATATTCCACCCAAAACACATGATAATCTTATTCTTTTTAGTTTTTTGCAGTCTTACAACTGCTCTTCCGGCAAGACACCAAGAAGAAAGGGTTTTCTACCTCAACATGAATCAAAGTAGATGCTGAACCTGGCTGAGCCAAGCATACACCAGCGTCATTTGTAGCTATATGACTGTCCACATTGACAAAAATCCGTTGCCCATCAAAATTAGCCAAAGACACCGAATGACTCTGGTGACCCTCCTTTATCACCTCTCCTTCCACTTTATCCATATCCGGTCCCGTGGGTAGGCGGGTAGATGGCACATTAATCTCTTCAGCCGCTGCAGAAATTTCAGCCTCAGCAACCGAAACAATTTCTGAGTTGCACCCTGTATCAGACATTTCTGCAAGGAACGACTGCTGCGAGAAGCCTTCCTTTTACCAGGACCTGGACTGAGAGACCGAGCTGGGATTCATTTTCCAGTAGCTGGAGTAGTAACCATAGACGCACAAATCTGGCTTGCGTGACCAAATTTTCCACAATTCTGACACTTCAACGGAAGCCAAATGATATGATATTCTGATAACAACTTCCTTGCCACTTGCAAAACCTGAAACCAACTTTGACGGTAGCTCCTTAGTCAGATCAACTCGCACAAAAATTCCAGCTACTTCAAAATTTTCTTTACGTTCAGTCTTTGCGCCAAAGAATCCGGCTTTCCGACAGCAGTAGCAATTCTACTCAAACTCTCCTTATTGAACAGAAGATATGACACATCACGGAACTCCACTGGGACAATTGCGGAAGAGAGCGGTAGCTGATCGGCATTGAACTCCGGAGACCATGAGGCAACAAACATAGGAAAAACGGCAATGTTCCAGACATTTCTACAGAAAAGAAGCTCTCTGGTTCAAGGGTTCAAAACTCTTAACATAAAGATTTCTTATCATATATTGTGAAAAAATATATGAGGGCCAGATTTTGCCCACATCGCATTATCCACTCCAATGATTCTGCCCATGGAAGGGCAATCGTCATGGAACCGCGTGAATAAAAAGTCCTGAAACTCGGCCTTCACTGCTTCAAAGATTTTCGTTAGGGATGAGCACGAAAACAACCCCTGAAACATGCTGAGTATGAGTTCCCATTTCCTCCAATTGAGCCAACCCCGCAACCAGAGAAGCCCATTTCTTACCAGACAACGGAGAGGAGACGGAAATGGCTTTCATCGGTGAAGACGGAGCCAAAGTAGCCAATTTCTCTTCGCTTCTCGAGGAAGAGCCATTTGGGTCTGGAATAGACACAGAAACAGAGGCAGCTGGGTGAATCAGATCTGCTTCAGCAGCAACATCCGGAGATAGAGGAGGAAGGATCTGAGACGGCTTGTCAGCTACCATCAAAGTATCAGCATTAGAGACGACATCAGCAGCTACCGCCACGACAGGAGAGAGTTTCTTTTGGCAAGTCGAAGCAACATCTGAAACAAGGGAGAACTTTGACGGAACTGAAATTGCAGGATGAAGAAGAGCTTTTTCCGTTTGTCCATTGGGCTTTCTCGTCAACCGGTGTGAGGCCAGTCGCCGGTAAGGAGGAAAGGTTTAGAGAGAGAAAGTCCTTCATCAAAATTTTCGAAAATTTCAAATGTTAATTAAATTTTTATGAACTTTTTCCTAAAAATATTTAAATTATTCCAAAAAATTAATATACCTTTCCTAAAATTTTAAGAATCACTTTTTAATCTTCCAAACATTTCATATATATTTAATATATCATTTTAACTTAATTATAATCCTCTTTATATATGTTTATAACCATTTTAAAATATTTATTAAACTCTTAGGGACCATTTCCTAAGAATATGTAAATTATTCCTAAAAATTAGTATATCCTTCATAAAATTTTAAGAGCATGTTTTTAGTCTTCCAAACATTTCATAGATATTTAATTTATCATTTTAATATATTTATAATAATCGTTTTCACCATTTAAAATCACTTTATGTATGTTAAATTTTAAAACCATATTTAAATGTTTACTTAAGTTTTAGGAAACCTTTTAAAAACATATTTTTACATATCATAAGATATATTTAATAATTAGAAAACTATTCTACTATATTCAATCTTAATTTTAAATGTTTAAATTATTTCTTATATGTTTAGTAAATTTTTAGGAACCTCTTCTTGAAAATGAGTAAATATTTCCTAAAAATGATGAAAACAATTTTTGAAAAAGAAAAAAAACTCAAAAAAAATTTCTGGAATGTTTCTTTTTGAATAATCAAATATTTCGTATTTTTCACTATTCATTTATTTTGATGAATTTTCATTTTATAATTAATTAAAATTAAAATTATAGAAAGTAAAGATATATTTATTTTTATTCCATTTAATGAATGTTGCTTTGTGACTTTATTGACGAACAATCTATCATTCTGACTTTTTCATTATTTTATAAATTTTTAATTCATAAGTGGATTTTCAAAAATTTATCAGCTGATTGATGAGTAAATAAAAACAATTCAATAATTTAACAACATATATACATAATTTACTAATTTTAAATTATATTTTATTATTGGAACATATAAACTGGAAAACTAATCTAATAATTATAAGTAAATTAATACAAAATATTTATAATTGTTTTATATATTAAAACATTTATATAAAATTATTAATAATTTTTTAAAAGTTGAAAAAACTAAAATTTGGGGTGCTTGCAAAAATGATCTATAATTTGATGTCAATTGCAAATGTAACCCTCCATTTTTCTCTCTCCAACAAATGTCACATTGTCTCCCTTCTAACCTTGGTAGATATAATAATTCACGAAAATGTCATTACTATGCCATTACTCATGAATATATTTGATTTATTTCAAAAATGACAAAGACAGACACATCCTCATCTTCTTCAATTATTCACGAAAATGTCATCGACATCAATTCTTCCAACCACCATTAACAACCAGATCTGAAGCTCTTAATGCTCTACCCACCGCAATATAACCTCTTAAAACTCACCATTTGAGCACTTGAGTTCGCCAACTCATTTTTCGCCATTTTTTCTTGATTTTCATCTCTAAAACTCATAAATTCATTTTTTTCCAAATTTCAGACATTTTTATATGTGCATAGTAGGTGATTCTTGCATACATACAGTCTGGGTTTCTTTGGTGGTGGTCAGCCTCACAGTTTTTGACAGTCGACGAAACTAAAACCCAGATTCAAGTAATTCAAACATGATTTTCTGGGTTTTTCCATCTGTTTCGCGGAAGTAGACTTCATTTGACATCTATTAGTCAAAGCATAGTTTAGTTTTGCATTTGACCATTTGGCTCGTAGACTTCATTTGCAATGTACTATTTTTCTTTGGTAAGAAAAAAATAGAGGACATGTCATACTCGTAGTGGTCAGGTTAGTTTTGCATTTATGTTATGGTACTGCTGTTATGAAGTCTACTTTTGCAATTGACAATTAACGAATGCAGACTTCTCCCAACGTCTACTCAGGCGAGTAGACTTCTCCCGACGCCTACTCAGGCGAGTAGACGTCAGGTGAAGTTTGCTACGTTAATTGTCAATTGCAAAAGTAACCCATGGGAGTAGACTTCATCTAGAGTCTACGCGGATGACTTCATATAGAAGTCTACTACGTAATGATTTTATTAAAGTTGTAAATTATAGCATATTTATAACGAATTTTTAAGATTTTCTTGTTCATGCATTGGTTTTAGCCAACTTACTTGTTTGTGTGTGAGTTTGATATGTTTATTTGTTATATGCATTGTTGAATCAGTTTTCTTGTTTCATATTGAAACTAGGTCACTAGTAGTAGACTTCATCTGGAGTCTACGCGGATGACTTCATATAGAAGTATACTATTTAATGATTTTATTAAAGTTGTAATTATACCATATTTATAACGAATTTTTAAGATATTCTTGTTCATGCGTTGGTTTTAGCCTACCTATTTGCTTGTGTGTGAGTTTGACATGTTTATTTGTTATATGCATTGTTGAATCAATTTTCATGTTTCATTTTGCAACTATGTCACTAGTAGTAGACTTCATCTGGAGTCTACGCGGATGACTTCATATAGAAGTCTACTATTTAATGATTTTATTAAAGTTGTAATTATAACATATTTATAACGAATTTTTAAGATTTTCTTGTTCATGCGTGGGTTTTAGCCAACCTACTTGTTTGTGTGTGAGTTTGACATGTTTATTTGTTATATGCATTACTGAATCAGTTTTCATGTTTCATTTCGCAGCTATCTCACTAGTAATAGACTTCAGCTGAAGTCTACGCGGATGACTTCATATAGAAGTCTACTACGTAGGATTTTATTAAAGTTGTAATTATAATATATTTATATCGAATTTTTAAGATTTTCTTGTTCATGCGTTGGTTTTAGCCAACCTACTTACTTGTGTGTGAGTTTGACATGTTTATTTGTAATATGCATGGCTGAATCAGTTTTCTTGTTTCATTTTGTAGCTAACTCACTAGTAGTAGACTTCAATATGAAGTCTATTTAATTTCGTTTCCTGCCTATTTAATTTCATTTCCCGTCTATTTAATTTCGTTTCCCACCTATTTAATTTTGCTTCCCGCCTTTAATAATTTGAATTCAGACTTCATTGTGAAGTTTACTCTGCTGACTTCATATAGAAGTCTACTACTGTAGGATTTTTTTCAAAGTTGTAATTGTAGCATATTTAGAATTAATTTTTAAGATTTTCTTGTTCATGTGTCATTTCCTTCTGTCAAATTTTGTTTATCTTTATTTGCATCCACATCTTTGTATTTTGATTCGACTTTTAACTCTAGCTACAACTCTATTTGTATTGCAGTGATCTTATGACTTATTTAAAATTACGTATACAAGATTACTATTGGTGCCAACAAAATCCCATACAAAGTTGAATGATGGTTATGCAACTCTGGGCTTTTCTCCTAGATGAAGATGATACTTCTCCTCTGTTGAATTTGTTTAATTAGAAATATCTTGTGTTTTTATCTGAGATCAGTTTATAATACTCGAACAATGCATATGGTCATGTGTGTTTCTGAGATTAGTTTCTTGTCATCGTGTTTTTTTTTTTTTGTTAACCACAAACTCACACACAAGCAAGTAGGTTGGCTAAAGCTAACACACGAACAAATTTGTTTAAAAAATTCATTCAACATATGCTACAATTACGAGTTTGATAAAATCCTTCGGTAGTAGACTTCTATATGAAGTCAGCAGAGTAGACTTCATAGTGAAATCAGCAGAGTAGACTTCATAGTGAAGTATGAAATTCAAATTATTTAAGGCGGGAAGCAAAATTAAATAGGCGGGAAACGAAATTAAATAGATTTCATTTTGAAGTCTACTATTAGTGAGTTAACTGCAAAATGAAACAAGAAAATTGATTCAGTCATGCATATTACAAATAAACATGTCAAACTTACACACAAGCAAGTAGGTTGGGTGAAACCAACACATGAACAAGAAAGTCTTAAAATTTTGATATAAATATACTATAATTACAACTTTGAAAAAAATCCTACAGTAGTAGACTTCTATATGAAGTCAGCAGAGTAGACTTCACAATGAAGTCAGCAGAGTAGACTTCACAATGAAGTCAGCAGAGTAGACTTCACAATGAAGTCTCTTTCTTGTAATCGATGGTTTCAGCTTCTTTGTCTCTTCTTGAGATCTGTAGAAAAAAAAAAAAATAGTCAGATCTTTCTTTCTAAAAATTTAAATAAAAAGAGAAAGAGAAAAATTAAACTTTATTAACCTTGAAACTGATAGGTGTAACAAATCAATTTTCTTCTTCGCACAACCTTCTTATTGTCGCATGTTGAAAAATAAACTCTCAAAATTGGCTCTTGTTATTGCACTACTATATCCTATATCTCAACTTCTTCATCCTATCCAAATCAAACATTTTGAAAAAAAAATAGAAGCAATCAAAACCCAGAAATATGAACATACACATGTATCATTATTCTCTTTCTAAGAAAAAAAATGGATTAGAAGAGATTGACAAATAAAAAAATAAAAAGATGAATAAAAATGGATAAAGAATAAATCTGGAGAGACAAACTATGGTAATGTGGAAGAGGAAGAGAGAAATAAAAAAAGGTAGAGCCTCGTTTTAAACTTAGGGTTGTGGAAAACTTATTAAATTAATTTTGTTTACCGCCTATTTAATTTCATTTCCCGCCTATTTAATTTTGTTTCCCGCTTTAATAATTTGAATGACTTCACACAAAGTCTACTAATTTGAAGTGATGCAGACTTCATGACGAAGTTTTCTTCACCCTAAACCTCGAATGATAAGTTACATAAAATCTAACATTAAACAATTTATTCATTATTATATTTTTAATTTTGCTTTTTAAATAAACTTAGATGAAGTCTACTATTATACTTTTACATGATATATGAAGTCTACTATTATACTTTTACATGATATGGAAACTTTATTTGTTTAAAGTGACTGAGTTTTATGTAATTTTATTTTATATATGTGATAATTACGTATGTGATATTTATGTATACAAAATTTTTATCAAATTAATTTTATAATTTTTGTAATTAAAATCTATGATCTAATCATGGAGTAGAATTCATATAGAAGTTATGAAGTCTATTATTATACTTTTACATGATATAGAAACTTTTTTTGTTTAAAATGACTGAGTTTTATGTAATTTTATTTTATATAGGTGATAATTACGTATGTGATATTTATGTATACAAATTTTTTATCAAATCTATTTTTATAATTTTTGTAATTAAAATTTAAGATATAATCACGGAGTGGACTTCATATAGGTCGTGAGTTGACTTCTCAAGGGTTATAAGGGTCATTTTTCCTTTGGCTTTTTTTGTTTGGTCGTTAGGGAGAAACTGATACTTTTACTACCCCTATGGGTTACTTTTGTCGAATGTCCAATAAGGATCTAGATTTGCATTCAAAACCAAATAATGGGTTAAAATCAGTAATTCCCTCTAAAATTTTAATCATTCGTAAAATAAAATAAAAGAAAATTATGGCTGTTAAAATTTTAATTAATAACATTCAAATGAAAACATTTAAAAACTCGTGTAACACACGGATCCATATCTAGTGATTATATAAACATTGGTTACCAAAATTATTTTTATATTATAATAATGATTATTATATTCATTTTCTCATATTTTCGTATCTTAGTTTTACTAAAATAAAAAAATAAAGCAACATCAATGCAATGAAATATCTAAACCTATTTTGTGATAATTTAAAATTAAAAACTATTAAGAAAGATAAAAAATCACAATTCTTTATCTAAATCTCATAATTAAAAAAATATGTAAATAGTCTAACTAATAACCTAATTTGATTTTTTTTAAAAACTTAATATATTAAAAAAAACTAGTCAATATTTATATTCTTTGATCATTTGGTGTGTCGGATTATGATTAATTTTTTTTTTTCTTACAGTTTTTACAGGTTTTTTGTCAAAATATGCATAACATTTCAAATCACTGAGACGGATTAAAAGGATGGATAACTAATTTTGATTATGGAAAAATTTTAAATTAATATTGACTATTGAAAAATATGTTAAATATGGATTAACAAATTTTGAGTATAAAAACATTAAAAAAAACTTAGACTAATGTGATATGGATCAAATAAACTAATTTCCCAATGTGTAACTATTATTGTTATGTGCTGATTACCTCGTTTTAACATTTTTGTTGATATACATTTTATATATAAAGTTTGATTTCTAAAAATTATTAATTAACATGTTTTTGACATGTAACAGATGACAAATGATTTTGACATGTGTATAATTAAAAAAATTAATAATTACAAAATTAAAATTAAAATATAGAAAATATATGTATATATAAAATATATAAAGTTTGATAATTCAAAGTTACTATAAACATGATCCTGATATGGCAGTAAGATGATTAAATATTTTGAGAAGTGTCAAAAAAATATAATATATAAGAAAATTAATCACTATAAATAAAAGTAAAAATATGTTAAAAGAAGGAAAATTGCTTAAAATAGCACTTTCAAGATACAATTTTTTAAAAATACTACTAACTTAATTCTTCACGAAATTACACTGATTTTAGAATAGTGAAATTACTCACTTACAAAAAAAAAAAAAAAAAAATTATTCACTTACCCTTAATGAAATTAGACCTAATATATTGCTCTCTCTCTCTCTCTCTCTCTCTCTCTCTCTCTCTCTCTCTCTCTCTCTCTCTCTCTCTCTCTCTTTCTCTCTCTCTCTCTCTCTCTCTCTCTCTCTCTCTCTCTCTCTCTCTCGTTTCCAATTTTGTTTTCTCTCTCTTTTCAAGGAGCGAAAATGTGGGAAAATTGACTGCAAATTCGGGTACTATGATTTATTTGCAGCAGCCTGGTTTTGTCAAGACGATGCACGAGATTCAGAAGAATTCTAAGAATCTTAATTTGTATATGAAAGATAAGAGATTGATGCAGGCTTTAAGGATTTTGTTGAATATTAAGTTTGGTGGATCGGAGGGAGAAGATACAGAGATGGAGGAGGCTGATTCGTCTCCACTGCCGAAAAAAGAGTCTGAGCCGCTGAAAAAGTCTGAATGGGAGTCGGAACCGGAGCTGGAGCCGATGGAGTTGACAGAGGAGGAAAGGGAGAAAAAGGAGAAGAAGGAGAAAACTAAGTTTTATAAATTTTATAAAGTTTTTATAAAAAAAATATAAAAGATTTATAAGTGTTATAAATATTTATAAAAACCTTATAAAATTTTAAAATACATTATAGTACCTTTATAAAACTAGATAAAGTCTTTACAAAAATTATATAAAGTCTTTATAAAATAATTTTTTAAACCCTACTAAAACTTTTTTATTGTTTATATGAATTTATAAGGGTGCTTATATAACATCAATTTTATTAAGGTACTTATAAAATGATTTATAAGTTTTACAAAAAAATATAAACTCTTATAAACCCATATAAAATATTTTGTAAATCTTTATAAGAAAATTTATAAACCCTTTATAAAATAATTTTGTGAACCCTTTATAAAATTATTTTATAAACCCTTATAAAATTATTTTATAAGCGGTACAAGTAGTTTTATAAAAAATAAAAATGACGCTGAGTATTTTACAAGGGAAAGTTATGTTAGTCATTATACAATATGAGGAAGTGTAAAAATGAAAATGGCTTCTCCAGAAGTGTATAAATGAAAAATGTATCTCACAAAGTGTATTATTGTAATTCTCCCTTAAAAGAATACATAAATGAAAAAAATAAAAATATGTTAAAAATATATAAAAATATATATAAATAAATTTATACAGAAAATTACTAAATCTCAAAGGAAATAAATTATAGTTGCAAATTTTCATCACCAAATAATTTATAAAATAAATACACAACTATACAATAATTAGTAATTGTAAAAGACAGAAATATCTGATTTTGACATCTGGAAAAATAAAATTATATAAAAAGTAAAAATATACAATAATTTCAAAATTACAAAATGAATGAAACTATAATGAATATTTTTCTAAGATAATATACTTTCATAAAAAAATACAATATTAATTTACAAATTTTTCTCTTTTTGTGGTAATATAACAATAAGATATGTTACTGTATATTTTAATGATAGTTAATGTAATAATGCATGTAATGTGATTTATTAGGCTAATATTAGTTATTTAATAATAGTTTGTTATTGTGTGTAATTATATATTAGAAATTTTATTTTTAATATAAATTTTTTTTTTCAGTTTAAATTTTTGAATTTTTTTCATTGGATTTATTAGAATATTAAGTTTATTCATCAACAGCTTGATCTCTAGATGTTAGTAATTAATATGATTTTGATATATGAAAATAGAATGATTAAAGATTTTGATATGTCTCAAAAGATATAATATATAATAAAATTAATAATTATAGTTATAAAAGGAAAAAATGTTAACATCAAACATAAATGAAAGGAAGAGGAATCTGTTAAAAGTATATAAGAAGAAAATTATTAAGCAAACTACTAATCCTAAAATCAATAAATTTATAATAACTTTATATATATATATATATATATATATATATATATATATACATATATATTTCATCATCAAAGTTTACAAATCTGAGTTTTGAAATTTTTTTTTTCAGTTTTAAAGTCTACATCTGAATTATATTTTTTATAAAATTTATTAAAATATTTATTTTTATTCATCAAGAAAATTTAATCTTTTTGGCCATCTCATTGGTCTTTCATTTTAAAAAATGAGACAACTGAAAAAAAGAGTACTTTCAGCAAAATATATTGTTAGGTCACAAGATAGATTTTGTTAGGTTTACACAATAATTTTTTTTAGATATTTTAATGGAAATCTTAATCTAAAATTTAAATCTAATTTCATAATAATGATTTCTCCAAATCAAAACTAGATCTTCGACATTACGGATTTAAGACTAGAAAAAGCATTGGGTGTTCAAGAGTCTAAAGTTTAGGCCATCTGATTTAAGTGTATGTTCCCTGGTAGTATTGTGACCACACTAGTGGATATGAGATGTTCTTAAGACTGAGTGGTCAGGAGGACAGAGGCCGCAACTAATTAGTCTTGCATCCGTGTTAGTCGTCTGGAGTAGGTGAAGTTAGGAAGAAAGTGGCCTGCATAGGTTAGGAGTAGCAAGCCAGCAAGTAACTTAGAGGCAGTTCAACCTAATTGACAAGCTACCTTGATAGCTCAATTCCTGGTGTCAAGGGTATCGAACCAGTTATGTAATTCTTTTTGGACGAGACAAAATTTTAAAATATATATAAATATATCTCACCAATCAAAAATATGAACTTATTCAAACTAGTGTCCATACATCTTACACACGACATGATAAAATCTTTATGTCCACATGTGACAGGTGAAAATGATAACTCGTGAAACATTTAAACAAAAAATGTATGGAGTTGTCCATGCCGCATCCAATCTGATGTTTCCAATTCGTACTCTGAAAACAATCAGAGGCACATATTAGATTTATCGAGTAGAAATATAATACAGCAAAGTAAAAAAATGAATTACGCTTCACACCACCTATTTGAGTAACCCAACATATGACCCGATATCCAAGAATACAACCCATTATCTAAACCCAGGCCAGGTGAACTATATAAATATGATCACCTTACCAACAAGAAAAGGGTTCACATATTTTTACTCTCTACTCGCCTCTTGCCTTTACTCTATTAGTCATTAAACACTTGAATCTTAATGCTTTTTCCTTAAGTTCTTAGATTCTCTATTATATCTTTTTGAGTACTATTAGGTTAATTATCCGGTGGTTTGTTGACCGGATTTCTCTTCTTCTTTACTTTCTCTCTCTTTCTTTCTCTCTTTTTTCACCTTTAATCAACTAATCTAAAAGCCCAGGTGTGGATCCATCTTCTTTGATTCCAGTTGTGTGATTCAAACACCATTTTTCTTCCTTGTTTTTTGACTTACTTTTTCTGGCTATCGATATTATATACTTGTCATTGTTTTGTCTTCTTTGATAATTATTGCATATTTATTGGGATAAGTGTTGAACATAGTAGAGCATGTTCAGACGCAGAATCCAGCAGCATTAATTTGCATTAGTCAATGAATAATTAATACTTGTCCCTCAACATTATTGGTTCTAGGTTAGAAACCACATCTTTCCTATATGTGGATTTTTGGATATACAATTCAATTTCTCTATACAAACATTTGAGATGGGTCCAGGATGGAAATATATGTTGGAAATTATCATTGATAATTAAATATCTAGAGCCATCAATAGACTATTTAAGTAAGGCTTGATCTGTAGACTGTCATTTTAACAGTATTTCCAACATTAGGAGGAGAAAATAAACAGTTGGAGAAGTAAATTATTTAGAATGAATTATCACTGACCATTGGACTAAATAATATGAATTAAAATTGAAAAGATAATTCATTTATAGACTTCGTTAATCAGTTGACAGACACATTTACTGACCCAAATAGAGTGACAAAATCTTATATACCAACTGTAAATGCTCCAATAAAATTGATGTTCGTGAAGGATAATATCATATTGTTAGTGATTATAAGGCCCATATGAAGTGTGATAGACATGGTGGTTCGAAAAATAGAAGTCATTGAACAGTGAAGGAGCAAAAATTGACATCGGTCAGACCGAGGAAACAAAGATTCTTACATGATCTCCAAAATAGACATTAAAAATGATAAAGAAAACAATTCAGGTATCTGAGACAAGAAAGCGATCTCAACAACTTATGTCATGTATGAAATAAAATGGAATCAAAAGCAAATCATTGTCAATGATATTTTTGCATTCAAAGTAGCAGTTGATAAGATGAAAGGGAAATGGTATCATGAAATAAAGTCTATTGAAATGCGCACACAAAGAGATGATTTCCAAATTGGAAAGAAGCAATATACACAAAATTTAAAATTTAAGAAAGTGAGAAGTACTTGGACCATTAATTCATACGCCTAAAAGTGTAAAGTTAGTGGGACATAAATAAGCCTTTGTGCCAAAGAAAGATGAATATACAATTAATTATACAACTACTTTGAAATTAGTTATCAGTCTACCAATAAAGGAATGACTTGATTTATATGACTCACTTAATAATTATCAGTCTACAATCCCAGAAGGATTGTTAATATCAAAATCATGTTCCCAAGAATTCTACCTATTTGATCGAATGAATTAAGACAAATACATTTCATAGGATAAGATCACGAAAGTGAATGATATAAAGTTAACCAATAATTTCATGTGTATTTATCAAAATACTATGGATCAATGTAAATCTTATTTTAAACATAATCAAAACTTCGTAAGAGCTATAGCAAATCGTAGTTTGGAAAAAAATATCTCCGAAAGACAACATTGTCTTTATGTATTCTAAATTGAACATCAAGAAAAAGAGATAACAACTTAGAAGATCTTTACAGAATTTTTGTATTAAAATGCTCACATATGTTTGGCCATTAAGTACCATACTTAAAATATTATTTGAGAAAAATAGTAATATTTTCCATGATTTAAAGATGTGATTTCATATAACAAAAAGGAATGTCATATTAGTAATTTTTATACAAAGAACATGAAAAAATTGTATATATAAATATGCACAACACAAATGTTAAGAACACTCTATGTAGAGATATTTGGCTTGAAGTCCAAACAGACCAAAACATTATCGTCTATTTCAAAATGTTGTTATAGACCATAAATATTATATGAAAATCAAATGAGTGTATTCACTAAAACTGCTCAATTTCCAAAAGATGATATATATGATCGGAATGCATATTATCAAGATGATTCTTCTAAAGGGAATATGATGATGTGTGTAGTTGCACTATTTTCCTTTATAATGGTTTTTTATTTTATATCATATTGTCTTTTTATGACAAAGTTTAACAATGATAAACACTCAAAGGCAATGATAAAATTTCTAGAATGAAGGTTTATCACTTCTCCACACATTACTGAGATCAAGAGAATCATAGAGAATGATCAAGATAAATCATCAGCAAGACCAACACGCTGCAGAAGAACGGTGATAAGTTTTATAAAAATTCATTCAAGTAAAGATTTGGCAAACAATTTACTAACACGCTAGTGGGGGGGAGGGGGGTCAATGCACGATGCATTCTTTTTTCCTTAACTATCGTTTTTACCATTCAGTTTTCTTAGCAAGGTTTTTACTTTTAAGTAAAGCAGCATCCTACAAACTTTAGAATATGTTCTTGTATAATGGATTATCCAAAGGAAAATATTATGAATATTTAGACGAACGTGCATTATCATCTTCTAGAATATTCTAAATTTAATTCCTTCTCAAGATTTACCTATTTTCTAAATAATGTATCTATATATTTTAATTACATCTTATTATAGAAATTTTGGTTCTCTAAATTTTTTTAATTAACATGATCGTGACATGTGGTAGTAAGACGATTATACATTTTAAATATATAAAATAATAGTAAAAATGATTGTGAGTTAAATCTAGACAATATCAATGTATCTATAACTACATGAACTATGTGATTCACAAACGATATGTTTGAATTAAATGGTGTTATATTGCTAACATCACGATAAAATTTTCAACAATAAAAACAGTGTATTGGATGTCAAATTCCAGTAAAATATGATTATAAATCAGTTAATTTTCAAGTTGGTTATAATGGGCAGGGTCAGATTTTTTTATTTGGATTGGGTCAGTTTTTATTAACTGATTAGCTGATTTCTAATCAGATTTTACTATAATCTGACATCCAATAGATTGTTCCTGTTGTTTAAGTTGTGATGTTAACAACATAATATCATTGAATTCATATATGTTGTCATGTGAAATATGTAGTTTATGTAGTTATAGATACATTAATATTGTCTTAAATGTGTGGTTATGTGATGGTCTATTTTGTGTAGCTGACAATTATTTTTTTCAAAATAATATAATATATAATAACATTAATAATTTTAAAATAAATTAAAAAGTTAATTTAAAAAGTTATATAAATTAACAAAGGAAAAGGAAAAAAAATTTAAAAAGAAATAGAAAAACTTATATAGAAAATTAATAATCTTCAAAGAAAAGAAATTATAATAAATATTTTTATATAATTCATCACCAAAGTATTTTAAAATTAAAAAGAAATTATACAATAGTTCTAATCCTAAACGAACAAAAATATCTGAGTTTGACACTAGTGAAAAATAAAAGTTCTATAAAAAATACTATAGTTATTTCACAAATGTTTGTTATTGTGTGTGATTTATGTGTTAAGATATTTATGTTTTAGTGTAAAACTATAGTTTCAGTTTTAAAATCCATACATCCAAATTTTTTTTCATAAGATTCATTAAGATTTGTATCTTTATTCATAAACTATATTTAGGTATATAATTTAATATATAAAATATTTTCTTAGAACCTTTTTCCATTTAGAATGATTGCTTTTCGGAACTTTTTGAGTTCTCTAAGTCAATTTGTTTTTTTTTTAATTGGTTTGCTTGCTTTTTTTTATTCTAGGTTATAAAAGATAATTTTTGAATAACTTAACACAAATCTCAATCTAAAATCTAAATATATAAATAATAATTAATTAATTATGCATGCTATTAAGATTTGAAACATTTAATTTTTATAATCTGTATTATTATATAAAATTTGATATTTCAAAATTAGTAATTAACATGATCGCAACAAGTGTTAATCTGTTTATCATATTTTAACACATGTAAAAATTATCTTTAAAATAAAAATAAATTTATGCAATAGTTAATTCATAATTTTTTTTTTCAGTTCAAATTTATTCATAAAATGTATTAAAATATTTATTTTATTCTTTAATTATTGTTATTTTTAAGTAACATAATATTTTAAAACCATTTTTTTATAATTCTCTTATTCATTTAAAGGGATTTTTGAAATTTTTGGACAAGATTTTAGGTTAATTTCATTTTCATAATTATTTATCTCGATTTATAAAACATAATTTTTGAATAATTGTTTATGTGGATTTACAAAACATAATTTTTGAATAACTCAACAAATCTAAATATACTGATCATTATCCTAATCTACTAGGAAATGATACAGCACCAATAACATAAAACTAAAAAAGTTTGGGAATAATGGTTTTTGCCGTGTACTATACCATTGACCTTTGACCTATTTCCCTCCATTTATAGCTTCTATATTCTGACTCTTTGACGCAGTCCACATCTGGAACACGACTACACGAGCCATGGCTGCCCAAATAAGCCTAAGCGAACACGATATTACGATAACAAAATCAATAAATGCCCAAAAGATAAAAATAATCAAACTTATCAACTTTTTCTAAAAAGAAATATTCACACTGTAAGCCAAACAAGACTCGCGTTGCTTTTGACAACAAGTGATTGAATATCATCTTTGTATAACAACACAACTTACTATAGTTACTTCTCACTTCTATAATCTTTGTATTCATTTCATGGTGCTCTTTACATCTCTCTTTTTTTTTTTTTGCCCCAGTTTACACTTAACTCGCCTCTTCTTGTTCCAATAATCTCACTTCTGATTCTCCCACACACGACTAAAGTTCCAGGGTCTAGAGAAGGAGAAGGCCAGAACCAGGGGAGAGACACTGTATTTCTACATGGTCCTTGGGCCAAGTTTACGGGATGCAACTCTCTCGGGATCTCAATCTTTGCTCCGTTTTCTACACCAGTCTTGATCTCAAGGATGAATTCGGCGTTTGACCCTTGTAACTAGATGGTTCTATCAATGTCTCTTTCTTGAACCTAAAAGGGCTTGCAGCAAACTCCGCTAGGTTGTACCCACTTTCATGCACGGGAAATGCATAAGATGGGTGAGGAGGTGACAGGAAACAACTTTTGTATGCCGGTCCAAGTTGGCGTAAAGGGCTTGAACATGGAGATACTGGTAAGGAAGTGATGGCTCTTACATTTTCCCTGCTGCAAAGTACGAAATATGAGATTAGTTTGACACAATCAAGCATCAAATAGATTGAGGCACAAACCCAATTTACCTTGGGCTCTTTATAGCATGAAAGACGGGATGTCTCCCTGAATAAGGTGGTTCCCTTTTAGGCTGCTCAAGAAGGAAGTCAAGTTTAGCTTGTTGGCAGGATATCGAAGTAATTAAGCTCCATATATGGATAATACACATACCAGTGCGCAGTTTCCATCATAGTGACGTGGGGAGGCATCTTTGTGCATGCTAGTACTAGCCACTCTTGTTGATTGCACACGTAGAAAAGGGTGTTCTAGAAGCTGAGATGCTGTAGGACGTACTGTTGGATTTCGTTGCAGACAAAGTCTTATAAAATTCTTTGCATCATTTGAAAGGTGATCAGGTATTTCTGGCATGTCTTTGCTGTTCCCGATCTTGAAAATTGCAGCAACCTGGTAAAAATAACGTCACGAGACAACTTGGAATTTAGAATAATAAAAAGAAGAGTGCATAAAAGATTGTGTCCAGTGTTCAGCATCATGTACCCCTTCAAACTGGCTCCAAGGTGGCTTCGCTGTTGCCATTTCGAGAATAGTACAACCCAAACTCCACACATCGACTGCAAGAGTGTAGCCATTTTTGTGCATCACAACCTGGGAGAAAACGGAATGAGTTGATTTTCTATCAGCTGCAAGAACACAATGTCCCATGGACCACTTGCAGGACCTTCTCCAGGATAATGAGGAAGAAAGAAACGGGAAAATACCTCTGGTGCCATCCAATAAGGACTCCCCGTGAAAGAAAGCATAGTAGAATAGGCTGTTACCTGTTGCAGAAAGAAACGGATGTAAGAGCTTCTGCAAGCATAATTATTCACGAAATATATGACCAAGGAGATAAATTAGTTGCTATCTTCTATTGCCTGTGATGACGCTCTAGACTAAAAGAACATTTATTCATATTTTGGTTATGACGTACATCGACATACTTACATGTTTGGCCATCCCAAAGTCTGCCAACTTGATTTCACCATTCGGATCCACTAATATATTTGCTCCTTTGATGTCCCTGTTGGGTTAACAAAAACTCTAAATTACATTTCCAAGAAGAGGCAAATGCAGTTTCATTCAACCTTTCGAATGTGATTCTCGGATACTACAGCCAAACTACCTATGCACTGTATTACGTCCGTGTAAATAAGCAAGACCAGCGAGAATCTGCCGCGTGTAGTTTTGGATAACAGGTTCAGTGAAAGCACCATACTCCGTGAGTAGTTTATGGATTGAGCCACCTGACACATACTCCAAGTAGACCGACAAGGTTTCTTCACTCTACAACCATAACAAATATCCAGACGCATGTCCAGCGAGGCTTTAATATTATTTTCATATAACAATGTTACACTGCCCAAACTCAATAAGCGTATATGATCTCTCTTCTTTTCCTGAAGCTCACAAAAATTGACACATACCAGTTCACTTCCGTAATACTGAACAATATTCGGATGACAAAGCTGGCTCAGCACATTTATCTCCTGCAAAGAAAATAATCTGATTAGAGTGTTCAAGTTAGTTTTAAACAAGAGCTAAGAGGAACCAGGTCTTGACATATACAAAAGATGAAGCGATCTAGACAAACCTGATTTAGTTGCTTCAGACATTCTTTTGACGTTTTGTCGTCAGAAATGACCTTCACCTCTTTAATAGCACAAATTTTTCCTTTTTCACTGTAAGAATTGGCAAAAACAATATATGATGGTACCAACCAATTTATCGAGGAGGATGCCACAAATTTATACTCTACGAATTGTAAATGGAGCTAGCATAATAGAAACTTGTGCTTTCTATTACATTTATCTCGATGACAGGTGTAACCTTCGAATTTGATTAAGTAATTACGGACATGAACCATCAGAATTGTCCACACGGCCTACAAATGTAACTCCTGTAGCGTATCACAGGTGAGCTATTGGCCTAGGTATCAGAAGTCAGACATATACCCCAAACCCATCACACATAGCATATGTGGTTATTGATTTAAGATATAAATTGACCTAGATATCAATATTAATAGCCTCTTGATCCAGGCAAAGCAATTATACTTTCCACCTACAGAAAAAGCTAGCATCAAACACCCTATTTATCAGAACCTCGCACACTACGCTATCAAAACGAGTGGAAGGCGTTGCTAAAACCAAGTGTAGCTAACTCTTGTCATAAAGCCAACTTATCAAATATCTCGAAGCGAATCCGTAGAAGAATTTCATTATTACCTGTTAAACCCTTGATAGACTTGCCCAAAAGTGCCACTCCCTATAAACTTGCCTTTTTTCCACTTGGAAAATCCCGAAGGAGAGGTCTCTGAGCCTCCTACAGTCCAGGACCCTTGCACACCAGAGGGACTTGTAGGGGAACCCAGCGGCACACCAGAGGGGCTTGTAGGAGAACCAGGCGGAAGAGGCAAAGGGTGGTACTCAGAGGACCTTCCATCATCATTCCTCCCTGTCGAAGAATCTAAACTCATGCCAGAGAATCGATGATGCAGTGGAGAGGTTGGTCTAGTTCTTGCCTTTGGAGAAGCTGCTGCTCCGTTGGATTTCACATCGCAATGTCCCCTGCACAATCCATGGATTATCAAACATAAAAAAAGTAACTTTATTAGCCATTTCTATGCGCAAAACATTCAGGATCATCCGAAACCAAACGGTCATGAATCCAAACAATCAGATACAAGACTCCAATCAATAAAAGGAGGTAAAAATCGAACCTTGAACTACTGGGTTGACTCTGATCTTCAGCTGATCCAGATGAGCTAACGCTGGAAACAGAAGCCGATCCAGAGACCGATCCGCTTACGTGATCGTTAGGAGCCGAAGTAGCGAGTGATGGGCGAGGAAGAGGATGACATTTCTTCTCGTCGGAATCGAAGCCGGAGAACCCAGAAGCTCCGGCGAATTCACGGCTGCAACGAGGCGTAGCGCGAGAAGGAGTGAGTGGATCAGGGTTGCTTTTGTTATCAGCGGAGACTCTTCTGATACTCTTGTCGGCAACACAACGAGTTTGGGTCTGAACAAGGTGAGAATCGTCTTTGTTCTTGCCGGATTTTCTCACCCACCAAGTAGGCATCTCACAGTACGTAAGGATTACGGAACTGAGATTTTGACGGAATCGAAGAGAAGAGAAAAAATCTGGAGTTAGGGCATGAGAAAGAAGATAAAATACGGAAGATGGAGGAAAATCTGAAAACCGAGGAGCGAGAGAGAAGAAGAAGACAAGTGGGGGAGGGAGAGAGAGAGAGAGTGGACAGCTAAGCACGAAAGGGTAGTTGGAGAGGGTGGCACGTGCTGACGTGGTCTATATCATTGCTTCGCACTGTCTGTCCCCAATGGGCTTTTTTAACTTGGGCCTTAAGGCCCCGAACCATCGTTTTTGTTTTGGTTATGATTCATACACACGTGAGACGTTTATAATGAATTAACTAAATTTTTATCAGCGTTTTAAAAGTTTGAGATTATTTTTGTTGGAATAATTTTAATTTAATGAAAAAAATATTTTTATATTTTTTTTTTCTTGGAATTTTTTTAATTTATTTCTCTGATAATGAAATTCTTTTACAAAATAATTATTTATATATGTGAAAATTTAAGATGTGTTTGTATTTATTATATATTTTACTAAAATTTAATATTTTTTAAATGTGAATGACATTATTTAATTTTTTTAATTTTTAATTTGTATAAGTCTTAATTTAAGATATGTTGATGATTTATTTTTAATTTATAGTATTGATTTTGTATTTATAGTATTATTATATAAGATAATTATATATTTAATATGTATTTATATAATCATATTTTAATATATTATATATTGTATTATTTATTTTATACACTATGATACTTCACCTATTTTAAATGAATCTAATTTTATGTTTATGAAAATTAAAAAGATTTCATGTTAATTAATTATGTTTCATATTAAATAACAATATATATCTAAATATATTATGGGGGAATTGCTGATTTTAACCCATTATTTGGTTTTGAATGCAAATTTAGATACCTTATTGGACATTCGACAAAAGTAACCCGTAGGGGTAGTGAAAGTATCAGTTTCTCCCTAACGACCAAACAAAAAAAGCGAAATAAAAAATGACCCTTATAACCCTTGAGAAGTCTACTCTGTGATTTTATCTTAAATTTTAATTATAAAAATTATAAAAATTAATTTTGTAAAATTTTTATGTACATAAATATCATATACGTAATTATCACCTATATAAAATAAAATTATATAAAAATCGGTCATTTTAAACAAATAAAGTTTTCATATCATGTAAAAGTATAATAGTAGACTTCATAACTTCTATATGAAGTCTACTCTGTGATTAAATCTTAGATTTTAATTATAAAATTTTTAAAAATTACTTTGATAAAAAATTTGTATACATAAATATCACATACATAATTATCACATATATAAAGTAAAATTTCATAAAATCGGTCATTTTAAACAAATAAAGTTTTCATATCATGTAAAGGTATAATAGTAGACTTCATAACTTCTATATGAAGTCTACTCTGTGACTAAATCTTAGATTTTAATTATAAAATTTTTAAAAATTAATTTGATAAAAAATTTGTATACATAAATATCACATAGATAATTATCACCTATATAAAATAAAATTTCATAAAAATCGGTCATTTTAAGGGAACGAAGATAAATGAGGGTAGAAACCAAATACATGTAAGGTTGGAGTATAGGATTTGATATGCATAGATTGCATGGTTATGGTTTTAATAAAAAGAAATCTATATAAATGAGAGTTTAATATTACATTTAAGCTTATTTGGAAAACAAAATTAAGAATATAATGATGAGTAAATTGTTTAATGTTAGATTTTATGTAACTTATCATTTTATGGGTTAGGGGTGTACTGGTCATTCGAGGTTTAGGGTGAGGAAGACTTCGTCATGAAGTCTCATTAACTGTCTCTTGAACCGTCTCCTTAACCGAACTTTTAACTTAACCAGAAATTGACCCCCTTATTTAAATCAGAGTCACTGACACTCTAACCCTAATTTCTTAATACGCTGTGTATATCTCTCTCACTATACGACGATTGTCTCTTTCTCTCCCTCTATAACAGATCTAAATATATAGTAAGCCTCGAAATCAACTTGTTTATAGATTTGTTTCATGTATTGAAGATTTAGATGTCTAATACATTTTGCAATGATTTGTTGTTTGATTTGTACCCAGAGATGGGTCGATACAGCTACAGTCAACCATCGAGTAGTTCGAGAAATCTTTGGAGTGCCGGAGAACCAGAAGTGACCTCCCTCACTCCTATGCTTAGATCTCGAAAATCTGGTTTTCCCGACCGATGTTTCTGCGGTTTGGTGCCTATCACGATATCATCCACTACAGATGAAAATCCGGGTTGCGTATTCTATGGATGCAAGAACTATAAGGTAATAAGGTTGTCGTTGTGTTGTTCGTTCTCCATTTGAGTGTTAACCATATAATATGATGGTGGATGTCTATGTGCTTGTTTAGGATGGTGACCATCATATATTCAAGTGGTGGGATGAGGCTGTGACGCAGGAAATCCAAGATCTCAGAGTCGCCCTGGAAAAGAAAGCGGAATGTAGGGACCGAGTAGCAGAAGAGACTTCTGCTTTTATGCCTCAGATTGATGCAGAGTTATCTCAACTTTGCTATCTAATTGACGATTATTATCCTAGCATGGTTATGAAGAAGCAGATGGTGGCTGGTGTAATCCTCACATTCATAGGTCTGACCATCTACCTTTGTATTCCCCTTTTTAGATCTTAGTTTAGGATTAAAGTAAGGTTTGTAATATGTATTTCTCCTGCTTGAATAACTGAGTCATCTGACATATATATTTCGCCTTTGTTGAAATTTCTGCCAAATTTCTTAAGAATATAACAGAACAAAATTAGACTTCTCCATGACACTTTGTAGTAGACTTCTCGAGTACACTATCCAATAGACTTCTCGCGTAAGCGTACAAGTGAAGTCTACTGGGGAACTCTAAAAGTTCAAAACTGAAAATTTGAAAATTTGAAAATCTGAAAATATGAAAAATCTTAAAATCTTAAAATCTTAAAATCTTAAAATCTTAAAATTTGAAAATCTGAAAATATGAAAAATCTTAAAATCTTAAAATCTTAAAATCTTAAAATCTTAAAATCTTAAAATCTTAAAATCTTAAAAATCTTAAAATCTTAAAATCTTAAAATCTTAAAATCTTAAAATCTTAAAATCTTAAAATCTTAAAATCTTAAAATCTTAAAATCTTAAAATCTTAAAATCTTAAAATCTTAAAATCTTAAAATCTTAAAATCTTAAAATCTTAAAATCTTAAAATCTTAAAATCTTAAAATCTTAAAATCTTAAAATCTTAAAATCTTAAAATCTTAAAATCTTAAAATCTTAAAATCTTAAAATCTTAAAATCTTAAAATCTTAAAATCTTAAAATCTTAAAATCTCAAAATCTTAAAATCTTAAAATCTTAAAATCTTAAAATCTTAAAATCTAAAATCTTAAAATCTTAAAATCTTAAAATCTTAAAATCTTAAAATCTTAAAATCTTAAAATCTGAAAATCTTAAAATCTTAAAATCTTAAAATCTTAAAATCTGAAAATCTTAAAATCTTAAAATATGAAAATCTGAAAATCTTAAAATCTGAAAATCTGAAAATCTTAAAATATGAAAATATGAAAATCTTAAAATCTGAAAATCTTAAAATATGAAAAACTGAAAATCTGAAAATCTGAAAATATGAAAATCTGAAAATCTGAAAATATGAAAATCTGAAAATCTTAAAATCTTAAAATCTTAAAATCTTAAAATCTTAAAATCTTAAAATCTTAAAATATGAAAATCTTAAAATCTGAAAATCTGAAAATCTTAAAATCTTAAAATCTTAAAATCTTAAAATCTTAAAATCTTAAAATCTTAAAATCTTAAAATCTTAAAATCTTAAAATCTTAAAATCTTAAAATCTTAAAATCTTAAAATCTTAAAATCTTAAAATCTTAAAATCTTAAAATCTTAAAATCTTAAAATCTGAAAATCTTAAAATCTTAAAATCTGAAAATCTGAAAATCTTAAAATCTGAAAATCTTAAAATCTTAAAATATGAAAATCTTAAAATCTTAAAATATGAAAATCTTAAAATCTGAAAATCTTAAAATCTTAAAATCTTAAAATCTTAAAATCTTAAAATCTTAAAATCTTAAAATCTTAAAATCTTAAAATCTCAAAATCTTAAAATCTTAAAATCTTAAAATCTTAAAATCTTAAAATCTCAAAATCTTAAAATCTTAAAATCTTAAAATCTTAAAATCTTAAAATCTCAAAATCTTAAAATCTTAAAATCTTAAAATCTTAAAATCTTAAAATCTTAAAATCTTAAAATCTGAAAATCTTAAAATCTTAAAATCTTAAAATCTTAAAATCTTAAAATCTGAAAATCTTAAAATCTTAAAATATGAAAATCTGAAAATCTGAAAATCTGAAAATCTGAAAATCTTAAAATATGAAAATATGAAAATCTTAAAATCTGAAAATATGAAAATCTTAAAATATGAAAATCTGAAAATCTTAAAATATGAAAATCTGAAAATCTGAAAATCTGAAAATCTTAAAATATGAAAAACTGAAAATCTGAAAATCTGAAAATATGAAAATCTGAAAATCTGAAAATCTGAAAATCTTAAAATCTGAAAATATGAAAATCTTAAAATCTTAAAATCTGAAAATCTTAAAATCTTAAAATCTTAAAATCTTAAAATCTTAAAATCTTAAAATCTTAAAATCTTAAAATCTTAAAATCTTAAAATCTTAAAATCTTAAAATCTTAAAATCTTAAAATCTTAAAATCTTAAAATCTTAAAATCTTAAAATCTTAAAATCTTAAAATCTTAAAATCTTAAAATCTTAAAATCTTAAAATCTTAAAATCTTAAAATCTTAAAATATGAAAATCTTAAAATCTGAAAATCTTAAAATCTTAAAATCTTAAAATCTTAAAATCTTAAAATCTTAAAATCTTAAAATCTTAAAATCTTAAAATCTTAAAATCTTAAAATCTTAAAATATGAAAATCTGAAAATCTTAAAATCTGAAAATCTTAAAATCTTAAAATCTTAAAATCTTAAAATCTTAAAATCTTAAAATCTGAAAATCTGAAAATCTTAAAATCTGAAAATCTTAAAATCTTAAAATATGAAAATCTTAAAATCTTAAAATATGAAAATCTTAAAATCTGAAAATCTTAAAATCTTAAAATCTTAAAATCTTAAAATCTTAAAATCTTAAAATCTTAAAATCTTAAAATCTTAAAATCTCAAAATCATAAAATCTTAAAATCTTAAAATCTTAAAATCTTAAAATCTCAAAATCTTAAAATCTTAAAATCTTAAAATCTTAAAATCTTAAAATCTTAAAATCTTAAAATCTGAAAATCTTAAAATCTTAAAATCTTAAAATCTTAAAATCTTAAAATCTTAAAATCTTAAAATCTTAAAATTTTTAAATTTGACCAATTGAAAATTTGGGAATTTGAGTTGACTTCGCTGTGAAGTCTGCTTAGGCGGGAAGTTAAATTAATAAGCGGAAATAAGTAATGATTGTACAAATAATAAAATATAAAAATAATGGGAAATGTCGTTGTTTTCTCGAGAAATAAATAATGATTTTAGTAAGTAAATTTTCTCGAGAACTGTAACCGTTCAGTATATACATTGTAGTATTTATTACTGTTTGTGTTAAAAAAAAAAACAAAACCCTAAGCTTCCGCCATTCACTGTCGCTGAAACCTTAAGCTTCCGCCGTTCTCTGACGCTACTCCTCGCCTCAATCCGGTAATCTTTCTTCATCCTATTTCTCTTGATTTATCGATATGTGTACTTTCTTAATATAATTGGTTTAATCGCATACTCTTATCTCCTCCTTTGTGCCTCTCCTCGCCTCCGTCGCCTCTCATTGCCTCCGTCGCCTCTCCTCACCTCCGTCGCCTCTCCTCGCCTCCGTCGCCTCTCCTCGCCTCCGTCGCCTCTCCTCGCCTCCGTCACCTCTCCTCTACGTTGTACTTAGATTATTCCGTTGCCGTCGCTTGAGATTTGTATCGCCCCCCCCCCCCTCGTCGTAAAACGGTAAAAGAGACATCTTGAGTAGAATGAGACATCTTGAGTAGAAGGTAGAAGTAGACATCTTGAGTAGAAGGAGACATCTTTAGTAGAAAGAGACATCTTGAGTAGAAGTAGACATCTCGGGTAGAAGTAGACATCTCGGGTAGAAGTAGACATCTCGGGTAGAAGTAGACATCTCGGGTAGAAAGAGACATCTTGAGTAGAAGTAGACATCTCGGGTAGAAGTAGACATCTCGGGTAGAAGTAGACATCTCGGGTAGAAGTAGACATCTCGGGTAGAAGTAGACATCTCGAGTAGAAGTAGACATCTCGAGTAGAAGTAGACATCTCGAGTAGAAGTATACATCTTGAGTAGAAGTAGACATCTTGAGTAGAGAGTACACATCCTGAGTATAAGTAGACATCTTGAGTTGACTTCTTTTCTACTTTCCTTTCCTGATTGTGGCTTAAGTTTTGCAGAATGACAACACCAGTGTTTCCCCGAAGGCAATTCAGCAAAGGTGATGAACCACAGTCACTAAAGAGCATTGCCTACTACAGCAACGACTCCAAGCTATTCCCCGCCTTGGAACATGCACTTCTTCTATATGAGTGAAATGAGTTAAAAGAGCCGAGACTGGGTGTCTTTTTGAAGTTCTACAAATTGGATTTTGGATGGGCATCTGATATGAGGAGATTTTACCTCATTCTAACCTTTGTTTTGCAGGTTTTATCGAGTCTTTTTAGTCTTTATCGAGTCGTTTCAGGTCACTAAGGAGCTATAAGCGAAGACATGAGGGATTGGAGCCTCTGGAGCTAAAAGGAGTCGGAATGAAGGAAAAGGGTCAGAGTTTGAAGATCATCACCCGATGGAGCACCTGCTCCCCTTCAGAGCACATGCTCCACTCTGGAGCACATGCTCCATCCGTTCGGAGCAGATATGGAAACTCCACTTACCTAGTTTTGGGACGCGAAGAAGGAAGAAAAGGGAGAGCCGTCGCCACCTACATCTTATCTTGCACTTTTCGATTTTCTAGCTAGAGAGAGACAGACCTTTTGATAAGAATTTTTGAGAGTTTTTCTACTTGTAAGATTTGGAGAAGAATCTCTGCCACAATTGAGAAGAATTCTGAACCTTTGTCATTTCTATTTTTATATCTCATGAATTCTCTTTCACTTGTTGCTGTGTTTTCTGATTTCATGTATGAGTAGATCCTCTTGTTAGATCAAGGATTTCAATGGTATTCATGAGTCGATGGGTTGAACACAAATAGGGATTTGAATTGATTGTCTTCAGCACTTGTTAGTCTTAATGCCTGAATTGAACTGATCACTTAATTCGTGAATTTAGGTTAATCTATTCATCAAAAGTGTAATAGGTTGCTAGAAGATGTTAATTTCGGTTCATGAATTTTGGTGAGCAATTTGTCCTTAGCCAACGACAGTTGATGTTAAGGCAAATTGTGAGCATATCGAACATGTGCAATAATGCTTGTCTGCGATTCTAAGACCAAACGACAGTTTAGGATTTTAGGTTGTTAGATAAAGTTGTTGATGCCACGACAGTGGATTAATATTACTTCTATGTTTGAGCTATAGACTTGCGCCTAATCGTCTCCTGAATAGTTGTTCGACCCATTACTCTGAATTTCCTGCGAAAATCTTGTTTCATTTGAAGTTTAATCATTGTTTAAATCGGTTACTTGTTTCACAACCAACAAAACCAACTTGCTTGATTAGCTTTCTTTCACTACCTCATAGATACAAAGCGTAACACTGGTCCTCTGGAAATCGAACCTATCTGTATTACAATCTTAAGCTGTGCACTTGCAGTAGAAATTAAAGCACTAAATCCAGTGTATCAAGTTTTTGGCGCCGTTGCGACGGGGACCAATTCGTTACCTCTGTTTCTTGGTTTAAATTTCAGTCTAAGATCTTTCTAATTTGTTTCTATTCTTCTCTCTTGTGTGTGTTTCAGGTGCATGACCACAAGATCCACAAGGAGCAAGAACTCTGAGAATCTCGTCATCCTAACCAACGAAGAGTTATCTAGAAGAGAGTGAGAAAACAGGCAAAACCGAGCTGCACAAGTGTTTGCTCCTGTTCCTGTTCCTACCACAGACACTACCCCTGTCTCTGCACCTGTCCACGTTCCTGATATTGTGGATATGGCCGACAGAGGCAATGCTGAAATGGCAGCTGAGCTGCAAAGACTTCGTCAAAAGATGGATCAATTGAGATAACCACGACAGCAACAGCCGGCGATTGGAGATAAGGACAATCTGCATGCCTTTTATCAAAATAGAGCTGCGATTGTCCCACCCACGATTCAAAGGCAAGACTTTGAGATCAAGCCTCAAATAATCACTTTGGTGAAGCAACATTTATTCCATGGGTTGCCTGCAGAAATCCCGATGGACCAAATCGAAAATTTTGAAGAAATCTGCAGCACTACTGGTTCAAATGGAGTGCCCCACGACTTTCTGAAGTGTAAGCTGTTCCCATTCTCATTGGCGGACAAAGCTTCACGCTGGCTTAAGTCATTATCACCTGGGTCTTTGACAACATGGGCTGAGTGTAGATCAGCATTCTTGGATCACTTTTACACCAAGTCCAAGACCACAGCTTTGAGGAACAAGATATCCTCATTCCAGCAACATTCCGGAGAATCCTTTTGCGAGGCTTGGAAAAGGTTCAAGGAGTACAGAAGAAAGTGTTCTCATCATGGGTTCACTGATGAACAAATTCTGGGCACCTTCTATGATGGTGTTGATTGGGATTATAGAAATGCTCTGAATGAAGGTAGTAATGGCGATTTTATGACAAAGTCCAAAGAGGGTGCTTTTGAACTGATTAAGAACTTGGCTCCAAGCTCCAGCAGCAAGTCTCCTGAATACGACAGAACAAGGAAGGTCAGTAGTGTGGAAGCTCAAAAGATTGATGAGCTCACAGCCAAGGTGAACCTTTTGCTAAAGGGGAACCAAAAGACAGTCCATTTTGTTGATGAGAATGGAGAAGCACCTCTATCTAAGGAGTTTGGAGATGACCAGGATGATAATCAGCTGGAGGTCAACTATGTGAATGGGCAAGGGTTTGTGCAAAATCGTGGGTTCAATCAAGCTTATAGGAGCCACCCCAATTTGTCATACCGGAGCACCAATGTGGAGAACCCACAAGATCAAGTATATCCACAACAGCAAGGGGGCCAGAACCAGCTGTCTCAGAATGTGGGGGTTCAGAAAAGCTACTCCAACTATTCACAAGGGAAGCAGTTCATCACCAATCAGGGGCAGAATCGCTTCCAAGGAAGACAACAAAAGTCGTAATATACTAACATGCAGCCTTCTTCAAGTTCTGCAAACACCTCTCAAGATGATTTGAAAAACCTTATGCAGCAGCTGTTGCTTAATCAGCAAAAGTCATCTTCAGAAATCAATGCTAAGGTTGATCACATGTACAATAACATGAATGACAAGTATGAGGCTGTGTGGACTCACATAAAGATATTGGATGTTCAGGTTGCACAAACTGCAGAAGCTGTCAAGAGAACACCTGGGACTCTCCCTGGGAAACCTGAAAATTCAAGAGCTGAATACATCAATGCCATTGAATTGAGAAGTGGGAAGACACTTCAGGTACCTGCAGCACCAACTCAGAAATCGGAAAAAGGGAAGGAGATCGCTGAGAAGCACCCGCTCCAGGAGGAACAGTATGCTCCAGGCGAAGAAAACTCGAAGGAGCATCCCTCAACGTCCGGAGCACCTGCTCCGACTCCATCTCAGGGTGCTCCAGGCGGAGATTTTACGATAGAGCACCCTAGCCCATCAACAGAGCACATGCTTCATCGAGGGGCTCCACTCACACCCGCAGAAAAACCTGCAGCAGCTCCAGAAAGGGTTTACAAGCCTAAGGTGCCCTACCCAACCCCACCTAAGAAATCTCGTAAGGACCTAGAAGAGGCTAAATGTAAGGAGCTGCTTCGAGACATAACCATTAAAGTTCCATTGGTTGATGCTGCCCAAATGATGCCCTCTTTGAAGAGGTACATAAAAGGATTGCTGGTCGGAAGGGTGGCTGACGAGGAGGATGTGATGCTGGTTTCAAAAGACTGTAGTGCTGTACTGCAAAATAAAGTACTCAGGAAAATGGGTGATCCAGGGAGGTTTGTCTTATCTGTGCAAATCGGACCCAACATCTTTGCTTGCTCACTCTGCGATTTGAGTTCAAGCGTAAACCTTATTCCATACTCTGTGACTAAGAGACTGGGTTTCACCAAGTTTAAGCCGACAAGGATCTCCCTGGTTTTTGATGACAGATAAACAAAGCTGCCCGTAGGAGTCTTTGAGGACTTAGATGTGACGATAGGGAACACACTAATCCCTACTGAGTTCGTGGTTCTGGAACTTGATGAAGAGCCAAGAGACCCTCTTATTTTGGGTAGACCGTTCCTTTGCACAGCTGGTGCATTAATTGATGTAAGGAATGGAGTGATTGATCTCCAACTGGGAGATATTGTGGTGAAGTTCGAAATGGATAAACTCCTTAAAAGACCCATGCTGGATGACCAAACTTTCACCATTGAAGGTGATGATGCAATCTCAGACCCAATGGTTGAAGAGGTTATATCCAATGATCCATCAGGGCATGTCTCCGGGATAGGGCGTCAGCTACAACATTCTCCTTGCCCTTCTTGTACTTGATCACATACGGGAAAGTCTCCACGAACTCGAGCCATCTTGCATGCCTCTACTTCAGGGTGGTTTGGCCTCGTAGATACTTAAGGGTCTCGTGGTCAGTATGGATCACAAACTCCTTGGAAAGAAGGTAGTGCTGCCAAGTCTCCAATGCTCGGACTAAGGCGTAGAGCTCCTGGTCATAGGTGGGATAGTTGAGGGCGGCTCCCGTTAGCTTCTCGCTGAAGTAGGCCACGGGTTTCCCTCCTTGGGTCAGGACAGCTCCGATTCCTGTTCCTGAAGCATCACACTCAACTTCAAAAGTTTTATCAAAGTTAGGCAATATCAAAACCGGTGCGTGTGTAAGGCTGTCTTTGAGCTTGATCTTGGCTCGGTCTCCATTTGAAGGCAACGTCCTTCTTGATCACCAAAGTCAAAAGAGCAGCAATGGTGCTGAAGTCCTTGACAAATCTGCTGTAAAAACTGGCTAGGCCGTGAAAGCTCCTGACATGACCAATGCTGGTAGGCGTGGGCCAGTCCTGGATGGCATTTGATAGACACCGGAGTACCGTACCAGGCCAAACGTCCACGGACTGTTCGGAAGATGAGGAACAGCATGTACCAGAGCAGGACAGACCAGACAATCATGCTGAGGAACATCTGGAAGAAACCAGAAGGAGCCTTACTCGTGAGGAAACCGAGGTTCATCGACAGGAAACCAGTTCTGCTCAAGGAACAGGACATCCGGACGCTACGGCCGTGTTCCGTATAGACCCGGCTGGGATCTTAGTCACTATAACAGGGATCTTCATCAGAGACTAAGGCGTTTGACACAGGGAACAAAGAACGTTGAGGACTACTTCCAGGAAATGGAAACACTTATGCTTAAGGCTGACGTTGAGGAGGATTTAGATGCAACCTTGGCTCGATTTCTGTCAGAATTAAACCGAGAAATACAAGACCGGTTGGAGCTCCAGGAGTTTGAAAGTGTGGAAGACATGCTCCACAAAGCGATCCTTATTGAACAACATGTTAAAAGGAGAGGTTTCTCTAAGCCTGCCTACGCACCAAAACCGGCCTACGCACCTAAGCCAAACTACCAAGACAAAGGTAAGTCTCCTCTTCCAGCAAATACCGAGTTTAAACCTAACCAACCTTCTCGTTTTGACAAAGGCAAAACCGTGGAATCCACGAGTAGAGCCAGAGATATCAGGTGTTTCAAGTGTCATGGATTATGACACTATGCCACCAAGTGCCCGAACCAAAATGTCATGATCCTGCTTGACAATGGGGAAGTGGAATCCGAGGATGAGGAAGGAGAAGACATTTGACCAATCTTTGACGAGGAAGAAGCATTTGACTATCCGGCCCAAGGCAATCTACTTGTGACCATGAGATCACTAACTGTTCAACCCAAGACCAGTGAAAAAGAACAGAGAGAGAATCTCTTCCATTCTCGTTGTTTAATCAATAATAAGGTTTGTTCTCTGATCATTGATGGTGAAAGTTGTACTAACGTGGCCAGTGACGTCCTTGTCAGGAAACTGGAGCTGGAAATGAGACCACATCCGAGACCATTTAAGCTAGAATGGCTAAATGAAAAAGGAGTCCAGCACGTCAAAGAGCAGGTCACCGTCCCTATTACCATCGGCCGATATCAAGACGAGGTCGTGTGCAATGTTTTGCCTATGGATGCCAGCCATATTCTCTTAGGCCGGCCTTGGCAATTTGATAGAAATGCAGTACATGATGGATACACTAACCGGCACATGTTTGAGCACCAAGGAAAGAAAATCACTCTTATGCCTCTATCTCCAACCGAAGTACACCAGGACGAAGTACAGCTCCGGAAGAGCCGGGAGCTAGAAAAGCAGCCAGAACAGGTCAGGAAGTCCAATTTTTATATCAAGCCAAGTCAGGTAAAGAAAACTTTGTTTTCTCGTCCATCTTTTGTCTTGCTTGTTTATAAAGAAACACTGACAGCTTCTAACGTCCCACCGGAACTGCCGAGTGAACTTAAGCCTATTATGCACAGGTTTCAGGACGTGTTTCCAGAAGAAACTCCCAGTGGACTACCTCCCATCCGTGGAATAGAACACCAAATCGATCTGGTACCGGGAGCCTCCTTACCAAACCGTCCAGCTTATCGCACCAACCCGATTGAAACCAAGGAGTTGCAAAGGCAAGTTGACGACCTAATGGACAAAGGCTACATCAGGGAAAGTTTAAGCCCCTGCGCGGTCCCAGTCTTGCTTGTACCCAAGAAGGATGGAACTTGGAGAATGTGCGTGGACTGCAGAGCCATCAACAACATTACGGTTAAGTATCGCCATCCCATTCCCCGTTTAGATGATATGTTGGATGAATTGCATGGTTCAAAGGTCTTTTCTAAAATAGATCTTAGAAGTGGATACCATCAAATTAGAATGAAGGAAGGGGATGAATGGAAAACAGCTTTCAAAACTAAGGATGGACTTTATGAATGGCTTGTTATGCCGTTTGGCTTGACAAATGCTCCTAGCACCTTTATGCGTTTGATGAATCATGTTCTTAGATCATATATAGGTGAATTTGTTGTCGTTTACTTCGATGATATCCTGATCTATAGTAAGAGCATGAGTGAGCATGTTAGACATTTAGAACAAGTCTTGGAAGTGCTTAGGAAAGAACGATTGTTTGCTAATGAAAAGAAATGTGTCCTTGGAGCAGATCACCTAGTTTTCTTGGGCTTTGTTGTAGGAGCTGATGGCATTCGTGTAGATGAAGAAAAAGTCAAAGCAATCAAAGACTGGCCCAGTCCAAAGACCGTGAGTGAAGTCCGGAGCTTCCATGGACTAGCTGGTTTCTATAGGAGATTTGTCCCAAACTTCAGCACCATTGTGGCCCCTCTTACTGAGGTCATTAAAAAGAACGTGGGGTTCAAATGGGAACAAGCTCAAGAGGACGCCTTCCAGGCCTTGGAAGGGAAGTTAACTCAAGCCCCTTTACTTGTTCTTCCCGACTTCATAAAAACCTTTGAAATAGAATGTGATGCATCTGGTGTTGGTATAGGTGCTGTCCTGACGCAAGAAGGAAAACCATTGGCATACTTCAGTGAGAAACTAGGTGGAGCAACCTTGAATTATCCGACCTACGACAAGGAATTGTATGCCTTGGTCCGTGCCCTTCAAACCTGGCAACACTACCTGTGGCCTAAGGAATTCGTCATACACACCGACCATCAGTCCTTAAGGCATCTCAAGGGCCAACAAAAGCTCAACAAGAGGCATGCACGGTGGGTAGAATTCATTGAAACCTTCCCGTACATCATCAAATACAAACAAGGTAAAGAAAACATAGTAGCCGACGCTCTATCTCGGAGGTATGCGCTTCTTTCTTCTCTTGGAACCAAGTTGTTAGGATTTGAGTTTATAAAGGAGCTGTACGAAGCTGACACTGACTTTAGGGAACCATATCTTGCTTGTTCTAGACACGCTCATGGCAAGTATTACCTTTCCGAAGGTTTTCTCTTCTTTGATAATCGTTTATGTGTACCTCATTGCTCTTTGAGAGAAGTGTTTACCAGGAAAGCTCATGGAGGGGGATTAATGGGACATTTCGGTCCAGCCAAGACCCTCAAAGTTCTCCAGGATCACTTTTACTGGCCAGGGCTAAAGAAGGACGTAGAGAGGATCTGCAGCCGATGTGTGACTTGCAAGGAGGCTAAGTCCAAAAACACAAACCAAGGTCTGTATTCTCCTTTACCAATTCCCTACCATCCCTGGACTGATCTTTCTATAGATTTTGTTTTGGGTTTGCCTAAGTCTAGTTTGGGTAGAGATTCCATCTTTGTTGTGGTAGATAGGTTTTCTAAAATGGCCTACTTCGTACCATGCTTAAAAACGAATGATGCCCCCCACATTGCTGACTTATTCTTTAGAGATGTTGTCAGACTTCATGGTATGCCTAGAACCATAGTTTCAGATCGAGATCCTAAGTTCTTAAGCTATTTCTGGAAAACCTTGTGGACCAAACTAGGCACTAAGCTGTTGTTTTCAACCACTTGTCACCCTCAGACCGATGGCCAAACAGAGGTAATTAACAGAACCTTATCCGCCTTGCTTAGGACGTTGGTTAAAAAGAACCTTAGATCATGGGAGGAACACTTACCACACGTAGAGTTTGCATATAACCACTCAGTGCATTCAGTTACTAAGCATTCACCATTTGAAATCGTCTACGACTTTAATCCATTGTCTCCTCTTGATCTGATTCCTTTGCCTGTTGATGAAAGGATAAGTTTCAATGGCAAAAAGAAGGCCAAACTTGTTAACCAGATTCATGAAAAAGTCCGAGCAAACATAGAAGCAAAGACAAGACAATATGAAAAGTATGCTAACAAGCGTAGACGAAGGTGGTGTTTCAACCAGGCGACCTTGTTTGGGTACATTTGAGGAAGGAAAGATTCCCAGAGGAGAGAAAGTCCAAGCTGATGCCAAGAAAGAACGGACCATTCACGGTGGTCAAGAAATTTCATGACAATGCCTATCAGCTGGATCTTCAAGGTAAGTATGATATTTCTTCAAGCTTTAACGTATCTGACTTATCTCCTTTTGTTTCAGATGAACCAGACTTGTGGACAAGTCCTTTTCAAGAGGGGGAGAATGATAGACACCGGAGTACCGTACCAGGCCAAACGTCCACGGACTGTTCGGAAGATGAGGAACAGCACGTACCAGAGCAGGACGGACCGGGCAATCATGCTGAGGAACATCCAGAAGAAACCAGAAGGAGCCTTGCTCGTGAGGAAACCGAGGTTCATCGACAGGAAACCAGTTCTACTCAAGGAACAGGACATCCGGATGCTACGGCCGTGTTCCGTATAGACCCGGCTGGACACGGGAGCAAGCTACAAAGGGACGGCCGAACTAAAGACCGAATCACTCGACACACTCGATCCCAATCTCGACCCAAAAGTCTTGAGGAAGCCAACAGACAAGACAGAATCCAAATAGCCCGAGCCAATTCAGAGACCGAACGTGACACTCCAGTTTTAGCCCAGTACGGCCGTCCGGATATCGGGCCAACATGGGAAGAAACGAGTTTCCAAGACCTAATGGATTTTTCCACCGACCAAAACTTGAGGCTGCGTGTTATGGGACTAAAGGAGATGATCGAACGTGGAAGTTTCCAGATGGCACGAGCTGAACCAGTTTTGCCCCATGAAGGTCTTATTTGCTCCATCCGTGCCCGAGAAACACCGAGCTAAACTTTGCCAGAAGCTCAAGGGTCAACTTCGCCAGAAGCTCAAGGGTCAACTTCACCAAACTGCGTGGAATGAAGGCGACCTTGACTCGATCAGGAACTTAGTCTTTTTCATTTATTTTAAATCTTGGAAACCACAAAAACTCTTCGTCTCTACTCTCTATCTTTTATCTTCTACTTGTGAATTCTATAAGTCTGTAAGAAACACCATTTTCGTGATTATTCAGAATTTTAATCAATTACTTTTCTTGAGAGGAAATCTCTTTGTTCTTCAAGAACATATCGTTGGTTTGGCAAGGGTTACTTCCAAATAACAACCTCCTCGGATTCATTGTAAGGGTTACTTCCTTGAATCTTTGGAGTGGAGAATACCAAGAGACTTACACATCTCTTGACGGTCTCCTTCGATCCATCAGGTTGAATCGTAATAGCTAGTAGCTGCGGTCTCAACCCTATCCAACCTACCTTCAAAGAGCCCTATCCTATCGTGGGATCCATTAGCTTTGATCTTCTCTTCATCCACCTTTAGACCCTGAGAACTAACGACAAAGCCTAGAAATACCAATTGATCAGTGCAGAAAACACATTTCTTAAGATTGGCATAAAGGTTTTCTAGTCTTAAAGTTTCCATTACTTTCTCAAGATGTTTAAGGTGGTCATCTAAGCAGGTGCTGTATATCAAGATATCATCGAAATACACAACGACAAACTTACAGATGTAGGCTCTTAGAACATAGTTCATGAGCCGCATGAATGTGCTTGGTGCGTTGGTGAGTCCAAACGGTATGACCATCCATTCGTATAGACCTCTTTTGGTCTTGAATGCTGTCTTCCACTCATCACCTTCCTTCATCCGGACTTGATGGTAGCCACTCCTGAGATCTATCTTTGAAAAAAAGTGGCTCCACTGAGCTCATCCAACATATCGTCTAACATTGGGATTGGGTGACGGTATTTGACGGTGATGTTGTTGATGGCCCTACAGTCGACACACATCCTCCATGTACCATCCTTCTTGGGCACCAAGAGTACAGGTACTGCACACGGACTAAGGCTTTCTCGGATATAGCCTTTGCTCATCAGATCTTGAACTTGCTTCTCTAGCTCCTTAGACTCCTCCGGGCTGACTCTATAGGCCGGTCGGTTGGGCAATGGTGCTTCGGGTACGAGATCAATCTGGTGCTCGATTCCTCGGATGGGTGGTAAGCCATTCGGAATGTCTTCGGGATAGATATCTTTGAAGTCCTCCAGTAGCTTAAGGACTCCTTCCGGATGTTGGTCCTCCTCGGGTCCTGAAAAATACCCTTCTCTAAAGATCATGAGTAGCACATGTTCTTTCTGTTCTAAAGTATTAAGTACTTTGCTAGGTGATATAAAGAGAGTGGTTTTCTCGGACTTACTTGCCTTAGCTCCCTTGTCTATGGCCTTTTGAAGTTCATGAACTTCTTGTGGGGTCAATGGGGCTAGGTTGTGCTTACGCTTCTGATAAATGAAGCTGTAGTAGTTGGTGCAGCCATTGTGGAGTGTCTCCTTGTCAAACTTCCATGGTCGGCCTAGTAGTATGTGACCGGCTTGCATCAGGACAACATCACACAGGACCTGGTCAGAATACTTTCCAATGCTGAATGGGACAAGGACTTGTTCTCCGATCTTGAGCTCGGTTTCATCGTTGAGCCATCTAAGTCGGTATGGCCTCGGGTGTTTGGTCTTTTTAAGACCTAACATGTCCACCAAATATTTACTAGCAAGTATAAGATCCTCCATCAATAATTAGACTACATACCTTGGAGTCTATGGTGCATCTTGAATGGAAGATGTTCTCTCGCTGAATGGTCTCGGGCTCGAACAAGGCACTTAGCGATCTCCGGGTAACCAAGATTTCTCCTACGTCTGGGTAGTTGGTTACTTCTTCCTCAGAATCTTCTGGTTCATCCTCAGATTCATCTTGAGACTCATACTCGCCATTGTCTCTGAGGATCATGGCTCGCTGATTAGGACATTCTCGGGCATAGTGGCGTTTGCCCTGGCACTTGAAACATGTCAGTCCCTGGCCCGTTGGGCCTGAGATGGGCTGGAGCCGGACTTGTTGCCTTCCTGGAAAGGTTTCTTGAACTTAGAATCCGTGGATAAGGCCTTCCCTTTGTCGATGCTTCTTTGGACCGAGGGTGTCCAGTTGGGCTTGGGATGGTTTGTTGAGACCTTCCTCTTGATATGCTGTTCGGCTTGGATGGCCAAGTGTAGTAGCTCATCTAGGTCCTGGGAAGCTTGCCGTTCCACCTTGCCAACTATCCTGGTGTTAAGCCCATCAAGGAACTGGGCCATGAGAGTTTCTTGTGAATCCTCCACTTCTAATCGATTCTTCAACGTTTCGAACTCTTCAAAATATTCTTCCACGGTTCTGGTTCCTTGGGTAAGTCTACTGAATCTCTTCTGGAGATCTCGGTGGAAGTAGGAAGGAACATATCTCTTCCTTAGCTGGTAACTCATGTCTTCCCATGAGCTAATAGGGTGCAGCCTGCGCCTTCTTCTATCAGCTACTTCTCGGTCCCACCATGCTAGAGGATTATCAGTGAGTTGGGCTGCTGCTAGGGTCACCTTTCTTGCATCCGAGTATTGGTAATACTCGAAAATGTACTCCATTCTTTTTTCCCAATCCAGGTAAGCCTCGGGATTGAGCTTGCCTGCAAAGGTTGGTGGAGACAGTTTGAGACCTTTGCCTCCTTGCCAAGGTGGCTCATCTCCTTCATCTCGGCCTCGGTCCTGGCTTCTTTCTCGGCCTCGAGCGTGGCCAGCCTGGTTGGCAGCTGGGTTTGGCCTTTGGTCTGGGGCCGGTGGGGGACGGTTGTCATCGTTGTTGCTGGAACTGCTAGCGGTTGTCTCGGTCCGCATGTTTTGTTCCACTTGATCTAGGCGGTTCTGAATGTTTTGCAAGGTAGCCATCATTTGAGCCAATTGATTGGCGGTTATTGTTTCACCCATGTGGTCCGGTTTGGTACATGAAAAGGAATAAATGAAAATGTATGAATGAGTTCTGATGAGAGTATGTATGAAATGTGTGAAAATGGACGACAGTTTAATGCAGCAAACAGATATGGAAACGAAAGCTGTATGCAAATGATACTAATTTGAATTCGGGAATGAAATGAGCTTTAAAGAAACTTAGCAATATTTTATGGCTTTTCTTAATTCTTTTTTTTTTCTTTTTTCTTTTTTAAATGCAGTCAAAGTTCGAGTATGGAATGATGTGATTCTTTTTTTTTCTAAACTAAATAAATGCAAACACAAATTCAATTTGAAACTAGATGGACAGTGAATCAAACTAAGTTTATTTTTTTATTTTTTTTAGATGAACGATAAGAACACAAATGCAGAAAATGAAGAACAAGAAAGAAAAATTTAACATTAATGGATAGATAGAACCTGATTAGGAGCTTTTAAGCTCTGGTACCAGATGATGTGATCCTCAAAGCAGAGTTTCACAAAGGGGGCGGAATATGGTTGAACAAGGCTGGACTCAAGTCACTCTCCTTGTACAAGGTCAGATGGGGGTCATCGAAATGGACAGATGGTGCCGGCTCGAAGGGACTACGGTCACTCCTTTGAGAAGGCTGATCGGATGGACTGGAAGGATGGTGGATCGAAGGTCACCACAAAGCCTGGTGATGAAGGCAATGATAAGACAAGTTATTTCAAGGCATAAATCGCAAAAGCCTAAGAAAGAACGATTTTAGAGAGAACTCTCTTTAGAAGAAATGCTTGTTTGTTTATTAATTGTGTGAAAAATACAAGGCTGTGAGGGGACTTTATATACTAGTCCAAACAGCTGTGCCCTTCTAGGGGTCTTAAATGAGATTGCAATAACTCCAGAAAAATCAAAGGACTAAAAATGGCTAACAGATGCCTTATCTACTAAAAGTCAAAGATTGACAAGCAAATCATACCAACAAAAAGAAGAAAGATTAGTCAAAGAAATTAAATATAAAATCAGACTTACCTTGGCTGGTTGGCGGGAGTGAATGTAGTCTGATTCTTGGCTAGGTGCGGCCTTCAGTCTTTAATGGCGGTGATGCTAAAGATGGTAAGTCTGTGGCCTTCCTTTAGCAAAGGTATTTCATGCACATTATTTGGCCCGTCCTTGGTTTGATCCTCCCTTGATTGAACCGGTGGAATGTGATCTTGGGTCTGCTTGGTCTGATCTTGGTCTTCAATTGACCCGGTTTGATTTTGGTTGGTTGAAATGTTGAGCTTGGTCAGGTGGTCGGTTATGTTGTCAACCTCTTGTTCGGCAAGTAAGGTCTCTACGGACTGATTGAAGTTATCTCTTATCCTTTTAGCTCCCGCTCTGGTTAAGGGTGGCTTATACATGGCTGGAACCGGCTTGACCGTTCTTGGGATCACATCATCTAGCAGAGAATTATTGGCGACGCGTTGGGTAATAAGCTCTTGAATCTTTGTTGGGATAGAGAGTAAAGACGATTCAGCTATTCTTTCGGTTGTTTGATGAAACTGTAACTACTAAGGAAGAAGGCAATAAAATGGTAAAGAAGATAAAGAAACTGGTAAAAAGGTCAATGAGGAAAGAGAGCATTTATACTAATAGTCGAAACGATACGTACATAAGGTAAGTGGAGACTAGTCAATATTAACAAAAGTTATTTATTACTTAAACGAAGTTATTTATTACTTAGTAAACGAAACGACACGTACATAAAGGTAAGTATAGGCATCATTACAATGAGTAGACGTCTCGAATAGACTAATCGAGTATCTGACATGTAAAAAGTTACTTACGGCTGAATATTTATACTACATCATAAATAAGGAACCGTTTAGTAGTTAATGGTCATCATTACGAAGAGTAGACTACATTTAACAGAGTAGACTTCATTTAAAAGGGTAGATTTCATTAAATGGAGAAATTTTTATTAAAAAGAGTAGACTTCATTACATAGAGTAGATTTCATTACAAAGAGTAGACTTCGGCATATAGAGTAGACTTCATTACATCGGTACAAACGGGACACATAATAACTTTAAAAAAATTCCCAACTCCCTTGTCCAAAAACATTCGTCACACATCCCAGCATCCTTCATTTCATCTTCGTACCAATAGTACCAATGATTGCAAGGAGTACAAGTGCAAGTGTACAAATTGGGAAGCACGAAATTCTGAAACTCTACCTTTTTTCCGGATAAGGCAGACAGCGAAGGAGGCCAACTCCATCCTTTTAGTAGGACACGGGTACTTAGCGTATGGATAGATTTTCTGGTAAACCAAGAGAAGTAAGAGGCATCATTATAAAATACCTTGCGTAACATTGCATATGTATACATAGCAAACACAGATCCTCTATCAGCTGCCAGTTTAATCCTTTCCATCCCATCCTCAAGCCTCTCGTAGTGGAAGTAGTCTTCAGCGCCCTTCAGGAAAATCGCATCTGGATTTCCATGTCCGTAACACGTAACCATGAACGGTGCACCACCGTACCAGTGATACGCAGTCAAACTGAATAGATTCGCGGATGCATAGACCAAGGGACGCTCTGAAACGTCTTTCAGTGTTTTGCAAGTTCTCTTCAAGTTAAAGAGATCTAGCAGAGAATTATTGGCGACGTGTTGGGTAATAAGCTCTTGAATCTCTGTTGGGAAAGAGAGTAAAGACGATTCAGCCATTCTTTCGGTTGTTTGATGAAACTGTAACTATTAAGGAAGAAGACAATGAAAATGGTAAAAAAGATAATGAAACTGGTAAAAAAGACAATGAGGAAAGAATGCATTTATACTAAGTAAAATGAGTAATAGTCGAAATGACACGTACATAAGGTAAGTGGAGACTAGTTGATATAAACAAAGTTATTTATTACTTAATAAACGAAACGACGTATATAAAGGTAAGTATAGGCATAATTACTGTCGAGTATCTGACATGTAAAAAGTAGACTTCATTAAAAGAGCAGACTTCATTACGAAGAGTAGACTTCATTACAAATAGTAGACTTCATTAAAAGAGTAGACATCATGACTAAAAGTAGAGTTCATTACAAAGAGTATACTTCATTAAAAGAGTAGACTTCATGACTTAAAGTAGACTTCATTACAAAGAGTAGACTTCATTACAAATCCATAAGGAAGAGTAGACATCACTGTCCGTCTTCTCTCATCACCTATAACAAACATCAACTATGTGAACAAAAAAAAATTGGGAACACACAAGAATACAACAGACCAATACAAACCCTGAAGGAGTGTAACTTACACAGTGCGGTCGAGTATGTCCAGGTTGTCTGCAATTTGAACAATTGTAATGCTTGTGAAACATTCTCGGTTTGGTCCCCTTCTTCCTTGCCATTTCTACCCAAGTTTGCTACCTCGATTTCTTCTGCCTCCCAGGAGCAGGCTACAGAGTCGGAAGAATAAGACTTGGAAAAATTACGGTTTTTGCACTAGATGCGGAAAAATATTACCCGAGTATGTTTCAAAGAAATACTGAGTCCTATACGTAGGGCATAGAAGCGTAGAAAAATGAACACGCGCCTCAGTTGCAGCTGCAATAGCATGTGAACATGGTATTTTTTCCACATCGAAAACACCACACTCACACTTTCTAGCTTCCAGATCAACCACACAATCTCGTGTTTCACCCTTGACAAAGAAACACCAACCGTCTATGCGTTCAACCATTATCTTATCTGCATAATGTTGACGAATGGACAATAAATACTCAACACCGCAGCTATAACGAGTAGTGAGACTCAAAGCATTTTTCCGCCTTTTACAATGCCACCTCGCTAACTTCTCTCGAATAAACTCAAGGAGAAACCATATGGGGAATCCTCGGGCTTGCTTAAATACAGAATTGATAGACTCTGCGATGTTACTTGTCTTTATGTTGTATCTATCTCCGGAAAAGTGAACTCGTGACCATAACCTTGGATCCGCAATCTCCAAGTATGTTGCAAGGTTGGGATTTACATGTCGGAGTGCATCCATATATCGGTTATAGTCGGAAACCGTATGCGCATAAACATCACCTTTCACCAAATACAAGAGTTGCTTCCCACGAAAATGTGTGACAATGTTTTGTTGTAGATGATAGTAGCATATTCCGCGTGTTTCCCAGGGTAGAACAGTGCTGCATGCTTTAGCTATGGAGGAGTGTCTGTCAGAGACTATGACAATCGAATATTCGTATGAAAAACAGCCGCACAATTTTGTGAAAAACCACTCCCAAGAAGCATCGCATTCTGAGTCAACGATTCCAAAAGCCAACAGAAATATCTGAAAGTTGCCATCCTGCCCGACCGCAACTAGCAGCACCCCTCAATACTTCCCAGTCAGATGAGTTCCATCAACCACAATAACTCGCCTCAAGTATCTTAAACCAGATATTGAAGACCCGAAAGATATAAACAGGTACTTGAACCGGTTCTTCTCATCATGTACAATGTCTGTGACACTTCCTAGATTTGCTTTCTCATTTTAATGCAAATAGGAAGGAAGCCTCTCATATCCAACTTCTGATGTACCCTTTACCTTTTCTTGATCATATATCAAAGCTCGGTAAGAAGTCGTATAATCCAGGTTCATCCCAAACATCGCCTTCATTGCATCTGTGATATGCTTCGGCACAATACCATCAATGATTCCAACGCGTTCTATGAATAAACTTCCAATATATTTCGGTGTGCGCTGTCTACGGATAGCTGCTCGGTCCGACACAGAACAAGTATGCGTCTTCACATACTTTGTCACCCAAAGCGTGTTTGGTTCATTCTTCACAGCCGCTCTAAGCTTCCAAATGCATCCACCCACATGAAATTTTGCCACAAACAAAATCTTTGTTAACTTATATACTTTGAATGTGAATTTTAACATCACAGCCGTTAAATTCAGCTCTGATATAAGCTTTTCTTTGCTAGGAAAGCTCTGTATGACAAAAATATTGTCAGACCAGGTGCCATTGGACAGTCCATCTTGAACACGACGACCCACAACATCAGGCGAGATATGATCCTCATCCTTAACATCATCCTCATCCTCATCTTTCACTTTCCCATAGTCACTGTAATCCACATCCAACACATCACTCTCATCTTTTAGATCCGCGTCTACACCATCCGTCGCACCACACTCATCATCATTCTCACCGGCAATACCATTAACACCATCCGCATTATCGTCCTCCATGTCACATGCTTCCATATCTTCAACATCATCATAATGAAAATCCTCCCCCACGTCCCTCCATATCGACATTCCCAGTATCCATGCTCCTTCTAGTTTCACAAAGGCGCAAATTATGTTTTTTTACCTAATTCGATAAAACTCTTAATTTGTCTATCACTTGTCACATACATAGGAGGGGTATCTGTAGGCATTTGTTGAAGCATCGCACCTGGTAATGGATAAGATAACTCCACAATATCTACTTTCTTGTCCACGCGGAAATCATCTTCTACCATTTGAAGAAGCTCACTGAGTGTACAACCATCACACAAGCTGAACATTCTCCCTCTTTTGTGTTTATCCACTTCGAAATGCCAAGATTGATTTTGCATCATCCATACTCCGTAAACAACTGGTACGTGAACCACCATTCTCTGTAAAAAAGACAATCAAAACACATTAGAAATCTGAGTACAAAGAGTAGACTTCTCTATGAAGTCTAACGAGTATACTCCAAATGACGTCTACTACTAGTGACCTAGTTGCAATATGAAACAAGAAAACTGATTCAGCTATGCATATAACAAATAAACATGTGAAATTCACACACAAGCAAGTAGGTAGGCTAAAATCAACGCATGAACAAGAAAATCTTAAAAATTTGTTATAAATATGCTATAATTACAACTTTAATAAAATGATTATGTAGTAGACTTCTCTAGGAAGTCTAACGAGTATACTCTAAATGACGTATACTCTCCCGGGTTACTTTTGCAATTGACAATTAACGAAGCAGACTTCACCAGACGTCTACTCGGGCGAGTAGACGTCTAGAGATGTATGCATTCGTTAATTGTCAATTGCAAAAGTAGACTTCACTTGAAGTCTACTCCGAAAATGGGTCAGTTTTGCAATTGACCAAACTTTGACTTTCTGAGTTAGACTTCATATCAGCAGTAGATTTCTTGAAGAAGTCTACTATTTTTAGTAGACTTCTCTCGGGTTAGTTTTGCAATTCAAATATCTGAGTAGACTTCTCCAAGAAGTCTACTGCATCAATAGACGGCTAGTGAAGTCTACTCGTTTAGTTCTGGTGTTGACCAAATTGACGATTAAATTAATAGTAGACTGCTTTCTACTCTTAGTAGACGGCTAGTGAAGTCTACTATTTAAATGATATTATTGGTCAATGTTTTGATGTTTTCGTCAACCCCAAAAGTAACCTCAGTAGACGCACCCGAAGTCTATTCTAAAAGTCAAAATATGGTCAAATGCAATATTAACCTCGCTTAAAAGTCAACTTCTCGAGTAGACTTCTCCGAAAAGCCCTCCTCTTGGTCAAATGCAAAACTAACCTGACCACTACGAGTATGACGTGTCCTATATTTTTTTCTTACCAAAGCAAAATAGTAGACTGCAAATGAAGTCTACTCGCCAAATGGTCAAATGCAAAACTAATCTATGCTTTGACTAGTAGACGTCAAATGAAGTCTACTTCCGCGAAACAGATGGAAAAACCCAGAAAATCATGTTTGAATTACCTGAATCTTGTTTTTAGCTTCGTCGACTGTCAAAAACTGTGAGGCTGATCACCACCAAAGAAACCCATACTCTATGTATGCAAGAATCACCTACTATGCACATATAAACGGGTCTGAAATTTTGAAAATTTTGAATTTATGAGTTTTAGGGATGAAAATCAAGAGAAAATGACGAAAAAATGAGTTGGCGAACTCAAATGGTGAGTTTTAAGGGGTTAAATTGCGGTGAGTAGAGTATTAAGAGCTTCAGATCTAGTTGTTAATGGTGGTTGGAAGAATTGATGTCGATGGTATTTTCGTGAATAAGTGAAGAAGATGAGGATGTGTCTGTCTTTGTTATTTTCGAAATAAATCAAATATATTCATAAGTAATGACATAGTAATGACATTTTCGTGAATTATCATATTTATTATGGTTACAACTTACAAGGGAGACAATGTGACATTTGTTGGAGAGAGAAAAATGGAGGGTTACATTTGCAATTGACACCAAATTATAGGTCATTTTTGCAAGCGTTTTCATTTTTTTCTTTTTATAAATCAAAATTTTGATTTATTAATTTATGATAATTTATTAATATTATTTATTTTTTTTTGTTTTTTCTAAAGTGAAAGAGATTAAAAAATATATTTTAAATATTATGTTGTAACTAAAAAAATATATATATATATATATATTAAATGTATTGAAAAATATTTAAAATTATTAAAAGATATTATGGATAAATTAATTAAGAATTGATTTGATCATTTTAAAAATTTTAAACTTTTGGTAATTATAGTATCATTTTATGTAGTAGAACACATTATTAATGTTTTATTTGATGATGATTATGTTTTAATGTAATTGATTGATCAATATATTTCCGCGAGTGATTGAATGAAATGAATGGAATCTTCATTGATTTGATCATCGTATTGGATCTTATTGAAATTCTGCTTAGATTAAAATTGGAAAAATTGGTATAGTAAGGTATTTTTATCTAGCCAATCAACAATCAGTTTAATCAGAGATAAATGTAATGGAATATTACGTTTTCAATCATATCCCACACGATTAGGGATATCAGGATATGGTTTGATGGATATAAAATTAAACAGTACTAATTTTACATAATGTTAATGAAAAAAACAATTTTTTTGTTTTTAAAGTGAATACAAAATTGTATAACTTTTAGAGATATAAGAAAGAATTCACTATTTCAAAATAAATACATATTCAAAATTTGAAACTATATTTTATGACTATTAAAGTAAAATTTTCTTAAAGTATAACAATAGAATAATTATATATCATCTCAAACTTGCACTATTTGTATATAAGATAATATAATCAACCATTCAAAATAAAAAATATTTATACTATTTTATTTAAAGTTGAGTAAAAGTATATTGATAGAAAAAAATTTAGCAAATCTTTCAAAAATAAATATAATGTATATTTTTTAGAAAAATAAATAAATAAATTTAAAATTACTAGAAGTAAGAAAAAAGACCTACTAATCTTAAAAAGAATAAAACAACTTCTAAGAAGTAAAATATTGATAATACTAATTGAATAAAAATTAATTTACACATTGTCTTTATAATAGTAGTAAAAGACTATAAATATTTGTTATTAGAAATAAAAAAAAATATTATAAAAAACTACATTAACTCGTACTCTCAAGTTATTGTCGAATAAACTAAATAACCTTTTCAAACACCATTATGTATAGGATTGTGCACAACTACCACCAAAATTTAAAAACTGAAAATACTATGAAATTTTCATTAGTTTTAATTTTAGGATCCTTGCACGAATAAACCCATAAATTGAAGTCAGTTGTAAATATAACCTTCCATTTTTCTCTTTCTAACAAATATTACATTTTTTCCTTCTAACCTTAGTAGATCTGATAATTCACGAAAATGTCATTACTTATGATTTTATTTGATTTATTTTGAAAATGGCAAATACAAACACATCTTCATCTTCATCATCGACATCAATTCTTCCAACAACCAATAACAACCAGATTTGAAGTTCTTATTGCTCTAACCATTGCATTTTAACCTCTTAAAACCCACTATTTGAGTTTGTGAACTTCTTTTTCGCTATTTTCTGTCGATTTTCATCTCAAAAACTCATTAATTCAATTCTTCAAATTCTTAAAACCCTTTTACCCGTGCATACAAGGTGATTCTTGCATATATAGACTATGGGCTTCGTTGGTGCTCGTGAGCCTCAAAGGTTTTGTCAGTCGACGAAGCCAAAAACCAGATTCAGGTAATTCGAACTGGATTTTCTTGATTTTTTCATCTGTTTCACAAGAGTAGACTTCACCTGAAGTCTACTAGTCAAAGCATATGTTACTTTTGCATTTGACCATTTTTGATAGTAGACTTCACCTGATGTCTACTATTTTGCTTTGGAAAAAAAAATTACAGGACACATCTAACTCCTATTGGCCATGTTAGTTTTGCATTTGACCGAGGGCTTTTCGGAGAAGTCTACTTGAGACATCTACGTTAAAGCGAGGAGAGTATTTCATTTGACAAGATTTTCACTTTTATAGTAGACTTCAGGTTACTTTGAGGTTGACGAAAACATCAAAATATTGACCAATAATATCATTTAAATAGTAGACTTCACTCGAAGTCTACTACTTATTTAAAAGTCAGTAGACTTCGTGTAAAGTCTACAGTTTATTTAAATCTTAACTTTGGTCAATGCCAGAAGTAAGCGAGTAGACTTCTTTATGAAGTCTACTAAGAAATTTAAATTGCATAACTAATCAGAAAGAAGCCTTCTCTCACAGGTAGACTTGTAAGAGTAGACTTCAGGACGAAGTCTACATACTAAAGTAGACGTCTATACGAAGTCTACTGTTCTTTGTGAAGTCTACGTCGAAAAGTCAAAGTTTGGTCAATTGCTGAAGTGACCTATTTTTTAGTAAACTTCTGTCTACATTTTCGTTTTGCCAATTAAAGAAGGCAGACTTCACCCGAAGTCTACTCGGGACTTCGTATAAAGTCTGCCTTCGTTAATTGGCAATTGCAAACGTAACCCGAGAGAGTAAACTTCACCAAAAGTCTACTCGGATGACTTCATATAGAAGCATTACAATTGTTCAAATTGCAGACAGCCTGGACATAATCGACCGCATTGTGTAAGTTACTCTCTTTCAGGGTTTGTATTATTCTGTCTTCATATGTTCCCAATTTTTGTTCACATGCTTGCTGTTTTTTTATAGGTGATGAGAGAAGACGGACAGTGATGTCTATTCTAGAAGTCTACGTGGTATAAGAGAAGTCTACTCGTTGTAATGAAGCCTACACTTACCTTATCTACCTGTCGTTCGTTTTTCGAATATGACGTGTCGTTTCGATTGTTGACTATTAACTTCTAAACGGTTTGTTTCGTTTGTTCACTATTACTCCTAAAGGGTTCCTTATTTATTACTTTGTATAAATTGGCAACACTAAGTAATAAATAAGTAACTTTGCTTATGTCAAAAAACTTACTCGAGTAGTCTATTCGAGACGTCTACTCATTGTAATGAAGTATATACTTACCTTATGTACATATCGTTTCGTTTATTGACTATACTCCTAAATGGTTCTTTATTTATTACTTAGTATAAATAGGCAACACTAAGTAATAAATAACTTTGTTTATGTCAGAATACTTACTCGAGTAGTCTCCACTTACCTTATGTACGTATCGTTTCGGCTATTACTCATATTACTTAGTATAAATGCCTTATTCATTGTCCTCATTGTTTTCTTTAACAGTTTCATTGTCTTCTTCCTTAACATTCATTGTTACAGTTTCATCAAATAACAAAAGTGTAAACAGAATTGACGAATCATGTTTACTCTCTGTCCCAACAGAGATTCAAGAGTTTATTACCCAAGGCGTCGTCAATAATTCTCTACAAGATCTCATTAACTTGAAGAAAACTTGCAAAACACTAAAAGATGTTTTAGAATGTCCCTTGTATGCGACCCTTCCCTAAGGGTATTCCTCAAACTCATCAATGTCCATTATTAAGCGGGCAAGCTTAATCCTTGTGGCTGAACTTGATTTCCTTGCTTCAATAAATCCAGCATAAATGGATAGGTACCCTAACCGGATATGGTCCTCCCTACTCCAGGTAGGGGGCATACGTACACACAAGTGTCAGATCATCAATACTTGGACCGACATCAATAGCGACACCCAACCTTTCCCATAATTCTTGCATCTCGGGGGTTACGTCTACGTTGGGTTGCTCCAAGTTTGGAACGTGCTTGTGATTGAGTCCCGTCAGATACTCGAACTCATTGAGAGAGAACCTCAATGGGTTATTTCCAGCAAATCTCCAAATTTCGTACTTCTTCTTCCACACGAACTGGAACCCGAGCACATAATGCACCACCCGCGATACCCATCCAAAATCCAATTTGTAGAACTTCAAAAAGACACACAGTCTCGACTCTTTGATCGCATTCCACTCATCTGGAAGAAGTGCTTGTTCCAAGGTGGGAAGTTGTTTCGAGTCGTTGATGTAGTAGGCTATGCTTTTTAATGGCTATGGTTCATCTCCTTTGGTGAATTGCCTTCGGGGAAACACTGGCGTTGCCATTCTACAAAACTTAAGCAAGACACCCAAGAAGTCTACTCAAGAAGTCTACACAAGAATTCTACTCGAAAAGACTACACAATAAGTTTTACTCGAGAAGTCTATACAAGAAGTCTTCACAATAATTCGAATCTAGAAGTCTTCACCAGAAGTCTACACAAGAAGTTTGCACAAGAAGTCCACTAAAGAAGTATACTTGAGAAGTCTAGTGATGAAGGGAAAAAAGGAGGATGAGTGTTTACCGTTTAAGGCGAGGGGCGAGATGCAAATCTCAAGCGGCAGCGACGGAAAAATCGAAGTACGAAACAGGATATCTTGTAATAGGCGTCGGCGTCCGCACGGAGATGCGAGGAGAGGCGAGGCGAGGTGAGGAGGGGCGAGGCGAGGCGAGACGAGACGAGGAGAGGCGAGACGAGGAGAGGCGAGGAGAAGCGCAGAGATAAGAGGAGGTAAGATGAGATAAGAGAATGTGATTACACCAACTATATTAAGTAAGTACACATATCGATAAATCAGGAGAAATATGATGAAGAGAGATTACCGGATTGAGGCAAGGAGTGGCAACGGATAACGGCGGCAAGAAGAAATGTGGAAGCTTAGGGTTTTTTTGTTTTTTTTAACACAAAACAGTAAATGCAATGTATATACTAAGCTTACGGTTATGGTTACAATGTAGTCTTCACTTGTACACTTACGCGAGAAGTCTACTAGATCGAGAAGTCTACTAGAGATTCTACTCGAGAAGTCTATTTCTGTTCTGTTATGTTCTTATGAAATTAGGCAGAAATTTCAACAAATGCCAAATATATATGCCGGATGACTCAGTTATTCAAGTAGGAGAAATACATATTATAAAACTTAGTCTAATCGTAAACTAAGATCTAAAAAGGCGAATACAAAGGTAGATGGTCAGACCTATGACTGTGAGGATTACACCAGCCATCATCTGTTTCTTCATAACGATGTTGGGATAATGCTCATCCATTAGATAGTGAAGTTGAGCTAAATCTGCATCAAGTCAAGGCATAAAAGCACAAGTCTCTTCTGCTACTCGGTCCCTGCATTCCGCTTTCTTTCCCAGGGCGACTCTGAGATCTTGAATTTCATGCATCACAGTCTCATCCCACCACTTAAATATATGATGGCCATCATCCTAAACAAGCACATAGACATCCACCATCATATTAATATAGTTAACACTCAAATGGAGAACGAACAACACAACAACAGCCTTATTACCTTAGAGCTCTTGCATCCATAGAATACGCGACCCATATTTTCATATGTAGTGGATGATTTCATGACAGGAACCAAACCAACATCGCCCGGAAAATTCAGATTTTCCAGATCTATGCATAGGAGTGAGGCTACATCTGCTTCTCCAACACTCCAAAGATTAAACTACTCGATGGTTGATTGTAGCTGTATAGACACATCCCTGTGTACAATCAAACAACAAATCATTGCAAAACATGTTAGACATCTAAATCATCAATATACTTGAAACAAATCAATAAACAAGTTGATTTTGAGGCTTACTAGAGATTCAGGTTTGTTAGAGAGAGAGAGAGAAAGAGACAATCACCGTATAATGAGAGAGAGATACGCGCGCCGTAGTAAGAGATTTGGGTTAGAGTGTCGGCGACTCTAATTTATATAAGGGGTCAATTTCCGGTTAAGTTAATAGTTCAGTTAAGGAGACTTCATGACGAAGTCTTCTTCACTCTAAACCTCAAAATTGATAAGTTACATAATATCTAACATTAAACACATTACTCATAATAAATGAACTTAAATGAAATATTAAACTCTGATTTATATATATTTGTGTTTACGAAAAGCATAACTTTACTATCTATCCATACTAAATCCTATACCTCAACCTTGATGTTTTTGGTTTCTACCCTAATATATATTTGTTGGTTTAAATTAACTGATTCTTATGAAATTTTATTTTATATAGGTGAGAATTACCTATTGTAATTTATGTATATAAAATTTTTATCAAATGAATTTTTATATTTTTATTATTAAAAATATAAGATTTAATAACGAAGTAGACTTCAATATGAAGTCTACTATTATACTTTTAGATGATATGAAAACTTTGTAGTTTTCAATTGGCTGATTTTTATGAAATTTTATTTTAAATATGTGAAAATCACCTATGTGTAATTTATGTATACAATCTTTTTATCAAATTAATTTTTAAAATTAAAATCTAAGATTTAATAACGAAGTAGACTTCAATATGAAGTCTACTATTATACTTTTAGATGATATGAAAACTTTGTAGTTTTAAATTGGCTGATTCTTATGAAATTTTATTTTATATAAGTGACAATTACCTATGTGTAATTTATATATACAAACTTTTTATCAAATTATTTTTTTTTATAATTTTTATAATTAAAATCTACGATTTAATAACGAAGTAGACTTCAATATGTAGTCTACTATTATACTTTTAGATGATATGAAAACTTAGTAGTTTTAAATTGGCTGATTTTTATGAAATTTTATTTTATATAGGTGAAATTTACCTATGTGTAATTTCTGTACACAATTGTTTTAACAATTTAATTTTTAAAATTTTTGTAATTAAAAATTTAAATTTTCATATAGCACTTAGAAGTCAAACTAGTAAACTTGGTGATCAGACTTCACAGGGTTATAATGGTAATTTTTACTTTGGTTTTTTTGTTTGGTCGTAAGAGATAAACTGGTACTTTCACAACCCCTATGAGTTACTTTTGTCGAGTTTCCAATAAAAAGTGTAGATTTGCATTCAAAATCAAGTAATGGGTTAAAATCAGCCATTCTCCCATCATTTTGCGGGATCCACACCATGGTGCTATCAAAGAAATGCGAGTCCTCAATCCTCCCAATCCTGGTAACACGAAGGAAATCTATCAAGTAGAAAGTGAAAATGTCCTGAGGATGCGTTCCTCACCTCTGACCGGAGAGAAATCAGCAGGCGAGAAAACATTTAACATCGACGATTGTAGAGAGAAAACAAGAAACACATGATATATTATTTTCATCAGTTTTTCATCATAATTTCAAATTTATAAAATTATAATTTCGATTTTTTTAGTGGTATAATCAGATTTACCTTATTCTAAATCATAATCTCTTAGCATAATTTTTCTAAAGTATAGTCAAAAAAATTTGGTTTTAAATCATAATCCTTTTAGCCAAATTTTCGGAGTTTTATCTCCATCTCAAAAACATGACAATTGATCCGTTAAAAAAAGAGTATTTGCATAATCACAACAAATGCTTCAATTTTTGAGTAAAAGAGTTAAGAGGTTCCGCCGTTGGCATTAAATCATGCCTTGTCATTCGTATGAATGCAAATTTATTAGTGTCCATTTCTTTTATAACAATATTATGTACAGACAGTTTGGAAACATAATTACGTTGATATTAATGAAGCTTCAATATTTCTGAAAAATACATCTTTGACCCAATAATTTCTTTTTGGTAATCTGTTAAAACTTTTAGTCGAAGTTTTCGTATCTAAAAAAATATTAATGTCCGATTTCAAAATTGTTTCACCTATAAATAGACGTTATATATAAAACTTCTGACACATTAAAATAAACAAAGATCGTGGAAAAAGAAAAACAAACTCGTTTTAAGTAGCCTTTAGTAATATCAAAAGGTTCTCACTTCTTACCAATTCATTAAATAAAGGTAATATTCTAATTATTTGATTTTATGACTAATCATGCTTTTATTTTCTTAAAAATCATAAACTCCAGACTTTTTCGTCTATTAAATAAATTGAGTTTTTAAACAAAACAAAATGATACACGCAGACTCATTTATCAAGATATTTTCTTGAATTTCATGTGTTTTCTTCTTATTTACAGAGATAAGTCTATATTACAGTCAAATTTAACAAAATTAAAAATTTAGGCGAAAATGTTGTTAATATTTTTTTTTAATTGAATTAAAAGATTGAAAAGCTAATTCTACAAATTTAAAATATTTAAAAAATCATTTAATTATTTGAGTCATAATGCCATGTAAATAAAAAGTCTTTCATAATTTTATGGGTTTCTTGAATTAGGATCCTATATTGTAAGTGGTAAGTAACAACAGTGTTTGGAAAAAGCTCATGGCGAGTAACCAAGTTATGATTGCACAAGCTGAACTTTCAGGTATAAACAAAAAATTTTGGACTAGCTTTTCGTTTTGATTTTTCAGAAATATTTATTTGGGATTATGGTTTTTTCAGAAGTTGATGAAACCAATAACTATTTGTACAATGCATTATGAAAATTATGTTCTGGACCTTTTTTTGATCTTCCAAAATTTGGAGTAAAGGTTTATTACTTTCCATAAGGGCACATAGAGCACGCGAGTTTCTTTATATTTATCTTTCTATATTCTTTCTCTTATCTGTTTTGGTTTATGAAACTGCTTATACAAATTGATGATATTTTTAGCTCGTGGCATCAATAGAAGATGAATTGTGTCAAGTAAAACCTAAATTCAATATTCCTTCAAAAGTTCAATTCCATGTTGTTGTTATTCAGCTTAAAGTACGTTCGTGTGATAGTGATTTTTTATTTTATTTTAGGGAATCCATGAGTTATATTCGCTTAAGCTTTATATGCTTTATTTCATAATAAAAGAAGTAATTTATTCTTATTTTTTTATGTTTGATTTTAGGTGGAGAACAATAGAAATGAGCTTTATGCAGAAGTTAGTTTACTACCAGACACATCTATAAGTGACATAGATTTAAGATTTTATTTATAATATTGTAACATTTTTTTTTTCTAATCCTTATAAATGATGTTATGACTTTGTAATTTTATAGGAATTTGAAATCACTATTCTTAAGAGTAATAAAGAGATACCAAAAACTCAAATTTTCACTTAGGTGTTAATTGCTTCTGACACTAGTTCACATGGCAGACTTCTTTTACTTAAAAGACATGCTATTGAATGTCTTCCTCCATTGGTATTTACACTTCATTTATCAACTAATAAAATTATATTTGACTCAAATTGAAAAACTCCATATGACTTTTTATTGAACTTTTTATCTTAGAATATGTCTCAGCCAATACCGACTCAAGAGATAGTTGCTAAAGGTCTTTATGGTCAAGAATGGAAATTTAAACATAGTTTTGGAAGTAGTAAATTTTTTTTTTAATTTCAAAATTTGTAATTACTGATTTCTGATATTTATTTTTCTATATAAAAAATAAACTTAGGTACACCGAGAAGACATATTTTTACAATGGGTTAGAATTCATTCATAAAGGAATCCCATATGAAGGCTGGAGACTCATTTATATTCATTAGGTATATATAGTGACCTGTTTTGCATCTCTTTAGTTTATTTATTTTGGACTTAAACTATTTTCTTGTTTAAGAGGAGAGAATGGAGAGTCACGAGTTGGAATCAGAAGAGCCGATAAACAAAGCAACATATATTCGTCAGTCATTTCAAAACAAAGTATGTACAATGGAATAATTGCCACAACACTAGATGCTATTGAAATCAAATGCATGTTTGTTGTCTTTTGTAAGCCAAGGGAATGAAAAATTCTTTGTTACTCTTCTTAGAAGACTATGGGATTATGCTTTTCAATAATAAAGATTTATATTCTTGGTATAATGACATCTGATCAAGCCAATTCGTCATCCCTTTCGAAAAATATGTAGATGCAGTGAACAAAAAGTTCAATATAGGTTCCAGATTTATGATGCAGTTCGAAAATAAAGATTTTACTAAGATAAGGTAAAACTTGAGCACCTATTTTTGTTTTTGTTTTCCAAAATACTTTTACTTAATTAAATTTTGTTTTTATTGGAAAAGACAATTTGGGACCGTTGTAGGATTGAAAAATTTCTCCCCTCATTGGAAACATTCAGAATGGCGAAACTTAGAAGTAAGTTTATTCATAATTCCACTTTTATCATATTGTTTTTAAAATATATTTCCAAAATATGATAAATAACAAATATTTATTTTATTTTTGCAGGTACAATGGGATGAACCTACATGAGATATTGAGTATTTAACACTTAGATCAAACACTCAGTCAGCTTTGCTCAAAAATAAACGAGCACATCAAGTTGAAGAACTAGGTAAGAAACCAGTGTCAATAAATGAAAACATCAAGGACAAGAAATTGACTCAAGGACAAGAAATTGGACAGTTAACCATGAATTATACGATGAATGTTCCTCAATTTAGTTATTGTGATAAAATTGATTATTCCAAGATTTCATCTGGGTTGCTAATGAGCCACTCATTCCCAACTATGTCCAAACCAAACTATATCAACCAAATGCTTCTGCCAATGAAAGAAAAGATAACCACAAATACACATATTAATTATAGGCTGTTTGGAGTTGATTTAGCGAATCCCATGAAAACAAAAGATCTCATGGGGACAATTGATTCAAATCCAAAATTCAAAACTTTGAGAATCTCCGTAGAAGAAAAGGTTGATCATGTCCTAACTCTAACAGCACTAAAAGGAACTCAAAGTAAGTAAGTCAATTCTACTAGAAGTCATACTAAGGTATGAAAAAAGCATCAATTTTTATTCTTTATATATAACTCAGTTCTAAAACTATTTTATAATCGACAGCGAAAATCAGGTCATATGCAAAATTTATGTTTATTAAAAGAAAAATAAAGTTTTTATATATATTAGCATGTTCAAATTTTATGCTAATACATTAAATAAATTTTTAATAAGTAACTTGCATATTTTTCAATAAACTGAGATGATTCTATTAGTTAACTTGTTCTTGGTATTATTATTGAATAGGTTCAAATGGAAGGCGTAACTATAGGAAGAGCTGTGGATTTAACTGTTCCTGATGGATACAATCAATTGATTGGCGAATTAAAAAAAATATTTGCTCTCAAAGGTGAACTGCATACTCACAACCAATGGGAAATAGTTTTCAAAGATCATGAAGGCGATGTGATGCTTGTTGGGGACGATCCATGGCGGTATGTTTCCTTTTTCTTTTTCTTTCTCAAATGTTAGAAAAAAATTAATGAGTATGTTTTTGATTTTGTGTGTAGCGAGTTTTGCAATATGGTGAAGAAAATATTCATTCGCCCAAAAAGATGTCTAGATAACGAAATTAGAGAACAAATTTTCTGAAGGTGATTAACAAGTTCTGACACCATCAAATCTTCTATATATTTGACTTTTGATTTTCTCAGTAACTATTTCTTTTAGATATGTCATGTTTTGATTTTTTTTTTTTTAATGGACAGTCATACGAAAGAAATAGAATCGAAGAAGAGGGGCAGACTTAAAAAGTTTACAATGACTCGGTTGAAGCAAAATGAAAAAGAAAGTCAAGAATCAAAAAGAAAGTTTCGTTTTTAAAAAAGAAAAATAATAATAATATATTTTATAATATATTAGGAAAGGGGGCGGAAAATGTGTGTAACATAAATAAGAATATATATTGTGGAGCATTTTGACATATGGTGTTTGGTAATTTCACGTGATGCTTGATGCTATAAATGCAACAAATGTCTTTTGTGTCTTTCTATGTTTTGTCGATATACTTATTGTTATATGTGTCTGTAATATATATATTTTCATTGTTAATATATAAAATATTTCCCTTATTCTCGTGTTATATATTTTTCTTCATTGGCCACAAATTATAATATCTGTCTACTGCTTGTCATGTTATAACTGACCAACTTCAACATAATATGAAAATTGATCTAATACTTAATATATTTTTATTCAATAAATTGAAAATAATACTCTACACTCTCTAATACTTGTTAGTTTAAATTTATAGGTTTTCAATACTTCAAATGCATAATTAAGATTAAAAGTAGAACACTACATAAACTTAATACATTCAATTGTCTCTTTTTCTGTGTGTGATAAAGTACCCTTCAATTTTTGAAATGATTATTTACAAAGCATACAATTTCAAATACAATAGTTACTCTATATATTATCTAAAGGTTCATACATGTAAATAGTATGTTCTACTCAATCCCTATATATTTTAGATGGCACAAATCAACCATTCTAGTTACAATAACAATACCTCTACTGAATTATTATTTAAAATATGTACTGTGCAATTATATAGCTGCGATATAGTTGATTTTATATTCCTTAGAAGGCTATAATTTTTGTAAGAGAAAATAAACTACTTTCGAAGGATTGGATGGAGATAATAATTGAATAACAGATTCAAAATATATAAATATTTTTAATTATCTAGAATGTTCACTATATATTTCAATCAAAGATAGATTTAAGTATATGCAATCTATAGAGTAAAAACAAATATAACAAAAAGGTGAATTATGAGGATGAGTACTAGCAGTAGTACCAAAGACACCTCACATAATTTTAGTGACATCACTTGCTGAAGCTTCTGGCTTCTTCTTGTTGTACAAGACCATGTAGCCAAGTCCACCAATTATCACAAATCCAACCACTGCCGCTCTCACCGGACACATCCCTAACACTTGTCGCTGGCCCAACACTTCACTTGAACTTGCTTCATGTTCTGGTCCAGCCAATTCCCTTCTCCTTTCCATCTCTCTCTCTCTCTCTCTCTCTCTCTCTCTCTCTCTCTCTCTCTCTCTCTCTCTCTCTCTCTCTCTCTCTCTCTCTCTCTCTCTCTCTCTCTCTCATTTCCTTCTATATAATAGAGATTTTGTGTCAATAACCAATGGTAATATCACACGATGGAGCACCAGCTCCCCTTCAGAGCACCAGCTCCCTTTCAGAGCACATACTCCATCCGTCCGGAACAGATATGGAAACTTCACTTACCTAATTTTGGGATGCAAGCAAGGAAGAAAAGAGGGAGTCGTCGCCATCTAGAGCATCTTATCTTTTCATCTTCGATTCTATCATCTTGTACACACTTTTGAGACCTTTTTGTGACCTAGACCTTTTTTATAAGAGGGTTTGAGAGTTTATACATGTAAGATTTGGAGAAGAATATCTGCCACACTTGAGAAGAATTCTGAACCCTTGTGATCTCTATTTTATATTTCATGGATTCTCTTTCACTTGTTGTTGTGTTCTCTTCTTCCATGTCTGAGTAGATCTTGTAGTTAGATCAAAGATTTAAATGGTATTTCATGAGTTGATGAGTTGAACACAAATAGGGATTTGAATAGATTGTCTTCACCATTTGTTAGTCTTAATGCCTGGATTGAACTGATCACTTAATCCATGATTTTAGGTTAATCTATTCATCAAAAGTGTAATAGGTTGCTAGAAGAGACTTTGGTGAGCGATTTGTCATAAGCCAACGACAGTTGATGTTAAGGCAAATCGTGAGCATATCGAACCTGTGCAATAATGCTTGTCTTCAAATTTATGACCAAACGACAATTTAGGATTCTAGGTTGTTAGATAAAGTTGTTAATGTAACGACAGTGGATTGATATTATCTTTATGTTTGAGTTCAAGACTTGCGCCTAAATTCCCCCTGAATAGTTGTTCGATCATTTGCTATGAATTTCCTGCGAAAGTACCATGGTCTAACATTTATTTTTATTGAATTTAAATAATTGTTTAATTCCGCTACTTCTTTCTTAAAAAACAAAACCAACTTACTTCCTTAGCTTCTTTTTAATTCCATATAGATACAGAGTGTAACACTGGTCCTCTGGAAATCGAACTTTTTGTATTACAATTATAAGCTGTGCACTTGCAGTAGAACACTAAATCCAGTGTATCAAGTTTTTGGCGCCGTTGCGATGTGGACCAATTCGTTACCTCTGTTTCTTGGTTTGAAATTTTAGTCTAAGATCTTTCTAATTTGTTTTTCTTTAGTCTAAGATCTTTCTAATTTGTTTTTCTTCTTCTCTCTTGTGTGTTTTTCAGGTGTATGACCACAAGAACCACAAGGAGCAAGAAATCCGAAAATCTCGTCATCCTAACCAACGAAGAATTGTCAAGAAGAGAACGAGAAAACAGGCAAAACCGAGCTGGCCCAGTGCTTACTCCTGTTCCTGTTCCTACTACTGATACTACTCCTGTCTCTGCACCTGTTCATATTTCTACAACCGTGGATATAGGCGACAGAGGCAATGTTGAAAAGACACCTGAGCTCCAAAGACTTCGTCAAGAGATAAAGCAACTGAGACAACCGCGGCAGCAACAGCCTGCGATTGGAGATAAGGACAATCTTCATGCCTTCTATCAAAACAGAGCTGCGATTGTCCCACCCACAAATCAGAGGCAAGAATTTGAGATCAAGCCTCAAATGATTACTTTGGTGAAGCAGCATTTATTCCATGGGTTGCCTACATAAATTCCGATGGACCACATCGAAAATTTTGAAGAGATCTGCAGCACAACTGGTTCAAATAGAGTGCCTCACGACCTTCTGAAGTGTAAGCTGTTCCCATTCTTTTTGGCAGACAATGTTTCACGCTGGTTTAAGTCATTGCCACCTGGGTTTTTGACAACATGGGCTGAGTGTAGATCAGCATTCTTGGATCACTTTTACACCAAGTCCAAAACTGCAGCTCTAAGGAACAAGATATTCTCATTCCAACAACATTCCGGAGAAGCCTTTTGTGAGGCTTGGGAAAGGTTTAAGGAGTACAGAAGAGAGTGTCCTCATCATGGGTTCACTGATGATTAAAATTTTGGCACCTTCTATGATGGTGTTGATTGGGATTACAAGAATGCTCTGAATGCTGCCAGAAATGGCAATTTTATGACAAAGAGGAGGGTGATTTTGAACTGATTGAGAACTTTGCTGAAAGTTCAAGCAACAAGTCTCCTGAATATGACTGAATAAGAAAGGTCAGTAGTGTAGAAGCTCAAAAGATTGATGAGCTTACAGCTAAGGTGAACCTATTACTAAAGGGGAACCAAAATACAGTCCATTTTGTTGATGAGAATGGAGAAGCACCTCTATCTAAGGAGTTTGGAGATGAACAAAATGATAATCAGCTGGAGGTAAACTATGTGAATAGACAAGGGTTTATGCAAAACCGTGGGTTCAACCAAGCCTAAAGGAGCCACCCCAACTTATCCTATAAGAGCACCAATATGGAAAATCCACAAGATCAAGTATACCCACAACAACAAGATGGCAAAAATCAGCTGTCTTAGAATGTGGGTTCTCAGAAAAGCTACTCCAGCAATGCACAAGGGAAGCAGTTCATCACCAACCAACGACAAAATTATTTCCAATATACCAACATGCAACCTTTTTCAAGATCTGCAAACACTTCCCAAGATGACTTGAAGAACCTTATGCAGCAGCTGCTACTTTATATGCAAAAGTCATCTTCTGAAATCAATGCTAAGGTTGATCACATGTACAGTGACATGAATGGAAAGTATGAGGCTGTGTGGACTCATATGAAGAAATTGGATGTTCAAGTTTCACAAACTGCAGAAGCTGTCAAGAAAACACATGAAACTCTTCCTGGGAAGCCTAAAAATTTAAGAGCTGAGTTCATTAATGCCATTGAATTGAGAAGTGGGAAGACACTTGAGGTTGCTACAGAACCAACCTAGAAAACGGAGAAAGGGAAAGAGATTGCAATGGAGCACCTGCTCCAGGAAGAACAGTATGCTACAGGTGAAGAAAACTCGAAGGAGCACCCCTCAACATCTGGAGCACCTGCTCTGATTCCTTCTCAGGGTGCTCTAGACGGAGATTTTACGATGGAGCACCCCAGCCCATCGACGGAGCACATGCTCCATTAGGGTGCTCCACCCACATTTGCAAAAAAACCTGCAACCACTTCAGAAAGGGTTTACAAATCCAAAGTGCCCTACCCAGTCCCACCTAAGAAGTCCCGCAAAGACTTAGAAGAAGCTAAATGTAAGGTGATGCTTCAAGATATATCCATCAAACTTCCATTGGTTGATGCTGCCCAAATGATGCCTTCTTTAAACAGGTACATAAAAGAACTGTTGGTTGGAAGAGTAGCTGACGATGAGGATGTGATGCTGGTTTAAAAAACTGCAGTGTTGTATTGCAAAATAAAGTACTGAGGAAGAAGGGTGATCCAGGGAGGTTTGTTCTATCTATATAAATCGGACCTAATACCTTTGCTTGCTCTCTCTACTATCTGGGTTCAAGTGTAAATCTTATGCCATACTTTGTGGCTAAGAAACTGGGATTCACCAAGTTTGAGCCAACAAGATTCTCTATAGTTTTTGCTGATAGATCAGCAAAGCTGCCTGTAGGAATTCTTGAGCATTTGATTGTTAGGATATGGAACACTCTAATCCCGAAAGATTTTGTGGTTCTTGAACTTGATGAAGAACCAAAGGACCCTCTAATTTTGGGTAGACAATTCCTCTGCACAGCAGGTGCAATAATCGATGTGAGGAGTGGGGTGATTGATCTCCAACTGGGAGATATTGTGCTGAAGTTCGAAATGGATAAATTGTTGAGAAGACCTACTCTGGATGGGCAAACTTTCACCATTGAAGGTGATGATGCAATCTCATAACAAGTGGTTGAAGAGGTTTTATCTAATAATCCGTTGTAGGTTGCATTGACTATGGCCGAAGGAAGGCATGGTTTTCTGAGTGAGGATGCTGATGGGTTTGCAAAGATGTTGGATTCAAGCCTCAGAGTGGAAAGGATGGTAGCATACATGAGTCTAGAAGAAGGGTAAAACTCGACTGCAGAACTCAACAACGAAGCACCTGCTCCGAAGTCAAGTCTTGTCGATTGCCCTTAGAGCGAGCTGAAAGCTGCTAAACTTGAGCTGAAAACACTTCCTGCCGGGCTAAGGTATGCATTCCTTGGAACAAACTCTACCTACCCTGTGATAGTAAACTCAGAACTGAACAATGTGGAAGTTGCTTTGCTTTTGTGTGAACTTAGAAAGTATAGAAATGCATTAGGATACTCACTATATGATCATATCACTGTGATTAAAAATGATAGGAACGAACTGATACCATCTACAACTGTAACTGGCCATAGAATGTGTATAGATTATCAGAAATTGAATGTTGCAACCCGTAAGGACCATTTCCCTTTGCCTTTTATCGATCAAATGCTTGAAAGATTGGCTAACCACCCTTACTATTGCTTTCTAAACAGTTACTCTGGTTTCTTTCAGATCTCAATCCATCAGGATGACCAGGATAAGACGACATTCACAGGTCGTTATGGCACCTTCGCCTATTGGTGAATGCCATTCGGCTTGTGCAATGCTCCGGCCACATTCCGACGGTGCATGATGTCCATCTTTACTGACCTCATCGAAGACATTATGGAGGTTTTCATGGACGATTTCTATGGAAGCTATTTTTCTGTCTGTTTGTCGAATTTGTGCAGGGTACTTCAAAGATGTGAAGAGAAACATCTGGTTTTGAACTGGGAGAAGTGCCACTTTAGGGTGAGGAATGGTATCGTGTTGGGTCATCGAATCTCAGAGTAGGGTATTGAGGTGGATAAGGCGAAGATATAGGTTATGATGAGCTTGCAGCCGCCTACATCAGTCAAGGGGATTCGCAGTTTTCTGGGTCATGCTGGGTTCTACCAGAGGTTCATCAAAGATTTTTCCAAGAGAGCGAGACATCTTACACAGCTGTTGTGCAAGGAAGTTAAATTTGAGTTTGATAGTGCATGCCTTGATGCTTTCCTCACAATCAAAGGAACATTGATCAGTGCTCCCATTGTGCAGTCACCAGACTGGGAGCTGCCATTCAAAATCATGACAGATTCAGGTGACTATGCAGTTTTTGCAGTTCTTTGTCAGAGGAAAGACAAGAAGCTGCATGTCATCTATTATACGAGTCAAACTCTGGATGAGGCTCAATGCAAACATGCCACCACAGAGAAGGAATTTCTAGCGATTGTTTTCGCTTTTGAGAAGTTCCGGTCTTACCTTGTTGGGTCGAAAGTCATTGTGCAGACAGACCATGCTGCACTAAAGTTCTTGTTGACTAAGAAGGATATCAAACCAAGACTCTTAAGATGGACTCTTTTGCTACAAGGATTCGATTAATAATTCGATTTGGAGATTATAAACGAGAAGGGAGTTGAGAATGGAGTTGCAAATTATCTATCTAGAATGAGAATAGAGACTGAGATGCCTCTAGATAACAACCTCCCTGAAGAGTAAGTTTATGCTATAAGTGTGTGTCAGGTCGTGGAGCACCCGCACCGTTTTGGAGCACCTGCCCCGACCAATTTCTGCAGCCAAATCGATAAGGCATTGCACACGAAGTTACCCTGGTTTGAAGAGATAGCCAACAACCTTGTTGCTGAGCAAGACCCCAAAGAGTTTGTGGGTAACAAGAAAAAGATATTCCTGAAGGATATAAGACATTACTTTTGGGATGAGCCTTACCTCTACAAGCACTGCAATGATGGAGTTTTCAGAAGATGTGTAGCTGAAGTGGAAATCCCAGATATTTGTACCATTGACATGGTTCCCCATATGATGGACACTTTGCCACTGTCAAGACAGTCTCTAAGGTGCTACAAGCAGGATATTGGTGACCAACTATGTTCAGAGATGCTCAGTGATTTGTGTCTAGGTGTGATTCATGCCAAAGACAAGACAATATAAGAAAGAGGAATGAGATGCCACAGAACCTTATCCTGAAAGTCGAAGTTTTTTATGTGTGGGGGATTGACTTCATGGGATCATTCCCATCATCTTTTGGGAATGAGTAGATCTTAGTGGTTGTGGACTATGTGTCTAAGTGGATTGAAGCTTGGGCAAGTCCGACGAATGATGCAAGAGTAGTGATCAAGATGTTCAAATATATCATCTTCCCGAGGTTCGGTGTACCTACAGTGATCATTAGTGATAGATGATCTCACTTCATAAACAAGATCTTCGAAAGCTTGCTGAAAAACACTGGTTTGAAACACAAGGTTGCATCTCCCTACCATCCTCAAACTAGTGGGCAAGTCGAAATCTCTAACAGGGAAATCAAGAGTATACTGCAGAAAACTGTGGGAACAACAAGGAAAGATTGGGCTTCCAAGCTTGATGATGCTCTTTAGGCATACAGAACTGCCTACAAAAAACACTTGGGAACAATACCATTTCACTTGGTATATTGAAAAGCTTGTCACCTTCCTGTAGAGCTTGAGTTCAAAGCAGCATGGGCAGTGAAGATGCTCAATTTCGATGTTAAGACTGCCGCAAAAAGGAGGATAATGCAGCTGCACGAGTTGGAAAAAATAAGACATCTTGCCTATGACAACTCTAAGATCTACAAAGAGAGAACCAAGGCCTACCACGACAAGAGAATTCTCACCCGAAACTTTACTCCAAATGATCAAGTACTGCTGTTTAACTCTGTGTTGAAACTGTTTCCCGAAACGTTGAGGTCAAGATGGTCTGGACCTTTCACAATCAAGGAAGTCAGACCTTATGGAGCTGTGGTGTTGCTGGACACCATTGGGGAGAGTTCGTTGTCAATGGTCAGCGGATTAAGTCATATCTTGCTGACTCTCATCTCGCACAAGGTGAAGCATTTCCCTTAGATGATCCTCCTCAAGCATAAATGGCTAGCCAAGTCAAGCTAATGACTTAAACCAAGCGCTTGGTGGGAGGCAACACATCGATAAGAGTCTCTAACTTCACAATTTTTGTTTTTATTTATTTTAACTTTTAGTTTTAGTTTTCATCATTCAAAAAAAGGGCTAAGTGTTTTTCTAGGCGATCAGGTGGAAAAGGAGAAGGGAGCACCCAAACGGAGTACAAGCTCCGTTCTCTCCCAGGGTGCTCCAGGTGTAAATAACTCGAACAGAACACCCCAGCCACAAACGGAGTACATGCTCCTTTGGGGTGCTCCAAATTTCATGACTAGGTAAGGATTATGGATTGGTTTGGATCGGTTTTAATCAAAACTTCTTTCAATTTTAATTGGGGTTCACCCTAAACCAGATCGAGTTTTTCCTTTAAAACCCAACCCTCTCTCCCAACTTCTTCTTCTTCCTCGTGACACCACCTCTCTCTCTCTCTCTCTCTCTCTCTCTCAACCAAATTGAGTGATTTTTTACCCTAACCCACTCGGATTTTTGCCCTGAGTCTGTTTCTGCCATCTATTTCGACAACAAGCAAAAGTCTGAGCTCGAAAACTCCTTTTTGCAATCGCGATCCAACTTTGGAATTTGAGGTTTTGTGCTCTCTCTCTTTGAACTGCTTGTGCGAACTGTCTTTGGTGTTTTTCATGATGATTTGTGTGATTATAGCTTGAATAGAGTTCGAAATTGTCACATGCAAATTTTTGGAAAAAGCTTGAATGTTCATCAATGGTGAAGATCGTGGTGCATGTTGAATTGCGGTTGAGATATGTGTTTCACTCCTTCAATGAGTCATAATGTAATTAATATGCTTGAACTTTGATGGGACAAAACTTAATTGTTGAAATTTTATGGTTTGTAGATAATGCCGCCAAAGAACATCCGCTACACGAACTGGAAGGGCAAGAAATCAAGCACCTTGGCCCAACCAAATTCTGAAACCGCACCATGGCCTCGCCACGAAGGGGAATGATTTGACCTCCCGGATGACAACATCCCTATGCACTCCGATCAGTAGTGGGACCAAACAGATTGATTTTATTACAATGTGCTGCTGGGCGTGAAGATAGAGCCCACACGGTTCATGTGTACGGATACATTGAAGAGGCTGGGAATAGAAAAGGAGGTGTCTGAAATCTTCCTCAGCGCAAAGTTCATGGGTTTTTCTTTGGAAAGCGATGTCCTCTACCCTAAAATCACTCGCCAGTGCCTAACGACGGCGAGGCTACACTATGCCAACCCTCAACCCGGTTGTTATGAGGCGTCTCTCTCTCTTTCTTTGCTGACGGGAAGAAGTACACCATCACGATAGGGGACCTATGTGACATCTACAACTTCCACTCGGAAGACAAGGACCTCGCCTTTCCGAAGAGGTTGCCCATTTCCAGCCAGTTCTGGCAGACGATCGCATCCGGCCCTTACGCTTCCCGCTCCGTGATCTGCACAAGACTATACAGCCAGCTCCTCTTCGATCAAGACGTCGGCAACAAGATACATCTCGATGAGCTCCTCATGCTTACTACGGCTGCGGGACTTGGTTGCCGATTCCTAAGGTGTACCACACCCAACAGGGCACCAGGTCAACCTCGGGGTTCAGTTTTCCGAGACCATTGTAGCGGCAAAAGACAGAGCGCGTGCTTGCGCGACAGGGAAGATTGAGCGCATTGGGAGCCTCCTCACCACTCTCTTCTAGTCTTGTAAGGTACCTCTACGCTACGACACTTGTGTTTCTCAGATTGAGAGGATGGATACCGGCCACCTCATCAGCTCGAAGATACTTCGAGACCAGGACACCTACCAATTCAAGGGCGAGAATGGCGAGGCACTCTTCTGCAAGCTCCCACAGCCAGCGATCACCCGCCTCAACTCCGAGTCTGATCTCCGCTTCATTCCTCATGCTGATTTTCTTTGCCCGACCCTCTCCGGCATACTTCGTTTACTACACCCGCCAGCTCTTACAGAGCACTACCGCCTCACCTGGAGGATGAGGAGACGCCCCGTACCGCTCCACACACACTGACTCTCCCCTACCACACCACCACCACTCAGGGTGAGTTCGATCTTCCCCCTATCTCTGATGAGCCTGGTACAGCTGAGTACATGCAGTGGATGATCGCTTCTCAGCGTAAGAACAACAGTCTCCTCCAGCGAATCACGCAGACCCTATCCCGTGGTTGTTGCCATACCACGGTGGCAAGAGACGTCAACACAGAGCAGACACCGGGACCTTCTAAGCAGCCCTCTCGGGGTAGGAATTGCCAGGGGCGAGATAGGAGCGAGAGTCCCGATACCACCACCCGCTGATCGCTAGTAACACCCCTCTATCACCATTGTATTAGTCCGCTGTTATTTGTGTTTTCTTTGTTCCCCGGCTTCATAATTACTTTCACACCGGGGACGGTGTGGAGAAGTGTGGGGGAGGGAGTTTGTTGCTACTGATTTCCGTTTATTTTCTTTGGGTTTTGTTTGAGTCTTGAGTCAGTTTGTGTCTTTGAGTCTGTCTGTTTTATTGAGTCAATAACTTGGTTGGGAATTAGGACCTTAATCTATGATGAAATTGAACCATTTATGTGATTTTAACCATCTCTCTAGTGACCATTGCTGAAGAATTTGGAGTACTCAGACAAGCTGAACCACCATACTCGGATCTCTCTCTTTCCAGAACATCCCACTACACTAAGGTTTCATCGGAATGACATTAAACTCTACTCTATTTGGACATAGAGGATGTGTTCCTCATCAGAATTCAATACGAAGAAAGAAGAATCGAGATTTGAGGAGTTAGAGTTTTCAAGGGAAGAAGAGTGATTAGAGGTTGTGGAACCTCAGTGAGTCCATTCTCTCTTGCCATTTTATGCAATATGCTGCATTCTCTACAAAACCCCGGTAACCCTTTAAGCACTCTGAGACTTCACCACTAGATTAGCTATTCCCTAGCATTGTCTCTCCTAGGTAGTGTCCATGATGAGAAGTCCATGCTACCCTTTAATTGAAGGTAGAGTGTTTATTGTCTGGATGATGAACTTTATGTGTTTATGAATATAAGTATGAAATAGGGTTTGAGAAGATGTTGGTTGGTTTTAGTAAGAATGTGCTACTCTTGTTCTAAAGTATGTGGTCTGCAGATTATGGTTGAATCACGGTTGCTGAGATTTTGAGAGTTTCCGTGTTTACAAACTTCTCTCTCGTGGCTTAAGCTTGAGTTTGTTTGAGGACAAACAAAGTTTTAAGTCTGAGGGAGTAGATATGAGGCGATTTTACCTCATTCTAACTTTTATTTTGCAGCTTTTATCGAGTCTTTTTAGTCTTTATCGAGTCGTTTCAGGTTACTAAGGAGGTATAAACGAAGATATGAGGAACTGGAGCCTATGGAGCAGAAAGGAGTCGAAATGAAGGAAAAGGACCCGAGTTTGAAGAATATCACACGATGGAGCACCTGCTCCCCTTCAGAGTACATGCTCCACTTTGGAGCATATGCTCTATCCGTCCGAAACAGATATGAAAACTTAACTTACCTAGTTTTGGAACGTGAGAAAGAAAGAAACGGGGGAGCCGTCGCCATCTAGAGCATCTTATCTTTTCATCTTCGATTGTATCATCTTGTACACACACTTTTGAGAGCTTTTTGTGACCTATACCTTTTTCTAAGAGTTTTTGAGAGTTTCTACTTGTAAGTTTGGAGAAGAATCTCTGCCACACTTGAGAAGAATTCTGAACCCTTGTCATCTCTATTTTCTATTTCATGGATTTTCTTTCACTTGTTGTTGTGTTTTCTTCTTCCATGTCTGAGTAGATCCTCTAGTTAGATCAAAGATTTCAATGGTATTCATTAGTTGATGGGTTGAACACAAATAGGGATTTGAATAGATTGTCTTCGCCATTTGTTAGTCTTAATGCCTGGATTGAACTGATCACTTAATCCATGATTTTAGGTTAATCTATTCATCAAAAGTATAATAGGTTGCTAGAAGAGACTTTGGTGAGCGATTTGTCCTTAGCCAATGACAGTTGATGTTAAGGCAAATCGTGAGCATATAGAACATGTGCAATAATGCTTGTCTGCGATTTTAGGACCAGTCAGCAGTTTAAGATTCTAGGTTGTTAGATAAAGTTGTTAATGCCACGAAAATTGATTGATATTATCTTTATGTTTGAGCTCAAGACTTGCGGCTAAATTTTCCTTGAATAGTTGTTCGATCCTTTACTCTGAATTTCCTGTGAAAGTACATTGGTCTAACATTTGTTTTTGTTGAGTTTAAATCATTGTTTAATTCCGCTAATTTTTTCTGAGACAACAAAACCAACTTGCTTCCTTAGCTTCTTTTCAATTCCTTATATATACAAAGTGTAACACTGGTCCTCTGGAAATCGAACTTTCTGTATTACAATTATAAGTTGTGTACTTGCAGTAGAATAAAAACACTAAATCCAGTGTATCAAGTTTTTGTTGTCTACATTCCAATACTTTCAAACATAACAAACACTAAAGTGACAGATAAAAAAAGTGAAGATGCATAACCACACAACAAATGTGGTGGTAGCAAAAGCTTGGATCTTACTTTTGATTCACGTAAGAAAACTACATTGTAGTATACCATGTTCACGGATTTGATATCAGTCTCAAAATTCTCTCACTATATTTAGTTCTCCGACACAAACTGTGTTGATCAGCAAAATTCGCATATAAAAACTGTCATCATCATAAACTCGATTTTTGAAAACAGAGACAGATTTAGATGAACAGTGATGACTAGAAGAAGATAAGTAAAGTCCAAATACGAATAGTGAAGAAAAGAGACTCAACAGTGAGTAATACTTTCATTGCAAGAATTTATCAATGCTTTCCTAACCAAAAAATTTCTCAAAGAACAGTTAGGAATGCATAGCTGGTTAGAAGAGAATAAAAATCCATCATTCCTAAAGTACTTTCCTGAGGCAAACCTAGATGTAGCATGATACGGTTCCTTAAAGTCTAAGTCTGAAGCATACATTTCCTTAATCTGTTCAAACCCTAAGACTTTAGCATCCATAACCGTCATCAAAGCATATCTCCTAGACAAAGCATCAGAAACAACATAATCTTTTCCTTTCTTATACTTAATCCCATAGGGAAAAGTTTCGATAAACTCTACCCATCTGGAATGTCGTTTATTGAGCTTCTGCTGACCTTTCAGATGTTTGAGAGTCTCATAGTCTGTGTGTACCACAAATTCCTTTGACCCTTGGTAGTGTTACCAACTCTGCAAGGCCCTCACCAGCGCATATAGGTCTTTGTCATAAGTGGGATATTTTATGGTTGCTCCTTGCCAAAGAAAGCAATTGGTCTTCCTTCCTGCATCAACACAACACCAATACCAACTCCTGAAGCATCACATTCAATCTCAAAGGTCTTAGAGAGATCAGGCAGAATAAGTAAAGGAGCATTGGTCAACTTAGCTTTGAGCTCTTTTCTTGGGCTTGTTCCCATTTGAATCCCATGCTTTTCTTGATAACTTCTGTGAGTGGTGCCGCCAAAGTGCTAAAGTCCTTTAAAACCTGCGGTAAAAACCGGCGAGGCCATGAAAGCTTCGGACTTCACGAATGTTCTTAGGGGTAGGCCAATCATGAATGGCCTTCACCTTTTCCTCATCCACTCCGACGCCATCAACCCCTACAACAAAGCCAAGAAACACAAGATTATCTGTAACAAAGGTGCATTTATTAAAGTTAGCATAAAGTTGTTCTTTCCTAAGCACTTCTATAACTGATTTCAAATGTGTCAAGTGCTCTCGCAAAATTTTGCTGTTGACCAATATGTCATCCAAGTAAACAACTACAAAGATGCCAATGAATGATCTAAGTTCATAAACGTACTAGGTGCATTAATAAATCCAAATGGCATAACTAAACATTCATACAATCTTAGTTTTGTTTTAAAAGCAGTTTTCCACTAATCTCCTTCCTTCATCCTAATCTGATGGTACCCACTCTTCAAATCTATTTTTGAAAATACACTTGAACCATGGAGTTCATCTAGCATATCATCAAGACAAAGAATAGGATGTCTATACTTAACTGTTATTTGGTTGATTGCCCGGTAGTCAACACACATCCGCCAGCTTCCATCTTTCTTGGGCACCAAGAGAACAGGTACAGCACACGGATTCATGCTCTCACGAATGTATCCTTTTTTCCATGAGCTCACCGATCTGCTTTTGCAGTTCCTTGGTTTCCACAGGGTTGGTTCGATAAGTCGGTCAGTTTGGTAACAAAGCTCCCGGCACGAAATCAATATGCTGCTCAATACCGCGTATGGGAGGCAATTGATGTATCCCTCGGAACAAACATGGGCGCCGTATCACCATCCAACCCCGTACCGACCAAACCAACCATGCGGTCCCTCCCCATGACACGTTCAGGGACTAGAGCCCTACAAAGGGAGTTCCACTAGGCCGCAAAAAATATGATGGCTGGACATGAGGTTGACGACTTGGCCCATCAGATGATTCAAATAAGCCTCACCAAGAAGATGGACCAGCCCAAACCAGACAAGCGTAAGGAACAAACCGGCCCAACTCCAGAACCAGGACAAGACCAAGACCCGAAAGGCCCCACCGCGGACCCAGAATTTCATGACATGAAAGTCGGTCCACAAAATGCACATCCAGAGCATAGGTCAAAGGTACTTTCCATATTTGGCATCTCGGTGGCATAAGTCCCACGGGTCCACAGCCGCGGTCCGCATCCAACCGATCCATACCCTCAACCGACCCGGCCCCAACACCGACCAATGTAAGTCCAAATCATTTAAATGTTATCTTTGACTAACCCTTTTTCTGTGTTTTGATGATTTATTCGCTTTCCCTTAGTAGCTTAGACTGGTGCATGTTTAGCCAATTTTACTTAAGTCTTGCGATTTCTTTTCTATGTAATTTCCTTTTCAAAGACCCTCAAAGGCACCAGCTGCTAGAACCATTATATAAAGTTCCTTTACAGCTTTGAATCTTTGACCTTTTGATAAAAAAAAATATCAAATTTCTTAAAGAGTTTCTCTTTGTCTCTCTGAGTTCTTTGCTAGTGTGATTCTGGTTAAGAGTTCTTGTCTTATCAAGATCTTTTCTATTTGGTCTTGTGGCGTCTTCGTTCCACCTTTGACTCATTCAACCATCCATCGTCCAGTCTGAAAGTGGCATACGGCCAGCAGACTTGATCCACGCGATCCCATCGATCCACCGTCCACAACCTCTACTCGGGCCAGCAGGACCGAGCCGTACGACCAGCCTCCGACCCATCCATCATCCCCAACGTAACCTCAGTTTTTGAGGATACATCATCTGGTATCAAAGCCTAAAACGGCACCACATCAGGTTCTATCACTCCTTTTTTGCATTTTTGTTCATTTTGTTTCTTGTTTCATTATATTAAAAAAAACATAAGAATCATTTAGCATTGTTCATCATTAGGTTTGTTTGTTTAGTTTGCATCATCAATATAAAAATAAAGAATTCTATCAATCATCTTAATCTGAGTCGCATTCGAATCCTTCTAGTACTAGTTTCTCGAAATAGAACCTAGATTGATCTGAGTGTTTCGAAATACCATTTTAAAAAAAGAATCGTCATAACTTATTTCCTATTTTAGACCTAGCACCAACCATATAGTTGCATGAACATTATCATCACTTAAACCGGTCCATATCATTTATTTGTCTGTCCATATTGTCAGTATTACATTTTGGAACCTTTTCATACGTTTGCGTTTGATCTTGTAGGTACCAAACCATGGGAGACACTGGTCAACCGAACCAGTATGCCCAAATCATGACCGTCTTGCAAGAACTCAAAAGCCGCATGGCTCAAATGGAGCAGTGGCAACACGACAATGAGACCATTGATACCACTGGTGAAAGTAACAACAACCAAGCTCAAGGCAACCACCAAGGTGGTGAAGTGACCAATGGAGTTGGTAATGGGAACCAGAATCCGGTTTAACAACAACCCAACAACCAGACCCGAGGCCAGAATCACAACCAACACCAGAATGGGTATGACGATCAAGGAGGCAAGGACCTCAAGTTAACCCCACCTACGTTTGCTGGCAAGGTAAACCCGGAAGCCTACCTAGACTGGATAAGGAGTATGGAGTATATTTTTGAGTACTACAACTACTCAGAAATAAGGAAGGTGTCCCTGGCAGCCGCACAGCTTACGGACAATGCCCTGGCATGATGGGAACGAGACGTTTTTTGACCGAAGAAGACGGCGCTTACCCATGGTCAACTCGTGGGAGGACATGAGTTATCATCTTAGGAAGCGATACGTTCCAGCCTATTACCACCGAGACCTACAAAAGCGGTTTAGAAATCTGTCTCAAGGTTCAAGGACCGTAGAAGAGTACTTCGAAGAGTTTGAAACTTTAAAGAACCGGCTAGAGATTGAATATTCCCCAGAGACCTTGATGGCTCAATTTCTTGATGGACTTCATGACCGAATCGCTCGCAAGGTGGAAAGACAGCCATACAGTGACCTAAACGATCTTCTACATATAGCTACTCAGGCTGAACAACACATAGAGGAAGAACTTCTCCACCAGCCGAACCAAGAATACATGGACTACAGCAGCCCCACACAGCCAAGATAAGGGAAAGAATGCCGAGCCAAGCTCTAAGTTCAAGAAACCAGAACCAGAACTCACTAAAGGAGCCGGTGCCGGATCAAGTCAAGCATTAAACCAGCAAGCCCGAGACGTTACTTGCTTCAAATGCATGGGCAAAGGTCATTATGCTCGAGAATGCCCCAACCAACGGGTCATGATCCTTCGCGAGGATGGAGAATACGAGTCTCAAGATGAGGCCGAGGAGGAACCACTGGAGTCTGAAGAAGAAGTGGTCGAATACCCCGACGTAGGAGAACTCCTAGTCACACGGCGAGCCTTAAGTGTACTCTTTGAGTCGGAGACCATCGAAAGAGAAAACATTTTCCACTTAAGATGAACCGTGCAATTCAAGGTATGCAGCCTTATCATTGATGGTGGTTCATGCACTAATGTAGCTAGCAAATATTTGGTGGACAGGTTAGGTCTTCAGACGACCAAGCTTCCACGACCATATAGACTCAAATGGTTAGACGAAAAAGTAGAGCTCAAGATAGGAGAACAAGCCATCGTACCCTTCAGCGTAGGCAAGTACGAGGACCAGGTTCTTTGCGACATTATGCCCATGCAAGCCGGACACATCCTGATGGGCCGACCTTGGCAATTTGACAAGGAAACTCTCTACAACGGACGAGCCAACTATTACAGCTTCACCCACAATCACAAGAAGCACAACCTTGCGCTCCTCACACCACAAGAAGTTCATGAACTCCAGCGAGCTATTGACAAAGGAGCCAAAGCCGACAAGGTAAGTAAAAGCAGTCTTTACATTTCACCTAGGAAAGTTCTTAAGTCTTTAGAATCCCACACGCAGGTGCTACTCATGGTATTCAAGGAAGGGTATTTTGTAGGTACGGAGGAGATTAACCAAACAGAGGAAGTACTTAATCTGTTAGCCGAATTAAAGGATGTGTTCCCTTAAGAAATATCACAAGGACTACCACCTATCCGAGGGATCGAACACCAGATCAATTTAGTGCCTGGAGCTCCCCTACCAAACCAGCCCGCATACCGAGTGAACCCGGAGGAGGCCAAATAGTTGGAGCGACAAGTCCAAGGACTCATGGAACAAGGCTATGTCAGAGAGAGTCTTAGCCCATGTGTCGTACCTGTCATCCTTGTGCCCAAGAAAGATGGAACATTGAGGATGTGTGTGGACTGCCGAGCCATCAACAACATCATAGTCAACTATACCCCGGCTTGATGACATACTGGACGAGCTCAGTGGTGCCACAATCTTTTCAAAGATTGATCTGAAGAGTGGATACCATCAGGTCCAAATGAAGGAAGGTGATGAGTGGAAGACCGCATTCAAGACCAAGAGAGAACTGTATGAATGGCTGGTCATGTCATTCGGCCTCACCAACGCACCCAGCATCTTCATGCGACTCATGAACCACGTTCTAAGGGCCTACATCTGTAAGTTCGTAGTTGTATACTTTGATGACATCTTGGTATATAGCACTTTCTTGGTAGATCATTTATAACATCTTAAACAGGTTCTTGAGACATTACGATTGGAAGAACTATATGCAAACCTCAAGAAATGTGTTTTCTGCACTGATCAGTTGGTTTTCTTAGGTTTTGTTGTAAATTCACAGGGATTAAAGGTAGATGAGGAGAAGATCAAGGCCATCCAAGACTGGCCAACCCCTACATCCATTGGACAAGTCCGAAGTTTCCATGGCTTGGCCAGCTTCTACCGACGATTTGTCAAGGACTTCAGCACTATAACCACACCTTTAACATCGGTGATCAAGAAGGATATAGCCTTTGCGTGGGGACCAACCCAAGACAAGGCGTTTTAACAGCTCAATGACAGCCTCACCAATGCCCCGGTTTTGATTTTGCCTGACTTTAACCATACTTTTGAAGTTGAATGTGATGCCTCAGGTACCGGCATTGGAGCAATCTTGACACAAGGAGGAAGGCCGGTCGCTTACTTCAGCGAGAAGTTACATGGTGCCACCCTCAACTACCCGACCTATGACAAGGAGTTATACGCATTAGTCAGGTCATTGGAAACATGGCAACACTATCTACTCAGCAAGGAGTTTGTGATCCACACCGATCATGAGACACTCAAGTACCTACGAGGCCAAACCAATCTAAAGAAGAAGCATGCACGGTGGCTTGAATTTATGGAGACATTCTCATACATGATCAAGTACAAGAAAGGAAAGGAGAACATTGTTGCCGATGTCTTATCCAGAAGACACGCACGGATCTCAACCATGGAGGTTAAGATCATGGGATTTGACCATCTCATGGAGCTCTACCCTGAAGACCCCGACTTCAGGGAAATCTACCAACAATGCAACTGAGGTGCTTTCGGTCCTTATTTTAAACATAACAGTTTCATGTTCAGGGATAAGAGACTATGCGTCCCTCAAATCTCAATGCGAGAGTTACTTATTGGAGAAGCCCATGGAGGTGGCCTCATGGGACACTTTGGGATGAACAAGACCCAGAGGGTATTGGCGGAGCATTTCTTTTGGCCACATCAAAGGAGAGATGTGGAATGGTTCTGCTCTAAATGCACTACCAGGTCACATCCCCACGGTCTCTATATACTTTTACCTATTCCTGACATGCCTTGGGTAGATTTGTCTATGGATTTTGTGCCAAGATTATGAACAAATACTCGATCTTTGTAGTGGCTGATTGGTTCAGCAAGATGACACACTTCATACCATGTAACAAGACAAATGATGCCACTCAAACCGCGGACATATTTTTCAAAGAAGTAGTTAGACTACATGGACTTCCAAGGACCATCATCTCGGACCGGGATTCAAAGTTCTTGAGCCATTTCTGGAGGACGCACTGGAGGAAGCTCGGAGCCAAGCTGCTTTTCTCCACCACGTGCCACCCTCAAACCGACGGACTGACCGAAGTCACCAACCGCACCTCGCCCATTCTACTAAGAGTCACAGTCGGTAACAACTTACGTAATTGGTTAGAGTGTTTACCCTTAGTAGAGTTTGCTTACAATTGCATACCCCACTCTACTACTAAGCTGTGTCGTTTTGAGATTCTGTATGGTATTAAGCCACAGACGCCTCTAGACCTAGTGCATATAGCTATGCAAAAGGAGGATCAGATCAACCAGACCGCAGTGACAAAGGCCGAGACAAACAAGAAGTTATATTTAAAGGCTAAAGAAAACATGGAGAAGAGGAATGAGAAGGCTAAAGCTAACTCGGACAAAAACCGCAAGGAAGTTCTCCTCGAACCAGACGACTATGTGTGGGTCCACATGCGTTCGGACAGATTTCCACAAGAAAGGAAGCATAAGCTGGCACCAAGAGGAATGGGATTCAAGATTATGAAGAAGATCAACGACAATGCCTACCAACTAGACCTACCAGGTGAGTTCAAAATATCTTCAACCTTCAATGTTTCTGACTTAGTTCCTTTTGATGAAGATGAAATAGTTCTGAGGTCAGAACTTTAAGAAGAGGGAGAGGATGATGTATCCCTCAGAACCAACATGGGCACCGTATCACCACCCAAGCCCGTACCGGCCATACCAACCATGCGGCCCCGGCCATACCAACCATGCGGTCCCGGCCCATGACACGTTCAGGGGCTAGAGCCCTACAAAGAGAGTTAGACCAGGCCGTAAACAATATGATGGCTGGACATGAGGTTGACGACTTGGCCCATCTGATGAATCAAATGAGCCTCACCAAGAAGATGGACCAGCCCAAACCAGACGAGTGTAAGGTCCAAACCTGCCCAACTCCAGAACCAGGACAAGACTAAGACCCGAAAGGCCCAACCGTGGACCCATGATTTCATGACATGAAAGTCGGTCCAAAAAATGCACATCTAGAACAAAGGTCAAAAGGTACTTTCCATATTTGGCCAGCAGGACCGAGCCGTACGGCCAGCCTCCGACCCATCCATCATCCCCACCGTAACCTCAGTTTTTGAGGATACATCAGCAATCCACTCGGGTTTTCTTCTGGAAACACATCGCCATAGTCCTGCAATAGTTGCTTGAGTTCACTCGGAAGCTCTGGTGTATGGTTGGACTTAATCATTAGTGCTTCCTTAAACAAAAGAAGAATCATGGGTTGTTGAGAACAAAGAGTCTTTCCTACCTGGCTTGCCTTGACATATAAGTTAGAATTTTTACCATTAGCCTCTGTGTGGGCCTGTTTTTGGTTGCGGTTTTCCTTGAGCTGAAGTTGATCTTGATGAACTTTGTGGGGGAGTTAGAGGTGCATGTTTAATCTTCTTGCCTTGATGCTCAAACGAATGGCGGTTGGAGAAGCCATCATGCATCAATCGCTTGTCATACTGCCATGGTCGTCCAAAAAGTATATGGCTGGCGTCCATAGGCAGCACATCACAAAGGATGTTGTCCTCATAATGGCCAATAACAAGAGTGACCTCTACCTGTTCTTTGACTTGCATCTCGCCAACATCACTTAGCCACTACAGCTTGTATGGCCGTGGATGCCTATGGGTTTTAAAGTCTAATTTCCTGACAAGAGACTCACTAGCCACATTAGTACAGCTCCCACCAAAGATAATTAAGCTACATACCTTGTCTTGTATAAGGCATCGGGTGTGAAAGAGGTTTTCTCGCTGAAATTGGTCATGAATACTGGTCTGGACATTCAAAGCTCTTCTGCTCACTAGAAACCTTCCTTTAGCCGGCAAGTCTAAATCTTCCTCCTTTTCTTCTTCCTCATCAAGTACTGGGTCGGGGTCCTCATGGTCAGTTTCTGACTCAATCTCTCCATTATAGCGTAGGATCATTACTTGGTTTCTTGGGCACTTGTTGGCATAGTGGCCTAACCCATGACACTTAAATTATTTGATTGCTCTAGCTCGGTTAGGAGCTGCTTCCTGCTTTGGTTTGTCACCAACAACAACCAGATTAGCTTTAAATTCAGTATTCATTCGGAAAGGAGCCTTACCTTTGTCTTGTTGATTGGATTTTGAAAAGGATTGGTAGGAAGGCGGAGTGAAGTTCTTTCTCTTGACTTGTTGTTCCACCAGAATGGCATTGTGCAACATCTCAGTAAAAACTGTCATACTCTTGCAGCTCCATGCGGTCTTGGATCTCTCGGTTGAGTCCACTGAGAAATCGTGCCATAGTAGCTTCAGGGTCCTCATCGACTTCGGCTTTCAGCATCAAGATCTCAGTTTCCTGAAAATAATCATCAACACACTTTGTTCCTTGCGTTAGTCATCTCAGTTTCTGATGAAGTTCTCTCAAGTAAGAACTAGGCACAAATCGCTTCCTCATAAAGGTGAGAAGTTCATCCCAATCTACCAATAGCTCGTCTCCTTGCCTCCTCCTGTTTGTCACAAGTTGATCCCACCAGTTTAGTGCATAACCATTAAATTCAGTGGCAGCTAGACTTGCCTTTTTACGGTCTAAAAGTTATTGACAATCAAACACAAGTTCAATCTTCCTTTCCCACTGAAAAGCATCTGGATCATTTTTTGCCATGGAACGAGGGAATTTTGAGCTTCAATCCACCAAGGCTGTCGTCTGAACGTCTGGCCTCTCTACCAAAAGGATTATAAGCTTCTCTCTCACATATTGGTTGTCTCCTGGCAGGTCTCCTCTGGCTGTGTTCGGAAGAAGATCCACCAACATCCTCTTGATCCGATCTGGCCTGAGTTCTGGTCCTTCTTGTTGGTGCGGCTGCCTGTCCAGTTTGTTGATCTAGTTGGATTCTATCGAGTCGTGCATGCAGATCTTCCATACCTGTGGTCATGAAACGCTGAACGTTTTTAAATTTGCGGATTAATATCTGAAAGGGCACGACTTGATCGGAAATGCAGGAAGTGTCTGAACGGTATTTTTTTAGCTTATCTTCAGGAGCGAAAAGCCGCAAACCCTATAAATGTAAAAAACTTTAAACCCAGTAAGCCACTTTACGCTGGTCAAACGACTTATTTAAACTCATAAAAGAAATCTTTCCTAAGAATGCTGGTACCCAGATCAGAGAGCCCGGTAAAGTGCTCTCGTCAAGCTATCTCGGATTCAATAATACGCCTCTCGGCACGCTATAAGCATTCTTCATATAACGAACTCGAAGCAGGCTGCCGGTTTCTCTTAGAAATAAATCAGCAATCTACTCGAAACCCAGAGCAGGTTGCCACTCCTCACACGAGAAGATTGGCGACCCAAACAAACGATCAAGCAGGACACCAGCCCCTGAAAAATAACGACCTAAACCAGGCCATAGAACGGCAACCGAAAGAATAAAAGCATTTTCGTATTAAATCCTCAAGGACAAATCCAAGCAAAAGTCAATCCGAAACATAAAAGAAAAGAAATGGCACAGAAGCTAACACGTAAACAATAAAATACGAAAAAAATCCCGACAAAACTAAGTACTCAAAAACAAAAGCTTGCAAAGAGACTAAGAAGGACTTGGCCCAAACGCCGTAGCAAGGGCAAAGTCCAAGATCCCGGAAACTCCATCATTAGATCCAGCGAGATCAGCTATTCCGACCGCCACAGCTTCATCTTCAAGCGATTTATCTTTGAGCGTCGAAACGGCACCAGCCCGGGAAGATGCAGAACTTGGCTGAGACTCAATCTTTTCTTGGAATTAAGTGACCACCTTGTCGAACTGACCCGTCACTCCAGCTAATTCATCCTTCCACACTGACAGAGTATTGTTCTCCTCGCCCAGATTTGGAGGCTCGCTCCCTTGGAGCAAAGCAATGAGTTTGAGATTACTCGCCACCTTAGCGAGATCGGTCTCTTTGGTCTTCGCTTTGGACAAAGACCCGAGAAACTGCCTTACCTCGTCCAGGAGAACGCAATATTTATAGGCAGAAGTTTTCTGACTGTCTACATAAGTTCGCTGAGCCCTCACCTCATGCAAAGCTTTAGACTTTTCAAGCTGATTCTCCATAACCCTTAAGTCAACAGACTGGCATGACACTTTTGCCTCTAGGCGAACAGACATATGAACGGCTCGATCTTTGTCCTATTTAAACTAAGATAGAGCAGCTTATCCAGAAACTTGATCTGTTGAGAGCTCGAAGTCTTCAGATCAGTGAATTTCCTCCTAATTGAGCGGACCTCCTCCCGCGCCTTCTCGGAACGTTTACAGATTTTGCGAATTCCAACATCGTATGAATTAACACACTTGTTCATAGAGGAGACGAACTGCAAAAAACGAGAAAAATAGTAAAAAGGAAGAACGAAAGACTGAAGAAAAGCTCAGAAGAGTCAGACCTTCATCCCAATCTGGGCCAGGTTCAAATACTTCTCGGATTCTTCCAAACTCTCGCAGGAAGGAAAGTTAAAATCCAGATCCGTGATCATGGAGAAAAACCTCACTGACTCACAACTGTTCCGACAAACTGCCTTAGACGGATCAAATCCTCGCAGAGGATTTACCGCCGCACCCTCGGAAGGCTGCGCTCCAAGGTAAGAACTCATTTGCCCCTTGGTATCGCGACCTACAAGGCATTGTGCTCCAATCTTTACATTCGATCCAATCCACGTTTGACGGCATTATGCTCCCCGATTTGACGGCCGACACTCGGGAGGATCTTTCGTTACATTTTTTGGGTTATTAGCGACACTTCACGCTAAGAACGCCTCTTTCCTCAACGGAGTAACCACAACAGTAAAAAACCCCAACTTTTTTCACGGGCCACTCCGAATGAGGAATAGCTAGCTCACCCCCAAGCGACTTTGCCTCCAAGGAACAGGTTGCCAACTTACCAGAAGGACTCAAGTCTTTCTGCTCGCCTCTTTCTTTGGCCTCCCTCTCACACCTGTCCTTCTCCTTCTTCTCAAGGAACGTCAACCCAGCAATGATTGCAAAAATCAAACAAAGCTTTAGGGTTTTCAGAAAAGTTCAGAAGAGAAGCAGTGTTCAAAAAGATTTGTAGGGATATGGAGAAAAAAAATGCGGAAATATATACCAAGGTAATTCTGAATCCCAACTCAACAAGGAATAATACTCGCTGTATCCTAAGCCAGATTCTCCAAGATACTCGGGCACAGAAAGGAAACTTTCCTTTTAGCATAAATCAGCTGGCCGACTTCGGCTCTCGGAGACATATCGTGTAAAAAAAAAAAAAAAAAATATATATATATATATATGTAACACCCGTCTCATCCTCACTCGAGAACAGCGTGCCACTAACACATCTTAAAACTCAAATACTCCACTTTATTAAATACGACTTGATTTCCGGAAATCCTTAAATAAATCCACAACTAAAATATCTGGAATAAATCATAAAACCAAAGTCTAAAAATAAAATACGAAGAAAACGTGAAAATTCCAAAATAAATAGCACCAGGTCCGACACACATCCACTACTCGTCCGTCTCACCTGAAAGGAAGGAAAAAGAGGGGTGAGTAATAGGGGAGTTACTCAGTGAGGTACGGGATGCTAAACACACAGAAAACGCAGTCCCGGTCATAGCACTCCAAATACGGAAAAGAGTCTAAACATGCACAAACACGGTACCTAAAGTACCCAAAGAACAGTCAATGTCCTACTACCGGATCCAGTGACCGGCGGCACCCTCCTCCTAGAAGGACAACTTATGGGATAGTGCCCAATCACATCGCCCGTAGACGATTATCGACCTCTGAAGGTACTGGACAACAGGTCGACTAAGCTGCCCAGCACCATCTCCTCATACAACACGCGACGCAAGTACAGAAGTCCGTCTCTATACCCCCGCAATCCCTAACGACCCACATAGTCGACTAATCCTAGCTCTAGCAACTTTAAAAGACTCAATTAACAATTTAATGCACAATCAATGGGTTGAATCATCTATATTCCTAGGTCCAATTTACATACAAAACTACCTAGACTCGATCAAGAAAACGGAACACATTTAGTACTAGATTCCATCTCAGAAGTTCTAGGCGAAAGTACGGATCTCTGTGGAAAAGCCACCCTCACCTTAGCAAAAATGGCTGATACTGCGGCTTCTGGACTCCGGGTGCTAAAACGGATGCTAAATCTGGAATCAGCACGAAAAATCGAGTGAGAACGGTCTTCGAACGGCAAAAAACGGATAACGGATCAGCTGGAAAAAGTCAACGGAAAAAGTCAACAAAAAAGTCAATGGAAAGTCAACGGTCAGCGGAAAGTCAACGGTCAACGGTCAACGGTCAACGGTCAGCGGTCAACGGTCAACGGTCAATGGTCAACGGTCAGAGGTCAACGGTCAAACCGGACTCAAGCCGGACTCAAACCGAACCAAACCGGACTCAGAATCAAACCGGACCTAAACCAGACCAGACCGGACCAGACCGGACCAGACCGGACCAAACCGGGTCGACTGAGTCAACTCGGTGGGTCACTTAGTCAACTCGGGCGAGTCAACTCGGCGGTGGCGACGGCTTACCGGAGGCGGCGGCGGTGGTCAACGGCGGCGCGTGGGCGACACGCGCGAAGCTTCCGGCGGCGATTGCGAGCGCGTCCGGAGGCGGTTTGCGGCGATTTTGGTGTCTACGGACTCGTCTCATCGTCCTGAATCCGATGGTGGCCTTGGATTTGCGAGATTCGACACGGTTAGAAAGTTATGGACGATTTACTGTTCGGCTGAAGCGGAAAGTTATCGAAAATTGGTTTTCGGGATTACCTTTGCCTCGGATTCGATGATACACTGATAGATCTATACGGTGGCTACGAGAATTCGCCTCTAACACTCTCCGACGAATTAATTTTGACAGAGCTTCACTTTGATGAAGTTTTGGGAGAAAAAGAAAAGGAGAAGAGGCTATTTAAAAGGAAAACCTAGGGTTTCCTACTGAAACTATATTGGACTTTGCTGGGCTTGGTTTTGGGTCGTTACAATATATATATATATATATATATATATATATATATATATATGAACGTCAGCTCGGTTCATGGCACACACCTCAACATCCTGATTCATCAATCTAGATCAACACTTCACTAAAAACTCATTACTTCATGACACGAAAGTAACGAGCTGAGGGGCTAACTGTTGGGGTCAAACCCCACCCCTTGAAGATTGACGAACCAAGAAGTCTAAATATTTATACGAAAAGCTTATACGAGGAAAAACCCAGCTAGTCAACTTCCTCTATAAATGATTGGACTAGCTGGAAACTCATACGAATACACAAAAACTCATTCGGAGACCCGAAAACAATGCACAAACCACCCTTGGACTGTACAGGCCGCCACTTAGGCTATCTAGCTCGCCCTTGGACTTTCCAGGCCGCCACTTGGTCTCTCTAGCTCGCCCTTGCACTCTCCAGGCCACCACTTAGGGCCTCCTTGCTAGCCAGTCCGCCACTTAGTGTCTCCTTGCTCTACAGGCCGCCACTTAGAGTCACCTTGCTCTCCAGACCGCCGGTTTGCTTCTCCTTGCTCTCCAGGCCACCAGTTTGCTTCTACTTACTAGCCAGGCCGCCACTTAGAGTCTCCTTGCTTTCCAGGCCGCAACTTAGAGCATCCTTGCTATCCAGGCCGCCACTTAGAGTCTCCTTGCTCTCCACGCCACCGGTTTGGTTCTCCTTGCTCTCCAGGCTACCAGTTTGCTTCTTCTTGCTCTCTTGGCCGCCATTTTGCTTCTTCTTGCAAGCCAGCCCGCCACATAGAGTCTTCTTGCTAGCCAGGCCGCCACTTAGAGTCTCCTTGCTCTCCTGGCAACCGGTTTGCTTCTCCTTGCTCTCCAGGCCGCCGGTTTGCTTGTCCTTACTCTCCAAGCCACCAGTTTGCTTCTCCTTGCTAGCCAGACCGCCACTTAGAGTCTCCATGCTCTCCAAGCCGCCGGTTTTCTCCTCCAGCCCGCCACTTAGGCATCCATGCTGTCCAGGCCGCCGGTTTCCTTCTCCTTACTCTCCAGCCCGCCACTTAGGCTTCTATGTTCTCCAGCCTGCCAATCTTTCCTTACCAACACGCCATTCATCTCTACCAAAGGAAAAGCACGGGCTGAGCTTCATACGAGGAAATGGGTGGGCTGAAAGTTCATGCGAGGAAACGGAGGGCTGAAAGTTCATACGAGAGAAACGGGCGGGCTGAAAGCTTATACGAACATTTTATGGCGGGCTGAAGGCTTAACTCGGGATCGTTTGGTTCGGACACTGTTCATCCGGAATTATCTGCAAAAACAGTATTCACGAAACACTGTACACGAACCGAATAAAATTCGGAAGAAACCAAGTTTCGGTTTAACGTAACTCGAACTCGAGGTACTGTTCACGAAGCACTGTTCACAGGGTACTGTTCATGGTACTGTTCACGTACCGACCCAATAATCGGAAATAAGTCCACGAGAGGCAGAAAATCAGGATCAAATCGAGCCAATTCAAGCCGGAAGTGAGCTGGATCAGGACCAAACCAAGCAGCAACCTGCTAAAAATTTGGGCCGCATATTAGGCTCAAATCAGTTAAAGTCGGTGGAAAACAGAAGTACAAGCGTCCCACATCACTAATAAGCTCCTTCAGCATCCCAAGTCGCCTAGTATATATAGATAGCTTGTGTTAAGGTTTAAATCCATCAAATTCCAAGTGTTAGACTTTTCGCATTGTAAGACATTAAGCTTTTACGAATTTTCTTGTACTTTGGCTAAAAAGATCACTTAATAAAATAGACTTTCAATTTTGGTCCTTGAATTCTTATAAAATAGGATTTTCGAACCCCCACTTACTATATGTTTTGATTGTTTGAGTTTCGACTCTCACAATCAGGATGATGAATAATTTTGGAAATGGGACCGTCACTAACGATCATAACGTTCTTCGGATCGTCCCACCACTTGTGTACTTTCCATAGTTGTAGTACAGGGATTAGATGGTTACCATCAACGAACTTATAGTTGTTATTAAACTCCAAAGCTGTACACCCGCACGTCATACAATTTAAGACGTCACAGCTGCAAATTATTCTTTAGATGTTATGAAAAAATGTATGATTTTTATTAATAAATTGACTAAAAATGCCCCCCGGATCTTAAAGGAAAACCTGAATCTGTCTAGGTCCCTCGGATTTGAATCGACATGCTACAGATCCCCAAAATCAATTATAACTGCATCAAATCTTCAACAAAATTTTTTATTAAAATCTTCTATGGTACACCATGAAAATTATTCAACAAACTCTAAAACTAACCAACTAGGACGGTCTCGTCCACGGTTCCATCAAGAATAGAAAAAAAATGGGTTAATTTGTTGCGCGGGTGAAGAGGTGACAGATCCACATTCTTATAGACTGTGCCATAAAGGAATTGTATCTTGTAAGGATCATTTATTGATTTAACTGCAGCACTATTCTACGTAGCACAGAAGATCATTTTCAGGATCCAATTATTTTCGTCCAAAAACTGACGATAATGAGCCACAAACTGATCCCTTATAGAATATTTAATTCATACACCCAACAATATAAAACAATTGCAATTGTACACCCAATAACATTAAACTAATACGAGGTAATTTATTGATTATCTGTAGTTTAACAAACCTGTTTGTTGGCAAAGATCAAACCAAACCAAGGTCGTTGTTATTACGAGCAGGGAAAACACGTTGAACCTGTCGTCGTATGTTCCACCCGCAAATACACGTACGCAATTGATCAAGCCTATGATAGTGTTCCATAGATATAAGAAAAACCAGTATAATTAAAAGAAAAATTAACAGCCATCTGGGGAGTGGCAATGGTTGAAGGAAAAGTTAACAACAGTCTGGGGAGTGACAAATGTTTAAGAAAAAATTAATAACCGTCTGTGGGGTGGCAACGATTGAAAAAAAAAATTAACAACCGTCTGTGCAGTGACAACAATTGAAGGAAAAATTAACCATCGATGTGGGAGTCGCAACGTTTACATGGGAAATGATAAAATGGGTGTAAAACAGGCTTTTACATTTTTTTAGCGGCCCTAAAACAGTCTTGCATAACTTTAGTGGACGCGATATGCCCATTCTGTGTACACCGCTAACCATAGATGATCCGTACGAAGACGATATGGCCATTGTGCATAATAACTGTTTTTCTTATTACTACAACTTCTATTAAGGAGGATCAGTAGATGAGAATATCAATATGCATTATTTTAGTGGACACGATTTGCCCATTGTGTGTACAGCATCCACCATCCACCGATGTCGTCCACCATATAACATACACACAAAAGTGATGATCAATGCTTCTATAAGTACATTCAAATACATATGCACATCCAGTTTATATACAAACTTAAATAAGTCCATGATAATAAAATTTAGCTATTAATAACAAATTACAAGTTGACAACTTCACAACTTCAGATGTTCACTACACCAGCATTTCCAACAAACTTATCATAGAAGTCCATTGCATATTTCTCCGAAAACCTGTTGACGACATTGTTGTCAATCAACGCCATACCGTCTGCGGTTTTTCCACATGCATGCATTTCTAGAAATTTCGCCGCACAAGGTCCACAATATCCAGTCCTAAGGTTTTGGTCAATACCTTCAGTGTGGGTCCAGGTGTACGGTTTCGTAGACAGATTATGTGTGACTTCAGCGGGCAATAATGTCTTCAACATCCAAGGCAGGCACTCAAGAACTGGGGCCATTAAAACATCAACTTCTTCATGTTTGGTGTGGTCGATGTAGGAGTCTATAATCTTGACAGTGCTTAGCCGTAAGGTTATAACGAGTCCCGCTCAGTGGGAATCCACCCAGTTCATAGGGACATGCTCCAAATCCGCATTGGTCAAAAACTCGGTGCACAACTTTCCCGAGCAACACTTTCCACTGACGAATGATTCTAGGCTTTTTCCCCACGCAAAATTTAGCTTCTCTTTACATGACTTAAAAGCATTGTGGATGGAACACACCTTTGAAATGAAAAAAGTGTTTAGAAATAATGAATGATCCTTCAATATGATATGCCCTCTACGCCTCCAAATCATGTTCATTATAACCTGCATATGCGTCATTGCATACAAACAGAGTTATAGATAATGTATCTCTACAAATTATAAACACGCAAGGGAGAGGCATACAGATGTCTATAGTCATTGTTGTGGCTTCGTATTGTTTAGGCAGAACTTATTCAATACATTGTCGCCAGTTGTAATCTCGAATGATCTGCCCACCAAAGTAATTTGTTAAAAATCTTGATTTACATATTTACTTATCAAAACAAAATTAAAATTTTCACTTACTTGTCAACTGCCTTATTAAGAATTTTAGCAAACTTCTTGAAAATATCCTTCTCCCCAGAAGAAGTGGTGTATATGCGGGTGTAGTTTGAGTTTGAAATAGAGCCTTTATAACATCGTCGGCATTATAGTCACCCCCAAGTTTTTGTCGTACACGTTTCCCTTTTCTTTTTTCTGCGGATGCCTCAGATCTGGTGTACAGCTTCCCATCCACAAATACTCCATCGTCCTCAAGAGGTGTTGAGTACTCAGGGGAGTCTTTAGGAGATTCCACCACATCACCCACCTTAGTAGAAACCTCAGCTGTAGGATCAACATGACCCTGCGTTGTAGCATCCACCGAATCTGCCATAACATCATCCACCAATTCTTTGACCTTAGGTGTCTCCACCATCACAGAGTTTTAACCTTTTGAATCTACTGCAAGTGCACAGCAAATGAAGTAGTGATAAAGGGATCACATCAATAGAGACCAAGGTTACAAAACGATTTTACGGGAGTAAAGTAATGCTAAGACAAGACGATTTTGGTTTGTTCGTAGTTTAGAAACGAAAACAGCAATGTAAATCAAAGATAACTTATAAATAAAAGGCGACATGTTGAAGGTAAATTCGCAGGGATCAAGAATCGAGAATTTGACAATTATTCAGGGAACAAATAGATACAGTTTCGTACTCAAGCATGAATGTATAGAAATTACATTATCGTGTAATCAACTAATTTATCCAGCAACCTAAAGCTATAAAATTTCATTCGAATTCAGAAATCTTCTCGTAGAATTGAAGAATCGTCTTCCCGACGCTAGCAGTGTTTCAATCAATCAAAGTGATAGTTTTTAAAATGATAAAGAAAATGATAGATAGCCAACAATGGCACAAAAACTCAGGTAATACGGTTACAATCTGACTTTGGTTTAGAAAAATAGAGAAAACCGAGATTTCTTTGCGTGAGCAAACCGGGTGGTTTAGTAAGTGATCGATCGATCGGACGCAGAGATATTGATGCCCCCCCCTATAGTTGATCTTAAATATCCTCATTGAATTTTTTAGTTGTTGCAATCGATTGATCGAGGGGCCGATCGATCGATCTTCCATCGAGCGGTCGTTCTTTGCTCTAGCACTCGATCCTCATAACTCTCGTAAGACTCTCATTAGAAGCGATCAATCGATCTCAGGCAGGATCGATCATTCTGGTTTTGACTGGTCGATATTCACACTCCCCTCGATCTTGATATTTCTCGTAAAAACTTTGGTGGGTGAGATCGATCGATCCAATGATGATTGATCGATCAGGTTCCAAAAACGGCCATTTTTAACTCTTTTGAATATGATTCTTGTTCTTTGCACGTCAGACTCCTCTTGATCGTGTTCCAACCCATAAAGGTTTGAAAAGGTATACGAAATACACGAAAATGCTTGAAAAGCCAGGTTATAATTCTTCAAAAACATAACACATCAACTCCCTCACACTTAGCATTTTTTATCCTCAAACAAAACAGCTAACCAAGTGCAAATGAGAAGTTTGAAAACACGGAAACTCGAAAATCTTCAGAAACCGTACACTTGGCTTTTACCTTCAGACCACATAGTGCAAAACAAGAGTAGCACATTCTTACCAAGATCACACCCAAGTTTTCAAAACCCCTGATTCATACTTATGATCCAAACTTAGCAACAGATCCGAATTCCAAACAACCAACTCTCTACATTCATTTAGTGTACCGTGAATTTCCCATTATAGGTGTTATTCGGGATAAATGATGCTAGGTGCAAAATGGACAATTTGAAGGTGGAGCTTAGAGTGTTTTGGGGTTACCGTGTGTAACAGAGGGTGCAGGATATCACACAAAACGATAACATAGAATAAATCCATTGATGTCTGCAACCTCTAATCACTCTCTTGTAGTGCTTTTCTTCTTGAGAACTTCAAATGTCTTCTTCTCTTCAGATTTTCTTCAAATCTACAGTTTCTTTTGGAGAGTTATTGTTTCGCGAGACACTCATTCTAAAACTTCTGGTTCCTTTCCCTCCACTCTCGGTTTTCTTTAATTTTTTTTTTTTGAAAGGCTCCCCCTTTTTTTATAAATCGCTTTGGGCATGTTCTCCAATGTAATTTTGAAACTTCAACTTAATCTAACATATCCTTTTTGCCTTCCCCAAACTTTTCAGTAAGAGTGATTAGGAAGCCATGTCGATCCTTTTCTCTTTAATCTTTTTGCACATATCTGCACAAAGGAAGACTGAAAACAAGAATGCATGGGGTCTGATAAAAAGGGAGGGTTCCAGACAGCTTACTAGCTAAAGATGAGCCAGTTATTTAGGATCATTAAAGAGTGGTGAAAGATTAAAATGTCATGAATGATGATTCGTTTTTCCCAACCTTACACTTATAATGAGAAAATTAATTTAATTTAAATCCAAGTAAGATAGAGTTGGTTGTCTTTCGTACGAACCCTCGATAAGCTGAAATTTTATGGAGGAAGAAGATCAAAAATGGGGTGTCCCAGCTTGTATGTACACTCAATGTCATGCAAGAATTGTCACTAAAAAGATAGCCAATGAGCACATAAATGGTTAAAATCATCATAAGCTAAGGTCCTTATTCCCAAGTTGACTCAATATAACACTGGACTAACTCAAGAAAAACATGAAAATGACTCAACAAAAAGTAAAGACAAAGAAAAGCTGTTAGTCCCAGCAAGTATCCTCCCCCAGACTTGCTTTACACTGTCTCGGTGAAAAAGAAAATCAGAAGGAGAATACGACTGATGCAAAAATACAGAAAAAGAGACAGGAATAGGATAGATAGAAATGATATTGAGCTCAAGGATCGGGACTGACACTCCGTCTCTGTCCGGGTCCTCGCCTGCACCTCGGTAGGGATGTCTCCAGTTGTAATAGCTCATTGGATTCATGTCTGGCAGGGCTCCTGTTTCCAACAACATTGGGAGTGGTGGTGGTGGTGGTGGTGGATGTCTTCGCCTGTCTGGTCTTGGTGGCCTTGAAGCAAGATGGAGGTCTCGGGCATCTGAGCTTGGCTAGGGCTCCCCAAATCTTGTTCCATCTTTGAGACTCAATCATCAAGGTCCAACGGTCTGCCTCAATAGCATCTGCAAAAAATGAAGGGAGATCATACTCACCAGTGTAATCCGGGAGGAGCTGTTCCATGGTGTCGTGTGTCGGAGTTGGATGTTGGGTCGGCTGTACAAATACGTTGGGCACTCTATGATCTTCTAGGTGAGGCTCTGTGGCGGCGGCTTTGGAAGAGCTGCCTCTGCGTCGGAGTGCAGCTGCGGATGGGTGAGGGCAAAGGAGCTCTGGTGCAAGGGAGAACTCGATGTTCTTTTGAGATATAAGTGCAGTGTGCTCTTGAAGAGGAATTCGACATTACTGAAAAGTGCCCGCCCGGTCTTGTAACTGGTAGATGTATCCGGGCTTAAGGAAACTACTGTTCTGGAAGTACGGCTCGTCAAAAAGATCTACCTTACCCTTGCATGCTGTCGAAACAGGATCAATTTCATGGAATCTGAATAGCGGAGTTAGAAGGCTGCTGATCCTCACCGTCTTCTTGTTCACTGTGTTAAGGCCTCGAGCCTTCTTGAACAATAAATTTGCAGCCAAGATGACACCAAGCTTGATGCCAAGCTCGAATGGAAGAGGAGTGTTATATATATCGCTGAGCCCGGAGTGTAGTAGCATCAACTCATCCCTCCTCAAGGCTCCAGATTCTTCCCTAGCAAACAGAATGTTGCCAATGATCTTTGCAACTACACGGACTACCAGGTTCCGAATAACAATTAGCTTAGCTCTACGGGACTCATAAGATTTGGATCCAATTAAATGCCACAGCTCAGCAGCCTGTGGGAAATCCTCTGGAAAATGGCAGCTCTAGCGAGTATGGTCAAAACCGTAAAGGTTATACAAGTCGCGGATAGAGATCTCATAAAGGAGTCCGCTGGAGGAATAAGAGAGGGTGATCTCACTGGTAAGAGGAAAGGCGGGATCCTCATAGGGATCTCAGCAGAAGCGAGGAATTGACGCACCAACTCCGGATAGAGAAGAAAACTCTCATAGGCGATGCGAGCAAGTCCCATCCTCTGAAACATAACTCAAACCTCGTCCTTTATGCCCATCTTGAGCAGCGTGCGCTTGCACACAAACTTCGTAGGTGCCATGTCAATCTGCAACAAACCATTATAGAAGGTGAAGTGTTGGGATGCCCATGGTTCCTCATGCTTGTACGATTGGTATCTTGTGTTTTTAGCCGTAAAGTCTTTCATGGTAGTTTTCGGAATCAGAGCTGCATGCCATATCAAGTCAGTGAATGGGGTGTTGTCTAGTCGTGGCCAAGGATATCCGAGAGGGCACACACACTCGTCGTTATAGTTAGACCTGCCTTCAATGTCGAGGTCTGTCGTTTCTTGGATCGTTACTCAGTTTGCTTTGGAAGCATTTCCTTGACGGTTGGTGATAATGTTTGTGGAAACAGAAAGAGCACAAGAAAACAGAGTGGAAAGCATCCAAAATCTTCATAATCCACAGAGAATCGAAAGAGTTATGGTTTGGAGAAGTTGTGGGCGATTTTAGCTCAAGAACACCAAAGGAGAGGAAAAAGAAAATCGTGTTTGATCCAGAAAAATCGTATGGTAAGAGTTTAAAACGTGTACGTCTGGTTTAATTCCAGATCCAGAGTGAAATTAAACCGGTTTAAACCAGCATTAACCGTAAATCTGATTTCGAAAACGTACATCGGCAAGCGATCAATCGATCCCAATGACGATACTGGCTTAGGGGGCTCGATCTTTAAAACTCTTGGTTTTTTTGTGCACGCTTGCGATCAATTGGGTTGGAGACCGATCGATCGTCCACTGAACCGACCGAAGCAACTGTAGATGGTCGATCGTGATAATGCTCGTATTTTCTGTTCAGACGTTTGATCGATCGATCTCTTAGTTGATCAATCGATCGTTTTGTCATTAAGGCCTGCATTTTTTTTATCTGAAACACTTAGAAACAAAACTAAAAATTAGATGCAAAAGAAAACAGAAAGAAGGTATGTACACTTATCAATGGGTTACCTCCAACCAAGCGCTCATTTTAAGTCGTGAACTTGACTTTTGGTGCCATCTAGGCTCGAAGTGGGTCACTGAGAGGGACAGATTCTCCTTCAGTGATTTGGGTGTCAGCTAGATATGGTCTAAAGGCATTGGCCATTTACAACAAATTCACCTCTTCTAGTGTCCATCAACATTAAAGCTCCATATGGTCTCACTTCTTTGATGGTGAATGGAATACGCCATCTTGATTGCAACTTCCTAGTTTCAGACGAGAGTTGAAAAGTAGAATCTGATCATTAGCAGGAAAGTTTCTGGAGATGATCTTCCTGTCATGTTGAGCTTTTGCTCTCTCTGTGTAAATCTTTGAGTTCTCATAAGCCATTTCTTCGAATTCATGTAGTCGCATTGATCTTCTCTCGGAAGCAGATTTGATGCCAAAGTTAAAACAACTTTACAGCCCGATCTGCTTTGTACTCAAGTTCCGCTGGAAGATGGTAAGATTTCTCATAGATAAGGTTGAAAGGGGTGGTGTCTAGGGGTGTCTTATAGGCAGTCCGATATGCCCAAACAGCTTCGTCCAATTTTGCAGACCAGTCTTTTTTTGTTGTGCTAAAGGCCTTCTGCAAAATGTTCTTAATCTCCATATTGGAAACTTCAACCTGGCTACTGGTTTGTGGATGGTAAGGTGTAGCTACCTTATGTTTTACTCCATGTCTCTTTAAGAGGTTTACAAAAACTTTGTTGATGAAGTGTGATCCACCATCACTTATCACAACTCTTGGGATGCCAAACCTACAGAATATCACTTATTTAAACATCTTTAGAATAAAATTTGCATCATTGGTTGGACTGGCTAGTGCTTATACTCATTTGAACACATAGTCTACAACAACTAAAATGTACTGATTTCCAAAAGAAGATGAAATGGGCCCATGAAGTCAATACCCATACATCCCACACCTCATCTTCCAAGATAAAGTTATGGGGCATTTCGTTTCTCCTGCTAATGTTACTTTGTCTCTGGCAAGAATCAAACTTTGAAACAAAAGCATGGGCATCCCTGAACATTATTGGCCACCAGAAACCGGCCTGTAGGATTTTGGAGATAGTTTTAAAAGTTGCAAAATGTCCAGTATAACTTGAACCATGGCAATGAAAGAGGATCCCTGAAATTCTTCTTGTGACACACACCTCCAGAAAACATTGTCAGCACAATGCTTATACAAATAAGGTTCATCCCAGAAGTAGTGTTTGTTGTCTTTCAAAAATTCTTCTTTCGATAGCCGACAAAACATTCAGGTTCCCTCTCAGCAGCAATATAGTTAGCTATTTCACCAAACCAAAGAATTTATGGAAACTTAGCATCTGCAGCAAACACATCTCCATCATTGTACCCAACACTGATGGCATGAACATTCTCTTCTGGAAGAATATCATATAAATGGGTTTCTGCTTCCACTCTCATTCTAGATAGGTGATCTACAACACCATTTTTAATGCTTTTCTTATCCTTGATCTCAAGTCAAATTCCTACAACAGAAGAATCCACCTCAGTAATCTTGGTTTTGCATCCTTTTTAGATAACAGATACCTCAATGCAGTATGATCTGTATGCACTATGACTTTGGAGCCCACAAGATACGATTTTAACTTTTCAAAAGTAAAGACTACGGCTAGGAGTTCTTTCTTTGTAGTAGCATAGTTGAATTGAGTATCATCAAAGGTTCTACTTGAATAGTAGATGACATGAAGCTTTCTTTCTTTCCTATGTCCCAAAACCGCTCCCACTGCATAATCGATATCATCATACATAACCTCAAAAAGTAGTTCCCAGTCTGGAGATTGGACAATTGGTGCACTAACGAGTGCCCCTTTGATTGTATGGAACGCTTCCAAGAAATCATTGTCAAACTGAAGCTTCACATCCTTGCTTAAAAACTGAGCTAGGGGCCTAGCAATCTGAGAGAAAAATTTTATGAACATACTGTAGAAATTGGCATGTCCCAGAAAGCTCATTATCCCCTTAACTGAATCAAGTGGTTGCAGACTTGTCATCACTTCTATTTTACTCTGTCATCCTCAATCCCCTTCTCTGAAATCTTGTGACCTAGCACAATCCCATCTTTCACCATAAAGTGACATTTTTCCTATTTCAGAACCAAGTGTTTCTCCTCACATCGTTTGAGTACCCTACACAAATGAGAAAGACAAACAGAGAAAGAAGATCCATAGACAGAGAAGTCATTCATGAATACTTCCATAATGTCTTCAATCATGTCTGTGAAAATTGACATCATTCAGCGTTGGAATGTGGATGGTGCATTACACAAACCGAATGACATTCTATCAGGAGAATGTGCCATAACATGTGAATGTGGTCTTCTCCTGGTCATCCGGATGAATAGGAATCTGAAAAAAATCTGAATAACCATCTAAAAATAGTAGTATGTGTGATTGACCAATCTTTCAAGCATTTGATCAATAAAAGGCAGAGGAAAATGGTATTTCCTAGTTGCAGCATTCGGTTTTCAATAATCAATGCACATCATATGCCTTATATAGCAGTTCAAGTGGGAATTAATTCATTCTAAACATTTCTAACAACTGTTACACCACCCTTATTTGGTACTACATGTACTGGACTCACCTAAGTACTATCAGAGATGACATATATGACACCAGCTTCTAGAAGTTTTATTATCTCCTTCTTAACAACATCTTTTAGATTCGGGTTTACCCTCCTCTGATGTTTGATAGAATTCATTGATTCATTTTCTAAATAGATTGTGTGCATGCAAAAATCATGTAAAATTCTTGTAATGTCATCTAGAGAATAGCCTAGTGCTTTTCGATATTTTCTCAATTCACACAGAAACAAGGTAGTTTCAGCATTGTTCAGTTTAGCATTTACAATGACAGGATTTGTACAATTAAGACCAAGAAATGCATACCTTAGCCTTACAAGAAATGGTTTGAGTTCCACTTTTGGAGCCTTCAGCTCACTCCAAGGGATGAAAGCATTCACATGGGCTATTGTGGTAGTTGAAGTTTCAGCAGCTTCATCAAGACTCACAAGTGCAACCATTCTCTCCATCTGTACACAGGAGTTAAGCATTCTGGCATATCTGGACGTGTCTTCATTCAAATACCCATGCTCACTGTCAGCTTGTGTCAAGAAAATCTTCAGAGGATCATCTGCCAAAATCTCTTCAGTAACTTCTCCAACGTCAGTCTCTAGGGTGTGTTCTATATAAAATGTATGACCATCTAGCATAGGCCTTTTCAGAAACTTATCAACTTCAAATCTCATGATCATGGCTCCCAAATGGAGGTATATCTTGCCTCTTTTGACATCAATGATAACCCCTGTTGTAGCCAAGAAAGGGTGCTCTGGGATGAGAGGGTCTTTTGGCTCTTGATTTAGCTCCAATAACACAAAATCAGCAGGAAATTTATAGTTTTCAATGATTACATCTATATCCATCAATATTCCAACTGGATGCCTCACTGAGCCATCTACAAACACTAACTGGATCTTTGTAGGTCTAAATTTGGTGAACCCAAGGCGTTTAGCCACAGTTTAGGGCATCAAGTTCACAATGGATCCCGAGTCGCAGAGAGAGCACCTGAAAGTGGTATTTTCGATCTCACAAGACAGCACAAAGCTTCCTGGGTCTTCTACTTTCTCTGGTACTTTGGTTTGAAGTGCAATGCTGCACCTCTTTCAAATAGACATAACACTATCTTTTGGAGGATCTTTGATGGCCACCAGGCTCTTCACATACCTCTTTAGAGAGGGCATCATCTCACAAGCATCAACAAATGAGAGTTTCACTATTAACTCACTTATAATTTCTTTGCATTTAGCTGCCTCCAAGTCTCTTCTAGATTTCTTTGGTCGTACTAGATATGGAACCTTAGGAGTGTACACTCTATTTGCTGGAGGTGCAAGGAGTGCATCAGTAGCATCTCTTTCAGGCAGGTCCTTAGTAGCCTCTCCCTCAACTACTTCCTCAGCTTCTAGATCAACAAATTCTTCCATTGCCTTACCCTTTTGCAAACTTGAGGTTAGTTCTTTTCCACTTCTCAGGGTAATAGCATTCACATAGTCATTTCTTGGATTGTCACCATTTCCAGGAAGGACCCCATTAGGTCCTTTTCAGTTTGAGCCACTTGTTTATCAAGTTGCTTTACATTAGTTGAGAGGGACTTCCACTTGTTGTTAAGAACTTGATACATGTTGTCTACCTTGAGATTAATGTTATCTACATTGATGCTCATCTCACTAGCACTTTTCTGTTGATTCATCATCAGTAGTTGCATCATAAGTTCAAGTTTTGATTCTTGACCTACTGGAACAGAACTTGCCGCAGTTTGGAATTACCCCTGATTCATACTCTGGAAATTGTTGAACTGCTGCTTTTGTTTGAAACCCCTTTAATTAAATTTCGTCCCCTGACCTTGAAATTTGTTATGTCCAAAATTCTGCACTAATGGTTTTTTTTTGTACCTTTGTGTGAACTTATGACCCTGATTTTGAACTGAAGTTTGAGCTGGAGCACCTTGAGATAAGGTGTTAAAGGTTTGGCCTTGCACAATTGGTTTCACTTGGTATTGCTGCCTTTGACCACTCAACTGCTGTGGATAAACCTGATCCTGAGGGTTCTCAACATTGGTGCTTCTATAAGACAAGTATGGATGATTCTTATTGTTTTAAGTGAAATCCCTGTTCTGACCAAAATTCTGCCTACTCACAAGTTCACTTCAGCTTGTTGATCTTCTAATATTTGCTCAGAGAAGTCATGATGAAAAGCCTCTTCTCCTGAATCCTCACAAGAGTTCACAGATTTTTGATCCTTCTACACGAGTAAATCGATTTTTCATTTAGCTGATCAATTCTTTGAGTACATATACTGTTCACTCTCCTTGTTCTGACATAATCTGAACAATGGTTTCTGGAACTTGCAGCCCAGTTTTCAAAGAGAGTGCATGCTTCCTCTTGGGTTCCTGTAATGAAGTCCCCATTGCTAGCAGCATTCAGAGGATTTTTGACACTCCAGTCAACTCCATCATAAAAGATGTTCAGTATATGCTCATTGGTGAAGCCATGATGAGAGCAATCTCTGAGGTATTCCCTGAATCTTTCTCATGCCTCATTCAAAGGTTCAAAAGTCTTTTGCCAGAAACTTGTGATCCTTGTTCTGAGAGCAGCTGTCTTGGATTTAGTGTAGAAGATGTCCAGAAACATTGCTCCACATTGATCCCATGTGGTAATGGAACGGGGTGGAAGAGATCTCAACTGCCTTGAAGCTCTGTCACTCCAAGAGAATGTGAAAAGCTTACATCTCATATAGTAAGCTGGAACTCCATTTTAGCTTGTTGTACTGCAGATTTTCTCAAACATCTATATGTGGTCCATGGGATTCTCTGAAGGTTGCCCATGAAACAGATACTGTCCTACCAGAATAATAATTTGAGACGTAATCTCATAGTCTTGCCTCTGAATTGGTGGAGGTTGTACTGCAGCCCTGTTCTGGCAGAAGGCATGAGTTGTATCAACAACTCCAATTGGTCGACGCTGAGGTTGTCTCTGATTTTGAGCAGGAGGTAGTGATTGTATACCAGCAGCGGCATTCCCAGCTGCATTTTTATCATTGTTCATGTGCTGCTGATTTTCGATGTTATCAACCATCTATGCTCGTCTATGTAACGTCCCCAACTCCCACTAAGGCCCGGAGCATGGACCATCAGACCATCTGGCCCGTGTATATACTGGCCGGCAATGACATAAACTTTGGCCGACCTGGGAAAGGGCTAAGGATGGGGAACGATAGCTGGAAGGAGCTCACCGTCCAGCTCGGACAGTGACACTTCAGCTAGGTCAGCTCTGACAGCTCAAGGACCAGCTCGGTCAGCTGGAGGGAGTGACTTTCAGCTGGTAACAGCTGGTGGCAGAATGAGTTAGCTGGGTCATCTAGTGTGGCGGTTGGTAAGCTGGTGGAATATGGTGGCGGTTATGGGTGCATGCACACAGCGGCATGATGAAGGGATGCGTATGGTCAAAGGGGTACCTTTGAACCATTGCACCCATTCGCGAACCAAGACAATGCTTCGTTGGTGCTGTCCAAGGGGCAGGCCCACGCCTTTAAATGCCCCACTCCCCAACACCATCAAACCATCAGTTCATGCACAAGGAAAAACCAAGAGAAAGAAAGAGAGAGAATAAAACCGATCTTGATCGGAGAAGAGAAAAAGAGAGAGACTTCACCCGAGAATAAGTACGGTATGGAAGAAGTTCCGGCCATAGATAAGGGGAAAGATGAAACACCCCGACCCAATTTTTCCTACCGCGGGTAGCGTCTGGACGACTTCCTCGACCAGACTTGGGTCATTTTAAATTTTTATTTCTTAGTATTGTTTTCCGTATTTCTGTGAGCATTTTTAAACTGAAATTAAACATAAACGAACTTAGATAGATAATCGAGGTTACAAGTACAATGACCAGTTTGCCATAAGTTGCAAGTTCACTATAAGCTATTACATTGTCTTGACCTTATCTACCCAAATCCACCATCCGTCCCATCCTGCCTTAGTTCTGCGGTCCATCGTCTACACCTTTTTCTGCATCCACAAGGGAGGCGTAAGTATGATAATGCTTAGTGAGAGCGGTTAATCCGTCCCACCGAGCCAAGAAACATAATCGTACAAAGCAATAATCCGACAGTCTAATGTGTGAATCCTACAGACCGTTCGGTCAACCATCACCAAAACCGGCCATGTTCGCGATCCAGACATATTACTGGACCGAATCACCGTGTTAAGGATGCATGATCAACCGATCAAACAAGCAGAGTATTTGAACTAACGGATAAGCAAGCAATACGAATAATTCCGAGTGTATCTAGACTAAGGAAAGAATGCTATTACGATCACAATCCTAACCCGGACACACACACTCACCTTAGCCTGTCAATCCTCGATCTTCCTGACACCCCTTGTCGCAGAATTCTTCCCACATAACTGTCGCGTTCACGGCCTCACGATCGCGGTCCACACACACGTACGGTTGAAATAGCGGATTAACCGAAGTCACAACCCGATTTGCCTTTTTCTCCCAAGTAAATCAATGGTTTCTCTTTTAATGTTCTTCTTTGAGTTTTCTGAGTTTTTCGGTCACAAGAACTCGTCAAACGGTCGCGGAATCCGTTTTATGTGACAGTTCAGGTAGTTTGCAGTCGTAAAAACCATCCAGAAACCGTCCGGCGCGCGGCCTCAACTTTCCCGCGCTCGGACATCGACCCAGCACTACTTTTATCACACGCACCCTGGTAACCGTTCCCGCACAAAATTGGACACGCGGCCTGTTCGACCAACAACCGCCTCAGTCCACACTAAGCTCAGCGGTCCACGAGTCAAGCTGCATGGACCAGCCCACCGACTTGTCCGATTTCCGACCAACCTGGTCCGGACCTGGCCGGCCATCCCGCGGAAACTGCTCGGTCCAAATAACTATCAGCGTGGCCGAAAATCGCGGACTGAGATAAACAGCTCGATTCAGCTGGATTGAGCTAGCTTTGGAGCTTAAACTGCTCATCTCAACTTCCACCCTTGACCGACCCAGCTTAAAACTACGATAGTCAATGCATAGCCTGAAACTACCGTCCTTCTTCTTCACGAATAGAACCGGTGCACCCCAAGGTGAACTGCTCGGTTGCACAAACCCTTTTTCCATCAACTCGCTCAACTGCTTCTTCAGTTCGGCCATCTCGGCCGGAGCCATCCGATACGGGGCTTTAGAGATGGGAGCAGTGCCAGGTTCAAGCTTGATCGTGAACGGATCAGAACGAGCTGTTGGTAATCCAGTCAATGACTGAAACAGATCCTCAAATTCCCTTATGACCAGAATCTCACTTAGCTCAGCCTTTGGCCCATCTTCCACTGTAGTGATCACAGCCAGATACGCTTCACAGTCCTTCTTCAGCATCCGTTCTACTTGGATTGCCGAGACAATCAAACTCCCATGGGTCGGTCTAATTCTCTGGTAAACCAATTTCCCATTCTCGGTCTCAAACACCACTCGGTCTCTATGACATTCCAGAGTTGCCATGTACTTCCCAAGCCAATCCATTCCGAGTATCACATCGACACATCGTAATGCTTCATCGGGCAAATCATCAGGTCAGCTGGCATGTTCACCTAACCAATCATCACCGAGATGCCTCGGACCTGTCCAGAAATATACATGGCTTAGCCTCCAGCTGCCTCAACCAAACCTATTTTGTTCTCGGACCCTTTCTGGAATTTACCAGATCATATCATGTTCGGATGCACAAAGCAATGTGATGCACCCGAGTCAAACAGTACATGGGTTGCCACATCGCCCATGTCTAAGGTTCCTACACGACCATACGGTTCTAAAGACCTAATTCTTACATGTAACATGCAATTTCAGACAGAAATACGTAGGGTCAGTAAAAGAACGTACCAGTTATCGGACCAGTAGTACTCTGGCTAGCAGAGGAGCCTTCTCCAAGCGCGTACACACGCGGCATGATGGCCTGCCTCTTGGTAGCCGATTCCTGTCCATCACTTGGACGCTTCCCAGACTTCGGAGTCAGCTTCGGGCACTGGTTCTTGTAGTGCCCCGCTTCTCCACAGTGGTAACACAACCGTTCACCTGTGTTCCGCCCCTGTTCCTTAGGTCTCTGATCCTCCTCAGGGCAATCACACACCTTATGCTCCATACTTCCGCATCGGTGACAAGCCCCAGAAGCAGTCCTGCATGCTCCCACATGTATCTTCTTGCAAGTCGGACACACGATGCGTCCACCAGATGACTTGCCTGGTTGGGGACTTCCCAAATTTCTTATTTTTCCCAACATCCTTCACCGAGTAACCCTGCGGCCCAGCACCAAACATCTTATCTTCCACAATGATTCATTCTTCCTGTTCTGTAGCCTTTTCAACCAGCTCGGTAACAGAATCATAGTTGTGGATCTTGCAACGGTTGTTGATGTCCACACGCAAGCCGCGCATGAACATCCGTACTAAAGACTCCTCACTCTCTGCCTCACATCCAGCATACTTCTTTAGCCAGTTAAATTCAGCTTCTACTCCCTCACGGTCATTGATCCTTGTTCCAGCTTAAGGAATGCACCTTCCAGCTTAAGGAATGCACCTTCCAGCTTAGCAAACTCCTCGGCCGGGAAGAACTTAGCTCGGAATTTCCTCCAGAACATGGACCAAGTGAACTGTCGGCCAGAATCTTGACCCATCACACCTTGCCACCAACTCTGGGCATCAGAGTCCAAGTAGTGGACTGCAATGTCCTTCTTATAAGCCTCTGGGCAACGGATGGAATCAAAGTTCCTCTCCAACCTTGTCAGCCACTGATCTGCTTCAATAGCACTCGATCTACCCGCAAAGAACTTTGTTCCAAGTTTCTGCATGTGGTTCATCACATGAAGGTAAGACGGGTCTTTCTGCACAGGCAACCCGACTCCCGCATGCACCACCGGTTCCACGTTAACCACAGACGGGGGCACATTCACACCAGGAGCAACTGTCGGCAATCTCTCCAAGACTTGTGCCAACAATCCCAACACTGCTTCCAATCCGAATGGGGCCCATGCAGTCCCAGCCGTAACACCAGTCGCCAGTACAGGTGCGGTATTAGTCGCAATACCAATTGTAGCACCAGTCTCAGTACCACCCGCGGTACCAGTTTCAACAGCAGTCGTGGTATCAGTCTCCACACCGGTTATGGTACTAGTACTAGCACCAGTAGCAGCCGCAGCCGCCTGACTCGCAGCATTCAACACATTAGCTGCGTTCAGAATTTCCTCAGTCATGGCCACATTCCCTGCCGACTCAGTTCTGGATATATCCACGTTCCCCTCAGGGTTCCCAGTCACATTTCGGTCTTCCTCTGCCATCTGCGATGACAAGAACATTTCCATTAGCTCATTTACTTGGTTAATATCTTTCAGTTACAGAATTTACTTACCGCAGAACAACCAGCAGATGGAAGGATGGATTTAACCCATTAACCCGTCTATCCTTAAGGCTATCCTAGAACCGACCATGCTCTGATACCAAGTTGAAACGCCCCAACCCAATTTTTCCTACCGCGGGTAGTGTCTGGACGACTTCTTCGATCAGACTTGGGTCATTTTAAATTTTTATTTCTTAGTATTGTTTTCCGTATTTCTGTGAGCATTTTTAAACCGAAATTAAACATAAACAAACTTAGATAGATAATCGAGGTTACAAGTACAATGACCAGTTTGCCATAAGCTACAAGTGCGCTATAAGCTATTACATTGTCTTGACCTTATCTACCCAAATCCACCGTCCGTCCCATCCTGCCTTAGTTCTGCGGTCCATCTTCCACACATTTTCCTGCATCCACGAAGGAGGCGTAAGCATGATAATGCTTAGTGAGAGCGGTTAATCCGTCCCACCGAGCCAAGAAACATAATCGTACAAAGCAATAATCCGACAGTCTAATTTGCGAATCCTACAGACCGTTCGGTCAACCATCACCAAAACCGGCCATGTTCGCGATCCAGACATATTACTGGACCGAATCACCGTGTCAAGGATGCATAATCAACCGATCAAACAAGCAGAGTATTTGAACTAACGAATAAGCAAGCAATACGAACATTTCCGAGTGTATCTAGACTAAGGAAAGAATGCTATTACGATCATAATCCTAACCCGGACACACACACTCACCTTAGCCTGTCAATCCTCGATCTTCCTGACACCCCTTGTCGCAGAATTCTTCCCACGGAACTGTCGCGTTCACGGCCTCACGATCGCGGTCCACACACACGTACGGTCAAAATAGCGGATTAACGGAAGTCACGACCCGATTTGCCTTTTTCCTTAAAGTAAATCGATGGTTTCTCTTTTAATGTTCTTCTTTGAGTTCTCTGAGTTTTTCGGTCACAAGATCTCGTCAAACGGTCGCGGAATCCGTTTTATGTGACATTATGAGTTTGTAGTCAAGCCCTTCGGATTGACCAATGCACCTGCGGCTTTTGTGAAGATGATGAACAATGTGTTCAGAGATTGCCTGGATGAATCCGTGATCATCTTCATAGATGATATCCTTGTCTACTCAAGGAATGAAGAAGAGCACAAGGCTCATTTAAGGATGGTCATGAAAAGACTGCGTGAGCAGAAGTTATTTGCTAAGCTCAGTAAGTGCAGCTTTTGGCAAAGGAAAATAGGTTTCTTGGGTCATGTGGTCAAGGACAAGGGAGTGTCCGTGGATCCTGAAAAGATCAAGGCAATTGTAGAATGGCATAAGCCAGGAAATGCATCAGAGATAAGGAGTTTTCTTGGGGTGGCTGGGTACTACCGCCGGTTTGTTAAAGGCTTTGTGAGTATGGCTCAGCCTATGACCAAGTTGACCGGGAAGGATGTTCAGTACATTTGGTCTGATGAATGCGAGAAGTGTTTCACTAGGCTTAAGGAGATGCTTACGAGTACTCCGGTGTTGGATTTGCCTACGGATGGCGAGCCTTATGTGGTTTACACAGACGCATCCAGAGTTGGGCTTGGGCGTGTTCTGATGCAGCAGGGTAAGGTGATTGCCTATGCTTCAAGACAGTTGAGAAAGCACGAAGGGAACTATCCGACTCATGATCTAGAAATGGCCGCAGTAGTGTTTGCGCTTAAGATCTGGCGGTCATATCTTTATGGTGCTAAGGTCCAAGTCTTCATGGACCATAAGAGTCTGAAGTATATCTTCACTCAACCGGAGTTAAACCTAAGACAGAGGAGATGGATGGAAACGGTAGCGGATTTTGATCCGAGTATTAAGTACCATCCGGGAAAGGCTAACCAGGTTGTGGATGCATTGAGCCGTAAGAGGGTAGCAGTGGATTCAGAAAGGGATATGGAAGGATTGGTCCATATGCTAGGCACGCTAAGGTTTTGTGCATTGTCTGATGACCTTGAGCTATTGGGACTTAAGGCAGTGGAACAAGAAGACTTGCTCAACCGGGTACGGATTGGTCAGAGAGCAGATGAATCTCTGCCTGAGGCAGTACAAAACGAGAAGACAGAGTATCAGATGGCAGATGATGGTACAATGCTGGTGAACGGCCGAGTGTGTGTACCGGAGAATCAAGTACTGCGTGATGAGATTTTGGATGAAGCGCATCACTCTAAGTTCTCGATCCATCCTTGTGCGACCAAGATGTATCGCGATTTGAAAAGGTACTACCACTGGGTCGGAATGAAGAGAGATGTGGCCAAGTGGGTGGCTAAGTGTCCTACCTGTCAGATGGTTAATGCCGAGGATCAAGTTCCAAGCGGATTGTTGCAAAGCTTACCCATTCTAGAGTGGAAGTGGGACATGATCATGATGGAGTTCGTGACTAGACTACCGGCTTGTAATGGCAAGGATGTGATATGGATGGTTGTGAACAGACTAACCAAGTCAGCACATTTCCTTCCAACCAACAAGGCTGATAATGTTGCATTGTTGGCTAAGTTGTATGTAGAGCAGATCGTAAGATTGCATGGGGTACTGTTTAGCATTGTGTCTGACCGCGATGCTAAGTTCAAGTCGGCATTCTGGAGAGCAATTCAGAAGTGTATGGGGACAAAGGTCCATATGAACACGGCTTATCACCCCAGACCGATGGACAGTCTGAGAGGACGATCATAACACTAGAGGATTTGTTGAGAGCTTGTGTTCTGGATTGGGGCGGTGATTGGGATCAATACTTGCATCTGGCTGAATTCTCATACAACAATAGCAACCAAGCTAGTATTGGAATGTCACCTTATGAAGCGTTGTATGGTTGGCCATGTAGAACACCCTTATCCTAGACCCAAGTTGGGGAGCGCAGCATCTTTGGCCGATATTTTGTTGAGGAAACAATTAAGATAATCAGGATTCTGAAGCTTAAGATGAAAGAAGTTCAGGATAGACAGAAGAGTTATGCGGACAAACACAGAAAGGAGCTAAAGTTTTCGGCATGAGATATGGTTTATCTCAAGACCATAAGATACAAGGGTAAGGATCAGGCTTCCAAGAATGCAAAGCTTAGTCCAAGGTACATGGGACCGTATGAGATCCTAGAGAGGATCGGGAAGGTAGCATACCAACTGGATTTGCCTTCATCTATGGATGCGTTTCATAACGTCTTCCATGTATCTCAGCTTAGGAAATGCATTTCTCATCGGCATAAGGTGGTAACTGAACCACCAGTGGACCTCAAACTGAATCTGACCGTAGAAGGAAGGCCAATCCGAGTTATTGGGAAAAAGACTAATATGCTCCAGGTCGTATGAGAGAGTGATGGAGAAGAAGAAGTTACTTGTGAACCGAAGGAGAGGATGAAGGTTGAATTCCCTAGGTGGTTCGAGAAACTTGAAAGGAATCCGGGAAAGGAGAAGAAGACTTGAGGAAAATTCTAAGCCCAGAGGGGGAGTGTTGTAACACCCGTGATCGGCATTCTAGGCTGGGTCGGTCAAGGGTGGAAGTCAAGATGAGCAGTTTGAGGTTGAAACCTAGCTCAAACCAGCTGAATCGAGCTGTTTAGCTCAGTCCGCGATTTTCGGCCAAACTGATGATTATTTAGACAGAGCAAATTCTGTGCAACGGCTGGTCAGGTCAAGATCTGATTGATCGGGAGTCGGATGAGTCGGTGGACTGGTCCATACAGCCTGACTCGCGGACGGATGAGCTTAGTGTTGACTGAACCGGTTTTGGTCGAGCAAGGCCGCGTGTTCAAACTTTGGGCGAGAACGGTTACCCAGCTCGCGTATGTAAAAGTCGCGCAAGGTCAATGTCCGAGCGAGGGTAAGTTGATGACGCGCACGGGACGGTTTCTGGACGGTTTCTACGACCGAAAACTACCCAAACCGTCATATAAAAAGGATTCCGCGACCATTTGACGAGTTTTCGTGACCGAAAAACTCAGAGAAACTCAAAGAAGAACATTGAAAGATAATCATTCGAATTACTTGGGAGGAAAAGGGAAATCGGGTCGTGACTTTCGTTAATCTGCTATTTGCGACCGTACGTGTGTGGACCGCGATCGTGTTGCCGTGAACTTGACAGTTTCGTGGGAAAAATTCCGCGACAAGAGGTGTCAGAAGAATCGAGAACCGACAGGCTAAGGTGAGTGTGTGTTCCCCGGTTAAGATTATGATCGTAATTGCATTCTTCCCTTAGTCTAGATACACTCGGAATTGTTCTTATTGCTTGCTTATCCGGTAGTTCAATACTCTGCTTGTTTGACCGGTTGATCATTCATCTTTAACGCGGTAGTTCAGATCAGAAACATGCTTAGGTCGTGATGATCAAGCAGATGGGTTGGATCGTGAATATGGCCAGTTAAGGTGATGATTGGCCGATCAAGTGTCTGTAGGATTCACATATTAGACTGTTGGATTTATTGCTTTGTACGATTATATTGCTTGGCTCAGTAGGACGGATTAACCGCTCTCACTAAGCATTATCATGCTTACGCCTCCTTTGTGGATGCAGGAAAAGGTGTGGACGATGGACCGCAGAACTAAGGCAGGATGGATCAGATGGTGGATTTGGGTAGATATGGTTAAGGCAATGTAATAGCTTATAGTGAACTTGTAGCTTATGGTAAACTGATCATTGTACTTGTAACCTCGATTATTTATCTTAATTCGATTTATGCTTAATGCTGGTCTAAGAATGCTCAAAGGAATGTGAAAAAAATATTAAGTAATAAAAATTTAAAAATGACCCAAGTCTGGTCGAGGAAGTCGCCCAGACACTACCCGTTATAGGAAAAATTAGGTCGGGGTGTTTCAATTATCCTTGATCGGAAGCGATCTAAGGCAGAATGGCCAGTTTGGCCGTGGGTGGTGCTTGTCCCGATGCACAGTGACAAAACGTACCAAGGATGGAACCGACCAGTAATTGGTCTCTGTCGCATGGCCGGAAAGTGCCGTGGTCGAACAGGTATGACTTGTGAACCATTGTGTCCATTGGGCGAATTGCACCCTTTGGGTCAATAGCCTTCACGGTCAGTAGCAATCGGACATGACGAACAGGTGCGAGTGTGTAAACGTAACATGAACATGTTTAGTCATGTTCATGGCTGGTAAAACCTCTTCTGTCGGAAAACATCTTCCGGTTGTGTAACCGCAGTAGTGCCGCGGTCGGCGGAAAAGCTGATACGTGCCAAGGAGGGCCGCAGTCATTGGTCGTTGGTTCCTACGGATAAACGGTTTGTCCGTTTATCCCTAAGGCTACCTACTATTTACTTAGTCAGTGGGGCGGTTGGTTGAATGACTAAATACGACTGTGGAATGTCTTATGACAAATTAGGATATGCATCGGCTATACTAAGGGGGTAAAAGGTTCTAGGGGAGCATATGCATAGTTCGGTTACAAGATTAGACCGAATACTGATATGCTTATCTCTTTTCAGGACATGAGGTTGGTCCTGATGCGGACCAAGGCTAGGTGCACGGTCCGACGCCCCCCCCCCCTGACGATGTGTGGTGTGTGTTAGGAATTCTAGATAAAATAGGATCGGTCCATGTAAAGCCTACGGATAAACTTTAGCATGTTGTATTGAATCCTTATGATATCAATAAAGAGTTCTCCTTATGTTTATCTCCTTTAGCTCCGCATAAATGGTAGATAGGAGAACCTCGTGGAATAGTTTTGTTAGGATGTTGGTTAGGATCTTAGTCTCTCGGACAGTAAGAAATGGGATGACTGTCTCGGTCGTAGAACCCGGGTCGGGGTGTTTCAAGTTGGTATCATAGAATGTTTGATTCTATGACAGTGAGGTTATGGAAGAACACACACACACGCGTCAGGCGCCGAAGGACTTGTGTTAGATTTTTCCTGTGACCCTTGGTTCAATAGGTTATTAGAGGATTCTAATATACGGTGAACTTGTAGGGTGGGAAAACCAAAACCTCTAAGAGGAGGTAAGACTAAGGAAACAGTGTTGGAAACTACTCCGACAGGAGTAGAAACATCCAACCAAGTGGTTGCTGACCCGACTAGACCTGTGGTCAGGAATGGGGAACCGTTTCGGTACTTCCTCCCCCCCCCCCAACCACTCAGACCCGGACGGAGTGAATGGGACCGAGCATGTGGAAGATGAGGAAATGGCCGAGTCATCTAACATAGACCAGGGTCATGTTGGGGTTGACACCGGGGCTGGGGGTGTAAACCATCCTACACTCCCTTCTACGGAAGAGATGTGGGAATCCCTGAAAATGGTCTTGACTAAGATGACCACATTGACTCAGACCCTCACACTGGCTGAGAATCCTACCTTGTGACTGTCCGTGGGAAAGGAGAGTACCGGAGTCCTGAAAAGGGCGCAGTGAGTCAAGGACAAGGGTGTGGTTGAGATAAACCCACCTCGTATGATCCGTAGGTAGAATATTTGAGCCTACTGAATCACATTTCCCGGTTGGGAACTAAACACTTCAAAGGGAGCATAGATCCCATTGAAGCAGATGAGTGGAGGAGCCGTCTTGTATGGAACTTCTGCTCGACTCGATGTCCGGAGGACTACAGCAAAGACATAGCAGTCCATTTCCTTGAAGGGGATACCCATAACTGGTGGCTTATGGTGGATAAGCGCACTGGGGGAAACCTAACGTCTTTTGCGGAATTTGAGATGGAATTCAACCGCAAGTACTTTCCGACTGAGGCATGGGACAGGTTGACAAAAAAATTCTCGAAACTCACCCAAGGCCAGAGAACGGTACAGGAATATGAGGAAGAATTTAACCGTCTACGTAAATACGAAGGACAGGAGTTAAAGGAGGAGTCTACCCAGGTCCAGCGGTTCTTCCGTGGACTCAAGGTAGAACTTTGGGTCCACTGTTCAGTTCAGAAGTTGCTTCCATATTTGAACTAGTGGAGAGGGCTGCTTTGCTAGAGGTCATCCTGGCCGAGGAGAGCCGGGTTAGGCCCAAGCAAAGAGCAGCCAATGGAATAAGTCTGCTGGCCACAAAAGAAAGTGGGACCAGGAGAAGGATGGCCCAAGGCCATCCGATTGCCCCAATTACGGCAGAAAGTATAGTGGAAAGTGCCTGAAGGCAATGAGTGTGTGTGCCAAGTGCGGCAGGATGGACCATAGTGTCTAGAACTGCCCTAGGCTGAAAGAAGGGATGACTAGTGAATCGGGTAAGACGTGCTACCACTTCGGTAAGACCGGGCATTTCGCAAGGGAATGTCCCAGGTAACAAGTGGGTAGACAGGGAAATCCGGGAAGTAATCCTGGGCACTTCCTTCGGTTCAAGCCGGAAGGCCAGCCGGTGTGCCACGGGTTTACGAGCTTTCTAAGGATATTGGGGAAGCCAGTACCTTCAACGCAATCACTGGTACGTTATGACCAGAGCCTAGTCTTGAAGATTTTATGCATTTCATTAGAATAATAAAAAGGGGTAGAAATCCTTAGCATTCTGGGAATGTGTAGGGACCCTAAGTGTAGATGGTGTCGAACAACACACCTTGTTTGATTTCGGAGCTACACACAGTTTTGTGAGTCCAGAATTGGTATTAAGGGGAAAGATCAGGACGAAGGCCACCATGGAAGGCAACATAGTAAATGTAGCCAGTGGTCAATTCATGCTTCCTCTGGTACTGATAAGTAAAGTCCCTGTCCTTGCTCAAGGAACTGAAATGCCTGTTGACCTAATAGTCATCGAGCTCAACAATCACGAGGTGATCTTGGGGATGGACTGGTTAGGAAGAAACAAGGCGACTCTTGACTACCACCGGGGACGTGTGCAGTTTGAAAGGGATGGAGGGACGTTAAAATTCCAAGGAGTCCAACCGACCTCGGGTAACTTGTTGATTTCAGCCATTCAAGTAGAGAGGATGTTGATGAAGACGTGTGAGGCATACTTGGCAACCATCAACATCCCGGAAGTGGGAAAAGGAGCTGAGATGGATACCATACCGGTTTTCAGGGAGTTTGGGGATGTGTTCCAGTCCTTGACCGGCTTATCACCTGATAGGGCGGATCCATTCACCATCGAACTGGAACTAGGTACGACACCACTCTCTAAGACACCTTATAGAATGGATCCGGCCAAAATGGTCGAGCTTAAGAAGAAGTTAGTGGAACTGCTTGAGAATGGCTTTTTTATGGCCGAGTAGTTCCCCCTGGGGAGTGCCGGTCTTATTTGTCAAAAAAAAAGGATGGGAGCTTCCGGTTGTGCATAGACTACCGAGGTATAAACTGGGTTACTGTGAAAAACACGTACCCATTACCTCGGATAGATGAACTGTTGGATCAATTCAAGGGTGCGGCCTGGTTCTCTAAAATAGATATAGCATCCGGATACAATCAAATTCTTATCGCCTCCGAGGATATCAGGAAGACCTCGTTCAGGACCAGGTACGACCATTATGAGTTTATTGTCATGCCATTTGGCCTTACCAATGCTCATGCGGCCTTCATGAAAATGATGAATGAAGTTTTCCAAAATTTTCTCGACGAGTCAGAGATCATCTTTATTGATGACATACTCGTCTATTCAAAGACGGGAGCCAATCATCAGAAACATCTGAGAGTGGTACTGGAAAGATTAAGAGAGCAAAAGCTCTATGCCAAGCTGAGTAAATGCAGCATTTGGCATAGGACCATCGGGTTTATTGGACATATAGTCTCGGAACACGGTCTGTCCGTAGATACGAAAGGTTAAGGCCATTAAAGAATGGCCCAGACCGAAAAGTGCCACGAAAGTGAGGAGCTTCCTAGGGCTGGCTAGATACTACAAGAAATTTGTTAATGGTTTTGCAAGTATGGCAAAGGCCATGACTGTTCTAATCGTAAATGGAGTCAAATTTGTATGGTCAGAGGCATGCAATAAGAATTTTACGAAACTCAAACACATGCTGACCAGTGCACCGGTCTTCGCCCTTCCAGAGGCCAATGAACCATATACGGTGTACACAGATGCTTTCATCACAGGCTTGGGTGTGTCTTAATGCAGAAGGGGCGAGTAATTGCCTATGCATAAAAACAACTCCAAAAACACGAGAGAAACTATCCCACACATGACTTGGAGATGGTGGCAGTTTTGTTCGCTCTAAAGATCTGGCGATCCTATCTCTACGGGGAAAATGTACAAATCTTTACCGACCATAAAAGTTTGAAATGTTTGTTCACGCAGCCCAAACTCAATCTGAGGCAGAGGAGATGGATGGAGTTGGTGGCTGACTATGATCTAGATATAGACTATCATCTAGGGAAAGCCAACTCTGTGGCCGATGCCTTAAGAAGGAGGAGAACGGAAGTGGAAGTCAGGAAAGATGTGCAAGTTCTGGTCAACATGATTGGAACTCTCCATCTGAATGCCTTGTCCACTGATGTCGAACCTCTAGGTCTAGGAACGGCTGACCAGGCCGATTTACTCACACAAATTATGATTGCTCAAGAGAAAGACAAGAATCTTAAGAAGGTGTTGAGCAATGACAAGACCGAGTACCAAACTTCTAACAATGGGACTGTAGTGGTCCATGGAAAAGTTTGTGTACCGGATGATAAGCTATTGAAACAAGAGATACTTAAGGAAGCACACCAATCCAAATTCTCCATACATCCCGGACTCAACAAGATGTACCGTGATCTGAAACGGTATTATCATTATGTTGGTATGAAACGGGATGTAGCCAAGTGGGTCTCGTGTTGTCCAATATGTCAACTGGTCAAGGCAAAACACCGAGTGTCGAGTGGCCTGCTACAAAGCCTACCTATCTCGGGATAGAAGTGGGACCACATCACAGTGGACTTTGTGACCGGGTTACCCACAACCAAAACCAAAAAGGATACAGTATGGGTTGTTGTAGACAGACTCACTTATTCCGCTCATTTCATGGCCATCAAGAAAACTGATGGGGTCGAGAAGTTCGCCGGAAAATACATCAATGAAATCGTGAGACTTCATGGTGTACCGGCTAGTATCGTCTTGGATAGAGATGGCTGTTTCACTTCAAACTTCTGGCAAACGGTCCAGAAAGCTTTTGGAACAAAGGTTTAGATGAGTACCGCCTTTCACCCACAGACTGACGGTCAGTCAGAGAGGACCATACACACCTTGGAGGACATGTTGAAAGCATGCATCCTAGAGTGGGTAAGCTCTTGGGAAAGGTACATACCTCTGGCTGAGTTTGATTATAAAATAGCTTTCAGTCAAGTATAGACATGTCCTCTTATGAGGCACTGTATGGGAGGCATAATTGGTCCGACCATTGTGGATGAGACTACCGAGAACATTAAGTTCCTCAAAAAGAAAATGAAAGAGGCACAAGATCGGCAGAAAGTCTATGCGGATAGAAAGAGGAAAGACGACGAGTTCCAGGAAGGGGACTGGGTCTACCTAAAGATGATCACCTTCAAGGGCCGGGCTAGAGTATTGAAACGGGGCAAGTTGGACCCTAGATACCTAGGACCATTTAAGGTCCTGAAGAAAATCGGAGGGGTAGCCTACAAGTTAGACCTACCGGTAAAAATGGAAGCATTTCAGGATGTGTTCCATGTACACAAACTCCACAAATCCTTGTCTGGCCGAGATGTGCTCGAACCTGAGTTGCCATCGGATCTGAAACCAAACTTGACCTTGGAAACGAGGCCAGTAAGGATTGAGGACAGGATGGAGAAAGCAACTAGGAATAAAATTGTTCCCATTGTAAGAATAGTGTGGACTTTCAATGGCAAGGAAGATCCAACTTGGGAAACCGAGGATAAGATGAAGGCTGAGTATCCGGAATGGTTTGAAATGGCCATGCGGGAATACCAGTCGGATTCGGGGACGAATCCCTCATTAGTGGGGGAGACCTGTAACACCCCCAACTCCTACTAAGACCCGGAGCATGGACCATAAGACCATCGGTGAAGGAATGGGTCGAGTAATATCGAATGGTAGGGTTATGGTCTGTGTATATGCTGGCCGGCAGTGTTGGTTTAAGTGAGGATTGCCTCACATCATAAGAGAAACAACAATCAACTTGTGATTGTGTCCATAATTAACTAAATATGAACTCACTTCAATAAGAAAAGATTGCACTAGAGTGAGCCTTAAATCCAGTTTAACATCACAACAATTAGAGAGTTTGTGTGCTTAGAGAAAAAGGATTAGCTCACTTAAGCTAGTGTCTAACATAAATAAGAAAGAGTTTAAGTGATTGTTTAAGTAAGATTGACAAGAAATGGTCTGCCTTAAGGCAGACCCAAACTGTTTAACTTGAACTCTCTACATTGCTAACATTAAGTTAAACAAGAGTAAAGTAGATTAAGCTAAACAAAATTTGATATCAAGACTTGTCTCTTCTCATTTCTGTGTGTGTATTTTACAATGAGGTTACAAGCCTTTAAATAGGCAAAGGGGAGCTAGATTAAGACATAAAACATCCCTTTAATCCTAACCATTCATTTTATGCTTCAATCCTAGCCCTTGAATTCAAATAGCTTGTGTGGTCCACTTTGTGGTCCACACCACTTTTGTCTTCTAGTGAAATTGGCTCTAAGATTCAAATTCAAACTCCTTTTTCTTCTAGAAGGTATTTCATGCCACAAACTCCTTTGGGCTTCTTAATGGGCCACACCATTCTTCAACAATCTCATTGGGCCCTTAATGGGCTTGTACGGAAGGCCCATTAAGGAATTGTACGGATGGCCCAACAAGCTTCACCTCCGCCTTGATTTCTTCTTGCACCGGCGGGTAAGTCCTGGTCGCCAGCTTCAACCGCTGGCTCCTATGGTGGTTCATACTTGACCACCACTCTTCTTGTTGTTTCACATAACCTTGCCTTGTTGCACAAGCTTCAATTGCTTGCAACACACTTCATGACTCCACAGCCTTCATTGCTTCTTCTTCACATGTTTGATCATCCTCTTGATGTCTTCATCATGTGTTTAGCTTCTTCTAGGCTGAGTTTATGCTTGACACCTCTCTTCTTTTGCATTTGATGTGGAGATGCTTGGCCTTTACTTTCTTCGTTTGGCCTTCTCATCTCCTCACTCTAATAGGCAGGACATAGGCCTTGGCCGAGCTGGGAAAGGGTTAAGGATGGGAAAAGATAACTGGAAGGAGCTCCCCGTCCAGCTCGGACTGTGACACTCCAGCTAGGCCAGCTCCGGCAGCTGAAGAACCAGCTCGGTCAGCTGGAGAGAGTGACTTTTAGCTGGTACCAGCTGGTGTCCGATTGAGCTAGCTGGGCCAACTAGTGTAGCGGTTGGTGAGCTGGTGGACTGTGGTGGCGGTTATGGTCCCATGCACGCAGGGGCATGATGAAGGGATGTATATGGTCAAAGGGGTACCTTTGAACCATTGCACCCATTCGTGAACCAAGGCAATGGTTCGTTGGAGGCTTTCCAAGGGGCAGGCCCACGCCTATAAATACCCCACTCCCCCCCCCCACGCCATCAAACTATCAGTTCCTACACAAGGAAAAACCGTGACAAAAAAAAATAGAGAGAATAAAACCGATCTTGATCGGAAAAGAGAGAAAGAGAGACACTCCGGCCACGAATAAGTTCAGTATGGAAGAATTTTCAGCCACGGATTAGGAGAAGGACCCTGTCGCCCCTGATCATGTCTCAAAGGTATGTCTTGACTTTTCTCTTGTCTAACAGTGGTCTTGGTTCGCCGGTGATTATCGTAGCGATCCCAGCATCTGAGTGATTAGGCCGAGTCTCGCTACACTTTGTCTTGTTCTCCTTCTGTCCCTTTCTCGTACGGTTGATCCATGAGTCTAGGGTATCGGCACAGACTCACGTGAAGGTTTATTCTGGGTTTGGCGATCGGTTCATATCAAGCCATAGAGTGCGAGTGAACGGTTGCGAGAGTCGGGTCGCGCAATGGTGCTCAGATCAAGAACAAGGACTGATTTGGGAAGAATCCTTAAAGGATCCCTTGGCCGCACATGTCACGTCTGGGGGCCATGAACAGTCGCAACGGATCTGCTGGTTTCCTATGGGATTAACCTTGATCAAAAACGATGTAAGGCAGAATGGCAAGTTGGGTTGTGGATGGTGCTTGCCCGATGCATGGAGACATACGTACCATGGATGGAACCGACCAGAGTTTGGTGTCTATCGCATGGCCGGCAAAGTCCTGTGGTCGAACAGGCACGACTTGTGAACCATTGCGTCCGTTCGCCGAATTACACCCTTTGGGTCAATAGCCTTCATGATCGGTACTAATCGGACATGAAGAACCGGTGCGAGTCATCATGGCCGGTAAAACCTCTTCGGTCGGAAACCATGTTCCGGTTGAGTAGCCGAAGCAGTGCCGCGGTCGGCCGAAAGGCAGATATATGCCAAGGAGTGCCACGGTTATTGGCCGTTGGTTCCTCCGGATAAACGGTTCATCCGTTTATCCCTAAGACTACCTAGTTGTTACTTAATCAGTGGGGCAGTTGGTTGAATAACTAAGTACGACTGAGGAAAGTCTTAGGATAAGTTAAGATAGTCTTCAGCTATACTAACGGGGTAAAGGGTTATGGGGAGCATATGAAAATCCTGGTTTGTACGTGATTGATCCTTGCCCCCCCCCCCCCATTGTCGATCTTCAATATCCTTAAGTTGTTGCCGTCGAACGATCCACGGGCCGGTCGATCGGTCTTCCATCGACCGGTCGTTCTTTGCACTAGCACTCGATCCTCATAATTCTCATAAGACTTCTCAGTGGAAGCGATCGATCGATTATGCCTAGGATCGTCGATCTTGTTTCGAATGTTCGATCTTCATACTCTCCACTCGATTTTCATATTTCTTGTAAAAACTTCGGTAGGTGATATCGATCGATCCAATCATGATCGATTGATCTGGTTCCAGAAACAGCCATTTTAAACTCTTTTGAATATGATACTTGTTCCTTACACGTCAGACTCCTCTCGATCGTGTTCCAACCTGTAAAAGTTTTAAAAGGTGTAGAAAAGAAACGAAAACACTTGAATTGCTCGGTTATAATGCGTCAAAACGTAATACATCAAATATTATCCTCTCTACGTCCTTCATCGTCATATTCTATCAAATCCTCGGGAGCTACTCTTGCGCAATTCAATCGCAAAACTCTCTTGAATTCACTGAGTGACGAGCTGCAGTGGTTTGCCTGCAAATGTGAACCACATCTCATGTTCTATTTGCGTGATAAGTTAGCACGACAAGAATCTGTGAACTAACTTTCCTGAATTACAATACCTACCCACTGAAAGTTGTAGCAGCCAGCCAAATTGAGAAGAGAAAAGAGTGTCCAACTCGTCGGTGCCATTCAATGCATCAATAACTTCACCAATTACATGAGATTTTGAGTACATGTTTAGGTGGGAACCTAGTGGATATAATTTGGCGGCGAACAGCCTCCGGGAAAGAGAATGACCCAAACCATTGGGACCCGCATTAGTCGAATTTTAAATTTCTTCATTGTGTCCTATTCGAAAACAACCAACAGTATTGGAATCTAAATTTCAAAACCGCTTCTCCATAAGTCATCGTTGACCCTTAATAGTGAACCGTTCATACTTCCCAGAAAACCATCAATTAACTTCCATGGCTGTTTCACTATTACCAATTTCAAATTCTATCAAACTACTCATCCACCTTGCGGTTTCACTATTCGCAATCAATGTCCGAAATAAAGCTTACCCGGAGGTCGTGGTGGTGTATGGGGACTGGGCGAGAGCAGTGTTGCTTCGCAACACTCTTTTTTACGGCGGGGGAGGTATCCCCCCCTTTCCTTTTTCCATCACTTATCATTGGTCGTAGATGGGTAACAAAATTATTAGATTCTTTGAATCGGAGGTGGAAATGGGTTTCGATAGTTTGTTCACCTCCATTCACAGGCATGCAACACTGCATATCATCGCCACCAATGATTGAAATTGTTGGGATATGTGGTGGATGGTAACTAAATGTATTTTTGGTGAGGATAGTTAATTTAAATTTAATATGATTTCACTAATAAGTTTGTAAAAAAATATTGACAATGTCGATTAGCACAAAAAAAACCGACAATAGCGGAAAAAAATTGATTTTCTTACTAAATGGCATATCTGTGAATACATAGTTTGGCAAGTGGCGTGAAAGTCTCCAAAACAGTCAATAATACCCATTTCCAAACCTGCCAAATGAAACTACCATTCTTCCAAGTTTCTCGTATAAATACCTTATGTAAAAAAGCCATTGAGATTTCTTGTTTGATGAGAAACCTGAAACAAAAAAAATTTGGTTAGTCCCTTGAAACCCAAACAACTAAGTCAAAATTTGTATGAACATATTTCAGGTAACCAGAGCATGTGAGATTGTGTATGTGAAATCTCATATCTAGAAGAGAGAAGCAGACTCATTAATTTTCAAGCCCGGCCAAAAACATTTCTTTATGTCGCTTGCGCTTTAGCAGTGAGAGAAGCTCGTTCTTTCTTTGCTCAGACGGAGTTTAAGAAAAGGTTTGTCTATCACGCTATCACTTAAGAGAGAAAGTTGATGAAAAAAACATTTTGTATAGGGGTACATTTAACAGACCCTTCCACATTTTAACGATATTCGGAATGGCAAAGAGGGTTATGACGTATGACTTTGGATCAAAGTATGGCTAATCGACTTTCAAAAAAATCTTTCAACTACCTATCTTCTTCTTCACATTTATTTGATTCACCATTAGATTCTAAGGAGAACAACACCACTGATTTAATTGTTAGTTCTATTGGAACATTTCAAGAGTTTTGCTGAGAGATACTATTCGTATAAGAAAAACATTTGTGGGAACAAACACTTGAATGAAACACTTTGTGAGGAGGCTTTTTCTACTAATGTATTTGCTAAGTTTTATAGGAAAACATGTCTCAAGATGATGATAAGAGTGGTGAGAAGGAGAATGATCCTAATACAGCTCTTTCAAGCTTGCAAATGAATGTTTTGATGGAAGAGATGACCCAGCGATTCAGAGAGAAATTGGAGGCAATTCATACTCGTTTAGATAAATTCCAGGAAGACCAACAAAGACGGCATCAAGGAGTCACACCTAGACCCGCAAGGGCCAGAGAGGAAGGGTACTATAGCAGGGAATAACATTCATCAGGAGATTGTGAAAGGAGGCCTAGGAGAGTTACGGAAAACAGTGGAAGAACCGATGACAATCTAGAAGGTCTCAAGCTAAAAATCACAGCCTTTTGTGGAAAGAATGATCTGAATGCTTACTTTGAACGGGAGAAGAATATGAATTGGTCTTTAACTGCCAAAGGAATTTTGAACTCAGAAAGGTTATATTAGGTGCCACCAAATTTTGTGCATATGCTATTAATTGATGGGATCAACTTGTAACAAAGAGGAGGCGCACAATTGAAAGGTCCATTTCTACATGGGATGAGATGAAAAATCTTATAAAAAGATGTTTGTTTCTTAGCCACTATCAAAGCGAGCTACACCAAAAACTTTGAAGACTAGTTCAAAGGAGTAGAAGCGTAAAGGAATACTATCAAGAAATATAAAATCTCATGATCAAAGCTTATATAGATGAGGATCCAGAGGCAGCAATGGATATATTCTTTGGTTGTTTAGCTTGTGATGATCAAGAATTTTTAGAGATGCATGAATATATAACATCCCGATTTTTGTTATATATGGAAACTTATGTGGAGAGGTTAAAAGAATTGATATGACTACCTATGTCACCAAAAGCACTTACTCTTTCGGTTGCACATCCAGAGAGAACTCCAGGGTTAAGTGTGCTTGAGCTGGAGTAGTCAAAAGATGGGTGACCTACCGAGAAGTCATTCGTGGTACCGTGTGAGTGAGGCCAAAACACGGGAAACGGTCATGTGGTGATTTCAGGGTCAATATATCATGACTTTCAAACCTCCCGGTAAATGTTTCGACCGTCGGACAGGGGTGTACTGGCCCATGGGCCTAGTGAGAGGATATGGGAACCCAGTAGTAGGGGTGGTTGGGGAGTTATAAGTGGTATCAGAGCCGGTTAGTCGTCCCAGTACTGACCTAGGAGGCGTCTTAAGGACTGTCCTTGGTGTGCACTGAGGATGTTGCACTCTGTGAGTGAGGGTGAATTGTAACATTTTAATTTCTGGTATATATGGAAACTTATGTGGAGAGGTTAAAAGACTTGATTTGGCTACCTATGTTACCAAAGTGCACTTACCTTTTCGGTTGCACATCCAGAGAGAACTCTAGGGTTAAGCGTGCTTGAGCTGGAGTAATCAAAGGATGGGTGACCTACCGGGAAGTCTTTCGCGGTACCGTTTGAGTTAGACCAAAACATGGGAGACGGTCACGTGGTGATTGCAGGGTCATTATATCATGACTTTCGAACCTCCCAGTTAACGTTCCGACCGTTGGACAGGGGTGGACCAGTCTATGGACCTAGTGAGAGGACATGAGGATCCACTGGTAGAAGCGGTTGGGGTGTTATAGAATATGAGAATATTGAGGAGATGTTGCATAAGGCAATCTCAGTAGAATAACAAGTTAAGAGGAGGAGATTTTCAGAGCCATCATATGCATCTAACTCTAACTAAGTTATCACAAGGAGGAGCAAATTTTTAAGCCAAAGTTTGGTTCTAAGAAAAGAGTAGATAACAAAGTTCAACCCTACAATCAAGATTCTAAAGGAAGAGGGGAAATCTCCAGAAGGAACCGAGATTTTCAATGTTTTAAATGTCATGTCAAAGGACATTATGAAAATGAATGCATCAACAACCAAGCCATTCTATTAGACAGTGGAGAGTTTATCATTGATAAAGAAGAAGGGATTGACTCAGATTCTGTGTCTTCAGCTGAATAACGAGAAGAGCTAAAAATAAAAGGAGACTTATTTGTGACTATGAGAACCCTGAGAGTGCAAGCTAAGACAGACGAGAATGAACATAGAGAGAATCTCTTCTATACATGGTGTTATGTTCTTGACAAAATATGTAGCATTATCATAGATGGAGGAAATTGTACCAATGTAACTAGCCATACCATGGTTAACAAGCTCAGCCTAAAGACTACAAGACATCTAAGACCATATCAACTTCAATGGTTGAACAACATTGGAGAACTAAAGGTGTTAAGGCAAGTTAAGGTACCTATGTCAATTGGTTCATGTAAAGATGAAATTATTTGTGATGACAATTAGTTCATAGATATGCCTATGGAAGATGGACACATTCTTTTGGGGGAGACCGTGGTGATTTGATTGCACGATTACTCATGACGGCTACAGGAACAAACACACTTTCCATTATAAGAGCAAGAAGATCATATCGGTACCAATTACACCAAACGAAGTCTATCTAGACCAAAAACATTTGAGTAAGAAAGAGGAGCCAAAGGATTTGAGTAACGCGAACACTATTTCATCAAATAAGGATAAGGGTAAGATACAAACCAAGATAACGGTTAATGAAGGTAAAACCCCAAGGAAATCTAATTTCTTTGTAATAGAAAAAGAAGTTAAGAGAGTTCTTTACTCTAAACAACCAATGTCTTTACTTATTTAAAAGAAAACTCTTTTGAGCTTAACTGATCTTGAGGGGGTCTTGTCAAGCAAAATGATTTCTCTTTTACAGAATTATGAGGATGTTTTTCCAGAGAAGAATCCAAATGGGTTTCCACCTATCTGTGGCACCAGATATAATTTTTGTCAGGAGCCTCACTTCCTAACTAATTTGTTTACAGAACCAATCCGGTGGAGACTAAGAAACTTTAGAGACAAGTTAATGATCTTATGAGCAAGGGATATATTCGGGAGAGTATGTAGCCCATGTGCAGTACCAGCCTTGCTAGTGCCAAAGAAAGATAGGAGTGGGAGAATGTGTGTTGATTTCCGAGCCATCAACAACATCACGGTAAATTATCGCCACCCTAGTGTCTTTTCGATTAACTAATGATCTAAGTACATCCTTGCGGTTAATGAATCATGTTCTTTAATCTTTTATAGGATTCTTTGTTGTGGTACACTTTGATGACATCAAAGTATCACAGTGTGTTGGTGTGTTGGTGTGTTGATGACAACAAAACCTTGGAGGATCATAGTGTGCTTAGTGATATGAGGCGATTTTACTTCATTCTAACCTTTGTTTTCTAGGCTTTATCGAGTCTTTTTACTCCTTATCGAGTCATTTCAGGTAACTAAGGAACTATAAATGAAGATTTGAGGAACTGGAGCCTATGGGGTAAAAAGGAGTCAGAATGAAGGAAAAGAGCACTTTGGAGCACCTGCTCCGTTTGGAAGCACCCGCTCCGTCCGCCGAAACAAATATGAAAACTCCATTTACCAAATTTTAGGACGCGACCTAAAAGAGAAAAAGGGGAAGCCGTCACCAGAATACATCTATCTTCTTTTCTATCTTTTTCATTAAACACTTGGAGAAAGCTTTGAGACTTATACACTTTTCCATAGAGTTTTTAGAGTTTTTGCTTGTTGGATTTGGGAGAAGAATCTCTCCAACACTTGAGGAGAATTTTGAACCCGTTTGTTTATTTTCTATTCCATTCATGGATTTCTCTTCATCTATTGTTGTGTTTGAATTTCCCATGTCTGAGTAGATCCTCTAGTTAGATCAAGGATTTTAATGGTATTCATGAGTTGATAGATTGAACACAAAAGAGGATTTGAATTGTTTGTCTCACCATTTGTTAGTCTTAATGCTTGAATTGAACTGATCACTTGATTCATGATTTTAGGTTAATATATTCATCAAAAGTGTAATATGTTGCTAGAAAAGACTTTGGTGAGAAATTTGTCCTTAACCAACGACAGTTGATGATATGGCAAATCGTGAACATATCAAACCTGTGCAATAATGCTTGTATGTGGTTTTAGGACCAAACGACTGTTTAGGATTCTAGGTTGTTAGATATAGTTGTTGATTTCACGACAGTTGATTGATATTTTCTTTATGTTTGAATTCAATATTTGTTCTTAATTGTCCCCTGAATAGTTGTTTGATCATTTACTCTGAATTTCCTGCGAAAGTTCATTGGTCTAACGCCTTGTTTTTATTGATTTTAATTTATTGTTTAATCTTGTTGTGTGTTACAGAAAAAACCAAATTATATTGTTGTCTTACCTTACTTTCAATTCCTTATAGATTCATAATGTAACACTGGTCCTCTAAAAATCGAACTTTTCTGTATTACAATTATAAGATGTGCACTTGCAGTAGAATAAAAGCACTAAACCAGTGTATCAAGTTTTTGGCGCCGTTGCGACGGGGACCAATTCGTTACCTTTGATTCTCGGATTGAAATTTAGTCTAAGGTTTACTAACTTGTTCTAGTTTTCTTTTATTGTGTGTGTTTCAGGTGTGTTATCAGAAGCCAAGGTTCTCAAAACCTTCTCACACTCAGTAATCGAGAGCTAATAAGGTTAGAACGAGCTAACAATAAAAAGAAGTCCAATCCAGCCATCATGAGCGACGAAATCGACAACCAAGCTGCAGATGGTCATGTTGCTGCTACTATTCAGAGGCTAGAACAGCAAATGCAGCAGTTGTAGCAGCAGAAACAACAGCAACGTGCCATTGGGGACATACACACACCTCATGATTTCAACCAAAATAGAGCTGTTATTTGTCCACCAGACATTCAGAAGCAAGATTTTGAAATCAAGCCTCAATTGATCACATTGGTGAAAAAATACTTGTTTCATGGATTGGCTGCAGAAACCCTGATGGATCACATTGGAAACTTCGAAGAGATTTGCAGTCCACCAGCTCTAACGGGGTACCTCCTGATTTCCTCAAATACAAACTCTTCTCATTCTCTTTGGCTGACAAAGCATTGAGGTGGCTTAAGTCACTTCCTTCTGGATCGTTGACCACTTGGGATCAATGTAAAGCTGCCTTCTTGAACCACTTCTACACCAAGTCTAAGACAGGTTCACTCAGAAACAAAATCAGCACTTTTGAGCAGCATTCAGGGAAGCTTTTCTGTGAAGCATGGGAAATATTTAAAGAGTATCACAGAGAATGCCCTCATCATGGCTTTTCAGATGAGCAGATTTTATGCATTTTTTATGACGGAGTCATTTGGGACTACAAGAATGCTTTTAATGCTGCTAGTAATGGAAATTTTATGACCAAGACCAGGGAAAGAGCATATCAGTTGATGGATAACTTGGCTGCAAGTTCCAGCAATCACTGACCTGAGTATGATCAGCCTAGATATGTCAGCATTTAAGTCACAGAAAATTTATGAGCTGACAGCCAAAGTGAACATGTTGTTGAAAAAAACAGAGAAGTGTGCAGCTTTGTGGGAACAAAAGATATAAGCAGCAAGTTGAGGTGAACTTTGTGAGTAGTCAAGGCTATGTGCAGAATCAGAGTTTCCCTCAGAATTTTCATGCTCCTGCAACTTACTCCCAAGATGAACTGCAGAATCTTATGCAACAGCTGCTGATCAATCAGTAAAAATCAGCCAATGAGATCAATGCCAAGGTTGACAACATGTACAATGACCTGAATGGCAAATATTAAGTTGTGTGGACTCATGTGGAGAAGTTAGATGTCCAAGTTTCCCAAGCTGATGAAGTTTTCAAGAGATCACCTGGAACTCTTCCTGGGAAGCCTGAGCTGAATCCAATAAGTGAATATATCACTGTAGTTGAGTTGAAAAGTGGAAGGACACTTCATGTTGCAGAGCACCCCCAGAGCTCCGGAGCAATTGCTCCCAATTCCAGTCTGGTTGCTCCAGGCATAATTTTTACGATAGAGCATCCCAGCTCGTCGTCGGAGCACCGGCTCCAACAGGGTGCTCCATCCAATTCTGCAAAAAAATCTCCAACGAGAGTTTATACTCCTAAGGTCACCTATCCAGTTCCACCTAGAGATATGATGGAGTCCATCAGTTCATAGAAACTAGCTAGGTTTAACAAGATGGTGAGAAAGATTCCTCAAGATATGTCCTTTGAAGAAGCCTTGGAAATCGCCTCAAATTTGATTACTTTTGGAACTGCAGAGAGACTCAAGAAGAGATTAAGGCAATATTTACAGAAGCAAGGAGTACAACACCACCATTGAGGTTATTGCCTAAAGTTGAAGACCCTGGAAAATTTGTTGTTCCATGCTCCATTAGAGGAGTTGAATTTGAAGAATCTATCTGTGATTATGGGTTTAGTATGAATCTCATGTCAAGGGCTGTTCTAGTGAAGTTGAAAATTGTTGAGATAAAACCTTCTCATATGGCTATTAGATTTGCTAACTCTTCCACCAGCACTGCACATGGTACCATTCCAGATTTGGAGGTTAGAGTTGGAGATTGCATAGTTTGAACTGATTTTCAGGTTGTAAAGATGAGAGAAGGTTGTGATATGCCTTTGATTCTTGGGACATCATTCATGGCTACAGTGGATGCAATTATGGATATGCCTAATAAGCGAGTCTCCATTTCCAATGTCAACAAAAAGGTTTTCTACAAAGCCACCCCCACTAGAGGAGCCACCAAACACGCCTCCTGCATATCAGCAGTATTGAAAAGAAGCAAACAATCAATTCTGAGAAAGATCATGGTGATAAGGGTGAGATTAAAGAAGTCATTGATGGAGATCCTCATATTATTACCAAGAAACTCAGGGAGAAGGCAAAGATGAAGTAACAATTCCAGAGCAAAAAGACCAAAGAGGTTCCTAAAATGAATTTGATTCCTCAAAGATGTGATGGAAACACAATTGAGTACAAGGTCAAATGCAAAGGTACCCCTAAACCTTTCTTTAAAGTAAGAGCTATTCTTCCCACAAAGTTGAAAGAGAAGGACATGGTTGGTGTGAATGGTATGCTGAGGAAGGTGATTGACTTAAAGATGTCTGATTGTGGAGTTTGTTTTCGAGCAAGCTCTCAAGCCCAACCTGATTGATACATGGCACCGAAGTCAAGCTAGTGACTTAAACCAAGTGTTTGGTGGGAGGCAACCCACTTGTAAGTGTACAAACTCAACATTTTAGTTTTTTTTTTTTACTTCTAACTTTTGGTTTTAGTTTCTTTTGTTTCATAAAAAAAAAAAAAAAAAGTAGACAGGTTTTCTTGATGAGAAGAATAAGGGCAGACAAACAAAGATGAAAAAATTGGTCGGAGCACCTGCTCCGAACTCTCAAGATGTTGTGCATGTCTCCAGGTAAGTATTCTTGTTCTTTCATCATTGTACCATCCATCTAATTTTTTTATTTTGTGCTTCAACCTTTCTCTTGATTTATTTTCACATTGGGACAGTGTGAAGTAAGTCTGGGGGAGGGTGTTTGTTGCTACTAATTCGGTTTGTTTTCTTTGATTTTCTTTGTTTAGAGTCAACTTAAGTCAGTTTTTTTTGAGTCAGTTGTTTTATCGAGTCAAAAACTTGGTTGGGAATTAGGACCTTGATTTATGATGATCTTCCACCATTAATGTGATTTTTACCATCACTCTAGTGACCATTACTGCAGGATTTTGAGTGCTCAGACAAGCTGGACCACCTCACTCGGATCTCTCTCTTTTTCCAGAACATTCCACTACACTAAGGTTTCATCGGAATGACATAAACTCCACTTTATTTGGACTTAAATTCTTCTTGTTATGGACACTAGATTAGGGGAACAAGATTAAATTCAGGACTTCTTAGACCTTTTACAACTCTTTCTGATCCTGAATAGCTAACTCATCTTTAGCTAGCACCCACCTTGAACCTAATCTCATTTTAGACCACTTGCACTCTTGTATTTCATTTACATATGTGCAGATATGTGCAAAAATATCAGAAAGAAAATGATTGACACAACCTCTAACTCACTCTTGCTGAAGAAACCGTTAGAAGTTGAGAAAAACTTTCTGGAGCACCTGCTCCAAATAAGAGCACCTGCTCCGTTTTTCCAATGAAGAAGACAGTTAAATCACATGGCCTGTTGGGGTATGAGGATAGACAGATCAAAAAAAATTCACGCTCAAGGGATACACATCATGTAAAAACTCTCCTTATCATTCAAGAGAAATCAAAGATAAGGAGTGGGGAGTAAGTAACTCATAGATGTATCCCTCAGAACCTGTCAATCACAAGGGAAGAAGAACCGAGATTTGATGAGTTAAGAGTTTTCAAAAGAAGAAGAGTGATTAAAAGTTGTGGAACCTCAATGAGTCCATTCTCTCTTGTCATTTTGTGCAATATGTTGCATCCTCTACAAAACTCTGGCAATCCTTAAGCAATCTGAGTCTCTACCGCTAAATAGGCCTCCTTATTCCCTAGCATTGTCTCTCCTAGGTAGTGCTCATAAGGATGTGTGATGTAGGAACATGGGGGGGGGGGCGTGGTCCTGTTTTCGGGTGAACCGAACAACTGGCCGGCAGGCTCTCTATACTTGGTACATGCGGATGGAACTCTTTGGCTGGCCGACAGGCTCTCTCCAAGGAACTTGGTGGATGGAATGAACGTGGGGATCGATGGACGCCACACCAAGGACGATTAGCTCTGTGGTAAGTCAGGAAATCGAACACTTCAAGGATTTTCACACAAAACAGCTAGGGTTTTGTAAAAGAGACTTTGGTATTTTATTGATATGAGCAAAATATGAATACAGACTAAACGTGAGACTCTATTAAATAGTCCTGCAGCCTTAACCATCTTGGGGCTGAAAAATACTTGAGGAAATAACAAATTAAATTGTGACCCAACACTTGGTCGAAATTGCTAACAAAAGGCCCTAATAATAAAATGAAAACTAAAAGGACAAAACCTGCAAGGACCAAAAAAGAAACTCGTTAAATAAGAATAAACACATGCTTACTGTTGGTCGAACCCGGGTGGATGTTTGGTGGTCTGGTGGCCTTGGGCCGAATGATCCAGATGTGTTGATTGGTCCGATCCATGTACTAAACTTGATATTGTGAAGAGGTTGGTCGATGCATTCCCATGAAGGACCGGCAAGAATGAAATGATCCTGGAGCTGGTCGGTGGTCCGGTGGGTTCCATGGCAAGGCCTGTGGTCGGGTTGGGTTCCTCATATGGTCTGCTTGGGACTTCTTCAAGTATCTCCTTGTTGAGCAACCTCCCTTTGAGTTCTTCATGTTCCAGCAAAACGATCAGGTCTTGAATGTGTTGATTGAACTCTTCTCTTAGGTTCCTTGTTTCGGACCGAGTCCTTGGTGTATTCTTCATGATCAGAACAGTAACCTCTGTATCGGTTCCAGGTGGTTTTTCGGGTGAGCCTTCGGTCGTAGCTACATCAATGTGCTACTCTTGTTCTAAAGAATATGGTTTGCAGTTTGTGGTTGAATTACGGTTGCTGAGATTCTGAGAGTTCCCGCGTTTTCAAACCTCTTTTATGTGGGTTGTGCTTGAATTTGTTTGAGGACAAACAAATGTCTAAGTCCGGGGGAGTTTACATGAAGCGATTTTGCCTTATTTTAACCTTTGTTTTTTAGTTTTTATCGAGTCTTTATAGTCTTTATCTAGTCATTTCAGGTAACTAAGGAGCTATAAACAAAAATTTGAGGAACTGGAGCTTCTGGAGCAAAATGGAGTCAGAATGAAGGAAAAGAGCACTTCGGAGCACCTGCTCAGTTTTGGAGCACCCGCTCCGTCCGCCGAAAAATTTATGGAAACTCCACTTACCTAGTTTTGGGATACGACCTAAGAGAGAAAAAGGGGGAGCCGTCGCCAGAACATATTTATCTTCTTTTCTATATTTTTCATTGAACACTTTGAGAGAGTTTTGAGACCTAGACACTTTTCCATAGAGTTTTTGCAGTTTTTGCTTGTTGGATTTGGGAGAAGAATCACTGTAACACTTGAGAAGAATTTTGAACCCTCTTTGTTTATTTTCTATTTCATTCATGAATTTCTCTTCATCTATTGCGTGTTTCAATTCCCCATGTCTGAGTAGATCATCTAGTTATATCAAGGATTTCAATGGTATTCATGAGTCGATGGATTGAACACAAATAAGGATTTGAATTGATTGTCTTCACCATTTGTTAGTCTTAATTCCTGAATTGAACTGGTCACTTGATTCATGATTTTAGGTTAATCTATTCATCAAAAATGTAATAGGTTGCTAGAAAAGACTTTGGTGAGCGATTTCTCCTTAACCAACGACAGTTGATGTTAAGGCAAATCATGAACATATCAAACCTGTGCAATAATAGTTGTCTAAGATTTTAGGACCAAACGACAGCTTAGGATTTTAGGTTGTTAAATATAGTTGTTGATGCTACGACAGTGGATTGATATTATCTTTATGTTTGAGTTCAAGACTTGTGCTTAATTGTCCCATGAATAGTTGTTCAGTCATTTGACCTGAATTTCCTGCAAAAATTGATTTGTCTAATGCTTTGTTTTTATTGTTTTTAGTTCGTTGTTTAATCATGTTGCGTGTTACCAAAACAACCAAATTATATTGTTGTCTTAGCTTCCTTTCAATTCCTTATAGATTCATAGTGTAACACTGGTCCTCTGGAAATCGAATTATTTTCTATTACAATTATAAGTTGTGCACTTGCAGTATAATAAAAGCACTAATTAGTGATTTCTCCGCTTACGGTATGTTATCTGGGTGGACCACACATGGAAGACTATCATGTCCATGTTGTCAAGACAGTACAGATGCTTTTCAGCTGCAAAATGGGTGCAAAACGTGTTGGTTTGATTGTCATCGTCGCTTGTTGCCCCAAGATCACCCATATCGGCGCAGTAGGTGGTTGTTCAGAAAAACGTATCTGTGCGGGATGCTCCACCAGTGGTACATGATGGTAAGGATTTACTAAAACAATTAAGAGATTTTGATGTTGATCGTACTGTAGAGTGCGGGGAAAACGGACATGACAAAGTTGGTGGTTACGACCAATTTCATAATTGGCGTAAGAAAAGTATCTTCTGGGATTTACCGTATTGGGAAAATCACTTGATCAGGCATAATCTCGATGTTATGCATATCGATTGGAATATTTTTGACAATATCATCAACACAGTCCTGAACGTGAAAGGGAAAACGAAGGATAATGTTAAGACACATTTGGATTTGCCTGCTATATGTTTGCTGGGAAACATTACACTTGATGGAGAATGGGAAAATTCCTACTCCTATTTTCCAATTGGATGCTGATGCAAGAGCTGAGTTATTTTAATGGATAGTAGAGGATATTAAGTCCCCTGATGGTTATGCGTCTAATCTGGGTAACTGCATAGATGAGGATGCGGGTCGATTATATGGAATGAAGAGTCATGATTGTCATGTATCATGCAATGTTTGCTACCATTTGCATTTTCTGAGCTTCTACACAAAAATGCACATGAAGCAATAGCAGGTACGTTTTTAATTTATACACCAAAAAATATTGACATTATTAACATAGTTATTTGGTTCTTTAACATATTTGGTTTTAATTTAAAAATACAGGTATTAGATCCTTCTTTTGTGACCTTTGCTCCCGCTCACTAACATCTGACGGAATACATACTCTTCAACAAAATGTTCCCATCTTAATATGCAATATGGAGAAGATTTTCCCACCCTCATTTTTCGATGTCGTGGAGTATCTTCCAGTTCATTTACCTCGTGAAGCAGCTCTTGGCGGACCTGTGCAATATCGGTGGATGTATCTATTTGAACGTTTCATGTTTCATTTGAAGAAAAAGGTTAAAAATCTTAGCAAGGTAGAGGGGTCGGTTCTCGCCCAGAGCATAAATGAGGAGACTTCATATTTTTCGTCTTTCTACTTTTCTACTTTGCCCCTCATGTCCAAACAAAGTTGAGAATCGGGAAGATATGACAACGGAGGGGGGAGACATGTTTATCCTAGATATGTTTCGGGGTTTTTTTCATAAATTGGGAGACCAAGTGGATAAAAGAAGAGTGTTTGGCTAACGGATAAAGAATTCAATCATGTCCACAACTATATACTCAGAAATTGCGAAGACATTCTACCGTTTGAAAGGTACTTTCAAGACCATCAAATTAGTAGTAATTTTGATATAGAGTACTAATTATCAATATTAAAATTACTTTAATATTTTTGATTACCAACTACGGGAGAGTATGGTGCACTATCAGATGCACAAACGGAGCAAATTAAATATGAAAAATTTGCTAAGTGGCTCCGATATTATGTAAGCTCCATAACTACATCCTCCATACGTAATCTCCATAATTTCTCGAAGTATAAGTGTATGTTTTTCCTATTTTAGGTACAAACGACGAACCCTGAAAACTTTGGTGACTACACATGGCTACTGGAATTGGTAGGTGGACCATTATCCCAAGCAATATCATATCCAATGTATTTCACCCGGGGTATATTTTTCGTAAATGCCTAGGTACGAATAATAGAAAAACGGTTAACCACAGAGTAGTTGTACGGACAGAGACATTGGACTACTATGGTTCGATAAATGACATTCTTGAAGTCGAATATCCCGGCCTACTAAATCTGAAGTGTATTATGTTCAAATGTGATTGGTATGATTCGACCGTCGATGTTGAGAACTACAAAATTTGGAGTAATTGAGATACACACCGGGAAACGGCTGGGCAAATATGATTCATTTATCCTAGCGATTCAAGCTGATCAAATTGTGTATATCCCGTACCCACACGTTCGTGGCGGTCATCATCCTTGGGTAATTGTCACACAAATCAATCCACGAGGTATAGTAGATGGTGTCAAGGACAAAGAGCCATTGCAACAACACAGAATTACTATGACACAACCATCTCAACTTGACGAGATTCCGCTGGTTAATGAAGAGGATGAGTTCCCGGAAGATGGTTTAGATGACGATGTAAACGAAGATAGCGGTGGAGAGTTTGGATTACATTACGACTCGGGATCCAGTGAAAAGCGCAACAGACGAATCCGATTAGATTACATGTCGTATGATGTATAATATGCTATGTAAAATTAGTTATGTTTGTACTTTCATATTATTTTAATATGAAACAAAAACACCAAAATTAGTTTTGTTTGGACTTGCGTATTAGTTTGTTATGCAATGAAATCACAAAAATTCTGGAAACATAACATTCACATAACCGAGAAGGGTACAATTTGTTACATATCGAAGACATTAACACAACTTACTAATAGGAAATACAAGAGAAACGAGATTTGTGATCAGATCATATCAGTGAAAAATGAATACTGATCAACCGCCGAAATAGTAGAACAACATATTAAACAAAGTGTTACAAGTTCATCGATTTACTTGTAAAAACATATAATCACCATCAAGACCATGAAACTGAGGACTATAACGTACTTCACACCAACACATTGTTTCATGGCTGCAATCTCTTTAGCGTTGGCAGAAGCAAGGTCCTTAAGATGGAGAATCTCATCAGCAAAATAACTGGCCGCTTCATCGTCGAGTTTTGATTCGGTCTCAACCATTTTTTAGTGATGATTTTCGCACTTCTCCGCTTGCTCTTGGATTTCCAGCCTTATAATGGTTTGCTCTTCCATAATTGCATCATCAACCCATTTCCAAAGGTGATGCCCTCCGTCCTATGTATAACGGAATGTATAGAAAGAATTTGATTTGGACAAGACAAACAATGGAGATTGATAAGAAAATTTCAACAATTGTAGAGAAAGAGTTTGATTTAAGCACATCATGCATTCGGCAAATGAAAAATCTTCTCCCTGGATTGTTACTAGTACGAGATGTTTGAATGACTGCTGCTCTTCCTCAGAAACAAGTCACCGGAATCTCAAATTCTGGAGGTCCCCTCCGACGGCCACCACTTGCATTAGAAGAGGATGAGTTGTGAGAGTAACTCATTATCGGAGCCGTTGAGGATACAAGTGTAGAGAATTTGGAAGGTAACAGATGTAGCTTTATTAATTTGTTTATTAGATGAAATTTTGATTCGATGAAAGCCCCAAAAAGAGAAAACAATTAAAATAAGGAAGATGAGTTAAACGCATCGTTTGGGCCTAAAAGAAGGGCCTATTATTGCAAACAAAATGCACCTTTTTTTACTAAACCCAAGAAGAAGATTTTTTTTTCTTACTCCGCCGTCGAGTCACCGGCGAAATCACGAGAGCACTTACAGTACACCCTCAGAGACCCATCTTGTCTCTCTCTCACTATTACCTTCAAAACATTTCGAGGAGTCATCGAGAATAGAGGTAAACCCGACCCAGAAATTTCTCGAGCAGAGATAAAGCGACGCGGCGTCCATCACATTGAAGGCAAAAGTAGGCTAAAGCTATCAAATCAAACCAGTGGCTTTTCCAACCAAATCCTGTAATTGAAACAGGGTGACGCGTTTCCGAGAAAGTTCAATTCGTTTCTCGGTACATTCTCACTACCCACAATAGATTTACCGCCTCAAAAATTTTATTATTTCTAATCTCCCCGGTTATTTTGACAATTTGTTTCCGAGGCAGACACGACATCAACATCTGTCGAGAACTTAAGTTACAGGACACATAATATTTTATATCATCATAATCTATTAATCGATAAAGAGCATATATGTACATGTCTTCTCAGTTAACAGACTAACAGTGAAAAGTTACTCTCCAACACACTAAGGTAAATCATCAGTCTCGCGATTCTCATAATCTTTCGATTATACGTACGTTTTGTGTAAGGAGTTTATATGTTCGAAATGAATTATTTCTTGTTTCCTGTTCTATGTTATGTTATTATATCTTTGACATAGTCGTCATTTTGCTGAAAGGAAATGGTGTTACGAACGTTGTTGGAAACATGGTGGGGCTTCCTTGAACAAGGAACTGGATCGGGAATCGAAATCTCGTTGCAATCTTCAGAAGACACAGAACTTCTACGTCAACCTATGGACACCGACAAACACCCCAATCCAAATCCGGCAGCCAATGTCTCTCCCATGACGTTGGATGAGCTACTTCTTGCACCAGAAAGAAGTCATCTGCCAAAACTTGATCCAAAAAGGTCGAATGGTGCAGGATGGTAGGTATCTGTTCACCAGAGATTTTAGTTCTTCTTCAGACTGTCTTCGAAAAGTAACACATCTTCATCCAAGTCTTCACCACATATTTTATTTCGCCATTTCTCTCGCTCATGGTTCTTTGAATAACACATGTTATTTCTTTTTCAGATTGTCTTCACTCTTGTTCTCGCTCATGTTACAGGTTTAGATACACAAAGGGGATAAACAAGTCCATTAAAAATATTATGGAGAACGACTTCCAGACACGGCTCCGGACTGGACTTTACACCAGGATGATACGAAACTCCGTTGGTTCAAGGCCTTCGCCGTAACTTCTAAAACTCTTCCATTAACATATATAATTTCTCACATAGTTAGTATTAACGCAACATTTCGTTTTTGTCACCAGCAAAAGTATAATTGGGATTATTGTCATATTACTTACGTACGGGAACAATTTGATGTGTTATGTTCATCCCGGTTGTTGGATAGAGTCTATGAATGGAAAGTGTCATGGCGTACGAGAATGGGAAAACCGTCTTGGATGAAGAAGTCGGTTTGGGAGGGGTTTCTGATATATTAGACCATCGAGAAAAATGCCAACCGTAGCAAGACAAACTCTGACAACTGTAATAGCACGCGGAGAGGGTATGGTATATCGAAGCACGCAAGCTGTTCTTATCCTTATGTCAGGCTGCGAGAGAACATGGTATAGGACTAATTGATTTGTGCTTTTTATGTCCTCCGTTTATATATTGTGTGACTTATTGAGTGAATTTCTTTGTTCTATAGCGCGATGAGGAAACAGGGGAGCTACCGGATATGGTGACGTTTATGGAGACAACCCATAAATGTAAAAAAGATGGTGTCTTCGTTGACAAAAAGGCTGAAGCGATTGCAAGAAGATGCAGAGAACTAGAGGCTCAAAAACTTACTCAAATGACGGAGGGTGAAGACACTTGTGTTGATACAGAACTCACACAAGCGGAAAAGGATGCTATCTATCGAGCTGTGAGTATTTTAAAAGTTATGTTTGTAGATATGGATAAGGATTTTTAACTACTCCGTTAGTATATAAACTGAAATATCTTCTCGTGCTGTAGGAGGTAGGTGTTAAAAATGGCTGCCGCTTCGGATACGGGGCATTGGAAATTGATTTTCCAACTGCTCCAGCTGTTGCAGATCATTCACCTGATTACAAAGAACTCTACATTGATACCCAAATGAAGCTCGTGGAAGCAACAAACAAGATCGATGAGTTGTCCTCTCAAGTTGTAGATGCTGTTTTTTGGAGTAATATGATGTGTAGCATCTATCCAGACCACATTCCCCCATCCCAAGCTGGAAGGCAAGCTGCAGTGACTTCTAACAACAACAATGGCAGCTAAGTTAACTTTAATAAGTTTTGTGGAGTTTATAATGTGGTATCCAAATTATGTGTCGTTTAGTATGGTTTAAACAATATGCTATTGGACTTATGCTTTGCTTCCTATAATATGTTTCTAAATTAAGTTTCATGAATGCTTTGTAAGATAATGCGATGTGTTATTTTTGGATATTATGGTTTGTAAGATAATGCAATGTCTACTTTCGTTTTATGTCGTATTTTTCAAGTAATACGTACGTACTTTAGTAGCAATAAAATTCTGAGAAGGTAAATAACAATTGATCGGAAGTTGTTTCTCAGAACCCCGTTTCTAAGTTACACATACAGTTCCGACAAATCAAACCCGTCCAATTTCCGATTAATTTACTGACGATTCTTTGAGTATTCTGTTTCTGGTATTTACTCGGTAATATGTCGGATACAATGTTGTATGAAACAAGTCGGTAATATCCGACAAGTTTTCAAGGGCCCTCCGACACACTACTTCCTCAGAACCTCATCGGAAAATATCGAGAAAGAGAAGAGAAATTTCCGACAACCAGTTGCGACAAATTCTTTTATCACAAACCCATCGGTATTTACTGAGAAATGTTTCCGACAAATATTTCTGACAAACTAATTGATCACAAACACATCGGTAACTACCGAGAAATATTTCCGACAACCAATTCCAACACTTTCTTTCATCACAAACTCATCGGTAATTACCGACAAAATTTTCTGAAGAAGTGTTCTGACAACATGAGTCGTCGGTAAAAACCGACAAAACACCGAGGAGTAGTGTTTCCGAGAGTCAAATGCCGACTAATTCCTATTTTTTGGTAAAACCTCGGGTTTGGTTAATCGTGACGACATCCGACGAAATTCCCCGTTGAAATTGACCATTGTTTCTTGTAGTGTAGGAAAGAAAATCTTGGGTTTTGTCCTAATTGAAATGGATTTTGATGGGTCTTGAAGTTTGGTCGTTAGAACATTTTCAAATTTTCACAAGTAATTTATGGTCGCTGTAATATTCTTTCACTATCCGAATCTTATGAGTAAAAGAACGAGGCTGGAATCAGAAATACTTTTTTTTTAAATAACCAATTTTTTATTAATCAAAACTCGAAAAACTTACTTTTTAGAAGAAAAAAGTCAGCCTCAACTTTTTCGCACTGACTACAAACAAGGTTAGAACACCAATAACTTTGACAAAGTTTGTACAAAATAAGCATATTTACAGCCTGTAAATCATAGGTTTAGACTAATATTAGTGTAAATATGTATTCTTATGAACAACTACATAATAATAATGGGTGCAAATATATATACAAACATATTTGAAAAAAAAAAAATTATGTAAAACAAACCTGGCGCGTATGAACAGTATCATTTACTATACGTTCAGTTAATCCGTTGGAGTCTTATTATTTGTATATACATACTCCTCAAAATGGGGAAAAACTGAAATGAAGGGAGAAAGAAACGGAGGTCCAATTGTGAGATACATGAGAATCGCTCTCTAATTTCAAACAAAACAGTACAATGCCTAATGGGAGAGAGAAAGAGAGAGAGAGAGTGCTTCTTCGAGACGAGCCAGCTTTTATTCCTCTCACCACTACAACCATCGCTATTTTATCACCCACTCCTCTTTCGCCACGTGTCCTCTCTCTCTAACTGAAAAAATATTCTCTCGTTTCCCTCCCTCTTAAAACCGTAAAACATGACCTCCCTTCCCCATTTTTTCTGATCCCTCCCTCTCTCTCTCTCTGTTCTTCTTCTTCCCCTCGTCATTTTTTTTTCTTTTGTTGATTTAATGCTCCGCGAGAAATTGTGTCTCCTCGTCTCTGCTTCAGGTGAATCGATACCTCTCCGTCAATATTTTTTCCGGCGAGATATTGTTTTTTTTTTTTCGGTGTTCTGATTCCGTTTTTTTGTTTGCGTTTCTTCAAATCTCCAGGGAAGGGGATCTAAGAGCTCTGCGCATCAAACGTGAGTCCTCTGAGTTTTTTTTTCCTTTTGGTTTAGCGTATGATGTAGAAATTTGCATGTCGATTCAGCTTCCTTTATTATGAGACGCGACGTCCAATTTTCGTTTTTGATTTTTCTCGCCTGAGATGTGTATTGAGTTGTGGATTTTGTACGTCCTTTCGTTTTGAATACCATATCAGAGATTTTTCCTGCCGATTTCAGGTTTTTTGAAATTTGTTTAGGAATTTTCTGAGAATGAGAACATTGAATCGATTCCAGTTTTCATTTTCGATTTTGTACGTGTTCGTCATTATTAATTATTAGATCCCTTTGCTTCGCGTACGATATCAGAGACTTTCCTGCGGATTGAACTTTCTTAAGGAATTGATATCATTTTGTTTTCTTCTGGATTTCAATTTTCCTCGCCTGAGCTCCTTTTTGATTGTGCATGTGTTTCTTCAAATTTGGTCGCAGAGAATAATCGAGAAAACAGAATCTCGTAAATATAATGTTCTAACCATATTGTTGTATACGTTAAATCTCAGACGAACTATCTTAATCTCTTGATAATTACGCTGTTTATGGTCAATAAATTTCTTGGATCTTTGTTTTTATCTGTTGAAAACATGTCGGTCTCATTGTAATTCCATGTTTCTTGCAGGAAGAGATGGCTCAGAGCAGTACATCTCATGACTCTGGCCCTCAGGGGCTAATGAGGCGGCCCTCTCGTAGTGCCGCCACAACTGTATCGATTGAAGTTTTTGACCATGAGGTGGTTCCAGCCTCCCTTGGCACCATTGCCCCTATTCTGCGTGTTGCTGCAGAGATTGAACATGAGCGCCCTCGTGTTGCTTACCTCTGTATGACTCTGCGTTTTCCTTATCTTTTGCTTCCAAGACAACGTTTTAGTACTTTGATTTATGTTGCTCCTTTAAATTTACTTATGTTACAGGTCGATTTTATGCGTTCGAGAAAGCTCATAGGTTGGATCCAAGCTCTAGTGGCCGAGGTGTTAGGCAGTTCAAGACACTTCTCTTTCAACGATTAGAAAGGGTGATCATCTCTTACTTTTCTATCTCTTTATTGCACACAGTAAATTGCCATAGGGGCCATTAAATTAACCGTGTATCATCTTGACGCCACACATAGATAGCCAATATAATATGTGGATTGCCCCATATGCATTAATTTTCTTGCTGTTCCATATCTTAGTCTTCTTAAAAGATGTTTTCAAGTGTATTCACATTCCATATTAATAGTTCATTGTCTCAGACCTTCATCTTTATGTTACAAACCGCTCCTCGACAAGCCCACAAGTTTTTGTTTGCAAATAACTCATAAATGGGGATTACAGAGCAGATTTTGTCTTACACTTTACTTTGACGATATCAATTTTCAAATGAATATGGGTAATGAGCTTTACTTCTAGCTTTAGTGGAGCTAATAACAAATTTTACGATACAGGACAATGCTTCGAGTCTTGCTTCTAGGGTAAAGAAAACCGATGGACGGGAAGTTGAGAGCTACTACCAACAATATTATGAGCACTATGTCAGGGCACTTGACCAAGGGGATCAAGCAGACAGGTACGATGATTGTTATGTGTATATTAACACCCATATTTTCCAAACTTGGTCATGTCGGTATATTCGAATTACAAGGACTTCAAAAATAATTTGTAATGCTCGTATTCTGACGGGTTGTGTGAACCAACTCTCGCAGAGCTCAGCTTGGTAAAGCATACCAGACTGCCGGAGTGCTCTTTGAAGTGCTCATGGCAGTAAACAAGAGCGAGAAAGTTGAAGCAGTAGCTCCTGAGGTTTGTGTCTAAAATCTATTCCCTCAAAGCAACGAGGACGGCTATGAAAAATTATTTATCCCGTTAACTGAGATGGGCGTTTTAATCATTTTCATATGTGTTTCTTAATAGATCATCGCAGCTGCTAGAGATGTCCAAGAAAAGAACGAAATTTATGCACCATACAACATTCTTCCACTGGATTCTGCTGGGGCCGCACAGTCTGCTATGCAGCTAGAGGAGGTATAAGTTATTTGAATGAGTCTTCCCATGCTTTGATCTAATGAGTCTGCTTGTATTTTCTTATACCTCTGATGCTGATTGATTACTAGGTCAAAGCCGCTGTAGCTGCCTTGGGGAACACTCGTCAATTGAACTGGCCTGCTGGATTTGAGCAGCACAAAAAGAAATCCGGAAATCTGGATCTTCTTGACTGGTTAAGAGCTATGTTTGGATTCCAGGCAAGTTGGTGATCTGAAAAGAGTAACAAGGCGAACTTATGTATTCATGTTTAATATGTAAGATACATTTCTTACCTTTTATATCATTGAAATTTTACAGAGAGACAATGTCAGGAACCAAAGGGAGCATCTGGTTTGCTTACTTGCTGATAACCATATAAGGTTGACTCCCAAGCCAGAGCCTCTGAATAAGGTACCGTCGATAGTTTGCTTCGAGTTGAGACCCTCTGACTCTGTAGTGATGAGCTTTGAATATTGTGTGTGGAAAATAACAAAGCATTATCTCAATATTCCATCAATTAATGATACATCTTCATCTGTTAACCACTTTTCGTTTAGCAAAGAAATATTTATCAATTTAATCTATAAATGCAGCTCGATGACAGAGCCGTTGATGCTGTCATGACAAAGCTCTTTAAGAATTACAAGAACTGGTGCAAATTCTTAGGACGTAAACACAGTTTAAGGTACCAGGCAACATTTTATCTTATAAGTGGATTGGATGTGAAATTTTTTAGAATGATGTTCATTCACTCATCCTGTTTTTTATGCAAAGGCTTCCTCAAGGTGCTCAAGATATACAACAGCGGAAAATACTATATATGGGTTTGTATCTACTCATCTGGGGTGAAGCCGCAAATATTCGCTTTATGCCAGAATGCTTATGCTATATTTTCCACAATGTCAGTAATACAGTTAGATTTTCTTCGTTTACCTTTTTGTTATTGTGTTCTGGCTGATATCATGGGTCAAACGTAACAGTATATCAATTTCGATCTCCTGTTTTTGCTCAGATGGCTTATGAGCTCCATGGTCTCTTGGCTGGAAATGTCAGCATCGTTACTGGAGAAAACATTAAGCCTTCTTACGGTGGAGATGATGAGGCATTTCTACGGAAGGTCATTACACCAATCTACCGAGTAGTTGAAAAGGTACATGTTTGAATGATAGGTCGATTACATCTTAAGAATCTTGACCTTGTATACACCATAGCTAACTTTTCAATGGATTAGGAAGCAAATAAGAATGCGACTGGCAAGGCTGCTCACTCAGACTGGTCAAACTACGATGATCTGAATGAATATTTCTGGTATGTTTGAACTCAAGTCTGTAGATTGAATATTTACTTGGTTGGTATACCTTTAATTTCTTGTGTCATTTGCGCATCACTGTTATATAGGTCTCCGGATTGCTTCTCTCTTGGCTGGCCAATGCGTGATGATGGAGATCTTTTCAAATCAACTCGTGATATGGCGCAGGTAGTCCCTTGTAGTTTCCTGTTTCCCTTAGCTATTTCTCTGTCTCCATTAAGCTAATCATTTTCTTTCACTTTAAATTCATTACAGGGGAAAAAAGGATCTTTTAGAAAAGCGGGAAACACAGGCAAATCAAATTTCACCGAGACTCGAACATTTTGGCACATATATCACAGTTTTGACCGACTCTGGACATTCTATCTGTTAGCACTCCAAGTAAGCAATCTGGCACGAGCTATATGCATGATTCCTAATAACATGATCCATTCAAATTGATATTTCCACTTTTCAATTCAGGCAATGATCATTCTTGCATTTGAACGAGTAGAGCTGAGGGAAATCTTACGCAAGGATGTTTTATATTCTCTCTCTAGTATCTTCATTACAGCAGCTTTTCTACGCTTCCTTCAGAGTACGTCACTTCAATGCTGCGACAAACTTTTATCTATCTGGAGTTCCTCTGTTTTCATCATTTGGTTGATTATTTAGGAAATAACGGTTACCTTGTGTCTTGCTTCTATGCTAGGTGTCTTGGACGTTATCTTAAACTTCCCGGGTTTTCACAGGTGGAAGTTTACTGATATCTTGAGAAATATTCTCAAAATCATTGTAAGTCTCGCTTGGTGTGTGGTATTGCCGCTTTGCTATGCCCAGTCCGTCTCTTTTGCTCCTGGGAAGCTGAAGCAATGGCTATCATTCCTTCCACAAGTTAAAGGGGTTCCTCCGCTCTATATCATGGCTGTCGCTCTTTACTTGCTCCCCAATGTGCTTGCGGCTATCATGTTCATTTTCCCAATGCTTCGACGCTGGATAGAGAATTCAGATTGGCATATATTTAGATTGCTATTGTGGTGGTCACAGGTATGAAAGTTGGATTTTTATTTTATTTTTTCTTCTTATCGGATGAAAATTATGATTCTATTTAGTCAGCAAATCCCATAGGCATGTTAGAAGAGCTCTGAAGTCTGGTAGTCCAGATTATCTATGCAACTTAGGATCCATTTTCCCTTATTTCCGGTTCGTTATATGTATATGCAAGTCGAGAGCAAAGTTTGACTTTTATTCTGGCTATTTCTAAGATTAATTATCTGAATATGGGTTATGCTCGGGGGAATAACTTATATGTGGTTTAATTACACATTTATTGATTCATTTTATGTTTTTCCTTTTCAGCCAAGAATTTATGTTGGAAGGGGGATGCATGAAAGTCAAATTGCACTTATAAAGTAAGTATAGGGAGCCAAACAAGTTATTTTGTAGAATCGGTTGCACTTGCACATAATAAAAATCTATTCCAATAGTTGACAAAACATTTTTTTGTGCTTATACAATTTCCAGGTATACAATCTTTTGGCTATTACTTTTCTGTTGCAAATTTGCATTTAGCTACTTTCTTCAAGTGAGGCTTTTAGTGAAGCCAACTAACGCTATTATGAGCATTCGCCATGTGAAGTATAAATGGCATGAGTTTTTCCCCAATGGTAATATTGCTACTTACGCTTTTCCCTTGGAAATCTACTTTTCTATTTTGTTTTTAGTATTTTAAGGTAACTGTTTCTATTCTCCATGCAGCTGACCACAACTATGGAGCAGTGGTGTCGCTGTGGTTACCTGTGATTTTGGTATTTTTTGTCTTAACCACTTATCTAAATGAATTATTTAGCAAGTCCATTGATATCTCATGTTCCTATTTTTGCTTCAGGTTTATTTCATGGACACTCAAATTTGGTATGCTATTTTCTCCACTATATGTGGTGGTGTCATTGGGGCCTTTGATCGATTGGGAGAGGTAAGACTTTCTTGCTGGATCCATTCCACTCATTTCTGTTACCCTGTTGTGGTCTTCCTGCATGACATTATTCTGTACATATAAACTCGTTTCTATTCTTCATCCAGATACGAACGCTTGGAATGCTAAGGTCCAGGTTCCAATCATTACCTGGTGCATTTAACACGTACCTGGTTCCTTCTGATAAAACAAGGAGAAGAGGGTTTTCCTTGTCTAAAAGATTTGCAGAGGTTAAACAAGATTGATGCTCACTTTTATTTATAAAGTGATTTCTGGAAGAGTGTTACCATACATTTACTAAATTCTAATTCTGTATGCAGGTCACAGCAGCAAGAAGAACTGAAGCGGCCAAATTTTCCCAACTCTGGAATGAGATAATTTGCAGCTTCCGCGAGGAAGATCTCATCAGTGACAGGTAACAAATTAGATATTATACCGCCTTCTTTATGAATCCCGTATCTTCCGTGTCTAAAAAACAACTGTTTCTTCAGGGAAATGGATCTGTTACTTGTTCCTTATACTTCAGACCCTAGTTTGAAACTAATTCAATGGCCACCATTTTTGCTTGCAAGCAAGGTTTGTGCTCTTCGTTTGTCATCCCAGATACCGTTTTTCTTTTTAGTATTGCTAAAGTTCTTTTCCTGGAATAGATACCGATAGCATTGGATATGGCAGCCCAATTTCGAACAAGAGACTCTGACCTGTGGAAGCGCATATGTGCAGACGAATACATGAAATGTGCTGTCATTGAATGCTACGAATCTTTCAAACATGTCCTGCATACCTTGGTAATTGGGGAGAATGAGAAAAGGTATTTCCTCATTCATCAGAGAAGTTCTTGATTATGATTCATACATATTCGATTGAAGCTACTGGCTCTCTAACTAGTTCCGACCGTAAATGTTCTCTACCATGTCTCAACTTTATTTGCTGATGTAGTGTCAAGAACATTTCTCCTCTTTTTTTTGGTCACAACATTTCTCCTTCTAAGACTGCACATATATGTGCCTCAACATTCCTCTGTTTTGATTATAAAGTAGTTTACTTTAACCTTTGGCATACATATGCAGTTCAACCTGGAATTTTAGTTCCCTCTTTGAGTTCTAAATTTCTTTTGAAAGATGCTAAGATAAGATATAATACCACAGGATTATTGGTATCATCATCAAAGAGGTGGAGAGCAACATATCAAAGAATTCCTTCCTTTCGAATTTTAGAATGGCTCCTTTACCTGCTCTTTGCAGTAAATTTGTCGAGCTTGTCGGAATCTTGGTAAGTAAATCACATCCTTGTGTCATCAATAATAATTGTTCGCGGTAGTGGATACTTTCTATGCTAGAGAGTAGAGACGGTTCAATCCCCAGATATAGGTCTGCTTATGATTCTAAATTTCTAAGCCAAGCTGGCTGCTAATTTTAGTAGAAATTCATGTTTTGAACCCTTTTTAGGGGTTCCTTAGTTAGAGAAAATGTTACTTCATATCTAACTAATGTACTGATATGGAAAACAAACCGAAGATTTATGGATAAATTCTGATGAAGTGATACTACGTGTGAATTGTTTATGTTATCTGAGAAACTAAATAATTATGTATACCTTATGATGCTGCAGAAAGATGCGGACCCATCCAAGAGAGACACAGTGGTGCTGTTGTTGCAAGATATGTTGGAAGTAGTGACTCGAGATATGATGCAAAATGAAAACCGGTTAGTGAACTGTATATCTACTAGAAAGTTTGTTCAGTGTGTATGTGAATATATATAGTATCCACACAAACAAGAATAACTTGGCTGGCACCTTTCTGCAGTGAACTGGTAGAACTTGGGCATACTAACAAGGAATCCGGAAGGCAACTTTTTGCTGGTACTGACGCAAAACCTGCCATACTGTTTCCTCCGGTGGCAACAGCTCAATGGGATGAACAGGTAAAAGCTCGAAAACACATGATATATAAGGCTAATCCTTAAGGATACTCGACCATTTTCAACATAATGATTTTTCTTCTATTCTTGTAGATAAGACGTCTACATTTACTCTTGACGGTAAAAGAATCTGCAATGGATGTTCCTACAAACCTTGAAGCACGAAGAAGGATTGCCTTCTTCACAAATTCACTGTTTATGGATATGCCTCGTGCTCCTCGTGTTAGAAATATGCTGTCTTTCAGGTATGTTCTCCGGTTACCACCATTTCTTAACAGAATCTATGCTTCTCGGATAATAATTTCTGTACGTTTAAGGAATCCATGTTCTCCTATTTTATTCACGTTTTGTTTTGGCTGGATTAACTGCAAACCATATAATCCATGTAGTTCATACTATGGAACTATTATGAATTCGTACTGCAGAGAGGAGGTCTACCTTATTAGTAACCTTAAGAGTTTTCCTTTTTGCATTCGCAGTGTTCTAACTCCGTACTATAGCGAGGAGACTGTCTACTCTAAGAACGACCTAGAAATGGAGAATGAAGATGGTATATCAGTTGTATACTATTTGCAGAAGATATTCCCAGGTATGTCTTATTGATGAGCTCGTCTTGTTGCATATAGTTGCTTCTCATTGCTCTCGGTAGTTGATATATATGGTCCACCATTTCAGATGAGTGGACTAACTTCTTGGAGCGGCTTGGTTGTAAAGATGAAACTGCGGTTTTGGAGAGTGATGAAAATATATTGCAGCTTCGCCATTGGGTTTCTTTAAGGGGACAGACTCTGTTTAGAACAGGTACATTATATTACACTAGCCTACTTATAATTTGCTATATGATTTTGTTGTTGCTTACAGATTTTTTTTTATCTTGCAGTTAGAGGAATGATGTATTACAGACGTGCACTGAAGCTTCAGGCTTTTCTTGACATGGCTACTGAAAAAGGTGAGATATTATTACTTAGCTTGTGTTGAAATCCAAAATACTGAAGCAGTAGTGATCAATGTGTTAAGTATTGATAGTTCCATATCGAAAAAGTATTCAAGATTTTGAAATAAGTAAACTTATAACATCACTTGTGCTTACAGAAATATTAGAAGGGTACAAAGCCATTTCAGAGCCAACTGAGGAGGACAAAAAAAGTCAGAGATCCTTGTACGCTCAGTTAGAGGCAGTAGCAGATCTCAAATTTACTTACGTTGCTACATGCCAGAACTATGGAAATCAGAAGCGAAGTGGAGACCGGAGAGCTACTGACATCCTGAATCTAATGGTTAAGTAAGTTCCTTCTTCATCCTTTCTGCTGATAGATTCCAGAAGTTTGAAATTCTTGTTTCCTCCATTGGTTGGCACTCTGGTGAATCTCATTTATCATATCGGATGCTGCAGCAATCCCTCTCTCCGTGTGGCATATATTGATGAGGTTGAGGAACGAGAAGGGGGGAAAGTGCAGAAAGTGTTCTACTCGGTGCTTATCAAGGCTGTTGAGAATCTTGATCAGGTATTTTTTACTATCAGAAATCTTAACAGATTAGCTAAAAATTATGTCCTACTAATAGAGAACCCCCCAGGTATTTAACTTTGTATTGTTACTTTTCAAAGGAAATATATCGGATAAAACTGCCGGGTCCAGCAAAAATAGGAGAAGGAAAACCCGAAAATCAGAACCATGCTCTCATTTTTACGAGAGGAGAAGCTCTCCAGGCTATTGACATGAATCAGGTAAACTATTTGTCCCCAACCAGCAGTTTTGGCAAAATAAACATAATGTACAAGTCCTTGCTGGAAGAATGTTACTTACCATATTATCCAATTGATAGGACCATTACTTGGAAGAAGCACTAAAAATGAGGAACCTGCTTGAAGAATTCAATGAAGACCATGGAGTGCGTGCACCCACTATTCTTGGTTTCAGAGAACATATTTTTACTGGCAGGTATTTGGGAAATTTGGTTGTTATGTTTTTTTTATTAGTATCGAACTTCCTTCTTTCTTCCAGCTGATATATATATATATATATGTGTGTGTGTGTTTTGCCTCGGCTTGGTATTTGCAGTGTTTCTTCTCTAGCCTGGTTTATGTCGAATCAAGAAACAAGTTTTGTGACCATTGGTCAGCGAGTCCTCGCAAGTCCTCTGAAGTATGTAATATTCTTTCTTTTTTCATTCTACACAATATTGCTTAATACAAAACATGACGCTTATATCTGATTTCTGATTTCAGGGTCCGGTTTCACTATGGTCACCCTGATGTCTTTGATAGAATCTTCCACATCACACGAGGTGGCATCAGCAAAGCATCACGCGGCATAAATCTTAGCGAGGATATCTTTGCTGGTTGGATTCTCGACCTTACTTCTTTAAGGAGAATACAGTTATATTTTCCCACTTCATAGATATACTTATGATTGATTCATGTATGTATCCAGGTTTCAACTCAACTCTGAGGCGTGGTAATATCACTCATCACGAGTACATCCAAGTAGGGAAAGGAAGAGATGTTGGTTTGAACCAGATATCCCTCTTTGAAGCCAAGGTTGCTTGTGGTAACGGTGAGCAAACATTGAGTAGGGATCTTTACAGACTTGGGCATCGATTCGATTTTTTCCGCATGATGTCTTGCTACTTCACAACAGTAGGCTTCTACATCAGCTCGATGGTAACTTCTCATCTTCTAAATGCCAAACTGAGTTTACCATGGACTCATAGTTTTCTCAACATAAACTGAGTCAATTCTCTGTGTCGCAGATTGTTGTCCTCACAGTTTATGCATTCTTGTACGGAAGACTTTATATGTCATTGAGTGGAGTGGAAGAGGCAATAGTAAAGTATGCAGCGGCTAAAGGAGATAGTTCACTCAAGGCAGCGATGGCTTCACAGTCCGTGGTGCAATTGGGTCTGCTTATGACACTTCCAATGATAATGGAGATTGGGCTAGAGAGAGGATTCAGAACTGCATTATGCGACCTAATCATTATGCAGCTCCAGTTAGCCCCCGTCTTCTTCACCTTCTCGCTTGGTACCAAGGTTCATTACTTTGGACGAACCATACTACACGGAGGAGCCAAGTACAGAGCAACAGGACGTGGCTTTGTGGTCAAGCACGAGAAGTTTGCAGAGAACTACAGAATGTATTCAAGAAGCCACTTTGTGAAAGGATTAGAGTTGATGGTTCTTCTCATATGTTACAGACTGTATGGTAAAGCAACAGAGGACTCAGTAGCGTATGCGCTTGTGATGGGCTCAACTTGGTTCCTCGTCGGTTCCTGGCTATTCTCCCCGTTCCTATTCAACCCTTCAGGATTCGAGTGGCAGAAGATAGTCGATGACTGGGATGATTGGAACAAATGGATAAGCAGCAGAGGAGGCATTGGAGTGCCAGCAAACAAAAGCTGGGAATCTTGGTGGGAAGAAGAACAAGAGCATTTGCTTCACTCTGGCTTTTTCGGAAAGTTCTGGGAAATCTTTCTCTCCCTCCGTTACTTCATCTACCAATACGGCATCGTCTACCACTTGAACTTAACCAAAGAGAGCAGACTCGGAAAACAACAGAGCATCATAATTTACGGGCTCTCATGGCTCGTCATAGTCGCAGTGATGATCGTACTGAAGATAGTATCAATGGGGAGAAAGAAATTCAGCGCAGATTTCCAGCTCATGTTCAGATTACTCAAACTGTTTCTCTTCATCGGATCAGTGGTGATAGTGGGAATGCTATTCCACTTCCTGAAACTAACAGTGGGAGATATAATGCAGAGTTTGTTAGCGTTTTTACCAACCGGATGGGCCCTGCTTCAGATCTCTCAGGTCGGGAGACAACTGATGAAAGCTGTAGGAATGTGGGGTTCGGTTAAGGCTTTAGCTCGAGGTTATGAGTACATAATGGGCGTTGTGATCTTCATGCCAGTCACGGTTCTCGCATGGTTCCCCTTCGTCTCCGAGTTTCAGACCAGACTTCTCTTCAACCAAGCTTTTAGCCGTGGTCTTCAGATTCAACGTATCCTTGCTGGTGGCAAGAAGCAGAAATGAGACTTTACCGTTACTTTCAAAAACAATTCTCTCATTCTTTCTTCCTCTTAAATCTCTTATTACTACTGGTTTACTCGATTCTTGGTTTGTGTGTTTGTATCCTTCGTTTATAAGTAATTGTTCAGAGTTGATGTAAAAACATATTTGTATTGTGAGAAATAGCTTTCGGATTTTGGGTTCAGGTTTAGGTCAGTTTATATAGGTTTTCTGTTTTGCGGGTTTATACACATAGATATCAATTGGATTTTTAAAATTTGATCAACGATTTCGAGTTTATTCAGGTTTAGGTTCTAATACTTAAGGATTTTTCAAAACGGAATTGGCCAATGTAATTTAAATGAAAAAAACTGAAAATTTGAAATCTAAACAAAAAAGCTAACCATACATACAAAACCGAATCAAACCCAAACCTGAAACATCAAATTATGCTAATCCTGGATAAGACTTCAGGTTCGGATTGGGTTTTTTAACTTTTGTTTATCAGATTCGGATCAGGTTTGGTGGATCTGGTTTGGATAAAAATCCCAGGCCTACTCAGAAAGACGCAACTGATAGAAGAAAGTAACCATACGACTAAACTAGCTTCGATGAAACATCCGATACAGAGTAGATAGATCAGTTAGAGAGTTAAAGAAGCTAACACCTAACGTTGTCTCTTACACTTTTGTGGAATATTATGTTTCACCTACAAGTAGAAGAAGAGTCTACACCTCTAAGAAACGATCTGCGCCACCAGATCTGAAACGCTTTACTGAGATTAGGACACTCAGTCCCGTGCTTAGAGAACCACCTGAACCATTCCATGAAAACTTGATACTGCAGCTTTAACGGCAGAGTTAAAAGCGTTTGCCCCATCCCTTCTTCTACTTCCCTCATGTCTAGTCCCTTCTTGCATCTCTGTAGCCACCCGAAATCTAGCAACATCGGCTTAAACCACGCTTCCACTAGCCCCGCTCTTGCTTCTCCTCCGCACTGCACTCTCCTTTTCCCCATTGCTATGAAGATTACTCCTGTCACTCTGCTTAATTCATATCTCACCATTGGCGACGCCTTCTCATGCATCTCCACTAGCTTTCTTTGCTTCCCCCATATCTCCACAAACCCCTCTGCTATTTCCCGATCTATCATGATTTCCAGCAGCCAATTTATGTTCTCCACCTCCCTCGATATACTTTCAATCAATGGCTTTCCTTTCTTGCTACTACTACTGCCTTCCTCAAACAGCTTCGCTAGTGAATCCACACAGTACTTGCCTGCTTTATATATGTCTTCCTTGTTAATCTCAGGCTGTTCTTTCTCGTACACTGAACTTTTGCAAAGAATGCCTTTCACCAGAGATTTCAGCTCGTTTCTAGGATTTACATCACTGCACGAGGTTATTGACCAAACCAGCTGCTTCGATAAGCTTTCTTGTGTGTTTTCCATCTCGTTCGAATTGAATCTCGCCAAAATTTCTTCGGTTGCAGCATCAACAAAGTTATGAGTTGCAAGAACTCTCCTCAGTCTTTCCTCTTCTTCCTCTGTCCACGGAACAGCTTCAAGATATTTCAGACAAGACAAGACGGCTCTTGAGAATTTGATTCCAGCCGCTACCTGTTTGTGGTCAAGATGCTTTGTTAGCTCCTCAAGTCACAAGGATATGTTTATGGAAAACAATGAAAAATCAATCTAACACGCAGAGCAGAACGAAGATCAAAGTTCCACACAACATATACTCAAACACATCATACGAAACTGTTGATTACTTCATATTGATGCTCAAGGTTTAAGCAAAAGATGGAAACTTTAAGCAAATCTGCTACTAACAACAAACCCATCTATCTGAAATCTCAATATAATAAAACGAAAGATGAGCAATTTCCTAACCTCTAGTACATCAATGGCTCTGTAAACTCCCATTTTCATGAACTTCTTGATGATAGTATTGCTTCCCTCGAACATGAGCTCTACAGTTTCCCTAAAAACGCCGAGATTCTCCACATCAGAAACTTCCATCCTGCATGTCTTCTTCAACCCTAAAGACGAAGACTTCTCAGCAATCAAAGCAGCGAAAACCTCCGAATTCGCGGATAAAACCTCCGAGCTCAGCTCCAGCACCAAAGCTCCACCATGTCTCCCCTTGAGACTCAACCTAGCATCGTACCCCGAATCTGAGAGAGTTTTCTCGATCTTCGGTGCTCGGAAACTCTCTGAACGATGATCTACAACCACGTCTTCTTCCGGAGTAGTCTCTTGCCTTGTATCGATGGTGAGATCCGAATCTATGGGAGAAACACGACCCGGAGATAAGATCCGACGAGGGTCGATTCGACCTATTAAAGCAGTTTTAGAGCTCTGAGGTGAGCAAGGTACTGATTTGAGACCCGGTTTATCGACATTTTCCGGTTTGGTTCTCTGTTGTTGCGGCGCCTTGGCTGGTATGTGGTTACGAGATGAAATTGAACGAACGTCAGGGCTCGCTGGCGGAACGGCGAAAGAGCAACACCATGATCGTCGCCGTGAAAGAGGTCCGGTACCGGAATATGTAGGTTTACGGTGGTCGGAATCGCCCATTGTCATCATGAGAGAGAGAGAAGAGAAGAGAAGTAAGTGAGGTGATGAAGTTAGTAATAATCTGTTTTCTTTCTACTTCTTCAGTTTTGTTTTTTTTCATTTTGTTTTATCTATTTAACATCTTCTTTTTTACTCTCTTTTTTTCTACTTTTTTCCATATTCGTCATGTGAAAATTCAGATCATCTTGTCGACACAATTCCCTAGATTTTCTTGCCAAAAGAATTTAAAAGTTGTGATTCGCAAACTGTGCTAGCCTCTTTTTAAAATTGAGTTTTAAAGTTACTAATCATGATTTATAATAAATTTTATAAAACTAAAGTTTGGAAGTAAAAAAGTAAAGTTTGGAAGTAAACTAGGTTGGTCCGAGCCAATCGTTCGACCTAAAAGCTCTCAAATAAACCCATCGCCACCTCCGTCTTCTTCTTCTGATCTATTCCTCTCCGGTGGTCAGCATTTTTCGCCACCGCTTGGAGAGGCTCTCCCCTTTCTTCTTCTCCTCTGTTTGAGTTCCTTTTTCTGCTTGTTAAGATTTCGACAGAAGGGGTTTTCTCCTTTGATTCAGACTGTGTTGCAGCGATTTCTCTCTCCCTTGGCGGAGGAGTTCTGGCTTTTGCTCATTTTCTCGTTGCTCTTGGTGGTAGCTCTTGTCAGATCTGGCTGTTTTATGTTCTCGGTTGTTGTTTCACCGTTATTTATTCCTTGGTGGTTTTAATCGTTTTTGTTTGTTGGTTTTTTCTGGTCTTTACTTGGACTTCCCCTTTGGTATAATAGTGGTTTTGGGCCATTTCGACAGGTAACCTCTTGGTTGGTTAGTTTTGTCAGGTTGTATTCCGGATTTGGTTTTATTGTCATTTTCTTTCTTTTGGGGGTGGTAGCTTTTTTGAATGGGGTGCTTCTGCTCTTTCTCATCTAGTTAAGATTTTGTGGTTTTGACGGCTGACTCGGTCTCGGGCTTAGGTTTCGTCTTTCGGATGGTATTCTGTTGTGAAGACATCTACCAGCCTTTCTCTAGAGTCTTTGGATTCTAATTTCAGGACGATGCAGTGGGATCGTTCATCTGGTCTTCTCTTGCAATGAGGTGACCAGTCTTATTTCTGTAGATGGGTAAGATTGGGTACACGAGAGTCCGCGTATAAGATTGGTTGCTCTTAATCGACGTTTTACCTAAGCGGAGGGTCAAAGACTTTCCTTGTGCCGTTGTTTGGTTTGTGAGCCTCAAAGTTCTTGGTGTAGTTTCTGTTTAGTGCAGCTTATGGGCCTTGCTTTCGGTTTGCTTCTGCGATTATTTCTGCCGTTGTTGTTGTCTTTGAGATATGCAAAGTTCCGTTTGTGGAGTGGTTTGTTCTTGGTATTCAAATTTCTAGCATCAATCTTGGCGTCACCTTACTCTATGGAAAAAGTTGCAGGTAAATGGTTTTCAAAGTTTAGTTTTAGCATCCTCATAAATTTAGCACTCCAAGTCTTGTACTTTTGTTCTAAGCTTTGTCTCTGGGGGATATCTTTTTCTTGACGACAATTGTCTCCCTCTTTTGGGTTTTTAGTTTTCGGGGATATTATGTTCTTCTGCCGGCCTAGTTAAACACCTATGTATTCTATCATGTATTCTCCATGGATGTTTCTTACTCGTTTTAATGAAAATTCAGATGACAAAAAAAAAAAAAAAAAAAAACTAGGTTGGCCCTTTGTAAAGACGGGTTTTTTATATATATGTTTAATTATCTTTTAATAATATATATTTGTAAATTTAGAAGATCAAAATTAATTCATTAATTTATTACAATATATTATTATTAATTATAAATTTTGATAATTAATATTAGTTATAAACTTTTTTAAATGCATAATCCAAAATCTCAAGAAAAATAATTTCTAAATATTATGGATAATCATTTAAAGTATGTTTAAATGCATTTATCAAGAAAAGATTACACAATCAATTTTTTTTTGTTAAGATTTTATTAAATTGTATATATCATTTAATTTAATTATATTTAGTTTGGATTAGTTTTGATTTAAATATTTAATGAACATTTGAAAAAACCAATAAAACACAGTGGCATTTTATGTAATATAATACATGGTAAAAAAAATTCTATAATGTTTCTTGTTTTAATAATATACTAGAGTACAACCTACGCTGAGTGCGGGGTAAATTTGTAATATAAATTTATATGTCAAATATATAATTAAAAAATATTAATCGAATTCTAAAATAACAAAAATTCAATAAAAAACTAATTTTTCTTTCCAGTAATTTTTTTAATTTGTATTTGTATTTTTAAACTATAATTTTAATAGATTAACATAAAACTATAACTATAAATTAAAATTTTACTAATTTAATATATATATATAAATATTTAATCAAATATTCTTGAATAAAATCTAATATTTAAAGATTATTTTTAAAATAAATTTTATATTCTATTTGAAAATTTGAGAATATTGAAAGATATTCTGCCATTTAAAAAAATATTATAAGATTTGATTTTGATTTAAAATTTAATTATAATTAAGATATATCATTTGACTAAAATACCATTAATAAATATTTGAAAAAATCACTAAAACACAATGGCATTACATGTAATATAACACATGACTAAATGTTTTTTCTATAATGTTTCCTGTTTTAATAGTATAGATATTTAAATTTTTGTTAGTAACTAACTTGCACAATGATATTCATAGTCAAAAAATTTATAAGAGCTTTTTTCCCGTTTATCTATACTATTATTTGTGAAATGATTTTCTCCAATCAAGTTCTCACGTCAAAAGTTAGAATGATTAAATTCTTTACTGCCATTAATAAAAAATTTAGTTTATATTATATTAGTGATTTTAACTTGTGGTAGTGGTTGACAAAAAAATTAGTTTTATAGAGAGAAGTTAGAGAGATAGAGACCAAAAACAGTGTATTTGGGAAAAAAACTAACTTTTTGGTCAACCATTAACACTAGTTTCAACTTCTCATATTATATTTTTTTAATTTATATTTGATGTTAAAACAATATTGATTAGAATTATAATTTAAATAAACTAAAAATATAGATTATTTAAAATAGTTTATATAAACTTAACATTTACTATTATAATAATTTAAATAAAATAAAAATATAGATTAGTTAGATGTAATAATGAAATTCATAATAATTTAGATTGATAATAATCAGTTTGGTGCAGTAATTGATGAATATAAGAATATTTAAATATGAGTATAATAATGCAATTATAAGTTTTACCCATGTAGTAAGAGTTTATATATAACTATTATTTATTTTTTATTATATTATTTTTAAATTTTATATTGCACATATTAACGATATTGGCCAAATAGTTCTATTCGTGGCAGACGCAAACAAAACTCCTAGTTATTTATGAAGAAAAAAGCTCAAATACCATTGTTTCAATAATATTTTTTGATATTCTTTTAATATAAAAATCGAACAAATACAATGATAACCTTAAAATTTTCTATAACTATTAATCCAACCAAGTTACAAAAATAAGAATATGAGAGCGAAAATATGACCACTTTTATAGCGATTGTGTCAGTTGTTTCTAACTATTCTTGTCTCTCTCCGAAGAGTAGGTTACTAGTTTCTGTCTGTTCCTATCTAGGGATTTTATGTACATTCTTAGTGACAAGTCCATGTCGTAGAGATTTTTCCACTATATCTTCCATCGTCTCCAATTAAATGGTTTCTCCAACACTTAACGATTGGATTAATATAGTATATCTCATCATCACAATCATGATCTCCCTAAGAATATTTCTCGTCCGAGTAAAGTTCTAATATACTAATGATATCCTACAAATATTAAAACAAATTTAAGTTAAATAAATAATACTCAAAAATAAGATGGCTAACTCTAACTTTAATTATTTCAATCACCCCGTTAATGTTTTTTAATGGATAACTTTTCATGAAAGTCTCGGTGAACTTGTGCTTACACAACCTTGGATAGTCCTTCTCTACAGCTACATCTACTCGAAATGTGCATCCAAGCACAAAAATACACTCAAATGCAAAAGTCTACACAAAAAGTTGCAATATTACGACCTTGAAATTATAAAACTAATTACAATGTTAATATCACAACTAAGAGTTACCTCAAGAGGAAGAATGAAACCAGAAAAGGTCCATGAATATTTCACGATGCCGTTCTTAAACTTCTTTATCATGCTCTTCACCTCATACATACAATCATCAGTCTCCAAGGAAATGTTTTACACAACCCTAAATCATCTTCAACTTTAAACTAAGAAAGGCTCTATATTTCCATCAACCTTAGACTTCACTTTTAATAAATTGCATAAGAAATAAAGGGCAATCATTTTCTTATTGTCTACATAGCTCCACATTGACTGTAGTTTCTTTTCCACATCTGCGACTATTTATTTATTTTTTGTTTCCTTCCAAACATCATTTTCACAAACTTAAAATTCATCTTTTTCTTAGCTCTAGTTACTCGGATAATGATGACAGTGGGTCTAAACCCAAATACCAGCACATGCTCTCTATTTAAATATCTAATAGAGACTCCATAAACCAAAACTCTTTTTGTGAACCTATAGAAGCTTGATGAAGCAGCAACATCCACAAGCGCATCGACTTACGGTTTGCCTCCTCCGCCATGTGAAAAAATATGCTTAAACTGATAAAGATGTGTGAACCATTTAAATTCAGATGGAAAATTCTGAATCAACCTCACTGTATCCTTCACATAACACCTCAATGCTATCTTACAAATCCTAGTATACTGCTCTAGACCAAAATAAAACTTCTCTGATTATAGTGGTGGAATATCATCCTCGTTACCCTGCAAATTCAAACACTGTTTTAATTAACGTTTGAACCAATTAATACTTAGTTAAACCTAGCAATACATAGTTCAACCTAACAATACATAGTTCAACCTTGTTGAACCAAGTAATCATTTCTTAACCAAAATAGTACTTACTTCTAACAGTTGTACCAACAACACAATTTCATCCTAACATATACCATTCTTCATTTTAATTTCAAAAGTATATGGGTAAGTATATATATACAATACCAGGTACAATGTAGAGTAGACATCGGGGCTGCAGCCATCTCTTCCTCTTCCCCATCATCATTATTTGAATTCCTCTCTTCAAGACTTTGGGTTCCTTCTAGACTTATTTTAAAAGGAACAACTTTGGTTTATGTTTTTGTTGGTGCTTGTCTGGTTGCTGTTTCAGTTGGTGCTTCTGTTCGGTCTGCATTTATTCGGCCGACTCATATTGTCCTCTACCGTCTCTTACCTTAGCCATTATCTGTGACAATACCCGACATCATATCCTCATTTTCTCCCAAAACTGAATAACTTATCACAACCCAACACTAAAAGGAAAGATATGGGGGGGGGACAGAAGAGAGACGAATATGAAATGATTCCCTGAAAAGAGACGAAGATGGAATGATTCTCTGAAGAGGGACAGAGGAAAATTCAAAAAGTATGGGAGATGGGTTCGATTGCTCTGAAAAACTATAAATAAGGATTAAATTAGATTAGATTTGGGGGATCGAACTGATGCAACAAGAGTTCGATCGGGTTGGATCAGCAAGTGGGTAACACCTTGGCTGAGTTAGTAATTTTAGAGAATTGCTAAGAGTATACAAGTATGTACTTGGTTTTGGTTTTGGATTTGGATTTAAAAGAAAATAAAAAATTAATTATTAGAATGGTGGAATATAAGATTTCTTGAAAATAAATCGTGATTCAGTGAAAAAACCAATTCCATAATTATCATTTTTAGTCTCCTAATAAAATAAATAATTATTGTATATTTATATAACTTACAAAATAATTAAGAGTAGATAAATAAAAAAAAGATCAGTATTATATTGATGAAGACAAATATTAATTACAAAAACTCAACAAAATGATATCATAATTAACAAAAAAAAGTATATATGTAAAAAAGTAAAATATGTAAGAAACAAATAGACAAAATAAGATAAAAAGATAAAAATGGCAAACAAACTTAAAATGTGTGCGGGGGTGAGATATACAAGACTAGGAAAAAACATTTGAAGATAATATTTAAGAGAGAAATTCAAGTGATATTTTAATAAACAATAGCAATGATATCGGAAAAATTGCAAAAAAAATATCTGAAGGTTTGAAATTTTACTTTAAAAACCCAAGAAAAAATGAGACTTATTTAAAACTTAATGTTTTGTTAAATGCAAATAAAACCTTAATGTTTTGCAAAATGCAAATAAAACCATAATGTTTCGTAAGATGCAAATAAAAACTCAACTATTAGTCTATAATCATTTAATGTTGTTTTTACGTAAGAACATCAAACTTTTCTGTCCAAACTTTTTCTACCCATTTGAAAACGTGACAATAATCATCTTTGTAACTACGATTGCAAAAAATCTCAGACCAAAACAAATGACAACATAAAATATTGTCATCAACATGTTCAATTATACTTGTTTTGTAGCAGTACATTTATAAAATTTACGACCATAATTATTTGTTATAGTTGATACAAGTATCATAGTTTTCTCTTTTTATATACATATTTTCTTGGAATGTCTCTAACCGAATTAGAACTAGAACTTAATGAGATGTAGAATAACAAAAATTGCAAATCAATTATCTAAATTGCAAATCAATTATCTAAATCCCACAATCAAAATTCAAACTGAGAACCATTGATCAGTTAAAACCAATTAGATAAACTCAAATCTAATTTCAGACCCATAAATATACCCATGTCGCTGAGAAGAACCAAATCAACAAATAGCTTTTTTCTTTTTAGATTGAGTTTTTTTTTGGTTCAAAATCCTATAAACTGTGGTTAATGAAACTAAATAAAATTGTGGTCTTCATTCTCCTTAAATGATACTAATGATTGATGTTTTATTTGCATCTTATGAAACTTTAAGGTTTTATTTGCATTTTAAAAAATCTTAGATTTAAAAATACATCTCATTTTTTCTTGAGTTTTTTTAAGTGAAATTTAAAACTTTCATCTTCTTATTTGCAATTTTCCCAATGGTAGCAATTTAAAATGTTATAAAGAAAAGAAAAAAATGTATAGAACGACTGCTATGCTATTGGCCTAGTATAGAATGCTGTTTAAAGAAGATTCAAGGCGTTGTCATCTTTAGAAGTTTAGTTTTAACTTGTTGCTATGAGGTTTCTCTCTCTATTTTTTGGGCATTGGCTAGTGATTTGTTTCACTAACCTTTGAACTTTCCTTCCTGTAAATCTTCTCGTACTATGGTTTTTGGTGATTAATATCAATCTCTGATGACAAAAAAAAAAAAGAATGTATCGATTTATATTCACCTGAACTTGTTCACATTTTGATACTCTCGTTCATGGACTAGAGATAGAGTTGCTTCTTGGCTTTGGCCATCAGTTTTCTTCCCAGAGCAAGAAAATTCTCCGTCTTTTGACAAATCAACAGCCATTTTCTTCTCGTCTCGTTGGATAGAAATGGGGTCCACGATCAGCAACACTAGTTTTGGCTTCGTCGAGAATCGATTTTGGGTTTATCTCAAAACTGGTCAAAAGGCGAATACGCGTAGACGAAGACCCTTTTCTCTTACACTTATTTCTTCGTCAACGGTGCAAGTAAGCAGCTGAATCAATGGTTCGAACTCTTTTTCCTCTGATGGGTTTGCTTTTACTCTGAGTAGTCGAGAAATGGAACAAAAAGGGCCGTCGCCCCGTAGCTTTATTTGGCTGATTCTACTTCTCGATTTGGTTCTAAGAGTCGCCGGAAACGACGAAGGTAAAGGTTCTGTCTTTTGATGATGAACTATTTTGCCATTAGCTTAGTAGGCTTATCAGCTGGTTTTGTTTCATTGGTGTCACTTAAGTATCTACAAGATAAATTATGATTTTGTCTGATTCTGCTTCTTCAGTTACTTTCTCTTAAACTTCTTTCGTTTTATTGGATAGGAAACGTCTAGTGTAAAGGTTCTGACTTTTGATGATGAACTATTTTGCCATTAGCTTAGGCTTATCAGCTGGTTTTGTTTCATTGGTGTCGCTTAAGTCTCTACAAGAGAAATTATGCTTTTGTCTAATTCTACTTCTTCAGTTACTGTATCTTAAACTTCTTTCGTTTTATTGGATTGAAACGTCTAGTGTAAAGGTTCTGACATTTTATGATGAACTATTTTGCCATTACCTGAGTGGACTTATCATCTGGTTTTGTCTTGTCAAATTTGGAAACTTTCAGCAGAATAATTTGTTTTCTGTGGGTTATACAGGTGATGCTTTAACTGCGCTTAAAAAGAGTTTATTTGATGATCCTAACAATGTACTCCAAAGCTGGGATGCTACTCTTGTTAGTCCATGTACATGGTTTCATGTTTCTTGCAATAGCGAGAACCGTGTTATTCGTGTGTAAGTTTCTCTCTCTGTCTCTCTCTCTCTGCTGGTTTCTAGATGAAATGATTCAAGTCACTGTTTGATGTTTGGTCAGTGACTTGGGGAGTGCAAATCTATCTGGACAACTGGTGCCACAGCTTGGTCAGCTTCTTAAATTGCAGTACCTGTAAGTCATTTCTTCGTCTAATCAAGTCCATAACTGGGACATAAGCCATCTTCAATGGTTTCCTAAATCTTGACATTACTTCTATTCGGAGAACTTTTCAGTTGTACCTTTACTTTGAAAACAAGATTCTGGATAAAATTAATTTCTCAGGAATTGAACACATATGTGCACTCCTGTGGTGTAATGCATTAATATTAGATATCCTTTGCTAGGCTTCTCGAGTCTTGTTACTGGAATACCACGTGATTATATCTTACTTGAATAGATGAGAGCCTAGAACTGTGGCATTATGAAAGACATTTTCAAAGCTTCTCTGTGTCGGATATTTTGCTTAATTTAATTGGATAAGAAACTGCGGGAATTTGGATCTGTTATTTCTCTAGTGGTAGTGTCAACACTACATTTTTTTCTTTTGTTTTGAACTCTACATATTAGTGTTCCTGCTGTGAAATATGTTCCGGTCTGAGTTGCTTACAAAATATAGTTTCCACTTTCATGCATCTTAGCTCTATAATAATATTATATTGTTTAAAACGACTGAGTGTCTTGTTTGCTACACAGTGCATTATGTTTTCTGTCACATGGATTTCTGGTAAAATAGTTTTGGAAATTTCTAGTCTAAGAATTAAGCAATGACAGGGAGCTTTATAGCAATAACATTACTGGGGGAATACCTGAAGAGCTTGGAGGCTTGAAGGAATTGGTGAGCTTGGATCTTTACATGAACAAAATAAGCGGCCCAATCCCATCGTCTCTTGGCAATCTAGAGAAACTCCTGTTCTTGTATGTATCCATACTCTCCTTCTCGTTACATCCCCAATTTACCGCTTCATTGTTTACAGTTTCATAATTTGGATCTATTTCTTTCCTAGAAAACTATTGCTCTATGTGCTTGAAATTTTAGGCATCTTTAGAAGAGTGACTAAGTAATAGAGAAAAGTTTGATTCCCTAGGATACATCTGATAATATCCATTCCTGCCTTAGGCTCAGAAACTTCAGTGTACATGTGTAGCGCAAATGCTTCAGAAGTAGATTGAGGCTAATTGTACAAATGTCATTGCTCTAAAAGACTTATGCAATTGGATAGATTTCAAAATAGCACAAGTTTCTGTTCTGCTAATTGTTTTAATAGATAAACCGTACATTTGCTGGGTGTTCTTCATATTGAACTCTTTACTGAAATGGTATTCTACTGTATGTGGTTAGGCGTCTTAATAACAACAGCTTGTCTGGAGAAATTCCAATGTCTTTGACTGCTGTGTCACTGCAAGTTCTGTGAGTGTAACTTCGTCTCTCTTGAATTATTCTGTTCAGGTTTAAATATTTGTTGGTTTTGTGTTATGAAGAAAACGATATCATCCTGAAATGCAGGGATGTCTCAAACAATCGACTCCATGGAGATATTCCTGTTAATGGTTCCTTCTCACTGTTCACCCCTATTAGGTTATCCTTCTTATTCCTAGTTTCATTGTCGATGGACTGGTCACAAATTCACAATCAGTTACTGAATTCTCTGAAAATTATCTGCAGTTTTGCCAATAATAGTTTAACGCCACTTCGTAATTCTACACCTACTTCCATCTCTCCTCCACCATCACCACCTTCAGGTTTCCATGTTGTGCCTTTCATTCTCTTCTGTGTATTTCTTGTTGGTTCTTTGATTTTCACTGTCTTATTTCCTTCGACGTTCAGGGTATTTCACTTTTAACCTTTGCATGCACTCACACTCCCTCTGGTTCACACCAAAAAAAAAAAAGACCTTTAAGTTTTAACGTTTGCATGCATTAACTCAGTAATTTTTTTTTTTTGGTTTTTGTTTTTTGTTTTTTTGTTTTTTATTTTTTAATTTTTTTTGAACATTGAATGAAAATCTGAAAATTGTGGAAAGGCATTTAGTGATAATTTGGTTGAGATTTCATGTATTATCATTTATACTCAAAACATAATTTTGTTATGTATTTGACATATGTCACATATCTTCACTAGGATTGATAACCTGCTAGTTAAAAACAGCGTCTCTTACTAGTATTGATATCACTTTCCAGTGGTCATTTTGAACAAGACAAAACTGACACATAGTTGATTTTGACAGCTTGGTAGTAGTAATGATTAAACAAGTTCCAAGAACATTGCTGAAAAGAGTATTAGAAAGTATAAAATAAGTGTGAACTTGCTAGTTTAGATAAGTAGAAAAGAAGGGTTGATAAACACTGAAATATTTGTGGGCAACACAGGATATGGAGATCTCTTTGAATCTTTTGAAGCTCTTTGATCTAAAAAATGTATTAGCTCTTTCACATATGTTGAAACGTTCCACATGGTTGATGAATCAACGATTTTCCCATCGAAACTCTTCAATGCATCAGGTAATTGCGAATGAGTTTGTATTAAGAAAACTTTGTGTTTATCTCATACTCTCAGGGAGTCGAACGACTACAGCAATAGCAATCGGAGCTGCTGCGGGTGCAGCAGTTCTATTTGCTGGTCCAGCCATTGCGCTTGTTTGGTGGCTGAGAAGTAAATCACAGGATCAGTTTGTTGATGTACCTGGTTAGTCAACTATTTTCATCTCTTTATCTCTTTGTCGCTTTTCCCATTGAAGCTTCCTTGGCTTATTTTATTTTGTTTTGGTGAACCATATTTTGCAGCTGAGGAAGACCCAGAGGTTCACTTAGGACAACTCAGAAGGTTTTCCTTGCGTGAACTGCTAGTTGCTACAGATAACTTTAGCAACAAAAATGTGTTGGGTAGAGGTGGTTTTGGTAAAGTGTATAAAGGACGTTTAGCCGATGGCTCTCTAGTAGCTGTGAAAAGGCTAAAAGAAGAACGTACCAAAGGTGGGGAACTTCAATTCCAGACCGAGGTGGAGATGATTAGTTTGGCCGTTCACAGGAACTTGCTTCGGCTTCGTGGCTTTTGCATGACTCCAACTGAAAGATTGCTCGTTTATCCCTACATGGTTAATGGAAGTGTTGCTTCTTGTTTAAGAGGTACATCATTATCTGTTCTAAGTGTTATAACTCTCTCCAGTTTCTTCCATTTTTCCTTTGCTTGCATATTGCATATAACATGCGGGTTTAAAACTCTCTGATCGTAATACTTTTGTCTTGACTGGTTTTAAATTGTGTCGTTAAGTAGATCTTGTCTTTGATCCTTCTTGTTTAGAACGTCATGAAGGCAATCCAGCACTTGATTGGCCAAAAAGAAAGCATATTGCTTTGGGAGCAGCAAGAGGGCTTGCGTATTTACATGATCATTGCGACCAAAAGATCATTCACCGAGACGTGAAAGCTGCAAATATATTGTTAGATGAACAGTTCGAAGCTGTGGTTGGAGATTTTGGGCTTGCGAAGCTCATGAATTATAATGACTCCCATGTGACAACTGCTGTACGCGGAACAATTGGGCATATAGCCCCTGAGTACCTTTCGACAGGACAATCTTCTGAGAAAACTGATGTTTTTGGGTACGGTGTCATGCTTCTCGAGCTCATCACTGGACAGAAGGCTTTCGATCTTGCTCGGCTTGCTAATGATGATGATATCATGTTACTTGACTGGGTACGTTTAATGGTTTCCCCATCATCTTTATTAGTGCAAAATTGTCATTTTTACATAGGTGAAGAGTGTTTCTTTTGTGGTTGATTAGGTGAAAGAGGTTTTGAAAGAGAAGAAGTTGGAAAGTCTTGTGGATGCAGAGCTTGAAGGAAACTACGTGGATATAGAGGTGGAGCAGCTTATCCAAATGGCTCTTCTCTGCACACAAGGTTCTTCGTTGGAACGTCCCAAGATGTCAGAAGTGGTGAGAATGCTTGAAGGAGATGGTTTAGCTGAGAAATGGGAAGAGTGGCAGAAAGAGAAGATGCTGACAAATGATTTTAAATATACTAGAGCTGACATCAACTGGCTCATCCCAGAATCCATTTCCCACGTTGACAACGATTACCCCTCAGGTCCGAGATAGCCTCTTGAAGAAACAGTCATGTGAGTTCTTCAACAAGTATATAGATAAGAACAAAATCGTTTCAATCCAATTAAAAAACATCAACTGCTTTTTTCATACGTTTAACATTCTATTTAATTAACTCCATTAGTTGATAAAAATGACTTCATTTTCCTATCTATGCTTAGAGTTTGTAGCATTTTCGTAAAAAGTGAAAAAACTCAAAACAATAGTTGTGGTTTTTAGCATTTTACTGAAAGTTCTAACGGCATCAAATCGGGAAGGGCATTTAAAACTTATTGTTTTTGATTAACTCGAAATTTAACATATTTGACACCCTTGTGGTTTTTGAATATGAATATGCTGAGACTCTAGTTAATCTAATACAATCGATAAGTTTGTGGTGATTTTTCTTTTATATTTGAAAAAAACTACCAAATATAAATATGAAGATATAACAAATAACCACTCCTAATTTATGTGTTAATTACAGAGATATTTACATTTACATGCATTTTCTTTAAGATGTTTTACAATTTATAGTACTTATAGCTATTAAGCCACTTTGATCATTTGCAAAGTCAATTATATTCTTTTAGATTATAATTTTTTTTTTTTTTAATGTTTTTTTCTTCTTCTATGGTCTCGGAAAAGTGACCACACACTCTATTGAGAAACTCAATCGAATCACCTAATGTTCAAATTAATTTTAATGACAATTCTACCTTAATCTGTCAAAATCAATATCTATGTTTTAACGTTTTTGCCGTCGGAGATTATCACGTTCTCTAACAGCTCTGACATATCATCCGCTTCTTCCCTTCGCTCAATAATATTTTCTTGCGATATCACTGAAAGCTAAGATAACTAATTAAATTTTCAGATTGATATCAAAAATCAGAATTCTCAATTTTGTCGATCACATTATATGTGGATTATAATTTCATGTTTGATTTCCCCAAACGTAAATGCTTCAAATTCTTATCCATGTTCATGTTTTATTGTTCACATCTCGTTGTCCATGTTTCAATGTCCACATACCGTTGTTCATATTCTATTACTTACTCTCGTTGTCCATGTTCTATTGTTCACATCCCGTTGTTCACATACCGTTGTCCACTTATTATGTTTCATATTTCTAATTTCATGTTTGATTTCCAAAATTTAAATACTTTTAATTTCTTTTTGATTTGATAATATGAATAATTCAATTATCTAGTTTTGTGTAAAATTGGTGTCTTTTTGATGAAACATTTGCTCATTAACGTTCATGGTAAGGACAACTGCTTATACTTTCATTAAACCATCTTTCCTTAAACTTCTCTTACTGAGACAGAAGTAACACTATCATTCTCTCTTGTTTCCCAAACTCAAACCAGAGATTGTGGTGTCTTCTCTGTTATAGAGATGGATGGGAGATGGATTTCTAGTTCATGGTGGAGATTTTTATCATTTCATCAATCGATTGAAAAAGCTCAAAAGAAACAAATGTGTCATCAAGGTTTGAATACCTACTTGTTTTTCTCTATTTTAGTTATGTTTATGTGTTTGAACTTAAAATGGGATGTTTGAAAGCATGTACAAAATAAGATGACCACATGGATTCCACCAAATCAGCTGCAAATCTACCATGCCATATGGGTTTGTGGACTAATTTGCAAAGGACAACATATATATGTCCTTTGAAAGTATGTCATAAAAGCTTATCCATGATAATTTGTCCAAAATTATATTGAATAATTATATAAAAGAGTGATGTTTGACTGTGATTATTGATTTTTTTTTTTTTTTTTTTGCTGCGCTTGTCATTTAATTTTTTGTTTTATTATTTTCAGACTTTATCAAGCGAATAAAAGACATTTTGAGAGATTCAATTGATTATAGTAGAGACATGGTCAAGAGATATGTCCATGAAAGTAGAAATATAAAAACCCTCATAGAGTAAAAACATACTAAATATATGGACATTGATTTGTGGACCAATTTGCAATGGACATTGTTGTTCATGTCGATATATCCATGAAAGCTTGTCCATGATAGTTTTTTCATGAATTTATTGAATTTTGTGTAAATGATTGATTACTTAGTGGTGTTTAACTGTGACTATTGATCAAAATAACCTAAACATAATAATAGAGAGCAAATTTTGTTTTATATCATTGATGTTTCGTGGAAAACATTGATGTTTCGTGTACAGATCTTACTCATCCAACACTAGCTGAACAGGCAGATATCACATATTACTCATCAAATAAGAATGAGAAACTAAGTAAACACCAAATATGTGTCTTATGAGACTATATCCACTGAGTAAACACCTGAAACCAAAATCCACAACAAAAATTATGATACCCACATTCACTTATCCACATTAGCTTGTCCACATTTGATACCCATAATACCGTAAATCTCAAGATCGAAAAAAACGTTTCTAATCTCGAACTTACCTCTTCTGAGTAATGACATCACAAATTTTTCTTCATTGTCAAATTCACGATATTATAAATTACTATATGATGTCCACAATACCTACTCCAATAGACTCAATCTTGACAATAGGTCAACAACACCTTGTGATGACGTCCACGATATGATGTCCACAACCTATATATTTAATCTAAACCAGAAAAGACGGATTTGGTTCAATCTTCAAATGATATTTTAAAAAGATGGAAGTTAAGTCATTGTAAAGAGAATCTAAGGAGATTATACAAGAGAGAGAGATATATCACCTGAACTGTAGCAAACTCATGTCTAATTCTGGTAACCGACCTTCGTTGAAGTCTATTTCTCCACTGATCTATGTTCTCCTCGCCCACTCCTAGCTCTCCAGTTGTATTATTCATCTGAATTTCCATAGTATAAAAGGTTTGGGGGAAATTCCGAGTTCTAGGGTTTATAAAGAACGAAAACATCAAAGAATTATTTGTTTGGATTTTGGGAGAGAAGAACTCGCCGAAGAAGATAAGAGTTTTCGCTGGAATCATGGTTGAAAGTTTTTAAAGGCTGATGATATCTCTGAAATAGCAATATCGAGACATTTTCTCCATTAGAGAAATTTGGATTCCCACGTCTTAAAACAACGACTAGGTTGAAAAGAGCAGAAAGATTTTTGAGTTGATAAGTTTAATGAAGGGTAATTTTGGACTAACACATTTTTACACACTAACAAAATGCCCAAATAGCACAAAGTGTCTTATTGTGCAATCCAATAGTCGAAAGTGCATTTTTTCATAATCAACTCTTAACTAAAGAGGACAAAGTAGATAAATAAGAATTTATTCTTATGTAGAATTGAATTTTATTACTATTACAAGATTTTTCCAATATAAGATTAAGATTGCTCATGTATTTTCTGTGTAATCAAAGGAATTCAAAACAATGAATCTTTAGTATTCCTTAGTTAATCCAACATGCATTAAAACACTTTGGTTACAATGTTAATATATATCACTATCAATATCAATGCAATATAGAACAACAACTATATGTAGCAAGATAAACAAGATGAAATGTGTTGAACTGTTACTTCGTATTAAGCAATTTCAAGTAAAGTTTGTGGGTTTTGAGAAAGATTTAAGAGAGATTTATTGATTTATAAAAGATGGATGATGAATTACAGAGAAGGTGCAAAGTTCTTCTTAGAAAGCTAATTTTAGGTCCTAGAGTTTTCGTTGGAATCATGGTTGAAAGTTTTTAAAGGCTGATGATATCTCTGAAATAGCAATATCGAGACATTTTCTCCATTAGAGAAATTTGGATTCCCACGTCTTAAAACGACGACTAGGTTGAAAAGAGCAGAAAGATTTTTGAGTTGATAAGTTTAATGAAGGGTAATTTTGGACTAACACATTTTTACACACTAACAAAATGCCCAAATAGCACAAAGTGTCTTATTGTGCAATCCAATAGTCGAAAGTGCATTTTTTCATAATCAACTCTTAACCAAAGATGACAAAGTAGATAAATAAGAATTTATTCTTATGTAGAATTGAAGTTTATTACTATTACAAGATTTTTCCAATATAAGATTAAGATTGCTCATGTATTTTCTGTGTAATCAAAGAAATTCAAAACAATGAATCTTTAGTATTCCTTAGTTAATCCAACATGCATTAAAACACTTTGGTTACAATGTTAATATATATCACTATCAATATCAATGCAATATAGAACAACAACTATATGTATCAAGATAAACAAGATGAAATGTGTTGAACTGTTACTTCGTATTAAGCAATTTCAAGTAAAGTTTGTGGGTTTTGAGAAAGATTTAAGAGAGATTTATTGATTTATAAAAGATGGATGATGAATTACAGAGAAGGTGCAAAGTTCTTCTTAGAAAGCTAGTTTTAGGTCCTAGAATTTCTATAACTTAGTTCTTCTCTCTATTTGCGGATCTCCTTCTTGGTGGAACTCTCCTCCTATTTATAATCTTTTAGGCGCCGACCTTAATCTTCTGGAAGAGTCGATGCCTATCTCTTCCTAATTTGACGCGCCGAGCCCAATATTTCGGGAAAGTGGATATCCTCTCCAATATTTTCTCAAGTCTGTTGCAGGTTTTATCTTTATCCTTAACGGATAAACTACGCTTATCTTATTCACCTCATCGATCCTTAACAGGTCGTCTAGTGTATAATGGGCCGAGGCGAATTCTTGATGGGCCTTTTAGGAGGTGCGCAGCCCGTATCCAACAAAATGTTAACTTTTGATGTTTTTGTAACGATCCAAACCCAAAGTCCGTCAAGTCCCAATTCCATTAGGTCAAAACCCTAGGTCTCCCTCCCCTATAAATAATCTCCTCTTGTTTTCTTTTCCTAACAAAATTCTGTCATGTTGAAACCCTGCCGAAACTTAGCCGTCGATTAGCCACCTAGAAAGACCAAGAAGGCAGATCCGACTAGTTTTGTGACTAGTAAATCTAATCCAAACGATCTGAAACTTGGTAGGTATACTCTTCACTCGTTCATTAACCTACTGTCGCAAGAGATTTATCACTCCGATCTGTATACTAATAGTTGTGATCGTTTCTTCAACCATCTTGGGAGCAGTGCCAGATTCGCATCTTCATTCCGCTGCCACCTTGCGAAGACATTTCTAGGCAAACCGTGAGAATCCACAGAACGATCAACCTATTGTTGGAAAGCCCCAAATGTCTTCTTTCCTTCCCAACCGAGTTCGTTCCGATCGGAGGTATGAGTAGAGAGTTATATCCATGTTTCCGAAGCGTGACTGTGTAGAGTTGATCCGCGACTAGTCTCTTGAAATGTGAGTTTTTGTTAAGCAAACATGGTCTGTTTGACCTGAATCTTTGCAGGGAGCTTCTTGACTTGTAGATCTAATTTTCTGTCGAAAGAGAACCGATCTGAAGCTTTAGAGCATAGGAAATCCTATTGTTCTTCATGGTTAAGGCTAAGGTGAGGGTGGCTTTTCCACATAATTCCGTACTTTTGTCTAGAACTTCTGAGATGGGATTTAAAACTATATATGATCTGTTTCTCTGATCGAGTCTAGGTAGTCTTGTTTGTAAATTGGAGGTAGGAATATAAATGATTCAACCCATTGATTGTGTATGTTAAAAATGATATTTGTTTGTTATAGATATCTAAATATATACATATATATATAAATATATATATATATATATATATATATATATATATATATATATATATATATATATATATATATTATTCGAAATGGAGCATGTTAGACGGTAGAGATTGCGGGGTATAGAGACGGACTTCTGTACTATCTACGCTTTGTGAGAGAGGGAGTGCGGGCAGTCTAGTCGATCTGCTGTCCAGTGCCTTAAGATCGATAAATCGTCATACCTGGCGGTGTAGTTGGACACTATTCCATACTGACGTCCTGGTGGGAGGGTGTTGGCGGTCACTGGATCCGTCAGTAGGGTATTAGTTTGCTGTTTGGGTGCTTTAGGTGTTGTGTATACTCATGTTTAGTTTCTTTTTATCATATTTGGAGTGCTATGACCAGAGCTGTGTTTTCTGTGTTTTAGCATCCCAACCTCATTGAGTAACTCCCCTGTTACTCACCCCTCTTTATTCCTTTTTCAAGTGAGACAGACAAGTAAATAGATGCTTATCGGAACGGATGCTACTTTTGGGATTTTACAATTTTCATTATTTTATTTTAAACATTATCTTACGATTTTATTGGATTTTTCGATTATTAATGGAAGTTTTATAAAATTGGTGTATTTGAGAAATGAGTTAAGTGTAGTGGCACGCCATTCTCGAGTGAGGATGAGCGGGTTTGTCGTCCCGATTCTGACCCGGGAGACGTAGTAGGAAAGCAAATAAAAATTAATTTTTTTTTTTTTTGAAGAAAAACTGATTATAATTCGGTTTTCAACGAATTTCAAAATTTTCTGTGATTGAGGATTTTAAAAGAAAAATAATAATAGCATTCATTTTGTATGGTATTGATCTAGTAATCGTTAGTCTTAGTTTCAACTAAAGTTTATTTTATTCATTTTCTTTCTTTTTCGATGAGCATTTCAAGAAGAGTTGTAAGAAAAGTTCAAAGAAGATTTCCAGTGGTGTTTTCCTAGTCCAAGTTTCAAATTCCTTTCTATCGTTTTTTTTTTCTTTAACAGTGTGATCAATTCTATCATATTCATTTTCCCCTTTACCATATTATTTTTTCCTTTTTTTTTTAAGATCATTATCATTTCTTCCCAAGATCGTTCTTTTTTTTTTTAGCGTCTAAGACAATTGATCTTTCTTTGCTCTCCCCATCTTTTCATTCATTTAGTTATTTCGAAGTTCCTTCAATTGTCCACGTCTTCCCAGTCATGCGTTCATTCTTCCTTCATGACTGTTAAGTTTTTGCAGGTGCTGTTTTGAATTCGGGGACGAATTCCTGTCAAATGGGGAAAAGTTGTAATGACCCAAACCCGAGGCCCATCAAGACCCAAATCAATTAGGTCAAAACCCTAGGTCTCCCTCCCCTATAAATAGCTCCTCTTGTTTTCTTTTCCTAAAAAAATTTTGTCGTGCTGAAACCCTGCTGAAACTTAGCTGTCGATTAGCCACCTCAAAGGAAAAGCCACCGGAGCCACCTAGAAAAACATAATAGGCAGATCCGACTAGTTATGGGAGAAGGGATTATCGAACTAGTAATCTAATCAAATCGATATGAAACTTGGTAGGTACACTCTTGACTCGTTCATTGATCTACTGTCGCAAGAGGTTTATCATTCATATCTGTATACTGAAAGTTGTGATCGTTTCTTCGAGCATGTTGAGGGTAGTGCCTGATTCGCCTCATCATTTCGCCGCCACCTTGCGAGGAGATATCCAGGCGAACCGTAAGGAAACACAGAACGATCAAACTATCGTTAGAAATCCCCAAATGTCTTTTTTCCTTACAGACCAAGTTCGTTCCGATCTGAAGTAAGAGTAGAAAGTGGTATCCATGTTTCCGAAGCGTGCCTGTGTAGTGTTGATTCGCAATTAGTCTCTTGAGATGTAAGTTTTTCCTAAGCAAACATGGTCTGTTTTACCTGAATCTTTGCAGGGAGTTTCTTGACTTGTAGATCTAATTTTCTTTCGAAGGAGAACCGATCTGGAGCTTTAGAGTATAGGAAATCCTATTGTTCTTCATGGTTATGGCTAAGATGAGTGTGGCTTTTTCACATAATTCCAGACTTTTGTCTAGAACTTTTGAGATGGGATTTAGAACTATATATGATTTATTTCTCTTATCGAGTCTAGGTAGTCTTGTTTGTAAATTGGAGATAGGAATATAGATGATTCAACCCATTGATTGTGCATGTTAAAAATGATAATTGTTTGTATATATATATATACATATATATATTATATATTAGAAATGGAGCATGTTAGATGTTAGAGATTGCGGGGTACAGAGACGGACTTTGGTACTATCTACACCTTGTGTGAGAGGGGGTGCGGGCAGTTTAGTCGAACTGCTGTCTGGTGCCTTAAGATCGATAAATCGTTAAACCTGGTGGTGCCTTTGGACAATTCCATACTGACCTCCTGGTGGGAGGGTGCTGGCGGCCACTGGATCCGTCCGTAGGGGATTCGTTTGCTGTTTGGGTGCTTTAGGTGCAGTGTTTACTCATGTTTAGTTTCTTTTTACCGTATTTGGAGTGCTATGACCGGAACTGTGTTTTTTTTTTTTGTGTTTTAACATCCTAACCTCACTGATTAATCCCCTGTTACTCACCCCTCTTTCTTCCCTTTCCAAGTGAGACGGACGAGTAAGTACATGCTTATCGGATCGGGATTTTTTTTATTTTTATTATTTTATTTTAAACATTATTTTACGATTTTATTAGATTTATTGGTTATTGGAATTTTTGATTATTAATGGAAGTTTTATGAAATTGATGTATTTGAGATATACGTTAAGTGTAGTGGCACGCTGTTCTCGAGTGAGGATGAGCGGGGTTGTCGTCCTGGTTCTGACCCGGGAGACGGTAGTAGGAAAGCAAATAAAGATTAATAAATTTTGTTTTTATGAAAAATGATTACAATTCGATTTTCAACGGATTTCAAATTTTTCTAGGACTGAGGATTTTAAACAGAAAAATAGTAATAGCAACCATTATGTATTCTATTGATCTAGTAATCGTTAGTCTTTGTTTCAGCTGAAGTTTATTTTATTCATTTTCTTTCATTTTCGATGAGCTTTTGAAGAAGATTTCTAATAGAAATTCAAAGAAGATTTCCAATGGTGTTTTTCTAGTCCAAGTTTCTAATTCCCTTTTATCATTTTTTTTTCTTTAACAGTGTGATCAGTTCTATCATATTCATTTTCCCCCTTACCATATTATTTTTTCCTTTTTTTTTGTTTTAAGATCATTATCATTTCTTCCCAAGATCGTTCTTTCTTTTAGCATCTAAGACAATTGATCTTTCTTTTCTCTCCCCATCTTTTCATTCATCTAGTTATTTCGAAATTCCTTCACTCGTCCAAGTCTTCCAGTCATGTGTTCATTCTTCCTTCATGACTATTGAGTTTTCGCAGGTGCTGTTTTGACTTCGGAGACGAATTCCCGTCAAATGGGGAAGAGTTGTAACGACCCAAACCCGAGGCCCATCAAGACCCAATTCAATTAGGCAAAACCCTAGGTTTTCCTCCCCCATAAATAGTCTCCTCTTGTTTTCTTTTTCTAACGAAATTCTGTCGTGCTGAAACCCCGTCGAAAATTAGCCGTTGATTAGCTACCTCGAAGGAAAAGCCACCGGAGCCACCTAAGAAGACCTTGAAGGCAGATCCGAGTAGTTCTGGGAGAAGGGATAATCGAACTAGTAAATCTAATCCAATCGATATGAAACTTGGTAGGTACACTCTTGACTCGTTCATTGATCCTCTGTCACAAGAGGTTTATCATTCGGATCTGTATACTGAAAGTTGTGATCGTTTCTTCGAGCATGTTGAGCGCAGTGCCAGATTCGCATCATCAATCCGCCACCACCTTGCGAGGAGATTTTCATGTGAACCGTGAGGAACCACAGAATGATCAAACAATCGTTGGAAAGCCCCGAGTGTCTTCTATCCTTAATGACCGAGTTCATTCCGATCGGAAGTATAACTAGAAAGTTGTATACATGTTTCTGAAGCGTACCTGTGTAGTGCTGATCCGGGACTAGTCTCTTGAGACGTGAGTTTTTGTTAAGCAAACATGGTCTTTTTGACCTGAATCTTTGCAGGGACCTTCTTGACTTGTTGATCTAATTTTCTGTCGAAGGAGAACCGATCTGGAGCTTTAGAGCATAGGAAATCCTAGTGTTCTTCGTGGTTAAGGCTAAAGTGAGGGTGGCTTTTCCACATAATTCCGTACTTTTGTCTAGAACTTCTGAGATGAGATTTAGAACTACATATGATCTGTTTCTCTGATCGAGTCTAGGTAGTCTTGTTTGTAAATTGGAGGTAGGAATATAGATGATTTAACCCATTGATTGTGCATGTTAAAAATGATATTTGTTTGTTATAGATATTTAAATATATATATATATATATATATACATTATATTATACTAGAAGTGGAGCATGTTAGACGTTAGAGATTGCAGGGTACAGAGACAGACTTCTGTACTATCTACGCCTTGTGTGAGAGGGGGTGTGGGCAGCCTAGTTGATCTGCTGTCCAGTGTATTAAGATCGATATATCGTTAAACCTGGTGATGCCGTTGGACACTATTCCATACTGACCTCCTGGTGGGAGGGTGCTGGCGGTCACTTGATCCGTCCGTAGGGGATTTGTTTGTTGTTTGGGTGCTTTAGGTGCCGTGTTTGCTCAAGTTTCTTTTTACCCTATTTGGAGTGCTATGACTGGAACTGTGTTTTCTTTATTTTAGCATCCCAACCTCACTGAGTAACTCCCCTGTTACTCACCCCTCTTTCTTCTCTTTTCAGGTGAGACAGACGAGTAAATAGATGATTATCGATCGGCTGCTACTTTTGAGTTTTTATGATTTTCATTATTTTATTGAAACATTATTACGATTTTATTGGATTTATTGGATTTCTTGGTTATTGGATTTTTCGATTATTAATGGAAGTTGTATAAAATTGGTGTATTTGAGATATAAGTCAAGTGTAGTGGCACACCGTTCTCGAGTGAGTATGAGACGGGTGTTACAATTTTGTTTCATTCAAAGAACATCACTAACTTCTATATTTGTAAGTTATATATTTAATATCATTCATGTTATAATTAAAATTTATTTATCTAATTATTTATTATAATGAAACTTGTGCTTTTGAAAGTGTAGACATTGAAATCTACAATTGAATAAAAGAGGTTTAGTAATTGACAATCAAAATATTTATTTTACCATATTCCTAATTTCAAATGATGGCTAACATGTAAGAGTTCCAAAACAATGTCAAAACACTATTATGTTACTTCGGACTAGAGCAACCATACTTTTCAAATATCTTTAAATATTCATTTATAGTTTGAAATAAACATCATGACAATGAGTCTTTGGTTTTCAGAAATGTAATGGAGATAATATTGTATTTGTAAATATTTCATTTAATATTTTTCCTCATTATTTTGGTCTACAATGATAATGATAATCTTATTATCATATAGCCAATATCAAGTCATTGATGATGCCATTTTTTCTTCTTAAGTCTCACAACTAGAGGATTATTTATAGTTGGAAAATCTTATTGAATTGAAATAATTTTTAGGTCTTAAGGTTGCTTGTTATGAGTCTAGCATATCTCTTGCTTACTTATGTACAAACACGAGTTTTTTTTTGTTTTTGAAGAGACTAGTTCGTTAGGACGCGAACCTTCTTCTATTCCTACAGATTCTGCAATCAATTTTTCTGAAGAAATTGGTATGTTGCTTAAAGATGTTGAGAGTTATTTGAGATTGGTTAAGAAGCTCATGTATATATCACTTGTCTTGATCTATCTTTTTTTTTATTGACCGAATTGTGTCAATGAAAGTAAAAGGAAGAAATACATCATCATAAAATATGAAAAGAATAACAATAATATAATCCTAATGCACTAAGGTAGCAACATCTTAAATAGACATCAAATGAATACTTAAAGTATACTCCTGAAAATTGGATGCAACAAGCTAATTATGAAAGATTACAGTACAAGAAATAAGACTTAACTAAGCCCGACGATAAAAAGAGAGGAGAGGATGGTGAAAAACTCAAGCAGTGGCGGCAGCTCATCTTGTTAAGATAGAGAGGACATCACGACCGAGAGGACATCACGACCGAGAGGAGGAGACACAACAACGAAGAAGAAGATAATTCATACTTGTAGGAGAATATTTTTTTATTTAAGTGTAAATTTAAAAAGAAATTACACAAACAATCTTTGAACATCGGGAAATTACTAAACCAATATATTAAAAAAAACATGTTAGTAGATCAATGGTGAAAATTTTCAAAAAAAACTTTTAATCATAGTTTTTTCTTAATAACTTAGATGTCAATTTAAATAATAATATTGTTTTTAGTAAAAGTTCAAAATTTATTTTCTTTTATTTCAATACAAAGATGCTTTTAAGATTGTCATTTCCAGATGATATTTGCAATCAACCTTTGTGATCGTCGTTTGCGACTAGCGTTTGTGGCCTGTGTGTAGCAATTGTCATTTGCGACTAACATTTGTATTTGAAATTATAGTAGATTTTTTCTCTTTTTTATTTCATTTTTAAGATGATATGGTAGAATTATTTGCAATATGCAAAATATACATTATCATTAGTAGAATTATTTTAGATTAGTCCTCTAAGATATCCATTCCTAATTTATATGTGTCAATTGAAGAAGACAAAGTAAAAATTAAGGATTTATTCCAATGTAAAATTAAATTTTATTACTATTACAAGATTTTTCTAATACAAGATAAAGATTGTCGATGCATTTTTTTTGTGCAATGAAAATCATCCAAAACCATGAGTCATTAACATTCTTCAGTTTACTGAACATGCAATAAGGGACCTTGGTTACTATGGTGATCTATATATATTACTATCGTTGTCAATGATACTGAGAACAACGACTACATCTATCAAGATAAAGAAGATGAAATGCTAGCATATTATGTTTTGTTTCATTTAGAAAACATCAATAAGTTCTCTCTTTGAAAATTGCATGTTTAACAATATGTAATTGGAATTTCTTTATTTAATTATTTATTATGATGAAGCTGTGGTTTGGTTTTCAATATGTATATATTGAATTCCAAAACCAAATATGTTTGGATTGGTAACAACATAATGAATATGAACAAAATTTCATTTGATGAAATGAATTTTTTTTTTATAAAGAATGAATTTTTGTTTTTTGTTCCTCATTAAATTTAAGGAGGAAATTTTTCTTTCATTCATTCCTCAATATATGATGAAAAATAAGAAATTGTGTAAGACCAATGTATTAACATTTTTAGGAAATAATATCAAAAGAGATAAATCGATTAACAGAGATTGATGTTGTAATCATTAATGATTGAAAGAGATCGGCACTGACACATACAAAATTCATGAAGCAGTAGTTCATCAAATTATATGATTTAGCTATGAAGAATAAGGAACAAACAACTCTGAAAAAAAACTTATGGTGACAATGAAAGAAAAACTCTGACAATATATTTATGAGAAAGAAAGACGAAAAAAGAAGAAACCCATAGAGAAGAAAAATGAACAAAAAACGAAAAAAAAAAATACAAGATATTTTCATATTTATTATGTAAAATAAAATAAAAAATATTTTTTAACCATAGTAGTATAATGCCCAGTCCATTAATTTGTCTTTTTGTTGTTTGTTATATTTTTTTATCTGTTACATATAAAAACATGATTTTAGAAGAAAAAAATATTTTGTTTTAATTTATTTGTTTTGCTTAAAAATATAGATTTGCTATATTTGAAAATTCATTTAACAAAACTTTTAGTTTTTAAATATTTCAATTTTAAGAAAACTATAATCAATTATAGACTATATATATATATATATATATAAATATGATTTCTTTTTAAAAATATTTTATATTTTTGTGTCCATTAATTGAGAATGAGAGTCACCCCCACTAGAGAGAAAGATCAGAGTAGGATAAGGCAACAACAAAATTGACTTGGGTGAGGAGAGAAAATTACCACTCAAAAGCAGACACATAAAATTAGCTTAATTCTATATATAAATGTAAATATTTGTAATCCTTTTTGGTTTAGGAATTAGAAAAAATAAAAATAATATTCTTTTTAAATTTTAATTTTTTTAATACAGTCTTAATAATTTTATTTCTTTTTTATAATTGAAATAATATTATTCTTGTGAGGAATAATCTATTTATTAAAAAAAAATATTTTTTTATTTTTAGAATTATTTTTTTAATAAAAAGGAAAAAACAGTTTTGTTTAGGATTAATTATTCTTTGTAATAATATTTTAATAATTTTATTTCTTATTTTTTGAAGTAATAATTTTTTTTTTAGGAATCATCTAACACATATGTCAAAATCTTAAAAGATTTTACCTGGTATGATCTTGTTAATTATTAAATTTGAAACCAAACTTTATCATCTACCCAATTACAATTTGCTAGTATTGAGCACGTGTCTTTGTCGATTACTTATAAGTTTAGAAACGATTCAAACCTTCTTTTTCGACTAGAGTGTATTCTTCTAAACTCTTTTCAGTCTTCGTTTTTTGTCGGGGAATCCAGTTTTTGGTTTCTACCAAAAAATTGGTCGAAGGCCGACGAATAGTCAAATACGTGTACAAGAAGGAGACAACTCTCTTTTTTTATACTTTAGTCAAAGCTTGAATCGATGGTTCAAAATTCTGGGTTGGAATAATCCTCTGATAAGAGGAGGAGAGCTCTATGGCTTTGCTTTTACTCTGAGAAGTTGAAAAAATAATGGAACAAGAGAGATCGCCACGAAGCTTTATTTGTCTAATCCTACTTCTTGATTTAGCTCTCAGAGTCGGCGGAAACTCGGAAGGTTCTTCTTCTGTTTCGGTCTTTATATGAACATTTGTTTAGTATAAGAGAAGGTTCTTCTCGTCTGGTTTTGAAAGAGAAGATTATGATTTGGTGTAGTTAGATTGCATCATAATCAATTCCATTTAATCTTTTTATGATTGCAGGTGATGTTTTAACTGCGCTGAGACTTAGTTTATCTGACCCTAACTCTGTATTCGAAAGCTGGAATGCCACTGAGGTTACTCCATGTAGATGGTTTCATGTTACTTGCAATAGTGAGAACAGAGTAACTCGTGTGTAAGTCTCTCTGTACTGGTTTCTAAATGAAATGATTAAAACCTTTTGTTAATCTCCTGCTTGATGTTTGGTCAGTGACTTGGGCAATGCAAATCTGTCTGGACAACTGGTTCCACACAGCTTGGTCAGCTTCTTAAATTGCAGTACTTGTAAGCCATCAATTTTTTCTGGATTTCTATATTTTCATCTGAGTACTTCTGTAGTTAGGGAGGACTTGGAAATTTAATATGCATCATACACTTTATCTTGATTGTTCAGAACAACTGTGACATAAGCTATCTTCGTTGATCATCTCACCGTTGTCACTTCTGTTCGGAGAGGTTTTTAGTTGCTTTCAAAACAGAATTTTGGATAAAAATGTATCCTGAGGACTCAACACGTATGTGCGTTTCTGTGGTTTGACGCATTAGTATTAGATATTACTAGGAATTCATAAATTAATTAAATCCATTGTAGATATCTTTAGTTCGGCTTCTCAAGCCTTGTTCTGGTTCCTGCTGCAATTTTTTGTTTTTCTTTTCTTTTGGGGATTAAATCGAATTAAGTTGTTTAGTAAATGTAGTTTCCACTAATATTATTATAGTTATAAAATTACTGGAGATCTTGTTTGCTACACACTGTGTTATGGTTTTCTGATTTTCTTGTTAAAACATAACTACATGAATGTTCGTGGTATGTGGCAATTGTCATTTAATTTTTAAATTTGTAATATTCATAAGAATTTTTTTTGTTATATATATATGCACAGTCCACACGTTGCATAGATTTTAGTATTTATAAGCATATATTGTTTTTTTCAGTTTTTCTTTCAATTATTTTTATTTTCAATTAACACAACTAAATTTTTTATATTTTATTTCATTTTAATTTTATAGATGCACATATATATATTTTTATCATTAATTAACTTAGATGTAAGATATTATTTGTTAGATATAAATTATGTGACTCTTAATGATTTAGTCAACTTTTTAAGATATTATATTTGACTATTTTCTTAATAAAAATAAATCAAAACTTATCAATTAAAAATAGTTTAAAATTTTTTTATCCTTTGACTTTATTTTGCAATTTAAGATGTTCAAAACATCAAAAAATTGCATTATAATTTATATTAATGACTGATTTGTTATGTATAGAGGCCCATTAGAAGATCCATTAGATTTAACCTAAGGTCTCTACTTGTAATCTTATATAAAGGATCATTCATCCATTGGAATAGATACACCAATTCTCCTCTCTTCTTCTCTTCTCTTATTTTCTTTATAACACGTTATTAGCACGAAACAGGTATTTATATATATTTTTTTTGTAATATATCATTACAATTACTTTCTCAAATCCAATTTCAAACCATGTTTATTATCAATTCATGGTTTGCAAAATGGATCCAATTTCTTTCGATACTTAATAAAATATTATTTATCGATTTTATATTGGATTATTGATACTACATTCGATATGATAACAGTTGTTTGATCGTGAATATTTTAGAGTTTTATATTTGATAATTATAATCTGCATAAAAAGACTACGGTGCGATTTAGTTCGCTGAAGTCATTTGCATGATTTAATTATTCTTCTTATATTTATGTTTTATTATAAACTCAGAAGTTTACAATGAAAAGTCTCCAGAAGAGAACTTTATTATATTGATTATTTGATTTCTCTTAAAATTCATATAATACTATATGCTTATTTTTGATTTTATTATGATATGTCAAAATATTGTTGATAATTTTGATAGAATTTACTTTTTATTTATGACATATTAAATTAGAATATAATTTTAATTATTAAATAAATTTTATGTCTTTGATTTTCATACATAATTTATTAGATCTATATTTGATTTTGTGAATGAATATTGCTAAATTATCTTTTAAGTTTTTATGAAAATAACTTAGATTTTTGTTAATAAACCTATGTTTCACAATAAACATATAAATCTGTTTAAAAATTAAATAGTGTATATCATTTTGCAATTTGTATGTATTAGATTAGAATGAGTCAAACTTTGATTCTTATGGAATAATTAATATTTTCAGATTTATTAATTGTCATAAAATTAAATTGGATGATATGCAATTAATTGTCTATTTGAAACTGCTCATTTGACTAGTTTTAAATTGCATATTTATTATCTTTGGTTTGAATTAAATAATTAACTTAACCTATTTCTTCAAAGATATTCAAATATTTTATTGATATATTTTATTACTTTGACATGGTAATTCAATATTTTATCATAAATTTAGATAATATTACGTATATACACATAAATATGATATATATTGTTTAGATCTATTTTCCTAAAATTTATCTAGATCTATTTAAATACCTAAATTTATATTTTATTATTTAAGATTTATTTATTGACTTTTTTACTTATGCAATGCATAAATATATTACTAAATTAAATATTTTATCATTTTGCACTTACTTCATCAATCATGTCAGGATTTTATTACCATATTTTGATGATATTATTTTACCAAATTTTGATTGATGAATATATTGTTACATTAAATATTGTATAATATTAGAGATATATTATAAATTAATGAATTAAGTCTTGGAAAAGTTATTTCTAAAACTCATATTTATTTTAGATATAGACATAATAACTTTATTTTTTAATAAAAAAAAAATTTCAAATTGAGATTCATTTGTTAAAACCCTAATTTAATGATATTGGGATTCATTTTTTTAAGATATTTTGAAGTTATTAGTAATATGGTTTAATTGTTTTCCAAATAATTTGGATTTAATAATAATAATTTGTGAATGTGATATAAATAGAATGATCATGAAATCTTTTAGATTTATTTAATATCATTTGATATATTTTTCGTGATTCTATTTTATTATAATTATCTAAAGAAATGTTTGATCACCAGAATGTGATTACTTAAAGCTCATTATGATTATTTGAATCTTTAGAAGACTTGAAGTGTATAAATAAATCTCAACTATGTTGGAGATTATTTTCAAGTTGAAATTATGAGGAATGTAAATCAATGATGCAAATATATTAGAGAATAAATACTCTATTTTCCATGAAAATAATGTTGTCCTGTAGACACATTACATAAAGTAACTTATATTTTTGTCTTATTGAGACTCATAAAAAGCATGAGCTAGTGATGAAAATTATAAATCACATCTAATTAATTTTTCTCCATTCCATGAAGGGAATGTGACATCTTATACTAGAAAAGAAAAAGACCATACCAATAATATTGGCTGGAGAAATTGCTATAGAAGTGATCTCAGATGTGGATATGGATAAGATCAAGGTCAAGATTGAGATCAAAGAGAGTTTTCTTTGAAAAAAAAAAAACTCGGATTCTCACAAGAAATGAGAAAATAAAGATTATAATAAACAAGATATATTTCTATCATTTAAAGATGAAAGAAATAAGTGTGAGTACAATACAATTTAGTATAAAAACATATTGAAAGCTCTAGAAAAGCATATAAATGAATGCATATAGAAATACAATTTAAACTCATTGATGTTATGTACTATCCTAAGTCTCAAAGAAATTTAGTGAGATTCAGTTCGAGATTGATGAACTTGTAGTCTCATCATCTCGAGGGGGAGAATTACTGAATCTCATATCCACAGTAAGTGGAAAATCTAAAAGATGATATTTACGCTCAAAGTGAGATTGATTAGTCATCTTTAAAGTATTTTGAATACTTGATGCATTATGTTCTATAACTCTCAAAATGTAGAATGATCAAATATAGAATACATGACCCAAGTAGGGTATATTATTGATTCTAAAATGAATTTCAATTCTAGATTGATTAAATTGCAGTGTTATCATCTCGAGGGAGAGAGTTAAAGAATCTCATATTCCATAATGAGTGAAACATCCAGAAGATTATATTATCACTAAAACTGAGATTGATGAATCTTTCATAAAGTAAATTCATGGAATTTTGAGACAAATCATATTGAGACAATAAGTGAAAGAAATGTTAAATACATTTAAATGAAAAGTATTTCCCAGGGAAACAAAAGAACTACTTGCATTCATACTAGATTGTATTACAGAATGATTCGTGTAATGGAGATAAAAGAACTGGTTAGACCATTACGGTTCAATGAAGATGCGAAAGATTATTCATGAGAACATTCATTGAAGAACTAGAAGATTCTCCTGAATGATTTATCATATGCTGGTTAATCATAAGATAATATGATAATACAGTTTTCACCAACCAAAATAGATTTGGAATCTATTAATGTATATAAGAAGACATTGGTGGACTGATCATCCACCATACATCTTAATGATACTGGTGAAAATTCATGAATCTTTGATGATTATAGCATACCCATTGGGATAAATGTTGAACATTTGGTAGCATATGTTCATACAGAAAATGCAACAACATTTATTCGCATTAAGCCAATAAACAATAAATAGTTTTCTCCGTCATTGGTTTTAGATCAGAAACCAAATATATTTCATCTAAGAAATATTAATGTACAGTATACATTCCATTTGCTCCACCATAGAGCTTTAAGATGGATCCTCAAATAAGGTTGACAATATATGTTGGATATGAATCTCCATTAATACTTAAGAATTTAGAGCTATCCACGAATGATTTAAGTAAAGCTCGAGCTGAAGACTGAAATTGAAATGAACCAGTCTTTCCAACATTAGGGGGAGAAAAATAAATAGCTGGAAATTAGATGACTTGGAATGAATTATCATTGATCCCGGACTAAAGAATGCGAAATAAAAGTCCAAAAGATAATTCATCTATAGAATTGAGTAATTCAGTTGCCAGACATATTTATTGATCCTAAGATAGTGACAAAGTCACATATACCAGCTGCAAATGCTCCAATAATATTTTATATCCTTGAAGGATAATATCAAACTGCTAGTGAGTCTAAAGATCGCATGAAGCGTGATAGACATATTGGTTCTAAAAAGAATTCTCGGAAAAAGAAAAGGAACATAAGTTCAAAATGGTCAAACCAAGAGAATATGTTTTTGAATGATCTCAAGAAGAGACATTAAACATGACAACGAAAGAAATTCAGGTACCTGAGACATTGAAGAGATCTCAATAATTTATGTCATGTATGGAATAAAAGAACCAATAAGCAAATCGACGTCGATATGATGAATGAGAAAGAGGATCATAAAACAAAGTCTATTGAAAAGTGTACACAAAGAATTGATTGGCCAAATTATAATAGAAGCAATAGACATAATTAATTTCTCTTAGAAAGAAAGAAGAATTTGGACCAGTAATCCATTATGGACTGTCCATATGTAAAACCAGTGGGACATAAATGAACATTGTGCCAAAAGAAAAATGATTATAAAGAAACATAATCTCTAGTGGTGGATGCAACTATTTTCAAGTTATTTATCAATCTGGCAATAATAAAAGGGTTTGACTTATACAATCCACTGATTAATGATACTTATATGAAACTCCATTATAGATATCTCAGAAGGATACAATCCCATTAGGATTGATGATATCAAAATTATGTTCCCGTGAACTCAAGGTATTTAATCGTATTAAAACAAATTTGTTTCATGGAGAATAATCAGAAAGTAAATTTTATAAAATGAGTCAATATACACATCTATGTTTATCAAAGGATCATGGATCACTAGAATCCTTAATTTAATCATCATTGAAACTCTTACAGAGTTATCACAAGTAGTTTGATAAAAACAATATGAGATCCTAGATTTGAACATGACAAAACTCTTGAAGAGATTGAAAGTCATAATTTAAAAGAAAGATATTAGAAATACAACATTGTCTCTATTGATTCCAAATTAAATATTTAAGGAAAGAGATATTATCTCGAAAGATCCCTGCAGGATTTTATATAGAGAATGATCACATATATTTGATCATGAAGTACCATATTTAAAATGTTATTTGAGCAAGTTATTAATCTTTTCATGATTGAAAGATGAGATTTTGTATGACAAGAGAAAAAGTCATAATAGTAACTTTTATAAGAAGAACATGAATAACTCATATGTACAAGTATGTACAGTAAAATGTTAAAGAGATTTAGTATGAAATCCAAATAAGCCAAAAAATTATTATCTATGTCAAAAGGATGTTATGGATCAGAAGTCTAACAACCCTAGATATTATATGGAAATCAAACAAGTATTCAGTAAGACTGTGCTCAATTATCAAAAGATGATATATATAATTAGAATGCATATCATAAAGATGTTGTTTCCAGGGGGAGAAATATAAGGATATGTGTGGATGTACTCTTTTTCCTTCTCATGGTTTTTATCCCACCGGGTTTTTCCATTCTAAGGTTTTAACGAGGCAACAATGAACACATAAAAGATAGACTCTCAAAAAGGAAATGTCAAAATACAAAGAATGAAAGTCTATCACTTTTCCAAAGTATTTCTCATATATTAATGAGATCATGACAATCCGGAGAATGACCAAGGTGAATCATCAACAAGACAAACACACTGCAGAAGAATGGCGATGTTCGTATTCTACAGATTGATTCAAGTGAAGATCTGACACACACATTTACCAAGGAGCTATTATCGAGAAGTTAGTTCACCATATCGGATTGTATCATCTCAAAGATCTCGACATATGTACTCATGAGGGGGAGTAATTGCGCATTGCACTCTTTTTCCCTTAACATGGCTTTCGCATTGGGTTTTCCTGTTAAGGTTTTTAATGAAGCAACATGTTAGGCGCATAACGAATTATTTTATTATAATGGACCTCTAAGGGGGAGTGTTATGTATAGAGGTCCATTAGACGACCCATTAGGTTTAACTTAAGGTCTCTACTTGTAATCCTATATAAAAGGATCATTCATCCATTGGAATAGATACACCAATTCTCCTCTCTTCTTCTCTTCTCTTATTAAATTGGTAAAAACCTAGTTTACAACTTTGATTTTGTTGAAACTCTCACATGGATTATTGAATAAATAAATACAAATGTTTCAATACAACATTTACATATATGATATCAAATTTTATATAATAAAATAAAATTCTCTTTGTTAGAGTTCTGAGGATGTACAACATGTCTCTTTTTAAATATTTGTTTTAATAATGTTTTCCCATTTTATTTGGATACAAATCTGATTTTGCTATTAGACAAGAATTGGAAGTGCCACATGTTCCTTTTTAAATATTTGTTTTAAAATATTTTTTTTTCCATTTTATTGGGCTGCAAGTCTGATTTTGCTTTTGGGCAAGAATTTTATGTATAATCCATAAATTTTTTAAATTGAATTTATTTATGTCATAATTTTTTAATAAAAAAAACAAATGTGGTTATTCTTATTCTCATTTTTAAAAGTATTATCAGTCATTAATATGAATTCTAATGCAACTTTTCTTGTTTTGAGCATCTTAAATTGAAAAATAATGTCAAAGGATAAAAACTCGTTTAAACTATTTTTAATTGATAAGTTTTGAATTATTTTGTATTAAAATATAGTCAAATATAATATCTTATGACTATATATTAAATGAGATGTCTCAAATGACTAAATCATTAACAATCTTTAATATGATCACATAAATTCTATAGCTAACAAATAATATCATACATCTAAGTTTATTCATCATAAAAGTATATATGTGTGTCTATAAAAGTAAAAGTAAAATAAAATATAAATATTCCAGTTGTGTTAATTAAAAATAAAATAAAATTCAAAGAAAAAAATAAAAAAGCAATATATGCTTAAACATTAAATTTTACATATTAATTTATACAAAAATTGAAATCCACGAACGCAATGCATGAACTATGTCTAGTTTTATATATAATAGATGATCAACTTTCTCCAACTGCTTTCCACATGGGTCAAGGAGAAGTTGAATGTCCATTAATTGAAAAAATAAAAAAACTTTTATTTTCTCAACAATCATTAATCATTCATATTTCTTATATATAATAGACGAACAACTTTCTTGCTGGTTGCCACATGAGTCAAGGAGAAGTTGACACATGTCCATTAATTAAAAAAAAAAATATCTTTTATTTTCTCAGCAATCATTAATCATTCATTTTTACTTATATTCTTTTTTCTCATCTATTCTAATTCTATTAATTGAATTCATGATGATTTCTTTTTAGTCTTTCTCACTTCTTTATATATGAAATATTCAAAATATAACGATAGTAAAAATATACAAAGAAACTAATCAAACATAAATATTAAAATATTTATATAATAAGTGGGTCAAAGAGAAGTTGACACGTGTCCATAAAAATAAAAATAAAAAAACTTTTATTTTCTCAACAGTCATTAATTATTCATTTTTACTTATATTCTTTTTCTCTATCTATTATAATTCGATTAATTAAACCTATGATGATTTTCATTTTTTCTTTGTCTTTCTAACATCTTTATATATGAAAATTTTAAAATCTAACAGTAGTAAAAATATACAAAGAACTAATGAAACATAAATATTAAAAAATTTATAAAAAAATTTCTTATGAATATTACTAATTTTACGAAATTTAAGAATGAAATTTATCCGCTGGTATTCACCTACTATATATATATATATATAAAAATAGATAATTTGTCTTATAATTCTGGTTGTTTCTTATGATATAGATGAATTTCGATAATATAGAGGTGTATTCATGAATTAATTTTATTAGAGGCATAAAATTCTTGCCCAATTGCATAATCAGATTTGTAGCCGAATAAAATTGGAAAAGATTATTAAAACAAATATTTTAAAAGGGTCATGTGACACAACCTCAGAACTCTAAAAAAAAGAACCTTAATTTATTACATAAGGTGTATATATATGTTTAATATTATTCTTGATTAGTTTTTTTGTATGTTTCTACTGCAGTCAGATTTTAAAAATGTTATATATAGGAAAATTAGAAAGATAAAGCAGAGAAAATAGTCATATTAAGTTTTATAAATCTCAACTGTTAAAACATAAAACATTATAGAAAAAACCTTTAGTCATGTGTTATATTACATGTATTGTCATTGTCTTTTAGTGATATTTTCAAATGTTCATTAGAGGTATTTTAGTCAAATGATAAATTCCAATTCTGATTAAAATTTAAATTAAAACTAAATTACTAAAAAATAAAAAAAATCCTTATATGTGTTTTTTTTAGAAACCATTAAATATCTCTAAATAATTATGGAAATTAACATTTATCATTACTAAACATATTTCCAAACAATACAATAGTTAAACATGTCTCCAAACATTCTAAAAATAATAGGTTTTACTTCCCTAATTAATGAAAAACGAAAACAAAAAACAAAAACACACACACATATATATGTATTAAACTAAAAATCAAATGATAAATATAATTAGGGGCGCTTGCAAAAATGACCCATAAATTGAAGTCAATTGCAAATGTAATCCTCAATTTTTCTCTCTCCAACAAATGCCACATTGTCTCCTTTCTAATCTTGGTAGATATGATAATTCACGAAAATGTCATTAGTTTGCCATTATTTATGAATATATTTGATTTATTTCGAAAATGACAAAGACAAACATAACCTCATCTTCTTCACTTATTCACGAAAATACCATCGACATCAATTCTTCCAACCACCATTAACAACCAGATCTGAAACTCTTAATGCTCAACGACCGTAATTTAACCTCTCTAAACTCACCATTTGAGTTAGCCAACTCATTTGTCACCATTTTCTCTTGATTTTCATCTCTAAAACTCGTAAATTCATTTTTTTTACAAATTTCAGACCCTTTTATATGGGCATAGAAGGGGATTTTTGCATACATAGAGTCTGGGTTTCTTTGGTGGTGGTCAACCTCACAGTTTTTGACAGTAGACGAAGCTAAAAGCCAGATTCAGGTAATTCAAACATGATTTTCTGGGGTTTTCCATCTGTTTCGCGGGAGTATACTTCATTTGCTGTCTACTAGTCAAAGCATATATTAGTTTTGCATTTGACCATTCGGCGAGTAGACTTCATTTGCAGTCTACTATTTTGCTTTGGTAAGAAAAAAATATAAGATACGTCATACTCGTAGTGGCCAGGTTAGTTTTGCATTTGACCAAGAGGAGGGCTTTTCGGAGAAGTCTACTCGAGAAGTCTACTTTTAATGGAGGTTAATATTGCATTTGACCAGATTTTGACTTTTATAGTAGACTGTGGGTGCCGTCTACTGAGGTTACTTTTGGGGTTGTCGAAAACATTAAAAAATTGATCATTAATATCATTTAAATAGTAGACTTCACTAGCCGTCTACTTTCTGAGTAGACGGCTATCGCAGTCTACTATTAATTTAATCGTAAATTTGGTCAACACCAGTACTAACCTAGTAGACTTCACTAGCCGTCTACTCAGAAAGTAGACTTCTCCAAGAAGTCTACTCTGATTTTGAATTGCAAAACTAACCCGAGAGAAGTCTACTTTTACAGTAGACTTCTTGGAGAAGTCTACTTTTACAGTAGACTTCTTGGAGAAGTCTACTTTTATAGTAGACTTCTTGGAGAAGTCTACTTTCTGAGTAGAGTTCGTTAAGAAGTCTACTTTTCAAGTAGACTTCTTGGAGAAATCTACTTCTGGTACGAAGTCTAACTCAGAAAGTCAAAGTTTGGTCAATTACAAAACTGACCCATTTTTTCAGAGTAGACTGCAAATGAAGTTTACTTTTGCAAATTGCCAATTAACGAATGCAGACTTCTCTAGACGTGTAGAGAAGTCTGCATTCGTTAATTGGCAATTGCAAAAGTAACCCGGGAGAGTAGACTTCTCTATGAAGTCTAACGAGTAGATTTCATAGAGAAGTCTACTCCGTAACGATTTTATTAAAGTTGTAATTAGAGCATATTTATAACAAATTTTTAAGATTTTCTTGTTCATGCATTGGTTTTAGCCTACCTACTTGCTTGTGTGTGAGTTTTACATGTTTATTTGATATATGCATTGCTGAATTAGTTTTCTTATTTCATATTGTAACTAGGTCACTAATAGTAGACTTCAATATGAAGTCTACTCGTTAGAATTCATAGAGAAGTCTACTCTTTGTAATTAGATTTCTAATGTGTTTTGATTGTCTTTTTTACAGAGAATGGTGGTTCACGTACCAGTTGTTTACGGAGTATGGATGATGCAAAATCAATCTTGGCATTTCGAAGTGGATAAACACAAAGGAGGGAGAATGTTCAGCTTGTGTGATGGTTGTACACTCAGTGAGCTTCTTCAAATGGTAGAAGATGATTTCCGCGTGGAGAAGAATGTAGATATTGTGGAGTTATCTTATCCTTTACCGGATGCGATGCTTCAACAAATGCCTACAGATACCCCTCCTACGTATGATACCCCTCCTACGTATGTGACAAGTGATAGACAAGTTAAGAGCTTTATCGAATTAGGTAAAGAACATGTTTTACGCCTTTGTGTAACTAGAAGGAGCATGGATACTGGGAATGTTGATGTGGAGGGACGTGGGGAGGATTTTCATTATGATGATGTTGAAGATATGGAAGCATGTGACATGGAGGACGATAATGCAGATGGTTTTAATGGTATTTCTGGTGAGAATGATGATGCGTGTGGTGCGCCGGATGGTGTTGACGTGGATCTAAAAGATGAGAGTGATGCGTTGGATTACAGTGAATATGGGAAAGTGAAAGATGAGGATGAGGATGAGGATGAGGATGAGGATGAGGATGATGTTAAGGATGAGGATCATATCTCGCCTGATGTTTTGGGTCGTTGTGTTCAAGGTGGACCGTCCAATGGCACCTGGTATGACAATATTTTTGTCATGCAGAGCTTTCCTAGCAAAGAAAAGCTTATATCAGAGTTGAATTTAACGGCCATGATGTTAAAATTCGCGTTCAAAGTGTATAAGTCAACGAAGATTTTGTTTGTAGCAAAATGTTATTTGGGTGGATGTATTTGGAAGCTTAGAGCGACTGTGAAGAATGAACCAAACACGTTTTGGGTGACAAAGTATGTGAAGACGCATACTTGTTCTGTGTCGGACCGAGCAGCTATCCGTAGACGGCGCACACCGTAATATATTGGACGTTTATTCATAGAACGCATTGGAATCATTGATGGTATTGTGCCGAAGCATATCACAGATGCAATGAAGGCGATGTTTGGGATGAACCTGGATTATACGACTTCTTACCGAGCTTTGATATATGGTCGAGAAATGGTAAGGGGTACATCAGAAGATGGATATGAGAGGCTGCCTTCCTATTTGCATAAAATTGAGAAAGCAAATCCAGGAAGTGTCACAGACATTGTACATGATGAGAAGAACCAGTTCAAGTACCTGTTTATATCTTTCGGGTCTTCAATATCTGGTTTTAGGTACTTGAGGTGAGTTATTGTGGTTGATGGAACTCATCTAACTGGGAAGTATGGAGGGGTGCTGCTAGTTGCGGCCGGGCAGGATGGCAACTTTCAGATATTTCCGTTGGCTTTTGGAATCGTTGACTCAGAATGCGATGCTTCTTGGGAGTGGTTTTTCACAAAATTGTGCAGCTGTTTTTCAGACGAATATTCGATTTTCATAGTCTCTGACAGGCACTCCTCCATAGCTAAAGCATGCAGCACTGTTCTACCCTGGGCAACACGCGGAATATGCTACTACCATCTACAACAAAACATTGTCACACATTTTCGTGGGAAGCAACTCATGTATTTGGTGAAAGGTGCTGCTTATGCGCATACAGTTTGCGACTATAACCGATATATGGATGCACTTCGACATGTAAATCCCAGCCTTGCAACATATTTGGAGAATGCGGATCCAAGGTTATGGTCATGAGTTCACTTTTCCGGAGATAGATATAACATAAAGACAAGTAACATCGCAGAGTCTATCAATTTTGTATTTAAGCAAGCCCGAGGATTCCCCATATGGTTTCTCCTTGAGTTTATTCGAGAGAAGTTAGCGAGGTGGCATTGTAAAAGGCGGGAAGATGCTTTGAGTCTCACTACTCTTCATAGCCGCGGTGTTGAGTATTTATTATCCATTCGCCAACATTATGCAGATAAGATGACAGTTCAACGCATAGACGGTTGGCGTTTCTTTGTCAAGGGTGGAACACGAGATTGTATGGTTGATCTGGAAGCTAGAAAGTGTGTGTGTGGTGTTTTCGATGTGGAAAAAATACCATGTTCACATGCTATTGCAGCTGCAAATGAGGCGCGTGTTCATTTTTCTACGCTTGTATGCCCTACGTATACGACTCAGTTTTTGTTTGCCACATACTCGGGTAATATCTTTCCCGCATCCGCATCTACTGCAGAACCTGTAACTTTTCCAAGTCTTTTTCCTCCAATTGTTAAGCGTGCTCCTGGGAGGCAGAAGAAAACGAGGTGGCAAACTTGGCTAGAAATGGCAACGAAGAAGGGGACCAAACCTAGAAAGTTGCACAAACATTACAGTTGTTCAAATTGCAGACAACCTGGACATACTCGACCGCATTGTGTAAGTTACACTCTTCAGGGTTTGTATTGGTATGTTGTATTCTTGTGTGTTCCCAATTTTTTTTTGTTCACATGGTTGCTGTTTGTTATAGGTGATGAGAGAAGCCGGACAGTGATGTCTACTCTTCTTTATGGACTTTTAATGCAGTCTACTCTTTGTAATGACGTCTACTTTTTTAATGAAGTCTCTTCTTTTAATGAAGTCTACTCTATGTAAAGAAGTCTACTATATGTAATGAAGTCTACTATATGTAATGAAGTCTACTATATGTAATGATGTCTCCTCTATGTAATGAAGTCTCCTTTATGTAATGAAGTGTACTATATGTAATGAAGTCTCCTCTATGTAATGAAGTCCCCTCTTTTAATGAAGTCCCCTCTTTTAATGAAGTCTACTTTTAACATGTCAGATAGTCGACTGTAATTATGCATACTTACCCATACGTACGTGTCGTTTCGTTTTTTAAGTAATAAATAATTTCGTTTATATTAACTAGTCTCCACTTACCTATGTACGTGTCGTTTCGACTTCGTGTAGTATAAATGCCCTCTTTCCTCATTGGCTTTTTTACCTGTTTCATTACCGTTTTTACTGCCTTCTTCGTTAATAGTCACAGTTTCATCAAACAACCGAAAGAATGGTCGAATCGTCTTTGCTCTCTTTCCCAACAGAAATTCAAGAGCTTATTACCCAACGCGTCGCCAATAATTCTCTGCTAGATCTCTTTAACTTGAAGAGAACTTGCAAAACACTCAAAGACGTTTCAGAGCGTCCCTCGGTCTATGCATCCGCGAATCTATTCAGTTTGACTGCATATCACTGGTACGGTGGTGCACCGTTCATGGTCACATGTTACGGACATGGAAATCCTGACGCGATTTTTCTGAAGGGCGCTGAAGACTACTTTCACTACGAGAGGTTTGAGGATGGGGTGGAAAGGATTAAACTGGTAGCTGATAGAGGATCTGTGTTTGCTATGTATACATATGCAATGTGACACAAGGTATTTTATAATGATGCCTCTTACTTATGTCGGTTTACCCGCAAATCTATCCGTGCGGTAAGTACCCGTGTCCTACTAGATGAATGGGGTTGGCCTCCTTTGCTGCCTGCCTTATCCGAAAAAAGGTAGAGTTTCAGAATTTCGTGCTTCCCAATTTGTACACTTGCAATTGTACTCCTTGCAATCATTGGTACTATTGGTACCAAGATGAAATGAAGGATGCTGGGATGTGTGACGAATGTTTCTGGACAAGGGAGTTGGGAATTTTTTTAGAGTTCTTCCGTGTCCCGTTTGTACCGATGTAATGAAGTATACTCTATATGCCGAAGTCTACTAGTGGTTAAAGCGGATCTACGGGTTCAAAATATATCACCCACGTTACTAAACAGTCACTATAGTATAATCGATAAGTCTAACAAGAAAGTGTACTTCATAAGTTACCTGCTTCAGCATGCTCTCTTTAATATACTTCCGACCCCGCTGTCCCTGGTAGGCCAGAATCGGTTCAACTGAGCCACCGTGTTCAATGGGACATCTGTATTGGTGTCCAAAGTCCGGCATGGCCTGGTACGCCCATACCTGAAGCACTTCCACAAACCCATCGATAGAGTAGGATCTGGTCAAGTCTTTCTCCTTGACCGACTCGATGAGGTTCTTGAATGCTACCCTTCCCCAAGGGTATTCCTCAAACTCATCAATGTTCATTACTAGGCGGGCAAGCTGAATCCTTGTGACTGAACTTGATTTTCTTGCTTAAATAAAGCCAGCATATATGGCTAGGTACCCTAACCGGATACGATCCTCCCTACTCCAGGTAGGGGCATCCGTACACGCACGTGTCAGATCATCAATACTTGGACCAACATCGATAGGAACACCCAGCCTTCTCCAGAATTCTTGCATCTCGGGGGTTATGTCTACGCCGGGCTGCTCCAAATTTGGAACGTGCTTGCAATTGAGTCCCGTGATATACTCGAACTCATTGAGAGAGAACCTCAATGGGTTATTTCCAACTAGACTCCAAATTTCGTACTTCCTCTTGCACATTAGCTGGAACCCGAGCATATAATGCACCACCCGCGATGCCCGTCCAAAATCCAATTTGTAGAACTTCAAAAATACACCCAGTCTCGACTCTTTTAACTCATTCCACTCATCTGGAAGAAGTGCTTGTTCCAAGGCGGGGAATAGCTTGGAGTCGTTGCTGTAGTAGGCAATGCTCTTTAGTGGCTGTGGTTCATCACCTTTGCTGAATTGCCTTCAGGGAAACACTGGCCTTGCCATTCTACAATACGTAAGCCACAATCAGGACAAGAAAGCAGAAAAGAAGTCAACTCGAGATGTCTACTCCTACACGAGATGTCTACTCTTACACGAGATGTCTACTCCTACATGAGATGTCTCCTCCTACACGAGATGTCTAATCCTACACGAGATGTCTACTCCTACACGAGATGTCTCCTCCTATACGAGATGTCTACTCTTACACGAGATGTCTACTCCTACACGAGATGTCTCCTCCTACACGAGATGTCTCCTCCTACACGAGATGTCTACTCTTACACGAGATGTCTACTCCTACACGAGAATTCTCCTCCTACACGAGATGTCTCATCCTACACGAGATGTCTACTCCTACACGAGATGTCTACTCATACACGAGATGTCTCCTCCTACACGAGATGTCTCCTCCTACACGAGATGTCTCCTTTACCGTTTTACGACGAGGTGGGGGGTAAGGTCAGATACAAATCTCAAGCGGCGGCGACGGAATAATTTAAGTACAAAGTAGAGGAGAGGAAAGGCGACGGATGCAACCGACGCGAGGAGAGGCGACGGAGGCGACAGAGGCAACGGAGGCGAGGAGAGTCGACGGAGGCAACAGAGGCGACGGAGGGGGCGGAGACGAGGAGAGGCGCAAAGGAGGATATAAGAGTATGCGATTAAACCAATTAGATTGAGAAAATACACATATCGATAAATCAAGAGAAATAGGATGAAGAAAGATTACCGGATTGAGGCGAGGAGTGGCGTCAGAGAACGGCGGAAGCTTAGGGTTTCGGCGACAGAGAATGGCGGAAGCTTAGGGGGTTTTTTTTTATTATTACACAAACAGTAATAAATACTACAATGTTATTGAACGGTTAAAGTTCTCGAGACAATTTACTTACCAAAATCATTACTTATTTCTCGAGACAAACAACGACGTTTCCCATTATTTTATATTTTATTATTTGTCAACTGCTACAATCATTACTTATTTTATATTTTCCGCTTATTAATTTTAATTTCCCGCCTAAGCAAAATTTTGAAATTTCGGAATTTTCAATTGGTCAAATTTAAAAATTTTAAGTTTTTCAGATTTGCAGATTTCTTAAGATTTTAAGATTTACAGATTCTCGTATTTCATATTTTCAGATTTTCAGATTTTCATATTTTCAGATTTTCGAATTTTCAAATTTTGAAATTTTCAGTTTTGGACTTAAAGAATTCCCCAGTAGACTTCACTTGTACGCGAGAAGTCTAATGGATAGTGTACTCGAGAAGTCTACTATAAACTGTACTGGAGAAGTCTACTTTTGTTCAGTTATTTCTTATGAAATTTGGCAGAATTTTCAACAAAGACAAAATATATACGTCAAATGACTCAGTTATTCAAGCAGGCGGTTCATACATATTACAGACCTTACTCTAATCCTAAACTAAGATCTAGAAAGGAGAATACAAAGGTAGATGGTCAGACCTATGACTGTGAGGATTACACCAGCCACCATCTGCTTCTTCATAAGCATGGTAGGATAATGATCGTCAATTAGATAGCAAAGTTGAGATAACTCTGCATCAATCCGAGACATAAAAGCAGAAGTCTCTTCTGCTACTTGGTCCCTACATTCCGCTTTCTTTTCCAGGGCGACTCTGAGATCTTGGATTTCCTGCGTCACAGCCTCATCCCACCACTTGAATATATGATGTTCACCATCCTAAACAAGCACATAGACATCCACCATCATATTAATATGGTTAACACACAAATGGAGAACGAACAACACAACGACAGCCTTATTACCTTATAGTTCTTACATCCATAGAATACACGACCCGGATTTTCATCTGTAGTGGATGATTTCATGATAGGCACCAAACCGCAGAAACATCGGACGGGAAAACCAGATTTACCAGATTTTTGAGATCTAAGCATAGGAGTTGGGGAGGTCACTTCTGGTTCTCCGGCACTCCAAAGATTCCTCGAACTACTCGATGGTTGACTGTAGCTGTATCGACCAATCTCTGGGTACAAATCAAACAACAAATCATTGCAAAACGTATTAGACATCTAAATCATCAATATACTTAAAAAAATCTATAAACAAGTTGATTTAGAGGCTAGTTGATTTCGAGGCTTACTATATATTCAGATCTGTTAGAGAGGGAGATAAAGAGACAATCACCATAGAGAGAGAGAGAGAGAGAGAGAGAGAGAGAGAGAGAGAGAGAGAGAGAGAGAGAGAGAGAGAGAGAGAGATACGCGGCGTAATAAGAAATTATGGTTAAAGTGTCGGCGACTCAGATTTATATAAGGGGGTCAATTTCCGGTTAAATTAAAAGTTCGGTTAAGGAGACGATTAAGGAGACGGTTAAGGAGACTTCATGATGAAGTCTTCTTCACCCTAAACCTCGAATGAACAGTACACCTAAATTGTTAAATTACATAAAATCTAACATTAAACAATTTACACATCATTATATTCTTAATTTTGTTTTCCAAATAAGCTTAAATGTAATATTAAACTCTCATTTATGAAAATTTATTTTATACAGGTGATAATTACGTATGTGATATTTATGTATACAAATTTTTTATCAAATTAATTTTTATAATTTTTATAATTAAAATTTAAGATTTAATCACGGAGTAGACTTCATAGTCTACTATTATACTTTCACATTATATGGAAACTTTATTTCTTTAAAATGACAGATTTTTATGAAATTTTATTTTTTATAGGTGATAATTACGTATGTGATATTTATGTATACAAATGTTTTATCAAATTAATTTTTACAATTTTTATAATTAAAATTTAAGATAAAATCACGGTGTAGACTGCACAAAGAAGTCTACTCCGGAAGTCTACTGTTTAAACGTAGACTTCTCAAGGGTTATAAGGGTCATTTTTCCTTTCGCTTTTTTGTTTGGTCATTAGGGACAAGCTGGTATTTTCACTACCCCTATGAGTTTTTTTTGTCGAATATCCAATAAGGGATTTAGATTGCATTCAAAACCAAATAATGAGTTAAAATCAGCAATTTCCCCACATAATTAACTAATTTATGACATTAATTAATTTTCCAAATCATAAAATCAAATTCGATAACCATACATATAAAACAGCATGAGTAAATATATTTTTGAACATATTTCAACTAACAATAAATGAAAAAAAAAATCAATACAAAAAAAAAACTTAATATTAATAAGTATATAATTTATAAAATGTAACTTTTATAATTTGAAAAATAATTTGAAATATTAAAAATTAGGCTGATATATTATTAACTTAATAAAATTTAAACATTAAAAATTAGTCAATATATATATTAGTCAATCATATAGTAAAACGGGTTGATGTTTTTACAATTACGGATTTTTACAGTTCGTTCCATCATAATATGTAAAAAATTTAGACAATGGCAAAATGAGTTAAAAATTAACTAATACGTTTTGATTATTAAAATATTAAAATAACTAATAAAAAAAAAATTTAATAGACGGATTATCTTACTTTAGTTTCCATAAAATTGTAATTATAACTATATAAAATATGTAAAATTATTTATATAAATACAAAAAATTGATAAACTAATATAAAAGATTATATAGTTTTATCATCTACTTTAAAATAAAACTATTAGCACATCTCAAATTATAACTTTCATAGATATATCTTTCACATAAAGTCAAACATAGAAAAACAAAAATCAATTAAACAATATCATCCGTTCTCAAAACATATTAAAATATATATAAAATATTTATAAGAAAGTAAAACTGTTAACATATATTCAATTTTTAAATTTATAAATACATTTATTAAAAAAAAATAAAAAAATAAAGAAGAAGAAAATTCTCGTCTTTAAGGATGAGCGAGAATCTAGTTTTACTTTAAAAGTAATTGCTAATCATGAATTTAATTAATATAATTAGGATATATGAGAAGAAAGAATATATGTTGAAATAATTGCACGAAGATGATTAATGTTTTATGAGAAAATAAAAAAAAATTCAATTTATTTTTTCCAATTATGGACATGTGTTACTTTCTCTAGCTTCTACATGTGAAGCAGCTGAAGAAAGTTATCCAACTATTATATAATAGATTAAGCAAATCTTAATGACATGGAGCTTTTTTCCAACAACATTATTGGAGGAATACCTGGAGAGCTTGGAGACTTGATGGAACTCGTGAGCTTGGACCTTTACATGAACAAAATAAGCGGTCCAATCCCTTCATCTCTTGGCAACTTAAAAAAACTCCGGTTCTTGTACGAACCCATACTCTCGCTCTTCTCTTTACATCTTACAATTTCAAAGATTGGCCTGTATGTCTTTCCTTGAAAAATATTAGAAAAGTGAGAAAGCAAAGGATACACTTAATAATATTTTACCTTAGGCTCGGTAGAACGAAGAGGTAGGTAGGGGGTGGTGAACACCATTTTGACTCGAGATTTGATTCCTAGTCATTGCCCTAAAGGTTCTATGCAGTCGAGTACAAATCCGTAGTTCAGTCATTTAACCAAGCTATTAGGTGAAATTTACAGATTGAATACAAAATTTCAGTTCATTGCCCTAAAGGTTCTATGCATTGGTCAGTATTTCAAAACAACACTAATATTGGAACACTTCCGGTTTAACGTCTAGTTGGTTAACTCTGGTTCGTATCTCAGTGACATATATGAGAAATATATGAGAAGATTCTACAGAATTAAGAATTAAGGATTTGGAAAGTTCAGAAACAGTGGGATCGTATCAGAAACAGTGGGATCGTAACAGAGAAAATCATACCGGGATAAGAGCAATCATATTGTCAATATTAAATTATAGATTTGGTTAGATTATAACTCTGTAAATTGTTATATATGTTGTACTCTCACCATTGATTCAATACACAAAATCATTCAGCATCTGTTTCTCTTTATGGTAGCAGAGCTTGAATATTAAATTAAAAAAAAAAACTGAAATTTTTTTTTCTCTTCAAACTAAACGATGACTGACACGACGAACCCGAATGAAGTGAGACACACTATTTCACCGTACGATCTCACCTCAGCTGACAATCCCGGTGCTGTCATCTCACATCCACTGTTGAAAAGCAGCAACTACGATGAGTGGGCAATCCGAATGAAGACAGCACTGATCTCTTGAAAGAAGTTTGGTTTCCTCGACGGATCCATTCCGAAACCTGCAGAAGGTTCTCCTGACCATGAAGATTGGTGGACGATACAAGCACTTCTTGTGTCATGGATCAAGATGACGATCGACCTGATGCTCCATTCAACTATCTCTCACCGAGATGTTGCTCAAGATTTGTGGGAGCACTTGAAAAAACGATTCTCGGTGATGAGTGGATCGAGAATTCAACAAATCAAGGCTGAACTTGCTTATTGCAAGCAAAGAGGTCTTGCGATTGAAGCATATTACGGAAAGCTGAATCGAATCTGGGACAGTCTCAACACGTATCGTCCATTGAGAACGTGCACTTGTGGAAAGTGTGATTGCAAACTCGGTGAAGCGCAAGAAGCTGATCGAGAAGTGGACAAAGTACATCAATTCTTGTTTGGGCTTGATGATCAATTTCGAACGGTGCGTTCAAGTTTGGTCGCACGTGTTCCTGTTCAACCACTTGAAGAGGTTTATAACATTGTGAGGCAGGAAGAAGATTTACGAGACCGTGGTGAAGAAAGACCCGAGGTAACAGCGTTTGCAATGCAGACCCAACCTCGATTCAAAAGTGAAGATAAAGATCGTTCTATCGTGTGTAAGCACTGTAACCGAAGCGGTCATGCTTCCGACAGTTACTATGCCGTGATAGGATATCCTGACTGGTGGGGAGAAAGGCCAAGGAGCAGAACCGTGGGTAGTAGAGGACGTAGTGGTTTGGGTCGTGGACGCAGTCGCGGACAAACAACTTATGCAAATCAAGTTTTTGTCCCGAATGTGAATCAGCATCATGAACAGGCGAACTACGTCATCACCGATCATGATCGTGATGGTGTAAATGGGTTGACTGAGCAGCAATGGAAAAAAATCAAAGGAATCGTCAATGCCAATGCTGTCAAAGACACCACTTCCACTGAAAAATTAACTGGTACGTGTTCTCTAATTACTTGGATAATGGACACCGGAGCGTCTCATCATTTGACTGGACGATTTGAAGCGTTAACCGATGTTAGAAAAATGGATCCTGTTCTTGTTATTATGGCTGATGGTAGAGAACAGGTTTCTATAATAGAAGGTTCAGTGCGTCTTGGTTCAGATTTAGTTATGAAATCAATTTATTATGTGGAAGAATTGCAGTCAGATTTGATCTCTGTGGGACAATTGATGGATGAGAATAGATGTGTTGTTCAACTGGCTGATCACTATCTTGTTGTTCAGGACCGTACTTCGAGGATGGTGATTGGAGCGGGTAAACGTGATAGAATCCTGTCCAAGGATGATCACTCTGATGTTGGTAGATTTGGATATGCCTTCGATCTAAGGGCTACTAGCACCAAAGAACAAGGTGATGTGGATTGATGGGAGCGTCAAAGGCTGCGGAAGACCTTTGGTATACCCTACTCCGATGGAAGTAACCCTTCACAAAGGAGGTTTGCTGAATGGAAGTGACCCTTAACCAATTCAACAGAAAAGTTCATAAAGAACAAAAGAGAAACTCTCTCATTAATCAAATCGAAAAAATAGCTTATCATTCAACTTAGAAGTGTTTACAATATATAGGAACTTAGTCAACATGACTTAATTGAAACACAGAAACTAAGGCATATAAAATAGTAGAAGACCAGAAGTAAAGGTCTGGTCAAAGTGACCCTTCAGGTCCATGCTGGTTCCAAGATGTCCCTTGGGCTTCCATCAAAGTTGACCCTTGAGCTTCTGGTGAATTTTAGCTGGGTGTTTCTCGGGCACGGATGGAGCAAAGGAGATCTTCATGGGGCAAGTCTGGTTCGGTTCGTGCTAACTGAAAACTCCCACGTTCGATCATCTCCTTTAGTTCCATAATACGCTGCCTCAAGTTTCGGTCGATGGAAAAAATCCATTAAGTCTTGGAAACTCGCTTCTTCCTGTGTTGGCTCGATATCCGGACGGCCGTACCGGGCTAAAACTGGAGTGTCACGTCCGGTCTCTGAATTGGCTCAGGCCATTTGAATTCTGGCTCGTTCGTTGGCTTCCTCATGACTTTTGGGTCGAGATTGGGATCGAGTGCGCCGGGTGATTCGGTCTTTAGGTCGGCCATCCCTTCGTAGCTTGCTCCCGTGTCCGGCCGGGTCTATACGGAACACGGCCGTAGCGTCCGGATGTCCTGTTCCTCGAGCAGAACTGGTTTCCTGTCGATGAACCTCGGTTTCCTCACGAGCAAGATGTTCCTCAGCATGATTGCCCGGTCCGTCCTGCTCTGGTACATGCTGTTCCTCATCCTCCGAACAGTCCATGGACGTTTAGCCTGGTACGAGTCTTTGGTCTATGGCCTACCGTTACTGGATATCCATCAAAACGTGTTGGTGGGACGTTTCACTTTCGTAGTGCGGAGATTGCCGCATCTGTCGCAACAATCACGGATCATTCGTTCGAGCTATGGCACAAGCGAATGGGATACCCGGCTGCAAAAGTTTTAAGAGCGCTTCCGAATGTTTCTGTATCTGTTTCTTCTGAGAATTTGAATAATGCGGGTGATATCTGTCTCCGCGCGAAACAAACAAGAGATTGTTTTCCCGTTAGCATCAATAAAAGTTCAAGAATTTTCGAATTGATTCATGTTGATCTATGGGGTCCTTATCGACACCTTCTCATTCCGGAGTGAGATATTTCTTAACTATAGTTGATGACTTCTCCAGGGGAGTTTGGTTGTATCTGTTAAACGATAAGAGTGAAGCTCCAACTCAACTGAAGAATTTATTTGCTTTAACCGAAAGACAATTCAGTACCAAAGTACAAACACTAAGAAGTGATAATGGGTCAGAGTTCTTATGTTTGTCTGATTTTTTCCAGCATAATGAGATAATGCACGAGACATCTTGTGTGGGTACACCATAGCAGAATGGACGGGTTGAGAGAAAACATAGACACATTCTCAATGTGGCGAGGGCATTGCGATTTCAATCTAATCTTCCTATCGAGTTTTGGGGTGAATGCGTTTTGACGGCAGCAAACTTGATAAAAAGAACACCAACCTCAGTTTTGCATAATGCAAGGCCGTACGAGCGACTTTACAACAAGGTTCCTACATATTCGAATCTGAAAGTATTTGGTAGCTTATGCTACACTCACGATCAAAACAGAGGTGGTGACAAATTTGCCTCTCGCAGTCGCAAATGTGTTTTCGTGGGTTACCCACATGGAAAAAAAGGTTGGAGATTATATGATTTGGAGAAACTCAATTTTTTGTTTCTAGAGATGTGGTCTTCTCAAAAAATAAGTTTCCTTACTCTCCAGCTGCTACTCTCATTGGTTTAGAAGATGATGAAGTTGGACAGGAATTGTGGGCTCCAGCCTCCAATCTCTGAAGGAATAATTGTTGAAGATTTGGGCCAAAAACCTGTACTGTAGAGAAACCCAGATATTGCAGTTGGGCCTTTACCTAAGCCCAATCCAGATACTGAAATAACAGCCTCCCAACCAACGTCTAAGGAAGCTAGTACATCTTCTTCTCCACCACAATCAAATCCTGTCGCTGAATCATCAGAGGCCAGTGCACCTGAAATTGAACAACCCATGGGAAGAGGTCATCGGAAAAAGATTCAACCAGCTAAGTTGCAGAATTATGTCGTCAATTCAGTTCAAAGCTTACCTGAGAAATCAAAAAATAAGATGGTATATCCTGTTTCCGATTATGAGTAGCTTGGTTGTTTTTCTGAGACACTTATTGCATATGTTACTGCAATCGTTACTAACAAGGAACCAAAATCCTTCAAACAAGCTATGAAGGACAAAAGATGGCGTGACTCGATGGCTCTCGAAATCTTAGCTCTTGAAGTAAACGATACATGGTCCATTGACGAATTGCCTCCGAGTAAAAGGGCAATTGGTAGTTAATGGGTGTATAAGTTCAAATTCAAATCAAATGGAACAGTAGAAAGGTATAAATCACGTTTGGTGGCTCTTGGTAATAAACAAGTTGAAGGCGATGACTATGGAGAGACTTTTGCACCAGTCGCCAAAATGGGTACGGTTCGAGTTTTCTTGGATGTTGCTGCGAAAAAGAATTGGTCTGTGCATCAAATGGATGTACACAATGCATTCTTACATGGGGATTTGGAAGAGGAGGTCTACATGAAATTGCCCCCTGGTTTCCAAAACGAAGGCAGTAACAAGGTATGCCGTTTGAAAAAGTCTCTTTATGGCCTAAGACAGGCTCCCCGATGCTGGTTCGCAAAGTCTTCCGCATTGTTTGAATATGGTTTTGAACAATCCCTGTCAGATTATTCTTTATTCACTATGGAAACAGGGGAGGTGTGCCTACACATTCTCGTCTATGTAGGCGATTTGATTATCACAGGAAGCTGTTCCCAAGCAACACAAACTTTCATGGATTATTTGTCTTCTTGCTTTCACATGAAAGACTTAGGACCCTTGAAATATTTTTTGGGTATTGAAGTGGCAAGGAACGAACAAGGATTTTATCTCTGCCAACGAAAGTATGCTTTGGATATTATTCATGAAATGGGGCTACAAACAGCAAAGCCGGCTCGTTTTCCTTTGGAACAAAACCAGAAATTGGCTCTCACGAGTTCTCCTTTGCTACCAGATCCTACACGGTACAGACGACTGAACGGACGACTAATCTACTTGGTGGTAACACGGCCTGATTTGGCTTTTTCTGTCCATATATTGTCGCAATTCATGCAGGCGCCAAGAAGTGATCATTGGTTAGCAGCACTCCGGGTTGTCCGATATCTGAAATTTGAACCAGGCCAGGGTGTTTTCTTACGACGTAATGACAGTTTCCAGATCACCGGATGGTGCGATTCAGACTGGGCAAGCTGTCCTTTGACCAGAAGATCAGTCACAGGGTACTTTGTCCAACTTGGTACTTCACCCGTTGCATGGAAGACCAAGAAACAAGACACTGTAAGTCGCTCCTCCTCTGAAGCTGAATACAGGTCCATTGCTTTCCTTACTCAAGAACTTATCTGGACGAAGCGGATGTTAGAAACTCGGTGTACAACATGACCAACCTATGGTGGTGTTTTGTGATAATAAATCAACCATCTATATTGCAACAAACTCAGTGTTTCACGAACGGACGAAACATGTGGTATTGGATTTGCACTTCGTACGAGATGAGGTACTAGCTGAAAACATTGTTTTACGGCATGTTAATACGAAGTCTCAGCTTGTCGACATATTTACAAAGGCTGTTGGAAGTGATGGATTTTCTGCATTTCGATCCAAGTTAGGCATATGGAATCTGTATGCTCCAACTTGAGGGGAGGTATTGGAGCACTTCCAGTTTAACGTCTAGTTGGTTAACTCTGGTTCGTATCTCAGTGACATATATGAGAAATATATGAGAAGATTCTACAGAATTAAGGATTTGGAAAGTTCAGAAACAGTGGGATCGTATCAGAAACAGTGGGATTGTAACAGAGAAAATCATACCGTGATAAGAACAATCATATTGTCAATATTAAATTATAGATTTGGTTAGATTATAACTCTGTAAAATGTTAGATATATGTTGTACTCTCACCATTGATTCAATACATGAAATCATTCAGCATCTGTTTCTCTTTCACATATGTTGAAACGTTCCACATGGTTGATGAATCAACGATTTTCCCATCGAAACTCTTCAATGCATCAGGTAATTGCGAATGAGTTTGTATTAAGAAAACTTTGTGTTTATCTCATACTCTCATGGAGTCGAACGACTACAGCAATAGCAATCGGAGCTGCTGCGGGTGCAGCAGTTCTATTTGCTGGTCCAGCCATTGCGCTTGTTTGGTGGCTGAGAAGTAAATCACAGGATCAGTTTGTTGATGTACCTGGTTAGTCAACTATTTTCATCTCTTTATCTCTTTGTCGCTTTTCCCATTGAAGCTTCCTTGGCTTATTTTATTTTGTTTTGGTGAACCATATTTTGCAGCTGAGGAAGACCCAGAGGTTCACTTAGGACAACTCAGAAGGTTTTCCTTGCGTGAACTGCTAGTTGCTACAGATAACTTTAGCAACAAAGTTGTGTTGGGTAGAGGTGGTTTTAGTAAAGTGTATAAAGGACGTTTAGCCGATGGCTCTCTAGTGGCTGTGAAAAGGCAAAAAGATGAACGTACCAAAGGTGGGCAAGTTCAGTTCCAGACGGAAGTCCAGATGATTAGTATGGCTGTTCATAAGAACTTGCTTCGGCTTTGTGGATTTTGCATGACTCCAACTGAAAGATTGCTTGTTTATCCATTCATGGTTAATGGAAGTCTTGCTTCTTGTCTAAGAGGTACATCATTTTCTGTTCGAAGAGTTGTTTTTCCAACCAGTTTCTTAATCTTTTTCTTTGATTGCATACTACTTACTTTTGTTTTAAATTGTGTCAGTTTGTAAGTAAATATTGTCTTTGATCCTTCTTGTTTAGGACATACTGAAGGCAATCCAGCACTTGATTGGCCAAAAAGAAAGCATATAGCTCTAGGAGCAGCAAGGGGGCTTGCATATTTACATGATCATTGCGACCAAAAGATCATTCACCGAGACGTAAAAGCTGCGAGTATATTGATAGATGAACAGTTTGAAGCTGTGGTTGGAGATTTTGGGCTTGCAAAGCTCATGAATTATAATGACTCCCATGTGACAACTTCTGTGCGTGGAACAATTGGGTATATAGCCCCTGTGTACCTTTCGACAGGAAAATCATCTGAGAAAACTGATGTTTTTGGGTATGGTGTCACACTTCTCGAACTCATCACTGGACAGAAGGTTTTGGATCTTGCTCGGCTTGCTAATGATGATGATATCATGTTATTCGACTGGGTATGTTTCATGGTTTCTTTATCATTCTTTTTAGTGCAAAATTGTCATTTTTACATAGGCGAAGAGTGTGTTTGTTTTGTGGGTGATTAGGTGAAAGAGGTTTTGAAAGAGAACAAGTTGGAAAATCTTGTGGATGCAGAGCTTGAAGGAAACTACGTGGATGAAGAAGTGGAGCAGCTTGTCCAAATGGCTCTGCTCTGCACTCAAGGTTCTTCGTTGGAACGTCCCAAGATGTCAGAAGTGGTGAGAATGCTTGAAGGAGATGGTTTAGCTGAGAAATGGGAAGAGTGGCAGAAGGAGGAGATGCTGTCAAATGATTTTAAATATACTCAAGCTGACATCAACTGGCTCATCCCAGAATCTATTTCCCACATCGACAACGATTACCCTTCAGGTCCAAGATAGCCCCTTTAGGAAACAGTCATGTGAGTTATTCACAAGTATATAGATATGAACAAATGTTTTCATTCAATTAAAGAAACATCAACTGCCTTTTTTATACATCTAACATTGAATTTAATTAACTCCATCAGTTGATAAAAATTACTTCTTTTTCCTATCTATGCTTAGAGTTTGTAGCATTTTACTAAAAACTGAAAAAAACTCAAAAAAATATTTGTGGTTTGTAGCATTTTACAGAAAGTTTTAACGAGATTAATTAGGAAAGACATTTTAAAATTATTGTTTTACATTAACTAGAATTTCAACATATTTGGAACCCTTGTGGTTTTTGAATATGACAATGCTAGATTATAGTTAATCTAATACAATCATGAGTTTGTGTTGCTTTTTCTTTTATATTGAAAGAGACTTTTTTTTTAGGCAAAATTTGAAAGATACTAACAAATATAAATATAAAGATATAACAAATATTCACTTTTAATTTATGTTGTTAATTGAAGAGATATTACATTTACATGTACTTTCTTTAAGTTGGTTTACAAATTAAGGTATTTATAGCTATTAAGACATTTTGATCATTTACAAAATCAATTATATCCTTTTAAATTATAATTTTTTTTTTCTGTTTCTTTCTTCTTCGATGGTCTTGAAAAAAGTGACCACACACTCCAATTTAAAAAAACTCAATCAAATCACATAATGTTCAAACTAATTTTAATGAGAATTCTACATTAATTTGTCAAAATCAATATCTATGTTTCAATGGTTTTGCCGTCGGAGATTACCACGTTCTCTAACAGCTCCAATGTATCATCCGCATCTTCCCTTCGCTCAATATTGTTTTCTTTCTTTTTTACCATCCCGTGATTTATGGTTGAATATCACTGAAATCTAAGGTAATTGATTAAATTAATTGTTATAGAAAATCAGAATTCTCAATTTTATCGATCACATTATATGTGGATTATAATTTCATGTTTGATTTATGCTTAGAAATTCTTATCTTTATTCATATTTTTTTTTTCACATCTCGTCGTCCATGTTTCAATGTCCACATACCGTTGTTAATATTCTATTATTCACTCTTGTTGTCAATTTTCTATTATTCACTCTCGTTGTCCATGTTATATTGTTCACATCTTGTTGTCCACATACCGTTGTCCACGGGAAAAATTGCAAAAAAAAAACCTAAACCTTTGAAATTTCACTAAAGAAAACCTAAGAAAAAATGAGATTTTAAAAAAAAACCCAACGTTTCGTAATAAGCAAAAAAAAAAACCCCAGCCGTTAGTTGCGTTAACTTGTTGACGGAGGACAAAACGATGTGTTTTATTTTTTTCTCTTAAACGACTGTGTATTATGTTTTACACAGAAAATTCATTCGAAGGAAGAAATAAAAAAAAAACTGCAGTTTTAAACCCTAAAATTGAGAATATCACATCGATTTGGGGAAGAACAAGAGTATTGATCTTGGGATTTCTGTGCAAAATCCATCTCCGTATTATGGAGTAAGTTTGAAATCTATTTTACATCTTTATCGTAGTTTGATTTCTGGGTTTTACATGAAACCCAATTTTTTTTCGTCTATTTGCACATTTGTTATTTAAAATTGGTTGCAGGTTATACGATTTGTATATATATGATATCATAAAAACAAAATTCAGTTTTCAATATCTTTAATAAATCCAAATTCTCAATTTCAGGTTGTATGATATAAGATTTGTTTAATTCTTTCTGGAACCTGCATGTGTTGCGGGTTTCTTACTACTCTGTTTCTCTCTCACTCCATTGTACTCACATATCTCTCTCTCACTCTTTGACCTGCTCTCTTTTGTTAGTGTTTTACTCTTTCTCTCTCACTCTTTCTTGTTCATGTGTTTAGAGAGAATAGAGAAACACCTTACTCTTTTGATGTCTACATTGTTCTCTTGTCCAACTCTTTTCCTTATTAGAATCGGATGGTTCTTACATCACATACACATACACATCTTATAGTAGATCTTCTCTACTTACTCTACACAATTACACACTTACCTTTTACTGCTCCCACTTGTCCATACTCTACTTTAGGCTCTAGACTAAGTTTACACACAAAGCTTAACTTACAATTCCTAACAGCTATTACCAACTCTCAGCCACTCTAACTTAGTTAGCCTTTAACTAAAACTAACTAGTTACTCTTATTCTTCTTGTTACATAATCCAGCTTCTTCTTCTTCGTTGACTCTGGTCAACTTCTTCTTCTTCGTTGACTCTGGTCAACTTCTTCTTCTTCCTTTGTTGACTCTTCTTCTTCTACGTCTTCTTCTTTACTTCTTCTCTGTTCTTGCATCTTCTCCTCAATGATGCTTTTTCTTTGTTGCAGGATTTAATCATAGATTCAATCTCAACAAGATTTCATGCAGGTGGATATTGGAGTGAAGATAGGATTTATTTTGAATACACATATAATTTATGTAGATTCTGCGGTGATGAAGATGACACTTTTTCGGGTAGGATTATTCAGATTTTTTTTTTGCAATTTTTCCTGTTTTTGTTTTTGCAATTTTTCTTCCGGTAGAATACACATAAAGAGCTCTTTGTGTTGGAATTTACTCTGTGTTGGAATGAAATGACTTAAGAAGATGAGAATTGTCTGTTTTGTTTTTGTCCTTGTTTGAAATGAGAAACATAATGAAAAGAACACCATGGTTTAAATATTAAGATGGAAAATATTAGATAAAGCTTGTTCATAAGTCTTTTACATATTCATATCTTATCCAAGATAACAAATGCCAAAAATCAGGCTTTTAACTTGATAAATACCAAAAACTTGAAGGTTATTTCACAAATATTAGTTTTTAATACCAAAAACCAACATACTGATACCAGCTTCAGAGAAACCAGCTTTCATGGGATTCCTAAAAATGCAAGACAAGAGTAGAAAAAATTACAATGACAAAACAGTGTTGAAATTCACTACAAAAAGAGGACGAGAGCTAGAAAGTCAATGTTACCTCTGCCACATTAGTTTGACTTGGAAGAATTGGTTGTGAAATCTCTTATCGACTTTGGACACTCTTCTTAGGTCGGTCTTTTCCCCGTTTTGGTGCAGGTTGTGGTGCTGGATCCACCATGTTTTTGCATCTTCTTTTGTTATGTCCTGAGCCACCACAATTGCTGCATATCTATAAAGATAAAAAGAAGATTTCCATCAAATATTCATAAATAATCAATAACATAATATAACTAGCTAATGATAATAAGTTACCACGATAAGTTTTTGTTTTTTTCTTTGTTTAGGCGCCTTCTCCCATGACTCAAGTATGCGTTTGTTACCTCGGCGTTTTCCCTTGGAAAGTTTATCCGGTGTAGGCAATACTGTAACATCTTTGCACCTTTTCCACATAGTAATCCCATTGATAGGCTTTAGGACTTCTTCGTAACACTCACTCCATTTGGCAGTAGAGAAACAATCTAAGACAAATGCTTCTGGTTTCTTTGTCTTGTCATCTTCTCCTAGTGCTTTGATTATGTGAGCACATGGGATTCCACTAAGTTCATATTGCCTGCAAGTACATGAAACATTAGATCGAACATAGACTGTATACTTCCTCCTCCCATGATCTACTTCGTACCACCCTCTTCCCGATGGATAAGCCTGGCATTTGGATGACTTTTTCTTTCTGAGATCAAGCACAGCCTTAATACAAGGTGGTAAGGATCCTCTACATTTCTGAATCTTATCTTGTCTTTCTTTTCTTGTTCTCATGACATAGCGACGAATAAATTCCAGAAAAACCATCACATGTTTGTAGCGCTCAAGCGTGATAACATTGTTGAAAGACTCACTCATGTTGTTCTCCACCACATCTGATTTTGTGCAGTCTTGAAAAAATGCTCTGCAGTATCATTTTCAGGAGAGGTTATATCACTTTTTCATGTGTATTTAATCATAACAAAGAAAAAAACAGAGACAAAAGACATAGATATCATAAAAAAAAACTAGACACAAATAACAACTTAAAAAAAAATATATATAAAACAATATAAAAACAGAGACACATTTATAAACTAAAGAAAGAAAGAGATACGAGAGTAAGAATGACAATACCTTGACCAATGGGAAGAATATTGATTAATAGCTTCATGAACATCTGCTCTTAGGATCTTCAGATCTTCAAGCCTATTCTCAAACTCCCTTTTGTTGTAAGCCTTAGCAAGTTTCCAAAATGTTTTACGAAGTTCTGGTGATTCACCATGCCTTTTTCTTAAGTTTTCCGAAATGTGTCTAGCACACATTCTATGTTCAACGTCCAACGTCTGGACACACCAAAGCAATGGCACTTATTAAACCTTTTTGTTGATCTGAAACCAATGTAGTACCATTACTGCTACCAAAATCCAAATCTGCTTGTACTAGTTCCAGAAACCACTCACAATTTGGTTTATTCTCCACAGGAACAACTGCCCACACAAGTGGATACATCCCATCATTGGCATCTCGGCCAATAACACTCAATAACTGACCTTTCATACACCATTTAAGATGAGTTCCATCAAGATGTATTATGCATCTACAAGCTTTCTTCCATCTACATTTCTGAGTATGGAAACAAGCGTAGAATTTCTCAAACACTTGTGCATTTGTTCCAAGTATGATTGTCGATCCTGGATTAGACTCTCGCAGCTCAAGCACATAATCCCATAGTCTAGAAAATTGCTCTACATGCTCATCTTCAAGTAGTTGGTAGCAGTGTTCCCGAGCTCTTTGACATTTATCCTTAGACATTTTAGTTTGATCCCATTCCAACCTAGCCTTAATTATACGACCCTTCAATGGTTCTATCCTAAATTCATTGACGAAGGAATTAGCAATTTTCCTTGCTGTATACAATCGTACTTTCCCACACCATGAACAAGTATGTGTATCCTCATAAATTCTTACCACAAACTGCCCATTAGAACTGCTATTTATAGATGCATAAATCTTCCAATTACAGTTGTCTTCATCACAAATAGTTGCCACTTTCTTACTTTCAGATCTCTTGAATCTAATGTTTAGCTTCCCTTGAATTGCGTAACTGTCAACAGCCTTCTTGAAATCTTCTTTACTTTGAAAAATCTTTCCTACATGAAATACAATATTCTCATTATCCAACTCTTCGTTGTCTGAATCAAATGTGATCCCTTGTTCTTCTTTATCGGAATCAATGTTATCTCCATTTGGATCTTCATTCTCAGAGTCATCACTAGAAGTATCACGATTACCATCAGTCATAAACCCTTCAAAATTAGGATCATCGCTCCTCACAACATATATATCTTTTATTCTTCCCAAGCATCTCACCATTTCTTCAATATCATTTTCGTTAACCAATTTCTTTGTCTCATCACCTATTACACCCGTCGGGCAATATGAGAAAGAATCCATATTTTCACTATAACCTTCTGTGACCACTATATTTTGAAGATGTGTCATTTTCAATACCGCAGAATCTACCCTAACTATATGTGTATTCCCACCAAAATAAATCCCATCTTCACTCCAATATCCACCTGCATGAAGTCTTATATTATACAACCTGAAAGTGAGAATTTGGCTTTATTAGAGATATTGAAAACTGATTTTGTTCTTATGATATCACATATATACAAATTGTACAACCTGCAACCACTTTTAAGTTTCAAATTTTCAAATCGATGAAAAAAAAAAATTTCATGTAAACCCATAAATCAAACTATGACGTAAAATAGATTTCAAACTTACTCCATAACACGAAGATGGATTTTGAACAGAAATCACAAGATATTGACTCTTATTCTTCTCCAAAATGATGTGATATTCTCAATTTTAGGGTTTAGCGCTGCAGTTTTTTTTTATATTTCTTCCTTCGAATGAATTTTCTGTGTAAAACACAATACACAGTCGTTTAAGAGGAAAAAATAAAACGCCTCGTTTTGTCTTCCGTCAACAAGTTAACGCAACTAACGGCTGGGATTTTTTTTGCTTATTACGAAACGTTGGGTTTTTAAATAAAGCTCATTTTTTCTTAGGTTTTTTTTAGTGAAATTCCAAAGGTTCATGTTTCTTTTTGCAAATTTTCCATTGTCCACGTATCATGTTTTATATTTTTTTATTTCATGTTTGATTTCCAAAATGTAAATACTATTATTTATTTTTTAATTTGAAAATTTGAACAATTCAATTATCTGGCTTTGTGTAAAATTGGCGTCTTTTTGATGAAACATTCTCATAGACGTTCATGGTAAGACCAAATACTTCTACTTTCATTAAATTATACTCCGTAAACTTCTATGACTGAGACAAAAGTAACACTATTACTCTCTCTTGTTTCACAAACTCAAAACCAGAGACTGTGGTGTCATCTCTGTTATAGAGATGGATGGGCGATGGATTTCTAGTTCATGGTGAAGATTTTTATCATGCCATTAATCGATTGAAGAAGCTCAAAAGAAACAAGTGTGCCATCAATGTTTGAATACATACTTGCTTTTCTCTATTTTATTTATGTTTCTGTGTTTGAACTTAAAATGTGATGTTTGAAAGCATGTACAAAATAAGATGACCAAATGAATTCCACTAAATCAGCTGCAAATCTACCATGAATTTCACCAATCTAATACAGCTCCATATGGGTCTGTGGACAAATTTGCAATGGACAACATATATATGTCCTTTAAGTATGTCATAAAAGCTTATCCATGATAATTTGTCCATAATTATCTTGAATAATTATATGAAAGAGTGATGAATTAGTGATGTTTGACTGTGATTATTGATTTACTTGTTTTTTTTTAACTGTCCTCAACATTGCTGCACTGGTCATTTAGTTTTTTTTTTATTATTTTCAGACTTTATCAAGTGAAGAAAATACATTATGAGAGAATCTATGAATTATAATAGAGATAGGGTAAAAAGATATGTCCATGAAAGTAGAGATATAAAAACCCTAGCAGAGTAAAAACATACTAAAGATATGAACACTGATTTGTGGACCAATTTGCAATGGACATTGTTGTCCATGTCCATATATCCATGAAAGGGTGTCCATGTTAGTTTTTCATGAATTTATTGAATGATTGCGTAAATGATGGATTACTTAGCGGTGGTTAACTGTGATTATTGATCAAAATAACCTAAACCTTCATAAGAGAGGGAAAACTTCTTTTTATATCATTGATGTTTCGTGAACAACATTGATGTTTCATGTACAGATCTTACTCATCCAACACTCGTTGAACAGGCATATATCACATCTTACTCATCAAATAAAAATGACAAACTGAGTAAACACCTAATATGTGTCTATATGAGACTATATCCACTGAGTAAACACCTGAAACCAAAATCCACAACAAAAATTAAGCGTATCCACGATATGATACTCACATTCACTTATCCACGTTATCTTGTCCACATTTGATACCTTTAATACTGTAAATATCAAGATCGAAAAAATTTTATAATCTCAAACTTACCTCTCTTGAGTAATGACTTCACAATTTTTTCTTCATTGTCAAATTCACGATATTATAAATTACTATCCACGACGTGATGTCCACAATATCTACTCAAATAGACTCAATCTTGACAATGGGTCAACAACACCTTGTCCACGATATGAAGTCTACGATATGATGTCCACAACCGATAGAGTCAATCTAGAATCAGAAAAGGCGGATTTGGTTCAATCTTCAAATGATATTTTAGAAAGATGGAAGTCAAGTAAATGTAAAGAGAATCCAAGAAGATGATACAAGAGATAGAGAGGCATCAGCTGAATTGTAGCAAACTCATGTCTAATTCTGGTAACCCACATTTGTTGAAGTCTCTTTCTCCGCTGATCTATGCTCTCCTCGTCTACCCCATACTTTCTAGTTGTATTATTCATCTGATTTTCCATAGTATAAAAAGTTTGGGGGAATTCCGAGTTCTAGGGTTCTGAAAGATCAAAACATCAAAGAATTTTTTTGTTTGGATTTGAGGACAGAAGAACTCGCGGAAGAAGATAAGAGCTTTCACTAGAATTATGGTTGAAAATTTTCAAAGACTGATATCTCTGGAGTAGCAATATCGAGACATTTACTCTATTAGTGAAACTCGGATTCCCACTTCTTAAAGCAACGACTAGGTTGAAAATAAAAGAAAGATTTTTGAGTTGATAAGTTTAACGAAGGGTAATTCGGATTAACACATTTTTACACACTAAAAAATTGCCCAAATAGCAAAAGTCTCTTATTGTGCAATCAAATTGTCGCAAGTGCAATTTGCGTAATCAACTTTTCATTAAAGAGGACAAAGTAAAGTAATAAGAATTTATTTAATGTAGAATTGAATTTTATTACTATTACAAGATTTTTGTAATATAAGATTAAGATTTCTCATGCATTTTCAGTGCAATCAAAAGAACTCAAACAATGAATCTTTAATATTCCTTAGTTCACCCAAATGCATTGAGACACCTTAGCTAGAATGGTAATATATATATATCAATATCACTATCAATGCAACAGAGAATAATAACTATATTTATCAAGATACACAAGATGAAATGTTAACTTTTGATGTTTTGTTTCATTCAGAGAACATCACTAAGTTCTATCTTTGTAAGTTATATATTTAACATCATTCATGTAATAATTTAAATTTATTTATATAATTATTTATTACAATAAATCATGTGCTTTTCAAAGTGTAGATGTTGAAATATACGTTCAAATAAACAATGTTTAGTAATTGAAAATCAAAATATCAAATGTACCATATTCTTAATTTCAAATGCTGGCTAACATAACAGAGTTTCAAAACAATGCCAGAACACTATTATGTTACTTCGGACTAGAGCATCTATACTTTTCAAATATCTTTAAATATTCATTTATAGTTTGAATTAAACATCATGAGAATGAGTATTTGGTTTTCAGAAATGTAATGGAGATAATATTATATTTGTTAATATTTCATTTAATATTTTCCTCATTATTTTGGTCTACAGTGATAATGATATTCTTATTATCATAGCCATTTTCAAATCAATGATGATGTCATTTTTTTCCTCTTAAGTCTCACAACTTGAGGATTATTTATAGTTCGAAGATCTTATTAAATTGAAATAATTTTTAGGTCTTAAGGTTGCTCGTTATGAGTCTAGCATATCTCTTAGTTACTTATGTACAAACATAAGTTTTTTTTAAGAGACTAGTTTGTTAGGATGCAAAGCTTCTTCTATTCCTATGGATTCTACAATCAATTTTTCTGAAGAAAATGATATGTTTTTTGAAGATGTTGAGAATTATTTGAGATTGGTTAAGAAGATCATGTATCTATCACTCGTCTTGATTTTAAAATTTTTTTTTTTTGACCGAACTGTGTCAATGAAAGTAAATGGAAGAAATACGTCACCATAAAATATGAAAAGAATAACAATAATATAATTCTAATGCACTAAGGGAGAAACACCTTAAAAAGAAATCAAAAGAATACTTAAAGTATTCTCTTGAAAATTGGGAGCAACAAGTTAACTCTGAAATATTACAGTACAAGAAATAAAACATAACTAAGCCCAATGATAAAAAGAGAGGAGAAGGTGGTAAAAAAATCTAAGCATTGTTGACAATCCATCTTGTTAAGATAAATATGACATCATGATTGTGAGGAGGAGACATAACAACGAAGAAGAAGACAATTCATACTTTTAAGAGAAATGTAAGAGAATATTGTTTTACTTAAGTGTAAATTTAAAAAGAAATTACACAAAATAATCTTCGAACATAAGGAAATTACTAAACCAATATATTAAAAAAAAACATGTTACTAGATCAATGGTGAAATTTTAAAAAAAAACTTTTAATCCTACTTTTTTTAATAACTTAAATGTCAATTTAAATAGTAATATGAAATAATAATTTAAAAAAATAAATGTTCAAATTTTCTTTTATTTTAATTTAATAATAAAGATGCATTTAAGATAGTCATTTACAAATGATATTTGTAATCAATCTTTGTGATCGTCGTTTGCGACTAGCATTTGTGACTTGTGTGTGGCGAACGACATTTTTGACTAACATCTGCATTTGAAATCAAATATATTATTATTTTTTAGATATTTAAGATGTTATGGTAAAATTATTTGAAATATGCAAAATATACATTATCATTAGTAGATTGATTTTAGATTAGTTCTCTAAGATATCAATTTCTAATTTATATATGTCAATTGAAGAGGACAAAGTAAATAATTAAGAATTTATTCCAATATAAAACTGAATTTTATTACTATTACAAGATTTTTCTAATACATGATGAAGATTGTCGATGAGTTTTTTTGTGCAATGAAAATAATCCAAAACTATGAATCCTTATTCTTCAGTTGACCCAACATGCATTAATGGACCTTAGTACAATGGTGATCTATATACCACTATCACTGTTATGAAACCGAGGACATCGACTACATCTATCAAAATCTATCAAGATAAATAAGATGAAATGTTAGTCTCTTATGTTTTGTTTCATTTTAGAAAATATCAATAAGTTCTCTCTTTGAAAGTTGTTAACAAAATGTATTAATTGGAATTTATTTATATAATTATTTATTATGATGAAGCATGTTGTTTGATTTTCAAAACGTAGACATTGAAATCCACAACCAAATAAACAATGTTTAGTAATGGCAACCAAAATATCAATTATACTATATTCCTAATTTTCAATTTTAATACTATTTCGATGTCATTACATCTATATAATAAAACAACTACTATTCAAATCTCAATCAATAACAATTTAGTGTATGTAAATATTGTAATTCATAAAAAAATATAACTATAAAATGTATGTAATAAAGTATGTAACCAAAAACATAATGTTTATAATTTTTATCCTTACAATTACAAATAGTATAGTACACAAGTTTAGATAGATAACATATAACACAATATTCAAATCAAATGTTGATGACGACTTTTAAAGATGGAGATTGGTAATGATGTATGTTAATGTTGGTTATTGGTATTCTGATACTCAATATTACTAAATCGAAACAAGATCAAAATAGATAAATCGATGAACATAGATTGATGTTGTAAATCACTAATGATTGAAAGAGATCGGTACTGACATATACAAAATTCACAAAGCAGTGGCTCATCAAAATACATGATTTAGCTAAGAAGAATAAGGAGAGAAAAATATGGCGGCAATGAAAGAAAAAATCTGACAAAATATTTGTGAGAAAGAATGACGAAGAAGAAGAAAAATATTTTAAAATAATAAAAACAGAAAAACAATTGAAGATATTTTCATATATAAAATACAAAAATATTTTTTACCCATAGCGGTATAATGGCTAGTCCATTAATTTTTTCTTTTTTGTTGTTTGTTATAATTTTTTTATTTGTTACATATAAAAATGTGATTTTAGAAAAAATATATTTTGTTTTAATTTATTTTTTTGCTTAAATATAGAGATTTGTTATATTTGAAAATTCATTTAACAATTTTTTTTAGTTTTTCAAATATTACAATTTTAAGAAAATTATAATCAATTATAGATGAAATATATATATATATTTCTTGTTAAAAATATTTCACATTTTTGTCTCCATTAATTGAGAATGAAAGTCACCTTCCACTGGAGAGGAAGATCAGAGCAGGATGAGGCAACAACAGAATTGACGTGGTGAGGGGAGAAAATTGCCATTCAAAGGCAGACACATTCATTTTTTATAGATCGTGAACGTCGTGATCTATACGTCTTAGAATTAACAAATAATATCAGTTCTCTTCATCTCCTCTTTTTAGACCAAACTCTTATGTGATGCAGACCGGACACCATGCTTTAATACTAGAAGATATGTGATAGGTTTATGTGTTTTGATTGGAGACTATTTAATTAGTCTCAAGAAATCCAAAATGCAATATAGTGTACCTAAGTGTTTTGAACATATTAACACCATCTTGAAAGAAATAGCAGATTTATAAATACTCGTTGTGTTATTTGATTAGTCAAGTTAGTCAAAACCATAGTTTATACATGTACTAAATTAGGACCCACGTGATACGCATGTGAAAATGTAATATTCGAAATCTAAAATCCATAATCCATATAACATGATTTATATATTTAGATATATATTAAAATATGAGTTAAATTATCCATTTTTTATAACTCGCAGTTCATAAACTTGAGAACCTAAAAAACGATTTTTCTAAATAAACAAAAGAATTCTAAATACATGATTTAAAATATTACTTAATAAATATTTTAATGAATTACATATGAATTTGAATGTAAACATTAAAAATGAAAAAACCAGTTTTATATTAAAACATAAATTTGGTCATATATAATTACACACAATAATACTGTTATTAAGTAATTATTGTATATTTTTTAATCTTAACATAATATTTTACATGTGTCAAAATCTGATAGATTCATTCGACGCATGTTACGATTATATTATTTAATACTTTTGAACATCAAGTTTTATATAATAAGATAAGATATTTAATAAGATAAAATATTTGATTTTCTTTTTTCTTTTATGAATTAGAAAAACTAAATTACTCTTTATTTCTTTGATATTTTTATCTAATAAAAAAATAATAATTATCTATTTCACTTTTTATTTAATTCGGAAAAGAAATTTATAGGTGTCAAAATAAAAATCGACTAATTTAATATGTGTGACGATTATGTTGATTACCAATTTAGAGAAATTAAATTTTATATAAAAAATTAATTAATTTTTTTAGATTAGAAAAACTAAAATATTATTTTTATCAATAAAAACTGATTATATTTTCTTTTATTCAATTATAAAAACAAAATTAGCATGTTAAAATCTGATCAACTCACTTAACATATATTAACACGTAAAAATCAATTATTACTTTTTTTCTTTTTCTGATTTTTTTATTTAAGAAAAAACGAATAATTTTTTTTTACATTTTTTTCTTTTATTTAATTATGAACTTTTTTTACATGTGTTAAAATCTTATCTATTGACTTAATAAATGTCATGATCTTGTTAATTAACAACATTTAAGAACCACACTTTATATAATAAGAAATGATGAAAACTTAACTATAGCTTTTTCTTTTTTTTCTATTTTTATTTAACAAAAACTATTTTTAAATTTCTTTTCCTTTTATAAATTTAGAAAATGAAATTTACACGTTTCAAAATATCATTGACTAATTTAACACATCTCACGATCATTTTAGTAGCAAATATGAAGAACCAAACTTTATATAATGAAAAATACATATAATACTCGTAATATTATTCTTTTTGGTGCTACGATACTATGAAAGATAATAAAAGAGATTAATTATATATATAAATGTAAATATTTGTAATCTTTTTTCATTTAGGAATTAGAAATAATAATAATCTTTTTGTAGGATTATTTTTTTAGTATAGTTTTAATATTTTTTTTTTATAATTGGAATAATCTTACTTTGTAAGGAATAATCTATTTATTAAAAACACAATAACAAATTTTTTTTTTTAGCATTTACTTAAAAAGTAAAATTATTATTTTTCTTTAGGATTATTAATAATTATATTTGTGAAGGACCAGTTCTAATTGGTGGGGGTAAGGGGGGGGAAGAGGCGTATCGAGCATTCTGTTAGGTCAAAATAGTCATGACCACTGTGCCCGTGTTGGCAATACCGGGTCTTTGAGGCATAATTTGTAGTAGAGTCCGAAGCTTCAGGGGTTGGGCTGGGAGCGGTGCTGATGCAACACCAGAAACCTTATCGCCTATTTCAGCCAGACCCTAACGGATTGACAAAACCTTAAGTCAGTTTATAAGCGGGAACTAGTGCCTATTGTGTTTGCAGTACAAAATGGTGTTATTACTTAGTGGAAATGAAGTTTTTGGTGTGCACTAATCATAATAACTTGGAATTTCTTCTGGAGCAGAGGGAGATCAACATGGAATATCAGAGATAGCTCACCAAGATCATGGGGTTCGACTTCAACATCGTCTACAAACCCGGGTTGGACAACAAGGCAGCAGATGTTCTGTCTAGAAAAGTAGTAGTGCTAGAGATGTTTGTGGTGTTAGTGTTCACGACCATACAGTTGGAAGATATTTATGGAGGAGTAGACAAGGACCCAAAGTTGTAGAAACTAATCATTGAGTTGTAGAAGGACGCCACCACCCATCCCAAGCTTACTTTGGTTCAATGAAGATTACTAAGGCAAGGTAAATTGGTAGTACCGAAACAGTCAACCTTGGTGCGAATTTATTATCCAAGAATTCCATGACAGTCAGACCGGTGGGCATGGTGGTGTGCTGAAAACTCAGAAGAGGATCAGTGACCTCTTTTACTGGAAAAGGATGATGACAGATATTGAGAGATACGTCGCCTCTTGTCAGACCTGTTAGCACCAGAAGTACTATACGTTGGTGCCAGACGGGTTACTACAGCCTTTTTCCAACCTGGAGAAACTGTGGGAAGACATCTCGATGAATTTCGTGGAAAGGTTGCCACAGTCAGGGGGATTCAATGTAGTGATGGTGATAGTGGACTGTCTGACCAAATACACCTATTTTGTTGGTTTAAAGCACTCATTTACATCAGCGGAGGTGGCAGTTCTGTTCATTCAGGAGATTGTTAAGCTTTATTGGAACTTAAGCTTCATGGGTTCCCATGAACCATAGTGTCAGACCAGGATAGGGTCTTCACAAGTTTGTTTTGGAAGGAGTTGCTGCTGTCGGCAGGAATTTACTTGTGTTTTAGTATGACCTATCACCCCCAATCCGACGGTCAGATTGATTGACATGCATTAAGGAACTTTGACTACAATGGCGATCTACATATCATTATCACTGTCAATGCAGCCAAGGAAAATGACTATATATGTCAAAATAAAGAAGATGCAATGCTATCCTCTGATGTTTTGTTTTATTTATAGAACATCACTAAATTCTGTTTTTGTAAATTACATGTTTAACATCATTCATGCATTAATTAGAATTCATTTATTTAATTATTTACTATTGTGAAACAAGTAGGTTTATACGACATGAACTATAACAAACAATAAGATTAAGACTCTGAAAACCACAAGGTGTATAGAATGCTGTTGCATTAATCTCAAGTAATTTTTTTTTGTACTCCTTTGTGTTTTCCCTTTATATTAGATCCATTATCATAGCTTTTCCCCTTCACATTATCAATTTTAAAATTAAACGCAACCAACATATCTTGAAACTCAAAGAAAAGTCCATCTCCACGTGTATCATCAACTTTCATAAATGTTAAGAAAAATTCTTCGACCTTGAAGTGGCTGAAATATCTATACTCCAAATGGTGACAGTCATCTGTTCATGATGACTAAAATATGAGTACAATAAAAATGACAAAAAAGAACTTTACACCTTGAATTTTCTTAATAATCATACATTTAATCTCATTAGCTAACAAAGTTATCAACTCATTTAGAATTTTGTTGCTGAGATAATGATGATGAATTTCACATTCTTTAAATCTTCTAAGATGTTCTATTGTTACATGATCAAAATCAGCAAGCATCTCGATAAAACAGAAGAAAAAAATATTGTTATCGTCTTCAATCTTTTCATTGCTTCCACGAAATGCTAAATTTTGTTTGGCAAGAGTCTTTACCACGTAAATTATTTATAGTAACAACTTGCCTCCAATGAATTCTCTCTTTGTTCATTTCATCTTGAGAAAATATATCAATGGTCTGGGTTTTCAGTAGACGAAGGTCTAAATCCATCCATTAATTCATGCACATAATGCGTTTCCGACCAGATTCATGCTCTTTACGCCTTTTTAAATTATTTCTCTAATCACTTTTTAAGGTATTTCTCCAATCACTGAACCATGTAGATGCCAACTGACTATTGTCACATCTATTAAATAACTTACAACAACAAAAAGAATATTATTCAACGGTTTTGAGTAAATTAGACAATGTCGATCTTGTTTTTTTCCATCACTCAATTTTCTTGTATAGTGATATCTGAACGAATGTAGATAATTCTCTTTATGATTCGATTATGTATTGTTAAGATATAGGAGCCGTAATAGTAGGGAAGTTGTAACTGTAGAATTTTCACTTTAAATTGCTGTAATCTCGTCAATATGAATCAAGGAATTTCAGAGATTTTCATGGTATCAAAGCCAGACTATTGAAGAAATTTTTTCCTTCATCTTTCTCTTCCCTTGGTCTTTCTCTTTTCTTCTCCTTATTTCAATGGCTGCACATCTTGCTGCCACTGAACAAGCTTTGGTGTGACAAATATGAAATCTCACATCCCTCTCATTCTTGACACTGATGGCTACAACTACGATGCTTGGAGAGAGTTGTTCCTTACACACTGTTTGACCTTTGATGTCTTGGGTCACGTTGATGGGATCGTCTACTCCAAATGGCGATGATGATCAACAATGGATAAAACATGATGGACTTGTCAAACTCTGGATCTATGGGACACTTGCACCACCATTCTTCAAGTCATCATTCAAAACTGGTGGAACAGCTCGTGACATTTGGCTTCGTATTGAGAACCAGTTTCGAAACAACAAAGACGCTAGAGTAATGCAAATTGACAATGAACTGTGTATGTTGGAAATTGGAGATCTCTCAATCCAAGAATACAGTCAGAAACTCAAGTCTCATGCGGATCTTCTCTCCAACTTAAATGCTCCGGTGAACGAAAGAAACCTTGTGAGGTACTTGCAAAATGGTCTGAATGAGAAATTTGATAACATAATTAACGTTATGAAACATCAGAAGCCCTTTCCATCATTTGACGATGCAAAATCCATGCTACTTGATGAAGAATAACGATTGAAAAGTTCAACAAGACAAGCTCCTCACATACGGACAATCCATCTTCGTCCACTGCTCTCGTTGTTGTTACATCACGATCTCCTCAACAACAAAATCAACAACGAATCAACAACAATCGGGAAAAGGACGAAATGGTAACTGTGGAAGAGGACACAATAAAAATTGGACACAGAATCCATTATCTGCTTGGTCGCCACAGCCATACTGGTCACCACGCATCAACACTCTCAACAACTGGCCACCTCAAAACTATGGTGCTTAGAACTTCTATCCATCCAGCTTCCAAAATCGTGGTGTTCTAGGTCCACGACCTACACAATCATCCATGCCTCAAGCTAACGTAGCGGAGACGGCACAACTTCAGCCCACTCAGAACTTTGCAGAAGAATTCAACACACTGAGTCTTCCTGACCCCTCCTCAAATGGGTGGTACATGGACTCGGGCGCAACAGCACATTTGGCTTCCTCTTCAGGTATGCTCCAATCTGTTAGCAATCTGAACACCGGAACATCAGTAATTGTTGGAAATGGTTCATCCCTACCAGTTCTTCTTTTAGGGTCATCTTCACTTCTCACCCCATCTCGTTCTCTTCAACTTCATAACATTCTAGTCACACCAAATATTGTTAAAAATCTCATTTCTATTCATCGTTTCACTAGATAATTGTTGTTCTGTGGAATTTGATCCAATTGGCTTTTCTATGAAAGATCTGCTAACCCAGACAACACTACTCCGCAGTGAGAGCGACAGCGACTTATACCCCATGCTTCCAATTTCAAAACAGTCACTCAACCCACATGCTGCTTTCGTCTCTGATTCATCCTTTAGGTGGCACCAACGTCTTGGCCACATTAATAATGAGACTCTTAAATCTCTTATCTCTTCAAAATCATTTGCTTGTAACAAAGACAGCTCTCTCTCATGCTGTCATGCTTGTCAAATTGGGAAATCCTTAAAGCTTCCATTTCAAAAATCTCTTTTTGTTAGTTCGAAACCTGTTGAGTTAATCCATTATGATTTATGGACTTCGCCAATAGCAATCATAAGCGGGATTAAGTATTATATTTTTTTTTTATGACTACTCTCATTTCCTTTGAGTCTATCCGCTCCGTCGAAAAAGCGAAGCTTTCTCAAAATTTCACTACTTCTCTTCCTATGTCAAAACCCAGTTCAACTCTGAAATAAAAACCTTTCAATGCGATACTGGGGGCGAATATGCTAATGCTCAATTTCGTAACCATTTTGATACCAATGAAATCATTCTTCGATTCTCCTGTCCATATACCTCTCAACAGAATGGTAAATTGGAAAGGATGATTCGCACTATAAATAACATCATACGAGTTCTTCTTTTTCAAGCTCAACTTCCACCTTCGTTTTGGGTTGAGGCTCTTCATGTTGCAACCCACCTCCTAAACATTCTTCTCTCATCTTCAATCAATAAAAAAACTCCATATTTCTTAATTTTTAATAAACTCCCCACTTACGATCATCTTCGAGTTTTTGGCTCCCTTTGTTTCCCTAATCTAAATAATTCCACCATTCATAAACTCTCTCCTCGTTCAACCCCATGCCTTTTCATAGGCTATCCTACTCAACATAAAGGGTACCGATGCCTTGATCTTAAAAAAATAAGATTATCATCTCCAGACATGTAGCTTTTGACGAATCCACTTTCCCAGCAGCTAAGTCCAAATCTTCCATTCCGACTCCGTATGAGTTCTTAACCACTATCGAGGAACCATCTGCCTTATTTCGTCGCATTCTTCAATTCCCGTCTCTCATTCAAAGTACTCAACACAACCCAGACTCCAATGTCCTTCCTCCCAATCAACCAGCTTCACAACCTCTTTCTTCCACTTCCGCCACCATGCCTTCTCAACCACCTCGTCATCCGATGACGAGGAGAAGCAAAAGTGGTGTAAGAAAAACGAAACAACTCGTATCTATTCTCACATCTGCACTTTCTCCCATTCCTACTTCACATCAAAAAGCCTTAAATGATCAGAACTGGAATCCAGCAGTTACTGAAGAGTACGATGCTCAAATTGCTAATAAGAGGTGAAGTCTTGTACCTTGTCCTAGAGGGGCTAACGTTGTTAATTATATGTGGCTATATAAGCATAAACATGATGCAGATGGTGTTCTTACTCGGTACAAGGCACGTTTGGTTGCAAATGGAAAAACACAAGCTGAGGGTATTGACTACAATGAAACATTCTTCCCGGTGGTCAAACCTGCAACAATCCTCACAGTTCTTCATATAGCTTTCGCAGGTGGTTGGAACATCAAGCAACTAGATGTTAAAAATGCATTTCTCCATGGGCATCTAACCGAGACAGTCTACATGTATCAGCCACTTGGCTTTGTCAGCAAAACACACCCACATTATGTTTGCAAACTCAACAAAGCGATCTATGGGCTTAAACAGGCCCCACGAGCTTGGAATGCAAGGTTTACATCATATCTTTCTATTCTTGGATTCGTCACAAGCAAGTGTGATACTTCTCTATTTTTCTTGTGTAAAGGAAGTTCTCGGGCCTATTTGTTACTCTATGTGGATGACATCATATTGACAGGATCAAGCCAAAGTCTCATTGATTCCATCACATAATCTCTTAAACAAAAATTCCCAATAACATATATGGGTCGATTAAGTTACTTTCTTGGCGTGAAGGTTGAATACAACAACAAATGCCTTCTTCTCTCACAAAGCCATTATGCAAAGGAGATCATCAAACTTGCCGGAATGGTAGACTGTAAACCCGTAGCCACTCCTATTGATATTACTTCAAAGCTATCCACTGATGCTGGTGACCCGATATCTAATGCAACAGAGTATCGAAGCCTTGCAGGTGCCTTACAGTACCTCACGTTTATGCGACCAGACATCACGTATGCGGTTCAACAAATCTGTCTCTTTATGCTTGATCCTAGAGTGCAGCACCTACAAGCTTTGAAACGGATTGTCGGATACATTCAAGGTACGAGACATCACGGTTTACAACTCTTTCGTTCTCCTTTGGGCAAATAAACTGCATACACAGATTCAGATTGGGCCGGTTGCCCCGACACTAGACATTCCACTTCGGTTTACTCTGTCTATCTAGGAGAAAATCTTATCTCTTGGACGTCAAAGCGCCAAGCTACAGTGTCAAGGTCGAGTGCCGAAGCGGAGTACAAAGGTATCACAAACGCTGTTGTAGAGACGTGTTGGCTACGCAATCTTCTGCTTGAACTCCACTGTCCCATGCGATCAGCGACTCTTATCTTCTGTGATAACGTGAGCTCAGTGGATATATTAAACAATTCAGTGCAGCATCAACGCTCAAAGCAAATGGAGATCGATCTTCATTTTGTCTGTGAGAAAGTTGCTCTTGGACAGGTGAAAGTGCTTCATGTTCCATCATCATTACAATATGCTGACATATTTACAAAAGGCTGCCGACCTCGTTGTTCAATCAATTCCGTCACAGTTTCGCCGTCAGAGGCTCCGACGCTGCAACTGCGGGAGGGTGAACGAATGTAGATAATTCTTATTATGATTTAATTCTGTATTGTTAAGATATAGGAGCCGTAATAGTAGGGAAGTTGTAACTGTAGAGTTTTCACTTTAAATAGCTGTAATCTCTTCAATATGAATCAAGGAATTTTAGAGATTTTCAATATCTGTGAGAAATGCCTCCTAACACCATCTATTGAGAATTTATAATCAATTGGCAGCCAGTTTATCAGACAAATCTCTCTATTCATTCCTTCCTCTTTTTATGTGTTTTCAGTTTCTGAAATTATATATATATATATATCTAAAAATCCATAATGATCTATGGGATCATTCACTTTTTCATATCCATTTTAATGATCGTCCTATATTTCATTCATTCTCTTTATCCTCTTTATCCACTTTATTCACATCTTCCTTTTCATTTAAGTTATCTTCATTCAATATGTTTTTAGGACCATGAGCTAGAATGCCCTTGTGGCTTCTAAAAAAAACTGTGTACCCCTCTCTTAATCTCTCTACCCCCTTTTTATTTTTTTGTCAATCTTACCCTTTTCTTTTCTTTTCCATTTTTATTTTTCTCTTTTTTTTTTCCTTTTTTTTCCCTTTCTTTTCTCTCTCGTTTTCGATAGCTTTCTCTCCATTTTTTTTTGTCCTTTCTTTCCCTCCAAATTTTTCTACTTTTTGGACAATTTCTTCCCTCCATTTCATTTTCTTTTCATATATTAATATTATATTATTAATATATTATATTAATAAATTCTAATTAGATGAATCATACATAAATAATTTTATTTATTTCCAAACAATAGTTTATGTCATCTTTTACCATTAAAAATTTTAAAGTTCAAATTTAAAATAGTTTTTTGCCTGTTTCTACTATTTTATTGTGTGTAATTGATTTTTTTGTGTAAATCAATATATACTTTTAATTTAAAATATTGATGATCAATTTAAAAAAAAACTTGCAAAATAGATTTGTTTATCATAAAGAGATTCACTGCTATTACTGGATCGTTGGACTAATTTTATAATATTTTTATAACTATGCAAAAAAATTTATAATATTTTCTGTGTAAATCAATATATATTTTAAGTTTTTTGTATTTTTATTGGATCGATGAAGTTTTATTTTCTAAGTTTGGGCCTTATAATAGTAACAAATTCAAATATCTGGTCACTAGATACAATAAGTCTTATTTTTACTAAATTATCTTACACTTATATGGTTAATGTGTAAATACTAACATCATTGTCATGTGAAACAAACAAATTTAATATTTTAAGACATGTTATTATATGAAAGTATGGTAAATAGTTTTTAATTACCTAATATCTTTAGTACAACTACAAAAATTTAGATTTTAATATAGTATAACTAAATACACGTAAAAACTATCAAAATATAACTATGTATATGTTAGTATTACTATAAACTCCAGTATAACTATGTGAAAATTATATAACTATGAACTATTATGTACCACTGGTGTAACTGATTATATTATGAACCCATATTCGTTCTTTTCTAATATATTAACTGGTATAAATGATGTATAACTAAGTATTTTAGAGAGAATTAGGTATTACTAGTATGACTAAGTATTTTTGAGACAACTAGTATATCTGGAATAACTATATGGTTTGGATACAACTGGTACGACAAGTATAACTAAGGGTGTCTTGGACAATTAGTATAACTGGAATAACTAAGTGGTTTTCGGGACATTTTGTAATAGAGAATTTTAATTTTATTAGGCCACATATTTAACACATGCACCTATTAATAATAAATATTAAAAGATGTTAAGTTTTATTTAGTTTTATAAAACTTTTAAATTTGACCAACTAAAATTTACAAAATTTGTCATTTTAACCAAAGTAACCTTATGCTTACATGGTTAATGACCCAATATTAACCTCATTCTTAGGGTTTTCACATAAATTATGTATTTTCAACATTTTCATTGTATGAAAATATGTTAAATGTGTCTTAGTATTCTAATATCCTAAGTTCAACTACAAAAAAATTAGGGTTTCACTCGGTTTAACTAAATAAACTTATAAATTGCCAAAATACAACTATGTGTAAGTTAGTATTACTATAAACTCCAGTACTACTATGTGACCATCTTGTACAACTGGGTATGACTAGTATGACTAAGTGTTGTTGGACGACTAGTATGACTAAGTGTTGTTGGGACGACTAGTATAACTGATATAACTAAACGGTTTTCAGAAACATTATAATATGTAATTTTAGTTTTATTAAGCCACATATTTAACACATGCAGTTACTAATACTAAATCTTAAAAACTATTTAGTAATGTTTAGTTTTATGAAACCTTTAAATTTGATAAACAAAAATTTACAAAACTTGTCATTTTAACCAAAGTAACCTTATACTTATAAGGTTAATGGTGCAATATTATCCTCATTGTTAGATTTTTCATACAAATTTTGTATTTTCAACACTTTCATTGTATGAAAATATGTTAAAAGTACGTTTATGTTTAAATATCCTAAGTTTAACTACAAAAAAGTAGAGTTTCAATCGGTTTAACTAAATAAACCTATAAACTATCAAAATACAACTATGTGTAAGTTAGTATTACTACAAACTCTAGTACAACTATGTCAAAAAATTTTTTTTTTTTTTAAATGACGGTGCCATGTTTTAAATTAGGTAGTTTTTTATTATTATTAATATTAAACATGTATTAACTGTGATATTCTTGTAGTTTTATTGTTTACTCATAGTAATACCTAAGCCATCCAGTAATACAAAACATTTTTTAAGTGTTAGTAATACCTTGAAAAACTCAAGTCTAATAGTACAACACCTTCTTTTTAATTTTTAATGCTAGTAATACCTTATAAAAGTCAAGTACAGACCTATTCCAATCATCCAAAAAACTTGCAAAAGATGATTCAAATATCCAAAAACATAGAAATTATGTCTCAAAAAAGTGTCAAGTTTTAAACATCCAAAAATATTAATTCCTAGTAAAATACAAAATATTCAATATGAAACATAAAAATAAAAACATTCAAACCATTTATGCAGATATTTACTGTTCAAAGGGAACAATTTGAGCACATGAGTTTCCTCATTTCGGACCAATTTGAATGTGAACATGTCTCCTGCTTTCTTTCCGTTAGCAACACATAATCTTCTCCAGCCTCTGATCATGTAAATCACACAAACAAACATAATCTATACATTTTCATTATGATTACATTTACAACGATATACTGAGAACTCATCATCATAGCAACAATGGTCAAGATTAGAAGAGTGTGGTGAAGCTCAAGACTTTGATATTATCAAGAAAGACGTGATGAAAGTTACCTGTTGGAAGAGCTCAGTGATTAGAAGAGTATGGCTCAAGACTTTTCTCGTCTTCATAATTCGAACAATGGCTGCATCAATCTGTAAGAGAAGGATGCGATGGGGAAAAGTCATTTTTCGGCAAATCTTCTCATTTTAAAGAAACAGTATCGTAAACGAAACAGGAGCGGGAATCAACCTGGTATTGTCGGTCCTGGAAGACTCTCTCTGTTGTACTTGTGTTCTCTTCGACTGTCTCTTTCATCTGGATTGCATTCACCTGCACCAAGAACATAGATTAATTTGGTTTATTATATTGCAAGATTCTAGAAAGCTTCAAGTGAGAAAGATTCATGTACCTTAATGCGGTACAGAGGAGAGGAGCTGTGAATGTGTCATTAAAATCAAATTCGTCACCGTCTTGTACATCTCTTCCCTTTGGATACTGCAACACCATTTACATAAGGTGTATCAATACTGCAAAGCCACGATCTCACTAGTTTCTGCATTAGTACAGAGACGAGCTAACAGAATCCAGATTTTAGCCTAACCTTCTGCAGGACACGAACTTTCCCACACGCAAGTGACTGCAGAGTCCTTCTCAGTTCCTTGTCCTCTATGCCAGTGGAATCTTTAATGTCTTCAAAGCTAAGTTTCATTGCATCGTTAAATAACATCAACACAACCGCCTGAGACAATCAAAGACAACACATCTTTTAAGCTACGGATTCACACTGTATCCTCGGGGAGGACAAGATATCCATTTAAGAGCAAAACTAAGAACCAAATAGAAAAGAGCATAACTTTGGGGGGGAAACAAAGCAGATATCCATTTTCAGACCAGCCCAATACGAATCCAAAGCAAAAATCCACTTCCCATACATATACGATTGTTCAAACACCTAATCCGGAGAAGAAACAGAGAATGCTCGATTTTCAAACACTAGTGAGAAATTGAAGCCAACCTGAGAATTTTCCGTGGCTGAATAATAGGACCAGGAATGGACCGTTCAAGTAGACTCTAAGCACCATTGGAGCGTGGATTGCGTCGGCAGAGAGGCAGCCAGCTTTGGTATGATTGAGAATGAATCAGAGATCGCGAAATCAGATGAAGTAAGAGGAGAAAGAGGAGATACCTGATTCCAAACCCTTAGAGGTTGAGCATTTTTTTCTTGAGGAGAGCTAGTAAAACAAAGGGGAAAGAGATGAAAAGAGAACGACGAAGAAGAAGAAGAAAAAAAAAGAGTTTGTTAGATAAGTTGGAGAAAAATAAGGATATGATCCGACTTTATCCGGGTTTGGGTGGACTATCCAATTAGTAAATTGGTTGGGTCGTAATTTATTAGATTCATTAAACCCTTTAGTGTCTTTTCATATATTTTGAGTAAAAACAAAAATAAAAAATAAAATGATTTTTAAAACTAGGGCATATTAGCTTTTTTTGAAGCATGAAAGGGCATCATAGATTATAGCCCATGTTTTTATTCTTTGGGTGAAGAATTTTCTTTTTTCTATAACACTTGCTTATATTCTTAGCCACTACATTATCTCTACCAATATCATGTTCCTCATATTTTCGTCTACAGATTTATTAACAGTTTCAAAAATTTTGAAGTAACTGAATAAAGCATGAGCTTGAAATTTCTCCTCATCTTTTTCTTTTGTTTTTTAGCTTTCTTTTATCATTTCCACACAAAAAAAATTTCTTTAAAGTTGTTAGAGGACATCTCTAAAAAAAAAAAGAAGAATTACAACAATCTTCTGAAAAAAATAAATTTGATTCACACAACCAATCTTTCACGTATTATACAATTTGGTAAAAAACCATGTGTACTAATGCACTCGTTGATTAACGGCGGCCAAAAATTCACAGCTTATCATATTTTATTTTTATTCTGAATTTATAAATCACAATACATATAATTCATTATAAAACTCCAAATCATATTTCGTGATAAACTAGCCAATAGTTTGAATTTTTGTTTGAAATTTACTATAAATCACAAAAAGTTAAATCTAATAATATTATATTAGACCTAACAAAATTATATAATAAAAATACTTAGCAATTACTAAATACCAATTGATATGTAGTTACTATGAAATGGAGAAAATATGTCTTCAAACATTTCATTATGACAATGAAAAAGAAGAAAACTGAAAGGTGATTATAAAAGGTTTTACTAATTGTTGTTTTATGTCTGGGTGTTCGGGTATTCGTTCGGGTAAATTAGATTTTTGGGTTTTTGGATTTAAAAATATAGAACCCATTCGGGTATTTTCTATATTCGGGTCGGTTCGGTTTGGTTCCTTTCGGGTTCGGGTACCCAAAATATCAAATTTTTAATAAAAATCGTAAAATTTAAATACAATTTATAAAAGTTTAACAATTATAACTAAATATTTTTGGATATTTTAAATTTTTTTTAGGTATTCCAATTATTTTTTATCTTAAAATAATTGATAACTTAAGGTTTATAATTATAATTTTGAGTATTTGTATTATTTTTAATCTAAATAAAACTAATATTTTTCTGAAATATAATTATATTTCAAATATTTTGGATACCCATTTGATTCGGATTCGGATTTGGTTTTTTGGATATAGGAGTCTAAGACCCTTTCGAATAATTTTTCGATCGGTACCATTTTGTTTTTGTTGGGTTCAGTTTAGATCTTTGGGTTTGGATATTTTGTTCAGCCCTAGTTTTTAATTCTATTGTCAATGTAGGTTTTATTAAGTTACTAATTTTAAAAAGATTTATGTTTTCTATTAAACATATACAATATACAAAATGTATTTAATATTATTGAGCCCTTCAATATTTTATCAAAACGGAGGGCGCAAAAGCTAAAGTTTCTTTTCTATAGTCATAGCCTCATAGGCACACGATTGAACATATCTTATATGGAAGAATCAAAATGAAAGTACTATATAACCATCTTGATAACTAGGAACTAGATTTCTACCCACCCTTTTAAAGTTAAAGATTATTTTTTACTAACATAATTTTAATTTAATAAAAGTAAAAATCTTTATTTTTATTTTTTAATTTATTTGTAAATTTTTAATTTATTTTCTGATATTGAATTTTCTTTGGAAAAAACATATTATAGATGTGATAGTTTAAAATATGTTTGCATATATTATTTATTTTACTAAATTTTAACCCATTTTGTATTGGATGACATTATTTAATTTTTTACTTTGTAGAAGTCATAATTTAAGATATGTTGATGATTTATTTTGGTTTATAATATTAATTTTGTATTTATATTATTATCATATAATATGATTATAGATTTAATATATATTTATAGTTTTTAATATATTTCTATATCTATAGTTTTTAATATATTATATATTGTATTATTTTATTTTATATAATATTTTATTTCATCTATTATAAATGAATGTAATTTTATATTTATGAAAATTAAAAAGACTAACCTATTAATTTTGTATGTTTCATATCCAATAACAATATATATCTAAAGATACTATATTATTTTTGATTTTTTTTTTCTTTTTATAAATCAAAATTTAATTTATTAATTTAATATTATTTTAATATTATTTACAAAATTTGTTGATTATTTTTTTATAAAAATGAAAGAGATAAAAAAATATTTTAAATATTATTTTGTAACTAAAAAAGAAAAGAAATATATATATATATATATTTATTTTTATGTTTAAAATATTTAAAGATATTAAAAGATATTTTGGAAGAATTAATTAAGAATTTATTTGAGTATTTTGTCATTAGTGAAATTATAAAAATTTTAGTAATTCTAATAATATTTTTATATAATATAAAACATAACTAATGATTTATTTTATATAATAACCATATTCTAATATATCTAAACCAGAGCGTTTTAAAAAGAAAAGGAGACAAAAGAGTTAAAATCTAAGGCACACGATCTCCAATTTCGTTAATAACTGAAATTGAAACCAACATCAATTTATGGGTAAAATCTTTTCAAATTTTTTAAAATATATTAAAAACGTGTCACATGGCTAAATACATTTTTGTTGGATCTTTGATAAAAAAAGTGTCCTAGGGTGTCATCAATGCTTCTTTCTACCACCTACAGGTCGAGGAGTTAATGCAATTATGTTTAAATATTTGTATGTATTTACATGGATTTAATTTGGTAAATGTTCAAATGACAATGGAATTACTTTTTTTTCTTAAACCAAGCATTTTTAATTAAGTTACAGATAGATAGAGTACATCATGGATAAAATACAAACATAAGAACAAATGTAGAAAAAAAACTATCTAAGTTTTTATAAATGAATTTATTCATTTTTATTTCCTTTATTATCATCATATATATTAACATCTACTAACTAGTATAAATACATTAATTTTATTTAAGTAAGTATCAAATTAGAACAATAGATGATTGATGAATGCGTATTGTTTGTATTCGTGACAAAAAAAAAACTTAACTGTATATCATGAAATATAAGAATACTAAAAATGACCTAAACCATAGGGTTTGCTCGCCAGATGAAAGTGTTCTTCTGGCCGCCTTCCGCTCTTCCGCCACCACTCCAGTTACCGTCCTTTTGAAGCCTAGGCCGCTCCCCTTGCTCCTAGACTTGTTTTCAATAGGTATGGTATGTCTGATCCCCTGGAATATTCCATGTTTGACTGAATGTTGTCTTAGATTAGGATTTATTTCTCCTGGTATTAGGGCCCAATCACTTCAATTACTTCAGTATGAGTTTGTTAGACTTTTGGGTCTAACAATTACCTCCTTCAATCACTTCAATTACCTCCTTTTACCTATGTATAAGGCCCCTTACTTTAGTATGAGGTTTTCCTTAATGCGGATTGCAGCTCCAGTTTCATGTTTGCTTCGCCTCCAGATGATACATCCATCTAGTTCTTTAGTTGGGTCTTAGTGGACACTCATTGTCCATCTTTATCCTTAATTTATAGTGTTCATTTATCTCATATTTCACCTATTGTGGATGACGAATTCCACACTATATATCTATACTATTAAAACAGTAAACATTATAAGAAAAAACTTTTAACTATGTGTTATATTACATAAAATGTCATTGTGTTTTAATAGTTTTTTCAAATGTTCATTAAAAGTATTTTAGTCGAATGATATATGTCAATTATGATTAGAGGGTGTTATTCATTTATGTTTTTTTAATTGTTTTGGAAATTTGTATAGAATTTATAAATTGAAACAAAATATACTGATTTCCAAATCTAATATGTGAATTTTAGTAAGTATTTACAAATCTGAGGGGTTTCCTTAGGATTTTAGTCTTTGTATTTTTAACAAAGAAATCACCAAAATTCACCCAAATTCATTATAAAATTAAATCCATTAATGAATCTTTATGATTGAATAACACCTGATTTGAATTAAGATTTATAAATCATAGAACCAATAACACTTGATTTTAACATGGATTTTAAAATCATGAAACCAATAACACTAAATTTTGTTCAGATTTATAAATCCATTAAAATACATAAACCAATAACCCCTACTAAAATTTGAATCAAAACTAAATTGCAAAATATATTTTTTAAATAACCATTAAATATCTTTGAACAAAATCTAAAGTTTGCCATGACAATATATAATCTAATCTAATCTTAACAAAAAAATTGATTGTGTAATCTTTTCTAGGTAAGTGCATTTAAACATGTCTTAAATAATTATGTAGAATGTCTAAAAATTATTTTCCATGAGATTTTGGATTATGCATTTAAACAATTCGTAATTAATATTAATTAACAAAATTCATAAGTAATATTTATATATGTATATAATAATTTAATGAATTAATTGGATCTTTCTAAATTTTAAAATAGATACTATTAAAAGAGAATTAAATATATAAAAAATCTCGTCTTTAGGAATGGCCAGATCCTAGTTTGTATTATACGCATGACCTTAGCAATAATAGAAAAATTGTATATAAGAAAATATATATTTTAGAGCAAATTCAGCTGCGAGTAATCGAAAGTGTATATATTTCTCTCCCTTTTGCAATGTACAATGTTTTATATCTATACAGATGTTCACATTTAATTAGTCTAATTATAACATCACACTTAATTCACCTAATTAATACAATTTTTCTCTTTAAATGTCTCCGTTTTGATCTTGTAATAAATGCTGTAATACCTTTTATTTGAACTCTTCGAGTTATCGTAGTCTTCGTCTTATTTTAATCCTTGTATCTCGTGTGAGCCCTCCAGCTCGAGCTTTTTGGTTCGCTTTACCCACTTCTCGAGCTCTTAGGTTTGTCTTGTCGTCTAGAGCTCGACTTGTGTAACGTTGACCGTTGACCTCTTCATAATGACATGTAAGATGACGTGACACTCTTCTTTGGGATCCTAACTAGAAGTTCGGGATCCGATACCAACAGTAGCTTCAATTCGGAAGACTTAAGCTTAGGAAATTATTTGCTGTTTAAGTGCGCTGTCACCCCTTAATTACCTCCATCATTCATCATCATATCCCTTGGTTTTCGTTGCAATGATTTAATTGTGTTGATTTACTTTTGTGATAAAGGTGGTTAATCTCCAATTTTAAATTAATAAAATGGGGAACCCATCATATTCTTTACTTTTCCGTCCTAATGTACATTTTTTGTTTTTCTTCTTGATTTTATATATTTGACTTTGCCAAATCGCATTTTTCAATAGAAATTACTTTCAACTGTTGATTAAGAATTACTCTCGATTTGACATTCTAGTTTGCTCAAAATTTTGAGAATGTTTACTTCAGGTTCTAACGCCGGTGCTGAATATGGTGGTTCATCGTCGAATGACGGGACCGTTATTCCAGTGAACGTCGCTCAGTGTACTCAACCAGGGGATAATTTCAGTCCTCATTACCCTACATTCTTCATGCCCAACTCTCTCAACCACCTGCGGTGCCTTTGTCGGGTTCTTCCGGACAGAGACTTCATTCCTCCGGGGCCCAATAAGTTTCCATAAACAGTTAGGGAAGGATAATATTGCGCTTAAGAGATTTACTTCAAGGGTTGTGGCCTGTTTTTCCCGCTTCTGGAGAGTTTTATCTTATACCTCCATCTACTAGGGATTTCTTTCCCCCATATGGTGCCAAACTTTCTCTGCTCAGTCATATGCTATCTCACGGTGGCGGCGGAGGCGGGCTACACAATAAGCACCGCTGAACTCCTCAAACTTCTTCATATTCTGGAATATCGGGTAATTGGAACATTCGCCGCGTACCCAAATTAAAAAAGAAATTTGATTGAGGGGTTGCCGCAACGTGACAAAAATTGGTGTCGATATTGGTTCCTTTTCCAGATCGACACTGCCTTTGACAATGGGCTAAAACAGACATGCTTCCGAGTTCTTGGTCTCAGAACATTGGTTGATATTAGGGTTTTTACCGTGAATATGTATATTTTTATTTCTGAATTTTTGTTTGCTGACTGTCCGTCTGCTTTTGTTTTGTATCCAAACAGTTTCGCCCGACCCTTCAACGAGCTTTCTCGATTTTTATTGAGTTGTCTCTGAAGGGAAAGTTATTCATAGCGCCGTCCATCAAGTGAGGATGGGGAACACGAAGTGCCTGAGGCCTCCTATTAAGGACGAAGTGGTTCCTGATCAATCCTACCGCGCGTAAAAGCTTTCTCGAAAGGCAAAGGAGAAAAAGATTAAGGATCGAATCTCCGTGATTTGTAATGAGAAGAAGCGGAATTGTTCCGTATCTTCCCTCATTCACCGAAAGGTATCTCTAGTCGATGAGAATCCTGCAGAAGTTTCTTGGGCGACCCCTACCATCAATCCTCCTTCTGTCAAACCAATATATAACTCCCTTCTTGATGATGAGCTAGTCTCGGACCTGGTTCATAAGAAGAGGAAGGCGAAAGACCCTTCGTCCTCTCCTTATAGGAAAGAGGAGTCGTGACGAGAAGGTAATCCCTAAGCCTAGTTCTGCAGACCCCCAAGTCGCTGCTTCTTTTCAACCTGCTATTGGTTCCTGAAGCGCTGACGTCTTAAAAATCCTTTCTGATCCTCCCCGAGTTGAGGGACAAATGTAGTGGAGAGGCTCGAACTGCAGGACCTTATGGCACCTGTAGCGATGCTAACCCTAGGGAGAAGCCTTCTCAGGTTCGCGCTGCTAGGAGACCTTCACCCCAAATGAGTGGGACCTCATCAAAAAGGATCGATCTTTGAAGATTTAATCATAGTTATTGCTTCCTTGTAAAGAAAACTTGTTTTTAGGTGTTTTGTACATCGGGTTTGCAAAGTCAGATGGAATGTGACGAGATTGTGTTCGTCGTTTACGTAGTTCTTAGGGAATAGGTTGATAAGACCTTGGGCCACTATTAAAGGAAGAACTTTTAAAGTTGATCATCAGTTTCCCTGTTACGAGCACTGAGCTCGGTTTTTGTAGTGTAACCTGTTGCACCTCGAGCGAGCTGGTCATTTTGTTTGATTAACAATTGGGCCCCTTAAGAAGTGTGTTTTTATTGGGCTGCTTTAAGCCTGTCTTGTGGCTGTTTTTGTTATGATCGAATCAGTCTAGAGATTAGGTCTTCATCAGTAACTATCCAGCACACACAAGTATTAATTATTTCTTCATTAATTACTGCATCGGGCGTTATTACTATCAAATCCGAAAGATAGGAAAAATCTTTAGGTGTTCATGTTATTTCAGTTGCCTCTTTACTTCCGAGTATTGGGGCTATTTAAGTCTTTTTTGGATTTTCCTTTTAAGTTATCTGCTTAGAACAGTTTTTTTATATTCCTTATTTTCTTTCTCCATAAACATTTTTCTCTATGGCGTCCGACAAAACACCTCTCCTTTCCAAACCTACCACCCCTCATGTGAAACCTCTTCCATTCCTTTCCGGTGATGGATTTGAACCCTTATGAGTATTCTTCCCCATCTTCATCTAATCAAAGAAAGAGGAGAGGGAGGTGTGCATCAACTTCATCGAAAAGGTTTAACAAAAGAGAACTTATTGCTTTCTTGGCCAGATAGTTGAGAAACACCAGTATAATTGCTGTAGGTGTAACATGCCCAAACTCATCTAAGGCCCGAAGCTTGGACCATAGGACCCAATTGCTTAAAGCAGGTTGTATGAGATCGACCGAAAGGGTGATGGTCCAAGTATGAGCTAGACGAATGTGTTACAAACCCTGGCCATGCTAGAGAAGGGTTAAGGATGGGAAAGACTAGCTGGAATGAGCTCATCGTCCCTGATGGACAGTGACACTCCAGCTCGGCCAGCTCAGTCAGCTCAGACTCCAACTCAGTCAGCTGGAGGGAGTGACCATCAGCTCCGACCAGCTGGTGGTCGAGTGAGCCAGCTGGGCCAGCTAGTGAGACGGTTGGTGGCCAGGCGGTTATGGGTCGGTGGCCGGGTGGTTATTGTTGCGGTTAGGTGGTTGTAAGGCGTGTGGCCTAGTATCACGAATGGTGGCAGTTGGGGCCGAATGGGTGCTTAGTAGCCGAAAGGGCATGAGTGAACCATTGCGACCAGGACTTGTGCCTGTTCGCTGGTCAAGCCCTCCGCCTATAAATAGCCCATTTCCCCAATCCATTTCCGCACCCGATTTCCTGCAAGAAGAAAAGAGAAACCGTGAGAATAAAGAGAGAAAGAAAGAGAGAAAGAGAGAAGTTCGACAGAGGAAGCATGGAGGAAATCTCCAGGGATAAAGGAAAGGCTTCGGCTTCTCCTGAAAAGAAGAACAAGGTTAGTTTCTCAGACTATCAAACCGTGGCATGGATTGTCGGTTGTAACCGTAGCGATCCATGGCCGGATTGTCTGGATGACCTTTAGCCTTATCCTCCTTTGGATAACTGTCTCCCTCTCTCTTCTTCCCTTGTTCGCGGATGATTGTTGGGCAATTTCTAAGTCTCGGCCGTGTGCCAAGAGACTTGGTTAGTACTGTTGGTTCGTCCTTTATCTCGGCCCTGGGTCATGCGATCAAGTTGAACCGCCCCGGAAATCCAAGTCTTGGCCATGTGTCTTGTGACTGGGAATGTTCGCGATTCATGGATCCATAAGTTCATGGTCTCGGACCTGAACTTATGCAGGCGAGTTTCTGGGTCTTGAGATCGGTTTGATTGCTACTAAGTGTGCATGTGATTGGTGTAAGGGTTGAGTCGTGTAAGCACCTGGATCTGGGCAAGAGGCCAATTTAGGGAGAACTCTTAAAAGATCCCACGACCATGCTTAACACCAAGAGGTGCCAATAAACCGATGAGATCAGGGAAGGAAATCGCTGGTTGTCTAAGGGGATTTAGATCGAGAATATCTAAGGGCGGTTGATGTGGGTTACATGGGTGATCATGAGTTGGGCCTTGGAGGCAACCGATCTTCGGACATAACCGATTTGGCAGTTAGTGTATGTTGCGGGATTGGTTAGCCTATGGCCGAACTGGTGCGACCTGTGAACCATCACAACCGTTGGGCGTATGGTACCTATTGGGGCAATAAGCCATGCAGTCGGGTAGCAAGCGGATCGGGTGGACCGGTGCGAGTGTGTAAGCATACCTTGGACATGCTGGTTCGTGTCCTTGGCCGGTAAAACCTCTTCGGTCGGGAAACCTTATTCGGTTGTGTCACCTTCGTGAGTGTTCGACCATTCGCACCCTTTGCGTCAGAAAGCCATCACGGCCGGATTCTAACTGGGACCCAAAGAACCGGTGTGAGTTGTTGGCATGCCTTGGTCGTGCAGAGACATGGCCAAGGGTGACAAGACCTCTACGGTCATTACAGGTGGTCCGGTTGAGTTAATCCGGAGCAGTGCCGTGGTCAGCCGAAAGGCTGATACGTGCCAAGGAGTGCCACGGTATTTGGCCGATGGTTCCTCCGGACAAACGGTTCGTCCATTTATCCCTAAGGCTACCTAGTTGTTACTTGGTCATGTGGGGTGGTTGGTTGAATGACTTAGTACAACTGAGGAAAGTCTTATGATATGTTAGGATATGCTTCGGCTATACTAACGGGGTATTGGGTCTGGGAAGCATATGCATAGTTCGGTTTGGGTTAAGACCTGATACTGACATGCTTATCTTCTTTCAGGGACAGAGGTTGGTCCGGATATGGACCAACCAAGGATGCGAGTCTTGAGACACTCTGGCGGGATGTGTGTGTGTTGTGTGCTAGGAGAATGTGATAGTCTAGGATCGGTCCATGTAAAGCCCGAGGGCAAACATTAGCATGTTGTATCGAATCCTTTTTATTTAATAAATATTGTATTATCTCCTTATAACCGTCTATCTTATATTCCGCATAATGATAGATAGGGAACCTCTGGATTAGTATTGATAAGTTGCTAGATAGGGCCTTAGTCTCATGGAGACTAAGAAGTGGGACAACCGTTCCGGGTCATGTATCCGGGTCGGGTTGTTTCAGTAGGCGTCAACGTTTAGGGCTAAGAAGGAAACATCTTAAGCTGAAGATCCTCAAACTGGAAAAGAAGATTTGAAGTCTCGAACCAGACACATTTCAGTGAGAAAAGAGACGTTTTGAATCGATCACCCCGATTCCCGAGTGCCTGCTTACGTATATTCAGGACAAGATGGCCGTATAGACAAGGCAAGAGAAGAGGAGTTGTATGTAAGCTCATCTTCTGATGATGAAGTGATCATAGTGAGGTCTACCTCCAAGCCGAATGAACACTTGTGAGGGTGAGGAAACAAACACTTGAGAGTGAGAGATTTTTGATTTGCTAATCCGTGTGTTAAGTAAATTTTCAGGATAATATGTTTGGTCTTCAAAAGAAATCTAGCCAGGAGAAAATTGTACAACAAGGAGTTTTCAAATCTCCATCTAAAACCTTGTTTGGTAAAAAGCAACCGATTTTTAGAAATAAGAAAAATTTGCTTTTGATGGGTTTGATTATGTGCAGGAAAGGCCACACCTAAGGAGGTCACAGAAGAGACACAATCGTCCACAGAAGAGCAGAACACATTTTCAGCCTTGGTGATCAAAGGAGATCTCTACAAGCTAAACAGCTTCAGGATAGGCTTAGGAGACAAGAGCAATTTGAAAAATTGCAAAACCAGTTTCTGGAAAAATTTATGGTCGTGGATAATAGCCAGAAGGAGAGTGCAAATCCACGCCAATCAATCAATACTGGAGCTGACCAACCAATTTTCATCAGTGCAAAACCCAAAGGTATCTCTGAATTTTTTGTCTTGGAGAATATTGCTGATCTATCTTGTTTGTGTCAAGGCAGGGTATTAATCTCAAGAGGATGCCACAGCCAGGACGTCAATGAGCTAGTGGACATGTACATGCCAATGGTGTTTGATGAAGAAGCTGATAGCATCACTGAAGAGAAGGAAGAATTTTTAGATTCTTTACCAATCTTTGATGAATATGATGATGAGCTGTTGGGAGTGTGGCATTTCTTATGAGGATAAGATTGTTCCTCCCTTTTCTCAATATGACTGTGTGCTTGAAAATCAAGAGAATTGCCTAGCACTAACCTGTTTGGAACTGGCATCCCCGAGTAGAAGTGATTTGAACCTTCAGGTTGATGATGAAGAATCAAGGAACTTGGTGCTGAATGTAGTGAAGGAAGCAGAAGCTGAACCTGTATCAAGTCCATTCCTAAGAAATTGCAACACTCTCAATAAGAACCTTAGTTGGAATGAGTCAGTTTCTAGCTTGTTTGTTTTGATCACATCTGAAGAAGAGAAACAATTTGGTCTTGAAAGAGTTAAGGAATTTGGTGTTTTAAACTATGTTTGTGAAAGTTTGATTAACTTTTCTAGGTCAGATTAAAAAAGATTTTGTGTTGAAGCTAAAGGCATTTCCAACTTTGTTTTAAGTTTTAAAAAGTTTGTGGAACACAACAAATGTTTTGATCTTCATAAAAACGATTTTGAATGTGTTTTAAACCGGAATGACTTGTTTGATCACTTGAGAGCTTGTGTTTTTATCACATATGACTTGGTGTTTGGAAGTTCTGTGTTAATGTAGGCAAGGCAGGATGAAGTCCAATCACCCAATGCGTGGTTGACTCAGAAAACTGGTGAACTTAATGTTCCTGACAGAAACAAGGATGAGTCTCTTCAGACTTTCCAGCCGGACCAAACTCAATGTGAGCCATGTTTGTTTTCTGAATCCTTAAAAACTAATTCATTTCCTTTTCATGTTCCAGATTCGAGGACGAATCCTTTTCAACAGGGAGGGAATGATACAATCCTGACCAGCGTGGACCATAGACCAAGCACCCGGACCAGACCAACCATGGAGCACATGATGGACCATGAAGAATCCGATCTTAAATCAACATTCAGAGGAGGTTTCATCCGACCAAACACACTTAAGGAGAATTTGGATCATGTCAGAATGCTCATGAATCGTGTTAGAATTGGAGTTGGTCAAGAGAGCCCAGTTCTTGACCAAGGCAGTCATAATCCGATACGACCCAAAATGAAGCTACTTTTGGAGGCACGACCAGATGACTACTTTGCTCGACCCAAAGAGTATTTTTGCCGCCCAATTTAGTGAGATAAAGAGATTGATCGAGACAGAATCAGTTAGGCTCAAGGAGAAACAAAAGATGACCGAGGCTACTCTTTTCTCGGTCATACCGACCTGACTCACCGGCCATGGCCATGGACCATACGGATGGTAGCCCAGGGGACATCTTGGAACCTGCATGGACCTTAAGGGTCATATTTGACCAGTCTTTAATTTTAGTCTTCTTTTTATATTTCCCATGCATTGTTTTCCACACATTCTTTCTACTTTTTACCAATTGTAAAATCTACAAATAAGGCTTGCATGCCATAGTAATAAAAAGACTTCTTTGATTTTAAAACTTGTGTTTTAGAGTGTGATTCTCTTCTGTTCCTTGTGAACATTTTCTGTTGCTTGGTTAAGGGTTACTTCCAGCAACATCCTTCATTGGTGTCGTGGTGCGTCATATCCTCTGCCATTGGAGTAGGGTATACCAAAGGTCTTCCACAGCCTTTGATGCTCCCATCGATCCACATCACCTTGTTCTTTGGTTCTAGTAGCCCTTAGATCGAAGTCATATCCAAATCTACCAACATCAGAGTTATCATCCTTGGGAGGATTTGTATCATAATTGGTTGGGTCAAAACTCACAATCTCGAGATTAGTGGCTAACAATTCCTTAACATCATAAAAAATCTAGGAATCGGAAGATACACATTCCTAAGTTAACTTCTGATTCAAACGAACCACAAGCTAAATGCTCAAAACCACCTCTGAACTGAATATTCGATGGTCCAGAGCTGGATTCATTCGGCTGTACGGTTCCAAGCTGAATCTAGCTCGGATTCGAGCTGAACCTCGTATGAACCCGAGCTGGATTCACTCGGCCGTACGATTCCGAGCTGAATCCAGCTCAGACCCAAGCTGAACTTGTGGTTCCCGAGCTGGTTTCACTCGGCCGTACGGTCCCGAGCTGAATTGAATTCGGACCTGAGTTAAACAAACAACGGGACAGCCTCCGAGCTAAGCCTCCACAAGACATCTTATGAGCTGAAATTTCGAGCTGGACTGTGCCTTTTCTCGAGCTGGTTTCGAGTCATTCCCGAGCTGAATTCTTACATATTTTCCGAGCTGGAATTGATCAATCTCTCCAAGCTGGAAGTGATCAATTCCTAAGATGAATATTTGCGTACATTCTGAGCTGAATTCTTACGTATTCTCTGAGTTGGAATTGATTAATCTCTCTGAGCTGGAAATGATAAATTCCCGAACTGAATCTTGCATACATTCCGAGCTGAATTCTTACATATTCTCTGAGTTATAATTGATCAATCTCTTCGAGACGGTAGTGATCAATTCCCGAGCTGAAACGAAAATTCTCTGAGCTGAAACGACGATTTTCCGAGATGGAAGTAATCAATTCTCGAGCTTGAATGACGATTGTCCAATTTTCGAGCTGAAATGTATCTCTTCGAGTTGGATTTGGTCAATCTCTCTGAGCTGAATTTGATGAACAATCCCAAGCTGACCTCGTGAACTTTCCAAATCACCTTCTTTTGATAACTCGAACTTGACTTTGTATTTTCTGAGATGGATTTCGTAACCTTCGAGTGGAAAATACGTTTTGTTCACATCTCCGAATTAAAATACTATGTCTTTTGTCTTTGAAGATTTCTTACGAAACATCGTGCTGATTTACAGAAAACATTGTGCCGTTATACGGAATGTTCATGCTGTTTTGATAATAAAAACCATCGAGAAGTTTGCGCATAAAAACCAAGTCAAGACATTAAACCGTGATTAAACCGAAGGTAGAATCAAACCGAATGCAAAAGATTGGATCAGGTCAAATTGGAAGGAAGAAGATTCGCGGGCCGGGCCAAATTAGGTCAAAGTCGGTGCAATGAGAAGAGATCAACGTCCCACATCGCTTAAATTTCTTTTTGAGGGTTCAAAATCTCTTAGTATATATACACATCATTGTACACTTTCAAATCATCTATTCTTCTCGTACTTTACGGATTAGGCATTAGACTTCTTTTGCTTACCAATATTGTATGAAAAGTTTATTCGACAACAAGTCAATAAAAGTCTTTTTACGATCTCTTTTTCTGAGTTCTTCCGAGAAGATTTAAATCCCTAAATTTAAAACTTTCTAAATTTCGTTGTGTGCGTTTCAACTCCCACATCCACCATTTGAAGTACACCCGCTGCCAGGACAAGTAATTTTATTTTCTAGAGACATCACATTATTGCTCATGAATGCTATCAACAGAGATGGAGTTCTTATAATGTCGACTTTACTTATTCCCATTCTTTGCAAAGTGCTCCAAAAGATCAGGTCCACCAAACTTCCCGTATTGACCAAAACTCTTGACACCTCAAAATTGGCCACGTCTAACATTATCACCAAAGTGTCATCATGCGGCTTCGCGAGGTGTTTGACTTCTCGCTTATCAAAGGATATGACTGCAGCTAGGGCGTCTGATTTGTCAACTATGCTGGTTTTCACCGAGGTCAACTGTCTGTGTTTTTTAATTGCTCTGATGTTATCTTGACATAATTTGGATCCTCCCACGATTGTGTTGATTTTCGTTTTTGGAGAACTCAAATGTTCTATTTCGAATTTCCTTGGTTTCTTCCCAGCTGATTGGGATCCTTCACCATTGTTTCGTTCTTTGTGGGAACATTTTACAAACTCTTCGAGATTAAGATTTGCGAGGTCTCTTGAAGTCCAGAGCTCAGCCAAGTGTCTTCTGAGGACGTTGCAGTCTTCCGGTGCATGTGTGTTTACCCTCTGGATTTCGCAATAGGCTTTTTCATCGCGTATCCATGTGTTAGATGATGTGGAGCCATATTTTCCTCGCCAAGGAGAAGGTTTTCCGACGTTGTTAGTATGTTGATTGGGATTGAACCTTTTCAGGTCTTTGTCCTCTCTTGGTTCAGGTCTTTGAAGAGGGACTCCAGTGTTTTGTTTCGCAGGACGGTATTTCTTTGTGAAGCTTAACTTCTTTTCGTTGGCTTCAATCCAACTTTTAACCCGGAACAAGGCGTCTTGGATGGTTAAAAGACGGATGAGGAGGAGAACTTAGAGAAACCTTGATTCGTGCCACATGCCTTTTCTTAATGTCGATATGGATACACCATGGGGTACTCTGGGGATTTTTGGCATTACGTCTTTGAATTTCACTATGTATCGCCGTAACAGTTCGTTAGGGACTTGCGCTAGATTTCAAAGATCAACATGAGAAATTTCTTTCTCCATGAACATTGAATATTTCTTGAGAAAAGTGGTCGAGAGCTTGTTAAAACTTCTGATTGTTCCTGCCTCGACCTGGGCAAACCATAATAAGGCTAACCCAGAAAGATTCTCTGAAAAGAGTTTGCAGTAGCCTACATCTTCCTCGTGTTTCTCCAGGTCAATGCAGCCTACGACAATTTGGAAAGCAGCCAGATGATTTTCTGGATCGCCTTTCCCGTCATTAGTTGGCAGGCTCACCTTTCGGGAATCCTTTATGTGAAGGTTTGAAATGAATGGGGTGAACGGCATACGCCTCATCTCCTTGATTATCGATCTCTAGAGCTGAACTGATGGCCTGATGGAATTTCGATTTCATCTCCCTCATTTCGAGATGGAAAATTTCGTATTCCACCAACGGTATTTCGCTATCCTCTTGATCGTCGTCCCTTATCACAGGTTTCTCCATAGATTCGTTGTGATGTTCTCCGTCGATAGGGCCATCTTCATTATTTGTATGACTAGGTGGGAGTGTGTTTACCGCAGGAGCTCGCACACTAATGGTTCTGGGTGCAGATCTCCGAACTGGACTGTTGTTTCTTGTATGAAGAGGATCTATTCGAGTAGTCACGAGATTTTGACCATCAGCCAAACTTGTCTGGGCATTCTGGAGGTCAGACATGGTCTTCTCGAAACCATCAAACTTGGCTGCCAAATCTGAACTGTTTTCAGTCAGCTGCTTGAGAGGCTCGAGTACCTCTTAACTATCCATGATGGTTCGATTGTGCCGAATAAAGCTTCAGAAATAGAAAAAATTAAAAGCTAAAAAAAACCCATCTTTCTGTCGCCAAAATGTGGATGTTGGATTCCACACTGTATATTTGTATTAATCAGAATACTTTAGCTTTTGTATTGAAACACAATAATATAAGAACTGTATATAGGAAAATATTTTACAGAAATTTCAGCTGTCAGTAGTCGAAAATGTATATATTCCTCTCCCTTTTGCAATGTACAAGGTTTTATATATATACAGATGTTCACATTTAATTCGCCTAATTAATACAATTATTCTCTTTAAGTGTGTTTGTTTTGGTCTTATAATAAATATTGTAATGCCTTTATTTGAACTCTTCGAGCTATTCGAGTCTTCATGTTATGTTAACCATTGTATCCTGTGCAAGCTCTCCGGCTCGAGCTCTTTGATTCGCTTTGACCGCTTCCCGAGCTCCTTAGTTCGTATTTCCATCTAAAGCTCGAATAGGATAACGTTGTCATTGAGCTCTTCACAATGGCATGTTATATGACGTGGCACTCTTCTTTATTTTTTTTCTTGGTAAAATGTTAAATTTTTATACCATTTTAAACTTTTGACAGCAAACAGAAATACAAGGAAGAAAAACCGAACGACCAAAACTATTAACAACAATATGAAAACCAAACTAAATACAACCAAAAGCACAACATGACTAGAAAAGGATAAAAAAACCAAAATAAGAACTGAACAAAGCCAAACGGTAAAGCAGCAATTACACGCCAAAACGAAGACCATCCCGATTATGCCGCAGTTCCAAAGAACTAGGCTCCTCATCGTAGTTACCAGGAGCATTTTTCCAAATGCAAACCCTCAAAACCAAAGAAAAAAAATGCCTACAGCTTCTCCGAGAACTAACGCAATCTCCGATTAAGCCAATCGGACTTACCTACCACCGGCAAGAAAGCCGAAAAGACAGAATTGCTGGCTCTACAGAACTGCCTAGCAAAGCTCAACCTCAACACCGGTGAACAGCTGGAGCCTAACCTATCCTAACCAAGCCACGAAGCACAAGCGCATATTTACCCGGGAAGACAGACACAAACCGGTTGGAACCTAAGACCACACTGATGGAAAACGATGCCGCTGGAACACAGCACCACACGAAGAGGAGAAGATCCTACAGACCACACGACTTGAGCCACCGCAAAGAGACACCATCGGAGGAGTCACATGAGCCGAGAGAACAAGCGCCACAACTCCAAAGTAAGCCACGAGACGAAAACCTCAATACCTCTTATCGATAACAGATCCCGTCCTTAAAGAACCACCACTACCACCGGATGTCAAGCATCTCGACCAACAAACCAACAAACCACCAAATTATAACTAAATCACTGGAAGGCATGAGCGCAGAGGAGAAGCAAAAGACCACCACTTCACCACCGAATCAAACCGAAGGGCACACCGCCAGCACGATAGCAATACCACTACAGCCGAGATCCGCAGGATGGGAAACATACTGGAAGCAACAAACCGGACAAAACTGGCAAGAGAGAGAGACGAGGAGACGAAGGAGAAAACACCTTACGCACGGGAAGACATCCTTCCGCCACTGCGGCCCCAACGACGCCGCTGAAACTGCTCCACCGTCGACAAACATAACGCTGGAGATCTACAGATCTCTGCAACCAACACAACGGCAAGATAAAGCAGGAGCAACAAAGAAAAAGGAAGAGAGAGGATGCAGAGTCAGGCGCCGACACTAAGGAAGCCGCCGGCGAATGAGAAGACGAGATCTGAAAAGTTAGCAGAGGAAGAAATTCTTTATCTTAGAAAGAAACTTGAATAAATTTTTGGATATGGCACTCTTCTTAGATATCCGAACCGGGAATTCGGAATCCGACACCAACACCTATTTTGTGTGTTTTTTTAGAAAGATTGACTTAGATGGGCTACAAAAGTTCGTTTATTGCTATCGTGGGATACATTTTTTGAAAATAACTCGTATGTTTTCCGTCCCTGTAAAATTACTATTATCACCCTTGTTTAAAATTTTTTTGTTTGAACTACAAAATAAAATTAAGTAGAAATTAATATCCATGTCACTAATACGTCGTAATCAAAGGGGCAACTGAAGCGTCCATCACTTTTAGCAACTGTTCACTCGACGGAGGCGAAAAAATTTCTCTCTTTTTCTTTCCGGCGACGAACCTTAAACCCTAAGTCAACCGAAATTTCATCATTTCCGGCCATATCTCCGTTGCATTTCGTCTCAGTTTCAACGGGGTTTCTTCATCTTCCTAAAATTGCGTAAAAATCTCTGCTTTCATCACTCGCTAAGTTTGAATATCTCTCTTTGATTTTAAACCGTTATATGAAACATCTAACGGTGATACTAAGAGTTGAAATCGGTGATTATTATGGCTGATTTCCGCCGTCATTGATTTGATAGATCTACTGGATTTGGTGTCTGGTTTATTACGACTGAGTTACGGGTTGTGTTAGGGCTAATTTATGGTTTATATTGGTATATGTCGATGAGTTTCTTTCTATGTCCTGACTTTATCGATGCATCTGTGGCTGAATTTGTTTATGTTTCGGCTGAGTTAAGATTTAGTATACGGTTGAGTTAGACTATCCCAATGTTTCGGTTGTGATTTATACTCTGTTTGATATAACTATACTCTGTTTTATGTAATCTTCTTATCAGATGGATGAACCAAGGAATTACCCACCAAGACTGTATGCGGAAGGGCAGTCTAATCTGGATAATAAAGATATTAACCACAGTGTTCTACTCAAACATATAGATACAATCAGAGAGTCCGTAGGTGAAACTGTGTGGAATGAAATTAAGGAGCACCCAACTGGAATAGCAGCCAAAATCTTTGAGAGAACCATTATATGGTCTGGTAAAACTGTCCACTACCTTCTATGCAGACAGTTAAGAGTAAGGAAGAAGGAGGTTTGGTTTCTCATTGGTGGTCAACCTATCAGATTTGGGTTGAATGAGTTTGAGCATGTCACGGGTTTGACCATACATTCGTTGCCTACAGAGCCATTTGAACATGAAGCTGCTTACAGAGCGTTTTTCATAGAGTTGAATGTGCCTGCTGGAGAAGGTCCCACTTTAGATGAGCTTATTAATGGATTAGGTAAATGTCGGGCATGGCCACCACAAGACATTAGGCGTAAATGGATGGGGTGGTTGTTCCTATTAGCAATTGGTATCCATGGACTTCATCACAACTCTGCTAAAAGAGTTTTTGATGATGAAGCCTTGAATAATTATCCATGGGGTCGGGTTGCATTTCAGTCTCTTGTTGGGTCTATCAAGACCATTAGTCCTACCGGAAGGACGTACACCATCAACGGTCTGGTGTACGCGCTACAAGCATGGGCTTATGAATTTATCACATGCTTTGGAGCACTTTTTGGTAACCCATCTGACGGGGATATGAGTCCTCTATTGCGATGGAAGGGAAACCGCACACGAAAAGATTTAGGTCCTGTCATTGATGAAGAAATAAAAAAAAATGAAAAGGTAAGATTTAAACTGAGTTATATATTATTATGAGTCATTGACGGTTGTGTTATTGTTAAGTGATAGCTGAGTTATAATTAACTGTGACTGAGTTATGGACCATAAATGACTGAGTTGTATCACAATTGATGGCTGAGTTATGGTTTACGATGATTATTGTTTATTATATCTTATGTTGTAGGTGCGTATGATGCATATGATTATTAGAAATGATAGAGATCTATATCCTGAGTGGCCTGATCAACCAGAAGACCAAGAACTTGATAATCTGATCCAAGACATATATGATGAGAGGTTTGTCGCAGGCTTCTGGGATCAGAAGATGCCTGGAAAGATGATTGAGAATAATAAGAAGAAGAAGAAAAAACCAGCTGATTTGGATGATTCTCATCATATCGCAAAGAAGCATAAAGGCTTGAAGGAGAAGGATGTTGATTTTGATGAATCTGTTGGGAATAAGAATGATGAAGCAAAGGTAATTGATATGGTATATTGTGTTGATATTTAATGTTTGGTTAGCTTGGTTATGAGTTTTTTTGTGTATCATGTGTTGCAGGATTTTAATGAGGAGGCAGATAATGTGTCGCTTAGAAAACTCATTATGGATATCGAGGCTAATTTCAGCTCAAGAATTGACAATCTTGCTACAAGCATGAACGGCATGTCTTCACAGCTAGAGAAGGTGGAGAGTGAATTGAAAGAGTTGAACAAGTGGAAAGATTCAAACCTTTTCCGTCTCCAGGATCTGTTGGTTGTTAATTCATCCACACCCGTCGACCCATCCACTGTGGTTAAAAAATCAGCCGTACCCGTCGACGCATCCACTCAGGGAAAAGATCCCGTCGACCCATCCCCGTCTACCTTTCCACCGCCACCTATGAAATCTGCAAGTAGTCATCCTCTGGTAAGCTGACAGTGTCATACCTACGACTGATTTATCATTATACCGGCTGAATTAAAAAGCTATTATGACTGAGTTATCTTATCTTATTTGTAAATGTTATACAGGGAAAGGATGCCAAAACTATTAAGAATGTTCAGAAGAACCTGACTACGAATATGGAAGTGGCTGATACTGATAATCTCATTGAGGTGGCTGTTGTGAAAGATGATGGTAAGAAGCATGATGGTTTTGTGCGGTCTCCTGTAAATTTGAGAAATAAGAAGACAAAGACAGCAGCACAGGAAAAAAAAGCAAAAGCAAACGCCAATAAAGCTTTAAAGGATAAGCAAGCATTGGAAGGGAAACCAAAAAAAAAGGGTAGGGGAAGACCTAGAAAGACTGAAAATGTGAACAAATTAACTGTCATTACAGAGCGGAATGAAGAAGAGTTTACATCAGCTGATGATGCACTGCATAGTTTAGCTGCTGAAGCAGTTTCTGAATCAGTTTCTAAAATAGCTGGTGAAACCGTTTCTACTAAAGATGATGGTGTGGCTGAGATAACTGATGTAAAATCTGGTGATGATGCGCATGATATAATTGATGGAAAAGCTGATGCTGATGATGTGCATGATATACTTGATGGAAAAGCTGATGGTGATGATGCGCATAAGAAACTTGATGGAAAAGCTGGTGATGATGAACCGCAGAAGATACTTGATGAAAAAGCTGGTGATGATGATGGAAAAGACAATAATGATGAAGAAGTAGGAGATACCACACTTGATGTTATGGAGGAAGACATGCGCATGATACCTGAGTCTGAGGATGATGAGGATGAACAGCTAAGGCTTAAATTGATAAGTGAACTCAGGAATCAGAGTGTTAAGCTGTCCATTAAGGGGAAAGATACGAGTAAACTAAAAGATAAGCCAACAAGTGTTTTTCCTCATATTAGAGACGACGGACTGAAATGCATGAGGAAGAACTGTGAACCTTCATCCGCAATATATGATCCTATGGCACCTGTTGATCCGGATAGATTACTGAAACTGACGGAACACCTAGTACCAATGAAGTATGATCTTGTTCATTAATTTGTTAATTACAGCTTCTTGTTAACAATGTTTTAACATATTGACTTGTGTTTGTCTGTCAGGAGCATCAAATTGGGAAAGACTAAAGACCCTCGTGAGTTCTATAAGGTCATCATTTCCCCGCGAAAGGCGTGGCCAGAGACAACGTATGGATGGCTGAACGAATCTGTAAGTTTTATGGCTGACTTATTATATGACTTACTATACATTATGGCTGAGTTATAATTTTTTGAAGTAATATAGGACTTGTGATTTATTTCGGCTGAGTTATACTACTAATTTTTATACGTTACGGCTGAGATAGACGTATTATACATTATGACTGAGTTATGCTTTTTTTATTCCAGCATATCAGTGCGTACCTGAGAGTACTCAGACGTAGGTTGATTACAGAACCCTGCCCATATCATACCAACGGCATTGCGTTTATAGATCAGTACTTCACAGCTGCCATGATCCATGATTACCCTCAGTTCAAAATGAGACCTAAGCACTTCAAGTTTAATGGGACCAACTATGAAACTGTAGCCAGAGGTTTGTATCCGGAAGATCAACAGTCTCATAAGATGTGGCTGACTGATGTTTGGCATGTGTATTTCGTTGTACAAACCGGAGGTAATCATTGGTTGGCGCTGGACGTGGACCTGATTCGTGGCCACATTGATTGCTACGATAGCATTGTGGATCCGGAGAAGGAATCACAAATTCGTGAATCTTGTAGGCTGTTTATGGAAATGATTCTGTACATGCTGAACGATGTAATTCCTCTCCCCTTACGACCTTATAGCTACAAGCAGTTTACTCTCAGATGGAAGAGTCCAAAGAATGTGCCTCAAAACGAGTGTCCCGGAGACTTCAGTGTGTATGCGCCAAAATACATTGAATGTCTCGCGCTTGGTGTTACATTCGATGGCCTCTGTGATGGGAACATTCAGGGTTTACGGGTTAATATGGGAGCAGATATACTGGCGGAGGAACCTAAATTATACGAGGGATTTATTAAAGGAGGCAGACAATATGTAATTTTATGTTTTATTTCTAGGAATGTTTATTAAGAGTCCCTTATATTTAACTCAGCCAGTACGCATTATTAGTACTTCAATTAACAATATAAATCAGCAGTAATGCATTTATGAATCAGCCATTAAGTATTATTAATAAATCAATGAACATTAGTTAACAATATAACTCAGCCACAACGAATCGATAAATTAGCCATAAAGCATTAGTAGTACATTAGTTAACAATATAACTCAGATATTTGCCGCCAAAACAAAGGTTAACAAACTTTGACGCGAAACCATCGGTTAACAAACGTAACCTTTCGCATTCCTCTCCGTATTTTCTCTATTTATATCAGATTACCCTCATATTGTTTGTCATTTTCACTATTTCTTTCTGTTACATCTTCTTATTGACATGGAAGTTGTTCCTCAAATTAGAAGTCAGTTTCACGGAGATGTTAAAGCGATCCTATACGCTGCTGATCGTGAGAATCTCCCCCTTCTAAACCCTGGTGGTGGTTTTGGTATCAATCTTGACAAAACCTCTGACACGTTTAAAGAGTTCGATTTCAAACTATATTGCGCCATCCCAAATATCCTGAAAGACAATTGGGTGCATGCGTGGCCGACTTATCGCTTCATTCCATTCCATTATAGGAAACAATGGTTTTTAACACTCGCGGTAAGCACCGAGATTTTCCTTGATATTAAGCAAACTAAAAACTTATTTTGACTCTTATGAATAATAGTATATTTTTATTTATTTATAAATTGTTTAATTATTTGATGTTTAGCGTCAATACACAAGTGATCCGAGACATACTTTTACGGTGTGGACGCAGTTTAACTTGGTAGCTCGAGAAGTATACAGAGAAGAGATTAGAAGCCTCATTTGGAGGCGTAGAAGATACTCCTTTGTCGATAAGCCCGACTGGATGGAGAAAAAAGTGTGGAAATATTTCTTGTACTTTTTTTTGGATTTAGGTTATTGAAAATGAAATTTTATTGTAATGATCTGAAAATAATCATATGTGTTAGTTCACCCATGTACTTTCTCAAATGATTATGAGAAATCAGACATGATAATAATCTTGAAATTACTTCATGTTTGAATATTTTAATGTTGTCCTAAAATTAAATGTATTTTATTATAAATATTCTTTAAATAATTATATATGTAATAATTAAGTTAATATACAAGCATTATTATTTTGAATTAACAATATAACTCATATGACATGAGATAAATAAATCAGCCATGATTACTGATATGTCAATTAACAACTTTCTTTCAGTCACCATGTGATATATACGGAACCTTTCGTATTCTGTGAAAAGAAAATTTGCCTCGTAACCATAATTTACAAATGTAACCTTTCGCCTTCCTCTCCGTTAGTTCTCTATTTATATTAGATTACCCTAACTTTTCATCTCATATTCGGATCTTATTCTCCCTGTCTCATATTGTATCTCATTTTCTCTATTTTTATCTGTGTTACAACTTCTTCTCGACATGGACGTTGTTCCTTCCATCAACAATCAGTTTGAGAAAGAAGTTGAAGCGATCCTAAACACTGCTGGTCGTGAGAATCTTCCCGTTATAAACCCTGGTAGTGGGTTTAATTTCAATGTTGACAAGACCTCTAACACGTATGAAGAGTTCAAGGTCACATTATCGGTCGCCTTCAAGGAGATCCTGAAAAACAATTGGGTGCATACGTGGCTGACTTATCGTAACATTCCATTCCATTATAAGAAAAAAATGGTTTTTCACACTCGCGGTAAGCACCGATATTTCCCTTGATAATAAGCAAACTAAAAACTTATTTTGACTCTTATGAATCAATATTTTTTTTTTCTGTGTAGCGTAAATACCCGTGGGATCTGAGACATACATTAACGGTGTGGACGCAGTTTAACTTGATGGCTCGACAAGTATACGTAATAGAAATTCAAGACATCAAGTACAAATTGCGTCCTTTGGGCGATAAGCCCGAATGGATGAATATGATAGTGTGGAAAGATTTGTCAGACATGTTTAGTGAATTAGGTTATTTTTATTTTTGACAATTTAAGGGAATGTATCTGATGTAGCCCAACAAGTTGGATCTACACGGGTAGGGGTTGGAAACCTTGCAACTGGCCGGAGGCTCTCTTTGCTTGGTTACCACGTGATGGGAACTTCTTGATTGGCCGACGGGCTCTCTTCAAGACGTTCAAGGAATGGGTTTCGAGGGGGATTGAGGACGCCACACAAAGGTATGAGGGTGCTTTGTGATAAGTCAGAACCGACTCTTCAAGGTTTCTCACGCAAGAAGAAAGGGACGGCTAGGGTTTTGAGAAGAATACTCGGTTTGTTTATTGATATGTCAAAAATTGTACAGACTGAATGAGGGGAATTTAATAAATAGTCCTGCAGTCTTGACCTACTTGGGTCGGTTTCTACAAATTAAGTAAAGGCCTAACACTTGGCCAAAATTGCTAATAAGTCCCTACGCAAAAAGAAAGAAAAGGAAACAAGAAAGGAAAGAAAATCTTGTGCACAAAAGAAAAAGGAAACTTGTTAGAAAATCATAAGTACTTTTACTTACTGGGGGTCGAACCCTGGTGGCCGGCTGGCGGTTGGGCCGTCTTGGACCATATGGGCTGTAGTACTTGTTTGTTGCTCTGTTCCAAGTACGTGGGCTGATATGCTGAACAGGCTGGTGACCGTCAATCCTTGTAAGACTGGTAGAAATGTGATGTCCTGGGAATTGGCCGTTGGTCCTTGAGTACTTCCAGTCGACTCCGTGGCTTGGCCTAGGACCGAATGGAGTTCTTCGATCGGGCCGGCCGGTAGCTCTTCTAAGATCTCCCGGTTGAGCAGTCTTCTCTTCAGCTCTTCATGTTCTAGTAAGGTAATCAAGCTCTCCACTTGTTGGTTGAACTCCTCACGTACGTTCCGAGTCCCGGACCTTGTCCTTGGCGTGTTCTTCATGACCGGCATGGTAACCTCCAGGCCGTCTTGGTTTGGTACTTCGGCGGGTTCACGGGTCGTGGCCTCATCATTCCCTCCCTCTTGAAAAGATTCTGACCTCAGAATTGGATCTTCTGCATGAAAAGGAGTCAAGTCAGTAACATTAAACGTGGGGGATATGGTTAACTCACCTGGAAGTTCTAGCTTGTAGGCGTTATCATTGATTTTCTCCAGGATTCTGAATGGGCCGTCTCCCCTGGGGGCTAGTTTAGACTTCCGTTGGTTTGGAAATCGTTCCGTGCGCATGTGTAACCAGACCCAGTCGCCTGGTTCGAACGTGACCTCTTTTCGCCCTTGGTCCGCGCGCTCCTTATACTTGACCGTTTTCTTCTCGAGGTTGTCCTTGACCCGTTGATGGAGTTTCCTCATAAAGTCGGCCTTTGTCGCTCCATCTGCACTTGAATAAATAGCTTGGGGGAGAGTAGTGAGATCTAACGGAGATAACAGATTGAATCCGTAAACAACTTCAAAAGGAGATTGCTTAGTTGCCGAATGTCTAGCATGATTATATGTGAATTCAATATAAGGTAAACATGTCAACCAGTTTCGCAAATTCTTACCGACCGTAGCTCTCAGGATGGTTGAGAGTGTCCGGTTTACTACCTCTGTTTGGCCGTCGGTTTGAGGATGGCAGGTGGTTGAGAACAGGAGCTTGGTTCCCAACTTCTTCCATAAGGTTCGCCAGAAGTGGCCCATGAATTTGGAGTCCCGGTCAGAGACAATGGTCCGGGGGATTCCGTGCAGCCTCACGACTTCTTTAAAGAATAGGTCGGCCGTCTGGGTCGCGTCATTGGTCTTGCTGCATGGGATGAAGTGGGCCATTTTGGAGAATCGATCCACCACCACAAGGATAGAGTCCCGATGGTTGATGTTGGGCAGTCCTAAAACAAAATCCATGGAAATGTCTACCCATGGTAGGTTAGGAATAGGTAGAGGTAAGTAAAGACCGTGAGGATGGGATCTGGATTTTGCCTTCAGGCAAGTGATACAGTTGGTACATAGGCGTTCCACGTCTCTTTTGAGGTTCGGCCAGTAGAAGTGTTCGGTCAGAACACTGAGCGTCTTGTCTCGTCCGAAGTGGCCCATTAGGCCTCCTCCGTGGGCCTCGCGTACTAGGAGCTCTCTCATGGATCCCTGGGGTATGCAGAGTTTCTTGTCTTTAAAAAGAAAACCGTTATGTTGATAATAACCTCCGAGTGCAGCCATGGTAGTTGCTGCAAAGACTTGTCCGAAATCCGGGTCGTTGGTGTATGCATCCTTGATGTGCTCGAATCCCATGATTTTGGCCTCCATGGTGGTGATGAGGGCGTGTCTCCGGGACAGGGCGTCGGCCACCACGTTCTCCTTACCCTTCTTATACTTAATGGCGTACGGAAAGGTTTCTATAAATTCCAGCCACTTCGCGTGCCTCCTTTTCAGTGTGGTTTGCCCTCTCAGATGCTTGAGCGTCTCATGATCTGTGTGGACAACAAATTCTTTGACAGAAGATAGTGTTGCCAAACTTCTAAACATCTTACCAGGGCGTACAACTCCTTGTCGTACGTAGGGTAATTGAGGGAAGCACCACTGAGCTTCTTGCTGAAGAAAGCGACCGGCTTACCTCCTTGGGTTAACACTCCTCCAATTCCTGTTCCAGAAGCGTCGCATTCTATTTCAAATGTTTGATTAAAGTTAGGGAGTACCAGTACAGGCGATTGGGTAAGGCTCTGTTTGAGCTTCTGAAAGGCCTCCTCTTGGGCCGGTCCCCAGCTGAATGGGACGTTCTTCTTAATGACAGCGGTCAGGGGTGCAGCAATAGTGCTGAAGTCTCTGACGAACCGTCGGTAGAAACTGGCCAGGCCATGAAAACTTCGGACGTGACCGATCGTCGTAGGGGTCGGCCATTCCTGGATCGCCTTAATTTTGTCGTCGTCCACTTTTAATCCCTGCGAACTAACCACAAATCCTAGGAAGACAACTTGATCAGTGCAAAAGATGCATTTCTTAAGGTTAGCATACAATTGTTCCGACCTAAGAGTAGATAGAACTTGTTCTAAGTGGCTAAGATGGTCCTCTAAACAGGTGCTATACACAAGTATATCATCAAAATAAACCACAACGAACTTACAGATGTAGGCCTTTAGAACGTGGTTCATGAGCCTCATAAATGTACTCGGGGCGTTGGTGAGGCCGAAGGGCATGACCAGCCACTCGTACAACCCGCGTTTCGTTTTGAAGGCTGTCTTCCATTCGTCACCCTCCTTCATCCGAACTTGGTGGTAGCCGCTCCTCAGGTCGATCTTGGAGAAGATCGTTGCTCCACTCAATTCGTCTAGGAGGTCGTCTAGCCGCGGTATTGGGTGCCTGTACTTGATGGTGATGTTGTTGATGGCCCGGCAGTCAACACACATATGCCACGATCCGTCCTTCTTGGGTACCAATATCACGGGCACGGCACAGGGACTCAGGCTTTCGCGGATGTATCCTTTGGACATCAAGTCCTGAACCTGTCGCTCTAACTCCTTGGCCTCTTCGGGGTTGATTCGGTAGGCAGCTCGGTTTGGTAGGGGCGCACCAGGGATCAGGTCTATTTGATGCTCAATGCCTCGGACCGGTGGAAGGCCGAGTGGAATCTCATCCGGGAAGACGTCCTCGAACTGTTCTAGCAGTGCCTTGACCGATGCTGGTAGGGGCGTGTTCTCCTCGGTACCTGAAAGTATACCCTCCTTGAAGATCATGAGCAGCACCGTTTCTTTCATGGCTAGTGTCCTATTAACAGTACTAGCAGAAACTAACACGTTGGTCTTACTAACCTTGTCGGCTTTGGCTCCTCGGTCCATGGTCTTTTGGAGTTCGAAAAATTCCTGTGGTGCAAGTGGAGCCAAATTGTGCATCTTATTGTTGTGTACGAAGCTGTAGTAATTGGTCCGGCCGTTGTGGAGGGTCTCCTTATCGAACTGCCATGGTCGTCCCAACAATATGTGGCCGGCCTGCATAGGTACTACGTCACAAAGAACTTGATCGGAATACTTACCTATGCTGAAGGGTACTTGGACCTGCTCATTAATCCGCAGCTCCACTTTGTCATCAAGCCATCGGAGTCGGTAAGGCCGCGGGTGTTTGGTCGTTGGGAGGCCGAGCTTGTCCACTAAGTACCTGCTTGCCACGTTAGTACATGAACCTCCATCAATAATGAGACTACATACCTTAGCCTCTACGCTGCATCTTGTGTGGAAGATGTTCTCCCTCTGGATGGTGTATCGTACATGGCACTAAGGGCTCTCCTGGTGACAAGGATCTCTCCGACCTCGGGGTAATCAGTTACCTCTTCTTCCGACTCGATCGGCTCTGGAAGAGCCTCATCCTCCGACTCGTATTCTCCGTTATCACGAAGCACCATGACCCGTTGGTTTGGGCAGTCCCGAGCGTAATGTCCCTTTCCCTGACATTTAAAACAGGTGATATCTCTAGCTCGGGGGTTTGGAAACTTACCTGGGGTAGTGGTAGGTTTCGGGGCGCTGGCGTTAGCCTTCTTGGCCCGGTCATCTACTGCGACCGATTTTCCCTTGTCGAAGCTCCGAGGCGGTTGTGAACTCCAGTTGGGTTTGGCCCAGCTCATAGCGGCTCCTTTCCGCTTGATATGCTGCTCCGCCTGGATGGCCACGTGCAGTAGCTCGTCTAGGTCATTGTATGTCTGGCGTTCCACCTTTCGGACGATACGGTCTTGCAACCCGTCCAGGAACTGGGCCATTAAAGTCTCAACCGAGTCGTTGACCTCCAACCGGTTCTTGAGGATTTCGAACTCCTCGAAATACTCCTCCACGGTCCGGTTCCCTTGGCTCAGCTTCCGGAATTTCTTCTGCAAATCTCGGTGGAAAGTAATAGGGACATACCTTTTGCGGAGGTGGAAACTCATGTCAGCCCACGAGTTAATGGGATGTTGGTGTCGCCTCCTTCGTTCGGCCACCTCTCGGTCCCACCACGCCAACGCATTGTCCGTGAGCTGGGCTGCGGCCAATGACACCTTCCGCCCTTCCGAGTAGTTGTAATACTCGAATATGTAGTCCATTCGCCTCTCCCAATCTAGATAAGCCTCCTGATTGATTCTCCCTGCAAAAGTAGGAGGCGTTAGCTTTAAATCTTTACCTTGCCACGGCGGTTCTTCTTCGGACTCTCGTCGCCGGCCTCGGTCATCCTCCCTTCTAGGATGGTCTCGCGTACGATCGGTCCTGGATTGGTCAGGGGCCGGTGGGGGTCGTACATCTCGTGTTCGATCACGGGAGCTGGGTGTGTCCGACGTGTAATCCTCATCGGCACGTCTCTGCTCCAACCGGTCCAATCGCTCCTGCATTGTCTGCAGGTTGGCGAGTATCTGGGCCAGTGCGTCGTCACTCGTGCTTCCCATAGCTTCCTGAGAAATAAAACCCTAAGACCAAGTGTGGTTATGGGTTTCTAAGTCGCAAGAAATAAAAGACAAAAGGAAACAAAGAAGTTTGCCTTAATATTAATCGACAGCAAACAGGCAATATTCTAAATCTCGCAAAAAGGCAACTCAAATAAAATCGAAAAAGGTAAGATCTATGAAAAAGGAAAGATGTGATTATATATATATTTTTAAAAACTTTCGAAAAGGAAATACTAAGCAAAACCCTAATTTTGACAGCGAGGTTTGTGATGCGGCTAGAACGATGCGACAGTTTACACAGGCAAACACGAAGCACGAAACAAGTAGCTAACAACCTAGAACAAATCGACCTATGGGTAACAAGAACCTACAAACTTTCTTTTTTTTTTTTTTTAAATGAAACAAAGACAAATCGCGAAGCAGAAGCAAACAAGAAATAAAAGATTTGATACAACCTGATCTTCGAGCCTAGGCTCTGATACCAGATGATGTAGCCCAACAAGTTGGATCTACACGGGTAGGGGTTGGAAACCTTGCAACTGGCCGAAGGCTCTCTTTGCTTGGTTACCACGTGATGGGAACTTCTTGATTGGCCGACGGGCTCTCTTCAAGACGTTCAAGGAATGGGTTTCGAGGGGGATTGAGGACACCACACAAAGGTATGAGGGTGCTTTGTGATAAGTCAGAACCGACTCTTCAAGGTTTCTCACGCAAGAAGAAAGGGACGGCTAGGGTTTTGAGAAGAATACTCGGTTTGTTTATTGATATGTCAAAAATTGTACAGACTGAATGAGGGGACTTTAATAAATAGTCCTGCAGCCTTGACCTACTTGGGTCGGTTTCTACAAATTAAGTAAAGGCCTAACACTTGGCCAAAATTGCTAACAAGTCCCTACGCAAAAAGAAAGAAAAGGAAACAAGAAAGGAAAGAAAATCCTGCGCACAAAAGAAAAAGGAAAGTTGTTAGAAAATCATAAGTACTTTTAGTTACTGGGGGTCGAACCCTGGTGGCCGGCTGGCGGTTGGGCCGTCTTGGACCATATGGGCTGTAGTACTTGTTTGTTGCTCTGTTCCAAGTACGTGGGCTGATATGCTGAACAGGCTGGTAACCGTCAATCCTTGTAAGACTGGTAGAAATTTGATGTCCCGGGAATTGGTCGTTGGTCCTTGAGTACTTCCAGTCGACTCCGTGGCTTGGCCTAGGACCGGATGGAGTTCTTCGATCGGGCCGGCCGGTAGCTCTTCTAAGATCTCCCGGTTGAGCAGTCTTCTCTTCAGCTCTTCATGTTCTAGTAAGGTAATCAAGCTCTCCACTTGTTGGTTGAACTCCTCACGTACGTTCCGAGTCCCGGACCTTGTCCTTGGCGTGTTCTTCATGACCGGCACGGTAACCTCCAGGCCGTCCTGGTTTGGTACTTCGGTGGGTTCACGGGTCGTGGCCTCATCAGTATCTGAAAATAAACATATGTGTTAGTTCACCCATGTCTTTCCACAAATGACTATTGGTTTATTAAATTAACATTTGTGGTAGTTCACTCAGCCGTAATGCTTTGATAATTAAGCCATTAAACAATATTAGTTTATTAAATTAATTATGTCTCAGCCGTGCCGTAATGATAACTTAGTCAAAACACAAATTCAATATATGAGAAAATATTTGATACATTCGTGTAAACTAATTATTATAAATATAATTCAGCCACCATGTGATATATACACAACCTTACGTCTTCCATGAAACGGCAGTTAAAACGATATTGTCGAAATATTTTCTTGCGTGTCTACGTATAACCAGCGAGTTCAGTATGATAACTCAGCCAAACAGCGAATTCATTATGATAACTCAGCCATAACACGAATTCAATATCATAATGCAGGCAATTGTTTGTTAAACACTTAAACTACTTGCAGACCCTGTCAAATACAAAAATTGAGGATCTCAATCCGCAAAGTTTTCAAAAAGGATACTTCTAGACATATTGAAGGCCCTATAATTACTTGTTCTTGTACTAAACTACTTAAAGAACAAATAGACTATTATTGCAAGCACAACCAAAAACACACCAACCACATTCTTCAGCTCCATAGCTATTCCCTCGCTCTTTTTTTCAATCATCGACTTGAGTCTAGCTAATTCGTGCTCGTTTTCCCATTGGAGATCATTGAGGTGAGCAAACTCGTCTCTATGGAGATTAAGAGTTTCACGCATTTGATTAATAGTCGGATACTCATGAATTTCTTGCCTTAACTTTATTAATTCCTCCATCATAGCTTCATCCCACCATTTCCAAAGGTCACATCCCCCATCCTACACATACATAATAAAACCACAATTTAAAACCAATTTAAACAAAACAACCAAAATTACAATTCAATAATTCGACAACAATAACACATAAATTTAAATTCAATATCATAATCATTCAACTGTCTCAAAAATTCATCCAAAACATTGAACAACTTACATCTTTGTCTTGACATGTGTACAAGAGTCTTCCCGGATTCGTTATTGTCATAGAAGGTTCAAGCAGCGCCCTTCCACCACAGAAACAAACATTCGGGATCCTATAATCACTATCATCAAATTCAAATGGATCTGTGTTGGTTAAAGAAAAAGAACTTGTTGGCATTGTGAAAAATTAAAAAAAAAAAAAGGAAATTGAGGATCAATGATGCAACAAAATACTGAACTCTAATCGAAGTCTACAACCTAAATCTACACCACCATCTCTCTGTCTTTCGATTGTTCGCATTTAATGGTGAACAGAAGTTGTGTGTCGTTTTTTATTCAGAGTAAACGATGCCGTTTTGACAACGATTACATTTTCAAACGTTGTAGACGGATGCCACATCATCGATAAGGGGAAGGTTCATTGTGGAATTACTAAATTAGACCGCAGCCGTATAGTTGTGATAACTCAACCACGCCAACAGATTCTCTCAATATAACGTATGTTACTCGATTCCTTCGACTTAAGATGATAACTCAGCCAGACCACGAATTCAATAAATTTTGAATTTTTTCTTTTTATTATTCTGAATTAAACTTTTTATTTTATTTTATTCTACAACGATGTAATAATTACTCCAGTGCAGTGAGTTTATTATGCGTGTGGACACTTAATGATCTTGGTGTTGTTGTTCCCCATAAACACGCTTTTCCTGCAAAGAAAATAAAAATTCAAAAAATACCCCTATTCCCCAAACGAAAACTCGATCCGCTTCACAAATCCCAATAAGAACTTTTGTTCTCTGAACAATATCGACCAACAGATTCTCTCAATATAACGCATGTTAGTCGATTCCTTCGACAAAGGTTAACTCAGCCGTCTCATTACGATAACTCAGCCAAACCACGAATTCAGTAAATGTGAGTATTTTACACTTTCATGTACAAACTAAGTTAGAATTGCCATTTCTATGAAGTTTACCTGATAAATATCACTAAGTTACCTCATGTTTGTGCATTTTCAAACCTATCCAGCAAAACGATATAACACATATCCTAACCATAAACCATAAACCCTTACATTGTCAAACCCTTTTGTGCTTTACTTGGACAGCTTCATGAATTATACTTTCTTTCATGATATTTCTTTGGTAGTGAATGACTGTACATCTATTGTCAATAGTATAATGAACATGAATATAAGAATTGTATTTAAAAATTTAAAATAAAACTTAATTGATTATTATTTTGAAATAGTAACTCAGCCGACTTAAGATAATAACTCAGCCAGACCACGAATTCAATAAATTTTGAATTTTTCTTTTTATTATTCTGAATTAAACTTTTTATTTTATTTTATTCTAACAATTCAGTCGTGACGAGAACATAATTCAGTCGTAATGTATGTGTATGTATGTGTATGCCGCTGAATTTGAAATTTTGAATGTTTTTGAATTTTTTGAAATAAACTTTTTACTTAACCACTGTTCAAACGTGATAATTACTGAATTGACTATGCGGATAGACACGTAATGATGGATTGTGTTTCCCAATATACACGCTTTTACTGCAAAGAAACGACAAAAATAAATCGACTCATCCCCAAACAAATATTCACTACCCACTCAAAAAAAAAAAAATCCCAATTCAAAACCTAAGAAAAAAATACTCTCAATTTCGTCGATTAATTTTTTTGATTTCTCTATTCGTCTCAACTACAAAATGAGTTCTTGTTCCGAGTCATCAGTCGTACTCAGTGACCGTGGATTGTCGTCGAAGTGTGTGTGCGGATTAGGTGTTACGGTTTTTACAGCGAAAACTCAAGACAATCCTGGCAGACCGTTCTTCCGTTGCGAAAGTAAGAAAGATGCAAACTCGTGGACAAATAAAAAAGATGTAAGTAGATTATTTTGGTTCTTGATGTTTATGTGTGTTATTGTTGCTTTATTCAATCTCGTTTATTTGTTATGAAATAGGGTCACTTATTTAAGTGGGTTGAGGATGCGGTGTATGAAGAGGTTGAAGATGCATTACCAAAACTAGAAATTTTGGTAAATGATATCACAAACGTTAAGTCAGAGGTAAGTGCTGTTTTACAAGAACTGCGATGTGATGTAAAGTTGAGTAAACGTGAAATCGGCAAGTGCAAAGTGTGGTTGAAAGTGTGCTTTGTCTAGCTTTGTTTTCTGACGATTGGCATTGCTTACCTACTAGCTGGTAAAGCAAAGGAAACAAATTCAATGTTGTTTCTTGGCTATTAGTGTTTCAATGTTTGTTAAACTTATTTACATCGGTTGCAGTTTATGTTTATGTTTAGGGTTTGTTTTAAGTCAATATTTCTTATGTTTATGTTGTTTCTTAACAAAATGGGTTGTAATTTAAAAAAATATCTCGGCCGTAAAACAGAGTACTCAACCGTGAAAACAGAGTAATTCAGCAACCGTAAAACGGAGCAGAGTAAATCAATAATACCACAAATTATTATGATTTAACTCAGGCTTTCGTTATAATAATTTCCGGTCTGAGCTATCGTGAGCAAAATAATAACCCGATTAAATAAAAATTGATTATAATATTGAAAATATTTTAATGAGAATAGAGGCAAAGTATTATATACACGATATACGGAAAGTATTATAGGCGGTTAAAGCTATTGATTTTCTCGTTTCCCAAGCGATGCTAATCTTCAGTAATAATTACGATTGGACTTAGAAGCCGAAACCCTACTTACTCTACTTATATAATAGTACTTGATAGTAACAAAGCTATCATCTCTCTTATCTTCTATCTTCCATACATTAAAACCCTTTTATCAATCTATTTTCGTTTCATCCCATTTATCAAGTGCCATCGATGGCAGGATCCGGTTCCGGTTCTGGTTCGAACAAAAGAAAGTATGGTGAACATGATGTGAGTGTGGAGATGTTTGAACAAGAAACAAGGTTCAAAGCAATAATCAATATGGTGAAATTAACAATGAGGGAGACAGAAGGAGCACACCGGTTAGATAATATATACCATGAGAAGATAGCGGAACTTGATCTGTTAGAGACGATGGATAAACATGGATTAAACCTGAAGGAAGAGATCCGTCTGGCGCGTGAGGAGGTGAAGTTGGCGGGTAGGAAGAAGGAAGCTTTCAAGGTGACAGAGATGAATTGGGATAAATTGGGGTATTGATCTGCGGATTACTACTGTGTTAACGCAGATCGAGTTTTTATTGCTTTTTAATTCGGTTGTTGTATTTTGGTACCGTATCAGTAGTATTACTACTGTGTTAACGCAGATCGAGTTTTTATTGTTTTTTAATTCGGTTGTTGTATTTTGGTACCGTATCAGTAGTATTACTACTGTGTTAACGCAGATCAAGTTTTTATTGTTTTTTAATTTGGTTGTTGTATTTTGGTACTGTATCAGTAGTAGTACGGCTGAGTTATGATAGTTTCGGCTGACTTATATTACACCCATTTGTGACTGTTTTATTTAAGTATTGTGGCTGAGTTCTAATTTATTGAAGTATTCGTAAAACTTTATTAGTGTCGAAATAATAACGCGATTAAATAAAAAATGACTTTAACATTGAGAATATATTAATGAGAATATTGAAAATATTGGAAACACCACATAGGAAATGTAGTATTTTCTCGTTCTCCCGGTGATGCAGTAGTAAGACGATGTTCTATAATGTTTGAAGTCAAAACTACATATTAAGGTTGAGTTACTATGCTTTTAGTTAATATTCAACCTTTTTTTTTGCTGATTTACAGTAATAACTCTGTAACTCAGTCATAACCATTACGTATGTTTATACCGCTAAATACAACATTGTTAAATTTTTAAATTTTTTTATTTAAGTTTCAGATATTTTGCATTATTATGAATTAAAATAATGTAAAAAACGTGATAACTACTGAATTTAATATGCGTGTATACACGTATTGTTGCGTTTTCCCAGGATCAACAGATTCTTTTTTTTTTGCTGATTTACAGTAACAACTCAGTCGTAACCAGAGTATAACTCAGCCATTACGTATATGAGAAAATTGAAATCATATTAGAAAGATATATTTGTAAACCTTCATTATTGTCAAAATAATAACCCGATTATATAAAAATTGATTATTACAGTAAATAATAATGAGAATATTGACTAAATTGGAAACACGATTTACGAAAAGGTAATATATGCACTTCCAAAGTTCTTAATTTTTTCTTTTCTCAAGCGAAGCATCCGAAACTTCGTGTCGTTCTAGCAGCGACTTTTTCACACTCTACATAATTACATCTGATTTTTTCTCTCTTTTTCGTGCACCAAACCCTTTTACAAACCCATTTTCGTTTCAGGCAATACATCAACTGTGGTAAATGGATGCATCCGGTTCCGGTTATGGTTCAAAGAAGAGCAAGTCTGTTGCAGATGATTATCGTGTGAAGGTGATGAGCGGAGCACAAATGTTGAAAAAGGTAATCGATATCATAAATGCCATAATTAGAGAGAGAGAAGAAGCACACGAGTTGGATAAAAAATTCATCCAGAAGCTAGCGGAACGAAATATGTTAGAGAGAGTGAAGAAGCATGGATTTAACATCGACAAAGAGATCCGTATGATAGACGAGGAGTACAATAAGGCGGGTATGGCGATGGGCGCATGCAAGGTGACAGAGTTCAACTGGGATGAATTTGGAGTCTTGGAGGATACGAGCTCAGATGATGAATGAAGAACGCTATTACGTAGTTTAATGTTTTTTAATTTCCTAGTAGTTTATGTATTCTGATGTTGTCTTCATAAGTTATTTCTAAGTTATTTGTTATTACTTTTGCAATGGTTTCGTGGCTGTAATTTAACAAATAACTCACCCGGTAAATGCGTTAAATCAGCCAAATCGATAAATAACTCAGCCAAACCACAAATGAATTTCCGTTATCTAATGGAAAATTACAAATATGTTAAGTCAGCCAGGTCGTTATGATAACTCAACCAAATAAACCGATCATTATATTTTCCGAATTAGTTATAACACACGTCACAGCTAATTTATGGAAGGCTGATTTATGGAAGACTGATTTGTAACACAATTGAAAAACATTTTGACATGATATGTCACGATTACAACATGAACATCCTAACAATACTACGCTGGACAAGTCGTTGAATTATGTCCAACTTGATTACATCTTGAACATGTGTGTTGCTTCCTAGGGCGTTTATTTCCAATAGCAACTTCCAACGATGATTTAATCCTAATTTTCTTGGGCCTTCCTGGCGGGTTTACAACAATCGGAGGTAGGCACGGTTGGTTAACTATAGGTTGAGGAACAGGTATCGCCGTATATGAAGGCATGATTGGATCAGTGTATGCTCTAACCAAATGGTCGGTCGTGTAGTGAGGACTGCACAGCCCTATACGAGACACACCCATATGCTCTGCAGCTGCGATTGCATGGATGCATGGTATTTTTTCGTGGTTGAAACGACGGCAAGTGCAGCTTTTTGTATGCACATTTACAACCTCCACCAAAGTATGAGTTCCATTTGTGACATCTACACGTGAAGCATCAATCGGTTGTACATCCAAAAGTCTTGTTGCGGAGACACGGCGCTAGTAGAGAAAAAATAAACATATGACGTTAAGGCTGATTTATGAAAATAATGTCTGACTTATGTAAACGATTACAGCTGAGTTACCTGTAACAGTTTTTCAACACCGCGTGAGAGCGTTGTGTGCTGCGAGTTTGCATCCTCTCTGCGTTCAGCAAACCATCTAGTCATCATAAGCCGAATCGCTTCTAACAGTCGAACTATGGGAAGACTTCTAGCACCTGACAGTGCATTGTTCATTGATTCCGCTATATTCGAAGTCATTAAATTGTATCTGTTACCCGGGAAATGAACACGCGCCCACAGTTTGACATCAGCTCTTTGGAGGTATCCATGCAGTTCAGGATGTTTCTCTGCAATTTCATTGAACGCAGCATTGAAATCAGCAGTCCTAAAACACCTTTCCGCCTGTTTCACCAGACGGAACATATGTTTTCCTTTGAATTTCACCACAATATTCTTATACAGATGGTAAGTGAAAATTCCACGAGAAGCCAACGGATACACCTCGCCAATTGCTTTCCCTATTGACTTATGTTTGTCTGATATTATAGCAAGATTCCGATCGTCAGGAATAACAACTTTGAGTTGCGTAAAAAACCACCGCCAAGACTCATCATTTTCGGTGTTAACAACACCGAAAGCTATCGGGAAAATCTGAAAATTACGATCCTGAGATAGCGCTGTTAGGAGCGTCCCTTTGTAACTACCATGTAGAAACGTACCGTTGACAACAATAATTTTGCGCATGAATTCAAACCCAGCAACACTCGCACCAAAATAAAGGAACACATATCTGAATCTTGCACACTCATCAATTTGGAGTTTTGCGACTGTACCCGGATTTGCCCGTTTTATCATGTATAGATAAGAAGGCAATTCTCAGAAACTACTCTCAGGAGTCCCCTGATCGAGCAGCCTTGCGTGCCTTAGCGTCCTATATGAGTTCCAGTAATCCATCTGTTGAAACCAGCATAGTAATAAATCAGCCGAAATATATACCTAACTCCACCATAAAGTAACTATAAATCAGCCATATGTATATATAATAAATCCGTCATAATGTAACTATAATACAGCAATAAGTCAACCATAAAACACTATATAAGTCGGCCGCATACAATCTCTTACCTTTATACCAAATATCTTATTTATGAGTACTCCGACGCTTTTAGGTTTAACGGATGGACCAACGTCACCAAGATAGTCTCTGTAAAGATCTCCCAGAATTTTATATGTTGATTGTCGCGATCGACGAGAACGTTCTGTCACAGAACATGTGTGTTCCGAATCGTATATACGAACATAAAAATCTGGCTCATCAACATCCTTTGTAGATGCACAAACTTTCCAAAGATAATCATCCAACCAGCACTTGATAACCACTACATTCTTATTTGATTTTGGTACCCTAAAATCAAATCCATCCCTTACTGCAAGAAGTTTTACTACAAGCTCTAACGCGTCTTTGCTCCTGTATCGTTGTCCTACAGCTAGGTGTAGGGAAGACATCTGCAAACTTAAAGCTTCCGAAGTCCCTTTTGCGCCGGTCGTTACAGCTGCCGAATTCCCTATTGATCCGGTCGTTACAGTTGCCGAATTTCCTATTGATCCGGTCGTCTCACTCTTGTGAGGACTCTTCTTTGGAGTCAGATTTGGTGAATCCTCGTTTTTTTCCAGCGGCTTGCCGTATACAGTGAAATTTTCGTCATCCGATGACTCACCATCGGAATCGTCGAAAACATCAAATCGGCTTGAAAATTCATCATCTTCTTCTTCGTCGTCTGCTTCTCCGTCAGCTACATTCGCTTTTTCGGCAACTTCATCTGCTACTTCGATATTTTCACTATAATCAATGCATACACCATGAAGCTTGAGTCTAATGTTGAGTCGGGACTGATTTGTCGTTTCATCTTCCCTCTCGATCCGTCTGATGTTGAGTCAGGACTGATTTGTCGTTTCATCTCCCCTCTCGATCCGTCCGTCCGACTAATTTCGCACAGATCCGTAAACTCCGCACAGAGTTGTAGTCTCTCGACTTTGACTAGGCTTATAAAAGATTCCAGCTGCCGATGGTTGGATAAATAAATTGGTGGAGTACCAGGAGACATATTTTTCATAGCCTTGTTCGATAACATGTAGCTCAGCTTTACCCGATGGCTCAACTCATTGAGTTCGTAGTCATCGAGAACCAAATTTTCAAGCTCGCCTAACTTTGTTGTTGCATGTAGCTGCACAAATCTAGACCCTCGATGATCGGCGTTAAATACAAATTTGTGTTTCTTTACCTACCCGAGACTACCATTACCGGAACCGAATCCATCATATATCGGAAAAGGGTGAACGAAAATCAAGAAGAAAGAGGAAGAGGATGACAAATTGGATCTCTGTCGATGTAAAGAACAGAGTGAAGGAACAACATATATGAGATTGTAAAAAGACGACGTTTCGTATTTATCTTGATGATGATGACGTGGAAATATGCATCCACGTCACTGATGTCATGTGCAATTCATCCACCAAACGAACAAGTAAATAAATTGTCTTAAAACAGCCATCAAATAAATATTAAATCAGTCGTAACATGAATGCTATTTCAGTAATTAATAAAGGAAAAATCGGCTGCCAAATTCAGCCGTTTCATGTCGTAACTCAGACCAAAAAACTTTAACTCAGCCGTGACGTAAGTAAGTCAGCCGTCAAAGCATACTATGGTAGTAATTAATCTTTCACTAATAAGTCAGACGTAAACTGGCAGAGTTTTCATTAATAAAGTAAGTCAGCCATGAGGAAGAGAAAACTCAGCCAACCAGCCAAAGTTAACTCAGCCGTAACCAGACAATGACTCAGCGAAATGTTGACAACTCAACTATCTGGATATAAATCAGCCATGATGTATAGCTGGGTTATGCTCGTAAGTCAGCCGATGTCCTATAACTCAGACAGATTTTAATAAGTCAGCCGAAACCACTGGATGGGTTATACGTGTAAGTCAGCCGTTTACTCACAACTCAACCATTTTATTTAAACCAGCCGTAACATAACGTAACTCTGCCGTCATTTGATGCTGCGGCTGAGTTCATTAATACACGTCAGCGGTATCTGACGTGGTAGCGCGTTTTTTCTGAAAAATAATGGCATTCCTTGTAATTACGTTTTTTTCTTATAACATGTAACAGAGACACACTAGGTATGAAAAATATGAGTGAAATATAACAGTAATAAAAAAAAGTTTTTGATGGTTTCCGTCATATTACATAATTTATAGCAGGTGAGTAAAAGTCCCATTTTTTTATGCAGGGAGTATTGTATTAAAGATTATAAAGATTTGAGGTTTTACTATTTTCAAAGGTTCAGCAATTTGGTGTTTCTTTGCCTCTGCTTTTATAACTAATATTACAGTGATTATTAATTATGGATCTGCTGCTATTTCAATTGTGGAATTTAGATCAGTAGAGTTTTTTCGTATTATTTTCTAGTGATATCAGTGTCGAGTTGAAAGGACTTCTCCACATCTTTAATTGTTTTAATGATATGGTTGTTTCCATTTATCTTCTATTTTCTTTTTATTTAGATTTTTTAGCTAATGCTTTGGCCATGTTATGTTCTTCATCATTTATTGTGAACAATTTATCCAGTTTTGGAGATTAAACTAATCTACAAAAGTAACGTTATGACAAAAAAAAAAAAAAACTATACAGATGATACTGTTTAAGATGTGACGAATTCTACAAGAAAAGTACTAACTAGCGAGCAAGTTGCTCATATTTTCACAAAAGAATTGCCCAACATGAACTCAAAGCAGCCTTTGGTAAAAATATATATATACATACTTGAATTCCAGGTATCTTTTCATAGTAGACTAGACGTTTGCATTTTACAATCTGCAAATTATAAATGTATATTGAGGATGCAATATCATTGTTTCAGCTTCTAAAATAATCTATAGATCTCCCGATATATTGTATATTTACAATTCTGAGAACTTCCTTTATTGGAAAATATACTTTATTGTTCTCTTTCGAATATGACATTTGAAATTGCACCTCGTGGGTCCTTCGAAAGGTGGTTACGGAAGATAATTCACTTCTTTTCTTTTTTGAAGTGCAAATTTTATTTCTCATTAAACAGATAACTTGGAAATGGGAGAGAGATTTTTTGAAATAGGAAGTTCTAGTCTATTTACATGGCTAAGAAGTTTCTAGCGGCAAACCATAAGCACTTGGATTTGTCTGCGTAATAATTCATGAAAATGTCTTGTCCTTCTAAATTACTTAATTTGATTGTTCCTTGACTGATGCAAGGTTCCTTAATTTTATTTTTCAAAGAGATTATTTTCCACGACTTCTATACTATTATAATGACAAGCTTTTGGTTTTCGTGTTCATTGAGGAGTTTTCCTTTCCACATTTTCAAATACTATAATAAGTGAGAATTATTATTTTAATTTCTTCCTCTTTTTATAGATTTTTATGAGCTATGGGTGGATGAGAATAAGGGATGTGAGTTTTCAAGTGGTATCGTAAGCAAATAAAGCTATAATATTCGTTATATCTTGGATTTTTTTGACTGACTAGCTAGTTTCTTACAAAAAGAAGTATTATTCTCTTCGAGAAATTCTTACCAAAAAGAAAAAGAATTATTCTCATTGAGAATACATTTCATATTTCTACCAAACTTATATTAAACTTATAAATTGACTATTATGATTTTTCTTCGTCTTTATTATTGACTTTTCTCCTGAGAGGATCAAATATTTGTCTAGTTTGGTTTATCAAAGAGTGATACTTTTCTTATTTTATTCTCCTATAATGATGTTGAGATATATTCGTCAAGTTTTTGGCAAAAGCATGATAGTTTCTATGAGGCTTCTTAGTTATTTCTTAAGCATATTCACACGTGACTTTCCCTGATGTACTCTTAGATCAAGACAACAAAATTTGGCCTAACATCTGTCTGGTAAACTTAGATACTTTGTATTCGCCATAAGATCACAGCCCCTAATTACGGTAATGAATCATGTGTGGTAAATAAGGTTTCTCATAACATTTCAGCTTTTCGAAAAAGTTGTAACACTGGTACTAGTCCGCCTAATGTTGACATGCTATAAGACTTATCTTAGTTCAGAGAATGGAACATAACAATTTGTACAAGATCCATTTGTCGCATAAATATATGAAGGTTTTGTGTGGAATGAAAAACTTGGTAGCTAACAAGTCCTTTTAAAACATTGCAAGTAACTAGACGTCCCAATTTAAAATCCAAGCCAATCCCATTCTTGCCATTTAAGGCAATCATTGTGGCCAATAATAATTAAAATCGGAGTGGGAGTCACCGTTGGATCATAATAAATAGGTTGTAGAGCTAACAAGCTTTACAATGACCAATCACCAATTCAGCTGCTGTGTTTAGAGGTGATTCTCAACACGTGTTGCTGTGCATGAAGTTCTCCAAGCTTGGTCTGATAGCTTACATGACACATGCATAGAAGTCCATAATAAGTAACTTAATGATATCCACTAGGTCCAACTCGAAACCGTGGCACAACTTACTTGTTGACCTCTACAAGTGATCTAAAATGCATTTATGTTCAATTCTGTGGTATGAAATTAAAGTCAGCCGCCACCATCTATCATGACACCAGTTTCTCGGGGATCTGAATGTTAGTCCTACGTATAGCTGCTTCATTGTGAAAATTGAAGATATATTTTTCCTAATTGATACTACCTCTCTTTCGCTATAAATTTCATGTTATGAATTTTTTTATGCATATTATAGATTCTATATTTCTATTATACATTTTATTCATGCACTCATAACTTGTTTTTTCAATAAAAATACGTAAAATATTATAGATAAAAAATTTACCATAAAAATGTAAAACAGCTTTCTTTACTAACAAAACTAAAATCTCCTTCAAAGACACTTGTAGAACAAAGATAGTAATTATTATGGTGTTCAATCTGATACAAACCGAACTGATTCATATCAAATTAAAATAAAGAATATTGTTTGGTTTTGATAATATCATAAAAATTATAAAAATTGTGTGGATATTATTATTTTAGAAAAGGCAGTATGCAGATATATTTTGATTATAAAGCGAACAAACCGAATAAGTCAAAAAAATAGATTAAAAATATATAGTTATATATAATAGTATAATTATTTTTAACATATATAATATAAGCGATTATCTATATATGTAAGCAATTTTATTAATTTAGTATTGATATTTGAAGTTTTGATTTTATTATTTGATTACTTTATTTTATTTAATAGTTATTTTATTTTATTTTATTTTCAGTTTCATATATTTTAGTTAATGCATCATTTTTTGTTGACAACTTATTTTATTTTTTATGTAATCGTATTTATTTAAATATTAAGTGTAATATTATTGGTACTTTATATTTTTAAATAAATCAGAGTTATTAATTTTATAAACTGAAATTCATAAAAAATTGATAAAAAATAGATATATCTATGGTTTTCGGTTTAAAATCGAATAAACTAAAATTGAAGATATATATCCAAACCAAACAAGAGTGAACCAAAATAATTATGGTATGAAAATAATAGTTAGTTTTTCTGAATTGGAAAACCATAAAAGCAGACCTAAATCTGAGTCCAACACCTCATAAGATTTTTGGATAGTATATGCTCATTTCAATAAAAAAAAATTGACATGTCGCCTATTCTAAATTTATTAAATATGGGGTTTCTTCAACAAAAGGAAAGGATGGTATTGATAGCTGGAGATTTCAAATGATTTTTAAGTACCTTCAGATAATAATCTCTATTAAAAATATGATGGTCACGTAAGTACTTTTGTCCAACATTTAATGGACAATAAGCAGACATGGTGTGAACTCATCTGACTTACTAGCCGTGCATGGATTGGCTACTTTAGAAATTTCTGCACTCTATCCACTTGAAAGTGACATGTATATCACAATTTAATAGTGGCTTTAGGTACTTGCTTGGAGTATATATATATACGCACTTCACAGATCAGGTTGTAGTATTACTGATAACATCTTTTGAGCTGTTATACCTTGGAACTAAAGAATGGTCAGTCTAATGTTCTTCACTTCGCCCTCATCTTTATGCTCTTCTCCATCAAAAACTACCAAGTCTAGGTACGGGTTTACATTTGTAACGCAAAGTTTTTATTCTCTATCAATTATATAATCGTTTTATCTGAGACACTGCACTCTTCCTTGTACAGTTTGGACTTCGAGTTGAAGAAACTTGGTAAGTTTCTCTCATCTGTTTGGCATCATAACTATCTTTTAGCATCTGCAATTGGAGCACTCGAGCAGCGTCCCAATTGATGTTTTCCTAATAATGTTGTTGACTGTTGTCCTAATGTTTTCTCAGGTGGCTGCACAAAACTGGTCCGCAATGTGAATTTGGAGAAACTTAAGAACAACTATTTGTTTCCGGAAGTATGATCTTCCATCTTTATTTATTTATTTTTTTTAAATTACATATGCCAACAGGGGATTTCATTTTTTACAACTAAGAGTTTATATAATGGTGTTCGTATATAGATAAGCAGACGTGAGCTTGAGCACGTTGAAAAGCATCCAAATGTACATTTGATAAGCCTTGGGATTGGTGATACAACAGAGCCTATACCAAAGCAGATAACCTCAGACATGTCTAACGTAAGATTTATCGTACCTTTTTTGCATTTTTCTTTGCTTGTTCGTTAAGGGCTAGCTAAAACATGTTTGACTCTGTACTGTTTACGGACAGAGGGTTTTTATCAGTTCCACAACTCGTGGAAAAATCTAAATCGAACAACTATATATGTGAATTTGATGCAAAACTAATATGTTGAATGTACTAGAGATGTTTCATCGCAATAATAAATAAATAAAAACTGTAACGGATCGTGTTTCCCGCATCACGAATGTTTTGAAATTCAATCCAGACCCACGGTCGAACTGAGTACAAACCATGAACCAGATGAAGAGCCGGATTCGGTTGATAAGAAGTAAACCCAAAAAGTACTTGCACCGTTTAAAAACCACAACTTAAAAAAATTTATGTTTTTGTAAAAGTCTTTGGTATACAACCAGTTTTCCATAAAAAATTTTCCCTTTCGAATAAATAATTTAGGGAAGGTGATTAGTTTATATATTTTAGTGAATTTAAAAATCCAAATGAAATTTAGTGTTTTTGTTTCTATATTGATATCAAATATTATTAATTTTCTGATTTATAAATCTTAATTGAAATCACATTTTATTCAATCAGACAAATATAGTGATTAATTTGATTTCATAACAAATTTGGATTGATTTGAAATGATTTTTTTTAATTATAACACACAAATAATTAAATCCGAGAAAAAACTTCTACAGTTGTAAATACTAATTAAAATCAACATGTTATATTTGAAAATTAATAAATCTTACTTTCATTTATAAATCTTATACATATATTTAAATAAAGTAAAATATATAAATGAATAACACACTCTAAAATTTTCAAATATTTTAACGTTCAGGTTTTCACATGTGAATATATTTGTTTTAGTTTGAAGTTCGCTAACAGAGTAACAGTAATTTGCACTGATTTAAACCGAGACTATCGGCCAGTAGGAATAGTGACCAATCTGGTCTGAGTATTATCCAAAACCTCATGCCCCTGTTAGGCTGTTACCCTTTGAAACCCGGTTTAAATCTGATTGAGTATTGTAAACCAGATTATATTCTTGTATGGTATCCTTCGGCTACAATTAAAACGGTTAAAATGTTTTAACTCATACAAAAAACCCCTAAAACGTCTTCTTGACTTGACTATCTTGAAGGTCAAAAGTCAGTTGTCGTTCTCTTCTTGGTTGTTCGAAATTCCCCATCTTCTCAAGGCTTTAATAATTTATGCTCACGTACATTATTTTTCTTTCTGCAAATTTTGTTCTTATGCTTGACGCATGTGTCGGCCAATTTTTATTATTTTATATATATGCATATGTTTCATAAATATATATATATGCAGTGTATATATATATTTATATAATATATATAAACTTTTGGAATTATTTTGGATACGAAGAAAATTCATGTAAATCCTTGGTCAATGCTTCCTGATGTCTCTGTTTTTCCCCCTTTTAGTTTTATCCCATTAATTCTATATTGTTAGAATTATTAGTCTAGTTCAGCAAGAGAAGCCAGGTGTTTTTTTTGTCAAATATCTCTGATTTTGTAATTTAGTCTGTTTTGCTTATATAGTGTAAAGTTTGTTTGACTTGCATGAGTTTGATTGTTTTAGATTACTTTACTCTGTCATGTAATGAAGGTAGTGAAGAAAATTTTAACTTCTTACACATGTTTCCTTTATTTAAAAACATAAACCCCGGTCTAACTGTTCGATCCAGTTGAACCTTGACCAGACATCACATCTTTTTTTTTTTTTTTTTTTGAAAAAATCGTTGGTGGATTAGTCATCGGACTAATGTGATATAAATTTTTTTCCTAGAGAAAGTTGATGTTCCTTAACCTTAAGTAATTGTGTGTTCGGTTTTGATAATTCAGTTTGCACACGCCCTATCAACAGTGGAAGGGTATAGAGGGTATGGACTGGAACAAGGTAATAAGGTAATTGTGGTCCTTCTTTCACTTTGTTTAAAAAAAGTTATAACACATCATTGTGCCAAGTTAATTTGTTCTTCTTTCATCAGAGTTTATAAACCTAAAGAAGGATTTTACTTTCACTATGTTTCCATTTATATTCTCTATCTTCTATGCGAGATTATTTTTTAAGAGTGAGTTTCTTATCGTATATTGACATATTTTTTTACCAGGGTCTTCGGAAAGCTATTGCTGATACGTTATATGGACATTTGCGCGTGAAAAGCAATGAAGTTTTTGTGTCAGATGGTGCACAAAGCGATATTTCTCGTCTTCAGGTATAAGAGATGTTTTTGATATTTAACACAATTTTTTGACGTTATGCTTACTTAAGTTTCATCCACAGATGCTTCTAGGTTCCGATGTCACAATTGCAGTGCAAGATCCTACATTCCCGGTAATGTTTGCATCTTTATTTTCTCTCTATAATTTCTGAACGTTAGAAGGTTTAGTGGCTAAAAGATGGAAACAGAGATGTTCTTGTGATTTTTTTTTAATATTTGTCTCTTATGCTGCTTTTTCTTTGTGGAACTAGGCTTACATCGATTCAAGTGTGATTATTGGTCAGACTGGTCATTTCCACGAAGCAACCAAGAAATACCAAAATGTTGTCTACATGCCATGTGGGCCTAATAATAGTTTCTTCCCTGATCTAGCAAGGACTCCAAGGACTGATGTCATCTTCTTTTGTTCTCCTAATAACCCTACTGGTTATGCAGCATCTAGAAAACAGCTACATCAACTAGTTTCCTTTGCAAAGACTAATGGTTCTATTATTATTTATGACTCTGCATATGCTGCCTTTATCGATGATGGAAGTCCACGTTCAATATATGAAATTCCTGGGGCTCGAGAGGTAAAACGTGTTTGCATTTATATTACTCTTGGTCTCATATCAACTTCCGATTTTGATCTCTTAACATTCATGTATATTCACATTCATTCATCATATTACTTCATGCTAGGTCGCAATTGAAGTTTCATCGTTCTCTAAGTTCGCTGGCTTCACTGGTGTTCGGCTTGGTTGGACTATCATCCCTGATGAGCTCTTGTACTCTAATGGTTTTCCCATTATAAACGATTTCCATCGCATTGTGACAACATCCTTTAATGGAGCTTCAAATATCGCTCAGGCAGGTGGATTGGCATGTCTTTCTCCTTCTGGCCTTAAGGTAGTCAAACTTTGTACCACTTAGTTTTTGTAAACTATGTACCACTTAGTTTTTGTTTTAGTTTACCTTCCTTCAACTTCCTCTTAATGTTTCTTCGGTTAAACATGATAGGAGATACGGTCAGTGATCAACTACTACAAAGAGAACAGGAAGATACTAATGGAGACTCTGGTCTCGCTTGGCCTCACGGTTTATGGTGGTGTAAATGCTCCATACTTGTGGGTTCACTTTAGGGGATCAAAATCATGGGATGTGTTTGCTAAGATTCTTGAAAACACTCACATAATTACAGTTCCGGGCTCAGGTTTTGGACCCGGTGGAGAAGAGTACTTAAGGATCAGTGGGTTTGGACGCAGAAACGACATTGTTGAAGCATCAAAAAGGTTGCGAAGTTTCTTTACCACTCAGACCAAGCATTTTCCTTTTCTCTCTTCCGCTTCTAATACCAATTAACTTTATAACTCATCTCGTGCTATTTACAATGTCTTGAATAATTCTCCCACTTGTTGTATATTGTTGAAATAATAAAAGCTAGGGGACCATGTTTTATCTCATTCATAATCAATAAATAATCTATATTATTAAAACAGAAAACATTATAGAAAAAACATTTTGTACCGTGTTATATTACGATTTTTGTCATTGATCCTATTTGATATTTTAAAAGTCTCATTAAGGGAAAAATTGTCATTTTCAAATGTGAACCATATAGATGATCATTTGATCTTTCAAAAACCAAAAATATATTCTTAAATTTAATTTTCAGAATCTAAATACTAACCATATAGACGATCAAAATCTTTCAATAAAGATATTTTCTTGATTTTAAATTTTAAAATATATAATAAATCTAAAAATCTTAACAAAAAAAATTGTAGTAAAATTAATACTTTTAAGAACGTCTTAAATAATTATCAAAAATTAAATAAAAAAATATTTTTCATTATATTTTCGATTATGAATTTTTTTAAACAAATTGTAATTAAAATTAATTAACAAAATTATCAATTAATATTAATATATTGTAATAAATTAATGATTTAATTTTGATATTCTAAATTTATAAATATAAATTATTAAAAGATTATAAAATATATAATAACAAATCCCGTCCTTAGGACCGGCCAGAATCTAGTTTCATGTTTAAAACAAAATAGGTTTGCAACAATGTTCAAGGATATATAACTTTATGACTAAAACCAAAGAAAATCTAAATATATATTGCCATGTTAATAGCAACTAAACCATATATTTTTACCTTAAGACCTTTATATTGAAGCACCATTTCCATGGAGAAAACTAACAATGATTCTTGTCAATTTATACTATTAAAATAGGAAACATTATATAATTTTTTTTTAATTCACTTTTATATTACATAAAATTTCATTATGTAATAATAGTTTTTTTCAAAAGTTCATTAAGGGTATTTTAGTCAAATGATATATGCTAATTATGATTAAAATTTAAATCAAAACTAAATTGCAAAATACCTTTTTTAAAAAAAAAACTCTTAAATATCTTTTTTTAAAAATCTAAAATTTTCCATAACATTATACATTATAATCAATTAATATATTATAAAAAATTAATAAATTAATTTTGATTTTTAAATTTGCAAATATATATTATTAATATATATATATATATATATATATACGGGTCAGAATCTAATCTATACTATTAAAACAGGAAACATTATAGAAAAGACCTTTTGTACCGTGTTATATTACGATTTTTGCTATTGATTCTATTTGATTTTTTAAGAGTCTCATTAAGGGCAAAATTATCATTTGCAAATATGAACAAATATACAAGATCTAACCATATATAGGATCAAAATCTGTCAATAAAGATATTTTCTTGATTTCAAATCTTAAAAGATATAATAAATCTAGAAATGTTAACAAAAAATTGTAACTACAATTAATACATTTAAACAAGTTTTAAATAATTACCTGAATAAAAAAATATTTTTTTCGTGATATTTTCGACTATGCATTTTTTCGAAACATTGTAATTAACATTAATTAACAAAATTATCAATTAATATTAATATATTGTAATAAATTAATGATTTAATTTTGATCTTCTAAATTTAAAATTTTAAATTATTAAAAGATTATAAAATTTATATTAACAAATCCCGTCTTTAGGACGGACCATAATCTAGTTTATAATGTAAAACAATAAACTCCATGCATTACAGTAAGAACATAAACATTCCACCAGTGGCCGCTTAGGTAGCAGGGTAGGTAGTGCGACCGCTCTGGTGCCCATGATATTAGGGGTCTAATTTTTTAAAAAATATGTTTTTTGAAAAATTAGGTATATATATATATATATATATAACTAAGTAATATATATATAAATAACTAAGTAACTTATATATTTTCATAACTAAATATATAAAAAAAATTATTAAAAATCTAAAAAAAAAATTTGCCTAAAGACCCCAAAAACTTTGCGCCCGCACTGCTGCATTCCACAGCGTGCATAAGGGAATATTTTGCATGGTTTTAAAATTAGATGATTGCTTCTGTGTGCATAAGCATGAGACTATGTTACTTGATTGCTTTGATTAATTGTATTCTCATGTTTCTTGATTACCGTGCTTTCATTTGGGTCGGAATCCCCAAGTGAATAATTCTTTACTTTTAATGTAAGGTTGTATTAGCAGCAGGCGAGATAGCAAATAATATATGATGTTTATTTTATTTGGATAGTCAGATATAATTTGATCTGAGAAAATCTTACCAAAAATAAATGAATAAAATTTTGATTTGGTTGGCTTCAGATATTAGATATTTTAATTTGAAATTTAGAAATTTTACCAAAATGAATCTTTAGTTTCAATATTTTCAGTTAAATTTAGATAAATTCTAATAATTTCATATAAATTTGGTTAATTTACATTTTTGGTCAAGAATTGAAATTATCTTTCTCATATAGTCCAGTGAAATTTGGTATATGTTGTTTAGTAAAAAAAAAAAAACTTATGAAGTTTTTTATTGTTCTTATATAATTCTCATGTATGTGAATACGAATCCATCTTTTTTTTTCTACGCAAGCAGTTTTCTCATTTACGATCGACATCTTATGAAGTTTTTTTTGAGCGAATTTTATTCTATGAAAAAATACAACATTTTTTAAGAGTTTTTGTTAATAATTTTCCGGCGATCTTAGGGTTACTCAAGGATCCTTTCCTACATTATGTTAGATATCACGGAAAATGCATTCTGGCAACAAAGGATACGCCGCTTCTGATGAATAAATGGAAATATTATTTTGTTAATTTATGGCAATGTTATTTTTCCGTATGGTTTCAATCGCAAAAGATAAATATAAATCAATTATCTAAAGATAATTTAGAGTTTCTGGGTTATCTGTCAAGTTTGCGATTAAATCCTTTAGTGGTACTTAGTCAAATGCTAGAAAACTCATTTCTAATAGATAATGTTAGAATCAAATTGGAAAACTGATGAACCAATCAATGTTGTTTAGTAAAAAAACAAGAAAAAAAAAAACTGATGGCCGATCAGCATTTTAACCAAACCGAAAACCAAATGAATTTAAATTATTGTGAATCATACTGAACCTGAATCAAAAATCAAAATTTTGGTTTGATTTTGTTTGGTATGGAGAAATTGATTAAGATATTTATAGCAGTCCTATTCAACTTGGACTTTATGGGATTTTGGTTTTTATTAAGTCACAGTTTTTATTTATGTTCAGTTATCTGATGAAGACATAAGAACCACTAAGACCGCTTCTCTTATCAAATAATGGAGTTTCCTTATATACCATTCTCCCACTTAAGCAAAAGGGAACACTTTGACAACACAAGAGAAGCAAAAAACGCCACACTTCACCGAAGGGAAAATGCATCGCTTCAAAAAAGCACCATCCAGGTTCATGCTCCAAGTTATCAAATCCCATTCCAACAAAGACAGGGTTACATTCTAGACCAAGGTAAGTGAGAATTATCTGAATATCTTTGATTAAAATTTTATGATTTTAAAATTTTTGTGATTTTCTTTGTTTAAATGTTGATTCAGTTAGGTAGTTAAATCATGTAAATTAGCTTCACTAGTGGATGATTGGTTGGACTTTAGCTGTAAATTATTTGTTGTAGAATTTGGTCTGTACATATATTTGCTGTAGCTGTATCTGCTATAACTTTAAAAAATAAACTAGATTTCGGCCTGTCTATAAAGACGGGAATTTTCTTTTTCTTTATTTTTTTAGTTTTTTTTTGAATAATATGTATTTATAAATTTAAAATTTTAATATATGCTAATAGTTTGGTTTCTTATAAATATTTTAATATGTTTTGAGAGTGTATGATATTGTTTAATTGATTTTTTTTTCTATTTTTGACTTTATATGAATGATATATTTGTAAAAGTTATAATTTGAGATGTGATTATAGTTTTATATTAAAGTATATGATAAAATTATATAATATTTTCTATTAGTTTGTTAAAAATATTTTTATACTAATTTTATATTTTTATATAATTATAATTACAATTTTATGAAAATTAAAATATGATAATATGTCTATTAAAATTGTCTTTTATTATTTATTTTAATGTTTTTATAATCAAAACGGGTTAGTTAAATTTTTAAACTATTTTGCAATTGTCTATATATTTTACATATTGGGGAACAAAATGTAAAAATAAAATATATGAGCCTAATTTTTAATATTTACACTCGTTTTACTCTCTCTCTCTCTCTCTATATATATATATATATAGAGAGAGAGAGAGAGATATATTGACAAATTTTTAATGTTTAAAATTTATTGAGTTAAAATATATCATCCTATTTAAAATTATTTTTCAAATTTAAAATTTTATATTTTATAAGTTAGATACTTATTAATATTAAGTTTGATTTTTTATTGATTTTGTTTCATTTTATTGTTAGTTGAAATATGTTCAAAAATATATTTACTCATGTTGTTTTATATGTATGTTTATCAAATTTAATGATTTGTAAAAATAATTAATTTACTAAATGATTTAATTATATTTATCATTTGATTTTTAATTTAATATATAGATTCTTGTTTTTTATTGATGCGGCCATAAAACCCAGCACCAACCGAAGCTCACACAACATGGACCCGAGAAAGCCCAAAGAGGTCCAGGAGGCTAAATCAAATTCGGCCCAACCAAATGAAGTAAGATTGAAGAATCAACAGCCCATATTATGTTCTAAGGAGAATGATCAAGCCATAACCCAATTGGCACGATCACATTTGGAGATGGTTCACAAACTCCCACCCAGAGTCTTAACCGAGCCATGGAAGCTGCCGCATGGAGAACCAGCTCAGGCCAATCACGTCAGACTTCATATTCATCACCAAACCAGTTATTTGGAAGAATTGGATCAGGAGAAATCGGCCCATGTTCGATTTGGTCCAGGAGTTGTTCATTGGGCCTTAACCCAAGACATATGTGCAATCCAAGGAGGAGCCAGACCAGACCAGAAGGAATTAGGCCAAGGTCCGACTTGTTCTATCAAGACAACTCATCAGAGGCCCATGCCAAGTTGTAATCAAGCCCATTGGAGTTCAGAAGAAGGCGCAGTCCAGTTTACAAACCGGGTGAACTCCAAGTCGCTCGAATTGGACATACGTGCCTTAATTGGGTATTTCCGGTCGAACCACGAGGAAATAAGTTATGAACCGACCTGTTCTAGAATTTTTATTCATCAGATATTCTGTGAGACTTGGAATCGGACCGAAATTCGCTACGGTTTAAAAGTTATTCAACTTCTAAACCGGAAGATTCTCCACTTGCCTTATTTGGAAGCTCAGGGAGTCAACCAGCTACAAACGAGACTTTGGCGACCAGGAGAGGCATCTAAACATTCATGAGACACATCTAACCATCCAGAAGAGTCAGCTACCATCTTACCATGCACCAGCAGCCACAGGATCAGGCGGATCCTCTTGCGTGTATACTTACCATATCTGGATGCATTCACACTTAGAGCTATTAATGACCAACGGCTCTCTCACCAAGACTTCTGCGAATTGGACAACTTCTATGGCAACCAGAAGGTTCCAGTAAGGCTCACATATCCCCTTAAACCGTCCAGATACAAAGAAAGCTACACTTGCCCCATTTGGACCGATTCCCTCATTATTGTCCAACGGCTAGTTTTTCTTAAAGTTTCTGATTTCTTTCTTGTTCTAGACCTTTAGAAAACGTGTAGGAGCTCTATATAAAGCTCCATTCTGTCTCATTTGTAAATCACCCTTTCAATCCATAATTAATTAAAGTATTTTCGTTTTCTTTCAAAGTGTGTTTCTTTGAGGAATTGTTCTTGTTCTTTAGGATAGAGTGTGTGATTCACTTCTATTCTCTAGGAGCCACGAATTCAAGTTTGTTTGTGAGATTCAGGCAACCTTGTTCGTAGATTGAGAGAGTCAATCATCAACACCACCTTTCCATCTCCATTCACTACCGGTTTGAATAAAGAGAGCCCTTCGGCCAGTTGTTCCGTCCACCACCACCACCGAGATAGGACCACCCCATATCCGGGCTGTATCAATTATGGAAGTGAAACCTATTGTTTTTAGATTATTTTGATACATATTTAATTAGTGTATTGTTTGGGAATATGTTTAGTAGAGATAATATTATTTCAATAATTATTTAGTGAAAAGATTTAATGGTTATTTAAAAAAATATATTATGCGATTTAAAAAGATATGATAAGATTTGGTTATGATTTAATTTTGATTTAAATTTTAATCATAATTGAAAAATATCATTTGACTAAAATACCCTTAATGAATATTTGAAAAATCACTAAAAGACAATGGCATTACATGTAATATAACACATGACTAAATGTTTTTTCTATAATGTTTTCTATTTTAATAATATAGATGAGAAAGAAAAGATAAAAAAAAAGAAATTTCTACAGCCTTATTTTTTCCTACAGCCTTATTTTTTCCTACAACCTCAAAATTATTGTTTTAGTAAGGCTCCTACAGCCATTTTTAAATATTTTTTGCTGTAGCTTTAAAAATCAATATACAAAATGATTGGTAATTTTATAGGCTTTAGACAAAATTTAAGGCTGTAAATAACTCCTACAACTCAATTAATCACCACCGTCCTTTGTAATTCCTAGAATCATGGGTTCTATAAATTTATATTCTACTTCAAATCCTCTAAAATGACTTAACTGATTGATTTTATATTAAATCCGGCTGCAGCTTTGTATAATTTCCAATTTTGATGAAATAAAATAAAAACCGAATTTTATTGTTCAGAATTAAACAATTGTGAAGTCTTTTAAGTTTTGTGAGAAGTAATAACCAAATTCGACTTATCAAAACTCCATTCCATAGAGTTTAGTGGTGTCTTCATTCCATATCTAACTTATTCATTCTATTCATTGATCAAGTCTATGGAGAGTTGTATAACTAATTAGCTTGGTTCCATCATTCCCACCATCTCATTCACCGTTGATCCTCCACCTGCTTTGAAAGACGCTGTTGTACAATCAGCTTTCAAATCCACATCCTCCATCATTGTAAGATCATCCCTTAATCTTACATAAAAGTCCAAGGGGATCGTTGTACAACCAATTGCTTGGTTCCATCAATCGCACCATCTCATTCGTTATTGAAAAAGATCAGCTTTCAAATCCCCATCCTCCATCATTTTGAGATCATCACCTGATCTTACATCATTAACTCTTGAAACAGAATAGTAAAACCAGCTTTGTTTTAGTTTTAGGTTGAAGTCTTTCATGTAAGTATGTTTATACGTGCATCGGATATATTACTTTAGGGAAGACTACCAGAAAACAAACGAATATTGAATCATGGGAGAAGACCAGTAAACATACCAAATAACCAGAAGTGATGTTGTTCATTGTTTCTGGGTGGTATTCATATTATATTAGTCAGGGCTGGGCCTCGATGAGTTTGGGGCCAATACTTTAAAAATATTTTATGGGCCAAAATTTTGAATAAATTATTTAGCTCAAATGGGTTACTATTGAATGAATATATGCTCAGAACCTGTGTTTAATCTACGATTTCTTAAATATAAATGTATTTTTAAATTAAAAAAGTTTTTAAAAAAAATTAAGGGGCCAAAATTTTTGTGTGGCTTCTAGGCTGATAAATATATTATAGTATCTTTGATTGTTCTTTTATATAATTGAAAGATATAATATAGTATCTTTGATTGTTCTTTTCATGGCAATACTTTTTATCTTCATAGAAAGGAAGCAACCGTTCTTCGAAACGTAAATGATAGAACAAATAGATATTGTTTATGATCTGATGTGTCGTTAATTTTTTTTAACATAAAACAACACAAGTGATAGATTTTATTGGTTTGTGAACATATGGTGTATATCGAATAGATAATTTGTTTTGTGTTGCTGAGATTCAAACGTGAATGTTGGGTTTTGGTTTTTAGATCTTCTCGAATCTAGACTATATACTTGTTGAAGAACTTACATGACCATTTCTTAAAGAGACTATCTTGGACCTGAGGGATAATCGTTTTCGATGAGGGAATTGGGATTTGGGATGAACCAGCTTGTGCCAACTTGAGGATAAGTTTGATAGTCAAAATCATTTGTCAGCATCTCCTCCTTTTGCCACTCTTCCCATTTCTCAGCTAAACCATCTCCTTCAAGCATTCTCACAACTTCTGACATCTTGGGACGTTCCAACGAAGAACTTTGAGTGCAGAGAAGAGCCATTTGGATAAGCTGCTCCACTTCTTTATCCACGTAGTTTCCTTCAAGCTCTGCATCCACAAGACTTTCCAACTTCTTTTCTTTCAAAACCTCTTTCACCTAATCACCCACGAAACAAACACACTCTTCACCTATGTAAAATGACAATTTTGCACTAAACAAGATGATAAAGAAACCATGAAACATACCCAGTCAAGTAACATGATATCATCATCATTAGCAAGCCGAGCAAGATCAAAAGCCTTCTGTCCAGTGATGAGCTCGAGAAGCGTGACACCATACCCAAAAACATCAGTTTTCTCAGAAGATTTTCCTGTTGAAAGGTACTCAGGAGCTATATGCCCAATGGTTCCACGTACAGCAGTTGTCACATGGGAGTCATTATAATTCATGAGCTTTGCGAGCCCAAAATCTCCAACAACAGCTTCAAACTGTTCATCTAATAGTATATTTGCAGCTTTCACGTCTCGGTGAATGATCTTTTGGTCGCAATGATCATGTAAATACGCAAGCCCCCTTGCTGCTCCCAAAGCAATATGCTTTCTTTTTGGCCAATCAAGTGCTGGATTGCCTTCAGGACGTTCTAGACAAGAAGGATCAAAGACAAGATTTACTTACTAATCGACACAACTTAAAATCAGTCAAAACAAGAAAAGAGAATGATGCACCTCTTAAACAAGAAGCAACACTTCCATTAACCATGTAGGGATAAACGAGCAATCTTTCAGTTGGAGTCATGCAAAAGCCTCGAAGCCGAAGTATGTTCTTATGAACGGCCATACTAATAATCTCGACCTCGGTCTGGAACTGAAGTTCCCCACCTTGGGTACGTTCTTGTTTTAGCCTTTTCACAGCTACTAGTGATCCATCGGTTAAACGTCCTTTATACACTTTACCAAAACCGCCTCTACCCAAAACATTTTTGTTGCTAAAGTTATCTGTAGCAACCAGAAGTTCACGCAAGGAAAACCTTCTGAGTTGTCCAAAATGAACCTCTGGGTTTTCTTCAGCTGCAAAATATCGTTCACCAAAACAGAGAAAAAAAATCAGGCAAAGAAACATGAATGGGGAAAGAGATGAAGATAGTTCACTAACCAGGTACATCAAAGAAGCGATCTTGTGGTTTACTTCTTAGCCACCAAGAAAGCGCAATGGCTGGACCAGCAAATAGAACTGCTGCACCTGCAGCAACTCCTCCTGCTACTGCTGCAGTCATTCGACTCCTTGACACTGTAAGACAAACACACAGTTTTCTTAATACAGAACTTATTAGCAACTGCGTGAAAGATGCAAGAGTCTCTAGTGAAGAAGATATGTCAAATATACAACCAAATACTATCTTAAGACAGTTAAAATTTTAACAGAACCAACAAGAAACACACATAAGAGAATGGAAGAAGGAACAAAATGTAAAACCTGAAGGTGATGGTGGTGGAGTAGATATAGGAGGAGGTGGAGATGTAGGAAGTGAACTAAAGCTATTATTGGCAAAACTGCAGATGAATTTCAGACAATAAGTAACTCATTACAAGAATCTCTCCTTTGAGCCAAGAATTAGACAAGGGACAAGAAGGACAACCTAATAGGAGTGAACAACGAGAAGGAACCATTAACAGGAATCTCTCCATTGAGCCGATTGTTTGAAACATCCCTATATATGTCATGATGATATCGACTTTTTTCTTAAATCAAGATTGCACCAACATGAACAGAACAATTCATGAGATACAAAGTTACACTCACAGAACTTGCAGCGTCAAAACAGCAGTCAAAGACATTGGAATTTCTCCAGACAAGTTGTTGTTGTTAAGACGCCTAACCACATACAGTAGAATATTAACAAATACGATTTAGTTATTAAAACAATTAGAAGAAGAGAAATCAAACTAGTGTTTTTTTGAAATGTCTCCAACTGAAATGTTTTATTGAATTTGTACTATAAGCCTCTAGCTACTTCTGAAGCATTTGTGCTACACAATACACATGTACACTAAAGTTTCTGATGATAACAAAATTCTGAAACTGTAAACAAACGAAGCAGCATATTAAAAATGTATAACGAGAACAAGGCGAGTATGGATACATACAAGAACCGGAGTTTCTTTAGTTTGCCAAGAGACGTTGGGATTGGTCCGCTTATTTTGTTCATGTAAAGATCCAAACTCACCAGTTCCCTCAAGTCTCCAAGCTCCTCAGGTATTACCCCAGTAATGTTATTGCTATAAAGCTCCCTGTCATTTATTAACCTTTGTTTAATCATATTTTTGATAAGAGAACTCTTATATTGGAATTGTTTTAAAACTACTCTATCTGAAATCACAATGCAGTATGTAGCAAACAAGATACCCAGTAACTTCCAACACTATAACAATATTATATAGCTAAAAGTGGAAACTAGATGTTGTAAGAACTTTAAAACAGCATTAACTAATGATTACCAACAATATATATATAAGTTAATTTACAAACTATCTGATTGACAAATTTTTTTTTTTTAATTCCAATTACATGTCTTTGATTCCTGAGACAACAATTTTTATCCAAAAAACACTCTCTTGAAAACAAATGTGCTTGACTTGACAAAGAGATGACTTACAAGTACTCCAAGTTTGGAAGCTGACCAAGCTGTGGAACCAGTTGTCCAGACAGATTTGCCTTCCCCAAGTCACTGACCAAACATCAAGCAGAAGATTCCCAAAAGATTTGAATAATTTCATTTAGAAACCAGTAGAGAGAGAGAGAGACTTACACACGAGTAACTCTGTTCTCAGGATTGCAAGTAACATGAAACCATGTACATGGAGTAACACTGTTCTGATTATCCCAGCTTTGTAGTACATTGTTAGGATCAGTTAAACTGTTTCTCATCGCAGTTAAAGCCTCACCTGTATCATAAATAAAGCAAACATAATCGTAATCTCTCTTTTGAAAACCAAACCTGTCACAAAGGAAACAAGCTTGACAGAAACAGAGGATGGATGAACCTTCTGAGTTTCCGGCGACTCTGAGTGCTAAATCAAGAAGTATGATTAGACAAACAAAGCTACGTGGCGATCTCTCTTGTTCCATTATATTATTTTTTCAACTCCTCAGAGTAAAAGCAAATCCATAGAGCTCTCCTCCTCTTATCATCTTTTTCAACGCAGGGTTTTGCAAACCATCGGTTCAACCTTTGACGAAGGAATAAAAAAGAGAGAAAGTTCTTCTTGTACACGTTTTCTCAGGCCTTTGACCAACTTTGGAAACAAACCAAAAAAAAGAAAATCGATTTCTCGACGAAAACAATAGCTCGGAGGTTTCCGTATGCTGATCGTTGACCTTAGTATGAATCTACAAGGAAACGAGAATTTTCTGCTGTGGAAAGAAAGCTAGAGATGATATTTTTCTGGTATGGCGAGAGCCGAGAAGCAAAACTTTTTATTTTTGTCAACACATTTGTTAATATATGTGAAACTCAAAACTCGAAGTCGTTGTACTTGTTTCCCATATATTGATCTCCTAGAGCTGTATGTATAACATGAGTTACATGAAAGTGTGATAATTACTTGGGAACTAGAAAACATTGTAATATAAGAGAATCAACTATAAAATACAGAAAATTTTGTTATAATAACCAAAATATTATAAATAATTAAAAAAAATTGATTTAATATTATCCTTGCAAACTTTGAACTATATTGAAACACTTTATAATCAATCTTGCAGACTTAAAATTTTATCTTTCAGACTTCAAAATTTATTTGATAATGTTTAGGTTACAAATATCTAGTAGATTTGCAGTATGTGTAAGCATTTTTGGCAGATTTTAAATTTCTATATGACAAAGTTATTTTTAAGCAAACATTCGATTTCTATAGTCTTATTAGTTTATCCGTTTTAAAAAAAATAATCTTAACAGTTTTATAATAAATTTTTCAATAAAATCTTATTGGAAAACATTTAAAGTGAGATCACATATAAAAAAGGTAATTTAAGTATCATATAAAAAACTAAGACATAAATATGTTATATGAGTAGTAAAAGTTATAAGAAGCTATCCTACCTATTTTTAATATTTTAAAGGTTACTTTAGATCATTTTCTCAAAAATATATTAGTAGATAATATTTTAAGTGCTTTTGCAAGATTAACCTTAAGCAATTTTTCAATAAATTCAATACACAACTTAACTTATTCATTCAGCATTTCACATATCCAAGGGTCTAAACCTTTAACCCCTTTAGTGTTATCAATTGACGACATCAATTGGATCAGTATCTCTATACTAATCAATTCCTCCATTCGCCTGAAAAATAATATTTCACATCAATATTTCTTCCATGGTTCGGCTTTTTAATGACTCCTTGAATATTTCCTTTTCCAAAAACTTGATTTTTCCTCATTTTTAGTGATTTAATGTTTTGCAAACACCTTTAAGTTCATCATGTTTAAGTTGTTCTGTTAAAAACGCCTTACTGCAATTGTATCCAAGTCCTGATGTAGTCATTGACTTGATGTATCTTCTCATAAAGTCCGGTGCAAGTTAGATTTCTTCATCCATACTTTGTTTCGTATTAAATTCTACAAAAATCTCCTTTGATTCTAGACTCTATATATTCTTTCACAAAACTTGTAGTAGCTAGTGAGCCTTGATGTGACTTTCCACATAAACAATCCTTCTTGTTATACTACTACAGGTTTCTTCTCCACACATTGAAAAAAGGGAGAATTGTTAAAATAGGTTAGATTGAAAATGAAAGTATCCCATTACACCTTTAGTATTTTTTCTTAATTGTGACGATGTTGCCTTTAATTAAATTTGAAAAATATAAAAATTTAGTTTTAAAATATAAAAAATTGAAAAAAGAAAATGGAAAGAAAAAGCCTAAGAATATATTTTTACAATTTATTTTGAAGCAAACAACTTTTTAAAAATATGTACTTTCCAATTCTTCATTTTCCAGAATTCATATTCTAAGTAAAATATTAGCTAAAATATTTATTCTGCATATTTCTCTTGTTCTAGTTTGATCAGAATATACGTTCTACCTGTTACTCTATGTTCTAAAGTGTGTTAGAATACGTTCGTTTCTATCTTAATGTTTCCTCTCAGTTCTACGCCAACTAGAAATATATATTCTACATTTTGTTCCATTTATACCTGCGCTAGTTTACGTATTCTGAGTCTTACTCTATGTTCTACCAAGGTTAGAATACATTTGGTTCTATCCTAACTTGTATTCTACAATCTACATTGTCTAGAATACAAAATTTATGATGATCTAGCCGTCTTTCTATGTTCTACGACATCTACAATTTGTATTCTAACATTTTCTCTTCGTTCGACACACTTTAGAATATGTGTTCTACATAATTGTTCTGAAAATCTGACAAAATCTAGTTACAAACTTTATCCACATAACAGAATATTTACTAAATATTTACTTGATTTCTTTCTCTCTCTCTGGTCGTCGACCGTTCTCTCTCACCTAAGGCTGCTCTGTTTTCTTCTTTGTTCCTCATTTTTTCTCTGTATTTCTCATCTCCTTTCTACCCAGTTTCTCTCTTTTTTGCTCAAGATGCATATCTATGTAAACTGTGGTGTTTGGAAATCTAGTGTGGATAAGCCTTGGTTGTTCACTGCTGATGAAACAAAAAGAGGTAGACTACTATATGTGGAATCTAGTACAACTTTTAATGAGCTCCGGATAATGGTTTTAGAGGATTATGGAATGGCTCAGAGTATTGTCAATGTCGAGTTCAGTTACCTACCAACTGATTTGATCAAGAACTTAGAAGTTCCCTCAGTTATTATCACAAATGATAGGCAGGTGAAGAATTTTCTGGGGTACGCAAAGAAGTGTTCATCCATATATTTGTGTGTGACATTTGAAGCTACAATTCACAATCGACAAACTGAAGTTAATATTGATCTGAATAAAGAGGCATCATCTGAAGAATTTGCAAAACCAGCCATGGTGAATGATGACTTCAAAAGCAACCACAGTGGTGTTAAAGTTGATGGTGATTGTAAAACAAAGGAAGACAATCAGAAGAATGTCCGGTTTTGGATGGTGGATTATGTTAAGAAGGGAGAAATTTTCAGAAGCACAAATGTCTTGCAGGCAACTCTTGAAATCTGTGCAATGAAGTATAACTTTGACTATAGGATTGAAAAGTCTGATACAACCAAGTGTTATGTATGTTGCAAAGATAACATCTGCAAATGGACTGTTTGTGCATCATGTTTACATGAGTCTACATATTATATAATAAACAAGTGTATAGCTGAATATACATGTGCTCCTTCAAAGAGAAGCAATTTCGGAAAAACAGCTTTTGCAAAAACAATCGAAAATCTGATTATGCATAAATATGAGGGTGTCAAGGAAGGGCCAAAACCGAATGATATCATCCAGTTTATGCGTAAGGAGCATGGTTGTGAGCCCTCTTATTCCCTGGCTTGGGAGTCCTGTGAGTATGCAGTTGCGTCTGTCAAAGGTATACCAGAGGAAAGTTTTGGTAAAATACCAAAATACTTGCACATGCTAAAAGAAACCAATCCAGGTACGCATACTCACTATAAGACTGATTGTGATGGTAGATTCAAATATCTATTTCTTTATTTTGGTCAATCAATAAGAGGATTTTACAGCTCCATTCGTAGTGTAATTGTGGTTGATGGAACTTTTCTGATAAGTAAATACAAAGGAGTTTTACTTGTTGCTACATCTGTAGATGGTAACTCAAACATGTATCCTATTGCATTTGGGATTTTTGATTCAGAGAATGATAGTTCATGGGAATGGTTTTTAATGCAACTAAAGGTTGTTATTGCTGATGATCAAGGTTTAGCATTTGTATCAGATAGAAATTCGTCAATTGCAAAGTCACTTGATATTGTTTATCTGCAAGCTAGACATGGCATATGCATCCATCATTTGTTGAATAATGTTATCACATATTTTAAGAAAAGGGGTCTGGCTGGACTGATTGAGAAGGCTTCAAAAAAGCATATCGGTTAGTTGGTTTTGTGAGCAGTTTCAAAGAAATATTTTGTATGTGTCCTACCATCGGAACATATCTAGAAGAAGCTGATGTGAGAAAATGTGCTTGTTGTCTATTCCCTGGATTGAGGTTCAACATTTGGACCACCAACCCTGCTGAATCAATAAATGCTGCACTGAGATCACTTATAGAGTATCTAGTAGTTCTTCTGTTAGACAGTATAAGAGAAATGTTAACCAGGTGGTTTTATGAGCATAGTACATAAGCCTTAAAGCAAAAAGATCCTTTAACCGTTGATGTGGAGAAAAATGTAGATATAAAGATTGGTAAGGCTAAATGATTTATTGTTTACCATGTCAACAATTACAGATTTCTAGTTAAAGTACACAAGTTCGACTGCCTTGTTGATCTGGATAGGAAATCTGTACTTGTGAAAGTATGACTTAGGAAAGATTTCTTGCAGACACGCTATTCCAACAATTTTTTCTAGAGGCATGGAAATATACTGATTTACTGATGCAATGTATACTACTACTGCAAAGAGAAATGCATATAAGGAAAACATTAATCCAGTAGGAGTTCCAGAAGATGAATGGCATATCCCATTAAGTGCTGAGCATGACAATGTCCTACCGGCAGAAACAAGAATCGTTCGCGTTACAATCGATCGATCTGATTTACGACAAATTGTTGTGTGGTGCTGGGAATGATCAATCTCTTGTTAGATCGGTCGATCGTATGTGGGGCGATCGATTCCATAGAAGATCGACCGATCGGGTTTGATAGATGTCCCGACCAACTCAGTAGGTACGGTTTAGCTTGCATCGAAAGCTAATTTATTCAACATAAATTAGTATTTGATCATGTATTGAGTTATGTACGACAAAAGAAAAATATAAACACAAATAAATCAAAATCTAAAAGCCTTCATTGTTATAAAATTACAACTAATATTCGATAATAAGCAACAAACATAAAAGGTAAACTTTCATGATATTAAACTCAAGGGTTGAGGCTGACACTCCGGCTCTGTCCGGGTCCTCGTTTTCGTCTCGGTAAACGTGCCTCAAGATCTGATAACTCATCGGAATTATCTCCAGTTGTGCTCTCATGTCCAGCAACATTGGGAGCAGCGGTGGTGGCTGTCTTTTGTTGTCTAGTCTTGGTGGGACGGAAAGAAGAGGGAGGTCTCAGGCACCTGAGCTTGGTGAGGGCACCCCAAATCCGCTGCATCATCGTGTTTTTCCATCGCTGAGATTCCATCATTGATGTCCAACGGTCCGCTTCAGAAGCATATGTGGGAAGTGGTGAGAGATCATACTCACCAGTGTAATCAGGTATGAACTGCTCCACAGTATCTTCTGCCGGAGCTAGATGTTGGGTCGGCTGTGAGAAGATGTCAGACACTCTTTCATCCTCCATGTGAGGCTGTGTGGTGGCTGCTCTGGATGAACTGCCTCTGCGCTGGAGTGCCGATGCGGATGGGTGAGGACAAAGATACTCTGGTGGCAGGGAGAATTCGATGTTCTCTCGAGATGTAAGGGCAGTGTGATCTCGGAGGGGAAGCTTACAGTACTAAAAGGTGCCTTCCAGATCCTGAAACTGGTAGATAAAACCTGGCGTCAGGACACTGCTAATCCGAAAATACTGCTCGTCAAAATAGTCACTCTAGTATCACACGCTGTTGAACCCGGATCTATACCATGAAATCTGAATAGTGGAGTCAGAAGACTCCCAATCCTCTCGGTCTTCTTGCTCATTGTGTTAAGACCTCGAGTCTTTTTGAACACCAAGTTCTCAGGAAATATCACACCCAGGTTGGTGTCAAGCTCGGATGGAGGAGGAGTACTGTAGATATCACAGACGAAGAAAGGAAGTCCGAAATGCAGCAACATCAACTCATCTCTTCTTAAAGCTCCGGATTCCTCCTTAGAAAATAGAATGTTGCCAAAGATTTTTGCAACGACTCGAACCATAGGGTTCCAATCAAATGCCATATGTCAGCTGTATGAGGAAAATCCTCAGGAAAATGGCAGTTCTGTCGAGTCCGGTCAAAACCGTAAAGATCACACAAATCTGGGATAGAGATCTCATACATAATTCCTCTTGAGAAATAGGAGAGGGTCCCTTCGTTGCCGAGGGGGAGGGCAGGTACCTCATATGTGAACTCAGCAGAAGCGAGGAACTGACAGAACAACTCTGGATAGAGAGGAAAGGTCTCATAAGCAATGCGATCAAGTCCCATCCGCTGCAACATACCCCGGACCTCATCTCGGATACCCATCTTGTGCAGTGTGCGCTAACACACAAATTTCATAGGTGCCATCTCAATCCTCAACAACCCATTGTAGAAAGTGGTGTGATGGCATGACAATGAATCCCCGTGTTTATACATATGATATCTCGTGTTGTCTCTTTGGAAGGATTTCATGGTGAAATTTGGAATCAATGGTGAGTCCCATTCGCAGGGATCAAATGGGGTGTTGTCGGGTCGCGGCCAAGGATATCTGGGCAGCTCTCTTGGATTTATGTTGACGGGAGCGGATGTAGTGGCGGTTGACTTGCTTTTTGATGTCGAAGACTGTCATTTTTTGGATCAATGCATTGTCTACAAAACCGAAAAACAACAAAATATTCATTCAGAAGTCCAAAAATTTCAGAAATGTGATTGGTAAAAGGGATAAAATCCGAACAACTGAAAACACTTAATTTTTTTTTTCCGAAAATTTATTTTGGTAAATCCAAATTTTACAAGTTTCGAATTCAACACAAAAATCAATGAAATTGGGTACGAAATAGGTACGAATGTGGCCTAAAAATCTATGACAATTCACAAAATCTATCAAAATAACTTAAAAAGTTCTAAATTCCAACTTATATCCATGATTTTCGAATTCTAAATGTAGAGAGAGAGGCTCATACCTTTTTCGATTGACGATGAGGTTACCGGAAATAGAGAGAGCATGAAAAACAGATCGAAAACCACTCAAAAATCATCAAAAACCGCAATGTATCGAGAAAGTTAGGGTTTGTATTTTTTTGGAGATTTTCGCCCAAGAACACGTGAAGGAGGAGAGACAAAAAAGAGAATTATGTGTTTTGATCTTCAAAATCTTTTTTGAAGGTGTTTGCCCGGTTCAAATTAAGTGGAATTAAATTGGATTAAACCGGCAATGACCAAAAAACGTATTTGAAATTGTGTATGGGCTTGAGATCGATCGATCGCGTGATGGACCGATCGATCTATCCAAATATGGTTGATTCTGGAAAGTCTTGCTTTTTTAGTATATGTTAGATAGATCGGTCTGATATCCGATCGATCGATCGGCTCTCAGACTAATCGATTTAACCTAAGATGGTCGATTCTGGAATGTTTCGCATTTTTTAGTGTATTTTAGATCGATCGGTCGTGTATTGCGATCGATCGATCGTATAATAGACCGATCGATCTAACCTAATATGGTCGATTGTCGAAAGTGTCAGTTTTTTTTTAATATAGATCGGATCGATTGTTCGAAGTTCGATCGATTGATCACTGTTTAGACCGATCTATCAACCCTCATATGGTTGGGTTTACAAGATGAAAGTGGACTGGTCTCTTGGATAGTAACTAATTTATAAAAAAAAACGATCAAGTTTAGAAAGTAAATAAATAAGCAAATAGTTTAAAAACTAAAAAAATATTCTAACTTAAATTAACATTTTAGTTGTCAATCTCTACAATGTCACCCGTTTCAAAAACCAAAAGGTCATATTTAGATATTCGATCAATCATCACTGGATCATTTGCAGCCTTCCATAGATCAAATGCGATCTTCATTCGACATGATAACATCATCTCATCATCTACCAATGACGGGTATAATCCAGGTAAGTGAGCTTCCATGAATTTTAAAGCGTACACACCACAATTACAAGAACTCTTGTTTAATCGTTGCTTCAGTGGCACATCGACAATATAATATACAGTTAAGAGTCGTTGTTTCTTACTGCCAGGTGGCTGTACTTCCTTGACAATTCTCGAGATCAAAATTGCGAATTTTTCTACATGCTGTCTGCTTTTCCTCTCTTCACAATCAAAGACTTCAATTTTACTCTCTGCAATGTTGATACACATCAAAATCAAATGGTTTTTGTTGACGAGATAGGGCATGTATAGGCGATCAACATCCACTCCCCAAATCTTTTTGTTTCTCCCATGAGATGGAAGGTCACCATTTCCATAAGATTTGAGGAAATCATCCACCACAAAACATTTTCTATCACCAATAAACTTGTTGTATGCAGTATTAATTTGGACACCGAATAAACATGTCATAAAAGCGACACGATCTGGTTCTCAACGGCGCAAAGATGTGTTCTCTCGGAATAAGAACATGATTGCATCCATATCCTGAAAAGTACACATCATGTTGTTAACAAAAAATTAGTCCTTGTTGTTAACAAAATTTGATCTTTACTAGTACATATTACTTCATTACCAAGCCAAGTTCGAGGTCCTAGAATCCGTGTGGCTAATATAATATCATAGACACTTGGCCCTATCTTTAGAATTCTGAAAATATATTGCCCAAAGATAGAATATTTTACTACAATATACTACAAATGCAATAAATATTTTAAAAATGTGAGTTTATTGACTTACATGGGTTTGTTTGCCCAATCGAAAAATGTCTCCCACTTATCTTCAGTTGGAGAAGTTAATGGAGAGTCGTCATTTAGTGGTGAATCCGTCAATTTTAATTCTCTCCAAGGTGTTTTTTTCCTTTTCTTAGGAGAAGGAGTTCGTTTTGCCGGACCTAATGGATCAACTTTACCGGATCTAGTATATGTCATTGGAGTCCACCAATCAATTGGTTGTTGGAGATTTGAAAGCTGCATGGGATCAAAACCGGGAGTGAATGTTTCTTGAGATAGTCCATCCATGGTCTTTTGCACGAACTCTTGTGTATCCAAATTCACATCAACTTCCGAAGTCTGACTCAGAGGCACATCATGAAGACTGTACGACACATTAACTTTTTCATCCTGTTTACATATAAAATCAATGTATATTCAAGTAACAAAACAAATAATTCATAAAAAAAAAAATTAGACAGCAAAGAAGGAATACATTTTGTTCAACAAGTTAAAGTTATTAAAGCCTAGACATACTATTTTACAAACCAATATTACAAAATGACCACACCATTATGTTCCATAAACAATAGAATGTATGGGCTAGGAACTATATTTTAACAAAATTCAAGTTTAACAACATTCAACATTAAAAAAAATAGTAGATGAATATCAAGGCATTTTTTTCTTCCTTACCACTCGTTTTGGCGGCTATTTTCACACAATGTTCGGATTTGAAGTAGTCGATGGCTCGGCAATATCTGTGGTAGTTATACCTTGTTTGAGCGAATTCTTGAGCTGAGTGAACTCATTCTCCAGCTTGCTCATTCTCTCATCAATTTTATTCTCTAGCTTTTCTTCCAAAGCAGTGAAAGAACTGTGAAACAAATTTTCTAGGAAAACTTTCATGTGGTCATCAATCCGTCCATATTTTACTGCTGACTTTTCGGAAAGAACTATCTGCTTGCATTTCTCGGCACCATGATCAGAGAACTTTTTTTTACCCTTCCTAGATTGTGAAACTGAACTGTCTTCAGCATGTGGTGTTCCAATTTCATCAACATCATCTGAAGTCTCCTTTTCTACAGCTGCCCTCATCTCTTACGCATTAATCTCTGCGGTTTCTTCAAATTCCCAAACATGCTCACTCCAATCAGTTTCATTCCTGAATAGTTCATTCAAACGATCAACTCTACAGCCCGACACTTCATCATCCCGTAAAAATTCAGCAGCTAAAACTACGTCAACATTCCCGGTTGAAGATATGCATGGGTATATAACATCCTACAAGAGGTTATAATCGCTACAAAAACATTATTTTCAGGAAAAAAATTTTGGTTATAATCGTTACAAACAACTTAACATCTATTTTTTTTTAAAAATTGAAAATTGCAGGAACTACTAACCTTCGATCGAAATGATTTTTCTAGTACAATGATATCTTCATATGACACCTTTGCAGAGCCTGTCCAATTGGCGCATCTAGGACTTTCTATGAAATCATTGTCATATTTTTGGCCCAACATCAAACCAATGTCTGGAAGCCTTCCATAATCCAAATCTGCAATGTGCATGACAAGCCATCTAGAACATAGCTATTGCACTTCTTCTTTTTGTCAAGCAGCTTGTCTCGAACTCTCAAGATCGACTCCAGTAGAACAGTATAACCTGTCAGACCCCATGGATATGACCGAAGTTTATCAATATCCATCACCACTTTGATATATGCATGTGGGATACTAGCCTTCTCATCATTCACCAATATCACACCCGCAATTATACACACATACACCAACCTATTTCTATCCACACGGTTCCATTTTCTAACATCTTTCATGTGTTCATCCATAATAGTCTTGATGCAAATGTTCCCCTTTTTCTTAAGTAACCTACTAAAAAAAACAACCATCATCATTCCAACTATCTAAATCAAAAGCATCATCAATCTTATATTTGAGGCCAGTAACTGTGTAGAACTCTTGCATGGAGAAACGTAGTGGTCTCCTCGCAAATTGAAACCAAAGCTCATGTATTTTATCAGTGACCAGCATCCTACATACGAAACTATGTATTAACCTTGCGGAATAACCTAGGTAATTGTCATGAATCGAAATTATCGAGGCAAACACGTGATCTTTCTTCACTTCCTTGTACTCTCTTGGCAGATGTGTCTCCAATTTGTCTAAAATTCCCATTCTGCAGGAGTTATTAATCTGTGTAACTAGAACCTCTGTAACATCCCGATTTCTGGTATATGGAAACTTATGTGGAGAGGTTAAAAGAATTGATTTGGCTATCTATGTCACCAAAGTGCACTTACCTTTTCGGTTGCACATCCAGAGAGAACTCCAGGGTTAAGCGGCTTGAGCTGGAGTAGTCAAAGGATGGATGACCTACGGGGAAGTCATACGAGGTATCATATAAGTGAAGCCAAAACACATGAAACAGTCACGTGGTGATTGCAGGGTCAGTATATCATGACTTTCAAACCTCCCGGTTAACGTTCCGACCGTCGGACAAGAGTGGGACGGCCCATGGGCCTAGTGAGAGGACATGGGGGCCCACTGGTAGGGGTGGTTGGTGCGTTATAAGTGGTATCAGAGCCAGTTAGCCGTCCTAGTTCTGACATAGGAGGCGTCTTAGGGACTGGTCTTGGTGTGCAACGAGGACGTTGCACTCTTTGAGTGAGGGTGAATTGTAACATCCCGATTTCTGATATATAGAAACTTATGTGGAGAAGTTAAAAGAATTGATTTGACTATCTACGTCACCAAAGTGCACTTACCTTTTCGGTTGCACATCCAGAGAGAACTCCAGGGTTAAGCGTGCTTGAGCTGGAGTAGTCAAAGGATGGGTGACCTACAGGGAAGTCAGACGAGGTATCGTGTGAGTGAGGCCAAAACACGAGAAACGGTCACATGGTGATTGCAGGGTCAGTATATCATGACTTTCAAGCCTCCCGGTTAACATTCCGACCGTCGGACAAGGGTGGGCCGGCACATGGGCTTACTGAGAGGACATGGGGGCCCACTGGTAGAGGCGGTTGGGGCGTTGTAACCTCATGCCTTGGTTTATATAATACTTTTGGCAACTCTAAATCCATATCTACAAATGACAAAACAAAGAAAAAACTAAATTAATATAACCATTCATCCAAAACTTTTTAACTCTTTCTTCTAAACTATAAGCTAAAAACACTTGTGTAAACATTCATCCAAATATTTGGTTCTTGATTTTGGCTGGATTTAGATAACGATTATTTTCCAGTTTTATCTTTTGTTTCAAGTCTTAAAACCTAGGAGTCACAAATCAAGATGGTCTTGTTATCAACTACAATGAGATCACCATTCATGTAAAATCCCCACTTTTACCACTGACATGATCACAACATAATTGGAAGCAAAATAACATAAACCTTAATGATATTCAAGACTAGGAATGAAGAGGTAAAAGTTTAATGAAAGCAAGAACAAGGACCATTTACGCAATTGAATCAAAGAACACAATCTTCCATCTCTTTACCATCAATAAACAAATTACCATAATCAAGGAACAAGCACAATCTACACAGATCAAAGTTCCTAACTTTTGGAAAGCAACAACATAGAACATCATTGCAATATTAGATTGTGGAGCTGCAAGTTCTGATCATGAAAATTTACCTTAAAATTGTGCTGGTAATGGAGTCAGCTGTATTCCAATATCAAATTTATTTACATGAGAAGAAGAAGTTAGCAAAAATTAGACAAGATTATCAATCCAAAATCAGAGTAACAATTCATAGAGCCTTCTAATTTGTCTACCAACTCTAATCATAGTAACAATTCATAAATCACAAAGCAACTAAACAAAATAAAAAAAACCCCAAAAATAAAGACACAAAAATTAAGAACAGAAAAACCAAAAACAAAGACATGGCTGTTGGTTGAGAGTTCATGTATATTCAAGCTTAAGCTTCTCATAAGATATTGAAATAACTTCTTTGGACTGTCTACCTATTCTCAAATTATGGTTGATTAAGAGGAAGTGAATAACTGACCTGACAACAATCGTTAAGGAGGAGCTATGGAAAACAGAAGCAGATGACTAGAAGACAACCAAACAGAGGATTCACCATAAAGATGATTCGCCGGAGATAGAACGCCGGAGATGTAGAAACAGTCACCGAAGATGTAGGAGCAGTCACAGGAGGAGAACAGAAGTAGATGAAAGACAACAATCAAACAGAGGTTTCGTTGGAGAGAGGACGCCGGAGAAAGGAGAAGCACGAGAGGAGAAGTCGCAGGGGGGGAAGTGAGGAGGTGTCGGGGAGAGAGATTAGAGATTTGGGGGAGAAAAATATATTAAAAGATGTGGTTTTTTTTTTTTCATTTTAGAAACCAAGTTAATTAAAAATATATTTTAAAATTAATTAAAATTATAAATTTCAAATTTAAAGAGGGTAGAATTGGATTTGTAATAATCAAAATATTAATAAGACATTTTTTTGTCACAATATTAAAGACACAATTTAATTCAAAGCATAGATGGACAAATTTTATTTTCAACTCACCCATTTAGCCAAATTTCTCATAAAAAACCCACCAGAAACAAAATTGATCTTTTCCGTTTCACGCCCCATTCTGCCAGTGTATCCCAAACTTATGTTTGATTTCTCTGTTCTGTCATAGCTTAAAATCTTATCCAGCTGCAAACGGTGAACATCTTAATCGTTTTGAAATGTTGATCAAGTTTATACCAAAGTTGTATAAATACTTCTTTCTCAGCATGTGCCTCTTCCAAAAATGAGTCCATCTTCTTTGCAATAGACAATATTTTCTTCATGAGATAAGCTTTCTTGACTGATCAGTTTATAGTAAATTAATAAGTGCTTCAAAACTTTTCTTTTAAACATGTTTTCCTTTACAAGCTTCACTAATGTTCCACACACTTTTTTGTAGCTGTCCTTGAAATCATCCTCTAGTTCTTCGGCAGATCCAGATCCTGACACTTCTTCACCCAGACACAGTGATTGCTATTAAAGCCATAAAATTTCTTATATCTTCTTCTTCTACGCTATGTTTTTCTGATTCAAAAGATTTGTCTTTCATGCGCTTCTGATCATTCACACATTCTAGCTGAGTGTCCAAATGTTTTGCGACCAAAACACTTGATTTCTCTCCTCTTTGACAGTTGGACACTCTGTTTTAAAATGCCCATAACTTTTTCATTCATCGAATTGCATCTCTGTCTTTTTAGTTGAGTTAAACCTCATTTTTCTTTGTCCTTGTTCTAATTTTCGTAGAGCTCAATCAAACCTAGGAACCATTATACTTATTGGGTCTCATCTTCATGATCTTGTGAAGTTCTTCCGACTGATGTTAATGCCAGTCCTTTTGTTTCTCCACACTGTCAAGTTATATCTCATGAGCTTTTAGCATCCCTACTGCTTCATCAAAGCTAATGTCATCAATATTTAGAGATATGTGCATAGCAGCTTTGTAAACCATGTACTTTGATAGAAAACACCTTATGAACTTCAATTTGAAACCAATCATATTCATAAAAGGCCATCTCTAACACCACATCTACGAACTCCAATGTGTTTGTCACCAGCGAGATGAAATCCCGACAATATTCCTTCACCATTCCGGTCTATTGCTGAGTCAATATACTCTCTCCCGTGGTTGTCTCTCGTGTCGTCGAGTATTGTTCCAACACCCTGTACTTCAGCTGATTCAAGCTCCGAAATGGGTCCCAGTCCTTTCCCACTGGAACCATAGCAGAGCTTCCCCATCAAAATACATTCTGACTGTGCATAGTTTTTCCTCCTCCAAAACTCATTAAGCTCAAAGTACTGCTCCACCTTAAGAACCAGCTTGTCAGCTTGGCTGCCATCAAAGAGAGGTATTTTCACAAGGGTTGGCTACGCCACTCCTAATACACCATTTATTGGCTTAATCCTTGCTCGGTAACCTCACGTCTGTCAAATCCGCCTCCAAACACCGCCATCGGAGTTTTTGCCAAGACCTGACTTTTCTCCCCGTCTGTTGGCTCTGTCTCTCGGATGATCATACTTCTAGAAGATGTTTCTCCCTCATGTGGAGCTTTGCCCTTAGCTCGTTCAAGGCGGCACCTTTTTGCTTCATCCTTTTCCTGGTCCTTCTGTTCCAAGCATTTGAAGACGTTGTTCAGCTGGTGTTGCAACGTCATCACAGTTTGCTCCAACATCTCCACTCTTTTCATCTCCTGTTCCAGAGTAGAGATGCGTCCATGTGATGTTGCAACTGTTCTGCTGTTTGGTCTTGATGGGCTTTTTTTTGAGGCATATTTCTATAAATCGAACTGCTTTGATACCAAGTAATACATTGATTGTATCGATTTGTAAAAGAATAAGAGATTTAGGAAATACATTCTTCGATTGATATTTAAAAGAGTACAAAAACAAATAAGAGAAATTAGGGCAATCTCTCTCACTCCCTTACACAAAGTAACGCATGCCCTCTTCGTGATCGCAGACAAGACATGTGCACTCGATCTTTGTGAAAGCGAAATTTATTTTTTTTTAAAAGACTTGCCCGCCAAATTTTCCTGGGCTAAACACACGTACACGGCCTTACTCTTTTTCGGCCCTACACTTGTACTGAATAAGAAGATAAGACAATTAAAGTTTTAATAGAACCAACAAAAAACACACATACGAGAATGGAAGAAGGCACAAAATGGAAAACCTGAAGGTGAAGGTGATGGAGTACAGACAGGGTGTGACGTAAAATTATTATTGGCAAAGCTGCAGATAAATTTCAGACAATTAGTAACTCATTACAAGAATCTCCCTATTGAGCCGAGAATAAGACAAGACAAGAAGGAACCTAATAGAAGTGAACTGCGAAAAGGAACCATTAACTGGAATATCTCCACTGAGCCGATTGTTTGAGACATCCCTGCATGTCAGGATGATATCATTTTTGTCATAACTCAAGATTGCACCGACAAATAATATAAAGATTAACAAAATAATTCTATGAGAGACAAAGCTACACTCACAGAACTTGTAGCGACGATAGAGCAGTCAAAGATCTTGGGATTTCTCCAGACAAAGTATTGTTATTAAGGCGCCTAACCACATATTAGAAGACCATTGCATCGATTATAACCAATAGAGAGTTCAAAAACGACAAACATCCAACAAATACGATTCATCTGTTAAACTGATTAGAGAAAAAAAAAACTAGAAACGTAGTGCTGATTAAATATACTGGCCAACTGCATAGAACCTTTAGGGCAATGCCTGAAATTTTGTATTCAATTTGTAAATTTCACCTAATAGCTTGGTTAAATGACACAATATTTTTCAAAGAAAGAAATACAAGCAAATCTATTAAATTATAAGATATAAAGAGAATAGCGAGAGTATGGATACATACAAGAACCGGAGTTTCTTTAGGTTGCAAAGAGATGAAGGGATTGGACCGCTTATGTTGTTCATGAAAAGGTCCAAACTCACGAGTTCCGTCAAGTTTCCAAGCTCTTCAGGTATTCCTCCAGTAATGTTATTGGCAAAAAGCTCCCTGTCATTAACCTTTGCTTAATTATGTTTTAACTAGACAATCAGAATGAAGTCCTTGTTACAGAAAACATAATACAGTGTGTAGCAAACAAGATATCCAGTAATTTCATACACTATAATAATATTAGTGGAAACTACATTTAGTAAACAGCTCAGATTGATTTAATCCCAAAAAAAGAAAAAAAAAGAAGAAAAAATTGCAGCGCGAACCAAAAAATATAGAGTTGAGATCAGCGCTAGAGAAATTGATAATGTAGGTTTTGAGTAACAAGGCATGAGAAGCCGAACTAAAGATATCTACAATGGCTTTAATTAATTAATTAATTCCTAGTAATATCTAATACTAATGCATCAAATCACAGAAACGGCACATATGTGTTTGATTCTTGAGGATACATTTTTATCCAAAATTCTCCAAACAGCAGTGACAACGGTGAGATGATCAACGAAGATTGCTTATGTTTGTTCTGAGCAATCACGACAAAGTATATTATGCATATTAAAGTTCCAAATCCTCCCTAAATGCAGAAGTACCCAGATGAAAATATAGATATCCAGAAAAAATTAATGGCTTACAAGTACTGCAACTTATGAAGCTGACCAAGCTGTGGAACCAGTTTTCCAGATAGATTTGCATTCCCCAAGTCACTGACGAAACATCAAGCAGAAGATTAACAAAATGTTTGAGTCATTTCATTTAGAAACCAGTACAGAGAGAGAGAGACAGAGAGACTTACACACGAGTAACTCTGTTCTCACTATTGCAAGTAACATGTGACCATGTACATGGAGTAACCTCAGTGGCATTCCAGCTTTCGAATACAGAGTTAGGGTGAGATAAACTAAGTCTCAGCGCAGTTAAAACATCACCTGCAATCATACAAAGATCAAAAGGGAATCGATTATGACGCAATCTAATTACACCAAATCATAATCTCAACTTTAAAAACCAGAGGAGAAGAACCTTCTGTCCTTCTCTTATACAAATGTTCATATAAAACAAAAACAGAGGAACAAACCCTCTGAGTTTCCGGCGACTCTGAGTGCTAAATCAAGAAGTAGGATTAGACATATAAACCTACGTGGCGATCTCTCTTGTTCCATTATTTTTTAAACTTCTCAGTGTAAAAGCAAATCCATAGAGCTCTCCGCTTCTTATCAGAGGTTTCTTTTTCAACGCAGGGTTTTGCGAACCATCGGTTCAACCTTTGACGAAGGAATAAACAAGAGAGAAAGGTCTTCTTGTACACGTTTTCTCAGGCCTTTGACCAATTTTGGGAACAAACCAAAAACAAATAAAAAATAGTTTCTCGACGAAAACGAAAGTTCGGAGGTTTCCTATTGCTGACCGTTGACCCCATTATAAGTCTACAACGAAACGAGAAGAATTGAAGAAAGGGAGATTTTTCTGTTATGGGGAAAGAAAGTTATAGCAGAACTTTTTATTTTTGTCAACCCATTGTTAAAATTTATGAAACACAAAGGTATTGTTTCCCATATAATTTGAAATCCTATAGTAGAGCCGTATGTATAACATGAGTTACATGAAAGTGTAATAATTACTAGAGAGCAGAGAAGTAGAAGACAAAATAATATAAGATCCTCTATAAATAAATTATTGGGAGATTTACTATATTAACCAAAAAAATCCTAGACATTTAGGTTTCAATAACCTTTTTACTGTTCAAGTGGTGGTTTAGTTTTACTTTATTAAGATGAATTTCAGATTAATGTACTCTTTTCTAATAATCGTATTATCGACATATAAATGGTTATTGACGGAAATAAAGTTTTCATAATTTTCGTTTATCGAGACGGTGTGCATAAACAAAGAGATTTAGTTTGGGAACGCCTTACACGTTCTGGTATTACTCTTAATGAACCCAGTGCGGGTTTAACTAGGAGGCGGGTGGTGTGACCACTCAGGGCCCATTGAAAAAGCGAGGTAAATAGGGTCCACAATTTTTTTTTTGTTTTAATTTTTTTTTAAATGTGTTTAAATCATATGAATCTGTCCAAAAAATATAAAAATCCAATAAACACAAAAAAAAATGGGCCACAAATTTTTTTTTGTGTTTTTAAATTTTTTTTTTTAAAATGTGTTCAGAGTATAGAAATGTATTTAAAAATATGAAAATCCAATAAACACAAAAACGATAAAAAATGGCCCACAATAAATTTTTTTTTGTATTCTTTAATTTTTTTTTTAAACCGTGTTTACAGCATAAAAACCTGTTTAAAAATATAAAAATCCAATAAACAAAAAAAAAACTAACATACTCAAAATTAACAAAAAAAAAAAAATTTGCCCACGGGCCCCACTCCACATTGAGCCGACACTGAATGAACCATGATACATGATTGAAGATTTCAATGAAATTACAAATCACAAAAAAAAGAAAAAACAAGGAGGCAGAACTCGATCCAAAGCTTCTTTTTTATCTTTCCATCAAACAAACGATTAATGATTGTGGTATTCTTGAGTTTCCATATATTGGAAACCCAATGCCCTGGGTTGGAAAATGAGGTCGAACTCAAGTTTGATGCCGACTAGACCAAGTTCTAGAAGATAAGGATTCTCACGAATGCTTTCCACACACCAACACCCAATACTTGGGATTATGAGTGTTGGATCATAGACTAATCTTGGCAAATATCCTCTCTCGTCCCATAAGGAAGAGACACTTTTCGTTTCGATAAGAGATGGCTTGAACAAGAAGGATAATGGATTGCATACCCAGTGGCACTCGCCTAATCTCCCTCCAGACCCAGCATAATGGATTGCATATCTTCTTGTCGTAAATCTCTTAGCTACTGGAACAAGATTCACAACTCTGAGAAGTTAGTGACAAAACTTCAGGAAAAAGTGGATGCCCTTTACTTTGACGATCTAACAACCACAGAGGATATAGCCCTTGCTACCAAGGAATTCCATGATGCTCTGAAAGCAGAGGAGCTCTTCTGGAAACAAAAAACAGGATTTTGTGGCTACGAGAAGGGATCATAACTCCAAATTATTCCATGCTTCGACTAAGCAACGCCGAGGTAGGAATAGGATTATTTCTTTAAAGGATGACCAAGGAAACAGAGTTGACTCAGATGACAGAACTGTGGCCATTGCCACAAGTTACTATCATAAATTATTTGACTCTTCTAATCCCACGAGCATCAATCTGGCTCTAGCAAACATGAAGTCCTCTATAACCAACAAGAACAATGTGGATCTTACTAAACCAGTAACTGAAGGAGAAATTAAGTCAGCCTTATTTGAAATGCCTCCGGAGAAAACCCCAGGCCCAGATGGTCTGACTGCTTTATTCTACCAGGATTGTTGGGAAGTAGTCAATGATAATCTGACCCGTATGTTCAATGATTTCCTTCTCCATGACATCATTGTGCCAGGTTTAAATGAGACAAACATTTTTCGTATTCCTAAGAAAGACAAACCGAATGAGATGGGACAATTCCGACCCATTAGTCTGTGTAATGTTAGTTACAAATCATCTCGAAAGTCTTACGCAAACGGCTCAAGCGAGTTCTCCCAAAGCTCATATCTGAAACCCAGTCGGCCTTTGTCGCTGGAAGACAGATCAATGTTAACATCATAATTGCTCAAAAGATGTTCCATGCGCTGAGAACGAATCCAGGTGGCAGAACTAAGAACATGGCTATCAAAACTGATATGAGTAAGGCGTATGACAGGGTATAATGGAACTTTATCGAAGCAGTCATGCGGAAAATGGGATTCTCGGAAACCTGGATTGAATGGATTATGCGATGTATTAACTTTGTATCATATCATGTGCTGGTTAACAAGAATCCGTGGGGAAACATTTCTCCTAAACGAGGTCTGAGACAAGGGGACCCTTTGTCTCCTTTTATCTTCATCATGTGGACGGAAGTTCTCATCACCCTTCTCCAAATAGCGGAAGCTAGTGGTAAGATTACCAGAATGTGAGTTGCCCGCGCAAGTCCTCCGGTCTCTCATCTACTTTTCGTTGATGACAGTCTTTCCTTTTGTAAGGCGGAGCCCCCTGAATGTAATGAAGTATTAAAGGTTCTCCATACATTTGGAAAAGCCTCTGGTCAATGCATAAACTTTGATAAATCATATCTTCTCTTTGGCAATTGAATCCCAGGACCGAAAAAAATGGAGATAAAAATAGTTCTCGAAATCCATAATGAAGGGGGTATGGGAACCTACCTTGGAATCCCAAAAAGACATTAGTGGATCAAAATGTAAATTATTTGAATTTATTAAAGAGAAACTGCAGAACAGAGTCAATGGCTGGTCTTCTAAATAGTTATCGAAAGGGGGAAAAGAAGTGCTCATTAAATTTGTGGCTTTGGCACTCCCGACCTATCTTATGTCTATTCTTCTCCTCCCCTTGGATATATGTTAGAAATTAACCAGCACCATTGTGTGATTCTGGTGGAGATCAGATCCTAGTAAAGGAGGCATCCATTGGTTGAAGTGGGAAAACATGTGTACACCGAAAGACAAAAGAGGCATCGGATTCCGAGCAATCCATGAATTCAATCTGGTCTTATTAGCAAAACAATTCTGATGACTCCTTCGGTACGTGGATTCACTTTTGGCAAGAGTTTTAAGGATAAAGTATTACAAATATAGTACTCCATTGGGAAATATTACCTCTGATAATCTTTCCTATTGCTAGACTAATATTTGGCAGCGAAACCCCTTATCCTTCTTGGTATCTCACAAAAGATTATTTCATGCCTTAATACAAGAGTATGGGAGGATCCGTGGATCCCGACGACCCCAGCGAGACCAGCACGAGACCGAGTTCCAGTAGTTCATCCCAGTATGACTGTTAGCGATCTTATCTCAAAACAAATGCTGACATGGGACACTACGACGCTTAAAACGTATGTGGATTTAGAAGACATATTTCTCATCCGAAGTTTAGCCACGAGTCATTCCTTTCACTCAAATGGATTTAGCTGGAAGTTTAATAAACACGGAACATACACTGTTAATTCAAGCTATTAGGTAACCCATAATTTACTTAATCCAGTTCATCCCAGTGGGTGTGATGAACCTAGTGTAAAGGCTCTCCAAGCAGATGTCTGGCATATTGCAGCTCCCCATAAAATATGTCATATTATATGGAAACTTCTCTCCGGCTACGTGGCTGTAATGAGTAATATCACCCGACGTGGGACGCGTTGTGACAACCATTGTCCACGCTGTGGCGCTTCTGAAGATATGGTTAACCATGCTATTTTTGAATGCTCCCTCGGCTTTCCAAACTTGGGTATTGGTATCGAGTCCCTCTCCATTAGGAGTGTTTCCATAACCTACTTTGTTTACCAATCTAGATTTCCTCTTTTGGAGACAAGCAGAATCGATGGACATGATAGGTGATGAGGACCCTTTTCCATGGACCATCTGGGCCATCTGAAAAGCGCGCAATGATATATTATTCAGGGGTATCTCCCATTCGCCGGAAGACATCTTCCGGCATGCTGAAAGCGAGTGCTGAGCCTGATTAGAAGCACCACAACTTCCCAGCAAGATCCATATACAGAACATATGTCTAGTAGATGCCTCTTGGCATCTGGACCCAGGTAATAGTGGAATGGGACTGCTTGAATTAGACGAAACCCGTCGCCTTCTAGGGATACACAATCAAATCCAACGAGTTTCACCTCATCATGCAGAGGTCGAAGCTCTCCTCTGAGAAATGCAATGCCCACCTCTTCATTCCCTTACACAAGCATTTGGGACGGACTGTCAGGACATTCTTAAAATGATCAATGATCCAGATGAATGGCCAACTTTCTCCACCGAGCACAACAAATTCACACGTCTTAAAAGCCAGTTTTAATCTTTCTCTCTGATTTATATCCCGAGAGGACTCAATTCTGTTTCTCACTCTAGCAAAATTAGCTAGTTCTTTTTTTGAGTTCCTTATCTTTTATGGGTTCTTCCGTACCGATGTAGGTAATCATATCAACTCAAGCTTAAGTAATAGAATAGTCGGTTTGATGTCAAAAAAAAAAAAAAAAAGATTATGAATATCCAAAATTTTTTGTTTCAATATTATCCTTGTAGACTTTGAATTATATTTAAAAAAATTTAAATTCATTCTTGAGGACTTATAATTTTATCTTGCAAGCTTCAAAATCTATTTGATAGACTTAAAATCTCTTTTGCTAAAAATTCTCTCTTTATAAATTATGTTGAATCACCTAAAATGTTACTCTTCAATTATTTATACACAATATGTTTTGTGACTAATCCTTGTCAACCTCACAAGTCAAGATCTATAAATCTTCTTGTGGATCTTTTTTTTCTTTTTTCTCTACAAAGAATAGTAAAGCTTCTCGTAAGAAAAAATGAAACCTCTCCAAAATGCATTTTTCTTTAGAAGTCGCCTCTTGCTTCGTCCTTGTCACCTACACCCATTCAAATTTCTACTCCACGTTAACAGCCGCACAGCTTCAGTTCATGTATAACTTCTTGTACTACTTCATGTACTACTTCGTGACTGGTACAAGGACACTTCAGACTGCTGCATCTTAACAACTTCTAAAACTCGGTCTTCATTGCACTAACAATCTCCCCCTTGATGATTGAGATTTAGAACCCAAGCGCACACTCAATACTTCATATCAAACACTATACTTCATACCAATACTGGCGTCTTCGTCAAAACTCTATTCAACGCTGCGAAACCTTGGGAACAAGCGTCTGTCCACTCAAACTTTGCGTCCTTGCCTGTCACTGTATCATCGGCTTAGCTATACTGGCAAATCCATTGACGAACTTCCTGTAATATCTCGCTAAACCCAAGAAACTTTGAATCTCGGTAGCATTTTTATGCGTGGGCCACTCGGTAATGGCTGTGATCTTCTCCAGATCTACCTTAACTACTGCTTCTGAAACCACATGACTTAAAAAGTCCAATCCGCCTCTGCCAAAAAATCTGAACTTACTCAGCTTGGCAAACAACTGATGCTCTCTGAGCTTCTCCAGCACCATCCTCAAATGCTCTGCATGCTCATCTCTGCTCCGAGAATAAATCAAGATGTCGTCAATGAAGACAATCACACACTGGTCTAAGTACTCACGAAACACATCATTCATAAACTTCATCCTCCCTGGCTATCGCAATCAGATGATATCCTGATGCCAAATCGTTGTTAGAAAACCATGAAGCCCCCTGCAACTGATCTAATAACTCGTCAATCTGCGACAATGGATACTTATTCTTGAAAGTTACCTTATTTAATCCTCGGTAGTCGATGCAAAGCCTGAAACTCCCATTCTTTTTCTTAACAAACAATACTGGAGCTCCCCAAGGTGAACTGCTCGGCCTGATAAATCCCTTATTTATCAATTCCTCCAATTGATTTTTCAGCTCAGCCACTGGAGCTAAGCGATATGATGCTCGAGAAACTGGGGTCGTCCCTGGTTACAGCTCAATAGTAAGGGTGTCTCCTCTAACTGGCGGTGGCCCTGGTAAAGGTGCAGAGACATCCTCATACTCTGTAGCAACGTGTATATCTCACAATTCGCGCTCTCCATCTTCTGGGACTTTAACTATTGTAGCTAAGAACCCCTCAGCTCATCTCTCCAACAACCTCTTCGTGCAACATGGAATTGATGGAAACTCCCATGTTCGTCTGAATACCCTGGAAGGTGATCCTCCCCTCCGCTCTCGGAATATGAACTCTTGCCTTCTGGCAATTCAGTATCACCCGGTGTCGTGATAACCAATCCATCCCCAAAATTATGATGTAGTGGTTTATCTCCATCTGTGACAAATGCCTGCAGAACTCAACTCATGTGAGTACTACTGGCACTTCTCGATGAACTCCTGTAGCTCCCAACTTTTCTGTGCCGGCTGTTTGAATCCGCTTGATCTTTGGCTCGAACACACCCTGAAAAGACCAACCTTTGACCAAATTCGGACTTAGGAAGCTATGCGTAGCTCCCGAGTCGAATAAGGTGTACGCTGAATCAATTCTAAACAAAACCGATCCTGCACAAACATACTATTTAAACAAAAATTTCTCCAGAACGACAAAATACTCAAAAAGAACACGAAAAAAATCTAGACAAAAGACGCGTACCGGCTATCGGCTCGCCTCCCTCATGATCTCCTACCGCAAACACACGAGGAGCAATCGCTTGGCTGGTGGCGGAAGCAATGCCTGCACATTCTTTGGGCAATCTATGGAAAGGTGACCCTGCTGGTGCCGCTGGCGCTGCAATATGTCTGATAACTGATGCATTCACTGGCGTAACCTGACAGAACTTGGAGATGTGACTTGTCTGACCATAAGAATAGCACTTAATACACTCTCCAGCATGATGATGTCGGCAGCGTGAACAAAACTCTAGCCTTGACTGATCTGTCGTCCACTTGTGTGTCTCGGGGCCTTCCCATACTTGGGCTGAGTTGACTTAAGAAGTTTCTGCTCTTCAGCTATTCCTGCCTCCTGGATAGCAGCCTTTTCGACCAGATCGATCAGGCTGGTGTAGTCTCACACAACACAACGGTTGCGAATATCCATTTGCAGAGCATTCAGGAACTTCCTGGTCAAGTCCTCCTCGTCTAAGATACCCCCAGGAAATCTGCGCAGACGACTGAATTCTCGCTCGTACTTCCTGACACTCATAATGCTCTGAAAAAGGTGCTCAAAGGCATTTGCATTCGTGTGTCTGACTTCTCGAGGAAAGAACTTCTTGTCGAACTAGCTCTGAAAATGCTCGAATGTTAGCACATACCGACCACGACTACCCTTAACAACTCCATCCCATGCTTGAATACTGTGTAGCCAAGTCCAACCGGAACTCTTATGGATGCCTCATACGATCTAGGTTGCAGTTCAGCATTCTCTTCTTAACTGTCTGCGGCGGCATCATCCACAGCTCCAGTGAACTGATCCAAACCCATCTCCCGCATCTTTTTCATCAACTCCCAATATGTGCATCCCTCTCTGACTCTGGTCGGTGGGGGTTGATGGAAAATCTCCCAAGGATGATACACTCTAAGTAGGTAAGAGGATAAAATTTTCATCTAAGAAACCGTGAAGTCTCAAAGATCAAAGGATGTGGCGCCAATGGTCGCACAGAAGTTACGGAAAGCTTCTGATTTACCGATGGATCATAGGGAGCGTCAAGGGTTGCGGAAGGCCCTTGGTATACCCACTCAATGCCCTAGGATATGACACACCTAGACGACAAAGAGGTTTTGATCAATGATGTAACCCACCATGATCAGATCAACAAATATTAAACACCATTGACAAAGGAAAATGAGTTAACCACCCTAAGGTTCCAAAAATAACAAAAGGCTTATTTTTATTCCTTGCACGAAATGGTACTTAAATATGTTACAATTGTGTTAAAAACTATGATAAATGTGGTAAAAACAATGCAACCTAGAAACTAGAACAAAGACCATAAACTTTGACTGCATTAAACACTTGTTTGAATGACTCATCAGTTCAATTGCCTCTTTGTCTTCAGTCCACGCCTGGCCTAGTAGAATTGGGTTGAATCCACTTTTCTGGCTTCTATGATGGACCATGATTGTAGAACAATTGATCATGTAGCTTAATTCAACCTGGTTTGGTCGGAATTTTTCATTGAATGCTCGCAGGTCTGAATTCGCGTATGCTTGGAATCACCCAATTTGAAAATGGCATATCTCCTTCATCTGAACTCTGTTTGAGCTGATTCTTCTTCGAGGAGCTTCATAATTGAGCTGAGCACATTCTCCAAGTGGTTACATGCATAGAAGCCTCGAGGTTGAGAAGATATGCCTCGAAAATTGAATGTATATCTTTGCTGCCTTCCATTATTCTATCAGCGGTGGTGGTGGAAGATCGACACCATGAGCATTATCCGCTAGTGCCGGTGGAGCTGTCTCAGCTGCTTACTCAGCCTCAAGAGCGAACTGGCGAGAAATATCCTGAGCGGCTATCCGAGTAGCCTCCTGCGCAGCTACCTGAGCAGTCTCCTGGACAATGCGCTGCACTGCCCCTTGAGCAGCTTGTCTGGCTGCCTCATGTGCAATTTGCCTGACTGCATCCTCATTGACCTACTGGATGACGGTTTAATTGACATCAACCTTTTTGCCTGCAGCCTGGCTATTCTGCACTGTTTCTTCACAATTATTGGCCTTGACAGGGGGGCGACCTCTCTTCGGTGGCATCTGAAACAAGGAAAAATGAATTGATTAAACATCTATTGAAACTGAGATCAACAAATAATAGATTAGTACGAGACATAATGGGTGCTATATATGTACTTTATAAAAAATCCACCGCTCCCAGAAAATATTTAAAACCGTTGAAAACCGAATTTGTGAAAGTTCTTTCTACTACAGTCTCCCATGACAAAGCCGAGATGACAAACCCGCTCTGATACCAAAATGTAACACCCGTCTTATCCTCACTCGAGAACGGTGTGCCACTAAACACATCTTATAACCCAAATGCTCCAATTTAATAAATACGACTTGATTTCCGAAAATCATTAAATAAATTCATAACTAAAATATCTCGAATAAATCATAAAATCTATGTATAAAAAAAATTACGAAAAACGTGAAAGTCTCAAAATAACACCCGATCCGATCACATGAAAAAGAAGAAAAATAACAGGGGAGTCACTCAGTGGGGTTGAGATGCTAAAACACACAAATCATAGTTGCAGTCATAACATTTCACACATAGAAGTCTAGCCTAAACATGAACAATCACGACACCTAAAGCACCCAAATAAGCAACTAATGGTCCTAGACAAATTAAGTGTCTGCCTCACCCCTCCAAAGAGGCCTACGTAATGGATTCTGTGACCAAACACACCACCTAGAGGACGCTTTATCGATCTTAGGATACAGACAGTAGATCGACTAAGCCTGCCCGCACCCCTGTACACAAGCGGCACTAGTACAGAAGTCCGTCTCTGTACCCCGCATACTCATCACCTACTTGTCTATATACATATATATAATATAACAATCAATAATCATTTTTAAACATGGACAGAGAATAATGGTTGAATCATCTATATTCCTAAGTCCAATTTACAATCAATACTACCTAGACTCGATCAGAGAAACATATAATATTTAGGTGATAAACTACTATATGGGGTTCTCTAGACTGGAGTATTAATCTGCGGAATAGCCCTCCCCTTAGCAAAAACGGAGGTTAACTGTGGCTTCTGAACTCTGGATGCTAAAAAGGATGCTAAATCTGAAATCAGCAAGAAAAATTGAGTGAGAACAGTCTTCAAACGGCGAAAAAGGGTTAACTGGTCAAAGTCAACAGTCAACGGTCAAAGTCAATGGTCAACGGTAAACAGTCAATGCTCATTGGCCAAACCAGTCAGACCGGTCAACAGTCAAATCAGACTCAAACCAAACCAGACCGAATCAAACAGGACTCAGAACCAAACCTGACCTAAACCGGACTGACCGAGTCACTGAGTCAACCCAGTGAGTCACCGACGATTCACGGTAGCAACGGCTTACCAGAAAAGGCACCGGCGGCGGCGACGACGGAGAGGCGGCGGCGCGTGGGCTACACGCGCGAACTTCAGGTGGTGTTTGCGGGCGTGCCCGGAGGTTTCTGGAGCTGACTTTTAGTTCTACGGATTCGTCTCTTTATCCTGGATCCGGTGGTGGCCTTGGATTTGCGAGATTCCAAACGGTTATAAAGTTATCGACGTTTTACTGAACGACTTACAAGAAAAACTATCGAAACTGGTTTTCAAGATTACACTTGACTCAGACCCGGTGAAGGGCTGGACGAACTACAAGATTGTCGAGGCAAAAAGATTTTAACACTGTTTGATGGTTCAGTTTCTGCAGAGATTAGACACTACTAGGGTTTTCTGTAGAAGAAAATAAGGGGAGACAAAACCTATTTAAAGGAAATACTTATGATTTTCTGTTGTACTAATGGACTTTGCTGGGCCTGCAAAACTGGGTCGTCACATCTTTCCCCATAATTTTGACTGCCATTCATTTTTTTTTTTATTCCCTTTTCACTTTCTGAGTTCTTTTTATCTTCCATTTAATTTTGTTTTCTCTTATATTGAAGATATAACCAGTTAGAGAAAGTGAGCCGTGATACGGGAGGTAAGATAATTATCATGGGAGTGGACTTGGTTGAATAAGTTAAGGATTTGTTGGAGTAAATCCAGAGAGACCTCTATGATGTGGGAATGATAAATTCTGAAGAAAGCTTTTAGTTGAGATTAGTAACGATATCATGAACGTTGCAACATGTATTGTCGAAACGGATGTAGAAGTGAGAGAATTAGAAGACTTGTAATAAGGGTGGCGACGGTCGAAGCCTTCGTGGGAGTGTAAAAAATTTCTGTCGCATAAACTCTTGGCGGTTGTGAGTTCTTGAATGGACATAAGGAATCACTTCGTTGAGAAGATGCGACTTACATCTGTCTATATTATATACGGAGTGCTGAGAACGTAATAGGATTCTGAATAATATTGACCATTCCAAAAACTAATCAGTTTGCAATTTGATTTGTTTGATTTTGTTGATGGAAGATTTATCTTTGTATTGATGAATGACGCAGCAGTTTTGGATTATGGTTTAGCAACGAAGGTATCTTATTTGTTAGGTAACAAACATAAATTTTCTAAATGGAGAGAGGTGTTTGATGATATTATAAATCAATGTTGTAAGCAAATATTAGTTGTTCCTTATCTAAAGTTCAGAATTTTAAAAAAAAATTAAAGTTAAATTTTTTTTTTTAAATTAAAGTTAAGAAAAAGTAAGGAAAAAATTAGACGAATTAGATACGTGACTAATAACCCTATTTAAAAATCAGTTGTTAAACTTTTTAATTAAGAATTGGTTCTTAATTTATTAAGTAATTTTGATTTATTTTAATCCAAAAAGCTAAAAACAGCACCTAAAAACCCCTGTTGGAGATGCTCTAAGTTGTTCAGAAGAAGGCTGTCTCGAAGAAGCATGTAGTGGATACAATAAAATGATTCAACTTGACGGTACAAACCATGTCGTCTTTGTCTGCATAATACTTTGTTTAGAGTTTTGGTTAGCAAAGAATGTTTTAAGGAATTGGAGGTAAATTTGTTCTTATATGATTTCATAAATTTCTAACATTAGTTTTCATTTAAAAAAATGTATTGTATCAAATTTATTTTACTTTAGACCCAACAATAACTCCTCACTTTCTCTTCTTAGCTATCACCTTTCTTCATTACAACTTGCAAAAAAGTGTTAAGCTTGGACTCGTATTTGTGGTTAATATACTCTTTATTTGCTTGTTTGTTATCTTGATAGCGAAAGAAAGCGAAGAAAAGGGAAAAAATTGGGGCTCTTGCAAAAATGACCCATAAATTAAAGTCAATTGCAAATGTAACCTTCAATTTTTCTCTCTCTAACAAATGCCACATTGTTTCATTTCTAACTTTGGTAGATATGATAATTCACGAAAATGCCATTAATTTGCCATTATTTATGAATATATTTGATTTATTTCGAAAATGACAAAGACAAACATAACCTCATCTTCTTCACTTATTCACGAAAATGTCATCGACATCAATTGTTCCAACCACCATTAACAACCAGATCTGAAGCTCTTAATGCTCAGCGACCACAATTTAACATCTTTAAACTCACCATTTAAGTTAGCCAACTCCTTTATCACTATTTTCTCTTGATTTTCATCTCTAAAACTCGTAAATTCAATTTTTTACAAATTTCAGACCCTTTTATATGTGCATAGAAGGGGATTCTTGCATACATAGATTCTGGGTTTCTTTGGTGGTGGTCAGCCTCACAGTTTTTGACAGTCGACGAAGCTAAAAGCCAGATTCAGGTAATTCAAACATGATTTTCTGGGTTTTTCCATCTGTTTCGCGGGAGTAGACTTCATTTTCTGTCTACTAGTCAAAGCATATGTTAGTTTTGCATTTGACCATTCGGCGAGTAGACTTCATTTGCAGTCTACTATTTTGCTTTGGTAAGAAAAAATATAAGACACTCATACTCGTAGTGGCCAGGTTAGTTTTGCATTTGACCAAGAGGAGGACTTTTCGGAGAGGTCTACTCGAGAAGTCTACTTTTAATGGAGGTTAATATTGCATTTGACCAGATTTTGACTTTTATAGTAGACTGCGGGTGCCGTCTACTGAGGTTACTTTTGGGGTTGTCGAAAACATTAAAAAATTGACCATTAATATCATTTAAATAGTAGACTTCACTAGCCGTCTATTTTTTGAGTAGACGGCTATCGCAGTCTACTATTAATTTAATCGTAAATTTGGTCAACACCAGTACTAACCGAGTAGACTTCACTAGCCGTCTACTCAGGAAGTAGACTTCTCCAAGAAGTCTACTCGGATATTTGAATTGCAAAACTAACCCGAGAGAAGTCTACTTGAAAAGTAGACAAGTCTACTTCTGGTATGAAGTCTAACTCAGAAAGTCAAAGTTTCGTCAATTGCAAAACTGACCCATTTTTTCAGAGTAGACTGCAAATGAAGTTTACTTTTGCAAATTGCCAATTAACGAATGCAGACTTCTCTAGACGTCTACTCGGGAGAGTGGTGGGTCAGTTCTCTGACAGTGTCACATGGGTGTGGAAGAAAAGTGATTGGCTTCTCGATGGTGTTAATGTCTCAAACAACAACTTAAGCGAAGTGAAGGTCGCCGTCGTGGACAACAAGCAGAAGCAGAAAAGAGAAGTCGACTCAGATTCAGAAAGGAGAAAGAGGTCTCTACACTCTTCTCGGGTAGACGACACCGGGCTGAATATCGTGGAGGCATTGAAGACTTGCTTGGATAAATGTGTCGCATCATTCTCTTCGGATGTCGTGGAGGCATTGAAGACTTACTTGGATAAATGTGTCGCATCATTCTCTTCGGATGTCGTGGAGGCATTGAGGGAAGGTTTCGCCAACTGCATGGGAAAGATAGAGGTCCTGTCCGAGAGAGTGGAAGCTGTCGAGCATTCCATTGCGAAGATGTCAAAGCAGGTGAAAACTGCGAGGACTGACTAGCATGTCAAGTACAATGACAAAGAGCAGCATTGTCGGGTTAGTTCCGATCCTTCTCCCCTAGAACAGAATGATTTTAGAAAACATCGCAGAAAACCGAGAAAATATAGCTTAGTTTAAGAACATGGGCATTTCAGTTATGTTGGAATGTTGCAAATCGTGTTCTTCTTGTTCAAGTAATTCCTTATGTTTTGTGTTTATAAAATTTTGTTATGCCAACATAATAAATTTATTGAAGTTTCGTGTTTCTCTTGTTCAAGTTGTTCCTTAAGCATTTTGATTTATGATATACTATTAATATGCAAAAAATTCAAGCAGAAGAAACCGTTAACGACGGCAAAGACCAAAGACCACTACCTAGTGTTGAGTTTCTTGGGAATCATGAACTCACACAGGAGGAAATTGCGGCTAAAAAGAGTAGACTTCATTAAAAAGAGTAGACTTCATTACGAAAAGTAGACTTCATAACGAAGAGTAGACTTCTTTAGAAAGATTAGACTTCATTCGAAGAGTGTACTTCATTACGAAGAGTAGACTTCATTACGAAGAGTATACTTCATTAGAAAGAGTAGACTTCATTACAAGTAGTATACTTCATTACATCTTTAAAAGAATGGTACAAACGGGACACTGAAGTACTCTAACAAAATTCCCAACTCCCTTGTCCAGAAACATTCGTCACACATCCCAAAATCCTTCATTTCATCAGCGTACCAATAGTACCATTGATTGTACGTAGTACAAGTGCAAATGTACAAATTGGGAAACAAGAAATTCTCAAATTCTTCCTTTTTTACGGATAAGGCAGGCAGCGAAGAAGGCCAACCCCATTCAATTAGTAGGATACAGGTACTTACCGCACAGAAAGATTTCCGGGTAAACGGAGATAAGTAAGAGGCATCGTTATGAAATACCTTGCATAACATTGCATAGGTATACAAAGCAAACACATATCCTCCATCAGCTGCCAGTTTAATCCTTTTCACCCAATCCTCAAGCCTCTGATAGTGGTAGTAGTCTTGAGCGCCCTTCAGGAAAATCGCGTCTGGATTTCCATGTGTGTAACACGTAGCCACAAACGCTGGACCGTACCAGTGATACGAATCAATACTGAATAAATTCGCGGATGCATAGGCCGAGAGACGTTCTGAAACATCTTTCAGTGTTTTGCAAGTTCTCTTCAAGTTAAAGACATCTAGCAGAGAATTATTGGCGACGTGTTGGGTAACAAACTCTTGAATCTCTGTTGGGAAAGAGAGTAAAGACGATTCGGCCATTCTGTTTACGCTTTTTGTTATTCGATAAAACTTTTACTAAGGAAGAAGACAATAAAACTGGTAAAGAAGGCAATGAGGAAATAGGGCATTTATACTAAGTAATAGGAGTAAGAGTCGTAACAACACGTACTTAAGGTAAGTGGAGAGTCTTCGATATAAACAAAGTTATTTATTACTTAAACGAAGTTATTTGTTACTTAATAAACGAAACAACACGTACATAAGGTAAGTATAATCATCATTACAATGAGTAGACGTCTCGAAAAGACTACTCGAGTATCTGACATGAGCAAAGTTACCTACTGTTGCATATTTATACTATGTAATAAATAAGAAACCGTTTAGAAGTTAACAGTCAACAAAGGAAACAAACCGTTTAAGAGTTAATGGTCATCATTACGAAGAGTAGACTTCATTAAATAGAGTAGACTTCATAACAAAGAGTAGACTTCATTAAAAACGGTAGACTTCATAACGAAGAGTAGACTTCATTAGAAAGAGTAGATTTCATTAGAAAGAGTAGACTTCATTACGAAGAGTATACTTCATTACGAAGAGTAGACTTCATTACGAAGAGTAGACTTCATTACGAAGAGTAGACTTCATTACGAAGAGTCGACTTCATTAGAAAGAGTAGACTTCATTACAAGCAGTAGATTTCATTACATCTTTAAAGGAATGGTACAAACGGGACACGAAGTACCCTAAAAAATTTCCCAACTCCCTTGTCCAGAAACATTCGTCACATATCCCAACATCCTTCATTTCATCATTATACCAATAGTACCAATGATTGTACGGTGTACAATTGCAAGTGTACAAATTGGGAAGCACGAAATTCTGAAACTCTACCTTTTTTTCCGGATAAGGCATGCAGGGAAGGAGGCCAACCCCATCCATTTAGTAGGACACGGGTACTTAGCGCACGGATAGATTTCCGGAAAAACCGAGAGAAGTAAGAGCCATCATTATGAAATACCTTGCGTAACATTGCATAGGTATACATAGAAAACACAGATCCTCTCTCAGCTGCCAGTTTAATCCTTTCCAACCCATCCTCAAGCCTCTCATAGTGGAAGTAGTCTTCAGCGCCCTTCAGGAAAATCGCTTCTGAACTTCCATGTGTGTAACACGTAACCATGAACGGTGAACCATGGTACCAGTAATACGAATCAATACTGAATAGATTCACAGATGCGTAGACCGAGGGATGTTCTGAAACGTCGTTCAGTGTTTTGCATGTTCTCTTCAAGTTAAAGAGATCTAGCAGAGAATTATTGGCGACGCGTTGGGTAATAAACTCTTGAACCTCTGTTGGGAAAGAGAGTAAAGGCAAGTCGGCCATTCTGTTTATGCTTTCTGTTATTTGATGAAACTGTAACTAATGAATAATAAAGAAGAAGACAATGAAAATGGTAAAGAAGACAATGAAACTGATTGTACTAAGTAATAGGAGTAATAGTCAAAACGACACATACATAAGGTAAGTGGAGACTAGTCGATAGAAACAAAATTATTTATTACTTAATAAACAAAACAACACGTAGATGAGGTAAGTATAGGTATCATGACAATGAGTAGACGTCTCGAATAGACTACTCGAATATCTGAAATGTAAAAAGTAGACTTCATTAAAAGAGTAGACTTCATTATGAAGAGTAAACTTCATTAAAAAGAGTAGACTTCATACGAATTCATAACGAAGAGTAGACATCACTGTCCGTCTTCTCTCATCACCTATAACAAACAGTAAGCATGTGAACAAAAACTGGGAACATACAAGAATACAATTTGCATATGAAGACAGAACAATACGAACCCTGAAGGAGAGTAACTTACTTAATGCGGTCGAGTATGTCCAAGTTGTCTGCAATTCGAACAACTGTAATGCTTATGCAACTTTCTAGGTTTTGTCCCCTTTTTCCTTGCTATTTCTAGCCAAGTTTGCCACCTCGATTTCTTTTGCCTCACAGGAGCGTGCTTAACAATTGGAGGAATAAGACTTGCAAAAGTTCCGGTTTCTGCAGCAGATGCGGATGCGGGGAAAATATTACCCGAGTATGTCGCAAACAAATACTGAGTCATATACGTTGGACATACAAGCGTAGAAAAATGAACACGCGCCTCAGTTGCAGCTGCAATAGTATTTAAACATGGTATTTTATCCACATCGAAAACACCACACATACACTTTCTAGCTTCCAGATCAACCATACAATCTCGTGTTCCACCCTTGACAAAGAAGCGCCAACCGTCTAGGCGTTCAACCGCCATCTTATCTACATAATGTTGACGAATGGTCAATAAATACTTAACCCCGCGGCTATGTGAGTAGTGAGACTCAAAGCATCTTCCCGCCTTTTACAATGCCACCTCGCTAACTTCTCTCGAATAAACTCCAGGAGAAACCATATGGGGAATCTTCGGGCTTGCTTAAATACAGAATTGATAGACTCTGTGATGTTACTTGTCTTTATGTTGTATCTATCTCCGAGAAAGTGAACTCGTGACCATAACCTTGGATCCGCATTCTAAAATTATGTTGCAAGGCTGGGATTTACATGTCGGAGTGCATCCATATATCGGTTATAGTCAAAAACCGTATGCGCATAAGCAGCACCTTTCACCAAATACATGAGTTGCTTCCCACGAAAATGTGTGACAATGTTTTGTTGTAGAGGATAGTAGCATATATTCCGCGTGTTGCCCAGGGTAGAACAGTGCTGCATACTTTAGCTATGGAGGAGTGCCTGTCAGAGACTATGACAATCGGATATTCGTCTGAAAAACAGCAGCACAATTTTGTTAAAACCCACTCCCAAGAAAAATCACATTCATAGTCAGCGATTCCAAAAGCCAACGGAAATATCTGAAAGTTTTCATCCTGCCCGGCTGCAACTAGCAGCACCCCTCCATACTTCCCAGTTAGATGAGTTCCATCAACCACAATAACTCGCCTCCAGTACCGAAAACCAGATATTGGAGACCCGAAAGATATAAACAGGTACTTGAACCGGTTCTTCTCATCATGTACAAGGTGAGTGACACTTCCTGGATTTGGTTTCTCAATTGCATGCAAATAAGAAGGAAGCCTCTCATATCCATCTTCTGATGTACCCCTTACCATTTCTTGAGCATATATCAAAGCTCGGTAAGAAGTCGTATATCCTGGTTCATCCCAAACATTGCCTTCATTGAATCTGTGATATGCTTCGCCACAATACCATCAATCATTCCAATGCGTTCTATGAATAAACTTCCAATATATGTCGGAGTGTGATGTCTACGGATAGCTGCTCGGTCCGACACAGAACAAGTATGCGCCTTCACATAATTTGTCACCCAAAACGTGTTTGGTTCATTCTTCACACCCACTCTAAGCATCCAAATGCATCTATCCAGATGACATTTTGCTACAAAAAAGTCTTCGTTGACTTATATACTTTGAATGCGAATTTTAACATCACGGCCGTCGAATTCAGCTCTGATACAAGCTTTTCTTTGCTAGGAAAGCTCTGCATGACAAAAATATTGTCGGACCAGGTGCTATTGGACAGTCCAACTTGAACACGACGACCCACAACATCAGGTGAGATATGATCCTCATCCTTAACATCATCCTCATCCTCATCCTCATCTTTCACTTTCTCATAGTCACTGTAATCCACATCCAATGCATCACTCTCATCTTTTAGATCCGCGTCTACACCATCCGCCGCATCACACCCATCATCATTCTCACCTGCAATACCATTAACACCATCCGCATTTTCATCCTCCTTGTCTCATGTTTCCATATCTTCAACATCATCATAATGCAAATCCTCCCCACGTCCCTCCACATTGACATTCCCAATATCCATGCTCCTTCTGGTTACACAAAAGCGCAAAACATGTTCTTTACCTAACTCGATAAAGCTCTGAACTCGTCTATAACTTTTCGCATACGTAGGAGGGGTATCTGTAGGTATTTGTTGAAGCATGACATCTGGTAACGGATAAGATAGCTCCATAATATCTACTTTCTTGTCCACGCGGAAATCATCTTCTGCCATCTGAAGAAGCTCACTGAGTGTACAACCATCTCTCAAGCTGAACATTCTCCCTCCTTTGTGTTTATCCACTTCGAAATCCCAAGATTGATTTTGCATCATCCATACTTCGTAAACAACTGGTACGTGAACCACCATTCTCTATAAAAAAGACAATCAAAACACATTAGAAATCTAAGTACAAAGAGTAGACTTCGATGTGAAGTCTACTACTAGTGACCTAGCTGCAATATGAAACAAGAAAACTGATTCAGCAATGCATATAACAAATAAACATGTTAAATTCAAACACAAGCAAGTAGGTTGGCTAAAACCAATACATGAACAAGAAAATCTTAAAAATCGTTATAAATATACTATAATTACAATTTTAATAAAATCCTACGTAGTAGACTTCTATATGAAGTCATCCGCGTAGACTTCGTATGAAGTCTACTACTAGTGACCTAGCTGCAATATGCAAAAAGAAAACTGATTCCGCAATGCATATAAGAAATAAACATGTCAAACTCACACAAAAGCAAGTAGATTGGCTAAAGCCAACACATAAACAAAGAAAATCTTAAACATTCGTCATAAATATGCTATAATTACAACTTTAATGAAATCCTACGTAGTAGACTTCTGTAAGAAGTCATCTGCATAGACTTCGTATGAAGTCTACTACTAGTAACCTATATGCAATATGAAACAACAAAACTAATTCAACAATGCATATAACAAATAAACATGTCAAACTCACACAAAAGCAAGTAGGTTGGCTAAAACCAACGGATGAATGAGAAAATCTTAAAAAGTCGTTATAAATATGCTATAATTACAACTTTAATAAAATTCAACATAGTAGACTTCTATATGAAGTCATCCGCGTAGACTTCAAATGAAGTCTACTACTAGTGAGCTACCTGCAAAATGAAACATGAAAACTGATTCAGAAATGCATATATCAAATAAACATGTCAAACTCACACACAAGCAAGTAGGTTGGCTAAAACCAACGCATGAACAATAAAATCTTTAAAATTCATTATAAATTTGCTATAATTACAACTTTAATAAAATCATACGTAGTAGACTTCTATAAGAATCATCCTCGTAGACTTCAGATGAAGTCTATTCTCCCGAGTAGACATCGGGTGAAGTCTGCATTCACTAATTGGTAATTGCAAAAGTAGACTTCACTTGAAGTCCACTCAGAAAAATGGGTCACTTATGCAATTGACCAAACTTTGACTTTCCGACGGAGACTTCATAAAACCAGTAGACTTCTATACGAAGTATACTATTTTAAGTAGACTTCACGGCGACTAAACAAAACATAGACGACTATAAAAAAGAGGTGAAAGAAACCGATGGCAGCCATATATATATATAAGCTTTAAAGGCCAGAGCTTGTTACATTTTTGAGATTACTAAATATTTTTTTAATGATTTGAAATTCCGATAAACATATATACGATCTTATCTTTTCGTTTTTAACTACTTAAAAGTTTTTATGAAATTGAAAATATATTTTCGAATTATATCACAATACATACTAAATATTAATTTTCTTTTTAATATATATTTTACCTTTTTATCAAATATAGTCAAAATTTTCATTAGCTATTTTAAGATTACCAAATATTTTTTTTAATGATCTGAAATTCTGATAAACATAGATACAATTTTCTCTTTTCATTTTTAAATGATTAAAATTTTTACGATATGGAAAATATATTTTCGAATTAGATCACACAATATACACTAAATATTGTTTTCCTTTTAAATAAAGGTTTTACTTTTTAGTTTAGTGATAGTTAAAAAAGTTTTTTAATTAATAATAGTCATTTATTAAATGCAGTCAAATTTTTAATTAGGTATTTTTTATATCACCAAATGTTTTTTTAATGATTTGAAATTCTGATAAACGTAGATACAGTTTTATCTTTCCGTTTTTAAACGATTAAATTTTTTACGATATGAAAGATATCTTTTCGAATTAGATCACAGTATACACTAAATATTGTTTTCCTTTTTTAATACAAGTTTTACCTTTTTATTAAAGATAATTCAAACAAATTTTTAATTAATAGTAGTCAATTTATTAAATATTGTAAATTTTTTAATTAGATATTTTTGATGTTACCAATTTTTTTTAATGATTTGAAATTCCGTTAAACATAGATACGATTTTATCATTTTATTTTTAAACAATTAAAAATTTTACGATATAGAAAATATCTTTTCGAATAAGATCAAAATATACACTAAATATTGTTTCCGTTTTTTAATTCATGTTTTACATTTTTATCAGAGATACTTAAAACCGATTTTTAATTAATAATAGTCAATTTATTAAATACAATCAAACTTTTAATTAGATTAATTTAATTGCGAAATACTCAATTACCCCGACTCCCATTATATCTCATTAATGGCAAATAGGTAATTTCACATTTACTTATATGATTAAAGGAGTCATTGTGATTGATTTCACTGCGGTTACATATTTGGAAAATCTATATACTAGTAAAAGGAGTTAATTGAAGTTCCAGAAGTTAGTCACCTCAGTTTTTTTTAAAGAGTCGTTTACACAAAAGAACACTTTCTGAGATTTTATTACATGGAAAGACACTTCTTGCAACTGAGGCACTTTGATAGAGTTTTATGCCTCTTGTACCCTTTAGACTAACGTAACGAGAAAGAACCGTCTCTTCTCATCTCCTCTTCTTGTCTCCCCTTCTTGCTCCGAATTACAGTGGCGACCTGTTTCTTGTCTCATCTTCTCTCCTCTTCACGTCTCCTTCTCTCAGCTTCTCTCTTTTTCCCGTCTCGTTCTCCCAGCTTTGTTCCTCTTTGTGTCTCATTCTTCGTGTATCCTTCTTTTTACATCTTCTCTTCTTTTCCCGTTTTATTGTGGATTTCGAAGTCGAAATTAACAATTGAGAGTAATGGAAGGCAAGAATCACCAGATTTTTTTTTTTTTTGTTTATTTGATTTTTAGTTTCAGTATCTGCTGTAGGTGGGAACACTGAATGTAACTTTGAAGTGGAGAAGTCAGAGAGGAACGCTGTTAGCGTGGATGGCGGAAACATGACTGGCAGTGATGTGGACGTCAAGAGAGTGGCTGTCAGTGATGGGGACGCCAAGGGAGTGGCTGTAGAAGATATATCTGAGGGTGATGGTGGTACCGTGGATTATGCATGGACAGTAATTGTTATGGTATGTTTCATGTTTCATGGTATTAAATACATGGCTATTAATGGTTGAATTTGCTGGGTGGGAACACTGAATATGAGGGTGTCCTGCCTTCTGTGGGTGGAAAGACTGAATGTAACGTTGATATGGAGGTTGGGGACATTGAGCGTGATGATGTGGGGCTTGCTGAAAATGGTAACCATGTTGTGGCGAATGAAGGCGTGGATAATACCTGTATGGCCGGCAGCGGTATGGATGTCGAATTGATGGTCGTTGGAGGTGTGGACACAGAAGTTATGGATATACCTACTATGAATGTGGATGGAATGGTCAACAAAATTGTTGATAAGTGACCAGATGACACCATATATGCAGCCACAGATGTTGGCTGCTAACTATTTTTTTTCTTTTGGGTAGTTGGCGAGGCGAGTAAGATGTATTTTTTTGGACATAGGCCGTGTGGAGACAGTGTTGGTCATGGTTTTAGACATAGGTCATGAAGACTTTGTATTGTGGATAAAATATTAATATGTAGCTTTATGGAGCTTCTGGATGTAATATTACTCTGTAGTCGTATGGATCTCATATGGTTGTAGTTTTATGGATGTCGATGATTTTTTATGCGTGGTCGTAAAAATATTTATTGATATTGTATTTGTGAATATTGTATTTGTATTTATATATCTTATATAGATATAATCTTATATTTTGATGTTTATACACAGATTGTTATGGACATTGAGTTGTTAATGTAATTTTACTCCACGAATATAATGTTTGTGAATGTCGATGATTATTAACCATGTGGTCGTAAAAATTATTTCGTAGCCATATGAATTTTATATGGTCGTAGTTTTATTGTTGTCGATGATTGGTAATCACGAGGTCGTAATGGACATTGTATTTGTGTATGAAATATTACTTCGTAGTCTTATGAATTTTATATGGAAGTAAACTTATATGTTGATGATTGGTAATCACGTGGTCATAATGGATATTGTATTTGTGTATAAAATATTACTTCATAGTCTTATGAATCTTAAATGAGGTAAACTTATATGTCGATGATTGGTGACCACGTGGTGGAGAAATGTTGATGGCCAAATTGTTATGGACGTTGAGTTGTGGATGCAATTTTACTCCACAAATAAAATGTGCATAGATGTCGATGATTGGTAACCACATGATCGTAAAATATACTTATGGTTGTTCTGTTTGTGGATGTTATATGGAATAAATGTTATGGATTTAGATGGTTGGTAATTTCGTGGTCAATGACGTTGGTGGTAGCTAGAACAATAAAAGTACACAAAAACTTTATTGTATGATGTATTTGGTGCATCATCCATGATGACCACGTGGTCAAATGCGTCATTGGTTGTGCATATGATCTCTCTCCGAACTTGAACGGCTTATGGGTGTCACACACTATCTCAGGCCCGAAACTAGTGGTTGTATCCATGTGATCGAACATCCTCATCATTGATCTCTACATCCATTTCCTTGGCATCTATTAAGTCAACATCCACACCATTGTCAAGCACACATGTCTTATCCACATCATTACCGTTCATGCATTTCTTCTCCGACTACTTCTAATTTTCTGCTATGAATTAAAGTTTCTCCATACATGTTGTTGTCCTTCCCTTTTGCCTTCCCTCTTGCCTATCAACTCGCTCTTTCAACTTCTTTACTTCCCCAGTCAGCTCTTGTATATGTGATACGAGAGACTCAATTTTAGCCTTACCATCTTCTATCATTTTTGAAAAATACCCACTCCATCACCTTCACGAACAACTAAATTACCACAATTGTTGGGAACGAGTTTGGCTTCTTGGTTACTTATATCATGAAGAGATGGCTGTGGTCGAATGAGGTGTAATTTGGATAACTAATAAATCAGAGATAGATAAAGGGAAGAAGAACAAACCTTGTTAGGTTGGTGACCACGAAGACGGGTGGACGTTAGGTTGTCTACAAGATGGTGTCCACGGAGGCAATGTGTGTGGGAAAATAACCTGTCCATGTGATAGCGACCAAGTTTTTTTAAGCATCTGCTTCCAGTTTGTATTACCATCCTTGGCATCATCGGTGACGACAAAAATGGTTAAAATGCATCGTTTGAGGAATATATAACCTGCCGACAAACAGACTGATATGACTCATCAACGCTGCACATAATTTTGGGTGCGTTTGATCCACCATGCCGATGATCTAATAAAGAGGCTCAGAATTCGTGATTATATCCACATGGTCGATCATCGGCAGCGTCCATGTCATGTTGTGTATATGGCTCTGAATCAGTGTCATCTTTGTTATCACTAAGGAAAGAATCCTCTCCATGACGGTGGGCGTTGGCGAGCCTTTCCTCCTCGTCCTCAACATGATCTAGTAGTGTGTCATTGTCTTATATGAAATGATGGAACTTGGAACCAGCGGTAGAGACTGAACCAGCTGTGGATATATTCAAATGGAAGGTTATTTGGTGTTGAAACCATATTTACGAAAATCGGTGGCAAATTAGATATAAAAATGATGTGTCGACAATATTTTGGCTTACATAAGTATAAAATGTGTCAATTACAAAAAAAAAAAAAAATTGTGTGCACCATTTTGAGTGGTTTAGGCAGACAAAAGTGTTTCTAATTTCAAATTTACTATCCACTAAATTCCATAAATACACTAACCACAAACACATGTCCACTGACATATGTCCACATACATGTGTAAACCGTATTCTCCACATTTTTTTGTGTGGATAACTCCTAAATGATCAGAAATTGTGGATATACATTTAATTTTGAACAAAAGCAGCAAACTTGTATTCGAATAACATTTTTTTGATGTACTTCTAATTGGAAACCTCTCGAGATTCATTTTTCTTGATATAAATTTATGGCAACTCTGTTTTTCACTTCAAAATTCAAATTTACGATCCACTAAAGTTCGTGGTCATACTATCAACATATATATGTCCGCATAATGGTCGAACACATACAAAATGGACAAGAACCTCTGGACATGCATTTTATAGGTATTCAAATTGTCCACGGTATTTCTGTCTACTGCTTCGTCTTCCACCGCTTTGTTGTCCAATGTCGTTGTCATGTCAATTCCTCCGTATTAATGTCTAGAAACAACCATGGAGATAATCTTGTGTTCCTATTTTCTGATTCCATTTTTTACATCGTTTTTCTTCTGATGTCGTACTTTCACGGATCCGTAAAGCTCGTTGAAGCACAGCAGCGACAGATCGAGATTACTTTAGACGACATCGAAGACAATGAAGAAGACGATTCAAGGAAAAGGTGGGCGAACAAATGACAAACGCCAGAATTCGATCCATCAACGAGTAGGATTAAGCATGTAAATTTCAATGTCATTGTCTCATTGCTTTGGTTATAACTGCATCATCATGTATTTTTAGTTATTATGAAACTACATATGAAACTAAATGGTTAATAATAAAATGGTAGTAATGGGTTTTCTTTTTTCCCATTATGAAGTAAGAAGATAAGAAAGTGTCTTCTCCCTTATAAGTGTCTTATCTTGTAATTACAAAGTGAAAAAGTGCTTTAATCATAAATTACTCTTTTTAAAAGTTCTATACGATTGCCACATCAGCATATTTTTTAGGCCATCCAAGTCACTTTTTTCTCGAACGGACATTTTTCTTCTACCTCCACGATTAATCTCTTCATCTCCTTTCCTCTACAAAATTCAATTCTGAATCTTATACATTTAATTACATAACCAATTCATAAATTTTATGCTTTCTTTCTTTCGTTTTGATTATGCTGGATTTAAAGATAGATAGTTTTCAAATCTGTTCCTCTATTTTTATTTTCCCTTAGGTTTCTAGCGTTTAAACCCTTGTGTTTTATTTGTTTTTGCTGGCATATTTGTACGATCTTTACTCTCTGATTTTAGTTTCGGTTAATAACATATTGTCTCTAAGCATCCAAATGCATCTATCCAGATGACATTTTGCTACAAAAAAGTCTTCGTTGACTTATATACTTTGAATGCGAATTTTAACATCACGGCCGTCGAATTCAGCTCTGATACAAGCTTTTCTTTGCTAGGAAAGCTCTGCATGACAAAAATATTGTCGGACCAGGTGCTATTGGACAGTCCAACTTGAACACGACGACCCACAACATCAGGTGAGATATGATCCTCATCCTTAACATCATCCTCATCCTCATCCTCATCTTTCACTTTCTCATAGTCACTGTAATCCACATCCAATGCATCACTCTCATCTTTTAGATCCGCGTCTACACCATCCGCCGCATCACACCCATCATCATTCTCACCTGCAATACCATTAACACCATCCGCATTTTCATCCTCCTTGTCTCATGTTTCCATATCTTCAACATCATCATAATGCAAATCCTCCCCACGTCCCTCCACATTGACATTCCCAATATCCATGCTCCTTCTGGTTACACAAAGGCGCAAAACATGTTCTTTACCTAACTCGATAAAGCTCTGAACTCGTCTATAACTTTTCGCATACGTAGGAGGGGTATCTGTAGGTATTTGTTGAAGCATGACATCTGGTAACGGATAAGATAGCTCCATAATATCTACTTTCTTGTCCACGCGGAAATCATCTTCTGCCATCTGAAGAAGCTCACTGAGTGTACAACCATCTCTCAAGCTGAACATTCTCCCTCCTTTGTGTTTATCCACTTCGAAATCCCAAGATTGATTTTGCATCATCCATACTTCGTAAACAACTGGTACGTGAACCACCATTCTCTATAAAAAAGACAATCAAAACACATTAGAAATCTAAGTACAAAGAGTAGACTTCGATGTGAAGTCTACTACTAGTGACCTAGCTGCAATATGAAACAAGAAAACTGATTCAGCAATGCATATAACAAATAAACATGTTAAATTCAAACACAAGCAAGTAGGTTGGCTAAAACCAATACATGAACAAGAAAATCTTAAAAATCGTTATAAATATGCTATAATTACAATTTTAATAAAATCCTACGTAGTAGACTTCTATATGAAGTCATCCGCGTAGACTTCGTATGAAGTCTACTACTAGTGACCTAGCTGCAATATGCAAAAAGAAAACTGATTCCGCAATGCATATAAGAAATAAACATGTCAAACTCACACAAAAGCAAGTAGATTGGCTAAAGCCAACACATAAACAAAGAAAATCTTAAACATTCGTCATAAATATGCTATAATTACAACTTTAATGAAATCCTACGTAGTAGACTTCTGTAAGAAGTCATCTGCATAGACTTCGTATGAAGTCTACTACTAGTAACCTATATGCAATATGAAACAACAAAACTAATTCAACAATGCATATAACAAATAAACATGTCAAACTCACACAAAAGCAAGTAGGTTGGCTAAAACCAACGGATGAATGAGAAAATCTTAAAAAGTCGTTATAAATATGCTATAATTACAACTTTAATAAAATTCAACATAGTAGACTTCTATATGAAGTCATCCGCGTAGACTTCAAATGAAGTCTACTACTAGTGAGCTACCTGCAAAATGAAACATGAAAACTGATTCAGAAATGCATATATCAAATAAACATGTCAAACTCACACACAAGCAAGTAGGTTGGCTAAAACCAACGCATGAACAATAAAATCTTTAAAATTCATTATAAATTTGCTATAATTACAACTTTAATAAAATCATACGTAGTAGACTTCTATAAGAATCATCCTCGTAGACTTCAGATGAAGTCTATTCTCCCGAGTAGACATCGGGTGAAGTCTGCATTCACTAATTGGTAATTGCAAAAGTAGACTTCACTTGAAGTCCACTCAGAAAAATGGGTCACTTATGCAATTGACCAAACTTTGACTTTCCGACGGAGACTTCATAAAACCAGTAGACTTCTATACGAAGTATACTATTTTAAGTAGACTTCACGGCGACTAAACAAAACATAGACGACTATAAAAAAGAGGTGAAAGAAACCGATGGCAGCCATATATATATATAAGCTTTAAAGGCCAGAGCTTGTTACATTTTTGAGATTACTAAATATTTTTTTAATGATTTGAAATTCCGATAAACATATATACGATCTTATCTTTTCGTTTTTAACTACTTAAAAGTTTTTATGAAATTGAAAATATATTTTCGAATTATATCACAATACATACTAAATATTAATTTTCTTTTTAATATATATTTTACCTTTTTATCAAATATAGTCAAAATTTTTCATTAGCTATTTTAAGATTACCAAATATTTTTTTTAATGATCTGAAATTCTGATAAACATAGATACAATTTTCTCTTTTCATTTTTAAATGATTAAAATTTTTACGATATGGAAAATATATTTTCGAATTAGATCACACAATATACACTAAATATTGTTTTCCTTTTAAATAAAGGTTTTACTTTTTAGTTTAGTGATAGTTAAAAAAGTTTTTTAATTAATAATAGTCATTTATTAAATGCAGTCAAATTTTTAATTAGGTATTTTTTATATCACCAAATGTTTTTTTAATGATTTGAAATTCTGATAAACGTAGATACAGTTTTATCTTTCCGTTTTTAAACGATTAAATTTTTTACGATATGAAAGATATCTTTTCGAATTAGATCACAGTATACACTAAATATTGTTTTCCTTTTTAATACAAGTTTTACCTTTATTAAAGATAATTCAAACAAATTTTTAATTAATAGTAGTCAATTTATTAAATATTGTAAATTTTTTAATTAGATATTTTTGATGTTACCAATTTTTTTTAATGATTTGAAATTCCGTTAAACATAGATACGATTTTATCATTTTATTTTTAAACAATTAAAAATTTTACGATATAGAAAATATCTTTTCGAATAAGATCAAAATATACACTAAATATTGTTTCCGTTTTTTAATTCATGTTTTACATTTTTATCAGAGATACTTAAAACCGATTTTTAATTAATAATAGTCAATTATTAAATACAATCAAACTTTTAATTAGATTAATTTAATTGCGAAATACTCAATTACCCCGACTCCCATTATATCTCATTAATGGCAAATAGGTAATTTCACATTTACTTATATGATTAAAGGAGTCATTGTGATTGATTTCACTGCGGTTACATATTTGGAAAATCTATATACTAGTAAAAGGAGTTAATTGAAGTTCCAGAAGTTAGTCACCTCAGTTTTTTTTAAAGAGTCGTTTACACAAAAGAACACTTTCTGAGATTTTATTACATGGAAAGACACTTCTTGCAACTGAGGCACTTTGATAGAGTTTTATGCCTCTTGTACCCTTTAGACTAACGTAACGAGAAAGAACCGTCTCTTCTCATCTCCTCTTCTTGTCTCCCCTTCTTGCTCCGAATTACAGTGGCGACCTGTTTCTTGTCTCATCTTCTCTCCTCTTCACGTCTCCTTCTCTCAGCTTCTCTCTTTTTCCCGTCTCGTTCTCCCAGCTTTGTTCCTCTTTGTGTCTCATTCTTCGTGTATCCTTCTTTTTACATCTTCTCTTCTTTTCCCGTTTTATTGTGGATTTCGAAGTCGAAATTAACAATTGAGAGTAATGGAAGGCAAGAATCACCAGATTTTTTTTTTTTTTGTTTATTTGATTTTTAGTTTCAGTATCTGCTGTAGGTGGGAACACTGAATGTAACTTTGAAGTGGAGAAGTCAGAGAGGAACGCTGTTAGCGTGGATGGCGGAAACATGACTGGCAGTGATGTGGACGTCAAGAGAGTGGCTGTCAGTGATGGGGACGCCAAGGGAGTGGCTGTAGAAGATATATCTGAGGGTGATGGTGGTACCGTGGATTATGCATGGACAGTAATTGTTATGGTATGTTTCATGTTTCATGGTATTAAATACATGGCTATTAATGGTTGAATTTGCTGGGTGGGAACACTGAATATGAGGGTGTCCTGCCTTCTGTGGGTGGAAAGACTGAATGTAACGTTGATATGGAGGTTGGGGACATTGAGCGTGATGATGTGGGGCTTGCTGAAAATGGTAACCATGTTGTGGCGAATGAAGGCGTGGATAATACCTGTATGGCCGGCAGCGGTATGGATGTCGAATTGATGGTCGTTGGAGGTGTGGACACAGAAGTTATGGATATACCTACTATGAATGTGGATGGAATGGTCAACAAAATTGTTGATAAGTGACCAGATGACACCATATATGCAGCCACAGATGTTGGCTGCTAACTATTTTTTTTCTTTTGGGTAGTTGGCGAGGCGAGTAAGATGTATTTTTTTGGACATAGGCCGTGTGGAGACAGTGTTGGTCATGGTTTTAGACATAGGTCATGAAGACTTTGTATTGTGGATAAAATATTAATATGTAGCTTTATGGAGCTTCTGGATGTAATATTACTCTGTAGTCGTATGGATCTCATATGGTTGTAGTTTTATGGATGTCGATGATTTTTTATGCGTGGTCGTAAAAATATTTATTGATATTGTATTTGTGAATATTGTATTTGTATTTATATATCTTATATAGATATAATCTTATATTTTGATGTTTATACACAGATTGTTATGGACATTGAGTTGTTAATGTAATTTTACTCCACGAATATAATGTTTGTGAATGTCGATGATTATTAACCATGTGGTCGTAAAAATTATTTCGTAGCCATATGAATTTTATATGGTCGTAGTTTTATTGTTGTCGATGATTGGTAATCACGAGGTCGTAATGGACATTGTATTTGTGTATGAAATATTACTTCGTAGTCTTATGAATTTTATATGGAAGTAAACTTATATGTTGATGATTGGTAATCACGTGGTCATAATGGATATTGTATTTGTGTATAAAATATTACTTCATAGTCTTATGAATCTTAAATGAGGTAAACTTATATGTCGATGATTGGTGACCACGTGGTGGAGAAATGTTGATGGCCAAATTGTTATGGACGTTGAGTTGTGGATGCAATTTTACTCCACAAAATAAAATGTGCATAGATGTCGATGATTGGTAACCACATGATCGTAAAATATACTTATGGTTGTTCTGTTTGTGGATGTTATATGGAATAAATGTTATGGATTTAGATGGTTGGTAATTTCGTGGTCAATGACGTTGGTGGTAGCTAGAACAATAAAAGTACACAAAAACTTTATTGTATGATGTATTTGGTGCATCATCCATGATGACCACGTGGTCAAATGCGTCATTGGTTGTGCATATGATCTCTCTCCGAACTTGAACGGCTTATGGGTGTCACACACTATCTCAGGCCCGAAACTAGTGGTTGTATCCATGTGATCGAACATCCTCATCATTGATCTCTACATCCATTTCCTTGGCATCTATTAAGTCAACATCCACACCATTGTCAAGCACACATGTCTTATCCACATCATTACCGTTCATGCATTTCTTCTCCGACTACTTCTAATTTTCTGCTATGAATTAAAGTTTCTCCATACATGTTGTTGTCCTTCCCTTTTGCCTTCCCTCTTGCCTATCAACTCGCTCTTTCAACTTCTTTACTTCCCCAGTCAGCTCTTTATATGTGATACGAGAGACTCAATTTTAGCCTTACCATCTTCTATCATTTTTGAAAAATACCCACTCCATCACCTTCACGAACAACTAAATTACCACAATTGTTGGGAACGAGTTTGGCTTCTTGGTTACTTATATCATGAAGAGATGGCTGTGGTCGAATGAGGTGTAATTTGGATAACTAATAAATCAGAGATAGATAAAGGAAGAAGAACAAACCTTGTTAGGTTGGTGACCACGAAGACGGGTGGACGTTAGGTTGTCTACAAGATGGTGTCCACGGAGGCAATGTGTGTGGGAAAATAACCTGTCCATGTGATAGCGACCAAGTTTTTTTAAGCATCTGCTTCCAGTTTGTATTACCATCCTTGGCATCATCGTGACGACAAAAATGGTTAAAATGCATCGTTTGAGGAATATATAACCTGCCGACAAACAGACTGATATGACTCATCAACGCTGCACATAATTTTGGGTGCGTTTGATCCACCATGCCGATGATCTAATAAAGAGGCTCAGAATTCGTGATTATATCCACATGGTCGATCATCGGCAGCGTCCATGTCATGTTGTGTATATGGCTCTGAATCAGTGTCATCTTTGTTATCACTAAGGAAAGAATCCTCTCCATGACGGTGGGCGTTGGCGAGCCTTTCCTCCTCGTCCTCAACATGATCTAGTAGTGTGTCATTGTCTATATGAAATGATGGAACTTGGAACCAGCGGTAGAGACTGAACCAGCTGTGGATATATTCAAATGGAAGGTTATTTGGTGTTGAAACCATATTTACGAAAATCGGTGGCAAATTAATATAAAAATGATGTGTCGACAATATTTTGGCTTACATAAGTATAAAAATGTGTCAATTACAAAAAAAAAAAAAATTGTGTGCACCATTTTGAGTGGTTTAGGCAGACAAAAGTGTTTCTAATTTCAAATTTACTATCCACTAAATTCCATAAATACACTAACCACAAACACATGTCCACTGACATATGTCCACATACATGTGTAAACCGTATTCTCCACATTTTTTTGTGTGGATAACTCCTAAATGATCAGAAATTGTGGATATACATTTAATTTTGAACAAAAGCAGCAAACTTGTATTCGAATAACATTTTTTTGATGTACTTCTAATTGGAAACCTCTCGAGATTCATTTTTCTTGATATAAATTTATGGCAACTCTGTTTTTCACTTCAAAATTCAAATTTACGATCCACTAAAGTTCGTGGTCATACTATCAACATATATATGTCCGCATAATGGTCGAACACATACAAAATGGACAAGAACCTCTGGACATGCATTTTATAGGTATTCAAATTGTCCACGGTATTTCTGTCTACTGCTTCGTCTTCCACCGCTTTGTTGTCCAATGTCGTTGTCATGTCAATTCCTCCGTATTAATGTCTAGAAACAACCATGGAGATAATCTTGTGTTCCTATTTTCTGATTCCATTTTTTACATCGTTTTTCTTCTGATGTCGTACTTTCACGGATCCGTAAAGCTCGTTGAAGCACAGCAGCGACAGATCGAGATTACTTTAGACGACATCGAAGACAATGAAGAAGACGATTCAAGGAAAAGGTGGGCGAACAAATGACAAACGCCAGAATTCGATCCATCAACGAGTAGGATTAAGCATGTAAATTTCAATGTCATTGTCTCATTGCTTTGGTTATAACTGCATCATCATGTATTTTTAGTTATTATGAAACTACATATGAAACTAAATGGTTAATAATAAAATGGTAGTAATGGGTTTTCTTTTTTCCCATTATGAAGTAAGAAGATAAGAAAGTGTCTTCTCCCTTATAAGTGTCTTATCTTGTAATTACAAAGTGAAAAAGTGCTTTAATCATAAATTACTCTTTTTAAAAGTTCTATACGATTGCCACATCAGCATATTTTTTAGGCCATCCAAGTCACTTTTTTCTCGAACGGACATTTTTCTTCTACCTCCACGATTAATCTCTTCATCTCCTTCCTCTACAAAATTCAATTCTGAATCTTATACATTTAATTACATAACCAATTCATAAATTTTATGCTTTCTTTCTTTCGTTTTGATTATGCTGGATTTAAAGATAGATAGTTTTCAAATCTGTTCCTCTATTTTTATTTTCCCTTAGGTTTCTAGCGTTTAAACCCTTGTGTTTTATTTGTTTTTGCTGGCATATTTGTACGATCTTTACTCTCTGATTTTAGTTTCGGTTAATAACATATTGTCTCTAAGCATCCAAATGCATCTATCCAGATGACATTTTGCTACAAAAAAGTCTTCGTTGACTTATATACTTTGAATGCGAATTTTAACATCACGGCCGTCGAATTCAGCTCTGATACAAGCTTTTCTTTGCTAGGAAAGCTCTGCATGACAAAAATATTGTCGGACCAGGTGCTATTGGACAGTCCAACTTGAACACGACGACCCACAACATCAGGTGAGATATGATCCTCATCCTTAACATCATCCTCATCCTCATCCTCATCTTTCACTTTCTCATAGTCACTGTAATCCACATCCAATGCATCACTCTCATCTTTTAGATCCGCGTCTACACCATCCGCCGCATCACACCCATCATCATTCTCACCTGCAATACCATTAACACCATCCGCATTTTCATCCTCCTTGTCTCATGTTTCCATATCTTCAACATCATCATAATGCAAATCCTCCCCACGTCCCTCCACATTGACATTCCCAATATCCATGCTCCTTCTGGTTACACAAAGGCGCAAAACATGTTCTTTACCTAACTCGATAAAGCTCTGAACTCGTCTATAACTTTTCGCATACGTAGGAGGGGTATCTGTAGGTATTTGTTGAAGCATGACATCTGGTAACGGATAAGATAGCTCCATAATATCTACTTTCTTGTCCACGCGGAAATCATCTTCTGCCATCTGAAGAAGCTCACTGAGTGTACAACCATCTCTCAAGCTGAACATTCTCCCTCCTTTGTGTTTATCCACTTCGAAATCCCAAGATTGATTTTGCATCATCCATACTTCGTAAACAACTGGTACGTGAACCACCATTCTCTATAAAAAAGACAATCAAAACACATTAGAAATCTAAGTACAAAGAGTAGACTTCGATGTGAAGTCTACTACTAGTGACCTAGCTGCAATATGAAACAAGAAAACTGATTCAGCAATGCATATAACAAATAAACATGTTAAATTCAAACACAAGCAAGTAGGTTGGCTAAAACCAATACATGAACAAGAAAATCTTAAAAATCGTTATAAATATGCTATAATTACAATTTTAATAAAATCCTACGTAGTAGACTTCTATATGAAGTCATCCGCGTAGACTTCGTATGAAGTCTACTACTAGTGACCTAGCTGCAATATGCAAAAAGAAAACTGATTCCGCAATGCATATAAGAAATAAACATGTCAAACTCACACAAAAGCAAGTAGATTGGCTAAAGCCAACACATAAACAAAGAAAATCTTAAACATTCGTCATAAATATGCTATAATTACAACTTTAATGAAATCCTACGTAGTAGACTTCTGTAAGAAGTCATCTGCATAGACTTCGTATGAAGTCTACTACTAGTAACCTATATGCAATATGAAACAACAAAACTAATTCAACAATGCATATAACAAATAAACATGTCAAACTCACACAAAAGCAAGTAGGTTGGCTAAAACCAACGGATGAATGAGAAAATCTTAAAAAGTCGTTATAAATATGCTATAATTACAACTTTAATAAAATTCAACATAGTAGACTTCTATATGAAGTCATCCGCGTAGACTTCAAATGAAGTCTACTACTAGTGAGCTACCTGCAAAATGAAACATGAAAACTGATTCAGAAATGCATATATCAAATAAACATGTCAAACTCACACACAAGCAAGTAGGTTGGCTAAAACCAACGCATGAACAATAAAATCTTTAAAATTCATTATAAATTTGCTATAATTACAACTTTAATAAAATCATACGTAGTAGACTTCTATAAGAATCATCCTCGTAGACTTCAGATGAAGTCTATTCTCCCGAGTAGACATCGGGTGAAGTCTGCATTCACTAATTGGTAATTGCAAAAGTAGACTTCACTTGAAGTCCACTCAGAAAAATGGGTCACTTATGCAATTGACCAAACTTTGACTTTCCGACGGAGACTTCATAAAACCAGTAGACTTCTATACGAAGTATACTATTTTAAGTAGACTTCACGGCGACTAAACAAAACATAGACGACTATAAAAAAGAGGTGAAAGAAACCGATGGCAGCCATATATATATATAAGCTTTAAAGGCCAGAGCTTGTTACATTTTTGAGATTACTAAATATTTTTTTAATGATTTGAAATTCCGATAAACATATATACGATCTTATCTTTTCGTTTTTAACTACTTAAAAGTTTTTATGAAATTGAAAATATATTTTCGAATTATATCACAATACATACTAAATATTAATTTTCTTTTTAATATATATTTTACCTTTTTATCAAATATAGTCAAAATTTTCATTAGCTATTTTAAGATTACCAAATATTTTTTTAATGATCTGAAATTCTGATAAACATAGATACAATTTTCTCTTTTCATTTTTAAATGATTAAAATTTTTACGATATGGAAAATATATTTTCGAATTAGATCACACAATATACACTAAATATTGTTTTCCTTTTAAATAAAGGTTTTACTTTTTAGTTTAGTGATAGTTAAAAAAGTTTTTTAATTAATAATAGTCATTTATTAAATGCAGTCAAATTTTTAATTAGGTATTTTTTATATCACCAAATGTTTTTTTAATGATTTGAAATTCTGATAAACGTAGATACAGTTTTATCTTTCCGTTTTTAAACGATTAAATTTTTTACGATATGAAAGATATCTTTTCGAATTAGATCACAGTATACACTAAATATTGTTTTCCTTTTTTAATACAAGTTTTACCTTTATTAAAGATAATTCAAACAAATTTTTAATTAATAGTAGTCAATTTATTAAATATTGTAAATTTTTTAATTAGATATTTTTGATGTTACCAATTTTTTTTAATGATTTGAAATTCCGTTAAACATAGATACGATTTTATCATTTTATTTTTAAACAATTAAAAATTTTACGATATAGAAAATATCTTTTCGAATAAGATCAAAATATACACTAAATATTGTTTCCGTTTTTTAATTCATGTTTTACATTTTTATCAGAGATACTTAAAACCGATTTTTAATTAATAATAGTCAATTTATTAAATACAATCAAACTTTTAATTAGATTAATTTAATTGCGAAATACTCAATTACCCCGACTCCCATTATATCTCATTAATGGCAAATAGGTAATTTCACATTTACTTATATGATTAAAGGAGTCATTGTGATTGATTTCACTGCGGTTACATATTTGGAAAATCTATATACTAGTAAAAGGAGTTAATTGAAGTTCCAGAAGTTAGTCACCTCAGTTTTTTTTAAAGAGTCGTTTACACAAAAGAACACTTTCTGAGATTTTATTACATGGAAAGACACTTCTTGCAACTGAGGCACTTTGATAGAGTTTTATGCCTCTTGTACCCTTTAGACTAACGTAACGAGAAAGAACCGTCTCTTCTCATCTCCTCTTCTTGTCTCCCCTTCTTGCTCCGAATTACAGTGGCGACCTGTTTCTTGTCTCATCTTCTCTCCTCTTCACGTCTCCTTCTCTCAGCTTCTCTCTTTTTCCCGTCTCGTTCTCCCAGCTTTGTTCCTCTTTGTGTCTCATTCTTCGTGTATCCTTCTTTTTACATCTTCTCTTCTTTTCCCGTTTTATTGTGGATTTCGAAGTCGAAATTAACAATTGAGAGTAATGGAAGGCAAGAATCACCAGATTTTTTTTTTTTTTGTTTATTTGATTTTTAGTTTCAGTATCTGCTGTAGGTGGGAACACTGAATGTAACTTTGAAGTGGAGAAGTCAGAGAGGAACGCTGTTAGCGTGGATGGCGGAAACATGACTGGCAGTGATGTGGACGTCAAGAGAGTGGCTGTCAGTGATGGGGACGCCAAGGGAGTGGCTGTAGAAGATATATCTGAGGGTGATGGTGGTACCGTGGATTATGCATGGACAGTAATTGTTATGGTATGTTTCATGTTTCATGGTATTAAATACATGGCTATTAATGGTTGAATTTGCTGGGTGGGAACACTGAATATGAGGGTGTCCTGCCTTCTGTGGGTGGAAAGACTGAATGTAACGTTGATATGGAGGTTGGGGACATTGAGCGTGATGATGTGGGGCTTGCTGAAAATGGTAACCATGTTGTGGCGAATGAAGGCGTGGATAATACCTGTATGGCCGGCAGCGGTATGGATGTCGAATTGATGGTCGTTGGAGGTGTGGACACAGAAGTTATGGATATACCTACTATGAATGTGGATGGAATGGTCAACAAAATTGTTGATAAGTGACCAGATGACACCATATATGCAGCCACAGATGTTGGCTGCTAACTATTTTTTTTCTTTTGGGTAGTTGGCGAGGCGAGTAAGATGTATTTTTTTGGACATAGGCCGTGTGGAGACAGTGTTGGTCATGGTTTTAGACATAGGTCATGAAGACTTTGTATTGTGGATAAAATATTAATATGTAGCTTTATGGAGCTTCTGGATGTAATATTACTCTGTAGTCGTATGGATCTCATATGGTTGTAATTTTATGGATGTCGATGATTTTTTATGCGTGGTCGTAAAAATATTTATTGATATTGTATTTGTGAATATTGTATTTGTATTTATATATCTTATATAGATATAATCTTATATTTTGATGTTTATACACAGATTGTTATGGACATTGAGTTGTTAATGTAATTTTACTCCACGAATATAATGTTTGTGAATGTCGATGATTATTAACCATGTGGTCGTAAAAATTATTTCGTAGCCATATGAATTTTATATGGTCGTAGTTTTATTGTTGTCGATGATTGGTAATCACGAGGTCGTAATGGACATTGTATTTGTGTATGAAATATTACTTCGTAGTCTTATGAATTTTATATGGAAGTAAACTTATATGTTGATGATTGGTAATCACGTGGTCATAATGGATATTGTATTTGTGTATAAAATATTACTTCATAGTCTTATGAATCTTAAATGGAGGTAAACTTATATGTCGATGATTGGTGACCACGTGGTGGAGAAATGTTGATGGCCAAATTGTTATGGACGTTGAGTTGTGGATGCAATTTTACTCCACAAATAAAATGTGCATAGATGTCGATGATTGGTAACCACATGATCGTAAAATATACTTATGGTTGTTCTGTTTGTGGATGTTATATGGAATAAATGTTATGGATTTAGATGGTTGGTAATTTCGTGGTCAATGACGTTGGTGGTAGCTAGAACAATAAAAGTACACAAAAACTTTATTGTATGATGTATTTGGTGCATCATCCATGATGACCACGTGGTCAAATGCGTCATTGGTTGTGCATATGATCTCTCTCCGAACTTGAACGGCTTATGGGTGTCACACACTATCTCAGGCCCGAAACTAGTGGTTGTATCCATGTGATCGAACATCCTCATCATTGATCTCTACATCCATTTCCTTGGCATCTATTAAGTCAACATCCACACCATTGTCAAGCACACATGTCTTATCCACATCATTACCGTTCATGCATTTCTTCTCCGACTACTTCTAATTTTCTGCTATGAATTAAAGTTTCTCCATACATGTTGTTGTCCTTCCCTTTTGCCTTCCCTCTTGCCTATCAACTCGCTCTTTCAACTTCTTTACTTCCCCAGTCAGCTCTTGTATATGTGATACGAGAGACTCAATTTTAGCCTTACCATCTTCTATCATTTTTGAAAAATACCCACTCCATCACCTTCACGAACAACTAAATTACCACAATTGTTGGGAACGAGTTTGGCTTCTTGGTTACTTATATCATGAAGAGATGGCTGTGGTCGAATGAGGTGTAATTTGGATAACTAATAAATCAGAGATAGATAAAGGGAAGAAGAACAAACCTTGTTAGGTTGGTGACCACGAAGACGGGTGGACGTTAGGTTGTCTACAAGATGGTGTCCACGGAGGCAATGTGTGTGGGAAAATAACCTGTCCATGTGATAGCGACCAAGTTTTTTTAAGCATCTGCTTCCAGTTTGTATTACCATCCTTGGCATCATCGGTGACGACAAAAATGGTTAAAATGCATCGTTTGAGGAATATATAACCTGCCGACAAACAGACTGATATGACTCATCAACGCTGCACATAATTTTGGGTGCGTTTGATCCACCATGCCGATGATCTAATAAAGAGGCTCAGAATTCGTGATTATATCCACATGGTCGATCATCGGCAGCGTCCATGTCATGTTGTGTATATGGCTCTGAATCAGTGTCATCTTTGTTATCACTAAGGAAAGAATCCTCTCCATGACGGTGGGCGTTGGCGAGCCTTTCCTCCTCGTCCTCAACATGATCTAGTAGTGTGTCATTGTCTTATATGAAATGATGGAACTTGGAACCAGCGGTAGAGACTGAACCAGCTGTGGATATATTCAAATGGAAGGTTATTTGGTGTTGAAACCATATTTACGAAAATCGGTGGCAAATTAGATATAAAAATGATGTGTCGACAATATTTTGGCTTACATAAGTATAAAATGTGTCAATTACAAAAAAAAAAAAAAATTGTGTGCACCATTTTGAGTGGTTTAGGCAGACAAAAGTGTTTCTAATTTCAAATTTACTATCCACTAAATTCCATAAATACACTAACCACAAACACATGTCCACTGACATATGTCCACATACATGTGTAAACCGTATTCTCCACATTTTTTTGTGTGGATAACTCCTAAATGATCAGAAATTGTGGATATACATTTAATTTTGAACAAAAGCAGCAAACTTGTATTCGAATAACATTTTTTTGATGTACTTCTAATTGGAAACCTCTCGAGATTCATTTTTCTTGATATAAATTTATGGCAACTCTGTTTTTCACTTCAAAATTCAAATTTACGATCCACTAAAGTTCGTGGTCATACTGTCAACATATATATGTCCGCATAATGGTCGAACACATACAAAATGGACAAGAACCTCTGGACATGCATTTTATAGGTATTCAAATTGTCCACGGTATTTCTGTCTACTGCTTCGTCTTCCACCGCTTTGTTGTCCAATGTCGTTGTCATGTCAATTCCTCCGTATTAATGTCTAGAAACAACCATGGAGATAATCTTGTGTTCCTATTTTCTGATTCCATTTTTTACATCGTTTTTCTTCTGATGTCGTACTTTCACGGATCCGTAAAGCTCGTTGAAGCACAGCAGCGACAGATCGAGATTACTTTAGACGACATCGAAGACAATGAAGAAGACGATTCAAGGAAAAGGTGGGCGAACAAATGACAAACGCCAGAATTCGATCCATCAACGAGTAGGATTAAGCATGTAAATTTCAATGTCATTGTCTCATTGCTTTGGTTATAACTGCATCATCATGTATTTTTAGTTATTATGAAACTACATATGAAACTAAATGGTTAATAATAAAATGGTAGTAATGGGTTTTCTTTTTTCCCATTATGAAGTAAGAAGATAAGAAAGTGTCTTCTCCCTTATAAGTGTCTTATCTTGTAATTACAAAGTGAAAAAGTGCTTTAATCATAAATTACTCTTTTTAAAAGTTCTATACGATTGCCACATCAGCATATTTTTTAGGCCATCCAAGTCACTTTTTTCTCGAACGGACATTTTTCTTCTACCTCCACGATTAATCTCTTCATCTCCTTTCCTCTACAAAATTCAATTCTGAATCTTATACATTTAATTACATAACCAATTCATAAATTTTATGCTTTCTTTCTTTCGTTTTGATTATGCTGGATTTAAAGATAGATAGTTTTCAAATCTGTTCCTCTATTTTTATTTTCCCTTAGGTTTCTAGCGTTTAAACCCTTGTGTTTTATTTGTTTTTGCTGGCATATTTGTACGATCTTTACTCTCTGATTTTAGTTTCGGTTAATAACATATTGTCTCTATATGTAGTGATTTGATCCACATGCTTTAGGGATTGGTGGTGCGATTCTACGATTAGAGGATGAAATCAAGATTGTGCTTCAGTTCAACTATAGGCATCATCTGAGTATTTAAAAATTCATAAACAAAGACGAAGATGTTGTTCCCTCAAGCTAAACACACATCTCTTTTCGAGAAAGCATTTTTTTTTCTTTCCAAACATGTTTTTTTTTTCTATGAGAACTGTAGATTAAATTACTCTCAATTTTGTTTGTTTAATCTTATAATTCATGGATTTAAATGAGTTTATAACATATCAGGCTTAGAAACGGTTTATTGATCTGAGAAGGGCCACAATATCTCGACAAGCTCTATGTAGAGATGAATCATCTGATTTTTACAATATAATTGCTCAATCCCTCTCTTTGGACTTTTGAAGAGCATTATGAAGTCTCTGGGAACCAATCAATAAATAAGAACTTAAAAGAACACACACTTATTCTCAAATATGGTTTATTAAGATCACTTAAATAGTTACACTTTATCTGTTTAATTAGATTTTCACGACTTTCCAACAGTGAATTCTGACTGACCAATTCTAATTTATCCAAGGAGCTACACAGATTTGCTTACTTATTGAACCCCAAAATAACACTTTATCGCTCAGAAGCTCTGCTGAAACTCCCAAAAGTGTGGCTAGGTTAAACACAACAACTCTTGTATATATACCCCACATCTTCAATGAATATCTTCTGTCCTTTCTTGATTCATCCTTTCATTTCCATGTAAGGCATGCCGTATATCCTTCCTTACTCCTCACGTTCTCTTCCACGTCACTTGGAATACTCCGACTCCAGTCCAGCTCAAATCTACGAGCTTACAGTCTCTTTTTTTTTTCTGAATGTTTCCATCCAAGGTTCATTTAATATAACAATACAAAAAATAGAACCAAGATCCCAAAAGACACTTGTCTAACATCTGAATCCAAGTACGCAAGAGCAGCAAGTTAAATAAGCACATTAATAGACAATTATTTTTAGGCTCAGCAAGTGTTCAGTTACATATGTACATAAAACCACACCAGATAGCCAGAATTAAGTTTTTTTTTTCAGAAAAGATAAAAAAAATGAAACATTGGCCACACAAAAACAGCACGTCCACAAAACGATTTAAAAAAAAAAAATTCCAGCTTAAGTCTTGAGTCGACTTGCACAACTACCATATTCTCCCCCTGCGCGGATGAATCATTCTGACAAAAACAATATGGGATGAGCTAACAAGTAAAAAATGACAGAGAGTAGAGAGAAGAATAATCACTTACTATTGATGCAAATTTTGATACGAGTCAGGAGAGTTATAGCTTCATCAATTTTGTGGAGTAGAGACGAGGGCGGCGAGGAAACTTCATCATCCTCATCACTGTACAGAACTTGTACCAGGGTGTCGATTGTTGTATCATCAGATCCTCCGCCGACCTTGAGGCTAAGAACAACTTTGTCTGGATACCCACATAGAGCACCATCCTCGGGCCGGAGAGCAATCCACTTCTAGAAGAGAAGGATCTGATAGATGAGACTAGGTGTCTGAGCCATGAGAATGATCTGATCAAACATAGGTTGACCAAAGTTAATTTTCTTCCGGAGGAGTTTGGCATACACCAGACGAAGCCTGTCTTTAATGAGAGTGGAGCGGTTTGAAGTGGGTATCCAGTTGTCATATCAGATCTTGTACAAGACTTGATTAGAAGCTGTAAAATGGCAAGACTGAACCCCATCCCAGGAGATTCTTCTGCCGCCGGTGAGTGTAGTGACATCGGCATCAAGATCCATCGTCTTCCAGTCGCAGAAAAACCATCATGAAGACTTAGTATAAGGGCAGTTGAGAAATCGTACAGATGATCACGCATCGCAATCAACAGGGTTCCTGGCCAACCTCTAGATCGCCTAAATTCGCCAAAAACTTGTGGACAATGCTAGGGCAGTAGGCAGAGACATGCATGACGGAATAGATGAGACCAGATTCCTGTATTACCTGCTTAATATCAGAGAGTTTACGATTGTGGACTAGAAGAACCTGTTGATTCAGAAGCGACCGGCGCTTGAAAATTTGACAATGTCGACGAGCCGGAAGAGAGAAGAAAGTAGATTTCAGAGGTTGCTTCGAGGGTTGAATCTACTCAGGATACATGAGATTCCGGTCGCAAAACAACTGCCTCTCCTGTTCGTAGTATTCTTTAATCGGAAGAAAAGGGTTAATGGCTTCAGGAGGTGCAGAAGCAGTGGGATACATTATCGTCAGTATGCAACACATCGTCAACCCATCCGAGGACAATGACACCGTTGACTTGAACCAGTGCGGGGAGAGAAGCCGAGGAGTCAGACTCGCCTGTCGGATTATTTCATCGTGCTCGCTTGGAACGGTTGGATTGAACAGTCAATAGTCACCTGAGGTACAAAGAGGCAAGAGCCTTGTGGTGGTTGAGTGGCGTCGAAAGCAGACTTCATCTTCTTTAGAGGATTCCACGACAGTTAGATAACCGAATGAAATAAAACAATGAAAACGACGCTTTGTGTTCCACACCCATCGATTTGTGGAAGTTTTAAAACCTGTGAACCCTAAGACACAACTAGCACACACCGGTTAGACTTACGCCAAATGGGCTGACTCGACCTAATACAGAGAATAAAGTACATACTGTAGGCCCACCTGAATAATTGCGAGCAATCGAGACCCAAAACCATACTTGAAATATGTCTACGAAACTAGAGACAAATCTGCACAAAACACTTCACTTCACTCCTTTTGACTGGCATGACAACAACCATATACATGTACTGAAACACTCAAGAGAAAAACCAATTCACAAGGGATCGAGACCTCAGACCACCACTAACACACAAGCAAAATATGTGCAAACTAGACATGTAGCTTTCCCCAGCTGAGATGCTATCACATGTCATCATCTACTCACATTATGGGAAGTAGCAGCTCCCGAGTGCAATGTACTCTGTTTCGGCCGTTGGATAGTGACACACAATTTTGTTTCTTATTGTGACATGAGATCATATTGTTACCGAGAAAGAAACACCCACCAGATGTACTCTTCCGGTCATCAAGACACTCTACCCAGTCAGCATCACAAAACTGTGCAAAATTTGTGTTAGTTTCAGTGGTGTATTGTATACCAAAGTTAAGAGTATCTCGAACATATTTGATGATCTGTTTCACTGCGACCAGATGAGAGGTACATGGGCTGCCTTGGTATGTGGCACATATTATAACACTGACTGATATCCGGCCGACTAGCTGTCAGATAGAGAAGGCTTCCAATCACTTCATGATACAGTTTCTCATCGACCCTTTGTCCTTCCTCATCCTTCGACAGTTTTGTAGTGGCACTCATGAGTGTCTTAGCTATCTTTCAGGTTTCCATATCAAAACGCTTGACCAATTTCCAAACATACGTGCTCTGAGAAACAGAGATTCCATCCACAGTCTGCTTAATCTGAAGCCCCAGAAAGTAATTCAGTTCACCAACCATGCTCATTTCAAATTCTTTCATCATTGTGGTCACTAAATAGTTAAGCAATCCTATTCTCTGTAGCTCCAAAGATAATGTCATCAACATAAATCTGGATGGTAAGAAGCTGCTTCCCTTGTTCTAGAATGAACAATGTTTGATCCACTCCTCTCTGTTGAAAAATCTTCTGTAACAGAAACTGGGTAAGTCGTTTATACCAGGCCCGAGGAGCTTGCTTCAACCCATATATTGGTCGCTTGAGTTTGTAAACATGATTCAGAAACTTAGGATCTTCAAAACCCTTGGGTTGAGTTACATACACTTCCTCTTGTAACAATCCGTTAAGGAAAGTACTCTTGACATCCATCTGGTACAATTTGATTTTCAGCCGACATGCAATTCCGAACAGCAGGCGAATATATTCTATTCAAGCTATTGGAGAAAAAGTCTCATTGAAATCAACCCCTTCAATCTGACTGTATCCTTGAGCAACCAAACATGCCTTTAACAAACCACATTGTCGTCCTCATCAATCTTGTTTCTAGAAACCCACTTGGTTCCAACCACATTTACATTTTCACGAAGTGGAACTAAGGACCACACATCTAGGCGCACAAACTGTTCAAGTTCCTCATGGCATGCATCATTTCAGAACTCATCCTCAAGAGCTTCGAGAAGATTCTTAGGCTCCACCAGAGATACCAAGCAAGCTAGCTTAACAATCTCTTTAAAGTTTATCTTCTTGTTATGGTTCTTCATTCTGTCTAAAACATTTTCAGTCACATCATTCATAGAGTGGTTGCGATGAACTGCAGGTTGTACTTTCTCTGCAGCTTCAGTATTTGGATCTTCCTTGACCTCTGCTTCCTCAAATGCTTTCTCCTCCAACGAATAGGTGATTGTGTTCTTGCTGAATTGAGGGGAACCACTTCTTCTAACACATAACTATTCTGATGATCAAACACAACATTGACAGACTCCCCAATCATCTTGGTTCTGTGATTGTACACCATATATGCCATACTATTTGTAGAATACCCCAAGAAGATCCCTTCGTCGCTTTTGGAATCAAATTTGCCTAATTTATCCTTGTCGTTCATAATGTAAAAGATACATCCAAACACATGAAAATAGCTCAAGTTCAGTGTCTTGCCTTTCCATATTTCATATGGAGTCATCTTAGTTCCAGGTTTGACATATACTTTATTGATAATGTAGCACGCGGTGTTCACTGCTTCAGCCCAAAACCTTGGAGTCACTTGGTTTCCATGGAACATGGCTCTGGCCATCTCCTGCAGAGTCATGTTCTTTCTCTCGACAACACCGTTCTGTTGTGGAGTCCAAGGTGCAGAGTATTGATGTAGTATTCCTTAAGATTGACAGAATTTCTCAAAGATGTCATTTTGGAACTCTCCTCCATGATCACTGCGAATCTGTGTGATTCCGGTTTTGAGTTCCAGAGCCAGTAATTTGAAGCTCTCAAAAGCCTCTGATTTCTCTCTCAGAAACTCACCCAAGTGTATCGTGAGAAATCATCGACAAGGACAAACATATACCCCTTTCCTATCATGCTCTCAGGGTGCACTCGCCCCATGAGATCCATATGCAAACGCTCTAGAAGCCGCTTCGTCTGAATATTTGTTATCTGCTTGTGTTGTACTTTGACCTATTTTCCTTCACAGCAGGCTTTAAAAACCGTAACAATAGATTCTTCTAGCTTGGGAACTCCCCTTACAACCTCTGCATTTACAATTTTGGTTAAACCATGAGTGCTCATATGATCTAGCTTCTTACGCCATAGATCCGACTGAGATTCAATCGCTGAAAGACATTGATTTGAGCTCTCCCACATGTAGCCGTTTTTCCTGAACGAATCCCCATTAGAACAATGTTTCCATTTACATCCAGATCTTGACACTCAGCTTTCGTGAACAGGACCTTTAATCCGTCATCACAGAGTTGGTTGACACTGATCAGACTGGCCTTTTTACCTCTGACAAGGTAGACATTTGCCAGCTGTGGTTTACCATCCCTTTCCATTTTTCAAACTCCCTCAATCTTGCCTTGAGCACCATCTCCCAAGGTTACAGTACCACCTTTGACTGATGATATATCATCCAAAATCTCTTGATTTCCAGTAATATGTCTTGAGCATCCACTGTCAAAGTACCAAGCTTGACTGTTTGATTTATCAGTCGATGTGTATGCAACGAAACTGACAAGCTTCTCTTCAACAGATTCAATTCTAGCCATATTGCACAAAAGTTGTATCCTCTCTACTGGAGTAACTTGGGTAACTGAGGCTGTTAGAGCCCTTTGGTTGATCTTCATTATCGGATACAAATCTTGTTTTGCAATCCATACTTTACCAACATATCTTGGTTTAATGTAGCATTTACCTGCTTTCCAACCATTTCTGATCTTCCTATAGAACGACCACCATGCAGCCTTTTTGTGATCCTTTTTACCACATGCATAGCAGCCAGATATGTTACGGCTATTCCATACTTTGGTTGTCGTGCTCAAAGGCACATGATTTTTTGCTTTGACATTTTCAGAGACACCAGAACTGATGTTGTGCTGACATTAGTTCTAGAGATAAAGTTAATCATTCGACTAGCACCTGTACAGCTAGATTCGGCTCCACCATAATACCCCAAACCCCAATTCACTTTTGGAGGTTATCTCATTGCCAGCAGCTGATCCAGACTCCCAGTTATTTTCCTTAGCATATGGATGTTCTCGTGTCTTGTTCCTGAGTATAAGCTTCCCACATTTGAGCAACTCTGGCCTCAAGTACTTTTTCATTTACTCTTTCCTCATAAAGTTCATTAAGTAGGTCACTGGTGCACTTATGATCAGTTTCAGTATTTTCAGTTGACAGACTAGCTTTATCTTTATCCTCAACCGCTGATAAATTTGCAGAATGTTGACTTGAGCTTTGAACATTGCCTTGTCCTTGATCAGTTGGAGATTCTCATGACTGAGCTTCACCCAGTTCTTGTACAGAATTCGGTACTCACTCTTAACATCAACTTCTTCTCCATCAGAGTCCGACTCAGTGTCGGATGAAGCGGATTCATTGACTTTGGTTTCATTCTCTAGTGAAGCAAATGCCACAAAATTGAGCATTAATTCTACTTTTTCATTGTCGCTTTCAGATTCAGTATCACTAAAACATATCAAGGATTTTTCTTTTCCTCTGTTGACACTTGGACATTCAGCTTTGGTGTGTCTAAAACCTCGACAATCAACACATTTTAACTCCTTCCTTTGAATTAATGGACATTAGTTTCTGAAATGACCCAATCCTTCACACTCATGGCATTTCAGATCGCATTTCCTGATTGATCTGTCCAACTCAGGTCTAGAGTTGCGGTTACTCATCCTGTCTGAGTCAGGTCTGGAGAACCGGCTAAAGGTACGATTCTTCCCTTCTCAACTCTTTTCACAATTTTGTTGAAGTTACGAGCCATTAAACTCATATTTTCTTCAAGCTTCACACTCATCTTCTCGGTTAACTGTGAATGTGATTCCATGATTCGCCTCTGGTTGACTTTGATTTACCTCTATCTCCTGATACTTAAGCATTCTTATCAACACATCAAACTTCATGTTATCCGTGTTCATTGAGCATTGAAGAATATGGTCTTATGAGCCGCAAACTTAGCAGGTAAACACCAAATCATCTTCTTGACATGTTTTTCTCATGATATTTTTTTTTCCCAGAACAGATGCTTCACTAGTGATGGAGCTCAGTTGTGCTGAGAAGGTACTGATTGATTCATCCGGATTCATCCTTAGGTTCTCAAACATCGACACAAGATGATCCAGTCTAGTTCTCTTCACACTGACATCTCCCTCAATGTGATTCACCAAAGTATCCCATGCTTCCTTTGCGGACTCACACCCTTGGATGTTCTCAAATTGATCTGTGTCGACAGCAGACATGATCATTGATATTCCTCGAGTTGTACTTAGAAGCAAGACGTTCTTCCTCTGTCCATGTGTTTAGAGGTTGTATCACTCTGGTTTTGTCCTCAAGAATGACAAATTGTTCTGTCCATCCATCCACAACTGCAGACCAAGCAGCATCGTCAATTTTTCTTATCACGTGCCTCATGCACACTTTCCAGTGTCCAAAGTTACACTCATCAAGCATGATGGCTTTTTGAACAGCAATAAGTTCTTTGGTTTCCATACGAACCTGTAGAAAATCTTCACAAGTCTAAAGGTTGTTCGCTCTGATACCAATTGAAGTCTCTGGAACCAACCAATAATTAAAAACATAAAAGAACACACTTATTCTCAAAAATGGTTTATTAAGATCACTTAAACAGTTACACTTTATCTGTTTAATCAGATTTACACGACTTTCCAACAACAATAGTTGTGCGTTACACAGATTTGGTCACTCCTTATTGAATCCCAAAACAAGACTCTCTCGTTCAGACGCTCTGCTAAGACTCTCAAAGCCATGGCTAGGTTAAACACAACAACTCTCGTATATATACCTCATATTTTCAAGGAATATCTTATGTCATTTCTTGATTCATCCTTCCATTTCCATGCAAGGCAAGCCGTATATCCTTCCTTACTCCTCACATTGTCCTCCACTTCACCTCCAATACTCCGACTGCTCCGGTCGAGCTCAAATCTACGAGCTTACACATTAACTTGATCACTATATTGCTGATTCGCCGTATTCAAAAACATTCATCTAAATTTTCTCTCATTTGCAAATATCATACGAAGACTTTCCTGCAAACATTCCCAAAAAAAAACAAGACGAGAAGCTACTGCTGTGAAGATTCAGAAGAACGGCTGAATATATTACACGAGAAAGTCGTATAAAAAGCTCCATGTGCCTGCGCTTTCTGTACAGACTGGTTTAAGAGCAATGGCTGCTCATAAACAGTTCAGATTCACGAAGCAAACAGAGGCTGCCACAATTGTTCAGGTTCATGTTCTTACAAAAATTACATGCTAAAACCAGTGCATACGTCTCAAACTTTCTTAGGTTCCTCCTGACCATCTACAAATTTTCTGAATACTTTCAAAATAAGAATGCCACTATGGGTTTAGTATCTCAAACGTACTCAATAGTTTTATTATCTTCATACTTCAAGGCAAACAGGAGCACTATAAGAGGCAAATGATATATTTAAAAAGAAAGTAGAGAAACTCACATACGGTGTCCAGTTAGAGAAATGTCTGGTGTATCTACATTTAATCGAATCATTTCTTTTAGAATTAGATATATAATGTGTAGCGCTGAATTCACATTTTAGGGTGATTTACAAGAAGTGAAGATTCAGAAGATACGAGATTTCAAAGTTTGTTGATGAAATACAGAAGAATTTGGATGAAACAAATGCATTGCTTGTGAAGGAATGTGAATGCGAAGCTGCAAAGAAAGCCGCTGAAAAGATGATACGGTGGATTCAATCCTTTTATTCTACTGCAAATGCACAACTTATGATTGTAATATAGAAAAGTTTGATTTCCAGAGGACCAATGTTACACTTTGTATCTATAAGGTATTGAAAGGAAGTTAAGCAAGCACGTTGGTTTTGTTGTTTGCAAAACAAGTGACAGAATTAAACAATGATTTAAACTCAAATAAAAAAAGCGTTAGAGCAATGAACTTTCGCAGGTAATTCAGAGCAAAGGATCGGACAATTATTCACGGAACATTAAGGCACAAGTCTTGAGCTCAAACATAGAGATAATATCGATCCACTGTCGTGGCATCAACAACTTTATCTAAAAACTTAGAATCTTAAACTGTCGTTTGGTCCTAAAATTGCAGACAAGCATTATTGCACATCTTCGATATGCTCACAATTTGCCTTAACATCAACTGTCGTTGGCTAAGGACAAATTGCTCACCAAAGTCTCTTCTAGTAACCTATTACACTTTTGATGAATATTTTAACCTAAAATCATGAATTAAGTGATCAGTTCAATCCAGACATTAAGATTAACAAATGGTGAAGACAATCTATTCAAATCCCTATCTGTGTTCAACCCATCAACTCATGAATACCATTGAAAACCTTGATCTCACTAGAAGATCTACTCAGACATGAAAGCAGAGAACACAACAACAAGTGAAAGAGAATCCATGAAATATAAAATAGAAATGACAAAGGTTCAGAATTCTTCTCAAGTGTGGCAGAGATTCTTCTCCAAGTCTTACAAGTAGAAACTCTCAGAAACTCGTATCAAAAAGGTCTAGGTCACAAAATCTCTCAAAAGTATGTGTACAAGACGCTCTCAAAAGTATGTGTACAAGAAGCTCTCAATCGAAGATGAAAAGATAAGATGCAGATGGTGACGGCTCCCCTTATTTCTTCCTAGGTAAGTGAAGTTTCCATATCTGTTTCGGACGGATGGAGCATGTGCACCATAGTGGAGCATGTGCTCTGAAGGGGAGCAGGTGCTCCATCGTGTAATATTCTTCAAACTCGGGTTCTTTTCCTTTATTTCGACTCCTTTTTGCTCTAGAAGCTCCAGTTCCACATATCTTCGTTTATAGCTCCTTAGTAACCTGAAACAACTCGATAAAGATTAAAAAGACTCAATAAAAGCTGGAAAACGAAGGTTAGAATGAGGTAAAATCGTCTCATATCAACTCTCCCAGACTTACACCTTTGTTTGTCCTCAAACAAACTCAAGCTTAAGCCGCGGGAAAGAAGTTTGAAAACGCGGGAACTTTCAAAATCTCAGCAACCGTAATTCAACAATAATCTGCAGACCACATACTTTAGAACAAGAGTAGCACATTCTTACCAGAACCAACCAACATCTTCCCAAACCATATTCCATACTTATATCCACAAACACATAAAGTTCACCATCCAGACAATAAACTCTCTACATTCAATTGAAGGGGGGGGCATGAAATTCTCATCATGGGCACTGCCTAGGAGAGACAATGCTAGGGAATAAAGAAGCTAATTTAGTGCTAGAGTTTCAGAGTGTTTAAAGGGTTACCGGAGTTTGAAGAGAATGCAGCATATTGCACAAAATGGCAAGAGAGAATGAACTCATTAAGGTTCCAGAACCTCTAATCACTCTTCTTCTCTTGAAAACTGTAACTCCTCAAATCTTGGTTCTTCTTTCCTTGTGATTGACAGGTGCCGAGGTACAAATCTTTGAGTTACTAACTCTCCTCTCCTTATCATTTTTCACATTTTTTTTAAGATAAGGAGGGTTCTTACATGATGCGTGTCCCTCGAGTATGAAAATGTTGATCCGTCGGATACCCCAGTAGGTCATTTGTTTTAATTGACTTCTTCATTGGGCAGAATGGAGCAGGTGCTCCTATTTGGAGCATGTGCTCTCAAAAATTTTTCTCAACTTCTAACGGCTTAGCGTGGGTGCGCTGGATCAGACACTGCCGCTTGGAGTGGGTGCTCTTATATGGAGCAGGTGCTCCTGGAAATATTTTTCATCTTCTGGCGATTTCTTCAGCAAGAGTGAGTTAGAGGTTGTGTCAATCCTTTTCTCTCCAACCTTTTTGCACATATCTGCACATATGATAATGAAATACAAGAGTGAAAGTGCTCTAAAAGGAGGTTAGGCTAGATGTGAGTACTAGCTAGAGATGAGCTAGCTATTCAGGATCAACAAGAGTGGTGAAAGGTATAAGAAGTCCTGAATATAAACTTGTTCCCCTAGTCTAAAGCCCATAATAAGAAGATTTTAAGTTCAGATTACGTCCAGATGAAATAGAGTTTAATGTCATTCCGATGAAACCTTAGTGAAGTGGGATGTTCTAGAAAGAGAGAGATCCGAGTATGGTGGTCCAGCTTGTCCGAGTACTCAAAATTCTGTAGCAATGGTCACTAGAGAGATGGTTAAAAATCACATGAATGGTGCAATCTCATCATAGATTAAGGTCTTAATTCCCAACCAAGTTCTTGACTCAATAAAACAGACTGACTCAAAATCCAAACAAAAACAAAAGAAAATAAACGAAAATCAGTAGCAACAAACTCCCTCCCCCACACTTACTTCACACCGTCCCTGGTGTATCCTCGCTGTTGCTAGGCCCTGGCGAGTGAGCTCGGGGTAGAGGACCTCGCTTTCCATAGAAAAACCCATGAATTTGGTGCTGAGGAAGATTTCAGACACCTCCTTTTCTATTCCCAGCGGCTTCAATATATCTGTGCACATAAACCATGTGGGCTCTATCTTCACGCCCAGCAGCGCATTGTAATAGAAGCAATCTTTTTGGTCCCACTTCCCATCAGAGTGCACAGGGATCCGGTCATCCGGGAGCTCAAAACATTCTCCTCCACAACGCGCCCATGGTGCAGTTTCTGGATCCGCTTGGGCTGAGGTGCTTGCCCCCTTTCCTTTGCGGTTCGTGAAGCGGACGTTCTTGGGCTGCATTTTCTTTGCTTGTTGTCAAAATCGATGGCAGAAACAGACTCAGGGCAAAAATCCGAGTGGGTTAGGCTCAAAAATCACTCAATTTGGTTGAGAATTGCAGAAGTTAAGAATTGAGCTAAAACCAAAGAGAGAGAGAGAGAGAGAGAGAGGTGGTGTCGCGAGGAAGAAGAAGAAGTGGGGAGAGAGGGTTGGTATTTATAGGGAAAATCGATCTGGTTTAGGGTGACACCCAATTAAAATTGAAAGAAATTTTGATTTAAACCGATTAAAAGCGACTCAAACCAAGCCAAATTACTTACCTGGTCGCGAAAAGTTGGAGCACCCCAAAGGAGCATGTGCTCTGTTTATGGTGGGGGTGCTCTGTTCGAGTGATTTACGGCTGGAGCACCCTCTGAGAGAACAGAGTATGTGCTCCGTTTGCGTGCTCCCTTCTTCTTTTTCCATCTAATCGCCTATAAACACACTTAGCCTGTTTTTTTTTTTTAAAGGATGAAAACTAAAGCTAAAAGTTAGGATAGAGAGAAAATAAAGATTGTAAAGTTAAAGATTCTGACTGGTGGGTTGCCTCCCACCAAACGCTTGTTTAAGTCACTAGCTTGACTTGGCTAGCCATTTAGGCTTGAGGAGGATCACCTAAAGGAAATGCCTCCCCTTCTGCGAAGTAAGATTCAACAATATATGGCTTAATCCGCTGACCATTGACCACAAACTCTCCCCCATTGGTGTCCAGAAACACCACAGCTCCATATGGTTTGACTTCCTTGATTGTGAAAGGTCCATACCATCTTGACCTTAGCTTTCTGGGAAACAGCTTCGGCCGGGAGTTAAACAACAAGACCTGATCATTTGGAGCGAAATTCCGGGTGAGAATTCTCTTGTCGTGGTAGGCTTTGGTTTTCTCTTTGTAGATGTTGGAGTTGTCATAGGCGAGATGCCTTATTTCTTCCAACTCGTACAGCTACATCACCTTTCTTTTTAAGGCAGTCTTAACATCAAAGTTCAACATCTTCACTGTCCATGCTGCTTTAAACTCAAGCTCTACAGGAAGGTGATAAGCCTTTCCATATACCAAGTGAAATGGTGTTGTTCTGTATGCCCAAAAAGCATCATCAAGCTTGGAAGCCCAATCATTCCTTGTTGTCCCCACGGTTTTCGGCAGGGTACTCTTGATTTCCCTGTAGGAGATTTCGACTTTCCCACTGGTTTGAGGATGGTAGGGGGATGCAACTTTGTGTTTCACACCATTCTTTTTCAGCAAGGTTTCAAAGATTTTGTTAATGAAGTGGGATCCTCCATCACTAATGATCACTCTCGGTACACTGAACCTTGGGAAGATGATTGATTTAAACACCACTCTGGCATCATTTGTGGGACTTGCCAAAGCTTCAACCCACTTGGACACATAATCCACAACCACTAAGATATACTCATTCCCAAAAGATGATGGAAATGATCCCATGAAGTCAATCCCACACACATCAAAAACTTTAACTTCCAGGATGAAGTTCTGTGGCATCTCATTCCTCTTGCTTATATTGTCTTATCTTTGGCATGAATCAGACCTACATACAAATCGCTGAGCATCTCTGAACATAGTTGGCCACCAATATCCTGTTTGTAGCACCTTAGACTGTTTTGAATGTGGAAAAATGTCCAGCATATGGGGAACCATGGCAATGGCATAGGATTTCTGGGATTTCCACTTCAGCTACACATCTTCTGAAAACTCCATCAGTGCAGTGCTTGTAGAGGTAAGACTCATACCAAAAGTAATGCCTTATATCTTTCAAGAATTTCTTTTTCTTGTTACCCACAAATTCTTTGGATTCTTGCTCAGCTGCAAGGTAGTTGGCTATCTCTCCAAACCCGGGTAACTTCGTATGTTCAGAGTGCCTTACCGATTTGGCTGCAGAAATTGGTTGGAGCAGATGCTCCAAAACGGAGTGGGTGCTCAACGACCTGGCACACACTTATAGCATAGACTTGCTCTTCAGGGAGGCTGTCATCTAGAGGCATCTCAGTCTCTATTCTCATCCTAGATAGATGGTCTGCAACTCCATTCTCAACTCCCTTCTTGTCTACAATATCCAAATCGAATTCTTGTAGCAAAATAATCCATCTTAAGAGCCTTGGTTTGGCATCCTTCTTAGTCAGTAAGTGCTTCAGTGCAGCATGGTCTGTGTGCACATTCACTTTCGATCCAACAAGGTAAGACCGAAACTTCTTAAAAGCAAAAACAATCGCTAGAGGTTCCTTCTCTGTGGTGGCATATTTGGATTGAGCCTCGTCCAGAGTTCGGCTTGCATAATAGATGACATTCAGCTTCTTGTCTTTCCTGACCCAGAAATGCCCCAACTACATAATCACTTGCATCTGCCATGATCTCGAATGGCAACTCCCAGTCTGGTGGTTGCACAATTGGAGCACTGACCAATGCCCTTTTGATTGTGTGGAAAGCATCAATGCAGGCGCTATCAAACTCAAAGTTCACCTCCTTGCACGACAGCTGTGTAAGTGGTCTCCCTATCTTAGAGAAATCCTTGATAAACCTTCGGTAGAACCCATCATGTCCCAAAAAACTGCGAATTCCTTTGACTGATGTAGGCGTCTGCAAGCTCATCATAACCTCTATCTTTGCCTTATCCACCTCAATACCCTGCTCTGAAATTCGATGGTCCAACACGATCCCATTGCTCACCATAAAGTGGCACTTCTCCCAGTTCAAGACCAGATGTTTCTTTTCACATCGTTGAAGTACCCTGCACAAATTCGACAAACAGACAGAACAAGCTTCCATAGACAGAGAAATCGTCCATGAAAACCTCCATAATGTCTTGGATGAGGTCAGTAAATATGGACATCATGCACCGCTGGAATGTGGCCGGAGCATTGCACAAGCCGAATGGCATTCGCCGGTAGGCGAATGTGCCATAAGGACATGTGAATGTCGTCTTCTCCTGGTAATCCGGATGGATTGGGATATGAAAGAAACCAGAGTAACCATCTAGAAAGCAATAGGAGGGGTATATTTCAAGCATTTGATCCATAAAAGACAAAGGGAAATGGTCTTTACGAGTTGTAGCATTCAATTTCAGATAATCTATACACATTCTATAGCCAGTTACAGTCCTAGTTGGTATCAGTTCGTTCCTATCATTTTTAACCACAGTGATTCCACCTTTCTTAAGAACTACATGAACAAGACTAACCCATGTACTTTCAGAAATATCATAGATCACACCAGCCTCTAGAAGTTTCATTATCTCCTTCTTAACAACATCTTTTAAATTCGGGTTTTATCTCCTTTGATGCTCTATAGAACTCATTGATTCATCTTCTAGATATATCTTATGCATGCAAAGATCAGTTAGAGATTCCAGTGATATCATCAAGTGAGTATCCTAATGTCTTTCTATACTTTCTTAGTTCACACAAAAGCAAAGCAACTTCCACATTGTTCAGCTCAGAGTTTATTATCACAGGGTATGTAGAGTTTGTTCCAATGAATGCGTACCTTAGCCCGACAGGAAGTATTTCGGCTCAAGTTTAAGAGCTTTCAGTTCGCTCAAAGGGCCATCAACTAGACTTGACTTCGGAGCAGGTGCTCCATTGTTGAGTTCTGCAGTCGAGTTCTACCCTTCTTCTAAACTCATGTAGGATACCATCCTTTCCACTCTGAGGCTTGAATCCAACATCTTTGCAAACCCGTCAGCATCCTTGCTCAGAAAACCATGTTTTCCTTCGGCCATAATCAATGCAACCTCCAACGGATAATTAGATAGAACCTCTTCAACCACTTGTCTTAAAATTGCACCATCACCTTCAATGGCTCAAACCAGAGAGACCCTTGTTGGCAAACACTTGGTGGAAACCCAGTCTCTTAGCCACAGAGTATGGCATAATATTTACACTTGAACCCAGATCGTACAAAGAGCAAGGAAAGGTATTAGGTCCGATTTGCATAGATAGAACAAACCTCCCTGGATCGCCCATCTTCCTGAGTACTTTGTTTTGCAGTACAACACTGCAGTCTTTTGAACCCAGCTTCACATCCTCATCGTCAGCTACTCTTCCAACAACCAGTCTTTTTATGTACCTCTTTAAAGAAGGCATCATTTGGGCAGCATCAACCAATGGAAGTTTGATGGTTATGTCTTCAACAATCTCCTTACATTTAGCCTCTTATAAGTTTTTACGGGACTTCTTAGGTGGGACTGGGTAGGGCACTTTAGGTTTGTAAACCCTTTATGGAGCTGCTGCAGGTTTTTCTGCAGGTGTGAGTGGAGCACCCTGATGGAGCATGTGCTCCATCGATGGGCTGGAGTGCTCCATCATAAAATCTCCGCCTGGAGCACCCTCAGATGGATTTGAGCAGGTGCTCCGGATGTTGAGGGATGCTCCTTCGAGTTTTCTTCGCCTGGAGCATGCTGTTCTCCTTGGAGCAGATGCTCCTCAGCTATCTCTTTCCCATTTTCCGATTTCTGGGTTGGTGGTGCAGCAACTTGAAGTGTCTTCCCACTTCTCAATTCAATGGCATTAATGTACTTTGCTCTTGAATTTTCAGGTTTCCCAGGAAGAGTTCCAGGTGTTCTCTTGAAAGCTTCTGCAGTTTGTGTAACCTGAACATCCAATTTCTTCTTATGAGTTCACACAGCCTCATACTTTCCATTCATGTCACTGTACATATGATCAACCTTAGCATTAATTTCAGAAGATGACTTCTGCTGATTAAGCAGCAGCTGCTGATTAAGCAGCAGCTGCTGCATAAGGTTCTTCAAATCATCTTGGGAGGTGTTTGCAGAACTTGAAGAAGACTGCATGTTGGTATATTGCAACTTTTGGTATATTGCAGAACGTCATACTTTCCATTCATGTCAATGTACATGTGATCAACCTTAGCATTAATTTCAGAAGATGACTTCTGTTGATTAAGCAGCAGCTGCTGCATAAGGTTCTTCAAATCATCTTGGGAGGTGTTTGCAGAACTTAAAGAAGACTGCATGTTGGTATATTGTGACTTTTGCTTTCCTCCTTGGAAGCGATTCTGCCACTGGTTGGTGATGAACTGCTTCCCTTGCGAATTGTTGGAGTAGCTTTTCTGAACCCTCACATTCTGAGATAGCTGATTTTGGCTTCCTTGTTTTTGTGGGTGTACTTGATCTTGTGGATTCTCCACATTGATACTTCTATAGGATAAGTTGGGGTGGCTCCTATAGGCTTGGTTGAACCCATGGTTTTTCTTAAACCCTTGCCCATTCACATAGTTGACCTCCAGCTGATTATCATCTTGTCCATCTTCAAACTCCTTAGATAAATATGTTCCTCAATTCTCATCAACAAAATGGACTGCCTTTTGGTTAACCTTTAGCAAAAGGTTCACCTTAGCTGTGAGCTCATCAATCTTTTGAGCTTACACACTACTGACCTTCCTTGTTCTGTCATATTCAGGAGATTTGCTGTTAGAACTTGCAGCCAAGTTCTCAATCTGTTCAAAAGCACCCTCATTGGACTTTGTCATAAAATCGCCATTACTGGCAGCATTCAGAGCATTCCTGTTGTCCCAATCCCCACCATCATAGAAGGTGCCCAAAATTTGTTCATCAGTGAATCCATGATGAGGACACTCTCTTCTGTACTCCTTAAACCTTTCTCAAGCCTCACAAAAGGCTTCTCTGGAATGTTGCTGAAATGAGGATATCTTGTTCCCTCAAAGCTGCAGTATTGGACTTGGTGAAAAAGTGATCCAAGAATGCCGATCTACACTCAGCCCATGTTGTCAAAGACCCAGGTGGCAATGACTTAAGCCAGCGTGAAGCTTTGTCCGCCAAAGAGAATGGGAACAGCTTACATTTTCAGAAAGTTGTGGGGCACTCCATTTGAACCAGTCGTGCTGCAGATTTCTTCAAAAAATTTTGATGTGGCCCATCGGAATTTCTGCAGGTAACCCATGCAATAAATGCTGCTTCACCAAAGTAATCATTTGAGGTTTGATCTCAAAGTCTTTCCTCTGAATCGTGGGTGGAACAATCGCAGCTTTGTTTTGATAAAAGGCATGCGGATTGTCCTTATCTCCAATCGCAGGTGGTTGCTGCCGAAGTTGTCTCAGTTGCTCCATCTATTGACGAAGTCTTTGCAGCTCAGCTGCCATTTCAGCATTGCCTCGGTTTTGCCTGTTTTCTCGTTCTCTTGACGACAACTCTTCGTTGGTTAGGATGACGAGATTTTCTGATTTCTTACTCCTTGTGGTTCTTGTGGTCATACACCTGAAAGGCTGAAACACACACAAGAGAGAAGAACAAAAACAAATTAGAAAGATCTTAGACTAAAATTCAAACCAAGAAACAGAGGTAACAAATTGGTCCTCATCACAACGACACCAAAAAACTTATAACGGTTGACTCAATCCTTTTATTCTACTGCAAGTGCACAGCTTATGATTGTAATATAGAAAAGTTCGTTCCAGAAGACCAATGTTACACTTTGTATCTATAAGTTATTGAAAGGAAGCTAAGCAAGCAAGTTGGTTTTGTTGTTTGCGAAACAAGTGACAGAATTAAACAATGATTTAAACTCAAATAAAACAAGCATTAAACCAAAGAACTTTCGTTGGAAATTCAGAGTAAAGGGTCGGACAACTATTCAGGGACATTAAGACGCAAGTCTAAAGCTCAAACATAGAGATAATATCGATCCACTGTCATGGCATCAACAACTTTATCTAAAAACTTAGAATCCTAAACTGTCGTTTGGTCCTAAAAATGCAGAGGTTCGATATGCTCACAATTTGCCTTAACATCAACTGTCGTTGGCTAAGGAAAAACTGCTCACCAAAGTCTCTTCTAGCAACCTATTACACTTTTGATGAAAAAATTAACCTAAAATCATGAATTGAGTGATCAGTTTAATCCAGGCATTACGATTAACAAATGGTGAAAACAATCTATTCAAATCTCTATCTGTGTTCAACCCATCAACTCATGAATACCATTGAAAACCTTGATCTAACTAGAGGATCTACTCAGACATGAAAGTAGATAACACAACAACAAGTAAAAGATAATCCATGTAATATAAAATAGAAATGACAAAGGTTCAGAATTCTTTTCAAGTGTGGCAGAGATTCCTCCAAGTCTTACAAGTAGAAACTCTCAAAAACTCTTATCAAAAAAGTTTAGGTCACAAAAGCTCTCAAAAGTATGTGTACAAGAAGCTCTCAATCGAAGATGAAAAGATAAGATGTTGATGGCGACGGCTCCCCTCTTTTCTTACTTTCTCGCGTCCCAAAACTAGGGAAGTGAAGTTTTCATATCTGTTTCGGACGGATGGAGCATGTGCTCCATAGTGGAGTATGTGCTCTGAAGGAGAGCAGGAGCTCCATCGTGTAATATTCTTCAAACTCGAGTTCTTTTCCTTCATTTCGATTCATTTTTGCTCCAGATGCTCCAATTCCTCATATCTTTGTTTATAACTCCTTAGTAACCTGAAATGACTCGATAAAAACTAAATGACTCGATAAAAACTGCAAAACGAAGGTTAGAATGAGGTAAAATCGCCTCATATCACTTTGCCAACAGTAGAAAGAAAAAATATGAAAACCAAAAGATTTGGTGAAGGCTGGGTATATGAAGGGTGGCGGATCGAGCTCCCTTTTATTTAATGGCTTTTTTCTTATTTATAAGTGTAGGAGGTGGTTAAGTCAAATTTTCAGAAGATTGGACGAAATCTGATTAGAAACAGAAAGTTTCCATTTTTCCCCGCTAGTGATCAGTCGGTCACTATGCTTTTGGATCAATTCACTGGTCAATTACTACTTTCGGAGAAATTACCAATGGAAGTGATCCACCCCCTCGTCAACCAAACTGGGTCTATTAATTAGGCTGTATGAATAAAATATTTTCCCTGATGTTCACTAGGTCAATGGATTATGATTTAATTCACCAGATGGACATGTATTCAGTTAAATTAGGTATATCTTTTCAACCACTATTGAAAAACGTTCTAAGACAGTTCTGTGCGAGTCATAACTCAAAGGGCTATATCTCCACTAAATACTTTCCAGAAAGGAGTCTGGGAAGAGCTCTGTCCGATGAAAAACTAATGATGATTTGAAACTGTCCATGTGAAATGATCACGCTTCTTGGGGCTTATAGAGTTTTGTTGATTTTCTTGACATGGAAACGTGTTTGGCACATGATGTGCCGCTGTTTTCTCATGTTTGCATCTTTTTTATGATTTGGCTTGTTAAGACTTACAAGACTAAAAATAAATAAATAAATAAACTTCAACAGCATAAACTACAAAATATCTAAAGATTAAAGTAAAAAATTATAATGAAAACATAAAATCTAGTTATATCATCTGTCCAAGTCCTTGGGACGTTAATTCGAGATAAGAAAAATAATTAAGATGTGTTTACTCGTGGTCTTAATAACATCAGATTATTGTTTTTACTTATTTATGTTGAGGTTTGTGAACAGTATTGTGCTCGAGCTTTTTGTGGAGCCAATTAGTTTATTTACTATATTCGATGAATTTTCCTGAGCTGTGTGGATTTTTTTTATTGCTTAACAAATCTGATGTTGATGTTAGACAAGCGTTGCATGATTTATGTGGCTACTCTGATAGAAAAATTCATAAAGCTAGTTAAGATGGTTCGTAGAACTAGTGAAACTGAGTTCATATTCTTAACTTCATATTTTGAAACGAATGTTATTGTTAACCAGACTTTGTGTGTGGGAACTCCAAAAAAAAATGTACATGTTGAAAGAAAGTATCCGCATATTCTACATGCTGATCCTTCCTTGTTGTCTCAAGCACAACTACTAATTCAATTTTTTGGGTGAAGCGATTACAGCAGCTACACATCTACAAAGGTTCTCAAGGGTAAAATACTGTATGAATTTTTTTTTTTGAATTAAATGTTAAATTAAATTCAAAAGAAAAAATAACGTTTTTCTTTACAACGGCATTTGTTTCCAAACCACGATTTCTAAAACTAACTGCCCCCCATACAATTTAGTTTCAAAAATATAAATATCTCTATAGGTCAGGACTTATCGGGGTGATGAACTCAAACCATTTCGTCAATACTGTATGAATATTGTTTTAGAGTTACTCAATTGTATGATAAAAAACGATTGTTTTTTTTATTTTTCTTTTGCTATATTTATCACCCTCCTACAATAGGGGGACCATAGTTACTATTCTGATTGATAGCATCAGTGCATGCAACCGTAACGAGAAATGTTGCGTGTAACATATCATGTATTAGAGCATGTTCGTATTCTCAGCAAGATGAATTATTTAGATGATGTATATGGGTATTGTTCGTTTTTATATTTGGACATGTATCTAGATGAAACATTTGTATGCAACTTTTTTTTGTTTAATGTATTTTTTTTTTTTGTAAACTTAATGTTTGTCTATATGCATTTTCTAAACAATCACTAAAATATACATACTTTTAATTAAACCATATATTTTAGTTTAATAATATTCTTTAATTTTAATGTTGACTATATTAATTTTAACTAACACACTTTGTGGTTTTGAAGGAAAATATGATTTTGTAATTATAGATGAAAATATGATTTTGCGGTTCTAGCAAAAAAAACAAGATTTTTGGGTTTGACGAAACTATGTTGTGGTTTTGGCAGAAAAACTTAATTTTGTGGTTTTGGCGCAAAAATTGAATTTTACGATTTTGACGAAAAACATGAATTCTGATTTTGGCAGAAAACATAATATTGCGTTTGTGACAAAAAAACGTGATTTTCTATTTATGGTGGAAAACATGATTTTGCATTATTGGTGAGAATGTGATTTTTGGTTTCGGAAAGAAAGTATAATTTTGCGGTCTTAGTGGAAAAAATGATTTTGCGAGTTTGATGGAAATGTGATTTTGCAGTTTCAGCAGAATATGATGTTGCGGTTTTGGTGAGAAAATTAAATTTGCGGTTTTAGCGGAAAACTTGATATTGTGGTTTTGGCGAGAAGCTTGATTTTGCGGTTTTGATGAAAAATGTGATTTTGTGACTTTGGCGAAAATATATGATTTTGTGGTTTTATCAAAAAAAAATTATTTTGAAGATTTAACTGGAAAATGTTATTATGATTTCTTTGATAAAAAAATATTATTTTGCAGTATTTACCAAAAATTATTGTTTAGTAATTTTGATTGAAAACTGTTATTTAAAGTGTTTCTAAGAAAACAATAAAGTTTTGGGAAAGAGAAATAATTTGAAGTTACACTTGTAATTTATAGTATTTATGATTTTTATAATTTTGGACATACTTTAATGCATTTAAGTAATTGTGTAAATATGACATTTACAATTTTAAACAGACTCAACTTCGCCAAAATGCATGTTCCATTATGATTCAGCCAGATATTTTTGAAAATTTCAGTTGAGTTTTCAAAAATCGGTCAGTTGATTCATCGATCCGTTAAATAAACTGCACTAAACGAACATCTATTCTCACATTCACTCAGATGGATCACGTGACTGAGCAAACGAAGAAGGCCTAAGTGGTTGTACCAGAAAAAGTTCATGTGGCAAATACCATGCCAACGAGAACCACATCTTGTAATACAATAGTTGCATTGAATGGCAATACAGAATCGTTTTCTGCTATGACTTCTGAAACTTTAAGTTGGGGACATAGAGATAAAATAAAAAGTTATTTTCAAATTACAAAGTTACATCACATATAATACTTGTTGCAAAGACACACACCCCCTCACACTACCATCGCATTCACTTTCGAGTCTTCATCTCCAGTCCTAGATACATCCTCTTAACACATACAATTATTAATTTTCATTTTCACTCAGGCATCAAGCTTTCTTAGCAGAAATTACTGCATGCTTTGAACCTTCCAGCATATGGTGTGGAGCAATGACTGAAGGTTATAGCCCAGATTGTTAGTTTTAGCTTAAATGTTGTAAGGCTTCTAGGTGTCTTAGAAGGTTTTGGTTAGCTAATTGTAATCAGAGGATTCGGTTTGTGAATCCGGCTATGTTGGTTCTCTCTCTCGGGTATTATGTGTGGTTTATAATGCGTGTAGCTTATGTTAGGTGAGATTCAACAAAGTAGCTGAAGAGTCTGTAACAAGAGAGAGAACAAGTCAATTAGGTTGTAATCAGAAGTGACTGAGTTTTAAGTTCGCCGGAAATAGTGGATTGCCGGAATACCCGGTGAGTATAGCACTTGTCTCGAGGTGGCAGATGAGCTGGTGACCACTGGATAAATAAATCGTCTCTTGTTGTTTGATTTCTTTACTTCTTGTTCATCGATTCTATAGTTCTTTCTTAATCAGAAAGTGAGAGAGTGAGTCTTAAGAAGATCGATGGTTAACAAAGTGGTATCAGAGCTCTGGTTTTGAGCATCGATCTGTTCGGAGTAAGCCAAATCGCTTCGATTTCAAGATGAAAACTCACAAGGTAGAAGTGGTGACGACGATTGTAACACCCTCGGTTCGATCTATAACTACAGACGAACTGCAGATGTCACAATACCGAGGTTAACCAACAGACCAGTTCATCCCAGACTAGACCTGCGAATAGAACCATTACATCAAGTTAGCTCGAATCATCTCGACCATGGCCTAACGCGTTTCAACTCGTACCATGATCTCGAGTTGCGTTAGTCCGGACTAGATTAATATCATTGAGTAAGCCAAGAATGCAAAAGCGTACATATTATTCATAACCATATCATTCCAAAATACGTTCTTACAAATATATATAGTTCAGCGGCTGCGGGTTAAACCCAAAAGATAGATAGTAGATACTTTATTCCACAAATGAGTTTTACAAAAGCCAATGCAAACTACTCCGGTGTCCAAACATTCCGCGCCACTCACTACCGGTCACCTATGGGTTACCTGCAGGAGAGAAAAAGGGGTGAGTAATCTAAGATTACTCAGTGTGTCCATGACCCACTAACAAGATAATAATCCCCAAACCCCAAAGATAACCCCCAAACACTAACAATAGTATTCATGCAAACAATAGCGGAAGCATGCAAGCCCTAAAAGACTACATGCTTTAATGCCAACACATCCTATTATCACCGCTTTCTCACAACACTCACACACGCGTGGATGATATGCTCAAAAGTACCCTAAAGCTATCCTGTAATTGAATAGAAGTCCAATCGTAGTATAAAAGGGGTTGAATACATAAACTCAAGATTCACACCATAGATTAATGGTTTTCGAAATAAGCTAAACGGAAATTATTGTATTAAAAGAAAGCAAACGAACTTAGAGAAGTTGTAAGTTCGATGGAGAAAATGCTAGACTTATGAAATTTCTTTTGGTAAATCAGAATTGCAAACCAGACAGAATATTGAGGGTTTAATTAAGTACTGTTCTTGAACTCGAAATACAAGATCTAAATCAATCAACCTTCGTTGCAGAGATTCCTATGCCTAAATCCTAGAATTCTAAATTTCTTTGCAAATTCAACGGTTTAGACACACAATAAACTGAGGTTCGATAAGTTATAAAAAATCCTTATACCAAATTCCTTTGTGAATAAGTATTTTGCTTATCTAAGATTCTTTTCCGAAAATCAATAACACTTTCATGTCTATCAATTATCCTATGATCTAAATTCCAAGTGATTAATTTAGAACTAGCATTAGATTCATTCCAGATGAAGAAGCCATATGATTACCCTAACAATTCTATGCGATTCAACAATTCATCATTAACCTAGAAAAACCCTAAATCTAACAAGCAGATTTCTCCGACATAGTTGATAAAACACAAATCATAGACTGAATAAATTGCATTAAGAAATCAAAAGAAGAAGTAAGAGAGTTAAAAATCTTCTTTCTAACAAAGTGAGTTCAGATTTGTCCATCCCAAGCTTTCTTACAATCTCTCTCAAAAGTCTCAAGATAAATCAAAGGTAAAGATAAAAATGGCTTTTAAAACTTAATTATAGTCTAAATCACGAAAAAGACTTGTTTTGCAAATAGATAGAACTTCTGGACAATTTCCTTTTTTCTTCAAAGCTTCAGAATGTGGAGTCGCGATTGGTGTTGACCGACAGCAATGAGTGGTCGGGTCGACATTAGTCTGTTGTTTCGAGTCTTGTGTCGACCGACACTTGACTCGAAACACGAGAAGGATGTGAGTGCTTCTCCAAGTCTGGTTATGGACCAATATCTGTCATGTACACATTCTCTTCTGGCAGGTAATCATCAATGGGAATGTTTTCTTCAGTCCTGAGTCTTGAAAGATGATCAGCTACTCCATTCTCCACACCTTTTTATCTCTAACTTCAATTTCGAACTCTTGAAGAAGGAGAAATAACCTTAGTAATCTTGTCTTAGCCTCCTTTTCTGCATCAAATATTTGAGAGCAGAATGGTATGTATGCACAATCACTTTAGACCTAACCAAGTAAGGACGAAATTTCTCAAAAGCAAACACTACATCCAATAATTCATTTTCTATAGTTGCATAATTCTTATGTGCATCATCAAGTGTTCTGCTAGCATAGTAAATGGCATGAAGCTTCTTATTCTTCTTTTGTCCCAGAACAGCTCATACTGCAAGTCACTGGCATCGCACATTACCTCAAAAGGCAAATCTCAGTCTGATGATTGCACTATTGGAGAACTCACTAAAGCCAACTTGATCTGTTCAAAAGCTGAAAGGCACTCAACATTGAACTCAAATCTCACATCCTTACAAAGAAAAGCTGTTAGTGGTCTAGCAATCTTGCTAAAATCCTTGATGAATCTCCTGTAAAGCGCAGCATGTCCCAGAAAACTCCTCACTGTTTTCACATTATCAGATGGCTGTAGACTTGTCATCACTTCGATTTTGGCCATGTCAACCTGAATCCCAGCTTCTGAAACTCTGTGCCTAAGCACAATACCATATCTCACCATGAAATAACACTTTTCCCAGTTAAGAACCAAGTGCTTTTCTTCACATCTAGCTAACACTTTACATAGATTCTCAAGACAGTCTTTAAAAGAAGACCCATATACAGAAAAATCATCCATAAAGACCTCCATAAAATCCTCAACCATGCCTGTGAAGATAGACATCATACATCTATGAAATGTTGCAGGAGCATTACAAACTCCAAAAGGCATTCTACGATATGCAAAAGTGCCATAGGGACAAGTAAAGGTGGTCTTCTCCTGGTCATCTGGATGGATGAGAATCTGAATGAAACCAGAGTACCCATCGAGGATGCAGTAGTAGGGGTGGTTTGCTAACGTCTCCAGCATCTGATCAATGAATGGTAGGGGGAAGTGATCCTTCCTTGTTGCTGCATTCAGCTTCCTGTAATCTATACACATAATGTGTCATGTCATAGTCATTGTAGGAATCAGCTCATTCTTCTCATTCTTTACCACTGTAACACCTCTTTTCTTAGGAACCACATGCACTGGACTGACCCAATTGCTGTCTGAGATAGGATAGATGACTCCAGCTTCCAGCAATTTTATGATCTCCTTTTTGACAACGTCTTTCAAGTTGGGATTCAGCCTCCTCTGGTGTTCAACTGATGACTTTTTCTCATCCTCAAGGTGGATCCTATGCGTGCACAAGTCTGGAGAGATAACTGAAATGTCATCAAGAGAATAGCCAAGAGCTTTGCGAAATTTGCGCAGCTTGCTTAGCAGTCAAGTGAGCTCTGAAATGTTCATGTAAGCATTAACAATTACAGGATATGAAGAATTTTCACTAAGAAATGCATACCTTAGCCCCTCAGGGAGTTGTTTCAGTTCAATTTTGGGAGCTCTCTCTGCACTCCAATCACCAAGCTTTGTAGCCTTTTCAGAAGTCTCAACCAGCTCCTCTTCAGCAACCAATTTCATGACCTGCTCACTGGCATCCATCAGCTTTGCATATCCAGTTGCCATGTCATCTAGATGCTCATTTGTAGATGTGATCAGAGCTCTCTCCAAAGGATCCTCAGAATGCATTCCATTGAAGATTTCCTCACTAAGATCTGAAAGTGCGTCCACATAGAAGGTCTCTCCATCAATGGTGGGTTTCCTAACTATTTCACCCATGTCAAAGTTCATCACTAGATCACCCACATTCAGACCAATCTTCCTCATCTTCATAGCCTTGCATCTAGTATCGTCCAGATCTTTTTTGGACTTCTTGGTGTTCTTCAGAAAAGGTACCTGGGGTATGTATACCCTTTCTTCATGTGCTGTGTGGGATTTTACTTATTCTGACTGGCTCCGTGAAGGGTGACGATCGACACCGGATTGGTGTCGACCGATATTAAGTTTTTGTGTCGATCGATCAGATGTAGGGGTGTCGACTGGGTCGACATCGGTTCGTCGAGACTCGATTTTTCGAGTTCTTTCTCTTGGTGTCGATCGACACCAAGGTTGTGTCGACCGACACTGAGCTTCGGTGTCGGGTCCTTTGCTTTAGAAGTTTCGGGCATGGTCGACATAGGTCCATCAACGCTCGATTTCTTGAGAGTTTGTATTGGTATCGACCGACACCCACCCATGGTGTCGACCGACACTGGCTCTATGACTTTGAAATCACCCTCTTCTAACTCTTCCAGCTCCTCGAGTTCATCTGCAATAAGACCATTATTCAGCACTGGATTGAGTTGTTTTCCACTCTTCCGAATAATGGCATTGACAGAATGTTTTGGATTGGTGTTTGTTCTTCCAGGAAGGAATCCATCTTGTCTTTTCACAGCTCCTGCAGTCTGTGCAACTTGAATGTCCAACTTCTTGACATGGGTGTTCAAAGTTTCAAACATCCCATTCATATCAGTGTATATGGCATCAAACCTTCCTTTAAACTCTACGGTTAGCTTCGTATGACCTTCAAGAATTTGCTCCAGCATGCTCTCCACTCTGATTTCAGAATTTGGTGGAGGAATTGGTTGGTAAGATGATGAACCATAACTCTTTGTTAAATTTCTGTTGCTGTTGCTCTGAAAAGAAGGCTTCTGGAATTGAGGTTTCTGAGTTTATCAAGAGGAGTTCTGATTGCTTGTGAAGGCACTCCTCTGACTGTTGGCATTGAAAGGTCTGTTCCCTTGTTGATTCTCAAACCTCTAATTCTGAAAGCAAGTTCCACCAACATAGTTGACATCTTCTCCATATTCATCAGCTAGTTAAAATGTCTCAACCTCTACAGCAAATTGACCTTGCTTCTTACCCACATGGAGATTGTCGACAGAATCAAGTTTGGCATTTACTTCAGCAATCTGACCTCACTCCATGTTTCCAGCTAGCCTTTTTCTATCATAGTCTGGATTTTTGGTATTGTTGCGAGATACCAAGTTCTCAATAAAGTTTTTGGGCTCTGCTGGACTCCTGGTGTTTAAGTTTCATTCACTTGCAGCATCCAAAGCCATCTGATACTTCCAATCTATTTTTATGATGAAGATTCCCAGCAGCTGAACATCACTGAACCCATGGTGTGGACAGTCCCTCTGATAAGCTCTGAACCTCAACCAAGAAGCCTTGAATGCTTGAGCAGGTCCTTGGGAAAATGTAGAGATTTTTGTTCTCAGCTCTTTAGACCTTGCATCATCAAAGAAGTTGTTGAAAAAGGCATTCTTTATATCAACCCAGGTGGTTAGAGAGCCTGGTTGCAACTACTTCAGCCAGTAGGAAACATCCCCAGCAAAAGAATAGGGGAAAAGCTTGCAGAAGAGATAGTCATAGGACACCCCATTGCACTTGATGCTAGACACCAAATCTTTAAACTTTTCTATATGGTTCACATGATGCTTATGAGGAAGACCATAGAAACGATGCTGACCCACAATAGTGTAGTAGGCAGGTTTCAGCTTAAAATTAGCTCTCTGAATATTAGGAGGGTTAATGGCAGACATGTTTGCATAGAATTGTTCAGGCCTGTTGTAGTCAGCAAGGGTCCTCCCTCGGATAGGTAGTGCTCTAGCAAGCTGGGTGTCTCTGTTTTCTGCAGGTGCTATTTCTTGGACGACATTCCCTGATCATCGATTTGGTCACCATTGTCATTGTAAGCATGACCCTCTTGGGCTCGTAAAACTCCAGCACCATCAGGTCGAATGATTGTTCTCCTCATGTCTGCTGACTTCTTTTCTTTGCGGTCCGTACGTTCTAACTCTCTCAACTCCTGATTTGAGAGATTCACAAGCTGAGCTTCCTTGTTGCTTCTGGTATTGCGATTATGCATGCACCTGAAACACAAGAAAAAGAGAAGAACAATTGTAAGTAAACAATAAATAAAATGTTTAGAGTAAATTCTATTCCTAATCTAATGGTGATTTCAATGAGTCCCCGACAACGGCGCCAAAATTTGATATGCTCAAAAGTACCCTAGAACTATTCTACAATTGAACAGAAGTCCAATCGTAGTATATAAGGGGTCAAATCCACAGAGATTCAGGATTCACAAAATAGATTAATGGTTTTCGAAGTAAGCTAAACGGAAATAATTGTATTAAAAGAAGAGTTATTTACATTTTAAAACACTTTATACATCATTAATTTCACAAATAGGCACTTTCTACTTGTAGGGCACTTTCTGAGTGATTAAAACCGAAAACACCCTTAACTTTCTCTATCTCTCTCACTTTCTCTCTTTCTCTCTCTCACTTTCTCTCTCTCACTTTCTCTTTTTTTTCTCCCACGTAATTTCATCTCTCTCTCTCACTTTCTCTCTTTCTCTCTCTTTTTCTTCCCACTTAAATTCATCTCTCTCTCTCTTCCTCTATGTCCAAAATTCATTTTCCATTTTTTTATTTTTATAGATCTAAAGAGCACCTTAAAACTCTTCCTGGTTAAAGAATTTTGGGATTGAAATTAATTGGCTTTTCATTTGATTTCCTAATTGCAGATCTATTTTTTCGTTTATTGGATTTGAAAGAATTTGCAAATTCTCTCCAGAATTTCTTCTGAAAAATCTCTCATTATGTGCAAAAACATGGTGAAATGTAAGAAATAACATAATATTATGGATTTGTCTTCATCCACATAGACATATCTCTCTCTCTCTCTCATCCGACGAAATTCACTAATCTTTGGTCCACAAATCTCCAATCCATCCTAACCCTCTCCCTGAAACTAGTGTCCATCAATTATCTGTCCACCAAAACCCCGTCCACCACAGCCCCGTCCATCAAACTCATGTTCCCCTTTCCCCTATCCACCAATCTTCGTTGTCTTGTGGACATTAGTTTTCCATCATCCACTGAATGATAATTCCTAATGACATTATAATGAACATCATTATTCATTTAATCCACCAATTTTCTGTCCACCAATATCCTGTCCACCAATTTCCTATCCACCAATCCTGTCCACATGGAAGTTGAGTTATGCACATTCTAATTTCCATCATCCACTAAATGATAATTCTTAATAACATTATAATGAACATCATAATTTATTTAATCCACCAATCTCTTGTTCACCAATTTATTGTTCACCAATCTTCGCTGTCATGTGGTTATTAACTTTCCATCATCCACTGAATGATAATTCCTAATGACATTATAATGACCATCATTATTCATTTAATCCACCAATTTTTTGTCCACCAATCTCCTGTCCACATGGAAGTTGTCTTATGGATATTCTATTTTCCATCATCCATTAAATGACAATTCCTAATGACATTATAATGAACATCATAATTTATTTAATCCACCAATCTCATGTTTACTAATCTCTTGTCCATAAATACATATCCACTAAAACATATCCATAAATACCTATCCACAACAATACTAATTGATCATATCCACCAACTCATATCCATCATTTCGTGTCCATGGCGCAGAGAGAGAGAGAGAGAGAGAGAGTCATGATTTAAAAAGAAAAAAAAAGTCAGGAGAGAGTAGGAAAGAGAAAAAGGAAAAATGGGATTTAATTTTGTTTTACATCCAATATTTTCCCAACATGCAGAAAGTGCCTTTTTTGTAAGAAGAAAAGTGACAAGTGCCTATACATGTAAATCACTCTTAAAAGAAAGCAAATGAATTCAGAGAAGTCGTCAGTTCGATGGGGAAAACGCTAGACTTAGGGAATTTATTCTGGTAAATCAGAATTGCAAACCAGACAGAATGTTGAAGGTTTAATTAAGTACCGTTCTTGAACTCAAAACACAAGATCTAAATCAATCAACCTTCGTTGCAAAGGTTCTTATGCCTAGATCCTAAAATTCCAAATTTCTTTGCAAATTCAACGGTTTAGACACGCAATAAACTCAGGTTCGAAAAGTTCACAAAGTCGTTAAACCAAATTCCTTTGCCAATAAGTATTTTGCTCATCTAAGATTCTTTTCCGGAAATCAATAACAGTTTTATGTCTATCAATTATCCTTTGATCTAAATTTCAAGTGATTAATTCAGAACTAGCATTATATTCATTCCAGATGAAGAAGCCATATGATTACCCTAACAATTCTATCTGATCCAACAATTCATCATTACCCTAGAAAAGCCCTAAATCTAACAAGTAGATTACTCAGACATAGTTGATAAAACAGGAATCATAGACTGAATAAATTGCGTTAAGAAATCAAAAGAAGAAGTAAGGGAGTTCGAAATCTTCTCTCTAACAAAGTGAGTTTAGATTTTTCTCTCCAAAGCTCTCTTGCAAAATCTCTCAAAAGTCTCAAGATAAAGTCAAATGTAAAGATAAACATGGCTTTTAAAACCTAATTATAGTCTAAATCACAAAAAGGAATTGTTTTGCAAATAGATAAAACTTCTGGGCATTTTCCTTTTTTCTTCAAAACTTCAGAATGTGGAGTTGCGATTAGTGACGACCGACACCAAGCTCAAAGATGGTCACCGAGTTGCTCTTTTCAGCTATAAAGTTCCACTTGCTTCATAATGCTCTAATATCTTCAATCAAGCTTAAACCGTATCTAAATATGCAAATGACTATAAAAGACTCGAAAACACCAAAAATACTCTAAATACATAACTAATATCATGTTTAAAAGCCATAAAAACCATGACATATCAGTGGACACACAGATCTCATAGTGGGTCGTGTTCCCATTTGTGAACACCCTGCACTTGACTATCACAAAGACAAGTCAAGCTGGAACATCACTAACAACCTAGCCCCGATTACCTGGTGCATCTTGGCCCGACTCTGCTTTGCCTCACGGAAGTCGTCTCACAATCCTGTCAGATATAACTCGGCCCTAGGATGCAACCCGATCTCTCCGAGTCTTCCTACCTAGATATTCCTTCACAAGCAATGGGGTACATGGGAAACTCCAGCCACACCATCACTAAGTTATGAGGACACACCACCATGACCTTGCCAGTCACGACATATCACACAGCCGTCGGATTACCCCACCATGACGGTGATATGCTCAAAGATACCCTAGAGCTAATCTCTAATTAAGAGATCGATTATAGTACTTTGGAGTCGAACTCCACAAAGGCTCAAGATCACAATAGATTATTGGTTTCGAATTAAGCTAAACAAGAAATAATGTAATGAAAACAATGCAGTAAGATCGGTTGTAAATCAGATGGGAAAAACGTCATACTCAGGGAATTTTCAGGAAATCAGGAATGCAAGCTAATCAGTCAATCAAGGTTCTGCTATGTTCTAGAACTCGAAACACAATGATAAAGTGAACCAGTCGTCGCTGCGAAAACTATCTATATTTAGCAACCTAGAAAAACGAATTTTTTGCCAATTCAAAAGTCTAAATATGCAATAAATTCAAGTTCCATTTGTTCACAAATTCTCCAAACCAAATTCCTTTGCGGATGTATAATTTGCTCAGCTAAAGTTTTTTCTAGCTAATTAACCAACTTTCATTGCGAGAATCAACCTATGATCAATAATCTTACTGGCCAGTTCAGATCAAGCATTAATCACACCCTAGATAAAGAACTAGTGTTCCAGAATCATTAACTAACCAATCAAATTAACAATCCAAGAAACCCTAAACCTAACTAGCAAACTACTCAGACATGAAGATTGAAACAATAAACATGATTGAATAAGAATGCATAAAAGATATTAATATAGAATAAAAGGAGTAATGAATCTTCTCTGAAGGAGTTTGAATTCTTCTCTCCAATAAGACGGCTACAAATCTCCATCTAAAATAAAGCTTAGGTCTAAACAATGACCTTAAAATTCTATAAATAGCCCAAAAACTCGAACAGAGACTTATTTGCAAATAATGGAAACTTCTGGACAAATTTCCTTTTTCTTCAAAACTTGAAAACTGGCATGGAATTTGTCTGTCTGATTGGTGTCGACTGACACCAACTCGAAAAATGGTCTCTGACTTGAATCCATCAGCGCAGCTTCCTGATTAACTCCAGAATGATCCATAATCTCCAATTACGCCTCGAACGTACCTAAACCTGCAAAAGACTCTAAAAGACTCCAAAAACACTAAAAAGACTCTATAAATACAACTTATATCATGGTTAAAAACCATGATATATCAGGCGGACCACACTCCACCATGCTCAACAAACCGGAAGTTAGCGTCCTAACATGTGCCGGCGTAGTCGTGCGGCCGCTTGTCCTAACTCTCGTTCACACCCTGAGATGATAGCGCCCTAGCGTGTCTGTCTAACCATACGGCCGCTGGTCCTGTCTCTGGTTCACGATTCAAACCTCACCGCTTGAACCTCACCCATTCACGTTTAATACCAATACCACCTACATGACCATCCGACCATGTAAAGGGTTTTCTCTTAAACCGCACATCAGTCGATCCGGTGAAGGGTCGTGCAAATAGATCCAAAGATCATGGCAGCCCTTAAACCTTCTCTTCTCAAACCGACAAGGATGGTAACATGACCCACGACCATGCACCAACCATTACCTCACCCAACGGATTTTCAGCACGTGGATCCACACCCATCCGCGGCTTACCTGCAAAACACGTTAGCACACACACATGCACATATCATTTTCTACTGTGACCAGTGTTGAGATACAACGCTAACCAGTTCTTTTTGGGAAACTCACGTTGTATCACAGACAGTGCTCAACGGTAGTCTACATATACCAGGACTCACTAGTCCATACATACACACATATCTTACTATAACAGAACCAGCGATGCATGACATCATTAACCCGCCCGACTCGCGAACTCATGCCGCCATCGACACGGTGATCCACGTGAGTCCACATCTGATGAAAACCACGTAGATCACCTAGTCCACTATATCTCTTAACACTGGATCTAGACACTCACAACTCACCGCACACTCAACTCACTCTTTCTCTCACAGTTTCACTCTCTTTTTCTCATTCTCACACTCTTACAGACACACACGCTTAGGGTAGTAATGTACGAGAAGGCTGAAAGTTTAAGGCTGTATTTATAGTCTTTCTCAACCAATGAGGAGTTAACACCTAGCCCTGTTTCTTCCATCCAATCAAATCGCTCCACTTTACCCTCTTTTATAAATATTTTTTCTCCACCAATCAAATCTCTCCAGCATTCCTCCCATCATGTGGGTTACCAATCACATCAATGCATGTGGGATGCAGCTAATGATTGTCTCAATTAAAACGTGACCAATTAGTCTCTGGCATGAAATTGTACTCTGCCGGCCTTAAACTGTCTCTCGGAAAATACTCATCGTTTCTCGTAATTTTTAATTGTTCTGGCCGAATTTTCTTCCGTCCAATTTTTGTCCATCTGTCTTGAGTACCTTCTTCGTTTGTTCCATGCTCGTTCCCAAAATTCCTAAAATTTTGCGGCACGGTCTTCTCAACCAAAATTCTTCTCGGGTATTTTTAGTTTTTGACAGGGTTATTACATTCTCTTCCCCCCCCCCTTTAATAGAATTCGTCCTCGAAATCCTAAGGTTGGGACGGCTCTCCCTGATATGGCTCGATGAACTCAGGGTACTTCTCTTTGAATCGTTGCTCGACTTCCCATGTGACAAGCATTCGGTTCTGCCTTCCCCAAAAGACTTGTATCGTGGGGATCTCTCGATTCTTCAACTTCCGTACTCTGCTGAGTCCTATCTTGAGAGGTCATTCAGGATAGGTTATGTCTGTCTGTAGTTCATATATTCTCTCTGGTTCAATCGCATTCGGGTCTCGTATATGCTTGCGACACATTGACACATGAAATACTTGGTGCCGGTTCATATATGACGGTAGTTCCAATCGATACGCTACTTCGCCCACTCTTCCTTTAACTTGCATATCTTCTCAAATCGATCTTTCCTTTTTGTGTGGATACATTCAAGTATACCCAATCTCCCACTTTAAATGTTACTTCTCGACATCCTTGATCCGCATATTTCTTTTGTCGCTTTTAAGCCTTCCTCATATTGGTTCGAATGACTTGTAATTTTTTCGTCGTCTCGTCCACCACCCGAGGACCAAATATTCCTTTCTCAGACCTCTGTCCAACAAAGTGGAGTTCGACATGTCCACCCATATAACGCTTCGTATGGGGACATGCTGATGATTTTGTGATAGCTGTCATTGTAGGAGAACTCTATTAGGAGTAAGTAATCTTCACATACGCCTCCCCTGTCTAAGATGTATAACCTTAGCAGATCTTCCAGCGTCTGGATCGTCCTTTCGGTTTGTCTGTCTGTTTCCGGATGGAAAGCAGTACTAATGTGTAATTTGGTTCCCAACGCGCCTTATAATGCCCTCAAGAATAATGTTGTAAAACTCGGATTTCTGTCTGATACTATATTCATTGGTACTCCATGTAGTTTCACGTTCTGAATTATGTATAGTATTGCCAATACCTCCAATTTATCCGAGTCTCTAATTTTCAATAAATGTGACACCCTGGTTAGTCGATCTACAATTACCCATACGACAATGTTCATTCTTCCCCTCGAGACTTGTAATCCCACAATGAAATCCATGGAGATCGAATCCAATTTCCATTCTGGTATTGGAAGGCTTTATAATAGTCCTCCTGGCACTTGATGTTTGGCCTTGATTTGCTGACACACTTGACATTATGCAACCCATTTAGCGACCAATCACTTCATATCCGGCCAATGATAGTATCTTCGGATATCTCTGTACATTTTTGTACTTCCTGGATGAATACTATACACTAAGAGGTGTGCTGTCCGTAGGATCTCTTCTCTTAGTCTTCCCCCTTCTGACACGGTGATTCGTCCTTTGAGTAACAGGATTCCATCTTCGACCAGATGGTATCCACTTGGGTTGTCTGCTTCAGCTTTTTCAATCCTCTTAATAAATTTAAGTATCTACTCGTCCTGTCTTTGCTCTTTTCGGATTCGCAGAATTAATCCAACTGTGTTCACCGCTTGTAGTCCCAATGGTTCACTTGACTCACCCTCCAAAGCTGCTACGCTTACAAGTTTTAATTCTTGTTTTAGCGCTTCAACTTCCTTTTCCATACTTACGTCAGCCTTCCATCGACTTAGTACATCTGCGACCACGTTGGCCTTGCCTGAGTGGTATTGAATCTTTACGTCATAGTCTGCAAAGAACTCCATCTAACGCCTTTGTTGTAAGTTGAGGTCGGCTTGCGTGAATAGGTATTTAAGACTTTTATGGTGGATAATACCTGCACGCTTTCTTTGTATAGGTAGGATCTCCATATCTTCAAAGCAAATACTACGACCACCATTTCTCCTCGTGCTTTCGCAATTGTTTCGAGGCATAATCTATTAATTTGCCTTCTTGTATTTGGACGCAACCCAGGCCAACTCTTGATGTGTCTATATACACTGTGTAAGGCTTGCCAGGCTCTAGTAATATCAAAACTGGTGTCGTCATTAGAGCTTCCTTAAGTTTTATGAATGCAACTTTGGCTTCCACGTTCAAGACAAAAGGGACGTCTTTTCCCGTCAATTTTGTCAATGGTTTTGCAACGGTCTTCTCTCCTTGCTCCAGTTGGAGGAATTCATGTGCTAGTCGATCTCGAGCGTTTGGTGGGAAATAATTTTGCTAGAATTCATCCCTGAATTTCTCCCATATGTTGATAGTGTACCCAGTTAGGCTATCAATGCTGCTCCACCAACCTAATGCTTCCTTTTCGAGGCAGTACACAACAACGTCCTTTTTAAACTTTGAAGGCCACCGCGTTGCTGCGAAGTTCTTCTTGATGCATTGTAGCCATGCATTCGCTTCGTAAGGGTCGGGATTTCCTTTGAATTGATTGGTTCCCAAAGACTTCATAGTTGTAATGATCTACAGAAAGTTTGGGGTCTGTGCCGCTCCAACTTTCAGATCGAGGGTTGTTTACTTCAGGATCACCTTAGACAAGAGGTCGTGCACCATGGCAAGGGTAGGATTGGCCCGCTGCTGTTCTCCTGCATTTGGCTGCTCTCTGACATCATTTCGTTCTCCCAACAGATCTATTCGTTCTGCTCTCCCATCTTGCACACCATTCTGATGATTCGCCTGGGGCGGTACTTGAGTTCAGATGTGCCAATACTAGATCCAAGGTGTTGAACTATTACTTCGTCTATTAATAATTCAAGTAAAGTTTGTGGGTTTTTGAGAAGAATCAAAAGAGATTTATTGATCTTTAAAAGATGGTTGATGAATTACAGAAAAAGTAACAAAGCTTTTTCAAAGAACTAGTTTGTAGATCTAGGTCTTCTATAGCTCGGTCTCTCTTTTTTTTCGGATGCCTTTCATTGTGAATTCCATCTCCTATTTTTAGTGATTAATCGCCAACCTCAATCCCTACGAATCAAGAAAATTATCCGATGAAAATATCTTTTCCTGATTTGCCGCGCCGACGTCATTATTTCAAGGAAAGAATATTTTCCTTAAGAATAAATGAATATTCTTAAACTTACTATTTATCCGGGGCGAATAAAAAATAATATTTAACTGGTGTCGAACAATAATTGACAAGCAATTATCGTTTAAAAAGGGCCGAGGTGAATTCTTGTTGGGCCTTTGGGGAGGTGCGCAGCCCGTACCCAACACAAGGGGATTCAAGGATATGCACGATGATCGAGAGGAACTCGGCACCCATGAATAATCGCTATCCGTACGTTTTGATTCACTGGGCGTTTTGGTGGTACGACTCGGGTTCGCCGTATGGTTCTCGCGTTCTCCGTTTGGGTTCATGAATGCGTTTATTAATTCCGAACATCGAAATAGCTTCTCATCTTCTTGACTCAATGACAAATCCCTCTTGCTCTGGGAACCCAACCAAAATTCGGACATCGGTCATGGGTAACAGACTACTTAGCTATCTAATTGGCGGAACGTACTAGATTACCCTAATTGGGTTTTGCGACACCTTTGGACTCGATAAAACGTTGAAAAAGGCTTATCTAGTGAGCATGATCAAAAACTATGCTCTAATACCTCCATTTGTAACACCCCCGCTCGATCTATTACTATATACGAACCGCAAATGTCACAATGCCAAGGTTAACTAACAGACCAGTTCATCCCAGACTAGATCCAAGAATAGAACCGTTCTGTCAAGTTAGCTCGAACCATCTCGACCACGGCCTAAGGCTTTTCAACCCGTACCATGATCTCGAGTTGTGTTAGTCCGGACTAGACTAATATCATTGAGCAAGCCAAATTTGCAAAAACGTACATAACCATATAGTTACAAAATACGTTCTTACAAATATATATAGTTCAGCGCCTGTGGGTTAAGCCCAAAAGATAGATAGTACAAAAATTATTCCACAAATGAGTTTTAGAAAAGCCAACGTAAACTACTCTGGTGCCCTAACGTTCCGCGCCGCTCACTACCGGACACCTATGTGTTACCTGCAGGAGAAAAAAAGCGGTGAGTAATCTACGATTATTTAGTGAGTCCAGGACCCAATAACAAGAAAATAATCCCCAAACCTGAGAGCCAACCCCCAGACACAAGAAATAGTATTCATTCAAACAATAGCTGGAGCATGGGAGCCCTAAAAGACTACATGCTCTAATGCCAACACACACACTTGTGGACACAGAGATCTCATAGTGGGTCGTGTTCCCGTCTGTGAACACCCTGCAGTTGACTATCTCAAAGACAAGTCAAACCGGAACATCACTCACAACAGGCCCCGATTACGTGGTGCATCTTGGCCCGACTCCGCCTTGCCTCACGGAAGTCATCTCGAAATCCCGTCGAATATAACTTGGCCCTAGGCTGCAATTCTGTCTCTCCGAGTCTTCCCACCTATACAATCCTTCGGTAGAAATGGGGTACACGGGGAACTCCAACCACACTTTCACTAAGTAATGAGGAGACACCACCATCCCGCCAGTCAAGACAGATCACACAGACGTCAGACTACCTCACCACGGCGGACCACACTCCGCCATGCTCAACACACTAGGATGATAGCGTCCTAACGTGTGCCGGTGTAGCGTGCGACCGGTAGTCCTAACTCCCGTTCACACACTGAGATGATAGCGCCCTAGGATGTCGGTATAACCATACAACCGCTAGTCCTATCTCTCGTTCACGGTTAAAGCCTCACCGCTTGAACCTCACTCATGCACGTTTAATACCAACGCCGCCTACATTTTCATCCGGCCATATAACGGGTTTTCTCTTCAACTGCACATCAGTCAATCCGGTGAAGGGTCATGCATATAGATCCAAATATCATGGCAGCCCTTAAACCTTCTCTTCTCAAACCGACAAGGATCGTAACATGACCCACAGCCATGCACCAACCATTACCTCACCCAATGGGTTTACAGCACGCGGATCCACGCTCATCCGCGGCCTACCTGCAAAACACGTTAGCGCGCACACACACATACACAGATCTTATTCTACCCTGACCAGTGTTGAGTCAGGACGCTAACCCGCCCTCTTCCGGAAACTCACATTCCATCAAAGACAGTGATCAATGGTAGTCCACATCTGCCAAGACTCACCAGTCCATACAAACATACAGATCCTAGTCTAACAGAACCAGCGATGAATCACAGCATTAACCTGCCCTACTCGGGAACTCATGCTGTCATGCACATGCTGATCCAGGTGAGTCCACATCTACCATGACCCACAAGATCTGATGAAAACACCTATATCAACTCGTCCACTATAGCTCTTTACACCGGATCTAGACACTAACGACTCACCAGACACTCAACTCACTCTTTCTCTCACGGTTTCGCTCTCTTTCTCTCTTTATCACACTCTTACACACACACACATTTAGGGTAGTAATGCACGAGGTGGCTGAGAGTTTAAGGCTATATTTATAGCAAGGCATGTGGTGTGCAGCTAATGATTGTCTCAATAAAAACGTGACCAGTTAGTCTCTGGCTCAAAATTGTACTCTGTCGGCCTTAAACTATCTCTCGGAAAATACTCATAGTTTATCGTAATTTTACTTGTTGTGGGCGAATTTTCTTCCAACCAAATTTTGTCCCACTGGCTTTAGTAGCTTCTCAGCTTGTTCCTTGTCCTTTCCAAAAATCTTTAAATTGTGCCACACGATCTTCTAGACCCAAAATCCATCTCGGGGAATTTTTAACTTTTGAAAGGGTTATTACAACAATGTTCGATGGCACGGGAGAATTCGGGATTTGGAAGAAAATGATGCTCGCGAACTTGAGTGTACAAGGTCTATAAGATGTCTTATCAGAAGCGTCTCAAGCATTGGTGGTATCAATCGAACGAGATGATAGCGAAGACAAAAAGAAGAAGAAGGATCTTGATGAAGTGGCGAGAAAGCCATGAACTTAATCTTCATGACTGTTAGCGACCACGTTCTCATATATATACGCGCCGGTTTCACAAGTATGGGGACTTCTGGATCATGTCTACATGGCGAAAAATCCTCCATACCGTGTCCATGCCCAACTCAAACACTAATCATACAAGATGCAGGGCTCGAAGTTCATAGAACAGAACGTGTACAATTTCATGAAGCTCATATCACATTTGAGTAATCTCAGCATCGATATACCAGAGGAGGTCCAGGCAATACTGCTACTCAACGCTCTGCCAAAAAAGGTACGATTCCTTAAAAGAACCCCTCAAACTCTGTCATAATGCAATTAGACTAGAAGAAGTAGCAAGTGCCGCTAGGTCTAAGGAAACAGAATACAAGGATAGTTCTAGCTCTAGGTCGATAGGTGAAGGGAATTTGTTAGGTGTAGAACAGAAGATAGGAATAACAGTGGTACTTTCTATGATAAAGGTAAAAGTAGGTCGAGATCAAGGTCCAAAGAAGGGAAAAGGGTCTGCTGGCTATGCGGAAATGAAGGACACTTCAAGAGGCAATGCTATAAATGGATTGAAAAGAACAAACGACAAGGTTATGAAGAAGGTGAATCTTCTTTAGTTAAAGATGATGCAAAAGATCTTGTTGGATGCAAAAGTGAATGTAGGTGAATCAGATCAAGAGGAGTGGATTCTTGACACAGCCTGTTCTTTCCATTTGACACCAAGGAAGGAATTGTTCATTAATATGAAAGAGTTCACAGGTGGAAAAGTCTGGATGGTTAACAACTCTGTTACATACATTATGGGTATTGGCTCCATAAGATTTTAGAATCTGGATGGGATTACGTTTCTTCTGCAAGAGGTCAGATATATGCCAGGGATATCAAGAAATTTGATATTGGTATGAGTTCTTAAAGAGAAAGGTTGTGAGTTTAAACACTCGAATGGAGTTCTTAAGGTCATAAAAGGATGCACAGTCTTCATGAAAGGTCTCAGGAGGCAGTCATCGTACATTCTGCGAAGCTACTGCCAAAAGAAATGGAAATCAGTCCGGTGTCTCGAGCTCAGCTTCTGCATAGAATAAGGCAGAGAACCAAACTCAGTTATTGCACAGCCGTATGGTACACATTGGTCAAAAAGGTCTGGAAGTGTTAGCTAAGAAAAGTTGCTTTGGTGAAGGTAAGGTGAGTAATCTTGAGTTCTTCGAAGATTGTGTTATTGGTAAGACTCACAGTGTAAGTTTCGGACCAGCGCACATTTAAGGAAGGGTAAGCTATATTATATTTACTCAGATCTTTGGGATCTCCAAATGTACCCATGAGTCTCAGCAGAAGCCAATACTTCATCTCTTTCACAGGCGACTATACAAGGAAAGTATGAATATACTTTCTCCGGTTCAAAGATGAGGCATTCAAGAGCTTTGTAAATTGGAAAAAGATGGTGGAAAACCAATGTGAAAGGAAAGTTAATAAGCTTTGAACTGATAATGGCCTTAAATTCTGCAATCTTCAGATCGATGGTTTATGAAAGGAAGAGGGAATTGTCAGGCACATGACATGCACCTACACTCCCCAAAAAAACGGGGTTGCCGAAAGATTTAAAAGAACGATTATGAACAAGGTTCTTAGCATGCCGAGTGAAAGTGGTTTAGGCTTAAAAGTTTTTGGGCCGAAGCAGCCTTCACTACTGTGTATCTCATAAATAGGTAACCATCATCTTCCATAGACTTCAGGGTACCAGCTGAGCTTTGGTCTTCTGTAATGCCGAGTCTTAAAAACATCGACAGATTCTGCTGTCTCGCGTATGTTCACTGAGACGATGGTAAACTAAATCCAAGGGCTCAGAGAAGGATATTTAAAGGATATCTGGAAGGAGTTAAAGGATTCAAAGTATGGCTCCTTGATGATCAAAAGGTTGTTATCAGCAGAAACATTGTTTTTAGGAGAACAAAGTATACAAAGATATCAAGTCTGATAAGGATGAAAATGAGAAAAAATCTCAAGAGGTTGTGTGTTTTCTTGTAGATGAAAGTATCTTTGAAATAGAGAATGATTGTCAAGGTGGACCTACAGATGGAGTAAACAGAGAAGAATCCAAGGAAGAAGTTGTCACTGAGGATAGTACTCAAGACTTGAGTGAACATATGCTTACTCGTGACAGAGACAAGAGACCTACGAAGCCACCTGCAAGGTTAAGTGATTATCAATGTGATGTTGTTAACAGTGAAGATCTGTTTGCATGTTTTATGTGCAACTTATCTGAGGATGCAACTACTGAACCCTCTTCATATAATGAAGCCATGAATGATCCGGATCGTGATAAGTGGACAGATGCACCTAGTGAGGAAATGACTTCTCTAAAGAAGAATCATACTTGGGTTCTTATTGATCTACCTAAACTTCAGATGGCAATTGGTTGCAAATGGATCTTCAAGCGGAAGCCAGGTATAGCAGCAGTCGAAGCTCCTTGCTTCAAGGCCAGACTCGTGGCTAAGAACTTCTCTCAGAAGGAAGGCATATGTTACCAGGAGATATTTGCACCAGTTGTCAAGCATGTCTCAATTTGATATCTTCTTTATTCGGTTATTCATAATGACATGGAACTTCAACAAATGGATGTAAAGACAGGTTTCTTGCACGGGAACTTGGATGAATTTATTGTTATGGAACAGCCAGAAGTATTCGTTGATAACGATCATCCTAACAAGGTATGTCTTTTCAATAAGTCTCTTTACAGATTGAAACAATCACCAAGGCAGTGGAACAAAGATTTGATGACTTCATGAGGGAGAAAAGTTATGTGTCTACTTCAAAATGTATGATAAAGGGATATACATATATTTGTTGTTATATGTAGATGATATCCTAATTGCTTCAGTAGATAGAGATCAGGTGAAGAAACTGAAAGTTTTTCTTGAGGCTGAGTTTGATATGAAGGACTTGGGGGATGCGAAGAAAATTCTTGGTATGAAAATTGTTAGGGATCGTGTGAATGGAGGACTTTTGATTTCACAGGAGAATTAATTGAGGAAAGTTCTTGCTAATTTTGGCATGGATCAGTCAAATTCTGTGTCTACTCCAATGGGTGCACATTTCAAATTGAATGCTGCTACAAAGTTGGAGCTACGGAAACATGAAAGCTACATGGAAAAAGTTCCATACCAAAGTTCAGTTGGGAGTATAATGTACTCAATGGTTGGTGCTCGGTCGGATTTGGCTTACTGAGTTGGTCTGATCAGTCGGTTTATGTCTAAACTTATTTAAGAACATTGGCAAGCAGTCAAATGGGTTCTATGGTATATCACAGGTTCAGTAGATACAATGTTGAGTATAAAGAAGAAAGGATACTTTTTGGTAAGAGGTTATTGTGATTCTGACTACGCAGCTGATCTTGATGGTCGAAGGTAGGGATGTTAAAATGGGCTTTTTAAGTGGGTTTTAAATGGGCATTTAATCTAAATAAATACCCATTTAGACTCATTTAGGTTAGAGGGTTTAAATAAAAAAACCCATATAAAACCCATTTACTAAATGGGTACCCGCGAAACCCATTTAAATTTTTTTTTTATTTTTTGCACTAAAAAAAGACACTAAACGGGTCTAAATGGGTTTTGAGATTTTTTCGCGGGTCTAAATGGGTACGCGGGCCTAAATGGGTAACCCTAATAGACCTTGAATTAAATGGGTCTAAACGTGTTCAGGCTTTAAATGGGTTGGGTTTTAAATGGGGTGGGTCTAAATGGGTTGGGCTTACCCATTTTAACATCCCTAGTCGAAGGTCTATTGTAGGAATGGTTTCCAGGGCTGGAGAAAATGTAGTTAGCTGAAGATCTTAGCTTCAGAAAGTTGTTACTTTATCAACCACGGAGGCTGAATAGATAGCATTGACAGAGGCAGTCAAAGTAGGTGTTTCGCTTAAGCGTTTTGCAGAAGAGCTTGGTTTTCCGCAAAACAGTGTGGATGTGTATTGCGAGTCGCAAAGTGCGATAGCATCCAAAAATGCGGTTTATCACAAGAGAACAAAGCACGTGGCAGTCAAATAACATTTTGTAAGAGACTTGATAAACGTTGGTAAAGTGCAGGTTATGAAGATTGCTCCTGCTTACAATCCAGCTGATATTTTTACGAAAGTGTTACCAGTCTACAAAGTGAGCGAGGCATTGACGATGCTTCGAGTAACTATAGATTGACGTTTTCAGTTCTCTGCTTTCAGTAGACATAGCGAGCATCTTGTGAAGGAGGCAAGGTAAGAGTTTGTGTTTGGAATCTTGTCTAAGGTTGAGATTTTAAGGTTATATCCAAGATTGTTAGATTTAAGTGTTGTAAAGCTTCTAGGTATCTTAGAAGGTTTCAGTTAGCCAATTGTAATCAGAGGACTCGGTTTGTGAATCCTGTTATGTTGGTTCTCTCTCTCGGGCATTACATGTGGTTTATAACGCGTGTAGCTTGTGTTAGGTGAGATTAGACGGAGTAGCTGAAGAGTCTGTAATGAGTGAGAGAATGAGTCGATTAGGTTGTAATCAGAGGTGAACAAGTTTTAAGGTCGCTGGAAATAATGGATTGCTGGAAAGTATTCTGGCCCGGGTGAGTTAGCACTTGTCCCGTGGTTGCGGATGATGTGGTGAACACTGTTGGATACGGGCTGCGCACCTCCCTTAAAGGCCCAACATGAATTCACCTTGGCCTACTAATAATAATTGTCAATCAATTATTATTCGACGTCAATTAAATATTATCATTTATTTGCTTCAGATAAATGTTATTTAAAAGATAATTCGTTTTTCATCTAGAAGAAGATTATTTACTTATTTTTAAGAAAGATAATCATCTTTCCTTGAAGATAATCATCTTTCCTCGAAGATAATCACATCGCCGCGGTAGATAAGGAAAAGATAATTCTGTCGAATTATCTTTTTCCTAATTCAAAGGGATTTAGGTCGGCCAGCATCTATTATAAATAGGGAGGAGTTTCCAGCCAGAAGGGGGATCTGAAAATCCAAAAAGACATTCCCAACATCCACAAAAAGAGAGAAAGCTAACTCAAGAAGATCTAGATTTCTAAACTAGTTTTCTTTAAAGCTTTGTCACTTTTCTTGTAATTCATCACCCATCTTTTATACATCAATAAAATCTCCTTTGATTTTCCTCAAAAAACCCACAAACTTTACTTGAAATTTATTAAATACCAAGTAATAGTTCAACATTTGGCGCCGTCTGTGGGGACTATTGGGGATAAATCAAGGAATCAGAATCCTAAAAAGATGGTCCACACACCTCATCTCGAAATTAGAAACAACAACGAGGTGCTTCCAGAGGATCAACAACAACAGCCAACGGCTCCTCCGTTTGATCCAGTCGCCCTCATGCAGACCACGATGGAGAACCTCACCAAAAAGCTTGACGAACGCCTCAACGCCTTTGAAGCTAATTAAGCTCTCTACCAAGCCGAGCTGAAGAGATTACAAACACTTCATGAAGAGACCGAAGGGCCCTACACTCCAAATCGACGCAGAACCATCATCAACAACCTCTTTGGAATCACCCCGGCGACGGAACACACCAGTTCGGGCACCGCGGCAAATACAACAAACAGGTGGACCAACCAGGTCGTCGAAGCGACGACCCAACCCCAAAACGCTGCTCAAGATAAAAACGCCGAGCTCGAACTCATCTACAAATGACTCGACGACATCGGCTCTCAGATCCACCGCGCAACCAGTTCGGCCCCCGAACTCGATCGTCTTCTGGAGCTAACTAGGCAAACCCCGTTCACCTCGAAGATTACAAGCGTACCTTTACGCAACCACGGTAAAATAAAAGTCACATCTTCCTTCTGCGGCAACGACGACCCGCAACGGCACCTTCTGGCGTTCGAGATCGCTATGGCTCGAGCCCGATTCTCAGAGACCGAGCACGATGCAGCATATTGTCAGTATTTCGTCGAATCCCTCAGCGGAGCGGCACTCAACTGGTTCTCTCGGCTCGCATCCAACTCGATCAACAGTTTCAACGAGCTATCTGCTGCCTTCCTAAAGCACTACTCGTTGTTCATCACTCAAAGAGCCACCAGCGCAGACTTATGGTCATGCATCCAAGAAGAGAACGAAACCCTGCGTTCGTACATAGATCGCTTTCAATCTGTCGTCTCTCGCATCGACGTCCCGGACAACATCTCCCTAGTTGCCTTGCGACATGGGATGAAACCCGAACAAGAGCTGTGGAAAGACCTCAAACTCAACGAGCCTCGCTCGTTAGAAGACGCACTCCACCGTGCTATCTTGTACGTGGAGCTCGAAGAAGAAAAAGCAGCTCGTAACCTCAAACGGTTATATTACTAAGTCTATCGCTTTCGACGCTAAAAAAAAAAAAAAATAAAAAAAAAAAAAAAAAAAAACCAAACTCATACTAAGTACTTGAACTACGGATGGCTTGATCCCCTTTCGGGGTACGTAGGCAGCCTGTAAAATGGTTCAGCTATACATCAATAAAATCTTTTTTAAGTGAAAAAGACTTTTATCTCCAAAAGCTCTTCGCTTCAAAGCTCTTTGCTATCTCTTACATCGGCGTCCTGGCCAGACGACTGATATAGCGTTCTTCGCGAATGCAGTGGTGAAATAATCCACAACTTTTAAGCCGGGTTCGTCCCGCAAACCTCAAAGTTATATTCGATCCCCGAACCTAGTTCGCATCGGTATTCAACTTAGAGCGTAGATCTTATCGTCTGAGACGCTCCGTGCCGAACTAATCTCGCGGACTATATTTCGATTGTAAGCCGAGTCGACGTAAGCCTTCACGGCAAGCAGACGTAAGCCTTCACGGCAAGCAGACGTAAGCCTCGCACCTCGGACGCTTGACCTACCTTGTAGTGTTAAGGAATTGGTTACTCCGATCGGACTGACTCGCTACCAAGTACTTTACTTGGTTCGAAGAATCCTACCGTTTGAAGAAAAAGCACAAGTAAAAGCGACTATTACTTGTGCACAAAAGACAAGACGTCGAAGTCCACAAACAGCCGGACTCCGATGGAACAGAGAAAGAAGGCTTACTACCGCCTCGGTACTCCCATCAGCGCGGCTATGATCCCCAGCAGGATCAACTCAAGCCTTTCATCGTGTAGAGCTCCCAGCTCATCGGTCGCTTTCATTAAGTTCATGTCTCTTCGACATCAAAACAAGCATCTCAAACTTTCGTTCAAAGGGATGGGATCAAAACGATTCATTTCGTTCTTGATTTTCTGCCTATCTCCATTTGACACGCCGAGCTCAATTCACGTCGAACCAACTCTCTTTAAAATTCGCCGAGCTCGATTCACATCACTCGACGAACTGGGGGGAGGGCTAATTGTTGGATACGGGCTGCGCACCTCCCTTAAAAGCCCAACATGAATTCACCTCGGCCTACTAATAATAATTGTCAATCAATTATTATTCGACGTCAATTAAATATTACCATTTATTTGCTTCAGATAAATGTTATTTAAAAGATAATTCCTTTTTCATCTAGAAGAAGATTATTTACTTATTTTTAAGAAAGATAATCATCTTTCCTTGAAGATAATCATCTTTCCTCGAAGATAATCACATCGCCGCGATAAATAAGGAAAAGATAATTCTGTCGAATTATCTTTTTCCTAATTCAAAAGGATTTAGGTCGGCCAGCATCTATTATAAATAGGGAGGAGTTTCCAGTCAGAAAGGGGATCTGAAAATCCAAAAAGACATTCACAACATCCACAAAAAGAGAGAAAGCTAACTCAAGAAGATCTAGATTTCTAAACTAGTTTTCTTTAAAGCTTTGTCATTTTTCTTGTAATTCATCACCCATCTTTTATACATCAATAAAATCTCCTTTGATTTTCCTCAAAAAACCCACAAAATTTACTTGAAATTTATTAAATACCAAGTAATAGTTCAACAAACACCGGATAAAGAAATCGTGTCTCTTGTTGTTTGATTTCTTTACATCTTGTTCACCGATTCTATAGTTCTTTCTTAATCGGAATGTGAGAGTGAGTTTTGAGAAGATCGAGGGTTAACAAATGACATATGAGTTTGATGCTCTTGAAGAAGATAAGACTTCTAGTTATTTAGATTCAACTCCTAGAAAATGAATTAATTTATAAGATTAAGTATAATGCGGCTGCTATATCAAACTTTATAAAGCTCGTTTTGTAGATTTTGTTAATAGACAAAATGAGGGTACTGATTTTGATTAGATATTTGCACGTTTTGCCAAAAAAAACAACAATTCATGGTCAACTAAACATGGTTGCTGTAAGAATTGGGAAACACACCACAAAGTTGTTCATAATGATTTCTGTGAGGAATTTTGTCCCTAATAGCCTCACAAGCCGATTAATCGTTGAGTACTCTTAATGGTTCACGGATTTAACGAAGACCTTAAACATAAAAGGCACAGAGATTTGATCACCCAGTTCACACGTCTGGAATCGGTACGTTTCGGATAAGAACCTTCTCCCATAAACATCTATTATCAATCAAAGGTTTACACAAAGCTTTAGCCGGAGCTTTCTTTGTATTTCAGGCAAAAAGCTTATTGAGACAAAATAATAAAGATAAAGAAGAAAGACACAGAAAGGTGAAGACTCTAACTCCTAATTTCTCCACTGATCTTCTTCTTTTTCTTTTTTTCTTTGGCTTCTTTTATATCGAATCTTGCCGCTGCTCTCCTTACTTTTCTTCCTTTGTAACGTGAGGCATTTCCTTTTTGCGTATGAATCAAATCATTACCGTATAGAAATTTCTCTTTTGCTATTTGGACATTGATCCACCTAAGACTTAATTAATGTTTAAGCCTAGCCCATACGAATAATGAAGTTTGTGTACATATCAGAAGAGGCAGTAGAGAATTGATCCAACGGATTTGAAAAAAGTAAAGGAGTGATTAAAAAAAGTGATGAAAAATATTAGAGAAAATGATCTCGGTTTTGGATTTTTTTTGTTTGTATTTAGTGTATTGTCAAATATCTTATAAAATTTGTTAGCTTGATGCTCCAAAAGAAGTGTTGTAATAAGAGAACCAACAAAAACAATACCTAGTATCATTTCAATATGATTTCTGTTCCACTTTGTATGCTTTGAAAAAAGAAGATCAAAATTTGGATAGTTTTCAAAAGCTTGTTCAATTACAAACAAATTAACATAACTATGTTCATGCTGCCATGTCCACGCTACCATGTCCATTCCACCATATCTTAGTCACAATGTCTTCGTCACCATGTCTCACCAGCATGTCCACGCCATCATGTCCGTTCTATTGTGTCCATTCCACCATGTCTACGCTACTATGGCTTCACCACCATGTCCACGCTACCATGTCAACACCACCATATCTTCATCACCATGTCTATTCCATTGTGTCAATGCCGTCATGTCCACACCACCATATTTTCATCACCATGTCTTCACTACCATGTCCACACCACTATATCCACAATATCGTGTCCACGCCATCAAAATCTACTTAGATACTTTTTAAAGATTTAGTGATTTCGTCAAATAAATAATTGAATGAAAGATTAAGAATACCAGAGATGAATTTGAATTTCGCGAGATCTGAAAAAATTGTTTATCGCCAGGATTTGAAGCTGTTTGATGATATATCGGAAGAGGCAGTAGAGAATTGATCCATAACAGATTTGAAAAACAAAAGAGACAGAAAAAGTTGATGAAATGAAAAAGATTAAGACTAAAGAGAGAATAACTGGGTTTTGGATTTTTCTGTTTGTATTCTGAAAGTTAGATGTGGTTATTCCATAGTTGAGTTTGAAACAATAAGCTACTGGACATTAAACATATAATTTTGAGTCATGTATACCATCACTAATTGTCGTTATGAGGGAAAAAACAACAAGAAGTATCATGTACACGATCATTAATTGTCGTTATGCAGAGAGAGAGATTAGTAGCAAACAAAAAATGAATTATGGAATAAAAAAATTAATCATAAAAGAAAAAAAAATAAAAAGGATATTATTAGCTTTAACCTTCGTAGAAGTGTCAGGAGCCATAAGTGTCTTAAAGTGTAAATCATAAGTGCTAAAGTGCCTTTTATTATAATTTTCTCAATTTCTAATGTATATTGGATTATTTAATTAATATAGATTAAGAACCGACTCTATGTATATGTAAATATAAATACATAGAATTTATCAACTCGTTTCCTATTTCCACATGTAGACAACAACAAATTTCTTCAGTCTTTTGGCTTCAGGTATAGCATCCCTAACAACATGCTTAAATGTGGGAGTTGAAAAAAATTGTGTTTATCAATTTAAATAAACTAATGAGGGTTCTGAAAAACATATCGACAATCAATTAGAAACCTTAAACCTTGATGGGAGGTAAAAAAAAAAATCCAGACTTCCACAAGATAGAACATCCACCATTAACTTCTTGATGGACGGCTACTCCACCATTATTAAGACCTTCATGAGCTCAACGTCATAAACGACATTGTCATAGAATTATTTTTCCAACTATGGATGGCTCTTCATTGCAGTTATTTTTCGAACTATGGATGGTTCTTCATTGCTCCATGATGTGTACTTTAAAGATATGTTAAACAGTTTATCATTATTTTTTTAACGAACGTAAGTTCTAAAGCGGTTTAGTTAGTCAAATCGATGGTTTACAATTAACAAAAATCAGTGCTGAAAGAAGAGTTCAGCTAAATTATCTGCTTTTAAATTATTTTCGCGTCGAATAAGCATGATAGTGAAAGTGTTGAAAAACTCATTCTATTTCTGAAATTCCTCTAGGTATATTGAGAAAGCAGGTCAATATGTAATGGTACAAACCATAACCATATCCACCAAATCAGAGCAGTAAGTTGGGAAAATCATTTGATGCTGATGAATCACATTTATAAGTTCTATAATTCAAACTAGAGCTTCAAATTCACCATGCAAAGATGAGAGACTCCAATGCATATTATGATTCTCATCATTATTTCTGAAACACTTCGACATGGATTCTACGACCCGAGATGGTTGTCCCACTTCTTAGTTTCCTAGAGATTAAAGCCCTATCTGACATCCTAACAAATATATTCTAGGAGGTTCTCCTATCTACCATGTATGCGGAACTAAATGAGATAGATATGAGGAGAACTCTTTATTGGTATAATAATGATTCAAAACAACATGCTAAAGTTTTTTTGTAGGTTTTACATGGACCGATCATATTCTATCTAAAACACCTAACACACACCACACATCGTCAGGGGGCTGCCGGACAGTGTACCTACTCTTGGTCCACATCCGGACCAACCTCATGTCCTGAAAAGAGATAAGCATATCAGTATTCGGTCTAATCTTGTAACCGAACTATGCATATTCTCCCCCAGAACCCTTTACCCCGTCATTATAGCCGAAGCCTATCCTAACTTATCCTAAGACTTTCCCCAGTCGTACTTAGTCATTCAACCCATCTCACTGACTAAGTAACAATTAGGTAGCCTTAGGGATAAATGGACGAACCATTCATCCGGAGGAACTAACGGCCAATGACCGTGGCACTCTTTGGCACGTAGCGGTCTTAGACCGGCTGCGGCACTGCTCCGGATTACCCAACAGGTCAACTTATAACGACCATAGAGGTTCAGTCATCCATAGACATTTTCGGATACATCTATAGCATGCCAACACTCACACCGGTTCATTGGGTTCCACTTGGTAACCGGCCGTAATGGCTATAGACCCAAAAGGTGTAATTCGTCGAACGGACGCAATGGTTCACAATTCATGGCTGTTCCACCATGTGACTTAACTGGCCATGAGTTGGTCACCAACCGTCGGTCAGTTCCCAGCCATGGTACGTTTGTTATACATGCATCAAGGATAAACACCTCTTGAGGCCATTCGGCCCGATCACTCGCACCTTTCTGTGTGTGGCAGTTACTCACGGGTCAACGAAGGTACCTTGAGTTTCCCATTTTCTCAGCATCCGACTTAGGGCCGGTTTGTAAGTAACTGTTACAGGCACTTACTGGAACCGGCCATAAGCCTAAGTTCTGATTGTTTTACACGGCCCAACCGTACAATTCCGACCAATCCAGTCCGACACTGCGATGCATGAAACCGCACCGTTAAACCAACCACACGCGTTTCTTGTCCGAGACAATTGGATCATGCGTGAGATCCCTAGCATCAGTCGAGATCTTCCTAGTCCTAAGGCACACGGAGGTGACTTAAGGAGAGTCACACGGCCATACCGGCCAATCATCCAGACCGTTTCCGATTAAGATGAGTTCCCATGGCAACAGTTCGTACCATGCACAGCCGAGGGGTCCTTTATGGATTCATCCCGGATTGGCCTGTGGCCTTGATCCGGACGCATAACTCGACCCAAACCTCGCTACCATTCGCAAGTACCTCTTGGTGACATGGATGGATTCAAACCCATAAACCGCTTTACAAGAGTCTGGTCTAAGACCGTTACTCATGGATCAGTCGTTCAGAGAAGAGAAGAGGAGAGAGAGAAACAAAGGAAGATCCAGACTCCTCCGGTCCATGGATCGCTACGGTTCCCACCGATGATCAAAGCTACGGTTTTCCAGGGTATGAAATGCTAACCTTTGTGACTTGTTCTGGAGAAGCCATAACCTTCTCCTTACTCCCAGTTGGAAGCGGTTCCACAATGGCCGGACCACAATGGCCGGACCGATTATACTTCTTTCCCCAACTTGGATCTAGCATAATAGGGTTCGACACGGCCTCCCATACAAGGCCTCATGGAAGGACATGTCTATACTTGACTGAAAGATATTATTATAAGCAAACTCAGCCAGAGGTAAGTACCTTTCCCAAGAGTTTCCCCACTCTAGGATGCAGGCTCTCAACATGTCCTCGACGGTTTGTATGGTCCTTTCTGCTGACCGTCAGTCTGTGGGTGATAGGCTGTACTCATCTTCAGCCTTGTTCCCAAGGCCTTCTAGACTGCTTGTCAGAAGTGTGAAGTGAAACGGCCAACTCTAACTGAGACGATACTAGCCGGTACACTATGAAGCCTCACGATTTCATTCCGTGATGGGTAAGCTTTGTAATAAACCACTCGGCACCTTGTATTCCGCCTTGACCAGTTGACATATTGGACAACGTGAGACCCACTCAGCCACATCCCGTTTCATACCAATCCAATGATAGAACCATTTCAGATCACGGTACATCTTGTTGAGTCCGGGATGTATGGAGAATTTGGATAGGTTCGCCTCCTTAAGGATCTCTTCTTTTAATAGCTTATCTTCCATGGACCACTATAGTCCCATTGTTAAAAGTTTGGTACTCAATCTTGTCATTGCTCAACACTTTCTTAAGATTCTCGTCTTTCTCTTAAGCAATCTTAATTCGTGTGAGCAAATCGGCCTGGTCAACCGCTCCCAGACCTAGAGGTTCGACATCAGTGGACACGACATTCAGATGGAGAATTCCAATCATATTGACCAGAACTTCTGCTTCTTTACTGACTTTCACTTCCGCATCTCCTCCTGCTTAACTCATCGGCCATGGAGTTGGCTTTTCCCGGATGATAGGCTATATCTTGATCATAGTTTGCGACCAACTCCATTAATCTCCTCTGCCTTAAATTGAGTTCGGGCTGCGTGAACACATATTTCAAAATTTTATGATCTGCAAAGATTTGTACCTTGTCCCCGTAGAGATAGGATCATCAAATCTTTATGGCAAACACCACTGCCGCCACCTCCAAGACATGTGTGGGATAGTTTCCCTCATGTTTCCGGAGTTGTCTTGATGAATAGGCAATCACTCATCCCTTCTGCATTAACACACACCCAAGCCTGTGATGGAAGCATCCGTGTACACCGTATATGGTTCATTGGCCTCTTGAAGGGCCAAGACCAGTGCACTGGCCAACATGTCTTTAACTTTTATAAAACACTTCTCAAATGCTTCCAACCACATGAACTTGACTCCCTTTCTGGTTATCACAGTCATGGCCTAAACCATACTTGCAAAACCGTTCACAAACTTCCTCTAGTATCCGGCCAGCCCTAGGAAGCTTCTCACTTCTGTGGCACTTTTCGGTCTGGGCCGTTCCTTATTGAACTTGACCTTGTCCGGATCTACCGACACACCGTGTTCGAGACGATATGTCCCAAGAACCCGATGGTCCTTTGCTAAAAGCTGCATTTACTCAGCTTGGCATAGAGCTTCTGCTCTCTTAATCTTTCCAGTACCACCCTCAGATGTTTTTGATGACCGGCTTCCGTCTTTGAATAGACGAGTATGTTATTAATAAAGATGATCACTGATCACTGATTCGTTGAGACAATCTCGGAAAACCTCATTCATCATTTTCATGAAGGCTGCATGAGCATTGGTAAGGACAACAGTTCATCTATCCGAGGTAACGGGTACTTGTTCTTCACAGTAACCCGGTTTATACCTCGGTAGTCTATGCACAAATGAAAACTCCCCTCCTTTTTTTGACAAATAAGACCGACGCTCTGCAAGGGGAACTACTCGGCCTTATAATACCTTTCTCAAGCAGTTCCTCTAACTGCATTTTAAGTTCAGCCATTTCGGCCAGAGCCCTTCTATAAGGTGCCTAAGAGAGTGGTGCCGTACCTGGTTCCAGTTCGATGGTGAATGGATCCACCCTATTATATGGTAAGCCGGTCAAGGACTGGCACACATCCCCAAAGTTCCTGAAAACCGGTATGGTATCCATCTCATCCCCTTTTCCCACTTCCGGAATGTTATTGGTGGCTAAGGATGCCTCACACCCCTTCATCAACATCCTCTCTCCTTGCATGGCCGAAACCAACAAGCTTCCCGATATTGATCGGATTCCTTGGAATTCCAACGTCTCTCCTTCCCTTTCAAACCGCACACACCCTTGGTGACAGTTGAGAGTCGCCTTGTTTCTTCCCAACCAGTCCATCCCCATGATCACATCGTGATTGTTGAGTTCGATGACTATCAGGTCAACATGCATTTTGGTTCCTTTAACAAGGAATGAGATCTTACTTATCAGCCCCAGAGGAAGCATGAGTTGACCACCGGCTGTGTTTAATATGCTGCCTTCCTTGGTGGCCACCGTCCTTAGCTTTCCGCTCAATACCAATTCCGGACTGACAAAACTATGTATAGCCCCAGAATCAAACAAGGTGTGTGCTTCAACACCACCTATACTTAGGGTCCCTACACATTCCGACAATGCTAAGGATTTCTACCCCATATCATTATTCTAATGCAATGCATTTAATCGTCAAGACTAGGCGCAGGTCATTACGTACCAGTGATTGCGTTGAAGGTATTGACTTCCCCAGTATCCTTAGAAAGCTCGTAAACCTGTGGCTCCCTAGCTGGCCTTCCGGCTTGAGCCGCAGGAACTGCTCCACCTGGATTACTTCTCGGGTTTCCTGTCTACCCCCTTGCAGCCTGGGACATTCCCTTGCGAGATGCCCTGTCCTACCGCGGTGGTAGCAGGTCTTAACAGATTCAGTGGTCATCCCTTCTCTCAGCCTAGGGCAGTACAAGACACTGTGGTCCATCATGCCGCATTTGGCACACACACCCATTGCCTTCCAGCATTTTACACTGTGCCTTCTACCGCAACTAGGGCACCCAGATGGTCCAGAACCATCCTTCTCCTGGTCCCACTTTCTTTTGTGGCCACCAGGCTTATTCCCTTGGATGTTCTTTGCTTGGGCCCTAACCCGGGTCTCCTCGGCCAGGTTGGCCTCTAACAAAGCAGACATTTCCACTAGTTCCGATACGGAAGCAAACTTCAAAACCGAACAGTGGACCCGGGGTTCCACCTTAAGTCCGCGGAAGAACTGCTGAATCTGGGTAGATTCCTCCTCTAACTCCCGTCCTATGTATTTACGTAGACGGTTCAATTCCTCCTCATATTTCCTTACAGTTCTTCAGTCTTGGGTGAGTTCCAAGAATTTAATTTCCAACCGTCCCATGCCTCGGTCGGAAAGTACTTGCGGTTGAATTCCGTCTTAAATTCTGAGAAAAATGTTAGCTTGCCCTGAGTATGCTTATCTACCATAGGCCACCAGTTATGGGCATCCCCTTCCATGAAATGGACTGCTATGTCCTTCCTGTAGTCCTCAGGACATCGGGTCGAGCAGAAGTATTGTACTAAACGGGTCATCCACTCATCCGCTTGAATGGTATCTATGCTCCCTTTAAAGTCTTTAGTTCCCAACCGTGAAATGTGATCCAGTAGGCTCAAATAGTCTATTATCCGGATCACACGAGGCAGGTTTATCTCAACCACATCCTCGTCCTCGACTCACTAGGCCCCTTTCAGAACTTCAGTGGTCTCCTTTCCCGTGGACTGTCCCATGGTAGGATTTTCAGCCGGTGTGAGGGTCTAAGTCAATGTGGTCATCTGAGTCATTACCGTATTCAGGGCTGCCCAAATCTCTTCCGTAGAAGGGAGAGCAGGTTGGTGATACACTGGATTTAGTGCTTTTATTTATCTGCAAGTGCACAGCTTATAATTGTAATACATAAAAGTTCCATTTCCAGACGAGCAGTGCTACACTTTGTATCTATAAGGAATTGAAAAAAACTAAGAAAGAAAGTTGGTTTTGTTATTTTGGTAACAAGTAACGGAATTTAACGGTTATTTAAACTCAATAAAATAAGGCGTTAGACCAAGGAACTTTCGCAAGAAATTTAGAGCAAGGGATCGAACAACTATTCAGGGGACATTGAGGCGTCAGACTTGAGCTCAACCATAAATATAATATCAATCCACTGTCGTGGCATTAACAACTTTATCTAACAACCTAGAATCCTAAACTGTCGTTTGGTCCTAAAAGCGCAGACAGGCATTATTGAACAGGTTTGATATGCTCACGATATGCCTCAACATCAACTGTCGTTGGTTAAAGACAAATCGCTCACCAAAGTCTCTTCTAGCAACCTATTACACTTTTGATGAATAGATTAACTTAAAATCATAAATTAAGTGATCAGCTCAATCCAGGCATTAAGACTAACAAATGTTGAAGACACTCTATTCAAATCCCTATTTGAATTCAACCCATCAACTTATGAATACCATTGCAACCCTTGATCTAACTAAAGAATCTACTCAGACATTGAAGAAGGGAACACAACAACGAATGTAAAGGAATCCATGAAATATAAAATGGAGATGATAAAGGTTCAGTTATTCTCAACTGTGGCAGAGATTCTTCTCCAAATCTTACAAGTAGTAACTCTGAAAACTATTTGAAAAGCTGTCTAGGTCACAAAAAGCTTTCAAAGTGCGTGTACAAGATGATAGAATCAAATATGAAAAGATGATATGTTCTAGATGGAGATGGCTCTCTCCGTCTCTTCCTTGCTCGCGTCCTAAAACTAGGTAAGTGAAGTTTCCATCTGGTTCTGACGGAAGGAGTATGTGCTCTGAAGTGGAGCATGTGCTCTGAAGGGGAGCAGGTGCTCCATCGTGTGATATTCTTCAAACTCGGGTCATTTTCCTCATTTCGACTCCTTTTTGCTCCAGAGACTCCAATTCCTCATATCTTCGTTTATAGCTCCTTAGTATCCTCAAACGACTCGATAACGACTAAAAAGACTCGATAAAAGCTGGAAAACGAAGGTTAGAATGAGGTAAACTCAACGCACATCAACTACACCGGGCTTAGACCTTTGTGTGTCCACAAACAAACTCGATCTTTAGCGCCGGAAGATAGGTTTGAAGGCGCGGGAAGTATCAAAATCTCAGTAACCGTGATTCAACCATAATCTGCATACCACATACTTTAAAACAAAAGTAGCACATTCTTCCCAAAACCAACCAACATCATCTCAAACTCTATTCCGTACTTATATTCACAAACAAATAAAGTTCACCATCCAGACAATAAACTCTCTGCATTCAATTAAAGGGTAGCGTGAACTTCTCCTCATGGGCACTACCTAGGAGAGACAATGCTAGGGAATAAAGAAGCTAATTTTGCTGTGGATTTTCAGAGTGTTTAAAGGGTTACCGAACTTTTGTAGAGAATCCAGCTTATTGCACAAAATGGCAAGAGAGAATGGACTCAGTGAGGTTCCACAACCTCTAATCACTCTTCTTCTCTCGAAAACTCTAACCCATCAAATCTCGATTCTTCTTTCTTCGTATTGATTGGTGCTGAGGGACACATCTTTGAGTTACTAACTCTCCTCTCCTTATCATTATATATATATATATGTGGATAAGGAGGGTTTTTTACATGATGTGTGTCCCTTGAGCATGAAAATGTTGATCCGTCGGCCCATATACCCCAACAGGTCATATGTTTTAACTGCTTCTTCATTGGGCAGAACGGAGCAGGTGCTCCTATTTGGAGAATGTGCTCCGGAAACTATCCTCTCAACTCCTAACTGTTTAGTGCGGGTGCACTGGATCAGACACTGCCGCTTGAAGAAGGTGCTCCTGGAAATCTTTCTCTGGTGATTTCTTCAGCAAGTGTGAGTCAGAGGTTGTGTCAATCTTTTTCTCTCCGACCCTTTTGCACATATCTGCATATATTAAAATGAAATACAAGAGTGTAAGTGGTCTAAAAAGAGATTAGGCTAGAGGTGGATACTAGCTAAACGTGAGCTAGCTATTCAGGATCAGCAAGAGTGGTAAAAGGTATAAGAAGTCCTGCATATAAACTTGTTCCCCTAGTCTAATGCTCATAACAAGAAGAGTTTAAATCCAAATTATGCCCAAATAAAGTAGAGTTTAATGTCATTCTGGTAAAATAGAGAGTTCCGAATGTGGGGGCCCAGCTTGTCCGAACACTCAAAATTCTACAGTAATGGTCACTAAAGAGATGGTTAAAGTCACATAAATGGTTCAAGCTCATCATAGATTAAAGTATTAATTCCCAACCAAATTCTTGACTCTATAAAACTGACTCAAAGACACAAACTGACTCAAGTCTCAAACAAAAATCAAAGAAAGTAAACGGAAATCAGTAGCAAACTCCCTCCCCTACACTTACTACACACCGTCCCGGTGTGAAAATAAATATGAAGTCGGGGACCTGGCGCTTCTTACCCCGGGAAGGCTGCTCTGAAGGTCCCGGTGTCTGCTCTGTGTGGACCTTTCTTGCCGCCGTGGTGTGGCAGCAACCACGGGATAGGGTCTGCATGATGTGCTGTAGGAGACTGTTGTTCTTCCGCTGAGAAGCGATCATTCACTGCCTGTACTCAGATGTATCAGGCTCATCAGAGATAGGGGGAAGGTCGAACTCACCCTAAGTGGTGGTGGTATGGTAGGGCAGAGTCAGTGTGTGTCGAGCGGTACGGGGCCTCTCCTCATCGTCCAGGTGAGGCGGTAGGGCTCTGGAAGAGCTAGCGAGTGTAGTAAACAAAGTACACCGAAGAGAGTCGGGGCAGGGGAAATCCGCATGTGGCATGAAGCGGAGATCAGACACGTAGTTGAGGCGGGTGATCGTGGGCTGTGGGAGCTTGGAGAAGAGTGTCTCGCCATTCTCGCCTTTGAACTGGTAGCAGCCCTGGTTTCGGATTATCTTCGAACTGATGAGGTGGGCGGTATCCATCCTCTCAATCTGAGAAACGCAAGTCGCGTGACGGAGAGGTACCTTACAAGACTGGAAGAGAGTGGGTAGGAGGCTTCCAATGTGCTTAATCTTTCCTCTCGCACCAGCACGCGCTCTGTCTTTTGCCGCTACAATCGTCTCGGCGAACTGAAGCCCGTGGTTGACCTGCTGCACCGTTGGGTGTGGTGCACCATAGGAATCAACAACCAAGTACCCACAGTCGTAGTAAAGCATGAGAAGGTCATCGAGATGTATCTTGTTGCCGACGTCTGGATCAAAGAGGAGCTGGCTGTATAGTCTTGCACAGATCCGCACAGCGGGGTGACGGATCAAGGACTGGCTCGCGGAGTGGGAAGCGTAGAGGCCAGATGCGATTGTCTGCCAGAAATGACTGTAAATGGGGAACCGCTTTTGAAAGGCGAGGTCCTTGTCTTCCGAGTGGAAGCCGTAGATGTCGCAAATGTCCCTTATTGTGATGGTGTACTTCTTCCATTCAGCAAAGAAAGAGAGGAACACCTCGTCAACAACCGGGTTCTGACGGTTGGTGTACTGTAGCCTCGCTGTCGCTCTAGGCACTGGAGAGAGTGAGCTCAGGGTAGATGACATTGCTCTCCAGAGCAAAACCCATGAACTTGGCGGTGATGAAGATGTCAGACACCTTATTTTCTATTCCTAGCCTCTTCAGTATATATGTGCACATAAACCGTGTGAGTTCCTTCTTCACACCTAACAGCGCGTTGTAATAGAAGCAATCCGTTTGGTTCCACTTCTCATCGGAGTGCATAGGGATGTTGTCATCTGGGAGCTCAAAACGTTCCCCTTTGGGGCGTGGCCATGGTGCGGTTTCAGCATCCTCTTGATCCGAGGTGCTTGCCCCCTTTCCTTTCCTGTTCGTGTAGCGGATGTTCTTGGGTGGCATTGTCTACAAAATACACAAGAAACCATTTGAGAATCAGCTTTACACGATGGAAAATCACAAATTTTCAGCAACTAAATTTTGTCCCATTGAAGTTCATGCATATTATATATATTGTGACTCATTGAAGGAGTTAAACACATAACTCAAACCCAATTCAACATGCAACACGATTTTTCACCATTGATGAACATTCAAGCTTTTTTCAAAAATTTGCAGTTGACAATTTCGAACTCAATTCAAGCTATAATCACACAATTCATCATTAAAAGCACCAAGGACAGTTCACACAAACAGTTCAGCGAGAGAGAGAGAGAGCACAAAATCTCAAATCCCAAAGTTGAGTCGCGACTGTAAAAGGGTGTTTTCGAGCTCGTACATGTCCTTGTTGTCGAAATCAATAGTAGAAACAGATTCAGGGCAAAAATCCGAGTGGGTTAGGCTCAAATTTCACTCAATTTGGTTGAGATTTGCAGAAATTAAGACTTGAGTTAAAACCAAAGAGTGAGAGAGAGAGAGAGGTGGTGTCGCGAGGAAGAAGGAGAAGTGGGGAGAGAGGGTTGGTTTTTAAAGGGAAAAACCGGTCCGGTTTAAGGTGAAACCCAATTAAAATAGAAAGAATTTACTTGGTCGCAAAGTTTGGAGCACCCCAAAGGAGAATGTGCTCTGTCTGTTCGAGTTATTTACGCCTGGATCACCCTGAGAGAGAACGGAGCATGTGCTTCGTTTGGGTGCTCCCTTCTCTTTTACAAAAAACATTGAAAACTAAAACTAAAAGTTAGAATAAAGAAAAACAAAAATTGTAAAGTTAGAGACTCTTACCGGTGGGTTGCCTCCTACCAAACAATTGGTTTAAGTCACTAGCTTAACTTGGTTGGCCATTTTGGCTTGAGATGGATCGTCTAAGGGAAATTCTTCCCCTTCTGCGAAGTGAGATTCAGCAAGATATTTCTTAATCCTCTGACCGCTGACAACAAATTCTCCACCATTGGTGTCCTGAAACACTACAGCTCCATAAGGTCTGACTTCCTTGATTGTGAAAGGCCCAGACCATCTTGACCTCAACTTTCCTGGAAACAGCTTCAACCAATAGTGAAACAGCAGTACTTGATCATTTGAAGCAAAGTTCCGGGTGAGAATTCTCTTGTCGTAGTAGACCTTGGTTCTCTCTTTGTAGATCATGGAGTTGTCATAGGCGAGATGACTTATTTCTTCCAACTCGTGCAGCTGCATCATCCTCCTTTCTGAGGCAGTCTTGACATCGAAAATGAGTATCTTCACCGCACATGCTGCTTTGAGCTCAAGCTCTACCGGAATGTGACAAGCCTTTCCATACACCAAATGAAATGGTGTTGTTCCCAAGTGTGTCTTGTAGGCAGTTTTGTATTCCCAAAGAGCACCACCAATTTTGGAAGCCCAATCCTTCCTTGTTGTTTTGACAGTTTTTTACAGGATGCTCTTGATCTCCCTGTTGGAGATTTCGACTTGCCCACTAGTTTGAGGATGGTAGGGAGATGCAACCTTGTGTTTCACACCATTCTTTTTTAGCAAGCTTTCGAAGATCTTGTTTATGAAGTGGGATCCTCCATCACTAATGCTCACTCTAGGTACACCAAACCTTGGGAAGATGATGGATTTGAACATCTTGATCACCACTCTTGAATCATTTGTGGGACTTGCCAAATCTTCAACCCACTTGGACACATAGTTCATAGCCACTTAGATATTCTCATTTCCAAAAGATGATGAAAATGGTCCCATGAAGTCAATCCCACACACACCAAAAACTTCAACTTCCAGGATGAAGTTTTGTGGCATCTCATTCCTCTTGCTTATATTGCCTTGTCTTTGGCATTAACCACACCTAGACACAAATCGGTGAACATCTCTGAACATAGTTGGCCACCAATATCCTGCTTGTAGCACATTACAGACTGTCTTGAATGTGGAAAAATGTCCAGCAAATGGGGAACCATGGCAATGGTACAAGATTTCTGGGATTTCGACTTCAACTACACATCTTCTGAAATCTCCATCAGTGTAGTGCTTGTAGAGCAAAGGCTCATCCCAAAAGTAATGCCTTATATCCTTCAAAATTTTCTTTTTCTTATTATCCACAAATTCATTGGGTTCTTGCTCAGCAGCAAGGTAGTTTGCCATATCTCCAAACCAGGGTAACTTCGTGTGCAGTGCCTTATCGATTTGGCTGCTGAAATTGGTATGAGCAGGTGCTCCAAAACGGAGCCGGTGCTCCATGACCTGGCCCACACATATAGCATAAATTTGGTCTTCAAGGAGGCTGTCATCTAGAGGCATCTCAGTCTCTATTCTCATCCTAGATAGATGATCTGCATCACCATTCTCAACCCCCTTCTTGCCTATAATCTCTAAATCGAATTCTTGTAGTACAAGAATCCATCTTAACAGCCTTTGTTTGGCATCCTTCGTAGTCAACAAGTATTTTAGTGCAGCATGGTTTGTGTGCACAATGACTTTTGACCCAACAAGGTAAGACCGGAAGATCTCAAAAGCAAAATAAATCGCTAGAAGTTCCTTATCTGTGGTGGTATATTTGCATTGAGCCTCATCCAGAGTTCAGCTCGAATAATAGATGACATTCAGCCTCTTGTCTTTCCTCTAACCCAGAACTGCATAGTCACTTGCATCTGTAATGATTTCGAATGGCAATTCCTAGTGTGCTGACTGCACAATGGGAGAACTAACCAATGCTCCTTTGATTGTGTGGAAAGCATCAAGGCAGGTGCTATCAAACTCAAACTTCACATCCTTGCATAACAGCTGTGTAAAAGGTCTCGCTATCTTGGAGAAGTCCTTTATGAACGTTCGGTATAACCCAGCATGACCCAGAAAATTGTGCATCCCCTTGACTGATATAGACTGCTGCAAGCTCATCATAACCTCTATCTTCGTCTTATCCACCTCAATACCCTGCTCATAAATTTGATGACCCAACACGATCCCATTCCTCACCATAAAGTGGCACTTCTCCTAGTTCAAAACCAGATGTTTCTCTTCACATCGTTGAAATACGCTGCACAATTCGACAAATAAACAGAAAAAGAGCTTCCATAGACAGAAATTGTCCATGAAAACCTCCATAATGTCTTCTATAAGGTCAATAAAGATAGACATCATGCACACTGGAATGTTGTCGGAGCATTGCACAAGTTGAATGGTATTCGCCGGTAGGCGAATGTTCCATAAGGACATGTGAATGTCGTATTCTCCTGGTCATCCGGATTGATTGGGATCTGAAAGAAACAAAGTAACCATCTAGAAAGCGGTAGTAAGGGTGGTTAGCAAATTTTTCAAGCATTTGATCAATAAAAGGCAAAGGAAAATGGTCCTTACGGTTTGCAGCATTAAATTTTCAGTAATCTATACACATTCTATGGCCAGTTACAGTCCTAGTTGGTATCAGTTCATTCCTATCATTTTTTATCACAGTGATTCCACCTTTCTAGAGAACTACATGAACAGGATTAACCCATGTACTATCAGAAATAGGATAGATCACACCAGCCTCTAGAAGTTTCATTATCTCCTTCTTAACAACATTTTTGAAATTCGTGTTTAACCTCCTCTGATGTTCTACAGAACTCATCGATTCATCTTCTAGATGTATTCTATGCATGCATAGATCATGAGAGATTCCATTGATATCATCAAGTGAGTATCCGAATGTCTTTCTATACTTTCTAAGTTCACACAAAAGTAAGGCAACTTCCACATTGTTCATTTCACAGTTCACTGTCACAGGGTAGGTAGAGTTGGTTCCAAGGAATGCATTACCTTAGCCCGACAGGAAGTGTTTTCAGCTCATGTTTAGGAGCTTTCAGCTCGCTCCAAGGTCCATCAACAAGACTTGACTTCGGAGCAGGTGCTCCTAATTTCAGAGCAGGTGATCTGTTGTTGATTTCTGCAGTCGAATTATGCCCTTATTCTAGACTCATGTAGGCTACCATCCTTTCGTCTCTGAGGCTTGAATCCAGAATCATTGCAAACCCATCACCATCCTCCATCAGAAAACCATGTCATCCTTCGGATATAGTCAATGCAACCTCCAACAGATTAGTAGACAAAACCTCTTCAACCACTTGTTCTGAGATTGCATCATTGCCTTCAATGGTGAAAGTCTGCCCATCTAGCATGGGTATTTTCAGCAACTTATCCATTTCAAACTTCACCACCATATCTTCCAGTTGGAGATCAATCACCCCACTCCTCACATCGATTATTGTACCTGCTGTGCAGAGGAATTGGCTACCCAAAATCAGAGGGTCTCTTGGTTCTTCATCAAGTTCCAGAACCACGAAATCTGCAGGGATTAGAGTGTTCCCTATCCTCACATGCAAATCCTCAAGAATTCGTACAGACAGCTTTGTTGATCTATCAGCAAAAACCAGAGAGATTCTTAGTGGCTTAAACTTGGTGAAACCCAGTCTCTTAGCCACAGAGTATGACATAAGATTTACACTTGAACCCAAATCGCAGAGATAGCAAGCAAAAGGTATAAGGTCCGATTTGCACAGATAAAACAAACCTCCTTGGATCACCCATCTTCCAGCATCACATTCTCATCCTCAGCTACTCTTCCAACCAACAATCCTTTAATGTACCTCTTTAAAGAAGGCATCATTTGAGCATCATCAACTAATGGAAGTTCGATGGATATATCTTGAAGCATCTCCTTGCATTTAACCTCTTATAGGTCCTTGCGGGACTTCTTAGGTGGGACTGGTAGGGAACTTTGGGGTTGTAAACCCTTTCTGGAGCTGATGCAGGTTTTTCTTCAGATGTGGATGGATCATCCTGATGGAGCATGTGCTCTGTCGTCGGGTTGGGGTGCTCCATTGTAAAATCTCCGCCTGTAGCACCCTGAGATGGAATCGGAGCAGGTGCTCCGGATGTTGAGTGGTGCTCCTTCGAGTTTTCTTCGCCAGGAGCATGCTGTTCTTCCTGGAACAAATGCTCCACATCTATCTCTTACCCTTTTTCCAATTTATGGGTTGGTGCCGCAACAACCTGAAGTGTCTTCCCACTTTTCTATTCAATGGTATTAATATACTCAGCTCTTGAATTTTCAAGCTTCCCAGGAAGAGTTCCTGGTGTTTTCTTGACAGTTTCTGCAGTTTTTACAACTTGAGTCCACACAGCTTCATACTTGTCATTTATATCACTGTACATGTGATCAACCTTAGCATTGATTTCAGAATATGACTTATGCTGACTAAGTAGCAGCTGCTGTATAAAGTTCTTCAGATCATCTTGGGAGGTGTTTCCAGAGCTTGAAGAAGGCTGCATGTTAGTAAATTGCTATTTTTATGTCCTCCTTGAAAACTATTTTGTCCTTGGTTGGTGATGAACTGCTTCCCTTGTGAATTGTTGGAGTAGCTGTTCTGAAACCCCACATTATAAGACAGCTGATTTTGGCTTCCTTGTTGTTGTGGGTATACTTGATCTTTTGGATTTTCTACATTGGTGCACCTATAGGACAAGTTGGGGTGGTTCCTATAGACTTGGTTGAACCCACTATTTTGCATAAACCCTTGCCAATTCACATAGTCGATCTCCAGCTGATTATCGTCTTGTTCATCTCCAAACTCCTTGGATAGAGGTGCTTCTCCATTCTTATCAATAAAATGGACTGTCTTTTGGTTCCCCTTTATAAAATGGTTCACCTTAGCTGTGAGTTCATCAATCTTTTGAGGTTCCACACTATTGACCTTCCTTGTTCTGTCATATTCAGGAGACTTGTTGCTAGTACTTGCAGCCAAGTTTTCAATTAGCTGAAAAACACCCTCTTTGGACTTTGTCATAAAATCGCCATTGCTGGCAGCATTCAGAGCATTCATGTAATCCCAATCAACACCATCATAGAAAGTATCCAGAATTTGTTCATCAGTGAACCCATGATGAGGACACTCTCTTCTGTACTCCTGAAAGCTTTCCCAAGCATCACAAAAGGCTTCTCCAGAATGTTGCTGGAATGAGGATATCTTGTTCTTCAAAGCTGTAGTCTTGAACTCGGTGTAAAAGTGATCCAAGAATGCTGATCTACACTCAACCCATGTTATCAAAGACCCAGGTGGCAATGACTTAAGCCCGCGTGAAGCTTTGTCCGCCAAAGAGAATGTGAACAGCTTACACTTCAGAAAGTCGTGTGGTACTCCATTTGAACCAGTTGTGCTGCAGATTCTTCAAAATTTTCGATGTGGTCCATCGGAATTTCTGAGGGCAATCGATGGAATAAATGCTGCTTCACCAAAGTAATCATTTGAGGCTTAATTTCGAAATCTTGCCTCTGAATTGTGGGTGGGACAATCACAGCCCTGTTTTGATAGAAGGCATGCAGATTGTCCTTATCTCCAATGACAGGCTGCTGCTGCCGCGGTTGTCTTAGTTGCTCCATCTCTTGACAAAGTCTTTGCAGGTCAGCTGCCATTTTCAACATTACCTTTGTCGCCCATATACATGGTATCAGGAACACGGAAAGGTGCAGAGACAGGAGTAGTATCAGTAGTAGGAACAGGAACAGGAGCAAGCACTGGGGCAGCTCGGTTTTGCTTGTTTTCTCGTTCTCTTCGGTTGTTAGGATGACAATATTTTCGGATTTCTTGCTCCTTGTGGTTCTTGTGGTCATACACCTGAAACACACTCAAGAAAGAAGAAGAAAAAAAAATTAGAAAGATCTTAGACTAAAATTCAAACCAAGAAACAGTGGTAACAAATTGGTCCCCTTCGCAATGGCCCCAAAAACTTGATACACTAGATTTAATGCTTTTATTCTACTGAAAGTGCACAACATATAATTGTAATACAGAAAAGTTCGATTTCCAAAGGACCAGTGTTACACTTTGTATCTATAAGGAATTGAAATGAAGCTAATCAAGCATATTGGGTTTGTTGTTTTGGTAACAAGTAACAGAATTTAACTGTGATTGAAACTCAATAAAACAAGGCTTTAGACCAAGGAAATTTTGCAGGAAATTCAGAGTAAGGGATTGAACAACTATTCATGGGACTTTTATGTGCAAGTCATGAGCTCAAATATAAAGATAATATCAATCCACTGTCGTGGCATTAACAACTTTATCTAACAACCTAGAATCCTAAACTGTCATTTGGTCATAAAATCGCAAACAAGCATTATTGCACATGTTTGATATGCTCACGATCTGCCTCAACATCAACTATCGTTGGTTAAGGACAAATAGCTTACCAAAGTCTCTTCTAGCAATCTATTACACTTTTGATGAATATATTAACTTAAAATCATGAATTAAGTGATCAGTTCAATACAGACATGAAGACTAACAAATGGTGAAAACAATCTTTTCAAATCCCTATTTGTATTCAACCCATCAACTCATGAATACCATTGAAACCATTGATCTAACTTAAAAAATCTTCTCAGACATAGAAGAAGGGAATACAACAACGAATGAAAAGGAATCCATGAAATATAAAATGGATATGATAAAGGTTCAAAATTCTTCTCTAGTGTGACAGAGATTCTTCTCTAAATCTTACAATTAGTAACTCTCAAAACTCTATAAAAAGGTGTGTTGGTCACAAAAACCTTTCAAAGTGTGTGTACAAGATGATAGAATCGAAGATGAAAAGATGATTTGTTTTAGATGGCAACGAGTTGCTCCTTTTCTCCCTTGCTCGCGTCCCAAGACTAGGTAAGTGAACTTCCCATATCTGTTTTCGGACGGATGGAGCATGTGCTCCAAAGTGGAGCATGTGCTTTGAAGGGGAGCAGGTGCTCCATCGAGTGATATTCTCCACACTCGGGTCCTTTTCCATCTTTTCGGCTCTTTTTTGGTCCAGAGGCTCCAGTTCCTCATATCTTTGTTTTTAGCTCCTTAGTAACCTGAAACGACTCGATAAAGACTAAAAAGACTCGATAAAAGCTGCAAAACAAAGGTTAGAATAAAGTAAAATCGCCTCATATCAGTTGGTTTACACCACCAGCCCCGGTATCAACCCCAACATGTCCCCATTCCATGTTGGATGACTCGACCATTTCCTCGTCCTCCACATGATCAGTCCCATTCACCCTTGTCCGGGTCTAGGTGGTTGGGGGAGAAAGTACTGAACCAGTTTCCTCACTCATAGTCCAGTCGGGTTAAGAACCACTTAGTTGGATGTTCCTACTCCTGTCAGAGTAGTCACCAACGCGGTTCCCATAGACTTCCTCCTCTTAGAGGATTTGGTTTTCCCACCCTACAAGTTCACCGTATATTAGAATCCTCTAATAACCTATTGAACCAAGGGTAACAAGAAAAACCTAACACTTGTCCTTCAACTCCTGACGTGTGTGTGTGTGTGCTCTCCCAGAACCTCACAGTCCTAGAATCAAGAATGCTCTGATACCAACTTGAAACACCCCGACCTGGGTTCTACAACCTGAGATGGTTTTGCCACTTCTTAGTTTCCTAGAGACTAAGGCCCTATCCAACATCCTAAGAAATATATTCCAGGAGATTCCCCTATCTCCCATTTAAGCATAACTAAAGGAAATAAACATAAGGAGAACTCTTTATTGGTATAATAAAGATTTGGTACAACATGCTAAAGTTTACCCATAGGCTTTACATGGATCGATCCTATTCTATCCAGAACACCTAACACACACCACACAACGTCAAGGGGCCGCCGGACCGTGCACTTAGGCTTGGTCCGCATCCGGACCAGCTCATGCCCGAAAGAGAGATAAGCATATTAGTATTCGATCTAATCATGTAACCGAACTATGCATATGCTCCCCCAGAACCCTTTACCCCAATAGTATATCTGAAGCCTATCCTAACTTATCTTAAGATTTCCTCAGTCGTACTTAGTCATTCAATCAACCGCCCCACTGACTAAGTAACAACTAGGTAGCCTTAGAGATAAACGAACGAACCGTTCATCCGGAGGAACCAACGGCCAATGACCGTATCACTCCTTGGCACGTACCGGTCTTACACCGGCCGCAACACTGCTCCGGAGTACCTAACCAGACCACTTCTAATGACCGTAGAGGTTCAGTCATCCGTAGACATGTTCAGACACATCTATAGCATGCCAACAGTCGCAGCGATTCATTGTGTTCCAGTTGGTAACCGGCCATGATAGCTATTAACCCAAACGGTGCAATTCGCCGAACAGACGCAATGGTTAAAAAGTTATGCATGTTCGACCATGTGACTTTACTGGCAATGAGTTGGTCACTAACTGTCAGTAAGTTCCCAACCATGGTACGTTTGTCTACATGCATCGAGGACAAACACCCCTTGAGGCAATCTGGCCCGATAACTCGCACCTTTCCGTGCGTGGCAGTTACCTACGGGTCAACCAAGGTACCGCAAGTTTCCCATTTCCTCAGCATCTGACTTAGGGCCAGCTTGTAGGTAACTGTTACCGGCACTTACTGGAAACGTCCATAAGCCTAAGTCCCGTTCGTATTACATGGCCCAACCGTACAATTCCGACCAACCCAATCCGACACTGGGATGCGTGAAACCACACTCTTAAACCAACCACACTCGTGTCTGGTCCGAGACCATTGGGTCACGCGCGAAATCCCTAACATCAGTCGTGATCGTCCTTAGTCCTTAGGCACACAGCTGTGACTTAAGGAGTGTCACTCAGCCATACTGGGCAATCATCCAGACTGTTTCCGATCAAGATGAGTTCCCAAGGCAACCAGCGTATTCGGGATAGTAACCATCCTTGGCACCCGTTCGTACCATGCACAGCTGAGGGGTCTTTTACGGATTAATCCCGGATCGGCCTGTGGCCTTGATTCGGACGTATAACACGTCCCGACCCTCACTACCGTTCGCATGTACCTCTTGGTGACATGGATCGATTCAGACCCAGAAATCGCTTTACATGAGTCTGGTCCAAGAACGTGACTCATGGAAGGAGGGAGAGAAACAAAGGAAGATCCAGACTCCTCCAGTCCATGGATTGCTACGGTTCCCACCGGCGATCCAGGCTACGACTTTTCCAAGGTCTGAAATACTAACCTTTGGGACTTATTCTGGAGAAGCCATAGCCTTCTCCTTACTCCCGGTTGGTAGCACTACCATCGTTTCACGGAAACACTTACAGAACGGAAAGATCGACTTCCTTTCTTGATTTCTTTCTCTTTTTCTTTCTCATGGTTTTTCTCTCTGATTTCTGATGATGAAACTGGCGTGGGGGTCTTGTATTTATTTGTGTGGCCTGGCATGTCTAGTATGCACAAGCGAGCAGTCACGAATTTTCGGGAAGGGTTGCCTTGGTTCGTAGTGACCCTTCGACCAGATACCCTTTCCTCATGCGCTTTCACACTCATGCCCATTCCCCTGTCGCACCAGCTCACCCCCTGAGGGTAACTGTCACTCCCCGGCCACTAGCAGACCCAACTACTTGACTAGGTCACCAGCTGGCATCAACTACGGGTCACTCCCTCCAACTGGCCGAGCTGGCCATGAGCTGATCCAGCTGACCCAGCTGGAGCGTCACTTTCCTAGCTGGACTGTGAGCTACCCCAGCTGTCGTCAACTGGTGCTTCACTCGGGTGCAAATCTTTTCCCCCTAATCTTTCTCAGACAAGGCTTATATTCTTGCCGGCTAGCGCCCTCATGGACCATTACCCTTAGGACCAATCTGAGTCGACCCGATCCTTACGCTTGAGCCTTATGGTCCATGCCCCGGGCGTTAGTGGGAGTTGGGGACGTTACAATTTCTACCAGTCCCTCTGTTACACCACAAGAACTGAGGTTGCCGGTGTAGATGCGCGGAATTGTAAATACGGTATGTCCGTGTGCTTCATTTATATCTAGGAATTTCATGCATATAAATTGGACCGTCCATCATGTCTAGCAATGCCGGCTTAGTTTGATCTTTATTCCCTTCCTGGTGGGTTTGGTCTTGTTCTTTAATTTTCCCGGTTTCGTCCTTACTTTTGGTGATGCTCAATTGGTTCAGTTTGTCGGTGAAGTCTTTAACCTCATGTTCAGAAATTAAACTCTTCATAGCTTGGTCGGAGTCTTTTTGTAGAGTTCTAGCTCCTGACCTGGTAATCGGTCTTAATCTCATGGTCGGAATGGTTTTTGGTGTAGCTGCCGGTTGCAGGTTTGTTCCGGGGATTACTTCATCCTCTCCCCCTTGAAAAGGTTATGTCCTAAGAATGGAGTCATCCGCAGCAAAGGGAATTAAGTCAGACACATTGAAAGTTAGAGAAAATTTGTACTCACCTAGTTGTTCAAGTTGGTATGCATTGTCGTTGACAACTTTGAATGGTGTCACTCCTCTTGGACCTAACTTATGCTTCATTTCTCCAGGGAACCTGTCCGGCCTCATCAGCACCCAAACATACTCTTCTGGTTCAAAGTGCACCTCCTTGCGGTACTTATCAGCATGCATCTTGGTATTCTTGTACAGTTTCTTAACTAGCTCGGCCTTGGCTACTCCGTATTAGTTGATTTGGTCTTCCTGAGGCAGAGGTATTGGTGCCAAATCTAGTGGAATACGCGACTTAAATCCATAGAAAATCTCAAAAGGAGAAAGCTTAGTAGTAGAGTGAGGCACGCGATTATAAGCAAATTCTACTAAGGCAAGACAGTTTAACCAATTCCTTAAATTGTTACCAACTGTGTCTCTTAAAAGAGTGGTTAAGGTGTGGTTAGTAACTTCAGTCTGTCCGTCGGTTTGCAGATGGTAGGTGGTGGAGAAAAGAAGCTTCGTTCCGAGCTTTCTCCACAAAGTCCTCCACAAGTGGCTAAGGAGTTTTGGGTCACAGTCCGAGACTATGGTCCTTCGAATGCCATGCAGTCTGATCACTTCTTTGAAGAATAGATCAGCGATTTGAGTTGCATCATTGGTTTTTTACAACAGATGAAATAGGCAATCTTTCTGAACTGTTTTACCACCACAAACACCGAATCCTTGTTCCTTATCTTGGGTAATCCTAAAACAAAATCTATAGACAAAGCTAGCCAAGGCCTGCCATGAATAGGTAAGGGAATGTAAAGACCGTGAGGATGTGACATTGATTATCCACTCAGGCACGTTGTGCACTTGGAAGAAAACCGTTCCACATCTCTCCTTTGGTGCAGCCAGAAGAAGTGTTACACAAGTATACTCTTGGTCTTGTCCATTCCAAAAAGTCCCATAAGGCCACCTCCATGTGCTTCTCCAAGGATTAACTCAGGCATTCAACTCTGAGGAATGCATGAACTTATATCCCTGAAAAACACCATCATGTTCATAATAAGGACCAAGGACGCCTCGGGTGCATTGCTTGTAGAGCTCCCTAAAGTCTGGATCATCTTCATAGAGCTCCTTAAGGTGTTTAAATCCTATTATCTTTGCCTCCATGGTTGAGATCAGGGCATGTCTCCTTGATAAGGCATCAGCTACTATGATATCCTTTCCCATCTTGTACTTAATTACATAGGGAAATGTCTCCACAAATTCAAGCCACTTTGCATGTCGTTTCTTTAAGGTGGTCTGGCCTCTTAGGTACTTGAGTGTTTCATGGTCAATGTCGATCATAAACTCCTTGCTGAGTAGATAATGCTGTCAAATCTCTAATGATCAAATTAAGTATAGTTTATATCATTGATACAAATAGTTTTAACCCTATAGAAAGCTACTGCGAGTGCACAACAAAGAAGTCGTACTTAGGGGTTGAATTCCACAAGGACCAAGGTTACACTATGAAAATATGAGAATGAAGGTAAGCTAAGATGCAAATAAGAGGTTTTTGGAAAGAGAAACAATAAGCAAAAGATTACAATTTCAATTCAATAAAGGAAAACGCTAGGCTTACGGTATTCCCAGGAATTAAGATTCAAGAACTAAACAATTATTTAGGGAACAGTCACGAACAAGTATCAAACTCAAATATAAATATATTATCAAACTACTTCCGTAGCTTTGACAACTTTCTCTAGAAACTTAGTATTTTGAACTTCCGTTTTAACCTAAAATTGTAGACAAGTATTAAGAATAGGTTTGATAATTTCACAACTCGCTTTAACATCAACTTCCGCAGGTTAAAGACCACTTGCTCATCTAGGTCCTTCTAACAACCTATTAACTTCTGCTAACTAGGTTAAACCTAAGCTGATAGATTAATTGATCAGATCAACCTAAGCATTAAGAACAACTCAAGATGAAGACGTCAACAGAATAAAACCCTATTTGTAGTTAGCTCATTGAACTCTGAAATTTTTTTGAACCCTAAACCTAACTAATGAAACTACTCAGACATAGAAAAGAAGAGCACATCAATAATTATGAAAGACATGATAAAATAAATAGTTGAATAATAGAGGTTCAAAAGTCTTCTCCCCAAGAAAAAATTCTTAGAAAAGTGGCTATTAAAAACTTATGTATAAATTTATGAAAGCTCTAATATATATATAAGATTGCCGACGACTAGGGTGTAAAATTGCCGACAGCTAGGGTTTCCAAAATATTGGGGTTGATAGAGGCCCAATAGATGATTTGACTCGGATTGGTTTCTTTAAACTGGAAAAAGCCTTCTACGTCTGGTCCCAATGACTGTCGTGAGACATCATCAAGGGTGTCGGCGACACCAAGCTCATTTTGCACACTTTGCGTGAATTTTTCTCCTTAAACTCTAATCTTCACATTTGTCATCTTTGTACCTATAATGACTCTATAAAACTAAAAGACCCGATATAGACTCAAAAATAACTTAGAAAGGATAGTTAGAAAACATCAAAAATACAACATATCAACTCCCGAAGACTTAGCATTTGCTTGCCCTCAAGCAAAATAGAAAACTAATCCTACAGTAGAGGTTTGAAAACACGGGAATTCACCTTATCCTTAGAGAATTTCACTGACCAGTTGAGACTTAAAATCCACATAATGCAAGATCAGTTCAAAAGCGAACCACCATGTACTTCTCTGTAGGCATTCAAAGCATTCCCAATTCGAACCACAACTTCACAACATAGCCCATAAGCCTTCATCGTCGGGTCTCATCAATGATTCCAGTGCCAAAGACCTTCTAGAGTCAATCCCATACTATTCCACAACATAACAACAATATTTCAACTTCTTGGTACTCTTTCTCTTCTCCAGACGTACTTCTTTTTCTCTTTATTAATTTATTTTAAAATAAATAGGGAAAGATGCGACGAATAGTGGGGTCAACGTAAATTTTCCTATCCCTTGTTTCCATCTTGTGTGATCATTCCTTTTAAAGTATAATAATGGGGTCGACAAAAATTTTCTTATACCTCTACTCAAAAGGAAATTATTTCATCTTCACAACTTATTAAATATTCAGGGAGAGGAGTACCAATACTTATATATGAAAGTTGTATCTGCCAAGTATGAATGATGAGTCAAGGCTTATGAACACTAGTCTAATAATGAGGTAAAATAAAAAGTAGGGAAATTAGCTCGAGCTTACTAGGTTCTGCTTAGAAGTGAGGACGTCTCTAGTCAGCCAATTAGACTTTTGATTTTTCATTACTCGGATATGAACTGGTTCTGCAAAACAGTCAATAGAACAAACCATGTTAAGGATCATAATTCCCAATAAAAATTTTAACTCAATAAAAAACGGACTCAAGAAAAAACACTAAAGAAACTCAAAGCAAGACAAAAGAAAGAAATAGATTACTAACACAAAACACCCTCCGCCAGACTTACTTGACACCATCCCCGGTGGGAAAGCAAACTAAAAGAAAGGGTTAGAAAGACAAAATAAAAGGAATAGAAAAACAAAAACAAAACGGAAAATACACCAGAAGGGGATACCAATTAAGGTTCTAGACTAGTTGTGTTGCGGCGGTGCTTGGATTGAGTGACACTGACAGAGTTTCGGGCGACACCCAGGCGGATGGGCGTTTGTGCTACCTACATGTTCAATCTTTTCGCCTGTCTCCTTAATGCCGCGATGGTTCTTGTCCATGAGGATTCCAGCGAAGACCATGCCAAGGTTGACGACATTTTCTTGTGGAGTAGACGGATCCCAACGAGTGTCGCCCAAAGTTTCACTAACCGCAGGTACATGATTTGAAGCTCCTCCGGGTGCACCTTAGTTGCATCAGATTTAGCAAAAAGGGTGTTGCTGATGACGTTGTCAAAGCAGCGTAGAATCGGTTTTCAGATGGCATGCTGATAGGCAAGGCGCGAGTGGAAAGGACTGGAGGCAATTGTGTGCCAGAGCTGATCAGTTAGAGGAAAGTGCCCTGGGAAAGCCCATTTGTTTTTCAGAGTGTCAAAACTGAAAACCCGACAAAAATTGAGTGAGTACCTCATTCCTTGAGCAAAGAATGAGAAACGTGGCGCTTGAATAGTTTGGGTGTAGCTTATTGGTGTAAGTTAGCTGGGCGGTAGCGAGGCATTGTCGAACCAAATCAGGGTAAAGCACCTGAGGCGTAAGGAATGCACCGACCTCTATGTTCGCCATGAGGGAAGATACTTCCTGATCATTGTCGAGTGAGCACAGCTTTTTGGACAGATGAATCGAGTAGGCTTCATGGTGACACCTAAAAAACCACTGTAGTAATATACATTTGTTATACTTTAGGATTCTTCAGAGATAAGTGGGAGTGCTTCGCTACACATCACAAAACGAATTCAGGATAGGTGGGCCATGGCGTGCGGGTGGTTTGAGTGGCTCTAGATGATGGCGGTTGAGGTTGACGACTGGGGATCCGAATCCTTGCGTATGGTTTCCGCAAGGTCATTCTCGTAGATGGTGTCATGATCTGAAGAGCAAAGAACCAAAAAATTGATAGGGGCTTCATGAACTGCAAAAGAGACACTAATAAAAGATATACGAAAAACCAGAACCTAAACTTGTTTGGATTCAGTAATCAATAAGAGGATGAAGAGAAAGTTCCGAAGAGAAAAGGGGTGAGGACTATGACTTATATAGGGGAGGACGGGTGTTAAAGAAAAGGCATAAGGGTCGTAAAAAGGATCATGGCCTGTTATGGGAGTTAACATTTTTATTTTATTTGGAAAATTCAGAAAAAAGTACAACCAGAAAAAAGTGAAGAACCATGAAAAGGTTAAAAACCCACGATATTTTTTTATTTTCGAAAACAGCTGTTGTGTAAAAAAAAAAGGAAGTCACAGACTTATTTAATTGTCGGGAGACACTGAAGTGTAGTGGCGGGCCAAATTGACAACAATCCGTCACCGAAAAGTCATCGAATTTAATTTTTAAAATTTTTTTAGAGGGTGTCGACCAACACCAGTGTTGGTGTTGACTGACACCACTTGGATTCCTCCTTTTCGTGGTTAAATGGTGAGCACGATTCCTAAACAAAAAATTAACCAAAGCCTAAAAATTAAAGTGAAAGAAACCTTAAAGAAGTATGTAGACTTACTAGTGGGTTGTCTCCTACCAAATACTTGGTTTAAGTTATTAGCTTGACTTTTGTAGTCGATTATGCAAGGGGAGGGTCGCCTAAGGGAATCAGCGAGATATGGCTTAAGGCGCTGACTATTAATAACCAATTCTCCTCCTGAACCGTTGAACAGCACAACGGCTCCGTATGGTCGGACTTCTTTTATGGTGAAAGGACTGGACCATTGGGATCTCAATTTCCCGGGAAACAGTTTGAAACGGGAATGGAAAAGTAGCATATGGTCGTTTGGCGCAAAATTCTGTGTAATGATCTTTTTTATCACGGTATACCTTCTTTCTCTCCTTGTAGATCTTTGAATTCTCGTAGGTCATGTGTCGGATCGCTTCCAGTTCGTGCAGGTGCATATATCTCATTTCGAAAGTGGGGTTGACATCAAAATTCAACAGATTCACAGCCCAAGCTGGTTTGTATTCGAGCGCCACTGGAAGGTTGCAGGACTTTCTGTAGATGAGGTGGAAAGGTGTAGTTTTCAAAGGGGTTTTGTACGCGGTCCGGTATATCCAGAAAGCATCATCCAACCTTTTAGACCAATCTTTCCTGGTGCTACTGACCTTCTTCTGCAGAATGTTCATGATCTCGAGGTTGGAAATCTTGATGTGGCTGCTTGTCTGTGGATGGTAAGGAGTCGCGACCTTGTGCTTGACACCATTTTTCTTCAATAGGCCATCGAAAAGTTTGTGTATAAAGTGAGAACCACCGTCACTGATCACTACTCCGGGCACTCCAAATCATGGGAAGATAATCGATTTAAACATTTTCAGGACCACCTTTGCTATGGCTGCGACCCACTTAGACACGTAATCGACTGCAACGAGGATGTATTGGTTCCCGAAGAAGGGAGGGAAAGGACCCATTCAAGAATTCTCTACACATTGAAAACTTCAACGTCTAAGATAAAGTGTTAAGGCATCTCATTCCGTTTCTGATATTTCCTTGTCCCTGCCAGGAGTCGCATTTGGAGATGAAGTGTTGAGCATCCCGAAACATTGTAGGCCACCAGAGACCTGCTGGCAGAGTCTTCGACACTGTCTTGAAAGTGGCAAAATGGCCAGCGTAATTCGAACTATAACTGTGAAAAAGCCTAGAACTAATTTCGGATGTCGCGAATGAACTTATTACGATTTCCAATAAAATCGGCCGGTTCCTTCTTGGTAGCTAAGTAATTAGCTATTTCCCCAAACCAATGGAGTACTGAAGATCGTGAACTATGAACCGCTATGCAGGAGATCGGCCGGTTTCGGGCGACACCAGGCTGGTGTCGAGTGACACCATAGGCGAAGGTCGTTTCTTCCTTTTTTTCGTGGAGGAAAACTGTTTACAATGCTGATTGCCGAAATGTTTTCCTTGGGAAAACTATCATTCAGTGGTGTAGCTTATTCTCTTTTCATCCGAGATAGGTGGTATGCAACTCCGTTTTCAATCCCCTTTTTGTCATTGATCTTGAGATTGAACTCCTGCTGCAGGAGGATCCATTGTAGAAGTCGTGGGTTGGTATCTTTCTTCATCAGAAGGTATTAAAGTGCAGCGGGATGCTTCGAGGCTGGCACTATCAAACTCGAACTTAACTTTTTTGCACAATATTTGTGATAAAGGTCTAGCTATCTTTAATGAAGTGCCTGTAGAATCCAGCATGACCCAGAAATCTCTGAAACACTTTACAGAACCCGATGGTCTGAGACTCGTCATCACCTCGATTTTTGCTCTGTCCACTTCAATGACTTGCTGTGAAATTCGATGGCCAAGTACAATCCCGTTCCGAACCATGTAGTGGCATTTCTCCCAATTTATCAAAAGATGCTTCTTCTCGCAGCGTTGCAGAACCCTGCACAAGTTGGACAAACAGACAGAGAAGGAGCTTACTTCCATCACGTCTTCTATAAGGTCAGTAAAAATTGACATCATACATCTCTGGAAGGTTGCTGGGGCATTGCACAAGGTGAATGGCATTCTGCGGTATGAAAAGATATCATAAGGACAAGTGAATATCATTTTCTCTTGGTCATCGGGTGGATCGGGATCTGAAAGAAACCTGAATAACCATCTAAAAAGCAGTAGTATGGGTGGTTAGCTAATCCTTCGAGTGTCTGATCAATGAAAGGTAAAGGAAAATGATATTTATGAGTAGCAGTATTCAATTTTTGGTAATCAATGCACATCCTATGCCCTGTAACAGTTCTAGTTGGAATCAACTCATTCTTTTCATTCTTGACCACAATTACACCGCCCTTCTTACGTACTACATGGTCAGGACTAACCCATTGGCTATCCAAGATTGTGTAAATTACAGCAGCTTTTAGAATTTTTGTTATCTCTTTATATACAACATAATTTTGATTCGGGTTTAACCTCCTAAGATGTTCCATCGAAGTCATTGATTCATCTTCTAGATGTATCCTATGCAAGCAGAGGTCTTGTGAAATTCTCGTAATGTCATCTAGAGAATAGTCTATAGCTTTCCTATACTCTCTAAGTTCGCACAAGAGTAGCGCAATCTCTACATTATTCAGTTCCGAATTAACGATTACTGGGTAAGTTGCGAGTTAGGACCGAGAAATGCGTACCTTAGCTCTTCTGGTAGCACCTTGAGTTTGAGCTTTGGAGCTTTCAGCTCACTCCACGGGTCGTGGATGGACGGTGAGGGATCACTAGAAGTAGTTAGCTTGTCGGATTGTTGGGAAGTTCTAGCGACATTTAAGAACGTGTAAGTTACCATCTTTTCCATATGTTGGCAGGCATCGAGAATCTTGGCCAATTCATCAGTTTCGGCACGTAGGAACCCATGTTCACTCTCTGCTAGAGTTAGAACAACTTCAAGTGGGTCGTTAGCTACAATTTCTTTGAATGTCTCATCTGCCGTTTCTGAACCATCATCAATGGAGAAGGTTTACCCATCCAGCATCAGTTATCTAAACAGTTATGTTATGTTAAACAGTTTATCATTATTTTTCTAATGAACGTAAGTTATCTAAAGCGGTTTAGTTAGTCAAATCGATGGTTTACAATTAACAAAAATCAGTGCTGAAAGAAGAGTTCAGCTAATTTATCTGCTTTTAAATTATTTTCGCGTGGAATAAGCATGATAGTGATGGTGTTGAAAAACACATTCTATTTCTGAAATTCCTCAAGATATGATGAGAAAGCAGGTCAATATGTAATGGTAGAAACCATAACCATATCCACCAAATCAGAGCAGTAAGTTGGGAAAATCAGTTGATGCTGATGAATCACATTTATAAGTTCTATAATTCAAATTAGAGCTTCAAATTCACAATGCAAAGATGAGAGACTCCAATGCATATTACGATTCTCATCATTATTTCTGAAACACCTCGACATGGATTCAACGACCCTAGACGGTTGTCCCACTTCTTAGTCTCCTAGAGTTTAAGGCCCTATCTGACATCCTAACAAATATATTCTAGGAGGTTCTCCTATCTACCATGTATGCAGAACTAAATGAGATAGACATAAGGAGAACTCTTTATTGGTATAATAAGGATTCGATAAAACATGCTAAACTTTTTTTGTAGGCTTTACATTGACCGATCCTATTCTATCTAGAACACCTAACACACACCACACATCGTCAGGGGGCTGCCGGACCGTGCACCTAGGCTTGGTCTGCATCCGGACCAACCTCATGTCCTGAAAAGAGATAAGCATATCAGTATTCGGTCTAATCTTGTAACCGAACTATGCATATTCTCCCCCAGAACCCTTTACCCGGTTAGTATAGCCGAAGCCTATCCTAACTTATCCTAAGACTTTCCCCAGTCGTACTTAGTCATTCAACCAACCGTCTCACTGACTAAGTAACAACTAGGTAGCCTTCGGGATAAATGGACGAACCATTCATCCGGAGGAACCAACGGCCAATGACCATGGCACTCTTTGGCACGTACCAGTCTTAGACCGCGACACTCTTTAGCTGCGGCATTGCTCCGGATTACTCAACAGGACAACTTCTAACGACCATAGAGGTTCAGTCATCTATAGACATGTTCGGATACATCTATAGCATGCCAATACTCACACTGGTTCATTGGGTTCCACTTGGTAACCAGCCGTAATGGCTATTGACCCAAAGGGTGTAATTCGCCAAACGGACGCAATGGTTCACAATTCATGGCTATTGCACCATGTGACTTTACCGGCCATGAGTTAGTCACCAACCCTCGGTCAGTTCCCAGCCATGGTACGTTTGTTCTACATGCATCAAGGACAAACACCTCTTGAGGCCATTCGGCCCGATCACTCGCACGTTTCTGTGTGTGCCAGTTACTCACGGGTCAACGAAGGTACCTTGAGTTTCCCATTTGCTCAGCATCCGACTTAGGGCCGGTTTGTAAGTAACTGTTACAGACACTTACCAGAACCAGCCATAAGCCTAAGTTCTGATTGTTTTACACGGCCCAACCATACAATTCCGACCAACCCAGTCCGATACTGCGATGTGTGAAACCGCACCCTAAAACCAACCACACGCGTTTCTGGTCCAAGACAATTGGATCACGCGTGAGATCCCTAGCATCAGTCGAGATTTTCCTTGTCCTTAGGCACACGGACGTGACTTAAGGAGAGTAACACGGCCATCCCGGCCAATCATCCAGACCGTTTCCGATCAAGATGAGTTCCCATGGCAACCGTTCGAACCATGCACAGCCGAGGGGTCCTTTATGGATTCATCCCGGATCGGCCTGTGGCCTTGATCTGGACGCATAACGCGACCCAAACCTCGCTACCATTCGCAAGTAGCTCTTGGTGACATGGATCGATTCAAACCCATAAACTGATTTACAAGAGTTTGGTCCAAGACCGTTACTCATGGATCAGCCGTTCAGAGAAGAGAAGAGGAAAGAGAGAAACAAAGGAAGATCCAGACTCATCCGGTCCATGGATCGCTACGATCCCACAGATGATCAAGGCTACGGTTTTCCAGGGTATGAAATGCTAACCTTTGTGACTTGTTCTGGAGAAGCCATAACATTCCGGGGGTCTGGTATTTGTAGGCATGGCCTGGCCTGTCTAACAGGCACAAGCGAGCAGTCACAACCTTCCGGGAAGGGTTGCCTTGGTTCGTGGTGACCCTTCGCCCAGGCACCCTTTCCTCATGCCCTTTCATGCTCATACCCATTCCCCTATCGCACTAGCTCACCCCCGAGGGTAACCGTCACTCTCCAGCCAGTAGCGGATCCAGCTAGCTCACTAGGTCACCAGCTGGCCTCAACTGCCGGTCACTCCCTCCAGATGGCCGAGCTGGCCGTGAGCTGATCCAGCTGACCGAGCTGTATGTCACTGTCCTAGCTGGACTGTGAGCTGCCCCATCTGTCCTCAGCTGGTGTTTCACTCGGGTTTTTCTCTTTCCCCCCCTCCCTAATCTACCTCGGACAGGACTTATATTCTTGCCGCCTAATACCCTCATGGACCATTACCGTTAGGACCGATCTCAGTCGACCCGATCTTTACCCTTGAGCTTTATAGTCCGTTCCGCGGGCCTTAGTGGGAGTTGGGGACGTTACAGGTCTCCCCCACCAATGAGGGATTCTTCCCCGAATCCGACTGGTATTCCCGCATGGCCATTTCAAACCATACCAGGTACTCAGCCTTCATCTTATCCTCGGTTTCCCAAGTTGTTTCTTCCTTCCCATTGCAATTCCACAGTATCCTTACAATAGGAACGGTTTTCTTCCGATGGCAACTCAGGTTTGAGAACATCTCGGTCAGACAAGCATTTTCGGAGTTGGGATACATGGAACACATCATGAAATGCTTCCATTTCCTTTGGTACGTCTAACTTCTACGCCGCCACTCCGATCTTCTTCAAGACCTTAAATGGTCCTAGGTATCTAGGGTCTAACTTTCCCCGTTTTGATACTCTAGCCCGGCCCTTGAAGGTGGTCATCTTCATGTAGACCCAGTCCCCTTCTCGGAACTCGACGTCTTACCTCTTTCTATCCGCATAGCTTTTTTGCCGGTCATGCGCCTCCTTCTTTTTATTTTTGAGGAACTTAATCTTCTCGGTACTCTCATCCACAATGGCCGGACCGATTATACTTTTTTCCCCAACTTTGATCTAGCATAATGGGGTTCGACACGGCCTCCCATACAACGCCTTATAGAGGGACATGTCTATACTTGACTGAAAGCTATTATTATAAGCGAACTCAGCCAGAGATAAGTACCTTTCCCAAGAGTTTCCCCACTCTAGGATGCTGGCTCTCAACATGTCCTCCAAGGTTTGTATGGTCTTTTCTACTGACCGTCAGTCTGTGGGTGATAGGCCGTACTGATCTTCACCCTTGTTCCCAAGGCCTTCTAGACTGCTTGCCAGAAGTGTGAAGTGAAACGGCCAACTCTAACTGAGACGATACTAGCCGGTACACCATGAAGCCTCACGATTTCATTGATGTACTTTCTGGCTAATTTCTCCACCCCATCAGTTTTCTTGATGGCCATGAAATGAGCGGACTTAATGAGTCTATCTACAACAACCCATACCGCATCCATTCTAGTTTTGGTTGTGAGTAACACAGTCACAAAATGCATTGTGATATGGTCCCACTTCCATTCCGGGATGGGTAGGCTTATTAATAAACCACTCGGCACCTGGTATTCCGCCTTTACCAGTTGACATATTGGACAACGCGAGACCCACTGAGCCACATCCCGTTTCGTACCAATCCAATGATAGAATCGTTTCAGATCACGGTACATCTTGTTGAGTCCGGGAGGTATAGAGAATTTGGATAGGTTCGCCTCCTTAAGGATCTCTTCTTTTAATAGCTTATCTTCCGTGGACCACTATAGTCCCATGGTTAAAAGTTTCGTACTCGATCTTGTCATTGCTCAACACCTTCTTAAGATTCTCGTCTTTCTCTTAAGCAATCTTAATTCGTGTGAGCAAATCGGCCTTGTTAGCCGCTCCCAGACCTAGAGATTCGACATCGGTGGACACGACATTCAGATTGATAATTCCAATCATATTGACCAGAACTTTCGCATCTTTACTGACTTTCACTTCCGCATCTCCTCCTGCTTAACGCATCAGCCATGGAGTTTGCTTTTCCCGGATGATAGGCTATATCTAGATCATAGTTTGCGACCAACTCCATTCATCTCCTCTGCCTTAAATTGAGTTCGGGTTGCGTGAACATATATTTCAAACTTTTATGGTCTGCAAAGATTTGTACCTTGTCCCCGTAGAGATAGGATCATCAAATCTTTATGGCAAATACCACTGCCGCCACCTCCATGTCATGTGTGGGATAGTTTCCCTCATGTTTCCGGAGTTGTCTTGATGCACAGGCAACCACTCATCCCTTCTGCATTAAAACACACCCAAGCCTGTGATGGAAGCATCCATGTACACCGTATATGGTTCATTGGCCTGTTGAAGGGCCAAGACCAGTGCACTGGCCAACATATCCTTAACTTTTGTAAAACGATTATCACATGCTTCCGACTACATGAACTTGACTCCCTTTCCGGTTATCACAGTCATGGGCGTAAGCCATACTTGTAAAACCGTTCACAAACTTCCTGTAGTATCCGGCCAGCGCTAGGAAGCTTCTCACTTCCGTGGCACTTTTCGGTCTGGGCCATTCCATAATGAACTTGACCTTGTCCGGATATACCGACACACCGTGTTCCGAGACGATATGTCCCAAGAACCTGATGGTCCTTTGCTAAAAGCTGCATTTACTCAGCTTGGCATAGAGCTTCTGCTCTCTTAATCTTTCCGGTACCACCCTCAGATGTTTTTGATGATCGGCTTCCGTCTTTGAATAGACGAGTATGTCATTAATAAAGATGATCACTGATCACTGATTCGTTGAGACAATCTCGAAAAACCTCATTCATCATTTTCATGAAGACCGCAGGAGTGTTGGTAAGGCCAAACAGCTTGGCAACAGTTCATCTATCCGAGGTAACGGGTACTTGTTCTTCACAGTAACCCGGTTTAAACCTCGGTAGTCAATGCACAAACGGAAACTCCCCTCCTTTTTTTTATGACAAATAAGACCGTCGCTCCGCTAGGGGAACTACTCGGCCTTATAATACCTTTCTCAAGCAGTTCCTCTAACTGCTTATTAAGTTCAGCCATTTCGGCCAGAGCCATTCTATAAGGTGCCTAAGAGAGTGGTGCCGTACCTGGTTCCAGTTCGATGGCGAATGGATCCGCCCTATTATGTGGTAAGCCGGTAAAGGACTGGAACACATCCCCAAACTTCCTGAAAACCGGTATGGTTTCCATCTCATCCCCTTTTCCCACTTCTGGAATGTTATTGGTGGCTAAGGATGCCTCACACCCCTTCATCAACATCCTCTCTCCTTGCATGGCCGAAACCAACAAGCTTCCCGAGATTGGTGGGATTCCTTGGAATTCCAACGTCTCTCCTTCCCTTTCAAACCGCACACACCCTCGGTGACAGTCGAGAGTCGCCTTGTTTCTTCCCAACCAGTCCATCCCAAAGATCACATTGTGATTCTTGAGTTCGATGACTATCAGGTCAACATGCATTTTGGTTCCTTTAACAAGGACCGAGATCTTACTTATCAGCCCCAGAGGAAGCATCAGTTGACCACCGGCTGTGTTTAATATGCTGCCTTCCTTGGTGGCCACCGTCCTTAACTTTGCTCTCAATACCAATTCCGGACTCACAAAACTATGTGTAGCCCCGGAATCAAACAAGGTGTGTGCTTCAACACCACCTATACTTAGGGTCCCTACCCATTCCGACAATGCTAAGGATTTCTACCCCATATCATTATTCTAATGCAATGCATATACTCGTCAAGACTAGGCTTGGGTCATTATATACCAGTGATTGCGTTGAAGGGATTGACTTCCCCAGCATCCTTAGAAAGCTCGTAAACCTGTGGCTCCCTAGCTGGCCTTCCGGCTTAAGCCGCAAGAACGGCTCCACCAGGATTACTTCTCGGGTTTCCTGTCTACCCCCATGCTGCCTGGGACATTCCCTTGCGAGATGCCCGGTCCTACCGCGGTGGTAGCAGGTCTTAACAGATTCAGTGGCCATCCCTTCTCTCAGCCTAGGGCAGTACAAGACATTGTGGTCTATCATGCCGCACTTGGCACACACACCCATTGCCTTCCAGCATTTTCAACTGTGCCTTCTACCGCAACTAGGGCACCCGGATGGTCCTGAACCATCCTTCTCCGGGTCCCACTTTCTTTTATAGCCACCAGGCTTATTCCCTTGGATGTTCTTTGCTTGGGTCCTAACCCGGGTCTCCTCGGCCAGGTTGGCCTCTAACAAAGCAGCCCTTTCCACTAGTTCCGAACATTATTTCAACTTTTTGGTACTCTTTCTGTTCTCCAGACGTACTTATTTTTCTCTTTATTAATTTATTTTAAAATAAATAGGTAAAGATGTGACGAATAGTGGGGTCGGCGCAAATTTTCCTATCCCTCTTTTCCATCTTGTGTGATCATTCCTTGTAAACTCTAATAATGGGGTTGACAAAAAATTTCATATGCCTCTACTCAAAAGGAAATTATTTCATATTTTCAACTTATTAAATATTCAGGGACAGGAGTACCAATACTTATATATGAAAGTTGTGTCTGCCAAGTATGAATGATGAGTCATGCCTTATGAACACAAGTCTAATAATGAGGTAAAATAAAAAGTCGGGAAATTAGCTCAAGCTTATTAGGTTCTGCTTAGAAGTGAGGACGTCTCTAGTCAGCCAATCAGACTTTGGATTTTTCATTACTCGGATATGAACTGGTTCTCCAAAACAGTCAATAAAACAAACCATGTTACCAATCATAATTCCCAATAAAAAGTTTGACTCAATAAAACAACGGACTCAAGAAAAACACTAAAGAAACTCAAAGCAAGACAAACTAAAGAAATAGATTACTAACACAAAACACCCTCCGCCAGACTTACTTCACACCATCCCCGGTGGGAAAGCAAACTAAAAAAAAGAGTTAGAAAGACAAAAGAAAAGGAATAGAAAAACAAAAGCAAAACGGAAAATACGCCAGAAAGGGATACCAATTAAGGTTCCAGAGTAGTTGTGTTGCGGCGGTGTTTGGATTGAGCGATACCGACGGAGTGTCGGGCAGGTCGCCCGTCCATCCTGCAGAACGTGGCGACCTGGTCACGAAGAAAGGTAGGTTGCCCGTCCGTCTTACGGAATATGGAAACTTGGTACTTTAAAAAAGGCAGGTTGCCAGTCCGTCTTACAGAACATGACGACCTGACCACAGTCCATAGACATTAGAACACGAAGAGGCAGGTCACCCGCCCTCTAAGAAGAAATGATGGCGACCTGCTCACTCTCAATAGGCAGGTTACCAACTCTCTCTCCCGAGAGGGAGAGAGAGAGTGGCGACCTGGTCCTCCCTAAGAGGCAGACCACCCACTCTCTCACCCCGGAGAGAAAGAGTGGCGACCTGGTATCCTGAAGAGGGAGGCCGCCTATTCTCTCTCCCCGAGGGGAGAGAATGTTCGACCTGGTCTCCGAAAGGAGCAGGTTGCCCGCTCTCTCCCCCAGGAGAGAGAAAGAGGCGATCAAATCTTCCCGAAGGGAGGTCGCCAGCCTTTTCAAGTACGATTCTGGGCGACCTGGTCATGATCACTAAAAATCAGCACACGAAGAAGCAGGTCGCCAGTCCGTCTTATGGAATATGGCTATCTGATCACAGTCTCTAGAGATCAGAACACGAAGAAGTTGGTTCCCCGCTTTCTTGGAAGAGGATGGCGACCTGGCCACCCAAAGGAGCAGGTCACCCGCTCTCTCCCCTGGGAGAGAGAAAGGGGCGACCTGGTCTTCCCAAAGACAGGTTGCCCGCCTCTTCAAGAACGGTTCCCGGAGATCAGGTCTTTCAAACGATCTCTATATAGAACCAGCGAGCTTAAGGTTAACATTATTCGCTTTCAGAACTGTGTTCGAAACACTATTTACCTTCCACGGAACTCTATTAAGGAACCGGATATGAAATCTCAATAGGTGGTCATTGAGGTATCCTGAAGGAGCATGTCGCCCATTCTCTCTCCCGAGAGAGAGAGGATAGCCACCTGACTTCTTAAGGGAGCAGGATGCCTGCTCTCTCCCCCGGTAGAGAGAAAGGGCAACCTGTTCTTCCCAATGACAGGTCGCCAGCCTCATCAAGAATGGTTCCGAGCGACCTGGTATTTTACACGATCTCTTAACCGAACCGATCAGCTTAAGGTTTAACGTTATTCGGTTTTCGGAACAGTGTTTAGAACACTATTTATGAATGATGGAACACTGTTCATACACCTGATATAAAATCTCCAAGCCAAAGATATGGTCCAGCGTAACCCGGGTTTGGAACACTGTTCAAGAAACACTATTCACAAAACACTGTTCATGACACTGTTCACGAACTGGAAACAAGACCAGGAAAGAAATCGAACGCAACAATCAACCAGATTAAGAGCACACCGGACCAAACCCGAGGCGAGCTGGGTCCGGACGAGATTAAGCCACGACGCACTGAGGAAACTGGTTGAACAGAATGCCCAAACCCGTTGAAGTCGGTGGACTGATGTACTTAGTGATGCCCCACATTGGTAGTAGCTCATCTTGGGATCCCAATTCTCTCAGTATATATAGATAAAATTTATTATGGTTTAAATGATCCTGTTCCAAGTACTTAGGCTTCATATTGTAAGACTATTAACCTTTTACGAAATTCTTTGTATTTGGCAAAAAGATCACTTAATAAAATTAACTTTCCATCTTGGTCCATGAGTTCTTTTAAAATAAGATTTTCGAGCCCCTGTTAAATATAAGTTTTGATTGTGTGAATTCCGACCCTCACAATACTCTGCGACTGCATGGTGGGGGTGATAAAGAACGTAAAGGTGGAAACTGGGAGTGGATCTGCGTCGTTCGATGCGGATGAGTCGTCGTTCTCGGGAGGAGGCTGGGGCGTCTGGTAAGGGCGATCGCGAGTGTGGTGAGAGGTGTAAGTGGCTGATGAGAGAAAATCAATGTTCTCTGGACAGAGGAAACCAGTGATGTGATCTTGTGGAAATTTGCAAAAGCGAGAGGATCGTGTCCGATCAACAAATTGTTAGGTAAACGGGTCTGCAAGAAATCCGGAGTTAGTAAGATAAGTGGTATCCATGAGGTCGAACTACATAACACAGGTGTAGGAGCAAAGGTCGATCTTCAAATGCCGAAAGAGTAATGTGAGAATGCTACCTACACGTTCAATCTTTTCGCCTGTCTCCTTAATGCCGCGATGGTTCTTGTCCATGAGGATTGCAGCGAAGACCATGCCAAGGTTGACAACATTTTCTTGTGGAGTAGACGGATCCCAACGACTGTCGCCCAAAGTTTCACTAACAGCATGTACATGATTTGAAGCTCCTCTGGGCGCACCTTAGTTGCATCAGATTTAGCAAAAAGGGTGTTGCTGATGATGTTGGCAAAACAGCGTAGAATTGGTTTTCAGATGGCATGCTGACAGGCAAGGCGGGAGTGGAAAGGACGGGAGGCAATTGTGTGCCAGAGCTGATCAGATAGAGGAAAGTACCCTGGGAAGCCCATTCCGTTTTCAGAGTGTCAAAATGGAAAACCGACAAAAATCGAGTCAGTACCTCATTCCTTGAGCAAATAATGAGAAAGTGGCGCTTGAATAGGTTGGGTGTAGCTTTTTGGCGTAAGTTAGCTGGGCGGTAGCGAGGCATTGTCGAACCAAATCGGGGTAGAGCACCTGAGGCGTAAGGAATGCACCGACCTCTATATTCTTCATGAGGGAAGATACTTCCTGATCAATGCCGAGTGAGCACAGATTTTCGGACAGATGAATCGAGTAGGCTTCATGGTGACACCCAAAAGACCATTGTAGTAATATACATCGGTTATACTTTAGGATTCTTCAGAGATATGTGGGAGTGCATCGCTACACATCACAAAACAAGCTCAGGATAGGTGGGGGCATGGTGTGCGGGTGGTTTGAGTGGCTCTAGATGGTGGCGGTTGAGGTTAACGACTGGGGACACGAATCCTTGTGTATGGTTTCCGCGTGGTCGTTCCCGTAGATGGTGTCATGATCTGCAGAGCAAAGAACAAAAAAATTGGTAGGAGCTTGATGAACTGCAAAAGAGACACTAATCATAAATATACAAAAACCCAGAACCTAAACTTGCTTGGATTCAGCAATCAATAAGAGGATGAAGAGAAAGTTGTGAAGAGACAAGGGGTGAGGACTATGACTTATATAGGGGAGGAGGGGTGTTAAAGAAAAGGCAGAAGGGCCGTAAAAAGGATCATGGCCTGTTATGGGAGTTTAACATTTTTATGTTATTTGGAAAGATCAGAAAAAAGTGAAGAACCATGAAAAGGTTAAAAACCCAAGTGTTTTTTTTTCTTTTCGAAAACTGCTGCTGTGTAAAAAAAAAAAGGGAAGTCACAGACATACTTAGGTGTCAGGAGACACTGAAGTGTAGTCTCGGGCCAAGTTGACAACCGTCCGTCTCGGAAAAGTCATCGATTTTATTTAATTTTTTAAATTTTCTTAGAGGGTGTCGACCGACACCAGTGTTGGTGTTGACTGACATCACTTGGATTCCTCCTTTTCGTGTTTAAATGGTGAGAACGATCCCTAAACAAAATAAATTAACCAAAACCAAAAAATTAAAGTGAAAGAAAGCTAAAAGACGTATGTAGACTTACTAGTGGGTTGCCTCCTACCAAGAACTTGGTTTAAGTCACTAGCTTGACTTGTGTAGTCGATTATGCAAGGGGAGGGTCGCCTAAGGGGTCCACTCCACCTGCGGAAACTTCTGAATCAGCGAGATATGGCTTAAGGCACTAACTATTAACAACCAATTCTCTTCCTGATGCGTTGAACAGCACAACGGCTCCGTATGGTCGGACTTCTTTTATGATGAAAGGACTGGACCGTCGGGATCTCAATTTCCCGGGAAACAGTTTGAAACGGGAATTGAAAAGTAGCATATGGTCGTTTGGCGCAAAATTCTGTGTAATGATCTTTTTATCGTGGTATACCTTCTTTCTCTCCTTGTAGATCTTTGAATTCTCGTAGGTCATGTGTCGGATCGCTTCCAGTTCGTGCAGGTGCATAGATCTCATTTCGAAAGTGGGTTTGACATCAAAATCAACAGCTTCACAGCCCAAGCTGCTTTGTATTCGAGCTCCACTGGAAGGTTTCAGGACTTTCTGTAGACGAGGTGGAAAGGTGTAGTTTTCAAAGGGGTTTTGAACGCGGTCCGGTATGTCCCAAAAGCATCATCCAACTTTGTAGACCAATCTTTCCTGGTGGTACTGACCGTCTTCTGCAGAATGTTCACGATATCCAGGTTGGAAATCTTGATATGGCTGCTCGTCTGTGGATGGTAAGGAGTTGCAACCTTGTGCTTGACACCATTTTTCTTGAATAGGCCATCGAAAAGTTTGTGTATAAAGTGAGAACCACCGTCACTGATCACTACTCCGGGCACTCCAAATCATCGGAAGATCATCGATTTAAACATTTTCAGGACCACCTTTGCTATGGCTGCGACCCACTTATACACATAATCGACTGCAACGAGGATGTATTGGTTCCCGAAGAAGGGAGGGAAAGGATCCATTCAAGAATTCTCTATACATCGAAAACTTCAACCTCTAAGATAATGTGTTAAGGTATCTCATTCCTTTTGCTGATATTTCCTTGTCCCTGACAGGAGTCGCATTTGGAGATGAAGTGTTGAGCATCCCGAAACATTGTAGGCCACCAGAGACCTGCTGGCAGAGTCTTGGACACTGTCTTGAAAGTGGCAAAATGGCCAGCGTAATTCGAACTATAACTGTGAAAAAGCCTGGGATTTTTGTGTTTGCGACACAGCGTCTCTAAAGTCCATCGGAACATCTCTTGTACGGTACGGCTAATCCTAGAACTAATTTCGGACATCGACACAGCATCACTATTTGGGTACTCACCAAAGCTCCCTTGATTGTATGGAATGCTTCGAGGCTGGCACTACCAAACTCGAACATAACTTTTTTGCACAATAGTTGTGTTGAAGGTCTAGCTATCTTGGAGAAATCTTTAATGAAGTGCCTGTAGAATCCAGCATGACCCAGAAATCTATGAAACCCTTTACAGAACCTGATGGTCTGAGACTCGTCGTCACCTCGATTTTTGCTCTGTCCACTTCAATGACTTGCTGTGAAATTCGATGGCCAAGTACAATCCTGTTCCGAACCATGTAGTGGCATTTCTACCAATTTATCAAAAGATGCTTTTTCTCGCAGCGTTGCAGAACCCTGCACAAGTTGGACAAACAGACAGAGAAGGACCTTACTTCCATCACGTCTTCTATAAGGTCAGTAAAAATTGACATCATACATCTCTGGAAGGTTGCTAGGGCATTGCACAAGGTGAATAGCATTCTGCGATATGAAAAGGTATCATAAGGACAAGTGAATATCGTTTTCTCTTGGTCATCGGGTGGATCGGAATCGGAAAGAAACCTGAATAACCATCTAAAAAGTAGTAGTATGGTTGGTTAGCTAATCCTTCGAGCATCTGATCAATGAAGGGTAAAGGAAAATGAAATTTTCGAGTAGCAGTATTCAATTTTTGGTAATAAATGCACATCCTATGCCCTGTAAAAGTTCTAGTTCGAATCAACTCATTCTTTTCATTCTTAACCACAATTACACCGCCCTTCTTAGGTACTACATGGTCAGGACTAACCCATTGGCTATCCAAGATTGTGTATATTACAGCAGCTTCTAGAATTTTTGTTATCTCTTTCTTTACAACATATTTTAGATTCGGGTTTAACCTCCTAAGATGTTCCATCGAAGTCATCGATTCATCTTCTAGATGTATCCTATGCAAGCAGAGGTCTTGTGAAATTCTCGTAATCTCATATAGAGAATATTCTATAGGTTTCCTATACTTTCTAAGTTCGCACAAGAGTAGGGCAATCTCTACATTATTCAGTTCCGAATTAACGATTACTGGGTACGTCGCGAGTTAGGACCAAGAAATGCGTACCTTAGCTCTTCTGGTAGCACATTGAGTTTGACCATTGGAGCTTTCAGCTCACTCCACGGGTCGTGGATGGATGGTGAGGGATCACTAAAAATAGTTAGCTTGTTGGATTGTTGGGAAGTTCCAGCGACATCTAAGAACGTGTAGGTTACCATCTTTTCCATATATTGGCAGGAATCGAGAATCTTGGCGAATTCGTCAGTTTCGGCACGTAGGAACCCATGTTCACTCTCTGGTAGAGTTAGAACAACTTCAAGCGGGTCATTAGCTACAATTTCTTCGAATGTCTCATCTGTCATTTCTGAACCATCATCAATGGAGAAGGTTTACCCATCCAGCATTGGTTTCTTTAGTAGCTTATTCATTTCGAATTTCATAACCATATCTCCTAACTGAAGATCAATTGTCTCGCGCGTGACATAAATAATTGCACCAGCTGTACAAAGGAATGGTCCTCCCAAGATCATGGGATCTTTTGGTTATTCCTCAAGCTCGAGAACAATAAAGTCAGCAGGAATCAACGTATTTCCAATTTGTACATAGAGATCTTCGACTACCCCAACTGGTAATTTCACTGATTGGTTCGCAAAGACTAAGGAGATTTTGGTCGGCCTCAAATTGTTGAATCCCAATCGCCTGCCTACTGAGTAAGGCATGAGATTGACACTAGACCGGATATCACAAAGGGAGCATGCAAATGTTGTACTCCCTATGTGAGAGTCAAAAGTCACACAATTAAAACCTATAATAGATGGGGCTGAAAAATCCTATTTTATAAGAAGTAAATGACCGAAATCAAAAGTTTATTTTATTAAGTGATCATTTTTGCCAAAGTACAAAAAAAATCGTAAAAGCTTAATATCTTACAATACGAGAATTCTAATACCTAGAATTGGATGACTAAAACCTAAAACAAGCTATCATATATATAGTGGGAAATCTAGGGTGCTGAAGAAGCTTAGCGATATGGGAAGCCTTTAACTCTGCAGTCTGCCGACTCAGATGTATTTGGGCATGATCTGCGGCCCAAATCCTTAGCTGGTCGCCACTTGGTTTTGTCTTGGTCCAGCCCGCTTCCAGTTTGGTTCAGCCCGCTCTGATTTCGGCCTTCCGCCTTGCTTGGACTCTTTTCCCAGGTTTTGGTTGGTACGTGAACCGTGTCATGAACAGTATTTCGTGAACAGTTTTTTTGAACAGTGTCCCAGGACAGAGTTACCTTAAACCGAATCTTCGTTCTCAGACTTCATATCCGGTTTGTGAACAGTGTTTCGTGAATAGTGTTTGGCGAATATTCCTGGATGAACAGTGTTCTGCCCAGAGCGATTCCGAGCCAAGCTTTCAGCTCGCCCGCTAACTTTCAGCCCGCCCGTTTCTTTCGTATGAACTTTCAGCCCTCCCGTTTCTTCCGTTTGAACTTTCAGCTCGCCCGTTTCCTTCGTATGAACTTTCAGCCCGCCCGTTTCTTCCATATGAACTTTCAGCCTCTCCGTTTCTTTCGTAGGAATTTTTATCCTGCCCATTTCTTTTGGAAGGGATGAATGTTGAGCGTTTACGAATAATATCTTGTACTTTGGCAAAAAGATCACTAAATAAAATATACTTTCGAACTTAGTCATGGAGTTCTTTTAAAATAGGATTTTCGGGCCCCGGTTTTTGTAAGTTTTGATTATGTGAGTTTCAACTCTCACAATGTCCTCTAGGAATTTCTTCTTCTTGTTGCCCAAAAAATCCTTAGGTTCTTGTTCACCAGCATGGTAGTTGCCTATCTCTCCAAACCAGGAAGGTTCTGTGTACAGTTCTTTCTCAATTTGACTGCAGAAACTGGTCGGAGCAGGTGCTCCAAAATAGAGTGGGTGCTCCACAACCTGGAACAGACTTATAGCATAGATTTGTTCTTCATGGAGGCTTTCATATAGAGGCATCTCAGTCTCTACTCTCTTCCTAGAAAGATGATCTGAAACACCATTCTCAACTCCCTTCTTGTACATAACCTCCAAATCGAATTCTTGTAGCAGAAGAATCCATCTTAGGAGCCTAGGTTTGGTATCATTCTTAGTCAGTAAGTATCTCAGTGCAGCATGGTCTGTGTGCACAATGACTTTCGGCGCAACAAGGTAGGATCAGAACATCTCAAAAGCAAAAATAATCGCTAGGAGCTCTTTCTCGGGTGGTGGCATATTTGCATTGAGCTTCATCCAGAGTTCGGGTCGCATAGTAGATGACATATAACTTCTTGTCTTTCCACTGACCCAGAACTGCACCAACGGCATAGTCACTTGCATCTGTCATGATCTTGAATGGCAACTCCCAGTCTGGTGGCTGCACAATGGGAGCATTAACCAACGCTCCTTTGATCGTGTGGAAGGCATCAAGGCATGCACTGTCAAACTCAAAATTTACCTCCTTTCACAACCGCTGTGTAAGAGGTCTAGGTATATTGGAGAAGTCTTCGATAAACCTCTTGTAGAAACCATCACAACCCAGAAAGGCCTGGATCCCCTTGACTGATGTAGGCAGCTGCAAGCTCACAATAACCTCTATCTTCGCCTTATCCACCTCAATACCCTGCTCTGATATTCCATGACCCAACACGATTTCATTCCTCACTATAAAGTGGCACTTCTCCCAGTTCAAAACAAGATGTTTCTCTTTACATCATTGAAGTACCCTGCACAAATTCGACAAACAGACATAAAATGAACTTCCATAAACATAAATTGTCTATGAAACCATCCATAATGTCTTCTATGAGGTCAGTAGGAATCGACATCATGCAACGTTTGAACGTCTCCGGGGCATTGCACAAGCCATATGGCATTCGCCGGTAAGCGAAGGTGATATAAGGACATGTGAATGTCGTCTTTTGCTGGTCATCCAGATTGATTAGGATCTGAAAGAAACCAGAGTAATCATCTAGAAAATAGTGGTAAGGGTGGTTAATCAATCTTTTAAGCATTTGATCAATAAAAGGCAGAGGTGTATCCTATGCATACAAAGATCATGAGAGATTCCAGAGAAATCATAAAGTGAGTATCCTAATGCTTTCCTATACTTTTTAAGCTCACACAGAAGAAAGACAACTTCCACATTGTTCAGTTCAGAGTTCACTATCTCATGGTAGGTAGAGTTTGTTCCAAAGAAAGCGTACCTTAGCCCGGCAGGAAGTGTTTTCAGTTCAAGTTGTGGAGCTTTCAGCTCCCTCCAAGGGCCATCAATCAGACTTGACTTTGGAGCAGGTGCTGCTATATTTGGAGCGGATGCTCCATTGCTGATTTCTGCA